>FR989869.1:9267018-14267018 GCA_905404145.2 Biston betularia | reverse complement strand
ACATTCGTAGCATAAAGTCACTAAAAATATTTAAGTATTTTGTCAGTTATCTGGTTCATAATAGTATAAGAATTGCTTAGTTTGAGGCAAGATAAATTGTGCTAAATTTAAAAAAAAATCGAAAAAAAATAATTTTGGGCAGCATTACTTCACCTGCTACTAAACATAATTCAAAATAGGTTCGCGTTTAACCATACTCTGCTTGATGTTAAGCAGTAGTGTGGTCTAAGATGGAGCATGCTAACCTTGAAGAAACCTATTTCCTCAAGATTTGAAAACACCCATATTGTAACACAGGGAACACAGACTCCGGCTGAGAATTCCACAACCTCGCTGTGCGCATGAAAAATATGGAATCGAAACACTTTGTGCGTACATAGGGAACATCCACCATGTACGGATGATGTTCTTGTCGGGTTTGTCTGGCCGTCCGGTAGAAGAAAAGTGCAGGGGGAACCAAATTGTGCAGTCGGTTAAAAAAAACCTAATACATTACTTGACATTATGTACTTACAAAGTTGATGACAGTCTGTAGCAGACATTAGCCTGCTATTATTTGCTAAAACTCGTCTAGGTTTCCAACAGACATTCCGAACAGCTCCGACTAAAGGCGCGTATACACTGCATAACAACAACCATTCATCAGCCGCGTAGCACGCGCGCGCTCCGAATAATTAATGACTGTCAGATATGATTAGACCACAATAGTGTGTCATCAACGTCATCACATACACGTATAACACAATATAAGGTACACTTACTAGTGTGGATTAGCAGTACGTAAAGTCAAGAAAAAATAAATAACAATAAAAGGAACGAGTATACATATAGAGTCTAGCGGACGCCTCGCAATTTTACCCGTGTAGTTCGCGTTCCCGTGGGAATACAGGGATAAAAAGTAGCTTATGTCACCCGGGGATAGTGTAGCTTCCCAACGAAGAAAGATTTTTTGAAATCGGTCCAGTAGTTTCGGAGCCTATTTAATACAAAGAAACAAACAAATTTTTCCTTTTTATAGAAGTATAGCCTAGCGTACGCTTCGCGGTTTCACCCGTGTAGTTCCCGTTCCCGTGGGAACACAGGGATAAAAAGTAGCGTATAACACACGGGGATAGTGTAGCTTCCCAACGGTGAAAAACATTTTTGAAATCGGTCCAGTAGTTTTTGAGTTTATTCTTTACAAACATACAAAAAACTATAAAATACAAATCTTTCCTCTTTATAATTTTAGTATAGTCTAATAAGCGTCATCGCTTCATAGTAGATGTTCCTACAACTCAAACTAAACGTCTCGAATCCACTTTCATCGTGCGAACCGCTAAGCAATGGAATTTGCTGCCCGAGTGGGTGTTCCCTGATAGATACAATCTGGGCGCCTTCAAGTCACGAGTGAATCGGTTTCTTCTAGGCGAGCGTGTTTCATCATAGACCGCATCTTGGCGTGATGGCGGCCACATACAAGCCTATTCGTAATAAAAAATAATGTTTTTTGATTATTTAAAAATGTAATTAAATGTATTGTTTTCTTTTACCTCTAGCTTACATAGCTTATCGGCTAGATGGCGCTGTGTGCATTGTCCGATAGAAAAATAAATCTAGATGATTTACTGATAATTGTTTCATATAAACTTTTTTTTTATCCGACGTACCTTAAAGAATTAAGAATACAAATTTCTGCTACAAACTGTACATAATCCAGTCTATTTATCCCACTAATATTATAAATGTAAAAGTTTGAATGGATGGATGGATGGACGGATGTTTGTTACTCTTTCACGCAAAAACTACTGAACGGATTTGACGAAATTTGGTATGGAGGGTAGTTGAGACCCTGGACTTATTGTATTAATGTATAATTTAAATTAATTTGCATGACGAAAGGTAGTCTGTGGTATTTCTCGACTCATTATTTGTTTACATCTGTACTTGATCGCTGTTAGCGATAAGGCCGCTGTTTACTTGGTGGTAGATCTCCTTAGCAGGAGGTCGTCTAGGTAGGTACCACCGCAGTACCAGTTATTCTGCCGCTAAGCAGTAGTGTGTAAGCATTACTGTGTTCCGGTTTGAAGGGTGCTGCAGCTAGCGAAATTACTGGGCTGTTGAGACTAACTCTATCAAAAGTCTCAAAGTAATGAGCGCCAAAGCAGTGATGCCCTGGACTTTGTTTTGTTACTTAAAGTTCTGTGTATCGCTGCGATGCTCATGGACAGGCGTTATCTCTTACCATCAGGAGAGCGTCTCGTTCGTCACATTACTTTTTAGATAAAAAAAAAAACTTGTGGCACTAGTTTATAAGATTCTTTGTTCTCTGTACTGACTTTTCCATTTATGATGTGCACAATAAAGAGTTATATCTATCTATCTATCTTACCCATAGAGCAAATAAATGGATTATGAATTAGAACATAGGCTACTTTTTACCTCGAAAACATGTAGCGTGTAACAACGCAGGGTGCAGCTAGTGTTTGTATATTTTTAACAGATACTAAAAACAAAATGCATGAAGCTTATGTACTGTGGCGTAGTTTATGTAATGTAATACGATTATGGTCACAATTTGATACCAACGAGCTACTGATAATAATGGGATGTAAATAGAGGTGGGGTCATGCGACAGTGCAGCCCACAAACAAGGCCGACCCGAGTTATTTCAAAACTAAACTTACTCTCTTTTATCGAATACCCCTACTACAGTTTCGGCCACATTTGGCAGCCTTCATCGCGCGCGGGGCGTCGTCAAAAACAAACGATGTAGCAAGGATAGCTCAGTGGTTAGCCTGGTTAGTTCGCACGCCGAAGGGAGTGGGTAGAGTATTTTCTAAAACACGGCTGGCTAAGTCGTCGTGTATCCAATTTAATGGTGTGTTCCGGGAGCCTTACTTGAGAGCCAGTTCCAATCCAGGCTAGGTAAACTTTATCATTTTCAACCACACCGTCACTTAACATCAGGTGAGCTGTGGTCAAACACCTATCTTGTCAACAATAATAAATAATAGAATGCATTTTTTTCCAAATACATGCTTATCTAATATTATAAATGTAAAAAATTTGGATGGATGGACGTAAAAAAGTTACAAACTCACTCTAGTTACAAAGTTACTCTTTCACGCAAAAATTACTGAACGGGTTTAGATGAAATATGGTATCAATGTAGCCGAGATCCTGGATTAACACATAGGCTACTTTTTATCCCAAAAACATGTAGCGGGTAACACCGCAAGGTGCAGCTAGTAATACATAAAATATACCCAAACAGATAAAACTAGCCATCTTTGCTTGTTAATACACATGTATATATATCTACGAAAAAACTATATCAGAAGAACCAAGTACGCGAGAATTAGTGCCTAGTTCAGCAAACTGCCTTCCGCTAATTAAGACAAGCATACGACCATGATTGATTCCTCACAGAGCCGTCGGACATGCCAATCCTTCCAGATCCGTGCGTAACCTAACTACGATCTAACAACCTACGATTGAGAATCTAAGACAGCCCAATTAGCAATACTGAGCAAAGTTGAATTTTAGTAAGGGGTTTTAGTTCTTTTGTACTTATTAGAATATATTTGTATTTGACATTGTACCTAGTTTGACATTTTATTTGTATTTTGACATTGTATTTAAACTTGACATTTTTTTTCTCGACACACAAGAATTGACCTAAAATAAAATAACTTAAAATAATAACTACTCTAAAAGACCGCTATCTAATAACTTGACATTATATTTTAATTTGAATTAAGTTTATTTGTTGTTTTATTATTTTGTGACATAAATATAACTGTTTAATCTGTTTTTGTGTCACTAACAATAATTTGAATTTGAATTTGAATCAAGCGTTTGACAAGTTTCCGCTTGTTTGTTGGTTCCCCCTGCACCTTTCTTCTACAAGACGGCCAGACAAACGCGTACAAAACGTCATCCGTACATGGTGGATGTTCCCCATGTTCGCACTAAGCGTTTTGATTCCACATTTTTCATTCGCACAGCGAGGTTGTGGAACTCTCTGCCGGAGTCTGTGTTCCCTGTTAGGTACAATATGGGTGTCTTCAAATCTAGAGTAAATAGGTTTCTTTTAGGTAAGCGTGCTCCATCTTAGACCACACTACTGCTTAACATCAGACAGAGTGTGGTCGAACGCGAAACTAAAATTAACAAGAATATATGGAGGTGTGCACACGATGTTCTAAATTCCAATTTACTTTATCCTCTAGCGGATAAAAACGACTTTCGCACTCAGATATCGAAGAACAAAAATACTCTTGCCGAGATGGGGGGATGAAAATTAATATAATATAAATAATTTACTTGGTGGTAGATCTCCTTAGCAGGAGGTCGTCTAGGTAGGTACCACCGCAGTACCAGATATTCTGCCGCCAATCAGTAGTGTGTAAACATTACTGTGTTCCGGTTTGAAAGGTACTGCAGCTAGCGAAATTACTGGGCTGTTGAGACTAACCATCGAAAGTCTCAAAGTAATGAGCGCTAAAGTAGCGATGCCTGAACTTTGTTATGTTATATACTTAAAGTTCTGTGTATCGCTGCAATGGTCATGGACAGGCGTTATCTCTTACCATCAGGAGAGCGTTCGTCTCATTGCTTTTCACATAAAAAAAAAATAAAAAATTAGAACACAATTTTCAATGAGGAGTAATTAATTTTAGGACATTTTTGCATGTTATTTACGGAATAAGTACTTCATAACTACACACTACGAGTTTATGTACACTGATCTATTACAATACAGGTAGGTACAGTCGTAATCAGAATTACAGCGAGCGACCGAGCGTGAGGTACAATATGAATGACCTTTGTCAATACCACTGACGCCCTCAGACGACCAAATTGTTTGAAAGGGATGACCTTTTACACAATACGATTTTGTCATAACAAGAAAATAATACAAATTATGTTTGAATAGTTATATTTGTCCATTATTTTGGTTTCGGGAGCCTTGTTAGGATGCCGTCTGGCTGCCGATCAGAAGGTCTTTTTTAAATTACGTGCGTATTGCCGCGGATTTTTGACGGTAACGGAAAAGTAATTGTAAACATTTCGCGACTTGAACATATAATATTTATCACCGGGTCTTTATCGAGTATAAAATACTATGAAATTAGTATAATATTGTAGTAGTTTATTGAAAGAAAGAAATAAAGAAAATTATGTTATTTTAAACATAGAACACAACAAAAATAACAACAAATAGAGACAGTTACAAAATAGGGGCTCACCTCTGCATAGTACTGGTCATACTAATTGGTATTTACTAATTGGTTTGTTGTACGTTACTATTTGGTATATTGGTATATATTATTGCATTATTTAATTTATTTATGTGACAATAAAATGTTTGTTCTGTTCTGTTCAAAAAAAAGGACCTAAGTATTCAGTTAGTTATCTGGTTCCCATAGCACAAGTTTTGCTTAGTTTGGGGCTAGATGGCGTCGTGTGAAATATCCTAAGATATTTATTATTTTCACTTTCAGCTACGCAAACTATATCTTCAATTAGTCAATTATTTCTGAGGATCGTGGTCACTGTAACCTCTTAAACGAGCAATATGCTTTCATCGACTCCGGTCCCAAGTGTCCAAGTGGTTTTTTTCATTTGGTAAACAATTACGCAAACTAGGTGTGCACAGAAATGCAACCACTAGTTTGTCAGCAGCTTAATCTACATGTAGTCGTTCATTGTAAAGCAGCTAGCTGTCTCCCCTAAACAGACATCCGGCTGTCTTTTGTCCGTGCATTTCAGTTCGGTGTTAATTAAAACGAATGAAACCAACAGTATTATTTCCATTTTGTAACTATAAATATAAATCATAACTTTTGATCGTTCATGCATTAAAAACGCATTTAATTACCAGTCCGGAGAAATATCTACATTTTTTTTAATGCTCGACGGGCTAGGTGTTTGACCACAGCTCACCTGATGTTAAGTGACGGTGTGGCCGAAGATGGTAAAGCACACCTAGCCTGGAATGGAACTGGCTCTCATGTGAGGCTGCCAGAACACAAAGTTAGATGCTTGGCGGCAGATCTTCAACTTGGTAGCTAGCCAGCCGAGTACTAAAGAATACCCTACCACCATAATATATATAAACATTATTTGTAGTTGAAAATTAATTGACATTTTTCGCGTGTTATTCACTCTGACTTTCAAACTATCTAGCTAGAATGACATCTAAAAGAAGTTAACAGAGTTAGTAGTTAGTTAAGTATATTATCATCATAATTCCTATGCTGCTGAACGTAGACCTCTCCTGATGAACTGAGTTCAGTCGACAGCTTTCTGTATCCAGTTCTTGACCGCTGTTTTACCCAGATCGTCACACCACCTGGCCGCAGGGTGTCCTCTACGCTTCCCTACACTTGGTCCCCATTCCAGAACTCGTCTACCCCATCGGTTCTTCAACAAATGTGACCGGACCACTGTGGCAACTTACTAGTTCTTTGAACTATGTCAGTGACTTTAGGTCCATGTCGGATGACTTCGTTTCGTTTTTTGTCCCATAAAGAAACTCTGAGCATAGATCTTTCCATAGCTTGCTTTGAGCGACTTTGAGTTTTTTTTTTTTTTTTTTTTTTTTTAATTTATTATACGCTCCACAGACGCTGGGGTCCGTGACCTTTGTCAACTTTAGCTACAAATTATTATTATTTTTTTACAATTTTCCATTACAAAAAGAGGAGAGCTTAGTAGGATCTTAATCTAAGGTTAAAGTAGGTACTAGATTGTGTGTATACCGCGAGCAGAGCAGCGACCCGCAAGCAGCACCCGATCACGGGTATGACGCATGTGCCAGCCATCGCCCTCCTCAACCATATCTGAGGGAAGAGAGCGACCCGACACACGACGCCGCCGCAAGAAGGAGCCTTCGATGGTGAGCATGAATGCTCGAGGCATACACACAATCCTTATTTCTATTTACATCAGTTTTCGTTTGAAATCGACTTTGAGTTTGTGGACTAGGTTCATTGTGAGCGTCCATGTTTTGGCACCGTATATTATGGCGTAGGCCACATTGATTACAGACTTTCGTTTCGCATTACGTTTGTACGCTTGGTATGTATTACAGGGCTTGGCAGGTCTCCATTGCGCTGGACCAACCAGATGTAGCGTAGCGTAGAATGTAGCGATGATAGCTGAGTGGTTAGCGCGGTAGGTTCGCATGCCGAAGGGCGTGGGTTCAAACCCCAACAATGAGCTTGAGCTGCCGGTGAAGGAAAACATCGTGAGGAAACCAAAGCATGGTGGTAGGGTACTTTCTAGTACTCGGCTGGCTAGCTACCACCCTCAAGTTAAAAATCTGCCGCCAAGCATCTAACGGTGTGTTCCGGCAGCCTCACTTGAGAGCCAGTTCCATTCCAGGCTAGGTGTGCTTTACCATCTTCGACCACACCTTCACTTAACATCAGGTGAGCTGTGGTCAAACACCAAGCCTGTCAAACATTAAAAAAAAAAAAAAAAAAAAAGATAAAGGCACTGCATGGTTCTGTGAGTGCAGAAGAAAGGCGTCCATACGCGAAGAATGGTGACGGAAGACTGGCACCTACTCTGCCAAGAGTGTGAAGAGATGTATTATTGAAAAATCTACAACGCCAGGGTGGATAACAATAAGAAATGGGATAGCTAGATTTGACAGCCCCGTTGGCTCATTGGTAGTATATCTGCCTTGAGAGCTGTAGGGCGTGGGTTCGATTCCCACTCAGGGCAAACATTTTGTGAATTAACAAATGTTTGTTCTGTGTCTGGGTGATCTGTATGCATTATAAGTATGTATTTACAAAAAAAAAAGTGTTTTTGTATTCTATCAGTTACCTGACTTCCATCACACAAGCTCTGCTTAGTTTGGGGCCAGATGGCACTGTGTGTACAGTCCTATGATATTTATTTATTGTAGCTAGTCTGTCTTAAATTAAATTTAGTACCTAGAAGTTGAATGAAAGATGCGATTGAACATTTTGATACACAAAACAAAGGCGACGTAGTTTAGCTTACGTGTAGCATATCTAGACTCACGTAGAGCTCGGCTAGAGCATAGAGCTATCAGCACGTTTCCCTCCTCTATCGCAGCTATAACAAAAGATAAGATTAACCAATTTTATCCGGCTCGATGAAGACACATACACGACGTGGTCTGGCGCCGTGCCTAAATGCAAGAACTGGCGTTCTTTTACACAAACGACAACGCGCCTGCTACAAGATGTAAGAGAAAACGTTTCATATTCTTAAGACGAAATTTTTTTTAAAATGTTTTTTATATCTTTTACTGGCTAGGTGTTTGACCACAGCTCACCTGATGTTAAGTGACGGTGTGATCGAAGATGGTAAAGCACACCCAACTTGGAATGGAACTGGCTCTTAAGTGAGGCTGTCGGAACACACCGTTAGATGCTTGGCAGTAGATTTTCAACTTGAGACTGGTAGCTAGCCAGCCTAGTACTAGAAAGTAACCTGTCACCATGCTATGGTTTCCTCACGATGTTTTTCTTCACCGGCAGCTCAAGCTCATTATTCGGGGTTGAACCCACGCACTTCGGCATGCGAACCAACTGCGCTAACCACTCGGCTATCATTGCTACAAATTCTGTGATAAAATTATTTTGTAAGTGTGTGCAATAAAGAATTAAATAAGCCACCCACCTGAGCAACCTTAGCAACCTTAGCAACCTTAGGTGATGGTAAAGCACCTAGGTGTGCCTTACCATCTTCGACCACACCTTCACTTAACATCAGGTGAGCTGTGATCAAACACCTACCCTGTCAACCATAAAAAAAAATTAATACTTTGGACACCCCTGCTTTGTAATTTATCTGTTTCTTTATTTGAAATTAGTGTGAACAATAAAGAGTTATATATATTAATGGTTATTTATTTCTTTTGAATTTTTTACATTAAATATATATAAAACATAAATAATATCAAAAACTAGGGTGCCGCCGGCAGCTGAGCTGGGCTCAAGCTGCCGGTGATTAGGGCCGCAGAGTGAGGAACGGCAAATCACAATGCGCGCCGTGTCAAGGATCACTGCCATTTAAAGCTGATGCTTGACCCAACCGTCTAGCGAGAGTCTCTTAAGAGGTTCTTCGCTATAAGACCGTTCACCGTGACAACTATCGGAACAATGATCGTCGAATTAACAATATTATATCATTATTATGTTTGTATAGGTGAACTGGGCTACCTGGTTCCCTAAAATGACGTGACGTAGTTGCAGCGTTCAGCGTTTATAACTTGGACCAAGCAATGGGATCACATGCAAGCCATTTGTTGAGAAAAAACTATGGGGTTGCAGTTTTTGCCCCGAAGCTAGAATTTCGCAATGTAGACTAACGGATGCCTGTTTTTATGCCATCTCTTGCTTGAGTGATCTTAACGACCGTGTACCTAGTAAGATTTATAATACTACGCTTATCTATAGGGTTTCCTACGCAGAGTTCAACGGAAACTTTATTAAATCTATATTGTTTATCTGTCTCCCCTATTTTTGATTAACATTGCAATTGCAATGCTGCACCCCGCGGTGTTATCCGCTACATGTTTTCGAGATAAAAAGTAGCCTATGTGTTAATCCAGGGTGTCAGCTACCTCCATACCAAATTTTATCCCAATCCGTTCAGTAATTTTTGCGTGAAAGAGTAACAAACATACATACATCCATCCATCTATCCATCCAAACTTTCACATTTATAATAATATTAGTGGGATTATCGGGATTAGCTCATTTGGTAGTATTCAGTATTCGATTCCCATCCAGGACAAACATGTGTGTGACGTGCGGTGTAAACGATTTGAGTGTTCTTTATAACGTAAACTTGACAGCCCTGTTGGTTCATTGGTAGTACGTCTAGTACTCGGCTGACTAACTACCACCCTCAGGTTGAAAAATCTGCCGCCAAGCATCTAACGGTGTGTTCCGACAGCCTCACTTGAGAGCCAGTTTCATCTGGTTCCCATAGCTACATGGCGCTGTGTCCTAGGATATATACCTACCTACACATTTATTTATAAATAAGACCCTTACACTAAAACGTAGCGGTACGAAACCTTAACACAGCGCTGGAGTTCAAAATGAGAAAAAAAAAAATCGAAGTAATAATACCACGCTATCACATAGCAAATTCCAAAGATATCATATAAATACCAATTTGAAGCGAGTCGAGTTTTAATTTATTCAAGACGGTCTTTGAGAGGCATCTTCTTTCTGCTGAAATTAAAGGAAAAACATGGTTTGAAAACTTTGACTGCTCGTAATACGATTCGGTTTTGATTGCTATTTTGCAGTTTATGGAAAGTCTGTGATTTGTCTATGGATTTTTTTTTATGTTTGACAGGTTTGGTGTTTGACCACAGCTCACCTGATGTTAAGTGACGGTGTGGTCGAAGATGGTAAACACACTTAGCCTGGAATGGAACTGGCTCTCAAGTGAGGCTGCCGGAACACACCGTTAGGTGCTTGGCGATAGATTTTTCAACTTGAGGGTGGTAGCTAGCCAGCCGAGTACTAGAAAGTACTACTCATTGAAGTATTTAATTTGAGTGACGTTTGACTTTTTAATTATTTAAGTTTCGTTTTTTGAGTATTATTACTATTTTTTTCTAAATGGTTTAATAAATGGGTGTTACTGAAATTTGGGGGAGGCCAGCAGTGGACGTCCTACGACTGAAATGATGATGATGATGATTATGAGTGAAATATTTCTTAATTTTTTTAATTTAAGTTTGTTAAAAAGAAACAATACTGATACTAGTCCTATAAAGTTAGTTTGATTTCGTGGGTAATACAATGGAGGGTTACGTGGAAAAGCCAAAAAGCTGAAAGGAGGTTAGTATGAAAAAAACTGTGTTACCAATCTTGAGATTGAGAAAAGGAAATCAGCTGATCACTAAAAATGTAAGGCATTATTTTTTTATTATTTCCAATTTCTTCGGACATACTAGGTAAGTAAGATAATAAGGAGTAGGTTCCTACTATTTTCAATCAACATGTTGAAAAAATTCAATAAAGCGAGATTACCTACTGAATCAGCTACTACGCATGCGCAAGCCCCAGATACGATGTCACAGCCGTGTTGCGGTAAATGTTGTACAGTATTGTTGTTTCATATATTTTATGCCGGATATATAGAACAAAAATATTGTACTTTATATACACCGGCTATAGTTTCAATCACATCCTGTGGCCAATGTGTCAAAACAACGTCAGTTTTTTTTTTAAGTATAATTATCAGGCTAGGTGTTTTGACCACAGCTCTCCTGATGTTGAGTGAAGGTCTGGTCGAAGATGGTAAAGCACACCTAGCCTGGAATTGAACTGGCTCTCACTGAGGCTTCCGGAACACACTGTTAGATGCTTGGCGGTAGATTTTCAACTTGAGGGTGGTCAGCCAGCCGAGTACTGGAAAGTACATTTTCATTTTCATTATTTGACATATGTTATGATTTTGACATTTTTAAATATGAATGGAAAAATGACCTGTAACTTTGGTGTTATTAATAAATGATTTGTATTTGTACCCTACCACAATGCTATGGTTTCCTCACGATATATATATATATATACATATATATTTTATTGAGATAAAAACGACAATAATGACCAGTTACATCTATCTCACAAGCCAAAATCAAAAATAAAAAATTATACAAATGTCAATATAAGGTTTATGGTTGACAGGCTAGTTGTTTGAACACAGCTCACCTGATGTTAAGTGAAGGTGTGGTCGAAGATGGTAAAACACACCTAGCCTGGAATGGAACTGGCTCTCACTGAGGCTGCCGGAACACACTGTTAGATGCTTGGCGGCAGATTTTCAACTTGAGGGTGGTCAGCCAGCCGAGTACTAGAAAGTACCCTACCACCATGCTATGGTTTACTCACGATGTTTTCTTTCACCGGCCGCTCAAGCTCATTGTTGGGGTTTGAACCCACGGTCTTCGGCATGCGAACCTACCGCGCTAACCACTGAGCTATCATCGCTACAATACATCGTCAGTTCACATATTATACAATATTACCATATCAACGTTACTATTAAATAGCATTATAGCAAAATTATATAAGTACTTATACCACAAGTATATAAATTACAGCGAAATCAAACTATAATTCAATTTCGACCAAGTACCGGCCTGAAACGATGGAGCCCATTGAGAAACGTGCGAAGAAATTCGCTTGTTCGGAAAAATATCCAAAGCCAAGAATATAGACGCATAGTTGCATCACAGCTTATCGGTTTTCTACCGGATACACTTTGGAGACTGCGCTTCAGATCTGCATGACCTAATTCCACCCTACTCATTTTACTAAAACCATAAATAATCAAAACTAAAATTAAAATCATAACCACTTGCAATAATAATCAAAATTAAAACTAGAAAAAAAAATCGTAGGACAGTACACATCATCTGACCCCAAACTAAGCAAAGCTTGTTCTATGCAAGACAAATAACTGATAGAATACTTAAATAGTATTTTTTTTGTAAATACATAAAGTACACTCAGACACAGAACAAACATTTGTTTATATCACAAAATGCTTGTCCTGGGTGGGAACCCACGCCCTTCAGCTCTTGGAGCAGACGTACTACCAATGAACCAACAGGACTGTCAATTAACACCTAGGTACAATGATTGCGTATAACTGGACTGTTAATGCGGTCAAAACTGCACCAATCCAGTTATAACCGCTTCTACGCCTACCAAAACGGTGCCAAGGCGACACCTCCTTCTAAAAGCTGAAATTCTCTACTCAACAAGTGTTATAGGCGTAAAAGATGCAGCCAAGCCGCATCTCGTTTGGCAAGTTGCCACGCCACGCCTAGCCCCCCTATTGGTTAATATAGTTAACCAATTGACAGGCCCTTGTATACTATTGGTGGAAATATGAGGTCAGGTCACCTGCATCGGAATTAGGTCATTGGGTGAAACAAAAAATTGTTTGCGCGGCACCGACCGACGATCAATCGCGCTGAAATCGTATTTTTCCGAATTTCCAACAACGTGGCTTCCTATTGAGCTATTCAAAGTTGTCGTAATAATTGAGAAAATACATCTTGAGTTGCCACAGTATTTAGGCATAGTTGAAAATTATTTTTTTATGGTAAGTAATGAGTCGAACGATATACAACAGGTAACACAGAACTTCGAGTAGCAAAACAATATTTAGGGTATCGCTGCTTTGGCGCTCATTACTTCGAGATATTCAATGGTTAGTCTCAACTGCCTTGTAACCGGAACACAGTGATATTTACACGCTACTGCTTGGCAGGATATATGCTACTTAGTTAGACAGCCCTGTTGGCTCAATGGTAGTATGTCTGCCTTGAGAGCTGTAGGGCGTGGGTTCGATTCCCACCCAGGACAAACAGTGTGGTATAAACAAATGTTTGTTCTGTGTCTTGTGTGTTCTGTATGTATTATAAGTATGTATTTACAAAAAAAAAAGTATTTATGTATTCTATCAGTTATCTGACTTCCATCACACAAGCTCTGCTTAGTTTGGGGCCAGATGGCGCTGTGTGTATAGTCCTATGATATTTATATTTATTTATTAGACGAGGCAGGATCAGGAGGACGGTCAGGCAGGATGTGGTCAAGCGCGAATCTATTCAATTTACAAAAAAAAAACGACCTCCTGATTAGGAAATATACCACCAAGAAAGTTGGCTATGTCATTAACAATAGCATAAATTGAAACAAGCTCGACCACACCGTCGCTCAACATCAAGTGAGCTGTGGTCAAACGCCTGGCCTGTCAAAAAAAAAACAACAAACAAAAATTAACTTGCCTAAACCAAAGGTCCGAATATATTTATGCAAGCTTTTCAAAACATTATATATAAAATACACAATCTAGTAATATCATTTGATTTTATATCCTACTATATTAGGCAATAATTGTATTGTATATAGAAGCATTTTAATGCGTTGTTAGTGCGTTCATTTGAGCAGAGGAGACGATTGCAAGCTTGTTAACTGGTCACTGTACCATTGGAACTCGAAATTTATACACTCGGTTACTACTATACAGAAGAAACTTAATCTGAAATCGATATTATATTTATCTTTTGCCGCAAATAGATGGCACTTTTTAAGTGTATTTATATTTAAAAAAATACTAGCTGTACTATTTTTTTCTACCTTCTATTTGTTATACCTATAATTTGCATTCTGAATTTCATTTAAATCCGTTAAGCCAACATTGCGTAGAAAAATGCCACAAAACGCACCTAAAGGAAAATATCGCGAGGAAACTTGAGAGCCAGTTCCATTCCAGGCTTCACTTAACATCGGGTGGTATACTTGGTGGTAGATTTCCTTAGCAGGAGGTCGTCTAGGTAGGTGCCACCGCAGTACCAGTTGTTCTGCCGTTAAGCAGTAGTGTGTAAACATTACTGTGTTCCGGTTTGAAGGGTACTGCAGCTAGTGAAATTACTGGGCTGTTGAGACTAACCATCGAAAGTCTCCAAATAATGAGCGATAAAACTGTAGTGTGGTGGTGTGTTGTCTAGTACACGGCTGGATAGCTAAGCCACTAACAGTGTGATCCCACAATACCGTTCTAGGCTAAGTATATCTACCATCTGGTTTTGGTTTGGTTTGCACAATAAAGAGTTTCCATCTATGAATGTGTTTTTTTTAATATATTCACTCCACAGACACTGAGGTCAGTGACCTTTGTCAATTACATTTTTTTTAATATACAATACAGGTAGAGGGAAGCTAGTTTAATTAATCTTAATCTAAGTTTAAAGTAGGAACTTATTTGTCTGTATACCGCGAGCAGAGCAGCGACCCGCAAGCAGCACCCGATCACGAGTATGACGCATGTGCCAGCCATCGTCCTCAACCATATCTGAGGGAAGAGAGCGACCCGACACACGACGCCGCCGCAAGAAGGAGCCTTCGATGGTGAGCATGAATGCTCGAGGCATCTATATGTTTAAGTCGCAAAATCTATCTTGAATCCCGTATTAACTGCTTAGATCAGTCAAATAGTAAAGACAGGACCAATTTTTACGACATTTCCAAATTACAAAACTATTTCGAGTATCTATAGTACCACCCATCTTGATGTTTACGCTCCAACAAATACGTCTAGTTCGCAATAACGTGATGCTTCAGTAAAATCTACAATGCCGTGAAGCTTTCTAATGAATAAAATATCGTTATGGAGGATTTATTGGAGAGCATTCTTGTCAAGTTCATTCTCAACTCAACATTACTTAAGTTGTTGAAGTCTAAACAAAAAATGTTACAACCAATGAAGCTAGTAAAATTTCCGATGGATTTGTGATGATTCAGTGAATTTGTAAAGTAAAATCAAAGTAGTGACGTCAATTTTGTTAAGTCAAGTAGAACTCTGTGTCTGTTGTCGATTTATTTGTTGGAAAAAAATATGCATTTTAAGAAGACAAAACAGATAAAAACCCAACTTAATCCAGATTTTTTCCAGATTTTAGTACCCAGGTATTTTTTTTTAATGGTTGACAGGCTAGTTGTTTGACCACAGCTCACCTGATGTTAAGTGAAGGTGTGGTCGAAGATGGTAAAGCACACCTAGCCTGGAATGGAATTTTGTCGGCGAGTGCCTATATATGACTGGTTTTAAATCCAAAAATAAGTTAGTCTTATCAAAATTTTGAATTATATGACTATAAATATATAAATACATATACATATATATAAATATCCTACAGATATAATAAATCAGCGTACTCTCAAATATATTTTAGTTAGTTTTATATGAGACTTGTTTCGACATTGTGTTATGAAAATATTCAGATATTTTACAGGCGAATAAATATACAAAAAGGGCAAAATCCCGTGCATTAGGGTAAAAGCACCAATAACAGGTGGGTGGCCACGTCTCTAGCTGTTTTCCACTCGATGTGAGGAGTAGTGGAATCTGTCTTCGGACGGCTCTGTAAGATGGAAAATATAGTCAGTAAATAAACTTCTTTATCTAATTCTTTTTCTTTTACCGGTTCCATAATTTGATAATCTTACTAAGTTTACCTGACATTTTTATTAAGACTACTTGCCACTTTTATTAAGCTTACACGAAAGTCTCGTTAAGATTACTTCACTCTTATTGATTTTACCTGAAACTCTTATTAACATTTATTACAGCACATGTCCTTAAGTTTACCAGACAATCTTAATAAGATTACCTGACACTCTTATTAAGAATACCTGCCACTCTTTAATAAGTTTACCCGGCAGTTTTGTAAAGATGAATTACTTCACACTTTTATTAAGTTGACATGAATTCTCATTAGGTACTAATTTACTCAAAACTAAACTAATTCTCACTAGTTTTACCTGACGCTCCCAATAAGGTTACTTTAGACATTTTTATTAAGATCATCTGTAACTTTAATTAAGTTTACCTGACATTATTTTTAAGATTACCTGACACTCTTATCAAAATTGTTATAAAAGCGACAGGAACCGACGCCAAATCATAATAATGATGCTCAAGGAGTTTCTGTGTGTTATACGGCCTCTGTTTTTTTAAATTTATTCTTGGCCATGGATACTAGTACTTCAGCTAATTCGGCCTATCATTTTGGCAATGCTGTCATTATTCTGACGACAATTTTCTCCTCGAGGCTTATAAATTAGGGTTTTTTATACATATACTTTTTTTATTTTTAGGTCTCTGTTTTATTTTATATTTTAGTAAGTAGGTATGACCTAATATATTTTTAGAAATAATAATGTAATGTATGTAATTATAAAATAAAATGCCTTACTATTTGTCGAAATTTTTTTTCCTCCTTTATTTCATACTACATAATTGTACTGAAATGGCGAGAGTCTATACTGTTACCTTACTATACTGCGTAATCATTGGTCTGTAAACGAAACACGTGCGGGAATTCTCATGTAAACAACTGTTTTGGAAATTAGACTATAGATGCACAGTATTTATCTCGAAAATTCGGAAACGGAAATAATAAGCTCCTATGAGACTTTTCAAAGTTAATGGGTACTTGGAATTTTTACAATGTAACAGAAAGTTCATTTACACAAGTATATTCGATATTTCCGTTAATCGTATTAGTTTTGTTGCCCGCCTGTGTTGCTAGCGCTTATAAAATGTACATATTTATCTTGGTATTAAATCTTAGCTAGTGTTAGTCAAGGTAATCAAAACCTAGCAATATTTATAGTCATCAAATTTATTTAAGTACAGTTTCTTCATAAGATTTTTTGCCTAAATCAATGATGGAATCGGATAGGTTAGATGATAACGAGATTTATTTGATTTCTTGCTGCCTTTGAGACATTAGAAGGTTAGTCTCAACAGCCCTGTAATTTCGCTAGCTACGGTAAGTACACATCAAACCGTAACATTGTAATATTTACACACTACTGCTTGGCGGCAGAATATTTCTGGTACTGCGCTTGTGTCGAGCTCCTGCCATGTAAACCGACCAACTTCAAGAGAATAAAACAATAAAAAAATCAAATCGGTTTTGCATGGTGGTAGGGTACTTTCTAGTACTCGGCTGGGTAGCTACCACCCTCAAGTTGAAAATTTACCGCCAAGCATCTTACGGTGCGTTCCGGCAGCCTCACTTGAGAGCCAGTTCCATTCCAGGCTAGGTGTGCTTAACATCAGGTGAGCTATGCTCAAACTCCTAGCCTGTCAACCATAGAAAAAACCCTATTCAAGTTTTACAAGACTAACGCACGGCAATTGTTTTTTTACACATACATAGAAAAGAAACAAAGAGCTAAGATAACATACGCCCATGATTATTACGTCATTCAAAACTTTAATCAGAATTTGAGATTTACCCCTAAACGGAAAGCAAAATATAAATCGTGATACCATGTTTTTCATTTTATCTAAAGCAGAATCGCTTCAACCAATTAAAGAAGCTTTTTTACTAGCGCTAAAATAAAGCTGCCGTGGCGGTAACAAGGGGCTGCAGTAAGGTTGGTGCAAGCGATTCTAATAAATCGTGGCTGCTGGCATCGTCCTAGGTATCTGCTTAGAACCTACTGTAACAGAGACTACGCGAGAATATTTCCTTGTGGTCACTACTATTTTAGATAATTGATTGATTCAGGCGTTACTTTGCGGAAGTTCATTTTGAATATTCAAAGTATATATTTAGTTTATTTCCGTTTAACAGTCGTTCCAGTTACAACAGTGATGAGGACTTAAATTTAACAAATTTGACAATAATTTATTAATTTATAAACCTAATCTTACTTAATATCTAGAACTAATTTGACATAAACATAAATTTATTATATGACAAAAATCTAATTAAATTACCAAAAAATCTAATTGAAATAACCACAAATCGTGTGGTTATTTTAATTGGATTAAAAAAAAATTTATCTATGTCTACTAGAGTTCCTAAGACTGCTATTTTCTGGAACTTAAACCCATATTACACTACTGTGTCACAGGCAGCTGTTTTTAGACTATTTACAGCATTGCCTAGACAAATTTTGCAGCTCAGATAAGAAAGAAACAGGACGAAAGCCGCATTACGGGGCTTGCGGTCCCTAATGGGGATTACGAACGAGAGAACGAATGATGGGGTCGAAACCACCCGCGCTTAGTTTTTGGCGAGATAATGGTGATTAAATGAATTTTAGGTGTTTTGTCAGCTACGGTGTGACTGCAAAGTTTTAGGACAGTTAAAGAGATATTTGAGGTAGGACTTTTTAGCATTTCACGTAAAGGATTTAGCAAGCTTTTGTGTTAAAATTTATTTAACTTTTCTGGCACAGCGTCTCATACCTAATGTGCTTTTTTATACCGACCTCCGATACAAAAGGCGACATCTTATTCTTTGTTTTTGTCAAGCATAAAATACTTAACCGATGTTTTATTATGCTAAACTAGCTGCGCCCCGCGGTGTTATCCGCTAACTGTTTTCGGGATAAAAAGTAGCCTATGTGTTAATCTAGGATCTCACCTCGATATCAAATTTCATCGAAATCCGTTCAGTAGTTTTTGTGTGAAATAGTAACAAACATCTATCCATCCAGCCAAACTTTCACAGTTATAATATTAGTGGGATAGCTTGGTGTTTGACCTCACCCCACCTGATGTTAAGCAGTAGTGTAGTCAAAGATGTAGCACTTTTATCTAGAAGAAACCTATTTATATCAGATTTGAAGACACCCATATTGTACCTAACAGGGAATACAGACTCTGGCAGAGAGTTCCACAACCTCGCTGTGCGAATAAAAAATGTGGAATTAAAATGCTTTGTGCGTTCATGGGGAATATCCGCCATGTACGGATGACGTTTTGGTCGCGATTGTCGGGCCGTCCTGCGGTAGAAAAGTGCAAATTGTGCAGTTCAAGTGCACACTCTCCGAAATGTATCCGGTAGAGAACCGATAAACTAGCAACTCTACGACGATGCTCAAAGCCTTGAAGCCGAGGTTCCAGTAACGTATTTACTTGACATTTGAAATGCAAATAGCTTACTCTGGACTAATTTTATTTCATTGACATGTTTTTTTTTAATCTGATTTTTATTGAATACCTAATAATACTCAATGGCAATGTGACATACAAATTTTATTAATGTTTAACTTTTTTCCAGAAATCTTTATAGTAACTGTTTGTAAAAAGTGACATTAGAGCTTTTGTAGCGATGATAACTCAGTGGTTAGCGCGGTAGGTACGCATGTCGAAGGGCATGGGTTCAAACCCCAACAATGAGCTTGAGCTGCCGGTGAAGGAAAACATCGTGAGAAACCACAGCATGGTGGTAGGGTACGTTCTAGTACTCGGCTGGCTAGCTACCACCCTCAAGTTGAAAATCTGCCGCCGAGCATCTAACGGTGTGTTCCGGCAGCCTCACTTAAGAGCCAGTTCCATTCCAGGCTAGGTGTGCTTTAATATCTTCGACCACACCTTCACTTAACATCAGGTGAGCTGTGGTCAAATACCTAGACTGTCAAATATAAAAAAAAAGAACTAAAACTGGTGAATTATTAGACACAAATTTAATATTTATCACATAAAAAAATATGCCAAAACACGTTACAATTAGTGCGATAAAGTTACACAATTCAAAATTCCTTTCCTGGACAAATCAATGTTACTTATAAATTGTAATTCTTTATAGGTTCAATGTATTCTCAATGCAAACAATATTCAGTTCGTGTCTATGAAATATTTATCACGAATTTCATTTGCATTGCTATTCAATTAGTACAGTGTTCCTCACGTTGTTTTCGGAGCACAAACGTGCTAAAAACTGAAGGTTCTGTAGAAATTTTTTTTTTGGTAAATCCTACTTAATGATATAATTTTTTTTTATTTTTATTCAAAATAGGTTCGCGTTTGACCACACTCTGCCTGATGTTAAACAGTAGTGTGGTCTAAGATGGAGCACGCTTACCTAGAAGAAACCTATTTACTTTAGATTTGAAGACGCCAATATTGTACCTAACAGGGAACACAGACTCCGGCAGAGAGTTCCACAACCTCGCTGTGCGAATGAAAAATTAGGAATCAAAACGCTTTGTGCGAACATGGGTAACATCCACCATGTACGGATGACGTTTTGGTCGCGTTTGTCTGGCCGTCCGGTAAAAGAAAGGTGCTGGGGGAACCAAATTGTGCAGCTCAAGTGCACACTCTCCGAAATGAATTCGGTAGAAAACTGACAGGCTGGCAATACTACGACGATGCTCAAGACTTAAAGTTTGTTACTCTTTCACGCAAAAACGACTAAAAAGTTTGGATGAAATTCGGCACACATAAAGTTTATAGCCTGGATCAACATTTAGGTTTCTTTTTATACTGCAAACTGAACTGAACTTTTTGTTAAATTCCACGCGGACAAAGTCGCGGGTTACAGACAAATGCCCTACACTTAAAAAAAATACTTATATATAAAAAAAAAAAGTTTTTTAAAACGTTTTTATGTAATGCAACGGTACCCTAAATAAAAACAAGATTAAAACCGACAAATTTGTTTACGTCGGACCGTAAGTCGATGGAAAAAGCACAAATTGGTGGTAAACATCTAACGCAGTATACAAGTTCACCAGTATTCCAACTTTACGTTTTAGCTGGTTCAAATAAGATGTAGAATCAAGCGAAAAAAACAAGAGATAAGTAAGTGGCAGAGAACATGAGACAAGAGTTTTTATTCGCATCAGAGAACCTATCGTGAGTTGCATTGCAATATTAGATGATAGGTAACTGTAAACCTTTTCGCACAGATAAACTGTATGCGATTTCGTAGTTTTACTAATAGCAATAAAAGCTCATAACACAGCTATAGTCAGTAGGCAACTAAAGCTCTTAAGTCTAATACCTACTTCGTAGTTTTATAATCGTGCAGAATTGTATAGTAGTACTGTACATACATTTGTAATAAAATAAAAATACAAATGTTTGCAACTAGTTTAGAAATAAAAATTGCATTTTAAATTACGTTATTTTTTCTTGGTGGTAAATTTTATTAGCCTTCCTTGGGTCGTCGAGAGTACTCTCTTATAATATCGATAAGTAATCTCTTACCGTCAGGAGAGTATCTCAGTAATTTTATATATAAAACCAAGCAACTCACGCAGCGTAAAATGTTCCCTGCGTGTTTTGTGGTTTTGGTTTTATCGAAGCATTTTCTTTTAAGTTTATGTACTGAATTTCCAGTATACGTAGAAGGCGGTTCCTGATTATTTTCCATGAAAGGTGTTTTGCTTTGAAAAATACAATATTTCAATTAGTTAGATTAGAATTGGCTGGTTATCGAATTGACGGGAAAAGTCTTACTTGCTGATTAGATTCTTGTATTGGGGCTGATTTTGCGCTCTTTGTTTGTGGAGTTTCACAAAATAGGATAAATTATCTGTTATTATTTTTTAAGGTTAATGTTCCATTTTTGAACTTCTTTAAATTACTAGTAAACTAATATATGGTACTTGTTCAGAATGTGTAGAAACAAAAAGAAATAATGATTTAAATAAAAATAAATTCAATATTTTTTATTGTTTTTTTTTTCGATATAATGTCATGCATTTTAATGCGTTAAGTACTTGTTTAAATAAATGGCACCGGTTTGTATTATTTAATTTAAATTTATAATGTACTGCAGATCAAATAAATTGATTAAAATTGTTTGCCATCCCCAATGGGGTCCTATGTCTTAAATACCTATCTATTAGCATTGTACAAATTTTTGTAAGTTTGTACATAATATGTTGCAATAAAGTATTGAGCACTTTTTAGTACTCACTTGAGTAGCTACCCTCAATTTGAAAATCTATCGACATGAACAACGATATAAATTATTTATTAATAGGTGAACTGTAACCAAACATCGAGTCTGTCAATCATAGAAAGCATATTTTAGCATAACTTAACATTGAACTTTGCTTAAATAGTTTTATAGCATACTCCTACTACAATTACAGTCTTGATTGCTCCTAAGATAAATTATTCGAGTCTCAAGTTGCTCTTTGCATGGATATAAAAGACTGGATGAGCCTTGTTTGCCTTTCATGAGATGCTGAGGGACTATCAAGCTTTTAAATTTTTTATTCAGAGTCGTTGAGTTTGCATTTCCAATTTGCAATGTTTCTATGTAAAAGTAATAAGACAAAAGGAACACCCTACTGATGGTAAGAGATAGTAAGTAGATAATCTCATCATATTTTGTTCACTTAATGTTGTAACATAATTATTATTGCTTTAAAAAAAATTATAAGTGCTTTTTTAAACTATGTGTGATTTAATTTGGTAATAAAGCTATGCAATTTAATGCACATTAATTTTTCGGCATGTTGAGTTTTTCGATAGTACCAAATGTACTATCCATCCAACCATACTTTCACATTTATAATACAAGTCGCGCCCCGCGGTGCTACCCGCTACATGTTTTCGGGATAAAATGTAGCCTATGTTCTAATTGACAGCTCCGTTGGCTTATTGGTAGTATATCTGCCTTGAGAGCTGTAGGGCGTGGGTTCGATTCCCACTCAGGGCAAAAACATTTTGTGAATAAACAAATGTTTGTTCTGTGTCTGGGTGTGCTGTATGTATTTACAAAAAAAAGGATATATGTATTCTATACATTTTTTTTCAGTTATCTGAGTTCCATCACACAAACTAAGCAGAGCTGCTTAGTTTGGGGTCAGATGGCGCTGTGTGTATAGTCCTACTATAAATTTAGTGTTCTTAAAATGGAGCATAGACGCACACTCCATCTCGCCACTTTAATGTTTGGTGTTATCAAATACCAGAAGCCGCTGTATTTGTACTCCAAACTCAAATGGGTTTCTGAATACAAGTCGGTGCGGGCCACCTGCAAGCCACTGTTGCGAACGCCGAGACATGGTTCGGCCGCGTTTCGCGGTAGCTTCAGGTTTAATGCGACCAAATGCTGGAACTCCCTTCCGCCGCCCATACGTGAGATTCAAAACAAATGCGGTTTTAGGTTGAAGATCAAGAAGCATTTGCTGGAGTTGCAGAAGTCAAGTAGATAGCAACCAGCCTGCCTTCAGTAGGTGCTTCTTGTTTCTTCAATCTTCATACTATGTGTATATTTATTTTCTTTCTTTTTCTTTCCAGCATTATTTAGTATATGTTCACGCCAGCCCCTACTATTTTTACTATTTTTATATTCTTATAATTATTATTATTTCTGCACTCTAATTATTATTCATGTATGTACTAAAATATCCTAGTCTTCTTCTATAAGCAACTCTCTAGACTTTTTCTATATTTATAATTTATTTATTCTATTATATATTCGTGTATGTATTTATGTATTTTTTTATTCAGTCTCGTGCGTCCCAAAAGGTTAGTTCTGAAAACCAGCGCTGCTGAGAAATCGGCAGCAATAATGCTGAGAACTAACCTTTTTTGTCGCACTGGACACTACAGCGACAACTTTCCACTCATTATTATTGTTATTTTTATTTTTCTAATCTTTTATTTGTAGTGTGTTTTTTTGTTGTTGTAGTGTTGTGTGTGGCAAAATAAATGTTTTCTTTCTTTCTTTCTTTCTTTCTACGATATTTATTTATTTAATTCAGGATCTTAGCTACCTCTATACCAAATTTCATCTAAATCCGTTCAGTAACAAACATCTATTCATCCAAACTTTCACATTTATTATAATATTAGGGATTATCCACTTGATTTTTTCATACAAAGATTACGTAAAGAAAAATAAATCGGCGCTTATCTGTGTTCTTTGGCAAATTAGCTCCGCGTATCTATTGTATATGTACACTCAGTGATGTCACTGTCTTCGCTCTCTCTATCGTCACTGACCACGTCATATTGTAGAACGTAGGCCTCATCTAGTAGTTCTAGCTCTAGATACATCCCTCAGTTATAAATGTTAGCCGACTAAAAAGGTGTCGCCTTGGCTCCGACCGCGTCTGGTGGCATCTGATAAATGTACCGGTAAGGCGCACCTCGGTTATTATAGGAGGTTGCTATTTATTATACGCGTCAAGGGTTGATGTGTCCAAAACCTCTTGGCTGTCTTTTGGGAACCAACTCAATATTATCTGGCAGCCAAAAAAAATATCGCTAGACTATTTTACTCTGGAAACTGACATGATTTGTATTTTTTGTTTTAGATACGTTTACGGAATTACTCACGTATTATGTTGCTTTAAAACGAAAACGCACGCGCGTCGTACTTTATTTTGACTCCCTAAAAAAGGGTATCAGATGATGAAAACGCTTGTCTATGAACATTGTTAATGGTACCTAAACCTTATTTTTTGTTTTGGCGTAGCATTTGCCATTGTCTAGTATTTTATATTTTCACTTGTAGCTATAGTTATAGTCAAAGTCCAGTCTTGGTCACGTACAGTCCGTGTCAGTCAAGTACAGTCATGCTTTAGGAAAGTAGTAGCGACTTTATTATAAAGCTTCGATGGAATTTTGGAAGCAACACGAAAAGTCATGTTTCACCACATTATCTCGCGCTTGTGATTCGGTATATATATTAATAATAAGATTCTAAAAGTTGAATAGCCAGCTCTAATTTCAGAGTAAATAGAGATTCAAGTAGATGTGAGGCTACGTGAGAAATCTATCTTAACATAGTTTGTGTTATCTGCTTTAACAAAACGTGTCAATCTCAGACGTAATCTCAAGGGGAAGTTGTTAACACGCTGTATTTAAACAGACAGTAGATTAACTCGAACTAACTTCTTTTGTAACCATATACAGATAATTATGATGTTTATACTCGTATACAATTTATATAATTATGTACCATCTCTGGAATTTCATCGCACAAAATATACTATAAATTATTTTGTTTATTTCCCTTGACCCATGCATAACTTATATACCTACTTTATATATATTTTTTTTTATAATAGATAGGCTTACGTTTGACCGCCATCCCGCCTGATGTTAAGCGAAGATGCGGTCTACGGTGGAGCACGCTTGCCTAGAAGAAACTGATTCACACGCGACTTGAAGGAACCCAGACTATATTCATTGGGGAACACCCGCTCGGGCAGCAGATTCCAATGTCTAGCGGTACGTATGAAGAAGGTGGAATCAAACCGCTTAGTTCGAGCTTTTGGAACATCAACCATGAAGCGGTGACGCTTTTTAAAGCTCCTGGCTGTCCGATAGTAGAATGGGCAAGGTGGAATTAGGTCATGCAGATCTGAAGTGCACTCTCCAAAATGTATCCGGTAGAAAACCGACAGACAAGCAACTTTCCGTCGATGTTCAAGGCTTTGAAGCGTTTTCTGAACAATCTATTGACATTGTAATCAGTGTTTTCAAACGTTGCGTAGGATGCCCTGAGACTCGATGGAGTGACGATATACGTAGGACAGCTGGCGGTGAATGGAAGCGAAAAGCCGAAGATCGGGCTGAGTGGCGTGTCTTGGGAGAGGCCTATGTCCTGCAGTGGACTAATATTATGATGATGATGATGATGATGATGATGAATCAGTGTTTTCAACATAATATATGTGTGTAATGATAAATTATTTTTTTTTACGAAATGTGACTGGTAACTTTGGTTTTATCAATAAAATTTGTATAATTATTTGTATTTCGTAACGTACCTATATTTTGTAATGTATATTTATAATCATCATTATTATAAACCTTACCCAGTCCTCTGTGGATATAGGCATCTACCTAGACGCACCACTCAGCTCAATCTTCGGTTTTTCGCTTCCATTCACCGCCAGCTGTCCTATGTATATCATCACTCTATCTATCACTCAGCCAGCCCTGTTGGCTCATTGGTAGCATGTCTGCTCCAAGAGCTGTAGGGCGTGGGTTCGATTCCCACCCAGGACAAGCATTTTGTGATATAAAACAAATGTTTGATCTGTGTCTGGGTGTACTGTATGTATTATAAGTATGTATTTACAAAAAAAAAAGTATTTAAGTATTTTATCAGTTATCTGATTCCCATAGTACAAGCTTTGCTTAGTTTGGGGTCAGATGGCGCTGTGTGTAATGTCCTACGATATTTATTTATTTATTTATATACATACATTTATTTATCTATATACATTTATATTTTATAGCGATGATAGCTCAGTGGTTAGCGCGGTAGGTTCGCCTGCCGAAAGGCATGGGTTCAAACTCCAACAATGAGCTTGAGCTACCGGTGAAGGAAAACATCGCAAGGAAGTCGATATGACTTGTGAAACTTAATCACTGTCTACAATAGTACTTTATATTTAGATCAGCCAGCCCAATGCAATTTACAATCTGTGAAGCTCGTCACAGCATGCATGCATGCATGCAATTTGCATTGCATGATGCCACGGTTTCGGCAAACTGTCTCATATGCATGTAAGTGATGTGAAATTATATTGATGGAGCCGTGTCGGGGGCATATTTGAGGTTCATGTTTCAAGTGTACATAAATATAGCATACTACGTACGTGTAATACACTACACGATGATCACAACCGCTCTGTGCAGAGTGTACAGACTAAGACAGCCCTGTTGGTGCATTGATAGTATGTCTGCTTTGAGAGTTGAAGGGTTCGATTCCCACACAAAACTAACATTTGTATTTGTACTAATTTGTCATCCTCGTCGCCAATTAATGTGTATTATAATTAAAACATTATAGCAAAATGCTTTTCTAATCAAACCATTTATTTGACAAAACCACGCTGCTGAAACAAAAGAACATCGGCCAAACGCACGACACAAAACGTAACAAACCACTTATAAAAAGTATAAAAACTCCTTGGTGTACATACACCACACATCGATGTTTGTTCTGTGTCTGGGTGTACACACATGTATTCTAAGTATTTATTTACGAAAAAAAAAGTATTTAAGTATTCTGTTAGCTGTCTGGTTCCCATAGTACAAGCTTTGCTTAGTTTGGGGCTAGATGGCACTGTGTTAAATGTCCTCCAATATTTGTTTATTTATTTGAGAAGAAAAGTGGAAATTTAGTATACCTACTTACAATGTTGAAGAAAAATATTGTAAGGAAACTTTAAGATACTTATAAGGAATTCCGTGAGACCGCATAGAATTCTTCGACGAATTATATACTTTACCGAGCAGTAAGACGTTATATTAGAAATTGATATAGTTGAAGTCGGATACTTAACCAATAACTGAATGTAAATAAAATTCTTAAAGTTCTAACATAAAATAATGTGTGAACAATAGATCTTAAAGTTCTATACCTATTATAAAGTAGAAATGTATCTGGTTCAAACCGGACAAATGAATTTTGGTGATGTGCCGATTTGGTAAAAAACGCACATGTCAGTTTTCTCCGGCGGTCTCCGGCGGTTTCTTGTCAGGTTCGAGCTGCGCCGTTCCTTGGTATATTCTATCCAAGGAACTACAAACACAAAATACTATACACATTACATTTCCTTCCAAGGAAAATTGGAACGCCTCGTCATCGCCGGTCATCTTTTTTTTTTTAATAGATTACAGGCTAGGTGTTCGACCACAGCTCACCTCATGTGGTCGAAGGTGGTAAAACACACCTAGCCTGGAATGGGTGCTAGTTAGCCAACTGAGTACTGGAAAGTACCCTACCACCATGCAACCATAGCACCTCACGATTTTTTCCAAGCTCATTGTTGGGGTTGGCACCCACGCCCTTCGGCGTGCGAACTTGCCGCGCTAACCACTGACCTGTCATCGCTACCAATTCAAATTTAATGATATTACGGAATTTGACTTCTAACTTTGGTGTTATCAAAAAAAAAAAATGTATTTGCATTCTCTTTAGAACTGAAAGATAAAATGTCAAAGAGGAAAATTTTAATATTGTCTTATTGCTGCTTTCTTCATATAACCGGGACTTACAACAATCGCTTTAATAAACTTAAAGAACAGAGAACAGGAACAATATCAAGAAGCACTCACGAGTCGCTCGTGCAATATTATACTCATGACCGTATAAGCCTCCCCGTGACGTCAAAGAGTCTGTAACCGTATTTGAAACTTAATATGAAGCAGAAAACAAGAGTTGAAGTATGAAACATTTTTTTTCCTGCAGATAATAATTTTCTTAGACAAAAGACTTCAATCAGTGCATTTACCTGTCATGATCTACGGAGCCGAAACGTGACACTCACAGCGGGAATGGTCCGTAAGTTCAAAGTCGCTCAGCGAGCTATGGAAAGAGCTATGCTTGGCATTTCTCTGAGAGATCGTATCCGAAATGAAGTAATTTGCCAGAGAACTAAAGTCATTGACATAGCTCAGCGTATTAGCAAGTGGCAATGGGCTGAACATATCTGTCGCAGAACCGATAACCGCTGGGGTAGATGCGTTCTAGAGTGGAGACTGCGTATTGGCAAGCGTAGCGTAGGACGCCCTGAGACTCGATGGAGTGACGATATACGTAGGACAGCTGGCGGTGGATGGATGCGAAAAGCCGAAGATCTAGCTGAGTGGCGTGTCTTGGGAGAGGCCTATGCCCAGCAGTGGACTAACATAGGCTGATGATGATGATGATGATGAATAATTATTATCTACAATATTATGTACAGCTGAGGTAGGGCACAAATCTTTTTGTGTCTACCAAATCGCGATAGTCATAAGACTTATTTTTGTTAGCGCGGCGGCCAAGGGTGTACGTTCAAATCCCAAAACAATGAACTTGAGCTGCTGGTGAAGAAAAACATCGTGAGGAAACCATAGCATTGTGGTAGGGTACTGGGCTGCTGGTGAAGGAAAACATCGTGAGGAAACCATAGCATTGTGGTAGAGAAAAAAAAAACAATAAATAAACATAAGCAGTCGGGTAAAAAGAGATGCAAACTTTACAAAATGTAAGTATCTACAAGAATTTTTTTAATGTAAATTTCTAGAACATCATACCAGCAGAATCCATTTTCAACCCGCGGGAGGGCCTTATCGAATCTGCAAGAACGAAAGCCAACAAATTTCATAACATTTTCTGCTTGCTTCCATCTGAGCTTGAAAGGATGAAGTATGTACCTTTTTAGGAGAATATAGACTAGGATACAAAATGCATAAGATTTTGACATCTTTGTTATAAAATTATTAATAGTAGGTATTAGCGAATTCAACTTGTTGAAGCTAACGTTGTTAATAAAAAAATAATAATTGATTAATTCAGGCGGTACGTAGGCGTTGTACAATAATGTATACGCATTTGTATATACATATTATGTATACATATGTACATGTAAAATTGTACATGTGTATCAACGTCTACTTATACATAATTATAGTACATATGCCCCTCTGCAAACTGGCATTTAAGAAAATGAATCGCAAAATATACGACAAAATAAATACTTTGCTTAAGTTTGTAGCGATGATAGCTCAGTGGTTCGAGGTCGGTTCACACACCGTAGGGCGTGGGTTTAAACATCAACAATGAGCCTGAATTGCCGGAGAAGTAAAACACGTGATGAAACCATAGCATGGTGATTTTGTAGTACTCTGCTGGCTAGCTACCACCCTCAAATTGAAAATCTACCGCCAAGCATCTAACGGTGAGTACCGCTAGCCTCACTTGAGAGCCAGTCCCATTCTAGGCTGTGTTACCATCTTCGACCACACCGTCGCTTAACATCAGGTGAGCTGTGGTCCAACGCCTAGCTTGTCAACCATAAAAAAAAATACAAAAATTTAGTTTTAATTTAGATGATTTATGAATACGCGTAATTTCTTTACTAATACTATGTTCTGATATGCGGTATTATTAAAAAAAATTGGAGCAGTAGGTGGAATAGAGTTACTTAAAAATGTAAATCACACAGAGTTTTATTTAATAAGTAATAATAAAAGATTTCATAAGCTAAGCTAATGATAAAATAATTATATTTTCAAATATTAAATAACAGATAATAATAAATATGAACAGGTTTTCTTAACAGATTCAACTTTAGAAAAAAAAAAACATTAGACAAACTAAGAAATATAACAACTAAAATTAGTTAATCTAATATCACACTGATTCACATCAAAATGAGATCAATTAATAAACTAGGCATTTTACAATTAAAACTCACGTTTAATTATATCACATACTCCCAACTATAGTTTCGGCCACATCCGGTATCCTTCAGCGCGAAGCAAAGCGAAGTAGCTCGCGCGTTGTACTCAGCTTTGTTTCCATGAAGACGGCTTCGGCCGGGGTTGGCCGAAACTATAGTCGGGAGTATATTATGATGCAGTTAAACGTGAGTAATTCCGCATAAGTAAAACCAAAACTACGCATTGCTGTTATATAGTCAAAACAACAGTTTCGCGCAAAACCCAACTTTTTTTTGTTCAATCGTTACTTAAATTTTTGATAACTGTAAAAAATGCATAAACTCTGTGCACCTGTTTAGAAACTAAAACAGATTTAAATAAGATTAAGAAGATAAAAAAGAAAATTTAAAATTTATAAATAGCCTTTCTTATGGTATGCAATTCTGGTTAACAAATGTAAAATTTAGTTAATGTTTTTGTTTTCAGTGTGACTTAAGAGAAGCATAAAATCTTAAAAATGTTGTGATTATAACATCGATTTAACATTTAAGCTTGAACCGCACTAGAGCGGCGCGGTGCGGCGCGGCAGCGGAGCGACGCGACACTTTTGAAATGCACTATTAGCGCAGCGGCGCGACAACACGCGGCAAAATCTTTCAGTTCTCGACTAACTCAGAAACAAGATGAACGAACGATGATGCCTTATAAAGCACTCATCTCGTTCCAAATGTTGAATTTTCTAGTTATGTTTAAATATTTTAGTTTTCGAGATCCTATATTTCGGGATATCCACTTATAATATTTATTTATTTTTGCTCGCCTATCGTGCGATTCGTACATTGACCTGCTCGTTTGCTGGTTGGACGTAAACTGTCACCGCGTCTCTCCACTGCCGCTAGCTATACCGTAGTAGACGGTGGCGCAGCACAGCGCTGCAAAATATTCTCCGGGAGACAACTTACCGCGTCGCACCGCGCCTCTCTGTTGCCACGTTGCTTTAGTGCATTTTGCGCCATACAAATCTTTATAAACTTTATTTGACTAGCCGCACCGCTTCGCTGCCTCGCAGCTCTAGTGTGGTACAAGCTTTAGGCCATTTGTAATTGCAAGGAAGACAATGTTAATTTTTTGCTAAGAAATATTTCTGTTACGCGTCCTTGCAAAACCAAATGGCCCAGCAATACATCTAATTCTGCACGCAAGACTCGTAAGTAGGTATCATGTATTTGATGTTTATAAAGGAGTCAGGTCCGCCGTATCTCTCGAGAATCTGGAGCGTGTCTTCGATGAGATCGGCCACGTTCTCACCGCGAGTGGTCGTATGGTCAATGCCAGAGCCGATGTTAACTGAAAAACAAATATTATATTAATAGTTGTTGCAGTAATGTGTTCCGCAGCTATATTGTGTACTGCAGCTAGCGAAATTGCTGGGCTGTTTAGACTAACCAAGTCATCTTTTTTTTATGTAAAGGTAATGAGACGAACGAGACGCTCTCCTGATGGTAAGAGATAACACCTGTCTACGACCATTGCAGCGATATACAGAACTTTGAGTCGCAAGACAAAGTTTAGGGCATCGCTGCTTTGGTACTCATTACTATGAGACTAGATGGTTAGTCTCAACAGCCCAGTAATTTCGCTAGCTGTAGTACCCTTCAAACCGGAACACAGTAATGTTTGCACACTACTGCTTGGCGACAGAATATCTGGCACTGCGGTGGTAACTACCTAGATGACCTCTAAGGCTAAGGAAAGCCAAGTAAACAACTACTTAATGGATTTGAATGAAATTTAGTATGGAAGTAGCTGAGACCCTGGATTAATACACAGGCTAATTTTAACTTGAAAACATGTAGTGGGTAACACGGGTAACCACGGGGCGTAGCTAGTCTCGCAAAAAAGAAAAAATACGGCCGATACCGTAAACTATTATTTACTATTTTATTTGTAGCATAGCCAATTGCAAGCACTTTTACAAACGTTGCGTAGCTCAATAAAATGCTTCACATTTTTCATATTCAATCAAATTTCCCTTTGAATTGGTATTTGTTATTACATTTCACTTTGAAACGTGGTTTCATAAAAAAAATCACAATTTATTTTACGAATGTAAAAATAGAGTCAGATTTTTAAATTTGGTCCGCGGTTAAGTTTGCTTTGTAAATATTATTTTACTATGATAAACTTTTGCATTTAATCACTTTAAAAAACCAGTTTTCATAATCTTGAAAAAAATCGCCGATGTCTGTGTGCGTGATATTATTTTGTATTAAACGTCTCCGGGACCTTGAAAAGTCTTGTTTTTCAACTGCAGGACAAGTAGAAAGACGGCTCACTACAACCCATACATAGTGGAATTTCCTTGGGTATAATTATATAACCTTTAGTAATTGCTAAATCGAAACCTCTTTTATTTAAAAATTACACATTCCATTTCCAAAACACATTTTATTCATCTTGACTCTGAAATAATTTGCGAAATACTTAATTCCGCCGACTCATTGACGTAACCCAGTGATTCTCAAACTTCGATACCATCATCAAAGTTGGAACATCGCAGACGAGCTACGAACCCGATCGAGCGACATCAATCAAATCGCAACATAATTGACAACGCGTCACGCGAGAAGATATTATTTTCGGCGTAATAGACTTGTCAGGGTATCAAAGTACATTAATTACATACCACGTATGCGTGAGCTTTAACGTGTACGTTATAAGGTTGAGAATGAAGAGGTGTTTTGTAACATTTACGGAGGTTGACACCTAACCGCATTGTTAGGGAATGCTAGGCGCGCCAGGCGTCTCGGCTTTTTGTTTGGCGCGGTTGGCAGTCGAGCTCGTGAATTGCTGTGGGCGGAGGTGTTCGTGCGTGGGTGTTACCCGTGAGATGTTTGGTAAATTAATTGGGACGGCAATACCTGAGTACTTATTGTATTATGCTACTTCTTGACTGAACTTTTGTTCATTGGAGCGACATTTTTTTTTGTGTTACAAAGACTACGTTTTTGACGGTGACGGTTCAGTCGAACACGGTAAACACACCTAGCTTAGAATGGAGCTGGCTCTCAAGTGTGGCTGCACGGTATTAGGTACTTGCCGACAGATTTTTAACTTGAGGGCTAAAGTATCCAACCCAAAACAATGAGCTTGAGCTGCCGGTGAAGGAAAACATCGTGAGGTTGCATAGTGGTAGGGTACTTTCTAGTACTCGGCTGGCTAGCTACCACCCTAGTTGAAAATCTGCCGCCATGCATCTAACAGTGTATTCCGGCAGCCTCATTTGAGAGCCCGTTCCATTCCAGGCTACGAGTGCTTTTCCACCTTCGACCACACCGTCACTTAACATCAGGTTAGCTGTCGTCAATCATGAATAGAAGCCCTACCACCATGCTATGGTTTTCTCACGATGTTTTCCTTTACGGACAGCTTGAGCTTTTTTTTAGGGTCATACCCACGCCTTTTGAAGTGTGAACCGACTGCGCTAACTACTGAGCTATCAACGCAACAAAATCGCTACATCAATCGATCACACTAAAATTTTGAATAATAATAAAAATGGGAAAGTTATTTAGTGTATTTTTAATTACTTTATGTGAAAGTACTGAGATGAACGAAATGCTCTCCTAATTGTTAAAGATAACGCATGCCCATGACCAATGATCATTGCAGCGGTATCCAAAACTTTGAGTACCAAAACAGCGGCGGCAAAATTGGTGGCATTTTCAACTAAGTGTGGTTGCTAGCCAGGTTTTTAAAAAACCAACAAAAATCTAAAAATTGGATACATCGATGATATTTTCGTTTACTCCGAAACCTCGCTGTTTCATTGGAGCAGTGCGTTTAGTTGACCTAAGGGTCATGGAGTCGGTTTTTTTCAAATTGTAAATTTATACGTTATGCGTGTAACCAGACCATGCTAACCACTGAGCGATTATAGCTCTACAAAAAGTAAGTTTGCCTATTTGCTATGATACCATTTGTTGTACTCACGGTTGCGATCCTTGAACAGGTTCAGAGTAGGAAGAATTTGTCGGTAGTATGGCACAAGCGCTTCCCCAACTCTGTCGCACCCGGTCACTAGCATTTGAATGCATTTCAGCGCATGGCACAGAACTACGGGACGTTTTGTTGCCAGGGCATCTGAAACAATATTATCCTTAAAAAAATAGCCAACAAAATATTTTTTAACGTTATTTTAATATGCTCACTGTAAACATTTTGAGACAAGTTATGAAACATGAAGGGTTGTATTTATTTTTATCTTGTATATAAATTATTATTATTTATCTTTGTTAGCTAATGGTATTTAAAAACGTTGACCGCGTCCTGCAACCATAATGTATGTCTGGACATATTTTTGTTCAAATTTAATCAGATTATTAGACCAGTATTTAATGATAATATACTGAAAAAAACCAAAGCTAAAAAATATACGTGATTTGTACTAAACCATCACCACATATCACCAGGAGGAAGAGGATTAAAAAGTTGCTAAAAAAATCACGCGATCAATTATAATGGACGACCGCTAATCAGTGATGTACCTAGTTTAACAAAAAATATAGAACAACACCCCACACATCCAAATCTGTTCAGGCATTTAAAAGTTATGGTGGAATTTAAAAAAACTCTCATAAAAACACAAACGCTAAAAATATTACATTCCTTTTTTGAGTAGTCATGTGATAACTGAAGCCCTCACCATGCTTATAAGAAAGTTGCTACTAACTTTTGATTGGTATAATCAGCTGTGGTACCACGGGCAGAACCTTGTAGGAACCCTTACTGACCAAATCGTGGATTCCTCTCTCCACGACAAAGTTGTAGGGGTAGTTACCCTCGGCAAGGCCATCGAAGAACATCGGCAAGTAGTGGTGGAAGTCCAGTTTTTCTATTGGAACCTAAAAAGGCCAGCATGTAAAGTACAAATGTATTTTTAAATGGTAAAAGGATTGTTTGATGACTTTGAGTGTAACTTGACAGCCCCGTTGGCTCATTGGTAGTATATCTGCTTTGAGAGCTGTAGGACAATCGCTGCAATGGTCATGGACAGGCTATCAGTTATCTGACTTCCATCACACAAGCTCTGCTTAGTTTGGGGCTAGATGGCGCTGTGTGTATAGTCCTATGATATTTATTTATTTATCTGTACTTTTATGAAAAGGAAAGATTTGTTTGTTTGTATTGAATGGGCTCCGAAACTACAGGACCGATTTTAAAAATTCACCGTTGGGAAGCTTCACTATCCCCGGGTGACATAGGCTACTTTTTATCCCTGTATTCTTATGGGAACGGGAATTACGCGGGTGAAACCGCGAGGCGTCCGCTAGTACTATATAAGTATGGCTGGCAGTAATTGATAATGCCGAGGATCGGGTTAACTAAATAATTAGTCTTAGTCTCTTAGAGACCTATGTTCAGGAAGCTGATTATAATGATGATGACAAAGTACCTTCCAAGCCAGCTTCTTTCCAGCGTTAGTGAACTCTATAGCGATGGGAAATTCGCCCCGTTTGTAACACTTTCTGAACATTGTTGGTTTTGGAGGCAAAGGTTCGTACACTCCCGATCTTGGTGGCGGGTGAACCTTGGTGTTCCTCTGCATTGCTGGAAAGATTATAAAGGGTTAAATTTTCTTCACTTTCCATAACAGTCTTAAGCAAACGAGTGTTATAATGTTGAACAATGAATAATTATATGGTATTGCACTTAGCATCTATATCTTTCTGAATGACTAGGTACCTAAAAAAGAATGTAAGTAAATAATCTACACTAAAATTATAAAGAGGAAAGATTTGTATTTATGGATTTTTGTATGTTTGTAATAAATAAACTCAAAAAAACGCCTCGCAGTTTCACCCGTGTAGTTCCCATTCCCGTGGGAATACAGGGATAAAAAGTAGCCTATGTCACCCGGGGATAGTGTAGCTTCCCAACGGTGAAAGAATTTTTGAAATCGATCCTGTAGTTTCGGAGCCTATCCATTACAAACAATCAAATCTCTATTTATAATAGTATAGATATAGGTAGATAATATGAACTTCACAGAGAATTGAATATTTAAAACAACAAAATTTTTATACTCGAAAAAAAAAGTTTTTGAAAATGTTTTTTTTTTTAATTTTGCGATGTTTTTTCTGTCTTTGGTTTTGAAATGCAAACGAACTAGGTTTGGCATTTTTTGAAAAATCTTTCGTCAAATTTTCACGTAGCCTTATTATGCTACAATTAAATACAAAACCATTTACAAATTATGGCCAATTTATTACACACAAAATACGAATCAACATGTTTCACCATAATATGATTATTACATCACTTTTCAACACTCGTTCAATTATAATGTAGCGGCATTCCCGCCAAAACTCCCCAACATCTACTTAAGTTTGCCCAATATTCGTTCCGGGATTCAAACCCTCATTTGGATGAGGGATCGATCAGGATACGAGGTACCTATTATATCAACTTATAAATAGCCATATAGACTTTTTGGCGGGTCTGTGGAAAAATTGTATTGCCGCATTGTAATGCCCAGACATTGTGTTGGAATCAAGTGTTTGTGTACAAAAATAGCGACGTTTTCTATTTATAAAATGACGAATTATGCGTGAATTATGTGATCAAAGATGTCTTTGTGTTACTTTCTTCGTGTGAATTATTTCTTGGTGCTTTAGTGGAGTACTCTGGCACCCGTAACAGTTTCATTGGTAATATAGTTAGGTACCATCCCTGTTGGTTCATTGGTAGTATGTCTGCTCCAAGAGCTGAAGGGCGTGTGATCGATTCCCATCCAGTACAAGCGTTTTGTGATAAACAAATGTTTGTTCTGGGTGTACTGAATGTTTTAAATAAGTATGTATAAAAAAAAGTATTCTATCAGTTATCTGTCTTCCATAGCACAAGCTTTGCTTAGTTTGGGTTCAGATGGCGCTGTGTGTAATGTCCTATGATATTTTTTTAATTATTGAATTGTAATAATTCAATCAACCTTAACATTAAGCATGTCAATAATAATAAAGAGATTTATTTCACTTATTTTTTTAGGTACATAATACTGGCAAATGCACTTAGTGCGACGCCGAGAACAAAGAAAAACCTTGGAGTATTACAGTTACTGTGCGTTACTCATTAACTAATTGTTGAGCTAACGTGTTTTACCTTGTATGGTAAACGCGGGTACGACCCGCGGCTTCTTCGTCTTGTACCCATAAGGATAGTTTGGACTTGGTTTCCTCAAACTAGCCCTGAAGTCCTTCCCGCACTGCTCAGGCTCACAAGGTGGCAACAAAACCATCTTTATCAACAACACCAATAAACAAATCAAAAAAACATGATACACTGTCAGTAATCCAATAATATAGATCTAAAATGTTGACACGAGTAATAAAATAAGAGAGTAAATTTGCTCAGGGGCCGGGCTTCAGTTTGATTGTTTATTTTGCAACGTGATCGGTTGCTAGGCAACGCGGCGGCTATTGATTGGTCGAGGGACGTGAAAGTTGCTTTTTTGGTCGCCGGCGGCGCCACTGTCGCGCTGCTGTTAGGCCGAGTGTACACGACTCCGTATTGCGTACGTGATCGGTGAATGTGACGGGTTTGTTTGAAATGGCGGGTGGTGTTTGACTGTTTATTTTGTAGCTAGAAATAGGACTGTATATTATTATGTACCTAATTGTCATGACGGTAAACTTTAATTAAAGTATCATGATGATTAATGAAATAAACTTTGTGTAATTACTTGAAGTAGCAAGTAGTTTTAACGTTATGTTAACGTTACGTTACACGGCTATTGGGACGAAACATCGAATGTCTTAAAGTAATGAGCGCCAAAACAGCTGTCTCCGACTTTGTTTTGTTTCTCAAAATTTTGGGTATCAATGCAATGATAATGGATTGGCGTTATCTCTAATCATCAGTAGCTTGGACCCTTCATCATTACTCGTCTGAGATCAGTAGTGAGTTTTGATTAAATACTAAAAAATTGGACATGGTGTCAGATTTTAGAGTGAAACCTCTTTCATACGAAAACTATAATTCTGTATTTAATAGTACAACTCTCTTTCTCCTTTTCTCTATCTATCTATCTATACTATTATAAAGAGGAAAGATTTGATTTCAAAGACCTATCAGAATATAACGCCTACACACAACAAAATAAAGCACTCAGTCAATATTGTAATTACTTACCAACCTTTTTAAATAAATAAATAAATATCGTAGGACTATCTATACACACAGCGCCATCTGGCCCCAAACTAAGCAGAGCTTGTGTGATCGAAGTCAGATAACTGATAGAATAAATAAGTACTTTTTTTTTGTAACATACTTGCATTACATACAGAACACCCAGACATAACAAACATTTGATTATTCACAAAATGTTTGCCCTGAGTGGGAATCGAACCCACGCCCTAAAGCTCCCAAGGCAGATACAGACTATTAGTACCAATAATTGGAATTATGTAATAGGTATAAATGTATTTTTTAATGCTAAATTTAGATGTATAATTGTAAATGTAATTATTATTATGAAATATTGTAAGTACTTTGTGTAGAGTCCTAATTGTTATATAAAATATTGTGCATGAAAAAGTTTTATTACATTTTAATATCACGAGCTATTTCCCCAATTTTGCACGAATTTTCCGTCAGATATTTGTTTATTATAAATGACAAAAATATTCTCCGATAGCCCTGTTGGTTCATTGGTAGTATGTCTGCTCCAAGAGCTGAAGGTCGTGGGTTCGATAAATATTTTGAGGTATGTATATAAGGTTTAGGTGAAAACCAGCGCTGCTGAGAAATCGGCAGCACTAATGCTGAGAACTAACCTTTTTTGTCGCACTGGACACTACAGCGACAACTTTCAGCATATTATTATTATTGTTATTTTTCATTTTCTAATGTTTTTTTGTTGTTGTAGTGTTGTGTGTGTCAAAATAAATGTTTTCTTTCTTTCTATATTCAAATGTTTGTTCTGTGTCTGGGTGTTCTGTATTTATTATAATTAAGACAAGTATGTATTTACAAATAAAAAAGTATTTAAATATTCTATCAGTTATCTGACTTCTATAGTACGAGCTTTGCTTAGTTTGGGGTTAGATAGCGATGTATGTAATGTCCTTCAACATTTACTTATTTTATTCATTTACCAAACCAAATTATTATTATTTACTGAGGAGATGGCTGGCAGAAAATGCCTTAGCATTAAGTCCTCCCTTTGCACATGTTTTTCTTTAAACTGAAAAATAATTAAATAAAAAAATAAAGTAAAAAAAGAATTTTATTAATAAAGTAATAAAGAATTGAATAAATAAATATATCACGTATTTTTCATGATTTCAAAAGTAATGATGCCAGAATTTTGGATGTTTTATATTCACTGTAATTGTTTTTAATTCAGCTCCGTGTTTTTTTTATGTAAAAGCATAAATGTTTGTTCTGTGTCTGGGTGTTCTGTATGTATTTTAGTTGGTATGTTTTTGCAAAAAAACATGTACAACTATTTTATTATTTTTCTAGTTTCTATAGTACAAGCTTTACTTGATGGCGCTGTGCCATCAAGTAAAGCTGTTGTGCGCTGCTGTGTGTGTGTGCCCTCCAATATTTATTTAGAAATCGTTACATTTGTTTATGTCTTGATAAAAGTGGTTATAAATATAAGATTTACCATAATTTACTAAAAAACTTTATGAAAATTCGATAGATTCTCAAGGCATGGTACCAATATGACAAACTTCATTGCAAAAGTTACGCGACTTTAATAACGTAAGTGAAATATTTTACGACTTTTGTAGTTTTATTAGTTCAAAAGTTTTAAGTTGATGACAACCTTTTCAGACAAGTGGTTCAATGGATTGGATCAACTTCTAGCAGCTCGTAAAGTTATAAAAATAGTTAGACATTTTTTAAAGTGCCTAATGTAACTTGATCTATTTAACTTTTATACCACTAGTAAACTGAATTCGAGAAAAGCAAATTGCGTCCACACAAAATTATTCATCGACATAAGTATGTATGTATATGTATGCATGTGTATGTATGTATAATATCTTTATCTAAGTACATAGGTACATTTTTCTTTATGTTGTCATCATAGTAGTTTAATCTCATGGGAAGATTTACACACCTTTAAGTATTACTACAACTCTATGAAATATGTAATTATAATTATAAATAGCTGATCTAAAAATATCAAACTTTGGCTCAGTAGAATAAAAAAATATATTTTGTATAAAACATTAAATTTTTTTACAAAAAACGATGCGAATAGCCGAAGATCGGGCTGAGTGGCGTGTCTTGGGAGAGGCCTATGTCCAGCAGTGGACTAATATAGGCTGATGATGATGATCTCCGTTCGGCAAAAATAATTTACCAAATTACCATAGTAAATTGATTTAAAAATGCACCATTTACATTCATACACAATAACTCAAGTCTACAAAGTTTATATATTTTATACCTAATATAAACATGACACCATTAAAAAATTGACTTTAAACAAGTTACAGGTACCTACATAAATGCCACGCGCTACATTCAATGTTTTTCAATGTTCTCTTTTGATGTACCCAACTCTATAAAATCTGAATTTGATCCTGCAACAAAACAAGTTCCAAGTAGCAGAATAACAATATCGTTTTGCACAAAGTACTGGCACGAAACACATAAAACAGACAATCTCAGACCCGGCGATCTCTCAAATCGGGCCGATCAATCCGACCGATAACGTCAACCGATTTTATTGACGGTGTGTGTACGCCTTTAAACGCCCGCTGGAACAGAGATTTCGCGGTAAATTGAATGTCGTTCGAGCGTTCGATATTTAAAATTTAATTTTGCATCAGCTGCCGGCGGCATTATGAAAATTTTTATATCGTTCTATCGTTCATCGTTCGGTCTCGTTCATTCAAAGTTGGAACGAAGCGCTTGGGAGCTCAAGTAGGATATTTTGTGGAAACTTGCGCTGTTATCGGCGATCTCGCTTCGCGGATGTTTATTATTGAAGTTTGTTCGGCAGTCTTATAAATTTATTGAGCAATGAAATTCCATTTAAATGTGTGTTTTCCCAGCTCATAGATTTGAGTGCAGAAATAATCTGGGGTCAGCAATAGAATGCCTGTTAATTTGACTAAAAACCTCTGTTTTGCTTTATATATCAAAAGTATTGTAAGTTTCACAATGTATGTATCAGGGAAATTGTAGTTTTTTTTCTTCTGAAACTGTGTACAATTGTAAAGAAGGTACGTGTGTGTGGGTGTTTCCTAAAACCGTGTGCAATATGGCTACATACTTATGACGATAGATTGAACCCTATGAATTCTACTGAAATTCCCGAACGCTCCAGACCAACCAGATAAAAATGAGTACAAACAATCCCACACAACTCATCCCTCGTTAGCAATAAAAAAGTTGGCCTTAACCTTTCATGGCCATACATAAAAACTTTGACTGAATTCGATCTATGCCTAAAGTTTTTTTCGCTTTTTGGCTACTGCCACTTTAGGGACAATTTTTTGCCAGTAAGTAGCAAAATAGCAATTACAAAAAAAAACTAGTTAATGAAAACTACTGCTTGTCGCTTATTTGGATATAATATATGTATTATCTTTATACATATACATATTTTATGATGTAAAATTTATATATTAGTGTATTAATGGCTTTTTAGCTATTTATAAGGATATGATGTTATTGGAGTGTATGATTATGTGATACTTATGTTGTTCCCCGTATAGAAAATACTGCTGATTTAAAAATAAGAGATTATTGAATTACTAGTAAGTAATTATAGCACAGGACACAGGCACAGGACCGAGGCAGATGGCATGCAAAGAGAGAGGCCTATACCCAGCAGTGGGATAAAGAAGGCTGTGGATGATGATGATGAATTATAATATTTTTGTTTTTATCATATTGACAATTATTTTGTATGTGACATATTATTTCATTGACATTTTTCTTTTTTTATGGTTGACAGGCTAGTTGTTGACCACAGCTCACCTGATGTTAAGTGAAGGTGTGGTCGAAGATAGTAAGCACACCTAGCCTGGAATGGAACTGGCTCTCAAGTGAGACTGCCGGAACACACCGTTAGATGCTTGGCGGCAGATTTTCAACTTGAGGGCTAGCTAGCCAGCCGAGTACTAGAAAGTACCCTACCACCATGCTATGGTTTCCTCACGATGTTTTCCTTCACCGGCAGCTCAAGCTCATTGTTGGAGTTTGAACCCACGCCCTTCGGCATGCGAACCTACCGCGCTAACCACTGAGCTATCATCGCTACAAAATAAAAAATTGTATTGACATATGTTATGATTTTGATATTTTTAAATATGAATGGAAAAATGACATGTAACTTTGGTGTTCTCAATAAAAGATTTATATTTGGATTTGTATTTTGTAACTGTTTGTTGTTATTTTTGTGTGTTCTGTGGTGTTATAAAATAAAAAAAACATTTTCTTTCTTTCTTTCAATTACTATAGGTACACCTATAAGTTTTTTCTTTGTTTTATGTTTATTGTTTATTTTTTTGTATGTTTGTATTGTTAATTATGTTGAAATATGTTTTATGCCCCTAATAAAGTGTCGTCTATTCTCTATTGTCTAAATATCTTACATATACCTAGCATGTAAAACATTTAGTCATCCCTAAAGCACCAAACCTTTCAAAACCACCACAACTACTGCAAGCTCCTATTTTAATAATTAAGTTAATGGACGTCCAGTGGACACCGAGCAATCAACTAATCTAACCCATTTTAATCTTTGTCCTCTCTAGGGAGGTCTCAGGACTGAGTGATATTGTTTCTTTGAAATACTTGTGTTTTGTGTTTCAGGAGTAGAATAATAGTAGTTTGTAAGATTTATTTCGCAACAGACTGATGTTTTTTTGTGTATACGGTGTAGTTATCTGGGGTCATCTACACTAATCTATCTATCATCTACACTAGAGAGGAAAGATTTGATTGTGTTTGTATTGAATAGATTCCGAAACTACAGGACCGATTTCAAAAATTCTTTCACCGTTGGAAAGCTACACTGTGTATTCTCACGGGAACGGGAACTACGCGAGTGAAACCGCGAGGCATCCGCTAGATTATTTAAAAATAAGAGGTTATTGAAATAATTATTTTATACGTGACATACTATTATTTCATTGTATTATTTCATTGTTCAACATATGTCATGTTAAGATTTTGATATATTTAAAAATGACCTGTAACTTTGATGTTATTAATAAAAGATTTGTATTTTATAAGATTGTAATTTTCTTTTATTGTTGCTAGGTAACTAGTTAGTTACCTAGCAACAAAAAAAAAAGCAAAAACACAAAGTCCAATAATGTTACACAAAAGCCAATAGCTCCAGTGCCTTTCAGACTACAGTGCAGGCAGAATTTAATACTTCCACCGCCAAAATACAATTATAACTTCCAACGGTCAATAGGTTCTACAGGAAAACCAAAAAGGGGGAAACCGGAGCTGTCGGCTTTCAGCCAATACCTGCGTTTTGGAGGTAGATTTCACTACTTCTTTGATCAATTTTTAGCAGTTTTTGTTGGCAACTAACAAGGCGAGACAAACCTTCTAAGTATTATTTGAAATAATGGTATCAGCGTGTGGCTGGATGGTGTTTACGTTGTAGCAAGCTGTGGTCATACTTTATCAACCAACTCATATAATTATTATGAAATATGATGAGATGTTATGTCATTATGATATTACTAACTGTATTTTTGGTCTTTGATTTTTATAGCGATGGTGAGTCAATTGTTAGTGCGGTCAGTTCACACATCGAAGGGCGTAGGTTTAAGCCTCGTCAACGAGCTTGAGCTACTGGTGAAGGAAGGATAACATTGTGAGGAAACAATAGCATGGTCGTAGGGCACTTTCTAGAACTTTCTAGAAAATCTGTCATCAGGCATAATATTGTATTACAGCAGCCCCACTAGAGAGCCAGTTCTATTCTAGGCCATGTGTGTACCGTTGGCCACACCGTCACTGAACATCAAGTAAGCTATGGTCAACCACTAAGCCTGTCAACCTCAAAAAGTAATCAAGGTGGTTCGATTTCCATACAAAGAATTTTTTTGCCATTTATGGACAAATGGAGCATAATTTTAGAGTGAAATCACAGCTACTGGCATTTATTTTGGTCTTTATTTGCGGTAAATCACAATTTCTTGATTAAAACAGTAGATTATTAGCATAATCTACTGTTTTAGTCAAAAATCATAAATTATTCATTAATTTGAATTTATGCTATAATCTACTGTTTTATTCAAGTAATTGTAATTTACCGCAAATAAAGACCAAAATAAATGCCAGTAGCTGCGTTTTCACTTTAAAATGATGCTCCATTTGTCCATAAATGGCAAAAACGTATCTATATGGAAATCGAACCACCTTAATATAAAATTACAACTACAGCTTTCATTAATTCATGACAAGGAATAAAAATGAAGCACACTACTTTTATCAGGTTCCGTACATTTGGGGTAACGTGGAAACCACATTACAGTCGTGATACAATTAAATTATGAACACCCAGATCTAGGGCAACTGAAATCTACCCTACCAATAGCGCCTGCCAGCATCGCTTTTTTGCCCTGAATCAGTGCTAGGTAGGCAGAACGAAGCAATTTTAAGCTCAGCTCACTTTTTTATTGAGAAAAGATTTATTTCGATTCGGTGTACGTGGAAGTTGATCTGATATAATAAATTCTAAAGTGTTTATCCGTAAGTACATTCACATGAAAAGAACAACTAAGCAATAACGTTGATTATAAGATTTGTTCTAAAAAACCAGCGCTGCTGAGAAATCGGCAGCACTAATGCTGAGAACTAACCTTTTTTGTCGCACTGGCTGCTACGGAGCCCACTTATTTAAGTTTTGAAACTTGAAAATATATAAATACTTGACACTGGCAAATGCTCAAAACGCGACGCCAAAACCAAAGGAAAAAAAACTTTTTATATGAGTTTTGTCGGGAACGCGGAAAGAGTAGTGTCACCTCGTTTGAAAGTTACACTATCCTCGGGTGATAGGCTACTATTTATCCCTATATCCCCACGGGAACGGGAACTACGCGGGTAAAACCGCGAGGCGTCAAATATTAGTTACATAGTGAGATTAACCACTTTATGCAAATGCATAAAATGCGAAGCCAAATAATAATAAAAAAATTATAAATGTTAATTATTTAATCACATACTTTTTTTTTTTTTGTTTAGTTTGCCCTATCGAGCAGGCTAAAGCTATAAAGCCATACTGCCTCGTCTTCAGTTATTGCTATAATTCATGTCTTACATCTAAATGTCATGCTTTAGTAAAGTAGTGGCGACTTTACTTTAAGCTTCGATGGAGTTTTGGAAGCAACACGAAAAGTCATGTTTCACCACATTATATCATTTTCCCGCACTCGTGCTTGTAATTCGGCACTTTATGAAGAAAACACCACCATTTTTATGCATAAACACTCGACAAAACACTAGTTTTGGAAAAAAATACAACGAAGCGACACGACTCTTCCCGCGTCCCCGCCAAAACTCTTTAATCACATACGAGCGCTTTGATGTGACTGCATTGATCGCACACAAATCAATGATGAAATTATCAACTTTTTATTTAGAAAAACAAGCGTTAGGAGTATCTGTGGTTGTGGGTGAAACCGCAGAGCACAGGCTATATAATTGGAATACCAATGTTTCCTCCGAATCGACTGAAGTTTGATACAGGATAATTTTCGGATTATGTTCCAAATTGGGGAGATACCTACACCAGGAATACGCAGAATTCCGGTTATTGTAGCTCAATATTTAATAACTTTACCAACCAGGCACTGCCACTGTTACTATTCGCTGTTGTGGAATAATTGATGGTTTTATTTATTGAGCTAATTTATGACAATAACAAAGGTTTGTCTTTATACAATTGATGGATTGAATGATAAAATTGTCAAGTTCCATTTGAGTGATAATCCCACTAATATTAATTGATTGATTCAGACGTTAAAGGCGTTAATTTTGAATGTTCAAGATATATATAAAGTTTATTTCCGCTTAACAGCCGTTTCAGTTGCAACAGTGATGAGGAATTAATTTAACAACAATTTATTAATTAATTAATAGTACCTTTACTTAAAGTCCTTATCACTGTTGTAACTGAAACGTCTGTTAAGCGGAAATAAACTATATTATACCTTGAATATCTCACTTATATTATAAATGTGAAAGTTTGGATGGATGTTTGTTACTCTTTCTCGCAAAAACTACTGAACAGATTTGAATGGAAGTAGCTGAGACCCTGGATTAACACATAAGCTACGTTTTATCCCGAAAACATATAGCTAGTAACGCTAGTTATGTAGATATTCATAAAAATCTTAAATTTAATGGCTCATTTGTGTAAAATAATAATTATAAACCTCATAACATCAAGATTTAGTTTGTTACCATAGAAAGTTTAATAAATCGGTCTGTCTTTCAAAATGTAAAAAGTAATGAGTCGAACGAGACGCTCTCCTGATGGTAAGAGACAACGCCTGACCATGACCATTGCAGCGATACACAGAACTTTAAGTAACAAAACAAAGTCCAGGGCATCGCTGCTTTGGCGCTCATTACTTTCTAAAATTTTATACTTCATAAAATGTGTAGTTTAGTAGGTACGTAATACAAGTTACGTTTTCTTAGCACGTTTGTGCACAGAACCCTAAAAAGCACAGTATAGATAAGCCATGCAGAATTAGTTTCGTCCAGAACGACTGCAGTAAAACCTCGGCCGTCCACTAAAATCTTAGTCCAGCTATTTCGTCAGAGTAAGACGTATGGGGTATCGCACCCGTTTTATTCTTAACGTCTTCGCCGTGGCTTGAATCTGTTTTATGGTGGGAACGTGGACTGGACTGTACTTAGACGGTCGTAAATCTGGCAATACTACTACATATACACACATACGTGTAAGTAACTATACTACATATACCTACTGTGCATTTTCACTGTACTTTGAACAATGTCTTTTTTTAACGATTGACGAGCTTGGTGTTTGACCACAGCTCATTTGATGTTTAGTTCAGTTTATGTTACCATATTCAAGACTAATAATTATATAAAATCTAAGTATTGAATATACAATACATAATGACACAAATCACTGTATACACAAACTAACGAACTAAGCATAAGCGCATTTTGGACAAAGCCACCCACCCAGGGGATAGGATGGCAACACGCTGCGATGTCCTAATGAACCTCTTTATTTGTCGTTAGAATCGTAAATAACGGAATTCAAAGCGCACTAACGACGCTCTATGTTATCCCTATTCGTAGCTGAAATGTGATACACACGGCCGGGAAGGTTGATAAGTAATACTGTTTGAATTTTATTCGCGCAGGCCGCAGGAAACCGCTGTACACGGTATTCTTTGACGAATAAGTAGCGTCTAAGTAAATCTGGAGCACTATCTGTCCAATGAGACAAGAATAGGATAAAGGTAAAGATAATTTATTTGTAGACAACATGAGGAATTTAAGTCGATATGCGCATAAAAGATGTTCCAGTAGTCGATGTGGCTAAGTCCATGTTGTGCCGGTTAGGCGTACAAAAATGTTACAAGGTTAAAAAGTATGTATTCTTAATATATTGTCTCTTTAATATATTTTTGACTCGATCAAACTCGAAAGTTTAATAAAAATTGCTCTCAAGTTATCGCAGCCTTGTAAAGAGGTCATGTTAGATTAAACGTATTTATTTTGCTGGACGCTGTACAAAGTTATGTCGTCAACTTTGTGTGGGCTGTCAAGAAGCGGTTAACATAATAGGTGAGTTTTGGCGGGAACGCGAAAAGTGTCGCCGCATTCTATTTTTTACCAAAACTAATGTTTTTTCGAGAGTTTATGTGTAGAAATAGTGGTGTTTTATTCATAAAGTATAGAAATAAAAACACAAGTGTGAGAAAGTGATATAATGTTGTGAAACATGAATTTTTGTGTTGCCTCCAAAACTCCATCGAAGCTTATAGTAAAGTCGCCACTAGCTTACTAAAGCATGACAGGATTTGACTGACACGAACTGTTCTTGACAAAGACTGGACTTTGACTATAACTTTAGCTACGAGGACACTTATTTAACTTTTGAAACTTGAAAATATATAAACACTTTACACTGGCAAATGCTCAAAACGCGACACCAAAACCAAAGAAAAAAAAGGCTAGCGTTTTGTTCACGCGTGGCGTCGACTAGACGGGATGACAAGTCTAGTTTTGCTAGACGCTGTACTTAAAAAAAAAAAAAGGTTGTAAATATATAAATGTATTGGATTTTAACACTCACTCTGTCCCCTACTTATCTATATGTATATGTTTGTGTATGTCTGGTAGCATGCTAAATGTTTTGGTTTCAGGGTGACAAACAAAAACCTCTACTATACGAATTCACCAAACAACGAGGCTTAACACCGTACAAATTCCTGCGTTTGATGGTCTATCTTTCTACGTGACAGTGGCGGAATTGTGAAACGTTTTCACAAAAGCCATAAACCAAGAATTGAATTGAATTGAAAGTTATGTCGTCAACTTTGTATGAGCTGTCAAAAGGCGGTTATCATAATGAACGGAGTATAGTGCACATATGGCAAACGTCCACCATGTATGGACGCTTTTTTGCGTTAGTATGTTCACTAATATTTCTCACCGTGTGTACTATCGTTTGAGCATCAAGACATGTTTCTCAAGCATAAATCCCGCTCCCATACGGCCACGTGTATATCATCTGAACGACCTGTACTAAATTGAATACAACCTCCTTCACACCCACTCTTACCTATTCTACAACCCTCTACATACAAACTAAATTCTATTCTGTTACAATTTCAATACTAACTATGCCCCGTACTACGAGAAAAGTTATATATTTCGGGCACGGTAAATACATTTAGACGTTTTTATTGCTAAGGTTATGGATTTTGGGTTCGAGATTATCGAAAAGAGAATAACGGTTTAGTGTACTCGGAATTTTGTAAGAGACCTAGAATTGTTGTTGGTGATCGGAATTGTTGTTCGAGCTATAAATTTAATTGGTTTACGTAACGGAGAGAGTTCATAATTTAACTAGTCGTATCCTTCAGTTTCTCTCGCGCTAACAAACCATCTGAAAACCATTTTTTAAGATTTGTTATGTTGAAGACGGATTTGTTCTGTCAATGTTACGTAAAAAAAGGCCAAACAAACTAACAAACATTCTAGAATTTTTGAATTACTACATTAATTTGATCGATTATTATTATGTGTATGACCTATACAGGCTATAGTGGCTATCTGATAGATACCTACAATCTACATATTATTATTCTTGTAAATAAGACAGACATACATTTTGTGGCGAGGAGAGCTTTGTGGTTAGCGCGTTTGGACCGCACGCCGAGGGGCGTAGGTTCAAATTCTAGCAATGAGCTGTCGCTACCGGTAAAGCAATACGTCAAGCCATAGCATGATTTGGGTACTTACTCGGCTGGCTAGATGTGCGCGGTGTGGCAGCCGCACTTCCATGCCAGGCTAGGTGTGTTGATTATCTTTGAAAAGTGACGGTTTAGCGTCACTTTAGATCAGATGAGCTGTGGTCAGCCTAGCTAGTCAAACAAAAAAAAAATTGGTACACTCAGATGTAGAACAAACATAATACTATGTTCGTCACATTAATATTGAGAGCCAGTTCCATTCCAGGCTAGTGTGTGCTTTACCATCTTTAACCACACCGTCACTAAACATCAGGTGAGCTATGGTCAAACACTTAGCCAGTCAACGATTAAAAAAATAATTGGTCCTGAGTTTGTATGGTATGTATTACGTATTATAAGTATGTTTTTACAGAAAAAAGTAACTCAGTATTATATCAGTTATCTGGTTCTCATAGTACAAGCTTTGATTAGTTTGAGGTTAGATAGCGCCGTTTGCAATTGCCTACGATATTTTATTTTTTATCCATTGTATAACCTAGTTGTAGTTAGACATAATCATATCAAAGTTGATATAAAATACATAGCTACTGTAAAAATTACCTGAAAACATTTTAACAATTTTCATTTACAAGAAAAACTTTTGTGACCGACTTAAAATGTGTATAATTCATTTAACAAGCTAGAAAAATACGACACGAAATCAAACAGATTTAAGTATTTTCTTCTGAAGTTTCCAATATTTTAAGTAACTGTTTTTTTTTTATTTGTTTCAGGTAAGCCTTATTTCCGAGGAGTTACAGAGTGGTCGTTAAAAGCTATTTAATTAAATTAGGTACAGCCGAGTGTAAAGGTCAACTGTTTTACGGGAAAACAAAATACGAACATGTCGAAGTGTAAAAACATTACGGTTGTTTTATAAATAAATAATAAATAAATAAATATCATAGGACATTACACACAGCGCCATCTGACCCCAAACTAAGCAGAGCTTGTGCTATGGAAGACAGATAACTGATAGAATACTTAAATACTTTTTTTTTTGTAAATACATACTTATAATACATACAGTACACCCAGACACAGAACCCTAACCTTATAACCCTAGTCATATAATTATATTATTTATTTTATAATATTGATGTTTTCAATGTTTCCAATAATGTATGACTTGAATACAAAAAACCAATCTAAGTCACGTCGTCGATTTCAGTATGATTTGGACCATGAAAATGATTTTGCAAGCTAAATAATTTGACCATAACTCACCTTATAATAAGTGCTGGTGTAGTCGATGTTAAGCACAAGCCTGGAACGGAACTGGCTTTCAAGTGAGGCTTCTGGATTACACCGTTAGGTGCTTGGCGGCAGATTTTCGACTTGAGCGTGGTAGCTAGCCAGCCGAGTACTAGAAAGTACTCTTCCATGCTTAGGTTTCCTCATTAAACTCACGCCCTTTGACGTGTAAACCTACTGCGTTAACTATCGTCGCTGCAAAACAAAAAACATACACACACACAGACAGGATAACGGTGAAAAATTCATATTTATTCATAATGTATATTGAAAATTATGAAAAAAGGCTTTGCAAGTTGTAGGGCACACGCAACTGTTAAATTCTACAAAATAAAAAATAGATATAAAATCTCATCGTATCAATAAATTCATACACAAAGAATGTGAACCATCTACGGTATTATCAATAACGGATCCCCGTAGAATATACTTCGTAAAGGCTCCGCCACACTAACACCGGTTTTTAGAAGCATTGTACGCTTGGTTTGACACAGGCAATCGATTTGATTTTTGTGAAAAAATATTAAACAGTGGAAGTATGGGAGCTATTTTGACAGCTCCGTTGGCTCATTGATAGTATATCTGCCTTGAGAGCTGGAGGGCGTGGTTCCCATCACACAAGCTCTGCTTAGTTTGGGGTCAGATGGCGCTGTGTGTATAGTCCTACGATTTTTTTTTTTACTTTTTTTTTCGTTTGTTTATTACGTACTAGCTTGCGAAATGAAACATTATAAATATGTAAGTAACAAAAGAGTTGCGCTACCTAAATTAATATAAAGGGTACCCTTTATTGTGAAATAATGTTCCGTGAGACACATTTCAAGTGGTACTAAATTTCAATACGCCTTGTAGTTCGTTTTTGATATTTCCACAGAAACCTAACATTTTCGCGGTATAAATATAAGTATACTATAATAATATATGTTTGTTTATACGAGACAGTTGTGTTTTTTATTTTTTCTTTATGTCAAGTAATGAGCGCCAAAGCAGCGATGCCCTGGACTTTGTTTTGTTACTCAAAGTTTTGTGTATCGCTGCAATGGTACTAGGCAGGCGTTATCTCTTACCATCAGGAGAGCGTCTCGTTCGTCTCATTACTTTTTACATTAAAAAAAAAAAGAAAAAAGTTAAACTTTTTTATTTAATGTTAATATTTTTGTGCAAAATGTACTACTCGTAATTTTGGTGTTATTAATAAAAAAAATATTTATAAGCATACTGGAGATGCTGCGGAATGGTAATGGACTTTGACATTTCGTCTTTCATCTGTGTAGATTTAATTCGTATCAGTTTAGTTAGATCAAGAAATAAATGTGGATGTATATAATAATGTGTATTTTGTTGTATTAGTATTTTATTAGTGGTTACAAATAAACTTGAGCTGGGCCGCACTCTCGTTTTATGTCAAGCAAAGATGCTGTCTACGATGGAACAGTCTTGCTTAGAAGAAACTGATTCACTCGCGAGTCGAATACACCCGGATAGTATCTATCAGAACATTCAATTGGACAGCAAATGCCATTGTTTAGCGGTTCGAGGGATAAAATTGTAATCAAACGTTCGAGTTCCTAACATCAATCAATGGAAATTAATACTATATGTGCATTAAAAATAATTTATTCTGCGATTATACGCATCGCACCAGATCATATTAATTTGGAGTCGCTTTTAGTGTGTCCAAGACCTAATATTGTAATATCGTAAACGATATCAAAACGACATAAGCTGCTTACGCACTGTCGGCGAGCTAATTAAATTGATATTGCTCTCCGGGTTGTGTACAGACAGTGTAAAGTACGAAATACTATCCACTACTGAGGAATTGCAAAATCTCAAAATTGAACTGTATTCCACTATACAAGCCCGGTACAGGTTGGTGTAACATTTTCACAGTATTGACCCTTTTTAACCTGTATTAAATAATAAAAAACACTAAACAAAAACCTAAATCAAAAATTCCACCACGCATAGTAAATAAATTGCCTCGTAGCTATAGTTACAGTCAAAGTCTAGCCTTGGTCAAGTACAGTCCGTGTCAGTCAAGTCCAGTCATGCTTTAGTAAAGTAGTAGTAACTTTACTATAAAGCTTCGATGGAGTTTTGAAAGCAACACAAAAAGTCACAATTTCACCACATTATATCATTTTCCCACACTTGCGCTTGTGATTCGACACTTTATGAATAAAACACCACCATTTTATGCATAAACACTTGACAAAACACAAGTTTTGAACAAATCAATGGGGAACAGCAGAAATTACGTGGCCGAAATTACGCTACTGAAAACGCAAAAATTTACGCTCGTTTGGCTTCATCCTTATATAGGTCTTTATTTAGGTTTTTATCTCTGGCGGCTATCTCGTGACTAGTATGTACAATGATACTGCAGATCAACCATTGACATACACCGCATTGATTCTTCTCTTAGAAAAAAAATCAATAGAGATAATTATTTTTGGTTAGAATGTCACTGACAGTACAGAATCGTGACATTAAACTCTCCAATATTATTATCGAGTGAGTAGAAAAGCCTTCAGCCGTGAGGGTTTCAGTGCATCCATTAAAGAGATTGAAGTATGAACTCTGGGATTATCCACTTAATGCAACTGAAACTGTCCCGAGTGGAGCAAGTCGTAAGATGAAAGAGTTGTTTCCGTATTTAAGAGATATATTTTTAGATTAATATGTAATGAAATAAGAACAGTGACGATAATTTAATTTAAATATTTATCTAACTCCTTGACAGCCCTGTTGGTTCATTGGTAGAATGTCTGCTTCAAGAGTTGTAAGGACGTGGTTCGATTCCTACACAGGACAAACATTGTGTTGTATAAACAAATGTTTGTTCTGTGTCTGTATGTATTATAAGTACGTGTAGCGATGATAGCTCAGTGATTAGCACGGTAGGTTCTCATGCCGAAGGGCGTGGGTTCAAACCCCAACAAGCTTGAGCTGCAGGTGAAGGAAAAACATCGTAAGGAAACCATAGCATGGTGGTAGGGTGCTTTCTAGTACTCGGCTGGCGAGCTACCACCCTCAAGTTGAAAATCTGCCGCCAGGCACCTAAAGGTGTGTTCCGGCAGCCTCACTTGAGGGCCAGTTCCATTCCAGGCTAGGTGTGCTTTACCGTCTTCGACCACACCTTTACTTAACATCAGGTGAGCTGTGTTAAAACACCTAGCCTGTCAACCATAAAATAAAAAAAAAGTATGTATTTACAAAAAAAAAACCAGTATTCTATCAGTTATCTTCCATATTACAAGCTTTGCTTATAGTTTGGGATTAAATGGCGCTGTGTGTGATCCTACAATATTTATTTATTATTTTTTATTAAACTCGACGACCATTTTAATTTTTTCATAATACACCTTAATATCTAAAACTAATATCCGACATAAAATTAAAATCTAAATAAATGAATAATAACTAGGCTAGGTCTGTTAACCATTTACGATTACAGCGTCACTTGAATATATTTATATTTATTAATTAAAAAATTGCAAGGTCATGGAACCCATGTCTTTGGAGCGGTAACATCGAAAAAAAAACAGAATAATCAAGAGATGATTAATCTGCTATACTCTGATTCCTTGGGCATCATCCATAAAAGTTTAGTCGTATGTTCCGGCGAGCTGTAAAAGTGAGTTGATAATTTATCGACTATGAAGTAACTTGGGCTGCGGATCAGCTTCGCAATCTTACCTGGAGGAGTTAAAGGCTTTGTGGACGGATTTCAAAAGATTCCGGAAACGGTAGAAGTATTAACTTTCTGATTTTGTCACGAGCAGAAGTGTTTCTGCCTATCAAAAAAGTCCCCTTAACCATTTCACGCCTCTGGGTCTTATTTGTCCTGTGTTTAAAAATACATCAAAACGTATACATGTAAATTGTTTTTTATGTGATAATTTTGTGTCAAGGTAGACTTAAATAAACAGTTCTAACTAGTGTTTTTTTTTTAATTTGTTGTTGGCCGCAGATGGCCTCTACAGCGTCACCGGAGTGTAACCCTAACTAGTGTACAACGTTGCTCAGTTTTACTTAATACTATGTACGTTTAAGGGTTAAACCTGTCACGAGTCGAGTCCTAGGCACTGTAAGAACCCGAACTCCTAAATGGCGATACTATTGAAACCTATTCTCAGGGAAAGCCTAGAGAGCAAGGATTACGTTAAAACGAGATGTCTATATAAAATATGGCTCATGGGAATACATTGGACTATTGGAAAAACAGTCGAGGACTATGGCCCAGCAAGCCAAGTCAAGAATAAAGCTAAGAGTCCAATAAAGAAATATTTCAAAACTAGCATTTTGGTTATTGCTCGAGACATATTTTTACCTGGTATTTTTTAAGTCAAAGTAATGAGACGAACGAGATGCTCTCCTGATGTTAAGAGAAAACGCATACATTTATGGCCATTGCAGAGTTACACATAGAAAAAACAAGTACGTTACAATAAAAATAGAAAATAAGAAATTGTACAATAAACCTAAGTCTAGAGGACTTAGTAGCAGTGTAGGCCCAAGCTGCCTGGTGTTAGAACTGCAGATAGAAGAACCTACTAATAATGCGAGCCGTGTCCAGAATTACTGCCTTTTGATCTGACCTAACTAGCCCAACCTGCTACCGAAAATCCGTTAAGATGTTGATCGAGACTCTTCGCTATAAGGCCGTTCACCGTGTCAATGATCGTCGAGTCAACATCCCACATGACGTTTATATTTTGAACAAAGTCAATGTACTTTTGATATTATTACTACACTACCGACGAATAGTAAAACGGTTGACGAACTAAGTTTTCATGGCTTGAACATTTTTATGATCCTAGCTTATGGAACTTAAAGCTTTTAGTACTTATGCTTTTAGTTCTATTGATTACGTTTATGTATTTATATCCCTAGTAATACTTTTATGTCATTACATAACGTCAGCTATGTAATGACATGGGCAGGTATTACCTCTCATCGTAAAGACGAAAGTTTTTTTTTCTCTAAATAATGAAACCAAAATGATGATTACAAATAACTAGCGACCCGCCCTGACTACTTATGGGTAAATTGGGGACACCTTAGAAAGAACTTCAATCCTTCAAATTCAAAAGGTAGCGATCGCTTCTAAGCTTCACAGGATCACCCGCTGAAAAATAATCTAGAGCTGCTAATCTAGAAATCGTCTGACAATATCATCAAAATCTTTTCTGAGCCCATACATAATATGTATGTAGGTACATAGATTTTTTTCTATGATATTTTTCACTCCAAAAATAAATGAATATACATCCCTCGTCACCAATTGCCCTGTCTCCCAAAGTGACGGTACACTATTTGCACAGATTAGAAATCAGCTACAGAGACAAAACACTATAATTTCCAAAAACGCCACTTGTGAACGAAATAGCATTTTTTTTTATAATTTACGGTGCCCTGCGGTTTTATCCGTTTTCCGGGATAAATAAATTTCCCTTCCAGGCTAGGTGTGCTTTACCATCTTCGACCACACCGTCACTCAAAAAATCAAATCAAAATCAAAATCAGTTTATTTGTCAGAATATTGTCTTACATTGTAGGTCTTATTATTAGAATTCTAGGTATTAAATATTCTACCTTCGTGAGTGTACAAATGTTATTAGTTTCATTTAATTTAGATTAGATTAGATTATACAATTACAATCATTTAATTATTTAAGCGTGTCATTTAAAAAGTCATTAATGTCATAGTAACACTTGTCCATAATACATTTAAATAGATAACATTTAAAGCTCCTAGTATTTAAATCTTTAAAATAATTTGACACTTAACATCAGGTGAGCTGTGGTCAAACACATTTTTTTTCCCCAGGGAAAATCCTTTGTGCATACCACCCGGCCACGGGGGTGGCAAGTTTATTGTAATGTTTACTGCTTACCGGCAGAATAACTGGTACTGCGGTGGTACCTACCTAGACGATCTCCCGCTAAGGAGATCTACCACCAAGTATTAAAACAAGTAAATATTATTATTGTTACCTGACTATCAGAAACATTTATCTGTCTCTATTTAATCCCAGCAAACACCGAATATCCTAGAAACTACTCCATACCCATAAGGGTACCTTCACCATTGGACGGCTTTCGCTCAAAGCGAAACAAAACTTTATGGCTCGATGCTTTTACCTCAAGCACCTTATACACATATCTATATATGTATAGGTTGTATTTCACTTTCATTGTGACTTTGACCCGCCTTGTGCGCGAGTGAGTAGTAAATTTCTAGTTTTGTTGTACTATTTTAGTAGCTACCAACCAACCAACCAACTATTACTAACTATTTTAGTAAGTACTACCTACTTAGAGGTAGATTTCCTCGGCAGGAAGTCGTCTACGTAAGTACCACCGGAGTACCAGATATTCTACCGCCAAGCAGTAGTGTGTAAACATTATTATGTTCTGGTTTAAAGGTAACTGCAGCTAGTGAAATTACTGGGCTGTTGAGACTAACCATCGAAAGTCTCAAAGTAGTGAGTGCCAAAGCAACGATGCCCCGAATTTTGTTTGCTACTCAAAATTCTGTGTATCGCTGCAATGGTCATGGGCATGCGTTATCTCTTACCATCAGGAGAGCATCTCATTAAAAATACCATTCTTATTTATTTCGTAAAAACATACATAAAACTAGGTTATACAAAAAACCTAGACAAACAAACATTTATGCTCGTCACACAAAAATGTTTTCCCTGAGTGGGAATCGTAAGTATGAAATAGAAGAAAAATAATGTAAGCATAGAAAGTAATTGCTTAAAATTTGGTTAACAATTATATCTATCATATATCATAGGACATTACACACAGCGCCATCTGACCCCAAACTAAGCAGAGCTTGTGCTATGGAAGACAGATAACTGATAGAATACTTAAATAGTTTTTTTTTGTAAATACATACAGAACACCACAAACATTTGTTTATATCACAAAATGCTTGTCCTGGGTGGTAATCGAACCCACGCCCTTCAGCTCTTGGAGCAGACATACTACCAATGAACCAACAGGGCTATCTACTATTAGCAATCAATCGATTTGGTGATAGCATTATATTGTTGTCGGGGTTTTCGCTTATGCCCCACTTACTCGATTGTGACCGACTTCACATCCCAAGCAACCAACTCCCTAACCCGGTTCTTCCTCATCCGAAGCCATACAACTATAAAGAGCCACACTTCAATAATAACAAAAGTTCCTCACGTACACAAACACACCTAGGGTTGCTATGACAACGCGCCGTGTCCCACGCATGCGCGGTGCTATAAAACTCCGCCCCCAAACCAACTGTTGCTACCGAATCCACCGCCAGTCCACTACCGACTCTCTTAGCTGTCAATAATAGCTGTCAATAAATATCAGTTGCGTGGTGTGCTAATGGACTTTATGAGAGTGAATTTGCACCGCGCGCGTGTTCACCTGTCTCGGGATTCGCATGACCGCCTGAGATATCAGGTACAGTAACGTAGTGATAAGACGGTAACAGCGAGATGCGGATGATGTTCAAAAATGTACCTATTATAAGCACAACGTATACTTGTTTCTGTCTTCCTTAGTATTTTCACTGTGCAAATGTTGTAAACGGATCTTAAGGTGGTACGATTTCCATACAAATATTTTTTTGCCATTTATAGACAAATGGAGCATAATTTTACAGTGAAATCACAGCTGTTGGCATATATTTTGGTGTTTATTTGCGGTAAATTACAATTGCTTGAATAAAACATTGCGGAACTGTTCTAGTCACAATTGTGTTTTACTTTAAGAATTATTAATTTTTAAACAGTGATAGCTTTATATTGTAGTATATATTTATTGCTCCGTTAGCTCTTCTGTTTCAAAAAATTAAGGGTGTGAGTTCGATCCCCATTTAGTTCTATCATTTTTGTAACGAACACATACGTTTGTTCTGTGTGTGGGTGTTCTTATGTACTATTAGTATGCATTAATGAAATAAAATAAGTATACAAGCATTCTATCAACTATCTGGTTCACTTAGTACAAGCTCTACTTAGTTTGGGGCTAGATGGCGCTGTGTAAAATTTCAAACAATATTTATTTATCATTAATTCTTTTAATGTTGGTAATTTTCAATTTAACAAAACTATACATCACAAAAAAACGTTGCCGACATTAACACGCTTTTATATATATTATATATATGTATATTTTGCCATAAAATACACATTAGTGTATTTATTTTCAGCTTAAGTCTCAGCAGAAATATGAATAGCTAAACGCTGTTCAAGAGCTCTTGTTTCCTTAAAATAGGATGATCTTGCATACCTACTTTCATAATGATAAAGCCCTGACAAAAGATGTCACTCGCCCCTGAATAATTTCCTCCCTCCTCGCAGCAGCTAATGTGCCAACCAGCGCCCCCTAGGCCATGTGAGACAGGGAAAATTGCCACATCAGTCTTCACTCTACATTTAAATTAGATTGTTTGCGGACTCGAATAAATTGCCCCTCGTAAGCGCTCTATAGGGCTCCACCTAGAATTCCTAGAGCGCTTAGTTCTCTAGTAGTTTGTTTAAAAAGGTTTTAGTATTTTGTTAATTGAAATTAGTACTGTCAGTATCTTGGGAACCTTACCAAGCGGTAGCGATTTCGACGACGGTTTTATTTTGTATTTGGGTATTTTTTCCAATTTGAGTTTTAATTATTTTAAACATGCTTGAATAGTTTTATCGCTAGTTTATACGATTGCTCAAAAAGCAGTGAATTGTTTTCAAATTTCATGTATGTCTATGTCTGAGAATTTTTTAATTCCACGATAACTTTTAAACTCCTAAACAGATTTGGATGTATGCGTAACCGAGTAAAACTGGCTGAAACTTTTAAAAATAAAATTATATAAATGTTCATTTAATTTTGGCTTGGTATTGTTATTATTTAAACTGAAAATGTAAATAAATTATATTGGAATGAATTTTTTTTGTTTTGGTTGACAGGCTAGGTGTTTGACCGCAGCTCACCTGATGTTAAGCGAAGGTGTGTTCGAAGATGGTAGAGCACACCTAGCATGGAATGAATGAAACTAATACGTATATTTACGACATGCCTATCCATTTATCACTTTTGTTACTAACACATGTTTCATTTTTCTCTGCCCAATTCTAAAGTCAACGTGGACGAAGTCGCATGCAGAAACTAGTAAAAATAAAACTTATTATACACTTTACTTAAAAATAATAAATACTGATAATATTTTAATTCATTATTTTGGCTGCAAACTCGAAAATAATGTTTATCCATATGTGGTTATAATATAATAGATTTGTATGGAACGCGCGAAGTTTGAAAATGGAAAAAGGGGGGGGAAAAAAACCTTAATTAAAATACGAACCGGCATCAATACAATAACTCGATTCTATTTTTCGTCATTATTTTCTCACTTTTTTGCAGAGTAACAGCTTAGGATTTTCAATGGGGCTTATTTTACAGTACCTATCTCACATCTGCTTGCATCCAACCATAATATTTTCTTTCCCATCCTAATAAAATCGACTATTGAAAAACGGGCGAAAAAAATTTAAACGAAGAACATTTTAGCAAAACTAAATCGACTATTAAAATTACTTAGTAAATGCAAGATTTTTTTAATTACAAAAAAACCAAAGATACGGTCTACGACGGAACATACTTCAAGACACCCAAGTATCTGTTACAGAACACCCACAGTGGCACAGTGGATATCTTTACAGATACGTTGAACTTAACTTTTGGAAATTTGCGTAAGCGTTTTGTGTTCCTACTCTCTAAAATTATATTTTTATCCATTAAAGCCAGGTTAAAGTTCAACTTTCTATTGAGTAACAAGTAGCATTTAAATATTTAAAGACTTAAAGGTATTTTACCTCGGAATAACTTTCAATTTAACTCAATGAGATTTTATCTAAATGTAAAAAGACGGCATTAGACGTCTTTGACTCTTTAAAGTCTATTGGAACACGTCCTAATGTGCTATCTATAGTGAATGGTGAGATTAGAATCAACGGACGAAGGAAAGAGCAGGTGGTAGATTTGTTACTGAGACAGTTACCCTGGTTACATTTCGTTTCTGTTAAGTTGAAAGCGATAAAAGTAACTTATAGGTTGAAGCTTCAACTGAAGTGAATATTAATTAAAATCTATGACTCTTTCAACTTTGAATTCCATAATGAATTCAAGAAATACACTATATATATGTGTTTTATTTATAGTCCTATGTAGTCCTATATCAAAATGTATGGAGTATCTAATTTTATTTTCTGCTTTTTTAAGATCTACATCTATGAAATATTTTTGGTAGACATTGACAACTGTAAAAGTACACATTTTTTGTAGATATTGTAGATTTTTTTGTATACATCTTTTAGTAATTATGGAGTTGCGGATTTTCTTTTTTGCATTTTCATGGTCAATTTAAAGCAAAATTTAGCATAAGCAGTTTTATGTAACTGACTCTTTTATTGGTCTACTCTCAATGTCACTCCAAAAATTTATTTACAGGAAAGTCGTAAATTAAACTTTTTGTCAGTATACATTTTGGGAACAAATAATTATGTTTGTATCCTAATTAACTTTTTAATTACCTAATAACCTAAATAACTTAAATATATTTTTTTTACTTTTGACAAGTTAGGTGTTTGAAAGGAGCTCACTTGATGTTAAGTGACGATGTGATCGAAGATGGTAAGATTCATTCCAGGCTAGGGCCTAGAATGGAACTGTCTCTCAAGTGATACTACTGTAACAAACTATTAAGTGCTCGGTGACAGATTTTCAATTTTCAACCCTAACCACCGCGCTGTAGTTTCTTCACGATGTTTTGATTTACTAGCAACTCCTGCTCAATTGCTCATTGTTACGGATTTGAGGACCCACGCCCTCTGGCTTGTCATCCGACCGCGCAAACCACTGAGCTATCGCTACAAATGCTATGCTGTAATTCAATGGCATATCCATATATAGGTAAACCCTGAGACCTAAACATACATCAATAGACACCTTATGCTATATCCATATATACCCTGAGAAACATACATCAATAGACACCTTATGCTATATCCATATATACCCTGAGAAACATACATCAATAGACACTTTATGCTATATCCATATATACCCTGAGAAACATACATCAATAGACACCTTATGCTATATCCATATATACCCTGAGAAACATACATCAATAGACACCTTATGCTATATCCATATATACCCTGAGAAACATACATCAATAGACACCTTATGCTATATCCATATATACCCTGAGCAACATACATCAATAGACACCTTATGCTATATCCATATATACCCTGAGAAACATACATCAATAGACACCTTATGCTATATCCATATATACCCTGAGAAACATACATCAATAGACACCTTATGCTATATCCATATAAACCCTGAGAAACATACATCAATAGACACTTAAAAAAAGCAGTAACAAATTATTATAGGTATTATCTAAATTTATTTTTGTTACCTTCTAAAATTACACAACAAACGTAACAAAATCTAATTACATTTAAATACAACAATGTATTTGTTTGAATCTGGAAGGATACTTCGTAAAATAAACACTTCTCGAATAACAAACAGAATTGTTCAAAACAAGTATAGAAATTCGGTTTGATTAAAATTTGTTTATACGTCACGTCGTAAACAAAAACAATCTGAAGAATTTTAATTAGGTCATCGAGTAATTGGTTTCCAATTTCAAATTGTTCAAAAGATATGATAAGTATTGTTCGCTCTCAGTTTTGAGTTTCTATTGTGACTAATTCTGTAGCTTTATATTTTTTACCCACGACGGAACGGATACGGTAGATGCGTTTGGGGTGAGAGCATGTTTGTTTGTGCAAATACATGTTGCCATTTTTCTCCAAAACTTCTATTCCAATTTTGATGCAGTTTTCAGTTATGGGTTCGGGTTTCATTGGCACATTATCTTAAATAGGTGACAATTATAAATAGGTTACTTGGTGGTAGATCTCCTTAGCAGGAGGTTGTTTAAGTAAGTACCACCGCAGTACCAGATATTCTGCCGCCAAGTAGTAGTGTGTAAATATTACTGTGTTCCAGTGTGCAGGGCACTATAGATAGCAAATTTACTGGGCTGTTGAGACTAACCATTGAAAGTCTCAGATCTCAAATATATTAAATACCGTAGGAACGCGCTGGATGCGAGCCGCTTCCAACCGGTCTTTGTGGAAGTCAATGGGGTAGGCCTATGTCCAGCAGTGGACGTCCTACGGCTAAAATGATGATGATGATGAATAAATATAAATAAATAAATAAAATGTATGCACCTATGTATGAGTGTGTATTTTCTAAAATTAGAGTAACTTTTGCGCACAAAATTAGATATTATATTTTCTAAATTTTTTTGTTGGGTAACGATAGACCAGCGAGGTTTGCGCATACCAAATCTTGGTGTAAGGTCAGTTGCGGAAAATCTTCTTATTCTTATACTTCGAAAAAGGAATGTTATTGTAAAACCGCTACCGACAGACGGTTGTTTCGCATTAAAAGTTGTCTATCACATGAACCGAGTGTTCCGATCGCGTAATCGAGTGCGTAGTACTTTTATATAACTGGTAAAACACAATAAGTACACAATGTCAGTTGTTGAGTTATTATATCTGATCAAAGAATCATTATTAAAGCTAACTCTTTACGTTGGTTTCTTAGCCTATAATTTATGTCCAAATAACAGTGTGTGCAAAAAAATCTGCGTAGGTATTTGATTAAAATATAACTCTTTCATAGTTTCTTTTCATTACGAAATATCAAACTTTGTTCCTCTGCTTTGATTTTGGCGTCGCATTTTGTGCATTTGCCAGTGTCAAGTGTTTTGATATTATCAAGTTTCATAAGTTAAATAGAAATCAAAGTCCAGTCTTGGTCAATTCCAGTTCGTGTCAGTCAAATCCAGTCATGCTTTAGTAAAGTAGTGGCGACTTTACTACGTTTAGTTATATACTGCAGAATCTGACAAAACTCCGAAAACGCGACGTCACAGCATCCAAAGAGGTTTTGTTATTAAGTTAGAACGGTCAAGAGGACTCGAGCCAAATGTTGGCAGTACATTGCAGGGTTCTTCCCGTTACTATAAAATGTACGGTATGGTGGGAGAGTATTGTAGAATGCACAAAGCGAAGCACTCTGTGCTCGAAGATGTAGTGAAATTGTAGGTGAATTTTGCGAAAGGAGTGCTTTTGAAAAATTCTATTATGAGAGAGGAATTTTATTTGGATTGTGATGTTCCGTATATTTTGGTTCCTTTGTATGTATAGTTTGTGAAATAATTGTCGTCTATAATATTAGAAGTAATTTCAATAGGCTTTATACTACATAGTGACAGACAATAAAAAATATGTACATTGTACAATCACTAAAACGTTTGTAAATTTTTGTTTTTTTTTTTGCTTGCTACAAGTTGTCGATCGGTTATGATTACCTAGAAATATAATTGCTATAAATATATCTAAAAATAAATATATAAAGTGAAAACTTCTCAAGCCGCGTTGAGCGATTTTTCGTAGAAAGCAAAACATATAGGTTCGCGTTTTCGACTTGCTAATGGAACATTTTGTTATCGGCCAATGAGGGTGGCATAGTCATGTTTGACTAAACCCTCTAAAAAAAAATAAAGATAAAAAATAATGTGACCTGTTTTAAGTCTTTACTTCTGTCAGCAGTCCATATGACAGCTTATTTTTTTGTTTTTGAATTAATCAGAATACTCGATACCGTGTCTTTTGTTAACTTAAAAAAGTAGAGCTCGTGACTTGACTTAGTGTTCAAAAACAATCACCGATGTTAAGCAACGAGCAGTCAATCAGTCTTTGGATGAGTGACCGTGAGTGGTATTTCATTATGAGCGGCTATCGTGGGTCGCATAACACGTTAATTGTAGGCACCAGTTGTGTGTTCTATATTTCTTTAACAATAACCGTCAAGCCATGTTGGAGGTTTCCGAGTGCGGTAGTAAATAATTATAACACTGGGTATCACTCTACGAACTAATATAAAAAACTGGTTATTGTAAAAACTAATGTTACTTGATACTTGATTTATTGTGACAACAATTTTTCAATAAATTCCTTTTTTTTTATTGAAACCTAAACATTTTTAATATTCAAGGTATTATATTTATTTTATTTAGTTTTTTTTAGTTTATATATATACCTTGAATATTCAAAATGAACTTCCGCAAAGTAACGCCTGAATCAATCAACTATTTAAACATTTTTAGATTGCGGCTCGCGATACCATGCTACTTGTTTGTGGCCATTGTAAAAAAAAGTTGAGTATGGCTGCAGTAGATCATTTTTTTTGTAGTCATATTTATGTTTTCAGTCCTCAATTGTTCCACACTGCATAACATGCCACGTCCGGCGACCCGTGACGAATTAAATGAATGCTCCGATAAATAATGGAGCTCGTTAGGTGGGAACCTGATTTTGACGCGGCCATTGTCACCGTGATTGCGTCGCTTGTGCTATAATTATAGCTTAGATTTAGATTTGTAAACCAGTATATAATTTTATTACTAAACAGACTTGCAAAGTCAAGTTGAACAGAAAATAAAGGGACGAGGTAAACATTATTAAAAAAGCTTTACAATTTTATTTTTGTTTATTATATTCTGACGTAATTACTGAGTAGGCTTGTATTTGACCTTCTCGATCGATCTTCTCAGTAACTGCTAGATTTTTCAATCTGTCCTATGAATATTTCACCTTGTGCTCTTTTTTATGAGACCTTGACTGTCCTGTTAGTTCATTTGATAGAATATCTGCTTCTATAGCTTTAGCGTCGGTTCGATTGCCCTACGATGTTTATTTGTTTTGTATAATTATTATTTACCTTAAGTAGTACGCAACCTTAGGGTGTATTCAGAATACACCATTCTCACGCAATCTGTGCGCGTGCAGTTGCTGCAGTTGACTTGTGCGCCCTTACAGCGCGACTCACGCAAGGCTCGTACAGTGTGCGAGCGCGGCGCGCACTCGGCGCGCGCTCCCTTTGTGTGGATAGTGATGTCGTACTAGCTTTAGTTGTAAATTTGCTTTTGGAAATGTCGGACTACATGTATGCCGTTAGTATAATTGCTGCAGCGTCGGTTATTTTGCGGCTTAATTTGAGAAGAGGACCGCACGAAACGCGCGCGCGAACAACGCAAAAGCGGCGCGCGATTATAAAATGCACGCGCACAGATCGCGTGAACGGCGCATTCGAGGCACATTCGCCAGATCTGGACGCACCCTTACATTTGCGAAAGCTACTTATACATTACCGTCTTCGTACGTATCCAGAGCTCGCCCCTTACATCTGTCGCAGTAGACGTAATGCACATTTAATCTCACTTCTGAATCTGCCAAAATGCTTTATTGCCGCACAAGTTTCAAGATAAAACTTTACAGGCATAATGAATCTTAAGCGCCGTCAATTTTCAAAATTGTTCCAAGTTTTGTTTTAAAATAAAACTTGGAACGTTTGGTCGGAATTAATTTTGGCTTTGTTGAGTAATCGGTTACCTGGATAACGCTTTAATTTCTTCTTTTTAATTTTAAATAAGTGTTTTGGAGTGTTAATTTGATTGTTTATAAAGAGAATTAACTTTTTTAAAAATTTTATCCATTAATTGTACAAAAAAATATTCTCTAAACGACTTTAAAAAAGGAGAAGGTTCTTTTTTGTATGCTTATTACCTTAGAACTCCCGTCATTTATACACCGATTGGGATTTTTTTATGGTTGTCAAGCTATATGTTTGACCACAGATCACCTGATGTTAACTGACGCGACGGTGCGGTCGAAGATGATAAACTTTTAGATTAGTCCAGAAATAACTGGAAAAATATAACACCCAAATACAGCTAGTATTTGGGTGTTATATTTTTCCAGTTATTCCTGTGACTTTTCAGCATGGTTAAGTGGGTGTCTAGAATAGTACCAATGAACTACCTACCTTCCAGCTTCGTCATCAGATGACACCGCAACTCCGTAATGTAACAATATACCTTAGCCGTATTTGGGCCTAGTGGATAAATCTGGCCCGCGGTTTTTGGTATATATAAAACTTCATGATTTGGAGTAAAAGTTATCCGCATTCCAGGTTTCATCCAAAGCATTACAGCGTGAAGAAGTCACAAATATACAAAGCTTTTATTTGTGCTTGTTTTGTGTTAAAGTTATGAAACGAACGATACGCTCTCCTGATGGTAAGAGATAACGTATGTCTATTACCATTGCAGCACTACACAGAGCTTTGAGTAGCGAAACAAAATCCGGGGTATCGCTGTTTTGGCGCTTATTAATTTGAGATTTTCGATGGTTAGTCTCAACATCACAGTAATTTTGCTGCAGTACCTTTCAAACCATAACACAGTAATTTTTACACACTACTGCTTGACCGCAGAATATCTGGCACTGCGGTGGTACCTACCTAGACGATCTCCTGCTAAGGAGATCAATAAATTGAAGAGTGATTCAATTCCATAAACAAAGAATGACTACAATCTACTAAGTCAATTTAGATAGATATTCTTTACAAAGCTCGTTCTAGGATTAGGCTGTACTAAACTTTTAATTCCGACATCCTGTGTTCCCGGGATCCTAGGAAATGAAGTTTCGAGTCCGGACATCCGGAGCTTTTAGCTTTATTCCCTAAAAGATCCTGAAAATGGTGAGTGATGAACGCTATGTACACAATGTTTACTGGAACTCAGGAATGTTGGGAAAAACATTGATTTTATTCTTTTTTTTTTTAATGGTTGACAGGCTAGGTGTTTGACCACAGCTCACCTGATATTAAGTGAAGGTGTGGTCGAAGATGACACCTAGTCTGGAATGGAACTGGCTCTCAAGTGAGGCTGCCGGAACACGCCGTTAGATGCTTGGCGGCAGATTTTCAACTTGAGGGTGGTAGCTAGCCAGCCGAGTACTAGAAAGCACCCTACCACCATGCTATGGTTTCCTCACGGTGTTTTCCTTCACCGGCAGCTCAAGCTCATTGTTGGGGTTTGAACCCACGCCCTTCGGCATGCGAACCGACCGCGCTAACCACTGGGCTATCATCGCTACTAAACTATTCTCAACTAGCTGCGCCCCGCGGTGTTACCCTCTCCATGTTTTCGGGATAAAAGTAGCTTATGCGTTAATCCAAGGTCTCGGTTACCTCCACACCAAATTTAATCTAAATCCGTTGAGTAATTTTTGCGTGAAAGAGTAACAAACATCCATCCATTCAAACTTTCACATTTATAAGATTAGTGGTCTATTCGAAAGAAGATTGTGGTAGCTATTTGTAGCGATGATAGCTAAGGTTAGCGCAGCTGGTTTACACGCCAAAAGGGGTCAGATCTCGGTTAAGAAAAACATCGTGAGAAAACCATAGCATGGTGTAAGGGTACTTTTTAGTACTCGCCTGGCTAGCTGCCACCCTCAAGTTGAAAAGCTGCCGCCAAGCATCTAACGGTGTGTTCCAGCAGCCGCACGTGAGGGCTAGTTCTATTCCAGGCTAGGTATGTTTACCATATAGTCGAATAGCTCTTGAGGAAGGTTATAAGCTATATAACAACATCATACGACCCTTTTAACCCGAAAGCAGGTGAAATCGCCGGGCAAAGCTAACATCATTGTTAAGTAATCAAAATGTTTTAAGATCTTGAATTGAAATACGTTTGTTTTATACCAAACTTAGCTTGTAATTAAACACCAAAACTAATTTTCAATTTAATTGTTCAAAGTGACAAAACATTTGTCGGCAAGCAAATAAAATTCATTAAATTCGATTGTCAACAAACGAAAATTATTAATTTGAAATTAGTGAACAGCGTTGTGTGCTCGAAGTTTGTGAATCAATACGGTTCTATTTTACTTTATTAGAACTGAATTCAGGTGTAAAATATGAATCAGCAGATGGAAAACTAACACACCCTATAATACTTATTTAATATTTTATCGATATACATAGATATAGAAGAGCGGGATCTTCTGCCACAGGTATTCTTTATACTTACCAGAAGGTCCCAACCTACTATTTTGTAATAGAAACTGGTAACTGTAATAAATAATTTTCATTTTCATTTTCGTGAATTTATGTGCTATCATGCTTATTTTAAGGCAATATTTATTTTCCTTAAGCATAAACTTTTCGATTATATTATATCAGATATTCAACATTGAATATTATAATCAAACATGAAACATTTTAAGCTGTATAATTAATTTTTAAATTCAATATTTTTGTGAAACTGAAATAATAATCCCAGTGAAATATATTTTTTCAATTATTATTTTCTTCATCTGAGCTTACATAAGAACGTTGCTAATAAAATTATGTCACTTTATAATAAAAATATCACGTCAATTAAGCAGTAATGCATGACGACAATAAAAAACTTCAAAAGTCTATAATGGTCTGCTTAAATACATATTTTTTCTTATCTACACTAATTATAAAGAGTAAAGATTTGATTTTTTGTTTGTTTTGAATGCTCCAAAACTACTGGACCGATCTGAATAATTATTTCGTCGTTAGAACGTTACACAGCCCCATTGGCTCATTGGTAGTAAGTATATCTGCCTTGAGAGCTGTAGGGCGTGGGTTCGATTCCCACTCAGGGCAATCATTTTGTGAATAAACAAATGTTTGCTCTGTGTCAGGGTGTTCTGTATTTATTATAAGTATGTTTTACAAAAGAAAAGTATTTATGTATTCTATCAGTTATCTGACTTTCATCACACAAGCTCTGATTAGTTTGGGGGCAGATGGCGCTGTGTGTAATGTCCTATGATATATGATTCGACCCGCTAGTAATATATACCCGTATGTATTATATATACTCGTACACCTATGTATGGTTCAAATACAGAGATACACGTCACTTTTACATACAACCACACTTATATAATTATGCATACACACACCCACACAAAGTGGATAATGCTGGTGGAGGTTTTTAGTCGGCTTAGATGTTATCTACACTACACTATTATTAAAAAAGAGGAAAAATTTGTATTTTTGGATTTTTGTATGTTGTCGAATAAACTCAAAAACTACTGAACCGATTTCGAAAATTCTTTCACCGTTGGAAAGGTATACTATTCCCGGGTGACATAGGCTACTTTTTATTCCTTTATTCCCACGGGAATGGGAACTACGCGGGTGAAACCGCAAGGCGTCTGCTAGTCAATAATATAATCATATTCGGACCCGACATACCCAGGCAAGTCCTGACGATACGTAAAGAGTACTTTCCAAAGTTTTCTATCTGCATATTTTTTTATCTGAAATTCAGGTTTTAATTAATTGTCAGAAACTGCGGAGCTTTTGATTGAAACACTTCGGAAACTTGTTTGCTACTGTTTGGACAGGTTTCCATAACGATGTCTGTAGGAATGAGTCGAGAGAGAGCCATTTTGTATTATTGTAATCTTGTCATTATCTTAGGAACTTTCATCGTTTTTAGTTCATAACAATACTATAAATTAATACTATAATGCGCTGAGTGGATGTTCCCCGGTGGATATAATCTGGGTGTCTTCAAGTCGAGAGTGAATCGGTGTCTTCTGGGCAAGCGTGCTCTATGTATAGACCGCATCATCACTTACCATCAAGTGAGTTGGCGGTCAAACGTAAGCTAACGTAAACGTATTTGTTATAAAAAAAAAAGTTAAAAGAGCGTATCGTTTATCTTAATTTATCTAAATTCGTCTCATTACAACTAATTTATAGTATTTTGTGCCCGATTAAGCCCCGGTGATACACATAATTTTGTGTTAAAATCGCGAAAGATTAAAAACCACGAAAACCTACCACAGCTACAAATTTTCTAGCAGCATAGATGATAACCTGTATTTACAACAAACTTGTCTGACTACCCACGTACTTATAACAACACGTTCCGACACCGTGGAAGCACACCTGAAATGATAATGTATTCAAATTGCGCTAACTCCGAGCCCCGGGCTGTATCAAACTTGTTATTTGTGTGTTTTAAGTTGCGATGATTTACGCCTTACGGATTACCGCAGTACACACGGTCACATAAAATGGCGAGCTTTCATTAAAAATAAATAAATAATAAATATAATAGGACATTACGCACAGCGCCATCTGACCCCAAACTAAGCAAAGCTTGTGCTATGGAAGACAGAATACTTAAATACTTTTTTTGTAAATACATACTTATAATACATACAGTACACCCAGACATAGAACAAACATGTTAGTCGCATAAATGTTAGTCCTGAGTGGGAATCGAACCCACGCCCAACAGGGCTGTCATTAATGTACATGTAAGTGGGTTTCTTGTTAATTAATGGCTAAAGTATGTTTTAGTGAAAATTTGTTATTAAATCATTCACGAGCTTGAACGCCCAGAGTCATTCTGAAAATAAAAAAAAAGAAAGAAAATATTTTTTTATTTTGTAACACGACAGAACACACAATAATAACTACAAACAGAGACAAACAGTTATAAAATAACTTTTATTCAGCCTTGACTCAAAATACGTTCTTCGTTCAAAATCTTTCGTCTCCTACTTATAAACTACCTGGTCTGCCAAATTTCGGCAGCAAAGATTGAGTGTTTAGTCAGTGAGTAAATGAGAGACCTTGAGATCTGTGCAGTGTGCAACCTGCAAATGAATTTTGGAATAATCTTTCTTCCTACATATTCCCACTTACAATATTAGCTTCTTCAAAAGACGTAGTAATAGAATCTTAAAAGGTCGGCAACTTATTTGCAGTGCTGGTGTTGCAGATATATGTGACGCTAATTGCTTAACATCAGGCATTTAATCTACTTGGTTGCTTTTGCCATTTGCGAATCCTTCCGCAATCCTTCAGCAGTGCTGCTGAAGCTGCTACGACCGTTTTCTTTGAGAACTTAGTCCCAGAATGCTCTAGTGTCATAACGAGTGGGATGTCATCTCCACATGTAGCATAAAAGAATGGTAGATCGACTGGTACCTTTAGTTATGTGATAACTTTTTATACGTAGAAACAATTAATAATTGTTCGAAATGCTATACTGAGGATAGATCCTGTCAGTGACCAATGCCGTGGCACCCGGAGCTTTGAGTAACAAAATAAAGTTTAGGGTATCGTTACTTCGACGTTTGTTACTTTGAGACATACGATAAGCCTATCACAGAGAACTCGATGTTGACATTTAAGTTAAGTGCATGTACAATTGTAGATATTCTACCACTTTATAATTCAACCCAATCGCAAAGCTTTTTTTTTATATTTAACAGGCTAGGTGTTTGACCACAGCTCACCTAATGTTAAGTGACGGTGTGGTCGAAGATGGTAAAGCACACATAGCCTGGAATGGAACTGGCTCTCAAGTGAGGCAGCCGGAACACACCGTTAGATGCTTGGCGGCAGATCTTCAACTTGAGGGTGGTAGCTAGCCAGCCGAGTACTAAAGTACCCTACCGTTTTCCTTCACCGGCAGCTCAAGCTCATTGTTGGGGTTTGAACCCACGCCTCTTGGTATGCGAACCTACCGCGCTAACCACTGAGCTATCATCGCTGCGCTTTTGCTTGTTTCTTCCGCTGGATGAAAAAAAATCACCATAATGTGGTACATAACCTCTTCAACTCCATCATTGCCTAATGTAATTTTGTTGACAATGTATGAAGTTCGGAAATGTTGTACATAATGAAAATTGTCGATTCTTGTGTACAGTGTATCCCGCAAGTTAGTAAAGCAGTTGGTGTAATTGGTTCGAGTGCGCCAGGTGCTGGTGCCGTGACTTACGGCGTTTGCACGACTGTACACCTACATAAGAGCAATAAGGGTGTAAATGTAGTGGCATGTCGAAAGTTCCGAGTCTAATATTAAAGCAGTAAGTTGTTTGATACAGTGATCGAGTGCTACAAGATTTTGGTCTGCAAACAATGATGACGTAGCAAAGTATTCATAAGCTGATCAAGTAAATGCGTGGAGCAGAAAGTTTTGCTACTAAACATAATTTCTTGAAGAGCAAAAACGGGCAAAATCACCCCACGAAATCCGAACGAAACGATTTGAATCTACTTTTATTGTTCGAACGGATAAATCGTGGAATACGTTGCTAGAGTGGGTGTTCCCTAATAGATATAATATGGGTGTCTTCAAGGCCAGAGTAAATAACTTTCCTAGAAGGTACCGACCTTCTAGGAAAGCGTGGTCCATCGTAAGGATATAAGCAAATGTCTTCTTGTTTTAATTCTTCATGGTGTGTGAAAATTTTGCTTTAACTCTGTTTATAGGTGCACAAACATTTTAGGTGTAGTGATGATAGCTCAGTGGTTATCGCAATCGGATCTTATATCGAAGGGCGATTGTTCAAATATCAGGAATGATTTAAGCTTATATATGAACCTATAATTATGCATAACTAAACACAACAATGACTTAATAAATTGTAAGTAAAAATATATAAATGACTAGCTGCGCCCCGCTGTGTTAACCGCTACATGTTTTCCGGATAAAAAGCTCCTGCTAAGGAGATCTACCACCAACTAAACTAAACATTTAACTAACGTTTTTGCCTTAACTAAAAATTATCTTACTGATAAACGTAAAAAAGGGACAACCAATTTTAAACATAGATTGAATTTAATAACATGACGATTAAAAAAAAAACTTTAAAAAGATCAACCTTAGAGCTCTGAAAGCAACCCACTAACTTGGTTTAAGTTACAAAGTATGCCGGCCCGCATTCTTAATTTAAAAATAGCCAGTTCAATTTGGAGGGCGTCCTAATTAATTGATCTGAAGATTCGCCGGGAATTGCCCCCTTTCCCCCACTACTGGCGTTGAATGAACAATCAACAGAAATACAGAACTTGCTTTCCTAAAAGATGTTGAACCATGATAGTAATTATCAACAGTGTGTAGCGGTGGAATTTATTCCACAATATTATCTATCTATATCTATAACTAACAAATATCAGATATATTTTGACATATTTTGTAATTATTTTTTTAAGACCGCTTATTTTTGACTCTGTATTAATTAAAATTATTAGCTAATAGTAATTTATAAATGAACTTAAAGTTAATTATTAATTTATATTGATAAATATTTAAATTGATATGAAATAATCTATATCTATATACTATTATAAAGAGGAAAGATTTGATTGTTTGTATTTAATTGGCTCTGAAACTACTGAACCGATTTCAAAAATTCTCTCACCGTTGGGAAGCTACATTATCCCCGGATGACATAGGCTACTTTTTATCCCTGTATTCGCACGGGAACGGGAACTACGCGGGTGAAACTAGTATTTTATAAGCTATGCTATGTGAAATGTACTACGCAATACATTTTTATTTGATAAAATTGAGTACGCACAAACAAAAGCTACAGGTGAGGTTGTACATAAAAATATGGCCTAATCTATGAAAACTACGTAAAGTACTATTTTCCATACTTATTCAATTTACCGGTATGATGTTTGATATGGTGTTGTAAAATAAGATTTATATAATTAACTTTTTTAGTTAACTTTTTTATTTTTTACAGAAATTAACTTTTTTATTTTTTACAGAAATTGAGTAGGTATAGCTACTTTCTGGCAACTTTTAAATCCGGTAATACCTTTTTTCAAAATCAGTAATGTCGTTCAAAAGCATTGGATACAAAAAGTTTTTTTTTATTCTACTTATGCGAGATTTCTCACCCTTAATTATATCGAATATTCCTACTTTAGTTTTGGTCATATTCGGTGGCCTTTTTCAACGAGAAATAGCTGAGTACAACGCGCGCATGGCTGTGTTTTGCTTCGCAGTGAGTGCCACTGCACGCATTCTACGTAAATACAGTGGTTATAAATAAATCAATGTTGTTGGACATTTCATACAGCGCCATCTAGCCCAAAACTAAGCAAAGCTTGTACTATGGGAACCAAATAACTAAGAGAATACTTAAATACTGTTTTTTGTAAATATATGTACACCCAGATACAGAACAAACTTTTCATAGTCTTTTTATAACTCTTGAAGCAGATATTGTATGAACTGAGCTTACAGGGCAGTTGGGACACGGGCGCAGGGGTGGGAGTGCGTAGTGTGCCGAGATGCGCTAGTGTGCTCTGGAGCCTTTCCTAACCGTAGTCCTCCTATACGGAAAAGTCTAAAGTAAAAAAATAATGAAAGCTGTACTGTTTCTCTGCACATTTTTTACTCTTCTGTTTTCACTCCCACTTTTCCCTCAACAGTGTATCTTTGGCTTTAATTTAGAATTGTTAGCGCAAAGGGAATGCAATTTAGGTGAAATAATTGTTTGATTTTGAATATTTTATGTATCTACAATTGAGCGAGGTTCAGTTTTGAGACTTTAAAGGTCCATTGATGCATTGCGGCGCACATTTAAAATTGTATTATTACCTTTTTACAAAAGTTTTTTTATGTCGTTTATAAATTAATAGACAATGAATATACGCACTAAAATATTTTTCAGCTTATCAATTTTTATTTGTGGAAAATTTTGACGATTGAATTGATGAACCCAAACTGAGATTTAAGGATAATGTAAAAGAAAGACTTATTACTTTGGTGTTATTCATAAAATAGAACACGTCTGACTAGGCAGATAAATTTGTGCTAAGAATTTATTCCTGTAACATTTTTTTTTTTTTTTTTTTTCTATCTATTTTTTTTGGGGACATTGAGTCACATATGACTATGTCAGTCCCATAAACATTGGACAGGCGATATCTCTTACCATCAGGAGAACGTGAACGAACGAGAGGAGAACGAACTTGTTTTACTCACTAATTTTATATTAAAAAAAATGTTGGTCACGGTGATTTCTGACAGAAGTGAAAACATAAAGCATAATATCACATTAGCATGTTAGTGACGCGAACCAATATGTTTTCTAAAGTAAGAAGTTTCCTTTCCAAAAAGGTAAACTTCTTAACTGTTTAGCCGTTACAGATTTGATTAACAACATACTAATAATTCGCACAACCTTTCACATTAATGTAATAAAAAAATGTGATTAAGCCCGAACAAAAATTTACAAACTTAAAAAGAAAAAAACTTTTTCGTTTCACCTGAATTATTAAACTCGAAAACCCAACGACACTACATAATAAATATTAAATCAAGCGCGGAGTATTCCATCAAAGCAAATAGCACGACCGAATCCCGAATGTGTTTACCAATCTGTTTACCCACAAATCCATCTTCTGCGTCCGTCATACGCGACATAATGCATAAACTTGTTTGTTTGTCAGATGAAAAATCAACAGATTCACGCAAACACTGGTATATGCGCGGGCAAAACTTTGTGGATGAAATGCAAATTTAAAATAAAGCATGCAAGTACATATAAAATCTAAAATATAAAATCTGAAAACATATTTAAAAATTAAAGGTGAAACCAAAATATCACAGACAGTTTTGACGAAAAATTTCCACAAGTTTTCTTCGAAACTAAAAAAAAAATACTTTTTAGGGTTCCGTACCCAAAGGGTAAAAACGGGACCCTATTACTGAGACTTCGCTGTCCGTCCGTCCGTCTGTCACCAGGCTATATCTCAAGCACGGTGATAGCTAGACAGTTAAAATTTTCAAATATGATGTATTTCTATTGCCGCTATAACTACAAATACTAAAAATAAAATAAATATTTAAGGGGGGCTCCCATACAACAAACGTGATTTTATTTAGCCGTTTTCATAGATAATAGTACGGAACCCTTCGTGCGTGAGTCCGACTCGCACTTGGCCGGTTTTTTTATATTACTTATGGCTTGCGTTTGACCGCCATCTCGCCTGATGTAAAGCGAAGATGCGGTCTACGGTGGAGCACGCTCGTCTAGAAGAAACCGATTCACTCGCGACTTGAAGGTACCCAGATTGTATCTATCAGGGAACACCCATTCGGGCAGCAAATTCCATTGTTTAGCGGTTCCTACCATGACAGTAGACTCGAACCGTTTAGTTCGAGTCTTTGGAATATCGACCATGAATCCGGTGTCGCTTCTTGGAGCTCCTGGATGCCCGATAGTAGAATGGGTAGGGTGGAATTAGGCCATGTAGATCTGAAGCGCACTCACCAAAGTGTAGAAAACTGATAGACAAACCACTTTGCGACGATGTTGAAGGCTTTGGAGCCTTTTTCGAACAAGCAAATCATTGCTAATGAGCTTCCTAGCACGTTTCTCGAAACGCCAACTTTTACGACTTGAATATTATGTTTATGACCATGTCTTAAATACTATGAAATTAGTTGTGTTTATTTACAGACGTTTCGGCCATGATGAAATAGCCATGGTCACGAGTTTTTGAATAGTCGTCTGAAACTGATTCAAGAGCTATGGGGCGTGGGTTCGATTCCCACCCGGACAAGCATTTTGTGATTTAAAACAAATGTTTGTTCTGTGTCTGTATGTATTATAAGTATGTATTTACAAAAAAAAAGTACCTATTTAAGTACTATATCAGTTATTTGACTCCAAGCTTTGACGTACAAGCTTTGCTTAGTTTGGGGTCAGATGGCGCTGTGTGTAATTTCCTACGATATTTATTTTTTTATATCAAATCTAGAATGGAATCTAAAAAAAAAAGTTATGGAAAATGTCAAATGCATCTCGACTCCCGCCATGCCAAGTTGTAATTTGTAGTGCAACGCAATTATACCGCCTCTCATCTAATAGCTTCTCAGTATTCCAGCGCTTCGACAGTCAAGAGCCGGCGAAGTCGCTAGCAAGAATTATGCTGATGTGAACATGAGAAATGTTAACGCTTTTAAATGTGCATTCAAAATAAAAGTATATAAAGTTCATAATTTGCTGAAGAACTTACTGTGTGAAATGTTCATAAATATAAATATTTATCTAAAGTTGTTAACAGTTTAAAATTAAAGCCTAGTTGCAAAGCTTTGGTCTTTGGTAGATTTCCTTTGCTGGAAGTCATCTAGGTAGTTTTTTTTTTTTATTAAAAAACGTAATGAAACGAACGAGACGCTCTCCTGATGGTAAAAGATAACGCCTGTCCATGACCATCTAGGTAGATACCACTGCAGTAATAGATATCCTGCCAAGCAGTAGTGTGTCAACTGTGTTCTGATTTGAAGGGTACTACTACTGCAGCTAGCGGCTAGCGTGTGCCAGTAATATATATTTATTTAAATCCAGCTAATGTCTTTTTTTTTTTTATGTAAAAAGTAATGATACGAACTAGACGCTCTCCTGATGATAAGAGATAACGCCTGTCCATGACCATTGCAGCGATAAACAGAACTTTGAGTAACAAAACAAAGTCCAGGGCATCACTGCTTTGATGCTCATTACTTTGAGACTTTAGGTGGTTAGTCTCAACAGCCCAGTAATTTCGCTAGCTGCAGTACCCTTCGAACCAGAACACAGTAATGTTTACACACTACTGCTTAGCGGCAGAATAACTGGTACTGCGGTGGTAACTACCTAGACGACCTCCTGCCAAAGAGATCTACCACCAAAAAAAGCAGCGTATTACGCTCTGCTGTTCAGTTTCGTCTATTTTCACTTTCAATCAGACCTACAAGTACTTGCGTGCTTCCACACAACTTATAGATCATTATAAACAAAACAACAACATTATAACGTTATTACTAGGAGTAACAACCAAACACTCAATTATTTTTCTTCCCACTCTGCAACCGCACCCATCTACCAGTTGTTTACTTCAAACAATTAATCAGCTATGACGAAGGTGAGCTAACAAAGGGTATCTTAATAAGGTACCGCTCAGCCGGTTTATGTGTATGAAAGGGTGGCCATTGTGTGAATGATGCTCAAGCGTCGAGCCTGTTCCCGGGATGTCTTAATAGCGCTGGAGGAATAGCTAAACAATGTATGATTTACTTGTAACGTTATATATTATTGTAGTGTTCAGATTACGGAACTCTGATACTATTTATTAATTTTCTGATGATAAAAATATCTCCTCATAATGTCGACGGCCCCACCGAATAAGCGTGCAAACTTTTACACGAATTTTTTTTTCTTACGTTTTTAGTTTCCTAATTTTAGTTTTTTCAGCCGTGTAAAGAGTAAAACACAAGTAAATATAACAATAGAAATAAGATATAAAGTAGTTTTTCTTGAATTTCCTGAAAACTATATAAGTTTTTAGCGTTTAAAGTTCACCAATTCATAGATTTATTTTTTAGCTATGATTTGACTGTACATTGTATTCACTTATTTTGAACCTTTATTTTGATTTAATTATCAAAAATTATTAATAATTATACGTTGTTAAAAATAATGCCATAAGAAATAAAATGTATGAAATTAAAATAAATAACAGATAATTTATAATAATTAAAGTGTAACATTGAGACAAATAGCCTAACCATTCCCACAAATAAAAGAATAGTATTTTGTTGCGTAGTCCAATCTTTGGTTTTTTGCTTCCAGTCACTGCCCGTAGTTTGGAAACCGACTTCCCTTTTTTATTTAAAAATACACTATGTACTTAGAGATAACAGTATCTCATGAACATTTTAAGAAAATCGGTTCAGTGATTTGGTTTTCAAACCATTATATCTAAAAACCGTCTCTAGGCTTAGGACTTTTTTTAAACTATTAATTTATACTTGTTTTAATTTTTTTCTTTTACTCTGTTTGAAATGTCACACTATAATCTTAATCAATTATTTTTACACATACATTATGTGTAAAAACGACTTTAGTTTCCATAACAATTGATTTCATTACAGACCACAGAAAGCTTAGAAACAATATAATTCAGTCATGACTCCAAATAGAGAGTGGTTATTTGGTTTAAATTTAGAATCATCTTGTTCTATATTTAGATCCGTTCTGCAAGTTCTGCCGTCTCCTGACCCGTACTCTCGCCACATCTCATCAGCGGCAAATGACCGTATAAAACAGCGTGCGGTCGCTTCAAGCGCTGGATTGCTGGCGTGCAAACGGCAAGTGGTTGCGATCGAATAGCTTTGTGGTCACCCTATATTGGGGTTTGAGCAAAACAGGTGTATTAACTGTATAGAAATCGAGTTTGCTACGTAATCAATCTGCTTTTGAATTTCTCTTGATTTTTTTAAATGACTGACCTCCTTCGTTTGTACCTGCTTCAATTCCCTTTCAAAGCATTAATTAAAGTGATGATCAAAGTGATATTTGTTCTGTGACTGGGTGGCTTACATACATCATTATTATAATTTAAAAAACACTGTGATAAGTCGCCAAACACCTAAGTTTTATTATAAAGGCTCTTTTATAACATTTTATTTAATTGGTCCTTGATAAAGAATTTTAACTAAAACCTTTATTTAAAAGAATACTCGTATACTTGATTGGTCAAAGTTAACTAGTAAAATAACTGGAAAATATATGTCATTCAAGTAAACAAATCTGCGTATTTACTTTACTTTGACTTTTTAGTGATGTTTAAGGTCATAAGAATATTCCCAATCAACAAACTACATTCCAGCTTCATCGCCAGATCACGATGAAACCTGAAGGTAGGCACCAGAACTCTGCAATAAAATTATTCAACAAAAAAAAATTGAAATAATCACAATTACATCTATCAAAAGTCGAAATCATTATCTAAACTTAATAGTGAATATAAATTAAGTAAACAACAAATCAAATACTCCAGATTTCAAAATAAAACAACCATACCCATAGCAAGGTTTGGGGCTAAATGGCATAGTGTGAAATGTCCGAAAATATTTATTATTATTATTATTTATTTATTCGGATTTATTGACCATCCGCCGGGTTTTTTGGCGGGAACGCGGGAAGAGTCGTGTCGCTCCGTTGTATTTTTTTCCAAAACTAGTGTTTTGTCGAGTGTTTATGCATAAAAATTGTGGTGTTTTATTCATAAAGTGCCGAATTACATGCGTGAGTGTGGGAAAATGATATAATGTGGTGAAACATGACTTTTCGTGGTGCTTCCAAAACTCCATCGAAGCTTTATAGTAAAGTCGCCACTACTTTACTAAAGCATGACTGGACTTGACTGACACAGCCTGGACTTGACTAAGACTGGACTTTGACTATAACTAGCTACGAGGACATTTATTTAACTTTTGTAACTTGAAAATATATAAATACTTGACACTGGCAAATGCTAAAACGCGACGCCAAAACCAAAGGAAAAAAAAAACCATCCGCCGGTACTCGGCTCGTCACGTCATAGTATCGTACACGTACTAACGCGATACATCAGCGTACCATTGGCTCGGTCACACCCCTTTCATCCCATTTGCATGTAAATTGAATAACGACGTAGCTGAGCTTTGGACGTCCGACGGCATTTTGTCGTTTCAAGATGTTACATTCTATGGCAGATAGTTGTGTTGCATTTGAAGCTAAAATATGGATTGAATAATCATCACTATGAGCAAATAAATAAATATTAAACACAGCGCCATCTGACCCCAAACTAAGCAGAGCTTGTACCATGGAAGACAGATAACTGATACAATACTTAGTTTTTTTTTGTATATACACACTTATATACATACGGGACACCCAGACACAGAACAAACATTAGTTTATATCACAAAATGCTTGTGGGGCTTGTGCTTGTGCATGGGTGGGAATCGGAAACCCACGCCCTGCAGCTCTTGGAGCAGACATATTACCAAAGAACCAACAGGGCTGTCAGACAACAACTTACATACAAATATATACATAAGGAATATTTAGTTTGCATTTAGATTATTTCTATATACTTTTCACTTCATCATGTTGTAAATTTAATAATATTTAGAAAGTTTGTTGAAAATCATTTATCTTCCGTCGCGACACTAATCCTGTCCTCAACTGTTAAATGAAGCGGCAAACTCTATTAAATCACTATGATTATTCATTTGAAAAGTGGCAAATAACATTATGGTGAGACGCATTTACAATTCAAAACAGCTGCTGTCACTATTAAGTATCTCATTCGAAACCAAATGAACCATAACCAGCTTGCTTTACCATTATATTTAACAGGATTAGTATTTTGCTTTTGTGTTTCAATTTACGTAGTTTTTTAAACTTTTGAGATTTAATTTTTTTTTTTCATAGATACAAATACTAAACTTTATTATTATGTCAATGGCTAAAAAAATTTGTCAATTTAATGATGTCAATGTACAAACATGTCAATATGAAAAAAATGTCAGTACAAAAAATATTGTCAATATAATAAAATGACATGCCCAAAAAATCATAATTACTCATTAGTAAGGTAGGTAGGTGCTTGTACATTGTAAACATAAATTATGTATTTTTATACTTTTGTGACTTGAACTCAAGACATAATTACGTTTATCAACGGATTTTGATCGCGTACAAAATACAATTAAATTTGTTTTGATTCATTTACCTCGACGTTTCGTACATGTTGCAATAGCCGTGGTCACGAGGTTGACTGATGACTAAGGTAATTAAACAAAAACAATTTTGTGCGCGATTCAAACCCTGTGAAAAACATAATTAATCGCAAACATATTCCTTAAAATAATCATTGAATCTATTAGTTACCATGGTAAATATTCATTAGGTATGAACGTGTTTTCCAGATTTGACTACATTAAAAAATGCATAACGCATTAGACATTTCAATTGTAATAACTAATGACTTGCGAATATTGGAAATATCGCGGCTTAAGTAAAAAAAATATTAAAATCATAATTTAAGAAAAGAAAATGTTAAAACAGCTCTTTATTTTGCGCACCGTACACGTACAGTACAAAAAATATACAACGTTTTTATTAAGTTAAAACGTTATTGATAGCTACGAAACTCGTAGACCATCTACGAGATAGCGTAATCTATCTACGACGTAATCTACAAAGCGGTTTCATAAACTTAAGTTGAAAACATATAAGCTAAAAAAGGCTATATTTTCTTATAACAATAAATATAAAATTAAGAAAGAACTTTGACCGCAATACCCATGACATATTCAGAAGATAATTATTAAACTAGTACAGATACATAACTGTAGATACACAAAATACTTTACATACGGCTATTTTATTATGCCACTCTCCGTGCTTATTTTTCGCAATTTGGCTAATGATGGCGACTTCTTGTAGTATTTTGTGTCGACAAGCTAGGTGTTTGATCAGAACTGACCAGAGTGAGTGAGTTTCTGTAAGTCTCTAGTCTATAACTTATCATTTCACGCCGCGTATCGCGGCTTTTTGGAATTCCCTAGATTGGAAGCTGCCTTATACCTGACGATATATACCAGACACGTAAGGCCACTTCGGAATCCAATACACTGGTTATATGTATATTACATTTTTATTCGTGGTTGTTCGTGTTTTTTTTTTAAACTTAATTAGTTAAGATAGATAGATGGAAAACACCAGAACTCTTTCATATCAGAAAAAAATATATAACTGTAATTTAAAATATAAAAAAGCACACACGTTACTAATATTGCTTCTATTCATTTCAGGTAAGTACCACATAAGACTCATCACCTAATGGATGCTTCCAAATGTAAAGACAAACTGTAAGTAAGGAAATTACCTAATAAATCGTTAGCCATAAACATTACCCTTATAAATAACCAGTTCCTATTAAGGTTGTATAAGATACTTAGCCCCATACAATTTTGTGCACTCTTGTGGATGCAGATTATGAAAAGAGCAGATATTTAAGTCCAGCCTGAAGTTATAGAAAAAGTCTCAAGTTAACTATTTTTTTTAATTTTTGATCTGACACAGCGACAAAGCTTTTTTGTATATTGCGGTCATTGTCAGACTATGCCATCCTACTACTTTGCATGGGTCTCTCTGGTAGTAGTTGTAAGAAATACAGTAAAATAAATATTTCTTCCAAAATACTGGGTTGACAATATTTGTAACTTAATTTTATTAATAACTAGCAAACGAATCGCGGTTTCACCCGCGTAATTCCCGTTCCCGTGAAAATACAGAGATAAAAAGTAGCTTATGTCACCAGGGGATAGCGTACATTCCCAACCGTGAAAGAATTTTTGAAATCGGTTTAGTGGTTTTTGAGTATATTCGTTACAAACATACAAAAATCCAAAAATACGAATCTTTTCTCTTTATAATATTAGTGTCGAAAAAATGTTCAAATCCAGTGGCCTTCTTCAAAGAGATAGAGCTAGGTACACAGCACGCGCAGCCTCGTATTGTATTTAAAAAAAAACAAGTACTAATTTTCTGAAATTTTATTAAGTATCACCTGTACTAGCCACGACTTAACTGGCAGTTAAACTAAAAGCATAAGTTACTTTGCTCAATACTGTTTGACTAAAAATATTGCCTGATTAAATCTGTACAGTAAAAGTTTAATTACTTCATTTTTCGCAGTTTCTTTCAGAGTTATCTTTCTGCTATAATTTATTCAACGTTATAAAGACCGCGACACACTAACAAAAACGTTTGAGCCCCTTAACGAGTGTTAAGACGGTTCTCTAATTTAATGAGCTCTAAAACACAGCCTCCGTAAGAAACAAAAGGGCGTTGAGTACAGTCTTAAAGTTTCCTTTATGTACAGCGAGACGGCTTTAGTATAACGTTTTTGGGCTTTACAAAAAGCTTAAACTAAATTACATAGAAGTGATATTTTTTTATTCTATGATAAGTAAACGTTTGACCGCCACCTCGCCTGGTATTCAGGGAAGATGTGATCTACGATGGAACACGCTTGCCTAGGTAAAAACCGGTTTACTCGCGACTTGAATACACCCAGATTGTATCTATCACGAAACTACATAAAGTTCTATTCATAGTTTCTAAAATGCTTTTTTTTTTAAACCCTCAAGTTAAAAAATAAATAATTCCTACATTTTAGTAGGTTTAGTAAATGTTCAGTTGTAATTTTTTAAAATGTTAAAGTAATGCAACGAACGAAACGCTCCCCTGCTGGTAAGAGATAACGCATGGTCATAGCCATTGCTGCGATAATCAGAACTTTAAGTAACAAAACAAGTCCAGGGATTTGGCGCTCATTACTTGTTTTTCATGTTTAGTATCAATAGCTCTTAATATCGCTCGTTGCAATACCCTTTAAACCTGGAACGCAGTAATGTTACATGTTGTTGTTAATATTGCACTACTGCTTAGCGGCAGACTATCTGGTATTGTGATGGTACCTACCTAGATGACCTCCTGCTAAAGAGATCTCATCATTATCATTTCAGCCGTAGGACGTCCACTGCAGTGCTGGACATAGGCCTCCCCCATTGACTTCCACAAAGACCGGTTGGAAGTGGCTCGCATCCAGCGCGTTCCTGCTGTCTAAATAATAATTAACTAACGTAATCAAATCAACTTAACTACATAATTATATTAATAACGTAGGTCGTTTTTCTTCAGCATTTTTTTCCAGAAAGTGGTATTAAAATACAAAGCCTTCTGGCTGTAAGACGATTTCTTATCTAATAACAATTAGCAGGTACGTAAGGTTTTCGTACAAGCTCATTAGTGTATTTTAAAGTACTTAATACGCCAGTTTAGTTGTCTGAAGAGCGAAACGTGTGTTCCTTTGTGAAATAGTCTAGAGTTTATATTATGAAGACTTTGCACCATTTTATGCGTTAAAGTATAACAGAAATAATTCAAGATGTTACGATACAAGTAAATTTTTTTTACGTAAAAGTAATGAGATCAACGTTATATTCTTCTGATGGTAAGATTTAACGCCTGTTTATTTTAACTAAATATGTGAGATTACTCACCTTTAATTTTATCGGAAACATTTTTTTTTAATGGTTGACAGGCTAGGTGTTTGACCACAGCTCACTAGCTAGTTGCTTGGCGGCAGATATTCAACTTGAGGGTGGTAGCTAGCCAGCCGAATACTAAAGTACCCTACCACCATGCTATAGTTTCCTCACGATGTTTTCCTTCACCGGTAGCTCAAACTCATTGTGGGGTTTGAACCCACGCCCTTCGGCATGTGAATCTACCTAACCACTGAGCTATCATCAATACAAAAATTTACGACTACAGTTTCGGTCTTATCCGGTGGCCGTAATCATGGAGACAAAGTTGAGTACAACGAAGCAAGGGGAGCGCGCGCGCGTTTTTCTAACTATAGTCCAAGTTTCCGATAAAATTAAACATCAGTAATAAAAAAATATTGTAACACTTGTCACTGTGTAAAATACGATGCCAAAAACTAAGAAAAAAAACATCCACCCGATAAAAAAATATATGTACATTTTGAAGACTAGCATTACAGAAAATATAGACATTTTATGAGAAACAGTTGAATATCGGATATTATAGAAAACATTTCTGTAACTAAGTAGATTATTTTGATTGGAACATAATTCCTACACGTGTAGCTTGACGTAGGTGAGTGAATCCCGCTTATTGTTTTATTTTCTTCCTAAATTTATCTCAGAAACATAATACAAAGAAACATAATATGCGAGAGATCTTTTTTACGTATTTTCATTTTAATTAGAGACAGCTATCTCGTATTGACATTAAGATAATTAACTTTCCTTACACGTCCCACTAATATTATAAATGTGAAAGTTTGGATGGATGGATGGATGGATGGATGGATGGATGGATGGATGGATGGATGGATGGATGGATGGATGGATGGATGGATGGATGGATGGATGGATGGATGGATGGATGGATGGATGGATGGATGGATGGATGGATGGATGGATGGATGGATGGATGGATGGATGGATGGATGGATGGATGGATGGATGGATGGATGGATGGATGGATGGATGGATGAATGGATGGATATTTGTTACTCTTTCACGCAAAAACTACAAAACGGATTTGCATGACATTTGGTATGGCAGTAGCTGAGACCCTGGATTAACACATAGGCTACTTTTTATCCCGAAAACATGTAGTGGGTAACGGGGCGCAGCTAGTAAACAAATCTCTTATTATGTCTTAGCTGTTGTCAGATAAAATCACAATACAAATAGGTTAATCTCGTCAGATCAGGTATTCCTAAAGTGGTCGATATCGACCCACTGGGATCGCTGTCAGTTTTCCAGGGGTATATTATACGAAAAGAAATTTTGGGAGTCGGCTAGTTCTAAAAATCGATCCCTATCAATTAACACAAGTTTGTATTGGAAAGTTTAAAGATAGATGTTGTGTTATGTGTACCGACTTATATTATATTTTATTAATAAAATACTCGCTTAATTAGCCACAAAGTTTTTAAATTTGCAAGTATTTTGTATCAATAGAAAAAAAAACTAGAGATTTTTAAAGTAATTTGACTATGGGGCCTGAAGTATCAGTTAATTTTGGAAAATGAGTCTCTTTTGGCCAAAATAGTTCGGGAATTCCTGCGTTAGATTTTTAATCAAGAGCATGTGTCGTCCACTTGCGATGACAGTGTGACATTTCAAAAATCATGACTTTAAAGAAAACGGCTTTTAAATGAGCATAACTCTTAAGTTGTTGTCAAGACAATTTCATTATGTATGAAGTGATTAGAGTATAACTTATATTGAAATGAAATATCAAAAAAAAAAAAATTAATTTTATTCTAGAAAGTAAGGTAATTTTATTCTAGAGTTTGAAAAAGATTTATTCCATTGTTCTAAATAAAAGGTAAGTTTACAAGATTTAGCTTAGTTGTCACGTAGAAGATGATGTGAAAATTGAAATTTAACACGTGGTATCCTCGTAATGTCACATTTTTCATGGTTTTTTTTTAATTTTACACCTCAAAGCTTAGGTGACAACTGAAATGTCACTGTGTAAAAGCCAACTAGATCACCATACCAGAGCTATATCCTGATATTCTATATTTTCTTTGTAATTTATTATAGAACAAATATCCCGTTTTTGGAGATAATATAACTCGAGATCGCAATTCAGAATATGAGTAAAACGAAAAGTCGTATAATTCGAGATGCCACACTTTCATCGCAAGTAGACGATATGTTTAAATGCATTGACTTGCTTTTACCTATACCTGCCTTTGATCTCTAATGAACCTCATATCTCTATACGTTATGACAAGCATCGTATATTGACATCAAGAGTATCAGGTTATATTATTGTCCGGAATACCCTTTGTCGTCTGATAATATTGACGTGGACTAGACTGTTAATGAGTGGAAAAATATTATAAAGGTGTGTAGGTGTAGCTTGGACTTGCTTTACCGTGAAAGGATTATTGAACTCACAGTTGTAAACAACTCTGGAATCTTTTAAAATATCAGCTTCTTTACACACGCTTTGCTCATGGCTTAATGGACTTTATCTATAGATTAGATGTTTTGAAATGATTTCGTATTTAATTTTGCTTCCATAGCGGGAGGAAATTTAAAAAACTGATGATAACAAATTCAGGGGGTACAGTTTGATGCAGCTACATATACATCATCTATAGGTATGATGTAGATATCTAATGTTTTCTTTTCAGTATGTTTAATATTATTTGTATTTTTCTGTAATTCAATTTATAAAGAGTATGAGCATTCTGTGCATATTGAATGAGGACCTATAATTGAGGCAGCACTTAATTATTGCCAACTCTGTTTTTAATATGTATCAACTGTATTAGTAGCTGCTCCGTTGGTATGACTATTAAATAAAATAATCTTATAACCTTTTTACTTGGTGGTAGATTTCCTTAGCAGGAGGTCGTCTAGGTAAGTACCACCGCAGTACCAGATATTCTGCCGCCAAGCAGTAGTGTGCAATCTTTACTGTGTTCCGGTTTGAAGGGAACTGCAGCTAGCGAAATTACTGGGCTGTTGAGACTAACCATCTAGTCTCAAAGTAATGAGTGCCAAAGCAGCGATGCCCTGGACGTTGTTTTGTTACTCAAAGTTCTGTGTATCGCTGCAATGGTCATGGACAGGCGTTATCTCTTAACATCAGGAGAGCGCCTCGATCGTCTCATTACTTTTACATCAAAAAAAACCTAATTTTATCTTTATTTTTTCTTTCTATCACTTGTGGCACTAGTTCTTATGATTATTTTTGTTCTCTGTACTTTTTCTGTTTATGGTGTGCTCAATAAAGATTTTTTATCTCTATCTATCTTATTTCTTTAAAACTCCAAATCAGTAAAATGAAAATAAGCTGTGAAATGCGTGTATGCCTATACATGGCCCATGTATCAGAAGATAACTCTTTGAAATGTGTTTACTTGGACTTTTCAATGTGGTGATGTTGGCGTACCTTAATAAATAAATAAATATGTATACATACAAAATTTATTTACAGAAATCTGTAGCTAAAGGATAAAGAAGTGTGTGTATAGGACTTCTTAGTGTTCACAAATGTACACGTGAACACGGCAGTGACTACTACACACCACACAGCTATATCCTTGACTTTAACATTTGAGAAAATTGAGGGAAGGCAGACTAACAGAAAGGTGACGTTGATTTTGTAATCGGGAAGGTGAAATGAGCATAATAATAATTTTCAGACCATGCTAAATCATTTCAAAATTAAAATTAAAATACATCTACTTGGAAAACATTACCTCCTGGGTAGTTAATTTAAAATAAGTTAATTTCCTTACTCTACAGTTTAAAGCATTTTAGCAAAACATAAACATTTTAATCCTTTCACGTCGGTGAAATGTCTTGAAGGCACACAGCGTGCAAACTTGTGCAAAACAAAGTTTAGCTCAGATGCAAACTCTTTAGAAAGGCATTCTGCTTAGTTTTCGTATTTCTTAATACAGCTCTAATGCTTTTTTACAATTTATAAGAACAAGCGTATAAGTTTTTACAATATTTACATCATAATTTATGTGTCAGATGAATCAAAGGTATTAATTTAAACGCAATGTATCAAGGTACCGAAATGATGCCAAAACAAAAAAAAATAACTGTCATGTTATTCAAAAATAGAATTGTTTTCTAGGAAGTATGCTAACAACATTTTTCTCATATTTCTAATTTCGAAAATATAAAACGGTTTCAAATGAAAAAATAAAATTTAGTTGTGATACAGATAAATTATGAAGTTGCATTGTATTTTATTCGAAAGTTAGTGTTTATGCTTACAAGTATAAATTAATAATTTAAAAAAATAGACTCTATATTTAGGCCTAAGCCCAGTTTTAAGTATTTTAGTTTAAATACCAAACAACTGAACTGATTTTCACGAAATATTCATGGGACTAATCGGAAAGTATAGTCTTTCAAATAAAACATACTTAATAAGTAAGTATCTAAGTTCCTAAATATCTTCAAATCAGTTTATAAACGATGGAGTTCTGTAAAAAAACCATTAAAAAATACGAATTCAGAACCAATTTTTCATCGACCGTCCAAAAAAACATTGACGCTAAACATAAATATTAGAAACAAATTAAATTATTTGTGATTTTTTGAAATAAATAAATATCGTTAAGCATTTCACATTAACCCTAAGCAAACCTTGTAAACTTTTACTATGGGAACCAGATAACTGATAGAAAAATTATTTTTATACCTTTTTTGTAAATACATATAAATACACTCAGACATAGAACAAACATAATATACGTACAGCTGAAGGGCGTGGGTTCGATTCCCACCCAGGACAAGCATTTTGTGATATAAGCAAATGCTTTTTTTTACGGTTGATGGGTTGTATGGGTGACTGGATAGGTGTTTTACCACAGCTCACCTGATGTTAAGTGAAGGTGTGGTCGCAGATGCTAAAGCACACCTAGCCTGGAATGGAACTGGCTCTCAAGTGAGGCTGCCGGAACACACCGTTAGATGCTTGGTGGCAAATTTTCAACTTTAGGGTGGTAGCTAGTCAGCCGAGTACTAGAAAGTACCCTACCACCGTGCTAAGGTTTCCTCACGATGTTTTTCCTTCACCGGAAGCTCAAGCTCATTGTCGGGTTTTGAACCCACACCATTCGGCATGAGGACCAACCGTGCTAACCACTGAGCTATCATCTGCTTGTTCTTTGTCTGGGTGTACTATTTGTATTATAAGTATGTATTTAAAAAAAAAAGTATTTATGTATTCTTTCACTTGTCTGACTTCCATAGTACAAGCTTTGCTTAGTTTGGGGTTAGATGGCACTGTGTGTAATGTCCTACAATATTTTTTTTATTTTTTTTTATTTATAAATGCTTGTCCTAGTGGGAATCGAAGCCACGTCCTACATTTCTTGAAGCAGACATTATATGTGAGCTAATTAAGCTTATTCGAGCCGGTTACAAAAATAAATCGCATCTTTTTGTCCCTTACACCACACTACAAACCTAAGCTCGGATGAAAGAAACTGCACCTTAAGCGAATACGTGAAGTCAATTTGTGAATAAAGTTTTGGAGTCACGATACGAAACCTCGCGTTCGCGGCAGTTAGCGTTTGTAAGAAAGTCTCCAAGTTTCAGATCTTTTAAATGGCGAGCGATTGTCTGCTGCAGCAAAAAGTTTGCACGATTTGAATGTAAACGCGTCGTCTTTGTTGGTCTTAGTAATGGTTCCAGCTGGTTTCATTTCGTGCATTTTTTAAACGACCCAAAAAAGGAAGCGGTTCTCAATTTGAATGTATGTTTTTTTTTTTGGTATGTATCTCACGCGATCATTCCGCCAATTATGAATCGATTTTTGATGATGATCTGAAGTATGATCAGGTAGATCATACTTCAGAAGTGGTCCCATACTAATTTTATCGAAATCGATCGAGCGGTTTTTAAAAAATCAACAAAAATCTAAAAATTGTATACATCGATGATATTATTTCGACAGTCCTGTTGGTTCGTTGGTAGTATGTTTGCTCCAAGAGCTGAAGGGTGTGGGTTCGATTCCTACCCAGGACAAGCATTCTGTGATATAAACAAATGTTTGTTCTGTGTCTGGGTGTACTGTATGTATTATAAGTATGTATTTACAACAAAAAAACTATTTATGTATTCTCTCAGTTATCTGTCTTCCATAGCACAAGCTCTGCTTAGTTTGGGATCAGATGGCGCTGTGTGTAATGCCCTATGATATTTATTATTTTCGTTTACTCCAAAACCTCGCTGTTTCATTGGAGCCGTGTGTTTAGTTAGCCTAAGAGTCAGTCGGTTTTTTTTAATTGTAAATTTATTTCGTGCTTTGCAAAACATACCACCGAGATACACTCCCGAAGGCAAGAGATAATCCTTCACTTCTAAACCAAACCGCCAAGCAGTAATGTGTGAACATTACTGCCGATGGTGAAATTACAGGGCTGTTGTGTTAGCGCGGTCGGTTCACACGCCGAAGGGCGTGGCTTCAAACCCCAACAATGAGCTACAGCTACCGGTGAAGGAAAACATCGTGAGGAAACCATAGCGTGGTGGTAGGGTACTTTCTTGTACTCGACTGGCTAACTATCACTCTCAAGTAGAAATCCTGCCGCCAAGCACCTAACGGTGTCTACCGGCAGCCTCACTTGAGAGTCAGTTCCATTTCAAGCTTGGCGTGTTTACCATCCCATCGAATACATAATATTATAAGTATAGTCTGCCCTGATGATCGTATCCCTACTTGAAATTTGATGTATCCTTTTTTTGATAGCCTTAGTGTCTGCCAACTGAAGTCGATCAAATTGCACAGTTTAACGCATTCACCGAACAATTCGCAGAAACTTGTTCCACGAACAAACTTTTATATCTACCTTCAAGAAATCACCAAGTTAAATTGCATCTTAAACTCGACGCAAAAAAGCCCGTAATCCAAAACTTGGCAAGTCGTCAAACACTCGATGAAACACTCGCTTCCCAAATCCTGTACGAAATTGTTTTCCTCCCAGCCCAGTTGGTACCTTGAGATAACCCTTGCCTCAGAAAATTGGGTAACTATGACAGATGAACTGACATTATCCAGAAACGTGGCCGTAGGAACAGTATGGAGTGATAGAGAAAAATAAACATATTTCTATCTGCATCCACTGGCAGCACGCGTAGTAAGCCAGTGAAAGGTTTTGTTTTTTGGAAGTATATGATGTGGTCGAAGATGGTAAAGCACTTAGCCTGGAATGGAACTGGATCTCAAGTGAGGCTGCCGGAACACACCGTTAGATGCTTGGCGGGATATTTTCAACTTGAGGGTGGTAGCTAGCCAGCCGCGAAGTAGAAAGTACCCTACCACCATGCTATGGTTTCCTCACGATGTTTTCCTTCACCGGCAGCTCAAGCTCATTGTTGCGGTTTGAACCCACGACCTTCAGCGTGCGAACCGACCGCGTTAACTACTGAGCTATCATCGATACATAAATGTATTCTGCTGCCAAACAGTAGTGTGTAAACATTATTATGTTACGGTTTGAAGGGTACTAGTAAAATTACAGCGCTGTTGAGACTAACCATCAAAGTAATGAGCGCCAAAGCAGCGATGTACTGGACTTTTATTTTGTTACTCAAAGTTTTGTGTATCACTGCCATGGTCATGGGTAGGCGACTCTTACCATCAGGAGAGCATGTCGTTCGTCTCATAATTTTCGCGTAAAAAGAGCACCCATGCCGTAGACTTTGTTTTGATATTTAAAGTTTTTGGTGCCACTGCAATGGTTAGTAATTGTCTCTTACTATCTGGAGAGCGCTACGTTAGTCTCATGAATTTTACATAAAACATCTCCTACAAAAGAGATGTCCTATTTACATGTAATTTTTTAAAATTACGTCTAGTTTTCACCAGTTTTCCTTGCTGCTACAAAATCGGATGAAGAGCCCATACTGTTTCAACATTTGTTTGTAAGTGTGAAAGTAGGTACTTTACTCCATTTATGTTACTTTTCTTTTTTATTATTATTTATTTTTGCCCGCGCCTTTCTGCGTTATTTTGGGATGTGGGGCGGGTTAAAAATAGCCTTGTTAGATTTGAATATGATAAAACTGTAAACAAAAGGATAATACAACTTTTTGTAACAATGTTTGTATAATTCTGTAGAATTTATTCTGAGATTGAATCTTAATAGCTATTTAGTTGTGTACTTTAGTTGTGTACTTTAAAAATAAAGTTTATTGTACTTTTTGAAGTAAATAGCTTTTGCCACGTGATTGCACACATTTAGTTTTTTTTTACACACATAAAGTTGTGAGGCGATCGAAACGCTCTCGTGATGGTAAGAGAGCCTCTCTATTACTATTGCAGCGGAATCTAGAAGCATGAGTACCAAAATAAAGTCCAGACCGCTGGCCTTTATTTTGCCCAGCGTTTGAGTATTGCCATACAATGCGGCAATGGGGCCAGCGTTTTGAGAACTATTCCCATTCGGCCTCTTAGATTAGTTTATTTATTATTATTATTGGTTTAGTTTATTCGTTCCCAAAAAAATAAATTAATTAATGTATACAGCATGACTGGCAAGACACCTACGATACTGAAGGAGAGTACTCGGTACTCGATCCTTGTTAAAATTATGTACTTAATTTGTGGCCAAATTTCTCTATAAATAAATGAAGCGTGGATACACTTCCGACGCTGTTTTGATCACACGACAGGTACGTGCTTGCTCCGCCCGCCCATCGTCTCCGCGAGCTTCCTCACAACGTCCAGCTAGTGCGTCGGCGCGGTGTCTATGCGTTGCGTAATTGATTAAATAACTTTTGGTTAAGTCTACCTAGTGGTCAGTTATTATTTATTTTTAATTTTTTTTTCTTCTTATACTGATCGCCAAATATCACGTCCTCGAGTACTGTAGGTGTCTCACCAGTCATGCTGTATGTGCAAACTTAAAAATAATAATAATTTGAAATTGAAAAATACCTCCCAAATTCAAAACACCGTTCTCGGGCACAAAAATCATTCCATTAATCCAATTAAAATGATCCCATTAAATCACTACACGGAGGCGACAAGCGACCGGTTGACACGTACAACGATAATGCTGTCATGAATATTAATGACGTCACTTTATTTGCTTATTTATTAGCTGCGAGCTCGATAATAACTCGAAGCGATGGTGGCTGCTTTTTGATGTGATTATGAGGTGGCAAGTCACTTTGTTGTTATGGATCTGAGTTCATCATCATCAGCCTTTTGTAGTCCACTGCTGGACATAGGCCTCTCCCAAGACACGCCACTCAGCCTGATCAGCTTTTCGTTTCCATCCACCGCCAGCTGTCCTATGTATATCGTCACTCCATAGTCTCAGGGCACCTTACGCTACGTTTGACTGAGTTACAAAGTAGCAAAAATTAGTCAAAAATTAGTAATTAGTATTTTGTAGGAGTAGTAATTAGTTAGTCTATAGTTAGATAATTATGTGTGTAATATGATTAAGTGCATCATTTATAATTGGGAAATTTCTTATTTATTAATGTCAAAGCATCAAAATGTTTACAACTTACTTAATTCTCAAATAAGCGAATTTAATTGTAATTCTTTTGAGAAAATTAATGTCTTTAAACTGAAAAAGAAGCATTTCTCTCAGAGAACTGTTCAGTTGCGCGAGTTTTTTTAAATGGTTTAAAAACTAGGTTGTTTGACCACAGCTCACCTGATGTTAAATAACGGTGTGGTCGAAGACGGTATAGCACGTGGAATGGAAATTAAATCCTATATACTAATATAAGGTATAACTTAATTTATGTAAAAATAAATACCATTTGGAAATACGCTGCAATAGTTTTTAACCAAACAAAATGGCAATGAATAAATCAAATTTAGTACGAAAACCATGTTTATGATTTAGATTCTCGCGGGATCGAGGCCTGTTGCATCAGAAATGATATTTGTTTGAAAACAGAGTGATGTATACTGTAATGTGTGCTGAGGCTGTTAACGTGACGGCTTTCACTGCTCCTGAATTAATTGAGAATGAGAAATGAAATTAGATGTAATTTTTAGGGTTCCGTATCCAAAGGGTAAAACGGGACCCTATTACTAAGACTCCACTCTTCGTCCGTCTGTCACCAGGCTGTATCTCATGAACACATGAGCTTGGGTGTAAAAAAAAATTCAATCGATTTTCTTTTAATTAGATAATATTATTATGTTGAGAAAAAACTAAATTATTGCCTATCTTTTGATAAGAATTCATTTTTTCAGGTACGTATGACTTATTTGTTTTTTTCGACGATAATGCTCCACAGATTGAGTGAAATTTGAACATGACATAGTTTGCAATTGGTTGTTGTAAAAGTCACTTTTTATCTCAGAGAAAAGATAGTTTTTGAAAGGAAATCGTTGGAAACTGTGGGTTGCCAGTAACGATAATTTGAAAAATTTAACTCCACTATTTCGAACCAGAAATGTACTGGCAGCATCATTTGTTCACTGCAATCTCCCAGATATGATTAAAGCACTGCATAGGATCCTTCCTGAGGGAAATCACGGCGAACGCACAGCATAATTAGCAGTTGCAAAGGAGAGAATATTCTGGAACGAACCGTGTCGTGTTTGTCTGGATTCACGTTGGTTTATGGAGTTGTTTTAGGATATTCTTGTGTCAAATCAGTACAAATATGTGCATCTGAAATACGATAGAGTGCAGTATTCAACGTTTTTTAATAATAAATAGGCTTACGTTTGACCGGCATCTCACCTGATGTTAAGTGATGATGCGGTCTAAGATTGATAAGAACACGCTTGCCCAGAAAGATACCGATTCACCCTCTACTTGAAAACACCCGGAATATATTCAGCGGTCTGCATTTTTTTTAGCATTTATAGCGGCATGGTATTCATTATATTATAAAGGAAAACATTGTGAGAAACCCACAGTCACTTAACATCTGATGAGCTGTGTTCAAACACCTAGCCTGTCACTATAAACACACACTGTGGTTCTAAGTTTGAAGAAATAAATAAAATTGACAGAAAATCTACATAATTTTGAAATATATACAATTATACAGTATATAATTGGGTGTATGTAAAACTGATAAAAATGTTGATATCACCGAGAACAGATATGTACCTACTGGCAGCTTCACTTGAGAGCAAGTTCTATTCCAAACTAAGTATGTTTACCATCTTCGACTACATCCCCACCTAACCATAATATCAGGTAAGCTACGATCAGACACTAAGCTTGTCACCAGTAAAATGAAAACTTAAACCTTTCTCTTCCACGGCTGTCACGGTATTAGAAGCTTGCTTACAAAAGCAATAATAGGCATTACCATTTTTAATGATTTTAGGGGAAAATACATTTAAAAAAAATTAAAACGCTGGTTTTGTTATATTTAAAAAACTGAGACTATTAAGATTTTCAATAAAATAAAACATTAAAATACTACAATCGGCCATTTTGACTTAAACGCCAATCACAGCGCATGACGTCACAATTAGGTAAACTCTTCTGTTTTGTCATTGTAAATAAATACTACTGATTACGCAGGATTACGCATTCAGATTGTTTTCTGACAGCCCCGTTGGCACATTGGTAGTATATCTGCCTTGAGAGCTGTAGGACGCGGGTTCGATTCTCACTCAGGGCAAACATTTTGATGAATAAACCAATGTTTGTTCTGTGTATGGGTGTTCTGTATGTATTTACAAAAAAAAACTATTTATGTATTCTATCAGTTGTCTGACTTCCACCACACAAGCTCTGCTTAGTTTGGGGCCAGATGGCGCTGTGTGTAATGTCCAACGATATTATTGTTTTTATTCGTTTACGTGCGATTTGTGTGGTACTAGGCTGCCACGGTGTATCAAACAAACAGATGAACTATTACGTCACAATGGCAGCGTTAAGCCACCCCACCTCAGCATTCATCGCGATAATAGATATTGATGTGTCTGTGACACACCCACGCCCAGCTGTGGTCGGCGAAAGGACTCGAATTAACGCGCTGTCACCAGAGATGATTAAAAACCCTGGCCACGTACACGGAATGAGCGGTAAGGACCGTTACCACAAATCACTTTTTAATTTTGATTAAGAAGTATTATATAAATGTAAACATCTCTTCTAAATGTAAGTTCTCACTTAGTGCTCGCATGCCAAAAGGTCAAATAAGAGACGTGATATAAAAAAAATAAAAAAAATATTGCAATTATAAAAAAAAAAATATAATACATATTACTTAACATTAACACTATTATAAGTAGTTTATCTTTTCCATCCATGTATTTGTATAACCATATTTATGCAATAAATCCCACTAATATTTTAAATGTGAAAGTTTGGATGGATGGACGTTTGTTACTCTTTCACGCAAAAACTACTGAATGGATTTGGATGAAATTTAGCATGGAGGTAGCAGAGACCCTTTTTATCCCGAAAACATGCGTAACGGGGGCATAGTGGGTAACACCGCGAAGCGTAGCTAGTAAATTATAAAACATGAAAATAATTTTGGCGATAACGCTAGGAAGTCGTATCGCCACATCGTATAATTTTTTTTTAACTTTTTTTCGAGTGTTTTGTCATATAATTATTGTGTTGTTTTATTATTTAAGGAAATATAATATTATGTGGTAAACCGAGATATGATGTGCTGCTTCGAAAACACCGCTGAACCCTATAGTAAACCACTGTTTTATTAGGACGTGTCTGGACTGGATTTAGGCTTATTTCGTGTAATTTACTTAGTGGTAGAACTCCTTAGCATGAAGTTGCCTTGGTAGGTACGACCGCAGTACCAGATATTCTGCCGCCAAGCAATAGCGTGTACACATTACTGTGTTCCGGTTTAAAGAGTACTGCAGCTAGCGAAATTACAGGGCTGTTGAGACTAACCATCGAAAGTCACCAAAGCAGTGATTATGATGCCTTAAACTTAGTTTTGCTACTCAAAGTTCTGTGTATCGCTGCAATGGTCATGGACAGGCGTTATCTCTTACCATCAGGAGTGCGTATCGTTCGTTTCATTACTTATACATTAGGAAAAAAATATATTTATCATTTTTTTATTTTATTATTTATTGAAGTTAAATAAAATCTTTTTTTTAAGTTATCGGCAATATGCACATAACCTAGAAAATACAGAGGTGCGTGCTATGAGATTCGAACCCAGTACCAAAATTGGAAGTTAGACGGTCTCTCAACTAGGCTGCCGAAACTTGAATCATTTGAATTACTATTACTAGGAATTTGATAGTAGATCACTTTTTACTAATTTTTAAATTATAATCCATTAAAACGATTGATAAAGACCTATTTATTTATTTATTTATTACATAACATACAAAACAGAATGCAATAACATTTACAACAATTCAAATACCTACACAATTTTGATCTGTATTGCATTCCAAGACTATGCATGTCTAGGAGCATTACAATTACATATTTAATTTACAATTATCATAATTATTACATATTACAATTACCTATTTCATTGTAGCAGACGTAATGACTTAAAAAATAAATAACAACTAATTTTTTTTTCTTTTTCTGTAAAAATAATGAGACGAACGATGCGCTTTCCTGATGGTAAGAGATAACGCATGTCCATGACCATTGCAGCAATACACAGAACTTTGAGTAGCAAAACAAAGGCCGGGGCATCGCTGCTTTGGCGCTCATTACTTTGAGACATTAGATGGTTAGTCTCAACAGCCCAGTAGTTCGCTAGCTGTAGTATTGTTGTTATAAAGACCAATTAATACGATATTTATGGTTAATTACTTACGTGAAGCGTAAATGACCATCTTTACGTGCCGTATCTTCAACTAAAATCGTGTAGTCACTACTTTTCATGATTGATGAAAGCAAACGACTTTCTCATCCATCATAGTTAATTTTATTGAAGTGTCGTATATGCCACGTGACAAATAAGGACGCTTTTAATTCAGTAAATAAGCAGGTGTGTCCATTTGTTTTGCTCTACTGTAATGAACTTTTGATTGGTGGAAATGCATTAGAATGAGTGATTAGCATTTTTATCAAGATGCCCTTTTTGATGTTACGTATAGACAATTTTGACGTGGGTTACTCATAATATACCTAAGTTGGTTGTTTTGTGTCTACGAGTTCTGTATGTATTATTTTATTTATTAAGGTAAGTACGCATACATATTGCAAAATTTACAAACACATAGCAAAAAAGTTATGTTCCGAAAGAGGCGCCAGTTATAGGCACAGCTTGGTAAACATTTGGCTTGAAGTTTTGAGGAAACAAAATGTATGGTTTTAAAGAATCTCAAAGCTAATTATAAAAACTATAATTTATTTTTAATGTTAAGGTGGTTCGATTTCCATACAAATAAATTTTTGTCATTTATGAACATATGGAGCATAGTTTTACAGTGAAATCACAGCTACTGGCATTTATTTGGGTCTTTATTTGCGGTAAATCACAATTGCTTGAATAAATCAGTAGATTATTAGCATAATCTACTGTTTGTTTGTAATGAATTTTTTTTTTGTTAATCCCACTAATATTATAGATGTGAAAGTTTAGATGGATGGATGGATGTTTGTTACGCCAATTTTTTCGTACGAAATCTGTACATGTTATTCAAGTTGAGTTCAACTTACAGAGTTTTTGGCCTGTTGCGCGCCATAGTTTGCGATTTTATAGATTACCGAATTCAGTTTACATATTTCAACAATCAACGATCTGTGTTCCGGTAACAAACTTTAAATAATACAATTACCGTCACCCAGGCAGCACCCGCGCGCTGTCACATTACATTCCACCTAACTCACACACGCACAACACATAAATTTGTTACAACTGATTACGAAGTTCGTTGGAAGTTGTCATCGCAACTCTTCCACCACGTGAGGGAGAATTTTTTCATTGTTAACGCTATATCTCATACAGTTTGGCATCGGAGTTCATGAGAGAGCGAAGCACGCTGCGCGACTCTGTACGTGTTTGGAATAGCACCTCCTAATATTCATCGCTTTAAATCGACTTGATGCGAGGAAGAGAGACGGTGCTATATACGAGAGGGAGACACACGCTCGCCAAGATTTCGTGACCTCTCAGCGACTTCAGTCCGCAGAAATATGGTCGGTAATAACATAAATCCCTTTGGCATATAAAACACTAAACGCCCCGGAGTGTCCCATGGTTTTTACTGCGGAATTCGCGGCCGTAAAATGCTGGGCGGTTATGAAAATTTTGCAGGTTGTTAATTGTGTTGGTATAGACTTTTAACGGCACGGAACTGTTTCTTATTAATGGGGTCAAAGTGTGTATTAAAAATGTATTTTCACTCTGTAATCCACGCAATCTCTGCATCGGTAAATAATTCGATTACAGAGAATTTGCGATTTAGATATTTTTTTTTAGTTTAAAATGCAATATATCTCCGACTAATATTATAAATGTGAAAGTTTGGATGGATGTATGTTTGTACCTCTTTCACGCAAAAACTACTGAACGGAATTGGATTAAATTTGATATGGAGGTAGCTGAGACCCTGGATTAATACATAGGCTACTTTCTATCCTGAAAATGTGTAGTGGGTAACACTGCGGGGCGCAGCTAGTATATAAACACGAGTTTGTTACCTTCGATTACTGAAACTAATCGTACAACTTTTGATTTTACTGAAATTGAAAGTTAATTGGTTTTCTGGGTTTACTGTTGAGTGTTTAAGTAGTAAGTAGGCTCGTGTTAATATTTTTAATTTAATATTAAATTAGACCGTTATGTAATTACTTTACTTTTTTATTTTAAGTCAGTTTTTATTTGGGTGCGTGAAACTTCAGCTAGTCATAGCCTCGTACTTCCGACCTGCTTCTGTACTCTCCGCTCGTAACGTAATCAAGGCTTTCCTTGTGCCAGACAAAAACAAAGCTTGTAATTTCGTCATCTCGACTTCCGATGAGTATTTTCGTACATGGAGTGTGACAGACGACGTGGAAACGGATGTCACAGTGTCCGAACGCACGTATGCAGTAGACAATGTTTTGGTTACAGTATTATTAAAAAGAAAGAAAATGTTTTTTTTTTATTTTGTAATATCACAGAACACACAAAAGCAACAACAAACAGAGACCAACAGTTACAAAATAGGGGCTTATTATTATAAGTCTACCTTGTTTTGTTCCGTGGTAAAAGTTAGGTTACTGCATTATAGCTTTTGGTTAGCAAATGTTTGACTACGCGGCCTTAATACATTAATGATTACATTATTATTAACAACCCTGATAGCTCATTGGTAGAATAGAGCTATAAGGCGTGGGTTTGATTCCCACCCAGGAAAATCATTTTGTGGTATTAACAAATGTTCGTTCTGTGTCTGGGGTGTTATGTATGTCTTATAAGTACTATGTATTTGCTAAAATAAAAGTATTTAAGTATTCTACCAGTTACCTGACTTTCATAGTACAACCTTTGCTTAGTTTGGGGCCAGATGGCGCTGTCTATAAACGATATTTATACAAAAAAAATATTTCTATGTTAAAGCAGTGAAACGAACGAGACGCTCTCTTGGTAGTAAGAGACAACACCTGTTTATGATCATTGCAGGGATATACAGAACTTTGAGCAGTTAAACAAAAGTCCAGGGTCAATCCAGTAATATTTTTTGTAGTAACTCTTTGACTGATGCTTATAATTTATTTAACAGCTTCATGTTAGAATGAAATTAAAGTACAAGAAAGGTCCACCTAACGCTTGATGGGAAGACGAGGTAACAAAAATAACAGGTCCCAACTGGGCATCCTTTACAGGCATTTAAACTACAAAACAATTTAAAAAAAATATGATCCAACAAAAACAAACAACATTTTATGTTTTTTTTTTTATAAATAAATATCGCAGGACATTACACACGGTGCCATACCCCACTAAGCAAATCTTGTACTATGGAAGTCAGATAACTGATAGAATACTTAAATACTTTATTTTTTTGTAAATACATTTTTTTTTTTGTTTTTTATGTAAAAAGTGATGAGACGAACGAGACGCTCTCCTGATGGCAAGAGATAACGCCTGTCCATGACCATTGCAGCGATACACAGAACTTTGAGTAACAATACAAAGTCCGGGGCATCGCTGCTTTGGCGCTCATTACTTTGAGACTTTCGATGGTTAGTCACAACAGCCCAGTAATTTCACTAGCTGCAGTACCCTTCAAACCGGAACACAGTAATGTCTACACACTACTGCTTAGCGGCAGAATAACTGGTACTGCGGTGGTACCTACCTAGACGATCTCCTGCTAAGGAAATCTACCACCAAGATACATACTTAATATATACCTACAGAACACGCAGACACAGAACAAACATTCGTTTGTACCACAAAGCTTGTCCTGGGTGGGAATCAAACCCACGCTTTAGATCTTGGAGCAGACATACTACCAATGAACCAAGATGGCTGTCATTACTTATAGGAATCTAAAAAAAAAGCGAAATTGCCCTACTGCTTGTCTCCACCACATGAACTTCATTTGTATTCGTTGGGCAATCACGACCTAATCATAAATAGGGCATGGGAAACGAGCGCCTTTTGAATGATGCCCCGCTCTGAAGCTGTGGTAAAGTATGCTATATGTGGCTATAGAGTTCATTTTAGATTAGATTACATTTCGTAGCGGATAAAAAGTTGCATTTGCATTATCGTGGAGACACTATAATCATATGGCACCTATTTTATATATGATAAGCTAAACAATTTTTCTACTCTAGATATAAAAAAAGTCAATAGATTCAAATTAAAAATAATTATAAAAAACTGGTTGACACAACTGGATTACATTAGTACTGAAAAATTATTGGAAAGAGTGGACTAATTTTTTATTCTGAACCTTTTGCTGCTATGCTAACAAACATTATTGATATTATATATTCCTAATAACTACACACCACACACACACACACTACACACACTCACTTACCACACCCATATACATACTCACACACATACTCACTACACACATACACACACCCACATACACACTCACTACACACACATACGCCCACACACACTTACTACACACACATATACATACACATACGCACACGCACACGCATAAATATTAATAATATAAATTCATAACAAAAATCATTTGTTTTTTTTTTTTCTTAAGTTAATGTGTTCAATGTTTTTTATTTTTTAAACCTTAGTGGGAAGACACTGTCTGCAGCAACACAGCGAAGGCTACAGCTGCAAGCAGGGTTACTATACATACCTGTACTATATATTTTTATGAAACATTAAATTTATTTGTATTTAATATTTGTATTTTAGTAAATGCAACTTTTTTTAATTTGCACATCAGACGAGCTGTGTTCAAACATCTAGCCTGTCAAATGTAAAAAATGCGAGGAAAATAGATGAAAATTTATTGATTCAAATGTTATTTTGTGGAAGTTCATTTTGATTCTCAGCTAAGCGCTCGTGCAGAGGCGAAACTTGTGTCAGCAACTGGTTACTGCAGCTAGTAAGAGGATGTAAAGACTTGTGGTTATATTAATTGGTAATTATTCATTTTTCGTCTCATTACTTTTACATAAAAAAATATTTTTTCAAAACACTAGAATCATTCGAAGACTGTACACAGTCAGGGAGAAACAAAATATCCTATAAGCCAAAAGAATCTCGTATTCATTACAAATCAGCGTGCGTTTGTCCCTTAAAGTCCTGACGGTTCATAAAGCTGGGACTGCGCGAAGTAAAATTTAAATAAGTAAACGATCGAGGGATAGCGTATAGGTGATTGATTTGCTTTGGAGGTGTAAGATATGAGCTTATAGCGTTTGATACTTTATAAAAGTTTAGTGGATCGAAAAGTAGATTATAAAAACCGCAGGATTGCGTTGTATGCGAGCCGCTTCCAACCGGTCTTTGTGGAAGTCAATGGGGGAGGTCTATGTCCAGCAGTGGACGTCCTACGGCTGAAAAGGTGAGTACTGATGAAAGTAGATATGGTGTACTAAAATAAAACTGAAAAGAATTAAAAACTGTACTTTAAGCACTGCGTGAAATGTAACGTTTGCTAGCGAGAATGAGAAAGAATGAATGAACAATTAACATGTTTGAAAGAGCGAAAGGATATGAAGCCATGAAAGGAACGTAACGTCAATATGAGAGAGATGACTAGATGCGAGATAACTGTAAGTATGAAAGAGAAAGCTAAGATGTGTGAAAGAGTACGAATTCTGTGTGTAAAGTTCTGTGTATCGTTGCGATGGTCGTGGACAGGCGTTATCTCTTACCATCAGGAGAGCGTCTCGTACGTCACATTACTTTTGACATTAAAAAAAAATAAAAAAATTAGAAGGAAGGCCATCTTTCTGTTTCCAACTCTTACAGAAATAAGTGATAATATATTGATTAATTTTACTATTTACTGTTCAAAGATTAGAAGAAAAACAATCAAATAGTGTAACAACTGGCAAATTTATCGCAAGCATATGATTAAGTCAGCCAGTTTTACGGAAATATTAGGGCGAGTGGGTGCAGAGCTCGAATGACTATGTCATACGTTTTTCCAACTTATTTCACTGTATATATGATTTGACAGTATTTATGTATAAATTGGATATAATTGACTTGATTAAATTATTTAAATACTGGCACGTAATGATAAGAGAAAATAATACGCAATTCTTTTTTAAGGTGCCACAATGTCTCTCTCATCACGTCATACCTTATCTTTTGCACCACCATGCCAACGTTGTCACGTTTATATGACGGGCGGGTCACAACATTTACAATCCTGGGAGTGTCAGATTTGCACTTTATAAGGTGCATAATTATATAACATTCCAGGGTTACATATTATTAATAAGTCATCAGTTATGGTTACAATAAAAATATTTTGTATTTGTATTTTAAGCCTTATATAACAAACAGATGGTACACATTTCAAAAATGACTAATACTTTGCAACTAATTGTTAGGAATTAATTTAGTACAGAGTTGTTACTCGAAATTATTTTATTGGCTATCGTTAACGATACCACGTGATTCTCGCAAATGAATATGCTAAAACTTAAGAAAAATATTTACCTACATATTATTATTTTTTTAAACACCGAACAAAACAAAAATAACAACAAACAGAGACAAACAATTACAAAATAAGGTGAGCCTCAGCATAATACTGGACATACTATGGTATGACCAGCGCTGGTCTTCCGGTGAGCCCCTGTCGGTCAAACATAACAAATTACCAACAAAAACTTAATATCTTAAACTAAATTTCAAGGGAGTCTTTGCAGATTACTTACCGATTGATATCAAGTAATTTACCAAATATCACCCAAGCAATACATAAATAAAAATTCTGTACATTCGAATGAGATTCAATATACATTCACGTCTAACAAGAGCACCTACAGACAGCGAAAGCTCATTAAATGCTCACAAAGGTAGAGTCGTAAAAAAAAGGGCCAAATTTTATTACCTTCTTATCGCGCTACGTAATGATTCATCCGTTATTCAAGAGCATTAGCTGACAACTGTAAAGCATAATCTGACTGTTTCAATGCGCATACTACTACCCACTCCCGATATCATCTGGGTACCTTCAAGTCGCGAGTGAATCGGTTTCTTCTAGGCAAGCGTGCTCCACCGTAGACCGCATCTTCGCTTAACATCAGGCGGGATGGCGGTCAAACACAAGCCTATCTACTATAAAAAAAAATAAAAAAAAAAAATTGAAGGACAGAACACCCCTCGTAGATTCCACAATCACAATGTTTGAATTTAGCTTTTTCATTCGTTTTTAGGGTTCCGTACCCAAAGGGTGAAAACGGGGCCCTATAACTGAGACTTCGCTCTCCGTCCGTCCATCCGTCCGTCTGTCACCAGGCTGTATCTCAAGAACGGTGATAGCTAGACAGTTGAAATTTTCACAGATGATGTATTTCTATTGCGGCTATAATAACAAATACTAAAAATAAAATAAAATAAATATTTATGGGGGCTCCCATACAACAAACTTGACTTCAAATCTTCAGTCTCTTCTAAGTAAGTGTGTATAAGGCAGTGGCATTAAAAATGTCTTTAGCTATTTTTATAATCAAATTGACAGAAGAGTACTAGAAGTTACCTAATTATTAAGATGCTTAAAATTTATACTTTGGGTTATAAGGAAAAATAAGTAATCTGGTATCTGTAGGCGATTTTCCACGAATTGACGTTAAAGTTACGAGGAGAAGCGAGATTGTTAAACGCCTAAGGTAACGATCGAAAGGACCTCTTCAAGTGTAAAATATTTAAATTTAACGGCAACAAATGGAAGTGAAGGTAGAATTGGAGATACAGGTTTTAATTAAAGCAGCAATGGGCAGTGTTTGGATTGATTTGATTTTCATGAATTTATGATAGCTCTCACTGGGATTTTATAGCTGCCTTTTGTGATTTTACGGTCAAGAAATTGACATTTAGATAGATAGATAACTCTTTATTGTTCACACCAAGATTATATAACAGAAATAATAAAAATGTACAACATTCAAATGAAGTGCAACAACTGTTAGCCTTATTGCTTAGATCGAATTCTTAAAATAAAATAAAATAAATAACACACAGCGCCATCTGACCCCAAACTAAGCAGAGCTTGTGCTATGGATGACAGATAACTGATAGAATACTTAAATACTTTTTCTTTTTTTTTTTTCTTCCAAGTAACGTTGATATGGCTTGGACTCGGTAAAACGACGTTGTGTGAATATTTGTTGTATGTCTTTGATTATGGAAAGAAATCAAAGACATACATTATTTTAGAGGTGGTCCCATATAATTTTTACCGAAATCAATCCAATAGTTTAAAAAAAAATCAAGGCTCCGAAACTACTGGACCGATTTCAAAAACTCTTTCACCGTTGGGAAGCTACACTATCCCCAGGTGACATAGGCTACTTTTTATTCCTGTATTTCTACGGAAATGGGAACTACGCGGGTGAAACCGCGAGGCGTCCGCTAGTTGATGATATTTTCGTTTCCTCCGAAACCTCGCTGTTTCATTGGAGCAGTGCGTTAAGTTGGCCTAAGGGTTATGGAATCGGTTATGTACTATAAATTTGTATAATATGTAATTGTAACTTCGATTACCCTAACGTAACGTGCCATACAGTAATCAAAGTTACTTTAAAAAGTTTCACCGATTTGAGATATGATATCGAAAATATTGTCATAGGTACTGAGCTTTACTCACACTCTTTCCCTGACATAAATTGTTCCAAAAACGCTGGAGACTTGGGAATTTCATATCCCAAACAAATTTCTGAAGTAATGAATTCCTCCCAGCCAGGAAGGGCCAGCCATCGAACGACAAGTCATCGGGAAATATTTAAAATATTTTATTTGAAAGCTGCGAGCACAGCATAACTTTCCACATAGCTCGATAGAATGCGAAGCCTTAAGCATAACGGTAGCCATCCGATATTTTTGCATACCGATTCCATTCGCCTTTGTGAAAAATAATATTTTAACAAAAATTTTGTAATAAATGGACGTAACGTTATCCTAAACGAGAATGAAAAACATGTGGTCGAATGTTATGAAAAAATATTTTCAACATTTAGTGTCCAATTTCTGCGTCTGATATTAAATACAGGCGTTATTTACTACGGTCCTTCGATACACAAATATCAAAGGGTGCGTATCCCTGTGAGGGAATCAATGAGACTGCCTTTGACCGGATGTGTACCTATAGGGGTAAATAAAGGGCGTTTCCTGTGACAAATATTAAAGCTTCCCGAACGTTACGGCTTTCATAAGCGTTGAAATATTTTCAGTAGGAAATGCTGAAGGTCGCCGGAAATTTTTATTAAGCCCACATTTTACGTGTATTCAAAATTCTTGCACAGAATTTCGGAGGAAATTGGTACTATCCAATTTTTCCGAGGTTTAGGGCACTTCGATTGGTTATTTCGAAAATCTTTTTTCAGTTTATGTCCGAACTATAACGAGCTATGGTCGTTTTCCAACCTCAAATTGAAATGTATTTTTTTCGTTCGCTCGATTGCTTGATTGTTAGCGACGCGCTCTTTGTTAGTAGGTAGGGTAGGTAGCATAAGATAGTTTTAAGTTACGGGTAGGCTGCGGATGTGCCGCGGCCGCCCGGCTCCCGACCGTTGTTCTTGTCGGCCGAGAGGAGCGAGCGGGTGCATGTAGTGTACCGCGCACATATATCCTTTAAAATCCCTCGGTCGATAAGCTCATTCGTATTTAAAAAAAATAAATACTTCAGATAGTGTTTTACAAAAGTGCTTTTTTTAATTATTTACGACCCGAGGCGATCACAAACTCAACACTGATGATGAGCGAAAATGCTGTCTATTTTTTTGCGATTTGAAGATACCCATATGTCCCATATTACCCATACGTATTTTACATAACAGAGAACAGTCACTCTAGCAAAAAAAAAACACTATTTAGCGGTTCGTATAATGAAAGTGTAATATAAACGCTTAGGTCAAGGATTTGAAATATATCAACCATAAAACCGAGTCGATTTTAGGAGGTTCTAGCTAATCACACTAATTTGAACGTTGATTCAGTCTTTTTTTAATTTTTCAAATGCTACATTGATTTAACCGAAAAATTATTTTCATGTAAAAATAATGAACACGAACGAGATAGAATTAGAATTAAAAACAATAGATTTTTTTCCAACCCATTTTAAAGTCCTTACATCACGTGTCTGCCAATAACAAAATTAGTGATTGCATCAACAATTTTAGACGATATCAGTCTATTTATTTATACACCATTCCAACGCTGAAAATATAAAAGTTTTGCAAAGCGAACCGCAACAAATTCAACTTAAACCTCACGTACTCGTAATTCTCGTGTAAACAGCAACTTAAATGATAAAGCGCATGAATTCACGTAAGTAAATGGAAAAACACATTCAAATAGCATACTAAGTAATACGATAGGAGAAACTCACGTCGAACTCAAAGCACAGACATTGCACATTTATTTAAATAGTGACGCTCGAACAAATATTTAAAGTTACATAGAAACGACTTGTTTGCACTGCTCTGCCGAGGCAAAGTACACGTAATGTGATCAACCGTAGCATTAATTGGATTAGATGTGTCTGGGGATTATTTACATATGAAACAAACACAAAGTGACAGCCCTGTTGGTTCATTGGTAGTATGCCTGCGCCAAGAGCCGAATGGCGTGGGTTCGATTTCCACCCAGAATATACAATATGTGGTATAAAATGTTTGTTCTGTGTGGTGTACTGTATTTATTTACAAAAAAAAGTATTTAAGTATTCTATCAGTTATTCTGACTTCCATAGTACAAGCTTTCCTTAGTTTGGTGTCAGATGGCGCTGTGTGTACGATATTTAATTAATGATTTATTTATTTAAACATACAGTACATACAGAGCCTTTGAAACAAATCTTCTTGGTGGCACATTTCTTTAACGTAGTAGGTCGTTTAAGTAGGTACAACCACAGCTCAAGATATTCTGCCGCTAAGCAGTAGGGGTATTGCAGCTAGCGAAATTACAGAACTGTTGACAGGCTTATAGGGACCCCATAAACCTACACCTGGGTCGTAAGTCATAAGTCGTCTATCCTAATTCATGTCCTTCCAACGCTATAGACTCGTCGAATGATAAGGAGATTCAACTCCTTTTCACGGTACGTGTATAGTTGTTAGTTATATTTGTTAATCCTCGACAAAGCAGCACATAAATCTAGTTCAACACGGATCGGTATATTCCGGATTTTTCCGGATTCGACTGGAATTTTCGAGGCTGTCAAACAATCCTGCGGTTCGGGAGGAGTGTGTAAACAAGCGATATGGCGTAAAAAGTTGGATGTAACAAGGATTTGATTTGGGTTGCAGCTACGAGTTTTTGAGAGGATGGTAAACATTGTGGTTCTTTGTTTTTCACAGTGTGGGCAAAAAAAATCCGCAATGTTTTCAAAAGAATAATTTCAAATAAATTTGCAATACTTTATTTTAATACTAAAATAATTGTAATAACTTCACGAGTAAAAAGGCAATAGTTGCAATATTTTAATATTAATAATAATAATTTCACTTTGCGTATAGGTATTATATCTTACGGTAATGTTACCATACTAGATAAAGTACTACGTGGTAATTCTTTATCTGCTAGAGCCATTTTTTATGACATTGACGAGTATTTCAAACTTAAAGATTATTAAATTACTAGTAAGTAATTACCATTTTTTTAATGCCATTTTATTATGTTGTCATTTTTTTTATATCGGCATTATGTACTATATTTTGACTATATTCATTGACATATAATATAATCAGTGTTTTATAACTTTTGTAATGATACACGTAAATATGAAATGATTTTACGAAATTTGACTTGTAACATTGGTGTTAACATTAAAATATTTGTATTTATCAAAATATAGTAATTTATTTCAATTATTGTACACAGTGTTACATATATATTTACTCCATAATTACGATTCATGAACTATGAAATCTCTTGAAAAAGCTTTCCCGATATTCATTTCGTTTTTCTGCCGCGCGCCGCCATCCCGCTAATATGACGTCACGAACTTTCCCCGGGTTCCTGGATTCCCCGCGCTGCCTCCGAGAATTAATTTTCAACTTTGACGCGAAATAAATCACGCGTCTAGCATGTTGATTAGTCTGCGGTGTTACGCTCTTAAATCGATCCACTGTTTTAAAGATAAATTAATTTTAGTCCGATGTTTTTTTTGAAGAAGTGAAAAGTAATTTTATGTTGACAGCAAACATTTGGATTCATTTCTCATTCTCATTTATCACTGTGAAGCTAGCATGTCGATTGTTTCAAAGCGATAAGCGCCGAAGTAGCGTTTCGCTGGACTTGGTTTTGTTACTCAAAGTTCTATGTACCGCTGCAATGGTCATGGGCATGCATTATATCTTACCATCAGAAAAGCGTCTCGTATGTCACATTATTTTACATAAAAATAAAGTAATTTCTGTCAAAAATGTAATTTGTAATTTGTAATGAAGTTCAAACTACGAGATGATGCAGAATGTATGTAACATTTTTCTAGGTCATTTGGTTGTAACCTCAATACGATTTGTAGCGATGATAGCTCAATCGTTAACGCGGTCGGTTCGCATGCTTCAGCTCAATCTTTCCTCTTTATAGATCAGATGAGCTGTAGTGAAACACCTCAACCATAAAAAAAAGTTCGATATTTATTATGACTAATTTAGTAGAAATCAGTAATAATGAATTTAATTTATGAATTTAATAAGTTGTCTACGTGGAGGTAATTCGTCGGAAGAGTTCAAGCGGTGAGGGATCCGCGAGTTTCGTTTATTTTAATCTAAACTTTGGATTTATTTTGTTCAAAATGTTGTTATTAATGTTTGTTTAATAGGAAAAGTTGTTGCGAGTCAAGGATGACCCTTGTAGAGGGTACTTCTGAATATAATGCTAAAAGTTTGTGTGTATACGAGTGAAATATATTATTAGTCAAATGTTTATGATTTACGCAGTAATAAATATTTGTAGCTGGTTACAAAGTGTCGACCTCAGGGACAAATAACGAACTTCAGGTGTAAATTTTGTTTACGTGTTACTAAATTATAGAAACATCCAAATGAAAATAATACTATAATTCCATAATCATTACTACTTCATCGATTTTATCATCCTCAGTTGTTTATCCCAGTTAGCTTTAGTGCCCACGTTTTGTTTACACGTAAGTGTTGTAGAATCTTAATTTTTTTATAGTTGACAGGCTAGGTTTTTGACCACAACTCACCTGATGCTAACTGATGGTGTGGTTGAAGATGGTAAAGCACACCTAGCTTGGAATGGAACTGGTTCTCAAGTGAGGCTGCCGGAACATACCGTTAGATGCTTGGCGACAGATTTTCAACTCGAGGGTGAAGTTAAACTAGAGGAGAAAGTACCTTATTATGGCACAATTCATTAGAGTGAAATTTGGAATGAATTGTTATACAACAACACTTAGGCTACTTTTTATCTCAGACAGAATACGATTCGAATTTCAAATGATAGGAAATTAAACGTGGAACGTTTCTACTAATTTTATACATATGAAATAATGTATATAAATAAACGAGCGCAACGTAAATAAATACGGTTCCAGGATCGGCTTAAAAAATTATAAAAAAAGGCAACCAACCTTTTCTTTTACATTTTTTCAAAATTTCCTAATTAATTCCTTCCTTACTTGCCAATTTTAATTCCATCCGTCAAGTCGAAACATTACTCATTTCCTGTAACAAGGAGAAAAATTGAAAAATCTTTGTGGCCCAATACAAATCGCAACACCTGACCAATGTTACTGATTTATAGCGCCGAATGTTTGCGGATAAATCCACCGCATTTCGTCGTCAACGATAACTGAAAAATTTTTTTGTGCAAAAAAAAAGGTACATCCAGACACGAAACTCTACTTGCATTGTTTATGTAACTCTTTACAAATTCAACTGCTTCCAATTTAATACTAGCGGACGCCTCGCGGTTTCTCCCGCGTAGTTTCCGAATACAGGGATAAAAAGTAGCCTATGCCATCCGGGGATAGTGTTAATTCCCAACGGTGAAAGAATTTTTAAAATCGGTCCAGCAGTTTCAGAGCCTATTCAATACAAATAAACAAACAATCAAATCTGTCCTCTTTATAATAGTACAGATATGTGTATCGCTGCAATAGTCATGAGTCATGGGCATTATCACTTACCATCTGGAGAGTGTTCCGTTCATCTCAATAATTTTACATAAAAAAACACAGTCTTATAAAAAAGACAAAATTATGCATCAAAGCAGCAGCATACTTTTCGGATGGAGTTTGTGAAAGAATTCCACCGTTACAGGAGCAAATCGATTTAAGTTGTTACCAGCGAGCATTTCAAGAATTACTATATATTAGAAGTGAATATTTGCTCTGATAAATCCCTGCGTTCCGTCGCCAACGACCCCTGAAAACGAACTGATTCAGTAACTAGACATTGTATTGTTCGACTCTGCTGCCATTAGGGCTCTTTGTCTCCATGCCACGTGTAACGCGTGGTTTATGGCAACAAAACGCTTTCACGTGATGAGGTTACGGCTTACGATAAATAATCAATCCGGAGATCGGGTTGAGTTGGCCGAGCCTATATGAGCTTACTCTTTAAGTTTTTTTTTTGTTTAATATACTCGCGTTTGACTGCCATTTCGCCTGATGCATACTAAAACAATAAAAAATCTGTATTTTTACTGGACGGTCTGACTGCATATATATCTCGAGGTCTTGGATTCAAATCCCGCGGCACACAACTTAGGTTATGTCTATGGACGTTAGCGTTCAGTTCAATTTCAAAATATCTCTTGTGTAAAATATGTGTAACGACTGTTAAGCGGAGTTACACTTATATATAAAATAAATATATGTACTATAAAACGGACGGACAGACAGACAAACAGACGGACGGACAGCGGAGTCTTAGTAATAGGGTCCGTTTTACCCTTTGGGTAAGGATCCCTAAAAACTAGAAAAACTGGGAAGACTAAAGTGTTATGGATAAAACTGTAGGATGCTACTACATAAAATTATGTTGTAACTAGCGCTTACAAATACAGTTGAATTCAAAGCAATTTATCAAAACGGGTATTAGATTCTGTAGACTCACAGATGGCTATCTAGATAGTTTCATAATCCTTTAGCTAAAGTTTCTCGATTCCAATCTGGGCTCCGATATGACTTGTGTCCATGAACTGACTATTAATGGAAATATAAACGTGTACTCAACAGCAGTAAGGTATTCAAGTACACAGTTTAGGACGCCATGAGATTCGATGGAGCGACGATATACTAGGACATCTGGCGGTGGATGGAAGCGAAAATTCGAAAATCCGACTGGAAGGCGTATCTTTTTTTTTTGGTTGACAGGCTAGGTTTTTGACCACCGCTCACCTGATGTTAAGTGAAGGTGCGGTCTATGATGGTAAAGCACACCTAGCCCGGAATGGAACTGGTTTTCAAGTGAAGCTGCCGAAACACACTGTTAGATGCTTGGCGGCAGATTTTCAACATGAGGGTGGTAGCTAGCCAGCCGAGTACTAAATTACCCTATCACCGTACTATGGTATCCTCACGATATTTTCCTTCAGCGACAGCTCAAGCTTATTATTGGGGTTTGAACCCACGCTTCGGCATGCGAACCTACCGTGCTAACCACTGATCTATCATCGCTACAATCGCTGCAATTATTAAAATGTAAATTCAGAGCTGTAATGGCTCCGAAACGTGGTCTCTTACTATTGCCTTATAAGTAAGCTCAAAGTAGCACAACAAGCTATCGAGAAGGCTGTGCTCGGGGTTTCTCTACGGGATCGAATCAGAAATGAGGAGATCCGTAGATAAACTAAAGCTACCGACATAACCCAGCGGATTAGGAAGTTGAATGGGGCTTCAAAGTTCTGGAGTGGAGACCACAGACCATCAAGCGCAGCGTAGGATGTCCACCCACAAGGTGGACAGATATAGATAGATAGATATAACTCTTTATTGTGCACATCATAAATAGAAAAGAGTACAGAGAATAAATAACCTTATGAACTAGTGCCACAAGTAAACATATAACCCTATAACGCGATATACCCTTACATAACGCAGGAACGCTCTGGATGCGAGCCGCTTCCAACCAGTCTTCATAGAAAATGTCTAAAGGTGTACGTCCTACGGCTGATATGATGATGGAAATCTTCTTGTGAGTTTAGGTACCTAGTTATGTTATTTTGTTAGTAGTGTAACAATTTATTCCAACTGTATACAATAGCTATCGTTCCCCATTATATGAATGCAGCAAAAATTTTAACACAAAATTCCGTCGCTGTGCCAAGTGCACAATAATCTCAAAAATCTTTATGGCCCAGCCCCGTTCTATTCAAAAGCGTAAATAAAATTTCACACGGTACTGTAGCAAGGCTCTGCATCATGGAAACAGAAAAAAAGCTTCAGTTATTTATGAAAACGGCAGGATTCTGGTTTCTTTAACGTTGAAAGTTTTAGCCCATTTTGTGGAATTATTTTAGGTTTTTATACGATAAATGCTGTGGGGTTTGACGTGTTTATCGTTTGGTTTAATTGGTTGTACCACTTATTTTATGTTTGACAGGCTAGGTGATTGACTATCACTTGACATTAAGTGAGGCAGTCTGTGATCGAAGATGGTAAGTAATCTCTTAGCCTGAAATGTAACTAGTTTTCTAATGAATCTGCCGGAACACATCGTTAGGGGCTTGGCAGCAGATGTTCATTTTGAAGGTGGTTCCTAGCCAGTTATATACATAAATAAATATCATAGAACATTACACACAATACCATCTGACCCCAAACTAAGCAAAGCTCCTGGGTACTATGGATGTCAAGTAACTGATAGAATACATAAATACTTTTTTTGTAAATATGTACATATTTATAATAACACACGATTTACATTTTTTACACCACAAAATGGCCGATGTTTGATGTTTTTGGTCTGCAGAATGCTATAAGTAGGTAGGTAGTATAGCTAGCGGTAATTACACATCCGCAAACTCCTGAGTCTAATAGCCAATCTCTTCAAAACAATTAACCAAAGAACCGAGACAGTGAAAGCATACCTCATTAGGGAAAGTCACAGTAGAAAAACAAGTAATACAACTCCACGATTTTACTCTTCATTTTATATCAAAGCAAAGAAAAATAATGTTAAATAACAATTTGCATATACAATAAAACATATTTTATTGATTTATTTATTCTTAACACCTAAATAAATTGTAATGACAATAGCTGAGCGCTAACACGGTTGGGTGACACGCCAAAAATTCGAGGGGTTCAAGCCCCAACAACGACTTTGAGCTGCCACCGAAATAAGACATTGTGAGGAAACAATAGCGTCATTACAGCGTAAATTTTAGTAACGCCACCCTCAAGTTGAAAATCCGCCACCAATATCTGTGCTCCAGCAGCTTCATTTAAAAGCCAGTTCCATTCCAGGCTAGATGCGCTTTCTTCTTAAACCACACAGTCACTTAACATCAGGTAAGCTGTGGTCAAACATGTAATCTGTAAAAAATAAAAAAAGAATGTAAAATTGTCCAAAGAACCTATTTTAATATGAAGTAAAATAGGTTCTTTGGATCTATGCCGATTTTTGATTTTACTAAATGTCTTTAGCAGGTGTTGGTCTAAGTTATGTCACAGCGTTACCAGATATTACGCCTCCAAGCATTAGTGTGCAAACATTACTGTTTTCCAGTTTGAATGGAATCCATTTAAAGGATATTGTAGCTACATAATATTTTTTTATGTAAAAGTAATGAGATGAGCGATACGCTCTCCTGATAGTAAGAGATAACGCATGTCCATGACCATTGCAGCGATACACAAAACTTTGAGTCACAAAACAAATCGCTGCCTTGGCGCTCATTACTTTGAGACTTTCGATGGTTAGTCTCAACAGCCCAGTAATTTCGCTACCTGCAGTACCCTTCAAACCGGAACGCAGTTATATTTACACACTACTGCTTGACTTAGTTTTTTTTTAATGTGATAAATAAAATGAGACGATTGAGACGCTCTCCTGCTGGTAAGAGATAACGCTCACCAGTAAAGTAGCTAGAAGTATCAAATTTTGTCAGGGTCCTTCTATTCGACTTCCATTTCATAGCTCCACGGGGGGGTCATGTCTATAATTATTTCACAAACTTGTTAACGAACGTATAATAGTACAAAGTCTATACCTGGACATCCGTTGCATATGAAAAATAATAATCGAATTTGTCTTTCTGCTTAAATTCTTCTATTTACTGTATACTATGATGTAATTGCTTATGATTTATTATGCGTTCGCTGACTCAATATATCACTCGGTGCTGCGATTTTGACTTTAGAGATCCTCCTTTTTACCCGACCGTGGCGAAGCGAAATAAGGAGGGTTGTGTGTTTGACCTGTATGTACGACAAGTAATGAATTTTTAACATTTATGATAAAATTTAATCCATGGACGGTCATCGTGGGCCCCCCGGGCGAATAACTTCTGCGACGGTCCAAAGCACCAAAAAAGAAATAGACAGAACATGCCCTCCAGTCTCATTGTATTCGTTTGGAAAAAAATGACGGTCTATTTGACTTGATGTTCGCTTGGTGCATAAACGTACGTAATCTTTTTTTGTAAGATGAACTTTTTCATTGTTTAGCGAATTATTGCAAAATATAATACAATGCTTCATTATTAACTACACTGCAACATTTTAAACAATTAAATTATATTTAGACAAATCCTCTTTATAGTGAAGACGAGAAATAAAAAAAAAAAAAATAGGACATATTTAATTTTTTTTTTTAATGTGAAAAATAATGAGACGAACGAGACGCTCTCCTGATGGTAAGAGATAACGCCTGTCCATGACCATTGCAGCGATACACAGAACTTTGAGTAACAAAACGAAGAGCAGGGCATCACTGCTTTGGCGCTCATTACTTTGAGACTTTCGATGGACTTTTTTATTTTTCTTGTTAGTGTTACATCTCCCGTCTGTTTCTTATGTTATCTATCGTGTGTTTCTTTTATTGGTTGCCTGGAAGAGATCGCTGTTAGCGATAAGGCTACCTCTTGTGGCACTAGTCCATAAGGTTCTTTTCTTCTCTTTTTTTTCTGTTTATGGTGTGCACAATAAAGAGTTTTAGCTATATTTTGTTAATTTTTTTTTGCCTGATGTTAAACAAAAATGCAGCCTACGATAAAGCACTTTCAGCGAAAATAAACTAATTCGCTCGGGACTTCAAGACACACCTACTCAGGCAGCAAATTCCACTGTATAACAGTTCGTGTGATGAAAGGTTAAAGGGTACAGTAAGACCACAATAATTAATAACGCACTTTCAAAGTTATGTGGTCGCTACCATCACCTTTCAAGACCGAAAACTAACAATAACTATTAACACTTAATTTTGGACATTAAACTTCAATATCAAATCTAGAATTGGTAACAGCGAGAATTACACAGCATCAAGTGCGTTACACTGTATATGGATACGCGATGCTGTTAATTAAAATCATCTTCAGCGTCTCCATAATCATCAGCACCAGCCCGTGGAAGTCCAGTGCTGGGCATAGACCTCTCCCAAGACAGCCCAATCTTCGGCTTTTCGCTTTCATCCACCGCCAGCTGTCCTATGTATATCGTTACTCCATCGAATCATAGAACACATCTCCACTCTAGAACACGTCTATCCCAGCGGTTATCGGTTCTGCGACAAATATGACCGACCTATTGCCACTTCAGCTTGTTAATACGCTAAGCAGCTATATCTGTGACTTTAGTTCTCTAGCTAATTATTTCGTTTCGGATAGATCCCCCAGGGAAATGCCAAACATAGCTCTTTCCATAGCTCGCTGAGTGACTTAGAACATACGGATCATCCCGCTGGAGGGTCCACGCTTCAGCTCCGTTAGTCATGACAGGTAGAACGGACTGATTTAAAACTTTTATCTTGAGACTTTGTAGAATGGGAGACAAAAGTACTTCGTAGTTTTCCAAATACTGCCTCAACCAAACTGTATTCATCTGTTGGTTTCACACCTAAAATTATTTTTACCTAGTTCGACACACTCTCTGTCTCTCTCTCTTTCTCTCTCTCTCTCTCTATCTTGTTATCTCTGTAATATAGAACTATGTAGTTCATATCATATAGAACAATGACTGTCCACAAACATCTAAGTTTAACATAGCAAGAAAAACAAACGTTTTTTGTTATGTAACTACAAATTTAAGGGTTTCGGATTTTTCCTTTCAATTGTACTTAATAAGGCATTGCTTTTTTAAAAACGCCATGATTTTTGCAAGAAGCAAATTAATATCAGAGCACAAATAAAATGATTACTGCTTACAATTTTCAAATATATAATGACAATAGGTAATAATTTGACGGAAATACAATAATAATATGTCCATCACGTTATGTCATGAACCCATATGCAATACACAAAACAATATAGGACGTAACAATCCTCTTCGTCGTATGTGTGTGACGTATAATGATTTATGTAGTGTTTGTGATGAGGTTGATGTTAATCTTAGTCTATTCAACTTCAGAAACAGACTCAATAACATGATTCTCTAAATTTCATGTAATTTTAATTAGAATTGATGCCACTAGTTTGACATGCCAAGCAAGCAATCTCAGCAATTATGTTTGGATTAGCAAATTCATAATGTATTTTTTATTATTATTGTGTTTTAATTATTAATTCAGGTTTGCTAATTTGTTTTGTCATCAGTAAAGTAATGATTTATTCAGGCGTTACTTTGCTGAATTCTATTTTGAATATTCAAGGTATATATATATCTAGTTTATTTCCGTTAAACAGTCGTTTCAGTTACAACAGTTACAAATTTTATCCGAAATTTTACTTAATATCTAAAATTAAATTTAACATAAACTTAAAACAAGAATAAATTAAACAAAAAAGTACCTAATTAAAATAACTACAAGTCTTTATATCCTCTTCTCGCTGTAGTAACCAGTTGTCGACACGTGATTCGCCTCTACACGAGGCATCCTCAAGACGTGTTGACTCTTCGAGCGCTTGGTCGAGACTGACAAAACTGCTTGCGTTCAAATACAAAAAAAACCAGACCTATTTTATGGACAATCTATTATAAAATTCCACGCTGATACAGAAAATGCTCTTGGAGTATAGTCGATATGTAGAGTGATTGTAGAAACAAACCAATAAAACGAGTGAATAGCACCGTTACTTGAAACCGACACAATTTGCGCGCGTGGTATAGCACAAATTGTCTCAGGTGCTACCAATGGCCGATCTAATTAAACGGGAAAGAACCTAATGCTCGCTCGCCGAGTGAATTAAAACAGTGTCGCTGCGTTCGATTGAGATTTACGGCCGGAGAGACGAATGACGACAACTTCAGCGATTGTTTTTCTTACCGGCGTAATGGACCTCGGATCTGTTGTTTTAGGGTGTTCTGTAATTGTGTCGTTTAAGTATATGAAACAAACACTTATACTAAGCCCTGCTGTTTTACCCGCGTTTACATTACGATTTAACATTTTTTGTTACCATCCATCCAAACTTTTACATTCATAATATTAGTGGGATTTATTTTGTTTTGGTACAAAATTGACACACGGGCGTTTTACATAATATGAATAGTAAATTTCTACTAACTACTAATACTTCGTTTCCGAGATCGTCTAGATAGACGTGATGCTATAAAAATAAATAATAAATTTGGTGCTGGAGAAGAAATGCTAAAATAAGTGGAATCACTTCTTAAAAAAAAAAATATTTTTCTTTCGTTTTACCTTTTTATGTATTATGTTTTTTGTTAAGGTTACCAAAACTTAATTAATAGTTTAACAAGATAAATAAATAAAATAAATGAATATCGTAGGACTCACACATACACGGCGCCATCTGGCCCCAAAGGAAGCAGAGCTTGTGTGATGGAAGTCAGATAACTGATAGAATACATAAATACTTTTTTTTAAATACATACAGAACAAACATTTGTTTATTCACTAAATGTTTTGCCCTGAGTGGGAATCGAACCCACGCCCTACAGCTCTGAAGGCAGATATACTACAAAGACGTAATAAAATTTCGAAAAATTTGTTAAAGTTTCACCAAGACATTATGAGCATAAGTTATAACTTGATATAATCTATCAAATAGGTTATAGAAATGGTCGTATAAGAAAAAAGGCCGACATAGTTATAAATGAACACAAATCTTATAATCATACTGGCTGAGCTGAGTAAACTATACGAGTCCCAGTGGCTAATAGAGCTCGCTAAGGATTACTAAAGTAAACAAAGCCCCGTTAAAGTTAAAGCTGAATTAACCCGAAGCTAACTTAATGTTACCGTAGCTAGCTATTTTACAATAGTTTTGTAATGAGTAATGATTTTAACCTTGATTTTGGGGTTCGTGATTCAACAAAAAAAAACTCTAATAGGATATCTTCGTTGTTGCCTATATGTTTGTCTGTCAAGACCTTTTTTTAGGAACGCGTAGAAATATCAAGTTCAAATTTGTATCAAATATTGAAGTCAAAATAGTCTGCGAAAAATTTCGATAAATCGAGGGTAAAAAAGTAATGAGCGCTAAAGCTTTAAGCTCTGTGTGCCGCTACAATGGCCATGGGCAGGCTCTTACCATCAGGTGAGCGTATCAAAATATTCATTATAATTCACTTCTGAAGTTAAAATCTGAAAAAAACTGCGATATTGGTATAAAAATCTAGTACTTTTTAAAACCTCATTCTTTTTGGTCATGTCCTATCTCATAGAAACAACGTCCGCCCAAAGTCCCGACCACCAAAATGGCTAAACAGAGTAAGAATTTAATATCCAAATGCTACCTCAGTCCAATATAGGAAAATCGGCTTTGTAGGAGCATTTGACCGGAACGTGTGACAACCCTGAACATCAAAGGCTAAGCAAATGTAGTTTCGGAACAGTCGATGATGTCCGAGCAAGGCTATAAAATTAAAATATTTTCTTTTCTTTTCAATTTGATAAATTATATTTCTTATGTACCTACTAATCACACTAGAATAAGCAAGTTGACTCAATTAAAAAAAAATTATTAAACGTGTGGAAGTTAAGAATGTAGTTTATTTCAAAATGGTGTTTTTTATTTTTCCATTTCATAAACTAATTCAAATTCACCATCGTAACGGCTAGGACTTTCATGGAGTCTTAATAACGTCACGTCGTGTAAAATAATCATTACTCTCTGACAGTTGTTCTACGTAAATGTCACACGTTGTGACGTAACATTCTCTGCGTGGTGTTTATGTGAAATTTGCCTAATTTTGCCAAAATTATTTTATACTTTATCTTATTAATATACTTTTATTGTTACCTACATATATAAATCATGATAAACTTACATTCATACGTTTATTTAAGTATTCTATCAGTTATCTGTCTTCCATAGCACAAGCTCTGCTTAGTTTGGGGTCAGATGGCGCTGTGTGTAATGTCCTATGATATTTATTTATTTATTTAATTTCTAGTGAACACAGGCTTACATATGCGAAAGTTTGTATGCATGTTTGTTACTTTTTCAGGCTGTAACGGTTGAATAAATTTGAATGAAATTTGGAATGGAGCTACCATGTATTAACATTTAAGCTAAAATTTATAGCAAAAGCATAAAGTAAGTTTTTTTTAACCAGAAAACGAAGTCTTAGCTGCAAAGCGACGCTTGTTAGCTTGTCTATATTTATTATTAATACTTTTAGTAGAATCTTATTCACTGCATTAGAGTTCCAGTGTACGGGTAGAACCGGAATTGTATTACTGTCAGTCGGCAAACAGGCTCAGATGTTAATTAAGTCCAATCAAACGCACGCTCGCGACGGTCGCTCGTGCAAGCATTTGATTCGGTGTGATGGTCACCCTAACGGTTCGTATTAAAGCATGTCATTATTACTTCAATTTCAATAATGATTTAGGGTTTATCTAAACAGATGCATACATGAGATTAATTGATATACGAGTACTTGATGATAGAAATATGTTATATAGTGACAGTTGCATTCGTGGTGCAGCTTGGATTAATGTTATCAATCGATCACCGATGTTAAGCAACGGGTAGTTAGATCAATTTTCAGATGGGTGACCTTCAGTGACATTTTTTTGTGGGCTTGAATGCGGGATGATATGTTACATTGTTGGTCCCGGTAGTTTGTTCTATATTTCTAAAACAACAACAACAACCGTGCAGCCATGTAGGATAATTTCAGGTCGCTTGTTAACTCTGACACTGGCTGGGAGTTTAAAAATTTAAATAAGTAATTATTTCTTACAAAGTATAATTCCATGAGTCTCGTCAAAACATAATATTAATAATACAAATTTAGTAGGTATTAGCCAATTTGAAAACAATTTAAAAGTTGGTTGAAATGGTCGATTTAAACTTCTGTTTGAAAAACATTAAACACACAAATATTACTTACCTCTTTTAATAGATTTTATTCCGCTTTTATAATATATCGACCAGACGCGATGGCAGCTTTTTAATTATTTTTTGGTCCAGGACTTTACGTAAAAAGTAATGAGACGACCGAGACGCTCTCCTGATGGTAAGAGATAACGCCTGTCCATGACCATTGCAGCGATACACAGAACTTTGAGTAACAAAACAAAGTCCAGGGCCTCACTGCTTTGGCGCTCATTACTTTAAAACTTTCGATGATTAGTCTCAACAGCCCAGTAATTTCGCTAGCTGCAGTACCCTTCGAACTGGAGCACAGTAATGTTTACACAGTACTGCTTGACGGCAGAATATCTGGTACTGCGGTGGTACCTACCTAGACGACCTCTTGCTAAGGAGATCTACCACCAAGTTCATTAAAATAGTCAAATGGATCAGGCTGACCCTACATTATCTGCAATCGCATTTGCACTAACCAATTAGCACATAAATTCACTGGCGACTTTTCACATTCCCGAACAAGATCAGTTCATTCGCAGTAGCGATGAGAAACTCAATTTGTCAATCCGGATTTTACTAGATCCAACCGGCTTCCACTGGACAAGATTAAAATTAGCCTGTTTCAGTATTCAGATTAGCCATCGGAGGTGTGAAAAATTCAATTTATTCGGGACATGTCAACGTCTGGAAGGGAACGGAGGGTGAATTAGGTTAGAGGGGGCGCTTGAGTACTAATTTGGGTAAATTAGGCGCGATAATTCGATGTAGATGCAGATTAGTGAGGAAATATAGGACAAAACTTAAGTTATCAGTTTTCTTGCTTAAATGTTCCTTGATATGATAGATAGATAGATAGAACTCTTTAATTTTGTACACCGTAAACAGAAAAAAGTACAGAGAACAAAATAACCTTATGAACTAGTACCAGCTATAGCTCTTCCAGGCAACCAAGAAAAGAAAAACATGATAGATGACATAAGAAATAGACGAGAGGTATAACACTAATAAGAAAAATATGTAAAAAATATAATAGATAATTATATATCTTAGATACAATAGATTGGCAGGGTTTTTTTAAAGTACTATTACACCCTCAATTTGAATATCCAAGCACCTAACGATGTGTTTGAGAAGCCTCACTTGAGAGACAGTTCCATTATAGGCTAGGTGTGCTTTACTATCTTCGACCACACCGTCACTTCACATCACGTGACAGGTGAGCTGTGGTGAAACACAGACTTTGTGCTCATAGTCGTACAAACACAGACACGAAAAATTGTAACCCAGCTTTTAAACAGTTCAAAAATGCGTAAAATTAGAACCATTTAAATCCGATTTACATAATACAACTAATTTAACAATATGCGAATAAACGCGATTTCCGTCGTACGATTTAAAAATAGTACTCTATGTCTTTGTTTCACGAAACATCTTCAAAGAAAAACACATCTCCGATCGATATGAGCTTGTCCGTCCGGACCGGAGATAATAAAAAAGTTGGATGATACTTTAGTATCCTGTCCGATATCGGAAATAGCAGTGAACATTTAGATAATATGTACTTATATGTATATACTCGTACAATTGTTGAATCCACTGGTATCCAGGATCACTACATGTTTATGGTCAGTGTTTTCATTTACCATCTCAAGAGCTTTTTGTACGTTCAAGGTTTAAGGTCGTCTAGGTAGGTACTACCGTAGTACCAGATATTCTGCCGCCAAGCAGTAGTGTAAAAATATTACTGTGTTTAGATTTAATTGTACTGTTGAGACTAATAAATCTAATATAATATCTCAAAGTAATAAGCGCCAAATCAGCGATGCTCTAGACTTTGTTTTGTTACTCGTAGTTCTGTGTATCGCTGCAATGGTTATGGACAGGCGTTATCTCTTACGATAAGGAGAGCGTATTGTTCATCATTTATTACTATTAAACAACTTATTGCTGCTCTATGCGCTCATATCTGCTAAAAGAGTTGTAGGGCGTAGGTTTACAAACAAACAAAACAAAAATCTTTATTTATTTTTGATTATGATAACTATTTTTATCGTTAACTCTTTGAACACCAAGCGTTCGAAAAGTTAGATATTCATGTAATCTGCCAACATTGTTTTAAAATATTAAGTATTGAAAGAAAGAAAGAAACCATTTATTTTGACGCACACAACATTACAACAACAAAAAACACTACAAATCAAAGATTAGAAAATAACAATAAGTAGAAAGTTGTCGCTGTAGTGTCCAGTGCAATAAAAAAGGTTAGTTCTCAGCATTAGTGCTGCCGATTTCTCAGCAGCGCTGGTTTTCAGAACTACAATTGAACAAATAAGCTTCTTTTTGTTCTAAAAAAGCACGAAAACCTACCAACCGTTGTTAGTTATTAAATAAACAGTACCTATATAATTGAATATAAAAATAAATAAATATTATGGAAGACATACAACTGATAGAATACTTAAATAGTTTTTTTTTGTAAATACATACCTACTTATAATACATACAGTACACCCAGACACAGAACAAACATTTGTTTATACCATACAATGTTTGTTCTGGGTGGGAATCGAACCCACGCTCTACAGATCTCGAAGCAGACATACTACCAATGAAACAACAGGGCTGTCAAAATTTGATATGGGACTAAAATTAATAAGTTACGACTATGTATATATTGAATACATAAACAAAGCATTTTTCTTTTATTCGAACTGTGAGCCACAACAGAGACTGAGAGCTTCAGCTGGATAAGGTACTTTATCCGAAATCTCTTACCGATGTCGCCGTGTAATTGTGGATTACGCAGGATTCTGTTTTCATTTGTGCTGCGTTTTGTTAAGTGCTACGCTGAACAGGATTGTTAAGAGATTGTAATGCGTTTTAGTGTGATGTGTTTTATCAAACACCTTATACTATACTTTTGCGTTTTGAATCGGCTCTATTTCTATTTCCACCAGGTGAGATCGTGGCCAAACGCATGCCTAGTCCGACGTAAAAAAAAATATTTCAACAATATTTTTATTTAATTTCGTTGTGAACCGATTGGAATAAAACAAAAACTAGATGTTATGGGAAACTTGCCACAACATAGCAGTAAAAACCGCGTTCGAATCGGTTCCGCCGTTTCAGAGATTAGCGCGCACAAACGTACAGACAAACAGACAAAATTTCTAATAACTATTTGACATCTGTTACATAAATACAAATGTACAAATTGTTTTTTTGAAAAAAAATTTAATGTACAGACACGGCAATGATACGGTTTTATTTTATGTATGATATGACATGATGATAGGATATGATGATATGATTTACATTAAAATTTGTCAAATTAATACAAAATAAAAATTAACTAAAAAAACAAATGATTAATGCACTACACCAAATTATACTAAAGAATAGAAATAAATTTAACATTTACTTGCGGCCAAAAGAGATTTTACTCTGAATTTTGACAAACTGGAAACTCTTTCATGGCTATCTTTTTTTTTTTTTTTTTTTTAATGTAAAAAGTAATGAGACGAACGAGACGCTCTCCTGATGGTAAGAGATAACGCCTGTCCATGGCCATCGCAGCGATACACAGAACTTTAAGTAACAAAACAAAGTCCAGGGCATCACTGCTTTGGCGCTCATTACTTTGAGACTTTTGGTACTTATCTATGGTATTTTATAGACTAAATACAAAGGCAGTTCACATTACTCACATTCTATGCACTTTGTAACGAGCACTAAATACTGTGGAATCTACAACTGAATAAATAATTTGTACGAAGCCGTCTCAAACATACAACTTGTACGTTACCAATTATAGAGACTTTTCCGATTAGGGTGACAATTTTATTTGACTTTTTAGGACAGTCTCTGATAATTATCAGAGACTGTCCTGAAAGTCAAATAAAAAATATTAGCTGTGGTGTCAGTGGACAAAAAAGTTATATAAAAACTAAAACTTAGTAAACAAAGCGTTTAATGGTATCACCGTGCGGGTGTTGGATTATCGCTTAGCAGGGACAGGAACACGTTCAATGCCTAGGACTTGCGACCTAGGTGTAGGTTTAAGGTGCCTCCTTAAATACATGTCAACAATCATAAAGGCCAAAAAATTGAAAACTTGGTAAACAAAGTATGTAATGGTATCACCGTGCGGGTGTTGGGTTCATCGCGTTGCAGGGATAGGAACCCGTTCAATGCATAGGATTTGCAACCTAGGTGTAGGTTTAAGGTGCCTCCATAAATACGTGTCACTTCACTATGATCCTACTAACGTGGCTTTGGATAATCTTTGCAACAATACATTTTTAGATGTTCTGATGTTCTTGACCGATGCCTTTTTGTAGATTATAGAGAGATTTTGCTGGCAATCCTCTCGTTCCCTCTTCTGCAGCACATAAAATGACCATATTGTAACCATTTATGGTTAGTTAACCTTAAAGATAGTTAACCATTCGTAATGTCAAAATATCTAATTAGCTTTACGTGAAACTGTGTTCTGTGTTCTGTGTGTATTAACGCTGATTAAATAAAAATGTATGTTATTTTGTAGGCTGTATGTTATTTTACCCTTTAATGTAATAACTTTTTATTACAAAATTGTTCAGAAGCCTTAAAAAAAAAATCAATATCAAACTAAATGTCTGAAATAGCTCAACCTATTTTATAAAAGTTGGCAGTAAAAGTAGGTACTAGGAAAAAACACTAAAAACCAACGTTATAACTACTATTAATAACGTTATATATACTAATCTGTTTTAACGTGATCTTATTAATTAACAAATTTTACTGGGTAATATTTATAGTTGTCTAATGTTTTGTCTTTTTCTATCAAATATGACATAGTGTTTGAAAGAAAGACCACCAGACTTTTTAGTTTGCCATAATAGAAAATTCAAGTAAAATGAATATAGCATTTATTCTAAAATTGTTTTGATAAATATTTTGTTCTGTTTTTAATTTTGTATAGAAACGTTTTTCCAAAATTATGGTCCCACTATTCCCAACACACCTAAAGGGCTTAAGTCGTTTTCTAACAAGCGCAGCACGTGAGTTAATAATTCTCTTTACAGCGCTGTAAGCCGCTTTAAGCGCTGAGTGACTTGACGAACATGCATTACTAGACTTAAATTATCTGAGGTTGAATGGGTATCGGAATTATTTGGAAAGGATCGTTCTAGGTACTAAATTCCGGATTCGGCAGCCTCACATGGGAGCCAGGTTCATTCCAGGCTAGTGTGTTTTACCATCTTCGACCACATTGTCAATTAACATCAGATGAGCTAGCATGTCAAACATTAAAAAAAAAACATATTTTCACCAAACCGTCTCAATAACAGCTCTGGTCAAACAATCAGACAACCAGAAAAATATGCTGTGTAAAAAATTTAAACTTGCATCTGAATATAACATTTTAATTGCATGACAAAAATCGATCGCGCCCTCGACTACCTTTTACTTTGTGATCACGTTTCCCAGTTATTGGTGCCGGCATCCGCAGCCGATTGCCTCCAAAGCCTCTTTAAATAGTTTTTGAAAGGTTTATTCGCAAGGCCTTCTGCTTGCGACTGCTTCCCCCTCTACTTCTTAGGGTTACAACGCACCACGCCCTGTTAACTTCATGCAGATGGTAGCTGAAATCTATTGCATACTAATTTATTACTTTGTTGACGCAGGCCATTGTGGGTTTTGACCTTCGATATTGTAGACCGCTATAACACTAGATAACTTAATTTACCGAAGGAGTAATGTAATAAACTAGCTATGCCCCGTAGTTTTGTCCGCATTTTTCAGAAATAAATTAGTATCTACACTAATTAAAAAGAGGAAAGATCTAATTTTTCTTTCTTTCTTTTGATATATTTTTAGAAACCCCGGTTTTTAATTTGGTAAATGACAGTTATCCGAAAATGTATCACAACGGAATTAGATTCGATTCGTTAATTTGCCCAAAAGTTTTCAAAAGAGTTTGGTTATAAATTTGTTCAATGTACTTGTACAGAACCCAGATAACTATGAAATGTAACTGAGCGAGATAACGAACGTTGTTAATCCTTTTAAAACATGAAAATATAATAAATTCAAGTATGAATTGGTAAACAAAACGATTTTAACCGCAATCAACGCCATCTAGGATAATTTGTACTAACTAATAATCCATACTAATAATCTATACTAATCCATATTTAAGCGACAAACTATTCAACAATTAAACAGTACTTTTAATTCCTTTTTGGCACCAACAAGTGGGGAAAAGTGCTGAAGTAAAGTTTGAAATGTAGGCAAATCAAAATTAAGCTATAATAATTTTGAAAAATAGGATTTTTTTTGTGGTAAGTACTTAGTATCGCAGCAAGGAGCATTGTACAGTTAAATTTTACTATGTAATCCGAAAATACTTTTCGTGCTCATTGCACAGCGCTGCTTTACCCTTGTAGGTAAGTACCCCCGTAGCGGAGCCGGAGCGGGGGCCCCCAGGCCTCTTCAGCTTCCGTTCTTATTTACACAAGGCGAACCTACAAAGTCCCGACTCGGTCGGTACTCCGCCTGTTCAATTTTAGAACGAGGTAAAAGGAAATTGGTAATCAATTGTTTTAGGTTTGTTTTAAAGCATAGGTCTGAGATAAGATTTAGAACTGAGGAAATAATTTTGAGAATTGTTCGGGAAGTTTCTGGAGATTCCCTACTTAATTAATTTTCTACATAATTTGTTTATTAAAGGCATACCTATAAATGTGAAAGCATTTACGTGATTTTTAGTATGGGATATTTGAGCCAAAAACCAAAGTAATCGACTTAGCTCAGTAAGTATTACTTGTAAGCTGAAGTGGCAGTGGACTGGGCACACCTGTCGTAGAACTTATAACCATCGGGGTAGAATAAAATAGTGTTTTAAGGTTGTGCCATAAGTAGCGGCCTTATCGCTAAAAGCGATCTTTTCCAGGCAACCAAGAAAAGAAAAACACGATAGAAAAGATAAAAAACAAACAGGAGATGTAACACTAATAAGAAAAATAAAAGAATTGATTAGTTGTCAATAGATGAATTTCTCTTTTTTTAGTTTTTAAAAGACAAAAATTTGGGTGGGTATTATATATTAGCCTGTCTTTGTCATGACATTAAACTGTTACGTGCAAATGTTAGACTGTGTCTTATTTGTACGTTTGTATAATTATTATTCATTTCTTTTAAATAAAGAACTTTGAACAAAACAATTATAAATATATTTTAATGTAATTTTGTATAGTTTTACGGTCTTAACGAATACGTCTCTGTAACAGACATGTATAATAATTATTATTGTATTGAATACAGTGAGCTCTTTTGACATTGGTTAAAGTCGCATAATGCTCAGAGTAGGAAATTTCCATGGTTCTATTTCAAAAGCAGCCCCAGACTCAGATTGTTGTGACTCCCGCTCGATACATGTGAATGGTCAAAAGCCTTTGTATTGCAGAGCTTTGTCGCATGACTAATATCAATTCAATTAGGGAATGTCATTCAATTTGGTGCGTTTCTATAGGAAGCGTATTTTTATTATGTACCTATGTATGCTTTATATTAAGTTCAATTATTGTAAGTTGCAAGCTTTATCTCACTAATACAATAAATGTGAAAGTTTGGATGGATAGATGTCACGGAAAAACTACTGAACGGATTTGGATGAAATTTGGTATGGAAGTAGCTGAGACCATAAATTAGATAAACCCGCCACTTGTGGCACTAGTTCCTAAGGTTATTTTGTTCTCTGTACACTTTTTTTTTTTTTTTAATATAAAAAGTAATGAGACGAACGAGACGCTCTCCTGATGGTAAGAGATAACGCTTGTCCATGACCATCGCAGCGATACAGAGAACTTTGAGTAACAAAACAAAGTCCAGGGCATCACTGCATTGGCGCTCATTACTTTGAGACTTTTGATAGAGTTAGTCTCAACAGCCCAGTAATTTCGCTAGCTGCAGTACCCTTCAAACCGGAACACAGTAATGCTTACACACTACTGCTTAGAATAACTGGTACTGCGGTTGTACCTACCTAGATGACCTCCTGCTAAGGAGATCTACCACCAAGTAAACTCTTTTCTTCTTATGCTATGCACAATAAATAGTTATGTCTATCTATCTATCATATTTCGTTTTGATATTTATATAATCTTACGTTTCAGACATCGATAGTACCTACCCAAAATGAACGTAAACCTATTTTATTTAATCATAAAACTATAAAAAATTGTTCTTAAAAAAAAATACTAAATTTAATTTGTTTATTTTTTTAATTACCACGAGTAGGTAAACTGCAATAAAATTGTGGGAAATAAAAACATTCATTTTTCCCTACAAAACATTAGACACAACAACATATAAGTACAGACAACACACACAAATAAAAAAATATAGATTAACATAAAGGCAACACATTTGAAATGACAGTATGCGGGTTATCGCTGCAGTGACTGGTGTATTACCAAGAAAAAAAAGACCAGTGCTCAGCAACTGTGCTGGGGATTACTCCACAGCGCTGATTTTCAGCACTGACCTAAGATGAACTGATGAAAGATTCTTTGTTACAGACCCCATATAAAATCATCAATTTGACTCGTAACAACTATACATTAACTTTTCCAATTCTATAGAAAGTTAACACAAAGAAAGGCTGAATAGGTCTTTGGTCTTTGATGTTATAGGAGTCGCTTGGACAAATAACTTTAGTGACTATTTTGTCAAATTGTATCCGACTTCACAGAGATGAGGGCTACTATTTTTTACTCATAATTATTTGGCAGGCTAAAAAATATCTAACGACTACGATAACAAGATTTCTTTTTTTCATTTAAAAGTAATGAGACGAACAAGACTCTCTACTAATGGTAACACATCACAAAAGCGTGTCTCGTACAAGTAGGGTTCCCAGTCATACTGTTAAAACATATACTATTATACTTTTTTCGTTCGTTAACTTTTTCGTGTTCTGTCTTGATTGGAAATCGAACCCGCCCTTCAGCTCTTGAAGCAAACATACTACCAATGAACCAACAGGGTTGTCAACTAGTTGTAAACGTTTTTTCTATACTATTATAAAGAGGAAAGATTTGATTGTTTGTTTGTTTGTATTGAATAGGCTCCGAAACTACTGGACCGATTTCAAAAATTCTTTCACCGTTGGGAAGCTACACTATCCCCGGGCGACATAGGCTACTTTTCATCCGTGTATTCTTACGGGAACAGAAACTACACGGATAAAGCTGCGAGGCGTCCGCTAGTAATATTATAAAGAGGAAAGATTTGATTGTTTGTATTGAATAGGGTCCGAAACTACTTGACCGATTTCAAAAATTCTTTCACCGTTGGGAAGCTACACTATCCCCGGGCGACATAGGCTACTTTTTATCCCTGTATTCTCACGGGAACAGAAACTACACGGATGAAACCGCGAGGCGTCCGCTAGTACTATTATAAAGAGGAAAGATTTGTTTGTTTGTATTGAATAGGCTCCGAAACTACTGGACCGATTTCAAAAATTGTTTCACCGTTAGGAAGCTACACTATGACATAGGCTACTTTTTATCCCTGTATTCCCACGGGAACGGGAACTACGCCGGTGAAACCGTGAGACATCCGCTAGTACTTTATAAAGTTAGGCTTGTACTTTTTTGTCGAATGTTCGCGTCCCGTACTTCATTTATCCAAGTAGGCATTGTCTACTTGTAGAGCTTCTTAGAGAGAAATCAAAATAAGGCCAACAGAATCGATTAGGTATTCACGCACAATGAGTATGAAAAATTAAATGATGAGCTTAATTACAGACGAGTGATCAGGAATCTATATTTAAAGGGTTTCGTTTTGTATTCGGTTAATTGATTTACGTATCGAACCTACAAATAGATTTATACGTTCAAATTAAAATTAAACTTTGATGGTTTCCTTTGTCAGATATTGGATATTGAACTTTCAATTAACAGCAATTATACTTTTTTTATAGCTCACAGGCTAGGTGTTTGACGACAACTCACTTGATGTTAAGTGATGGTGAGGTCGAAGTTGGTTAACAGACCTTGCCTGGCTCTCAAGTGAGGCTGCCGGAACACACCGTTAAGTGTTTTGTAGCAGACTTTGAATTAAAAAAAAACGTATCTAGCTCCACAAACTACGGGATCCGTGACCTTTGATAACTTTTTAATTTCAATTTTTTTAAATGAGTTAGTTTAATTAATCTTAATCTAGGGTGAAAGTAATAGTTTGTGGAATTTATTTTGTTAATCAAAGTTCTGCGTATCGCTGCAATGGTCATGGATAGATTTTATCTTTCACCATCAGAAGAGCGTCTAGTTCGTCTCATTACTATTACATAAAATAACTAGTCACAAATTTCAATATTAAAGGCAGATATAACAGCAGATGTTTGATTCACATAATTTGCAATTAAACCAATTAATTCTATGATACCAATATTTAAACTGAAACCTACAATTTTCTTTCAAAATAGTTTGCAAGAAAATTTTATTTCCGTTCAAATCACTGAGCTACTTTCATCCCCAACATCTTTCAAAAATTTTCTCGAAAACTTAGACGTTGAAACTTAAAATAACATCATCTCGGGGAAATCGCAAATTTTAAGTTCACGCCGCCTAGACGGGCAACTCGAGTTATATTTTCACCCAAAATACAGTTGAATAGAAGACAGTTATGAAAGTTTAAAAAAACGACGTTTACTCTGCCCATAAGCTATCCTTTACTCATAAAAGAATAGGGATGTAAATATAACCTACCGTTTATACTGTTGCTCCGAAGTGCGCAAACATAACTCGAAAATCTTATTAAATTTATCATAATAAAGACAAAGATTATTTATTTGATAAAACACGAGTAATATAAATTGATATACATAGATAGATTTAATAAGAGCAAAGGAATTGGTCTAGAAAAAAATGTTTGCTTATAAACGTACGTTTGTTTCATGAGTGTTTTGTTTTGTTTATATATTTAACGTTATTTTTAAGACAAAAGCTGAAACCGACAGTATTTTTTAGTTAATTTGAATTAATTTGTCAATGGACAGGAAAAGGGTTTGAAAAATAACATGTTTTAGTTTTACATCGACCATAATTGTTTTAACGGATATAGTAAGAAGACTAAAAAAGAACAAAACCTTTTGAGTTAGTGTATTAAGTTAGTTAATGTCAGTGCAGTACTACATATTATAGAACACATGAACAAAGTGTCTTCCCCTTAATAGAGACAGTAAGAGAAGTGTCGATGGACGCATTCTTCGTCTATACTCTACTTAGCAATTTAAGCTATATTAAAATTACTTATTAGTCTCAACTAGGCTAGATTGTAATAACAATGAGGTATCTAACAAAACAGATACATCATTAGACGGAAAAGAAAATCAAATTTCATAGCAAAAATCTTGTTCAATAGTCGTAAGTGGATTAGCTATAATTATATGAATTTATCGGATAAAAGTTTTTGTCTAAACTTACTTTTACGGGTTTTTTTTTAGCTGGCTAGGTGTTTGACCACAGCTCACCTGATGTTAAGTGACGGTGTGGTCGATGATGGTAAATCACACCTAGCCTGGAATGGAACTGGCTTTCAAGTGTGGCTGCCGGAACACACCGTTAGATGCTTGGCGGCAGATTTTCAACTTGAGGGTGGTAACTAGCCAGCCGAGTACTAGAAATTACCCTACCACCAGGCTATGGTTTCCTCACGATGTTTTCCTTCACCGGCTCAAGCTCATTGTTTGAACCCACGCCCTCCAGTATGTGAACCTACCGTGCTAACTGAGCTATCATCGCTACAAATTTTAATTTAATGCAAGCATTTTTGTTTTTGCAATCCCTCTAAGGCACGTTACGCCAATGCAATATACAAAACTTTAATTTGTGATATATAACTACTTTTCTATGTTAGTACCTAACTCGACGACTTCGAGATAAAAATATCTACCACACTTTTGCTCTAGCTAAACTACGGTGTGTGCGAGTGTTAAGGTGGTTGAATTTCCATACAAATGTTTTTTTTTCCATTTATGGACAAATAGAGTACAAATTTACAGTGCAATCACAGCTACTGGCATTTATTTTGGTCTTTATTTTGAATAAAATTCTTCAAGCAATTGTGATTTACCGTAAATAAAGGCCAAAATAAATGCCAGTAGCTGTGATTTCAGTGTAAAATTATGCCCCATTTTTCCATAAATAAAAAAAATAATTGTTTATATGGAAATCGAACCACCTTAATAGTATTATCTTTCCAGCATACCTGTTCTGCTGAGTATATATGTAGTGAGTCAAGGGGCAGGATACGCCATACTTCTATTAATAATTGAATTTCCGCACATTGCTACAGAGCAGGAAGTTCCGCCGGATCGCGTTCAACACAGAAAATTGCAATATCCTCCTTTATATTATAATTATCATTTTACGAAGAATTGATTCATTATAATTCACCTTCTTTTTTTTAGGGTTTCGTTCCTAAAATGTAAAACAGAACCCTATTACTAAGACTCCGCTGGCCGTCTATCTGTCCCTCTATCACCAGGCTGTCTCATGATAGTCAGAAAGTTGAAATTTTCACGATTGATGTATTTCTGTTGCCGCGACGTACTAAAAAATTGCATAAAATAAATATTTAAGGGGGCTCCCATACAACAAACGTAATTTTTTGCCGTTTTTATAGATAATGGTATTTTACCTTTATTTATTTATTTTATGAACACCAACGTTATGTATATTATCGCATGACTTAAAGTAAAAAGGAAAATACTAAGTATGAAGATGAATGTCACAACAATTACAGGTGCGGACAGCATGCAATAATAACAATAAAATTAGTTCATAATTAATACAAAATTAGATGTCAAAAAGATACGTAAATATATTAATAATAGTATTAATAAAATATATGTAATTAATTAATTTACATGTCATTTTTTGTCAGAGAGTGATCGCAAAGACCTCTGGAAGCTGTTAATTTTGTCACCAAAAATATCTACATCGATGGTCCTAGACATGGCGTGCCCTTCGTGCGCGAGTCCGACTCGCACTCGGCCGGTTTTTTTTTACACCGCCCACCGTAATAGGTTTGGCATATTATTATATTCTATCCGTTCAAAGGTTAGAAGAAATCGGTCTAACCGATAAGGCGTTGTACTACCACCAATTAATTGTTATGTTACTAATTTTTCTGTTTTTTTAAGTTATGTAGGTACTTATGTCGGTTTACAACAAAGTTTTTTTTTATTTAAGCCTTCATTCATCATTTTACAAGTATAATTTTTTTTTTCATCGTACTAGGCATGCGTTTGGCCACGATCTCACCTGGTGGAAAGCGACGATGTGGCCGAAGATGGAGCACGCTTGCCTAGAAAATACTTATTCACCTTCTTCTTGAACAACCCCGGATTGTATTTTGTTGGAAACACAGACGCTGGCAACGAGTTCCACACATCAGCAGTTCTTACAAGGAACGTGTTTTGGAAACGGTTTGTCCGTTTGAAGGGAAGTTCCACTGTAAGAGGGTGTCTTTTGCTCGAGCGTATATAGTACTATCCTGTAGAAATGCGTGGTCTGCCATAATTTACTATGCATGTACTAACTGGATCTTTTCAAGGTCACCGTGAATGGACCTTCTGTGTATCTTCTAAGTATGCGTGTTTCATCTTTGACCAGATCATCACTTATCAGGCGAGTTGGTGGTCAAACGCAGACTGATCCGTATGAAAAAATTCTCAAAAGAATTCTATAAAATAGCTTCGGCCCATAAAAGTAAATAGAGGTAAAATACATTGATACAATTCCAGTTACATTTACAGTTTACATGCATGCAGTTAAATGTTTTTTTTTTATTGTATTACATCATATCTTTACTCATGTTAAATAAAATATGAAAATAAATGTTAAGTTGAAAACAGAATTATGTAAATAAATAAACAAAAATCGTAGGACATTACACACAGCGCCATCTGATCCCAAACTAAGCAAAGCTTGTACTATGGAAATCAGATAACTGATAGAATACGTAAATACTTTTTTTTTTGTATTTAATACATTTATTTTGACATACCGCAGTCATTATTTTGTAACAAGTTTCGAGTGTTGTTATTTTTACGGCTGTATAAAACCTATTTGCCTACAATTCATTCAAGTCCTAAGTCTTTGCACCTTTCTATGGAATACTTTCTGCTTCTGAATCTATGTGTTTCGTCCCTTTAGTTATAAAGGCAAGAGGAGAGGCAAGCTGAATTTACTTTCCTTTTCTTGGTATCGTATTTTGTACATAATATTTTGGCACAATTTTTGAATTATTCTGATCTAAAATAAGTTATTTTTAGGAAATTTATTCTAATTTCTGGTTATCTCGTATAATAGCGCCCGGAGGTGGGTATTGTTGCCAGCGACAAAGTTTTTAAGCTTCAGTGGGTGGTATGGTTCTGTTTGTTATTTGTACTTTTGTAACCTATTCCAATAAAACATTTTAAATTTGAATGTGCTAATTTATGCCAAGTATTTTAGAAAAAAACTTTGCCAAAAATATCACAGTGTATAATAGAAAATTGAAAACAAGATTTTTTTAATAATCTAAATAATTAATTAGATTTTTTTTTTAAATACCTACATACTTGTAATAAATACAGAACCAAACTTGGCAAGTGGTTACTGCAGCGAGAAGAGGATGTTAAGACTTGAGATTATTTTAATTAGATTTTTGTTTAATTATACTTTTTAAGTTTATGTCAAATTAGTTCTAAATATTAAGTAAAATTACGATTAGGTTTTTAATTAATAAAATGTTGTCAAATTAGTTAAATTTAAGTCCTCATCACTGTTGTAACTGAAACGACTGTGAAGCGAAAATGAACTAAATATATACCTTGAATATTAAAAATGAACTTCCGCAAAGTAACGCCTGAATCAATCAATTATAGTATTGAATGTTTTGAAATAGCCTACTAGCACCTACCTAGTAACCGTTACATACATAGAACCGACAGTTCTCATTCAACCTTGTCCGGTTTTGTTTTTATTTAACCCTTCGCAGCACGTGCGGTTAATAAATCGTGGAGTGCTTAACGCCGTCAGCCACATTACCTCACGTTGAGTGCGACCAGCGCGGCGTGCTCCGACCAAATTGGGCGTCACTCCACTTGCCAGTTTATGATTTTATCGAGGACGAAGCACAATTCACTGTTATCTATGTGTTTGCGTAACATTTTTGTTCTTTATTCGACTGTCAAATTTTTTATGTTCACTATATTAAGAGAAGGATAGTGAAATGTGTTTGTTGGTGATAGCTTAAAGAAAAAACATCGGTGAAGAAACCTGCCTTTTTAGGTCATTTGGTTGTGTATATTTTTTAAGCACTGAACTGGCTACCGAAACACATTAAGTGCTTGGTGGCAGATTTTTTAATAAAGTACTCTGCAGCCTTGTTTTGCTTTCCTCGGTATGATTTCCCTCATAGGCAGCTCAAGCTCATTATTAAGATTTAAACCGACCGCACTAAGCTATCATTGCTACAAAGTACTTCGTTACCAGATATAATATTTTTTTAATGGTATGGTACATATAAATAATCTATACATACTATGAAACAAATTCGTTTCTCGCCGTCTAATCTTAGATCTTTTAAACTACGCAACGGATTTTAGTGTGGTTTCCATCAATAGACAGAGTGATTCAAGAGAAAGGTTAGTATGTATATGGTAGAAAAAAACATGTTTTTGTACGCTTACATTGCAAACGCTGGCTAAACCTTACGAGATAGATCAAAATAATGTACAACGTTAGTGTCTACATAGCACCCGTGCGGAGCCGGTCGCTAGTTTTGAACAAGAACATTTTCAGATGTTTGCAAGTACATTGTACATCTTGCCTAAAATACGAAATTCAGTTAACGTATGTCGATCGATAAATATACAGTAATGTGAGAGTAAATACAGTTACAGGAAGCCACGATACGAGAGTTCCTTATTAGTGACTACTTCCGGTAGAGCAAAGGACGTAGAGTGAAGTAGAGTGGGTACATTAAGCTGAGGTCATATAGTATGCAACTCGACATACAAGCAATGTGTATAGTATCGACAGCCCTGTTGGCTAATTGGAGGTATGTCTGCTTTGAGAGCTGAAGGGCGTGGGTTTTAAAATTCCCCAGGATAAACATTTTGTGGTATAAACAAATATGTGTTCTGTGTCTAGATGTTCTGTATATATAAATTTATAATATGTCACAAAAAAATATTTACGTATTTACATCAGTTATTTTATTTCCATAGTTTGCTTTGCTTAGTTTGGTGTCAGATCGCGCTGTGCGTAATGTCCTACAATATTTTTTTTAATACTTTATTGCACACTTTCCAATAATATGTACAAAAGGAGGACTTAATGCTAAAGTATTTTATAGCATTTATTGTGCAATCCATTTTTCATTCCATTAAATAAATAAAATAAATAAATATCGTAGGACTATACACACAGCGCCATCTGGCCCCAAACTAAGCAGAGCTTGTGTGATGGAAGTCAGATAACTGATAGAATACATAAATACTTTTTTTTTTGTAAATACATACTTATAATACATACAGAACACCCAGACACAGAACAAACATTTGTTTATACCACACTGTTTGTCCTGGGTGGGAATCGAACCCACGCCCTACAGCTCTCAAGGCAGACATACTACCATTGAGCCAACAGGGCTGTCATTGGACATTGGACATTGGACATAGGTACATGATACAATCTGGGTATCTTCAAGTCGATAGTGAATGGCAATCTTCTAGGTACTGTACTTCTCTGTACCATCTAAGACCGCATCATCAGCTAACATCAGGTCAGATGGCGGCCAAACGTAAGCCAATTAATTATAAAAAAAAATCACACTAACCATTAAAAACCAGCCAAGTGCGAGTCAGATTCGCGCACGAATGGTTCCATTATCTCTAAAAACGGCAAAAAAATCACGTTTGGTGTATGGGAGGCACCTTAAATATTTATTTTATTCTGTTGTTTTAGTAATTGGTGTTATAGCGGCAACAGAAATATATCATCTGTGAATATTTCAACTGTCTAACTATCACGGTTCATGCGATATAGCCTGGTGACAGACGGACAAGCAGACAGACTGACGGACAGCGGAGTCTTAGTAATAGGGTCCCGTTTTACCCTTTGGGTACGGAACCTTAAAAAATGCATAGCACAGCTACAGAACTAATTGCTGATATGTTTGCACTTATCATATCTGTTGCATTGCATGTCTGTTTACGGCCTTATATGTAGAAAACAATATGGGAGACGACGTTTCTGCGACGCAGAGTAGGCCGTGACCTGGATAATTCAATTTCATTCGTGTATCAGAGGTTGCTGGTTTTGAAATGTTTACATTAAAGATAAAAAGATTCATTCATACATAAAAATATAAGCTTATTTCCTCATTGCATATATACAAATCTCAGTAATGCATTCTTGAGTTTTTTTTTACCCGATTGCCTAATAAGATAGACTTTTTTGTTTGAAACATCTATTAGTGCGCCTTGCCAGTAAAATTGACTCGTATGCCATGATAAATAACTTCGATCACACTGTCACTTAACATCAGGTGAGAAGTGATTAAATTGCATAGCCTGTCAATCATTTTAAAAAAAAAACACCAATTCTATTTGACTAAATTGAGTCAAAAATATAACACCGAACCAACTGGAATACCGAATATTGGAATATTGCAATAATTTATATTTTTCTTTATAAATTTGACGGCGCTGGCACTTCATTGTGCTGTCAACGTCAAGCGTGACTTATCGCTGTCAAAGTCACTAGCGAAGCGTCTTCTTCTTATTCTTTGATTTTGGCGTCGCATTTTGAGCATTTGCCAGTGTCAAGTGTTTTGATATCTTTAAGCTTCATAAGTTAAAAGGTAAACAAAGTTCAGTCTTGGTCAAGTCCATTCCGTGTCAGTTAAGTCCAGTCTTGCAAAGTAGTGGCGACTTTACTATAAGCTTCGATGGAGTTTTGGAAGCAACTCGAAAAGTCATGTTTCACCATATTATATCATTTTCCCACACTCGCGCTTGTAATTCGGCACTTTATGAATAAAACACCACCATTTTTATGCATAAACACTCGAAAAAACACAAGTTTTGGAAAAAAAATATAACGAAGCGACACGACTCTTTCCGCGTTCGAGCTAAAACTCTCAGAGAAGTGTCCTGTCGATGGAGGCGGAACAGCAATCGTAAAAAAGGCATTTTGCAACGAGAAGGCGCCAGCGACTGCGACGAATCGCTCAATATGGCTATCCTGTGCTGATCTCTAACGTCTCTCCATGAATATAGACGAAAGCCTCCCGCGCTTTTAAAATTAAAATATTTCAAATGTTTTCGTTTGAATACATACTTTTATTTAACACCGGGACTTAGCATGGCCGAAAAGTCGAGATAAATACACAAAACTAATTTGATAGTATTTTGTGCGCGATTTAGTCAAGGAGATAAATATATTTATTTAAAACTTCAAGTAAAACCACGACTAAACTCCAAAGCTACGCACACACTGTATCGAGCCGGAAATTCCACGGCGCGGCAATGTCGCACCTTAATTAAATTCTATTATACGGCGGCAAAGATAAATAACTCGCGCCCGTAAGACGCTCCTCTGAAGTTGAAATTTAGAAAGAATGAAGTAATTTTCTTCTGCGGGGCGTTTGAAACGGGAACGGAACGTATTTGTAATTGGTTGTATAAGTTGGAGGCTGCTATTATAGTATTTATCTATCTGCTAGGAATTGTCATTAATTCTAAGTGTAATATAAAATTTTTGGTTTGTTTTTTTTTGTATTGACTTTTTTCTTGATTGGCAAGTGACATAGATACGTTGTGCCGTGTATGTGCAATCAATTTAAACAAGAAAATTGAAAATTATTTTTGTCACTTTTTTTATAAATGATTAGTTTTAAAAATTATGAAAATACAGCTTATAATTTAGTTATTTTTTCAAGCTTATATTTGACATTAAATTAAGACGAGTCGATTTTACGTGTATGCATAAAATTGAATTCTATGGATTTTGTTGGAAGCGGCTTGCATGTTCCTGCGGAGTTTATCAGGCCATCTGTCCACTTTATTGGTCCTACGCTATGCTCACCGGTCTCAATTCGAGAACTTTGTAGCCATTGACTTAGTTCAAAATACTGACAACAAAATTTAAATTCTGATGAATAGAAATTAAAACGCAGTAGAAAGTACGCCGTAGCCACTGTCAAAAAATCCCGATTAATTTATCCACTACAGGCGTCATACCTTACACACTTCTCACAAGCCTAGAAACACTAAATAATTATTAAATACATCAGTATGTCCCAGATCCCACACTAGAGTGACCTGTGTCATAGGTTCGAGGCTGTTCCTTCTAACAAACATTTATGTCATTGACAACTGTTAGCGATATTAAGTATTTAATTTGGATTGTATACTGTTTCTTTTAAATGCATATAATAATTGTTGTATTGACTAGACGTGGTACTAGTTGTCTGTGAGCGCGGCTTCAACCAATAGGACGCTAGTGGAGAGTGAAGTAGACAGAGTGGGGTTTTTACCTCTGGGCAAAGCCGCGTCTCACAGGCTGCTGAGTGCCAGCGTTCGAGACAACTCCACTTAATACATACTTGGTGAATATTTTGAATCATGTGAATAAAACAGTGAAATGTGAGTATTAACTAATTATTTTGTTTAAAATTCAACAATTTCAGCCTACAACAACTTCATTATGTTCATGTGTAGTGCCAATTATGAGTTTGTATTATATCGGGATGTAGCTATTGTGTAGATGATTGGTCATAATTTGGGACAGCAATGCTTATTAAGAATACTTTACAAAAAAAAGTAAAAAGTATATTAGTAAAAAAAAGTAAATAAAGTATTCTTAATAAGCATTGCTGTCTCAAATTATGACCCATTGGCACTCATAATTGGCACTACACATGAACATAATGAAGTTGTTGTTGGCTGAAATTGTTGAATTCTGTTCAACTGCTTTTGTTTACACCTCACATGAAATTTTGCACGTAAGCAATAGCGCTAGTCATGGTAGCGGATCGGCACATCTTCCATTTCATTTCAAAATAAACCCAGTAGATTTTATCTAATAACATACCGTCTGGCACTCAGTGGACGTTACTGACGGCGTGGACACACTTGTGCTGAGACAATAACCTTCTGCAGCTAAACGGACATAAAGGTCCGCTTTCGAGATGCTCAGGGATACTCGCTTTCGTACCAGACGACGTTACAATGCTTAGAATATAGCGCAAAAAATTCCTTAGGTTTCTACTCAATGGATTTTTGTTTGAGATATTTTTATTTTATTTTTAGTAACTTTTTTTTTATGGTTGACAGGATAGGTGTTTGACCACAGCTCACATGATGTTAAGTGATTGTGTGGTCAAAGATGTTAGCCTGGAATGAAACTGGAACTTTTTTGCTGGTGCTGATGCTGACAGGCTAGGTGTGTGCTCGCAACTCATCTGTTGTTAAATGACAGCGTGATCGAAGATGATAACAACTAGATTGAACTATGGAAACTGACGTGATTTTGACACGTTTTTGTTTTACTTATATGGGTTTAGTTACGTTTAATTTTATCAGAAACTTGGACTATAGTTTTTGCTCTGCTGCGCTCGTATGCCTACACTATATGGTTTACATTTGCATAGTTATTTCGTGACTCTGAACTTCAATAAAAAGTTCAGAGTACAGAAGCAGAGCTATAAGATTTACCCTGTGTCAAGTTGAACCTTTAGTGTATTATCCGTGTCTAAAAATTACAAGACTATTGTATATTTATTTTACAAAAGAACCGTCTGAACAACTCCACTTGTACTTTTCCACTTTCAAAAGGTTTCAAAGAAAACATATGACTATTACAATTTGTCGGCTCTCGTTTAGGTATCGGGACCTTTGGCAGTTTGATTTTATTTCAAAAACTCGGGAAATTGGCTCGGAAGTTATGACGTTTTGGACGTTGTCTGTATTGTACGTGCTTACCGTATCTTCTTGCAAATATGACCGTATCTCACTCTCTCCGTTCTACGACAGAATAAGTAGAAAAACGGCTCGCTACCATTCGTTCCTCATGGACGTTCCCATTATCCGTACGCAGCAATTCCGCTTTACTTTCTTAATGCGTACAACCCATGAATGGCACTCATTGCCGGCTTCTCTGAAATCAGAAATCAGAAACCTCTGTTTCTTATGAACAACAATTTGGACGTTTTTAAGGCTAGAGTGGATAAATTTCTTCTAGATTAGCGTGCTCCTCAATGCGAGTTCCTCAATCGCATCGTCGCTTTAGATTAGGCTTGTTGGTTGTTTTTGGGACGGATGAGATGGTAAGAGATAACGCCTGTCCATGACCATACACAGAACTTTGAGTGACAAAAAAGTCCAGGGCATCGCTGCATTGGCGCTCATTACTTTGACTTTCTTTTTTTTTCTTTGGTTTTGGCGTCGCTTTTTGAGCATTTTCCAGTGTCAAGTATTTACCATATTCTCAAGCTTCAAAGGTTAAATAAGTATCCTCGTAGCTAAAGTTATAGTCAAAGTCCAATCTTGGTCAAGTACGGTTCGTGTCAGAAAGTCCAGTCATGCTTTAGTAAAGTAGTGGTGGCTTTACTATAAAGCTTCGATGGAGTTTTGGAAGCAACACAAAAAGTCATATTTCACCACATTATATTATTTTCCCACACTTGCGTTTGTGATTCGGCACTTTACGAATAAAACACCACCATTTTTATGCATAAACACTCGACAAAACACTAGTTTTGGAAAAAATACAACGGGCCGACACGACTCTTTTCACGTTCCCGCCTAAACTCCCTTTCGATGGTTAACCTCAACAGCCCAGTAATTTTGCTAGCTGCAGTACCTACCCATCAAACTGGAACACAGTAATGTTTACACACTACTGCTTAGCGGCAGAACATACTGCGGTGGCACCTACCTAGACGACCTCCTGCTAAGGAGATCTACCACCAAGTGGTTGTCAAAAGTAAACAAAAAATAATGTTATAAGACAAAAAAAATCGCAACATTAATTGTGGTTATATTGCATACCTTTTTAAACTACCAGGATACCAGAAACTGAAAGTAGATGACAGTAACATTGTCGCAGCGAAATTGGTCACAGGACGCTGCCTCCACAACTGACACACGAAACTACAGTAATTTAACTTGTCCCTTATTCACTTGGGAATAAGCGTCATTTCTTAAGGGTAGTTTTGTCGTGTGTGATTTGAGCCACATTCGAGCTACGAATAAAGTTCTGGTGAATTTCTGTCAGTGAAATTTATGCCATTGCTATAAAATATGAGATGATGGCTCTTTAAATATCCTTCTCCAAGTGGTATTAGATACATAGATAAATAGGAGTAGGTACATAGATAGTTTCTTTATTATGTACACCAGGAATTAGATTAAGCAATGACCAGAAAAAAAATAAACATTGTGAGCTAGTTAATTGATTGATTCAGGCGTTACTTTGCGGAAGTGCATTTTGAATATTCAAGGTATATATTTAGTTTATTTCCGCTTAGCAGTCGTTCCAGTTACAAAAGTGATGAGGACTTAAATTTAACTAACTTGACAACAACTTATTAATTAAAAACCTAATCTTACTTAATATCTAGAACTAATTTGACATAAACTTAAAATGATTACTAATTGTCAAAAATCTATTTAAAATAACAATTTAAGATTTAGGATTTATTTAGGGTTTTAAGATTTGTGGTTATTTTAATTAGATTTTGATATTTCTCAAGTGAGGCTGCCGGAACACATCGTTAAATGCTTGGCGGAAGATTTTCAACTTGAGGGTGGTAGCTAGCCAGCCGAGTACTAGAAAGTACCCTACCACCATGCTATGGTTTCCTCACGATGTTTTCCTTCACCGGCAGCGCAAGCTAGTTGGGGTTTAAACCGACCGCGCTAACCACTCGGCTATCATCACTACAAAATCGCTTGTTTTGCTATGACTATGTTTTTGATGGTAATTGCATATGTTATAATACAATACAAAAGAAATAACTAGTACAAAGAATATGGGCATAAGCGAAAATCAGAACAACCGAACATGAAACAAAGTTTCAAACTTTTTGCATACCGCACATTTTGTTTTCTCTTTATTTCGGCCGCAAATAACTCAATCACAGCCAATCCATCAACCTGTCATCCAACACAGGAATACTTTCCAGCTTTTCAGTTTACTGCGTTACCTTAAATCTTCAAACCGGCGAAACAAAAGGGAATGGTAAGAACACGGCATTAAAATGGCAACATGGAAATGGGTCTCCCGCTCCCGATCACTCATTTGGGCCTGCCAAAACCAAACTCTCGTATTTGTTCGAAAAAAATGTATAAATATTTTGTTTCTGTTAACGAAGTAGTTAAGTCATAGAATAATATGGTGGTATATATATATATTTTTCTTTGGTTTTGGCGTCGCATTATGAGCATTTGCCAGTGTCAAGAGTTGTATATTTTCAAGCTTCAAAAGTTGAATAAGTTGTCTCAATTTCAATTTTTTTTTTGAAATCGAATGCAGTCCGACTGCTGCAGTAACTACCATCGGCAGATGGTTGTAGACCGTTGGCGCCATGACGTGCGTTAACTTGGCAGACCTCACCAACGAGCGCGGAACAGTGAGCAGCTTATGCCGAGCACGTGTGGAGCGGTTATGCCTGTAGCCGCACTCCTCGTAAGCCTCAAGGTTTATCCTGGCGTATACTGCCACTTGATAGATCAAAATGGCAAGCAGCGTCAGCATTCCCAGCTTTTAGCTCCCAGCTAATCCCAGCTCGTAGCTATAGTTATAGTCAATAGTTATAGATAAACCAAATAGTCCTACTACAAGGGTTTTTAGGGTTCCTTACCCAATTGTATTGTGCCCTATTACTAAGACTCCGCTGTCCGTTAGTCTGCCCGTCTGGCACCAGGCTGTATCTCATGAACCGTGATAGTTAGACAGTTGAAATTTTCACAGGTGATGTATTTCTGTTGCCGCTATAACAACAAATACCAAAAAACAGAATAACATCAATAAATTAAGGAGGCTTCCATACAACAAATGTGATTATTTTTCCGTTTTTATAGATAAGTTTATGTTTAAAGAACTTGATTATCATCGAAGACTATTACTGTTACTTACGTGATAACATGGTTGGACTTAAAAAAAAAAATCAGTCTTGAAAATTTTAATAAAATCATTATTGGTACGGAACCCTTCGTGCGCGAGCCCGACTTGCACTTGGCTGGTTTTTTTAATGGTTGACAGGTTAGACATTGGACCGCAGCTCACTTGATATCGAGTGGCGGTGTGGTGGAAGATGGTAAACACACCTAGCCTGGAATGTAACTGGCTTTCAAATGAGGCTGCCGGAACACACACTAATACTAATATCTGAGCGTGACCCCTTTTACATAATTACTTGAGTAAATAATCTCTTTTCTTTGTTTCAGGTAAGTGCGGTGAAAAAGCTGGATACAGCAAAGGTTTTTTTATAGTTGACAGGCTATGTGTTTGACCCCTACTCACCTGATTGTAAGTGATGATCTAATCGAAGTTGGTAAGCACACCTGGCCTGGTATGGAACTGGCTCTCAAGTAAGGCTGTCTGAACACATTAGATGTGCATTTTTCAACTTGAGGGTCGAGTACTAAAAAGTATTACCAGCAAGCTATGGGTTTGCTCACGTGGTTTTCCTTCGCCGGCAGCTCTAGCTCATTGTTGAGGTTTGAACCCACATCCTTCGGCGTGTGACCCTACCGCTAACTACTGAGCTACCATCGCTACAAAAGGTGAAAAGAAAGCCAAATGTACGCTGTTCTAAGAAACGCCCCAGTTCTATGATCAAAACAAACTAAATACGGTCATCGAAGCATCATCCACAGAAACCTCATTTCCAAAAAGATCATGAAATTGAGATTTAGGCGCGGGATCGGGAAAGTTTTCTTTGCGAAAAAATATTCATTATAACTTTGGTGTACGCTACTCATACTAATTCTCCGAGGATGTGTCGCACGACAAATAGACGCAAAAGCAATTTTCTATGTTATTACGGCATCCCTTGCTTCATTTTGCACCTGACTTGACATCAAAACTTGTTATCTGAAGGTTAATTTTGGCGGCAAATTAGTCCTCGGTAATTATAAATCGTCGGCAGCTCTGTGATTTGTTTTCGGAAATTATGATTTAAAACTTTGCCTTGTTTAGAACACTTCGTTTCTAGGTATAAGGCTGAAATCACACTAATATTATAAATGCCAAAGTTTGCCTATTTTTAGGGTTCCGTACCCAATGGGTAAAAAGGGACCCTATTTTTTTTTGTGTTTGACAGGCTAGTTGTTTGACCACAGCTCATCTGATGTTAAGTGAAGGTGTGGTCGAAGATGGTAAAGCACACCTAGCCTGGAATGGAACTGGCTCTCAAGTGAGGCTGCCGGAACACACCGTTAGATGCTTGGCGGCAGATTTTCAACTTGAGTTTGGTTGCTAGCCAACCAAGTACTGGAAAGTACTCTACCACCATGCTATGGTTTCCTCACGATGTTTTCCTTTACCGGCAGCTTAAGCTCATTGTTGGGGTTTGAACCCATGCCCTTCGGCACACTAACCACTGAGCTATCATGGCTACAAATACCCTATTACTAAGACTCTGCTGTCCGTCCGTCTGTTAGTCTGTCCGTCTGTCACCAGGCTGTATCTCATGAACCGTGATATAACAACAAATACTAAAAAACAGAATAAAATAAATATTTAAGGGGGCTCCCGTACAACAAACGTGTTTTTTTGCCACTTTTATAGATAATGATAACACGGAACCCTTTGTGCGCGAATCCGATGAAATAAAATTCAGACAGAGATTGAGATTACACTTTTGATTAGCTCATGCACTACTTTTTTGCTCAGTGGTTAGTGCGGTCAGTTCACATGCCGCAGGGCATGGGTTCAAACCTCAACAATGAACTTATCACCTTATGTCGTGTCGTCTACATAAAGACGGGCTAAATAGGAAAATTAATAAGTTGTACATTATCAATTTGTATTTGTATCAATTAATAAATTTGCGTAGGTACCATAATGGTTGATGGAGGAAAAAAATTGACGCAAAAATTTTATTTTATTTATTATTTTATTTATTATTTTTAATGAAAGAGTGTTCCGACAGCGTCATGTGTAAGCCAGTTCCATTCCAAGCTAGTTGTCTTTACCATCTTCGTTTATTTTTAAAATAGAATTGATGTAATCCAACCGCGTATTTATTTTACCGTCACCACTAAAGCTTACCTCAGTATAAAACTAAATCCAAGTTAAAGAAGAACCTAATGAAACTCGATTGCTTTGTTCCCCTCGTACCAGCTACATTGAATGGCAACATCAATTGCAAGAAGTCTTTTAAAGGGCTTTACACACAGTTATCAACTCTACTAGAAAAAAATATATTTTGTAAAATTATATTGTTACTATGTTGGTATGTAGGTATATTGACGTTTAATTAAGTGTTTCACCTTTTTATTCAAAGTCAAAATTGTAATTATAGATAAAACTCAAAATACAAATCATTAACTCATAAATTTATGACACCAATGTTACATGTCACTTCAAAATCTTAAACATGTCATTAGATGAGTTTTAAAACACTGATTACGTCATGTCAAAATAAGGTATGTCAATATAAAAAAAAATATTGTCAATATAAAAATATGTCAAAACCAAAAAAATATTGTCAATATAATAAAATGACATGACGAAAAAATCATAATTACTTACTAGTAATTCAATAATCTTTAAGTTTCAAATCTCTTTATTACACACACGAAAAAACATAAAAAAAATAGAGAACAAAATAATAAAAACTGTACTTTAGGCATTACGTGAAATGTAACATAAGGTAGCGCTTTTTTTTGAACCCACGCCCTTCGGCATGTGAACCGACCGCGCTAACCACTGAGCTATAATCGCTATAAAAGAAACAGTATGTTAACTTTCGAGTAAATTACACCTGATGATCAAACTCTTGTGATTATAAAACTGAGACGAAAAAAAAAATGTGTTAAGGTGGTTCGATTTCCATACAAATAATTTTTTGCCATTTATAAACAAATGGAGCATAATTTTACAGTGAAATCACAGCTTCTGGCATTTATTTTGGTCTTTATTTGCGGTAAATCACAATTGCTTGAATAAAACAGAAGATACAACAGGAAATCGAACCACCAGTGAAAAAAAAACTAAACAAAAAGATTCTTCGGATAAACAACTTTTACTGTCAACCCTGAAATCGTGAAATAGATCTAACGGAAACCCAAAATAGGTCTAATTGGGCATTAAACCCGATAATTTTAATCAACTAGCTCTTCAGCTAGTTAAATCATGTAAACCAATGAAGGACTTAGAGCAGTAGTCAACATTAGCGTCGGCGGAATCCAAAATCCAAATTATTTAGCAGTTTCAATATTCAGAGATGAGTCAATACCTAAATGCAAAAGTATCTGATGGGATTTGGGGAGGTAAACAATTCTGAAGTTAAATTATACACAAAAGGATGGGGCAGTGTCCGGCCACTTTTTTCCGGCAACAATTTGCCTACTAGTCATTTCATTCACTGTTAGAAATATTTTACAGAACCGTAACCAAAACCGTTTAACGTATTTTCAAAAATTAAGTAGACAACGTAAGACGCAGTACATATTGTTATCCCACTAATATTGTCAATGTGAAAGTTTGGATGGATGGATGGATGTTATATACTCTTTTACGTAAATAACTACCGAATGAATTTTGATGAAATTTGGTATGGAGGTAGCTGACACTCTGGATTGACACATAGACTACGTTTTATCCCGAAAACATGTAGCATGTAACACCGTGGGGCGCAGCTAGCTGTTTATATTTTCTACACTCTATTATAAGACAATTTTACAATACGAATGAAGCTCAAATAAAACCTACAAGTCGTTAAGTCGGTGACTACTAGTGACATTTTAAATTAGATGACACAGGGAATTAGTGATATGACACATTTATCAGTTTCAGGTTTTTTTAATGTAAAGTAATGAGACGAATGAAACATCGGGCATCGCTGGCGCTCATTATTTTGAAACATTCCATGTTTGATTTCACTAGCCCTAAGACTAAAAAGGACAAAACCTTTTGAGTTAGTGTATTAGTAATGTCAGTGCAGTGAGTGAGTGTGCTTATTATAGAACACATGAACAAAGTGTCTTCCCCTTAATAGAGACAGTAAGAAAAGTGTCGATGGACGCATTCTTAGAATATACTCTACTTAGCAATTTAAGTTATATTAAAATTACTTATTAGTCTCAACTAGGCTAGATTGTAATAGCAATGAGGTATCTATCATCAGAAAGATACATCATCAGAAGGAAAAAAAAAAAAAAAACTAGCCCTGTACCGTTCATACCAAAACGTTTAGCGTTTTTAGCTTAACGGCAAAATATCTGGTACCACGGTGGTATTTACCTAGACGACCTCTTACTAAGGAGATTTGCCAAATTGTTAGTCTCATAACAGCGACGACTGTTCAACAGACCTTTGAGCGGCTTATATATGACTTTTTGGCTGACAACTAAACTTCTATGACCATCTTAGTTAGTCTGAACTTGACTGACACGGACTGGACTTTGACAATAACTATAGCTACAAGGCAACTTATTAAAATATCAAAACATGACACTGGAAAATGCTCAAAAGTGACGCCAAAATTAAAAGAAGAAAGTAGTTTCGTTTTAAATAAAAGGAGGCAGATACAATTTTCAATATTGAATTCAGGCTGCCTTTCGATGCAACAAAAAATCCGGCCAAAGTACCTGTAAAGTGTACATCACTATAGAGACAATATTTATGTAAGGTTCATAATGAAACGGATCTAACTTTCAGCGAGCACAAACAGATAGTAACATCAAACTTGTGTGCAGGTTTGTTTTAAGACTAAATCAACTTAATTATGTTATCTGAGAGTTGAATGCAGCGAGACTTTGGACTAAGGTTATATAAATGCGGCACGATAAAAGTGTTGTTTGTTTATTTTATATAAAATTCATTCGGCTATTCTAAAACAAACTTATTTTATTATGCTCTAACCGAAATATCATACGCAGGTACGAGTACATGGTGACAATCCACCATGTGCGCACAAAATGTTTCGATTCCACTTTTTTTTTCGCGGCGCTGGATTATGGAACTCGACGGGACATTTTTTTATCTACAATCAAGCAGACGTGCTGTCTGATGGTAAGTAATCACCATCGCTTACATATCTACAATACCAGTGACATTACAAATACGTTCCCGACCTTTTAAGAATCTATTAACATGACTTTTGAAGAACCCAATGTTGTAGCTCCGCGGGAATACGTACTGAGTTTACAGTGTCTAAAAATCCAGAGTAAGTAGCTTTTTTCTAGATAAGCGTGCTTCAACCTAGACCACATTGTTGCTTAATATTGAGCGGGGTATGGTCAAATGAGAACCTGTTAAGAAACAAAAAAAACATACTTTTGTGAGTTCTTGGATACTTAAAAATAAATAAAGGCACAGCAGGACAGGACAGGACAGGCCAGGCAGGACTGTGAGTAACTTTTTTTTTTAATAATTTGGTGTTTTGACCACAGCTCACCTGATGTTAAGTGACGGTGTGATCGAAGATGGTAAAGCACACCTAGCCTGGAATGGAACAGGCTCTCAAGTGAGGCTGCCGGAACATACCGTTAGATGCATGGCGACAGATTGGCGAACTTGAGGGTGGTAGCTAGCCAGCCGAGTACTAAAAAATACTCTACCACTATGCTATGGTTTCCTTACGATGTTTTTCTTCACCGGCAGCTCAAGCTCATTGTTGGGGTTTGAACCCACGCCCTTCGCCATGCAAACCTACCGCGCTAATCACTGAGCTATCATCGCTACAAAAATATATTACTGTTTCATATTTTAATCTTGAAATTATTTCATAAAATTAAATTAATTTGAATATTACTGTCGTGGTCTCTACTTCAAATTCCAATCAAGAACAAACTTAAACGACAGCGACAAAATTTAAATCGTGTCCCGACATTTCAATTCTCATTACCAAGTTGCAATTAACAACCACTTCCGCTAAATAAACAATCGAATCTCAAATAAACAGAAGTAAACGACGATGCCAAAATATCGTCAAATAATTAAGCTTTCAGAATACGAGCCTTGTTTAGAGGCAAACAAGGACTCTTAATTTTGGAAGACCTAACTTAAATTACGGGAGGTTGATACGTAAACAAAGGGTGAATAAAATTCTGAAGGATAGGCAACGCTCTGACAACGCCCCGGTTATTATAGGTCCCCATAGGTGACCATTAACCATCAAGTGGTCCGTCACTCGTTTGCCACTGTTTTACATTAAAAAAAAGTTCATCATTGTTGGTCTCGGCTAAAACTAAATTAGGAGACGTACACAAATTGCCTGGTATAGAAAATTATCCTATTACATTTGACTAACGAGATCAACATAAGCTGTCAATATGTGTTACACTGGTAGTAGAACTCCTTAGCACGAGGTCGTCTAGGTAGATACCACCACAGTACCAGAGTCTGAAGTGTGTAAACTCTCATATAATTTTCGACATATAAATGCTCTCATATAAATTCGACAGCCCTGTTGGCTCATTGGAAGCATATCTGCTTCAAGAGCAACAAGCATTTTGTGATATAAAACCGAATGTTTGTTCTGTGTCTGGGTGTATTGTATGTATTATAAGTATGTATTTTTTACAAAAAAAAAGTATTTAAGTATTCCATCAGTTATCTGATTTATTTATTTATTTATTACATAACATACAAAACAGAATGCAATAACATTTACAACAATTCAAATACCTACACAATTTTGATCTGTATTGCATTCCAAGACTATGCATGTCCCATTATTAGATTCCCATAGTACAAGCTTTACTTAGTTTGGGGCCAGATGGCGCTGTGTGTCCTACGATATTTATTTATTTATAGAAAAGAATGTAGCTTATGGTAATCCTGACTTTTTTATTAGCGTTATTGAATATTATATATCGAATGTAACTTTGTCTAGATTCTCTGATTAGAATTTATTTTGTAAATTTAAATTTTAGTCTCTAATATTAATGAGTGTTTGATACGCATAAAACTCAATATAATTATTACGTATCAATAATCCTGTAACATCTTCCAATCCCACTAAAAAGGGTCGCGGCAATAAAAATAAAGCGTCACCCATCCCGCTACGCCATCCGCGCGGGGTATACAAATCGTGCCCGTGGAAGAACAAGTCGGTACATAGGGCATCTAGAAAAGCTAGAATATAATAGAATATAATTTTATTGTACACCAACAATCGACATAACTATATACATATATAAAAGAAGAAACTGACAGACTGATCGATCAACGCACAGCTGAAACTACTGGGTCTGAAAGGATGAAGGTGTACACTAACAAAGGGTATTTAAAAATTCCACCTCTAAGGATGCAAAATAGAGGTTGGGAATTTATATGAAACTTCGTTTTTTGACACATTAGTATCTATATTGCATCCGTGTGAAGCCGGTGTGAGTAGCTAGTTGTAACAAAAATATTTTAAAAAGAACTAAAGAAAAAAAAACAAGGTCTAAACTAATTTTTCGTAGTAAAACGATGGTATTTTTATGAAAACGACAAACGAAACGCTCCCCAGATGTTATGAGATATCGCAAGTCCATAACCATTGCAGTGATTTACAGAACTTGGTAGCAAAACAAAGTCCAGGGCATTGCTGCTTTGAAATTGATTATTTTAAGACTTTTGGATGATTAGTCTCAACAACTAAGTAATTTCGCTAGCTGTGATACCCTTCAAACCGTCAGAATATTTGGTGCTGCGGTGATTTCTACATAGTCGATCTCCTGCTATGCTAATCTACTACCAATTCTTTGCCTTTTTTGTGTGTGAAAAAGTGGTCAACAAGTGACAGGCCACCTGATGGTAAGTGGTCACTACCACCTATGAACACCTACAACTAACCGGATAATTATTATCAGAGCATTGCCTACCTTTTGGACCCTATTCCACCTGTGTTGACTTTAATAAAAAATTTCAAGCGAGCTTTGTCACTGTTGCTTACTCTACGTCGTTTATATGGATGTGCCCGTTCCGTACGAGTGGACGCTCGGCTGACACCTGTACTCTGTCGCTATCGAATTGGGGAAGACGTATGGAGCACATCGTATCATCATATACGTCTTTCGTTTTTGGTTTGTTTGGTAGAACACCGTCTGTATGGTTCGTCTTTTCATGATTCAAGGATATTTATTGATGAGTGCATATAAGAACAGATCTTGTTTACTAAAATAGTACTGTGCCGTATAAACCACATCTTACAAAGTTGTGCAATAAAGTAAGTTAAATATATATATATATATATATTTTTAATGTAAAAAACAGTGAGACGAACGAGACGCTCTCTTGATGGTAAGAAAAAACTCCTGTTCTGTTCTGTATCACTGCAATGGTCATGGCTATTGCAGCGATACACAGAACTCTAAGTAACAAAACGAAGTCCAGGGCATCGCTGTTTTGGCGCTCATTACTTTGGAGACTTTCGATGGTTAGTCTCAACAGCCCTATAATAGCACCAGCTGCAGTACTCTTTAAACCAGAATACAGTAACGTTTACACACTTCAGAATCTGGGGCTGCGGTGGTATCTACTTAGACGACCCACACATTGACAGCTTATGTCAATCCCGTACATTTTGTTACTTTTTTATTAGCGTTATCGTTAGTCAAATGTTACTTAGTCTGTTTAATTGTAGCCAGCCCAGTAATTTCGCTAGTTGCAGTAGGTACCCTTCAAACCGGAACACAGTAATGTTTATACACTACTGCTTAGCGGCAGAATAACTGGTACTGTGGTACCAGTTATTCTGTGTGGACCACCAAGTGAAATATAAATTACTACTAATACCGCGTTGTTATTACTACTAAAAACCTATGTTACTCAGGGATAATGCAGCATTCTAATGGTGAAACAATTTTTAGAATCGATCCAGTAGTTTTGAGCTCGTTACAAAAATACAAAAATTCAAAAATACAAATCTTTCCTCTTTATAATATTAGAGTAGATCACTTCATCTAACTATACTTCAATAAGGATAAAATTTTCATTAAATTCATCGGTAAAAATATTCGCGATTTTGTAGTTGTGCCTGTGGTAAAAGTTTATAAAAATAAGTAAAAATGATACCCGGCTTAGGAAGCCTGAACCTTACAACCCTGTATAACTTTTTGAAAATATATTCATCTTTTAGCGTAGTCGAGTAGAACTAGCAGCCTATTGCCGTATTAGGCAAAACGTGGTTTGTCGCACCAGCACCGGGCGCGGCCCATTTCCAATTTGCGCCTATCAATCAACACCAATCTCGCTGAGTGGATTACGACCAAATGAAATTTGCATAGCTACCCGGCCCTGGCGCGGACTGCGCGCTGTATCCGATATTTACTGCTGTGCCTGAATGTGATCATGTCCACACTGGGATTTTCAGTAAAAAAAGTAGCGTTCATAACAAAAGTCGCACCGAACGGGCTCGCGCAGATAGGGTTTTATATACTATGTATCCAATCATGCTATATCGTATCGATTGTCGGTATTGTATGACAGTGAGTCTTAAGAAATGTATGGACTATTTCACGATGTACATTACGTCTATGGCATCTGAATGTTATTAGAATAGAATATAACTTTATTATACACCAAAACAAAACACAACAACATACAATTTTAGTCCACACTGAGATGTTCAGTGAAAAAAGTAGCGCTCATAAATCGATGCGCGCTGTTCACATAAATATCATCACGCTGATATGAGCACTGATGCTATTAGATGTATCTAATCATGCTATATCGCATCGATAGTCGATGTTATTTAACAGCGAGTCTTAAGATAATTATGTTTAAACTATAAGATGTCTACTAATGACATAATTATTTTGAATTTGACTGTATTTCAATACGCCTTATAGATATAGTAGATAAAAATATTTTTACAAGTAAATACAAATATTTTATAATTAATGTAAGTTCAGTAACCACCTACCCAACATGCTGTAATATTATTATATCTATTCAGGTGACAACAAACACACATTCAAACTTTCACATTTACAATATTCATATTCATATTCATATTTATTGGTAAATATAATTTACATGTCCAATATACTTATTGTACGTACCGTACACACATTCATAAAATTACATCAGGAATAATTCATAATAATAATAAAATAATTAGTGTAATGTCACTTTTTCAAAGCCTATAAATAATTTTGAAAACTTTTCAAAAAGCGTCCAGTTTTATTAAAAATCAGACTACTGACGCTTTTTGGTGCGGACGGAACAAACGGCGGAAAAGCCGCGAGCGACAAAGCGTCGCGTCAAAAATGTGCAAAAGGCAGCTACTGCTCCAAAAAGAACCACGTGCCATACGACAGTCAACAAAAAAAAAAAAGAAATTGGTATTCCTTTCAGTACCTAAATATTCTGAATTCAGGAATACAGTGTGCGATGACATAAAAGACTTGCAAATATATATACACTTGTTCTATATCCATAGTGCAAGTCTATATATTATGGGTTTTCTTTGATAACTTAAATTTATTTAGTTAATTGATTTGTTTTAGATACTAATTTACAATAAATAATAATTTAACATTTAAATTCTTAAAATTCTTTATTACAATTTTCAGCTGCTGCCCCCGTACTCTCAGCTACTTATTGCAATTCCCGTTAGACACTCAGTTAATAGCTACACGACTATATATCGTATGCCTGCGCAATAAGGTACGTAGTCGCGTGGCATTTTCGTAAGCGCCTAACAGAAATTGCAATAAGAAACTCTGAGTATAGGGGCGATTTCATGATATTTTATAATGAATCGATAATAATTTTTATATATTCATATGAATTTGATATACTTTTACGTGTATGCTTGTAAATTTATATTTATCAATAAATTACTTCGACTTCAAATTAGGAATCTGCGTTAATACTGGAAAAAAGTGTTATTTACACTTTAAAACTGAATTATTTTCGCAATGGTAGGTATCGTATAAATTGCAAAAGACTATTTTTAATAATACCATACTAAAATAGTTTTTAATAGGCATAGTTGTAAAAATACCTTAATATCAATTGGACCGGTTTTCCAAATCGTCATATTTCGGGATGTCTAGTGTAGGATTCATACCTTGAAATTTTTCAAATAAAATTAAATGTAAGTGAAAAATTAAGGACCAACTAGAAGTAACATTTCATTGGCTAAAAAGTGATTAAAAAAATTCACTGTAAACAATCGTAACACAGTAATATCTCTAAAGATTTATGTGCATACATAATTATCATGTTTATTCGATAAAACTTACGTCCAATTCAAATTTAGCCATAAGGCGAACAAAATAAAACTTACAATTGTATATTCTGTTATAACCAACGCTCAAAATTACTTCGCGATAAGAAAAGGTACCCGATACAATTTCTACCTTAAACGATGAGTTGTAAAATTCAAAATTGCGTATCTCATTTCCGGGCAAGTGTACCGCCGGACGAGTATTGAGCCTTCAACCGCGTTGTTATTAGTTTTACGGTGTTTTTATAGCTTTAATTGAAGTTGACGCCGTTTTCGTGCGTTTTTATGGCTTGTTTTATTTGTGTTTCGCCGCCGCGAATTAAAAAATGAGGGTTATTTTGTACAACACCATGTATTTCCAATGAATTAAAGGTCGCGTTCGCGTTGATAGTGCTAATGCATTTTATGATTGTATCCATTTACAATGTTAATACGTGTAATGTCACAACAGTCTTTTTTTTTGTTTTGGCGTCGCATTTTGAGCGTTTGCCAGGGCCAAGTGTTTTCTATTTTCAAGTTTCATAAGTTTAATAAGTTGCCTCGTAGCTGCTGTAGTTATAGTCAAAGTCCAGTCTTGGTCAAGACACGGATTGTCCGTGTCAGTCAAGTCTAGTCATGCTTTAGTAAAGTAGTGGCGACTTTACAATAAAGCTTCGATGGAGTTTTGGAAGCAACAGGAAAAGTCATGTTTCGCCAGATTATATCATTTTTCCACACTCGCGCTTGTGACTCGGCACTTTATGAAATAAAAACACAGCGTTGTATTTTTTTCCAAAACTAGTGTTTTGGACACGGGGCGACACGACTCTTTACGCGTTCACGCCAAAACTCGACGCGTACTTCTCAGGGTTTGGGTAGGTACTAGAATCTATACATTTTCAGGTTTTTTTTTGCGTTCATAATAGTTACGTTTAGTTTACTTTGAATAGATCTACGGTTGGCCACCTGGTTATTCCCTGTTCTAACTCCACCGTGGTCGTTCCTAGACCCACCCATGTGGAAGTCTTTTCTCCTCGGATAGGTTAATAGAAATTTCTAGGAGTAGTCGGCATTCGATTAGTTAAACTGTGACTTAGTTCAAAGGCTTCCATGCCCTGTTTCTCGGATGCTACTCGTTCTGGCGAATTCGACACAGTATTACATTGTCTCTTGTGCTTCGTCCCAAAGCTTGAGATTTTGGCGATACTCAATGTTTTTTATATCCACTTTTTCTTGTTTTTGGCATCGCACTTTTTGAAAGAAAGAAAGAAAATTAAATTTTATTTTGTAACACCACAGTACAAACACAACAAATGGAGACAAACAGTTATAAAACAGGGGCTCACCTCAACATAATACTGGTCATACTACTTTTGCATTTTTCTTGTGTCGAATATACCTATTGATTTATTTATTTCATAACATACAAAAAATAGAATGCAACAATTGTAATAAATTAATTATAATATGAAAAATCATTTAAGTAAGTCTAAGAGAGCGCAAAACTCACAAAAAGATAAGTCAAGGACGAGTCCGGTGATACTCTAGTAAAAAAGCGGCAACTTTACTGAAAACTTTGACGGGATTTTGGAAATAATACAAAACATGATAAATAGCATAATGCAATGACTTGATTCAAAGTCAAAGTTAATTTATTAATAAGTTTTAGGTACATCGAGATCGTTAAATAATATAGTCGTGTGGTTTTCCGAAACTTGATATTGCAGGCGTATAAATATTATTAAAATAATGTACATTTACTATTAATGGCCTATATTGAAATTTGAAATAAATGAAATGTCAATTGAATTATTATATTTTACGCGTTTCTGTAGAAAACTTTGACTAGTTCTACTAAAAGGTTACTTGATTTTAAACTAGACGTGTAGTTTATGTTACCAAGCCGTCAGTTTGCCTCTTGGTCCACGATTGCACAACTGACTGCATAGCGGAGGTCAATGGGTACGACGACTCGTGACAAGAACGTCTTTATGTCTTTCTTTGTTTCTCCCTCTGCTACGGGATACTGCATGAAGATTTTAAGGATCTTCCAAAACTTAATTGTCTAATTTTATTTACAACTCAGGTTCTACCGTGTATGCTTATATCGATTCAGCTACATTACATTATATTTCCGGAAAAGTGTATATATATAGAATTTCATTTTATGTATCACCGTATTTTTACCTACGACGGAACAGAGACGGTATATATGCGTTTGGGGTGAGAGGATGTTTGTTTGTTTGTGCAATTCCATGTTGCCATTTTTCTTCAAAACTACTAGTCCGATTTAAATGCAGTTTTCAGCTATGGGTTTGGGTTTGATTGGTGCATGTTTTTAGATAAGTGTTACGGTGACAACTCACCAGGGGGCGCTGCAGCAAACTTTTTTTGTGCAAATCCATGTTGCCATTTTTCTCCTAAACTTCTAGTCCGATTTCAATGCAGTGTTTAGTTATGGGTTCGGATTTTATTGGTGCATTATCTTAGATAGGTGAAATTACTTTTTAACCATTGTGGGTTTTTTCAAAATTCTTAATTTTGTTTTTTATTATTTTGTTACTCGGATTGTTGTTCGGATATTATGAACTGTGGATGAAAATAAACATGTTTATGTTTACTTAACAAAGTAAACATTAAAAGATTTATTTCGTTTCCAGGTTAAGCAAATACCTTCCAGGTAAACGTGCTACATATTAGACCGCATCCAACGGAAACTATTTGGAATTAAAAAAGTTCAAACTACTTTGGGGTTTTGCCAAAGATTTCGTCGATTTTAACTTAGTAGACATTGTGCTACTAAGTAGCAGTGTAAACATTACTGCTTACAGATTGAAGGGTATTACGGCTAGCAAAATCACAGAGCTGTCAAGGATAACCATTGAATGTCTCAAAATAATGAGCGCCAAAGCAGCGGAGCCATAGACTTTGTTATTTTGCTCAAAATTCTACCGCTGCAAATGTCAAATGTTATGCGATAGGAGTTATTTCTTTCTACAAGGAAAGCTTTACATCGTCTAATCACTTTTTTAATGGTTGATATTTTTATTTAATTTTTATATTACACACAGCGCCATCTAACCCCAAACAAAGCAAAGCTTTAACTATGGAAGTCGGATAACTGATATAATACTTAAACACTTTTTATTTTTGTAAATAATGTAATACATACAAAAACTTGTAATACATAAAGATAAGCTGATATGCTAGATGTTCGACCACAACTCACTCATTGACTTGAGATTAAAAAGATATATGTGATTTTATGTTGCGACGGAAATAGAATTTCGGAAACAGAAATACCACATCGTGCGGTTTCAAAGTTTTTACTTATGCGGGATTACTCACGTTTAATTATATCGGATACCGACTATAGTCGGCCACACTCGGTGGCCTTCTTCATGGAGACAAAGCTGAGTGCAACGCACACGCGACCTTGTCTCACTTCGCATTACGGGCCGCTACGTGATTTGAAGACAGTGAAGCATGTGAAGACGGCGGTTGGTAGGCTGGATGTAGACGAAAGCCAGAGTATCCGACATAATTAAACTTGAGTTTTTTTTATGTAAAAAATAATGACACGAACGAGACGCTCTCCTAATGGTAAGAATTAACGCCTGTCCATGACCATTGCAGTAATACACAGAACTCTGAGTAACAAAACAAAGTACAGGGCATCGCTGCTTTGGCGCTCATTACTTTCGAGACTTTCGATGGTTAGTCTCAACAGCCCAGTAATTTCGCTAGCTGCAGTATCCTTCAAACCGGAACACAGTAATGTTTACATACTAAGTACTGCTTAGCGGCAGAATAACTGGTACTGTGGTGGTACCACCTAGACGATCTCCTGCTAAGGAGATTTACCACCAAGTAATCCCACATAAGTTTTTTTTTTTTTTTTTTTATGGTTGACAGGCTTGTTGTTTGACCACAGCTCACCTGTTAAAAGTAAAATAAAAAGTATACATTATAGTAAGCATGTGCCGTGCGGTCAAGTGTACGCTTACGCTTAAAGCTATAACTTCAGAGACATAATTATACAATATAAACTTTAGTGCAGATTTGCTAACAAAAGTCACATTTTCTCTGAGCAAAAACCGAACTTGCAAGTTAAATCCTTCTCCGACCTTTTAATTTTCTGCAAAGTCAGCGTTGGAGACCAAGACAGTGACTTTTTTGTCTCAATTAGGTACAATCTATCGATTCGTCGTTAATCTCAATTGACACGATCAAGCTGTTTGGATACGGGGTATAAACGTCCGTGGAACGGTCATCTGTCTTTCCGATAGGGAAAACAAATTAAAGCCATCGACTGTTGGTGTGTTTTTCTTATTTGAAAAGGGCTTAATTATTGGGTTTGTTGTTTTGGTTCCATTAGATTAGACTTTCAAATAAGATTTACATTTGGATTTAATTCGATAAGATTGTAAAGGTTTCAGATTGAGCATGCTTTTGTTTTTCTGTCCATTTCGTGCTGTTCACGTCATTTGTTTTAAACCAACTTCAAAGAAAGAGGAGGCTCTCAACTCATCGTCTCAACCTTTTTTACATAAATAGGTTAAAACGGCTTAGCTGCATAAAGTCTGTTTAAAAGAAAGATTATCTACTTAAAAATCTCATAATATAGCAAAACATGCTTTAAATATGTACTAGGTGTTAGTAAGTCTTGGTATGTAATTGTCTAGTTCATAAGGTTCGTTTGTTCGCTGTACTTTTTTCTTCACAAGGTATGCACAATAAAGAGATATAATTATCTATCTATCAAAGTGACCCATATTTGTATTCTAAGTGTTTTATTCCGATTTCAGTTGAAGCTCTACGCGATCACATATCATAATATGCCTTCGCAATAAGGTTCACAGTCGCAGAGCTTATTCGTAAGTGCCTAACAGAAATCGCTTTTTAAACTCAGTACAGTTGTACTTAGTTAAAGATTAATAAAATAAATAACATAGGACATTACACACAGCGCCATCTGACCCCAAACTAAGCAAAGCTTGTGCTATAGAAGTCAGATAACTGATAGAATACTTAAATAGTTTTTTTTGTAAATACATACAGTACACCCAGACACAGAACAAACATGTTGTACCTACTGTAGATTTATTGACATCGCAAGAAAAAAGGTCACTTTGGTCACTTTAACATTGTATCACATGCTTTAGATAATAACACAAGAAGTATACTAAGTCAACATCCACCCTTACACCACTAAGCTTTAGGTTAATTGAATGGATAGAGGCAAACACAAACTTTCATGGCAACATTTATGCTAACAGACATTTTGTAAGGCAGGTCCCAGTATCTTCGGCGAGTCAATATTAATAAAGGATCCGTCAATTATCGATGTGTAGCGATGCTTAAAATTGTGGTCTGCGCCGTCAAGGGTTGTTTGATAGACTAGCGACCTCGCAAACTATCTCAGATCTAAAGTTCTAGATACTTCGATTATTCTATAACTTGCTTTAGTTATCGACAAATTATGGCACCTCAACAATTACATTATTATTACCTACATATCCCTCCTCTGACGGACTTTTAGATTAAGTTTTTTTGTATATATTTGTAAAAAGCATTTAATAAATAAAAATAAAATAAATATCGTAGGACATTACACACAGCGCCATCTGACTCCAAACTAAGCAAAGCTCGTACTATGGGAATCAGATAACTGATAAAATACTTAAATACTTTTTTTTTGTAAATACATACTTATAATACATACAGTACACCCAGACACAGAACAAACATTTGTTTTATATCACAAAATGCTTGTCCTGGGTGGGAATCGAACCCACGCCCTACAGCTCTTGAAGCAGACATGCCAATGAGCCAACAGGGCTGTCAATTAATTTATTTAAGATATTTTAATTTATAATAATACATTATTATGTTTCATAAACATAATAATGTATTAAGATCGATCGATCTAAGTCGCTCAGCGAGCTACGTAAAGAGCTATGCTTGGCATTTCTCTGAAGGATCGTATCCGAAACGAAGTAATTCGCCAGAGAACTAAAGTCATAGATATAGCTCAGCGTATTAGTAAGCTGAAGTGGCAATGGGCTGGATATATCTGTCGCAGAGCTGATAATCGCTGGGGTAGACGACAGTAGACGTGTTCTACAGTGGAGACTGCGTATTGACAAACGTAGCGTAGGGCGCTTTGAGACTCGATAGAGTGACGATATACGTAGGACAGCTGGCGGTAGATGGAAGCGAAAAGCCGAAGATCGGGCTGAGTGGCGCGTCTTGGGAGAGGCCTATGTCCAGCAGTGGACTAATATAGGCTGATGAAGATGATGATGATGTTTTAATTAAAATTGAAAATAGAAAGAAGTTTCGGTAGTCTGTTTGGGAGACCGTCTGGCTTACATTTGCCGCAGAATCTACAACCGGTGGGTTGACGTGTTTTAAAATGGTGACCGCGAATCGGAAAACGTTGTGTAAGACGCTTTGAGACTAGTTGGAGTGACGATATACGTGATCCAGCTAGCGGTGTCTGGAAGCGAAAAGCCAAAGATCGGGCTGAGTGTCTTGGGAGCGATTTATATAACCTAGATGTTAATGATGATATTTATATAGAAAACTAATTTTAAGCGATATAATTACATCCATGTTACAGAATGAACATATAGAAACAGGACCGTGTAAGGCATATTTACACGATGTATATCGATACGTCTCTACCAGCGATATTAAATGTTTACCAAACGTACCGTGGGCAAAGGCAAACAATGTGAAACGCGAGTTTCGTACAGTCGGCTCCAATCTGATCTGGATTTTGTGTCTTAGAAAGAAAGAAAAGGGGAGGCAAGTTTTTTTAAAATTTAAAACTACCAAAAAAAAGTTGCTATGGTTTCAGGGTTATGTATGTCTAAATACTCAGTAACCAATATGTTATTGCAAAATATTATGTACAGGTCCTGCAACTTATAAATAAAACCATAGATTATTAGCATAAATCTACTGTTTCATTCAAAAATTATAAATTCATAAATTTGATTTTATGTTATTAATCTACTGTTTTATTCAAGCAAATGTGATTTCCCGCAAATAAAGACCAAGACGAATGCCATTAGCTGTGATTTCACTGATAAAATTATGCTCCATTTGTCCATAAATGGCAAAACATTACTTATATGGAAATCGAACCACATTAAGTGAGTTGGGCTTGCTAAAGATTTTTACAATCATCGAATTAGGGCCAGAACTGTACATGACGTTTCTCTCTCTCTCGTGTTTTATTCAAAGACCACAGCTTAGTACACAAGTAATCTGCATCAATTGTCAATACAAAATGTAAAATAATCAGAAATCCAATAACTTTCCGAATCAAAATCTTCAACTCCGAGATTGAAATCGAAAACTCAACATCTCGTTCAATAGAGCGTTATTTATTTGCAAAATCTACGACGAAACCGAGCTGAATGGTGAATATTGTGCGATACACAGCTTTGATACATCAAAGTGAATTCTATAGCCGACTTCCACAGCATTCGACATAGCTCGATATAATTCGATACAACTTGATATAATTACTTGTTTTGTGCTTGTGACATCGACGCCGTGATATCTCTTCAATTAGAATCGTGCTTCCGTAGTTAATGCGCTTTTCTCTAAGCGGGTATTTAATTTCATGAGTTGTTTATGTTTAAGGAAACCATAACCGCGTCTGTATGGGCTTAGGGAAACGTCTCTAATTAAGCTTGTAGAAAGATATCTGTTTTCTGTACGCGCTTGGTGCGTGTTTTCTGCTTCTCATTAAATAGAATTTCCTGCATTTCTGCTACTTTTTACTGATGTTCTTTTGGTAAAATTTGACGTAAAATATGTTAACGTGGATTGAAATTAATGAATCTTTTATTAAATCGCTAGCGATCTGCCCCAAATTCGCATGGGTGCAATTTTTTTCACCGACTTCAGTCATTTATAACATTGCATTTCTTTATTAAAAACAACACTGATTACATGTCAATGAATAAAAACCAAATGTCAAATAAAGTACATAATAATATGTCGATGTAAAAACATGTCAATACATAAATAATTATTGTCAAATATACAATATGTCAATATAAAAATATCGTAGAGAATAAATAAATATCGTAGGACTGTACACACACGCTCCACGCTTTGAGTCCACATTCTTTATTCGCACAGCGAGGATGTGGAACTCTTTGCCGGAGTCTGTGTTTCCCGAAAAGTACAATATGAGTGTCTCCAAATCAAGAGTAAACAGGTTCCTTCTAGGTAAGCGTGCTCCATCTTAGACCGCATCGATGCTTCACATCAGGCAGGATGTAGTCAAGCGCGAACCTATTCAATAATTAAAAAAAACAGCGCCATCTGGCCCCAAACTAAGCAGAGCTTGTGTGATGGAAGTCAGATAACTGATAAAATACATAAATACTTTTTTTTTTTGTAAATACATACTTATAATAAATACAGAATACCCAGACACAGAACATTTGTTTATATACGTTCGCAATTCTTATTACTTTTAATTTTCATCACATTTTTTTAGAGAATTTCACTAGTTTTAGATACAAAATAACGATCAGCAAACGCTCTACACCAGTGTTGAGCAGTAACACATTCTTTTGAGAGTAAAACTTGGGCAAACGTTTGCACTAGGATCGGGACGTTTCAGGCAGGTCTGAAATCCGGCCGTTTCATGCGAAAGCACGCGCCACTGCGTACCATCTAGTACCACGTACAGTGTGACAATTATAATCGGATGAGCGTTTGTAGTAGGCACTTATTTTTTTATTAATGTATCTAAACTAATATTATAAAGAGGAAAAATTTGTATTTTTTGGTTTTTGTATGTTTGTAACGAATAAACTCAACCGATACCAAACCGATAAACTTAACCGATTTCAAAAATTCTTTCACCGTTGGGAAGCTACACTATCCCCGGGCGATATAGGCTACTTTTTATTCCTGTATTCCCACAGAAACGAAAACTACGCGGAAACCGCAAGGCGTCTGCTAGTAAAATGTCAAATTAAATCTATTCTTAAATATTTGAACATTTTTTATTTTATACGCATAAAAATCTACCAACGTGCCTGGATACTGAATGATTGACTTAGTTTTGACTTTTCTTCAATAGAAACATTTAAAAAAATTGTTTTAATTCCTAATCAATTTAATTGTTCAACACATTTTATTGTTTATTTTGAATGTTAGGTACCTACACATTTCACAAAAAACTTTTTTGTAACAATTTCCAAAAAGTGTAGTTGGTAGTATGTCTGCTTCAAAAGCTGTAGGGCGTGGGTTCAATTCCCACCCAGGATAAACATTGTGGGGTATAAAAAAATGGTTGCTCTGTGTCTGAGTGTATTGCATGTATTATAATTGTGTATTTACAAAAAAAAAACGATGTAAGTATGATGATATTTTGTAGCACTGATAACTCTCTAGTACTCGGCTGGCTAGCACCACTCTCAAGTTGAAAATCTGCCGCCAAGCATCTAATGGTTTGTTCCGGCAGCCTCTCTTGAGAGCCAGTTCCGTTCCAGGTTAGGTGTATCATATCTACATACCTTCACTTAACATCAAGTGAGCTGTGATCAAACACCTAGCCTGTCAACCACAAAAACTAGTAGTCAGATAACTGATCTGACTTCCATAGTAGGAACTCTGCTTAGTTTGGGGTCACATGGCGTTGGGTGCAATGTCCTGCATTTATTTATTTAAATTGCACGCCATTATAATTCAAATTATTTTTATTGACACAAATACGATTAAACTGTTACATTTATGTCATATAATTATAAAACAACAAATAAACTATCTGCAAAATAAAATATAAAGTCAAGTTTAAATACAATGAATCATCTGATCCTGGCCGCACTGTATGTGTATTTTGCCGCCGGCGGACGGGGTGCGGTAAGGAGGGGTGTTCGAACCGTGTTTTATGAGGCACACACTTTTAGTATCAATTTTTTTTCGATAATGTTTGTTTAACGCAGCTTGTTCATTGTAGAGTAAAACTAGATACTGCCTCAGATGTTTTTTGTTTGTGTTTAGTATATTATTTACATACAAGACTTATATAATTGATTGATTCAGTAAATGAAAGTAAATACAGTAATGTAATTCAGTAAGTGAAATGTGAAAGTATGGTTTGATGGATGGATGAATGTTTGTTACTATTTCAAGCAAGAACTACTGAACAGATTTGGATGAAATTTGATATGGAGGTAGCTGACACCCTGGATTAACACATATGCTACTTTTGATCCCGAAAACATGTAGCGGGTAACACCGCGGGGCGCTAGTATACTCATAAGTATGTCAAAAATATAGTATTGAATATTCAAGGTATATATTTAGTTTATTTCCGCTTAACAGTCGTTCCAGTTACAACAGTGATGAGGACTTAAATTGAACTAACTTAACAACAACTTTTTAATTGAAAACTTAATCTTACTTAATATCTAAAACTAATTTGACATAAACAAGACATCAACAAGACATACGATATTTATTTGTTACTTCATTTCATTTATCACTTAAAAGCCAGTGGCATTCCAGGCAAGGTGTGCTTATTATCACACCATTAGTGAACATCAGAAGAGCTATGGTCAAACAACTAGAAAAAAAATAAAAAAATAAAATCCCATTCAATTTTGGTCAAAATAACCGTAAAAGCAACAAATCTGTAAAAACAAAATTTGATTAATACTTTGCACCGACGCTATAAAATTAAATCTGAAAATGTGTTAAAACTACAACATTAACTTCCATTAAAGCAACCTCGTATGATGTAACCATATTTCCCGAAACTGGACACGGACAACTAAATAACGTTTGAGCACACGTGCTTTCGGAACACGTGCACATACACCCGAAACTAGTAGTGTATCACTCATGGACACAGAATAAAATGTTCAGAGATGTAACTTAACAAATTTTAATAAAAAAATTTGTAACTCTAAAAAGCAAAATTAAAAATTTTGAAAAAACGCACAACGGTTAAAAAGTAATTGTCGCCTATCTAAGATAATGCACCAATGAAACACGAACCCATAACTGAAAACTGCATCGAAATCGGACAAGTAGTTTTGGAGAAAAATGGCAACATGGATTTGCAAATAAAAATTTTTGATGCAGGTGAGTTGTCACCGTAACACCTATCTACGAACATGCAGCAATCAAACCCGAACCCATAACTGAAAACTGCATCAAAATCGGACTAGTAATTTTGGAGAAAAATGGCAACATGTATTTGCACAAATAAACAAACAAACATCCTCTCACCCCAAACACATACACCGTCTCCGTTCCGTCGTGGGTAAAAAATCAAATCACTGCATTCAAATGCAACCACTAGTTTTGAGCTAGTTAAATTTTTTGTGATAATTAATCGTGCGTAGGTACCTACTGTCTTATTAATGGTTTTAATTTGAATGCCTACTAAAACTAGATAAAATGACGTAATAATTATGACAGCTAAGCAAACTGACGTAATTTTGACACATTTTTGTTTTAATTACGCGGAATTACTCACAGGTTTGTTGTTTTGTTTTGTCAATTATTTCTTTCTTTTTTTTAACTGGACGTGTACGACTGGTCAATTTTTTTTTTAAATTGACATTTATTTTGACATGTCAATCGATTTGATTCTACGTCACATCGTATGAACATACAAATATTTTAATTTCAAGACAGGTAAACGAGGAAGCAAATACTAATAGATAACGCCTTACATTGTTTTGTCAGTTCTTGCACACTTTTTGGAACTAAATTCATCATCATCATCATCATCAGCGTATATTAGTCCACTGCTGGACATAGGCCTCTCCCAAGACACGCCACTCAGCCCGAGCTTCGGCTTTTCGCTTCCATCCACCGCCAGCTGTCCTACGTCTATCGTCACTCCATCGAGTCTCAGGGCGTCCTACACTACGTTTGCCAATTCGCGGTCTAAATTACGGAACTAAATTACAAGTATACAAAAATTCTACGATAGCTGCGAGTATAGCAAGTTATGATTCTGCATTTTTATAACTGGGTCGTATAGATAGCGTGAAATGTGTAGGTGCATCGCTCGCATGATAGTCAAACCCAATAAAGTTTTAACTCGACTCGGACAGGCTACGAGGGAAGTTTGATTGCATATAGCTTCATATAGCTAACCATAGACGTTTGTAGTGAAATGTAGCAGAGTAGACCCTTGGCAACTGTTTTATACTATACTAGTTTACGCCCGCGACTTCGTCCGTATTAATTTTAATTAGGTTCAAAGAGAAATGAAACATGAGTAAGTAACCAATAAGCAATAGTCATGAAACTCGCGAAAAAAGGATACGTTATCCCTGAATAATGTTGCATAAGACACATCTGTACCATATTTCAAATGGGTACGTCCAGTAGTTCATTTTTGGATAATCTTATAGGAACTAAATTTTTTTTCGATTAAAAAAGTGTTCTTCTTATTAATCCAGACAATAAACTATATGTGTGCCAAATTTCATCCGAACCCGTTCAGACTTTTTGTGTGATTCAGTAACAGACATCCAAACATCTAAACATACAAACTTTCATAATTCATTTCTTGAGGAAGGTTATATTATTAGGCTATTTAACATCATGATACGCATACGACCCTTAAAAGCCGATGACGGGTGAAACACCTAGTGTTTTAAAATTGGAACTGGACCTTGATTCACGTTTTATTACATCAGATGTTTAAAAAATACCAAAATCTATTTTTTTTGTAAAATATCGCAATATCGTGTTTTTGTCGTAAAATATTTAATACGTGACTAGAAATAATATAGTTATTTAGTAAAATCAGATATAACCTAGATTTTTTTTTTTAGATAATTATACGCTCCTCAGACACTGGGGTCCGTGACCTTTGTCAACTTTAGTTACATATTTTTTTTTTTTTTTTACAATTTTACATTACAAAATATAATCTAGATTTAGTTCATGCCTTTATATACTTGCAAGGTTTTAAGGACGGTGTAATCATTTTATAGAGTACTTAACCAAAAAGTATTCCCCAGTACTCTGAAGGGTTATAAACTTGAGTTGTACTAAGACTGGAGACGTCGCTGTAGATATATGTATAATAGTAGAGTAGTATTATCCTATTAACTATTATGAACCACTTTTACTAATATTGTAAAAAAACTTGTAGAAAAAGCTTGGTCCTTGAACAAATGTATGTAGACAATTTTTTTCTGCGATTTAATAAAAGTTCTCAAAGATATATGAAGTCAACCCGCTCTTAGCCAGGGCGGAATACTATGGCCTTACTTTTTTCACAATTAGAAGAAGCACGCATTTATAAAAACAGTGCTGATTCAGATTTGGATGACAGCCAAGATAAAGACGTATGCACGTCAAAGTCGAGCTTCCGTTCAGGTGTTCCAAGCCTATAGAAATTCTAAGTAAAAAAAGATTCGACAAAACTCAATAGCCAGCCTTCGAAATGAACATTATCGCACGTCAAAATCAAGTTCATAAATCAGGTGAGCTGTGGTCAAAATCAAGTTTGACCACAGCTCACCTGATGTTAAGTGAAGGTGTGGTCGAAGATGGTAAAGCACACCTAGCCTGGAATGGAACTGGCTCTCAAGTGAGGCTGCCGGAACACACCGTTAGATGCTTGACGGCAGATTTTCAACTTGAGGGTGGTAGCTAGCCAGCCGAGTACTAGAAAGTACCGTACCGCCATGCAATGGTTTCCTCATGATGTTTTGTTTATAAAATCTCAAGTATCGTTTACTTGTCGATACATTAACTCTACGAAAGTATACTTAAACCGTTCGTTGTGCCAAATTTAGTTACTTTTACGCACGATACATACAAATACGCTGAACAAATCTTATACAATTTTTTGTCGATGTCGATATGAATACTTTTTCGCATTCTGGCTTTTTTCGAGGCTCGAATTCAGATTCGGATTGAAGCCAATTTAAAGACGTATGCACGTAAAAGTCAAGCTTGTTTTCTAAGCCTATAAAAACCGGCCAAGTGCGAGTCGGACTCACACACGTAGGGTTCCATACCATAATCTATAATAAAACTAAATATTCTGTGAATAGTTAAAGCGTCTACCTGTCACCGTTATTAGTATCGAGCAAGAAACGGTAAAAAATCAAGTTTGTTGTATGGGAGCCTCCCTTAAATATTTATTTTATTTTATTTTTAGTAGTTGTTGTTATAGCGGCAATAGAAATACATCATCAAATTTCAACTGTCTAGCTATTACCGTTCTTGAGATACAGCCTGGTGACAGACGGATGGATGGACGGACAGCGAAGTCTCAGTAATAGGGTCCCGTTTTTACCTTTTGGGTACGGAACCCTAAAAATGGAAGTTTTGTTACTGCTTATACTTATCTGTTGACACGTCTATCTCACTTCACGGACAACTTACTCCACGGTTTTACGATTATTTTTATTTTAGTATTACGACCGAAAATATAACAGAGTTTCACTTCCAAAAACCATATCGAGTGACCGAAGGGCTGCGATTACAGGCCTCATAAAAAGGTGATCGCCATTTTTTTTTCAATATTTTCTTTAGCGGCTTACTTTGGGGTGAAGTTTGGGATTAATTTTAAATTGGGGTTCGTAACTTAAAGCCGGCGTTGATGGATTTTTGAAGGTGAAAGGGGTTTTTAATTGTTTGGATTTTCATTTTAAGGATAAATGTACTTAATATCTATAGCTATCGCTATAAAGACACAGTCAGTGTCTTATTTTTCACCGACTCAAAAAAGTAGGTTCTTAATTCGACTGATGTATGTTACGCGATCATTCCGCCAATTATGAATCGATTTTGATGATTATTGTTTTGCTTGGTAGATCATAATTCAGAGGTAGTCCCATAAAAAAATTATAGAAAAATACTGAGCCGTTTTTAAAAAACCGAAAAATTGTATACATCGATGACATGTTCGTTTACTCTGAAACCTCGCTGTTTAATTGGAGCAGTGCGTTTAGTTGTCCTAAGGGTCATGAAGTCGATTTTTTTTTATTGTAAATTTTTATTTTATTTAAGAGTGATTTCAAAATGTCATACTGTTTTCGATTTGACGAACGATACACAGTGTTATGTTTATTCTGTGCCTGGTTGATCTATTTCTACTTACATAAAAAAATATTTTAACAGTTAAATGGTTCCCATAGCACAAGCTTTGCTTGGTTTGGGGCTAGATGGTGTTGTGTGTCCTACAATATTTATCAACAACTAGCTGCGCTCCACGGTGTTACCCACTATATGTTTTCGAGATAAAAAGTAACGTATGTACAAATGCAGGGTCCTGGCTATCTTCATACCAAATTTCATCCAAATCCGTTCAGTAGTTTTTGCGTGAAAGAGTAACAAACATCCATCCATCCAAACTTATAATATTAGTGGGATTTAAATATTGCTCAAGACCTGGCTAGCTAGCGCAAAACGTTGCAAGATAAAGACTCATCGAAATCAAAGTCCCATTTGAACTTTCTTCAGGCCGGAAGTGAGTGAGACGGTAGAAATGAAAGCACATCATCTATTATCTAATATGTATGAGGCGTACGCCCTTTCATGAAAATATTAGGCAAATATCTTGGCGAGTGTGCCGCGCGGCCACCGAGCGAGCGATGAATGCTGATGCTCGCTCGTGTAAAAACAGCACAGTAACAGATGCTGTGAGATTTTGTTACGTCAGGTTTATGCTCGTGTTATGATGAATAAAAATATAAACAAAAAAATGGGGCGCGACTGTGTCGTCGTTTTTTGAACACTTGTCTCCCTTTCAACACTGTCTTTCGAAATGACATGCAAGTCTTTTTTTTATATTTATTTAATTTAAAGGGGTTAAGTCACGCAGTGACTATGACTATGTCACTAAGGATTGCAATCCGGCGTTATTTTCAATCTGGCTATATCCAACCGGATGCGGCCAGATTGATCAAATCAAGATGATTTTCGCTTTTTAGTACAAAATAAGTGAGTTAATCAAGTGTTACTGCACTTATATGTAGGTAGTTAAAAAAAAAATCACAAATGTATAAAATCAACTTTATTTCCTAACCAATGCTAAGACAAGTTTTTTTTTTAAATGTAAGAAGTAATGAGATAAACGAGACGCTCTTCTGATGGTAAAAGATAAAGCCTGTCCATGACCATTGCAGCGATACACAGAACTTTGAGTAACAAAACACAAAGTGCAGGGCATCACTGCTTTGGCGCTACTTACGTTAGAGACTTTCGATGGTTAGTCTCAACAGCCCAAGAATTTCGCTAGCTGCAGTACCCTTCAAACCGAAACACAGTAATGTTTACGCACTATTGCTTAACGGCAGAATAACTGGTACTGCGGTGGTACCTACCTAGACGACCCCCTGCTAAGAAAATCTACCACCAAGTGACCTACAAATGCAACAGCTATATTATTTTGCCACAAACTGCTAGCTACGGATCCGGTCCGGCACCAATATACCGGATCCGGTAACCGTTAAATGGTGCCGGATCCGCCGGATTACCGGATCCGTTTTTCCGGATTGCAATCCCTATATGTCACCCCCGTAACACACTACACAATCATAGTTTTTTTACAGATATACTTCTACAATACTTTTATATACTTTTAACAGCATTCTCTGAAGCTGGTGAAGCCAAAATACTGTTACACCCCCCTACAGCATAAACAATACTATTAACACAATAATTTAATCTTGCTTTTGCGCCTCGTTCCGGACACATTCCATCAGCACATGATGCGCGTCTTCCACGATCTCACATGCGGTGTGTCACAGTGCAGTTCGGTGAATCGGTCACTTCCATCAGGTATCTAAACTTGTTTGATTGAATGTGTCTGGATCGAAGTCTGATCAACAGTAGGTACGATATCTCTTCTGTTTATATTTACATCGTTAAACCACAGGTAGCGAGGAGGATTTGGACTGTCTTAAATTCTTCACTCAACGTAACGAACTCAATTGATCTGCTGATTGATTAATGTAATTCAGATTTGGATGTAGATGACAGATATACAGCTGGAACACGAAACTGATGCTTGCGGTGCATTACCTGTTCCGATTAGATAATTATGTTTCTTCGCTGGCTATTTTTTTTTCTATGATTGAAATGCTAGGTGTTAAACTAAAACATAACAGTAATAAAACGCTTTTTGTGTACCCACATACACTCCCTGGCTCCAACAAAGCACACAGTGAGCTAAACAAACCTTGTCAAATTGAAATGTTTCCACAAACACTACAGTTGTAATGAGACCGTTCTCGGAAGATATTGTTAAGGTATTTTTATTTGTTGCAATCACGACTTGAACAGATTTGCTTATTTATATTTTTTGTGAGTTAAAATCTTGTACGAAAGAGAAATTCGAAACAAAAATAGCCTTTAAGCTCCCCATTCCGTGTTTTATTAAAAATCCATTGGGCTATTACTGAATGAATAAATAATGAACACACACACTCACAATGCACATGCCTTTGCTTTTATTACACGACTGCTTAAAAAAGAGTGTAGTGTTGTCAGTGTTCATGTATGTGGACTATTTGTGTGTGGACGGTAAAGAGTAATCTGTGGATCAATAAACCAATCACAAAGAAGCGGTAGACCTAATTGGTATAAGCGTCATCTCTATAAATTTTATTCAAATCCATTGAATCTGTACAATAAACGTAACAAACGTTTTAAATATTCCCACACTAAGCGTTTACAAATACAAATATTTTATTGATAACATCAATGTTACAGGTCACTTTAATATTTTATTTATAACCAATTACAACGTTTTACATTGAATATTTTGAATTACAACATCGATAATAATCACGATGAAAATGTCAGTTTTATGAAAACATAGCCCCTGCCCAAACTATAACAGACACAACCATAACAGTACCACGAAGGCTTGGCGTTGTGATTAGATTAAAAATTCACGGAGAGACCCACGTGTGCCCGCGGGAATTATTTAGTGCGATTCGAGGCCCGACACCTCCGAGGTGTGAGGGCGCAGCCCCAGTGATTATGACGTAATAGGAGTGTGGGGGATAATTCTGTTTAGACTACTTTTTTGACGCTTTAGGGTGTTGGGGCCGTTAACAGCGTTTGGTAAAACGGAAATCGAGTTAAATTTCGAAATTTTAAATGAATTAAGTAAATAGTGAACGAACTAAAGTTACCTTCATAGCTCAGCGAATTAGCAAGTTGAAGTAGCAGTGAACAAGGCACATAGCACGCAGAGCTGATGGGGCTGCAAAGTTCTGGAGTGGAGACCACAGACCGGCAAGCGCAGCGTAAGACGTACACCCACAAGGTGGACAGATGGGCTTATAAAATCCGCAGGAACAAGCTGGATACGAGCAGCTTTCAACCAATATTTATGATTAATTTATATATTTTTATAATAATTTTGTACAAATAGTGTATTTCGGCAGCCTTGCTTGAGAGTCAGTTCCCATTTCAGGCAAGGTTTGTTTACCATCTATGAACACACTGTCAAGGAACTGTCAGCAAACACCTGGCGTGTTACAAAATAATAAAATAATGTAAGACGTGCCGATAGAATAAGTACAGTAATGCACTAACGTGGAAAAGGTTTTTGTCTCTGTTTATTAAAAAAAAATATATCTGAAAATATAAAATGCAACATCAACAGGAAAGTGATATTTTGAATAAAAAATCAACAGATACAGCGCAACCTGTGAAAACTGATTGAGAATATTCAACAATAGTTATATAGGTACAAATTTATAGCGTTCACGTCAGGTAAAATGGGATATAGCAAGTACTAGAAGCGGCACCAATGTGCAGTTATTTAAAGTAAATTCATAGGTATAGTTATCATGTAAGTTTAAAATTTACATTGTACATTGGGACTATGCTTGCCTCACAGTCGCAAGGTCGTTGTTTCAATCACGAATTAATAAAATTTTTTTTTCTTATCAATTTAGTACTGACATAATCTGTGTTAAATTCCTCCTGGCCAGCGACATGGAGTATTGCCCAATTGCCATTCGAATGTAAGTGGTAACCTTACATTATGTCCTTATATTAAAATTATATCCTTTTCCGACAACATATACGCAAAATTTCATAACGATCGGTTGATCGGATGTTTTCCTTTACCGGCAACTCAAACGCACTTAACTGCTGATATTTTTTTTTTTTTATACTAAAGTAAAGTCAAACGAGATGCACTTCTGATGGTAAGTGATAATGCCTGTCCGTAACCTTTGCAGCAATACGCAGAACTTTGGGTAACAAAACATAACAGTTTTGGCGCTAATTACTTTGAGACTTTCGATAGTTAGTTTTAACAAAATGTAAAGTGGTTTTACATATAATATTTGTTTCATTGTCACTTCTAGGGGTAATTATTGTTATATTCGAGGTCCGGTATCGGCGGCTACCACTTGCCGCAGCGCAATCATCAAATATTTGCATTCCGTCGAAAAAGTAATATGATTATTAATTTAGTCTCGATTCAGCGTCCAGAATCGATTCCGTTCAATAAACTCGATTTGGTCTCGTATTCATATTCAAAACTCGCAATTCAGTTTGCGGAAACTGTTTGAATAAATCTTGCGTACCTACATTCCAAGTTTTTGGTGGAGACGTTCTGACTGTTGAATGGTTAAATTATGAAATTTAACCTGTAGAAAATAGTGGTACAAAGTCTTTATTATTTTTACATTTACATTATGTATCCTGTGTCTATGAAATTAGTATTTGGTTTTATTTGGCACTTAGTCACAACACAGACATTACATGAAATGAATGCATTAATAAATGTAGAGGGTTATCTCAAAATTAACATTAGATTAAATGTAAACATAGATAATTTTAATTAACAACAACATGTTATTCTAAATAGCGATTAGAATAACTTTACAGATATTTTATATTATCTTAATATATTATGTAGTTACATAAAATCACAAAATGTCACATTAAAAAAACTATAAAAAGGATCGTATACGCTACGATGAGTGTGCCCAAGAACTACATAACCCTAATATTGCCATCGCCGTTTTAAAACAACACGACCAGACTTTCGACCAAAAGACACCTCTTACAGTGGAACTTCTCTTCAAACGCACAAAACATTTCCAGACCACGTTCCTTATAAGAACTGCTGATGTGTGGAATTCGTTGTCAGCGTCTGTGTTTCCAACTAAATACAACTCCGGATTGCTTAAGAAAAACTTGAATAGGTACTTCCTAGGCCAGCGTGCTACATCTTCGGCCACATCGTTGCTTTCCATCAGGTGAGACCGTGGCCAAACGCATGCCTAGTCCAATGTAAAAAAAGATTCTTAAAATCTTACCATAAAGAAAAAACAAACCGTTTTTTTTAAATAGTGAAAACAATGATACCTTTTCAAACACTACCCGTAAAAAATATGTCTTATTTGAAGAAAAACAAAACATTAGATTTCTATTAAATCCAAGCCGCCCTTTTAAACAAACATCTGTGCAAGTTAGTGCAAGAGCTTCCAGAACTAGACGCCACCGCTAGATGGCGTTGAATTCCAGTAGAATTCAATTATTATTAGCTCCAGACGGCTAAGTGGCAGCTCAATTCAATGACCCGCCAAATTATATTCAAATCTATTCAAAACAAGTGAAGACCGTTTAGAATTTTGTTACCACAGAAACGTCTAGATGTGGCAACGAGTGAACGTTTAATTTTGTTTTTAGAATTACTGCTAATAAGGTGTCATTTGTTTTGACCGTTAGGTATTATACTTTTTTGCAGAAAAGTTACTTACTCAGTTCATAGCACGCCATTGATTTCAAATAATTTAATCCTAACACAGAACAAACATCTATGTTTATAACATACATATTTGTTTTGTATTAAAATCGTACTATAAATTACCCAACCACCTCGCAATGGTTACTGCACGATATTTTTCTTCTCCGGCAGCTCAAGCTCGTTGTTGGGATTTGAATACACGGTCTTCAGCGTGTGAATCGACCGTGCTAACCACAGAGCTATCATCGCTTATTGCTTGTTATCCTGCGAGGAATGCGTTTGTCTGAGACCAATATTTTTAATAGGCTAACGCATTCACGTGTATTAAAAACATTGTAATTGACTCGTTTAAATTGAACAACATTTTAAAATATATAAGGTTGGCAGGTGAAAAGCACAATTGGATAACATTATATTTTATCGTAACAGAGATTTCATAATAATTCACGTATATTTTCGAGCAATCCAGCTTATTCGAGTGAACTGAATTGCAATGCAATGTAGAGAGAAACATTTTTCCGCGTATTGAAATTTTATATCAGATTCTAGCAACAAATAAAGTTCACAGAAGCCCAGCCAATTATGAAGAGATCACATTCAAAGAGTTCCGTTCTATCTGGAAATAAAAATGCAGCGGGAAATAAAATGCCAGTTTGTTTGTACCTATTGCTGTTACGGAAACTTTTCGGAAATAAAACAATTAATTTTATGTTCTACTTTCTGGTGGACAGTTACTTTGAACGTTTACAGTATTTTTATTTCACAACCCCGACGAAATATTCTAAATAAAAAATATCAATAATAAACATTAAACAGCTTTTGTAAGAGTTAAAATAAACTTATAATATGATTTACTCGATGGTAGATATTTTAATGCCAATTTATAGTGTGTTTCGGTTGGACAGACAATAGGTACAAGATTTTACGCATAAAATTTGAAAAAAAAAACGAATGCGAAATTGTTTAAAAAAACATTAAGAATTCTAACGACTATACATCCAAATATGTTCAAGCATCAAGTTATGACTATCTTTGACCACACTGTCACTTAACATCAGTTGAGCTGTGGTTAAACACCTAACTTATCAATCATAAAAAAGAGAAATATCAAACTTACATCGTGGAATGATAAGAACATCTCAGGCTTTACATGTCTGCTAACGGCTAAATTATTTATCAAAACTACCAAATCAAATGGTATTCTAATATTTCTGATACTTCAATGCAAATGTGTTCTGAATATTCAATGCATTTTCCTTTTCCACGGAAGCTATCACAAATACTAGCGTAACGTGACAAACAGGATAGTAAAATTTTATCTAGAACAATAAAAAATATGACATGGCATCTACGACATCCTTTGGTTTATATCTGCCTCATGTACCGATTATTTTAAATTCGTGTCGCTGAGAAACTAACATTTATAGAACTACAGTAAATAAATATATTATAAAGAAATGTCATGTATACAAGACCATTGCAGCGATATACAGAACTTTGAGTAATAAACTAAAGTCCAGGGCATAGCTGTTTCGGCGCTCATTCCTTTGAGACATCAAATGGTTAGTCTCTACAGTTCTGTAATTTCGTTAGCTGTAGCACCTTTCACAGTAATATTTACACACAACTGCTTGGCGGCAGAATATCTGGAACAGCGGTGGTACCTACCTAGACGACCTCCTATTAAGGAGATTTACTCTTAAGTATAATATAATTAAAAACTGTCTAATACTAAAATTGAAGTTAAAATACAAAAGCAGGCACCAAAATCAAAGCTGCGAAACGAATAACTATAATTTTAACATAATTCATACTTTATTAAAAATTTATAAACAAGATGTATGTAACAATGAAACACCACTAAAAAAAAAAAAAAAATTAATTTTACTAAAAAAAAATCTATTAGTAAGTCGTGTTCTAGTGTACCATTCCAGGCTAGGTGTGATTTATCTTCGACTACACCGTCACTTAACATCAGGTGAGCTGTGGTCAAACGCCTAGCCTGTCAACAATAAAAAAAAAAGTGATATAATACTAGACAATTCTATGTATTTAAAATGAATACCTACATATTTATATTGGAGGATATTTTACACAGCGTTGTTTAGCCCTAAACTAAACAAAGCTTATACTATGGGGCCCGAATATTTAAATACTTGGCAGCCCCGTTGGCTCATTGGTAGTATATCTACCTTGAAAGCTGTAAGGCGTGGGTTCGATTCCCACTCAGGGCAAACATTTTGTGAATAAACAAATGTTTGTTCTGTGTCTGGATGTTCTGTATGTAATATAAGTATGTATTTACAAAAAAAAAAGTATTTATGTATTTTATCAGTTATCTGACTTCCATCACACAAGCTATGCTTAGTTTGGGGCCAGATGGCGCTGTGTGTATAGTCCTACGATATTTTTATTTTTATTTTTTTTCTTTGTTTTTTGTCATACAAAAATATTTCCCATGGGTGAGAATCAAACTCACACCCTTAAGCTCGAAAAGAAGAACAACTACGAAATGAGCTATCATAACAATCAGCAAACAGTAAGTGAAATATTTACAATTATAACGACAGTCGTTTTATGTGTAAGTTACAAAATTATACTTCAAATAATAACAGTTACGAATAAGGCCCCCAGCGGCACAGTAATACCCTTAACCCAAGCTTACACTTAAAATCAACATCCGGTAACAATTCCCCGAAGTGGTCAATTAGCAGATCCTACAGCAAATCCCGAAATCCTTACCCACTCGTACTACAAACATTCGAAAACATAATATTCCGAAAGCCGCTCAGACTGGAGTGATTTTACCGTTTAATATATTATCATTCGTACTAACCTATCGAAATCTGGCACATTCACAGAATAGACGGCAGTTGCCATATCCCAACATGACGTAATTCTAAATAACAATGTTCAAAAGATCTGATATAACGTTTATGAGAGATTTAAGTGCACTATTGTCGTTTTCGTGGCAGTTTATTGCCCGGATAATAAAAATGCATCGAACGTTGCAACCGGTTCGTAAGACAGTTTATTTGCTGTCTTATGCAATATGATGACAATACTGTCTCTGGATGTGAGTTCACTGCAGATATTGTGAACGTTATTTATTTATTTCTTGATAAAGATTACGGAATCTAATTTAATTTTAGTTTTCACAACAAAACAAATTAAGGTGGTTCGATTTTCATACAAATAAATTTTTGCCATTTATGGACAAATGGAGCATAATTTTACAGTGAAATTACAGCTACTGGCATTTATTTTGGTCTTTATTTGCGGTAAATTACAATTGCTTGAATAAAACAATAGATCTATTATGTATAGTACTCTTTGTATCTAGAAAGATAATTGTATGCACATGTAATTAAAAATTAACTTACTAAATGTGTGATAGTTTTGTAGATGATTTTGCCATTTTTTGTTTGAATGTTTAATGAGACAATTTTAACGAATCAATTTTGTTGAAATGTTACAAATTATCAATAATGTTCAGTAACTTTTTTTGTTGTTTTTTTTTTAATATAAATATACTGGGTCTAACAACAAGTTAGCAAAACAAGTCAGTCAAAAACCCTGCTCGTGACTGTACCCAGTACAAAAGTGCCCGTAATGCTGGCATAATTCCCGCGCTATATAGCAATGATCAACCTTTGCATTAGAAACGATCAGGAACGGATGTCACCACAATGGTCTCTCAAGCGTTGCCCTAACTCTCACACCAATTCCCTAGCTTCTGTGCCCCAACTGCCAAGCGTCTCCACCGCAATAGAAACAAAGTAATATTGCGGCTCTAAGACTGTGCACCGAACCGCTTTCTATTAGAAACGTTTTCCGCAGCAGATGCTGGAGAGAGGATCGAACGACACAGGTAGCTGTCAGCTACAGTGCTGACGGAAGTAGCGTTCCATATAAACCACTTGCCATTTTTCCATGGTACCAGTGACATTCCATCCGGTCTCTAACCAATGCACCTGTTAAGACCCGGCAGTTTAAGCACACAGGGGATATTAACGGACAAATAATGTTTTTGTGATTTCTGTACAAGGTTAATAGTGTGTAGTGTGTAGTGTATGCTTTGCATTTGAGTTGAAAAAGGCAGTATTTTTTCAAGTTGCAAGTCATATTACACATATTTCATGAAAGCGATGTTATTGTGTGGTCATAGTTTTTTTTTTAACATCATCGAAGTATATTTTATCTTGCAGTATTTCATTGTTTGTGAGTAACTCAATCACATTTGAATCTGAACCACGTATTCTGATGAATAGCACAAATTCCACAAGCAGCTCCGCGTTGCATGCAAATCGTCGCTGCAACTGTACAATTTACAGACAACAAATCAATTTGTAATACAAACTGACAACGGAGTAATAGATTATTGCACAGTTGCAGGTCACGTGCCAAAATACCTTTCAATCAACCCATCGGGCGGGCATGCGAGATGATCTCACGAACTAAGTTTAATTCAGAGAGCAAGCACGGTTTATCTCGACGGTAAATAAATACTAGCGGGAATGAAGAAAATCGACACCGTGCTTTACTTCGCCCCATGTTGGGCGCCAACTATCTATTATTGGCGCCCAACACAGTGTTAGAAATAGGTACAGTTGGAAAACTTGGAGAGATCGCGTCGTCGGATCGCTCACGGAGAAGTAAGAAATGTGGGCTTGGAGTTCTCGTCCGCATACAAATAGTTTACAAATGGCATGTTGTCGGGTGGAGTCGCCTCAGCGTACGTTACTACGATGGCCGGTCTAAGTGAAATTAGTGTCCCTGTTCAGAGTCTTCCTTTATTTTAAAATAAAAACTCTTAAGCCCTGTTGGCTCATCGGTAGTATCTACTACAAGAGCTGTATAGTTTGGGTTCGATTCCAAGGACAAACATTTTGTGGTACCAAAAAAAAATGTATTTGTGTATGTCTTAAAAGTATTTATTTACAATATATTTATCTGACTTCCATAACACAAGCTTTGCTATGATTGGGTCAAATGGCGCCGTGTTTGATGTCCTACGATATTTATTAATGTATTTGTTCGAGAATTCATACAACACTAAAAAAAAAAATTCTAAGAAAAGAAACGTAAGCAAAGCAATTTCACGTTTCTACCATGTTACGCGGTATTACAAATATTATTGCAGATTAGATTTCTAACATTTATGTAATATTATCTGTTTATCTTACTACTTTTTGCATCTCATAAAGATTTCCTTCCATTTTAAACCAAATATGCAAAGAATACCATCTTTTCAAATTGAATGTCGCTACCAAAGACTTCAAAGCTTACATTACTGACGGAGACGTCTTCCAATGAATGAAAATAAAAAGCAATGGCAAAGTAAAAAAAAAGATTTTAATCTTGTTTAGTAAAGTCTACCCGACGGGAGGAGAAGTCAGGTGCCGCAATGTAAAAGAAAACTCATTACTTCGTAGTTGTATTTTTGTACTTGTCTTATAGTAATGTATCGTATAACGTATTCGTACATCGTTTAAGAGACTTCGTGACGACTGAGTTCTATGTCACGCCAAAATTAGGAGTTTAGACAGTAAAAAGTTTCTCTTATACTGTTGTTAGCACCTTCCACCGCGTGCTTCAGAAGCAAACTAAGATCCTGGGTTCAAAAGACCTTGTTTTATGACTTGGAAGATTATTTAAAAATAAGATATTATTGAATTACTAGTAAGTAATTATAATTTTTTGGTTTTTATTGGCATTTAATCATATTGACATAAATCATTTATATTTATTAAACAAAATAAAAAAAACCTTAACTTAATACTATTTACAAAATTTATACAAAAAACTTTGTCTAAAATTCCGTCAGAGAAGGGATATGTGGCCAGAATGCTGGCAGCATTGCCACGCTGGATGGCAATGCTTAGCTTTTGACCAAAGTAGATACCAGCATTCTGGTCACCTGAAGCCTCCTCTAAACGTTCATATTGACATAATTATTTTATACGTGACATATTATTTTATTGACATTTTCATTGTAATGACACATGTTATGATTTTAATGTTTTTAAATATGAATGGAAGAATGACCCGTAACTGTGGTGTTATTAATAAAAGATTTCTATTTGAAAAAACTTAGCATTGTTACTTAGCTCGGCAATGCTGCCTGCGTCCTGGCCATATTTTCTCCTCTTGTGGGCTATCAGATAAGGTTTTGTAAGAAATTTCACACAGCACCATCTAGCCTCAAACTAAGTAAAGCTTGCACTATTATATAGTAACCAGATAACTGATAGAATACTTAGATATTTTTATTTGTAAAAACATACGTAACACAGAGAAAACGTTTATTTATCATCGTAGGTATAAATGTTTGTTCTGATGGAAATTGAACCCACGCCCTACAGCTTTAGGCAGATATTCTACTATGAGCTAATAAGGCAGTAGGTATTAGTATCAATTTTAAGAATATTTTAGTTATAATGTTATTGTTTCATGCTCGTATATTATTGTTAAAATAAATTCATTACTAACAAAACCACGCCAGTTTTCAGATTTTAGATTTTCGTTAATTTTTAATTTAATAAGTTTAGAAACTCTTTAAAACTGTAAGTATGTTTATTAAGCTGTGTATGCCTATAACTGGCGCATTCTTATTCTTATTCTTACTACTACTTCTAACTGGCGCATGTTTTGGAATATAACTTTTTGCAATGTGTTTGTAAATTTAGTAACATGTGTACTGTTGGTGTACCTTAATAAATAAAATCAAATCAAATTTTAAACTTGTACCCAAATTGACTAAAATTTTTTGAAAACGGGTTTCTTTTTAAATTAAAACTTTATTGAAGGAAATAGCCTTAACATCCGCCAGCGATATATCTTGCTTTGCCCCTTTCGGCTAGTGTGGTGAACTAAAACGACGACTGCATACTGATTGTGCTGTTTTTAGAATGTGTTACCTACTTCAGCCTTATTTTATTTTGTAGCTATGATAGCTCAGTGGTAAGTGCGGTCGGTTCGCACGCCAAAGGGCGTGGGTTCAAACTGCGACAAGGTCGATCTTCGGGTGAAGGAAAACATCATGAGGAAATCATAACGTGATGATAGGGTAATTTATAGTACTCGGCTGGCGAGTTACCTCCCTCAAATTGAAAATCTGTCGCCAAGTAGGTGCTTGGAAAACATCGTGAGGAAACCATAGCATAGTGGTAGGGTACTTTCTAGTACTCGCCTGGCTAGCTATCACCCTCAAGTTGAAAATCAGCCGCCAAGCAACTAACCATGTGTTCCGTTAGCCTCTCTTGAGAGCTAGTTCCATTCTGGGCTAGGTTTGTTTACCATTTTTTACTACACAGCTCACACAGGTGAGCTGTATTTAAATACCTAGCCTGCCAACAATAAAAAAAAAATATTATTGTAAAAAAAAACATAATTATTTATGATCTCATTCACACGATAAATTCTCTATAAAAAAGTAACTTTTGAAATTCGAGAAAATGTATCTAAATTAGATTTATTCAAGTATCTAATACCCACTGGAAAGTGTTCGGACGATTTGGGAGTGTGTGCTACAGATTGAATTTACCTCGTACCTTAGAGAGATGGATGTCTTGGACTAGAAAAGCGGGGTTGGAGAGGAGGAGGAGAGTCACAGATTATTTAGGCTTTGGTTATATTTAGTAGTGTTCAGTAGTAGAGGCTGGTTTTGCTTCACTTCAATTTTTTTTTTGGCTGCTTGTCTAAATATTTGACCACAGTTCCCCTGATGTTAAGTGACAGTGTAGTCGAAGATTGTAACCACATCTAGCCTGGAATCGAACTGGTTCTAAAGTGAGGCTGCCGGAACACATCGTTAACTCAATAGTAACTAGCCAGTGGATAACAAGAAAGTACCCTACCATCAGTTTTCCTACACCGGCAGCTCAAGCTTATTATTTCTTGGAATGTCATAAAGCATTGATTAACATTTGTATTGCATAAGCATTGATTAATATTGTTCCGGCAGCCTCACTTGAGAGCCAGTTCCATTCCAGGCTAGGTATGCTTTACAATCTTCGACCACACCGTCACTTAACATCAAGTGAGCTGTGGTCAAACTCCTAGCCTGTCAACCATAAAAAAAAACATACAGGCCTTGACTTCTATTTAAAGTTTTGGGAATAACTGCAAAAATGATCATGGGGATGCATTATCACAGAAAAACGTTTCGTTTGTCTCAGTGCTAACACATTAAAAAAAACTCGATATGTCTGTTACTTTACTTAACTAACCACGTCGTTTATATACCTAAGATTTATCTTTGATCTAGAAAAGTTCACTTCGACGTATGCATCGTTACTTTTTAGATGAAATGTTTTTTTTAATTGCTCAATTTTATGATTGTCAATTATTTAATTTTGAGCTTTGTTTACAGATGTACTGATTGTATACTCAAAAGTTCGTGTAAAAACATTTCCCAGTAAAAATCTGTACCAATAGCATCTATCTTTAAAAGCATACGCACCACCCCTTGGGGGTGTTTTTCCACCCATTACGTCTATAATACCACTTTATGATACTCGAATGTACATTATAGGGTTCCATAGTTTACTATGGAACCGTTTATGCTTGGCGGCAGATTTTCAACTTGAGGGTTGTAGCTATTAAGCCGAGTACTAGAAACTACCACCATGCTATAGTTTCTTACGATGTTTTCCTTCACCGGCAGCTCAAATTTATTGTTCGGGTTTGAACCTACGCCCTTCGCTAACTACTGATCATCGTTACAAATAACACCTGACATTATGATGCCTCAAGGTATATGTTTAGATTATTTCCACTTAACAGTCGTTCCAGTTACAACAGTAATAACTGAAACGACTGTTAAGCGGAAATAAACTAAAAATATATACCTTGAACATTCAAAATGAACTTCCGCAAAGTAACGCCTGAATCAATCAATTATTATGATGTCTAACTGAAATGTAATGTTCTTAAAAAGTCAAAGGTATAGCTCTGTAATAACTTTGAATGTTGAATTCGTAATGTATTTTGATGTTTTTTATTTTTAACTTAGCTACGGAACCCATTACGGGCGTGTTGCTGACACGCCCTTGGCACATTTTTTATTATTCATGATAATACATTCTACATTAGCGTGTTTTTGTTCTGTACATTGTTTTTATGATGTTCACGATTTTTTTTTCAGTTACTTAACGTCTTTGTCGTGTGCTTCCATAATTTATTTGTTAGAATGCGTTGTTAAGGGTATCTGGATATACTATACGGAATACTTAGGGTTCGATTTTTGTATTGGATTTTGTTACTGATATGTTTTTTTTAATCTGGACTTCTGGTTTTTAGTAGATATCTCTAGTACAATACTGAAACAAACATAATTATGTAAGTTTTTTTTAAATGTTATTTGGTCGTTATTTCGCATTTTAATATGAAGTCTTTAAAAAGTGTACTATTCACACAGCGCCATCTAGCCTCAAACTAAGCAAAACATGTACTATGGGAATTGGATAACTGATATTATACATACAAATGTTTGTCCTGAACGAAATGAAATTATTTATTACTTTTTTAAACGAACAAATTTGACTCTAAAATAAATATTCTTTTTTTAAGACCTAAACTAAATTAAGGTATTTTTTACTTAATTGAATAGGATTTTAATCGTTGGTTAAAATAATTCTTTACATGACGTATACAAGTCTTATGTTTCGAGATAAATTAAAATATCTTAAATCTTAAACTTTTCTTTTAATTTAAATACTTAAAAAAAGGCAACATTTTTAGAAAGGTGAACCAAAAACAACGAAGCAACGTAACTCATGCCAATATCAAACAAATCCTTTCCAAAATGAAACAAAATATTACGAAAGCTTCGACTATTTGCCAAAATCTTCGCTGAATCTTCGGCGAATCTTTTAAACCCCAATGAGCAAGCACAAGACTCGGCTGACGTCAGACGCAGTCAGTTTAAATGTATGTAAAACCTTTCAACGTGGCCTTTCCAGTAAGCCTCTGGAACTATTTATAGCAGTAAGGGTGCTACAGCTAAATAATAACATATCATTTCGTATTATAGAGTGGAGACCACCAATTGGCAAACGTAGTGGCAATTTGAAAACCCTGAGACTGTAGAGTGAAGATAGATATACGACAGACAATTGCTAATGGATGGCAGCAAAAAGACAAGTAATTAACTAAAAGCAAGCTGAAATGTAGCAGATGAAGCATAGAGTTGAAATCGCGAATGGTAAAATTTAGTCTCAATAGAATGTCGATACGCGTAGAACAGCTAACAAAGGAAAGCAGAATTAAAACGTGTTAAGATTCCAGTACTATAATAGACTTATGATGACAATAAATTGTACATTCAAAGTACATATTTAGTTTATTTTCGCTTAACAAGCGGAACAAGTAAAAAAATAAAAAAATAAAATTAAATGTATACCTTCAATATTCAAAATGAACTTCCGCAAAGTAACGTCTGAATCAACCAATTAATAAATTGTATTAATATTTACTTAAATTACTTAATCAATCAATTAATAAATTGTGTTGTATTTACTTAACTTTAAATATACCTACATATTATGTCTGGGATTATATGTACTATCATATAATTATAACTATGAAAGCTCAGTGGTTAGCGTGGCCGATTCACACGCCGAAGGACGTGGGTTCAAACCCCAATGACTTTGAGCTGTCGGTGAAGAAAAACATCGCGAGGAAACCATAGCATGGTTGTAAAGTATTTTCTAGTTTTTTTTTTTTTATGTGACAAATAATGAGACGAACGAGACGCTCTCCTGATGGTAAGAGATAACGCCTGTCCATGACCATTACAGCGATACCCAGAACTTTGAGTAATAAAACAAAGTCCAGGGCATCGCTGCTTTGGTGCTCATTACTTTGAGACTTTCGATGGTACTCGGCTAGCTAGCTACCATCCTCAATGTGAAAATTTGGTGCCTCTTTTTTGTTCTCTCATGATTTGAAGGCACACAAATGTATGTATCGGAGAACGGTTTAGCGGTTCATAATTATGATGAAGGTAAAATCGAACTGTTTGGAATTTTGACCATGACGCGGTGTCACTTTTTATAGCTCCTAACTGTCATACTGGTCATGCGCTAGAATGATAGATTGAATGAAGGATTGTGGAATGATCTTCCTTCTTCCGTATTCCCGCGGAGTTACAACATTGGGTTCTTCAAAAGGCATGTTAATAGAATCTTAAAAGGTCGGCAACGTATTTGTAGTACCCCTGGTATTGCAGATATCTATAGGCCGTCCCGTCAGCTTGATTGCCACCTGTGGCATAAAAAAAAAATAGACAAAATTATTTAAGAACATCAAAAACTCAACTAAAATATTCACATAAAAGAAAAGGAATAGAAATGCATGCCGTGGGATACGAACCCAAGACTTCCGACCTCATAAGTCCCCACTATGGCCTCATAATTGAGTAGTACTTAAAAATGAAAGCTTATCAAACCTACACGTAATTCACACATTTCTTCATCACTACTTGGTATTTTTAAGAAGCAGTTGATTTGTTGTATTTTGCAGCCCATACTGCAATAAAATCAGTTTGACCCGTTTCCTTCTCCTGACCCAACATTATACAGAATCTTCTTACATCCACTTGGTCTGTATTTATTTGCGCGTCTTGACCTAGAATTTTAGGCAGCTGGAAACTGAAGTTGAGTGAAGGTTTAGTTGAAGATGGTAGGTACGCTAAGAAGGAACTTAGGTTTAATCTGCTTGGATAAGTTTTAGCTTTGACTTGTTTCATTTGGTGGTGGGTCTCTTTGCCAAAAGATCGCTTCGCTTAACATCAGACGGGATGGCGGTCAAACGCAACCCTATTATAAAAAAAAGTCTCATTGTATTATCAGACATTCTTGGCTGCTATAAGAGTTGCATATGGTTTTATGAGTCTTTGTTTTATGGATTATGAGTATATTCGGTTATGTTTATTAAAATTTAAATATATTTCATACATTTACTGTTTATTTACATTCGATTAATATTAATTATGTTTATCACCGGGATTTAATCGCGCACAAAAAAAAACCCCCGGTGATAATTATGTGTTCAAGTTGTGAAAATTTAAAAACTACGCTAACTTTAAAAGGACTATTGTCTATTAAAAAGTGTTACAATATCTCACGTCTGTTCTTAGTTTATGAAGTCTATTTTCCATTCCAGCCCCTGTACCCTGAACTTCTTATTTCGATATCTGTTACATAGGTATCGCTATAAGTAGCTCAGAGTACGGGGGCTGGTTGCCTGAAAAATATTACTTTTAGGCACTAGCTTATACGTTCTTTTGTTTTCTGTACTGTTTTGCTTTTTTATCTGGTGTGTACAATAAATGGTTTCTATCCTCTACTACATTAGTGCACCAATGAGATTCTTACTTGGTGGTAGATCACCTTTGCAGAAGGGCGTCTGTGTAGGTACTACCACGGTACCAAATATTTTGCCGCCAAGCATTTTAGTGAGTAAATATTACTTTATTCTGGTTTGAAGGGTAAAGCAGTTAGCGATATCACAGGGCTATTAAGACTAGCTACCGAATTACTTAAAGCAAAAATTTAGTTTGTAACTTAAAGTAATGTGCGCCAAAGCAGCGATGCCCTGGACTTTATTTTGTAACTTAAATTTATTTGCATTGGTCACGTTGATATCTTACGTCAAAATTATAAACGATTGTTATGTATAAAGTAAATTTAGTTATACATACACATACGTACGTATATTATGTCTTAATAGGTATGTGATGCTACTGTTCTATACCAATTACATTGTCTACATCGTACGTGTTTGACTATCATTAGACTACGTTCTAATTTGAGGAGGTCAAGTGTAATTGCCAATTAATTACAAGACATGCTTCCACTCGGTAATGATAGATCCATCCATGTGAGTTCTGTGTTCCGCTGCAGTAATTTTACTGCCCTGGTAGCTCATTAAATAAATAATTATCGTAGGTTATTTCACACAGTGCCATCTAGCCCCGCAAAGCTTGTACTTGTAACTAGCTACGGAAACTAGATAACTGATATACTTTTTATTATGACATCCCTGTTGGCTCATTGGTAGTATATCTGCCTTGAGAGCTGTAGGGCGTGGGTTCGATTCCCACTCAGGGCAAACAGTTTGTGAATAAACAAATGTTTGTTCTGTGTCTGGGTGTTTTGTATTATAAGTATGTATTTACAAAAAAAAAGTTTTTTTTTTATAATTGAATAGGTTCGCGCTTGACCACATCCTGCCTGATGTGAAGCAACGATGCGGTCTAAGATGGAACATGCTTACCTAGAAGGAACCTGTTTACTCTTAATTTGAAGACACTCATATTGTATTTATTTATTTAGTATTTATGTATTCTATCAGTTATCTGACTTCCATCACACAAGCTCTGCTTAGTTTCGGGTCAGATGGCGCTGTGTGTATAGTCCTACGATATTTATTTATTATTTTGTAAACACATACACTTAGTCACATAACAAACATGGTGGTGTATACCTACCAGAACTCAAAAAGAAACAGCAAAATTAAAAAGCATCTTAGCCCAGTAATTTGAAGGCCTGACAGCCTTGTTGGCTCATTGGTAGCATATCTGTCTTAAGAGCTGAAGGGCGTGGATTCGATTCCCGCTCAGAACAAACTTTTAAGTACCAACAAATGTTTGTTCTGTGTCTAAATAAATATACATCATACTTATAATACATACAAAACACCCAGACTATATGTATTTACAAAAAAAAGTATACCTATATGTATTCTATCAGTTATCTGACTTCCATCGCACAAGCTCTGTTTAGTTTGGGGCCAGATGGCGCTGTGTGTATAGTCCTACGATATTTACTTATTTATTTATTTATAAGCCACTCACAAAAAAATATATTACATAGCTTATTTACAAATACATAATACTGCATTAATTCATCGAAATAAATCTAAGTGAGTAAATTACGTATGCACAAAAATAAATGCATTATCCAGTGAATTGATTTAAGTTTTGTTCAATATGGAAACCGCATCGATAATAACAACAGATAATAAAACGTGCCTACGCCTACTATCAGCATATTCGAACATTCATTGAATACGGACACCAGACATCGAATATTTTGTCCGAATATTCGAAACGTTACAATGGCGAAATCCAAACCGTATTGAGTTACATCGTCCATTGAAAAACATATTTTGTAACGTTGTTATTGTTTGGATAAGTTCCATTGAAATTGCTTTCCATTGGCGGAATGTGGAAATAGGTAAGGTATAAAGTATATATCTGGCCCAGTGCAGGAAAAGCTTTTGTTACACAATTAACAATGTTTCATACATTCTATAGACAAATTGGTAACTGGAGATCTTTCGTGTTTTTTTTTTGTTGTAAATGCTTACTTATAATACATACAGAACACCCAGACAAAGAACAAACATTTGTTGATACATAAAATGTTTGTCCTGAGCGGGAATCGAACCCACGCCCTTCAGCTCTTTAGGCAGATATGCTACCAATGAGCCAACAGGGCTGTAGCTTTTATAGCTCAGTGGTTAACTTGGTCAGTTGTCACGACAAAGGGCTTAGGTTCACACCCTAGGCTTGAGCTGCTGGTGAAGAAAAACATCGGGAGGAAATAGTATGGTGGTAGGGTATTTTTTAGTACTCTTCAGGCTAGCTACAACCCTCAAGTTGTAAATCTGCCCCCAAGCACCTACTGGTGTGTCAACTATCTTCAACTACGCCATCACTTAACAAAACCTTTTTTTTATTAATACATACAGAACACCCAGACACAGAACAAACATTTGTGTATTGATGACGATAATTACCTACCGTATCACCCATTCGTGGTTGTTTAAAGTTACTTTCTCCCTGATACTTTCCAGTTGCTTATAGACTTGTAAATAATATAATAATGTAGTAAAATAATAATTAATCAAAAATGTAATAATCATTTTACTTGGTGGTAGATTTCTTTAGCAGGAAGTCGTCGGAATTTATACCGATGCATTTATGACTATCGCATCAAATGAAAGGCATACACGCGATTTCTCCAAAATTAATACATTTACGACGTTGAACGCCGCATCGCAACACCTAATTGTAAGTCCGTGGATGCAAATTCAATTGGTTCACCGTCGCCTCACCTCTTGGCTCGGTTAATTTGCCACTCGGTGGTAACGCTGGCCCATCAAGCGGAACCTCCTTTGAACGTTGCATACAATGTATAGGGCTGGCATAAAATTTAATGCATGCAATTCTATCTTCATTATTCTTATTATTTATGTAAAAGTAATGAGACGAACTAGACGCTCTTCTGATGGCAAGAGATAACGCATGCCCATGCCCACAATACACTTTGAGTAGCAAAACAAAAGTCCGGGGCATCGCTGCTTTGGCGCTCATTAATTTGAGACTTTCGATGGTCAGTCTTAACAGCCGAATAATTTCGCTAGCTGCAACACCCTTCAAACCGGAACACAGTAATGTTTACACACTACTGCTTGGCGGCAGAATATCTGGTACTGCGGTGGTACCTTTTTTTTTTTTTTTGTCCAGGGAAAATACTTTGTGTATACCACCGGCCCTGGGGCGGGCACGGTGGTTATGTGGGACTCTCCGTCCTAATGACGGCCTACCCACTAAAAACCCTGTGGAGTGTTCCACCTCGGCGCTTTGTGTCGAGGCTGCGGGCACGCTTTCGCACTCTACCGCGGCCTCGACAGCGCTTGTCCTCTCGGACACCACCTCGGAGCCCAGGCTCCCTTGCCACGAAGACGATGTGTCGGAACACCAGACACATCGTCATCCACCTCGGAGACCACCACCGAAAAGAACGTCAGACGGCCCCACGTCTGCACGCCCGTGGTCTCCATGCGACGGGTCACTGCGGTGGTACCTACCTAGACGACTTCCTGCTAAGGAGATCTACCACCAAGTAAAATTATTTGTATAAAGTTATGAATAAAGATAACATAAAACTATTTATAAAGTCAAAAAGTACTAATAATAATAAAACAAATAAATAAATTGTCAAACTAAAACAACCCGCCCCTGACCGTTCCCGGCGCAAAGGTGCCCATCACACTCGCCGCATTTCCGCGCTGAATGGCAATGGCCAACCTCTGCACCAGGAACGAACCGGAGCGGGAGTCGCCTGTCCTATCCCTAAGCCTGTGACCTATTTCATTTATAAACTTCTTCGCCTCGGTTCCCCAGCAACCCAGAGTCTCCACTGCGACCGGTACGAAAAAGTACATCGTTTCGATAGAGGCGTACTTGAGCCTCTTTCTATTAGCTGCGTCTTCCGCGGCAGCTGACGGGGAGTGGACGGTGCGACCCAGGTGGCTGGCAGCAACGGTGTCGACGCATGTAGCGTCCCAGACAAGGCACTTGCCGTTCCTCCAGGGCAATGACAATGAATGGCAGGGAATGAATAAAGTAAACAACAATTTCTAGGTATTCATTACTTACCACCTACAATTCCGACATCTACGACACTACTCCAATTCAATTACAGTAATTCAAGGCAGCGTCTGTCCGTCAGCGGCAGTGCCCGATACTAAACTCTAATTAATTACTAATCCATATACAGAGCAAATCAATTAAGGTACAATAATTACGGTGCAGTCCACAGTTTACACAGTAGAGTTACTTTGCAAAAACATACGAAAAGTTTTTCTATTCAGACTTCCAGACAAATCCTATCCTATCCTACTAATATTCATCATCATCATCATCATTTCAGCCGTAGGACGTCCACTGCTGGACATAGGCCTCCCCCATTGACTTCCATAAAGACCGGTTGGAAGCGGCTCGCATCCAGCGCGTTCCTGCGGTCTTTACTAGGTCGTCTGTCCACCTTGTGGGTGGACGTCCTACGCTGCGCTTGCCGGTCCGTGGTCTCCACTCCAGAACTTTGCAGCCCCATCGGCCATCAGTTCTGCGTGCTATGTGCCCTGCCCACTGCCACTTCAACTTGCTAATCCGTTGGGCTATGTCGGTAACTTTGGTTCGTCTACGGATCTCCTCATTCCTGATTCGATCTCGTAGGGAAACTCCGAGCATAGCCCTCTCCATAGCGCGTTGTGCTACTTTGAGCTTACTAATATTCATTATTATTTATTTATTAGATATATATCACTCTTAGCGATAAGGCCGCCACTTGTAGCACAAGGTCATGCGATTCTTTTGTTTTCTTTACTTTTTTTCTTCTATTTTTGGTGTGCACAATAAAGAGGTTCTATCTATTTACATATTTTATACCCCACTAATATTATAAATATGAAAGTTTGGATGGATGGATGTTTGTTACTCTTTCACGCAAAAATTACTGAACGGATTTGGATGAAATTTGGTATAGAGGTAGCTGAGACGCTGGGTCAACACATAAACTACTTTTTATCCCGAAAACATGTAGCGGGTAACACCGCGGGGCGCAGCTAGTAATGTTATAAACGTGAAAGTTTGTGAGGATGGATGGACGGATGTTTGTTACTGTTTCACGCAAAAACTACTAAACGGATTTGGATGAAAGTTGGTACACATATAGTTTATACCCGGATTAACATAAGTGTGACGTACTTTTTATATCTGCAAACTGAATAATATTTTTTCAATTCGGACGAAGTCGTGGGTAACAGCTAAACAGCTAGTAGTATAAAAATCTATGTAACTCTGTCACTTTGTCTGTTTGTTACCTTTTTACCGCGCAAAGCAAGCCGGGGCCGCGCGCGCGTTGTAGGTACTCAGCTTTGACTTCATGATGAAGGTTACCGTATGTGACCGAAACTATAGTCAAAGCTTCCTATAAAACTAAACGAGAGTAATCACGCATAAGTAAAACAAAGATTGTAACAATATTGTTTTCTATGGCACTGTACAATACTGTACATGTATAAATATTTGTACAAAACAAAAAGTTTTCGTGAGAACACGCGTCCGGCGTCCCGTCCTTGTTAGCATTAACGAGACACGAGTCAATTCAGTTCGATGAAGATGACAGCGGTAAAAATAGTACTACCAGTTAGTAGCAAGCAAATACTCTTTGCTTTTGTTTACTGCATAACAAGAGTTATTTTTTATTTGCCAAAAATTTTATTAAGTTAGGCTTTTATTGAAGCAATACGTAGTACTATCTTTTTCGGTAAGCATAGAAACGAAAGTAAACAATTTTGAGTAAAAAGGATTTATTTATTAAACAAAATAAAAAATACCTTAAATTATACTATTTACAAAATGTCTACAAAAAACTTAGTCTAAAAAACCGTCAGAGGAGGGATATGTGGCCAGAAAGCTGGCAACATTGCCACGCTGGATGGCAATGCTTAGCTTTTGACCAAAGTAGATACCAGCATTCTGGTCACCTGAAGCCTCCTCTAAACGTTTGGCCAGGTCCCGATACAGTTCGAGAGCGGCCGGCCCCCACAGACCTAAAGTAAAAAGTGAAATCAAAATATTATGATTTGACTCCGCTTTCATCGTATGCAATAAATAGTTTTTGCTGTCTGGGTTAGTTTGAAGTCAGATGGCGTTGTGTGTAATGTCCTATATATAGTGGATCAAAAACATAACCCTCCTTTTTGCTTCGCCGTTGTCGGTAAAAGAACAATGTTGGCTTTCTACAACACAAACAGACACATAATTTTATATAAAATAGGAACAAAGCTCAGCGGAGAGAAGCCGCTATTCGTAAAGTTTTTAATAACGCAACGCGTGCGAAAATAATTCTATTGTCGTTCCATCCGACTTGTTTGTGAATGCAAACTGTACTTAGCAACTTGTATAGGTTTCGTCGACTTTGTTCGGCGGGGACGTTGTAAATGAACGTAGGTATATATACAACAATCAATTTGCCGTTTAAACTTAAGTCACAGCAACTTGCAGATCTTCGTTTTATCAGTAGTGAGAGATGAATAACTATCACTTAACTGACAAATGTGTAAGTTAGTCAAAGAAGTACTGAGTGACTCAATGAGTATTTAAGCTTTTAACTTCTCCACGATGTCAAGACTTAACGAAGCTGTGTAAAATTCGTAGCAGAGATGTACATAATTCTTCTGTACGTATGTTTGTCACTCGTTCTAAGCAGTTGGACTGATTTTGATGTTTTATTTGTGAGTGTTTGGGCTTATAGGTGATTGCGGTTCACAATTGGGCCCGGTAGGGGGAGTTGCAATCGGGCAGGACATCGTCTATCGGGTACATAGTTTATTAGAGATTATTATGTGTGTAAGATATTATTATTAAAGATATATTACCAAAGTTGATGGCGTTTAGTGTTATACTCTAAGTTAGTGATAATTCATAATATTTTTTGTAAAGGATATACAAAGTACAGTTACAGAACGCCATATCCTGCCTTTCAGCATGCAAATCTTTATTATTATTTATCATTTTACAACACTTATCTATTAATTTTAAAATTAGTTCTGTAGTATGAAAAACACTGTAGTTTATATGTTAGGATGTAATTTGTAGATTTTTTTAAATTAAAATTATTATAAAAATGTCAATATTAATAGTTTAATTAAATTTTTACTATAGGCAGTGCTGACTATTTTTACTGCAAGTATTCGTATCGTAGTAAAGTACTTTCTAGTACTCGACTGGCTAGCTACCACCTTCGAGTAGGAAATCTGTTGCCAAGCAGCTAACGGTATATTCTGGCAGCCTTATTTAAGTTCCATTCCAAGCTATGTGTGTTTACCATCTTTGACCACACCATACCTAGTCTGTCAGAGATTAAAAAAAAAAATTATATTATGCTCTCGGCAGGTGTTCTATTAGATTTTAAGACTGGGATTTTGCTGGTATTACTGTCGCTTCCATATCTTCTACATTTTATGCATATGTTCATACTTTCCAATAATTTTCCACCGCTTCAAATCTCAACCATCAAAGCGAAACCATTCTTCAAAATCATACATCAACTCCCTAACGCGATTAGGTAGGGAGTAATTTTACGACAAATTCTAGTCGAGGGGCCGTGCTCGTCAGAATTGACATGAATTTTACATGAACCAACGTGACAACTTCTATCATTCATTTTCGGTAGGCGAGGCGTTTGGTATTGTTGATAAGAACATGTTGTGGGAAAACAAAGGTGCGTTTGATGTTTTGTTGGAAGAAGTTTATTTGGGATTGATATTTAGAGCTTCAAGTCAATTCGTGGGCGTACGCGGCTGGCTACCACCCTCAGCACCCTCAAGTTGAAAATCTGCCGCCAAGCAACTAACGATGTGTTCCAGCTGCCTCACTTGAAAGCAATTTCCATTCCCCGCTAGCTGTGCTTAACTGCTTTTTAATTCAATAAGCAATCTGAGCGGGTCAGAAATCTTCGAAACTATATTTTAAAACGTCTAGTGACAGCCGCGTATTGACATTTTTGATTCCTTACTTTTCCAACGACCCAAATAATAGGTTAGCTAGATATCACAATAACAAACAAACATTTACTTGGTGGTAGATCTCCTTAGTAGGAGGTCGTCTACGTAGGCACCACCGTAGTACCAGCTATTCTGCCGCCAAGCACTAACTTTATCAAAAGTCTCGAAAGTAATGAGCGCCAAAGCAGTGATGCCCTGGACTTCGTTTTGTTACTTAAAGTTCTGTGTATCGCTGCGATGGTCATGGACAGGCGTTATTTCTTACCATCAGGAGAGCGTCTCGTTCGTCTCATTACTTTTTACATTAAAAAAAAAAAAAAAAAAAAAAAAGTAATAGTAATATGGAACGTGCATCCAGGATGGAGGCGGGTATGCGGTTGTAGACCGCGGGCCCCAATCCCCGAATTGCATAAAAGCGGTACAAATACAAATATTTTATTGATAACACTTCAAAATTTTAAACATCTCATTAAATGGGTTTTAAAACAGTGATTACATGTCAAAATAAGGTATGTCAATATCCAAACATGGCAATATAAAAAAATATTGTCAATATAAAAATACTGTCTATACTACTGACTATATTAAAATGAGATAACAAAAAAATCATAATTACTTACTAGTAATTCAATAATCTTTAAGTTTGAAATGCTCGTCAATGTTATAAAACAAGGTCTCTAGCAGCGGGTACGCGGTTGTAGACCGCGGGCCCCAAAATGTATACCGACCTCTCTGACTTGACGAGCCGGTGTGACGGTGTTACAAGCTGGTCTTTCTTTTAGAGTAGTCGGACCATAGATAGACAATAGTCAAGGTTTTAAATTCGCGTAATTTTTCTCCATCCTTCTGCATCTCTTTATATCATTTTCATAGTTTTTTTTACGTCTCTACTCGATTCCTTTGTTAAGGGTGATTTATGCTGATATTCAGACATTTTTCAGAATTATTTCGTTTCTTTTCAGCTCATTTAGAACCTTTGAGTCTAGAAAAATAGCTTTCAATATTTACGGGCAGGTGTAATTGATAGAGGTGCTTTAGTCTTAATCTTAGTTTTGACTAATCGACTCAACTTCTTGAAATGCTTTATCAAATAGAAAAAAAAATGTTACGATTTTCAAATTTACTGAGTAATTGTTAAGTATTGTTTTGATAATAATAGTATTATGGTAAAGTAGAACATGATTTCAATTTTTTTTATCAGAAATTTAATAGTCAATAACTTTTCACACTCATTCTACTGAAATACTCTGTATTATGACATGCTGAATAAATTCATAGTTAAGTGTTAGTACGACCGAAAATCGAACTTGCGACTTTTCACACATAAAATTACATGCTTCTACTGAGTAATTTATTTTATCACGACTGCCCAAAAGAAGAGTGTATGTATGTATGTGGTTTTGTTTTCTATCTTAAGTTTTAAATGCCTGGATAGATTTGAATGTTGGGAGGCATTAAAATCATATTACATCATCCCAAGGGACATTGGCTATAAATATGAACCAAATTTTTTTTTACACACACTTATCCTGGCATGGAACTGGCTCTCGTGAAGCTGCCGGAACACACCGTTAGATGCATGGCGGCAGATTTTCAATTTGGGTCTGGTAGCTAGCCAGCCGAGTACTAGAAAGTACCCTACCACCATACAAAGCATTAAGCTTGTTTAGTGATAATTTTTTCATTAATTGAGCTGTTGATGTTGTCGATTTTGCTCCAAACTATGACTCAACGACACAAATTCCAATAAACAATTAAAAAAACCGGCCAAGTGCAAGTCGGACTCGCGCACGAAGGGTTCAAATTCAAATGTTTTATTTGCATTAATAGGTACAGCTAGGTCGAAAATAAAATATAAAGGCATTCCAATACGGTATGGTAAGTTCCGTACCATAATCTATAAAAACGGCAAACAAATCAAGTTTGTTGTATAGGAGCTTAAAATATTTATTTTAAATATTACCCTTAAATATTTATTTTATTTTATTTTTAGTATTTGTTGTTATAGAAATACATCAATCAATCTTTGAAAATTTCAACTGACTAGCTATCACCGAGATACATCCTGGTGACAGACGGACGGACGGACGGACAGCGAAGTCTCAGTTATAGGGTCCCGTTTTACCCTTTGGGTACGGAACTCCAAAAAGTAAACTAAAAATGGTCAACGCTATGTGAAAAATGTGAGCCAATAAAAAACTCGTCCCATTAAGGTCTCCCCGAGCCACCTCGGGTTATTTGCCTCCGTTATCAAATAACGTCCTTCTAAGTTCGCCAGCCCAATAAATCCTTAATAAGGTCGAACATTCGCATTGGAATCTCGAGCGAGAAATATTAAAATTTCAAAACTGTTACAAAAAGTGCGTATTCGAGTCGCACTCCAACTCATTTACTTTTTATTTTGCTGTAAAAAGGGAATCAAAAAGCGGGCGGCAAATTCTTTAATTTTCTTAAGAAAATTCCTTTTTTACGTCGGAAGTTCAAATTATTCGTTAATAAAGCTGCCTGGCGTGAATTCCTTTGATGAAATATTGCCTATGTAGTGATTGTGGGGCGACGACTGACATCTGTATATATTTTACACTCTGTGTTTGATTCACGAGTATAAAATGAATTTGGCCGCGAGCAAAAGTACAAAATTGGAAATGCCATTTTCGATGTTTTTTATTTTGTTTGTGGCGTTTCTCGTACACCGTTGCCAAATGCGAGCGATAGGCACATGTCCCACCACCAGCAACTAAGCAAATCGCTTTTAAAATCTATTTCCTTTTACGAAATATGTACCTGCATAGTTGAGAATATATACAGTTGTTACACATACATTCGGCCTTTCTTTTCATAGAACCATGTTTATTTTTTTAACAATTACAATAAAATCTCTAGTAACTTTAAAAAAAAATTATAATGCACCTAAACAATAAACATACATTGTTTTGGAATGTGAAACAGATCTTAAAAATGTGTGTTCGAATTGAAATTAATATTGTTACATTCTGTTTTGTGTGTTTTTTTTTTTATGGTTCACAGGCGAATTGTTTTGACCACAGCTCACCTGATGTTAAGTGAAGGCGTGGTCGAAGATGGTTATAAAATAAATAAACAAAAATTGTATCATCTCGCGCTGCTGTCAGTTCGGTAGAGTATATGGTAGAGTTAATTCGATAGAAAGTTAAAAAAAATCAGAAAAAATATCCATTAGTTTATAGCTCAATTCGCGACTCATCGAGTAGCAGACGTAGGACAGGTGAGATGTAGGATTAAAAGCGTCGCGCCTGCAGCGAGCCGCGATGCCACCTGCCACGCCACACCACGTCCACGTTTGACACGAGTCGATTGTGGCGTGCCGCGGCAAATCGTAATTTTTCCGAATTCCTGCTTATTTCTCACGAGATGTGATAAATGAGAGTGCTGTCATTTTGAATGCAAGTTTTGTATTTGCTGCCGTATTCTGTTGTTCTGTGTTATATGGTTTAGTTGTTTTTGTATTATTTTGTTACGATAATTAAATTAAATTCATAGCCTATTTCATCCCGCCGTTTCACATGCTTTTTCTGGAATAGAAAGCTTATCTATATTTTGAATGTTTTTTGAATGTTTTTGAATTAATTAAAAATGGTTAAAAGCCAGTTACATTACATTAATAGTCAAATCCATTTACATTAAATTAATAGACATTCGTACCAGAAAAATAAAATAAAAAAAAAGGTTAAGCAAAGCTTGTGCTATAGGGACCATCTGATAGAATACTTAAATCCTTTTTTTATCCTTACGTACTGAGCACCCAAACACAGAACGAACATTTATACTTATCACACAAATGATTATCCTGAGTGGGAATTGAAACCACGTCCTACAGCTCTTGAACCAGATACACTACCAAATGAGCTAACAAGGCAGTCAACTAACCTACCACGTTCCAATATTATATTTAAATTATATCATTGTCTTAACTTTATACATTTGCATTACTCTCACACCAATATGAACGCAGAAGTTTCGCTACTTACCAACAAAATTAACAGGGCATCCTCCCAACTATTTCCGTAGCAGACTCCGACTTCCACTGAACTGTGACGCTTGCCCTCTCGCTTTATTAACACGCAAGTGAGCGAGACAAGAGATGCAGGTAAGCACAAAGCGCACCGCATCGGAAATGGGAGACGCACGGCAATTTGCTACTCGACTCCAGAGATGCGTCGAAGTGCTACTGTGAAGCTCGCAAAATACTTTACAAAAAAATTAAGGCGTAAACTAATGTAAAAACGTTTTTACTAAAACCGTATCGAAAAGGTTTCTTATGTATTATAATTTAATTAATAACATTAAAAAATCGTACATAAAAAAAAATATTCACATCATGATGCTGACCTGCTATTTTGCACTTGTACATTGCCAAAAAAACGCGGCAATTTTAAATAAATTCTAAGACAATTAAGATTCAAACAAATTAATAAATTTAAAAAGTCACAAAAAGTTAACATAAATTCACAATTTAAAATGCTAACCACAGAGTTATAATCGCTATGACAAAAGATAGATAGACAGATAAAACTCATTATTGTGCACACCATGAACAGAAAAAAGCACAGAGAACAAAAGAACCTTATGAACTAGTGTCACAAGTGGCGGCCTTATCGCTAAGAGCGATCTCTTTCAGACAACCAAGAAAAGAAAAACTCAATGTTTCTTATGTCATTAAGTAACAGACGGGAGAAAAGTAGTACTTAGAACTACAAAATAATTTGTATTTCTACAAACCGATTTCACAGTAGTCTCTTCAGTTGAGTAGTTCGTGATAAACGCCGACAAGTTTGTTCATCGAAATACCTGAGCTACAGGATGTTAATTTATTTTATGCAATGAGGAAGGAAGCGAAGAGTTTGCAACCCGGGCGGGAAGTGTGTACAACTTACGGCTGTGGATAAAGGGGGGAGGGGAGAGAATATTTATTTCATGACTTGAGTTGTAAATACGTTAGTTGGTGGATTTATTTTAATATTCACAAAATCTTCATCGATGTTTGTTTATATTTATCACTGGGACTTAATTGCACACAAATATTATGAAAAATATATGAAATCATACGACAATTTCAGTGACTATGACAGTGGCATATAGGTACATAATTATATATATTACTAGCGGACGCCTCACGGTTTCACCCGCGTATTTCCCGTTCGCGTGGGAATACAGGGATAAAAAGTAGCCCATGTCACCCGGGGATAGTGCAGCTTTCCAATGGTGAAAGAATTTTTGAAATAGGTCCAGTAGTGTCGGAGCCTATTCAATACAAACAAACAATCAAATCTTTTCTCTTTATAATAGTATGGATGTTGGTGCTGCCGCATCTAAAGCTGAAATATTTCTGAATCTGAATCTGAAAACCTCAAACGGCACAAATATAGTTATTCGGATAGCATGTATCTTTTTGTGCCGTTTGGGGTTGAAACTTTAGGTCCGTGGGGGCCGGCCGCTCTCGAACTGTATCGGGACCTGGCCAAACGTTCAGGTGACCAGAATGCTGGCATCTACTTTGGTCAAAAGATAAGCATTGCCATCCAGCGTGGCAATGTTGCCAGCATTCTGGCCACATATCCCTCCTCTGACGGATTTTTAGACTAAGTTTTTTGTATACATTTTGTAAATAGCATAATTTAAGGTCTTTTTTATTTTGTTTAATAAATCTTTGTCGCAGTATGGATGTTTGAATACACATTGTTTTTTACTCAAAAATCAGGTTCTGTACAATTTAAAAAAAAAGTAATTTTGTGACGCCATCTGAGTCAATTAGAACTATTGAAAGTACTACAACTTTTGCTTTACTAATATTAAACTTGGTTTGTTCCAGGTAATTACACCACTTTTGGACTTCAACTGCACTGCGCACCAGAAAAATATATTTATTACTTTTATAATATTAAAATTTAGTTAAGCGATATAATACAGTAATCTCGCAACATTGTGTCCAAAAAATAAATCAACACTTCATCACAACATAATAACAGTATACTTCACACCTACAGTCCACCATTACTCGATAAAATCTTGTTTGTTCACGCTTGGATGCCGCCTGAGCGGGCGAGAGAGATGGCGTGTCCGCTGAACCGATTAGAACGAGATAGATATCGCCCAAAACAGTATAAGTTTATACTGAAATCGAGCAACAGGTTCTGTAAAGAAATATTTTTATCCACCATAATGTATCGTCAGGGTCATGACGTAGTGCGATGAAAGTTGATAGGTTTCCACTTACGGCGTTCTATTTTTTTTTCTACATAGCTTGCTATATAGAATCGCAAAGTAACGCCTGAATGAATCAGTTTTATCTATGAATGGGATATTAAAAATTATTATTAAGTAGAATTTAAGTAATTATTATTAACCACTCCCTCCGCCTTGTCACCATAAGTAAGCAAAGTCCTTACTCTCCCCTCCTATGCTTACGTAAGATTGGTTTAAGGTGGTATGATTTCCATACAAACATTTTTTTGCCATTTATGGACAAATGGAGCATAATTTTACAGTCAAATCACAGCTCCTGGGATTTATTTCGATCTTTATTTGCGGCAAATCACAATTGCTTGAATAAAACAGTAGATTATTATTAGCATAACATCAAATTTATACAATCTACTGTTTTATTAAGCAATTGTGATTTACCGCAAATAAAAGCCAAAATTAATGCCAGTAGCTGTGATTTCACTGTAAAATTATGCTCCGTTTGTCCATAAATGGCAAACAATTATTTTTATGGAAATCGTACCACCTTAACTAGCGGCATTATCTCTAAAATCGCTCCCAGGTTAGCTAAGTATCGAAAGGATTCAAGAACATGTATAAAACGTGGTGTGCCATTAATAAGGATTAGTATCAATCAGCATTATATATTGTAATTAAGTAGGTAAAATTACACACTCAGTTGCAGGGCGGGACCATTTATTTCTTATTAATTAGTTACAACGCTCGCTCTGCCCAGTGATTGAGAGTGAGTACCAAAAAGAAAACTATATCTCATCTACCGAGCTGTCAGCTGCTCAACGAAAATCATCCCCCTCTATAATTCATTGGTATCGCCCGCTAACAGTGTCTATGGTGCATCTCCATTCACTTGGTGGTAGATCTCCTTAGCAGGAGGTCGTCTAGGTAGGTACCACCGCAGTAACAGTTATTCTGCCGCTAAGCAGTAGTGTGTAAACATTACCGTGTTCCGGTTTGAAGGGTACTGCAGCTAGCGAAATAACTGGGCTGTCGAGACTAACCATCGAAAGTCTCAAAGTAGTGAGCGCCAAAGCAGTGATGCCCTGGACTTTGTTTCGTCACTCAAAGTTCTGTATATCGCTGCAATGGTCATGGACAGGTGTTATCTCTTACCATCAGGAGAGCGTCTCGTTCGTCTCATTACTTTTTACATTAAAAAAAAAAAAAACTTCTAGGTAGTTGGTTGGGAGTTTTTTGGCGGGAACGCGGGCAGAGTCGTGTAGCTCCGTTGTATTTTTTTCCAAAACTAGTGTTTTGTCGAGTGTTTATGCATAAAAATGGTGGTGTTTTATTCATAAAGTGCCGAATTACAAGCGCGAGTGTGGGAAAATGATATAATGTGGTGAAACATAACTTTTTGTGTTGCTTCCAAAATTCCATCGAAGCTTTATAGTAAAGTCGCCACTACTTTACTAAAGCATGACTGGACTTGACTGACACGGACTGGACTTGACTAACATCGGACTTTGACCATAACTATAGCTAAGAGACAGCAGAAATAGCACTTACGACAAGGCAGTATGGCTTTACAGCTTTAGCCTACCCGATGGGGCAAATTAATTAAAAAAAAAAGTGTTGATTGGTGTTGCCCGCTAACATTAAATATGATATGGCTGACGATATCACCATTCAAATCCTCCCATCCCCATGTCATCAAAAATAAGCAAAAAGTGCTTCGGTACTTGAACGGCCCCAAAGGCTGGAGTTAGTCTAGTTCAGTATTGGTCCGTCACTGTCCATTTATACAAACAATAAATGAAAAACACTACGTAAATAAAAACATTGATATCCTAATCCATCCGTACATCGGGAGCACTATTCCGAATGAGATTTCGTTTCCACTTCACATCTCATTCGCAGATAACGCGAGTCATTCTGTTATTATATTTGAACAAAAGCACGAGTTGCCCTTATGCCTCCGTTTTGGCTTACGTCACGACGTTATATTGGAGCCGATGGGGAAATGCGCTTTTATTTGGTCCGATAAGGTTTTTCGGGAAACGTTTTGTTTTTATTAACTTATATGGAGCGTGGGTTTAAGTTCAGCTCATAATAATATAAGAAAATGTTTATATGCTACTTAAATGGTTATCTGATTGAATAAATTTCAGTTAATAATGCAAAAAAAAAATTGTCTGGCTTTGTAGAACAAATTAATAAAATAAAATTTGCTGAGAAGGACCGATAAAATTTATCACTATTTTACGTAGTTACCTAATTATCAAAGTTTAAAAAAATCTTTTTTTAAATTAAATTGATATAAAATATGGTTATTTAATATTTTTTTTCGAATATTTAATTCAGTTTGAGTTTCTTATGATTTAAATCTATACTATTATAAAGAGGAAAGATTTAATTGACTGTTTGTTTGTTTTTTTTTTTTGTTTGTTTCTTTGTTTGTATTGAATAGGCTCCGAAACTACTGAACCAATTTTAACAATTCTTTCACCGTTGGGAAGCTACACTATCCCCGGGTGACGAAAGCTACTTTTTATCCCTCTATACCCATGGGAACGGGTACTACGCGGGTGAAAACGCGAAGCACCCGCTAGTAATAAATATTTTTACTACCAGCAATAGCAAGTATAACTTTAAAAAATTAGCTTCTCGAGCTGCTTTGAAACAAAGCCGATCCAAGACTGAAGATTAAAAGTGAAAGCGGAAACGAAACGCAAACACTGAAATACCATTAAGCCGACAGAACTCGAGTTAAGTTTTAATTTCAACAGAATAATATCCTCGTTGCAGCGAAAGGGAGCAAGTAAGTTCACCATGATAGCTTTTGATTATAGCTTAAGCTATAGATGAATGAATTCAGTTAAGTATGAGTTGGATTCGCGCAACGAGAGTTCCGTACAACTACACGAAAAATATACTTTCTTTACTATTCAGAAAAGTTATTTGTCAAACTTTTTAGTATTCATTATCAGACCTCAAAGTATGCAACATAATTGTACTCAATTTAACGCTTTATGTATATGTTTATAGAGCAAAATAGGCAGTCTTGGAGACTGCCGACAGAAATAAAAGCTTAAAACATTAGCATGTCATTGAAACGCACCCATACCTAATACCCTAACATAAAATCGCTCAACGTGGCTAAACAAGTAGAAAGACGGCCTACTATCACCCATACGTAGTGGAATTTCCTTGGGTACGTACCAAACGTTTTGACTCTACGTTTCTCATCCGTACAGCCAAGGAATGGAACAAGTTACCGTCTTCCTTGTTTCCTGATAGATATAATCTGGATCCTTCCAAGGTCAGAGTGAATAGGTCTGCGTGCTTCATCTTTGACCACATCGTCGCTTATCATCAGGAGTTGGTGGTCAAACGCGGACTTATCCGTATTAAAAAAAACAAGTGTTGACTCTAAAAATACAATTCCGTGCCCCCTTTACTTAAAATCACATTATTTATTAGGTAATTCACTGATTCACTTCCTTTTTTATTTAACTTATAGAATAGAATAGAATACAACTTTATTACATACAAATATTAAACATAAAAAAGAGATAAATATACCTATACAAAACAAAACAAATCAATAAATATATGGCGTATAACGGCGGTCTTACCACCTAGTACCTAATTATGAAGAATTATAGTTAAAATTAAACGTGAGAAATCCCTCTTAAGTAAAACTAAAATATGTATTACTTATATGGTAATCAGGGGTTAGACCTATGTATCTGTTATTTCCGCTAATAAAATATAAACTTTGCTTAGTTCGTGGATAGATGGCGCTATGTAAAATTTTAACTAATAAGACGAAACTTCCAAAGTAATGCCTGAAGGAATCGCTTATTTTTATACTTTTTTGTTCTAAATACATAGTTAAAATTATGGAAACACAGACTTTAAATAAACTTTTTTTTTTATCATAGAACATTACACATAACGCCATCTAACCCCAAACTAAGCAGAGCTTGTACTATGGAAGACAGATAACTGATAGAATACTTAAATACTTTTTTTTTGTAAATATATACTTATAATACATACAGTACACACAAACACAGAACAAACATCGATGTTAGTGACACAAATGTTAGTCCTGAGTGGGAATCGAACCCACACCCTTCAGCTCTCGAAGCAGACATACTACCAATGAACCAACAGGGCTGTCGCATCTATGTTCGTCACATAATTTTTTGTTTTGCGTGGTAATCGAACCCACGCTTTACAGCTTAAAAAGCAAAGCTGCCATCAAATGAGCTTAGCAAAAAAAAGTAAATAAACTCTTTTAGAGATTTTATCGCATGTGATCATACTGAGTTATTGCTACACTGTGTCATGCTCAATCTTCCGTTTAGAAGTAGAATAGAGGAATCTCAGCTTTCATTAAATTAAATCAAGTTCGCAGGTAATAATATAATTTTATGGTAAATATTCGAGTGGTTATTAAACGGAGGGATGATAAGCATGGTTGTGGGCCTTGATTAATGAGGTGGGGAGATATTGTGGAATTTATTGCAGCCTTACAGCGGACAATTTTGGGTCGACTGACTCTTACGTTTTAAAAGGCTTGTTTATAGCGTTTTAACGGCTATATTTTGAATTCATTTTAGTATGGAAAATTATGTGGAAATTTTGTCACTTTATATTTTTTAAATGTAAAGAAATATCCGGAACGACGATATCCGGAAAAGGCAGGTTTTACCTGGAAAAGGATAACTCAAGCGTGGGCCAGACTGTTGTAAACAAGCTTCCAACAGGGGTCACCTTGGTGGAAGGCTTGTGGAGCCCACCATTAGTGTTTGCATGCACACTGGTTTACAACAAGGCTCCCACTTCTACAACGGCAGCATCCACACGCGGTTAACAACGCGCGTCCGTCCACAGAGGTTGTTGAATGTCAAACGAATTTTTGTTGCAAACAAGTGTTTACACTGTTGTAAACCGCTAGTGGAGACCGATGCGGAGGGTTTGTTTTCAAGTGTGGCCCACGCTTTATCGGAAAGAATGGCAAGCTCTTAGGGAGGCCTTTGCGAAGGTGCAAGACAATCTAACTACCGGCGACATAATTATTATTATTATTTTTTTTAATGTAAAAAGTAATGAGACGAACGAGACGCTCTCCTTGTGGTAAGAGATAACGCCTGTCCATGACCATCGCACCGATACACAGAACTTTAAGTAACAAAACAAAGTCCAGGGCATCACTGCTTTGGCGCTCATTACTTTGAGACTTTTGATAGAGTCAGTCTCAACAGCCCAGTAATGTCGCTAGCTGCAGTACCCTTCAAACCGGAACACATTAATGCTTACACACTACTACTTAGCGGCAGAATAACTGGTACTGCGGCGGTACCTACCTTGACGACCTCCTCCTAAGGAGATCTACCACCAAGTGAAAGTAAATTTCCATGTATAAGTACAAGATTGTTAAATAAAGGCTATTATTATTATTAGTAAAGAAATATATGAAGGTCATACGGATGCACTCATGCACGGGACCGCCGACCGCAGATTCGATTTGGTCGGTGCATGCGAGACCTTCCACGCGGTCTAGTGCTTCCACTTTGCTCTGGATGTATTACGTAATGTGCTACACACATTGTCTCCGACATAATAGCACGGTAATTAACGCCAGCTAGCGTAGGCCCGCAATCCGGAACAGTTGCATCTTCACGCCGGACGGGATCTGGCATCATATGATACGATCATTGAGATGTAACAACGTGATGCGTTCTAGAGATAACATTGCACGTCAATGTTTATGCTCCCAGATCTCCCCTCTCATACTAAAGTTATTTTGATGATTTTCTACACTTAACAAAATAAAATTTGTTAGCTTGATTGTTTTTTTTTTTAATGGTCGACAGGCTAGGTGTTTGACCACAGCTCACCTGATGTCAAGTGAAGGTGTGGCCGAAGATGGTAAAGCACACTTAGCCTGGAATGCAACTGGCTCTCAAGTGAGGCTGCCGGAACACACCGTTAGATGCTTGGCGGCAGATTTTCAACTTGAGGGTGGTTGCTAGCCAGCCGAGTACTAAAGTACCCTACCACCATGTTTTGGTTTCCTCACAATGTTTTCCTTCACCGGCAGCTCAAGCTCATTGTTGGGGTTTGAACCCACGCCCTTCGGCATGCGAACCTACCGCGCTAACCACTGAGCTATCATCGCTACAAAAATGATATTGTCATTGGGTGCGATGGTATATTTAATCGAATTATTTTAGAGTAACTAAGTCTCTTAGAAATTACTTAGTTTTATTGATCAGTTTAATTATTCATCATTCATCATCATCATCAGCCTTTTGTAGTCTACTGCTGGATATAGGCCTCTCCCAAGACATGCCACTCAGCCCGATCTTCTGCTTTTCGCTTCCATCATTTCCATCATCGCTTCATCATTCCATCACATTGTATTTACTATCCTACGTATATCGTCACTCCATCGAGTCTCAGGGCGTCCTACGCTACGTTTGCTAATTCGCGGTCTCCACTCTAGAACGTCTACCACAGCGGTTATTTTTTATTAATTACATAAAAAAAAAAAAAAAAATGTTTGCTCTGTTTCTAGGTGTTCTATATATTATGTATTAATGATTAATACCAATTTATGGATGGTATTAATAATTATAAAAAAATAATATTTATTAAGTATTCTAATAGTTATCAGGTTCCCATAGTACAAGCTATGCTTACTTTGGGGATAGATGGTGCTGTGTGAAATGTCCAACGATATTTTTTTTATTTACTATTTGAAGAATTTTTAAGACTAATATGACACCTACCAATCAACTATAATAACCATAACCATTATATAATAAGTATATTATACACCTACTATATTTTTTAACTTATAAGTGTTACGACATCTCCAGTCTCTTATAATATTATCTATCGTGTTTTCAATTCTTGGTTGCCTGGAAGAGATCGCTCTTAGCGATAAGGCTATCACTTGTGTTACTAGCTCATAAGATTCTTTTGTTTTCTGCACTTTTTCTGTGTTTGGTGTGCACGATAAAAAGTTTCTATCTATCTATATATTTCTTTTGAAATTCACTGAAACTTGAAAAATTTAGAAACAACTTCACTCTCCATCTTAGCCATACTTACCTACTATAGATTAAAGGAATAGTGAGTGTTGTACACGAAACGAAATTCTAATTAGGTGAACAAAGGAGAACCTTTAATCAGACTGTTGCCAATGCTTATTTGCTTATGATTTCCCAAACTTAATATGTACTGAGGACACCATCAGATCTGTGGCAAACACTTGCATGTCAGCGCTAATGCTGTTTTACACAAACCGCAGACTCGGCAAACGTTACGCGGTACGCCACACCAATACGTAGTACGCCACAGTACGCCGCAAACACCTACCAAGCAGGAATTACCGAAAACTAATTTTCCAGCTCTCTCACGTTTGGCACATTCGAGACCACCGAACAAGATTAGGTCCACTCCTATACACCGTTACAACAAACTATAGGAACGACTTAGACAGCTGGCAGCTGTTAGGGCTGCCAACAAAATAATATTATGTTTTTAATGTTTTTTATAAGTAAATAAATATCGTAGGACTATACACACAGCGCCATCTGGCCCCAAACTCAGTAGAGCTTGTGTGATGGAAGTCAGATAACTGATAGAATACATAAATACTACATAATACTATATACAAATTTACAATTAAAAAAAACGACTCCATAATCCTAAGGCCAATTAAACACACTGATCCAATGAAACTGCGAGGTTTCGGAGCAAAAGAAAACATCATCAATGTATACCTACAGTTTTTAGATTTTTGTTGGTTTTTTAAAAACTGCTCGACATATTTCGATAAAATTTATATAGGAATACCTCTGAATCGAAGAACTACCGAGCAAAAAAATATCATCAAAATCGATTCATAATTGGCGGGTTTATTGCGTAACATACATATTAAAGAAAACATAGTAGTTTGAAAACCTCCTCCTTTTTTGAGTCGGTTAAAAAATAAAAAAAACATTAAAATTCTTCTGCATTATAATATATTCTACTTGGTGGTAGATCTCCTGAGTAGCAAAACAAAGTCCGGGGCATCACTGTTTTGGCGCTCATTACTTTGTGACTTTCGATGGATGGTCTCAACAGCCCAGTAATCTTGCTAGCTGCAGTACCCTTCGAACCGGAACACAATAATGTTTACACACTACTGCTTAGCGGCGGAATGACTGGTGCCTACCTAGACGACTTCCTGCTAAGGAGATCTACCACCAAGTGAATTTATACAGACGTAAGTAGTAGAGATTCACCGGTTCTGCCTCACGGCAAAATCCGTTCTGCCTCACCCCTAAAATCGAGACCCGGCAAACTTCGCCGCCTAAAAAAAAAAAAAAAAAAAAAAAAAAAAGTTTGGTGTCTTTTTAGGGGTTTTCGGGGATGCCCGATCGTTTGCCGCCATCAGTTTTCTTATATCTCTTCAGGATCGCGAGATAGGTTTCAGGATCTAGGACCTCATTATCGCACGCTTCCTTATCTACTCGTATTGTTACGTTCGTCTATTGTTATTAATCACCTGCTACGAATGAGGGGGGTATTGTTCTTGACGTTCATGTTATCGGGGTCAATAACAATAACAACACGATCTTTATTCTGTATACAGCTTTATTTAAAATTGTATTGGAACATTGCGTTAACCATTACATCATTCAAGATACTACTACTACTCTCCAATGCATCCGTGAAATCTTGCATACTCTTCCCATGATATTTGTACCATAAATACAACACACAGTACTCGCCACATACTGAAGTCCACTCGTTTTGTAGTCTCTTACTATTGAAGCTCCATTGCCTACTATTCCTGTTCAGAAAACTCTTGTGAAACCCCGTCGGTGCTCGACCGAACGAATCAAAATACTGTCCCATGCCGCCTTTCTCTATGTGTATGGCTACCCAATGAGAACCTGGCCGTGTATCTGGATCCAGATTGCTAACTAAAAACGTGGGTGCTTCAACACGCACTGGTAATCTGTTAGCTGCATACACGTTATTGTATAAGGATGGGTGAATTTTTTTTAAACATTCCTGGATCTTGATCGTGTTCATATTCTATGTAAGGTATACCTACTCGTGCAAATCACTATTGTGAATGTGCCACTTGGCAGCATGAGCTAGCTATTTAAAGGTGGTACATAAAAAAATCAAAAAAATGTTTCATGTTATGTTTAAACTTTTATTGATCACAAATTCTTAAAAATAAACGTTATTATAATATACATACAATCATTTTGTCTTAGCTACTATAGTCTACGATAACATTGCGATTCTTGTCTATTTCGATTACATTATCAAACTCAGCATAAACAATACAATTTATAGTTTGGGAAAGAGAAGATTCAAAACGAACTTCTAATCTTACGCTACCATTCCTTATCAAATTCCAATGGCTCGATGAGTTGGCTGATAAGTCGGGGGTTAAATCAAAAGCTAATAAACAATATCCATTAGAATACTGATCCCTAGATATTCCATTGCCTTCGTTAAGAAAATGTATGCCTGTTCCAGAAAATAAGGTGTGATAGGCTGCTGTGAAAATATTACTCTTAAATGATGGTTGTAACGCTTTAGAAGGTATTTGCTGACCATCGATATATAAGCAAAATGAACTCATATCGTAGTTCTCAAAGTTGAACGGATTTTTAGTGAGACTACCGTTAAACGCCATGTTATTAACAAACCCGACTATGCATCTTTTAGGTATTTGCCCAAGGAAAATGTTATCAAGAGTTTTTCCTTGAATCCCTGCTGGTATTGTTAAAACTTTAACTTCAGCTCTAGTAATAGGATACTTTGCCGTAGTAGTGGCTAACACTTTTTGATGTGCAAGTAAAACTGTTGGGTTTATTCGAGCTCTACGCACAATGAGAGTTGCGTCTACAATGCATGCTTTTATCTTTAAATCATTAGAAGAAGCCATCAAGTTAAACGTTTCTCTAGATCGTACTAATTTTACAGACATATCAACACCATTGATTAAAAATTTTTCTTGATTGAAAAGATCACCATGCAAGTGTCCAATCATTTCTATTTCCTTACTTTCACCTGCAAATTCTTGTCGCTTTGTGAACCCTTTATTACTCTCATCAACTGAATCCATCTTTCCATGGGTGTCTTCATACCAAAGTCCACATGTTAGGTGAGAGTCTTTAGCTGCTGGTGCATAATTCAACAGAGTTTCAATGTATGCACGATAAGCGTATGTATTGTTTGGTGGTGAAATAAGTTTTTGATTCAAATAAACATCAAGTTGGTTGAAAAGGGAATGTAGCCAGTTATTAACAGGGGCAACTACTGCCGATGTAGCTAGTTTTGTTGAGTCTTGATTCAGTACTTTCGCTTTTATATGTAGCAACGTATTAGATAAATCAACGTAGTCATCGCCTGCTCCTGGCACTTGGAATTCTATAGGTCCATCATCAGCGAGAGATGAAATTGGCTTGTAATGTATCCACGTTCCGTTTTCTATACTAGTTTGTGTAGAAGGTAAAGCAAATAAATCTAATTCGGACTTGATGCACTCACATGAATGACTATGTAAAAAAGACATTTTTTAAAAATATTTTAAGAAAATATGTCCTTAATTTTTTTCTTGTCAAGTTTTATTTTTTTTGTTGCTTTCACCTTCGCAGTTGATGGTAAAATGAATGAAGACTGACGTTTTCTCTTTGTTATATATCCTGAACCGAACATGTTAATTCGATCAATTTTGGCATCTGCTTTTCTTTTCAAGTTTGAGCTTGCCTCTTTAAGCCGGGATTTAACTGACTCTTCCATAGGACGTGAACTAACCATATCAGATAAGAGACCCACACCAGCATTTAAAGCCTCTTTACCAATTACTCGAGCTCCACTAGAAAGTAACGGTAAAACTGATCTAAACAATCCTCCCAAAAAGCTACCAATTCCATGCCCACGCTGATATGGGACTCCTTTGTAAATTACTCCAATGCCGGATCCAGCTTGATGTGAATAGTAATGTTCATAGGGACAACTTATTTTATCAGTTTGAGAATACATTATTGTAATTTTCTAAAATGAAGTTTAATACACACCGTTCCAAACTGGAATGGTATTTTTTGTCCAGTGCTTGTTCTTATATCTATTTCAATAGTATCGAATTCCCTCCGCATTACTGGCAAGTAGTGAGGTGGTGAAAATACATGCATTTTATTAGCTCCATAAATGTACTTGGACGGATCTAATGGTATTATTCTCAGTAACGGAGTCATAACATCTCCGACAATTTGTGGTTCAATTATATCACAGTATACAAATAATTGCGGTGGCAATCCTAAATGTAAATTAGCCGGACATTTTCCAAATCCTTTTTCAATTAGATTTCTATTTGGTTCGAAACCAAGTTGTAGTGATAATTGAGGCGATAACGAAATTGACTTTATATTTTCATCCATTACAGTCACATTAACAAATTTCGATAGTTCATCATAGCGAAATCTCACTTTTTCTCTTATATTATTTAGTGCAGTTAATATATGATTAATATTATCATAATTTGTCGCTGGAATATGAGTCTTGTAGTAAACTGTAGAATGTTTATCTTCATGAGGCATTTTCATTATTTTAGTTACATAAACAATGTTTTCGTGTTCTTGAACAGTAAACATTGTACATGGATACTGAAACTCTACTACACCGACGTGCCATGTTCCTTCAAGTATTATAGGCTTTGGAAGTTTAGTTGAAAATCGGGTTGTTTTATTGTCAGGAAAATATTCCATTGAACTATTGCTGAGCAATGTTAAATAAAAACTTTCTTTTATCATATTTGATTTAAATTAGACGCTAACACCCAACTGTTAAACTTATTTGGGTAACCTTTCCACTTGACTAATACTTCTTTTCTGTCACCTTTCCCGCGAGAGCGAATGATTTTATCTATTTTATAACTAGAAGTGGGGTCGTAAGTTACTTTCTGTAGTTCTCTTTCATAAAATGTTCCTATGATTGGTTCATTTTTTAGATCTACTAATGTATAAACTACCCATGGAGATCTGTCTATTACTGATGATACAATGAATATCTCATCACTCCAGTTAGATTCATATCCTTTTTGAAATATATGCTTGAATTTCGTTATTCTTACATGATCCCCTACATTAAATTTTGGTAATAAAGTTTCTGAACCTTTTTTGGTAGTCTTTTTATCATATAAATTTTCCCATACAGTCATTATATTACTAGATTTGACATCACTTGGACACATTTTTATACTAGAGTGATAGCCATGGTTATACGCATACATCAAATCTTGAAGAATATCTATGTATTTATAAGTGTTTCTGTGGGTAAAGTATCGCCACATTTTCATTTTTAATGTTCTTTGAAATCTTTCCACAATACTTGCTTTAATATCCGGATTATTTGTCGTATAGTAATTGATACCTTTACCTTTAAAATATTTTTGTACATCTTTTGAAACAAACTCTGTGCCTTTATCAGATTGTATGTGAGTAGGGGTTGCATTAGCTTCACTAAATATACTTTCAAAACATTGTTTGATTGTTTCCGAATTTTTATGTTTCATTGGTCTAGCATATGCATACTTAGAAAACACATCAATTACGCAAAGTATATAGTTATAACCATCATTAAATTTGGAATAAGTCCTCATGTCGCTTAAATCAGCTTGCCAAAGTTCGTTAAAATTAGATAAAATATATTTATTTCTAGGGAATCTCTTACGCACAGGTTTATGAAGTGTGTAAGTTTCTTGCAACTGTAACCATTTTTTAACATCATCTTTGTTCATTTCGCCTTTCATTGCTTTAGTTAATTTGTCTATGCTACTGTAACCAGCAGGATTAGAAACATCATAATATATTTCATTAATTCGTTCTAATGGATTCATAACATTATCAGTATTTAGTAAGGAGTCCATTTCTCCCAATCCAGCTTCTTACGAATCTTATTTTTGTGTATTATGATGGAAGGAGTAGAAAATTCTTCATCTGATGTAGTATCACCAAGGTTTTGCCGTGTTAATTTTTGTATATACTTGACTCGTTTTGGATTGCCTAGGTAAGTGAGTGGTATTTTAATATCTTTTAATGCCTTAGCAAAACTCTCCCAACCAATGGGGTCATCTCTTTTTAGAGGTCTAAGTAAATCATTAATCAAATCCACTATGTTGCTTCCTGGCACTTTGTCATTGTCTATGAGTACTGTGCCGTCATCGCTCCATGAAATTTTGTTTTTATTTAAAGAAATCGAGTTTAATAATGATTCACCTTTCTTAACGTATGTTTTAGGTATCAAACTTAGTATGTGACTCGTTGTGTATAGAGTATTACTATCACTAGCGGCGGTGACTTGCCTTTCTTCTCCAGTCAATTTCTGAGTTGAGACTGAATCTGAAGCTTGAGATTCATTTTTTATATTTGTTTCAATGGAATCAGTCTGTTGCGATATAATGGGTAGTTCAATAGGGCGTCGATTTTCTTCATTGAAATGTAAATATCGTTGTAAAACTTGTAAATATAAAATACTTTTTTTTCTGTCATCCATTTTGCTGTTTAAGATATTTTTCATTTCATTGTCTAATCTAGATGTTGGATTATCAGAATTGTTGTGTTGATTTATTTTTTCTATCAGACTAGGTTCAATGAGTAACATCTTTTTAGCATGTTCCATTGTGATTAATTATTATGTTAGAGATCCAAGTAATGTACTCAATAATGAACCTAATATTAAAGGTAAAAATGCACCGCCAGTTTGTATGATAATATTTTTTCTCACTTTATCACTCCCTTTTCGTACTAACTTACGAAGAACCGATTTATATTTCTTCAATTTTTTCTTATTATTCTCTTCAATTGGAATTTTACCTTGCAGAACGTTGTGAATGCATTCACAAATACAATCAATTTCTTCCTTATCACAAGATTTTAATAGGGCTTTTCTATATTTTGGTTTAAGTTTGTGAAGCGCTGACAGTAAGTCTATATGCGTGCTAAGACTTCGCGACATTATTTATAAATGATGGAAATTTGCTGGTTCTTGCCATATTTAAACCCCTTTGTTGGTACATACACAGTGCAATATCCATTTGAAGGAAAAACATTTGTTTTAATGCGACACATGTCATCGGTATTTTGTTTTAGATCGATCATTAAGTACCCATGTGCATCCTTAGTCGCATCTCGGTAAGCATCTTCAATAAATTTTGGATTTTCTGGTGATACTTGACGTGCCAAGTATCTAATTTGTGTTTTATCTCGAGGGTTTTTGAAATATACAATATAGCTTGTATTTAAGGAAATATCTCTTTGTCCTTTACCCTGATGGAATAAATTTTGTGTAATATAGAATACACTTAAATTTCGATGATGACTACCTTTTGTAAAAATATCAACGATTCGACCATCAGATTCTCTCATAAGATCATCAATAATTATAAGGTTTGCATCCTTTCCATCAAACATGTTAACATCTGGTAAACCTTGATAGTAGTTTACATTTGCTAAGTTGTATAAGGGTTGCATTTCATCAAAGCACCAAATAATTTGACTAATATTTTTAGAGCATACCTCTTTTATGTATTTAATAAAGTTTGTAACGAATATGGATTTTCCACAACCACTTGGTCCCGCAACTATAGCGGTGAAAGGATGAATAAATTGAAACATTTTTATTTACGTGTAGATGCTTGAAAGGTTTAGAAAGGAATAAAACATGTAGTTGGCAAAATACGTTTTTATTTGGTACACACTAAGTAAAACATTGCACAGAAATGAAATCATTTACAATAAATCTTACATACATCAATAAGTTCCTAAACAAAAATACATCAGTTCTTAATTTAATAAGCACAAACACAACTTTTAAACATTATTATAATATTCATAGATTTTAAACATGGTAAACGATAATTAAGAGTAACTAAATTTAATTCTATACCTACTTTACAACTTAAAAGTATTTATTATCTTAATTTATAATGTCCCCACGCTAATGTATCAATTTGATTTGATAGGATAAATCGTTTTGTGTCGTTATATGACAAGCAGGTTTTATTAATTTTCTGTGTAAATATTGTATGTTTAATCGATTTAAATCTGTACATACTACTAAATAGTATGTTTTTATTGAAGAGACATGACTTGTAATTTTCCATATTCATTTTTTTTGTGACACTTTTGTTTACACCTTTTGCCTTTGCGATAAATTTATCTTCAATTTTAAATGCATACATTTTGGAACGAAGACCTACGAATTCTTTTAAAATTTTGCCATTATTTTCATCTTTAAAGAAACCTATTTTCTTTTTGTTTATTTTCGGATAGCCAAATAAGTTATCAGAAGGGTAATCAGATGTATCGAATCGAGTAGCAAGATCAGGTTTAATGTCTTCATAAAATTGTTGGTGAAAATTTGATAGATTAAACTATCAGTATCAGTGTATAATAATTTTACTTTACTATCGAATTTGTTTAACATGTAGTTGTAATGAAAATCATACATAAGAGTCTTTGATATGTCTAATATACAAAATCCTAAATAAATAGGTTTGTCATAAATCAATTTCGGAACGTGGATACATTACAAGCCAATTTCATCTCTCGCTGATGATGGACCTATAGAATTCCAAGTGCCAGGAGCAGGCGATGACTACGTTGATTTATCTAATACGTTGCTACATATAAAAGCGAAAGTACTGAATCAAGACTCAACAAAACTAGCTACATCGGCAGTAGTTGCCCCTGTTAATAACTGGCTACATTCCCTTTTCAACCAACTTGATGTTTATTTGAATCAAAAACTTATTTCACCACCAAACAATACATACGCTTATCGTGCATACATTGAAACTCTGTTGAATTATGCACCAGCAGCTAAAGACTCTCACCTAACATGTGGACTTTGGTATGAAGACACCCATGGAAAGATGGATTCAGTTGATGAGAGTAATAAAGGGTTCACAAAGCGACAAGAATTTGCAGGTGAAAGTAAGGAAATAGAAATGATTGGACACTTGCATGGTGATCTTTTCAATCAAGAAAAATTTTTAATCAATGGTGTTGATATGTCTGTAAAATTAGTACGATCTAGAGAAACGTTTAACTTGATGGCTTCTTCTAATGATTTAAAGATAAAAGCATGCATTGTAGACGCAACTCTCATTGTGCGTAGAGCTCGAATAAACCCAACAGTTTTACTTGCACATCAAAAAGTGTTAGCCACTACTACGGCAAAGTATCCTATTACTAGAGCTGAAGTTAAAGTTTTAACAATACCAGCAGGGATTCAAGGAAAAACTCTTGATAACATTTTCCTTGGGCAAATACCTAAAAGATGCATAGTCGGGTTTGTTAATAACATGGCGTTTAACGGTAGTCTCACTAAAAATCCGTTCAACTTTGAGAACTACGATATGAGTTCATTTTGCTTATATATCGATGGTCAGCAAATACCTTCTAAAGCGTTACAACCATCATTTAAGAGTAATATTTTCACAGCAGCCTATCACACCTTATTTTCTGGAACAGGCATACATTTTCTTAACGAAGGCAATGGAATATCTAGGGATCAGTATTCTAATGGATATTGTTTATTAGCTTTTGATTTAACCCCCGACTTATCAGCCAACTCATCGAGCCATTGGAATTTGATAAGGAATGGTAGCGTAAGATTAGAAGTTCGTTTTGAATCTTCTCTTTCCCAAACTATAAATTGTATTGTTTATGCTGAGTTTGATAATGTAATCGAAATAGACAAGAATCGCAATGTTATCGTAGACTATAGTAGCTAAGACAAAATGATTGTATGTATATTATAATAACGTTTATTTTTAAGAATTTGTGATCAATAAAAGTTTAAACATAACATGAAACATTTTTTTGATTTTTTTATGTACCACCTTTAAATAGCTAGCTCATGCTGCCAAGTGGCACATTCACAATAGTGATTTGCACGAGTAGGTATACCTTACATAGAATATGAACACGATCAAGATCCAGGAATGTTTAAAAAAAATTCACCCATCCTTATACAATAACGTGTATGCAGCTAACAGATTACCAGTGCGTGTTGAAGCACCCACGTTTTTAGTTAGCAATCTGGATCCAGATACACGGCCAGGTTCTCATTGGGTAGCCATACACATAGAGAAAGGCGGCATGGGACAGTATTTTGATTCGTTCGGTCGAGCACCGACGGGGTTTCACAAGAGTTTTCTGAACAGGAATAGTAGGCAATGGAGCTTCAATAGTAAGAGACTACAAAACGAGTGGACTTCAGTATGTGGCGAGTACTGTGTGTTGTATTTATGGTACAAATATCATGGGAAGAGTATGCAAGATTTCACGGATGCATTGGAGAGTAGTAGTAGTATCTTGAATGATGTAATGGTTAACGCAATGTTCCAATACAATTTTAAATAAAGCTGTATACAGAATAAAGATCGTGTTGTTATTGTTATTGACCCCGATAACATGAACGTCAAGAACAATACCCCCCTCATTCGTAGCAGGTGATTAATAACAATAGACGAACGTAACAATACGAGTAGATAAGGAAGCGTGCGATAATGAGGTCCTAGATCCTGAAACCTATCTCGCGATCCTGAAGAGATATAAGAAAACTGATGGCGGCAAACGATCGGGCATCCCCGAAAACCCCTAAAAAGACACCAAACTTTTTTTTTTTTTTTTTTTTTTTTTTTTTAGGCGGCGAAGTTTGCCGGGTCTCGATTTTAGGGGTGAGGCAGAACGGATTTTGCCGTGAGGCAGAACCGGTGAATCTCTACTACTGACGTAACTTCGTGGAAGTTAGTTTTGAAGTTACAAGATAATTATGTTTATATATTTCCGCCTAGCAGTCTTTTCGGCTACAGTCATCACACCACTCACCGTCTTATCAATCATCACTGTTGTAACCGAAACGACTGTTAAGCGGAAATAAAGTAAATATATTATTTGTTTGTTTATTGAAAGTTATGGCAACCCTAAACAGTAAACTGGTTTAGACCTGTTCTATTCGGAACGTTCTTTAGTATTGTTAATGTAATCGTACGCCACAAATCCAATCGGCGCTAGTATCGCTTTAGGTTTTTTAATCATTTTAACGATCACGTTCCAGAATGAAACGATTAAAGCTTAAAGCAGGATTTGCATCATAATTATTTCGATAACTTGTTTAAGGAGGTTCGATTTCCATACAAATAATTTTTTGCCATTTATGGACAAATGGAGCATAATTTTACAATGAAATCACAGATACTGGTATTTTATTTTGGTCTTTACTTGCGGTAAATCACAGCTGCTTGAATAAAACAATAGATTATCAGCATAAAATCAAATTTATGAATGATTTTTGAATTTATGAGTTTTGTAATTTACCGGAAATAAAGACCAAAATCAATGCATGTAGCTGTGATTTCACTGTAAAATTATGCTCCATTTGTCCATAAATGGCAAAAAAATATTTGTATGGAAATCGTACCACCTTAATTTTATTTTTTCATAGCAGCAAGAGGCAACGTTTATTTGAGACTTTAATCTTAGTTTACAGCCTAAGTACCTATCACGGCATCATTTCTTTTTTTTGATTACTTTATGTTCTCTAACAGGCGCCGTAATCAATTTAATGTTATATCACGTTTCCTATAACTAGCTATCTATAGACAAACAAGATGTTTACAACGATACTACAGAATATTTATGTCAAACTATGAGAAATACTTTAGTATTTATGGGGAAGCAGATAAAACACTCACACATACGGTCCTACGGATCAAAATCATAAAACTCATTTTTGCCATAGTCGGGTAAAAACATGTTCTATAGATGTTATAGATAGATAGAAACTCTTAATTGTGCCATAAACAAAAAAAAGTACATAAAACAAAAGAATTTTATAAGCTAGTGCCACAAGTGGCGGCTTTATCGCTAAGAGCGATCTCTTCCAGACAACTAATAATTGAAAACACAGTACATAGAGAGAGATAAAGAGTTCAAATAGTATCAAAAACTAAAGTCTATATTTATGTAGGTACGTGGAAATACAAGACAGGAGTTGTAGCTCTATCGAAATGATCACGATGCGCCGTTTTGTTCGCAAATCTATTCGTTTCAAGCAATTGCTATCATCTAGGCGTGCGCGCGTATATCGGGTAAATCTCGCATGAAATAACACGTACCTATTTTACTTTTCACTTTACTACTACTAAGGCGCACGCTATGATGACGAGCGATTTTCTGACCACAGCTCACCTGATATTAAGTGAAGGTGTGGTCGAAGATGGTAAAGCACACCTAACCTGGAATGGAACTGGCTCTCAAGTAAGGTTGCCGGAACACACCGTTAGATGCATGGCGGCAGATTTTCAACTTAGGGGTAGCTTTTTTCAAATTCCCTCGTTATTGCTATCAAATGAAAGGGCTTGACTAATAGAATACTATAATATTATGTAATTCGCTATTTTGTAGCGGCGGTCATTATGGACCGATTTTCATCAAACATAGCAAAGAACACTAAAAAAAACAAAAGCGGTTCGTCCGTTCTACGAGCTATGCCTAGCTACGATGCCACAGACGGACACATACAGACACGTCAAACTTATAACACAAGGTTAAAACCGTATCTAAAATACTAATAAAACTTCCGTATTTGTAACAAATAACTGACATATCTATGGAGCACGCGTCGTTGCAGCGACGGTCCGTGGATTTAATTGTTGAAAACCGTACGTGACCATCGAGGGCTGGGAAACCGGGACTCGACTAGAAATATTCCACGTATACATAGATATTAAAACAGCAATCATTTTACAGTTATAACATTCTTTTTATTTGATAGTTTATAACGTTTTACGTAGATCTATGCAGGAATTAAGATAGAGAACTTAAATTACTAAATAACTCAGTTTAGGACTTACAAAGCTGAATTAAAGTTTTGTACTTTTATTTATTGACTTTACTTTTTTCTTCTTTTCTTTCAATGTCTTCTTCACCTTAAGGTGGTTCGATTTCCATAGATTTTTTTTTTCCATTTATAGACAAATGGAGCATAATTTTACTGTGAAATCACAGCTGCTGGCATTTATTTTGATCTTTATTTGCGGTAAAACACAATTGCTTGAGTAAAATAGTAGATTATTAGCATAATCTACTGTTTTATTCAAAAATCGTGAATTCATAAATTTGATTTTATGCTAATAATCTACTGTTTTAATCAAGCAATTGTGATTTGCCGCAAATAAAGACCAAAATCAATGCCAGTAGCTGTGATTTCACTGTAAAATTATGCTCCATTTGTCCATAAATGGAAAAAAAATATTTGTATGGAAATGGAACCACCTTAAGGGTCTGGAAGATATTATTTTTGTACAAAGCCGCTAGTTGTTATGCAGGATGTGGTCTATGAAAAGTAGAAACATAATATTTTTGGTAGTTGATTTATTTATATTGTATTAGGTACCTAAAGAGTGTAGTTTCGTTTATTTACCTCGATTTTATGTGTTCAAGTCGCGAAAATTTGAAACCTGTTTTTTTACTTTTATATGAAATCTGAACGCAGGAACGCGCTGGATGCGAGCCGCTTCCAACCGGTCTTTATGGAAGTCAATGGGGGAGGCCTATGTCTAGCAGTGGACGTCCTACGGCTGAAATGATGATGATGATGATGATGATATGAAATCTAGGCGGTATTCATTTATATTTTTACGATAAGAGTTGTGCTCTCAGTAAAAGTTATTAATAGTGATGATTGCATTGACCTTCACAAAGGCAATACGAAGGATCATTACCGCGAAAGCTGCAGGAACAAGAAATTATAATATGAAAAAAGTATTTTTTATGTTCACAATATCCTATATAGGTATAAATTTACACATTAAGCAACGACCTGAACTTTTTACGCATACAATCTCATGGTTCAGTATTAGGTACCTGTTTGTCCCAATAAAATATTTTTTATTTTATGTGATGATTATAAGACGAACGTGACGCTTTCCTAAAGACGATAACATATCGATAACCATTGCAGTGATATCAGAATTTTGAGTAGCAATACAAAGCTTAGGACATTGGCTTTTGAGACTTTCGATGGTTAGTCTCGACAGACCTGTAATTTATCTAGCTGCAGTACCCTTCAAACCGGAGCAGAGTAAAGTTTAGAACGGGTTGGCTGCAGAATATCTATAAATGCGGTGGTACCTAGACGACCTCCTTCTGAGGAGATCTACTACCAACTTAGAGTAACAACGTATAAAAAAATAAAAATAAAAAAATACATACAATACAATCTAAAACCAAAAACATACATCTCACTTTACCGGTTTCATTACTGACAGTTTTGGTATCTCACTAATGTAATAAATGTGGAAGTTTGGATGGATGTTTGTTACTCTTTCACGCAAAAACTACTGAATGGATTTGGATGAAATTTGGTATGGAGGTAGCTGAGACCCTGGATTAACACATTGGCTACTTTTTATCCCGATAACATTTAGCGGGTATCACCGCGGGGCACAGCTAGTAAACTATAAACTCTGTAACACTCTTCATCTCTCTCTATGTGTCGTGTCTTTCATTCTTGGTTGTCTGGAAGCACTAGTATGATATAACTTTGTTTCCATAAAAGATTGTTAAATAAATAACCAAAAAAGATGAATTCTCATTGAATCTCTCAACCATAATGTATTTTTATATCTTTTCCAAAACATTAACTTCGCAACCTCCGAGACTTATACATACCTATGCTCACAGGGGACACAGAAAAACTTGCGACTTAGTAAATTTGATTTAGCAGCCAAAATATTAGTTGGACGTGTACCTATTCTTCAGTTTGTCCTTAGAATTATTAAGGGCATGCCCAATTGTTACGCGTAATGTAACATGTAACAAGATGAGCATTTAAAGTAGGTTCGATTAAGAAAAAAGTATTAAAACTAGCAACGCCCAATGGTTTCATCTGTTACCCTAAGGGTTTTTTTTCAGGCGCTTTTACAATTAATATTACCTAAAGCTAAAACAAATGTATGACCACTAGATGACTACTACTCATTTTTAATTCGTACGCCGATGTTGTAGAACCTTTCGCCGGTGTCAGTTTCGCCGTAAATGTAGGTACAATCCTACTTTCTACTAATTATAAATACGAAAGTTTGTGAGTATGGATGTGTTTGTTACTCTTTCACGCAAAAACTACTAAACGGATTTGGATTAAATTTGGCATGGAGGTAGCTGAAACTCTGAAAGACATAGGCTACTTTTTATCCTGAAAACATGTAGCGGGTAACACCGCGGGACGCAGCTAGTATGGTATAATAATGTGGCACACCTCCCGTCTGATCTTAAGATGTATCGTATTTTCCCATTCTTGGTTGCCTGAAAGAGAACGCTCTTCAAATCCAGAGAAAATACATTATTTTTAGGTTAGCATGTTCCATCCTAGATCCCATCGTTGCTTAACATCAAGCTTCACGTGGACAAACGCGAATTTGTTAAGTATTAAAATAAACTTTCCTTTAACCTTTTACGCCGAGTATGATCATTTAAACAACAATCAATTTCAAGCTATTTTCATACAAAATTTTGATGACAGATCAGCTGCCTTGGATAACCCTTTAATTAATAAGCCTCTAATATTATATATATATGTATACTTTATGTAATTTGATAGATTTGTGTGCTGAAACTTTAAATTGAAGATAAATAAGATATCGTGAAATTTGTCAAACGAACTTCAAAGCGAATGTTACATTACACATTAGTGTTACAGGAGTCAACACCTTAATGTTGCCAATGGAAGTATATTTACTTTTCGGACGCACGTAGACTACATTAAGTATGAAAACACTTGGAGCTAATGGGATAAAATATTATTTCAACACTTCACCTCACGTGAATTTATTCTGAAGACAATCAAAATAGGCTAGTTCACTATTTTTTTTCTAAATTGTTTAGTAAAATCGGTAAAAAACTGATTGATTTTAATAGGCTGGATTTTTTGATAAAATTTGCACACTTGCGATTCACGCGATCCTTCTTGCCATACACTTGCAAATTGTTAAATGATCTTCCTTCTTCCGTATTCCCACGGCGTCACAGTTTGTTAAGGTGGTTCGATTTCCATACAAACAATTTTTCCCCATTTATGTACAAATAGAGCATAATTTTACAGTGAAACCACAGGTACTGGCACTTATTTTGGTCTTTATTTGCGGTAAATCACAATTGCAAAAATCATAAATTCATAAATCATTCCTATAAATTTAGTTTTTTGCTAATAAATAAATGGCAGTAGCTGTGATTTCACTGTAAAATTATGCTTCATTTGTCCATAAATGGAAAAAAAAATATTTGTATGGAAATCGAACCACCTTAATAGAATCTTAAAAGGTCGGCAACGTATTTGTTATGTTAGTATTGCAGATATCCATAGGTGACGGTGATTGCTTACCATCAGGCACCCTGTCTGTTGGAGGCATCTGAGGCATAAAAAATAAGTTCTTATGGGATATAACTTTAGATATTTTACACCGAACATTAAATGTTAAAAATTACATCAAAAGCATTTAGTTCCCAACATAAACCAATTTAAAAGGTTATTGCTTGGTATGGGAAGCCCGAAATAGTGTTCGGAACAAATTTACGAGTCCTCGCGTCTTAGCTCAGTACACACCTAAGCGAAGGCAACTGCAGCAAGTTTTGTTTGAACAACCTTAATAAATAGGGGATAGTGGATATAGGGTAAACCTACTAGGGTAAACCTAAGCTATAGGGGAAAACCTTAAAGAGTAATTTAGACCCAAGCATTGAATCAGCAGTCAACAAACAAAAAAATAATAATTTTCAAAAGCTAATTGTAAAAAAATTACTTTTTCTACGTTTCACCTTAGAATTTTCAATTTACTATCATACTTCATTTTTACACTTTAGAATTTGTACTGACTTTAGCTGTTAAACCGTATACTTTAAAGAGGATGGAAAATATCGTAAGGAAACCTACATTTTTTTAATGATTGATGGGATAGTTATTTGACCACAGCTCACCTGATTTTGCTGATAGTTGAGTGACGGTGTGGTCGAAGATAGTAAACAGGTACCTCCTCCGTAACCTCATGACTCTCGATATTACATGTCAGAGTCTTCTCGTAGATATGTTAAGTCTACCAACCATCACTTGGTCAGCGTGGTAGTATTCTACCACCCCGTTACCCTTCTCACATTGAGAAGAGGTCCACGCCCACTAGTGGGACAGTTTATAAAAACAAGGCTGATTCGGATAATTTAATTTATGTAAACATATTCATAATCCCGCTGTATGGAACATGTTATTTTTATATCGTTTCTTATCTGTGACAAATGACTTAGGCTTACTCATGCTCATACTCATTTATTAATAACGAAAAGTTATAATAAATAAAATTAAATTCGCAACTAAATTGATATAAAAAAAAACTAATTTTTAATACACAATTAATTAATTTAATTCGAATTATAAAATAAATATATTGGCTTACATTTGAACTAGTCTACTCTGAGTAGAAAATCGTCTACTTTGTAGAATGCTTGCTCGTCAAGCCACTTCTTAGTACGTATTTTAAATGAGTGCCGTGAGGGTGCATCTTTTATACTGACTGGTAGGCGATTATATACATCTGCAGCCATAACGTGCACCTGCTTGGATGACTTCGCAAGCCGACGTGCGGGCGCGCGCAGCACGTGCGCGTGTCGCGCCGAGACCAGGCGCGGGTACTCGGGTATGTGATCTCGCGCATACAGGGCGGCTTGCAGGATTACTAGCGATGGAAGGGTGAGGATTTTCATCGACCGGAACAACGGTATTATTCGGTACTACTTACCGGGGTACTTATTCGGAATAAGTCTAAATTGGTTTCGAAATAATGTGTAGGTATAAGATTTTTTATTTTCATCTTTTGACTAAACTTAAAAATAGACAAAAATTAACTTAATTCTAAAGACTTAGGTAAGTGAATACATATTTATTTCATCTGTGGGATTGGCTGGCGCTCACTAAACAACAGACGAGATAGTCTTTAAACGGAAGTTAATTTGTAAATAGTAAAAAAAACACTTTTCTATAAAACGAAATACATAAAAAAACAAATACCGAGTAAAAATTTAAGCCTTTCAAGTTTATGTATTAATAAATTAAAAACAAAAAAAAGATAAATTTCAATTCGTGAAATTAAAAGACAAATTGCAGTCACACTACTCGCATATGTATATTCTCACAGGCTTAACTTGGTCCTGTTTAATTAAACGTTTCCTAGTACATTAATATCAATTATGGTAATCCTACAGCACTGGTTCCAACTTCCGACCTTGTTTGAGCCGACCAGATTGCAATGTGCAGGGGGTCTTTATTTTTAGAGATAAATTTAATTAAGTATAGTTAGTGGGTAGATTTTTATGTTTTTGTTATTTAATTATAGAAACTTTTGACACTTATTTTTTATGCCGTTGTAGCAATCAAGTAGACGTGTTGCCTAATGTTAAGAAATCACCGTTGCCGATGTTTAAATTATGATGTTACTGACTTAACCTAATGAAAGGCCGTAAAAATTGACGCAGAAAGTATTTTTTAATGAAAACTGACGTGGTTTTACACATTTTTTACAAATGCAGTTCGGTAGTAAAATCGATAAAACTATCATTAAAACTTATCAAGAACTGTATAACTATGACAACATACGTATATAAAATTGCTAAATATATAAAAGGACGTGATATGCCATCAAAAACACGTAACATTAATACAATGTAACTTATAATTATGCGTACAATTTAACTTTAATACAAAAATAATACACAAATAATAAAAAACAATATTGCAAAATTCACTTTAAAAAACCTTTAAAAACAATACACAAATAATAAAAAAACAATATAGCAAAATTCACTTCACAAAACCTTCAAAAACAATACACAAATAATAAAAAACAATATTGCAAAATTCGCATTACAATACTTTCAAAAACAGTACACAAATAATAAAAAACAATATTGCAAAATTCGCATTACAATACTTTCAAAAACAGTACACAAATAATAAAAAACAATATTGCAAAATTCGCATTACAATACTTTCAAAAACAGTACACAAATAATAAAAAACAATATTGCAAAATTCGCATTACAATACTTTCAAAAACAGTACACAAATAATAAAAAACAATATTGCAAAATTCGCATTACAATACTTTCAAAAACAGTACACAAATAATAAAAAACAATATTGCAAAATTCGCATTACAATACTTTCAAAAACAATACACAAATAATAAAAAAACAATATTGCAAAATTTGCTTTACAAAACCTACCTCGTTTATTTAAACCCATATAAAAGAAAAAAACTTTATGAAATTTCTTCGAAAGAAACTGTTCCAAGGTTTCTTCTGGTCTTTATGGAGCAATCAGGGTGACGACAAACTTTACGCTCTTTTTGAATAAGAGGCAATAACGCAATAACTGGGAGAAATTGATTCTACCGTCGGCGTCAGGTGTAATTTTTACTGTCGTTGAATGGTATGATTTTTTTTTACTGCTTTCCAAATCAATTTTTTTATAAACAGTCCCACAGCTGGGCTTTAGCTTCTTTCCATTGTTAATGTGATATTATACTCCATAATAATATTATAATACTTAGATTACAATCAAAATGAGACATAATTTTAACTAAAGTTAATTTCCGTAAATTAAAATTTCGAAAATTGCTCTTATTGATTATATTATCGGATTAACATTTCATTTCATATTCATTTTGAGGGTTCCGTAACTAAAAGCTTAAACGGGACCCTATTACTAAGACTTCGCTGTCCTGACTGACTGTCTGTCTGTCCGTCTGTCACCAGGCTGTATCTCATGAACCGTGACAGTTAGACAATAGACATTTTTACAGATGATATATTTCTGTTGCCGCTATAACAACAAATACTAAAAAATAGAATAAAATAAATATTTAAGTGGACTTCCATACAGCAAACATGATTTTTTTGCCATTTTTAATAGATAACTAGTGGACGCCTCGCGGTTTCACCCGCGTAGTTTCCGTTCCCGTGGGAATACAAGAATAAAAAGTAGACTATGTCACCCGGAGATAACGTGGTTTCCCAACAGTGAAAGAATTTTTGAATTTTCGGCCCAGTAGTTTCTGAGCCTATTCAATACAAACAAACAACCAAATATTTCTTCTTTATAAAAGTATAGATAGTGCAAACCCTTCGTGCGCGAGTCCGACTCGCACTTGCCCAGTTTTTGTACTCAAATGTGTAATTTATTTCACCTTACAAACAATTTTTCTAATAAAATTAAACAACGCACCTGAAATCCGTCGTCTGCAACACCATAATTGTACAATTTGTGCGAACATAGCATAGTATAGTAAGGGAAACATAATGTTAAAGCTGCCTAAAAGTTTTATGGAAACGCTTTTACGGTGGCAATGAAAGCCACAAGATTTCTGGGTTATAGTCCATTTTGCGAGTAAAAGACGGAGTGGCATCTCCAGGTGAATTACAATTAGGCATTCAAAGAATAATCATTTTGGAAACGTTATGTCTTATAATTAATTTTGTGATAGATTTGACAGTTTTAACAGATGTAAAGATCGTTTTAAGATGCGATTATTTTATACTGCTATCGGTTACGTTATTCTGGTAATAATGGAGATATTTTGATCATAGCATAAAATGATAAGTACATAATTATGTCACATGTTCTTCTTCTTTATGACGTCGCACTTTGTTCATTTGCCAGTGTCAAGTATTAGGATATTTTCACGTAGGCGTCTCTTTAAAAATCAAGTTTTTTTTTTTTTTTTAATGTTTGACAGGCTAGGTGTTTGACCACAGCTCACCTGATGTCAAGTGAAGGTGTGGCCGAAGATGGTAAAGCACACCTAGCCTGGAATGCAACTGGCTCTCAAGTGAGGCTGCCGGAACACACCGTTAGATGCTTGGCGGCAGATTTTCAACTTGAGGGTGGTAGCTAGCCAGCCGAGTACTAAAGTACCCTACCACCATGCTTTGGTTTCCTCACGATGTTTTCCTTCACCGGCAGCTCAAGCTCATTGTTGGGGTTTGAACCCACGCCCTTCGGCATGCAAACCTACCGCGCTAACCACTGAGCTATCATCGCTACAAGTTAGTTAAATAGGTCTAAGTCTCACAAACGAAGTCATGGTCAAGTCTATTCATGCCTTAGTAAAGTAGTGGCCACCTTACTACAAGTTTCGATGGAGTTTTGGAAGCAACACGTAAAGTCACGTGTCACCTTATTATAACACTTTGTTACACTTACGCTTGTAATTTTGATATTTTATGAAGAAAATACCGCAATTTTTATAACGAAACTCGAAACGACGAAGTTTTGAAAAAAATGCAATGCTGCGTCACGATTTTTTACGCGTTCCCGCCAAAACTTTGTGTATCTGTTTCATCTGTTAAGCAGTGCTACCACAAATAACAAAAGTGACGTTTTGGAAATGAACGTCACGAGAGGGCCGCAGAAAAATCATGACGCCATATTGAATTTCAAGTGCAGTGAGTGTGTAATTTATAAAGTATTGAATTTCGTTCACGGGTGTAGGGAATTGAGATAATGTGGACAGATACAGTCATGTTTTATTGATGACAAAAAAAATATTATACACGTCAATTAAAATATTTTGAGACTTCTAAATGTATAATTGGAGTTTTGGCGGGAACGCGGGAAGAGTCGTGTCGCTCCGTTGTATTTTTTCCCAAAACTTGTGTTTTGTCGAGTGTTTATGCATAAAAGTGGTGGTGTTTTATTCATAAAGTGCCGAATTACAAGCGTGAGTGTGGGAAAATGATATAATGTGGTGAAACATGTCTTTTCGCTTCCAAATCTCCATCGAAGCTTTATAGTAAAGTCGCCACTACTTTACTAAAGCATGACTGGACTTGACTGAAACAGACTGGACTTGACTAAGACTGGACTTTGACTATAATTAGCTACGAGGACACTTATTTAAATTTTAAAACTTGAAAATATATAAATACTTGACACTGGCAAATGCTAAAACGCGTCGCCAAAACCAAAGAAAAAAAAATGTATAATTATGCTTTATAATTTCAGTATTTCTCCTGTGTGAAATGTCTAAAAAATTACGTCCCTTTCATTGACTAAATAACAATGCTCACAAAAATGACTACGCATCACACGAAATTAAAATTGAAAGCAACGGAACAAAACTCAAAAAAATTATTCACACATACGAAATAGTCTGCAAACATGGAGTAACATTGTGGCGCGACAAAAAACAATAACCTCTCCTACGACGGGCGTAAAGAAAAAAATGTAATACACTGACATTAGAGACATAATAATAAAAGTGCTTTCTGACGTGCAACGCAGTGTGATTCTCTCATTCTTTATTAGGCGACGGATTACCGTTGACACAGTATATAAACTTTGGTAGGGGAATATTTGTTTCGTATTCAAGAGATATTGGTATTTTATCTCGCTGCAATTCCAATCTCGGTGGTAAAAACTTGTGGTTATTTTAATACAAATATACTATCTATTGTATTTCACTATGGAAACTGGGTTTTGACACATTTTTGTTTTTCTTACGAGGAATTAATCACTTTTAATTTTATCGGTAACTCTGACTAATAGTTTCGGCATAGGGTTTAGATTAGATATTTGTAATTTGTTTAGATTTTAAGCTTATGTCGGATTTTGGTTTTAGAATATTTCAGAAAGTTATTTAAAAATTATCGTAAAGTTATGTAAACTTTTAAATTAAATCCTGTTGTAACCAAAACGAATTTGAAGCAGAAATAAACTAAATAATATTTCCCTTACAACACTCAAAATAAACTTTGGCAAAGTAAAGCCTGAATCAATCAATTTTTTGTTCCTATGTATAGATGCATAAAAGTTACAACTTTATTAGGAAACAGGGGAAAAACTGCGAAACATTTGCTTTAATTAATGGCCAAATGCAAACTAATTACCGACATAAAAACAAGATCAGTAAAAATATACTAATATTAATTTTAGTCATATTTAATCAATCATTACTGACAATTAAAAAGAGTGCTTACGTCATTACAAATTACACGTATATTTACTCAACTCTCTTACCATTAGGAGAACGTATAGTTCGTCTCATTACTATTACATAAAAAAATAAAAATAAAATTGACTGATGATTCTGTCTCAAAGTATATCTTTATGCTGTCGTACAAGGTTTACGCTGACGACTTTTTTATTTCAGCTTGCTCGTCCGAGAGTCGCGCTTTTGGTGTTTTTTTAAACACCTTTTCCTGTCGTAAAATAATTTTTGTTGTAAACATTTTAGAGCTAATAAAGCGATGCAGTGCGAGGATTTCAGATGCTATCTCTGCTTCGCAGAGATATTACAACTTTTTTCATCAACGTTGTTGCAACTCGTCATAAAAATTTTAAAGATATTAGCTGTAGCTTTCAGAAAATGACAATGTACGTTTTTCACATTTACTGTATCGTTGACAACTATTTCATCTCGCTTCTAACTGTATTGTAGTAGGTATAAATATGTATTATAAGTGTGAAAGTGTGTTTTAATACACAGTCAACGTTCTTTAAGTTAATTGCAATTAAGTTAAGGATGCCAATGGATTTTCCAATATGCTTTTTAATGCTCAAATTTATATTTGTATTCAGTGAGCGAGTCCAACTCCTTCTTGATAAACTACTAGCTGCGCCCCGCGCTACACGTTTTCGGGATAAAAAGTAGCCAATGTATTAATCCAGGATATCGGCTACCTCCATACCAAATTTCAACCAAATCCGTGCAGTAGTTTTTGCGTGAAAGAGTAACCAAACTTTCACATTTATACTATTAGTGGAATTGGTTACAAAAATGTTTTTTTAGAGAGAGATCTTCGTATTCAGCTTAAGATAACTCCGCTTGTTAGTACATAAAGCAATTCATACAATCCAATGCAATGTGATGCAATTCAATACAACGCAATGAAACGCAACGCGACTCAACACATCGCGACACAACAAAACAGCACACAATACATCTCGGGCATAACAGAGTAAAGAATAATGGTATATTTCATGATTATCAACGTCACATGCATTATGTGTGTTACTCATCTTCGTTCTATCTATCTATCTATACTATTATAAAGAGGAAAGATTTGTTTGTTTGTTTGTATTGAATAGGCTCCGAAACTACAAGACTGATTTCAAAAATTCTTTCACCGTTGGGAAGCTACTCTATTCCCGGGTGACATAGGCTACTTTTTATCCCCGTATTCGGGGAATGGGAAGTCCGCTAGTAATAAATAAAGAGTAATCATTATTTTTTTCAAGTTTTCGAACGCGAGCATCCCAACGTCACAGGGCTTGAAAATGAGTTCGGAACGCACTCGACTGAAAATAATCCCGTGTAATTACTGAAAGACTGTACACATAGCCAAGTTTGCTAATAAAGTGGATGGTTAAGTTCCGTGGAGGCTGAGCTTTTGTATAACGGAGACTGCATACTGTGACGGAGATAATTTACAGATTAAAAAAATTATACTAAACATATTGTTGTTTTTATGCAGGTCATCTTGGTAGGGACCATAAAAGTATCTGATTACAAATACAAATATGTTATTGATAACACCACAATGTTACAATTAAAATTTTAGTAAAATCATTTTAAATATGTGTATAATTAGTAAAAGTTATAAAACACTGATTACATGTCAATGAACAAAAATAAAATGTCAAATAAAGTACATAATATGGCAGTGTAAAAACATGTCAATATAAAAATATTGTCAAATACAAAAATATGACAATGTAAAAAATATTGTCAATATAATAAAAAGACATTTAAAAATATCATAGGGCTATTGAGAATAACCATCGAATGCCTCAAAATAATAATAATGACCGTCAAAGCAGCTCTTGACTTTGTTTCGTTACTCATGGCCTGAATACCGTTTCAATACAAAGTTACACAACCAGTGATATACCAGTGATAAAAATAGTATAATCTATAAAATTATCCCAGTGTGTAAACACCTTATAAAAGCGTAGATCGAACTGAAACTTGTGAAATTGATCCAAAGTGTACCGAGAGTTCGGCTCTCAGAACTTGTACTTGTGTATACCTATTTAACTAAGAACCGTTTATGTAAAGGAAACATAGGTAAGTATTACAAAACGCACACTTCAGTGTTGCTAGTGATCGGGTAAAAGAGCCATTTTGTCCACTTGCAAAACTAAGTTAGCTCTACTGAACCTTGGCTTTAAGAGCTATTTAGCTACTTTCCAGGTATCTGGGGTTGACAATTTGATTACATCTAAACACAGGCTTTATGAGAATGACATTTATGATTATAAGTCTTATGATTAGCTAGTCCTAGAAGCATGGCCTTATAATTTCCTCTTTGCGCTATGTCACAAGGGAGAGAATATTGCGTTCGAAAATATTTAATGTTGATAACAGAATGTAGATTTAAACACGTGAATACATTTTTAAATTTACTTCCATAGTGGGAAGTATCATGTACCACCACATTACATCACTTTCCCCTACTCTTGATTTATGAATAAACCACCTCTATTTTTACAAAAATAAATTTAAAATTTTAAAAAACCCCGACATGTGTATATTATTCTACTAGTACTAGGATATTCCTTTCATTTGATATCCATATTGAGGGAGTTGTGAAAAAATACGTAGGTAATCCGCCATTTGGTGGCGGCGGCCATTTTGGACTGATTTTCAACAAACATAGCTTAGAACACTCCAGACTAATTCACCTTTCAAACAACAAACAAAATCAAAATCAGTTCATACGTTTGGGAGCTACGATGTCACAATATAATATGTCACATACACACACACCCACACACAGAGACAAACTTATAGCACAGTGTCGTTTTCGCGTCGGGGTTAAAAAACAAGACTTCGCGTTCCTGTCAAAACTCTTAAGGTGTATCTTATCAGCCAGGGGTACCTACTGACGCAAAACTACATAACAAAATACTACATTACAAAACTACTAACAACGTAAAAATAACGAGTAAAACTATTAATTTCTCCAAACTCAGACCTACAGGGTTACTGACAGGGGTCCCTCCCAAACACCGCGGGGCGTCAGTGCGACTGACGTTTTTCAATTATAAACACGACTGGTAACACTTTTAGCCGAAACTAGTGTACTGGCAGGATTTCGTTTGTTTTGAAATGAATTTGTTGAGATATTTACTTCAACGTTTAAATTTATTTTTGTTTACTAAAAAAAATGCAACCTAATTTTTACTTTAGTAAATTCGGACTAAGACGTTTCTTACTTTGAATATTTGTCCGATTAAACATTTGTTAGAAAAATATAACATTACTTGACAAAGACTACTCTTAAGTTTTTTTTAAACAAAAAAAGCTGATTTACCTATTTGTGTTTATCTTGTAACCTAACCTACAATCTAAAAAATTCTTTTGCGGAAAAATTTGAAGACTCCTTCATTGTATTTTTCTACACCTGTCTATAAAAATTCCCACATTCCACTATTTGATTAAAAAATGTAGAATTGAACCATTTGTCCGTATATCGGAAATAAATAAGATTCAAACTCACTTAAGAGACAAACTCTTCAACCTTTGTAAAGACTTTGCGAATAGTATCAATTTTAATTGCTGTAAGAAAGTATCATGTTGGTAGAAAAATAAAGATGCAGTCTTCAGCGGGAGTAATAAAACAATCGGAGCGAAAACGTCTCTTTCGTGAAATAGTCGGAGAGTTGTTCACAGTGTAAAGATACACAGTAAGCTAAACATATTTTTTTATTGATAACACCAAAGTTACTAGTAAAATTTCGTAATATAATTTAAATAATTATATAATTATGTCAAAAACACTATAAAGTAGGTATGTTAATGTAAAAAAACAAAAAATATTTTTAAATAATACACCAATAAAAAATATTGTCAACATAATAAAATGTTACTCACTAGAGCTTACTAGTGAGTAATTTTAATGACATAACTGACAGCGCAATATTTTGAAAGATAGATAAAGATTTTTAGTGCTGTCTCATATTGACTTATATCCATTACTCAAGCTTGACTAAGCCGGTTACTCCGATTCTACGGCGTATTGCAATCTGATGCGGCATCAAAAAAAAAAGGGTCATCATCAAAAGGCAGTGATCCTTGACACGGCGCGCATTGTGAAGAGGTTCCTCACTCTGCAGCCCTAACCACCGGCAGTTTGAGCCCTGCCCCGCTGCCGGCGGCACCCTAGTTTTTAAGTTTTTTATAATATTATATATACCTATTTAATGTAAAAAATTTAAAAAATAAGCACTTAAATAAATACCGATGAATAATAATTTATAATATCATGCATTTAAAGGTCAAGTTTCTAATTCTAATTTTGCAAAGAAAATGTTCGCCTCTTAAATTATCTTACTGTGTTTACTTACTCTATTCAATTTCTTTATTATTTCCCTTAGCTGGAGAGGCTCTTTAACAAGCAATAATTGTTTCAGTCGCCTTTGTAAGGGCGTGTTCTGAGTTGTAATGATTTGCCGTGAGCTAAGGCTGCGTTCACCCAATGTACACTCGCCTTTATTGTTATGTTCTTGAGGTATATATTCCGTCTTCATAAATTTCCACGTAATAAAGCTTTCCCAGACAAGGTAAGGTAAAAATGATTTTTCCTTTATATTTTTTGCCAAGCATGACAATAAAAATAAAATTTTGAAGAAAATTGTTCACCAATAGTGAAATTGAACACAATTATCTTAATATATATTCTATTCTAAGTTCTTTGGCTTATACCGTACATACTTAAAACACAAATGAATAGCGAAGTCTCAAATTAATTAGCGCCAAAGCAGCGATGCCTCGGACTTTGTTTTGCTACTCAAAATTCTGTGTATTGCTGCAATAGTCATGGGCATGCGTTATCTCTTACCATCACGAGAGCGTATCATTCGTTTCATTACTTTTACATAAAAAAGCATTATAGTTAATTCAAAATTGATTAAATTAAATACTACACTAAAATTTTCACTATCATTTAGGGCACTAATTGATAATAAAAAACCACATCAGTCACGGAGAACTGAATAGGTGAGCCCTTTGCTGGAATATTCCCGAGGACCCTTTGAGGACTCCGGTGAGGAATGACTCCAGAACGTACTGGCGCATCCGGGCACTCTATCCGCTCTACCCCCGCGCCCGCGCACCAACTGCTATCTTTACGTGCAAGGCGCGCAGCGGCTCGAAGTGCGAAGCAAGACGAGCCCGCGCGCGCGTTGTACTTAGCTTCGTCTCCATGAAGAAGGTCACCGGAAGCGGCTGAAACTATAAATAAATAAAGTAAATATCGTAAGACATTACACAGAGCGCCATCTGACATAATTTTTTGTAACTGCATACTATCGTCGAAGTATCCGATATAGTTAAACATGAGTAACCCCGCATAAGTATTATAAGTATGAATTTACAAAAAAAACGTATTTAAGTATTCTATCAGTTATCTTGCAAGCGTTGCTTAATTTGGGGTCAGATTGCGCTGTGTGTAATGTCCTACGATAATTATAATTATTATTAAAAAGTGAAACAAAAATGAATCTTACAATAAAGCAGTCTTTAATCTCACGTGCAGTTGACACGCTAAAGCGTTGAATAATACAACGCTTAGAAAATAAGTCCTTTAAATGCCCCAGTCTTGGCAACAATGTACCACTTCGCACCTCCTTAAAGCAAAGAACTTTCATTCGACGTTAATGCCAAGCCATTTTTGGCACAGCTAACTTTAGCTTTGTCTTACTGTGAATAGTCCGCTTTATTCACAAAACGATCGTACTTTATGAAATTAATTTAAGTATACACGTGCTATGAGAAAGTTTTTCCAGTAAAGAAAAATCATTTATAAACAAGAGACAAGAAATAAAAAAATAGACAAAACAAAAAAACAGGAAAGTGAAAAGTCCAATATGGTCAAAACTGTTGTAAAAGAGGAGCCAGAGTCTACAGATGACGATGTAATTTTCTATACAACCAACTCTGAAATGTAAAAGTACCGGCCATACCTGATCCGACAAATCTATTACTATTATAAAGTGAAAAGATTTGATTCTTTGTTTGTAATTGATAGACTCCGAAACTACTGGACAGATGTCAAAAATTCTTTCACCATTGGGAAGCTACGCTATCCCCGGGTGACATAGACGTTTTTATCCCTGTATTCCCAAGGAACGGGAACTACGCGGGTGAAACCGCGAGATGCCCGCTAGTATAATGTGTGTTACAACATGTGTTAAATGATATATATATTTATATAATGTAATGTTAAATGGCTTGAAACATTTAAATTAAAAAAAAACTGTGTCGATCTACATGTGCGTGCCTTGCGTGCCGAGGAATTCGAACCCAGCATCACCAGATTCGAAGCCAGACGGTCACCCAACAAAGTTTTCATCCTTTATCTATTGGCAAATTTTCTACGTGCTAAAATAATATTATATCATCGTTTTCAATGAAACGAAATCATCATGTAAACAGTTGTTATTAAAATTTGAATGTATTTACTCTATAAATGTGATCGCATGGTTTGGTTCGACTGGTACAATTTTCCAAATATGAAATTCAATTTATTTGACAAATTACTTCGGTATGCTGTATCAAAGGAATGATTTTATTTAGACTTTATACATGATTATTCTGATATAACATTTATTCGATATTTAATGGAACTACCCTGTTCATTAATTGGAATTTTAGTTATTGTAGCTTTGATAGCTCAGTGGTTAGAGCGGTTGATTAACTCGCTGAAAGCCGTAGGTTCAAATCTCAACTCTCTCTTTTTAAATAAAGGAAAACATCTTGAGTAAATAGTCTTAATAGAGTAATTTCTAGTACTGTGCTGGATAGCTACCACGCTCAAGTTTAAAATCTGCCGCCAAGCACACGGTGTGTGGCAGTTGATAGTCTTTTATTTCAAGTGTGTTTCCTATCTTCAACCACTCCGTCACACAAAGTCAAGTGAGCTGTGGTCAAACACCAAAATCAGCTAAAAAACTGCTGCAAATTATCATCTTATTTCTCAAGTATACATATATGTATTTAAATCATAACATAGATACATTATGTACTTCCAATTTCTATAGTATAGATAACAAAAATCATAAAATTCCTTTACCAAAGTCGAATAATAAAATTACAATCTTGTAGAAGTTATATCTTTGAAAATTGACGTGGTTTCGACACATTTTTGAATTACTCATGCGGAATTATTTACGTTAAGTTATGTCAGATACTCTTAACTATAATTTCAGTCACGCACTGACACAGTGCCAACCAAGACAAGGCCGCGCGAGTTGTAAGTACTCCTTGAAGAAGACCATCAGATGTGGCCGATACTATAGTTAGCGTTAAACGTGAGTTATCCCGCATAACTAAAAAAAAAGAAAAATTAACTAATGTGTTAACTGTATATTTTTCGACAATGTAAGTAAACAACGCCTAAAGATCCTACCGAATTTGATTACGTCAGTTTTGTCAACACATCGACGTAAGTTAGGCAGACCCTTCCGTCCCATGAACTCGCATTTCAAACAAACGAACAGTCACATAATTAGAGCAAAGGAATTCCACTTCCATCCGTTCCAATAGTTGTACACCCGACCGCGATATGGCTGATCAAAAAAGGGCCAAAAAGGGGCCGAAAGGGGCACTTTCCGCATGGGTTAATTGCCACAAGCATCCCTGTGAAAGGCAAATTGGATTTTAGCGTTAGCACTGTGGCCCTTTGACCGTTGGAAAGTCACAATTTGACATTACGGCTCCGAGAGTGTAAGTAACTCGATTACGCGCCGATTTCGTAGAATCTCGTTCCCGGCTTTGTTCGGACGCAAATGGGAAGCTTTTTAGGGAGTGAAAAAATTCCACTACAAAAACGATTTGAAATTTTTCACAATACATTGTTGGTACATGATTTTTTATGTAAAATTAATGAGACAAACAAAATTCTATTCAGATTAAGAACTTAGAATAATTATATAGCACTGCTTTGGCGCCACAGCTTCCAGACATTTGATGGTCGGTCAGAATAGCCCAGCAATTTCGCTGGCTGCAACAAAACACGGTAATGTTTACAGACTGGAAAACAGTAACGATACTGCCGAGGTACCTTGACGACTTTTCTTTAAATATTTGACAGGCTTGGGGTTTAACTACAGCTCACGTAATGTTAAGTGACGGTGTGGTCAAAGATTCTAAACACACCAATGTAATGGAACTGGCTCTCTAGTGTGGTTGCGATAACCCCGTTAGATGCTTGGCGGCAGATTTTCAACTTGAGGGTTTGTAGCTAGCCAGCAGAGTACCTACTTGAAAGTACCCTACCACCATGTTAAGATTTGCTCACGATATTTTCCTTCACCAAAACTCAAGTTAATCTTCTGCTAAGAATATCTACCAAGAAGCAAAATGCTTATTGTTGGGTTTTTTGCTAAGAGACTTGCATACTGGTTTATTTTATACGGTTGTTTGACAGAGATATTGCTTTTGTGATAAATTTTATTATTAGCGATTGTCTTATTTTTTTTACAATAGATGTGAGATACAAGATACAAATTTACTTGGTGGTAGATCTCCTTAGCAGTGGGTTGTCTAGGTAGGTACCACCGCAGTACCAGTTATTCTGCCGCTAAGCAGCAGTGTGTAAACATTACTGTGTTCCGGTTTGAAGGGTACTGCAGCTAGCAAAATTACTGGGCTGTTGAGACTAACCATCGAAAGTCTCAAAGTAATAAGCGCCAAAGCAGTGATGCCCTGGACTTTGTTTTGTCACTCAAAGTTCTGGGTATCGCTGCAATGGTCATGGGCAGGCGTTATCTCTTACCATCAGGAGAGCGTCTCGTTCGTCTTATTACTTTTTAAATTAAAAAAAAAACAAAATAAAAATTTAATAAATTAATTTTTAATATTAATTTTGTAGTGCAAGATTTGCTTAGTTGTGGCTGTGGTCAGATAGCGCTGTGTGTAATATCCTGTGATATTTATTTATTTATTTATGTTGGTATTCTGGAAATTACCGTGGGTAGAATTAAAAAATAATAATTGACTTAATACTTAATGACGCACCTACTTATTTGGATATTTCGTCCACAGAACAAAGTTATTGGCTATGCCTCTTTTAAAAAAACTGACACACATTTTGAATATTCGTTCACTGGCCCACGCCGAGCACTTTGCTTGAACATTTTTCAAGCTTCAGCGAGCGCAGTGTCTATTTCTCAAATTAATTAAATCGCTACTGAAGTTTCTTAAAACACGAATTTAAATCAAAGTTAAATAAACGAACCAACCAAGCGTGAGGTAAGGAATAATATGAAGTCTTCTACAAACAAATTGGCAGTCTTTATTGAAATCTTCTTGTTCACAAGTAAAACAGAAACGGGGAAATTATTAAAACTTGATTCGAACCTTGGCCTCAGTTTGCGACGCTACCGAATCAGAAGCTGATGTGAAATTAAATTACGTTATGGGTTCTTTGTTAATAGAGTGTAAATTAAATTTATTCTGAAAATGAACTTCGATAAAACTCTCATTTAGTTCATAAAAGATACTTTCTTTTGTATGTGAAGCAGCGTTACGCGTTTGTATTAACTCCTTGAAAAAGGTCTTAAACTAAATATCGTAGGATATTACACACAGCGCCATCTCAGCCCAAACTAAGCAAAGCTTGTACTATGGAAGTCAGATAACTGATAAAATACTGAAATGCTTTTTTTCTTGTAAATACATACTTATAATAAATACAGAACACCCAGACACAGAACAAACATTTGTTGATACCACAAAGTTTGTCCTGGGTGGGAATCAAACCCTTCACTTCTGAGGCAGACATTCTACCAATGAACCAACAGGGCTGTCAATCAGTCTGTCTTCATCAGCTCTTTACTGTCCACTGCTGCATTCGGTCGTCAATCCACCTGGCTGCAGGGTACCACCTTGATTAAAGTCACCACATAAAATTTCTGGAGTAATTTAAGCAATTGTTAAGCTGCAAATCAGCTTGCTAAGCTAACCGTGATATGAACAACCCAATTCGTTTATTCAATAATAAGCTCATGCAGTCAAATCAGCAAACAACATTAACCGTCTGTCCAAATATAACTTTTAATCCATAGATTAAAACAGTTGCTGCGAAGCTTAGAGCATATCTTCGAAAGAAGCGATGTTTGCCATGTACACTGGGCTTAGTTGAAAGTTAGGTAAATCCAAACTACGTGACGTAATTAAGTTTGAGCCCAGCACCCATTGAGGGGCTTAGTTCTGCGAGTTCTGCCATCTCTGCAGCCTTAAGGGCCCAAGTAAAGAACTTGGGAGGAACTTAATTTACTGTATCGCTTGCTAGAAGCGCTTTATTTGCTGAATTACGTTTGTTATTAAAAATTTTTGTGCGTATCTCTAAAGAGTGTTTGATATGGATTAGTAATTATTTTAAAAATACTTACTTGTTCAACGTATTTAAAAAGCGATTTTGTTGAGCTTATTATTGAAACTATGACAAAGTCAATGTTTATTGAATCAACAATTTGTTGTATGTACAAAAATAAAAACATTCTGTATTTCTAAAAAAATAGTAACAACAAAAACAACTGATAACAATGAGTTTATATAAAACCACAAGATTAATCAAGGCCCAATTAAAACGGATACGACCGAAATCCAAGTCAATTACTAAATCACATCTGTAATTTCGAATGTTTGCCTTTGGGAGGTTAATCGTCGGTTTAAACAGAGGTTAAGTTGGGTAGCCGGCCCTCTCCCTGGAGGCACTGATTATGTAAGATCAGATATACCAGCCGCTATAAGCAGTGTGCATCTTCAAAGAATTCTGTGACACTTTCGAGATCAGAATCTCAATAGTGACATATATTTTAGCAATGTTTTATCATCGTCAGTTTTGTAACATATAAAGTGTTATTGATTAACTAATAATAATGTAAATAAATTAAAAAAAAAATATCTTAGGACATTACACACAGCGCCATCTGACCCCAACTGAGCTTGTGTGATGGAAGTCAGATAACTGATAGAATACATAAATACTTTTCTTTTGTAAATACATACTTATAATACATACAGAACACTCAGACACAGTCACAGTCCGGTGACGCTGTAGAAACCATCTGCGGCCAACAGCATTAGTCATTAAAAAAAAAACCCAGACACAGAGCAAACATTTGTTTATTCACAAAATGATTGCCCTGAGTGGGAATCGAACCCACGCCCTACAGCTCTCAAGGCAGATATACTACCAATGAGCCAATGGGGCTGTCAAATAAAAGTATATTGACTAGCACTTTACACAGTTCCATCTAGCCCCAAACATATTCTTCAATCGGTCCCTCATTTCTAAGGATCGTGGTCAGTGGAACCTCTTAGACGGACAGCCTGCTTCCATTGACTCCTGTCCGAGGTAGCCCTGGTAAAGTTTAGAAGAGGAGGTGGATTCTTTCTCTTAGTCAGACCATCGTATTGGCGACCGGGCTCGTGTTCTCTTTCCCTTGGTGTTGCCAACAATGGCCAGCTTTTCAAGGCTGCCATCCCCTCTTCGCGTTATATGGCCGAAATACAACAGCAATCGTTGTAGATATATGGTGGACAGCCCCAAACGACATAATGATTATTTATTCTTTAGTGTCTGAGCTTTTTGTATTCTGTAGTGGGAAGGAGGGTTTAAATGACATGCCTACGTCTAATAAAGCCGGTTTGACCCTGGGTAAGACGCGATTTAATATCGCTTTTAAGTTCGCCACATTAAGGCTTTGAGCGTATTTAGATTAGGGAAGATTTTTATGTGGACAGTTACGTTCACCCCTATTATCTAAAACAAAATGAATACTGTCTAAAAATGTAATTAATTAAAATGCACATATTGAAAATTTGATAATTTAATATTACTTAACTTAATCTGACTTAAAATTGTAACCTGCTAATTTGCGTTTGGCCAGCGTGATGGACTATGGCCTCATCCTTCTCACAATAAGGAGAGACCCGCGTCAAGTAGTGGGACAGTTTATAAAAACAGAATTGATTTGTACATTATTTCGAGATTTTTTCCAGAAGCTAGTTAACAGTAAAAAAGTTAGATGTTCGTGCAAAGCCAGGGTGGGTCGCTAGTTGTAAATACAATAATGACAGCGGCACAGACAGGGCTCCATCTCACTGTAATCATGTCTCAAACAGGCTCAAAATATGCAAACACGAAAATGTATTCATCGAATCCTTATTCCATTATAGGATTCGAATTTGCTTGCTCTTCGAGACGTAGGCTTCGAGATAGGTGCCATCTAATTAAGGTATTAAATCATCTTTTTTTGGGATTAATAACTAATTCTTCTGTACTCTGAACTTCTTATTGTGATATTAGCTAGACGCTCAAACGCTATGCGACTTGGAACCTTATTGCGCAGGCATACACGAGATCGCGTAGCTGATTCTCGAGTACCAAACAGGCATTTGTTTTAAGTTCTTCAATTTAATTCATCTGAATTCTTCTTTTATTAATAGTTTATAGTTTAGTTTATTTATTTTATTTAAAGCCATAGTTGGCATATTATGCAAGAACATATAACAGTAAATGGACAAATGAAATTTAAGAAAAAAAATGTAATAATTTACTTTAAACAAATAAAAACTAACAGAAAAATCTCGTGTTTTTTTTTCAAATTACGGCTAAAAAATATTTTGCTTTACCATCATGATAAGTGACTTAGCGGTCTAACGTAGTACATTTAACGTAACCCACGCCTTTCTGCTCCAAGAGCTGAAGGGCGTGGGTTCGATTCCCACACAGGACAAACATTTTGCGATATAAACAATGTTTGTTTTGTGTCTGGGTGTACTGTATAAGTAAGTAATAATAAGTATGTAATATTATAAGTAAGTATTTACAACAAAAAAAGTAATTATGTATTCTATCAGTTATCTGACTTCCATAGTACAGGCTTTGGTTTAAGTTGGGGTCAAATGGCGCTGTATGTAATGGCCTACGATAATTATTTATTTACATTAAAAACCCTATTTAGAACACCTCGATCATAATAACCTTAGCTCTTGTACTAACAGAGTCAAAGAACATTATGAAATAATATGTTATTATATGAAAGCTTTAGCGTTCCGTGCAAGTCTGATGAGTAACAGTAAAATAGAGAAATATTGAAGGACATTTCACACAGCGCCATCTGACCCCAAACTAAGTAAAGTAAACCTGCGATATTTATTTATTTCTTTATTTATCACAGATACATATTATGTTAGTCCTGAGTGGAAGTTGAAACCATGTCCTGCATTCATCTTGTGAATCTCTGTGTGATGTGATGGGAAATATACAGATTCATTATTAATTTTTTTCTTTGTTTTTTGGCATCGCATTTTGTGCATTTGCCTTTATCGTTAGGTTATTTTTAAGTATTTCATGATAAACTAATTAAATAATAATTTATGGTCGAGGCCGGCCGTGCCCTGGTAAAATAATGGTGACTTTACTTCAAGTTTTAACAGAGCTAAAAGCAAGAGGAAACGATACGAAAAGTCATTTTTCACCAAATTATATCACTTTTTTTCGCTCACATTATAAGACTACTATTTTTATACACAACACAATATTTAGAACAAAATATGATGCGGTAACATAACTTCTCTTATCACGCAAATAAATCCGTATTATGCATAATTATCACGATTGCTATATTTTAGAATAAGGAGGATTTTAAGATTCATATCAAAATATTATTTGTATTGTATCCGAGAAGTATTCTGGTTTCAGGGGCGCTTCCGTAAAATTCATTAGACGACGTTCGCTGGTCGCACTCTCAAAGCTTCTATTTACGCCAGTGCTCTAACTTTCAACAAATAAACAGAATTATAAGTCACTAGCTGCGCCCCGCGGTGTTACCCACTACATGTTTTCGGGACAAAAAGTAGCCTATGTCTTTATCCAGGGTCTCAGCTACCTCCATACCAAATTTCATTGAAATCCGTTTAGTACTTTTTGCGTGAAAGAGTAACAAACATCCATCCATCCATCCAAACTTTCACATTTATAATATTAGTGGGACTAGTTTCACAATCATAATAATTGCTAGTTATATCAATATGAAACCGGGAAATTGAAGAGCTGGTAGCAGAGTGCCTTGGTGAGACAAAATCCCATAGATACCGCTCGCTTAGGCATCTCGAAGAAGATTGTGTCGTTCAAAGAGCATATCTCGGATTACCGAAAGGCAAAAGGCCTATCGGCCGTTCCAAGCATAGATGGAAGGGACAAAGGATATCCAAGAATTGGAAGTCAATACTTGAAATGAAGTACTTCAGAATGGAAGAAGATGGCGCTTTTATTGTATCGGAGCTCAAGACACATTTGGCTGCTGCACCAAAGATTAAAAAAATCTATAATACTTATCAATCTCATAAATTCCTTTCAAATTCCGCTAAAACGTTTATGTTTGTATCTTCCAATAGTGTTGTATTACACGTATGTAATGTTGTGATTAATAAGTACAAAGTTAAAAAATAAATAAATAAATATCGTAGGACTATACACACAGCGCCATCTGGCCCCAAACTAAGCAGAGCTTGTGTGATGGAAGTCAGATAACTGATAGAATACAAGAGTTATAGAGTTCAATTGCCTGCTACAGTGTGGCCGAATTGCTTAAAAAAATAATCTTCTGCCAAGCACTTAACAGTGTGTTTTGACAGTATCACTAAGTACTAAACATATTTATGACCTTTGTTTATGGCAAAGTTATTGTGAAGTTACTTCATTTTCTGATGGATTTTTCAAAAGTTTCTATTAATAACAGCTATCGTAGGTATTCTTTACCCAAATACTAAGAACAATCTTTAACTTATCTCTAAAGTTTCCAATAAAAACATTCAGTATGGATTCCAGACACAAGTGTATGTAAGTAGGTAAGCTAGAATACTGACTAGATCTCCGCGAGAGATTTGAATAAAATATGCGGTTGGAATAAAGTGAGCCTTTTTATCTATTAAACGCATTTGCTGGTACAAACCTTTTCTGAAAAAGACGGCGCATAAATGTGCGGCGACAGCAAATACAATTTTGAAAAGACAAGAAATCTTGAACAAAACTAATATCTAATGAACTTTTGTTTAACTTATGCGGGATAACGCATAATTTTATCGGAGACTCGGATTATAGTTTCGGCCACAACCGGTGGCCTTCTTCATGGATACAAAGCTGAGTACAAAACGCGCGCGGCCTCGTCTGGCTTCGCACTGCACTGTGCATGTGGCCGAAACTATAGGCGGCGTTTCCGATAAAATTAAACCTGAGTAATCCCGCATAAATAACACAAAAAAAGCGGATAAAGAAGTTTTAACTTCAAAAATAACACAATTTTTTTTTTTATGTTTGACAGGCTATGTGTTTTACGAGCAGGCTTTTCGAATTTGATTTGAAGCTGTGGTCAAACACCTATTCTTTCAACCATTAAAAAAAACTTTCATTAATGATCCACGCTTAAGATACAAGCTGCACGTTCTCATAAAAATATATGTCGATATAGTTACTCATATTACATTATCTACATTATCAGATGAAAAATATCTACTTTAGACATTTGTTAGAATCTGATGCAATAAGGTAACTCCTATATCAGTAGCGGTTCCTATCCTTCAAGTGTGAAATGTAAATGACAGCCCTGTTGGTTCATTGGTAGTATGTCTGCTCCAAGAGCTGAAGGGAGTGGGTTCGATTCCCACCCAGAACAAGCATTTAGTGATATGAACAAATGTTTGTTCTGTATCTGGGTGTACTGTATGTATTTACAAAAAAAAAACTGTTTAAGTATTCCATCAGTTATCTGTCTTCCATAGTACAAGCTTTGCTTAGTTTAGAGTCAGATGGCGCTGTGTAATGTCCTACTATATTTATTTACTAACTAATAGAATAATTTTCGGATTGAGCACCTACCCTACGCTAACTTACAGCTCTTAAAACTAAGTAACATTTAAATAAAACCTGTCAACGTCTATCATCGTGCGCCTTTATTCCGTAAATCAAAATCGGCAGTCGTAACACCAAATGAATTAAACTCACTACTGTCAGTGGTTTGCATTTTAATTAATTAAGATAGGGGAGAGAGGTGATCAGAGCCGGGTGGAGCAACAGTCGGCATTTGTCGTGGATAAAGTAAAAAGAGGAGATGGCATGCGAAATTGTGTACCAGTTAATATTGTCATTTTACATTTTGTAAACTAAGAGCTAAAATATTTTGTCATTGAAAGCGATGTTAACGATTTTGTAGCGATGATAGCTGCCTTTTTTTATGGTTTACAGGCTTGGTGTTTGACTACAGCTCATCTGATGTTAAGTGCAGGTGTGGTCGAAGATGATAAAGCACACCTAGCCTGGAATGGAACTGGCTCTCAAGTGAGGCTGCCGGAACACACCGTTAGATGCTTGGCGGCAGATTTTCAACTTGAGGGTGGTTGCTAGCCAGCCGAGTACTAGAAAGTACACTACCATCATGCTATGGTTACCTCACGTTGTTTTCCTTCACCGGCAGCTCAAGCTCATTGTTAGGGTTTGGACCCACGCCCTTCGGCATGCGAACCTACCGCGCTAACCACTGAGCTATCATCGCTACATCACAGTGGTTAGCGCGGTCAGTTCGCAATTGTTTTTTATTTGATAGGATATACTTTTAGATAAAAACAACCAAAGTCGACGTTGAAACGATAAATATATACATATTTTTTTAGAGGTGTTTGCGTTTTTTTTTTTTTTTTAATGTTTGACAGGCTAGGTGTTTGACCACAGCTCACCTGATGTCAAGTGAAGGTGTGGCCGAAGATGGTAAAGCACTTATTAGATTAAATCCTTAGGATTATTAGAATAAATCCAATTAACTACTTATTATACCTTCCGACTCTGTCATGATATTATGACGATAAAACTGGAAGGTAGGCACTGAAACTCTGTGGTAAAATATAACCTAGTCGTGTTTTGACTTAGTGGAATGACTTAGTTGTTTTTTTTTTAATTAAAATTACTTAACTGGGCATATACGTGTTAACCTAATCAATACTAACATTTAATTACTATTGTTTGGTTTATATTATTAACTCAGTCTCGGCCAAGCGCTCAAAGAGTCAACACGTCCTGAGCATGCCTAGTCTCGGCCAAGCGCTCAAAGAGTCAACACGTCCTGAGCATGCCTCGTGTACAGATGAACCACGTGTCTGCAAGTGGTTACTGCAGAGAGAAGAGGATTTTAATTAGATTTTTGTTAAATGATATTTTTAAGTTTATGTCAAATTAGTTCTAGATATTAAGTGATATTAGGTTTTTATTGAATAAGTTCTCAAATTAGTTAAATTGAAGTCCTCATCACTGTTGTAACTGGAACGACTGTTAAGCGGAATTAAACTAAATGTATACCTTGAATATTTGTCAATTAATTTATTGAGATGTGTGAATTATGAATATATATAATAGGTACTAGTTTTTTTGACTAATTGTGGAATGCAAGGGAATGTTAACTATTTTATTCGTAAAGTATTTATGCCATATCCTTTTTGGATGTGATCCATGATGTTTACGCAACGTGACACCAGGAAATACCACGAGATACCAAGAAATACTGAGAGACACCAAGCGACTTCGTCTCGACATTCGTTTTCTGTCTTCGAGCTTAGCGGCAGCTTAACTCCATTAGGAAAATTAATGTTTTGAATTACTCGCGGTCTGTCGAGGCGCTCTCCCGACAAAAACGATCGTCTTACGGAATAGTAATGTTCTGAAACAATTATAATAGAACAACGGGTTTCACAGTCGCGGTATAACGTTGGAGTTGTTTTTGGACTTCGAAAAGGTGAATGGTTAATTTTTGAGGGTGGTTTTTAAATTATTAAGGAGGTTCGATTCCCATACAAATATTTTTTTTTGCCATTTATGGGCAAATGGAGCTTGGCAATTTATTATGAATCATTTATGAATTTTGAATAATAAGCAATAATTTTGAATAAGTTTTATACAAGCAATTGTGCTTTTACCAAAATAAATGCCAGTAGCTGTGATTTCACTGTAAAATTATGCTCCATAAATGTTAAAAATTTATTTGTATGGAAATCGAACCACCTTAATTAGTAAAAGTAGCAGTGATTTATTTTATTGTCATACGAACAAAACTACCGCCAATATAGTTTATATAAAAAAATACATGTATTGTAAATAAACAATAACTAGATTAATAATAATCATCATCATCATCAGCCCTTTGCTGTACACAGCTGAACGTAGGCCTCTCCTAATGTACGTCATTGAGCTCGTTCGACAGCTTTCTGTATCCAGCTTTTGGCCGCCGCTTTACGCAATTCGTCACACCACCTTGCCACTGGGTGTCCTATACAAGTGTGCGTGTGCGTGTACACTGTACATTGTGTATGTACATAGAATTCAGACAAAGAAAAAGTAATTAATAGTAGTTCTTGTATAGTAGTTATCAAAGGCTTGGTCTCACTTCTTAATTATTTATCGATTTTTGAGTTTATTCGTTACAAACATACAAAAATACAAATCTTTCCTTTTTCACAATATTATATATATTTTATTATAAATATTTTTTTCAAATAGGCACCTATGTATTATCATTAAATAATCATGTCAAAATCACTTCTTAAAAAACTAAGTAGTCTTAAAAGAATTACAAATTTGTCAAGTTATTCAAATATATAGATAATCAACAAATTATCGAATAAAATATAAGTTTTTTTTTTTGTGATTTTTTTTGCAATCAGTCTTTCCGACTACAAGCAGACGAGGTGAGGTTTTTGGTCTTGGTAAAATATAAGAGTAATTTAAATTATGTTCAAGCAACAATGCACCTTTCATCTCAGAACTACTAACTCCTCACCCCACCAATAGCCTCCAAACAAAAGCATCGTACAAACAAAGCGAAACAAGAATTAAATTACGCAAGCACTCCCGCAATCTATGCTTACCTTGCTTAAAAAACGTCGCGTATTCCACAAACGGCAAAGAATCGTAAAGGAACGCTGAAATCCCGGCGCGCACTAAACGCTCTAAAATCAGAACATAATGAACCACGTATCCACATTTGCATTAGAAATGCTCAGTTTCTTGCCGCAGCCGCGATGGAAGAAACCACCTTTTTGGGTTGAGCATGACTAATAGCGATTGTATTGTATTGTTTTACCCACGAGCAGAAAATATGTTTGTGTACATGTACCTTAAATTTCGGTAACTAAAATGCTACAATATTAATAAACTTAAACACTGTGAAAATAGTCAAATAATTATGATAAGCTTCAGTTAAATAAGTATATATTGCGGTAATTAAAATCAATATTATATCGTTCCAAAGCAAATATACCAGTAAACCTACTAAGTTAAAATTTCTGGTGGGTTTATTTTCATCTTATTTCTACTAATGCATAAATAAAATAAAATTCTAATGTTTTTTAAATTGTTTAGAAAACAGAACTAAAAATACCGTAAAACATAATAATAAATACCAAGTTACATCGGTATTCATATATATTCGTATAATATGCTCCCTAATCTGAGCCTCGATCACGAAAATTTCTCGAATTCGTATCGTAAAGGTATAGAGTCCTCGATAGCATACAAAGCTGTACAAATCTCATACAAATTTTTGTCGATGTCGATGCGAATACTTTTTCGCAAGTTGTTCGTGATCGAGGCTCTGTTCTTTCAATTATCTGTATTATTACATACAACCGAACACGATTAGATGCCCGATCAAAAGACATCCTCTTACACTGGAAATTCCCATTAAATGTAGACCATCTTCCTTGTAAGAACTGCTAATGTGTGAAACTCTTTGCCCGCGTCTGTGTTTCCAACTATATACAATCCAAGGATGTTCAAGAAAAATATGAATAGGTATTTCCTAAGCAAACTCGTTTTCGACCACATCGTCACTTCCCATCAGGTGATTGTAATCGTAATATTTCAGGAATGTTTATAAATTGCTTTTTAAACTCTAGCACTGTTACCCAGCCTTTACCCTCATCACATCGGAAAGAAACCACGCCACCTTTAGCGCAAATTGTATCCTCGGCGACTCTCGTACCCTAGCGTTTGTCAAAAGAATGAGTCTTTTTACCCCTGCCTTGGAGTTTTGCCTCTTAAAATAACCAGGGAAAGAATTCTGTGTATTTTAATAGTGAACGTCTACAACTTTGTAAACAGCTTTGTTTTGTTATTTTGTGCACCAAAATAAGCAGATGTACAATACAAAACGCTATATTTAAGACATACTTCTAATTAAAATACGTCATTTGGCGCCGCATTTTGTGCATTTGCCAGTGTCAAGTGTGTTGATATTATCAAGTTTCATAAGTCTAAAAGTAGTCGAAGTCCATCATGTCCAGTCCGTGTCAGTCAAGTCCAGTCATGCTTTAATAAAGTAGTGGCGACTTTACTATAAAGCTTCGATGGAGTTTACGAAGCAACACGAAAAGTCATGTTTCACCACATTACACCATTTTCCCACATTCGCGCCTGTGCCTCGGCACTTTATGAATAAAACACCACCATTTTTATGCATAAACACTCGACAAAACACAAGTTTTGCAAAAAATACAACGGGGCAACACGGCTCTTTCCGCGTTCCCGCCAAATCTCTCATTTACTATTTTCATCAACTGTTATGAAATATCTACTTCATATTGTTTTCAGCGAAAAAAGTAAAAAAAAAAGTATTAGTTACTTAAATCTAATAAACAAATATCGTAGGACTATACAAACAGCGCCATCTGGCCCCAAACTAAGCAGAACTTGTGTGATGGAAGTCAGATAAGTGATAGAATACATAAATACTTTTAATCTATCGTATGATTTATTTTAGTGGTATAACTACGAAATGTTTACCATGTAACTTTTACATTTCGTTAAATCCTTGTAAACTGTTAATATCGCTAGAATGGAAAGCTGTAGTAATAAAAATGATAGAACAGCAAACAGCAATTTTTCCATTCCTAGAATGTCCATACAACTCTTTCTTTATTTTTTTCATTGCCATTTGAAAACGGGCTAGCACAACATGGAATTACACTTTTTTAAATTATTTTTATTTTACTATATTTTTGAGATAACATTTTTTTTTTAATTACTTTGGCTTGCGTTTGATCTCAAACTCACCTGATGTTAGGCGAAGATGCGGTCTACATCAAATTTGTTTTTATTAGTTACTTACAAATTTAAAGCGCACAATACGCGACATGCGTCTAAATCAGCGGCAGGCGTGACACACCATTATAAATCTCATTGAAGATACACTGTCATCCATCACCAAGAGGAAATGAAGTCTCGTGGATGCCAGATGTACGAATACGTGAACTGGGCTTGCGGAGTGGGGATTTGGTTACATAAAGTTTTAGTAACCACAACTGCAATGGTTACAAACATATTGTTATGCTTTATTTTTTTGTTTTTTTATCGAATTATTATTAGCAACCATTTGATATTTATAAGATAAAATCGTACCTTTTCTATGTTTTACTTTCACTTTGCATTACCTTTTACATAAGTGCTTCTTAGAAATTCGCTGAAAAAGGAAAAAAGTACCGAACAATAAAATACACACATACCCATAATCTTAATTAAAGGTGGTTCGATTTCCATACAAATAAATTTTTGCCATTTATGGACAAATAGAGCATAATTTTTTACAGTGAATTCACAGCTACTGGCATTTATTTTGGTCTTTATTTGCGGTAAATCACAATTGTTTGAATAAAACAGTAGATTATTAAATTGTAAATGTAATGTAATGTAAATGATATAAAATATCATGTGTATTTTATGACAGTTTAGTTTAATTTTCAACTTTTTTACATTTTTTAACTACCTGTATATACGAAGATATATATACATATATATAGAGAAATACATAATCTACATTCCAATCATCATAATATATCGTAAAATAACTATTTATTTGTATTTATTGCATTTTAATTTATTATTTATTAGTTGAATTAATTTAAGAATTTTATCATTTTGACTTGTAAATTGAATTACAAATACATTGCATTTTTTCCTTTGCTGTTTTTCCTGACCAACTGTATTGAATTGACTTACCTAGTATAACAAAACTCTGTTATAAGGGGAATAAATAATCTGAATCTGTTTTTTTTTAAATATAATTACGCATAGTTTTCCGCCGAGACAAATTAATATTGAAACAATTACACTAACACTCATTTTGTTGAAAAAAGCCGTCATTGGAGCCGAGACGTAGAATAAAATCATGAGCGAGGCCTGTGGGACCGCTTACCTATCCTACGGACCCGGGGTAATGCATAAGTAATGGTCACAACCTTGGACGTTTAACCGCGGGACGAGAAGTTAAGTCATAGTCAGTATACAGGACTACAAGCTTCGGGTATACTAAACCGATAGGAGGTCAATGTACCCATCGATTAGAACAACTTTTAGTATCTATATTTTAGTAGATGGATGGATGGATTAATGGATGGATGGATATTTGTTACTTTTTCACGCAAAAACTACTAAACGGATGTGGATGAAATTTGGTATGGAGGACAGAGACACTGGATTAACACATAGGTTACTTTTTATCCCGAAAACATGTAGCGGGTAACATCGCAGGGCGCAGCTAGTTATAGTCAAAATTTTTAATTTAGGTTAGCTTATACATAGGACCTGATTTATCGTATTTAAATATGTATGGTGCATTTGTAACGTGTTTAGTTCTAATTTTCAATTGTAATATTTTATTTTAATTGTAATAAACTTATTGTACAGATAAATGAGGATATTGAAATATATTATTATTAATTAATTTGACATAGCCAACAATATTTAATTAAATTTTAAGATGTGACTAATATTTACGATATAAATTAATATGAATATGCAAATTCAATTTATAATATCGAAGGTTGAAACAGTTAAAATTTGTTTTCAATATCTATCACGTGTTTTGTCATGTCCAGTGACTTATATATTTCCGTTTGCATGTTTCTCGGGTCTCATAGGCCCTTATGGACAACCTTTTAAGAGAATTTTCCCCTGTCTTGAGCCGTTCTGACCCAAGGATCGCTGCAATTACATTACGTGCGGCGATCGGCTGCTTCTACACTAAGTAAATTCGTATATACTGACGTTAGGTCTAGTAGCTTTCGGAATATTTACACTATCGATTTGATCAGTCCTCGATAAAATTTGTAACTTTTCTTTAGTTTATTTAGTGGTAACAAAAGAGATACTTTTATGCTTTCAGTACTAGAATTTTTGACAATTTAGCTCCAAAGTGTCAAAATGTACTTTTTATCTATCTACAATTCTACACTAGTATAAAGAAAAAAGATTTGATTATTTGTTTGTTTGTATTGAATAGGCTTTGAAACTACTAGACCGATTTCAAAAATTCTTTCACCGTTGGAAAGCTACCCTATCCCCGGGTGATATAGGCTACTTTTTATCCCTGTATTCCCATGGGAACGGGAAAATACCCGGGTGACACCGCGAGGCGGCGGAGTTATTAATTTCTTTGTATAAAATTAACACATCATTATGAAAATTGTTACCAATCTCGACAAATAGGGTAGACTAAAAAAAGATCATAGCAAAAATTACCGTTTTAGGGTCCCGTCCCTTTGACTACGGACCCCTAGAATAAGAATAACAATCTGAGATGTTATAGCAGCTGAAAATACGATTTCCTGTATGTCAAAGAAATCTGCCAGCAAGTTTCCGCTCGCGTTTCATACGAACTGCATTTGAAATCGAGTCTCTTAAAATATATTTAAAAGGAAACTTGGTCTATAATACATGTTGGAGACAGTTTTAGATTAAAAAAAGTTTATGTTCGAGTTCTTGCAACAAAACAGACAGAAGGTATACTGTATGACATGGTTTTGAATAAAACTTGCTTGAGATTGGTGCAACCTGTCAAACTGACTAAGGTTGCCACAAATTTAGTGACTACCAGAAGCCACGTTTGTGTCAAAAAGGCTTTTCTATAAAGTGCCGCACCCGCCACTAGTAAACGCGGTAGTTTCGGCAAGCGTTTTTACATAACCACTAATTAGGCCGCGCCTGTCTCAGTTCTAAACAAAATAATGGAATGTTTACAATAATCCAAGTTTTTTTTCTAGTTTTGGCAACACCAGCAATTGCGTTTCAATTGTTTTATTTGATAACTCTTTTTGCTTAATATTTGTTTTGCAGGTTGAGATCTCGGGTTCAGGTCACGTATTGAAATGATAATGAAGTTAATGTTAAAAGTATTGTTATTTCTTGTAGCTTGCACTGCCATCTAGCCTTTGACTAAGTGAAACTTGTACTGTGGTGGAAATATTTAGTTACTTTTTTGCAATTACACACATATAATACGTAATATCGTAAATCGTAAATATCGTAAAACCCGTATCGTAAATATATACCCAGTAGAAACATATATGTTTATCATAAGTTTTTGCTGGGTAAAAAATGAACATACGCTATACAGTTCAGTTCATAAGTCAAAGCCAAAATGAGTTAACAGGGCAGTCTATTTTTTTTTCAATATCATTATGCAAAATGCGAATTTAGATGTAATTTTTAAACTTCCACAACTTGAACACATAATTATGTTTAACGTCGAATCTTTCGCGCACAAAATAAAATAAAATGACAACTCATGGCCATGGCAATTTTTTATTGCAAATTCAATACATTTTTTAAATCTGATTTTTTTTCGTATTTGGTCTAAGCTAATGGAAAATTTACATACGATGAACCTAAGTATGAAGTAAAAAGAAAACAGAATGTTCAAGTTGACATCTACGAAACTACAATTCTCGTAGCAGCGTATTGTAGCGCATCTACGCCAAAGTACAGGCCTACGCCTACTACGTGAACATATTTAATTCTACTTTAGAAAAAAACTCATAAGACGACATTTGAAGCGACTTGAAACGCGAAATAAACAAAATATAAAACCTTGTGGTCGACATAATGTTTTCTTTCGCCAAAACAAATTGGAAAGCGTCTGTTTTTTCTTCTGTTTAGGGTTTTGTTTCATACAGAGAAATAAAACGAAACTCTTGTGATAATATAAATAAGCCTTCAATATATCTGTATTTTCTATGAATATTTACTTTCACAAATCATCAATCAATCGCAATGTAACGCCTGAATCAATCAAGTATACAAGTAATCTATGAGCTATCTGATATTCATAGTTTGAGGCGTGAGAAGATGGCGCTGTGTAAAATGTCCTACGATATTTATTTATTTTATTTACTATAAATATTCATAAAAACTAAGTGCGGAACCTTAATTCTGTAAATTACGCTGGTGGCTTGACCACTTCGTTCTACGCGGGACGGAAGGTAGGGCAGTGAATTACGTCAGATCCGGCAATCATTGCGGTCCCTTTTCGAAGGGGTTGCTATATTTTTTGCCAGTTTGAATGGTTATTGCTCGAAGCTCGAAAGCAAGTCGTTAGTTATTGTTTATTGTATTGAGTACCGTCTATTGTACAAATACTAGATACCTAATAGTTAAAAACGAAGTAGAAACTTTTTTTAAATGGTTGACAAGCTGAGTGACTACAGCTCACACGATGTTAACTGACGGTGTGATAGAAGATAGTAAAGCACACCTAGCCCGGAATGAAACTAGCCCACAAGTATCTTGCTGCAACAAAAACACACCGTTAGGTGCTGGGCGGTAGATTTTCAACTTTAGGGTGGTAGGTGGTAGCTGAGTAGGTACTAGATAATCTTAAACTTGAAATTGACTTGAATTGACTTTTTAAATTAATTTTATATATATTAGTGTATTTTTAGTTACCTATTATATGTATTAGGATATATTATTATTAGAATGTAGATATAAGTATCTATGTTATAGTTATGTATTATCCTTTGTGCATATCCTCGTTATTGACACACCCCGTATTTTTCTTCCTCTGATCCTGTTCGTCCTACGGTTGCCTGGAAGAGATCGCTTTTAGCGATTAGGTCACCAGTTGTTACACCAATTAATTAATTTTATTTCTTCTGTATTGTTTTTTTAGTGTGTGCAATAAAGAGTTAATCAATCAATCAATCAATCAGACTTGGCTTTTTTAACTTAATTCAGTTAATGTATTAAAACATCATAGATACAATTAGTATGTCTTAGTTGTAAACATGGATTAAACTTATTCTATGTAAAATAATAATAATTATAGTATATTTCTTTATGACGCTGTGTGTAACGTCCGACGATATTTATTTATTAATAGTTAAAAAACCTGTTCTTTCAGGTAAGCGTCTCGTTACACTTGAATAAATTTAAAAAAAGTAATTTATTGCACATTAAGTTACATTTAAATAATTAACACGTCATAATAACAACATAAAATCTGCCTATAACTTACCAATCAACAAAATAATTAAAAAGATGTCATACCAAGTGTACGAACAATTTCCTGTTCACTTATAAACAAGAGTTCCACTTACTACCTCGTAACTCCCCGTCTAATTCTATTACTGAATCATACAGAATACAGATAATAACGTTATAATATAATAATATCATAAACAGCCCTCTATGCTAATATAACTCAGTGGCAAGTGCTCTGATATCGAGCAATAATCTCGTAATAATGTGCTCGTATTATTCTCATGGAGTTTTCCGCCTGCTGTTGGGTTTCATATGCGATTGTAATAAGAACTAAAATTGACTGTATAAATGTACGTTCATAATACGCATATTGAACTCTGTAGGTATGTATCAAAGATTTTATTACAATATAAAATTATTATTTTTTAAATTTATTTAACAAACAAAACAAATTACAATCAAACAAAAACTGAGCTAGAGGAATGCTGGATCTGACAGAGATTACAATATTAATCTAGCATTTATTTTTAATATAATTATGATTTTTTACATTATTTCAATAATGAAACAATCATCATCATTATCATCATCATCTGCTGCTGACGTCCACTGCTGAACATAGGCCTCCAATGACTTCCAAAAAGACCGGTTGAAAGTGGCCCGCATCTAGCGTGTTTCTGCGGTCTTTATTAGGTCGTATGCCCACCTCGTGCGTGGACGGTCTACTCGTTAATTAAAACAATGAGCTTTTAAAATCATAGCTTGGGGCCGGACTGAGCCAGGCGTTTAGGACATAGGATACTTTTAGCATAGGTACTGAATTTTGGAGAAAATATGACAACAATTATATTGTTATTGGCTATATCATTATACTGCCGAGCCATCCGTACTAAAGGATATTGAAATGTGCTTATTATAAATACTATTCTAGTTGAAACGAGTTTCAGTGTTCAAGATTTACATTTTTTTTGTGTATTTTTCGCTTAAATGACGTTTTGGGTACAACAGTGATTAGGATTTAATTTAAATACAATTTTAAATATTTATAATTTGAAGAGATTTTTTCACTGATCTGTAGTACGAAAAGCCTATGTACGAAATTCAACAACTGCCTTACTGTAAACAAAAACGCCGAGATCGCTGTCGTGCGCTAGGGTTCTCAATACACTGGTGGCATTGTTGGTACGAAGTACCGGATATTCAATTAGTATTTTTACAACGTTTTGGGACTGGGCTGGACACGTCTGCCGAATACCAGCGGAGCTATGGGTGAAAACCACCACCGACTGGATCCCAGAGGTTAAACGGCCACCAGGCCGGCCTAGAAGACGGTGGAAAGATGACCTCGATGCCCACAACAAGGAGTGGACCTCAATAGAACAAAACAGAGAGGCGTGGAAGGGAGGGAGAGAGGCCTTTGCCCAGCAGTGGGACAAAGTGGGCTAAAATAACAATAATAATAAGACACTCTCGCGAGACGTTTAGGTCAAGGGTCAGCTTCAAAAGGCAGTGATCCTTGACACGGCGCGCATTGTGAGGAGGTTCCTCACTCTGCAGCCCTAACCACCGGCAGCTTGAGCCCTGCCCCGCTGCCGGCGGCACCCTAGTTTTTAAGTTTTTTATATTATATATGTTTTGTAAATATTTAATGTAATAAATTTAAAAAATAAAAAAAAATAAATGATGATGGGAATAATAATAATTTTTACGAAACTGAATTGCATATTAATAGGTTTGAAATATAGGAAAACCTAAATATGCTTTATGAAATAGAAAACAAAGAGTGTGCCGAACTAAGTAAAACGAATGTTGAGAATAAATTACTTACTGAGAATAACGAAACTTATGAGGAAATCATAATATTTTTATGGCATCACTTCAAAAATTACTCTCGAACTCCCGCATGGAAGCACCTGTAGTGAGCTTGAAGAAGGTATATTTTTTCCTTTTCCTTCCTTGAATGCCGTCCGTCGTTCCCAAAGGAAGTACTTATGTATTTCATTTCCTAGGAAACTCTTGTGAGACTTCCCTATGGCGGAGAAACTTGGACAAACAAACTATGGGACACGTAACACGACATGTCTGAGTTTCGTAGGAATAGTAAAAGATCGAGGTGTCGCTCTGCCCTGGACACGTTGGTACGTGAGTACGTGGACATTTTTTAACACAAAGAAGTCTTTTGGATTTTCATGTCTTCACTCAACGATACGTTTTTTTTGGTACTTTAGCTATTGAGTGGTGTATTTAAATTTTGTACGGAAATGATAGATATATGTATATTTTTTTATTACTTGCGTTTGACCGCCAACATGCCTGATGATAAGCGAAGATGCGGTCTACGATGGAGCACGCTCGCCTAGAAGAAACCGATTCACTCGCGACTTCAAGGCAAATAGATTGTATTTATCAGGAAACACCCACTCGGGGCGAGTGCGCTTCGTACAATGAAGGTAGATTCGAACCGTTTAGTTTGAGACTTTTAAATATCGACCATGAAGCGGTGTCGCTTCTTCGAGCTCCTGGCTATCCATGGCTGGCAAATGGGCAGGGTATAATTAGGTCATGTAGATCTGAAGCGCACTCTCCAAAGTGTATCTAGTAGATAACTGACAGATGGCTGTAACAACAAACTCTTGGTTATAAGAACATAATTATGTATTAACAAAAAAAATACTATTTAAGTTATCTAGCTGTGTTTGGGGGTCAGATGGCGCTGTGTGTAATGTCCTACGATATTTATTTATTTACATTAAAATTCCTGATATTGAATGTCCCGTATCTAATTCATCCGATCGCACATGCTGAGCACAGGCCGAATCCGATATGTGCCATTGTTGTCTCTGAATTGTACAAAATATGATTGAGTAACTGCGGGTGATGTTCTGACGATTGAATGCGAAGTAGCAGGATAGATCATCGGCAATGAAGATTTCTCTGAAAAGTACCTACAAAGGGTTGTTATGTGCCACAACGGGGCCGGAACCAAATGTCGTTTGAAGATTTATACAGAAAAAGTTCGTAATAGAATATTTTGGCTTTCAACAAACCTTTCCGTCGCTAACAAAACGTCAGGATAATGACAGTAAGAGTTGCAAAATAAAACTTGTACACTGCTATTATTAGACTTATTCTATTCGTTATAGGTTCACGTTTGACCACATACTGCCTAATGATAGACAACGATGTGGTCTATAATGGGTCACCCATGTTGTACTTTTTAGAAAACACAGATTTCGGCAAAGAGTTCTACATCATCACTGCGCGCATGACATGTTGCAATATTAGTAATCACCAAACCAATATTTTATGAAATACGTACCATTCCTTTTTTTAATGTTAATGTAATGAGATGAACTAGACGCTCTCTTTATAGTAAGAGATAACGCCTATCCATGACCATTGCAGCGATACACAGAACTTTGAACAGTAAAACAAAGTCCAGGGCATCGCTGCTTTGGTGCTTATTACTTTGGGACTTTCGATGGTTACTCTCTACAGACCTGTAATTTTTCTAGCTGCAGTACACTTCAAACCGAAACCCAGTAATATTTTTTTTTATTGCGCCATCTGACCCCAAACTAAGCAGAGTCACGTGATGGAAGTCAGATAACTGATAGAATACATGTTTAATTTTTTTTTTTTCGTGTTATAATGTTTACCTTGGCGGCAGAATGTTTGATACTGCGGTGGTACCTAACAAGACGGCCTCCCGCTAAGGAGATCTACCACCAAGTACATGTTGTACTTTTAGACAGATCATCATCATTATTTACACAGGTATTCTTATAACTTACCAGCAAGTCGAGACCTACCTAATATAAAGTGTAACTTTGGTTACAGAAAAAAAAACGATTTTAGTATTTTATCGTCATTTCATCGACTTCGGGACGTCCTGCAAACTTTTAGTACTGACTTTAGTTTTCGTTTTTTACTTTTACGTGACAAGCTTAGGAAATCTTCTGAGTGCTCAGCAGAAGCGCCTGGAAACTAGTGCTATATGATGGTATTGGTAGTTTTATTAATCGGATTCTATCAGAGAAGCATGCTACATCGAAGACCGCATCACTTGACATCAGGCGAGATACTGGTCAAACGTGAGCTTGTTTGCTGTATTTGTATTTTCATTTATTATTATTCCATTTGTTATTTTTGTTTTGAAATGTATTGTGTTGTTGTTGGTAAGTAGATTTAGGTAGTAACTCTAAGGGTCTACCGGAAGACCAGCCCTGATCATACTACTAAGTATGACGAGCATTATGCTGAGGTGAGCCCCTATTTCGTAACCGTCCCTGGTTTGTATGTTGTGTTAATTTTTTGTATGCTTATATATAGGCTTACGTTTGATCGCCATCTGACCTGATGTCAAGTGATGATGCGGTCTACGATGGAGCACGCTTGCCTAGAAGATGCTGATTCACTCTCGACTCGAAGACACCCAGATTGTATCTATCAGGAAACACCCACTCGGGTAACGTATTCCACGCTTTAGCCGTTCGAATAATAAAAGTAGATTCAAATCGTTTCGTACGGGTTTTTGGAACGTCAACCATGAAACGATGTCGCTTTTTTGAGCTCCTAGCCGTCTGATAGAGGAAGATAAAAATGTTCTTTCTTTGTTTTACATGAATTCAGGTCACAAACATCGAATGCATCGGATTTCCAAACTTTATATATCAATCACGAACATAACTTCAAAGATAGCATCACACCTCTAAAGCATTCTCCGCGGGAGGGCGCTGTTAATGTCATACTAGAGATACTATAAATTCTATGTAAGTATATCCACATACAAAGCAATAACCATTTGTAAATTGCTGGTCAGTCGGAAACTATAATTTGGATTGTTCCCTAGTGTTAAAATGATGGTGTTGTGATCGACAACTTTTCTTTTATTCACAATTTCAAGGATTTTGTGTACCTCTGATCTCCGACTCAAGTGACCCCGGGAAAGGTAACAGATCGATATTGCCCGCGCTATTGTAGAAATAAGAAGGAAACTAGTTCTAGATGCTGAAGGCAAACTGCTAACAGGGTACTTGTGTGCTCCTCTGACGTTGTCGTTGCCTTCTGTCTTGTACAAAAGCAAGCCATCCAAACAGTTTAATTTTATGCAACTCTACATTAAATCAGATGTATTCTAAAACAACGACTTATTTTGAGAAGATTGTTGTTCCCTTCTCTTGTCGCCAATATGATTAATGCGTATTGTTATACTTGTGTAAGTATAGTGTTATAATATTAAAAATTGTATCAGACATTCTTCCGCCAATCAGTACCCTGTAAATATTACTGTGTTCCAATTTGAAGGGTACTGCAGTTAGTGAACAAGGCTGGAGAAACTAACCATCCAAAGTCTCAAGCAGTAAGTTCTGTCTCAAAGCAGTGATACCCTGGATATTGTTTTGTTACTCAAAGTACCAGTACCCATAGGTACTGCTGCAATAGTATCGCCTCGATGTCTCATTACTTTTACATTGAAACTAGTTTAGCTAAGTTAACTTCTGTTCTGTAAATGTAAAAGTTCACTTTTTACATATAAAGCAATACGCTTAAAATTATTTGGGCATTTACTTCCCAATTAAGAGTTTCAAAGCTAACAAAACTAAATGTAGAATCACTGAGTTTGTATCATTTGTTTGCGAACCAAACCTCGCAAAACATTTGCAGATAACTTAATTAGCAGTGTTTTAATTTTTTTTTCTTAACGGCGTCGAGATGAAAAGTTTTTATTGCTTCACTGCTATATTTTTCTGCCAGCAAGATTAAGTTAGTTAATTATTGTCAATAAGCAAGAGAAGCTTTGAATTTAACTTTTAATAGTTGGAGTTTCAAAATGAATGGCATAGAATAAGTGTGTATAAGTTTAAGGTTGACCAATCTCAAAACTAGATGGCGCTTATTGGATTAGCATGCACTAGTAAAATAAAATTGGGCTGTAACGAGTTTAACCTTCACACTAGATGACACAATAGATTATTACTTTGTTATTTCATAACGAAACAAACATTTTTGTAAAAATAAATGTTTGTGCTGTGCCTTGCTCTTCTCTATTAATTTAAGAATGTATTTTAAAAAAAAGTGTATAAGTATTCTATTAGCTATCTAGTTCCCAAGTTGTGCTTAGTTTGCAGCCAGATAGCGCTGTTTGAAATGTCTTACCACCTTTATTTATTTATTTATTATACACTGAAAATAATCTTTTAAAACCCCATTCAATGTCTTTTTATACATTTGATATCTGTACTAGGCAAAGTGTAGATTTCGGAGTGTTGATTCCGTCATTAACTGAGAGTATTTTCTTTAAGTTGTAATGTTCCATTATAACACAATTTAATTTATTTTATTAAAAATGCTAGTATTATGCATTAGGTATATAGACAATGTTTTTGTTGTTCCAAATAGGTTTGCGTTTGACCACGCTCTGCCTTATGTTAAATATACTAAGCTAGATGCAGTCCATGATGAAGCACGTTTACCTAGAAAAAACCCTGTTTACTCTGGATTTCAAGACTCCAAATTGTACTTCGCGGAAACTACAGACGCCGGTAGAGTTTCAAACTCCTCGCTGTACGTATGAAAAATGTGAAATCAAAAGATCCGATAATCGTCGTCCGATAATAAAAAAGGGGCAGGTGGAACCAAATTATGCAATTCCAAGGCTGTTTCAAAATTGTTTGTAAGCTTCTAGTCTGTCCAAAATGCCGTGACAAATAAATTTGTTTTTAATACTTTGTATTGTTTATGTGAATAAAGTTTGACCAAAAACTAAACTTAAGTATTTTTAATTCCAATTTTCCGATTCTAATCAAATAAAGCTCTAGTCCATTCCACTAAGCGTATAATTAATGGTTTGAGTAAAGTTAACCTTAAGTTAAGTTAACCTTGAAAAGTAGCCTTAAAAAAAGGCTCAGAAAGGTAACACTTGCGTGATCTACTTAATTATGAGGGTACAAAATATTTTCAAACAATTGTCCCATAAAAATGACAGCCTTACAAAAGCGTGACTATAGAAAAATGGCGACGTGAACTGTCAACCCTTTTTCAAGAGCTTAATATTTTGATTAATGTGTTGAACACAATTTTAATACTGATGTCGCCATTTTGTGAACATAATACTTCATTTATTGTACTTGATGTAGATAGAGCATCGGGCAGAATAAGCCATAACAGCAGTGGTACTGGGCCCATAACCTATAAATTGTACAGCAGAATTTCGGCTTAGGCAAAAAAAAACATATATACACAATTACACATAGTACTAATAGATCACAAATATTGTTTTGTTAATTGTAACAATAATTATTTATTATTGAACATCTTCTTACTTCCTAAAATCTTCTAGAGAAAAAAAATGGAAGATTCTCAACCGCTCAGTTGTAAGTCAACTGTTTTTATTGGTGAGAGGCTAAGTGTTTGGTAACAGTTCACTTAATGAGCCTGAAATAGAACTGGCTCTAATTTACCTTATTTAATTGCCAGAACACACCGTTAGAAGCTTGGCGGCAGATTTTCAATTTGAGGGTAGGTACTTGGCGGTAGATCGCAGCTAAATCGCATCTGGTCGTCTAGGTAGGTACTACGCAGTACCAGATCTACCGCCAAGTGCTAGTGTGTAAACATTACTGTGGGTACTGCAGCTAGCAAAATTATAGAGATGTCGAGACTTACCATCGAATGTCTCAAAGTAATGAGCGTCAAAACAGCGATGCCCTGGACTTATTTTGTTACTCAAAGTTCTGTGTATCGCTGCAATGTTCATGAACAGGCGTTATCTCTTACCATCAGGGCATCGTCTCGTTCGTTTCATTACATTTCCATTAAAAAGCTTCTTAAGAAAATTTTTAAATGATATGGTGTTAGGATACATATAACGTAGGTAGGTAGAAGTTATTAGGAAAGTACCTTACCACCATTCTACATGTTATGATTTCTTCACTTTCTTTTGCCGGCAGTTCAAAATCATTGTTAGGTCAGTTTCATTCTCATAATGCAATTTTAGATGGCAAATATCGTCCAATACAAAATTAAAAAAACTACAATTTGTCTTAGCACGTTTTGTAGTTTGCCCAATACCACATACATTCCACGAAACACAGATAAGAGGAGCGAACGTGTGTTAGACACTACAAGTGGTCGGCAAACATGTCCAAGTAGAGTATGTGGGTTCGATCCGTACACACGCCTGCTGCGTGTGACAGAGGTTTTCATGGAAAAATAACTATACTATTGTAGGCTTTAATTTTGAACAGAAAAAAGTTTTATTGACATACATTCACACATAAGCACACACTTCTTGGAAAATTACTCCAAGCCAAATAAAAATGCTAATCAATAAATATAACGTTAAAGGTTTCCGTGACAATCTTCAAAAATTCCTGATTGCTCATCAGAGGTCCTAGGAAGCTCTGATCCATGAAACTAGTGCTATATAATGTTACTGCTAGTTTCATGAATCGGTTTCCCCTAGACAAGCGTTACATCCTAGATCATATCTTCTCTTTTGGTAACAGGCGCGATGGTGGTCAAACGTGAGCCTGTTGTTTTTGTTTTGTCATTTGTAGTTTAAAATTTTGAGAGAAGTTATTAACATAGTAGTTTGTTTGAATTTTTAATTTCGCTTCATTATATTATTTGTTAAGTTTGTTTTGTTTGACCGACAAGGGCTCACCGGAAGACCAGCGCTGGTCATACCACTTAGTATGACCAGTATTATGCTGAGGTGAGCCCCTATTTTGTAACTGTTTGTCTCTGTTTGTTGTTATTTTTGTTGTGATCTGTGTTATAAAATAAAATTATTTTCTTTCTTTCTTTCAAATCAATGGCAATCTAATTAATAGATTAATAGTATAATATTTATTAGGTTATCTGTCCACACTGTGGGTGGACGTCCTACGCTGCGCTTGCCGGTTCCTAATAAAGACCACAGAATCGCGCTGGATGCGAACCACTTCCAACCGATCTTTGTGGAAGTCAATAGGGGAGGCCTATGTCCAGCAGTGGACGTCCTGCGGCTGACATGATGATGATGATGATAATATATATAAATATAAATAAAGCATGTAAAAATTTGATGATTTTAACATTTGATTATAATTAATTCGATTCAATTATAATAAATAATATTATTAATCAACTTTATTGTTGTTTTTATTCAACGGTCTATATGGAACATTAGTGTAAATAAAGTGATAAAATCGTGTATTTAATATGTTGTATAACTTTTACTTAAGTGTGTACATATTATTATTGAATAAGATTTAGGTTTTCATTTGTAATATTTATTTTGTTACTACAATTACAATGTATAATGTAGAGCACAAATCATTTTAAAACTATACATTTTTAGTATTTATATACTATCTAGCTCTAGATTTAGGTAAAAAAATTATGCTAAAATATAAACTACAAGGTATGTCAGTATAAACAAGTAAACATAAGATTCCTTCTGTCCATTTTTCCGGGCGCTCCTCGTATATCACGAGCTATCCGCAAACTATCCAAACAACGAAACTCTTCCCAACTTTTGTCACATTGCACGCCATATTTTGAGGTTACTTTAAGGTGGTGTCGAACTTGAGCGTTAAATCGTTCGTGACGGTACATAAACCCACTGTAACGTCTCAAAGGAAATAATATTATTAAAGGCACGCAAACTGAATTAAGGTATCATCATTTTTATGATCTGTTCGTTTTGCAAATCAATAAGTACGTTAGATTCACTGGCGCAACATCGCAAAAATTTCCTTTATTTTCAAAAACACTTTTCAAAATTAAAAAATATCGTCGGACACGCGCGCACCCACACACACACACACACACACGCACACTAACACGCACATAGACATTTATATACACATATAGGTATTTCATTGTTTAATTAATACATATTTGACTGACATCCCCGTTGGCTCATTGGTAGTATATCTGCCTTGAGAGCTGTAGGGCGTGGGTTCGATTCCCACTCAGGGCAAAACATTTTGTGAATAAACAAATTTTAATGTTTGTTCTGTGTTTGGGTGTTCTGTATGTATTATAAATAAATGTATTTAAAAAAATAAGTATTTATGTATTCTATCAGTTATCTGACTTCCATCACACAAGCTCTGCTTAATTTGGGGTCCGATGGCGCTGTGTGTATAGTCCTACGATATTTATTTATATACATGTAATTATTAAATAATATTTTTTAAGTCATATTTTAAGGCTAGGTGTGCCATCTTCGACCACACCGTCACTTAACATCAGGTGAGCTGTGGTCGAACACCTAGCCTTAAATGATATAAAGAAAAAAAATACACTCCATTTTTTGCCAGCCGTGTAAGTAATCAGTTTTGAGACTTAGCTTTTTGAACAACATCTGTGTAATTTAGTTTGTCTTAAAGGGAGATTGCGTCGCACAAACTGATTGCTACTAGTATTATAAATTATCATGCAAAGAGAGATGTTATCGCCCGACGCAGTCCAGCCTACTCTCTTCCTTGCGTTTACAATAATATTAGTAAGAAAATCCCTCAAAACCCATATCTAGTCAATTTCGTCTTTAGGAGAAACGTCAGAGACTGGTTGCTTGCCTTAAACTTTAGCGAGACTGAAAGTCTAATAATTAGTCTGTACAATGCTTAGTGTTTTTTCGTTATGCCATACGCTATCACACTCTTCAAGTGCTGAATTGAAATCTTTCTTGAAAGTAAACCAAAATAAAATGTTATCCCAGAATTATCTTTCTTGTAAAATGCACTCGGTCCCCAAGATACAAGCCTTGTGCTTAGTTTGGGGTCCAACGATAACCAGTGTATACACCGAAACAAAAATTGTAACGTCCAACACTTATGTATTATTCACTTATAATTGTCCATTATGTTTGTATGAACTTCACTGTTTTCTTTTCTTTGTGTATGTGCCTAACTCTTTCTGTTAATAAATTTATCTTTATCTTTATCTTTATTTCTGTTGAGAAAAACATTTGCTTAGCCATTACAGAAGTCATACAGGGTTATAAGCTTCGCGTGTACCAATCCAAAAGGGGGTCATTATCCTCGTCATTTTAAAGACAAAATGTTTATAACAGCGAATTTTTATTCATATAAATGAGTACAATGGTTCCCTTACATGTTAGTATACCCGAAGTTTATAACCCTACAAAGACACCGCAAAATGTCTAGTATTAGAGTATTGGCCACTTGTAAATCAGCCTACATTTTTTTTTCATCGGACGAGGCATGCGTTTGGCCACGATCTCACCTGGTGGAAAGCGACGATGTGGCCGAAGATGGAGCACGCTTGCCTAGAAAATACCTATTCACCTTCTTCTTGAACAACCCCGGATTGTATAAAAACATAAATTATCATGACTAACCTACTTAGCCCCGTGATAACTTACGGAACCCCATGATCTCACCCGTGACTTTCGAATTTTTTCTTTTTTTCATCAAGCGCCTTCATTGCAACCCCTTTTCTTTTTTAATTAGAAACTTGAATGCAAATAACTCGTTCATAAAACTCAAGAAAGAAACAGCCCGAATTTTAAATACACAATTCCTTATTTTTCTCTTTCATCAAAACGAAAACGGCTGAGAAGTTAAGGGCATTTGTTTTCTTAAGTTTTGATTAAGACTCTGTGAGTTTACTGAGTTGGCAAATAATGCCGAAAAAAATGTAAGTTTTTCGACCTAAGATTGTGACGTAATTGTTTGAATAATTAGTGCCTCATTCGTACAATTAGAAAGTTTTTCTTTTGCGCAACTTTTTAATGAATAAATTTCGTAGAATTTGTCGCTGGGCGTAAAGATAAAAGTATATTTTCTGCGAATTTTTGAATGCTATGAAACCGTCTCGTATCGTCGTGAGCTTGAGTTTTATTTCGCAACTTTATAATTTTAAGTCCTTTACAATTTTTCGACTATGAATAAAATAATTTTGTAATTTCTTTGGCTTCAGAAACATTTAAGAAAACGAAAACTTCGACGACGAAGTTTTTTTTCAGTAAACAAATGTCTACACCCACCAAATGTTTTTTTTAAACTAAGACTTTTTATTAACTTATCCCTGTTCTCCTCATTGTGACAATGATATTCACAGTCCACTACGCTGACGAAGTGCGGGTTGGTAGACAACACATTTCGAAAACATTAAGAACTCTCAGATGTCTCTGTCAGATCGGTTTCATCTAGGCGAGCGTGCTCCACCATATACCGCATCTTCGCTAAACATCAGACGAAATTACCGTCAAACGCAAGCCTATCTACAGTTACTAAAAAGTACAGGATTCCACCATGAAGTTTTCCTTGATCGTAACTAACACGAATATATAAATAAATTGAAACTATATATACACATAAACATTAAACATACGTAAACATATTCAAAGCATAATTAGATACGGTATATCCAAATATATTATGTACTAATCCAATTTCTAATTATTATTTTTTAATTTCCAATGTAATTAAACATGAGCAATATCGCATAAATATATCAATAATGTGTCAAAACCACGTCAGTTTCTATAGAAAACTGTATTTATTTTTTTGTAATACTGGAATTTAATTGAGTAGTGTTTTGCCATGTACATCTGCTTAACTATTAACATTGTACCTATATACAATAAAAAACAAACCAAAAAAAAAAAACAAAAAAACTCTGCAAAAATGAAATCGAAGAAGTCATGTCAGATTCAGACCCTTTTCCCAGTTCAGTTTACATTAAAATCAAAGCGAGACGGAAAAAAGCATAATCTAAAAGCGTTTACATTCGAAAACCCTTAAAAACATCGTAACCGAATTCTCAGCCACTCTGACTGTGTCTTAGTCAATAAATTCATCTTATTTAATCAGCCAAAAGCACTTCCAACGGAATACACGAAAATTTTACAAGTATCCTAATAAAACTTGGAGAGTTTCGAAGGCGGGCTGGGTTCGGGCGAATCATTTTACAAATTCGATACCTAGTAGCCAGGGACCAACGTTATATATTTTGGTTTGGATTGGCGATTCTAGAGGGAACCTTTTATCACTGTAGTTGGCTTCCGAACCTTCGTAGCTGAAACATTTATTGAAATTAAATTTGAAATTTATTTGGCAATGATATACATCGTTTATCAGTAGTTTGTACAACATCGTTGTCCAAAACATAACATTCGTAGAGAAGCACTGTTACCAATGCTAGGAATGAACCTGCGTTAAGGCATGATAATACACTCCGCTCTACAATAACACCAGTACATGCACGTCATAAACAGAATAATAAAATAGCCTACTGAAAAAAAAGACAAGGGTAATTTTTTTTTATTTAAAAATATACTCCCCACAAACGCTGGGGTCTGTGACCTTTGTCAACTTTGAATTAAGATTTTTTTACAACGCAGTGAGAGGGAACTAATCTTAATCAAGGGTTAAAGTACTGATTTGTGTGTGAATACCGCATGGTCTGCACCAGCGGCCCACAAGCAGCACCCGATCAAAAGTATGACGCATGTCCCATCGCCTTCCTCAACTCAAAAAAAAAAAAAAAAAAAACATGTCTGAGGGTAAAAAGCGACAGACGACGCCGCCACAAGAAGGAGCTTTTGATGGGGAGCGTAAATGCTCAAAGCAAACACAATCCATACTTCTAAAAATAAAAAGATTAAAGTCAACAAACAAGTATTATAACTTTTGTATCTGAGTTTTTTTTACTAATATTTTAGTGTAGCTGCGTCCCGCAGTGTTACCCGCTACATGTTTTTGGGATAAAAAGTAGCATTTGTGTTAATCCAGGGTCTCAGCTAACTCCGTACCAAATTTCATATTAATCCGTTTTGTAGTTTTTGCGTGAAAGCGTAACAAACATCCATCCATCCAAACTTTCACATTTATAATGTTAGTGGGATGTTCTTCTAATGTTAAGCGATTGTGCAGTCGATGTTGGTAAACACCAAGCTCCGAATGTTAACTGTCTCTTAAAACAACTGAGGATGTCAGATCAACAGCTGCTACAACGTGATAGTAATAGCCACTCGTTACTATTATTATTATTTTAGCCCACTTTGTCCCACTGCTGGGCAAAGGCAGGCCACTGTCTTCTAGGCTAACCTGGTGGCCGTTAGCCACTCTTGTTTTTTTTAATTTTATATTTTTTGTTATTTGGCTAAAAAAAATAAGTTCAAGCTTATCAATTTTCATAATGCGTATTTATTATATAATTATACAAAAAATACACAACACAATTATTTTTACGTAAAGCCTCTAAAAGCTAAAATCAATTTTCATAGGTCCAACGTATCTTTTTATTAGTCGACACCGAGACCCTTGTCCAGTAGAAAATAACTCTTGCAGGCTAGCAAAGAAAAGAGAATTACTGGTGTGAGTTGCAAGCCTATAAGAAAGAGGGCATAAATAAAGTCGGACAAGAAACTGCGGCAGTAAGGTAGAACGGCAGTAAGTAATGAGGGAGACCCCAAGGCAAACATATACTGTAACAAGGCGCGGTGCGTTAATTGATTGCCACCGCGCCTTGCCGCGACAATTGGGGCTAAGCTGCTGATATGAAAATGTCAGATAATCAACTTATGCATTGTCGCCATTTCAATTCAATAGTTTTCTGAACTTCGTTGTATATTTTTATAGTTCATCATCATCCACAGCCTTTTATATCCCATCCTCTCTCTTTTCATGCCATCTGCCTCGGTCTTGTGCCAATCTGGTCCAGGACAATCTACCAATTTTTATAATTACTAGTAATAAAACTACCAACGCACTTAAGATGATGAGCTATATGTATAACCTGTTTTTTATACTAGACTAGCAGACACCTCGCGGTTTCACCCGCGTAGTTCCCGTTTCCGTGGCAATACAGTGATAAAAAGTAGCCTATGCCACCCGGAGATAGTGTACCTTCTCAACGGTGAAATAATTTTTGAAATCGGTTTTGTAGTTTTTGAGTTAATTCGTTACAAATATACAAAAATCCAAAATACAAATCCTTCCTCTTTATAATATTAGTGTAGATAAGCTTGCCATCTCACTTGATGAGTGATGATGCGATCTAAGATGGAGCACGCTTGCCTAGAAGATACCGATTCACTCTCGACTTGAAGACACCCAGATTGTGTCCATCGGGGAACACCCACTCAGGCAGCACATTCTATTGTATACCGGTCCATATAATAAACGTGGAAGCTAATCGTTTCGTTCGAGTATTTGGAATGTCGACTATGAAACGATGGTGCTTTTTCGAGCTTCTGGCTATCCCATGGAAAGAGAAGAATGCGCAATTGCGCATGCGGGGAATTATACCATGTCGTTCTGAAGCGCATCTGTTATAGGTAGATTTGTCCAGAGTTATCAGTAACAATACACAGTACGGGTTTATTGTCACCTAGGACAATCATTTATGCAACGAACATAGAATGTTTATTCTATATATTTGAGTGTTCTCAATTAAGATACGTCATATTATAAGTATTTGCTTCAAATGAATATTGTTTAGTAGACACTAAAAATCATTAATATTCATGAAAAAAACATTTCAATCATTCACAATACGTAAAATTTTTGATTTCAAAATAAATTTAAGTTTTTTAACGATACCTCTCTGTTTCTGTATATTCTGTGGCAATGTATGGTCAATATCACTTTTTAAGGCCGTGTATTGTATGTGTTTTATGCAAAGAATGAGGATATAAATAGGATCGCTCGTAAAGTAATTAAAATAATTATCGCACTATTTATGGAAACTGAAGTGAATTTGCGCGCGTTGTTATCGTTTTGTCTCCTTGAAGAAAGCCACCGAATATAGTCGATACTCCGACTATAGCATCCGACAAAATTCAACTTGAGTGATCCCGTATAAGTTAAACGAAAAATGATAACCACTAACTTTAAGTTTATTGTTTATCACATTATTAAAAAAATAAAAAAGTTTCAGATTTAGGGTGATGTAGGCTCCAGACTCTTACTTCTATGAGATGAATTACTAAACTTTTATTAATAAAATCATTCTTTCTTTTCAGGTATGTACCTACCGCGCTTCGTAAAGGTATTTCTTGGCGTGAACAATTAGCTTTATGACATAACGCGTCCAACTTACAGTAATGTAACAAAACAACAGTTTGTTAAAGTTAGGAAAGTATTGAATTATACTTTGAGGTAGTCCTCCTTAGCAGGAGGTTGTTTAGGCAGATATCACCGCAGTACCAGATAATTTTTCAGCAAGTGTAAACATTACTGTATTGCGGTTTGAAGGACAGGTAACGAAATTACAAGGCTATTGAGAATAATTATCGAAAGTCTTTTTTTTATTCTAAATAGGCTTTCATTTGACCACGCCCTGCCTGATGTTAAGCTGTTAGTCTAAGATGAAGCACGCTAACCTAGAAAAAACTTGTTTACTCTGAATGTGAAGACACTCAAGTTGTATCTCGCGGGAAAAACAGACGCCGGCAGAGAGTTCCACATCCTCGCTGTGCGTATGAAGAATGTGGAATCGAAACGTTTAGTCCGTACGTGGGGAATGTTCACCATGTATGGATGGCGTTTTTGTTGCCTGTTTTCTACAAGCATAATTATTCGAGGTTGTTCAAGAAAAAATTAAAGGAGACTTCCTAGGAAGTCGTGCTCCATCTTCATCTACTTTTATTTCCATTAAGTGAGATTGTGGTCTAACCCATAACCTAGTCTATTGTAAAAACAAAAATATTTTTTAGTTTTTCACTCAGTGTTTTTATAAGTGTTGTGATGAAGTTACGCAAAAAAACGAATGGTCAACAACAGTGTTTTTATATTATAGCTTGTGTTACTGAAGATGATATAAGGATTCTAACGATACCCCATTCTACCAAATCTGTTCAGAATTTTAAAAGTTATGTTGGAATAAATTCAGAGTCCATTCAAATGTATGCGACATTTGAATGGACTCTGAAAAATACTTATTTTCTGGGCAATTGCGTAAATAAAAGGGCACGCATCCGAGGGTCATGTCCTACCAGTTCTTCCGCATTCGTCCGTGGGTTGGAGGTACAGTAAACACACAATGCTTGCTCTAAGAACACGCATTACGTAGAGCGTAGAGCGTAGAGCGGTTGTTTCCGCAACGTGACTACGCCACGTCGATGGAGATTAGGCGCGAGCTTTCGCTGCCAGGCCTCGGGAGGGAATTCCGTGTTTACACTATAGTGCAAGTTTGTTTTATTAAATGATTTTTAAGAACGTGTTGCTGGCGGGGTTAAGTGAAATGATTGATGTTTTTTTAGACCTATGCTTGGCATTTCTCTGAGGGATCGTATTTGAAACGAAGTACTTATTGTATGTCCGCAACGGCAAACTGTTTATAAGTACTAGCATATGGCTAAATGTTTATAATCAAATGTACCTACACAGTTTTACACTATAAAAATATTTTGATTCTGATTTTAAAGTTACAGACAGTTAGCGTATTAACAAGCTGAAGTGGCAGTGAGCTCGATATTATCTTTAGCAGAACCTGGGTCAGACATTTTAGAGTGGAGTCTGCGAATCGCACAACGTATTAAGGACGCCCTGAGACTTTATGGAGTGACGATATACATAGGACAGCTGGCGGTGGATGAAAAAATAGTGAATAGCTGTAGATCGGGCTGAGTGGCGTGTCTTGTGAGATGCCTATGTCGACCAGTGGAGTTTAATAGGCTGGTGATGAAAAGCTTATTTAGATTTTAAATACATGTCAGACTTTAGTTTTACATGATTATTACTTATTTCGGATAGATATTTAAAAATTGTCGTCTAGTAAGTTTATTTAAATCCTCGTCACTATTGTAACCAAAACGACCTTAAAGCGCAAACATACTAAACATATTAACAGACCTGTTGGTTCATTGGTAGTATGTCTGCTCCAAGAGCTAAAGGGCGTGGGTTAGATTCCCGTCCAGGATAAACATTTTGTGGTATTAACAAAATGTTTATTCTGCGTCTGGGTGTTTTGTATTTATTATAAAAATCATAAATTCATACCTTTGATTTTATGCTAATAAATAATCAACTGTTATATTCAAGCAACTCCAATGTACCTAAAATAAAGACCAAATTAAATGACAGTAACTGTGATTTCACTGTAAAATGACGCTCCATTTGTCTATAAATGGAAAAAAAATTGTCTGAAAATCGAACCACCTTAAACTAGGTTAATCGAAATCATGAAATCGCCGTAGCATAAAAACACACATCCAAATTAAGCTATCAAGTTCCTAAAAGAATTGCTTTTGTGTACCTACAAAATTATTACCCTATTATGTAAATTTAAGCCCGGCCTATACGTTTGGGAAGTACTAAACACTCGTCGAAGTATCGTGAATAGATACTAAATAAACATCTTGAACTAATAATACACTACCTAGTGATTGATTGATTCATGCGTTTCTTTGGGGAAGTCCATTTTGAGGTTTCAAGAGATTTTTTTTATCGTAGGACATTACACACAGCGTCATCTGACCCCAAACTAAGCAAAGCTTGTACTATGGAAGTCAGATAACTGATAGAATACTGAAAATACCCTACCTATAAACTTAATAAAAAAACCCAAGAATACCCGTTGGGGGCTGCCATGACTGTATTGTAATTGTATTTGAAAAACATAACTAGAGATTATATAGTACTATTTCGATAATCGTGGCACAAGCTCATAATATTATTTTGTTTTTTGTAAAAAAAAATATGTTTGGTGTACACAACAGAGTTTCTAGCTATATTTCTATCTGGGCGAGTAAAGTACTACAATACAAGCCTACATCAAGCACTAAACTGTTAGGAGCTAATAATTGTGCTGAAATAAAAGCACTTAATAACGGCGAAATTAATTTCCAAATAGCAAGTCGACAGATCGACGGGGTTTTAATAAAAGCAAGAATTCACGGAAAAGCGAAGCCCTATAATATTTGCTTTCTGATTTTTGATCGTCAGAACTCAAACACTACTTTGTTAGTAGGAACATGTTGATTTTCTGTTCGCGGAACACCAATATTTCATCCGTCAGTCAACAAAAAAAAAACTAGCTAGTATCTCTATTTTTTGCAACATTCCGGCTTTGATACAAATTTTCATATGTACGTTCGAAAATCTGTGTTTATTTGAGTTTTTGAATTGGATTCCTTTGATAGGATACATTTTGATGATCCAATTTCAGAAATAAAATAGGTATGTATTTTTTTCTGAATTCAGTCTCAAAACTGATTATTTACACGGCTGGCAAAAAATGGAGTGTATTTTTTTCTTTATATCATTTTAGGCTAGGTGTTCGACCATAGCTCACCTGATGTTAAGTGATGGTGTGGTCGAAGATGGTAAAGCACACCTAGCCTGGAATGTTTTCAGGATACATGTATGTATTTATGTATATTTATATGACTCCATGCGAGTTTCTTTATTCCACCATAACTTTTAAATATCAAAACAGATGTAGACGTATGAATAACGTTCTAATAACGTTAGAATATTTAAGCCACCCTGACTGACTCTGGCTATAATTTAAATTTAGTTAGGGGTTGAGGTAAATTATTATGTGGACGTTTGTATTTTTTTTTTATTTCTTAACTAAACTTATTTTATATCATGTTTAGTCTCAGTTTGTAAATAGTTGTCAATATTTTTATATTACACTTAATAAATAATCCACAATCAGCTTAAGTAAATTTTTTATCAAAGTTTTAACTTACGTACAGTTACTAGCACTTGGCCGGTTTTTTTATTGTAGCCATAGGCACTCAGGTTGGTGTAAGGGCTCTAAAGATACTATAGCATATTTACAACATTATGCAAATCTGTTTAGGAATTTAAAAGTTATGGTGGAATAAACATATCTACTTACATACGTAGACCCTAAAAACATTCTCCTCTTCTTCACTCCTTTTTTTAACAGACATAAAAATATTTAATCAGATTCAGTTCCGCCACTGCGACAGCCAGCAGATACACAGTAATTTTATAATACTCCTCTTTTTGTGTCTGGGGTTAAAAATAAAAAATACACAACTTCATAGCCGTCCAAAAAAGCTATTTTTCCCCAGTCCAGCATAGAGGGAAGTTCTCTCCGTACGTGATAAAACGCTATTTCCAAGGGGCTGTAGAAATTGTTTGCTAGAGTTCATGCAGAATGCGTGAACATTGCTCGGAGAAGTTTATAATGTGACGGGAAGGAATTTTTGATATCACTTGTTGAAATCTGTCCTGCTTTGCACTCGGGCTTTAGTAAATATACCGCTGAATCGCAATACTAGATATCAAACATGAAATCAATTTATAGTATTTCTTTTTACTAAATGTCTTTTTTATTAAAGTGTTTTACTAAGACGTATTACTACAGACCAAGAAGCATTCAAAGATTGTTATATTTATCTATCTATACTATTATAAAGCGGAAAAGTTTGATTGTTTATATTGAATAGGCTCCAAAACTATTGCACCGATTTCAAAAATTTTTTTCACCGTTAAGAAGCTACACTATCCCCGGGTGACATAGGCTACTTTTTATCCCTGTATTTTTACGGGAACGGGAACTACGCGGGTGAAACCGCGAGGCGTCCGCTTGTGTAATTAAGAGTAAAGTTAAGTAATAAAGAGGAAAGATTTTATTGTTTGTTTGTATTGAATAGGCTCCGAAACTATTGGGCCGATTTCAAAAATTCTTTCACCGTCGGGAAGCTACACTATCCCCGGGTGACATAGGCTACTTTTTATCCCTGTATTCTCACGGGAACAGGAATTTTTCGTGTGTATGTGTGTAGGCGAATGTTTGTCAGTGAATTTTGCTGATCAAATCTAATCTAATCTGCAATCTAATATTGGATTACAAAATGTTTATTCTTTAATTTTGTTGCAAAATCATCATCATCATCATCATTTTCAGCCCGTTATCGCCCACTGCTGAGCATAATTAAATTTTGATAGCCCGAAAACCACTCTAACGATTCTAATGAAACTTTGCAATACTTTTTGGGGGGGAAAATTGATCTAGATTTAGATATCATTTCTGTGAAAATGTGTTTCTCCCAGTTTTAAATTTTGCATACACCGATCTAAGTTCGCTCGCCCAGGTACTTCAAGTAATTAAAGAAAAAAAGACTAAAGGATTAATTGACTGGAACGATCAGTTTTACCACAGTCTGCTGTTCATCCACTTAAGAGTTGTTCTAGCTGTTATCTAAACTTTTTATAGCATTCCTGCGTCTCGTATCTTATATGCGTAGGTTAATTGAATTTCACCTTTTATTATTATCTAGAACGAGCGATAAAAAACTTTACAACCCTCGTATAAAGTTCACTTCTGTTTGTTTTTCGAGCGTCACTTAAGATTTTGACAAGTTAAGCGGCTGTGTTATCGGCCTACGTCTTTTCAAGTGCCAATTTAGCTGCCGCAGTATGAAGTAGGTTTTAGTGCTTTTGTGGGCATTTTTTGTGAAATATTATGTGATTCGGCCAATTGGGACGGTTAAATGTTATGAGTTTGAAATATGCGAACGTTTCGTTGGAGAAATGAAGTGCTCCAGTAGCCAGACATCAGATAGATCGATTAAATCACGAAACATAGATTAAAAAATAGATGGCCTACGCTGAAGCGCTTGGACCCAAATCTCAACGATAAGCTTGAGCTGTCGGTGAAGGAAAACATCGTAAAGATACCATAGCGTGATGGTAGTGCATTTTCTAGTAGGTTCTTACTCAGCTGAAAAGATATTGAGGCAAGCTCAAGTTGAAAATTGTTCGCTAAGCACCTAACGTTGTATTCTAGCAGCCTCACTTGAGTGAATACTCATTCCATATTAGCTGTTGGAGTCATTCCATATTTGCTGTTACCATCTTCAACCACATTGTTACTTTACCAGGAGAGCTGTGATCAAACACCTAGCCTGTCACCCATAAAAAACAATACAGTGATATAAAATTAATGATTCGCTGAATATAGAATAATAGCCACGTTTTAAGTAAAAAGAACAAAAAAAAACAACTTTGTTGATTATTATAATTTCTAAAACGCTTCAAGGTTTTTATAATGCTAGGTCAATCTATTGTTTTTCAGTTTGCAAGTTTTATTTTCGTCGCCAAAAACAAATTACGGAACGAAAATATACATCCTACGTCAAGAAATAACCTGATTACATAAAATAAATCTCTGTATGACTACAGAGATTTATTTTAAGATTTTCTGGAAGTAATCGCCTTAAGCTATAAGATCCTTGATACTTTGTTGTATGATGTACGCAGATAAAGATGTGGTTTTTTTATAAAATACAAAATCTCAATTCAACGCTACTCAGCTCCACCCAACTCCACTCAGCTGCACTCAACTTCACTCAACTCCGCTCTACTCCACTTAACTCTACTCAATTGAAATTAATTTTGGTTATGTTGCCCATCTTCAATCATCGTCTTTTCAAGTCAGAATACCTGCTACCTATAAACAGGTGCAACTTTATTCATAGATTTTTCTATGACCCACGGTTCCAGTAAGAATATACTTCGCCACTATATTAATGAACTATATGTTTGAACGTGTTAGAATCGATTGCACGTCGGAAAGTGAGTGAGAATGGTCCGGAAGCAGTTGCAAGCGAAGGACTTTGAGCGTCAACTGTACAAGTATACATTGCTTTTGATTCGCAGGGATTATTTGCATAAGTAGGTAGTAGACAGTTTTGTGTGTGACTCTGGTGCAGGGTTTTGCATGAAATTTGAATATGAGATTATAGTATTTATATTATTGTTCCTTTAGACGTATCAGTCAGCCTAAATAGTTAAGAACGTAACTGACTAGTTGCATTTTGATAAAATTAGTGATAACTGCTTTCATGTGTTGGTAAATACTAAAAAATTTTTTTTTTTTAATTTAATGGCGTTCGAAATGTATAGAAAATACGTTAATTCAAAAGTGTGTTAGTCGCGCAAACACTTGAAAATGGCTTGACCAATTTGAATGCAAATTTGTTCTCCTGAATATGTATAATTCCTAAACCACCCCAGATTTAGAAAAGATATTAGGAATGACGTTTAGACCGAATTAATGAAAAAAATAGCAATAATTGTAATTTAAAAAAAAAAACACATTTGAATATTATAGAGCATACTGCAGCCATATTGATTTTGTTTCACAACAATTATAGTCAGTGTCACTTGAAATTATGTAGAAATTCTAATGATACATCCAAAACTATTTAGATAATAATTAGTTTATTTATTTATTATTTAAAAGTTATGGTGGAATACATACATACATATCCTGAAAATATTACACTCCTTTGTTGGGCAGTAGCGTAATAAAAAATCAATTATCAGTTTTTTTATTTTACTAACTAGGAATTGTTCACATTTGATATTTTTTTTTTTTTTATAGATAGGCTTGCGTTTGACCGTCATCCCGCCTGATGTTAAGCGAAGATGCGGTTTACGGTGGAGTACGCTCGCCTAGAAGAAACCGATTCACTCGCGACTTGAAGGTACCCAGACTATATTCATTGGGGAACACCCACTCGGGCAGCTGATTCCAATGTCTAGCGGTACGCATGAAAAAGGTGGAATCAGACCGCTTAGTTCGAGCTTTTGGAACATCAACCATGAAGCGGTGACGCTTTTTAAAGCTCCTGACTGTCCGATAGTAGAATGGGCAAGGTGGAATTAGGTCATGCAGATCTGAAGCGCACTCTCCAAAATGATTAGATCGGATACTCTGAATATAACGGTGTCCTTTCTTTCCGTCAAGGTGTTAATGAATTTTACGACACGCATGCAGTTTCGTCTTGCTTTAGTTCACTTACCGGTTATATTTACAATAAAAATCTTACCGTACTAATTTTTACTCGTTTGAAGCTTGTTCTTTAAACCAACCCCCTAATTGGTTTCATTTTCAAGTGAACAGGTCCAGTCCAGTGACACTGGACTTCCGATTCCTAACTCGGACAGTCAGGTGAAAATACCCAATTGTGGACTTTATCCTATAGCGATAAGGACCACTCCCACTTGCGTTAAGTTAATGATGCTCTCTGAAAATGAAGTGGTTTCATAGAGGGATAATTTTTACGCCATTTTTTTACGTGTAATGAGCATTTTTTGTGTGTAGTATAAAAAGGCGAGGATTCTTTTTTCATTTTCACGTTAAAAATGTTTATTTTTTATTTGTTTCTTTTAACAGAGAATTTATTATAAGCTAGGTAAGGTGTTGTGTTTAATATTTTGATGTAAGGAATATGGACTTAATCTATCTATCAAGGTCTAAACAATAATTGTTATTTAATAAGTTAGAGTAAGTACTTTGATAATAAATATAAAAATCATGCATAGATACAATAATGTGCGTAGTATTACTGAGTAAGATTTGTAAAAAAGCAGAATACGCTTTATTTTAGTTTCCTTTTTTTATAAATAAATCACAAACTGCTAAATGATCTACTACTCCTCCCCTTAATCATATTCAAAAGAATAGTTATGATGATTGGTGATGATTTTAAACGATTAATTAGTTTTAGAATGTTTTTGACTCGTTCTAAGCAAATTAAATAAATATCGTAGGACTATACACACAGCGCCATCTGGCCCCAAACTAAGCAGAACTTGTGTGATGGAAGTCAGATAACTGATAGAATACATAAATACTTTTTTTTTTGTAAATACATACTTATAATACATACAGAACACCCAGACACAGAACAAACATAATATGTTTATTCACATAATGTTTTGCCCTGAGTGGGAATCGAACCCACGCCCTATAGCTCACGCTACAGCTGACGATATAGACAGCCCTGTTAGCTCATTTAGATGTATCTCTGCTTTAAAAGCTATAAGGAGTGAGTTCGACTCCCAGGAAAAAAAAGTACTAATATAGATGTTTGGCTTATGCCAGCATTATAAGTATATATTTCCAAAAAATATATTCTATCAGTTATTTAATTCCCGAAGCTAAGCTTAGTTTAGGACTATATGGCGCTGTATGAAATATAATTTATAACCACATTGTTTTTTTACTTCTGCGCTTAATATAACACTTACGTGGTCTGTACTTCGTTGCGCATTGTTTTTTATGCATCTATTCACTTAATTGTCTCCAACCAAACCAAAACATAAGCTCTTCTTAAATCTCTCTAAGTCATAACAACAGTTTTGAAACTCCGAACCGTTTGCTATTCGATTAGGCCACAATGCCTCGCGTAATTGGATTAGGATGAGTTTTGCAGATCAGAAACCGTTGGGTCCTCGAATGAATTCAGTGGGTACTTAACTAGAAGCAGCCAGAATTTCGAATCCTTTACGGTCATGTACTTCGAGTCATGCATCGAGTGGGGAAGGACGAATGGCGAAAGCTTAATTTAAGCTTTGTCTGCACACCTAGATGTAGTTAAAGCCACGTGATACTATCTGAATTAATCAACAAAATATTAAAACATACTTACATTATTATTATTTTTATGTAAAAAGTAATCATACGAACGAAACGCTCTCCTGATGGTAAGAGATAACGCCTGTCCATGACCATTGCAGCGATACACAGAACTTTGAGTAATAAAATAAAGTACAGAGCATCACTGCTTTGGCGCTCATTACTTTCGAGACTTTCGATGGTCAGTTTCAACAGCCCAGTAATTTCGCTAGCTGCAGTACCCTAAGTATGTACAAGTACAAAGTGTAGTGACATCCCTGTTGGATCATTGGCAGTATGTCTGCTGTAAGAGCAGTGGGTATAGTGTTAAGTGTATTTTATTGAATTCTTTCAGTTATATGACTTTCATAGCACAAGTTTTGCTTAGCATGGGGTCAGATCGTACTGTGTGTAATGTCCTACGACATTATTGTTATAAAGTTATTCATTGATTATCTTAATTTTTTAAACTAAATTTATTTAAAGCACATAAGTAATGTAAATAAATTGAAAATTATGGGGCCGCCGGCAGCGAGGGAAGGTTCAGACTGCTGGTGGTTAAGGCTGCAGTGAGGAACCTCCTAAAAATGCGCGCCCTGTCAAGGATCACTTCCTTTTGGATCTGACTCTTGACCCAACCTTCTAGTGGGCCTCTGCATTAAGATATTACTGGATTAAGTTGATACTAACTAAAACAGTCTTCTATTATGTAACGTCGTAAAAAATAAAATTAATTCCATAAGCCAAAGACCAGAGTTTTGCAAAAAGTTATCCAATTTTCAACTGTCAATTAGTAATGAGTGCCAAAGCAGCGATGCCCCGGTCTTTGCTTCTCAAAGTTCTGTACATTGCTGCAATGGTCATGGATATGCGTTATCTCTTACCATCAGCAGAGCGTATCCTTTGAAAAAAAAATACAATTCAGTGCAAATTCCAAACCAATCCATAAGAACCATATTTCTATTTTGTGGAATAATACAGAACTAACGATGTGAAATTAGACTCACATTGGACCAGTTCTTTTAGGTTCATTTTAACTTGACTGTGAAAAATGGTCTAAACAAATTAAATACGTATGTAGCATTTTATACGTTTTACAGTCGTAAAGTTACGGTTAATGTTTTTTAGAGTCGAATAAAATTCCATTTCACGAGATAAAATTACGTTGCAACATTCTTACACGTCTCTATAATAAGTTGGACGATTTCTCACGAGCAGACAAAGTGGGGCGTTCTTTAAGATCAAAGAAACAGGTGATGTATGCACTTAGTGTACAACCACCTTTATGCGGATAGTTTACAACTCTTAGTAATTGTTGTTAGCGAAAATATGTAGGTAAGTTTGTCAATATAAAAAGATTAGTGACGTACCAGCCAAACATTTTACTACCAATTATTTTACTACTAATTTTAAATTTCTCTTTTAAGGCCAGGCTTTCCATTGATTTAAGGGCATATTATATGCTGCATATGTACTGCAAATGATCATCCGTAAGGTCAACATAACAAAAATAAGGCAGTTACGTAAATTTATGCGTAAAGTTTTTTTTTTTTATATTCGTAACAAATTAAGCCGATTGTACTTTCACAAAATCCTAAGAAATAAAAAGATTAATTTATTTTTATGACATTCATGACGTAATTTAGAAGAATAAAGACTTTTTTAAGGTTTATTTGAAATAGGTTCTAGAGCCTAGAACGTTGAAGCAAAGTTGCTTGTCAAAGGTATTCTACCGGAAACACCGTGCGGTTCAGATCTGCATGACCTAATTCTACTATCGGACAGCCAGAAGCTCTACAAATTGACACCGTTTGAAGGTTGACATTTAATTTTGAAAAACTCGTTCAAAACGTTTCAATTTAATTTTTGTCCTCGAACCGTTAAACAATGAAATTTACTGCTCTAGTGGCTGTTCCCCGATAGAAAGATATAATTTGGGTGACTTTAAGTCTCCAGTAAATGAAGTAAAAATTTTTTGTGCAAATCTATGTTGCCACGTTTCTACAAAACTACAAGTTCGATTTTGATGAAATTTGCCGTTATGGGTTTCGGTTTTATTGGTGTATTATCTTAGATAAGTGTTACGATGACAACTCGCCAGGGGGCGCTGCAGTAAACATTTGTTTGTGCAAATACATGTTGCCATTTTTCTCCAAAACTACTAGTTCGATTTTGATGCAGTTTTCAGTGATGGGTGTAGGTTTATTAGGTGCATGTTTTTTATGAAGTGTTACGGTGACAAACTCGTCGCGGGTTTTTAATTTTTTTTTAATTTTGCTTTTTATTGCTTAACATCATGCTTGATGGCGGTCAAACGCTAGACTATGAGAGCAATTTAAAAAATATCTAAGAGATTACGAACCGTAACTTTATAAATAAGGTTGGTAATTATTCAATTAAATTCAATTTATTGCATATATTATGTTATATAGAAGTACCTACTTACCAAATTAATTTCTAATTTATTTTAACCACAGAAAAAAATAGTAAGTGTATACAAATACCGACATAGCCTAACGGATTAGCGAGTTGAAGTGGCAGTGGGCAGGACACATAGCACGCAGAACTGATAGCCGATGGGGCTGCAAAGTTTTGGAGTGGAGACCACTAATCGGCAAGCGTAGCGTAAGACGTCCACCCCCATTGTGGTCGACAGACGACCTAATAAGGACCGCAGGAACGCGCTGGATGTGGGCCGATTCCAATTGGTCTTTATGGAAGTCAATGAGGGAGGCCTATATCCAGCAGTGGACGTCCTACGGCTGAAATGATGATGATGATGTAAACAAATAGTATCAACTTGAGTTTTTCGTTGGTAGCTGTACTAGATAATTCTGTGTTACAGCTGCCAAAACACACAAACTATTGTTAAAACTTCTTACTAATATGAACGGCCAGATCTACATTAACAAGCTTATGTTATGGGCTAATTAAAAAAAAAATCAAAAAAAGTTAGTGTGTATCATCATCATCATCTCCAGCCCGTAAACTATTGCTAACCCCCATTAAAGTAAGCCCCCATAGCTAAGTATAGGGTATAGACGTAACTTATTAATTTTTAGTGTTTAGTCGTAGTAATTAGTAGTTTCTGACACAGTACACAAATACAAATTATAAATTTACAAATACAAATATTTTATTGATAACATCAATGTTACAAGTCACTTCAAAATTTTAAATATGTCATTAAATGAGTTTTAAAACACTGATTGCATGTCAAAATAAGGTATGTCAATATACAAACATGTCAATTTAAAAAAATATTGTCAATATAAAAATATGTCAATACCAAACAAATATTGTCAATATAATAAAATGACATGAACACAAAAAATCGTAACTACTTACACTTAATACGTTTGTATGAGAAAAAAATGAGGCCTTAGGAAACAGGATAGTAGGTATACTCACCAAGACTTCTGTAGAAACTTGAACATAATTCCATTTGACACAGAACACCCAACTAAGCACACAACAAGATTGCAGAGCACGGAACTGGGAAGATTCACACCCCTATAAAGTTACACGAAAGCCTATTAAAAGTTCCGTATGCAGCCCTGTCTCATCAGTACGTGGAAATAACCCCGCAGTATGAGGTGAAGAATCACCCAACTTATTGCGAGGGCATTGTGGAATGGGAAAAAAACCAGCAAGCTTATATTGCCTTTCAGAATTTTTATCGCTTCTTTTATTGTTACTTGTTAATGTAATCTATATATTATATAAATTAATGTCTGTTTCTCTTAGTCAGGTCATGCCATAAGTTGAGAACGACTTTACCGAATTCGTTTAACAATTTTTTTAATTTTCTTAAATTTATATAAAAAAGAAACATATTATTATCCTTCTAAAAATGTTTATTACTAGCGGTCCACCAAATGCTAACTTGACAGGATAAACTACTTCTCTAATCTAAAGAATGTCTAAAAATTCCATCAAAATCAGTCACGCTGTTTTGAGGTCCACAAGAGACATCAATTTCTTATATAAAAAGGTATTTATCGATGAAAGCTTGTAATACGCGTAGACTATCTACGCCGTAGAGCCGCTACAGTGTAAACAGTCTACGAGGTCAGTTGGCTCTAAAAAATGTTTGCTCATATTTTTATCCCATTAGTGTAAATAATCTGTATTTACTGACCATAGCTTGGTGATTGCCACTTAGTAGGTGCGTGATGCTATAAATTAAATTGAACTGTAACACCAAATATTACACTGAAAACACAGAAAATTTTATAAGGCTGTCATAAAGCTTTCAGTACCACAGACAGTTTAATTCGCATACATTTTAATATAACTCATTTCTGAGCATGAAGCTTTGCGCTGACTCGCAGGCTTGTGATATATGGAGACGGTAGTCTGAACTGAAGACAAGGAGGAACCATGAGTGCACTATTTATTGGCATGATTTATGGTCTTAATTGTGCTGGAGCGCGGTATTAATTGCTGCTTTGCAGGGTAAATATTTTTTTTAGCAAAAACCCCTGTTCTATTTTGTTTTGCAGTTTAGCGTAAAAATCCATGATATCACCTTTTTTATTACTAAATATTTGCATTTGACCTTCAACTCAACTGATGCTTAGCGAAGATCAGTAAATCAGTAAGTCAAGTGCGGTACATGGTAGAGAACGTTTGCAAAGAAAAAGAAACCGATTCATTAGTGACTGGCCCTAGTTTGTATCAGAGAACACCCACTCGGGTAGCGTATTCCACGCTCAAGCCGTAATTAGCGTATATTTTAATTATGCAATCCATTTAAGTATGCGATCTTAAAAAGCATGCGAATTACATGTTCAAAAACATATCTTCATCATTTATAAATATGTAAATAAAGAGATAAATCTTAACGTACTTTTTAATTCCTTTCTAAGGTGAACAGGCTAGTGTTTGTCGTTTAGTTTCCGAGAGTTTAAACATATTTTAATTTTTTTTAAAGTCTAATTAGATTTGCGTTTGACCACGCCCAGCCTAATGTTAAGCAGGATGTGGTGTAAGTTGAAGAACGCTTACCTAGAAGCATACACTTAATATGTACTTAAATAAATATAACATTATTTTGTTCGCATCGTTCTATATTTATTTTGTATAGTAATCTGCCGGTATGTTTGGATATAGTTACAAATTATGTTTTGAGTTTGGTAAGAATGTAATTAATAGAAGACTACGTTCACCGTCACTTTCCTCGGCTTGTCGCATCAAAAACGATCTAGTAGTTATACTTTTACGGCCGGTCCCCTTGCGGTTCTTCTCACTGAGTTTACGGGGCCGTTAAATCCTGGTTTTATGGCTGAGAGAACGGCTTTGTGATAAGAGGTCAGGACGTACCTGGAATAGGTGAATATTGAGTGAATCTCTGCCGATTAACTCTTTATTTTGGTACTTTTTTTTTTTTTTTTTTTTATTGGTTGACAGGCCAGGTGTTTGACCACAGCTCACCTGATGTTAAGTGAAGGTGTGGTCGAAGATGGTAAAGCACACCTAGCCTGGAATGGAACTGGCTCTCAAGTGAGGCTGCCGGAACACACCGTTAGATGCTTGGCGGCAGATTTTCAACTTGAGGGTGGTAGCTAGCCAGCCGAGTACTAGAAAGTACCCTACCACCATGCTATGGTTTCCTCACGATGTTTTTCTTCACCGGCAGCTCAAGCTTATTGTTGGGGTTTGAAACAGCTATCATCGCTACAAATACTTGCTTGCGCTACTAGTTTGTAGCGATGATAGCTCAGTGGTTAGCGCGGTAGGTTCGCATGCCGAAGGGCGTGGGTTCAAACCCCAACAATGAGCTTAAGCTGCCGGTGAAGGAAAACATCGCGAGGAAACCATAGCATGGTGGTAGGGTACTTTCTAGTACTCGGCTGGCTAGCTACCACCCTCAAGTTGAAAATCTGCCGCCAAGCATCTAACGGTGTGTTCCGGCAGCCTCACTTGAGAGCCAATTCCATTCCAGGCTAGGTGTGCTTTACCATCTTCGACCACACCTTCAGTTAACATCAGATGAGCTGTGGTCAAACATCTAGCCTGTCAACCATTAAAAAAAAAAAAAAAAAAAAAAAACTATGCTGAATTCGAAATCTTTGTTGAATGACAAAAGCCAATGTTTTAAACTGAGAATAAATTGATGTTTAGGTGTATTTTTGCTACACGGCGTTTTCGAAGCCTAGACAAGCTTCGCTGTGCGAAAAAATACTTTACGGGAAGATAAAAAAACGATGACAAGATAATTGAGATTAAACTTCATACATTGACAATGGCAATGATAATATGATGATGATTATGTTTGTACATTGTTTTTATATAGCAAATAAAGTATTGTAGAAACAAAAGACCTTTCCACAAAAAAATCTGACATGAAACTCCTTGCTACTAATTTATTCACTTGTATTTACGAATCACATTTGAAAGAGAGAAAGAAAGAAAGAAAATAATTTTATTTTCTAACACAACCGAACACACAAAGACAACAAACGGAGACAGGCAGTGGTAGTATTTACCATCATTTACCGCTTTTCTAACCCCACTGATGGCTATACTTAGCTCTAAGCCATATTCCTCGATTACGTTATGTTATACTAGCTGCGCCCCGTAGTGTTACCTGTTACATTTTTTCGGGATAAAAAGTATGAAAAAAATATGTTTTAATCCAGGGTCTCAGCTAGCTTCATACCAAATTTCATTCAAAACCGTTTAGAATTTTTTGCGTGAAAGAGTAAAAACATCCATCCATCCATCCACCCAAACTTTCACATTTATAATATTAGTGGGATTAATTTTTATTTATTTTAAATTCTAATTAAGTGACCTTACCTCACTATATATCATCTACTCGGTGGTAGATCTATCTAGCAGGAGATTGTTTAGGTAGGTACCACCGCTGTACCAGATATTCTGCCGCCAAACAGTAGTGTGTAAACATTTCTGTCTTCTGGTTTGAAGAGCACCAGCAAAATTACAGTGCTGTTTAGACTAACCATCGAAAGTCTGAAAGTAATGAGCACCATAGCAGCGATGCTCTAAATAAATAAAAAAAAAAAATATTTTTGGTTTTAGTTTTTGATTCTATTTGCAATACAAAAATAAACAGTGTAAAAACTTCTTGAAAAAGCGTAAGGTGTTTGCGTCCCTTGTTATCCATTACGGTGTGATCATTCATTGATAAAAATACAAATTGATAATCTACACATAAAAATAAAATTACGGTATATCAATTTATTAGGTAGGTACATTAAAAAAACTGTTTTGTTACTCAAAGTTCTATCAATGCAATGCGATGCTTATAGGTAGGTGTTGTCTCTTAACCAGGAGAGCGTCTCGTTCGTCTCATTACTTTTGTATTAAAAAAAAGAATCTACACATTGCAAGAGACGACCAAGAAAACCTACCTTGAAATCTTATAAAAGTTACCATTTGAGCAACACGCCGCCCCTTTGATCGTGTTTACCTATCTGCCGATCATTAAAACTTCTTTCCATCCAGCCGCCTGAACTTTTAACAAGCTGTGATCGACGGGAGAAGATTATTTTTTCGTTTAACGACACGGCTGAAGGTGAGTTGGAAGGAGAATTCGGGTAAGATAGGTGAGCCCGATCGTTCCAACTTTATATGAAAAATTGTGTAAATCTTATAATAATATTATAATGTTCACTGTACAAAACGAATCGCAACTCAAAAAAATAATAGATAGATAAGTAGAAACTCTTTACTGTGAACACAAGAACTCTTTAAATCAAAAGAATTATAACAAATATAACACAAACAAGAAACTTGCAATCAACAATCTTACACGACAAAAGGAAATAAAAATTAATATATAATTTATTTATTACACAAAATAACAAAAAAACCTTAAATTAATACTATTTCCAAATGTATACAAAAACTTAATCTAAAAGACCGACATAGGAGGGAAATGTGGTACGAGTACTAAACAGTATTACCACCATGCTATGGTTTTCTCACAATGTTTTCTTTTACCGTCAACTCAAGCTTATTGTTGGGGTTTAAACCCACGCCCTTCAGCGTGTGAACCGGCAGCTTTAACTCTCAGGTGTATTCCGGAAGCCTCACTAGAGGTTAAGTTCAATTCTAGACTAGGTGTCTTCACCATCTTCAATCACACCGCTACTTAACACCAGGTGAGCTATAGTCAAACATCCAAGCAGTCAACCTCAAAAACAAGTTTTGGGTTGAAACATAATTCCAAGCGTTTAGAGTGTCGTATTTACTTGATGGTAGATTTCCTTAGCAGGAAGTCATCTAGATAGGCATAACCGTAGTACGAAATATTCTGCCGCCAAGCAGTAGTGTGTGTACTTCTGCTAGCAAAATTACTGGGCTGTTGAGACAAACCATCGAAAGTCTCAAATTAATGAGTGCCAAAGCAGCGATGCCCCAGACTTCGTTGTGCTACTCAAAGTTATGTTTATTGCTGCAATGGTCATCCATTGCAGCAATGGATGACCATTGTTTAAACAACATATCTATGAGGGCATGCGTTATTTCTCACCATCAGAAGAGCCTTTCGTTCGTCTCATTAATTTTAAATAAAAAAAATACTAGAAAAATGACTGTACCGTATCTATTAAAGTGCGCAATTTAAACGATTTAAATTCCGACTGCAAAACTGTCCCATCAAACCGTTCGCCGTCGCTAAGCTAGAATAGAATTAAGCGGATTCAATCTCATTAACTCGCCAGCTTATTTAGTCACCGGCTCCGGCGCGATTCTTCATTTTATTATGTTAGATAACTCCTCTCCACTGTTGACACAGTTTTATGGAATTAGATTGAGATGGCGGACAGCGAAAGGTAAAACTTGAGACTATTGTCTGTGTAAACTTAAATATACTGATGACAAAAAAAGACTAGACTATTATTTCATGATGTTAATAAATAATATAATTATCTATAGAAATTAAAAAAAAATATATTGATATGAGATCCTGCCTATACTATTTATAGAATAAGTATAAATTAAAAATTTTAAAAATCCCCGACAGGTGTATAGTACTCTACTAGTCGAGCCCTTTCATTTGATACTCATATTAAGGGGGGGGGGGGGGGGGGGAGTTTTGGCGGGAACGCGGGAAGAGTCGTGTCGCTTGTTGTATTTTTTTCCAAAACTAGTGTTTTGTCGAGTGTTTATGCATAAAAATGGTGGTGTCGTATTCATAAAGTGCCGAATTACAAGCGCGAGTGTGGGAAAATGATATAATGTGGTGAAACATGAGTTTTCGTGTTGCTTCCAAAACTCCATCGAAGCTTTATAGTAAAGTTGCCACTACTTTACTAAAGCATGACTGGCACGAACTGACACGAACTGGACTTGACTAAGACGACTTTGACGATAACCATAGTTAAGATACAGCAGAAATATCACTGAAGACGAGGCAATATGGCTTTATAGCTTTAGCCTACCCGAAAGGGCAAATTAACGAAAAAAAAAAATCATATTAAGGGAGTTGTGATAAATATGTAATCCGCCATTTTGTGGCGGCGGCCATCTTGGACCGATTTACATTGAACATAGCAAATTAAAAATCAAAGTCAAAATGTATTTATTTGCTAAGTACAGGTGTCAAAATGTTGGTACATTAATAAAAACGTCGCTTAGTCCATACTTAACCCAGAATTGGGTGTACAAAAATGTGCTAGCTAAGATCACTCCCGACTAATTCACCTTTCAAACAATAAAAAAACAAGCTCAAAATCGGTTCATCCGTTCGGGAGTTACAATACACACATACACAATTACACAGACACGCGCGCAAAAACACCCTGTCGTTTTTGCATTGGGGTTAGTAAAATAAATGTAGTGCACAAAACAGAGACAAAAACGACATTAAATCAATTAACAACAAAAAATTCAATTTAAAAAAGTTGACAAATATTCTTAATTACAAAACAACTTGCAAATTAAACGATATACAGTTAATAAAATAAACAAAAAAATCTTAAGCAGCTTACGGCGGGGCACGTACAAAGATCTAAGAGGCCAAAAATAATTATTATTACAAAGAAAATCTCTTTCTCCGTGAGTACAGAATCTCAGTCTCGCATTAAGGGTCGCACTGAGTAATGTGTATCATTTTTCTAGTGTGTCTCACCTTTTACGGCACTCTCGCCTTTAATAAAAGCATAAGCATGCTATACTGTACCAATATTGTACGTTGCATGTTTTTCAAAGACGTTTTCTTTGTTTTGCTGATGTTATATGACGCACGTATACAGTTTCAACAATTTTTAAAATTAAAAATGTTCATTTATTGATTAACTCTTTACTGTCCATACTAAATACACATTATTACCACAGAAAAAAATCTTAATTATGTGTAACAGCTGGCAACATTATCGCTCAAAGCGATCTCTGGCCACCTAAGAACGGAAAAGATTACAGGAAGAAATGTAATATACTAACATTAAAATCTACCGCCAAGCTAACAGCAGCCTGCCAGTTCCATTCTAGGCTATATGTGTTTTACCATGTTCAACCACACCGTCATTTAACATCAGATTAGTTATAGACAAACACCTAGCCTGTAAACAATGAAAAAATTAGGTAGTCGTTTGGAAGTAATGTTAACAGGGGTATTTTGTATAGACTTAATGTTAACATGATATCCAAATGTATTTATTATAAGAATAGATCTCTTTTAGATTTTTACACAAAACAGGAATAGTTTTCATTGTTTTTGATAAGAATAGTAAACGGATTCAAATCGAAACAACATAAGTTTTAAAAATGCCACTTTTAAATTACACATCGTTAGATGCTTGGCGGCAGATTTTCAACTTGAGGGTGGTAGCTAGCCAGCCGAGTACTAGAAAGTACCCTACCACCATGCTATGGTTTCCTCATGATGTTTTTCCTTCACCGACAGCTTAAAGCTCATTGTTGTAGTTTTAACCCACACCCTTCGGCATGCGAAACGACCACGCTAACCACTGAGCTATCATCGCTACAGAATCATAATCATATCATGTTCAATGTTGCTATCAATCTTAATATTATAATCAGAAATAACAATTGAATGACGGTAACAATCAATAGCAGTCGCAGATCAAAAAACCAAGTACAATTATTTCAATTAAAATAATAACTATACTTTTGGTGCAGAAGCTGTATTACCGATATTCCAGCAAAATTTCTAACACTTTTGTTTATACCACTGTACTCTTAAGGTCAATTTGACTCCCATAACTACTTTGACCCACAAATAGCTTTCAGATCTGAGAACCGAAACTACTTTCGGTAATTTTCGACCCCTTGTCATAGCTACCTACTTTAAACCAATTTGGCATGTGTCAAACAGCTATGATGTAGGTGAGAAAAAATCTTTCGAGCTACCCTCAACTCCTGACTTTGCTGCTTTGTGACAAATTACATTAATCATGTTTTTGACTTTTTGGCTTGCAGCAAAAAGTAAAACTTAGCTGAACTAAAGAACATACTAAAGAAGTTTTCAAAGTACATATTTAATTTATTTCCGCTTAACAGTCGTTTCAGTTACAACAGTGATGAGGACTTAAATTAAGCTAATTCGACCACAATTTACTAGAATATTTACTATAATATCTAGAACTGCATTTGACATAAAATAAAAAAAATAAATAATTATATAAAAATCTTACTAAAATAACCACAAGTCTTAATATCTTTTTCTATGTTTGTTTCATGATTTTATATTTTTTCTGCGCTATAACAATGAATACTAAAAAACAGAATAAAGTAAATATTTATGGGGGCAATAAACGTGACTTTTTAGGCATTTGATTTTTTTTTTTTTAAAGTAATGAGACGAACGAGACGCTCTCCTGATGGTAAGAGATAACGCCTGTCAATGACCATCGCAGCGATGCACAGAACTTTAAGTAACAAAACAAAGTCCAGGGTATCACTGCTTTGGCGCTCATTATTTTGAGACTTTTGATAGAGTTAGTCTCAACAGTCCAGTAATTTCGCTAGCTGCAGTACCCTTCAAACCGGAACACAGTAATGCTTACACACTACTGCTTAGCGGCAGAATAACTAATAATAGATAGTGGACGGATTTAATAGTTAATACGAAAACCCGCGAGCCCGACTCGCCCATGGCCGGTTTTTCCATTTGTAGTGACCCGAGAAAAATGCTAACGCTCATTCAAAGAGTGATGTGTGTCTGTAAAATACGTTTTCAAAAGTTATTTATTGGATCGTATGCAAATTAACTCTCAAGAGTGAGTTGGAAGCAAGACGATGCCTCCGTTATGAAGGCCACCGAATGTGGCCGAAACTATATCAATCAGTGTTACTGATAAAATTAAACGTTATTCCCGCATAAGTAAAGCAAAAAAATCTATTGTTTTATACCAAATATACAATAATGAAGTAGTAAAAACTTTTGAATAAGAAATATCTCAATCACTTCAAGTTATCTTTGTCTCCATCATTTATTATAGTTTGAATAATATCTTAATATTCAATTATTCATTATCTGATTTCATTGTAATCAAAATCGTAAATCAATTTTCGGCTAATTTCGTCGGATTGACAATAATGATTAATTATTCAAATTGTGGCAATTATAAGCAAGTTTTGATTTGGAAGCGCAATCACAAATAACGGTCATAGACTTTTAGATTCCCAATGACGCCATGAATATTCTTTTTTTATGTTTGATAGGCTAGGTGTTTGACCATGACTCAACTGATGTTACGGTGTGATCAAATATATATATATATTTTTTTTAATGTGAAAAATAATGAGACGAACGAGACGCTCTCCTGATGGTAAGAGATAACGCCTGCCCATGACCATTGCAGCGATACACAGAACTTTGAGTAACAAACCAAAGTCCAGGGCATCGCTGCTTTGGTGCTCATTACTTTGAGACTTTAGATGGTTAGTCTCAACAGCCCAGTAATTTCGCTAGCTACAGTACAATGATGATTTATAGCACACCTAACCTAGAATGGAACTAGCTCTTTGAGGGTGGTAGCTAGCTAACCAGAAAGTACCCTACCACCACGCAATGGTTTCCTCAGGATTTTCTTCCACCGGTAGCTCAAGCTCAATTTCCTTAATGTTATTGATTTAGAGGTAGGTTAACATTTTACCAAAGACGTGGGCATTTACAAAGACAAATAAAAATATTTTATTGATAACACCAATGTAACAAGTCAAATTTCTTAAAATCATTTCAAATATGTGTATCATAAAAAAAAAGTTATAAAACACTGGTTACATGTCAATGAAAAAAAACAAAACGTCAAATAAAGTACATAATAATTATGTCGATGTCAAACAAGGATGTCGTGCAAATTTATAGACATTAATAAATAGTTTTAGTAGTCTATCATAAAATACAGAATGTCAGGACAATAGAGAGTGATCAAAACCCAAGTAGCAAACAGTAGCTAATCATTCCAGAGCTCATTGCGATCCTAAGCACGTAACAGGTGGTCACAGGTGAGGCCACAGCCGTCTTGAATCCTGATACTCCGTTACGTGTCTGTCTAGAACAGATGATGAATTTACTGACACTTACTATAGCTACAAACCTAATCATGTCGATTACTTTACAACTTTTTAAAACTGCCGAAATTTAAACAAAAAATTGTCGTATTAACGCACTGGCCACTTCGAATAAAAAATAAATCTGCTTAGTGTCAGATATTCGATTGATTTCTTTTTCATTTGAAAAAAATAGCGTTCTGAACTTAATTTAAGTTACTAGTATAAAACAAATACCTTAAAGTCAAAGACTTTTTACAAAAAACATAATTTTTAATTCGAAAGCGCGTATTTTTTATGCTCTGACTAAAAAGATGATTTCTTGCTCAAAATAACAAATGTAATTCCCTGGCATACGACATTTTGTCCATAAATTAATGCAAGCTACTTTACCATGATTATTTTTCTTAAGCACTCTACTTTGCTATGATTATTTTTCCTGCGCCACGAAGCGTTTCTGACCGCTGAGTGACGGTCTCAGGTAAAAACTGACAAGGAAGAAAAACATCCCTTAATGAGCTGCTCCGACCCCTTGACCTCATTCACTAACTTAAAGTGTGACGTAGTAGCTTATTGGCTAGGCTATTATGCTATGTTTTGATAGGTAGAGTTTTATTTATGCAGACTGGGTGTGCGATTGACCACACCCTGCATAATAGATAGATAAATAGAAACTCTTCATCGAGCTCACCAAAAATAATAAAAATGCCGAAAAACAAAAGAACCTTATGAGCTACTGCCAAATGTGGCGGTTTAACGCTAAAAGCGATATTTTCCAGCCAATCGAGAATGAAAAATACGTTATTGATTAAGAACGTCTGGTCTAGGGAGATGTAACACGATTAAAAGTTGTAAAAATAAAATTACATATGTGAATCAATAATTTTAAGCAGTAGCGCTGTCTAAGATGGAGCACGCTTACCTAGAAAAAAACCTATTAACACAGACTCCGGTAGAGATTTTTACAAAAAATGTGAAATCAAACGCTTTGCGAATTTGTGTGAAATATTTATCATATGTGGATAACGTTTTTTTTAACAAACTAAATGCTTTCCTAATGGTAAAAGACATTGCAGCGCTTCTCAGAATTTTACATTAACAAAACAATGATCATTGTATCGCTTCTTTGGTGCTCTTTACATTCGACGTCTAGTCTCAACAGCCCTGTAATTTCGCTAGCTGCAGTACCCTATACACAGGAAAGTAGGAATGTTTACTCACTACTGGCGACATATCTTATATTAACGTATTATTGATAAACAAATGTTTGTTCTGTGTCTGGGTGTACTTTAAAAATACTGTCAGTATTTTTAAAGTAAAGGCTTGAAAGCCTTGAACATCGACGCAAAGTTGCTTGTCTGTCGGTTTTCTACCGGATACATTTTGGGAAGTGCGCTTCAGATCTGCATGACCTAATTTCACCTTGCCCATTCTACTATCGGACAGCCAGGAGCTCTAAAAAGCGACACCGCTTTGTGGTTGATGTTCCAAAAGCTCGAACTAAGGTTTGATTCCACCTACTTCATACGTACCGCTAGACATTGGAATCTGCTGCCCGAGCGAGTGTTCCCCGATGGATATAATCTGGGTACCTTGAAGTCGCGAGTGAATCGGTTTCTTCTAGGCAAGTGTATTCCACCGTAGACCGCATCTTCGTTTAACATCAGGCGGGATGGCGGTATAAAATATATGTCAATATAAAAATATGTCAATACAAAAAATGTTGTCAATATTATAAATGGACATAACAAAAAAATCATAATTACTTACCAGTAATATCATAATCTTTCAGTTTGAAATATGTTTCAATGTCATAAAACAAGGTCTCTAGCCGCCAAGATCTTAACTTGCTTCTGAAGCAAGCTTATTAACTACGAAGTATACTTTGTACACTCATAGTTTAAGTTATTCTGCCTACCTGCTCGTAAGCTCTGAATACGAGACGTGATAAGAACTTCCAAACGCCTTCATATTTTGCAATCTCTTCATGTAGAACAATTTTAAACAATACAATTCTGTTTACATAGTAACAATTGTAATTTTTACTCTTTCCGTTGATTTCTACAAAAACTCCACAAAACATATCTAGTAGTATACCTAAATCAAATATAACACTAAGAAAGTATAAGTCTAGGAGATGGTCTAGGTAGACCCCCGAAGTACCAAATATTCTGCCGCCAAGCAGTAGTGTGTAAGCATTACTGTTTCGGTTCAAACGGTACTGCAGCTAGTGAATATATAGGGCTGTTGAGATTAATCACTTTTCCATGGTAATTCTCAAAGTAAAACTTCAATTAACAATCGCAAAAGTTGCGATGCCCCGGACCTTATTTTGCAAAGTTTTGTGTATCGCTACAATGGTCATGGTCATGCGTTATTTCTTACCATCAGGAGAGCGTCTCTTTTGTCTTCTTTTTACATAAAAAATAGTAATATGTAGGTATGTATAAATTATTAAATATTGTCGAACTAAAAAAGTGTATAACTTTCCAGAAAAATGCGAATAAAATTATGTAAACTCAAAAAATATTAAGCCTATAAAAAACGTGCTAGCTGCTGGTATTATAATCAAGAACTAATTAATGAATCCCCCTTTATTCTGTTTTATTACATATCACCCACAAATAAGCTGTCAGATAAAAACAAAGGTCCGAAAACGTAAATAACACGTTATCAGTGGCGCCAGAAGTGACGGCGAGCACGCGAGCGGTCGAACGGACGCGGCTCGAGCGACGAAGACACGATGATTTATTTAAAGTAACTCTGAGATCCCTTATCTGCCACCTCGCGTTATCTTATTGCGTGTTTCCTAAATAATTAATGCAATATAGGGCATCGATTGTGAGGTGACGGGCGGGCGGGGGGCGCGGGCCGCGCGCGGGGTGCGCGCGGCGCACGCACGCGATTGGCTGTCACGGCTGCGTGAGTGCGTACCTCCCCGCGTGCGTATATGCCTTCGTCCGAGTTCAGTCGACGTTCGGACGCCGAGCGAGTCGTTCCTGTCGCGTCGCGGATTGTTTGCTACGATCGCGTTCGTCCGCTGCCTCTTATCAATTGAACAGTTTTGAGTTTGTTATCATAACAGAATAAATTATAGCTGCCCATATGGTTCATCTCGTAGAAATATTACGTTCGGCGAACGTTGAATATCCACCGCCACCGCATCATGTTATTGTGAGTAAACATTGCGCAATTAGCTTTCATTACAATTTTTTTAATTAAGAAATAACTTAATTTAATTTTTTGATTGTTTTTGTTTACAGATGACCAATTTAATTGATTGTCTCAGTTTTTGTGGCCGCTATTAGCTATGTTATTACCACGTTATCAGTGTTTGTTTTGCTTGATAATGAATTCGAGCGACAGCAACGAGCAAAACTTTTTTATGGTTTTTTTTAAATATTTTTTTCTTGAAAATCTATTTGTTTGTTGTATTAATTAGTGTTTATTTGAGTTTTGTTATAATTTATTGTACAATCAATAATAATGTAATTTTAAATTGTTTGTTTATTTTGTTATCTTGAAATTGAATAAACTGTTTTTTTTTATCTCTTGACTTTTAGTGCATCCAAATGTCGTTTTTTTTAGTGATATTGAAGTAAACCATCGCTAACAAGAAGCGTAGGTATTAAAGAGAACCACAGAAAGAGATAGAATATTCGCTTATGCTAAAGTATTATGCAAAGCTAATTTTCTTGCTGAGAGCTTGCCTGTTTAATAAACCCATTCCGTATATATTTATGTCTGCAATACCTACTGCGGCTCTACGTGTTTTGCAAGTAAAAGGTGCTGAGAATAAGTACAAGCCTTAGTCACCACAAATGTCTCATTTCTGAAGGATCTAATTACTTCATGGTTTATCTTTACTTTGTTCTTTAGACGTAGAAACGTCTTTAAATTTGCTACCATAGTGGGAGGCAATTGAAAAACTGATGATAACAATACCGAGGGAAACAGTTTAGTGTTGCAGCAACATATCTATAATCTACATCAAAATTGTAATTACACTCGATAACTTAAGGATCAAATGAACCCAATTTTTAAGTAGATTTAAATTGCAGAAAAACTGACGTTGTATCTTATAAGTCCATAGATATATAAAATGAATTACCTTAAAAGCTTTTCCATTTTTTCAAGACAATTTTTTTCTAGAGAACGTGGTAGTTTTAAAAAAGTTTATATCGTATCAAATAAACATCGGATAAGGATAAAGTTGTCGAATTAGAAAAATAAACACTTTATCGAGCGTGTTTAAGAATTAGATACTACAGTGAAAACAATATACAAATAAAAATACCAAGTTTGTATTGTACTGCAATTTCGGGTACAGACAAGGCGACATCCTCACACAATAATCTTTTTATCTTAAACACATGTAGATTATAATCAGTTTATCCTAATTCACTGCTGCCACAGCTGAAGATTGCTGAGTTGCATGTCGTGGGATTATGTCCAACGGTGAAAAATGATGTAACTTCACACTCCCGAAAAATAAACCAGATAACGATTTATTGTACCGAAAACGTAAATATTTTTGTTAATCAAAACGGATGATCTCTATTTTTTTTAACAATGTTTTTTTGAAATATCACTCCATATTTGTTACATTTTAAGCAAAAAATACATAAGCAAAAAATACATTGGAGGCGTCTTTGAAATTCATAAGTTTTCCAATTCCAATCTTACGCTGTAGTAATAGAAAATTTGCGTGAACGGCGACTGAAATTTTAAAAAAATGTTGGGCTTTGTAAATCTTTGAATGAAATGTTACATTATTTTGAAGATTTCCAAATCTTTAAAAATTACGTTTTACTCGTTCGATGTTTACGTTAATAGTCTCCGGTAAATCAACTGCTCTTTACCGTTGTCAGTTAAAATACTTTCTAATATTTCACGCAATAATTAATAGCATAAGTTGTGAATATAAGGCAAAAGTTAAAGTATCATTTATTGCAACACTGTCTTACAAGATCAAAAGTTTAAAAATAAGTTTAACAGATACGTTTAATCCAATCATGCAATAATGTACCTAATATTAACTTTAACATTATATTTAACTACATCAACATTAATAACGAGTATGAAATTTAATAACACTTGAGGCAATGCTTGTGTGATTTGATTACAAAAATTTATCGTGAAGATTTTTTTTATTTTCTGTAAAATCTAATAAAATGCGTTTAATTATAGAAATATTCCTTGACTTTTTGCGTTTTCTTTTTTTTGTGTTTGTGATTGTATGGCATATTATATCGACATTATAATTATTATGCCTTAAGGTAGTTCGATTTCCATACAATTTTTTCCCCCATCTATGGACAAATGGAGCATAATTTTACAGTGAAATCACAGCTACTGGAATTTGTTATGGTCTTTATTTGCGGTAAATCACAATTGCTTGAATAAAACAGTAGATTATTAGCATAGTCAATTGTTTTATTCAAAAATCATAAATTTAACTTTATGCCAATAATCTACTGTTTCATTCAAGCAATTTTGATTTACCGTAAATAAAGACCAAAATAAATGCCAGTAGCTGTGATTTCACTGTAAAATTATGCTCCATTTGTCCATAAATGGAAAAAAAAATTGTATGGAAATCGAACCACCCTAACCAAAACATGCTTGCCGCTATATACTTAATTATCTTCTGTCTGTTCTTGCTCTACGCATCCAGATGCAAAATAGATGCTTCATCACGAATAATCATGTTTCGTAGATATAAGTATTTGTAGGTAGATAAGGAACAGTTATTTTAATTTAGAGAAATACGGAGCGCGATATGTAGCTAATTGACAAGCAGAACGCAAAAAACTGAGCTTTAGAAACTAGTGCCCTAACCGTGCAGTTTTCCTAAAATGTAACTTCATAACAGGGTGGACTTTGCGCCTCTATTACTAGTATATGACGTCAGAATAAAAATGTATCAAAAACAACCAAAAATGTATTTTATCTAGAACATACATTTAGTGTGAAATAAATCGTATTATTTTGCCTTACCATAAAGGAAACTTTTTTTTTGCTTTCCAATTAGTCTGCAAAGCCCGAGATACCCCTTAAACCAAATACACGGATCATAACAAAACCCATAACCGATTCAACCCATCCTTATAGACTAACGGTATATACCGTTATGGATTCCAAAACTGTCCGCTCCCACATAAGCACTACATAAAAAGTTTTATCGGGCCTCGCCTGTAGGCCCAAACTTGTAAAAGAATATTCCTTCTACGCCCCATTACCTTAGGACAGCCGTGCTCAAAGCAAGGGCAATTTCGCTAAATTTGAGCGCCTTGTTAAATTTGACTGTTAATTTGTAATGTGAATAGCTATCGAATTTTAAGCTTCTATGTGAAACATGTACCTAGTCTATTTTTATTTATTTGGATAGCAAAATGAGTACTATATGGTCAAACAAGATTTTTAAACTGAAACCAATATTCAATTTGATGCAGAAAAAATGTATAACAGTATCATGAGTTTGTTTAACTTAAATATATTACGTTTCTTATAAACTCCACATGTCTTTCACAACCGCTTAAAGTTGTCAAAAAAATTTAAAACATCAATTTTAAGCAACGAAGCCCAGCTTTAAATTTCGACTATAAATTCAAAACTTTTTTTAGTAATAATGATTATTTTAGAGTAAAAAACGAAATTTAAAATTCATCGGTCTCGTTCATTTCCGTCGGAGAACAATTTTTGTTATTAAAAATGTAACCGTAGGAGAAAAAGGTTGGCTACTCCTGACCTCCCGTTATGTTCAGCAAGACATATTTTCCCGCAACTTTTGGGTTAACTGTTTGTCCAGTGCTGCTATAATAATAATTTATGGATAGAAGACATGGCAATATTTTTCAAGATTTAATCATGACGTGTCTAATTTAAAATATTTTTTATCTCATAGCAAAAAAAGCGCCGGTGTATAATTTTAGTGTCTAACCACCTAGTTTTTTTGCAATGACCTAATCTTAAGTAATATATAAAAAAAATTTTTTTTAGTTTAATGAAACATGTTGAGATTAAGTAACTTTTGTGAATTAAATTATTGAATTGATGTGTAATTTTCATCATGTTAAAGAGAAATTCATAAAAAAATAGTCATAATCAGTATAGACAACGATTTTTAAGGTGAGCAGTTAAATAATTAAAACGACTTTGCACCATTTTATTTTTTTAACCTAGGTGTTCAATCATAGCTCATCTGATGTTAAGTGGTGTGATCGAAGATGTAGATAGAAGGCTACCGAAGCGTACTGTTAGGTACATGATGGCAGATTTTCAGCTTAAGCGTTGTAGCTAACCGGCTGAGTACTAGAAAGCACCCTACCACCATTTAAATACAAATATGATGATTCTTAGAACCCGTTGTTATTAAGCGTTTCTGGAAGTTAAAACTCCAAAAAATTAAGTAACCTAAGACTTTCTCTCGGTTATTCTACAAAATAACCTTCATAATGAATTCTGTTTAAGTTTTAGTATTGGGTAACGGATTCTTAATTTATGATCGGTTTTACTTTGCAACAAAAGCACATAATTTTGCTGCCGAAATTTCTTGGACGTTGACTTTTGAACTTCGTCAATTTAATTTTGCGGATTTATTAACAATTTAATTTGATTTAAGAATTCTTATAGTTTTACACTAAGAAAAGCTAAATGAGTAGGTAAAAGCAAATCATGTAGGCATCATCATCATCGCGAAGATATCTTAATATCATCTTTACCTGGTGGTAGAGGTCGTCTAGGTTGGTACCACCGCAGTACCAGATATACTGCCGCCTGCCTACTGCAGCTGACGAAATTACTGGGTTGTTGAGACTAACCATCTAATGCTTCAAAGTAATGAGCGATGCTCTAGACTTTGTACTGTGACTCAAAGTTATGTTTCGCTGCAATGGTTATGAGCAGGCGTTATCTCTTACTATCAGGAGAGCGTCTCGATCGTCTTACGCACGATAGCAGTCAAACGTCAGTCAATTTTTAGTAAAAAAATAAATTATAACAAGTTTTTCATGACACATTTTTAAACAATCATCAGTAACCTAACAGCAGCAATTAAAACGTCATTAACCTTATCCAACACTCCGTTTAAATATTTTAATTTAAATTTTCAATCTAGATTACTGTCACTGTCAGTGGAAATTAACGAGCTTCATTAATGGAATAGAGCCTTTATTTTTTCTGTCACTTAAGTTCTTTATATACTTTAGAAGGCAGTAGATAAAATACGTTTCAATTCAAATGGTATAGAGAAAAAGTATTATTGTAAATGTGTGGATTGCTATTTAGGTCAGATACTTGGTGGTAGATCTCCTTAGCATATCATCACAGTACCAGATTTTCAGCCGCCAAGCAAAAGTGTAAAAATATTGTGTTTTGGTTTGAAGGGAATTGCAGCTAGCCAAATCTCAGGGCGTTCGAGACTAACTAACCATCGAACTGTCATACTATGTAGTATAATTTTGTTTTGCTACTCGAAGCTCTGTGTATCGCTGTAATGGTCATGGATAGGCGTTTAACTTACCATCAGGAGAGCGCCTCGTTCGTCTTACTACTCTTTGCATAAGAGAATAAAATGATGTGATTCAGTAGGTACATGTTACAGAATTATAGTTAAAAGAAATAAAATAAAATGGCTTACTAAAGTTAGCTTCACAAATCGAGATAAATAGAGTAAATTTTCATGGATAGGCGTTTAACTTACCATCAGGAGAGCGCCTCGTTCGTCTTACTACTCTTTGCATAAGAGAATAAAATGATGTGATTCAGTACATGTTACAGAATTATAGTTAAAAGAAATAAAATAAAATGGCTTACTAAAGTTAGCTTCACAAATCGAGATAAATAGAGTAAATTTTCATGGATAGGCGTTTAACTTACCATCAGGAGAGCGCCTCGTTCGTCTTACTACTCTTTGCATAAGAGAATAAAATGATGTGATTCAGTACATGTTACAGAATTATAGTTAAAAGAAATAAAAATAAAATGGCTTACTAAAGTTAGCTTCACAAATCGAGATAAATAGAGTAAATTTTCATGGATAGGCGTTTAACTTACCATCAGGAGAGCGCCTCGTTCGTCTTACTACTCTTTGCATAAGAGAATAAAATGATGTGATTCAGTAGGTACATGTTACAGAATTATAGTTAAAAGAAATAAAATAAAATGGCTTACTAAAGTTAGCTTCACAAATCGAGATAAATAGAGTAAATTTTATCACTGTCTCACAATTTCAGGGCACTAAAGCTTCGGTCATTCAGTGGCTAAAAATATCATCCAATTTATTTAAATTTGTTGTCGTACCGTTGCCTGGGAACGGCTGACATTGTGACAGCAGTGCTGACGTTTTGACTGCTCATTGATCATGAACATGATCATTCATCGTGTTCTCGAAATGTATTTATCTCAGAGTTTGACTTGTGAAATGTTAAACATTTTGACAGGTAGCTTTTACTACTGCTAATATCAACAAATTAATTCATTATACACGTCTTTTCTCTAGGATTTTCGTAAAATTTGTTTGTGATGCATAATATCTTACTCGCTCTCCTATTTATAAATAAAATACTTTGGTAGATCTTCTAAGCATGAGGTCATCAGATTGGTACCAGATATTCAGCCGCCAAGCAGTAGTGTGTAAACATTTATGTGTTCCAGTTTGAAGGGTACTTCAGCTAGCGAACTTACAGGGCTGTTGAGACTAACCATCTAAAGTCTTAATGTAATGAGCACCAAAGCTACGATACCCTAAGCTGTTATTTTGCAATTCAAAGTTCTAAGTGTCACTGCAACGTACATAGACATGTGTTACCTCTTACCATCAGAAGAGCGTCTCGTTCGTCTCATTACTATTACATTGACAAAAAAATAAAATGCTCATTTAGAATATCGACGGCGTCTGATTTTGTATAAAACGACGATAAGATGCGTCAAGCTTGAATAAAACTACTAAATTCTCTCAAACGAAACAATAAATAATCTCACCAACTATAACACTAAAATATTATTAAAGTTAAACACAGCAAGTTTCACCAGAACATGTATTCGTTTACATTTGGTAAAAAGCTATTTTTAAAAGCCGATTAGTGTGGCACGCACCCAAGTATTGTCCTTGCATAATGTAGATTGTATCTGTTCCATCGTTACATCATCGACCCCGACTGTCCACATCAGAAACCCACTGTCCCAGGTAAATGGTAAACAGCGATGTGGATGAATAATACTACTTTAAAAAAAGCTACAAAACTAGATCACGTTAAGGAATCTAACTATTTGAGAATCTGACGCTTAATTATATGAAAAAAATTATATATAATATTGTCTACCCTATAATATTATAAAGAGGAAAAATTTGTATTTTGGATTTTTGTATATATGTTTGTAACGAACAAACTAAAAAAAAATACAAGACCGATTTCAAAAATTCTTTCACCATTAGAATGCTACATTCTTCCTGAGTAACATATGCTATATTTATTACAAGAATTTGATTATGAAGTAAATGTCCGTCCGTGCGAAGCCGGGATAAGTTGCTAGTATATTATAATTATACTAGTTTGTAAAATTGACCACAAAACTACTTTTTTTTTTAAATTGATTGACACTGAAATCAAATCAATTAAATCTTTTTCATCCTAAGGTTGCCTGGAATAGGTCGTTTTTAGCGATAAGGCCGCCAATTTTTACACTAGTTTTAAGTTTTGATTTTTTAATTTTACTAAATAAAATGTGAACAATAAAGAGTCTAAACCATGAAATGGTATTGAACTCTATGATGTCATATAAATAAAAATGTTTTCTATTGTAGAGCTGGTAGCGATGATTGTTCAAAAGTTAGCGCAGTCGGATCACACGTGGAAGAATGTGCGTTTGAACTCCAACGACTGAAAAAAGAAAGGTTCACCTTCTGCCAAAGACAACATAGATGGTGCGGAAGAAACAACTAGACTATAATATCACAGCGCGTCGTGTTGCATTGCATCGCATCGCATTGTTAGCTATTGCTCACGTAGGACAATATTCTAAAATTACCTTACAAAAGATAGTAGGACAGACTATGGTGGCCATAACAATTACGCCCGCTAAAGTTCATTACTTGGTTTTAGTTGAAGTGGTAAACTAAAAGACTTTCTGCTAATCGACAATACTGTTTATTATAATTTAAAATATTAGTAAGACTTTTTCTCGGTGTTTTAAGGCATCCAACGTTTTTTGTTATATTTAAAACAAGAATTAAAAAATTATCAATGATCATTTATTTAACAACTAGCTGCATCCTGCGGTGTTACCCGCTACATGTTTTCGGGATAAAATGTTAATCCAGGGTGTCAGCTACTTCCATACCAAATTTCATCAAAATTCATTCAGTAGTTTTTGCGTAAAAGAGTAACAAACATCCATCCATCCATCCAAACTTTCACATTAATAATATTGGGATAACAATGTTCTTGTTATGGTTTGATACAAGTACCTAATACAATATAGGTACAAAAATCTTTCAAAGTGAAATTAAAAGAAAAAATCTATTGACATTTTTTTATCAATTACATAGTTATTGACAATAACTATGTAATATACACACAGACAACACCAGATATACTTTACAAAAAGCAACCTCAGATCAAAAGATCTGTCAGCCTTAAATGTTTATTTTACCCACAAAACAAAATATAAAATAAATAAGTTTCAACTAGAAAAGACTGCGTGGAAAAAAAAAATTGTAGCGATGATAGCTCAGTGGTTAGCGCGGTCGGTTAGCATGCCGAAGAGCGTGGGTTCAAACCCCAACAATGAGCTTGAGCTGCCGGTGAAGGAAAACATCGTAAGGAAACCATAACATGGTGGTAGGGTACTTTCTTGTACTCGGCTGGCTAGCTACCAAGTAGCTATCAAGTAGAAAATCTGTCGTCAAGCATCTAACGGTGTGTTCCGGCAGACTCAATTGAGAGCCTGTTCCATTATAGGCTAGGTGTGCATTACCATCATCGACCACACCGTCACTTAACATCAAGTGAGCTATGGTCAAAAATGTGTATACAAAATTTCGTGTCTAAATTGCGTACCGTTGAGAAGTTTCCTCGTCTGGAAATAATCCTGGTAGTACACAAATGCAGTGTCATCGGAATTGATCCAACGTGGCAAATTTCAACTCCGTAGAATAAGAAGTTGTTCTAATTCAACTTGCAAGATTTGACCTAAATAAACATACAAACATTACAAGTTAAATAAGAACTTTGTTAATGATACAAAAACGACAAACACATATCCTGAACTTCTCAAATCACAGAGATAGAAAGTAACCGAAAGATGAACCACTACCATCCATACATAGTGGAATTTCCTTAGTTGCGTATTAAACGTTTTGACTCTACATTTCTTATCCAAACACCTAAAGAAGGGAAGCTGCTACTTCCTTGTTTCCTGAGATATATAATCTGGACATTATCAAGGTCATCATGAATAGGTATTTTCTAAGTCTCAATGCTTCATCTTCGACAACATCATCGCTTACCATCAGCCGAGTTGGAGGTCAAACGCGGACTTATACGTGTTAAAAAAAACAAATAATTCAACATGTTTTGTACACTTAATACTTTTCCGCCTTAAAAAAAGCACTCCACATAACCAGAACTCAATTTACTAAAACTGATCTACCTAGAATCGGAAATGTTTAACAAACAAAAGCCTAACCCGTTTTAACTCAAAAAGATCTCTTTATGTTGTTCCAAAGTTTATTTTCTTTTCAATTTCCTAGTATTTCAACTAAAACATCGACTAAATTCTGAACATACTGGGCTTCACGTCTCATTGGTCAAAGAAGTCTTTAGTTGTAGGCTTCAAAGAAATACGTTATTTCTACCTACAGCAGCGTACTTGGCTTGGCTCCGCCCCTTGAATGCATTTCTGTCTCTCTCTGACCGAGCCAGCTTATTTAGCACAGTAGGCAATGTTTTTTTATCCAGGAAAAACAAAATGCGACTTTATGAAACAATTGATAGTATACGTAAATCTCTGAATAGTGCAATGTCGCTGTTCATGTCTGTATGTTTCACTGCTAACATCTTCTAAGTCACACAGCGGATTTTGGTTGATAGCTAGTCGAGTTCTAAGTACCCTATCACCACAACTTTATAATTTTGTTTATTTTTTATTGAGTTAATTAATTTATTATTACTTTATCTATTTTGGTTTAATTTTTCATTGTAATTTTATTTTATTTTTAGTATCGAATCGCCATTTGTATTTGAATCTATTAATTTTATTGTATTATTATTTAATTGACTTTTAACTGATGTTATCAATAAAGTACTACGACTATGACTCGCTATGACTATGACTATGATTTCCTTCACCGGCAGCTCAAGCACGTTGTTTGCACGTCATAATTTCCAACATGTGAAAAAAAATATTAATGATGTTATTGTACTTCTTGCTGGCTACTTTTTTTCTGTAAAACATAATTTTCATTTAGAATTTTGCCGTTAACTATGTGCTTCTGCTACTTTTGACCCCAATTTCCAGGCATTGTCTGTCAAGTTGGAAATGTGAACGTATGTAACTACCGCTGTCACATGTATGCGACGCTAGCGCTACTGCGGTATTCATTCCCACCTACAAATTAACAACAAGCTTCGAAAATAGTTTTAATGAAGAATTTTGTTGAATGAAATGTTCATCACATATCACCATTAGAATATATTTTAGTCTCGTACAAAATAGTAAATAAAGTGATTACTGTGTGTGTGTGTGCATTCTTTTAAATCACCAAATTATGAGGATGGTTTAGGTTTTTGTTGTGCATTATGAAAAACGAAACCATTAATATTCATTTACTACACTACACTAAACTTGATTTTAGGAATAATTAATAACAAACATCAATTGTTAAAAATAATAGGAGTTCTCCAATAGATTTATATTAGGTAAAAATTAAGTGTTAAAATGTATTAAATACTTCATCGTACACTTGATTATCGCTTGATATTGGTCGAGATTGCAGTCAAACACAAGCTTAATATCAATACTTTCCAGACATACAAGACAAGAAAACAAATTTTGAATTTACCGACACAATATTTGAATAGAATATAGAAAATTTATTATGTACATTTTCTTGGATAAAACCAGTTTATTTAGTGAGTACATATAGGGCAAGAATCGCACACCATCCTAACAAATTTGCAAAGGATCTTATGAACAAACCAACCACGCCACGAAGGCTTAAAAGAAAATACCCTCAGGATCTCTTGTTATAGATATACCGAGTTGAAAAGCGGGCTTGCCAATGGACAAGTACCGCACAAGTCTGAAAACAAATTCCAACCTATTGCTGAATGTCTAAAGGACAGATTGCAATACAAAGAAGGAAAAAAAAAAAAAAAAACTTTCCAGACATACAAGACAAGAAAACAAATTTTGAATTTACCGACACAAAATTTGAATAGAATATAGAAAATTTGTTATGTACATTTTCTTGGATAAAACCAACTTATAAGTTAGTTCAATACAAAAACTACTTTTGTAGCGATGATAGCTCAGTGGTTAGCGCGGACACACAAACTTTCGCATTGAGAGTGTTTAAGGTATATATTTAGTTTATTGCCGCTTAATATATTTCCGGTCAAGTTTCCGCAAACACCTGAAACAATCAATTAAACTTTCACATTTATAATATTAGTAGTACCTATACAACTAACTAACTATAAAATCCTTTTTTTGTTTCATTTCTATCAAGGTATAGTTTTTGGCATACTTACTGGCTTGGGGTAGCTAGACTGGAATTGCACAGTCCGACATCCATCATTTTGTGTCTATGAACGAGTCTTCTAAAGGATTCGTTCCGCACATACTCCATCAAAATTAATTAAAACGTCAATGGAATTTAATGCAAGCTCCAAAGTAATGAGTGCCGTATTCAGTATATAAATGAATCTGATATCGTTTTTCAGTCATATGAAATGTGTGGGGAGTTTAAAATGGAACGTAAATATTAATGTATTAGCTGCGCTCCGCGGTGTTAACCGCTTTTCCCATGTGAATATTATATTAGAGAGGTAACAAACAAACAAACACACATACTTGCAAACGTTTGGCTTTATAATATTAGTGTAAGAAAACATAATTACTTTCATATTAAAACATATATACACTAAAATAAGTTGCAAGAACATATTACACTAATACAAATTTATTTTCAGTAAGGAGTTTTGTAGCTAAAATACAAATACCAACGTAGTTATAATCCACTAAAGTTTACAAATATAAAAAAAAAAAAATTGTGTACAAGCAGTACTATAGTGTGTAAAAATTATTGTGTTCCGGTTTGAAGGGTACTGCAGCTAGCGAAATTACTGGGCTGTTGAGACTAACCATCGAAAGTCTCAAAGTAGTGAGCGCTAACGCAGTGATGCCTTAACTTTGTTTTACTACACAAAGTTCTATGTATCGCTGAAATGGTCATGGACATTGGACAAGCAGGAGAGTGACTCGTTCGGCATATTATTATTACTTGACTTCAACTAGGTTACGATGTTTTATTACGGAATTTCGGTGCCTACTTTTTGGTTTCATCATATTGTGATGATGGTAGCTGTACAACGGAAGGTAGATAGTTCTTTGGGACTATTCTACTGACTGTAAGCATCACTAAAAAAAGTCACAAAAACAACATACACAATTCCGTTTATTTAGATGACAATTTTTTATAGTCATTTTAGTTTAAATATCAAACTACTGAACCAAAAAAACTATTTATTAAACAAAATAATAAACAAATTAATGTACTACTGAACCTATTTTGAAATCTATAAAATTTCTCTGGAACCAATCTGATGCTTTTAAACCATTTTTTTTAAATCGGTTTATAAATAATGGAGTTCTGGTAACAAATCATATCATTTGAAATCGGCTAAAATATGGTTACTTTCAAGTTGTTGAATTTTTTCAATGAAAACCAAGTTTTGTAATTAAAACAATAGGTTTAAAATTCTTATCCTTAACTTTTTATTTTCAAATATTTTAATCTAGTTTTGTTTACTTACAGATGAACCGGGCGATACAGGTGAAACCAGCGGACAGCGAAAATAGAGGAGGTAAAATATACTTTAAGTTCTAAGTTCAAATATAATAAGTCATATTTCAACTACTGTAAAATGGATTTACGTTTACTTACCTATTATTTTGCTAGTGTGAAAATGGGCTACCTATGCATATTGTACTTAGTAAACTACATGAGAACATATATTTTTTTAATTGACAATAAAATATGAGAAACAGTGTATAAATATACATAGTCTGTAGTACTGTACTGTAGCTAAAATTTGAAAAAAAAAGTAAATTTTATAACTTAATCTATTAGTAAAAACTTATTCATTAAATACTTGAAAATGTCAACATAATGTGTATGATTTGTAAAATAGAAATATTTTTTAAAAATAATTTGTATCCATACTACAGTACATATAATTATCTAATCGAGATAATTGACAGTGGCAAAATAGGTAAAATCCAATGCCACGATGAAAAGAAAAACAATTCAAAAAATATGCAAACTGTGATATTACCGTACAAACATTAGTTACAACTTAAACGATCCAAATAGTTATGATACTTTTATCTGAAAATAAATTAAGTTTTAAGGGGTAAGTCAATTTATCAATTAACCCTTCGCATTATTTATTCGTGAAATCCTTCTAAAAACTGATGACTCAGAAGACATTTGAACCATTTATCAACTCTAATCTTCTTTGAAAGCTAAGGTGCCGTTTCCAAGAGCGTTTGATTCGCTAAACTGGCTGTCAAAGTCACAACTGTCAAATTATTTTATCATTCATGGATTGATACATATAAATGTATCCATCTTCTGCCGTTTTTATTTTTGGATGATTTTACAGTCTTCAAAAGCTCGTGGAAATGATTTCTAATGGCCTTATCAATTATGACGAATCTTGTGAATAAAACGTCAATCCTAATCCTAATTGGACCCGAAAAGGGATAATACATTTTTAATGACGGGTCCGTTGTCAATTCCGTAATTTTGATGTTTCAAATTGCAAATCTCTTACGTAGTGAAGATTTATTTTAGTTATTCATTACAAGATTTCAAGAATAAATTAATTGAATAAAGGAAGTTTAATCTATTTTTCACTTCAATGTGCCCAGCGTATCGTAGCAATAGCTACGACTCGTAGCACATTGTAGCTATAGCTACGAGTTGTAGCAATAGTTACGAGTTGTAGCATCTATGTATACTATATCGTTGTAGCAACCGTGAGTATTCCAGATTTCAACGCTAATACTAAAGAAAACTTAAACGGTCGAATTAAATGCTATAACTAATGTATTTGGTACATCAAAGAAAATTGCAAAGTATGCCATCATAGCTAGCCACTAATCAAAGATAGCCCATCACTCAATGGAGATTACAACTTACATGGTTGATAGTAATTTAATTCGGGGTTCTAAATGACCCAAAGACCGGGGTTACGTTAATAATTCAAGGGGTGGGCATCGCAGACCATCCCCGTTCCCAGAGGAAATTATTGAAACTTAAACATGGAATAAGTTAGAGCACTGAACCGAACTTCAGGGTTCTGGTTGAAATAATAAAATTATGGATGCAGAGAATTATTTTTAGGCTTTTTCAAAGAAACTTTTGGTATAAAGTTAGTATACGTGCTCTTCTCGGATTGAAATTAAAAAAACTATGTCGATGGCTTTGTAACACATATTCAAGATAAAATGGCTGAATATTTCTGCCTCGTAGCAAAGCTGATTATAAATACAACAAACATACTCGAACGAAACGATTCTTCCACTGGTCAGTCCACAATCATCCTGTGGACTGACCAGTGGAATGCGCTGCCTGAGTGGGCGTTCCCCGTTGGATATTAATTATAATCTGGATTTATGATAAGAATGTATTTACAAAAAAAAAAAAAAAGTATAAATCAGTTATCTGACCTCCATAGTACATGCTTTGCTTATTTTGGGGTCAGGTGGCGCTGTGTGTAATATCCTGCGATATTATAAACAATTTATACATAATAAATAAATATCGTAGGACGTTATACACATCGCCATCTGACTTCAAACTAAGCAAAGCTTATACTATTTAACATAGTCTATGTTCCTATTTATATTCGTAGCAATGATAGCTCAGTGGTTAGCGCGGTAGGTTCGCATGCCGAAGGGCGTGGGTTAAAACCCCAACAATGAGCTTGAGCTGCCGGTGAAGGAAAACATCGTGAGAAAACCATAGCATGGTGGTAGGGTACTTTCTAGTACTCGGCTGGCTAGCTACCACCCTCAAGTTGAAAATCTGCCGCCAAGCATCTAACGGTGTGTTCCGGCAGCCTCGCTCGAGAGCCAGTTCCATTCCAGGCTAGGTGTGCTTTACCATCTTTGACCACACCTTCACTTAACATCAGGTGAGCTGTGGTCAAACACCTGGCCTGTCAACCATTAAAAAAAAAATATATATATAAAAAAAATATTTTTTTGTTTCTGCAAGGACAAAACTGATCGTTAGGTACTGGCATGTTTATTTATTATCTGATATTATACACATTTCTACCCGATAAAATATATCATATTCTAAAAAACAGAGGTACATGCCCTGGGATTTGAACCCAGGACCTCCAAATTTACATTTAGACAATCTACTGGCGCTGTGTGTATAGTCCTACGATATTTATTTATTATTTTTATTATTATTATATATTATTACTTTTACTTACTAGGCTACCGTAGCGCTATTGAAATTTTCGTCATTAATTAACACAATTTGTTCCTGTTAATATCCTTACATAATTGTAACCGACAACACTAAACACGATTGTTATCGTTCGTAATTTAATTTGGTTAACACATTTCGTTAATTTTAGTACAAAACGTTGTACTGTAATACGAGCTAATTGATGTTGTGGCTCTTACAGCAGTTGTAAATATTAGTAGCACGCGACAATAGGAATTCTTTTGTGAGTGAATGGTGGCATAGCGGTGGGAAAACTTGTCGACGAAAAATACATCGAATAAATAAATATCAATTTTCAATAGAGCAACCTTTTAGTTTACTTTTTTAATGTAAAACTTATGCGAAGAACGATACAATCTTCTGATGGTTAGAAGAAACATCCATGACTATTGCAGCCATACACAGAACTTTGTGTAACAAAACAAAGTCCAGAGCATCGCTAATTTAGCGACATTCAATGGTTGGTATCAACAGCCTGTAATTTAGATAGCTGCAATACACTTCAACTCTTCGAACCTAAACACAGTTATTTTTTAATGTAAAAGTAATGAGACGAATGAGACGCTTCCCTGATGATATCATCGCATCTCATTCGTGATGATAACGTCTTTCCATGACCATTGCAGCGATACACAGAATCTTGAGTACACAAATGCAAAACAAAGTCCAGGGCGTTGCTGTTTTGGCGCTCATTACTTTGAGAATTTCGATGGTTAGTCCCAACAGCCCAGTAATTTCGCTAGCTGCAGTACTTTTTTAACCGGAAAACAATAATGTTTACACACCATTGCTTAGCAGCAGAATATCTGGTATTGCGATGGTATCTACCTATACGATTTCCTGCTAAGGAGACCTACCACCAAGTAAAACTGTACTCGGTTTGGATTATTTTTTATTTATTTATTCAACACATAAACCAAGTTACAGTCAAAAAAATACGCAAAGGATCCAACTGGATTGCTAGAAAAGCATGAATTTCATCTAAATTCCGACCATGTCCGCAATATGGATCGAATATTTTCAAGCTCATACATTACATGACTGGATTTTAACAAATATATCAGTAATTTACGTTCACTTTTAACATTTAATGAACCCTATTCTACTGCTAGATATAATTATGTATATCACTTGCTATGTCGGGTATCAAATAAGTTAGACATAGACATTGTATCAACAGCAAATATCGAGGTGTGCTTGTATCATGAACACGGTCTTGTATACGTGAATGGATATACATTTTTTAACAACATCTTTCAAGTCCTCACGCAACTTAACAAATTATTTTCCTTTAGTTTGAGTGGTGTAGGTAATTACATTTTGTGTGTAGGTGGTAGATATGTGAATGCAACATCAAACTGTATGTCCTGATGTTCATATCATGAGTTTTCTGACTCATGCTGTGTAAAATAATTTGAAGAGGCATTCAACAGGTTGGACAGCTTTGTTGGCTCATTGGTATCTACCTTAAGATCTGTAGGGCGTGGGATTGATTTCCACCCAGGACAAACATTTTATGGTATAAAACAAATGTTTGTTCTGTGTCTGGGTTTTATTATTTATGTATTTACAAAAAGTATTTAAATATTCTACCAGTTGTCCGACTTCTATAGTACCTACAATCTTTGCATTGTTTGGGGTCAAATGGCGCTGTGTGTAATATCCTACAATGAATTTTTTTCCTCGTCAAAATTCAGAACTTTTGGTGACTTAAAAGCAATTATCAAATTTAAAAAACAAAATCTATATACTTATTTATATCGTCGTAACTTATTAACGTAATTAAATTAACACCTAAATGTAATAGCATTATTTGGTACTATACTAATACACTCCCCAAAGAGCAATTCAAACCGAATTCCTTTTTCAGTAAGTGCATAATATGATTAAAACTATCGATATAATTACCCCATCCCTATTGCTTGTTTACATGCAACGCCATCACGCGAATGAGTGGCGCTTCAAACTTTCCAAAATATTTACCAGAACACTTGTTTTCACAATTTATAATTAGCATTCCTAAAATAGGGCTTTTATTTTAAATATATTTTGTTGATTTGTATTTTTTCATATTGTGACATTAATAATTAAAATTACTTTTTGTTCTTACTTATATAGTCGTGTACTTTAACAATGATATTAATAAATTAACAAATTTTTTGGAGAACTGCTATTCGCAGATGTAATTTTTTTTTCATTGGCTTCATTGTTTGGTGCACTTTGTATACTATATCAACTATTTGAATCTGTTTCTTGAAAGTACAGTGAAAGTGTCTTTAAATTCATATTTCGTCGTAAACTACGTCATTGTTTAGCATCGGGCAAGATAAGGTCAAACGCAAACCTATACTAAATTTTTTTAAATACACACTGCTTGTTGTAACTTGAAACACTGGGCAGTTGCCAACAGATGGATGCGACTTAGTTCAATTCAATTTAATCTTCCGATACGATCTTTTATCAAATAACATACAGACTATCCTGACTATCCTATTTTGCCATAACTTGGCATGTGAACATACTTTTAACCTAGATAAATACTAAAACATACCCTAAGTTTTTGTGGTGATGGGCATGTATTATCTCTTACCATCAGGAGAGCGTATAGTTCGTCTCATTACTTTTACATTAAAAAAAGTGTTACAATGTCAATGTGGAAAAAATATCGAATAACACGTTAAATAAATTTATGGTAAACGTTAGGTCAGTTCTGTAGAAATATTTTGACAAAATTGGTGATGTACATTGTACATGGAAAATTGACGAAGAAACTAGAACGCTTATAACCTGTATTGAGCAGAATGAGCTGCCAATGTTTAAGAATATTTGCTAATCTAAATATTTATAAAATGAAACAAATTCTCAATTCAATTACAATTTTTAGACTAATAGTCCAGTCATTTCGTCCGAAAAAAAGGCAAATAAAAGAAAATGAATTTGCGCTTCTAATTTTTTAATATGTTGTAGGGGATACCTAGAAAAGCTTAACTTGAGATTGTCGACCAAGCTTTCCTAGGAGCTTTCGCCGCCATCTTGGAAAACGCTTAAAATTTGTTTTTCGGCAATAACTCGGCTATCCGATGAGATTTCGAAAATTTTTGTAGGACACTTTTTGTAGCTTTCTTTGTGCTCTACAATAACGCCCGAATCATTTTTCGCGTATCATGCATCGTTATCGAGATATCGATCGATAAAGTCAAAAATTTAGGACACAATTTTTGTTTTTTCCTTTTTTTTTCTTTGGGTCTTAATAAATATGAAAAATTGTTGAATTCAAACTTGTAGAGCATATTCAGACCTACAATTTCCTTCTTGGATTTTTTTATGTTGGACAAAAATTACGATCTCCAGCGCGCCGCAAAGTCGGTGAATCCACGCTCAGCGTCGAGCGAGCTGCTCGCTCGGTTGTGTCTGGATGTCGAATCGAATGGGAAATTGTTCAGGAAATTGATGGGATAAAAAATAAGTACATAGAGCAACAAATTAAGGATCACACAATAGTAATTTATTAAACAAATAATTTGTATGTGCAGTAAAAAATATTATTTTTTTACAATACAAAATAAACAAAACAAAATAAACGGAAAGAAAAATATTTTTTTCTGCACTCGAGTTAATACACTCGTGTTAATGAACTTCGACTTGCCGATGTTATAGAAAGATGATGTCGTGTCGCACTACTCCCGCCAACCAAAAGCGCTGTGCGTCAACACATTTTCCGGACGTATCTCCAAGTTCAAACCTGGCTCGGATTTTTCAAGGATCCACAAGGATGGGGTTGGCGACAGACCAATCGAGGGCTCGAACCAATCACCAGCACCGCCGAACCTGCTCCGCCTGAACTATTAAAGCTCATTTCCTGTAAGTGTAAAGGAAATTGTGAGGCCGCCTGTGGGTGCAGAAAAGCGGGAATCAGTTGCTCCGTTATTTGCATGCACTGCAGTGGGCAAACATGCAGTAACGTCGCCAGAGTCGACATTTTGCTTGACGACGACGACGATGTCTGTAACGATGATGATGACGATGCTCTCATCGAATCAGCATCATTTCCAACGTTTCAACAGACACAACAACTCGAAGAGGATACGGAGGACGAAGATCTTCAGCCTGGACCATCCAAGCGAAAAAAGACATGAAAAAAGTCCATCGTTCGTGTCTCGAGTGCAGAAAAAAATATTTTTCTTTCCGTTTATTTTGTTTTGTTTATTTTGTATTGTAAAAAAATAATATTTTTTACTGCACATACAAATTATTTGTTTAATAAATTACTATTGTGTGATCCTTAATTTGTTGCTCTATGTACTTATTTTTTATCCCATCAATTTCCTGAACAATTTCCCATTCGATTCGACATCCAGACACAACCGAGCGAGCAGCTCGCTCGACGCTGAGCGTGGATTCACCGACTTTGCGGCGCGCTGGAGATCGTAATTTTTGTCCAACATAAAAAAATCCAAGAAGGAAATTGTAGGTCTGAATATGCTCTACAAGTTTGAATTCAACAATTTTTCATATTTATTAAGACCCAAAGAAAAAAAAAGGAAAAAACAAAAATTGTGTCCTAAATTTTTGACTTTATCGATCGATATCTCGATAACGATGCATGATACGCTAAAAATGATTCGGGCGTTATTGTAGAGCACAAAGAAAGCTACAAAAAGTGTCCTACAAAAATTTTCGAAATCTCATCGGATAGCCGAGTTATTGCCGAGAAACAAATTTTACCCCTTTTTTCAACATGGCGGCGAAAGCTCCTAGGAAAGCTTGGTCGACAATCTCAAGTTAAGCTTTTCTAGGTATCCCCTACAACATATTAAAAAATTAGAAGCGCAAATTCATTTTCTTTTTTGAATGTACGTAATGACTGGACTATAATAGTAATTTAATTTAAAATCACAGTATATAATAATTATCAAACATGAAACACAAACAATAATCTCCCTTTAATAAGTGTTTTTAAATTATAATATCGTCAAACACTCCAGTGTTCCGCCTGCTAAAGTAAATTCACACAAAGAGAAGCGAGATTTATTCAAGACTCTCATCTCTGTGCGCGAGCTTAGTGTAATTTTGCTTGGAATAAGATGTGACATGCCTTTATGTGCGGCTCAATGCATTTTTGAACGAAAGAATTAACTTTACGTAATATAATTAACGTGAGATTTTCCTTTGGACACATTTTATACAGGTTTTTTTATGTAAAAAATAATAAGACGAACAAGACGCTCTCCTGATGGTAAGAGATAACGCCTGTCCATGACCATTGCAGCGATACACAGAACTTTGAGTGACGAAACAAATTCCAGTGCATCACTGCTTTGGCGCTCATTACTTTGAGACTTTCTATGGTTAGTCTCAACAGCCCTGTAATTTCTCTAGCTGCAGTACCTTTCTAACTGGAACACAGTAATGTTTACACATTACTGCTTAGCGGCAGAATAACTGGTATTGCGGTGGTTCCTACCTAGATGACCTCTTGCTAAGGAGATCTACCACCATGTAGAAGGAAAGAAGAACACCACAGGTGTTTTCACAGGTGTGTTTTCATTGGAGTATAACATACTGTTAGTGAGTTGTTTTTTATTGACAGGCTAGGTGTTTCTCCACAGCTTACCTGATGATCAGCTCAGCTATAACTTACAGTAATAAAACATATTGCCGTTGTTTAAACAGAAACGAAACCATTTTATCCATTAGAATGTATTAAATATCAATCAAAAATCACTTTGAAACCATTTACCGATATAGACAAAAATAAATTATTTATGTATCGATGAAATCAATTATTGTGTTCAGGAGTTTCATTATATTTAGCTGTAGTCACAGGTTCATGCATTGTTAATCAAATTAAAATAATAATGAAGATATTTATATTTGTTTTAATTTATTGATTTCATGATTTACATGGGTTTGGCATCTCTTGTTGAGTTTGAACGTTTTTATTTCATATATTTTCATACAAATGATTTAGATTCATAAAAAATACAAATTACTACACTAAACACATCATTGTATAACTTACATCATATTGTACATAATATATACATGTAATGCAATCTCAGAATAAATACTTAGTTTTAACTTTTTGGCATTTAACTATTTAATAAACATTTCAATGACTTTAAATTGTTTCAAATGGCCATATTTTTTTAAAGTTTGAAAACAAATAAAAATATTATGGACTAGTGGACGCTTTGCGGTTTCACGTTCACGTGGAAATATATGTACATACAAAAAGTAGCATATGTCACCCGGGGATAGTGTAGCTTCCCAACGGTGAAAGAATTTTTGAAATCGGTCAACTCAAACAAACAATCAAATCTTTCCTCTTTGTAATACCTAGTATAGATCGACGTATGCCCTCATAACGTACATAAACAGATGTTTTACTAATTAGTCGCGTCCTTAAATTTCGATAACAATTGGTCGTAATTTGTTCATCACAAACAAATGAATAAGAAACCCGAATGTAAATTTGTTTGTTCACCTATTGTGTAGTTCAGCGTTCACAACACAATTATAGCTAATTTGAAAATAGCATGATCTTATATTTGTGTGCGAGTATACACGCTGAAGAGCTGGATCAAGTCACAAGAAATCATTATAAAAAGCATAGAATATTTTATTATTGTAAAGTAGTTTCAATTACTTAATTTAGTTTAGTTATTAACAATATAGCCTATGTTACTCAGTGATAATGTAGAATTTCAATCATGAATGAATTATTCAGATCGGTCCAGTAGTTTCGGAGCCTATTCAATACAAACAAACAAACAAAAAACCAAATCTTCCCTCTTTTTAAATTTGTGTTGATATAGATTAGATCAATTTCACACTGTTACGTCGTCGTCTGCAGCTAGTGTTAGCAGCTCGTAAAAGGGTACTATGGAAAGGTTATGGTATCGTTTGGTTATTTAATTTAGTTTAGTAGCGTTCTACGATGTATACTGCATGTTCCCTTAACATTAGGTAGATAGCGGTCAAACACAAGCCTATTTATAAAATTATTTATCCAGTTAAAGAGAGAACACTAAAATTGTAATCGAATTAGTGTATATTAAATAAAATTAATTAATAAATTAAATTCTATATTAACACAGACTTTGCGAGACAGACAGGGCTTCCCTATTCAATTGCCGCTAAAAACTTTTCACGCGTTTAAATTATTTTGAGTTTGTAAAATTTGCAGATTTCATACATTATTCATAACATTTTTTTAGAGAACTTTTGGATATATTGTTTTATGTTTCTTCACGATATTTTCCTTCGCCGTTTGAATTCATCGGCAATACGCTCGTGACTTAAAAAAATCCAGAGGGGCGCGGTGTGGGATTCGAACTCAGGGCCTCCAAGTTGGAAGCCAGACGTTCTCTCAAATAGACTGCCATAACTTCACTAGGCTGCCGAAACTTCTAGATATTTTGTACGTTTTTTTTAACATTGCATACAGCGCCATCTGACGCCAAACTAAGCAAAACTTGTAATATGAAAGTCAGTTAACTGATACAATACTTAAAACTTTTTTTTTTGAAAATACATACTTATAATACAGTAACATTAAAATTTGTTTACCACAAAATGTTTGTCCTAAGTGGGAATCGAACCCACGCTCTTCAGCTCTTGAAGCAGATATACTACCAATGAACCAACAGGGCTGTCGAATTATGGCTATGTATTTATGTATTTACAATATATATATATATGTTTCCTATAGTACAAGCTTTGTTTAGTTTGTGACTAGATGGCGCTGTGTGAAATGTCGTTCAATATTTGTTCATTTATTCAATGTATCTTGTCATCTCAAGATACATTATTAGTACATTCCATTGTAAACAGGCGGCAGTGGTCAACAATGCTGTTAGAAGCTTATTACTTCAGCCGAAACCGAAGACGATTCATCAGTGTCAGTCGAGTCACCGCCGACACCGGGCGGGCCTGAGATAATAAAATACGCTATTCTGTTACTATAGACAACTGTAGATTGGAACAATAGCATAAATCTGTAGGACAATCATTGACTTTATAAAATAGAATATAGTACGAAACTTAAAAAGATATTGATTTTTTTAAGGATGACTATTGGTGTTTAGTCACAGTTCACCTGATGTTAAGGGACGGTGTGCTTGAAGGTAAACACCTCTAGCTCAAAATGGGAACTGGTTCTCAATTGAGGCTGCCGGAACATACCGTTAAGTGCTTGGTACCATTTTCAACTCTATATAATATGATGAGAAACTTTTTATTGTGAAACTAAGCATAGCTCGTACTATGGGAACCAGATAACTGACAGAATACTTAAATACTTTTTTTTTTGTAAATACATACTTATAATCCATACAGTACACCCAGACACGGAACAAACATCGATGTTAGTCACAAAAACGTTAGTCCTGAGTGGGAACCGAACCCACGCCCTTCATCTCTCGAAGAAGACATATTACCAATAAACCAAGGGCTGTCAACAATCAGGGATATATAACATGAACAAACAAATAACAAATGAAAGTTGTGTGAATTGATTTATGTGAAATACAAATAAAAACATCGTAAGTTTTTTCTTATTTATAGTTAGTATATAAAAGCAAAAAACAAACTTAGTACTTAGACTTCATCAGATCATCAGTAACTTAGATTTCATCTAAAAAAGAGCCGAGAATTTGGCAAACTTTATTATTCTAAGTAACATATTACACGAGTAAGACAAACTTGCAACAGAAAATACACAAGAAACACAAAAGAACTTGCAACAAGAAAAACACGAACATGTTTATCTAAAAGCAAAGTTCCAAAGACGGAACAAACCCACATCATCGGCTAAACAAAGATAAATCCGCAAATCACAAAAGTGAGGATAATCTATCTCTAATACCAAACTTTGACACTCCATCTACAAACTATAAATTTCTCGCGAGGAATTTTTCTCGGACAAAACTTCCTGTCGTAAATATTTTAAAGTAAGTTCAGAAGGAAAAGTGACATCGCACGTTGACGGGGAACTTCGGCCATCGAAATGGACCGACGAAACACAAGCCGAATGGGAAATACAAAAGTTTGCCGTTTGGCCGCAGAGACTTTTCCAGGACGACATCATTGACCGAAAATATTTCAGCATTAGCTCTTATACAAAAAAAACTACGGTTATTTAGCGTAAAAGTTTGACATGGTTTGTTTAAATAAAGAAATCAAATGCGTTTTGTAAACCAAACTCGTTTATCAATAAATTAGCTAAATCTTTCTAAAACATAATGTTCCGGTAAAACGTGTAAAGTGTTTTTAAATTATATCTTTAAAGTTCTAATAAAAACATTACTGCACTAGAATGTGATACAAGTCTAAACAATCTTCGCCGTATAAACTTTGTACTCAAAACTCTAGGCACAGCTGAAAACGCTAGGATAGAAAAATCATTTATTGTCTTTATAACCCTTTCAGCTACACTAAAGTACATAAAACGTATCATTATGTTTAAAACAACAATCTGACAGTTAATTTTCATCAAGTAGGTACCAATATAATTTCAAGTTCTAGTATTGTTTTGAGTAATAATAATAAAATTATACTGCACTCTGGTAAAATAAATATATACACGTGTTGCACTTCGTACGGTCAGAGAACGACTGAGACGTATTGAGCACTGGAGCTCATTCTATGATCTTCTAAAAGCGCTTCCTCTGGACGCGTCCTTTCATTTTATTTCGGTTGAACTAAACAATACATAAAATCTTTGCCAGTTCAATATGTGACTGATATACCTGCCTACAGCGGAAAGGACGAATGTATCGACCCGTAAAAACGTGAGCACCACAGGAAAGCACCCGAATCTTGTGATCCTGTCCACATATTACATCCCAATTATAATCGCGTCCGAGGGACGGTGGCCGGCTGGCCTTGTTACCCACTCACAAATAGCTTAGCAAGGGCCCGTTGGCCCAATTCAATTTTGCCGTTTCGGCGTCGGCCCTTAAAGCTTTTTAGTTTGCCGTTTTGGGACCATAAGCCTAAAAGTTTTATTTATGCGGTTTGACTGCTGCGGACAGTTCCATAACCTACACATACGTGCCGTACGTACGTAATAATTACGCGTTCGTTCAAGTGGCAGGTTTTTATACGTCACGGAGAGGTTACCATTTAGCTGTTTTTGTTTACTGTTAACAGGTTAAGTGTCTTGACCACGGCTCACTTGATGTTAAGTGACGGTGTGGTCAAAGATAGTAAACATACCTAGCCTGGAATGCTTGAGAGCCAGTTCTCTCAAGCGAAGCTGCCGGAACACACCGTTAGGTGCTTTGCGGTAGATTTTCAACTTAAGGATGGTAAAAAAGTTTTCAATTCAAGAGGTCTAATTGCTGATTTCATGTCTAAAAATTGTGAAATATATTTAAATAGACACATCAATTTGGAAACTTTGATAGCTCCTTAGTGAAAACATAATAAATTAGTTATTTTTCCATTAGTTAAATTAAAAAGAAAGTTGATTTTAAAGTTACTCCATCAAATTAAATTTCCAAGTAAGGGCGCTTTACAGCTGTCTCGAATAAGTTCTGATTACATTCCGTATCGACTGAGAACTCGAAACCAAACAAGATTTAGTCTTCTCAGCAAAATACGAACCAAAAAGAGGTTTTGCTTCGACCGACGGCTACCAGTCTTACCGAAGCCACAGACTACCTACTAAGGTAGATAACGCAAAGCCATTGAATTCTATGAAACTGAGAACTGCGGCTATGGATGCCGCGTTTATAGCATGAAAGGAATGTACAAGTTCACTAACAAAAGGCATCGTTTTAAAAACAAGTATAACTTTTTATAAAATGGAGTGAAAGGTATGTAAATAATGTTCTTCTGGGTTGTACGATAATTTACTTCTATCCCCTTTTTACAACAGGATAAGTAGAAATACGGTCCAATATTGCAGATGAATGTAACAAACGTCTCTCATTCGTACGGCTAAGGAATTAAACAAGCTGCAGGCTTCCTTCTTTCCTAGGAGATGTCCGGGTCATTTTGACATAATGTTATTTTTAAATATGAGTAGAAAAATTACTTGTGCCTTTGGTATTATGAATAAAATATTTTTATTGTTTTCTTTTTTTTTTATATCTCTACGACTTAATGGGTTTTACGACATGTGATGCCTGCCAAGCCGCGCTGTACCATCACCAATCCTTACATGGACTTTTCTCAGAATAAGGAGACGCCCACATTAAGCAGTTTGACAGTTTATAAAAACAAATCTGATCCAGACTGAATGGCGAATGTCCACTTTTTTTTTAAATTTCAAAACCATTTCGAGGAATAAGGTTAATGGTCACTATCAATTACGTAAAACCCGAAAATAATCACCGATTGTTTTTATTTTTAGCCTTAATTCAATAACCTTTATTTCACCTTAGTATGACGTCACACGAGGCGGAATGGAAATAAATGTCTGATGACAATAAATTTGGGAAATACAGTTTGTGGCTGCAGCTACATATCTATCATCTACACCAAAAATTTAACTACATCACTCGATAGCTAAAAGATCAAATAGTTTGTAATGTTGAGTGAGGACTCCAAACATTGAAATCTAAAAGTCTTTGTTGTAATTGATATATCCACACACGGTCGTGTCCACGACACAGTCCGTATACACCGTTTTTTTTAATAATCTTGCCTTGTCTACCATCACTCTTTGTCTGTGAAGTGCACCTATGCCCTGAATTATTTATTGACGCTGGCAATATACGTTCCACTGGACTTATGAATTGTACACATTTTAGCACTCATGCGCCCTTAATAAATAAATAGGCGGGAATCCAACGTGATGGGAAACTCTCACGGCATGTACAAAATAGAATGCAAGGGTAGGCCGATTTATCTTAATCTTACTTGTTAAAGAATGCTTGAACTTGCAGTAAAAATATGTTCGAAGACTTTTGTTTTTTCAAAAGCTTGATGGAAAAATGTTGTTTAACATTTTTACCAAAATCTTGTACACTAGTTTTGAGAATTTAAGAAAAAAGATAAATAAATGCATCAATCAATAAAATATAAAAAAAAGACAAAGTTGTTTTTGAAATTGATAAGTGTCATAGATGAGTGTTTAATTTTTTTGTTAGTTTATTGATTAATTTAAGATGCGTTAAGACCGGGGGTTAAGGCAAATAAATGTATTTCTTTTTTCCCACCCACTCCCGTAATTATTTGCACAAACACTTGAACACCACCATCATGCCACCACTAAACCACACCGCTGTCGCTTCAGGTGCCCGAAAAGCCACAATCCATCGGTTGCTGCGTGATCAATAGCGATACCAAAATTTTCCGCTTAATTCTCTATGGACAGAAAATTACTTCGGGAAAACACTTGGGCATCTCTAATATACGTCAAGAACCTCGTTCAAAGTATATCAGCCGTGAAAATACTCGATAAAACAATAAATTAATTTAAAAAAAATACGGACGATGTTTATTTAAGCGAGGACCTACCCTCAAAAAACTTTAAAAAATTACGTAATAATAATACTATTTACACTTTACTATGGATACTGACGTGCTTTTGACACATTTTTGTTTTACTTTTGCGTGATTACTCACGTTTCATTTTACGTTTTACAAACGCGCACGCTGCGAAGCTGGCCGGGACCGTGCGCGCGTTTTACTGAGTTTTGTCTCCATGATGAAAGTTACCAAATGTAATTGAAACTATAGTCGGGAGTTGCCGATGAAATTAAACTAGGTACAAATTTATAAAAACAACCTTACTTTACACATCAAAGATATCATGAGTTATAAACATATCTCCGAATTAAATAATTGAAACGTTTAGAGGAGGCTTGATGTGACCAGAATGCTGGCATCTACTTTGGTCAAAAGCTTAGCATTGTCATCCAGCGTGGCAATGCTGCCAGCATTCTGGCCACATATCCCTCCTCGGACGGACTTTTAGATTAAGTTTTTTTGTACAAGAATAGTATTAATTTAAGATGTTTTTTTTATTGAAATGTATTGTATACAAATCGTAGATCTTCGATACAAAATATTACGCACACATCTGTATGTCTAATAGATTCTACGGATACATGTAAAATACCTCATTGATATTAAGGTCACACCAAATTCCTATCAAATTGTTCAATTTATCGTCCCCTCTAATGACAAAGTTGTTGAAGTGTAAACCCGAGCGGAGTAACTGTGCCCGACCTACTGACATCTATCGTATACGCTGGACTGGTAAATTTACTCTGTTAGTTTATTTACTCTGATTAGGGACGTGTTTGACCACACCCTGCCTTTTGTTAAGCAGTAGTGTGCTTTAAGACAGAACACACTTCTAAATCAATATAATCTGGATTCGAAAACACCTATATTGTCTTCTCAAGCAACGATTGAAAATATTATTGAAGTACGATTGAAAAAAGTTGAACTTTTTATTTTTACTGATTTGTCAAAATCTTGATGATATTATCGCCATTTTGTCGCTGGTATTTGTGCAACAGCAGTTTGTGTCTACGGAACTGACGCTGTGCCATGTTCTTATTCTTATTCTTATTCGGAATGGGGGCGATGAGTCCTGCACTGACGTCCCGCTTGGGGTGTATTGTGCATTTCCCCCTGCCAGCGTCTACCCGAGCCAACCCAGCTCCTTGAAGTACCGGAGCGAGGCTCTGGGGCGCTGGCAAAGTAGCTCCAGTGGATGAGATGGAGTTAAGCATGATAGCGAAAAGCAGTCTGCCTGTTGCGGGGATTTGGATGTGGTTTGTGAGGAAGCTGCTTCATGCAATCTAGTGAGGATCCTAGTTACTTCTGTGGCTTTGCAATGCCACAGCTGTGCCATGTTGTAATGAATGGATATACTAGTTTGGGGTGTAACGAACTAAAAATGAGTCATTGTAAACAACTTTTATTACGGACGCAACACTGAATTCATAAAAAAAAACTAGCTATTCCATAGATAAAAGTCAATTATGCTCTACAAAATATCTGGTTGAATTTTTTTCATGATTTAAAAGTTGTGCCCATAGTTAAAGTTGTTTATAATGATGTGTACAATGACTCGCTTTCGGCTTCGTAGACCCAAAGCTTTAATCCCTGTATAGTTTTAGTTCGTAAATAAAACTTTTTTTTATGGTTGACAGGCTAGGTGTTTGACCACAGCTCAGCTGATGTTAAGTGAAGGTGTGGTCGAAGATGGTAAAGCACACCTAGCCTGGAATGGAACTGGCTCTCAAGTGAGGCTGCCGGAACACACCGTTAGATGCTTGGCGACAGATTTTCAACTTGAGGGTGGTAGCTACCCAGCCAAGTACTAGAAAGTACTCTGCCACCATGCTATGGTTACCTCACGATGTTTTCCTTCACCGGCAGCTCAAGCTCATTATTGGAGTTTGAACCCATGCACTTAGGCATGCGACCCGACCGCGCTAACTACTGAGCAATCATCGCTAAACTATACATGGCTATTGAGACTAACCATCGAGTTTTAAAGTAATGAGCTCTAAAGCAGCGATTCCCTAGACCTAATTTTTGTTGCTTAACGTTTTGGGTAGCGTTGCAATGGTCATGAAAATTATCTCGTATGGTGGTACAATTTCAATCAACAAATAAATTTTTGCCATTTATGGACAAATTGAGCATAATTTTACAGTGAATTCACAGCTACTGGCATTTATTTAGGTCTTTACTTGCGGGAAATCACAATTGCTTGAATAAAACAGTAGATTATTAAAATTATGCTCCATTTGTCCATAAATGGCAAAAAAATCTTTGTATGGAAATCGAACCACCTTATTATCAAGAAAGCCATTAATTTTACTTAAAAATATAGTTTCAGAGACGTACGTAAGAGCCGTTAAAACCTGCACGAGCAGTTTAATATCATAATTTGTCTAGCGTACTCGTCTTATAGAGGTAGCCCGACCCGATAATACCCGTTAGGGCGATTGTTTAAACTTATCTAATATCTTTAAAATGATTAGATTTATCGATCTACTTTCAACCGACTGTTTCCTTAGATTTCTGTTGCTTTATATTTATTTATTTATTTTTAATTTAAAAAAAAGCCTTTTATTTCCTACTTTACATCGTTTTTTTAAAAATGACATTAAACATACCAAAACCATTATATATTGTGTCAATATGTGCCAATTGTTTATGAAAATAATGCCACTAATATTATAAATGTGAAAGTTTGGATGGATGGGTGGATGTTTGTTACTCTTTCACGCAAAAACTACGGAATGGATTTTGACTTGTAACATTGGTTATCATCAATAAAATAAAGATAAAATCAATAAAATATTTGTATTTTTTTTTTTTTGACATTACACACAGTGCCATCTGACCCCAAACTAAGCAAAGCTGATAACTGATAGAATACTTAAATGTTTTGTAAATACATACTTATAATAAAGAAAAAACAGAACACCCAGACACAGAACAAACATTTGTTTATATCACAAAATGCTTGCCCTGAGTGGGAATCGAACCCAAGGTCTTCAGCTCTTAGAGCAGACATACTACCAATGAACCCACAAGGCTGTCAAAAGTCCAGTAGTTTCGGAGCCTATTCAATACAAACAATCAAATCTTTCCTCTTTATAAAAGTATAGATAAATAAATAAATATCGTAGGACTATACAGTATACACACAGCGCCATCTGGCCCCAAACTAAGCAGAGCTTGTGTGATAGAAGTCAGAAAACTGTTTGCTGTTGAGACTAACCATCTAGTCTCAAAGTAATGAGCGTCAAAGCAGTGATGCCCTGGACTTTGTTTTGTTACTCAAAGTTCTGTGTATCGCTGCAATGGTCATGGACAGGCGTTATCTCTTACCATCAGGAGAGCGTCTCGTTTGTCTCATTACTTTTTACATAAAAAAAAAAAAAAAAAAAAAAAAAAACTGATAGAACACGTAAATACTTTTTTTTTGTTTTGTTTGTAAACACGTACTTATAATACATTCAGAACACCTATACACTGAATAAACATTTGTTTAGTCACAAAATGTTTGCCCTGAGTGGGAATCAAACCCACGCCCTACAGCTCTCAAGGCAGATATACGACCAATGAGCCAACGGGGCTGTCAGATAGATAAATAGATGAATAATCCCGCATAAGTAAAATAAAACAAGGTAGTTTTTTTTATAAAATAAGGTACCCATATCCTCTACGTCATATATGTATAAGTAGATACGTAAGTCTATCGTCCCTTAAATTTTTGACAAAGTTCGAATATCAAGCAGGTCTGTAGAGTAGAGCCACTCGGGCGTGCGTGCTCTCCTTAATGAATGAATGCCCGACCGAAATAGCTCGAAGACCCGAAAGGCCAACTGCCCGATATTAAATTGTTACGTGTAACACGACCTACGTGTCTCAGTTGCTATCAACCAGGGAACTTTTATCACTAATTCAGGAGATCGATAAGGCTGTGTGCCACTAGGACTGCTGTTGAGATAATGAAGTAATATTAAATGATCGATATTGACAGCCCTGTTGGTTCATTGGTAAGTAATTGTAATGTTTTTGTTTTTATTGACATTTCATTATATTGACATATGTAATTATTTTATAAGTGACATATTATTTCATTGACATTTTCGTTGTATTGACATATGCTACGATTTTGATATTTTTAAATATGAATGGAAAAATGACCATGGAACAAAAAAATTTGAAAGAAAAATGTAACTTTGGTGTTATTAATAAAAGATTTGTATTTGTATTTGTAGTATGTCTGCTCCAAGAGATGAAGGGAATCGAACCCATGCGGGTTCGATTCCCACAAGATGAAAACCTGTGATCTAGCAGCATCTTTCACTACACCCTCACTTAACATTGATAAGTTGTGGTCAAACACATACCTAGTCAGCTACTAAAAAAACTTGGCAGTCATGCCGACAGAAAAGATAACTTTAAACACGTCACATAAGCATGTCGGTGACGCGCCTACAACTTTTGCCCCTACCAAAAAAATCGCTTAAAGAGGCTAAAAAGTTTTCTCTTCAAAAATTGTACGTTATGTCGTAGAGGATTTCAACCCTAAGGAATCGGCTCGACCATCATACACCGCAATAATAGATGATTCATTATGACCTTTATCAAACTTTGACGTTCAAGTGTCTTTAATGTAAGGATGTACAGTCAGGCTATGTTTCTGATTTAATATTAACAAATTTAATTCAGAACAATTGACAATTAATATTGACATTTGGAACTTATTAATTATTTAAATATAATCTTTTAAATGTTGAGATATTCTTTAGGTAGTATTAATTCTAAGTGTGAATAAATAATTTAATTTTATATAAATTTAAGAACTTCATAACATTATTTATAAAAAAAACAATAAACCAGTGGTAGGATACTTTAAAGTTGACAGCCCTGTTGGTTCAGTGGTAGAATGTCTGCTTCAAGAGCTGAAAGGCGTGGGTTCGATTGCCACCCATGACAAAACTTTGTGATACAAACAAATGTTTCTTCTGTGTCTGGGTGTAGAATAGAATAGAATAGAATATAACTTTATTATACACCAAAAACACAGATCACAATTAATACAAATAGGAAACAAACAACAAACAAAAAAAAAAAAGAAGATATAATAATATAACAAAACAATAGAATAAATGATGTATAAGGGCGGTCTTATCGCCTAGAGCGATTTCTTCCAGACAACCAGGATTTCTTCCTTTCTTCCAGGTGTACTGTATGTATTTACAACAAAAAAAAGTATTTAAGTATTCTATCAGTTATCTGATCTCCATAGTACAAGCTTTGCTTAGTTTGGGGGCAGATGGCGCTGTGTGTAAAAAAAAAGTACTCGGCTGGCTAGCTTCTATCAGTTGAAAATCCGCCGCCAAGCCCCTAACGGTGTGTTCCGGCAGCCTTACTTAAGAGCCATTTTCATTTCAGGCTAGACTTGATTTACCATATTCGACCACACCGTCACTTTACATCAGGTACGCTGTCTGTCATGTGGTCAAATACATAGCTTAAAATCTTATAATAAAAAAATAAGACGGGAGCTCTAAAAAGCGACACCGCTTTATGGTTGATATTCCAAAAGCTCAAACTAAGCGGTTTGATTCCACCTTCTTCATACGTACCGCTAGACATTGGAATCTGCTGCCCGAGTGGGTGTTCCCCGATGGATATAGTCTGGGTTCCTTCAAGCCGCGAGTGAATCGGTTTCTTCTAGGCAATCGTGCCACCGTAGACCGCATCTTCGCTTAACATCAGGCGGGATGGCGGCCAAATGTAAGTAATTATAAAAAATAAAATATAGTAAACCGTACAGAGACGTTGCCACTCCGAGCCTCACGCGGCCGTGTTCCCGCGCGTTTCCTCGAGTAGGCACGTACAACCCTTTCGCTCGCACCTACGCGTGTTCCACGCTCGGTCCCTTTCTACCGACGCCGCCCGCCAAGCGGTCGTGCGACATCTACCGCGCGAAGCCAGTCGTCTCCTACTCTATTCCCGATCGACACGGTTGTACGCGCGCGCTTAACCTAACCTACGAACTTTCATTTTCACTAATTTTGTATGTCTGGTGGACAATAAACTGTTCCCTGAGACTTTCTCATGTTTTACTTATATGCCCCTCAAAAAAAAAAATTCTTCTTTATAACCTGGTCGAATACAGTTTTTACATCAACTATCAACTACGTCGTAAGCGGCTATCGTGTTACTGTGATAAATGGGCCGGTTTCTTATACACTTTACGGTCTCACTCCGGCTAACTACTATCTAGATTATTATGAGTAGTAGAGTAATAAAAAATACTACGCCCACTCCTTCAGGCCCTAATACACTATTACAGAAGGTTATGATTTGTAATAAGAGGCCAAATCTTTTTTGTATATAATGTGTTATTTATAGGATACTATGGTGAACAGTAAAACTATAACCAAAATTGAGTTACTTAGAAAAGAGTTGAGTTTTATTTTAGTAAACAAACTAGCTTTAACACTTTTACAAAACATTCTTTAACATTAGTTAATCACAATTTTCACCTGAAAAGAGAAACAACATTTAAAGCTATTGTTTCCCCAGTTCTTATAAATCGTTATTATTTTAAATTACAATACAATTTTCATCTATTTAACTTGACATAATCTCTATATTTACCGTGCTGTCAATATAACAGACCGCTCCACAGAATCAAACAAGTTCACAGATAAATGATTATACTTCGAAGTTATTACGCGGCAAATTCAAACTGTACAAATTAAATGAAGTGTCACGCACTTTGTTTACATGTATAAGCGTCTACAGATTTTGGTAACATCATTAAAAAAAAATTAAAAACACTTTATTAATGGTAACAAATAACATCTGGAAATTGCGTCGTGAGTCGTACTGACCACGCTCTTTTATAATAATAGAACTATAGCTTCACTAAAGTTTTGACGCAGAAAGACACTTTCGCAAAATGTCAAAGTTAATTTCTCAGAATGACATTTTCGCTCAAAGTGACTATTGAGAAACGTCATTTTCGCAGAATGTCTGTAGCAATTAGGTGCTATACAAAGCACTTAAAACTTGTTTTGTGAGTGTTGTTCAGAAAATAATAGTGGCAAGCAATTGGTAATTATATGAAAGTAACTATTAAATACAATAAATAAATTATTCAGTAAAATGGTATATTTTTACTTTACAATTAATGTGGTCGAATAAATGACGAATGACGTTTAGCGAAAATATCGTTGTGTGAAAGTTACATTATGCGAAACTGGCCTTTATTACTACGACATTTTGCGAAAGTGACGTTCTGCGTCAAAACCACGCTAACAATGTTAACAGACGTCCATCATAGTAAGATCTATTCAACATTTAGTGACGTAACTTCTAATAAATTTGTAATCTATGCACCGAACGACTTTAGTAACGATAGGTTTCAGCTATCTAGGTCGTGTGTTGTGCTCGGAATTGCCTAGTTTAAGGCTTAAGTCGGGCTTATGGGCTGTCTGGTAAGAATGTCGTGGCGTTACGACGTGGTGTATAGTAGGTATCTGTGGGAAGGATTGTTTAATTTAGAGAGCGTTAATTTTTACCCGAATACCTAACAAGATTTTTGAATGTACTTAGTTTTTAGGGTTCCGTACCCAAAGGGTACCCCTACGGGACCCTATTACTAAGACTCCGCTGTCCGTCCGTCTGTCAGTCTGTTCGTCTGTTACCAACAAATACTAAAAAACAGAATAAAATAAATATTTAAGCGGACTCCCATACAACAAACGTGGACCCTATGTGCGCGTGTCCGACTCGCACTTGGCCGGTTTCTTTATTACACGACTGCTCGAAAAAAGGAGAGTGAAGTTTTCAGGGTTTATGTATGTAAGTTTATTGTTTATATGTGAGTTTCTTTATTCCACAATAATTTAAACAATAAAATGTTCAAATCATCCAGAGTGAGTGAGTGAGTAGGTACCTACTGTCTATAATTTTAGAAAAAAAAATGTTTGACAGTTTGTGTTCTTTTTTAGACAAATGAGAGTAATAAATTGTCTCCTATTTGGATAACACAACCTCTCCACGACCATTGCGGCGGTACCCAGCACTTTAAGAAACAAAACAAATTCTTGAGTAACGCTGTATGTTTTTTTTTTTATAATAGATAGGCTAGCTTTTGCGTTTACATTCATAGTAAGCCACATTTCGAGGAAACCTTTATAATATGGAGATAAAGTGCCCTCTAGTAATCGATTGACTAGCTACCAACCTCGAATTGAAAATGTGCCGCCATACACCTAACGGTGTGTTCCGGCGGCCTTACTTGCGAGTTAATACCATTCCAAGCTAGATCTGTACCATTAGAGTTACCATTTGACCATCTGTACCATTGACAGCCCCGTTAGCTCATTGGTAGTATATCTTCCTTAAGAGCTGTAGGATGTGGGTTCGATTCCCACTCAGTGCAAACATTTTATGAAGAAACAAATGTTTGTTCTGTGTCTGGGTGTACTGTATGTATTATAAGTATGTATTTATTTACAAAAAAAACAAAAAAAGTATTTATGTATTGTATCAGTTATCTGACTTCCATCACACAAGCTCTGCTTAGTTTGGGGCCAGATGGCGCTGTGTGTATAGCCCAACGATATTTATATTTATTATTTCTGACTACACCGTCACTTAACACCAGGTGAGCTGTGGTCATCTATCCTATCACCAATAAAAAAAGGCATGGCAAACTTTAAATTTGAGAGAGTATGCAGATTCACGTAGACCATTAATTTTCTTGTCCGCTCATTTGACTTCCTATGTTTTCGCTATGTTTTCCGTCATCAAAAAGCGCGTAGTGCGAGTTTTTTTTCATTTCGTGCGTAAATTCCAAAGCACTCAGGAACAGATACTTCACGTTGTACGAATTAAGCCCACCACTTCGGCAATATAAGACGAGCGCTCTCCTAATTATAGGCCACCAAAGCATTTACTGCGAATGAGTGTAAGAGTTATTACTAAAATATTATTTCCCCATTTTATGCGAGCTATTTCAAGAGACCATTAAAAATCTGAGAATTTGAAGCCATTACAAGCCACTCGGCATTTGATTCGCGATTTTATTTCGCGTTTAATATCTTACACAAGCAGCGCTTTCTTGTTCACAACATTGTGACGCCTCCAAAATACTAATGTTCAACATTTACTGACGCTATTAACATTCTAATAACAATTCTCAACTTTATAGTCTATAAAGCATTTTAATATCTGATCGTTTGATAAATTATTCAATTTACCAGATTATTGCGTTTTGCGAAATAGTTGTAACAACGATCTTAAATGTAAGGATATGCTTCTCCGACCAGTTGCTGAATAAAATCAGTTCTCGTATCGACCTAGAAATGATTACAAATTACTTACTTAAATACAGGTTATAAATTAGTAATGTCACAGACGAGCCAAGGTTTACCGAAAAACAAGTTTAAAAGCAAATTTAAAAAGTAACTAAATAATCAATACTCGGTAGTATTGAAAAACAAAAAAACACAAAAAATTTGATCCGATCGGACACAGGATAACCTTGGCTCGGTCACGACATTTTAGAGTCCATTGAAAACAAATACACATACACAGATATATATGTATACGTATATTTGATAAGTACACATACACACATAAATATAATACTGGAACAGATGCATTATTTTATCCATTAGCGTTCGATCTAACAAAAATCTTAGCCGATTTTATCTTCTTATTCTTATTCGGAATGGGGGCGATGAGTCCTGCACTGACGTCCCGCTTGGGGTGTATTGTGCATTTCCCCCTGCCAGCATCTACCTGAGCCAACCCAGCTCCTTGAAGTACCGGAGCGAGGCTCTGGGCCGCTGGCATAGTAGCTCCAGTGAATTAGGTTATATTTATTAATATTATTTTTTTTTTTATTTTTTTATTCAAAATAGGTTCGCGTTTGACCACACTCTGCCTGATGTTAAGCAGTAGTGTGGTCTAAGATGGAGCACGCTTACCTAGAAGAAACCTATTCACTCTAGATTATATTTTTAGTTACTTAGTATTTGTTGTTATAGCGGTTTTATCTTATTACCCTCTTCTCTTATTTACATCCCATCAGTAATAAGCATAAATATAGCATATTCAATTTGTAACTAAGTTTACAATGTAGAATTGTTATAGATACATAGATAAACTCACTTGTGAACATCACTCACTTGTGGTCATGGACAGGCGTTATCTCTTACCATCAGGAGAGCGTCTCGTTCGTCTCATTATTTGTCACATAAAAAAAAAAAAAATCACTTATTCGGCACCGTAGAGAACGTTACATATGGCATGTCCTTAGTGTTTGTATAAGTCAATGTATGGAATTGAAATAAGTGTTCAGTAGGAGTTAAGCGTAGTACTACTATTTATTCTGTGTTTAAGCTTTAGTGTTTAACAAATGCGCTCGATCTAAACCCAGAGCGGTTTGAATAGAGTCGCTCGAGCGATTTATTCCGCACTTTAATAAATTTCCGACTGATTTGCTTTACGAGATCCTATTTCATGAGGTTTTTTATAGCTTTAAGGTGGTTCGATTTCCATACAAACATTTTTTTTCCATTTATGGACAAATGGGGCGTAATTTTACACTGAAATCACAGCTACTGGCATCTATTTTGTTCTTTATTTGCGGTAAATCACAATTGCTTGAAAAAAAACAGTAGATTATTAGCATAATCTACTGTTTTATTCGTAAACACATAGATATTTATATTTACATACAAGTTAGTACTCAAGCAATTCTTAAAAAAAAATCGTTTTAAATTCTGTTTATAGTATTTTGTTTTTTAATAATATTTTTAGGGAGCAGACATTGGTTTCCGAAATACAGTTATCACTAGGCCAATGGGGTTTTGTGTCCAAAATGTATGCCAAATAAATTGATTATAATTTGATTGGCAAAATGTGTAAATATATCTTTGTATATGTAGAAAATTCAATGTTTTATAATATAATCATTGAACAAGTCACCAGAATAAAATGCATCCGTGCTAAACCGCAATATTTAAAAGTAGACGTAACAAAAAATTAGTAACAGAAAGATAGTGTCTGAGACAATTACTGTTGTTATCGTCAAGAACTAAGTCTGTGCAATAGTTCAGTCAGATTATTGTTGAAAAGCATTTAGTTAACCAAACAGGTTTGACCTTAGGTCAGGTTTAGGTTAGGGCATTTACACTAACTACCTAGGCAAACTTGCTCAGACTCTAGAACTATGAACATCAGTTAGTATTGAAATATTTGGTAGTAAAATTAGGGGTTAGTTTACATCGTTATTAATTAATTGTAGCATAAATATTTGATATGAGAATTTTCACTATATGTACAACGTAAAATCACTATGGAAGAATTTTTTAAACTTCACCCCTAAAAATAAGGAAAGGTAAAATAAGGTATGAACGTTTGGAAGTTCATCATTTCAAAAAAGCACAAAATTGCATGTACCTGCTTCAGTTTATAAATATGTAAATAAATATACGCTGACATCGGTGTTTTTCAATATTTTACTCCTAAAAGGGGGAAAATAAAATTTGAAATTGAAACGGGAAGTTCAAGCTTTAAAATACTAAATATCCACGCGAGAGATGTCGTGGGCAACAGTTAGTTAATTATGATAATACAGAAGCAGGTTAGCAAAGGCGCTTCGCCGCGGTCTTTCAGTAGGTAATTACAGTTAGCTCGGGCTAATTGAGATCCACATGTTGTAACGTCATGAGTATCAGATCTTGTAATTATTAGGTATTGGCTTTTAGGGTTGTAATTACTGTACTTAACCACTCCACTTTATTAGAAATCTAATTATTAATTGGGTAATAACTTGTTATGAACGTGAATGTTGCTGTATTTAATCGTGTTATTTGGAAATAAGGTCATGTTGACAGGTATTCGTACAAGATTTTATTAATTAAAAATATGTTTGCTTTTTTGATTGCCTGATGTTCAACAAATATAAGAAATAATATGTAGAATAAAAAACCTATCATAGTTTTTTTTTCATGATCTTTAGAGATCGCTGTAAGCGATAAGGCCGCCACTTGTGGCACTAGTTAATAAGGTTTTTTGTTATCTGTACTCTTTTCTATTTATGATCTGCACAATAAAGAGTTATATCTATCTATCTATCTATCTATAAATAAATACGTGGTAGACTCAAACTCCGAGGGTTCCATAGCATTTTGCAAACAAAAACAGCACAAAATAAAACAGTGTGCTTTCTTCGATTATGTTCAAAATGTTTTAAAATTCAGTTTTTGTTATTTGTTGTTAGCCAGATTTCTATAATCACACATAATTAGACAAATAAATAACTGTTCTAGGGCATTGCACATAACGCCGTCTAGCCTCAAACTAAGCAAAGCTTGTATTATGGCAACTACATAACTGATACAATACATTACTATAATATAAACTTTTTCATATATACTTATAGGGCTGCGCTTGACCGCCAACTCACCTGATGTTAAGCTAAGAAACGGTCTACGGTGGACCTCGCTCGCCTAGAAGACACTTATTTACTCGCGACTTGAAGGCACCCAGATTGTATCTATCAGGGAACACCCACTCGGGCAGCAAATTCCATTCCATTAAAGAAAAAATGCTTGTCACACAAACGTTCGCCCTGAGTAGGAATCGAACTCACGCCCTACAGCTTTTGAAGCACTACCAAATAAGCTAACAGGGCAGTTCATTTCAGACCATGTCAGTATTTTGCACTTTTTGTTTTCCTACTTAGACTAACTATCAAAAGTCTCAAAGTAATGAGCGCTAAAGCAGTGATGCACTGACCTTTTGTTACTCAAAGTTAGTCGCTGCATTGATATAATAGATGCGTTATCTCTTACCATCAGGAGAGCTTCAAGTTCATTTCATTACTTTTACATTAAAAAAAGCGAAGAAAGGTATAATAGACCCTAATTTACCTAATACGCACACACATCTCGTCGAATCCCTGCCATCACTCACGGGCCCGGAAGTGTCAAAAATAAACAACTCATAACACAAAATAAAATGTGATAAAAGTTTCGGTAAAAAATAGCGACGATAAAACGGCCATTATTGTGGTAAATGCCATCTGTGGGGCCGCGGGGATTCACCGCGTAAATTAATCACCAAGACAGGACAAGGGACAGGACACTGTCCGCCGACATGCTCAGAACTTTCGCCGTACTCTCATGGAAATGGTCCTTTCACAATTTAACCTGATGGCTTATCTGTAAATAATTCATTTTCTGCTTATACTACTCATAGCTCTTTTCAATTATCATCTTCATCATTTCAGCTGTAGGACGTCCACCGCCGGACATAGGCCTCCCACATTGAGTGTCACAAAGACCGGTTGGAAGCGGCTCGCATCCAGCGCGTTCCTGCGGTCTTTGTTAGGTCGTCTGTCCAACTTGCGGGTGGACGTCTTACAGGTAGGACGTTTGGCGTGGATATTAATTTGGCATTGTTCTTAATGATAAATGTTGGTATTTATGTAAATATTGTGTTTATCTTGTTTGGTAGCTAGAGAAACACACCCCGTTGTTTTACCGAGTCCTATCCGTACAAAGGTTGCTTAAAAGAGATCGTTCTAAGCGTTAAGGTCGCGGATTGTTACAGTTAATTTAAATGTTTGTATTACATTAATTGTCTTATTATCTTGCAAATTGTGGAATGGACTTCCTTCTGCCGTATTCCCGAAGAGTTACAAGATTAAGGTTTTTCAAAAGGCGTGTTCATAGAATCTTAAAAAGTCGGCAACATATTTGTAGTGCTCCTAGTATTGCACATACCCATAGGCGACTGTGATTGCTTTAAGTCTACTAGTAAAAAAACATTAAATGAGTAGCATATTTATCACTTTACTCTATGTAAGAGAAAAAAATATTATTAACTTAATAGTGTTACAATCTCTTTCGTCTGTTCTTAAGATGTATCGTGTTTTCCATTCTTGGTTTCCTGGAAGAGATCGCTCTTAGCGATAAGGTTGCCACTTGTGACACTAGCTCATAAAACTATTTTGTTTTCTGTGCATTCTTTTATCTATTTTTGGTGTGTACAATAATAATTAATAGTTTATATATATATATATATATATATATATATATATATATATATATATATATATATATATATATATATATTTAAGCAAGCTCAAACCAGAACTTTAGAGTAGTTCTAAAAAATCCTACTTCTGATGCAGACATCGCAGCACAATAGGCTACCGCCCAATCATTCTAGTCTCATTAATGCCCGACTTTGGTCCTCTATTCAACTTACTTCGGCCTTTATTTGAGTCAGTTTGGCCTCTATTCAAGTCGGATACGCCCATTGGCCAAGAAGTTTGCTCAGCCCAATAGTTTAGGGACATCTCCGGCTAATGAGACGACATCTGCCTTCATTATCTCGCGGGATTAACAAGATGTGTTTATTTGCATCAAGAACTTGATTTTGGAGATACGAATTGATAATTTGGAGAGCGGTCCGCGGTGAATAGCTATCACAATTTTTGTTATTTGTGTGAACATAAACGTTCGTCATCATCATCATCAGCCTATCGAAGTCCACTGCTGGACATAGGCCTCTCCCAAGACACGCCGCTCAGCTCGATATTCGGCTTTTCGCTTCCATCCACCGCCAGCTGTCCTACGTATATCGTCACTCCAAAGATTACCCTAATACATAATACATTACCCTATGTTATTGGGGACTTAAACGGTTTATTTACAAAAACTAATTAACATTATAACATAAAAATTACTGTTTGCAAATTTATGAAAACAACTTAATCAAGAGTCCATAATAGAGAAGAGAGAGAAATATAAAATTCTCACTCTGGATAAGGGCAATTAATGGTGTCACGTCTTTTTGAGTTTTTTTTTATTGAAGCTCGACAAATCACGACAAATTGTCCCCATTTCAAATTTTAAAGCCTTGAACATTGATGTCGATGGCTCGATGTAGATCGATGCAAAGGTAAACGTGCTCCATCTTAGACCGCACAACTACTGAGTACCAGACAGTGTGTAATTGATTTTTTAAACCTACATAATTTGCGTACACAATAAAAGAAAACGCAAGAAGAAAAAAAAGAGATTCATTTCTTTTACATAATTAGAAACAACCAAGGTAGGGTTGTCAATTGACCAGCTGTCAACTACAGTCAATAACAGGCACTGACAGTGACAGTGACAGTTTCCGTAAACGCACTGCGGGATTAATCCGAAATCATTAATTAAACTGTGCACGGAACTGGCTCCGTGAATGCAACTATACAGGCGGGAAATTACTGTTCTAGGTATGATGTTACTCTGGACAAAGGTCGCCATTGTTATCCATATTGGAAGCACTGGGCGAAATAAGCTGCCTACATGGTCGGTTGATAGATTAAATAGAAACTGTAAAATAGAGTTCTAAGTTTGTGTAACCGTATGCTGGAATAAATAACGGTCTTCTAGATCTTAAGATGTAGCGATGGTAGCTCAGTGGTTAGCGCGGTAGGTTCGCATGCCGAACGGCGTGGATTCAAACCCCAACAATGAGATTGAGCTGCCGGTGAAGGAAAACATCGTGAGGAAACCATAGCATGGTGGTAGGGTACTTTTCAGTACTCGGCTGGCTAGCTACCACCCTCAAGTTGAAAATCTGCCGCCAAGCATCTAACGGTGTATTTCGGCAACCTTCTGTCAAACATTAAAAAAAAAAAGAAACATACTACCCAACTATATAAAACGTTTGGCAATTTCTTTAAGTGAATTACCATAGTAAAGACTGAATTAGATTTGGTTTTTGACTTTTCAATCCCACTAATATAAATGTGAAAGATTGGATGGATGGATATTTGTTACTCAATAACGCAAAAACTACTAAACAGATTTGGATGAAATTTGGTATGGAGGTAGCTGAAACCCTCCATTACCACATAGGCTACTTTTCATCTGGAAAACATGTAGCGAGTAACACCTCTGGGCGCAGCTAGTGTAAGATATGCCTCAAAAATCGAAGATAAGATACTCAGAGCCTTATAAAACTTTCATAGCTTTGCCGGATTGAATGTGATCATTTCTGACGCTGCAGTAGAAAACCCACCATTCATGTCCCACGATCCGTTTGGTCAAGTGTTTTCCACGTTAATAATGCCTAATACATCGAAGCCAGAGCTAGTTTGAGGCTAAATTAATTGCATCAGAACAGTTCGCTTCGTGTATCAAACCGCTTGTCAATTATTTGATCATTATGACTGGTTTCCAGCCACGGCTGCATTTGACATTCGACAGTGCGTGGTCGTTCTATTAGGTACTACAGAAATACCTAAAAATACAACCATGACCCAAAAACTCCATTAAGATGATGATAACTTAAATAAAATAATGATAGCTTCTTTTCTTTTGCTTTTTAGGGTCCCGTACCTAAAGGGTAAAACGGGACCCTATTACTAAGACTCCGCTGTCCGTCCGTCTGTCAGCAGGCTGTATCTCATGAACCGTGATAGTTAGACAGTTGAACTTTTCACAGATGATTTTTTGCCGTTTTTATTTTGTTACTTAAGGTTCTAGGTACTGCTGCAATGGTCATGGATATGGATCATCTCTTAACAGTAAAAGAGCGTTTCGTTCGTCTCATTACTTTAATACAAAACGTGATCCCAAATACATTTAGAAAAATAGATTTGTACACAATTCTTGGCGTTCCATTCCAGGCTAGGTGTGTTTTAACATCTTCGACCACACCTTCATTTAACATCAGGTGAGCTGTGGTCAAACACCTAGCCTGTCAACCATTAATAAAAATATATACAAATTAGAGGCAATAAAATAACCATAATAAAGATAACATTATATTTTATTAAAGAAAATGTGTACGAACTAGGCGTCCTCCTGATGGTAAGTGATAACGCATGTTCATGACCATTGTTGCGGTACACAAAACTTATGTACTTTGTGTAGCAAAACAAAGCCCAGGGCATCGCTGCTTTGGCGCTCATTACTTTGAAACTTTCGATGGTTAGTTTCAACAGTCCTGTAATTTCGCTAGCTGCAGTACCCTTCTAACCTTAACACAGTAATGTTTAAACACTACTGCTTGACAGCAGAATATCTAGATTAAACTTGTTATGTATCTTATTTTAACTAAAAAAGTGACATGATAAACGTATTTTCATCCCCCCATCTCGGAAATAGTATTGTTGCTCTCCGATATTTGATTGCAAAAGTCGTTTTTATCCGCTAGAGAATAAAGTAAATTTGAATTTAGAACATCGCGTGCACTAAGTTTTTAAATTCAAAACATCATTAAACCTATTTACTTCTACCTCCATGGTGCCGAATATAATCATACAACTATTTTTAATTTGTTTAAAACTCAGACTCGGAACCTCCTTGGTGTACGTTTTTTTGCATTTAGTCATTTCCTCGCTGAGGTGGGATGAAAAGTTACGTGATACACTCGAGTGCAAAGATTTTTCACCTCGTGCTCTTTTGATTCCCTCGCTAACGCTCAGGAATCAAATTTTTTAATCACTCGCTCTGCTCGTGATTCAATTTTAGAATCCTTCGCTTGCTCGGTCATCAAAATTGAGCACGCGGTTAAAAAGCAACTTTGCACTCTTGTATAACAAATGACTGTTATACTTAAATATCTCGTTGCATAGCTACTCAACAAATAAAACAAAAAGTACTACATCCTCATAATAATAGACAGCAAAGAAACAGTCACATATCAAATTACCACATACTCAGAGCGAGTCAGTAATTCGAGTCCCATTTCCTCAACTAATCATTTTACCACATTATTACGCCTCTGATCAGATTAGGGTCGATGGGCTCCCGAAATGGGGGTTTAGTTGCAAAAACGTCGCGCGTTAGGTAAAGTTAATGGACAAGTGTGAATATCGCAGACAAATTAATATGAAGCTATTAATGAACATTGAGCTGTTTTAATTTCTTTCTGCTAACTGCATCCCAAGATTTCACCCACGTCTTGTAAAATTAAAAATTGTCTATGGATTTTGTGTGAAACATACTTATGACTATGTTAATTCTGGGTATGAGCTTTAATTATCAACGTTTCAATTTCACCAAAACTGGTTTGGACCATACAATGCGTATAACAAACATACACACATACACAAATGTTTGCCTTTATCATGTTCTAAAGATTTTTAACACATAAATAAAATTAACCAACTCTAAAAATATTTCAATTATATTTTTTCCTTACTTTCCATTAAGAAGATCTGCTTAAAGTGCTGTAGGTCATTGGTTCGATTCTCATCGGGAAAAATATTTATGTGACGATAATTTATTGTTCTATATCTGAGTGTTTTGCATGTATTTACAACAAAAAAAAGTACTGCAAGTATTCTATTAGTTATCTGATTCCCATAGTACTCGTACATAGTACAAGCTTTGCTTTAATTCATTGACGGATCAATAGGCTGTCAGATTAATAGATGTCAGATTGACAGGTGTTAGCTTTACTTACTTTGGGCCTAGATGGCGCTGTGTGATATGTAGTATAGTAATTGTTTATTTATCATAAGAAAATATTTCCGATAGTAAATTATCCAACTTTTCCCGAAATAAATCTCGTCATACACAAATATACAATTTGAGATAAGGTTGTCATAGTGAATTACACATCACAAACCCAATCACAAAGTCAAATAAAGTAGTCTCCATATTTCCTAACTTTCCAGATATACCATGAATAAGCACAAGGCAAGTTAAATGAAACTTTAGTAAAATACTTTTATTTTTACTTGAAGCCACTTTCCTTTCTAATTTCAATAACTTGTGATATGTCACTGACAAAGAAGATCTAGACTACAGATAGAATCTTAAGTTAGGGCTAAGAGAATTTCTGGCCAATGCCATTTGAAACGGACATTAGGTATCCTAAGAATAAATTGACCATTCAATAGTTATAAATTGTACAAAATAAAAGGCTTCTAAATTGAGTAGTGGTTTTCATCACACGATTGCATGTTATTGAAAGTTTTATTTATTAATGTGAGGGCTATATTTTCTTTATTTTTATTTAATAACATAAAACAACGAATATTTTAGAAAGCAATTTTAAGAAATTTAACTGACATAGCCACGAAAGTGTTTATGTGTTCATATATTATGCAGGTTCAATTCTTGATTGTCACAGATTTTTTTGAATAGTTTTTAATTGAATGTGTGTTCCCGACTGTGTGAATGGGTGTTTCCTTCTACTAATGTTAATAAAAGTTTCATATAGGCAAGTGGGTTTCATCGTAAACCGCATTGCTTAATATCAAGCGAGATGGCGGAAAAACGCAAGCCTATTTGAAATAAAAAAAAAAATAGTTTTTTTTTTAATTTAAAATGTAATGAGACGAACGAGACGCTCTCCTGATGGTAAGAGATAACGCCTGTCCATCATCATTGCAGCGATACACAGAACTTTAAGTAGCAAATTAAAGTCCAGGTCATCACTGCTTTGGCGCTCATTACTTTGAGACTTTCGATGGTTAGTAATTTCGCTAGCTGCAGTACCCTACAAACCGGAACACAGTAATGTTTACACACTACTGCTTAGCGGCAGAATAACTGGTACTGTGGTGGTACTTACCTAGACGACCTCCTGCTAAGGAGATCTACAACCAAGTAAAGTTAGTAATATACATGTACATATAATTATAGTGAAGATTTTTTGCCAACAATGTGGTCTAGGATGGAAGACGCTTACCTAGAAGGAACCTCTTTACTCTTGATTTGAAGACACCCATATTATACTTTTCGGGAAACACAGACTACGTCTAAGAATACCCACTCTTTGCGCTTGAGTTTATATACTTGGTTAATGGTCTGTATCATTTTTAAATTATTGATATTATTGACTTAATTAAATGCTAAAATTATTTTTATTTTTATTTGTAAGGAAATTACTCACGTTTGATTAGAACGGATACTCCGACTAGAGTTGACAAAAATATGTCGAAAATACATCAATTTCCACGGTAAGAACAATTTTATTACATTTACAAACTTCAAGTCGCTATTTGAGGTCCTAATAAAGTTTAACCACTGTCATGTCATAACAGTGTAGTCCTTTCATGAATATGTAGGTCTGTCTACCCTATTACGATCATAGTACCCAATAAAGTTGGCAGTAAATAACCTACACTGTGCGTAAACTGAACCGAATCAAACTCCTCGAGTTTATCCCTGAAGAAAGAAGAATGTAAGGACAAATAAACTTCTTGGAATAAATTAACTGAAACATTTTTTTTTAATATGTATTGTACTCGGCCGTATGTCCATAGGCTATATTTTATTTGTAAAATAGTTAGGGATCCGAACGGAAACTTCAATAATTTAAGCAAAGTTGTAAAAAAATTACCCGAAAAATCCTTCAAAAAAAATTGACATTAGAATATAGTGACGATTTATAGAGCAAATTGACAGCTACAAATAAGTCTGCTGTCTAACTATTACAGTTATCATCTACATCTACACTAATTATAAAGAGGAAGATTTGATTTTTGTTTGTTTGCTAGTATCTACCGGACCGATCTGAATAATTCTTTCATCATTATATGCTACATTATCACTGAGTGATACAGGCTATATTTATACTGTTAATCGTTATAAATTAATGTGCCAAGCCGGTTGAGCTGCTAGTCTATCTATCTATACTATTGTAAAGAGGAAAGATTTGATTGTTTGTTTGTATTGAATAGGCTTTGAAACTACTGGACAGATTTCAAAAAATCTTTCACCGTTGGGAAGCTTCACTATCCCCGGTTGACATAGGTTACTTTTGATCTCTGTATTTCTACGGGAACAGGAACTACGCGGGTGGCGTCCGCTAATATCTTATATAGTAGGATCGATGTGTCAAAACCACGTCACTTTCCAGGGTAATCAACAAAATGTCAAAATCAGTTGCAGTAAGCTTTCCAAAACTGTGAATCAAAGTTGTAACTACCGCTGGCTTCCCCATCTTGGGCCGCAGCCGGCTTTGTCCCAAGACACCTGCGCGGCCAATTATCAATGTAATTGGCTATTCAAGTTGGTGCGATGGGGCGAGTACAGCATGGCTAATTAATGGAATCAGCTGAACATTGAAATTTTCGCTTCAACAGCCCGCCAGCTAGGTACACCTTCAGAGCAATTTGGAACAAATTTATGTTAAAACTGGAAGGGTCTCCGTATGAGCGGAAGCAGGTTTCGACTTCGAGGGCATACAAAAACATGGCTTAAAAAACATGTTTCGTATGTTTTTAGTTGGTTTTAAACTCGTGTTATTTTTTATTTCCACAGACACAAGGCTCCGTGATTTTTGGCAACTTGATATGTATTTTTTTTAACATATTTTTAAATAAACTTGAAAACTTAAACTCAATTTAAAGTGTTATTAAGAAAAAATGTATTTTAACCAATAAATGTGGCATCGACTGGGTGGGATCTCCTCGGAATTCACTTTAATAACAAAGGTTGCAAAGTTAAGATGTGGGTTCGTTTCCCACCCAGAACAAACATTTATGAGAACAAAGATTGTTTGAATGTTTTTTTCTGCCTAGTTATTCAAAACAGAAAATCTTTATTGTGCAATGCAAATGCATAATATGTTATAGGTAAGTATGCATATTGTGATTATTTTTAAATATTATTTTAAAAACTGAGCACATTTATTTTTTAAATTTGTAACTTAAAATATACGGCAGCACAACGGTGGCTTGATCGTGTAAAGCAATTTATTCCAGCAAACTTTTAACTGTTTAATAACCCTTAAATTTTATTGCTTATGTGTTTTTGTTTTATGCTGTGTCTGGGTGTACTGTATTTATTATAAGTATGTATTTACAAAAAAAAGTAATTAAGTATTCAATCAGATATCTGACTTCCATAGTACAAGCTTTTCAATCAGGTTTGCTTAGTTTGGGGTCAGATGGCGGTAAAAAAGATAATATATTATTATTAGAATATATTACAAGTAGGATATAATATTTATAAAGAAAAAGTATTCTATTATTTTTGTCATTTAGGTGTACTATATTTCCCGCTTACAAATTACTTATTAGTAGTGACTGTTGGGGGATGTTAATGCCCCACTTTTCCCGTTCCTTAGTACACTCCCAGGTCTTCTTAATTGCCGAAAAGACGGCTGACCTTGGGTGTGGGGGGCTTGATTACGCAGAAACCGTGGCTCGTCGCTCATAATAACCGCCTTGGACGGCTGCTGGCGAAAATAAATAAATTCAAACTCATCTAAGTCAGCTTTGCTCATTGAGGCTCAGATTGTCTTGAAAATTATTCAGTTATGTCAAAAAAGTCTTGGAAAATTTAAATGTTATTCGAATTTTTAACAGAAACAGATAATTAGTGTTGGAATAATGTTACACTCGTCCCAAGCCTAAATATTAAAATTATTGTTACAATTACTTCTCTAATTCGCCGTACGTGGCGCTGTCTTCTTGCTTCTTTTTCGCTTCGTCACCTCGTGTAACTTTTATGGCAATATACGTTCAATTATTAATTTTATTAGTCTATTCATTTAATTTCTTAAATTAGAAATAAATAACCATTACAAAGATAGATAGAAACGTTTATTGTGCACAACAGAAACAGAAAAAAATGAAAATTATAGAAAACAAAAGATCTTATGAGCTAGTGCCCCAAGTAGCGGCCTTATCGCTAAAAGCAATATCTTCCAGGCAACCAAGAATGGAAAGCACGTTACTCACAAAAAAAATACGGTAGATGTTTAGATGATAACGAAGAAAGAGTAAATTTGTAAAAGATTTTACAAGCGTACAAAATAAAAACTATTGAAATGAAATGTATGTAATATACTTGCATGTATACTTAAATTTTAATAAAGTCAATCAAGACAAGGAACTTCGTTTGACAAAGCCATGAACAAAAACAACATGAGCAATTCTTGGCCAAGCGAAGTTCTCGAAGAGACAACACGTTCTGAAGATGGAATGCGTTGATGCAATGATCAGGGTAAAAAAATATCTATAAAATATACTGATATATAAATATTTTAATATGACAATGTATCTGGATTTGATGTTGTATTTGACTTTGTTCTTTTAATTTGACATTGTATTTGAATTTGACATGTTATTTTGTTTTATCATTAATTAATGTATAATTTTGTGACATAAATGTAACTGATTAGGTACCCATTTATGTCAATAAATACCTAAACAATTTTAATTTTAATTTTTTACTTTTAAGGTCGTTTTTGGTTTTGGTGGTTGATTTTATGCTACTAATCTACTGTTTTATTCAAGCAATTGTGATTTACCGCAAATAAAGACCAAAATAAATACCAGTAGCTTTCATTTCACTGTAAAATTATGCTCCATTTGTCCATAAATGGCAAAAATTTAATTGTAAGGAAATCGAACCACCTTAAGCGGAAATACACAAAAAATACACCTAGCTCCAGAATACCTTAAAATTAACTTCCGCAAAGTAACGCCTGAATCAAACAAATAAATAAAAACAATACTCAAAGAAAAGCATTACAAGATTTGAGCTCCACCAATCAAGTCTCTAATGTTGCATGAAAGCTATCAATAATATCGTGTACCCTCATATTTCATCACGTAGGAAAATCGCCTTGCAAGCGAACAATATGTTCTCGTGATTGATTAGATTTGCAAGTATTCCAACCTTTATGCAAGTTACGGAACTTTTTTTGTGGAGAAAATTAGAAAACCTTGTAGGGATAATAGCGTTGGGAGATTGCAAGCTTTTGTGCGATCGTTAGGGGTCTGCGTATAAGCGCAATGAGGTTTTATCTGACAACACAAAGAGGGGGATTTTATTTTAGCAGTCTATGTTATAATAATGAACTAACTTTTTGTTAGTCACACCAAAGCAGTGATGCCCAGGACTTTGTTTTGTTACTCAAAATTCTGTGTATCACTGCTATGGTCATGGACAGGCGTTATCTCTTACCATCAGGAGAGCGTCTCGTTCGTCTTAATATTTTTCACATAAAAAAAACACCATATCTGCTCCAAGAGCTTCTTCGATTCTTCGTCCAGTTACTTAAGTTTATGTTTTAACCATGCATTTCGTTCAAATTCGACTGCAAAAGCATACTTACTGTAGAATCCTTTCAATACTGAGGTTGGCTAGAAGAGCTCTTAGCGATAAGACCGCCTATTGTTCTATAGGGTTAAAAATATAATTGCGTGTATATAAATAAATAAATATTGTTGGACATTTCAAACAGCGCCATCTGACCTCAAACTAAGCAAAGCGTGTCCTATGGAAGTCAGGTAACTGATAGAATACTTAAATACTTTTTTTTTGTAAATACATACTTGTAATAGACACAGAACAAGCATTTTGTTTATACCACAAAATGTTTATCCTGGGTGGGAATCGAACCCATGCCCTTCAGCTCTTGGAGCAAACATAACACTGATGAACCAATAGATCAAAATAACTATGTCTATAATGCTGACTTTTAATTTTATACGAACTTAATAAAGTTAAGTCTCTTTAAATAAACAAATGTTTGTTCTGTGTCTGTGTGTTCTGTATGTATTATAAATAAGTATTTACAAAAAAAAAATGATATATTCTATCAGTTATCTGACTTCCATCACACAAGCTCTGCTTAGTTTGGGGCCAGATGGCGCTGTGTGTATAGTCCTACGATATTTATTTTATTTATTTATTTCAACAGTAATATGTCGCTATTCCATCAGAGTTTGTAAAATTACAACCTAAAGCAAAACCACATAATTAATCCATTGGGGAATTTAAGACCTGCCAGCGCAGCGTGAAATTAGTTTTAATAAGTATATTCAACGCAGAATTTAATGCTTCTGTCACATTAACGCTTAACGGGGATTTCTGTGGCTAGCATACAATTTTGGTACATTTTAAGGTACTAGATATAAATAGTGTCGTTGAATAGCTGGATTAAACAGGTCAGCGAGAAGCTATTCAATTAGGCCTAAAGAAGTACACCATAAAAAATCTAATTCAATAAAAGTATTCTATAAGTTATTTGACTTCCATAGCACAAGATTTGTTTAGTTTGTGGTCAGATGGCGCTGTGTGTAATGTCTTAAAATATTTATTTATTTATATTTCTCATCCACAGCCTTTTTTAGCTCACTGCTGGGCGCTAGGCTTCTCTCTTGTTATGCCATCTGTAGCCCTGTTCCAATCTGGCCAGATTCCACGTCCGACAATATCGCAAGTTGCAATATCGTCGATATTGTCACCGACTTGCGGCTGGGCGACCAACGCTCCGCTTACCTTGCCTAAATAACGTTTTTATTAACTTTATTCATATTTCCGTTCGCAGCGTGAATACATTGACAAATCGAAAATCATACTTTTCAGGGTAGCCATTTTTAAGTTTACATATTATTGGTAAATCTATTTTTGTTTCCTTTTATATAATTTTTATTACGTACCTTAGTAATTTAATCGGAATTTTCAGATAATGTACGTATAATAATAAATTAACGTTTTAATCAACAAAAAAAATACATATCGAGTTGTTCACCGACGACTTGTCAAGTTTGCCACGCCGTGTACGGATTTATTTATTTGGCACTTCATTTTTTTTATTTACACGTTTATCATTTTTTTTCTTACCGCCCGGCACTCACGTGCGTGACGTCACCTACCGGCCTCGACGGAAGACCAGCGCCGGCATTATGCTGCGTTGAGGCCGATTTGTGTCACATAATTTCTTTCTTTCTTTATGTTCAATTAAGTTTGTGTACTTATTGTTGAATGTAATGGAAATTTGTTTTACCAGTAATATTATAAATGTGAAAGTTTGGATGGATGGATGGATGTTTTTTACTCTTTCACGCAAAAACTACTAAATAGATTTTGATTAAATTTGGTATGGAGGTAGCTGACACTCTGGATTAACACATAGGCTACTTTTTATTCCAAAACATGTAGCCGGTAGCGGGTATATTAATGTCATAAATAAAGTGTTGTCTACTGTTTATAATAAATACTTTAATCTAATACGCTGTGACAATAGTGCCTTCTCTCTTACACTAGTAAACTGAGCATGCAAGCAAGCGAGACGATGCAATATAAAAATGGAAAGATAGCCAATGTAATCAAGTTGGTGTGTAACACGAGTGCGGCACGCTGCGGCTGCGGCTGCGGCTGCGGCTTTACTGCGGATTTAGCCGCTACGAGCAGAGTTACACAGTTAAGCTACCAAAGTTGGGGACATTCAGTAGAGCTTGATCTACTTTGGTCAGCTTTGCCTGCCTCATTATGGACTTAGAGGCATGAAAAGACTAAACATTGAAGTGGAAAACATTTTAATTAATAGGTAACAATAAAGTATTACAACAATCTGCAGCCCTGTTGGTTCATTGGTAGAATGTCTGTTTTAAGAGATGAAGGGTGTGGGCTCGATTTCCACCCAGGACAAACTTTGTAGTACAAACAAATGTTAGTTCTGTGTCTGGGTGTACTGTATCTATCTATACTATTATAAAGAGGAATTATTTGATTGTTTGTTTTTACTGTTAGGAAGCTACACTATCCCCGGGTGACATAGACTACTTTTCATCCCTGTATTCCCACGGGAACGGGAACTACGCGGGTGAAACGCGAGACGTCCGCTAGTGTATTATAAATATGTTTACACGTTTTTTTTCTTAAACAAGACAATACAATGATTTATTAATAACTCCGTAGTTATTTGTTTTACAATTATAATATTACATTAAATTAAAAATCTACAAATGTAAGATATTTAGATTATAAAAAAAATAATTAAACAGAACACTGTCAAGTTGAATTAAATAAGTTTAATATTAGATTAAATAAATAAATATCACAGGATATTACACACAGCACTATCTGACCCCAAACTAAGCAAAGCTTGTACTATGGAAGTCAAATAACTGATAGAATACTTAAATACTTTTTATTTGTAAATACATATAGGACACCCAGACACAGATTTTTTTTCATAGACACATTTTGTTACAACAAAATGTATGCAAACATACTACCAATGAACTAACAGGGCTGTCAAACAATACTATTACATAAAAAACTAAAGTGCTAGACATGAAACAAGAAATAACAATGTTATGATTAATTAACAAGGATAAAGTGCTTAATAACTGAGTTTTAGCACCCAATTAAAGTGACCCTAAAGGTAGTCCCATGTACCTTTCGCCATATTTCTCGTATAATCGTCCGAAAATTTTCAAGTCGACTTCTTTCGGCTTAATTCCAATCTAGCGCCTGACCTGACGGCGTAAATGTATCTGCGAGCTTATTACGTGGAATCGTAAAAACCAGTGCCTGATGTAGCGTGGAAATTAACAAATGGATACTTGGTTGAAAGTTAACGTTTTTCTTGTTTAAAAACACATGTGCAAGTGAAACAGCGGTTTTTTTTCTGTGTGACCTCTTTCTCAAAACAAACCTTTTGAAAAAATTATTTTGTTATGTATAGAAATGGCAAAATGTTTGTTTTTCTTTTACATAATATGACTTAGACGGTGTCATTTCTAAAGGAAAAGTTCTGTATTTAATATTTTAATTTTAAATTGATTTTTAATAACTATTAACGTAGAATCGTAAAAACCAGTAACTGATGTTGCGTGGAAATTAACAAATGGATATTTTGCAGCAGGTTTTTCTTGTTTAAAAAAATCTAAAGGGCAAGTTTTTTTTAATGCAAAAAGTAATGGTACGAACGAGACGCTCTCCTGATGGTAAGAGATAACGCCTGTCCATGCCCATTGCAGCGATACACAGAACATTGAGTAACAAAACAAAGTCCAGGGCATCACTGCTTTGGCACTCATTACTTTGAGACTTAAAACCTTGAAGAAGTTTAATTAAGAAGTTAAGTTTTAGAAGTTAAATAAAACCGTTTAAAATAAATAAAAACATATGTAAACATGAAACATTTTTTTTCTGTGTGATCTCTTTCTCAAAACAAACCTTTTGAAAAATTTATTTTGTTATGGATATAATTGGCAAAATGTTTGTTTTTCTTTTACATAATGTGACTTAGACAGTGTCATTTCTAAAGAAAAAGTTCTGTAATTAATATTTTACGATTAAATTGATTTTTATTAACTTTTAGCTGCCGGTGAAGGAAAACGTGAGGAAACCATAGCATGGTGATAGGGTATTTTCTAGTACTCGGCTGGCTAGCTACCACCCTCATGTTGAAAATCTGCCGCCAAGCATTTAACGGTGTGTACCGGCAGCCTCACTTTAGAGCCAGTTCCATTCCAGGCTTGATGTGCATTACCATCTTCGACCACACCGTCACTTAACATCAGGTGAGCTGTGGTCAAACAACTAGCCTGTCGACGAAATGCATTAATATGTGCGTGAACATTTCTACCAATATCCAACACTGAGCATACAGCGTGCTTATTACGAACTTCGCTGTGAAATTATCTCAATTTAGGTGGTCATTAGCACAGTCGCACGGGAGAGATATTCCGCTAGCCGGGGCATAAATCTGAATTTAATGACCGACCCCAACCGGTTCTAATATTTCCGAACAATGTTCTGGGACACGAACGTGTGGCGAACAAACCGGGATACTTGTAACCCGGGACGTTTTGTACCATTGTTAAAGTGTGTTGTTACCTTTATAATTTGTTTTGTCGCGCTGTATTTTTGTGTTAAGGTTTAATTTGGCGATTGTGTTGGATATTTCTGTTGGCTTATTTTTTGTGAATTATGAATTTGTAGCGAACAATTTTTTAAAAGAAGGCTGGGTAATTGGGATCGTGTTCGTATTCGAGGTCAATTTTAATAGTAGAGAGTAAAAACATTTGATATTGTATTTAGCAATAGCATTAAGTGTACAATATTTTAAATAAAAAATAAATACCGTAGGACATACCATCTACGTTCAGCTTAAAAAACTTTAGAACAATCTTAAAAAATGCTTGGTTACTTAACCATTGCTTTAAGACTATTAAGAATTAAATTTTATATTACAGAAAATATTGCATTGTTTATATTGCAAAACAAATTAGTTAAAATAAATCCTAAACAAATTGAAACCTTTTCATTTCTCCGCAGCAAGAATCTACGTTCCTAACAATATTTGTTTATTGTTTACTTCCGTTTATATCCCTATCTGGTGTCCCCTTCCGGTTGTTTGCGTTTAATTTCAGCCGAATAAAGCTGTCGAAGATTCTGGGACTGGAAGGAAATTTTAAGGTTAACAGTTTTAAGGTTTTGTAAATGTTAAAATTAGGTAAAAAATAAATAAATGTAACCTATGTTAATGTGTAGGGCCAATTATGATTTTGTATTATATCAGGATGTAGCTATTGTGCTTATTAAGAATATTTTTATAGGGTTTTAAATAAAATAATTAGTTAATACTCACATTTCACTGTTTTATTCACATGATTCAAAATATTCACCAAGTATGTATTAAGTGGAGTTGTCTCGAACGCTGGTACTCAACTGCCTGTGAGACGCGGCTTTTCTCAGAGGTAAAAACCCCACTCTGTCTACTTCTCTCTCCACTAGCGTCCTATTGGTTGAAGCCGCGCTCACAACTAGTACCACGTCTAGTCAATACAACAATAATTATATTCATTTAAAAGAAACTGTATACAATCCAAATTAAATACTTAATATCGCTAACACCTAGGTACTTCATGTTTTAAATTAAGATGGAGTATTAGAAGTTAGTGCTACCAAGGAAATAAACACTGTGAAATATTTCCTTTGTAAAGAAAGCAATTAAGTGGAATTATAGGATCGTATAAGAAACTAAGTACTTGTTCATTTTATGTTTCAAACAATGAAACTAAATACCTACTACACTACGCCATTAATTTGAATTTCAAAACATCTTTTACAACAAGGAACATTAAGGGTTATGTACCCACATCCCAAGTGTTCATAATAACCTAGCGGAATAAAAATAAAATAAGTTTTTTTTTTTTACTTATAGGCTTGCGTTTGACCGCCAATTCGCCTGATGTCAAGCGAAGATGCGGGCTAAGGTGGAGCACGCTCGCCTAGAAGTTTACTAAATACGCTGACTTATATATAAAAATTAGAGACTTGAACTTTGAGCTATGGTATTACCTATTTTAATTTACACGAAATTATTTCATGCTACACATTACATTTATGACTATCCCCACTGATTACCATTATTAACTTGTACAATTATTGTACAGGTATAGGTACAAACAATAATTTTAAAACAAATTAATTTTATGGCGTTTGAATTTTCAATACGGTTACTTATTTAATCAGACGTTCGATTTAACTATAATACTGCTTTTAATATTACGTTTGGCATTTTACTTCTAATAAAAAAAGCATTTAACAAAAAGAAAATAAAGTTTTTAAAAATACTTCAATTCTACATAAGGTTGTCCAATTTTACACATTTTTTATTACGGAAATACATTTAATTTTTTTTCGGTTTTTATATTTAAAAACGGTTGACATACATGTTGTATGTTTATTGTTATATTAGTTAGTTTATTGTGTCTTAGATTCTACTTATAAAAGTAGAATCTAAGACACAATAAACTAACTAAGAAAGAAGAAAGAAACTAAAACTTCTATTTGGTAGTTTTTGGTTTACCAATGAGAGGCAAAAGCTTATGTTTTCTGCCGCAGACTTACAAATGCTCAGAATATCGAATAAGCGTGTGTAGCATTTTTTTGTGTTCCAGGGGGCGCGGGCCGGCGGCGCGCGTAGACCGACACAGGTAGCGTTCGTTGTGCGTGCAATAGGCTGTACTGTTGTCACTGTCTGTCGATAGCGCGCGACGTGAGACGGCTATACGTCGAATGTTTAGAGTTGCGACTTCTATCTCTTTTAAACTCTATTTATCTTTGTGTTTGTAAAAATGTTCCATTACGGAACTGCCCAATTTGAAAATGATAGAAAAATAGAGTAAAAACTTTAACAACAAGACATAATTGCATAAAACAGTAATTTACTAGTTTCTAATACTCAATAATGAAATTATCCCCATATTTTATTGACTAACATAAAATGTAGCTCTGTGAAAATTTCTAAGTTTCTGTTTTGTGTTTTGAAAAAGAGTAAAAATTATAGTATTTTCTGTTTCAACTCTATTTCGCTTCAAGTCGCACTCTACAGAAAGATTCGACGCATAGCAATGCCGCTCACAGTGCACCTTAGTTACCGTCTTGCTGTAAACATATTATATTTCGTTTTCGTATTCATTTAAAAGCGTTATTAGTGTGGATTTATGTTATTATACCATTAATTTTGAATGATTTCTGTAAAGAGCCCTCGAAATCACGCCCGACTCCTGCAAAGAACATGAAATGCGATGATGCGTGGTCAAATGCTCAAACAGAAGTCTCGGAAACCATAACCCGTATTGACCCCCAGAGGATTCCGTATCCGTTCCCCTATACGGAACTCTCCGCCAAACCATTTACATTTTAGTGTAATGTGGCTAATTTTTTATGTGTTTTCATACCTGGGTTTGAATTTTGTGCGTTTTGCCGTTGTAAAATTAACTAAAATTGTGTGTTATGTGTTTATTTTTATAGAGAGCTGTGATTGTTGTCCACCATTGTTGTTGTGGTGGTAGAAAGAGCGTTTTGGGGTGACGTAGGGGCTGTAATTGTGATACTACACTACGAAAGTGTATTCAGAAAATGCTGCCGATTCGACCTTACGATGTGAACAAATTTTTTATCAAAATTGTACATGTATTTCTGAATACACGAGATGATTTAGGCTGTCTTTTATTTAACATTGACAACAGTAGCAACTTAGTGCGCGCGCACACAGCGCTACAAAGTAGAAACATCCGTGCATATCTTGACAAGCCATTCCTCCGTAAATTTAATTAGACTAATTTTCAAACTCTCAGACAATTCGATAGATCCTTTTTAAAGGTTTTCTGTCTCAAGATATGCGCGAATGTAATACTTTATTTGTGACAAAATGTTTTTGGATATTCTAAAAGAAAGCTTAACTAACTTTCGAGTATTTTAATAATTTTATCCAAAAATTTATTGTAATTGGTGCTTGAGAGACTGAACGAAATAAAAAGATATTTGTTTTCACTAGTTTGCGACTATGAAATGTAGAACATCGTTAGATTGGTTTTAACCCCATATTGGTAAATGTTCAAGCTCATTTTTTTAATACTTTTGATCCAGACTTATCAATCGCGCTACCCATTTCATATTGTGACGTCAAAAATGTTTTTTAAATATAAATAGATATTTGTATGACAACGCAATGTTTCCTCAGGCACCACGCTAGGCTTAATGTGGTGTGGCTAAATTGTACTTACTTACGTTCCGTTTCTGTCTGAGTGTAGACTTTTCAGGTAAACCAACTAGAGCTGCGATCTTCTACTGACGTCAAAAATATATTTTTTTTTTTCCTTGGTTGGTGTTTAAGAAGAAACTGCCAGAAATACTTAAACAAAGACACTAGCATATCTAATTATGTGTCTTTCTAGTTATGTGTGGCCCCAAGTTACAATTATTCAATTACTAGACAAATTTTATAGAAAAAAAAGTATTTTTTGTCCTAAAATTATTCTATTCCGGCTACGATTCTACGAGCTACGGCGTAGGCATTCGTCAGCTACAATACCCATTTCTAGGGCATTTGTTTCAAGTACCTATTGTTATCTATTTTATGACTTGGGCTACGTAACTCGGGAGCTAAGTTTCGTTATTCTAACTTGTGTAATAGTTACAAGTAACAAATTGAAGCAACAGGATTTTTACAAATTTTTGCTTTATTTTTACGTAAACGTAGTAATTCGGACGAGACGTTCTCCTGATAGCAAAATAAATGTAACCATCGCGCATCGCAGCGATGCACAAAACTTTGAGTAACAAAACAAAGTCCAGGGCATCGCTGCTTTGGAGCTCATTATTTTAAAACTTGTCGATGGTTAATCCCTGTAATTGCGCTATCTGCATTACTATTAAGCAATAACACAATAGTGTTCGCACACTATTGCTTGGCGGCATAATATCTTGTACTGGTAAATTAATTTCGCCATTAAATCACCTAGGTATATATCATTACCAATTGTTAATTTAGTATATTTATAATAAAAATAAGCCTTATTGCTCATATATATTTTGATTTACAATTGCTGTAAATTCGTAGTATATTCAGTTAAAAATGTCTTAGTCGTATGGCGACTTCTCGTGTGGGATGTTTAAAGAGTTTATTTTTCTTTGAATAAAAAATACACTAGGCTTGTATAAAATAATTTAAAATCATATCACTTACGTCAATGCTAACGCCAGAAACGGAACCAAAGTGCAAAAGAGTGTGGAAGCGGTGACTTGTCAAAGTAACACAAATAGATACCTGAGAGTATCGCAAGAAAGGAGAAAGTTCTTTTACTGTCTTTCTGCCTATTTTTAGACCTTTAAGTTTAATTTCTAAGTGCGAAACTTCCCCACTCTTCTGTGCTTTGAAAACGCGTTCATCTCTTAGTAGCATAACGTTGATAAAAGTTGCATTTTCAGATCGGAAGCTGTTCGTTGGTATGCTGAGCAAACAACAGTCAGAGGAAGATGTTCGCCAGCTGTTTACGCCCTTTGGCACAATAGAAGAGTGCTCTATACTGCGCGGCCCCGACGGCTCCAGTAAAGGTCAGTGTTTGTCTTAAGACTCCGCCTGCCCCTTTTTATTTCCAGTCGGCTACGCAGACACGGCTCGAACCCTATCCGTACATGGTGGATATTCTCTACGTACGAACTAATTGCTTCGATTCCACATTCTTTATACTTGGTGGTAGATTTCCTTAGCAGAAAGTCAGCTTGGCAGGTACTGCTGCAGTAGCAGATATTCTGCCGCCAAGCAGTAGTATATATAACATTGCTGTGTTCCGGTTTGAAGGGTACTGCTGCTAGCGAAACTACTGGACTGTTAAGACTAACCATCGAAAGCAGCAATGCCCTGGACTTTGTTTCTAAGGTAAACACGGTCGTCAGCATTGGATTGTGAAGCTAATTAATGTATACATTAACACCGTAAACGTATTCGTAAATTGTTAATTACGTAAAATATTATAACTTTATCCAAACATCTGATTTACATCTAAAGCTAGTAAATATTTGGAGCTAGTTTAAAAATTACCTCAAAATATTTACTTTCATAACGAAAGAAACTTTGGTATTTAATAACCTGTAGTACCCAAACCTACTCAATAGCAATTTATTCTGTTAATTCCTATATCATGAATAAATCATGTTTGTCCTGAAATAACAACCCTTAGAGGTTATTTTGTTTACAAAACACTACAAAATTATACGAGGTATCCGAAAGTAATGAAACCTAAAACTAATAGTTAATAGTTCAAGGTATAAATCGGCTTGCATTTAGCGTTTTCAATGTTATTTATAGGCTTGTTTCTAAATTTCGGCCTATCTGGGAGATTGCCTTTGTCTTGGTAGGTACTATCGTAGTTTCAATTGTCAAGTAGCAGTTTGTTAAAATCACTGTGATCCGATTTAAAGTGCTATTGAGACGGGTACCTATACACAACAATATGTAATTAAATCTATATATATATATATATATTTACCTGTATAATAATATATAGGTATAGGTTAGTGTGTGTAGCAGTAGTGTGCAAACATTACTGTGTTCCGGTATGAAGGGTACTGCAGCTAGTGAAATTACTGGGCTGTTGAGACTAACCATCTAGTCTCAAAGTAATGTGAGTGCCAAAGCAGCGATGCCCTGGACGTTGTTTTGTTAAAGTTATGTGTATCGCTGCATTGGTCATGGACAGGCGTTGTCTCTTAACATCAGGAGAGCGCGTCGATCGTCTTATTACTTTTACATGAAAAAAAAAAAGGTATATACCTGTTTATATAGATAACTTTATTTTCTACTTTCTTTTATTTGTATCCTATTTTGTTGTGTTTCAATTTATGAATCTAGGTTTGCCGGTTGTTTTTGTTTCCTATACATGTATAAAGATTCACCACCCTTGTTGTAAACAGGCTTGATTTTGCTGGCTGGCTTCAAATCTGGAGGGCCTGGGTTCGAATCTCACTGCACGCATTTCTGTTTTTTTAATAAATTATGTGCGTGTTACCGATGGCTGTAAATAGTGAAAGTAAACGTCGTGAAGAAACGTATATGAACAAGAGTATAAAAAAAGTTCGAGAAGATGTGTGAAATCTGACAACCCCCGCTAAGCCAGAGAGATGGGCCATGGCCTAACCCTTCACAAAGAGAAGAGTTTTGCACCCAACAGAGAAACAGCTTATAAAAACAGGGCTGATTCGAAATAATTGTAATTTTACTTTTTACATAAAAGTAATATGACAAACAAAATCAAAGATATCGCTTGTAGTGACTACGAGCGGCATCGTTAAGCATGGCAGAGTGGAGAGCGATGACAACCATCCCGTGCGTGCGGCACGCGTAGACTGGCGCGCGCAAGGTCTCGCTCGTATATTTATAGTGTGCGAGCGAGACAAAACAAGAAGCCGTCTCACTCGCGCATCATCATCATTCGATGTAACTTTAGAAACTGGGCACACTAATAATGGATGGAGATAGCAAAAATTGTTTATAAGAAATACAAAATTAAATGATCGACAGAGTACAACAGCGATTCGAGTTTCTTTTACCTTACGACAAGCCTCCACACGCTGTTTTGTCGCTTATCATTTTGAGAATTTGGACAATTAGTCGATAGCCCTGTCATTTTGCTAACTGTTGAATCCTTCAGGCTGCAACAGTGTTTACACACTACTGCTCCACTTAAGCTTCTGCTACAAAACCTACGAATCACATTCTATTCTATTGGGTGGTAAAAGGGGCTGTTCACAAGTAAAACCCTAAATATTAGAAGACTAGATAGAGTTTTTCCTTTTTTGATGCCTGTACTACTCAAACAATGCCTTCTATGCCTTCTAAGTGGGTGTAAGGTCGGCTCAGGTGCTTGTCCGGAACTGTACCCTATTCTGTGTCAGATTTGAGTAGAGGGGTAAACAAAGTGTAAATAATTCATTGGACCCGCATTTTATTACAACTATCATGAATCTTGGCCCCGTTACGGGATGTTCTGTTTTTCTGTGATGTAAAAAGGTTTTATTTCCAAATTTATTGACCGGGCAAAGCGAAAGCCTCAAAGTTACAACGCATCGGTGTTTAAACGTACCTACGCTTGTTTGACGATGCAAATGCAAATGTTTTATTGACTGCCCTGGTAGCTTTGCATTTGCTTCCTGTGCAGTGCGGCGTGGGTTCTGTTCCCACCCAGGACTAACATTTGTGATGGTTTAGATGTTTGTTATGTGTCTGAATGTTCTGTATACATTTAAAATAAAAAATAATTGAATATCGTAGGACATTACACACAGTACCATCTATCGCCAGACTAAGCATTGTTTGTACTACGGGAACCAGATAATTATAGAATACTTTTTTTTTTTTGTAAATTGAAAACTTGATTTGTTATGCCTTAGACTTACATATTTAACTTGTTTATTTAAATGAAATATTTAAGAAAATCAAAACATTTGTAACTGACAAATGCACAAAGCGCGACGCCAAAAATAAAGAAGAAAAACAATAATATAGTAATAATTTATTGATATCAGTCAATTAATTATAATAAGTTAAATAAATAATACACGATACAAAAATAAAAACTTAATAAATAAGTAAGGACTTATGTTAATAAATATTTCTATGATAATTAAAAGATAGTTATTTTCAAATATAATATGAATACAATTTGAACACTAGAGAAAAACGTCTCGAATTAATTAAATTTCTACATTGACAAGGTTTTTTAGTACCACGATGACTGGTCTCTGGTAGGTATAAGATGGTACTGCAGTGACCCAGTCTCCGGTAGGTATAGGAGGAACTCGCTTCCGCCCGCCCTGGGCCCGCCCACCTCCTCCCCCAGTACAGCTCTTGCCGAATATGAAATTCGTATAACAGGTAGTTTTTCGCGGGTAATTCAATTGTAACTTATGGTGGGGGAAATGTAGGCCAGCTGCGAAATTGCAATATTAGTTGCCAACACACATTTTAGTGCATAGGTACTCAATATTTTTTAAGCTTCTGAGGTAACGCTCTCCTGATGGTAAAACATAACGCCTGACCATGACCATTGCAGTGATACACAGAACTTTGAGTAACAAAACAAAGTCCAGGGCATCGTCGATAAATTGCTTTGAGACATTACTTTTATATATAGGTATAGAAAATTATTACATATTTAAAAGTAGATGATATGTTATCACTAACTAAATACAGAGCAAATGAACACAAATTTCATTTACATGCTCCATATATTCTAAATGTAGGTACACACACAAACACTTATCTAGTATTCAATTTGAAAATGTTATTGCTACAAAACATTGTTATTCAACTGCTTTTGTAAGTGAATAAATAAATAATTTATGTAATTGGCTTTAAGTTAAATTTGTACAGCAATGGTCTCATGTTTTAAGGGCTGTAAACTCTGTTCAATTAATTTAAAAAAAAAGTCATATTATATCAGTTTCTGTGCTGAAATATTGTTTAAGCTCGAAAAAAGTAAAGCTGCGGTCTAACACCTGTCAATCATTAAAAAAATCATGAAAGCTCGGGACTATGTATATTGCAAACTATCCAAAATATCGAAGTAAACAATAAATTTTCAATATTTTGTACCCAACTAAGTCCCGATAACAATATAATAGTTAGGGAATTTAGACTGTTGAGACTAACTGTCAAAAATCTCAGAGTAGTGAGCGCCAAAGAAACGATGCCCTGGACTATGTTTTACTACTCAACGTTCTGTGTATCGCTACATCAGTCAGGCGTTATCTCTTACCATCCGGAGAGCGTCCCGTTCGTCGTATTACTGTTATATAAAAAAAATTGTTTCTCGACATATCACAATTAGTTGAGTTTTTTGTTTAAAACAAGTGTAATCTAATCTACCTTTGAATCATGAAATAGGAACCTAAAAAAACCTAATTTCACCATCTAACGACCGACGCCGTTAAACGCAACCGAATCACTTTTGGTCGAGTAACAAACTGTAATGGACGATAAACGTCGTTTTAATTTGCAATTCGGCGCTATCTGTCGCTTACGTCACACCCACGGACTTATTACGTGATATCTATGACAGGGACAAGCGGGCAGGAGGGCAGTGCGATGAAAGATTCATGTAAAAACTGTGCAACCAATGAAAGAATCCGAAAAACATCGATCAATAAAAATATCGAACAAATATTACACAGCGCCACCTAGCCCCGAACTAAGCAAAGCTACTTTGAAAACTACATATTTATTTATTTTATGAACATTGTATACATTATCGCATGACTCAAAATTAAGAAAGAAAAAATATGGAAATAAATGTCACAACTTACAGGTGAAGATAGCATCCAATAGTAACAATAATTAATTTATACTTAATATAAAATTCATGTAAACCACTTGCCGCCACTCGTGCCACCAGCTCATAAAGTCATTTTTTTGTTCTCTGTACTTTTTTCTGTCTATGGTGTGCACAATAAAGAGGTCGATCAATCTATAAAAAAATAAAAAAAACTGTCCCAATACAACATATTTAGGAGATAGCCGCTAGACATTGGAATTTTCTGCTCGAGTGGCTGTTCTCTATTAGATAAAGTCTGAGTACCATCAAGTTGCGAGTGAAATGGTTTCTTCTAGTCAAGCGTGCATCCATCGTAGACAGCATCTTCGCTTAACACCAGGCGATATGGCGGTTATACGCAAACCTATTTAAAAAAATATGGTGCCAAAGTTACCACAGTAAAAGGTACATCACATGTACATTAAACTAAAAGCGCATCATAGAAACCTGCTAAGGCACGTTCCCATCGTCGACAAGCGCCGTGCGACCAAGATCGCGTCCAAGTGTGAACTAAATTGGTGATATTTTACGAGCAGCCCATTACGAGCGCCGTAAAGAAGCGCCGTTTACGATGGATTCCTCACGACCCGCGCCCTTATTATGGGAAGGTCGAAGATATCGTAAGGTTTAAGCGATGTCGCAATATGCAAGCTAGACACGGAGTAGTGTAGAACGTACCTATATGACTGCAAAATGTTATTTCGTTTTGTTTCGTTTTGTAGCGATGATAGCTCAGTGGTTAGCGCGGTAGGATCGCATGCCGAAGGGCGTGGGTTCAAACCCCCACAATAAGCTTGAGCTGCCGGTGAAGGAAAACATCGTGAGGAAACCATAGCATGGTGGTAGGGTACTTTCTAGTACTCGGCTGGCTAGCTACCACCCTCAAGTTGAAAATCTGCCGCCAAGCATCTAACGGTGTGTTCCGGCAGCCTCACTTGAGAGCCAGTTCCATTCCAGGCTAGGTGTGCTTTACCATCTTCGACCACACCTTCACTTTACATCAGGTGAGCTGTGGTCAAACAACTAGCCTGTCAACCATAAAAAAAAAAAAAAAAAATTGAATGAAAACTGACATGAGCACAGCAGAATTTTAAGAATTTATGCAGCGTATGCTCAACTGTGTACCTACACTAAAGCGCTTAGAAACTAGTTATATTTTATTGCGTACATGGGAGCCCAAGACACAGGTTTCACCTAGTTTGGGTCCCACTGGAACGTCTATAACTTTATTATGTCATTGTTTCTTTTTGTATACCAATACGTGAATGTATTTACAAAAAAAAAAACTATTTCAGTATTCTGTCAGTTATCTGGTTCCCATAGTACAAGCTTTGGTTAGTTTGGGGCTTGGTGTGCGCTGTGTTAAATGTCCTCCAACATTTATTTGTTTATTATTTATTTATGTTAAGGTGGTTCGATTTCCATACAAATATTTTTTTTCCATTTATGGACAAATGGAGCATAATTTTACTGTGAAATCACAGCTACTGGCATGTATTTTGGTCTTTATTTGCGGTAAATCTAAAAAATAAATGCCAGTAGCTATGATTTCACTGTAAAATGATTCTCCATTTGTCCATAAATGGCAAAAAATTATTTGTATGGCAATCGAACCACCTTAAAGTATCTTTGTCAGTATACGATTTCATTTATTTATTTTCTTGTCGTGAAATAGCAAAATATCCAGCAAATTTTAAGACTCAACCCCTTTCTAAATAAAATCCGCCTAAGCACCCCTCACTTCCGTAATCATTGTATATAATAATGAAGGAGCAACTAATTAACTCTTTGTAAGATGGGCTGAAGCAATCCCTTTATACCCTTTTACACTGGCTAGGCTGTTCTGCCATTACAGAAAAGCTCTCCTCCCGCGATACTTTAGACATTATTACAGTTTTAAAGAGCTCTAACTAATATCTAGCCTTTCAAGGGATTATAAGCTCTAAACTGATATACATATAACTTTTTTTTCATATTCTTAAAACTTAATAAGCCTAGAATAATACTCAGAAGTATAAATCGCGTGGTAGTTCAAATATAAAACTGATTATGAGCTCTAAGCCGCATACATAGGACAACTTTTAAAAATGTATCAAATAATATTTGAATGATATTATTAAGGTCATTAAAAGATTTTTTCTTGACCCATTGTTATTTTACTTATACGGGATTACGTACGTTTAATCATATCGGATACTCTGACTGTATTTACGTCCACAAACGAAATCAGGTGATCGGTGAAATGGGTCGTTTCGGCTTCGAGTTTTGCGCGTAGCTAGAAGAGAACGCGCGGTTTGTACTCAGCTTTGTCTCCATGAAGAAGGCCACCGGAAGTGGCCGAAACTATAGTCGGAGTATTCGACATAATTAAACTTGAGTAATCCAGCACGAGTAAAAAAAAAACAACTTTTTTTCTGCCTACAAATATTCGTAAAAAGAATCTCTTAATTAAAAATAAAAGGTCAAGAACAACCAATTACTCGTATAATAAACTAAACAGCACGAATCTCCCTTGAGATTAAAGCTCCGTTAATTTACAACAAGAAAACGTTAACGATAATGTCCGTTAGTCGTAAAAATACTTTACCGCCGCCGTCGGTGATTAACGAATTAACATTCGCTGTTCGGTGCAGATGTACTCGGTATTAATATTTTATAGCGCGATAATGACACGACTGTAGAGATGGAAGTATTTTTGGGAATTTTTTTTTAACTAATTCCGGTTTTTTTATTACATGAAGGCTTGCGTTTGATAGGTATCCCGCCTGATAGTAAGCACGCTTGTCCAGAAGAAACGGACTAACTCGTGACTTGAAGGTATTTATCAGCGAACATTGACTCGGGCAGTAGATTGTTTAGTGGATCTTACGATGAATATCTAATCGAGTTCTTAAGGTCAAGTTGTTGGTGTGATACTTTTATATACTCGTAGATACTTTTTAAGATGATTAAATGCTATTGAAGACTGTAAACTATGAAAATGTTTCAACTTTTACTACGCTTCAATTGAAAAACAGAGAAAATAAAAGTGTTTGTGTGTATTTCGAATATTTAAATGTTGTACTCTCTTTATTGGGGCACAAGCCCCGGATTTTGTTTAACTACTCAAAAATCTGTGTATTGCTGTAATGGTCATAGACAGACGTTATCTCTTACCATCAGGAAAGTGCATCACTCATCTCATTACATTTACATCAAAAAGAAAACCATTGCATTAATTATTACTAAGAATTCAATAAAAGTCAGATTTAGAATATTAAAACCTAGCGGACGTGACAAATATACAATCAAATCTTTCCTCTTCATTTAAAAAATGGCGTGTATAAACTTTTCCTTTGATCACAGCACTAGAAAATACCGTAAAACGCCACTTTCTCAAGCAACAAACCGCCGTGATAGGAGTTTACGGCCGAATCTCAATTAAAATCCAACAATTTAGGAACGGGAGAGAAATTAAAGTCGCATAACAGGTCGTCGTGCCGTTCCCTTGTAATAGCTACAAGGATTGAACTTTATGTTTCAAAATATCAGTCAGTAACTCCTGTTACAATACCTTACCACAACACCAATACCTACAAAACCTTTTATTTAGTGATAGATCTTCTTAGCAGAAAATTGTCTAGACGTTTTGTACTCGGTAGGAGTTTTGGCGGAAACGCGTTTAGAAAAAGTTTTTTATCGAATGTTTATGCATAAAAATGGTGGTGTTTTATTCATCAAGTGCCGAATCACAAACGCGAGTGTGGGAAAATGTTATAATGCAGTGAAAAATGACTTTTCGTGTTGCTTCCGAAACTCCATCGAAGCTTTATAGTAAAGTCGCCACTACTTTACTAAAGCATGACTGGACTTAACTGACATGAACTAAACTTGACCAAGACTGGACTTTGCCTATAACTACAGCTACGGAGCAACTTATTTAACTTTTAAAACTTGAAAATGTGAAACACTTGACACTGGCAAATGCTCAAGATGCGACGCCAAAACTAAAGAAAAAAAACTAACTCAGTGCCAAATATTTAGCTGTCAAGTATTACTGTGTAATAAACATTACTGTATTCCAGTTTGGATGGTAATTTAGATACGGAAATTGCAAAATCACCGTCAAATGCCTCAAAGTAATGAACACCAAACCAACGATGGCAGTTATGGTCATGATTATCTCTTACCATTGGAACACAATCTTAGTCGTTTCATTTATTTTCTTTGTCACCATAAAAAAATAGATTTAGGGTGCTATTTGACAATCATACTTCTTCTTTTTTTTTTGATGACTATTTTCTTTGTTAATAACAAATACAAATATTTTATAACACCAAAGTTACAGGTAATTTTTCCATTCATTCTAACAAGTCAGAATAATAAATATAATATAAATATTTTGTTACTAATAAGGTGAAAATGACGAAATCATAACCATAACTACTTCTAATTCATATGTTTCCTGGTCTATGAGATGTCTATTTGTTTTTTTAAATACAAGTACCGAGATAAATGAGGCGCTTTTCCGATGGTAAGAGATAACGTATGTCTATGACCATTGCAGTGATACATATAACTTTAAGTAACAAAACGTCTTGAGTACCTGCTTTGTTACTCATTAGTCTGAGACTTTAGATGGTTATTCTCAATAGCTCTGTAAATTCGCTAGCTGCAGTAATGTTCGCACACTTCTACGTAGCGGCAGAATATCTGGTACAGCGTTAGTACCTACCTAGACGACAAGCTGAGATCTACCACCAATAATATTTACTTTTTATAGTTACACGTTGATAATAATCATCATTAACATTAAATTAACTACTGATAGCTTTTTGATTTTTCCAGTTATCCAATCCTTTGTAAAACCTTTAGATGTTTTCAGCAAAAAAAAACTAACACAAATCAAACCCAAACAAAATTGTTTGTTTTAAAATTGCTACAGATTATAACAACCAATTGTACAATTGGAAACACTGTCCTGTTGACACAGGAAAAAGCCAGTGCTTTTTAAAATTGAACATTTTTTTTTTTTTTTCTTTGGTTTTGGCGTCGCGTTGTAGCATTTGCCAGTGTCAAGTATTTTTATATTTTCAAGTTTCAAAAGTTTAATAAGTGTCCTCGTAGCTAAAGTAATAATCAAAGTCCAGTCTTGGTCAAGTACAATCCGTGTCAGTCAAGTCCAGTCATGCTTTAGTAAAGTAGTGGTGACTTTACTATAAAGCTTCGATGGAGTTTCGGAAGCAACACGAAAAGTCATATTTCACCACATTATATCCTTTTCCCTACACTCGCGCTTGTAATTCAGCACTTTATGAATAAAACACCACCATTTTTATGCATAAACACTCGACAAAACACTAGTTTTGGAAAAAAAATACAACGGAGCGACACGACTCTTCCCGCGTTCCCGCCAAAACTCTCAAAATTGAACATTACACAATATTTATGGAAAGCATCGCAATAGAAACTCTTTGTTCGAAAGAGTTCTATTCGCTGCAATACAAATGAAAAAGATATAACGTCGCATTATCAGCATTACCCCCAAAATCTCGACAAAGACGAAACAATATTCGCTGGAAGAACGAAGAGATCTCCGAAAGGACCAAAAGATCGACGGAAGGACGAAGCGACTCAACTGATGTTGTATTGTCATGTAAATCTGTCCACGGATCTTCCTCAATACAATGTTCTAGCTTATAAAGGTCAATGACACTATTTTCTACGGCTTTGCCTATTCGGGGACAACATAAAGAGGATGTAGGAAAAGCAGCGATTCTCGTCATTGCAAATGATGACATTGCGAGTCAAATTACGGTAGTTCTAAGTTGTATACTAAGTTGACTGCGTCCAGTACGCGTCAAAGAAAGGGTCCCCGCAAATATGAAGTTATCTGTTCTTTTGTTGAATTCTCTTTGTTACATATACGTAGTATACACTATACATATACGTATTGGTCAAGTGTGAACCGGGCTCACGCACTGGGGGTTTCGTACTGCACCACAAATATCTAAGCTCCTCGTTTTTTGTAAAAGTAATGAGACGAACGTGATGCCCTTCTGTTGGTACGAGATAATCCATGACCATTGCAGCGATACACAGAACTTTGAGTAGCAAAACAAAGGCCATGGCATCACTGCTTAGACTAGTGTGTTGCTAGTGTTGTGAAACTTTTTAAATGTATGTACATACATATAAAAAGTTTCACAACACTGTACATATGTAAACATGTACATACATATAAAAAGTTTCACAACGGTATCCAGAACGAAACAAAGCTTAGGGGATTGATGCTATAACGCACATTATTTTGAGACATTCAATGATTATATCGATACAAGTAGCCCTTTTAAACCGGAATACTATACTTTTTACTATTGATTTAATATTCATATTTTTATATTATTTTTTTGTTTGATAACTAAAACTGCGGTCGTACACTGCGAAGACAAATCTCCTGCTAAAAATGTTTTATCACCAAGTAAAATTTAAAGTGAGTAAATAAAATTTGGAACGCAGGTAGCCTAAATTACATATAAATTACTTTTTATCTCAAAAACGTACGGTAGAGACACACTAATTGAGTAAAAAACAAAACTTTAACCCTTAAGACAACCGTAAAGGGATTACCCTTTACAGTTATTTAGCTACTGCTTTATATTTCCACACAACTAACAATTCTAAAAACTATAAATACGTAAAGGCATTCTTTGTCTCCCACGGATATATTTTTCCAATCTTCTACTTGCTTTGGCCATTCAATATAAATTCCTTTGCCTTATGTAGTCAGTGGGCGGACGCCAGCGGTGGTTCTTAATCAATTTGCCTGTTGAATAATAATTTGATCAAACATGTTTACGTTGTTTGAGGTTAGCAAGAAATCAAAGTTTACGTCACACTTATAAAATCAATGTGTAAGTTTGTTAGTGTGATTCTCTAATGGTAATTTCTAAGCCGATACATGTCTGCTCCAGAGTGACCAACCCCAGGGTTATTACGAGTACATAACCAAAATATAAGCAAAAAAACCTACAGATAATTCAAACGGTCTCAAACTTAAGACAATGTACCCGAAATGGACTCATGGCACTTCTATTCAGTTATAAGTGGTGTTATCATCCCTGCAACGCGATGGTTCCCACACGGCGATACTATTAAATGCTCAAAAGTTACATCAAAATAACCAGGAAATAGGCTTGCGTTTGACAGCCATCTTGCCTGAGGGCCTTGACAAAGTAAAATTTGATTATCGATAACGCTAATAGAAAAGCCAGAAATGTACGAAATTGACAAAAGGTGTCGATATGTCACGTGGACAGCTGTGATTTTAAACGAAAATGCGGTTTACGATGCGGCACGCTTGTTGATTCTGCTGCCCAATACAATTCACTCGTGACTAGGCACCAGAGATTGTAACTATCAGGACACATCCACTCGAATTTCACTGTTTATCGGTTTGGTACCCAATCATTTCATCCAAGTTTTCTAAGTATAACTAATTATATACAAAAAATGAGTGAGTTACGTCAGAAAAAAAATTAAGTCATTCAGTTGTTTCGCTTGTATTTTCATTTTCAAAATTAAATTTAAAACAAATTTCATCCGCAACGTTTCAATAACTTCTCGAAATCCTTTCATTTACAACGACGCATACAAGAAAATTCAAGCGACCAAGTTCCAAGCCCAAACCAGCCTAAAGACAAAAGTACAGACTTGACAAAACACTTCGCAAATCCGCATCGAGCCGTCGGCTTTATAATACATTTTATTGGCCGTAATCCTGCTTAGGGTGTGATCGCACTGACATGAATGGTGACGCATCGAGCTCCGATATCATTGTGGGCTCTAAAAAAACATTCAAACTTGTTGCAACCTCGGTTTTAATGACAGGTTTTTTTTTTAATTGGTTCACTAAACTTGTCGTTACATAAAATATGAATTTCGAATTTCACGACCTTCTCGAAGTGAACACTGCATGCACATGAATACAATAAGGTACAATGTTTGTAAGTATTAAGTGACAAGCTTAAAATTATTATAAAAAGATTTGATTTTACCTGGTGTATTGTTCAAAATATCTAAACTATTGGAAATGTTGTTGTAAGACGAGAACATGCGGTACAATGGTGACTGTTGACTATACATGGAAATGAAATGGTTTCGAGATAAAAAGCTTATTTAATAAACGAGGACATAAGCTATCTGAATTCTATATTTTATCTAAACACGTGAAGCCGTTTTAGCGTGCAGATGTAACTAACAGGCAAACAAACACATGGGCGTTGTTGCGGAGTCGGTCGACCGCCGCGACCGCTACCCTGGACTTCTCTAGCTACACAGTGGTGGTTACGTTGTAAGACCAGGACTCAAGCCCACTATAGTATCTAATGCAGATAATACCACACACCCATTAGATTTATATTATACTTATCTATTTCATATTCATCGAAGTACATTTCAATGGATGGAAATCTAGGAAAATAAATGATTTCGTTTCATTTTTCATACCTACAAACTTTCGCATTTATAATATTTGTGATCCAAATTATAAATATTTTATTTTAGGGTGGTTGTTAGGTGGATTTTTTTTATGGTTGACAAGTTAGGTGTAGTTTGTTATTTTCAAATAATTTATGTATTCTTAGGTGCTTTGTGTTGATTTTATAGTTCATCATCATCGTCATCATCATTTCAGCCGTAGGACGTCTACTGCTGGGCATAGGCCTCTCCCATTGACTTTCACAAAGACTGGTCGTTAGCGGCTCGCATCCAGCGCGTTCAATACGGTCATTTTAAGGTCGTCTGTCCTTGTGGGTGGACGCCCTGCGCAGCGTTTGCCAGTTCGTGATTTTATATTTAAGTTATTGATATTGCCATGTTCTAACATCAGGGCACGCAAAAACACACACATAGATATTATATCACAGCGACGTGCCAAAGTGCGTCTTTGCCCTCACGATCGAACATCTGAGTTCGTTATTAACAAGGGGAAATACAATAATCTCGTAATTCTGGTACATTCTCGCTTTAGCGACGAAATTTTGCCGAACACTCTCCGAGAAGAAGTAATCCCATTTCGCGCTGTTCGAAACAAATACAAGCCGTCTGTGCTGTGCGACGGCATTGGGAGGGTAAACGTAGACAATGTTTCTTGAGAGTGCCATGTCCGCTTACGGAGGAGCTAAACGGACTTGAATTAACAGCTACATGTGGTTCTTTGTTCCTTTACGTATCTGAGTATATTTAGTATAATAAGTAAGTATTTTCCAACAACACACCTTATTATAGACCGCATCTTCGCTTAATATTGGGCGCGCATCAAACGCAATCTTATTATTTTTTTTATAACAAATAGGTTATGACCTAAAAGAATATTTTAATGATAATTTTTAATTTTAATTTAATTTTGTTTATTTCCATTTGTGCCATTTAATGTAAGATTGTATAATATTTAGATAATTATTTTAGGGTAGTATAATTCATAAAATTGTTAATGTATGTAGATATAATTAAAATAGTGTTATATGATAGTGTTATGTGATATCATATTATGATATGTTATATGATTTTGTTATATGTTCTATGATATTGTATGTCCGTGATGGATATTGCTGTTGATACTTAAGTATAATTTTTGTAACACCTTTGTACACAGTGACACAATAAAACCAATTCTGATTCTGATTCTGATTCTGATTCTGAGGTATTACTAATGATGGTACACAGAACCTACGCTAAGCTATGCTTGTATCGTAGGTTCTGTACTCCTTCAGGGATCCATTTATAATGAAAAGTTAAATATGGTGACGTGTGTGTATGTATGTGTAACTGTATGTATGTGTGTGTGTGTGTGTGTGCGTATGCGTATGCACGGTTAGTAATAAATGTATCCTTCGAGTCATAGCGTTGACGAGTACTGTAATATTTTTGCTCCGTTAAATGAGACTATGTGTGTTGTTTGATAAGCTTACTAGTCAACTGAAGTACCAAACACGCTCACATCTTTTAGTAGAACCTTATGCATAAATTAACTTTCATAAGCCTTTAGTGGTTAAATTGAATGTTTTTAGTGGCGACTTTACTATAAAGCTTCGATAGAGTTTTGGAAGCAACACGAAAACTCATGTTTCACCACATTATATCATTTTCCCACACTCGCGCTTGTAATTCGGCAGTTTATGAATAAAACACCACCATTTTTATGCATAAACACTCGACAAAACACTAGTTTTGGAAAAAAATACAACGGGGCGACACGACTCTTCCCGCGTTCCCGCCAAAAACTCCTAATGCTAATAAAGTATAAGTTGAATTACAGACGAGACGAAATGATGATAAGAGATAACGCACGCCCATGACCATCGCAGCAATACACACAACTTTGAGTAACAAAACAAAGTCCAGAGAGCATCGCTGCTTTGGCGCTCGTTACTATAACACTCTAAACAGTTCTGTAATTTCGCTAGCTGCAATACTCTTCAAATCGGAACACAGTTATGTTTGCGCACTACTGCTTATCGGCAGAATATCTGGTACCGAGGTGGTACCTACCCAGACGACCTCCAGCTAAGGAAATCTACCACCAAGTTTTTTTTTTATTTGGAAAACATACAGTGATAAATATCTAATTACTAAACAATATCACTATCTTGACACCATTTAACAGTATTCGCATATTGAAGCTATGCTTGTTTGCTAATAGAGATGAGAAAATGTTGTATAGGTTGTATTATAATGTTAAAGTTAGACACACCAAATCAGTTTGTAGTAACATTTAACATCAAATTAGCATTAGCACTAGTATTAAATAAGTCAAACTCAGGAAAGTCTTTCTAAGTCTTTTAAAAGAAAAACGAACTTCGTCTGTAGTTCATAATTCATAATTCATTTATTGCGTATATGGGTATAATAGATATTTAAAAAAGATTACGAGCGCCATATTCTGCCTTGCGTTAAGTGCAAGTTTGTCGCACCATGAGGGATATGTAATTATTTAAGATGTCTTGCGGTAATGTAATCAATATATAAGTCAGATTTAGTATATCAATAAGTTAAAGCAAACAAAAACGTTGCCTTTTCTAGCATCAAAGATAAAAATATCTATCGATTCCTATCTAAAACGGCCAATAAATTCGTCTTTTCCTTAAAGAAAAATGCCTTCAAAAAGTGCCTAACCTTAGACGCCCTAAAGCTGTCCCTAGATGTAAATCAGGCGGTATCGTACCTATTCCTCAGTAAAAGGACCTCTTTTAGTGCAGAACACTGTACCTTATACCCCGGTGTCTCATCGTCTCGTATGTTTCTCGTAAAATATGAGTTTTCTAGAATATTTGAAGCGAAAATAGATGGAAAGTGTGACTTCCATACATCAAAGTGAGTGGCTAGATGGATGTTTTTTGAGAAAGTTTGTTAACGTTAATTTGTCAGTACCTTGAATGGTACTGTGTTTTACCATCTTCAACAAATAAACAAATATTGCAATACATTACACTTAGTGTCATCTGACCCCAAACTAAGCAAAGCTTTTACTAGGAAAGTAAAATAACTAATAGAATACATAATTATATACTTTGTTTTGTAAATACAAACTTATAATACACTAGCGGACGCTTCGCGGTTTCACCAGCGTAGTTCCCGTTTTCGTGGGAATACAGGTATAAAAAGTAGCCTATGACAACCGGGGATAATGTAGCTTCTCAACGGTGAAAGAATTTTTGAAATCGGTCCAGTAGTTTCGGATCCTACTTATTACAAACTAACAATCACATCTTTCCTCTTAATAATAGTATAGATACAGAACAAACATTTGCTCATACCACAAAATATTTGTCCCGGGTGGGAATCGAACCCACGCCCTACAGGTCTTAAAACAAATATTCTACCAATGAGCCGACAGGAATGTTATATCTATATGCAAACAGGTGGGGTAAGAGTTCTCGCACTCAATCCACAAAAGTGCTTATTGCACCAATTCCCAAATATAACCTTCTCATGTAATAAAAGCATGCATTATTTATATCTGGCACCGCCATAAATTATTTCTCCGTCGGATAAGGTGTTGCACGCCATAAATATGGCCAGGGCACGCCACGCCACGCCACGGTACGCGAGGATCGCTACATCGCGGACCCTTGTCCCGCCCAATGAGATTTCAATTTTGCCACTCCACATATTCGGCTTTTAGGCTTTGCATGTGTGCTATACGAGTAAAAAGATTGGAAAGTAAGAAGACATGGAGAAAGGAAGGAGTGGATGACACACAGAAAGTATACTTAAACTCGTGGATATTTTCTCTTAATATTTATTGGAAAGATTCGTCATTCAAAATTAAGAAAATAATTTTAATAAATGTTGGTTGACATTCCACACAGCGCTATCTAGCCATGCAAAGCTATGTATCTAGTGTTTTTATAATTGTAAATATATACAATAATACATACATAATCAATATAGAAACACTTAGACACATATCAAACATCCGTGTTTGTCTTAGGTGGAAATCGAACCTGCTGTACTTTAATTAGGACTAATTGAGCAATTAAAGACATTCAAATTTCTGTACCACCCGAACCAAACAAATTTTGATCAAATATAGTTGAATATCATCCTGAAAGACATTAATGCAATGGGACTTTATTTCGAAAAAACAATCAATCAAGAAAAAAAGTTTAAAAATTAATAGTAAATAGGGTGTACCAGGTACCTATCGTAACACCTGAATTTATAATCATACGCAAACATTACTTTATAGAATAAACTGCATGTAATACTGTTTTAAGCTATTTTTCTAGTTTGAAAATAAATAATAAAAATTATGTTAGTGTACACGTGAATACGTACGTACATTTTTAAACACTAAGAAGTACATTGACAACATAACGAATTCTTTGATTCTTTATCAAGTAATGTAATACAATTTAGGATGTATGTAGATGACAGATATGTAACTGAAACACCAAACTGTTTACAACCTCGATGTTATTATCATCAGTTTTCTGAATTGTCTCCCACTATAGACCACAATATATGGAAATTTTACTCGCAAACTTTCACAGCAGTGTGTATCAAATCGTAACACAGTGTCAGGTCTGGTGCGTAACCTCGTTTTTGGCTCACAAAGGACAGTAATAAATGTAGGCGCGTATTGTATCCACCTTCAACCGTTTTATATCGTATTGGCATTCACGGATCGCGGCCACTTACCTACTCTGATACGAGATTATTGCTTCCAGAACGATGTTTCGGAGCTCAACTTATTTTACGATGGCATCCGCTGATTTTGATTATAGGAATTTTTCAGCGGAAACGGAAGACCTATGAGCCAAAAAGTAAATATGACTTTGTCAATAAAATGACACTACGAAAACTGACGTGGTTTTGTCACCGTGTATTATGAGACAAGTCTAATCCTAACTATCCTTGACATGCCCGCCCCGAACATGACAGCCCTGTTGGCTCATTGGTAATATATCTGCCTTAAAAGCTGTAGGGCGTGGGTTCGATTCCCACTTAGGGCAAACATTTTGTGAATAAACAAAATGTTTGTTCTGTGTCTGTGTGTTCTGTATGTATTATAAGTTTGTATTTACAAAAAAACAAAGTATTTATGTATTCTATCAGTTATCTGACTTCCATCACACAAGCTCTGCTTAGTTTAGGGTCAGATGGCGCTGTGTGTATAGTCCTACGATATTTATTTATTTTATCCTTACTAATATTATAAATGCGAATGTGAGTTTGTTTGTTTGTTACGCTTTCACGCGTAAACTACTCAACGGATCTGGGTGAAATTCACCACATTCAGTCTACCCTTATCGGGCATTCAATAATTTGATTAAACATATTAATTTTATAAAATATATCTATAAATTTTTTAATTTTGTTTTGTCACTTTAAGTTCTGTGTATCGCTGCGATGATCATGGACAGGCGTTATCTCTTACGAGAGACCTCTTACCATCTGGAGAGCGTCTCGTTCGTCTCATTACTTGTTACATAAAAAATAATAATAATAACCTCTGTAGGCATGAGTCTACTCATTACTACACAATCTCGCACCTGTCACGGATGTCGCCGCAAAGTGTCCGTCGCAGACGTCACTGGCACGTCTACGTACATACGTATTGTACATGCCACGTCGTCCGCACGTCTACCACACGGCCTGTGACCGCGGCGTATGACGTGTTGCGGTTTGCACCGTTGTGATTGGACGAATTAAAAACTGATTTATGTGGAAATAGGTTTATGAATACGTTTATGATTATTAAGTATAAAAGAGTTTTTTTTCTTTTTTTTATGCTTGACAGGCTAGGTGGTTGATCACAGCTCACCTGATGTTAAGTGACGGTGTGGTCGAAGATCGCAGATTTTCAACTTGAGGGTGGTAGCTACCCAGCCGAGTACTAGAAAGTACCCTACCACCATGCTATGGTTTCCTCACGATGTTTTCCTTCACCGGCCGCAGTATATTTTAGTATATAAATAAATATCACAGGACATTACACACAGCGCCATCTTGCTCCAAACTAAGCAAAACTTGTACTATGGAAGACAGATAAATGATATAATACTTAAATAGTTTTTTTTTGTGAATACATACTTATAATACATACAGTACACCCAGACACAGAACAAAAATTTGTTTATATCACAAAATGCGTGTCCTAAGTGGGAATCAAACCCACTAATGTGCACATGTGTACAATGTGTTTACTATAATACATTGTAAGGGCAAGTCACCAAGTCACCAAAACAAAATGCACTCGTATGAAGCTCCAGTTGATAAAGATTTGATGTAATTTTTTTAAATTCAAACTGGAAATTTACTACAGCAAAAAAACATAAATCGTCCCGGACACAAGCTCTTGAACACTGCCCACAAAAGAAACCATTTTGAATCAATCATTTTGATTTAGTACCGGCTTGTAAACTCTCACGCCTGAAATGTAGTACAATACTTGTTGCGTTAAGTTATAGCTGCGATTGGCAACCAGACGACGTAGATAGATAGGTCCGGTTCTTCAGGTTGTAGAATTCCTTAATAGAAGGTCATCTATGTCGCTACCACCGCAGTACTATAATCTTCTATCTTCTATATATAAATCTTGTGTCACGTTATTTGTGGTCGCAATGCTCCGAAACGGCTCAACAGATTTTTATGAATTTTTTTATGTGTATTTGTAGGTAGGTCGTAAAAAAATATAGCGGGTAACACCGTGGGTCGTAGCTAGTAATAATAGTGTCTGATCATGCTTTATTTTTTTTTAAAGTGAACAATTTAGGTTGGTGTTTAGGCCTGAATTGCCTGTGCCAGAGATCACCGCTCTTCCAATTTTACATAACAGTTTACAGTTTAGGCTTTTTTAGACATGAATTGCCTGTGCGAGGGGTCGCCAATCTTCCAACTTTACATAACAGTTTACAATTTAGGCTTTTTAGGCATGAATTGTCTGTGCTAGGGGTCGCCAATCTTCCAATTTTAAATAACAGTTTACAATTTAGGCTTATTTTAGGCATGAATTGCCTGTGCGAGGGGTCGCCAATCTTCCAACTTTACATAATAACAGTTTACAATTTAGGCTTTTTTAGGCATGAATTGCTTGGTATATAAGTATTCCATCAGTTATCTAGTTCCCATAGAACAAGCTTGGCTTAGTTGGGGCTATATGGCGTCTAAAATGTCCTAGGATATTTATTATTTATACTGATTTGAATACTGTTAGCTAGTCAGCTGTTTCTAGTGAAGTCTATAGTTGAACATTGGTTTGCAATTTATATTTTATACAGTTTTTGAAAGGTAGAAAACGCGTGGCACGTTTCCGTTGGTTTGCTGACCGCAACAATTTTTTTGCGTCTGTGTGAAACGATCCGAGCTCGAAATAATTAAAAACGTGTCAATTTAAAAATTGAATACAGGTGGAATTTTAGTTTTGAATTTTTGCAGAAAAATACTTTGATTTATTTACGATTACTGTTTCAAAACTCATGATAGCGGTGCAGTATGAGTAACGTTTATGCGGTAAAGTAAAATTGGACTCAATATTTTCTAAAAATAGTCTTTGTGATTAAAAGATTACGTCTTGTAATCTTTTAATCACAAAGACTATTTTTAGTAATTTATCAAACAAGAAAAATTGTTTCTCCGTAATACCCAATTCATCTCATAATCTTTTCATACCACAACCAAAGCTTCCCTAATAACATCAATTACACAAATGCTATAACAACATTATTAAATTTCCTTTGGCCAAATATCATTTTGGGCATATTCCTATTCACCATGGGTTATATTACTCTTTTAAGCCAGCCGCACACCGGAGATACATTTTCTATTGTGTTATAGTTATACTTACTTTAGTTATAATAGAATTTTAGTTTAGTTTAGGTCGAAGATGGTAACCAGGAATGAAACTGTAGCAAGTCAAATTCCGTTATATAATTCCATTTAATTTTATTAACTAATGTTATATTTAAAATTGATTGTATATTTTAACATTTATAATTTTATTTTATTACTATAATTAATATTTTGAAATAATTATGTATTTAAAAAAATCTACTTGAAATGTTTGTGAATGTTTTGAAATATTTTCATAGTTTATTTGTTTTGTTTATTTACGATTATGTTTGAATATTTAAATTATTTGTTAAAAATTAGTAAAAAGTTATTTTGAAATTGTTTTATCAAGAGCTTGATACATTTGACTATTTTAAATGTCATCAAAATATCTATAGGCTCATTTAGAAATAAGCCTATAGATATTTATTGTTATTGTTTTTATTATTTTTGTACCCAATGTGGCTTTGGTGTGCAGCTCGCCTTATTCGTACATGAAACATTTGGCCCGGGGCAGGGAAAGTGTTCAACTATGTGGAAAAAAAAGAATTTCTTGCTTTGTGCACGAAATCCCGCGTCTGGGATATGAAATACGAATTTAATTAAGGTTTATACTGGGGATGGGAAATTGAACGATAAAATTAGCTAAGCGCTGCCCCGTGCCCGCTGCAGTGTTGGTTCTAGTATCGCTTGCTGTGGGATTTGGAAGGCGGAGAAACAGTCTCATTAATAACGTAGGCTTGCAATTTAGGAGAAAACTCTTTGGTATATTATTATCTCTATATTTTTACATCATGAGTAGTAGCAACCTAAATTCATGATTTAACTATGAAAATTGATGACTTTATTGTCGATGTAATTTTTTAAACTTTTTACGACTTGAACACATAAAATAAAATTATGTTTATCAACTGGACTTAGTCGAGCACAAAACACTATGAAATTAGTTTTGTTTACATATTAACTTCGACGTTTTCGCCATATTGCGATAGCCGTGGTGACGAAGTGGCTTGAAAGTGCCTCTCGATAAAAAAAAAAACATTTATTTTGATAATTTTCATTTCTTTTTTGTCTAAAGGGTTTAGTTCGTCTAGAAAATAAAAATAAAAAATATGACTGCCAAACGCTTTATCTGATTTTTTGTGAATATCAAATGAAGTGCTTAGCAGTAATTTTATTTTGTTTAGGTTTTGTTTTTATACATACTAGATTATAAATTTAAAAAATTAATATAATATAAAGTTTAATACTCTCAATAGCTTTTAGATTCCGCTAGCTGCATTACCTAAAATAAATTACAGTATAAACAGTAATGTTTACACACTATTTCTTGGAGGTAGAGAGAGTAGTGGTTTCTAGGCGGCTTTCTGTTAATGAGATTTACCATCTAGCAAATACGACATTCATAATTTACCACAAGTGGTATCACATTATAATCTATGACTATACACTCGGGCGGCAAACTTGCTTCGAGTTCAAGCGTAAGCACTCCTAACTCGGGCTTCAACTATTACCTAACTACGGCTCGACAACAGAATTTGAAACAACATGACATTATAAAATACATATAGTTCTGTAATTTAATTAAGAACGCAAGTTCCGTAGCCATTGCCCTGGTAACCGCTTTTCAAAGTATCTGACTCGGCGGAAAGTTTTTGTTTAAACTTTGTAATTGTGTTTCTGTTTATTTTAGGTCGTTTAATGTCTAGATCCATATTTTGTAGTGAGAGATTGTGAACGTTTTTAATTACATTTTTTTGGTTGATAACGCGGTCGACGCTTTTAGTGGCATTCGAACTTTTTGTTTTTTTTTTGGTGTCGTACTTTATATATTTGTAGTAGTTATGGTATATTCAAATAAAGTTAGATAAATCAAGTGAAATGAGTTTATGTTACGGTCAAAGTCATTCAAAGTAAGTCAAGGTCGAGACCGGTCATGTTCCAGTAAAGTATTGGTGACTTTACAACGAGCTTCGATGGAGTTCTGGAAGCAACACAAAAACTGATATTTCTCCACATTATATAACTTTCCCCATACTCACGCCTGTGACTCGTCACTTTCAAAAACCACTATTTTGTGCACACTCCACAAATATCAGTTTTGGAATTTATTACAAAACAACATGATTTCTGCGAATTTGGCCTAAATTGAAAAAAAAAGACAAATTTGAAAACAAAATAAGATGAATTATTTCAAATACTTGACACTGGCAAATGCTAAAACACGACGCCAAAACAAAAGAAAGAAAAAAGAGATGTTCTTACTTTGCACTACCAAAATATGCTTTAAAGCGTTTTAAACGCTATACGCGTTATAGGAAAGGATTTTCCGTGTTTATTCGTGAGAAAGCGAGCTGATGACTTTTATGTAGTACTAGTTAAAAAGAAGATTTTATTAATGATGTCGATTAAAGTATATAGCTGCCTATGATGTATAGATAAAATTTACATATTGGCATTCCCGGGTTCAATATAAAAAGTAAGTACCATAAATACAAAACAAAACAACAGAAAATAAAAGTACAAAAAACAAAACAAACACACTAAACAACAAAACAAGACGGGAGTTACACATTTTTTCTGCGTCAGGTCATTATCAAACTTTTCACGCCTACGTTTCGCGTAGTGAGTAAAATTGACTGACATTCTACAAAAAAAATAATTGCCCACTTTCTTCGTCATTTATTCGACCCATCCGCTTCATTAACTAAGCAAAAAAAACGTTAACAAAAGAAGCGATTCAAATTAAGCAACGCTCATTGAAACTCGAAACAACGTAACAGACGGCCCTTAAGCGCCCTTCCTTCCGTGAAAGGAATCGTTCGGAATAGCGATTAATACACGTCGCATGGAAATCGCCGCGTCATCGTGAATCAGTGCGAAAGTCAAGTCTACCAAGTCGGCCGTATTTTGAGACTCAAATACCCGGTATATTGATATCGATGAACGTGTTTATTATTGACGATGATACGGTTACTTGCTCCTCGGATAAATGATTCGATTCTGGCGTAATGTTTATTGATGAGCCTTTTTGATCATGCTCGTGAAAGATGACCAATTTTTGTCGATGTTGTTACGGGCTATTTATTAGATGTTCTGAATAAACAAGCCATATATTGTGAGTCGATATGTGCGTCAATCAGGCCCTAATAGCATGGCTATACGTATATGAGTTTTAGGTACAATTGACAGCCTTCTTAGCTCATTTGATATCTGCTTCATGAGCTGTAGGGTCTGGATTTTAATTCCACCCAGAACAGAAATGTATGTGTCGATAAATGTGTGTTCCATATCTAGATGTTTTCTATGTATTTACAAAAAAGTAGCTTAGTATTTTATCAGTTATCTTTGCTTAGTTTGGGGCTAGATGGCGTAGTGTTAATTAACCTCTGATATTTATTTACTATTGCAAATAATATCACTTTAAGTTTGGTCACTGAACTGCCTAATAGTTAAAGATAGTGTGGGCATAAAATAATACACATAACTTTGTAAAATATCTGAGCACGCAAGTAAGGAATCAAAAAGACACGGAAGATTAATCAGCACTAATTATTCCATTTGAAACTGAAAACTTCATGACTTATGGTAGATGGTAATGATTGTCTTCAATTTAGTCTTAAGGGACTTTTATATATTAAAACTTATTTATAAAACTAGACAGAAACATTTTAAATTGTTTGCTAATGAAAATAGTGTGTTATACGTACTTTATGCAACACTATCCGCGCTTCTTGGAGTCACTTCGTCAAGGCGTAACAAACATTAACACAAACCCTCAAACACAACTAAGAAAGAAAAGAAAGAAAAGAAAGAAGGAAATTATGTTTTACTTTGTAACATCACAGAACACACAAAAACAACAAACGGAGACAAACAGTTACAAAATAGGGGCTCACCTCAGCATAATACTGGTCGTACTAACAACAATCTTTTACATGTATAACGTCTACGTTTTTAATTTTCTTCGAGAAAATTCTCTTGCCATTCGAACTAAAAAGAATTGTTCTTAAACGCCTCACCTGTCAACCATGACGTAAGCATTTTTTCCAACGAGCAAATAATTACTTTCCTTTTCTTTTCGATTTAGAATACCAATCCTAAATTAGGCGCTTACAACAAAATCTTCAAACGTCACAAATTACTCCACTTTACATAAAACAATTACAAACAACAGTTGTAGCAAGCGTCCTTAAGAATCAAATAATTCTCGCGAAGCATCCAAAGCTACTTTAGATTCCTTTAAGTTGCGAGTTTTCGTTATGAATTGTCGTTTATGCCACAGTTGAGAGAGGGCCGTGGGGAATGTAATTTAATGGCGAGGCGCGTAATAGCCGCAATGAGAGGAGACTGAGTGTTTGATTGTCGTGTGAAATGAGACGTAGTGCAGTTAAAGCCAGTATGGTAACATTAGTAATAGAACGCACGGACGAAAGTAAGATAGATAGATAAAAGCTCTTTATTGTGGACACTAAAAATAGGAAAAAAGAGTAAACAAAAGAATCTTGAGCTGATGAACTAGTGCCACAAGTTGCGGCCTTATAGCTTAGAGCAATCTCTTCGAGGCAACCATGAATAGAAAACACGATACATCTTTACATCTTATGGACAGACGAGAGATGTTGTTACACTATAGAGTATATAGGAAACTACACGGTTATTTATTACCTGGAATATACTAAAACCATCATAAAATCACAATAGTTTATACTCGTATTTCTAAAAAGGTATTAAGAAACTGAACTTGGTTCGACTAAATCCTTAAAAGAAAAAAAAACAAATCTTTACATTTATCTCCATCTTTTTTCGTGTAATCTTTATAAGATTTAATTTGTTTTTTTGTTTGATGTTTATTTATTTATAAAAAAAAGTCCCAAACAAGCGACGGAATCTCTCATGGCAAACGTTCATTACCGGAGCATTACCAGTGTGTTGCCATCTTTTGAGGATCCTTTTCTCCCTCTCATTAAAATCATGTACTACAATCCAGTAAAACAACTAAAGGTGGTAAGCATTCTTCAGAATTCATTGTTTTTTTTTATTTAAAGAATTTCTATAATAAAAAATCTTACATAAAATTGCAGTCATTTACTTGAACCAGTATAATCCAGTCCCTCGGTGGATGTCTCACGTCGCATTCTAATAAGCACATGCCACCCCAAAATACATTACAAATCCATTATTCTCTAGGGTTCTGAACTTCGCGCGTCCTTGACCTACCGCTTGACATTTTCTGTGGATCGAATTTAGAGATGGGCAAAAGAATAACAATTTAATGACTACCCGGTAAATATGAGAATTATGATAAAATGTTTCTTCAATCGAATGTCATTTTTACTACTTATAAAGCTTCATTGATCTTATAAGTAGTAAAAAGCTGTATTAGCTCCTTTGGCAGAATATCTGTTTCAAGAGACCTCCATATTTTACCTTACGGCATGCAAAAGAACTAATACTAACAATAAGCATCAATGACTAAATACAATTGCATATTAAATTAGAATTATAGAAAAATGTCAATCAAATTAATTAGTACAACATTAAATACGTCATGGTTAATTATTAAATTGTCAAAAAGGATACAAAATAAAAAATGTCAAATTGTTTAGATAATTTATTCATTTATTCATAATATATTCATAAATCCTAGGTTAATTATGTTATCAGGTGTTAGTCAATTTTGGACTAGGACTAGGACTTATTTTTTTATTTTATTTTTTATTCGAAATAGTTTCGCGTTTGACCACACTCTGCCTGATGTTAAACAGTAGTGTGGTATAAGATGGAGCACGCTTACCCAGAAGAAACCTATTTAATTTATTACCTACTTTTTTTTTAACTCTATACAGTGCAAGTCGAATTTGAAAATATCAATAATAAGCATTTAAATAAAATTAAAAACAAAAAATGTCAGTCACAAACCATTCCATTGATAAAAAAACATCTATTCGCAGTCTTATTCGAACTTACACGTATTTTGTTCACCTCTACTCAAATATGCGTAGGCATAATCGTCGGCTGACACCCCTTGCTGTAATTACACCTGACTCCGCGCTCTTTGCCAAACGACGTGTTATTAAATACATGGCAATATTTTAATTTAATAAATAAGGATTGTTGTCGTCTTGTGTAAATTAAATGAAACTGGCTCGACAGAACCTTAGTTCGTTTACCTTTTGTCTCGAGTTACTGTATGGATATGAAACTGGAGTGCCTTTGTCTTAGAAAGGTTGTTTAAAATTTTGGTAATTTGTCCATTTTGTCTGGAATGCTTTTGAAGAGTACAAATCGTTTTTGTCTCACTTATAAAACACTAGCGGACGCCTCGCGGTTTCACCCACGTAGTATCCGTCCCCGTGGGAATACAGGGATAAAAAGTAATCTATGTCACTAGAGGATAATGTACCTTTCCAACGGTGAAAGAATGTTTGAAATCGGTCCAGTAGTTTTTGAGTGTATTCGTTACAAACATACAAAAATCAAAAAACACAAATCTTGTCTCTGTATAATATTAATGTGGAAAAGTAATGAGCCAAACTAAATGGTAATTTATAACTTCTAATGGTAAGATATAACGCATACCCAATTGCCCATGACCATTGCAGGGATACCCATGACTCTAAGTGGTTACCGTGGTCGGTTCACATGTCAAAGGACGTGGGTTGCTTGAGCTGCCAGTAAAGGAAAATCATCGTGAGAAAACCATAGCGTTGTAGTAGGGTACGTTCTCGTACTCGGCTGGCTACCACCCTCAAGTTAAAATCTGTCGCCATGATCTAAGGCAGCCTAACTTGAGAGCCAGTGCCACTCCAGGTTAGAGAGCTATACCATCTTCGACCACATTATCAACATTAGGTGAGCTGTGGTCAAACACCTAGCTATTCAAACATAAAAAAATGTTAAAATTGTTCAGTCGCATGACTTGTAACTTAACAACATACTAGGTATATAGTGTTGTGTTTTATTATTAGGAATGAAAAATCTTGTGTTTTTCTGCTATATACATATCTTGCGTGGTGTTAAGTGAACATACAGTCTACTATCAAGCATGCTTACCTAAAAGAAACCTGATTACGTCGGGAAATATGTAGTCGGGAATCTTTTCCCAACGTTGATAACGCAACTTCAAGTCTTCTCAGCAAAAAAAGGGAAGAGAGAGACATAGCGTACTGAAACAAGTTAGTAGATAATGCAAAGTATATTCAGGAAAGCACTACAAGTGCCCAACTCCTATCTAACTACACTGTACATCGAACACTTCAAAAACAACTTGCAAACTTACAAGTAATCCACTTCGACGGCTATTAAGTTTATTTAGGGTAACTCTACCAGGCGGATTATTAAGGGGGTGATAGCCTTCAAAAACATTTGATAGTAAAACAAACTTTAAGTTTAGTTTACACTGCAAGCTTATGAAATCAAACATAGCAAGAAAAAAACAGAAACATCTTGCCATTTGACCCCAAACTAAGCAATGTCAGGAAGTCAGATAATGATAGTTTTTTTTTTGTAAATACATACTTATAATAATTATACAAACCAGACACAGAAAAAATACGTTTGTTTATACCACAAAATGTTTGTCCTGGGTGGGAATCGTTCATAAAGCAGATACCAATGACCCAACAAGGTGTCAAAACATGTCTTCAAATCTAGAATAAATAGGTTTCTTCTAGGTAAGCGTGCTCCATCTTAGACCACACTACTGTTTAATATTAGGCAGAGTATGGGCAAACGCGAACCTATTTTGAATAAAAAAAAGAATTAAAAAAAAAACATTTTTTTATTGCGAACGGTTATAACTGCTCGCATTTGCAAGTCTTGTGCAACGTTGAAACAGAGAAAGACAGTATCTGTTCATAAGCATATTGCAAGCGATAAGGTTGACATTTATTGCACTATTGTTGGATGGTTGTAAATGTTTTTTATTTCAAATTTTAATTTTGGATTGAACAATAGATCTATAGCACTTATTTATAAAAAACTTTTCTATTAAAAATAATTTCAAGCCACTCTCTTGAAATACATTACTTTCGATAACTTGATTAGCGCTAAAATTTTGAAAGAGAGCCTACCACGATGGTGTAGTAGATAATCAGCGTAATCGGAAAATGTATAAACGTTTTCTTAACATTTGTAAAATGCCACAACGTTGAATGGAGATAGAGTAAGAAACGATTATTAAAATATTAGCGTGCAGTATCCCCTTAACAGTAACTAGGGCCACGAGCGAGAGCTCTCATTAACATGCGACAGTGTGACGACAGCGAATCATGACGAGTCATGCGAGATTAAGCCATGAGCAGTTACGGATTAACGCAATTATAAGTTTTAAGCCGGTTACGTTAAGTTCATTTTACATTTGCGTTAACAAAGCATTCCATAAAAGAGACATGAATTACAATTAAATGTCCTTAGTTTATTTTTATTTTTTTTTGTTAAGTCAGATGAAACCATTGAGCGTTGCTAGTTTTACTTGGTGGTAGACCAGGAGGTATACCACCTACCTACCAAGTGGTACCTACCAAGACGACTTCCTGCTAAGGATAGCAGGAAGTCGTCTTGGTAGGTAATAATAAATATTCTGCCGCCAAACAGTGGTATGTAAACATTACTGTGTTCCGGTTTGAAGGGTACCGCAGCTAGCGAAATTACTGGGCTGTCGAGACAACCATCGAAAGTCTCAAAGCGCCAAAGCAACGATGCCCTCGACTTTGTTTTGTTACTCCAAGTTTTGTGTATCACTGCAATGGTCATGAACAGGCGTTATATCTCGTTCGTCCTATTACATTTACATTAAAAAAATACACAATCACAAAAAAAACACTTCAAAAAAAATAAGTGACCGATATCGGCCGAGTATCGACCAAATAACAAAAAAAATATTTACGTCAAAAATAACACTAAAAATATTAAAATATTTATAACATGTCAATATAAAAATGTTTTAATAAAAGTTAATAATTACTTACTAGTGACCAGAATGCTGGTATCTACTTTGGTCAAAAGCTAAGCATTGCCATCCAGCGTGGCAATGTTGCCAGCATTCTGGCCACATATCCCTCCTGTGACGGTTTTTTAGACTAAGTTTTTTGTATACATTTTGTAAATAGTATAATTTAAGGTATTTCTTACTAGTAATTTAATAGTTTTTAAGTTTAAAATAATTGTCAAAATCGTAAACGTGGTATGTAGATTTTAATATTGCTTGATAACCACTGACGGCGAGTAAATACGCTGCACTTCGCTGCACTTCGCTGCGCTTCGCTGCGGATAGCTGTCAGTAGGGATCAAGCCAAAATATATTGCTTATTAGACAAATGTTAGATACGAGTTATCGCTACGGTTGCTAAAGCTTGACATACAAGAGATAGCGGAGCGCGTAAACCAACAGCGCCGTCGATACTTAACAAAAAGTATGGTCTACAAAAAAAAAAGAAAAAGTAATCAGTTTTTGATAGCATATTTCAAAATTTCATAACTTTTCATTTGTATTTATTAACTGGCTGAGTAGAGAAAAAGGCATAACGGTATATTTATGCCATAGCGGTTGAAACGTTAAGTTTTGCTAATCCAACTAATATTATAAATGTGAAAGTTTTGATGGATGGATGTTTGTTACTCTTTCACGCAAAAACTACTGAACGGATTTGGATGAGATTTGGTATGGAGGTAGTTGATACCCTAGATTAACACATAGGTTTATTTTTATCCCGAAAACATGTAACACCACGAGGCGCAGCTAGTGCTAAATATATGTATATATATTTAGGTTATCTAACGTGATTAATCCGCTTATGCTTGTAACTTAAAACAAATAATGTAACATGTTGCATGACACGTGCCTGTCCGCGGTTACCAGCAGGTTATTTAATAGAGGGTTGACAACTATGCGACATTATTAACAGTAAACAGGCTATTAATTATGTGGGATGTATTTACATGTAGCGGATTTCTTTCAAAAAACAGTTTTCAGTAAAAATACTCTCGAAATAGTATTGGACTTATGCGTGCAACTTCACTCCAATTTAAAAAAAAAAAAACACGGACATTTTAATCCAAAACTATCAACAACTTATTTAAATATTTTAATCATCTTATTTTGATGTGGTTCATTGGTAGTATGTTTGCTTCAAGACCTGAAGGGCGTGGGTTCGATTCAGGGCAAACTTTGTGGTATAAACAAATGTTTGTTTTGTACCTGGATGTACGGTATTTATTATAAGTATGTATTTACAAAAAAAAAGTATAAAAGTATTCTATCAGTTATCCGACTTCGATAGTACAAGCTTTGCTTAGTTTGGGGTCAGATGGCGCTGTGTGTAATGTCCTACGTATTTATTTATTCAAAAATACGCTAATATGTTTACAAAGCCTAGGCTTTTTAATTGAAAAGAAACTAAAATTCACCTACAAATTTTCGCGGATGTATAACACTGATAACACTCATTACAAAATAGTGCCATAATATTTCTTCGAGAGCCTTAAAATTATTTTCCTAGAGTCTTATTTGATCAATAAATCGGACACAGAACGGCAACTCAATACCAATATTAAGGTTAAACTGATCAAAAATCTCTTGTTTGACCGAGGATATTGGACGGACGGCCGTGGGCGAAATTAATTAAGTTGGCTAGGACAGTCAGCTGCTAAAATACATCGCTATCAGTCAAGACACTTTTTTGTAAAGACACGACGAGGTTTTGATACATTTTTATTATAACGTAGGATGTAAAACCGCTAGATTTAATTGGTGGCAGATCTCCTTAGCAGGAAGTCGCCTAGAGAGATACTACAGCAATTCTAAATATTTTGCCGCCAAGTAGTAATCTATCTATACTATTGACAGCCCCGTTGGCTCATTGGTAGTATATCTGCCTTGAGAGCTGTAGGGCGTGGGTTCGATTCCCACTCAGGGCAAACGTTTTGTGAATAAACAAATATTTGTTCTGTGTCTGGGTGTTCTGTATGTATTATAACTATGTATTTACAAAAAAAACAGTATTTATGTATTCTATCAGTTATCTGACTTCCATCACACAAGCTCTGCTTAGTTTGGGGTCAGATGGCGCTGTGTGTATAGTCCTACGATATTTATTTATTTATTTTATTACAAAGAGGAAAGATTTGATTGTTTATTTGTATTGAATAGCGTCCGAAACTACTGAACCGATTTCAAAAACTCTTTCACCGTTAGGAACCTATCTATCTTCGGGTGGCATAGGCAACTTTTTATCCATGTATTTCAACGGGAACGGAAACTACGTGGGTGAAACCGCGAGGCGCCCGCTAGTAAATATTTGTATATTCCGGTTTGAAGGGTAACTGCAGCTTGCGAAATTACGGGGCTGTTAAGACTAACCATCGAAAGGTTCAAAGTAATAAGTGTACTATGTTATATAAGTTGTATATACCGTTGCAGTCATGGGCATGTGGTATATCCACACATACCATCAGGAGAGCGTCTCGTTTGTTTCATTACAATGAAAGGCTATCCAGCTCCTCGACAACACGGATATAGTAAGAAGACTAAAAAGGACAAAACCTTTTGAGTTAGTGTATTAAGTTAGTAATGTCAGTGCAGTGAGTACTACATATTATAGAACACATGAACAAAGTGTCTTCCCCTTAATAGAGACAGTAAAAAAGTGTCGATGGACGCATTCTTCGTTTATACTCTACTTAGCAATTTAAGTTATATTAAAATTACTTATTAGTCTCAAATAGGCTAGATTGTAATAACAATGAGGTATCTAACAACAAACAGCTACATCATTAGAAGGAAAAAAAAAATTACAATGAAATAAATACTTACTAGTTTATAGAACTTTATTGAACAAAAATGTTTCACATATTTCATCAGCTGCCTGTACAGCGTATAAAGAAACCGGAAGACGACGTAGACGAAACGAGATTGGGCCGAAAAAGGAATTTTAATAAACCAGGATCACGTAAACATTGATGGCCGGGGCGACCGGGGTCCCGTCCGAGCGCGGACTATTTAGAAATCACTGGGGTTCCGTGAATATTGCTACTTGCAAAAAATGTTTGTTTTCAATAATAAGATGAGTTGATTTAAGTCTGATGTGTTGAAATTTTTGCTTGAGGTAAAACTTATGGGTTCGCGTTACCGACATGGTAACTTGGCGTGTTTTAAGTTTTCACTTCTGTCGGCAGCCCCCATGACTGCATTTTTTTTTTTATTTGTCTGTTTGTATTATGTCGATATTTGTTTTGTGTACAATAAACAGTTTTCTTTCATTTTCTTATAAGATAAAATAATATTATCATCATCATCGTCATCAGCCTATATTAGTCCACTGCTGGACATAGGCCTCTCCCAAGACACGCCACTCAGCCCGATCTTCGGCTTTTCGCTTCCATCCACCGCCAGCCGTCCTACGTATACCGTCACTCCATCGAGTCTCAGGACGTCCTTCGCTACGTTTGCCAATACGCAATCTCCACTCTAGAACACGTCTACCCCAGTGGTTATCGGTTCGACAGATATATACACTGTACAGCCCTTTGCCACTTCAGCTTGCTAATACGCTAAGCAATATAATTTACCTTTCTTATTAATATTTAATATAATTCAATTTTAAGAAATAAACTTTTTAAATAATAAATAATGAACAAACAAACAATAATGAATAAGCAGTGAACAAAACGCTGGCCTTAATTTTGCCCAGCGTTTGAGTATTGCCATACAACGCGGCAATGGGGTGTTTTTGGAACTATTCCCATTGATAGCGGCCTTTTAGATTAGTTACTAGAATGATTTTGAAAGAAGATAATTTTTTTTTAGTTTTGTAGCACAGAAAATACATCCAACAAATATTTAAAGACAAATCACCTCAGCATAATACTGACCGCACCATGTGTGGACGTAATAGGACGTCAACTGCTGAAAATAGGCCTCCCCCATTGACTTCCATAAAGACCGGTTGGAAGCGGCTCGCATCCAGCGCGTTCCTGCGGTCTTTATTAGGTCGTCTGTCCACCTTGTGGGTAGACGTCATACGCTGCGCTTGCCGGTCCGAGGTTTCCACTCCAGAACTTTGCAGCCCCATCGGCCATCAGTTCTGTGTGCTATGTGCCCTGCTCACTGCCACTTCAACTTGCTAATCCGTTGGGCTATGTCAGTAACTTTGGTTCGTCTACGATGGTACCACTTGTGACTAATCATTGAATTTTTAGCAATAAAACAATTGAACAGTAGTCTTGGGCAGGCGTCATCTCTTAGGGCCGCCTTACACGTTCAATCATGATCACGATCCGCGATCCGCGATCCGCGATCATGATTTCAAAATTTCTAGATATTATGCGATCCGGAGCATCAGTCCGTCAATCCGCTTCGTACACGATCAGTCTGGATCGCGATCATTGATCGCGGATCGCGGATCGCGGATCGCGCGCTACGTGTACGGGCTGCCTATCGAGCAGGATCATTTCGTTCATGTCATTTCATTTCTAATGACTACAAACTGGATCACAGCCAACCCCCCTCCTACCCCGCACCACATCCTAGTATCCAGTGTCAGTGTATAACGACAGTTATTATTTAGTTGTCAGCGCACACACGTAGGGGCCGGACATCGCATCTGTCACACGTCATCGGTTATGCAGTGACGTTACTAATTAATGGACTACACTGCTCACTGTCCGCTGTATCCTGTGGCTCGTTTGTCATGTCTGCGTCGTGTCTGATCTGTTCTATGCCGAAAATGGGGGACACTAACTTGTATAAGAGATCTACCTATATTCTGTAACCATTTTCTGCACTTTGGATTATTTTCTTAGTGCTGTATTGTGATTGTTTTTTTAGTTTGTTTTTATTTTATATTATTTTTAAATTGACATTGTAATTATTAATTGTTTAGCGTCTTGATTATTTATTTATCATTACGTATTTTAAACCATTTTTGTATTAAGTATTAAATATTTTCAAGTGTCTCGTCATAAAATTGTTTGAAATATATTTTCGTCAGTCTTAAATAAAACATCTTTAATCTTTTTCTAAGAAATAAAAGATTGCTGAAATTCTGTTGAATCTATTTTACTTCGCTGGTACCTGGTACCCAACGGTGTATTCCGGGAGCCTGACTTGCGAGCCAGTTCCATTAGTTGTATTTATCATTTTCGACCACATCGCTACTTAACATCAGGTGAGCTACGGTCAAAGCTACTAGCTTGTCAAACAATTTAAGGAAAATTTTCACAATTTCCGAAATCTAGTTGGTGATGCTCAGCGCTCTTGTCAATATCTTTAACTTCGCTTGTCAAACGAGGAAAAGGCTCAGCGTTAAATATTTTTTGGCAGCAAAAATGTTTTCTTCCGAACACGTCTTAAAAAGAAAAGAGTTTATTCAACAACAAAATAACATCGTGCTCGTACAACTTTGATAACAGTAAGGGCAATGTAATTTTCAAACTTTCAAGATTTCAACACAAAGTATTTTATGATACATTTTTTTTTTTTACTTTTGCGGAATTACTCATGAAAGCCACCGGGTGTTGCCGAAAATATAGTCTGAGTGTGTTTATGTTTATTTATACATAATTATAAAAATTACATGTCACGTACAAGAAAAAAGCATAATCTTTAAAATACATAATATTTATAAATTATTTTAGTCTATTCATACAACTATCATTAGGTACATACTCATGACATTTTGAGTTTTAAAAAATCTTTAAAATTGTAAAATGCCTGTTCGATTAGCCATTTTTTAGTTATACGATATCATTAATCCCGAATCCCGCATAAGTAAAAAAAAAAATTGTCATGAAATACTTAAAATATTGAAGTATATTGGCAAATAAAGAAAGCACGTGTTTGTTACATTGTGTATTGTTACAAAGTGCCTTGTTTTTTTTTTAGTTTGGCATGTAACGTTCATGCAAAGTACTCGTTTACCTATACATAGGTCAGAAGTCATAAGCGCCCATACTGTGTCAACGTATGCCAGCGCCTACATTCAGTGGCGGCAAAGCTTCCTTAATTATCATATTGTTGTATAAAATTGTCGTTAAAAGTCAAGAAAAGTCGATAACATTCAACTTGGGCCATTGTAAAAACAGGCCTCTGGGCCGAGTAAATAAAGTAACATTTACATGGACGAAAGGCTGATGAAGATGTAACTTGATATAACACGACCGTGGAACGCTTCTTTACGTCGCTGTTGAAGTTTTTTCTTCTAATTTTAAAGTGTTTCAAGTAACAACATACAAAGTTTTTTGTGGTTGTAATGTTTTTGAAAGCAAGATTCTTTAAATCTTCACTTTTCTTAAACTTTTCACGTGACGGGTATTTTTTTTTTAAATATTGAATTTAGAATTATTTTTTTAACCATAAATCAACTGTCACGCCTAAACGAAATCGGCATATATATGACTTGTTAATTTGCTGTTATCTATAAATAGTTTTATTTGTACTTTTTATTATTCATTTACACTCTGGAAAAATGTAGGTCCGCTATCAAATTAGATGTTTTCTTATCAATTGGGGAAGAAAGGAAGAACTTTTAATATCATAACTACAAACAAAAAACATACACAAACACATATACATATACATTGTATTAATTATGATCTGTGTTTCTGGTGTATAATAAAGTTATATTCTATTCTATTCCATTCTACACATAAAGACAAATCAGAAATCTACACTATTATAAAGAGGAAAGATTTGAGTTTTTGTTTGTTTGTATTAGAATAGGCTCCAAAACTAACTGAAACGATCTGTTTAATTCTTTCATCATTAGAATGCTACATTATCACTGAGTGACTTAGGCTATATTTATATTGTTAATCGAGTTTTTATTCCGTGCGAAGCCGGGGCGAGCTGCTAGTCAAATAAAACGTTTTAGTCAAATGTTTGTATATCTTCTTTTAATGTAAAATTGTATTACCTCCTGATGACGATAATGTCCATGACCATAACAGCGGTACACATAACTTTGAGTAGCGAAACAAAATACAAGGCATTTATTACTTTGAGACTTTCGATGGTTAGCCTCAACAGTAATTCAAGTCTAGTTTTATAATGTACCAAGCCAAAAGCGCACACGATGTTTAAAAAAAATAAAAATAACTTCCACCTTCTACTGGCTCCATTAACTCGACCAAACAATCCAACCACGAGAAGGGGACAAAAAAATCTCAAGTTCGGTCACGTTGGCGACTAATTCCGTCCCAGGGCGCCGCGTAATCATGGCTTTGCATATCGTCAAATTGTAGGGCGGGAGAGGTCAAGATGTGGATTGCAGCCGAGATAAGGCAGAGGAAATGAGGGTAGCCGAATAAGGTTTTAAGCTCTTGCGGTCACTTTATCTGTGCACAAGTGACGCGCCTTCAAGTTTGGGTAAACTCTAAGATACTATAAAAATGCTTTTTATGTCATATTCATATGATAAAAGATATAGGTATTTATCTCTTACAACTTTTTTATCACAAACAATTTTTTTTGTTGTCTGTACATTTTTATATGTATTTCTGGTGTGTACAATAAAGAGTTTCTATCTAAAAATTCTTAAAGCTGTTCTTAGTATGTATGCTTGTTACTCCTTCATGCTAAGAATTTAATAAAGAGTTTTTTTTTTTTATGCCATAGGTGGCAATCAAGCTGACGGGTTGCCTGATGTTAAGCAATCACCGTCGCCTATAGATATCTGCAATACCAGGGGTACTACAAATACGTCGCCGACCTTTTAAGATTCTATTAACATGCCTTTTGAAGAACCCAATGTTGTAACTCCGCGGGAATACGGAAGAAGGAAGATTCCACAATTCCACATCCATTCCACAGTAATAACTAAAAAGAATAAAGAGTTAAACAATCTATAAATCAGTCAATTAAATGTACGGGTGTCATCTGAACTTATGTAAAATTTATTATTTTATTTTAAACGATACAGATATGAAAAACGTTTACATTTTCATACAAAAGCACAACAATATCATCGCATTACCGTCAAGTAAAGTATACATATAATAATAATAAACATTATGTTATGATTTTGATATTTTTAAATATGAATCGAAAATGTGATTAGCAGTGGGCACCAAACTCGGCAAGGCCGGTCTCTCGGTGGCCCTGATCAAAAAATGCCTCCTAGGAATTTGCGCACATTCACAGAGTAAAGTAAAAGTAATAAAAATGATCTGTAACTTTGGTGTTATTTATGAAAGATTTGTATTTGTACAACAAAATGAAACATCCTAAATGTAAGCAACTATACTCACAATAAAACAATAATATCCACAATGCAACTGCACGTCGTGTAAATACTTAATATCACTAACAGCACATGTCACCGACGCGACGGCCACACAAGCGATATAGACGTACAAATTCTATACATGTGCGACTGTATACGGAATATGGCCCTATTAAAAATTATTGTGCGGAATGTAAACGTTGTATTCGGTTTAACGATAGTTCTGTTGATATTGTGAGAGTCGATAATACACGCTTTAATGGTTACATTGTATTTAATTGCTGTAGTCATTATGTTACTTTCATAATGAGCATTGTTCATATTTTGATGGTAAAAAAAATATTGTATGTTTTACATGACTTTTATGCTCGTATTAAAATAAAACGTGTTTTGTGTAGTATTTCATAAGTTGGTACAAATATGTACAAAATACAAATATTTTATTGGTAACACCAAAGTTACAAGTTAAATTTCGTAATAAAAAAACAAGAATGGCAATGTAAAAAATATATCAATATAACAATTTATATTGTCTAAATAAAAAAATATGTCAATATAAAAAAAAAATTGTTTACCTCTGTTCATTATTGTGACTGTATCCTGTTTTGTGTAATACACTTAAATAAATAAATTAATTAATTAAAAATGTATTTATTTACGTTTTCAATTTATTTAAATTTAAAATACTAATGTCATAAAACAACATAATATTTCACTATTTTATTATTATAATTAGTTAACGTAATAAATAACTTTCCTTTTTTAAATTCTGCTACACACTTTTTAATTTCAATTTACTTAACATTTGACATGTTACAAGCCAAAGACGTAATTACTGTCATCGCTAATAAGAAGCAACAGCCCTCAGCAAGGTGTAATTTAAGAAATATGTGCGGAAATTCAGAGCCGAGACCCAAATTGTACGCGATTTCAACTCCAGCGATGACAGGGAAATGATAATTATGAGGAGGGGGCGACAGACGCCCCGCGGTCAAAGATGAGCTCCTCAGTAAAAAATATTTTAATATAATATGGTGTTGCCATCCTAAACGCTATCGGACCAGATAATCGCTCCCGAGCTCTTGGAGTGTCTTAATGAAGTGCTCCGCCGAGAGAGATTATTTTTATTAAAAGCGCCTACGAGATGATGAGAAAAATATTTCACTATCCTTTGTACCGTAGTTAAGCGGGAGAGAAAACAAAACGAGCGACAAAAATTGGGGTGACAATAAAAAATGGCAACTCAATCTTGTCCGGCCATCGCCGTTTAAATGTCGAACAGCCGTTACGTTTCAATGCGAGTGATTAACATAAAAAGGAAACAATAACCGTTTTTAAATTTCGAATCGGTATTGCTGTTTTTTATTGGTGGGTAGAGGGGAAAAAAATTGTAATTTGCGAGCGGAGAACGTACGAAAATTTGAATTTCCGACAGCGGTCGGCCGGGCTCGTGCGCCTGGTAATTAGGGGCTAATGAGCAAGAGTATAAGTACGTCTTTCTTGCGGCTGTGACGCCATTTTTGTAGCATTGCCAGTACATCCCGTATAGTTTTTCTTTTATTACGTGACAACCGGTTGTCATAATGGTCGCGACGTTGTACGCTAGAGTTATAAAAAGCTCATTAGTTTTTGATGGCAACCATGAAACTAGAGTAGTAGTAGTTATGTGCAATATTTAGTTTAATAATCGAGGGATTATTGCAACGCATGACGCGTCGCTTCATATGACACAGATATTCTAAGGAAAACGATTCATTTTAGTAAGCTATGAAATAAATGACGTTTTCAAAAATCCAGAGTGTATATACGTATGGATAAAAATGTGCAAAAAAATAACAATAAAATGTAAATGTATAAAAATTAACACAAAATACATAGCTTTTCCTTTATCCTTGTATAGTAAAAGCTATGTATGTTATCATACAGTTTTGTTTTAAATTTAAGTATTTTCTATCGACCTAAACGTTTGACCGCTGTTGACACAACACATAATGTTACTTTATGATCACACCTAACCTTTGATAGTTCTCATGTGCTTGGCAACAACAAGACAACAACAACAACAAACATCAATAACAACCAAAAAACAAAAAAGCAAAACAAATGCTCAACATCTTCATCTTCAAGTTAGCTTTCAGAGCACTAAAAAGTATCCTACCACCATACTATTGATACTTCATTCCAGGCTAGGTGTGCTTTGCCATCTTCGACCACGCCTTCACTTAACATCAGGTGAGCTGTGGTCAAACAGCTAGTCTGTCAACCATAAAAAAAAAAACTTTACGATGATTTATTTTATCGGCAGCTTAAACTTGTTGTAGAGAATCGAACTCACGTGTTCAGCATGGAACCTGATCGCGTTAATCACGGAGCCCTCAACGCTACAAAACTACGTATTTCTCGGGAATTCCTATGCCAATAAAAATTGTAACCGTCAGCTAAAAGACTGTTTAAGATCTGAACTTACTCTATCTACAGTAGTCAGACAAAGAATACTGTCTGACAAAGATCAAAAATCAGTCCTCCGTCATACTCGTGAGACCTCCCGGGAATTTTTGACTAATTACACCTTTCGCCTTGCGCCGTCTCTGTGATCGTTCACTCGTTCATCCATTCATTCATTTCGTTCGCTCGTGCCGTCCCCAGTTTTTCCGAGTTCAAGAAACTTTGGCCAATTAAGAGAGGTCCCAGATAACAATGTTGAAACTTCCCGGGACTTTTGTTCGTCAACTAATCGTGACATAATACATATAAAAGTTGTACATGTATTTTTTATTTTCCTTGTTTCTTTTACGTGTGAGAATGCGAATGAATACAAAACTGTTTGTTGCTGAAAATATAAATCTTGTAGCGTCTCGCGTTGTTTTATGTGACGGCAGATTTGAGATTGTTTTTTCCGCGCTTGACAAAAGTAAACATTTTGTCCATTAGAGATGGAGTGGGTCTTTTACAGAAATAAAATGGAAATAATAACATTTTTGTTTTCCCCAAACATTATTATTTTATAATTAAAGACACGACAGCCATGTTGAAACTGTGCTAAAAACGATGTTGCCTTTTTTCAAGTAATGAGCGCCATAGCAGCGATGCCTTAGACTTTATTACTCAAAGCTCTGTGTTCCGCTGCAAGGAATACAGACAGACGTTAAACTACTGTCAAGCGAGCGTTCCATGATATTACTTTTACGTTAATAAAAGTTGAAACTATTTGTTCAACGCGTACGAGGTACATTACTCAAGCAAGAGGAAAGATGTTATGTAAACTTTACAAAGCCTGCTAATATCGATTGTTAAGTACATGTTGGTATATTTTAAACGTATTAGTAAATACCAACTTAAAACTGCCCTGCTTATAAGGTTCATCTTGCAATGTTTTCCATTTATCGGCAGAATAAGTTCATTGTAGTGTTTGAATTTACTTGGTGGTAGTTCTCTTTAGCGGAGTACGTCTAGGTAGGTACCACCGTAGTACCAGATATTGTACTCCTACCAGTATTACCAGTATTAGTATTTATAGTATGTGTTAGTATTACTATGTTAAGGATATTGCTAGTGACATTACAGGGATGTCTCAAAGTAATAAGCGCCAATGCAACGTTGCTCTGAAGTTTGTTCTGTCACTCAAAGTTCTGTGTATCGCTCTAATGGTCATGGGCATACGTTATCTCTTACCACCAGGAGAGCGTCTCGTTCGTCTCATTACTTTTACATAAAAAAAATTTTGGACTTCATAATTTTTTTAACTTTTTTAATCAAATAATGAACTAGTTTTGTTCTAAAAGAAGACGAAGCTTTTTTTTATCTAAAAGACGAACAAAACGCTCTCGTGATGATAAGAAATAAATTCTGTCTATGGCCATTCTGCCTATGGCCATTTTTATTATGGCCAGCGTCATTAGTATAATTATGTTAGATATTTCCTACGTGCGTATCTACTAAACGCTTTGATACCATGTTTTTCATACTCGCAGCGAGAATGTGGAACAGCGGCCACTTTCCCGCGAAAAACAATTTGTATGTCTTCAAATCCATAGTGAAAATAGGCTTCTTTTAAATTTCGTGCTCCATCCTTAACCGCATCAATGTTTTTTTTGCAATTTAATAAAAAGGCTAGGCTTACGTTTGACCGTCAACTCACCTGACGTTAAGCAAAAATGTGGTCTAAGATGGAACACCTTGAAAAAATCGATTCACTCGCGACTTGTAGGCACCTATATTGTAACTATCAGGAAACATAATGGTGGTGGTCAAATGTAAACTTTTGTATAAAAAAAAGCAATTGTATCGGTAACACGAACTTGGTAACAAAACAAAGTCGAGGGCATCGCTACTACTCGGTTGATATGTACAAGTCGTAATCGTGTAAGGTTACTAAAGTTTGACAATAACTCACAACAAGCGAGGTAGCTGCGAACATTGAAGGAGGATGGTAGAACTCCAGTGCGCACAAGTGCGAGGTAAAAACTAATATAATATAAATAACTGTAATTAGTAAACTTTGGACAGCTGTCATAAATCAGCCAGCACGGACAGACAGCAAGAACACAGAATTTCAATTTAAATAATTTCGGATGTTGAAGAATTTGCGAGAAATCTTACGTTCTTTTAAACTGTTTGGGGATTTAACTTCGGGAAGCTGAGACGGGTTTTTAATTTGGAACTTCCTTCCGGCTCGTTACCATGTGAATGGTTCATTCATTAATTTGTTTTTTAACGTTGTTGTTAATGTTTGCATGTAAAGCGATGAAAATATATTCGTTCAATCTTTTGAGAATTTATAAAAGTTGATTGTTTTTGTTGTGTTATCATATTATTAACATGTAAAAGAAAATAAAACATGTTAAAATAGTTTTTTTATGGTTGAAGGGCCACAACTAAGTTGGTGTTAAGTGACAGTGTAGTCGAAGATGGTAAAGTGCACCTAGCATGGAATTAAACTGGCTCTCAAGTGAGGCCAAGTGAGAGAGTAATTTATTATGGGTATACCCACTTCAACTGAGCTAGTTTTTTACTAATGGCTAAAGTGTAATTGTGTTTGTGCTGAGCTCGACGGTTTTACCCGCTATCGGCTTGTAAGGGTCGTATCGAAATGTTAAATATTTCTTCAAATCCAACGAGCATTTTCTTTATTACTAAAGAGGCTTGCATTTGACCTCCTTCTTGCCTAATATTAAGCTACGATGTGAAAAAAATCTTGTACTTTGAAAAAACAAAATTATCATAAAAAAGGAAAGGAATTATCGTGTGCTCTTTTTCATTTAAAATAGGTTTAATATGGAGCAAGCTTACCAAGACAAAAATCCTCATTTTTATAAAAATAAGTATTTGAGAATGAAAGTATTTTCTAATTCAAACCGCGTGTCGCGAATTACACTAATGAGACTAATTAATTGAAATTATGATTAATTATTTTATTGTCTATGGAATTAAAATTCAAATCAAAATCAAAATGTCGATAGATAAAAATGACAACCAAAAAAAAAATTTCAAACAAAGAAACAAATAATAATTTGATTGAAATGTCAATGATATGACCTAAATACTATATTGTCTTTTTGAAGTTTTCTCACAATCCACACAGATGCAATCCACCATTATAATCATACACTCGCCCGCAAACAGGTCATATTTGGGCTTAGTATAGAATATAATCATTTCACATTAGTTCAAAGCCATTCAGAGATTAAAAAGTTATGATAGAACGTCAAGTGACCTTTACTGTGGTTGAGCTTTTATATAGCACACCGCACATTAATGCTCTTTGTTTAAGTGTTCATTAATGCACAGAAATAGAGCCGGAGCTATTAAACCGACTCAATCAGCTGTATCGCGAAAACAATACCAAAAGTGCTTTTCACTAATGATATAGGAGCTTACATATCGTACTTATTCGTATAAGTTTGTGTATATGCACCATCAACAGCGCCATATACCAGTACCAGATGTTCAGCCGCCAAGCAGTAGTGTGTAAACATTACTGTGTTCCACTTTGTAGGGTGTTGCAGTTAGCAAAATTACAGGGTTGTTGAAATTAACCATCTAATGTCTCAAAAATGAGCCTAAGCAGCGATGCCCTAGACTTTGTTTGGTTACTGAAAGTTTTGTGTATTGCTATACCTAACTACCTAACCAAACTTAATAGTACCGATTGCTTAATCCAAATGATTATTTTCGAATTTAACTCTTTAATTATAACGAATTTGCTAAATTTTTAATTAAGATAGTGAACTAGCCAATTCAGACACAGTAAATTTTAAATTAATGTAGTAAAATTTATTATACTCATGTAAGAACCCAAGCACCTAACAATGTGTTTAGGCAGCCTCACTTGAGAGCCAGTATCATTTTAGGCTAGGTGTGTTTACCATCTTCGACCACACCGTCACTGAACATCAGATGAGCTGTGGTCAAACATTTAGCCTGTCAAAATATTTACTTTATAAATTAGTACAAAACACTTGTTTGTAAACTATTTCTACACATAATATTAGTACAAATCCGTCATCGGTTATCTGTCTGTTTGTGACCTCTTCAAGATCAAATTTCTCTGCCAATCTTTATAAAATTGGGTCATGAAATAGGAAACCCCAACAATGAGCTTGAGCTGCTGGTGAAGGAAAACATCGTGAGGAAATCATGGCATGGTGGTAGGGTACTTTCTAGTAGGTACTCGGCTGGCAAGCTACAGCCCTCAAGCTGAAAATCTGCCGTTAGGAATCTAACGGTGTGTTCTGGCAGCCTCACTCACACTGTCACATAACTTCAGGTGAGCTGTGTCAAGCATAAAAGGGCAGCTAAAACACTGTACTTATTTTAATAACAACTCATTAATGTCCTATATATAATTGAACTTCTCATCAAAATGTATTTTGCTCGTGAATTCGTTTATTCGATGCTCGTTTATCCGAAATCCATTCATCCAATGCTGAGGTAAAATTCGAACACCCTAAATTCAAATCACACATGACAGACCGACAATACGACGGCGAATGCTGACCGCAGAGCCGAAAATTCTGGAAATTTCAGTGCTGCCATCTAGTTACACTATATCTGTTGTCAGAGAGTCCACCACCAATCCATTAGATGAGAGTTTTACACAATGAACGTTGATGCCGCGAACCGAACGACTTTTGTGTCACGGCACGGATTGGTATATATCGATTCATTTTGGCACACAACGATATAGTATCAGCGGTTTTAGTTTAATATTGTTTTACGGTATACGATTTGTGGATTATTTTCATTATCAACAAGTTTTAGGCTCTATGAGTGGATTGGATTTGTGGAATTCAAATGCGGGATCATGACTTACAGTCATAGTCATAGTAAGGAGTATTTATTGATAACATCAGTTACGAGTCAATTAAATAATAACAAAATAAATTAAATTAAAATAAATAGATTAATTTCCAAATGTCAATTCAATATTAAATAATAAATTAAATTAACTTACAATAAAAAATTAAGTCAAATTATAAAAAAAAAAACAAATAATAAATTAATTAACTGAATATAAAATAAACAAAGTTAGTTTCGTTACTTAGTTTCGGTTTGTGCTTTTGTGTTTGTGTAATCGAATCAATCATCGGACAGGGCATCTAGTTTGGAAGTCAGATTGGTTCTTAACTAGGCTACAGAAACTTTTTTGCCTCTGTTAATTTATATGATGTCTATTAGTTGCAGCAGCGTATTATGGTAAATAAAGACTTTTAAACGTTTATACAAAATAACTGAAGACATTTGAATTTGCCCCATCACTTTTATCCGAAATTCATTAGTGCGATGAGACGCAAGCCCGTCTCGGCGTGTTTAACAGCCTAGAGGAGGGCTAGACAAAGCGGTTTAATATAAACAAGTGTAAGACACGATACGAGCGATCCCGCCTATATTGAGTTCCGTTGGCACCTCATTAAGGGAATAGCGTTAATGAGTATTCGGCGAAGTGATTAACAGCTTCTTATACGTTCTGGTAATTCGAAGAACGTTTACAAGAGCTCAGTTCACGTGATTCACAGTTGACTGCCCTGTGAGTTCCATTTGGTACAATATCTGCTTCAAGAGCTGTAGGGCGTGGGTTTGATACACAAAAGAACAAAAATGTATATAATGGTAAATGTTTGTTCTGTGTCTGGGTGTAATGTATGTATTATAACTATGTATTTACAAGAAAATGTATTTAAGTATTATATCTGGTTACTATACCAACTTTGTTCAGTTTGGGGCTAGATGACGATGTATATATTTATTTATTTTTTCTCCTCCTTTGATTCAACAGCCCTGCAATTTCGCTAGCTGCAGTACCTACCCTGTAAATTGGAACACAGTAATGTTTACACACTACTGATTGGTGGCAGAATACCTGATACTGCAGTGGTACCTAGACGACCTCCTGCTAAGAAGATCTATTACACTTTTTTTTTAATGATTGACAGGCTAGTTGTTTGACCACAGCTCACCGGATGTTAAGTGACGGTTTGGTCGAAGATGGTAAAGCACACCAAGCCTGGAATGACCACACTTCCTCTGAACATGGGAAAACTGCGACACCTTTAACACTTATTTTCGTTTGAACCTAAACAAAATTAAGCTCGCATAAAATTATGAAATTTTCGTAAGGACCACGAAAACAAAGTCAAAAAATTGTATAACAATTTTCATTCAACTCATTTGCCGTACGTAACGTCGTAAAATTCAGCTCCGGCTTTGTTACACAAGAGCACGTCAGCTCAAAAATACAAAACTGCAGGACCGCTGTTATACGAAAAAAAAAACAAAAAAAAAAGACAAAAGTATACTTCCAAGATACTGTAATCAGTACGAAATATAGTCGGTCTCACGTACGAAACTGCGCGGGGCGAAAATAAAGTTTTGATGTAAAAAGTTCGTTTTATTTGCTATGTTGAAAACAAACTTCGCGAGGTTACATTCGAATGTGCGTGCGTACATATAAGTACAAATTATTTCGGCCAGTAACAGTAACGCTGCTCAGGATTCTATTGAAAGAAATGAAAGTACAATTCTGGGATTACTTTTCCAAGAAATGTCTTGAGGGCAGAGCGGGAATCGTTAACATTTAGCCGAAAATTGTGTAGAGGCTTGTTATAAAATTAATAATTGAATTTTAATTTTTGATTGTGACTAAATACTTATTTTATGTTTTAGTAAAGAATTAGTTTAATGTCAAGTTTATATTAGTTACTTGTAAAGATTAAGTACACAACTAACACACTATGTATTTTTTTTTTATGTAAAAAGTAATGAGACGAACGAGATGCTTTCCTGCTGGTAAGAGATAACGCCTGTCCATAACCATTACAGCGATTCACAGAACTTTGAGTGACGAAACAAAGTCCAGGGCATCACTGCTTTGACGCTCATTACTTCGAGACTTTCGATGGTTAGTCTCAATAGCCCAGTAGTTTCGCTAGCTGCAGTACCCTTCGAACCGGAACACAGTAATGTTTACACACTACTGCTTAGCGGCAGAATAACTGGTACTGCGGTGGTACCTACCTAGACGGCCTCCTGCTACGGAGTTTTTTTTTTTTTTTTTTTTTTTTTTTTTTACACAGCGCCATCCGGCCCCAAACTAAGCAGAGCTTGTGTGATGGCAGCCAGATAACTGATAGAATACATAAATACTTTTTTTTTGTAAATACATACTTATAATACATACAGAACACCCAGACACAGAACAAACATTTGTTTATTCACACAATGTTTGCCCTGAGTGGGAATCGAACCCACGCCCCACAGCTCTTGAAGCAGACATGCTACCAATGAGCCAACGGGGCTGTCAAGATCTACCACCAAGTAAAACTTAATGAACTTAAACTTGTATAACTTAAATTTTGAAGTACCATTCTGTATCCAAACACAAAGTTATACGCAAGGGGCGTACTGAGCCAAAAAAGGGCCAATACTTCCATCCATCAAGCTTGTAGTACAGGAACAGTTTTGTGGCGATAATAGCTCAGTGGTTAGCGCGGTTGGTTCACGCGCCCAAAGGCGTGCAAAACCATAGCATGGTTTTCATTTTCTAGTACTCGGCTGGCTAGCTACCACCCTCAAGTTGAAAATATGTCGCCAAGAACGTAACGGTGTGTTGTGGCAGCCACGTTTAAAAGCCATGCCCATTCCAGGCTAGGTGTGTTTACCATTTTCGACCACACCGTCACTTAGACTTAGACACATTAGATGAGCTGTAGTCAAACACTTAGCCTATCAACTTAAAAAACTATGAGTGTACAAACGCCAACCAATATGCGTTCTGCTATTGAAATAAACGAAATTAGTATCTAGTACATAGCAAGTTTATGTTACTCCTATTTTTAGTATACAATATTATGGAACTAACTTTCACTGTGTGTCTTGTGCTTGTATCAGTATCCACAGAAAAACAAAACAAACACCAAACTCAACCACAAGTGCGCGTAAGCTCGTACAAGACGTGATTGTCGTCGAATATCGAAAAAAGGAAATGAAATAAGGGCTGAATCCCTCGGACCACTTCTAATCCGACCCGAAATTGGCCACTTCCTCGAAACAAGGCAGACCCAATCGGGGTATTTAGTGCCACGGCGCCGGCCGTTGAAAACTTACGGTGCGGATCGCCCATCGGGCCCGCAGTATACAACAGCTCACAGTATCCAAGCTAAGCAACCTTGTTGCACCTTACAAAAACACTAGTGTTTTGGCAGGAACGTGAAGAAATCGTGTCGCTACAAAGATTTTTTTAAACATTGTTCATGTATTAGTAAAATTAAATTAAAAATTGAAAACTTATACAGAAAACAATAGATCTTATGAGCTAGTGTCACAAGTGGCGGCCTTATCGCGAAAAGTGATAATGACCAAAATTGATTGTAGGTTTAAATAGTAGTACAAGTGCAGAATTACGCGCGTGATTGTGATAAAGTTATATAATTATGTAGTGAAATATGTCTTTCTTTTGTTGCTTTGTCGAAGGTAAATTTAATCTATTTTACCAGGTCGAAAAAACAATAATGTTTGCCAAAAAAAACGAATTAATTAAGAAACAAAAGAAGTATTGATTAAATTTTTATCGATTTACAAAAATATATCAAAACGGCTTAAATCTCTGTAAAAATTACATAATACATACTTTCATTTTAGTTCGACAACTATTAACTTATATATTAAAAAAAAAAAAAACTTATGTATTTTTAAAATCCTAATATGAATTATTATTACTTTGGTATAAATTAACCATCTAAAGTCTCAAAGTATTGAGCGCCAAAGCAGCGATGCCTTAGACTTTTGTTACCCAAATTTCTGTGTATCGCTGCAGTGATCATAGACAGGCGTTATTTCTTACCATCAGAAGTACGTCTCGTTCGTCTCATTACGTTTACATAGTAGTAAAAAAAGTTCTGACCTCAGTCACTGTCTCTCATTCCACACCAAGGTTACCTGGGTACCGTCCCTGCATACTAACTACTGAATCACAATCTCCCATCCGCCGAATGCAAGTCGCCGATAAGGACCCAAGGCGAACATTGATTTTTTAAATGGAATTCCGCGTCGTCACTTTATGCCTTCTTCGTAATTTTAAAACCAATTTATGTGACATTCTGATCAGTGGTTGTGAATCAGACTTCTTAAGCTAGAATAATTGGATGTCTATGAAACTCTTACGGTGCGGTTTTTATCAAACATCAAAGCTGAGACGAATTTCTGCCTCATGTTACTATTGCGTAGTGGTTTTGTTTGAGGATTATTTATTGTTGCGATTGTGTTTTGTTGTGTAGAAATTTGTATTACCGGATTATTTCAAAATCAAATTCTTCTTTTTAAATAGACGTTTGGTCGCCATCTTACCTGATGTTAGGTGATGATGCGGTCTAAGATGGAGCACGCTTGCTTAGAAGATAACGATTCGCTCTCGACTTAAAAACACCCAGATTGTATCCATCGGGGAATACCTACTTAGGCTGCGCATTCCACTGCGGTCCATACAATGAACGTGGAATCAAATCGTTTCGTTCGAGTTTTTGGAACGTCGAGCATGAAGCGATGTCGCTTTGCTGTTCGCTAGAACAATGGGCATGAGCGAATTAGACCATGTAATTCTAAAGCACACTCTCCGAAAAGAATCCGATAAAAAACCGATGAACTAACAACTTTGCGACGATGTTCTAGGCTTAATTTAGCTTGAACAAAGGAGTCGTCGCAGATGAATATCGTCGGGGAAAGCGATTCTAGGTTATTATACCAATATGAAATAAAAAACATATTTTCAATACAATTAAAAATAATACAATGAACGGCCTGGATAAAAGTCAAAGTGGATTGGTTAAGTCTAAAACAAAATGCTTTGTAACAATAAAAATTACAGTATTTTCCTCGCTCGACTAGTCCACACATACATACTTCTCTAACACGTCCGCGACACATGTCAGCTATCTCGATCCGATCTCGAGTCAGTTCGAGGACTTAATAAAATGACACTGTCGGAGTTTCGTCAAGTTGTAAAATGTAAGCGTTTCAAATTTTATGAGGTTTTTCTTATGAAAATCAGACATAGTGATTTTTAACTGAGTGAGAAAAGTAAACAATGTTTCTGCTAACAACTAAACTATTGAATGAATTTAAAATACGGCTGCGACAAAAAATATCAAGAAAATAAATGATTTACTTATGTGGCGACGGCGATACTGCACTACCTAGAACTTCCCAGGTGTATGTTTGTATATACAATTATATAGGTACGTATATATTTTTTTATGTAAAAGTGATGAGACAAACAAGAGGATCAGGAGATCGCTCCTGATGGTAAGAAATAACGCCTGACCATGACCATTGCAGCGACACAGAACTTTGAGTAGCAAAACAAGTTACACGCCATCGTTGCTTTGGCGCTCATTACTTTGAGACGTTCGATAGTTAGTCTCAACAGCCCTGTAATTTCGCAAGCTGCAGTACCCCTTCAAACCGGAACACAATAATGTTTACACACTATTGCTTGACAGTAAAATATCTGGTACTGCGGTGGTACCTACTTAGACGACCTTCTGCTAAGGAAATCTACCACCAAGTAATATAATTATATATTAACCTTTCCTTTTTGAATTCCCATCCCTGTCTAACTTAATTTGATGTGATCCTAACTCTACTTTAGATAAATAAAGTGTGAAAATAAACTGTCAACTAACTATTTATTTTTCTGTTGCAGGTAATGCCATTAAATTTAATTCAACCGTGGTATAATCGATTATAATGGTAAGCATCGACGCTCCCGCTTGTAGCTTACAATTCTCTGAAAAGAGTTAGCGTGTTCCATCGACTCATCGAATCCCTTTTGGATCTTTGTTACCAAATACTTACGAACCGCTGACAACTGGTTTTTTAACTTTATTATACCTACGAATTGAGCTAACTCTTTAAGACGAGATACAGTGGCCTTTGTCTGGAATTTGTATTTTGTGAGGCGAAATATTGAAATAAATTTACATTTATTTTAATATAACAATGACATTTTAGTGAACGCATTAAATGTCGTAGACCCAACGTAGCATTGCTACGAACGTTTGAAGATACGTAGCAACACTACAGAATGTACCTAATACATAATAAATAAAATTAAAATTATAAATAAAATGATTGCTGAGGGTATCCGTGATCAGATAACACCAGTGGTGGTACTATGTAAGTTTGGAGATCGCAAACAAGTTACGTGACTGCGAACCTTATTGCGCGGGCATACGGTTTGTGGTCGCGTATCTTTTTCGTGAGCGCTTTGGATAGCAATTAGAACTTATTGTGCCCTCGTAAAGATACTTTTTGCAACAGAATCTTGACAAGTAACCGTGACCAATTCAGTTAGTTACGTATCTATAGTTAGATGAAATTTATTTTAATTGTTTATAGACTAAAATAGCACTCTACGCCAATTACAATAGTTATAAAAAAAATCGTCTAAGCAACGTCATAAAAATACCATCTAAATAAAGTCAAGTAAATGAGTGTCCGTAGTTTGCGTTGTTCCCAAAACCTTTATTAAACACATAATTATATGTCTACGTCTGATCACCAACTCATCTGATGGTAAGCGATGATGTGGTCGAAATTGCAGCACGCGGACTTTTCTCAGTGTGCGATACCTAATCACTCTGAAAATATACAGATTACATAGATTTCTCTGGAAAAAATGAAACCGGGAGCTTGTTCCATTCCTTGACAACTTTATTACAATAATACGCTCTTTAAACTTTTACCTATAAATTGATATCTATCCATGACACAGGGTGATGCGATTCAAAGTAAAACTTTGGAAAATTATTTATCTAACTTTTACATTGACAATATACTTAGATATTTAAGAGTTCAACTTCTCTGAAATATCTTAAATTGCATCGTAATTTTATACTAGCTGTTACCCGCGACTTCGTCCGAGTGGAATTAAATAAAAATGACGTTTAGTTTGCAGTATAAAAAGTATTATATATGTTAAATAGCTACACCCCGCGGTGTTACCCGCTACATGTTTTCGATATAAAAAGTAGCCTGTGGGTTAATCCAGAGTGTCAGCTACCTCCAAACCAAATTTCATCCAAATCCGTTAAGTAGTTTTTGCGTGAAAGAGCAACAAATATCCATCCATCCATCCAAACTTTCACATTTGTAATATTAGTGGGATTAGTTCGATATTAGTGGGATAGCGTAAGATTTCAAGTCTCAGTTTAAAGGCAGTTTTTCAGTAAGACCACTCTCTCAGATAACATTTGGTATGTGACATAAAATTGTTACGATTTACCACTTTATTTCTGTAGTACCTATCTTTCTAGAACAACCTAAACAGGTTGCCATACGGGGCTAAACCACGGACCGCAACGCTCACACACAGCGCTTACATCGTTCCAGAACTTTCCATTTCACCGGCATGGTAACATTGTACGTCGTAAAGAGAACACCGTATTGTGCCATGTTTAAAACAAGTTTCTCCGCGAATATGGATGTAACATATTTCAAACAATTTCAAAGTGTAATGCGCGAAAAATAAGGTACACGTATCGCAGCACCCTGCCAACTCTTTGGGACGAGACATATAGATTATGCTGGAACATCTAGCACGGCACTAAAGATTTGCACGACATTGCAAAAAGTTGCTTGTAGCTGTTTCATTTCAACTGAATGTAGCAATAAAAATTGCATGTGAATTTCTAACAACCAAATGCCTGTGTTTATGGTAATTGGACAACTAAAAGGTTGTATACGAATATGCTTGAATAATATATTTTAAACCATACCATAATCAAAAAGCAAAAAAAAACAAACAACTAAAACTACAAGACTAAGTTACAACGTGATTTTGAATGCATGTTACATAGATAGATATAACTCTTTATTGTGCATACCATAAACAGAAAAAAATTCAGAGAACAAAAGAACCTTATGAACTAGTGCCACAAGTGGCGGCCTTATCGCTAACAGCGATAAATGTTATTTTTGAAATCATTAAATTTGAAAGTTATATCTCTTTAACAGAGTTCGATTGTTTAGTAGGTATATATTTACAGAACACCCGCTTTGCGATACTAAGAAAATAATGGTTTTCCAAACAACTCGATTCGATGATTATCTAATAAAACTCGAAAAAACATGTTTTACCGTAATTCAGACCTAGCTAGATCGATTTTTCGCTGCCAAAAAATCTGTACATCAAATTTATCGCCATTATTTGAGCCTTCTTCGAGATTTAAAAAGCAAATATTGCTCGTTTAATAGTATTAGAATAAACTAAAATAAACTGTCATAAAATAACAAGTTCCAGGGCAGTTGAGACTAACCATCAAAAGTCTCATAGTCATGAGCGCCAAAGCAGCGATACCCTGAAATTTGTTTTGCTACATAAAGTTATATGTATCGCTGCAATGGTCATGGACATGTATTAACTTTTACCACAAGGACAAAAAGCAATTTAACTTACATTACCACCGCAAGATTCGTTTTCAATGGACTTGCTCTGTCCTTTTGTTTAACATCTTCAGCCTACACAACTCCAAAGGTCTCAAAATCTCAATTCCAAATGCACTAGCTCTAGGATCGTCCAAATAAATCGCTTATTCAAATCCCGTGTCGCGTCTAGCATCTCTAAAGCTTCGACCAAGCTGGCTGGGAACACTAGATAGAGACTGATCCGTTTTGTTTCTAAAACTAGCTGCTTCGGATATATTGAGAGCGCCACGAATATTTTTATGTTTAAAATGAAAGGTTAGAACAACATCTTTCGGGGGTTTCTTGGAATGCTCTCGAGTGAAAAAGGTGTCATTAAAAAGCAAAGAAAACAAAGCCTTACTAAACCATTGTCGTTATAGAATTTATCTAGGATATCGTTGTATCTTATTATTAAAAATGGTTTTACCGTTAATGTTTTGGTTACAATTTATTGACTACTTTTTATACCTTTATTTCTTCACTAAAGACAACAAAATAAAAATACTATTCATTCGTAATTGTCAACAAAAATATTATTTCTCATCATCATCATCCACAGGCATTGGCCAGGGCTAGGTGCAAGGACTTTTCAAGTAGGTACAGTTTTCTTGTTATTATATTCGAAGAAATAAATTTTTGTGGATGTTTGCTTTTTTAAGTTTTAATAAGGATACGAACAAGACTCTCTCCTGATGGTAAGAGATTACGCATGCTCATTGCAGCGATACGCAGAACTTTTAGTAGCAAAACAAAGGCCACTGCATCGCGGCTTTGGCATTCATTATTTTGATTATTAGCCTTTAAAGACCTGTGATTTCGCTAGCTGCAGTACCCTTCATACCGGTACTGTAATGTTTACACACTACGGCAGTGGTACATACCTAAATGACCTCCTACTAAAGAGATCTACCACCAAGTGAAACTCAAATATCTATGTTTTAATAAAAACTACTCTGCTTTCACATACGCGGTAACGTTTCAGATGTATTTCAAACATTTCACAAAATGAAGCCACAAAGCAAAGTATCATTTCAAAAGGAGCTTATTATGCTTTTAGAGATTGTAAACGGCATATTACGTCGTGTTTGAAATTGAGTTAGGTTAGGCTTTCGTTTGTTTTCGGTTAAATCTTATGTATTTTATCTTTACTCACCTCCTTAATCAAATCTAAGAGTTTGGCATTTTTAAATAAATACTGTATGTATACAAACAGACAAAATATTGTAGATAATTTCAAGAGCATAATAAAATGGATTTTTAAGCATGTATGCTTTAACTTTGATTACATTTTCGCATGCCAAGTAGTTAATGATAATTTTGCAAAAAAAAAACTTGTGTCTTATATAAAAAGATGTGCAAGAATTTTATTTTTTTGACATTTCTTAAATGTGATGTTTTCACTTTGGAAAATAAAAACTAATTAAAGGCTTTAACGCCGGATTAAAGCCGTTTCTAGCCATGTTGTAGTAACGGCTTTGATCCTAAACTAATATCAGGATCACTTGTAAGGCCATAACAAGTACATTGCGATGTAATAAAATAAAATTTCCCGTGTAGTTGCATAACATACTAACATACTCTTAGTTTAAACTATCGTTTATGGTTAGCTTATGTGACCGTTTGACAATTTCAAACCTAACCGGACCTTTTATATAAATTATAGAATTTCAATTGAAAAAACATCAAAATAGAATTTGCCTAACTTTGAAAATGTTGATATTAGTGGCAATTTTAAGTAAGGCTTTAAATCATGTTGACATAATCCCTTATTTGATTGTAGCTCTACTTTTGCTAAAAAGTGTGGATTCTATTCCCGTCCAGTAAAAACAATGTGCCGCATATACAATATACATGCTTGTTCTGTATCTATTTCAAATTCCATTAATCCCACTTATATTATAAATGTGAAAGTTTAGATGGATGGATGTTTGTTGCTCTTTCACGTGTAAACTACTGAGTGAATTTTGATGAAACTTGGTACCTATGGAGGTAGCTAAGACCCTGGATTAGAACATAGGCTAATTTTTATCCCGAAAACATGCGGGTAACACCGCGGGCACGGCTAGTGTATCATAAGTATGTATATAAAAGTATGTCAGTAATTTATCAGATACATGATCCCCATAGAACGAGTTTTGTAGCGATGATAGCTCAGTGGTTAGCCCGGTAGGTTCGCATGCCGAAAGGCGTGGGTTCAAACCCCAACAATGAGCTTGAGCTGCCGGTGAAGGAAACCAACGTGAGGAAACCACAGCATGGTGGTAGGGTACTTTCTTGTACTCGGCTGGCTAGCTACCACCCTCAAGTTGAAAATCTGACGCCAAGCATCTAACGGTGTGTTCCGGCAGCCTCACTTGAGAGCCAGTTCCATTCCAGGCTAGGTGTGCTTTACCATCTTCGACCACGCCTCCACTTAACATCAGGTGAGCTGTGGTCAAACACCTAGCCTGTCAACCATAAAAAAAAAAAAAAAACGAACCTTGCTTAGTTTGGAGCTAGACGGTGTTGTATGGAAAGTCGTACAAATATGTATCAATATAATTCATTGATTCAGACGTTACTTTGCGGAAGTTCATTTTGAATGTATCATGTAATGTATGTATCAAAATATATATAGGTATATTTTTGTAATCATGTTATTCCCCGGAGCTTAGAGACACAAAAATCGTGGTTTCAATATCTTTTCCGATAACTGTGTTATCACAATATTTTTTACTTCAAAAGTAATAACTTCTCACCGCTGAATGTCACGTAAGCGAAGGTATCATGTTTTTCAGTACAAAAAGGTGAACAAAACTGGCATGTTACCTACCACCCATTCGTCAATATTCAACACGTTATTACATTACTCCTCCCAGTGGTGTCGACTCAATGCATACGTTACACGAAACTCGGAACAGAAAACTGATAAAAAAATATAGGTGACTGAACTTATATGATATTTAGTTTTGTATCCACTTTGTTATGATGCTACAAAATCTAGGTAAAAAGTATACCTGTACAGATTCTTATATAAATTTTATTTTAATCATGATAAAAAAAATGTTTCTTTGCTATAAGCTAGACAACATCGACTGATTTTTTTTATTGTACGCTTAAGTTAAATTGGAATTAAACTTATTTATTGAACAAAATAAAAAATCTTAAATTAAATCTATTTACAAAATTTATGCAAAGAAATTTAATCTAAAAGTCCGTCAGATTTAAATTAAACTAGATTTTTTTTATATTTGTAACTAACCTCGTGGTTTCATCCGCGTAGTTCCCGTTCCCGTGAGAGTACAGGGATAAAAAGTAGCCTATGTCACCCGGGGATAGTGTAGCTTCCCAACGGTGAAAGAATTTTTGAAATCGGTCCAGTAGTTTCGGGGCCTATTCAATATAAACAAACAAACAAAAAATCAAATCTTTCCTCTTTATAATTAGTGTAGATGTACATGAAACGAATAGTATCAGGAGACCAACCAAAGCAGGCGTTCTGTATGTAAATATAAATCTTCTATCAGTTATTTGGATCTCATAGTACAAGCTTTGCTTAGTTTGGGACTAGATGACGATGTGAAACTGTCGTCCTATAATTATTTATATTCAAAAAAAGGCGCTTCTAGGTACATCTTGGCGGTAGATCTCCTTAGCAAGAGGTTGCCTAGGTAGGTACCATCGTAGTACCAGACATTCTGCCACCATTCTTCCTTCTTCCGTATTCCCGCGGAGTTACAACATTGGGTTCTTCAAAAGGCATGTTAATAGAATCTTAAAAGGTCGGCAACGTATTTGTGGTACTTCTGGTATTGCAGATATCTATAGGCGACGGTGATTGCTTAACATCAGGCAACCCGTCAGCTTGTTTGCCACCTGTGGCATAAAAAAAAAAAAACCAAGCAGTAATGTGTAAGCATTTCTGTGTACCGGTTTGAAGGGTACTGCAGCTAGCAAAATTACGTGGCTGTTGAGACTAACCATCGAAAGTCTCAGTGATGAGTGCTAAAGCAGCGAAGCCCTGGACTTTGTTTTGGTACTCGAAGTTCTGTGTATCGCTGCAATGATCATGAATTGCGTTATCGTTTACCATCAGAAGCGAAAGAAAGAAGAAAGCGTTGTGGCACTATTTAGAAAAAAACTAAGTTACTAACACCCCACGTTTGCGTTGTTGGATAGTAAGAGCAAAAAGTATTGCTTCCGAACTTCATCATGGAGATGGCGCTGTAACGTTAAAACATAGGTATCGTGTAATTTACTAAAAGCTTGTACAACTCGTAAAAATAGTTTCCGTCGTTTTAAATCCTATCAAGTAAAAATACACAACACATTGTGAATCTATATTCTTTGTACGACACATTTTGTGTACAAAGTTCACGAGGAGTTCATACAAATTCGCGTGCTTACTTCACCACATAGTATAAAGTGGTATTTATCTGCGCGCTGGCGACCGCATACTAAGTCTTTCCTTACGACTCACCTCGTAAAATGCAAGGATCGCTAAGTTATAAGAGTAGGTAGCGTCCGTTAGTGTAATTGGAACTTTATTTTATTTGCCGTCGGTACATTTTAGTGTTGATGCAAATTTTTCTGGTTACTGTGTTTTTACGTATGTATACATTTTATCCGACCACGTATACAGAACACTAAACTTTACTTGGTGGTAGATCTCCTTAGCAGGAGGTCGTCTAGATAGGTACCACCGCAGTACCAGTTATTCTGCCGCTAAGCAGTAGTGCGTAAACATTACTGTGTTCCGGTTTGAAGGGTACTGCAGCTAGCGAAATTACAGGGCTGTTGAGACTAACTGTCGCAAGTCTCAAAGTAGTGAGCGCCAAAGCAGTGATGCCCTGGACTTTGTTTTGTTACTCAGAGTTATGTGTATCGCTGCGATGGTCATGGACAGGCGTTATCTCTTACCATCAGGAGAGCGTCTCGTTCGTCTCATTACTTTTTACATTAAAAAAAACTAGCAGCTTGCCTCGGCTTCGCTCGGGAAAACAAAACTAGATTAACAACATAAGTCACTCAGTGATAATAAAGCATTCTAATGATGAAAGAATTATTCAGATCGGTCCAGACGTTTCGGAGCCTATTCAATACAAACAAACAAACAAAAAATCTAATCTTTCTTCTTTATAAAATTAGTGTACACAATCACTTGTAATCACGTGTAGTCAAAGTTAGTAAACACCTAACCTGGACTGCCGGAACACACCGAACACAACTTGACAGTAGATTTTCAATTTAAACGTGGCAGCTAGCCAGCCGAGTACAAGAAAGTACTCAACCATCAAGCTACGGTTTATTCGTGTCTTTTTCTTCACCGGCAACTTAAGCTTCTGGTGGGGCTTGAATTCACGTCCACAAGAATATCCGTCGGAGGCTGCCATCACTCTTTTAAATTTCAACTGCAAAACTAGTTCATTTAATGGCAGCCCCTGTTTTTTACTAAGTTTATAGGTAATTTAAGTCGGGAGATTTTTAATTATTTTACCCTTTTTCAATTACTTTTTAACCGTCGTGGGTTTTTTCAAAATTTTACTTTTTATTTTGATAGTAGCTGTACTCGTGATTACGTTCGCGCGGATGTTCAGTAAGGGCGAAATTACGTTACAGCTAAATCGACCGAAGCGCGTTTCTAGAAAAGCACGTAGTATTTCAATTAAATGTATTATTGTAAACTGGCTGGAATTAAACACTAAATGTTACGGAATATTTTGCCACAATAAATCAGTCACAAAACAATAAATCAATAAGACGTTATTGAGATAAGCGCGCACAAACAGACAAACCAACAAACAACAACTTTTTATTACAGCCTATTTACAAACAGTAAAAAACGAATCTATGTTCTATATTTCTACAGCAACGGCCGTCAACCATATCCGAGGCCTTTAGACGTCATTTTAAACTGCTACTAGGGCTAGCTACTCGGCTTATACTGACTTACTTTTTTATAAACAGAAAGTAATTTAGTACCATTTTCAATCTCATTTCTTCCGTAATGTCCGTATTTAAGGCAGTTTATAGCCGTGTCCCGCTCATTAACGGGACATTTTAATAGTGAAGTGGGACTCAAAGTGGGACATAAAAACCTATGTCCGCTAATGAGTGGAATGCTTTAAATTAGCTGGCACGCCACCACGCTGTCGAACATTATACTGTTCATTAGCACTGAGTGGGACACGTGTAGGGGTGATGTTTTTAAAATTACTTTAATCATTTCTGGAACTCGTGACCCATGGTCTTTTAGTACTGGAGCACAAAAGATTTTGATCATTTCATTATTTTGAAAGAAAAGCAAGAAAGAAAATGATTTTATTTTGTGACATAGAGCACAACTAACAGAGACAACCAGTTACAAAATAGGGGCTCACCTCAGCAGTAGCGCTGGTCTTCCGGTGAGTCCTTGATTTTATTATATTAGTTGCTGAATGTCTTATCTGAATTCATTTATTCCGAATCCGAATAAGCACTGCTAGGCGCGGGTTTCTTCTCAATGTGAAAAGGGTAAGGTTGTAGTCCACCACGCTGGCCAAATGCGGGTTGGTATGTACTTCACATATATACGAGAACTTTTTTTAAGAACTCTCGGTCAGATAGGTTTTGCGATGTTTTCCTTCACCGTTTATTTCATTATTTACATATAGAACTCGTAGTTGAAAGAAAATCGATGCCCTTTTTCAAGGTACCAAAGTACCTACAACGAACTGATGAATATTCTCTGCTTTAGTTCTTTTAAAAACCCCCTTAAGATGTAGCCAAAGCTATATAGAGTATCCGACATAATTAAACGCGAGTAATTCTGCAAAAACAAAACGAAAAAATGGTTGAATCTTTGTCACAGTCAAAGTCACATAGTCAAGTTCAGTCTATACACTAGTACAATAATGATAGTTTTACAAGAAGTTTCTAAAGAATTTTAGAAATAACTAGACAAAACATTTTTATTGTACTAATTTATACCACTTGTATAATTTGACACTTTATAAACGGTCAAAAAACCCAAAAGTAATGTTCAAAACCCCCAAGTTTCCCAAAATAATATAAAGATATGATTTTTCGCGTTTGCCCCAAAACTCTTAACTAGGCCATAGTATTTTTATTGCTATTGGAAATGCATGTGATATAAAGAGAGTTGAAGGAATGGTATACTAATTATGTTTATCACCAGGCCTTAATCTCGCACAAAACACCATGAAGTGTTGACCATGTTGCAATAGCCGTGGTCACAAGTTGACCATTACGTGTTTAAGTCGCAAAAGTTCAAAAACTACGAATAGTATACTGCCAACCCTAGTGCAGGTAGTTCGATGTCAGTTAGCGTAGCGACACCCAACACATCCAATCGCGCAAGCTTTTAATTAAAACCACATTTTCTAATGTAGTCGTACTTAAAATGTTTTTCAGTCATCCTTTTCGATTTTTATTGGCAGACTTTTGTTTTCAAAACTGAAACTGCAAAAATCGGTCAAGTGAAAGCGAAAATCGGGTAGCTATTTATAAAAATATGATTTACTAAATCCAAAACGAGTTATTAGACCAATTCTTGAGAGAAAGAAAATGATTTTATTTTGTAACAAATACAGACAAAGACAAACAGTTACAAAATAGGGGCGTACCTGAGTTCAATACTGGTCATACTAAGCGGTATGATCGGCGCTGGTCTTCCGGTGAGCCCTTGTAGTTTAAAACCAAAAATGTTTGTGTAAAACCAAAGCGTGGGGTGCGTGTGTGTTGTGCTTTTCAATTTCAAAATACAATTTCAAAATATATTTATTGGCCATAGATAAAAAATGAAAAAAAAAGTACAACTACCAGTGTACAACTGTACACTGTACCTACAATGTACAATTGGACATGTCTCCACAAATGACGTTGTATAAATTGCTTTTTGGGGTACACAGACCTTTTAGAAAACATATGAAATTGCTTATAAAGTAAAAATATTATACCGCTCATTAAATATTATAAGAATTATTATACCACTACATTGCAAAATAGCAGCACACAATGTGAGGTATTGTGAATACAAAAAGGGGTAAAAATCAAATTTATAATATTATTTTAAAGTGAAAACTTTTTTAGCTGCTTTGAGAAATTTTTGGTGGGGGCAAAACTTTTGGGTTTGCGACACCGACATGCTAATGTGTCGTGATTTAAGTTTTCACTTCTTTTGACAATCCCTATGACTGCCTATTTTTTAAATTTATTATTATTTTGTATGATTATACAAAGATATGTAAATAAAAAAAAGCATTTTAGAAATTTAAAATTCCTTTTTTTACACATTTATTTTATCCAAAAAAAATCACTATTTGTATGTTTACACTGTTCACTATTTGGGACTGTCTTGAGCCATACTGAGTCAGATTTTAAATGTTTGTTTTAATTTATAATTTAACGCACACTATATCTGACTTCAGGGCAAAACACAAACGTACAATAAAAACGTCGATAGACACCAGTGTGGTCCAATGCTTAGCTTTTCATGAATAAAATATAAGGAGAAACTAATAAGTACCTAGATATTTTAACTGGAAGGCTATTATTGGAGCTCATTCCATCGACACTAAGAAAGATAGATTCAAGAAATCAGAACACATTTGAAACGGCGCCGAAGTGTTTACGGCCAAAGAATCGCCAATAAATTCTCGAATATTGCCTGCCTACTAGCAAGGAATAAGGCCTCTTCACAGCCAGGGCGGCAATAATTTGCAAATATTATAGTGGATGCCAGCGATTGCTCTATCAGAATCATTTTCGGTGCGTAAACAAAATTATTTTCATACCCGTAAACTACAAAGCAATATCTTGGCAGTGTACCTTCCACCACGTATCTTGGCGACCAGCCAAAAACAACATAACCTTTCAAAATACATAAATAGTGAAAAAGAACCACCGATTGGGGACAGTCGGATAGGTAAATCTCGCTCTTTATGGGTAAACTTTCAACTGTCGATTTGAAGCTTAACTGTTGACTTTGCTCGTTTTGGCGCGTATTTGAGAGAAAACTATTCCGTGAAAAGTAAATGTTCTGTATTTTATGTGTAAAAACATAATAACCCTGCACCTTGCGGTTTATCTGCAACCATTTTTGTGATATCTTCTCTATTGATTTGTCTAATTTCAGCATCAAACCGAGAGACAACCAAATAATATACTAGTACATGTAGACTTACAATTTAACTTATCAGTTTCGCTTAGAAAGAAATTCACTCACGTTCGCCCATCCGAACACTGACCGGATTATTCAAATCAAATAATTCGTTGCTTAACATCGAGTAATCATATGAGAACACATGGTTAAACTGAGCCACAAGCGCTACTTTATTAAAAGTACATGAATTTTGTGAAATACAGCTAAAAAACTAGTCGATTTGGTTCCGATAGATAGTCATTAACTGGTGTTTATTTTGTAGTCCAGTCCGGCCCGCCCCGCACCCCGCCTTCGCTCCGCCCACGCTACAGAGTAACAGCTACGCAGTAGTCTAACTTTGAAAATTTAAATTTAGATATATCTGAAGTTGTGTGAAAATCTACAGTCAAAGATGACAAGCTGGGGCAGAAATTTATAGTAAAATCGTGTTAAATCAAAATGCTCGGTTCGCAATTCTTTACTTCACCACGCACCACTAATGGTAAGTTTTAGACATCACTCGTAGCACTACATATTATTCTTTGTTTTCTGATGAAACTCTATTCGTTTATTTTTACAAGGTTCTAAGCTTAAGATAATATTAAAGATAAATTAATAAGGAAAAAAAACCAACTACAAATGCAAAATATTTTATTGATAACACAAATGGAACCAAGAATAAGGAATTATGTTACCAAGTAAATCATATGTAATGTATTGTAATATGTAATATCATTAAGAGCGTTTTAAATCACTGATTAGATGTCAATTAATAAAAAACAAAATGCCAATATAAATATGCGAATATAAAAATATGCGCTGTACGAAGAGTGCGAAATCCACCTAGAGGAGTATCATACTTCTGTCTTCTATTTGACCTCTTACTACCTCTTTTCTGTTTAAAAATTTGACTGTTAATTGAAAAGTTATAACTTCAATAAATATACTGGACATTTACATTTTTTATTCCGAGAAAAAGAGCGCAGTGCATGTTTATGCAGCTTCTATTTTTAAGATTGATTTCTAAGAAAAATTAAAGTGTCACTTCAAAATTGTACAGAATAATTGAAAAAAATACAATGTATGTATTTTCCTAAACAGTTTAAAACATTTATGTTGTCATGGATAGGTGTGACCTTTTACAATCAGGACAGCGTTTCGTTCCTCCCATTAATTTTAAAACATAAGAAAGATCCCATACTCAGATTCAGTAGCACAGCTAACATGGTTACTATTGTAAAAGTTTACGTGACACAAATTTCACTACTCATCGTCGTGACGCGCCCTCTATACCTAGGGTTGTGTACTGTCCTTTTGTAAATTGCGACTGGCTTTAATGAAATTCTATATAGTGTTTGTGCGATAGGTAAATACCTTTTGTGTTTCATTCGGCCTTTTGAGCGCTGTCGGTGTAAAATATTTAATTGAGTCTTTACGAGATAAATGTATGGGAAATTGCAGGCTTTTTGTCACGTTCGCGTTTACTTGGCGAATTATTATTTGTTAGGAGAAATACAGTCTTCGTGTATTCGTAATTTGTTCCTTTCAAAGTGTTTTTATTGTTTGAATGATGGGTTTGTTAAAGTTTTAAACCAGCTCTGTTTTTATAAACTTTTCCACTGCTAGCCTCAGGCCGCAGGCTTGGCCAAGAACGGGTTGTCAGACTTCACATATCTTCGAGTACTTGTTTTTAAGAAAACTTAGACAAGTAGTTACTCACGATGTTATTGTTAAAGTGACTTGTTCACTAATAGTAGTTCAACTGATTTGCTTGCCATTTGAAGTCATTTTGTCTCTTTTTGTCTGGAATAGAACCTTATGCGACAAATTAATAAATAAATTGTAATTGTAGGATTTTTTACACAGCGCCATACAAAACATTTCATAACTAATTCGGTTTTCATAACCGAGCCAAGGGTTAATACATTAACTCATCTCGCGACATGTATCTATTATGTATTTTAATTTAAAAAAAAAATACAATAAAAATAGACTGGCGTTTGACCACCATCTCGCCTGAGGTTAAACGAAGATGCGTTCTACGATGGAACACCAAAACTGAGACAGAAACCGATTCACTCGCGACTTGTCATCCAGATTGTATCTATTAGGGAACACGCATTCGGGCAGCAAATTCCATTGTTTAGCGGTTCGTAGGATGAAGGTGGAACCAAACTTTTTTTTTTAAATATTTACCGTGAAGTGGAATCATTTTTCAAAAATCCTAATAGGCAAGGTAGAATTAGGTCACGCAGCTCAAATAATTTATTTAAGTCTGTTCCTAAAATTACCTATCCTTAAATCATTATCAACAGCAGTTTATCATTATATAAAACCCTGAATATCAACAAATTAAATCGTTTTGTGCCAATATCATCGCCATAAACAATTTTGATCGTAATGTTCGTAAGCAATAACGGCCGTTACCGGAACGGGAAACGATTATGAATCGTTGATGTTGAATATATTTACACTGGAAGTGTTATTAAAATTTGTTTCCGCTACCTAAACAATTATGACGTTATAAACTTCAAATGTTTTATTTACTTGTTAATTGACTGTGTACAACTTTCGTGCCGTAAGTAACAAACATGAACGTTTGGCGTGAATAAGTTTTTTAAGTTTGCTTTCTTTGTAGGGTCAATTCGGAAAACAAATGAAAACAAAATCTTGATTTACGCCTTGTCAATTGACTGTGTACAACTTTTGTGCCGTAAGTAGCAAACATGATTTTTTTAAACTTGCTTTTATTATGGGGTTAGTGCTAAATTAATGCTAACAAAATCGGGGGATACAGTTTGGGGTTGTACCTAATGTCTATCATTCATATCCAAAATTTTATTACACTGTTTGGTAGCTAAAGAATCAAAAGTTTCATTACATTGAGTAAGCAACTTGAATATTGGGAATCCAAAGGATTTCTTAGCGTTTCAAAAATGTACATTTATTCACGTATATAGTACCTACGGCTGTGTCCATCACATCCCCATTTGTATTACAAATCGCCCGGCGTTGTGCAAAACAAAACAAAGCCGCGCGCGCGTTGTACTCTGTTTGGTCTCAGTGAAAAAGGCCACCATATGACCAAAACTATTTCTTGTCATGTTTCAGTTAATAGCGTAATTATAAGTTTCAATCATTTTGACAGTGGGTCATTTAAATTCGTATTATAACTGACAAGTACGGAAATTAAGAACATTATTTAATTATAGTCAACGTTTCAATCAAAAACTTAACTATCAACTTCCACGGAAAGTAATGAAACAATATAAGCTGTAGCCATTAGCACCCCTATACTAAACCGCTGTACAGTTTCCCGACTGTAAGGGAAATAAAAACTAATTATAACTTTGTCATCTACCGTCATTATCTAGATTGCGCCCGCGAGGCCTTCAATAGTTAAATATCACTTCCTGACTATTTTATGCCACTTGCTCGAACACGGATGGATGTCTAAGCTCTTGAATAGTAATAATAACATAACTCTTTATTGTTCACACCAATTACAAACAACATAAACTTAACACTAGTTGAACAAAAAAGAGTTCTATGTTTGTGCTATGAAAGGCAGCCCGTACACGTAGCGCGCGATCCGCGATCCGCGATCCGCGATCCGCGATCCGCGATCAATGATCGCGATCCAGACTGATCGTGTACGAAGCGGATTGACGGACTGATGCTCCGGATCGCATAATATCTAGAAATTTTGAAATCATGATCGCGGATCGCGGATCGTGATCATGATTGAACGTGTAAGGCGACCCATAGACAGATAACCGATAGAATACTTAAACAGTTTTTTTTTTAAATACATACCTACATAAAATACATACAGTACACCCAGACATAGAACAAACATTATGTTTACATCACAAATTGCTTGTCCTGGGTGGGAATTGAATCCTCGCCCTTCAGCTCTTGGAGCAGACATACTACTAATGAACCAACAGAGCTGTCATGCTTGCTATTTTTGGATGCTATATTTTTCATGAAAAGCAAATGCAAGTGTAATGAAAACGACACCAACGTATCAAATATACATAACATAAAACTCAATAGTCTAGATTCTAATCGCTTACTTGGCGTGTTTAGTTGTAACTTTCCTCCAGTTTACAAGCGTTCAAAGTACTCCGAGGCAACCTCACGTAATTCCGCAACATTTAGCGTGTACATTTTTCACGAGCACATTAAATATGAAATAGTTGGCATCAAGTTGGCGCAACAGGTCGTGATTAATGATGAGGAACATTTTAATGATTTGTTTTTAAGCGGCGGTCTGTTTGACAAGTTGAAAACTTTGATGCGAGATAAAATTGATGAAGCACTAACACGCTTGCATAGTTACGATCATTTTATTAATTACTAGATGTGTCTCGCGGACTCACTCGCATCATCATCATCAGCCTTTTGTAGTCCACTGCTGAACATAGGCCTCTCCCAAGACACGCCACTCAACCCAATCTTCGGCTTTTCGCATCCATCCACCGCTAGCTGTCCTACGTATATCGTCACTCCATCGAGTCTCAGGGCGTCCTACGCTACGTTTGCCAATTCGCAGTCTCCACTTTAAAACACGTCTGCCGGTTATCGGTTCTGCGACAAATATGTCCAGCCCATTGCCACTTCAGCTTGCTAATACGCTGAGCTATGTCTGTTACTTTAGTTCTCTGGCGAATTACTTCGTTCTGGATACAATCTCTTAGAGAAATGCCAAGCATAGCTCTCTCCACAGCTCGCTGAGCGACTTTGAACTTGGACTCACTCGCGTGTACATAAAATTACAAAAAATTAAGTCTATATTAATCTTCATGATATAGACTATCTATCTTTTATTTTCTTGGTTGCCTAGAAGAGATCGCTGTTAGCGATAAGGCCGCCACTTGTGGCACTAGTTCATAAGGTTCTTTTGTTCTCTGTACTTTTTTCTGTTTATGGTGTGCACAATAAAGAGTTTTATCTATATATCTATCTTTTATCTACCACCTTCTTGTCAAATTATAGTACATTGTAATTTTTTAAATTTGTAAACATACAAATAACTTTACACGCATATTAATAATCACTGTATTCTGGCAGTGTTACGTGAGAACTTCTTTTTCAATTATACTTATTCAGTCAAACTAAACATCTAATTTTTAATAACTTTCACAAAATGTACTATCGTTTTTTTCTCAGATAAAATAATCACTATTTATCTTAAAATTAAAACATATTTCCTTCAGAAATGTTTCTCAAGCAATGAAAATCCTTTGCAGAATCCAATTAAGTAGCTTAAAATACACACAATCTCCATTAATTTAAATCCTTTCGTATATAAAACAAATCCTAAACCAACATTGCGTAAAAAACGGCCGATTAGACGTAATTAAAACTCTTTGTTTAAATTTAAACTCCGCTGCTTTTGATGAAACTTTGTGGAAACAACAATAGCAAATATTGGCCATTCCGATCCACTGGCCGGATGTTTGTGTTTGTGGCCTTGAGGGCTTGACAGTGTTCGTATATTGTACACAATACACGATACATATAGATTCGATTGCCCTGTGTTCTTTTCTGAATGACTCTGCTACACGAGCTAAAGAACCTGATTTCGTTTCTCACTCAGGAGAACCTCGTTAGAGCACAGATATTTATTTCTGTCTGGGTGTTCTAAATATATTTATAAGTATGTATTTATGAAAAAAAACAGATATAGAATATAAGTTTATTACACACCAAAACAAAACACAACAACATACAAATATAAAACAAAAAAAAACAGATAAAGAATATAACAAAACAAAATAAAAAATGTATTGTGTATAACGGCGATCTTATAGTAGATATGGTACCCGAAGTAAGTACAAGCTCTGCTTAACTTAGGGCTAGATGGTATTTTGTCTAATGTCCTTTTATATTTATGTATACCATATACGTAGATAAATATTGGATTTAACATCGATGACGAAAAATTTATTACGGAAAATTATATACTCCACCTATATCTATGAGGGATGGATGGATGTACTGTAGATAGTGGTACTCTTTCACGCAAAAACTACTGAACGGATTTGGATGAAATTTGATATGGTAGCCGAGACCCTGGATTAGCACATAGGCTACTTTTTATCGCGAAAACATGAAGCGAGTAACACCGCAGGGCGCAGCTGATTTAATATGAAGTTATAACGAAATGTCTAAGTTGTTTCCAGTTCAACGATTCAAATTTGAAAAAAAACTACTTTGACTTCATCACGACAAAGTACTTTTTATCCCGAGAATATGTAGCGGGTAATACCTCGGGATGTTTCTAGTATTTAACACAATATTTCATGCAAATAAATCAATAGTAACTGTGTAATTCATATCATGCAAGAATCATAAATAAAAAAGCAATTCCGTCCAGCAGACTCGGAGACCTTCGCTCTGCTCGATCAGTAACATCTCAATCGGAGCAAAGCTCACTTCTTCGGTACGTTTTAGTAAATATCCCGGCGCGCCCTCTCGGACAATATTTGTTCGCGACCCCAATAATTTAAGGAGTATATTTTGTCCGACCAATTTGTACTACCGCAATACACTGTTTGCGTTAGCGAGTTTATTGCGCGATTAATTTGTGTTATTGTTGTTTTTTAGGGTTTGGGACGACATTTTGTTACGTGCTGAGTTAGAACTTGGACTTTATAGATTCTATTTTTCTAGTAAGAAAATCGTTTGCCATTATCGATTGAAGTAGCAGTAGATATAGAGCGCCATATATGTGTAGAATGCGAATACATTGACGTATTTTACATTTTCAAATCATCAGATCAGATATTATAAATCCAGCCCATTGCTACTTCAACTTGCTTGCAACACGCTGAGCTATTTCAGTGACTTTAGATCCCTCAGAGAAATGCCAAGCATAGCTCTTTCCATAGCTCGCTGACCGACTTTGAACTTGTTGACAAATCTCGCTGTAAGTCCACATTATGACTCCGTAGGTACATTCAAATATCAACACTAAATTTAGACATTAAAGCTAAAATGGCAAAATAAATGACTGTTTGTCACCCGAATGAAAGCAAACTACAGCGTTTCTGAGAGTAGGACGCTATTGAGCGGATGGATGGAGCGAAATTATCTGTTTCTTTGATCAAAATTTGGCAAGAAAATCTGAACTCGGAATGTAAACCGATTTAACCAAAGCAACCGGAGTATTCTATAAAGCTATCGAAATATTTTTTGCTGAATTAGTTTTTTAGTCCAAACGGTTAGTACCTCACCATTCTTATACCATCGATAAATTTGGGGACCGATTTCATTTATATCTAAATATAACATTCATGAAAAGAGATACCAAATCAATAATAATAGATACTCAAGAATAAGTAATCTTCAAATTACACAAACAGAATTTCTATACGAAATCGCCGAGATTTTTCAAGCAGAAGTATCCAGGAATTTCGCATAACTTCGACTAAATGTTCTAGTAATATAATTAGTAATTCTCATTGCAATACATATTCTGTTCTTGCATTTGTTTTTGTTTCTTTTTAATGAAATTTCAGGTGAAAGTTTCCAAAATGTGAAATTAGTTAAAAGTCAAAATGGGAAATGTTCTGATAAACTTTTTGGGTTTATCCTTCCATCTTGAGTGTCTTCAAATCAAGAGTAAACAGGCTCCTTCTAGGTAAGCGTGTTCCATCTTAGACCGCATCGTTGTTTAACATCAGACAGGATGTAGTCAAACGCGAACCTATTCCATATAAAAAAAATATCTCGGTTTTACTATCGAACCGGCCGCCAACACCAAAGATACAAAGTACACTCTTAGATCCGTATCGCTCGATTTAATCGACTGTTTCTTATATGGAATACCGTGCCACCTGCTGCTTTTCCGCCGAATGTTAATCTACTTAGTTTCAAACAAATGGTGAATTCTTAAACGTAGGCAACGCACTAAAAATTCTTCAGGTGTTGTACGTGTTCATAAGTAGCGGTGACCACTTATCATTAGATGGCCCGTCGCCAGTTGGCTATATTTTTACATTTAAAAATGCGATTCAATATCGAAAGAAAAAGATACATGATACGAAGAGAGAAAGAAAATTTACTTTAAAAGAATGCTTCAAATACAGTGCGAGACGATGGGATGCAATTCACAATACGGTTTTCGTTCCTTTTCCTCCGTTATATTCCCCCCGGACGCCGAGGGGAGTAGGTTCATCTACTTGTAAGAGCGTCTTAGATTTCTAGGCTTTTGCAATAGACACTCCGTATAAAACATGTTAAAATTCTTACCGTTTTGCTATATTTGTAATAAAAGTATCATTTTTGTGTCACAAAATACATTACTACATTTTAAAAAAATAAAAATTTTGAAATGGATAGTTTATATCAACATTTTTTTTTTTTATGTAATCGTGAGACAACCGCGCTCACGATGGTAAGAGATGTAAATCCATGACCATTTCAACAATTCAAATAACTTTGAGTAGCAAAAGAAAGTTTAGGGTATCGCTGCTTTGGCTTTCGATGGTTAGTCTTAATAGCCCAGTAATGTCGCTAACTGCAGTACCCTTAAAACTGGAACACAATAATTTTTACACACTACTGCTTGGCGGCAGAATATCTTGTACTGCGGTACCTACCTAGACGACCTCCTGCTAAAGGAATTTACCAGGCTTATAAGGCTGAGTTGACAGTCGTAATGTCTTGACTTGACGTTTATTTTTTTAGGATTAACAATTCGGTAGCAAACATTCAGTGTTATCCGACGCGTATAATTGTAATTTTTTAATTTATTAATTTGTATTCTTTGCTTAGCAGTGAAGTTTTAATAGCAACTATTGAAGCAACGCTGCGAGCGCTATGCCATTTACCTATCCGTAGTTCTGACTAAGATACCTAGATATATTTCTTGACTCCAGTCACAGTTTCTTTATAAAATATGTCGGTATTTAATCCCGGTATACTAGCGTCGTCGGATCGAGCGCCCGGAGCGCCACGATCGCGGCAACTTGGGGATCAAATATCAATCTGCCGCCGTCCCTGTGCGGGCGGATCGTTTCGCCAGGGTTGGCTGTTTTAAGTTTTGGCAAAAAACAAACATTTAAAAAGTTGGACTAAATTAGTGCTACAATATTTTGTAACAAATCAGTGTAATAAAATTTTGATGAATTGAATTTTTTTGACGCTAAGTATATTATGACGATCTCCATAATAGTTTAGCGGCCAGATCATACGCTAAAGAGTGTAGGTAATAAGCTGGAGCTCTCAATAAATAAAATATTGTAAAGAAATCTTACCAAACGTATTATACTTTTTAGTAAGTACTCGGTTGGTTAGCTAATTCAGAATAAACTAGCTGCGGGGCACGGCAGTTTCCATAGTTCAAGTTTTAATATCACGTCCCAAAGATGAGTTTGAGATTTTTATTCTAATAAATAATTTTGAAAAGTAGGTACTATTTTTTCGTTTTTTTCAATTTAATACTGAACACGTTTCAATTGAGTGACACCCCTAAAAATTTTTCCGTAGAATTCCTTGCGAAAAACTTATATAACGTCCCGGTGCCCCCGCCCGTGAAATGCGAATTTGGCTGCAAATTATGGTAACACGGCATATCAGTAGCACATACGGCATCTCATGTTATACCTACCATCTGGTATGAGCCTCTGATAGAAAGTTACTACGCGACTTATCGAATTTTATGTGTTTTATCTCTGCGCATTCAGAACGACTCCTTCAATTAAACGTTGTTAGGGTTCCGTACCCGAAGGATAAAATGGGACCCTATTACTAAGAATCCACTGTCCGTTTGTCTGTTCGTCTGTCACCAAGCTGTATCTCATGTACCGTGATAGTTAGACAATTGAAATTTTGAATATTCAATGTGTATTGTTTAAAATAAATATATACCTACCTTAAATATTCAAAATGAACTTCTGCAAAGTAACGCCTAAAACAGTCAATGAGTTGAAATTTTCACAGATTTCTGTTGCTGTAACAACAAATACTAAAAAACAGAATAAAATAAATATTTAAGCTCCCATACAACAAACGTGAGTTTTTTGCCGTTTTTATAGATAATGGTACAGAACTCTACGTGTGCGAGTCCGACTCGCATTGGCCGGGTTTTTTAATGAGTACAAATGTCATCATTTTACAATGTTTATTATATTCACTTAGTTTTATAAATAAGACGCTTTGCATTCTGAATTGCCTACTATATAACTTTTAATTTTGCAAAACTATCTTCAAGAAGTATTCAAATATACTAGGTACCTATTACTGAAGAAAAAAAAACTCATTTTTTGCCTGACCTACTTTTTCGAAAATAAATCACTCTAAGTACAACAGTGATGAGGACTTAAATTTTTTTTTTTTTTTATATAAATTTCATAGGACATTACACACAGTGCCATCTGACCCCAAACTAAGCAAAGCTTGTGCTATGGAAGACAGATAACTGATAGAATACTTAAATACTTTTTTTTTTATAAATACATAATTATAATACATACAGTACGCCCAGACACAGAACAAACATCGATGTTAGTCACACAAATGTTAGTCCTGAGTGGGAATCAAACCCACACCCTTCAGCTCTCGAAGCAAACATACTACCAATGAACCAACAGGGATGTCGTTAAATTTAACTAATTTGCCAACGACTTAATAATTAAAAATCCAATCTTACTTAATATCTAGAACTAATTTGACATAAACTTTACAAATATAATTTAACAAAAATCTAATTAAAATAACCACAAGTCTTAAAATCCTCCTCTCTCTGCAGTAACCACTTGCCAACACGGATTAGTTAAATTTAATTCCTCATCACTTTTGTAACTGGAACGACTGTTAAGCGGAAATAAACTAAATAATATATACCTTGAATAATCACTCTAAGGATTCTTACAATACCTTCAAACCTTCATACATCTAAATCTGTTTAGGTATTTAATGATGCTCTTTCAAGATACAGACAGACTGAACTAAAATTACATTTTTTACTAGAATTATATTTTTTATTTCAGTATCGAAAATGGAGTGCTCTCCAGTTAAATTCTACTAGTTTTATTATAATGAATTACTAGTAAGTAATTATAACATTTATGTTTTTATTGACATAATTATTTTATATGTGACATATTATTACTTCATTGACATTTTCATTTTCATTGTTTTGACATATGTTACAATTTTGATATTTTTAAATATGAATGGATAAATTTTAATGACCTGTAACTTTGGTGTTATTAATAAATGATTTGTATTTGTATTTGTATTTGTATTTGTATTTGTATTTGTATTTGTATTTGTATTTGTATTTGTATTTGTATTTGTATTTGTATTTGTATTTGTATTTGTATTTGTATTTGTATTTGTATTTGTATTTGTATTTGTATTTGTATTTGTATTTGTATTTGTATTTGTATTTGTATTTGTATTTGTATTTGTATTTGTATTTGTATTTGTATTTGTATTTGTATTTGTATTTGTATTTGTATTTGTATTTGTATTTGTATTTGTATTTGTATTTGTATTTGTATTTGTATTTGTATTTGTATTTGTATTTGTATTTGTATTTGTATTTGTATTTGTATTTGTATTTGTATTTGTATTTGTATTTGTATTTGTATTTGTATTTGTATTTGTATTTGTATTTGTATTTGTATTTGTATTTGTATTTGTATTTGTATTTGTATTTGTATTTGTATTTGTATTTGTATTTGTATTTGTATTTGTATTTGTATTTGTATTTGTATTTGTATTTGTATTTGTATTTGTATTTGTATTTGTATTTGTATTTGTATTTGTATTTGTATTTGTATTTGTATTTGTATTTGTATTTGTATTTGTATTTGTATTTGTATTTGTATTTGTATTTGTATTTGTATTTGTATTTGTATTTGTATTTGTATTTGTATTTGTATTTGTATTTGTATTTGTATTTGTATTTGTATTTGTATTTGTATTTGTATTTGTATTTGTATTTGTATTTGTATTTGTATTTGTATTTGTATTTGTATTTGTATTTGTATTTGTATTTGTATTTGTATTTGTATTTGTATTTGTATTTGTATTTGTATTTGTATTTGTATTTGTATTTGTATTTGTATTTGTATTTGTATTTGTATTTGTATTTGTATTTGTATTTGTATTTGTATTTGTATTTGTATTTGTATTTGTATTTGTATTTGTATTTGTATTTGTATTTGTATTTGTATTTGTATTTGTATTTGTATTTGTATTTGTATTTGTATTTGTATTTGTATTTGTATTTGTATTTGTATTTGTATTTGTATTTGTATTTGTATTTGTATTTGTATTTGTATTTGTATAAACATAGATGATGTAGAGGAGTATCGATCGATGGGAACTAGAAAAATAATATGTCTCCATTGTAACGGTCTCATGATTTTTTTTTTATGGTTGACAGGCTAGTTGTTTGACCACAGCTCACCTGACGTTAAGTGAAGGTGTGGTCGAAGATGGTAAAGCACACCTAGCCTGGAATGGAACTGGCTCTCAAGTGAGGATGCCGGAACACACCGTTAGATGCTTGGCGGCAGATTTTCAACTTGAGGGTAGTAGCTAGCCAGCCGAGTACTAGAAAGTACTCTACCACCTTGCTATGGTTTCCTCACGATGTTTTCCTTCACCGGCCGCTCAAGCTCATTGTTGGGGTTTGAACCCACGCCCTTCGGCATGCGAACCTACCGCGCTAACCACTGAGCTATCATCGCTATGATTACAAATATTGCAGTCTCGTGGAATATCAAACAGAAAACAAGCAAACCGAAAAGGGGAGAAGTACTCGTAGACATGTAGACCGAACTCCGAACTTTCCCGAACTTCCCCGATTCATCTTACTTTCGCTTTTCAAGATAGATTTTATTTTCTCCTTCCCGGAAATTTATTCGGTTGTAGACATTATTATCTACATGTTTGATTTACTTTGGTCTGGTGTGGAGGGATGATTGCGAGATATGGGCTCGTTATCATAATCAATATCTTGATACGAGTGCGTACTATCATGTATTCTGTGGTATGGACGGGAGGTTTGTTAGCTCTAGGACCGATTCGAGTTCCTGGTGTTTTTAGTTTATTTTGACCGCGAAATTATGTATATGTAGCGATGATAGCTCAGTGGTTAGCGCGGTAGGTTCGCATGCCGAAGGGCGTGGGTTCAAACCCCAACAATGAGCTTGAGCGGCCGGTGAAGGAAAACATCGTGAGGAAACCATAGCATGGTGGTAGGGTACTTTCTAGTACTCGGCTGGCTAGCTACCACCCTCAAGTTGAAAATGTGCCGCCAAGCATCTAACGGTGTGTTCCGGCAGCCTCACTTGAGAGCCAGTTCCATTCCAGGCTAAGTGTGCTTTACCATTTTCGACCACACCTTCACTTAACATCAGGTGAGCTGTGGTCAAACAACTAGGCTGTCAACCATTAAAAAAAAAAAAACCGATATTATTTAACTGGTTAGGATCGAGTGCCGAAATCGTGGGTTCAAACCCCAACTATTTGTAGCGATGATGATATCTTCGACCACACCGTCATTTAATATCAGGTGAGCTGTGGGCATACACCTAACCTGTCAACCATAAAAAAAAATTGTTTTAGTAGTTGTCTAGTACTCGGCTGACTAGCTCAAGTTGGTTGGCTGGTTACCTCAAGTTGAAAACCTGCCACCAAGTACCTGCACTGTGGGTTCCGGAAGCCTTTCTTGAGCGCCAATTCCCACTTAATCTAGGTGGATTTACTTGTAGTCCCTGCACTAGGCGAGTAACGTTGTCTATATTGAAAAAAAAAACGTTCTAACTAATTAAAAAACAAAAGCTTAGCTCTTAATGTCTGTCTTATAATTCTGCGCCTAACTACAAGCTCATTTATGAAACGTTAAGCCAATATTAACCCTTTTCATTTAGGTAAACAAACTTGAAGAAAGTGGAGGTGCCCTTTTGTACCCCAGGCGACCTTAATTTGGTAAAAACGGTCACGTCTTCATTCCACAAAACACCTGCGAGGGCCACGGTTTCTTAAAACTGATTTTTATTGGCAAAACCTTTTAGTGCATCATTCAAACTTTGCGAACTTGTGTTTATTTTTTCTTAAATACAATTTTACTGTAGAAGTTGTTGAAATACGTATGTAAAGAAATGTTTTTTTTTTTGTGAACAATTCCATTTTTTGTTTTTATTATTATTTAGATTCGTCTAGTTTTTTCTTTCTTTTCATGATGAAAGTAAGTCTAAAATGTTTATTGAAATGAAATGAATTATATTTACTGTGCAAAATTGTGTACAATTTAAGGTGATAATTTTTTTACAATACGTGGTACTTTAAACAGTTTTGTCCTCGTGGGCATGCTATATTTTAGTATTTTAGTAGTTTGAAAATTAAATTAAATTAAATAGAATAACTACGACCAAAATGTACCCCTCTATAGAGACAACGTATATTATACTTATTTGGGATTGTTCACGTTTTTGTTATACTCATGAGGGACTAGCGACCCGCCCCGGCTTCGCACGGGTGCAATGTAGATACTGATGTGTCAAATATCGAAGTTTCAGATAAATTTCCAACCCCTATTTAGCACCTTAGGGGAGGATATTTAAAAAATCCTTTCTTAGTGCTTACCTACGTTACCTAAGGAACATTTACGCAAAATTTCATTCTTCTAGGCCCAATGGTTCCAGCTGTGCGTTAATCGATCAGTCAGTGAATCAGTCTGGCAGTTTCTTCTTTTATAGATTACTACTTCTTTTATTGATTTAATTATATCGCAAACTCCGGCTATAGTTTACACAAGCAAGACGAGACCGCGTGCGCGTTGTACTCAGCTTTGTATCCATGAAGAAGGCCACCGGATGTGGCTGAAACTATAGTCAAGAGTCTCCGATATATAATGTATAAAAGAAGAAACTAACAGGTTCACTGACTGATCGATTAACGCATAGCTGAAACCACTACGTCTAGAAGCATAAAATTTTGCACAAATTTCCCTTAGGTGACGTAGGTGAGCACTACAAAAGGATTTTTTTTTATTTCTCCCCTAAGAGTGCAAAATGGGGTTTGGAAATTTAAATGTTTGATACATTAGAATCTACGTTGCACCCGCGCTAAGCGGTGCGGGTCACTAGTCCAGCATAAGTAAAACAAAAATGTGTCAAAACCACGTCAGTTTCCATCGAACAATTTAAAATTGCTTTCCCTACATAAACTTTTCATTTGATAGTTGATTTTTTTAAGTTAATCGGGTTTACATATTCGACAAATTCTTTTCTAAATTTGAATTTCAAACAACCGACACACAAGAAAAAGGACGTTATGTAAAGGCGAAGGCACATTGTCACATAATCGAGTGCACTACGATCCCACGAGAGGCAATTTGCATCCACGAGATTCTTGTTCAATATTTTACGTTGGCAAGAATTGGACGCAGGTGTAAAGTAGGCTTTAGCTGAAAAGGTTTGTTTCGTTTTGATGAAAACTGGTTGTAGCTTACGTCGGAACTATGGTGTGAAATAACAACATAGCACTGCGATGATGAAATAGCAACTGTCGTGAGTGTAGTAAGACAGAATTCTTGTTAACCGTCCTACGTTTTCAATGAAATTGTTCACAAGACAAATGTATCTTTTTATGAGTGAATTGGCTTGTGATTCACCGCTATTTTGCCTAATGTTACGTAAAGATGATGCCTACATTATGGAATACCCTTAACTAGAAGAATTAAGTCGATTCTCTCGTGAATTGTAAATGTCTTAACTTTTTGAATATATGTATAATTATATGTTACAAGCTGCGCCCCGCGTTCCGCTGTTCTCACGTAAACACTACATTTTTTTGGGATAAAAAGTAGCCTGTGTTAATGCAGGTCAAATACTAAATTTCATCAAAATTGGTCCAACCGTTCAAACGAGAAGAAGTAACAAACACAATCACAAACTTTCGCCTTTAAAATATTAGTGTGCTAAGCCATCGCTACTGACTGAGGCCGTTTAAAATTTGGCATCCAAACTGTGGTGATCTTTGCCCAGCGATCGTTTGACATGCGACAAACGTGGCCCGTTCAGTCCCACTTTCAATTTACATGGTAGGCACACCGAGTAAATTGAAATAATAAATTAAGAGATTTTGAATTTGTATTCGCTGACTGACTGTTTAGTGTAAACATCTTAGCGTTTACCTGAGTTACAACTATATTTAACCCTTACCCTTCGCTTGTCAGAGGTGAAGCCAGGCGTGAAAGGTCAACCGTTCTATGTACTGTCATACAAGTACATTATTAGGATACATACTAGTTATATTAGTGAAGGGTTATTTTCGTGAGAGCTAAATAAAATAAATATCGTAGAACATTACACAGCGCCATCTGACCCAAAACTAAGCAGAGCTTGTGTGGTGGAAGTCAGATAACTGATAGAATACATAAATACCTTTTTTTCGTAAATACAGACTTATTATACAATATTATACATATCTACTGAACACACAGACACAGAACAAATATTTGTTTATACCACTGTTTTGTTGTCGTACGTGGGAATTGAACCCGTGCCCTTGAATCAGATATATTGCTCACTAATCAGATAGGGCTATCAGCTATGAGTGAGTAAGAGTCTAAATTAATACAAAGCAAAATTTATATGTGTCATCTAATAACTATTTTGGTATACGAAAAAGGATGGTAAATATCACAGAACCCGTATTTTTTTGAAATCATTATGTACTGTTTTCATCTTTCTAAAACTACTTTTGTTAAAAAAAATACCTGTTTTATTTCTACATTAAAAATTATGCCTCCCACTCTTTTGAAGAAGTCTCGAAACATCGATATGTAAGAAAGCTTTCATCCGCCAAGATTTTCGTATTGTGAAGTTGAGGGTAGTTAGCTAAAGGTCAGCAGTTAAACCTTCATGTGACTGTTCAATGATTCCGTCCGGCTAAGTGCTCGAGGGTGGTGAAAAAGTTTAGATAGAGAAACTTGTATTTGCCACCCATCTACACCAAATGATAGATGGTTGTATATAGCTTAGACCTTGGTTAGCTTCATTGTAAATTTTGTCTTTTTTTTTAATTCAAAATAGGTTCGCGTTTGACCACTCTCTGCCTGATGTTAAGCAGTAGTGTGGTCTAAGATGGAGCACGCTTACCTGGAAGAAACCTATTTACTCTAGATTTGAAGACGCCAATATTGTACCTATTGTAGTCTGCTGCAATGTCTCAATTAAATCTAACTCTATCAATGAGCATTTTATTGAATACTAGGAAACGCCTCGCGGTTTCACCCGCGTAGTTCTCGTTCCCGTAAAAATACAGGAATAAAAAGTAGCCTATGTCACCTGGAGATAGTGTACCTTCCCAACGGTGAAATAATTTTTGAAATCGCTCTAGCAGTTTTTGAGTTTATTTGTTACAAACATAGAATACATAAATCCAAAAATACAAATCTTTCTTCTTTATAATATTAGTTTAAATTGATTTTAAATGCGCTAAGCATGACACGTTATTCAAATTTGTGAGTAAATTTTTTTTTTTTTTTTTATGTAAAAGTAATGAGACGATCAAGGCGCTCTCCTGATGTTAAGAGATAACGCCTGTCCATGACCATTGCAGCAATACACAGAACTTTGAGTAACAAAACAACGTCCAGGGTATCGCTGCTTTGGCACTCATTGCTTTGAGACTAGATGGTTAGTCTCAACAGCCCTGTAATTTCGCTAGATGCAGTACCCTTCAAACCGGAACACAGTAATGTTTGCACACTACTGCTTGGCGGCAGAATATCTGGTACTGCGGTGGTACCTACCTAGACGACCTCCTGCTAAGGAGATCTACCACCGAGTAAAACATACAACACAGAAATATAGTCAAATACAAATGTATAAAGACAGTTTTTTGTTTTACATACGCTTATATCGGAAAATCCGACTTTAGTAAAAGAAAAGAAAGAGTATTAGTATGTTGTAGATATTATTAGCACCCGAACAACAAGAGTCTGGATCTTAGGTGCAAACTCCTTTCTGCTGTTGACAATATAGACATATACATATATTTTTTTTATTTATAATTATACGCTCCACAGACACCGGGGTCCGTGACCTTTGTCAACTTTAAAGTCATTTTTTATTCAATTGCAATTTTACAATACAAAAAGAGGAAAGTTACGTTAGTAATCTTAATCTAAGGTTAAAGTAGGTACTAGATTGTGTGTATACCGCGAGCAGAGCAGCGACCCGCAAGCAGATCCGATCACAAGTATCACACAAGTGCCAGCCATCGCCCTCCTCAACCATATCTGAGGGAAGAGAGCGACCCGACACACGACGCCGCCGCAAGAAGGAGCCTTCGATGGTGAGCATGAATGCTCGAGGCATACACACAATCCATATAGACATATTTAAAGTAACATAAACAGTAATATGTACAAACATAACATTTTGAGATATTACTTGTTTCATTGCTTTATTTCATTAGTATGTCATTAGCGATCTTTCGCCTAATAAATGACTAATTATGAAGTTCACTTCACTTTAGCATCTTTTACATAGTATCAAGTGTTATATCTGTAGTACAGAACTAGGCACGGAAGCTTCAATTCACAAACTACATTCCCGTCAAAAAGTAAATTGACATCTGTTAGCGTTGCGACAATGTTCACGCATTCACAATGAATCGCGACAATTTGTCGCGCGACACGCCCGCAACTATTGCGAGGCAATATTCATGCTAGTGCGACATGTTGTTTAGATGGAGTCCACAGTTTAGATTGGGAAGTTGACATTCTGTTCTAGTTCAGTTTGTTAGAGAAGATATTTTGAGTTTGGAACAAGCGAAACTATCACGGAGTAGGCAGCAAAAAGTTATCGTAAACTTCAAGTAGATTCACTCCCATATAAAAAGTAATTTTAGATCCTTGCTAGACTGGTAGAACGATTTTTCTTCTATAGTATTTTTTTAGTCATAAAATAGAGAGACATACAAACTTGCAGGTCTCCTGATGGTAAGTAATCAGCGCCAATTATGGGCAACTATAACACAAAAAGCATTAAAGAGAGTAAAGATTTCGTTATCATTTTTCTTAAAGCGACCAAAATTATAGCTTTTCCGCCAATACGACGTTGCTGGTTTTTTATGCAATGTAACTTTTTTACCATCAGGCGGATGGTCTACATATTTTTGTATTGTAATAAATTCTCGAGTCCTACATATTATATTCGACATTCTAAATTCTTAAATGAATTTTATGAAGAAAATCCCATTCTGCTAATATTATAAATGTGAAAGTTTGGATGGATAGTTGGATGTTCGTTACTCTTTCACGCAAAAACTACTGAACGGATTTGGATGAAATTTGGTATGGAGGTAGCTGAGACCCTGGATTAGAACATAGGCCACTTTTTAACACGAAATCATGTAGCGGGTAGCACCGCGGGGCGCAGCTAGTTGTGTATATGGTTGGGTAGTAACTTTTAATGTAAACAAACAACTGAGGCTACTTCTTCTCTCCCGCTATGACGCACCAATAGTGCGTTACGGCCCAGCCGTTGTTTTATTCCGCCATTGCCGAATAAAAACCGTTGACCGTAAACTGAAGAGGCCGATATTGAGTGTTGTATCACACCACCTCGTAAAAATTCACCGTAAAAATAGGGATGAGCGATGGCCCATATCGATAAATGGGCTATATCGATACACCGGTTGTAGATTTTTATTTTGTAACTGTCACCAAAAATATACGTTAAAAATTTCGTGCAATTTTTTTTATGGTTCACAAAGCTAAAGTGACTTTGTGGTCGAAGATGATTAACACACCTAGCCTGGAATGGAACTTACGAGTAATTTTTCCTCCTAAACTCATTTCAATTTAATCATTTGAGTTACTGATAGATAACTGATCTTGAAAAGAGCTGATCTCAGATCTGTAGCTCAGAGTGATAAATATTATTCCTATAAATACTTTTTGGTATCGTTTACTACTTTGAAGTTCATGTGCGCAATCGTATAATTTTTTTTATGCCACAGGTGGCAATCAAGCCGGGTTGCCTGATGTTAAGCAATCACCGAGATATCTGCAATACCAGGGGTACAACAAATACGTTGCCAACCTTTTAAGATTCTATTAACATGCCTTTTGAAGAACCCAATGTTGTAACTCCGCGGGAATATGGAAGAAGAAAGATCATTCCACAATTTGCAAGTGTATGGCAAAAAAGATTGCGTGAATCGCACAGTGTGCGATTGCCATGAATCAATTACATGTGGATGAGCTTTGATACGATGGCGGCGGCTAGTGCGGTGATGGAACCGTGACGCCGGCATAAGATCGAATAATTCTTCATATCATACTCATAATGTCGAGGCTACCCAGCTCCTCGACAACACGGATATAGTAAGAAGACTAAAAAGGACAAAACCTTTTGAGTTAGTGTATTAAGTTAGTAATGTCAGTGCAGTGAGTACTACATATTATAGAACACATGAACAAAGTGTCTTCCCCTTAATAGAGACAGTAAGAAAAGTGTCGATGGACGCATTCTTCGTTTATACTCTACTTAGCAATTTAAGTTATATTAAAATTACTTATTAGTCTCAACTAGGATAGATTGTAATAATAGTGAGGTATCTAACAACAAACAGATACATCATTAGAAGGAAAAAAAAATATCATAATTATTATAAATAAATCACCAAATTATCGCCAGCAAAGTTGAAATTACTTTAATATCGACCATCCCTACGCACGGCGGAGTATATAACGCGCCTTCACACTCGCTGATGTCACATTTTCAGATCACCGGAGCGCGAAATAAGTACATTTTTGCGCACACCATGTGATATAAAAAAAATAATGACATGTTTTAAAAGTAAATCCCGCTATTGACAGATGACAGAGCCTCGGGAATTTCGCTCGGTTTCTTATACGTAACGTAAAATTGTCAACTTTCAACTTGAGCCAGTATAAAGTATATTTGTCGTGAAAAGTTGCTTACTTGGGAATGTTATACTCGTATTCCTTAGGAAGTTAACTTCGCGTATTTCAAGTATTTGTTTCAGTAATAATTACTTGTATTATTCACTTTAAGATTATGTATTGAACTATAAATGTTAAGATAACTTCGGCTCTGATCCACGTAGGTAATGAAGATCCGTTGGCTTGTAATTGACTACTAACTCGCTTATTATTCCTGTATAATGCTATATTTCCATTTGGGAAAGTCAGTTTAGTTTTATTACATGTATAGCTCCGCGGTTAGCGCGATCGGTACGCACGCCGAAGGGCGTGGGTTCAAACCCCAGCAATGAGGAAACCATAGCATGGTGGTAGTACTCTACCACCTTCTAGTACTCGACTGGCTAGCTACTACCCTCCTGTTGAAAATCTGCTGCCAAGCACTCAATGGTGTGTTCCGGCAGCCTCACTTCAAAACCAGTTCTATTCCAAGCTAGCTGTGCTTTACCATCTTCGACCACACCGTCACTAAACAGGTGAGCTGTGGTCAAAACCTAGTTCGTCAACCATAAAAAAAAATAGATTGGTTTTTTAAAACAACGTAGCGTATATTCTAAAAGCCTCACAGTTTAAAAAAGGATACATTTCTACTTATTTTCAACCCAAAAGCAACCTATAAACACCACAAACAACGAGTTAATAAAAAGAGAACACTTTATAACAGTAGGTACGAATGCTGACAAATTAACTCCCCCCATGTACTTACCAAAGTTTTATTTACCAAAAACAATATAAAATACGGTTATTTACCCCGACCGATCCGCCGACTGACTTATAAATTGGAGGGAATTCCTTCACAAAGCATTTTTAATGAGGCCTTTACTTTGATGCGATAACTTTTTTCGATATTTTCGTCTTGAAGGAAAAATACATTCCGTCTCTTTCGAGCTTGCAATAAAATGCATGTCTGTCCCTGTCGCTCGGTGAACTGCAAACGCTCCAGGCATCTGCAATCAATGGAGCGAAGAAATTGAAATAAGATAGCGAGAGGTGGGTACCTCGGTTCATAATAAGGAGCTCGGTTGATACTTTGCTGTCTTTCATCTGCGGGATTTCTCTTTTATATGTGAGCATCGGTTATTTTAGCGGGAGTCATTTGGAGTTGTCAGCGAATCGAAGGCATAAGCGCACTCGATTGTGAGAAATGGGGGTACTTCGTCAGTGGGGGGATTTCTGTACGAGTAACATTATATAACAGTAATGTAGATTGCTTTTGTTTGATATTGTCATACAATATTTTTATGTTTTTTTTTTTTGTAGCGATGATAGCTCAGTGGTTAGCGCGGTAGGTTCGCATGCCGAAGGGCGTGGGTTCAAACCCCAACAATGAGCTTGAACTGCCGGTGAAGGAAAACATCGTGAGGAAACCAAAGCATGGTGGTAGGGTACTGTAGTACTCGGCTGGCTAGCTACCACCCTCAAGTTGAAAATCTGCCGCCAAGCACCTGACGGTGTGTTCCGGCAGCCTCACTTGAGAGCCAGTTCCATTCCAGGCTAGGTTTGATTTACCATCTTCGACCACACCTTCACTTCATATCAGGTGAGCTGTGGTCAAACGCCTAGACTGTCAACTATTAAAAAAAAAAAAAAAAATATCCGTGTCAATATTTGATTGATAAACTCTATATAGTCCACTTCAAAGATTACGTACAGAAGAAAAATAAACTTAGGTATTTACAACTGACGTGACAGCCCTGTTGGTTCATTGGTAGAATGTCTGCTTCAAGAGCTGAAGGGTGTGGATTCGGAATTGTGATTTACCGCAAATAAAGGCAAAAAAAAATGCCAGTAGTTGTGATTTCACTGTAAAATTATGCTCCATTTGTCCATAAATGGAAAAAAAATATTTGTAGGGAAATCTAACCACCTTAAATAAAACAGTTGTCGTAATATTTTTTATTTAATTCCAGGTATGTCAACGCCACCCTTGCCCGTAAGTGCCTACGTTCGGCAAAATGTAAACGCTCCTCAGTGCTCTGGAAGAAAAACGATATGATCATTCAATTGGTTGATTCAGGCTTTACTTAGTAGTAGTTAATTTTAAGGCATTCTGAATTAATAATTTGGTTTCGGTTTTAGTTATAACTGGTTACTATGACGATAAGGGGATGTAACTACTGATTGGTATATAAATTAGATATGATTCATTTGGCATACAATTTAAAAAAAAAAAATAGTTTTTTTTTATTACTTATAAGCTTGCGTTTGACCGCCAACTTGCCTGATGTAAAGCGAAGATGCGGTCTACGGTGGAGCACGCTTGCCTAGAAGAAATCGATTCACTCGCGACTTGAAGGCACCCAGATTGTATCTATCAGGGAACACCCACTCGGGCAGCAAATTCCATTGTTTAGCGGTTCGTACAATGAAGGTAGACTCGAACCGTTTAGTTCAAGTCTTTGGAATATCGACCATGAAGCGGTGTCGCTTCTTAGGTTTAAACATAAGACAATGTCAGTAATGTTTTTGGGTAAAAAAAATATAATCATACCACAGCCATTTCAGTTTAGTAATAATTATCTATGTCGGTGTCTGGTTCTCGTGTAAATTCGTTCCGAATACGACCAAGAAATCAAGCTATATATACGTTTCTACATGCCCGACAAAATCTATAAAAAATTTCTTATCAACTCATATATGCAATAAAACTTTACACGCACATGAACATAAACAACCCCCGTCAGAGGCGAAGCGGGAATCAAACCCACATTTCGCATTCCATAAATTGCCACAAGTCGGAAACAATTTGCCTGCTGAAACATGGAGACGTATCGGTTTGGTACATGTCATGGGAACATCGATATTCGAAAAGTGCTGCTTTACACTTTTTGGGTGGAAACACAATGAAGCTACATATACAATATGACTGGTGAGACACCTACGATACTCGAGGACGTGATATTTGGCGACTATATAGGAAGAAAAAAAAATAACATTAAAAATAAATATTAACTGACTACGAGGTAAACTTAACCGGAAATTATCTAATTAATTACGCAACGCATGGACACCGTGCGGATGCATGAGCTGGACGTTGTGAAGACGCTTGCGCCGATGATGGAGGACAAGCACGTACGTATCGCGTGATCAAAACATCGTTAACGGGAGTGTATCCACGCTTCATTTATTTATAGGGAAATTGGGGCCAAAAATTAAGTACCTAATTTTATTACATATTTATTACTAGAATCGAGTACCAAGTACTCTCCTTCTGTATCGTATATCGGTGTCTCACCAGTCATGCTGTATACATGCAAGGTAGCGCTAGTAAAAAAAAAATTCGTTCAAATAGTTTAACTGTGTTTCACGTTTTTTACTTTGCATTTAAGATTATGCGAGCCACGATTTTCAAATTTCTTTCACATTCTTGGAACAAAAAGCCCATCAGAATACGATCACGATCATCAAGAGAGTCAAAGTCATAGAACGAGGTCTCTTGAATCCAAAATCTTAGCTTGCTTCTGAAGCACGCGGCCCACGTCCCTCATATGCCACTATATATCTACATATATCTGCCACTGATCAAGTATAATTTATTTTAGACGAATCATTTATCAGATTGAGTATTCCTGGGACTTTATTTGTAGCATTTAATTGCGGGAAACATTGTAAACAAAGCCCGCTGCATCTCGTAACCTCGACCAACTCCCAAACTTGCCTCGCTTGGAGACAAGTAAGTTTCTCAGGGGTTTAATTAGCCCTTAACTTAATGGTGATTGTCCCATCGACCGCTGCAGCGCTGGATTGCAGCTAACTTGACTAAACTCCGCTTGTGTGTTTAGCTGTTTAGTTTACCTACTGTAACATCGATGGCAGACTTTGTTGCTGATTTACTGGAATTCGGTATGTATAGAAATAAAATACTTATAATTGTAACAGTCACAGAACAAATAAATATGTTCATCACACAAATGTTTGCCCTTGGTGGAAATCGAACCTACGCCCCTCAGTTCTGAAAACATAGCGACTAGCAAATGAGTTAACAGGGCAGATTAGTCATTACAATATAATTTCCTCTCATTTCTGTATTTCTAATCCATATTTAATACTTACTTAAATTTTTGTTGTACATTTTGTTGACTATGAGTCTGATTGCATAATAGTTATTTGTTATACAAGTGTGCAAAGTTGCTTTTTAACCGCGTGCTCAATTTCGATGACCGAGCAAGCGAAGGATTCTAAAATTCAAAAATTAGAATCCTGAGCGTTAGCGAGGATTCTAGTTTTTAACTAAATGCAAAAAAAATATTTTACAATCGCAATATACTTTTATTTCAGTTTAGGTATTAACTACTACATTAACAATATGACGTGAAAAGAAAATTGCGCGCGCAAAGCAAATTAAAAAAAATCGTATACCAAGGAGGTTCCGAGTCAGAGTTTTTTACAAATTAAAAAAAAAATTTATGATAAATACGGCACCATGGAGGTAGAAGTAAATAGGTTTAATGATTTTTTGAATTCACAAACTTAGTGCACACGATGTTCTAAATTCAAATTTACTTTATCCTCTAGCGGATAAAAACGACTTTTGCACTCGGATATCGAAGAGCAAAAATACTCTTTCCGTGATGGGGGGGGAAAGAAAATGTTTTTTTTTTATCACTAGTCCAAACTTCATTCCTCAATCATAAATATTAAAGCTTAACATTAACACCGTCTTGTTATGATAAATAAAACACGAGATTTTCTATGTTTAATGAATAATTACTAGCTTACCCTCAAAGCTTGTAGGCTTGTGACATTTCACCGTCCTTTCGACAGTAGGACCGCGTTAAGTGGCATTTCACCAGAAGATTACATTCCGCGCGAGTTATAAACGTATATGAACGTTTTTATCACAACATTAACCCCTTGAGGTCATATCCCCTTTATATTAAAGTTCTAATTCGAATGAATCCCGCTGGTTTGTGGCCTAATCGAGATTAGGGAATTTAGTGCTATAACGATGCGTGACTGCCTTTATTTAGAAATAATTTAATACATTTTGTCTTATAGGTATCAAAAGCTAACTATTTAAAATTTTAATACATTACGGAGCAAAAAAAGTTTTAGTAGTTAAAAAAAAATGTTTTTAAAATTAAATTTTCCTGGAATTGTTTTCGTCTTCTGCTCAAACAGAGTGACTATTATTCAAAGTCAAGACACGTTTGGCAATAAATGTAATCTTGTATGCTGTACCAAGATTGAATTAAATTTTCTACTGAAACCTTTTTCATTTGAACTTTATAAATTCAGCCAGTTTTACTTATAAAAATATTATTACAAACTAAATCTACACTTTAGACGCTACATTGCTTTTTTACATTACGTTGAATTTTTTTCGAAAGAATGAAAAGAAAATGTTTCTCTGATCCTATTAATATTTTAAATTTGAAAGTTTGTATGTTTGGATGCTTAGATGTTTGGATGAGTGTTACTCAATCTCGCAAAAATGGCTAAATGGATTTAGATGAATTTGGCACACAATAGTTTTTTGGATTCACGTATAAGGACACACACTTTTGACTTTGCTTGTTCTGTGTCTGGGTAAGTAATAAAAGAAACGGATCGATCTTCCGATGGTAAGTGGACTTTTCAAAAGTTCGAACGAAAATGTACGGCAATTACGATACTAACAATATAAAATAAAAGTATAGAATAAAATTTCACAATCACAAAAATCAACGAAAAGTATTCAGCATGTAATAAATAAAAATCTATACACATAGTAGTTTCTTTTTAATTTTGTTTTTTGTGTCGCACTATATTTTATGACAAAAAAAATAACGAAAAATACATGTTTTGGAAGCTAATATAGAATAGAATATATATATTTTTTTAAGTAATGAAACGAACGAGACGCTCTCCTGATGGTAAGAGATAACGCCTGTCCATGACCATTGCAGCGATACACAGAACTTTAAGCAACAAAACAAAGTCCAGGCATCACTGCTTTGGCGCTCATTACTTTGAAACTTTTGATAGAGTTAGTCTTAACAGCCCAGTAATTTCGCTAGCTGCAGTACCCTTCAAACCGGAACACAGTAATGCTTACACACTACTGCTTGGCGGCAGAATAACTGGTACTGCGGTGGTACCTACATAGACGACCTCCTGCTAAGGAGATCTACCACCAAGTTATAAAACAACTTCATTGTACCTACACAAACAATCGACAAAAAAGAGAAAAATGAAACAAAATAGAATAACAAAACTTTAAAAATAGGAGATCGAGATGAAAAATAACAAAACAACAGGTTTTTTTTGGCGGGAACGCGGAAAGAGTCGTGTTGCCCCGTATTTTTTTCAAAACTTGTGTTATGTCAAGTGTCTATGCATAAAATGGTGGTGTTTTATTCATAAAGTGCCGAATTACAAGCGCGAGTGTGGGAAAATGATATAATGTGGTGAAACATGACTTTTCGTGTTGTTTCCAAAACTCCATCGAAGCTTTATAGTAAAGTCACCACTACTTTACAAAAGCATGACTGGACTTGACTGACATAGACTGTACTTGACGAAGACTGGACTTCGACTATAACTTTAGCTATGGGGACACTTATTTAACTTTTGAAACTTGAAAATATATAAATACTTGACACTGGCAAATGCCAAAAAAAAACAACATCATAACTAATATGTGGTAGTACTACAATGCTTTCACGCGACCTTTTCGCTTTCCCGCCAAAACTACTTTTAGTTTATTTTTAGGTACGTTTGATACAAGGAGTCTCTGTTTTCATAATCTGTATGCTATCTCTCGATACTTTTGGTGCTAAGGGCTTTGGTAGAATTATATTTTTCATCAGTATTCTGAAATAAACATTCATTGTAGCGAAACACTCTAAACATTCCTGTTTATATCATCGGAAGCACGTCTCTCAGCAATAAATAAATATAAATTGGGTCAGCATTTTTCAAATAAAATCCGAAAGGACGTCTGTTTAAAAACCTGTCACGTCATGCTCTTTAGGATTCGGCCAATTGATCTATGAAATATCACTATCGATTTTGGACTGTACCTTTAAGAGATAAGGTCCTATTTGAGGGGGGTTGTGTTATCGTGGACAGCCTGAGGCGTCTGTAATCACGGAGCTACGTTTAGATCATCGCTGGAGATAAGTGTTTTGTACGGAAGGGGACTGCTTGTGATGTCCTTGCAGATCGGACATGGACAGTCCAACTCTAGTAAGTGACCTTTTATGAGCCAAGTGGGCTTTCAGGACTGGAATGGTTCCAGATAAATGTTGGATAAAACTTTTTGCGCAGTTTGTAAATAACTTTGTTATCATAAAAAGCGGATTTCTTTTGTAGGTTAACGGTTTTCAGAATCTTGAGTAAGCTAAAAGCTTATGAAAGGTATGTTAATGTATTTTGTTTTGCATTATTTTATTTAATGCATGATTTGCTTCCATTTTTAGACTAACCATTCTTATACTTAGATTTGTCAGCGTGGAGCGTGCTGAGACTTTGTATTGTGTGTATCGGCCCTTTTATAAGCTATCCCACTGCTGGGCGTGGGCCTCTCCTCATTGTAAAAAGGGTAAGGCCATCCACCACGCTGGCCAAAATCTGTTTTGCCAGATTTTATACATCTTCGAAAACATAAACAACTCTCAGACAGGTTGCGTTACTTTATCTCAAAGTAAAGAGCACCAAAGCAGCGATACCCTGAACTTTGTTTTGCTACTTGAAGTTCTGGGTATCGCTATAATGGTCATAGATATGCGTTATATCTTAACATCAGGAGAGCGTCACGTCTTCTTTACTTTTACATGAAAAAAAATTATATTTATTACAAAAAAATTATATATATAACACTTAATGTAGAAAAGACAGAGGTTAGGTCAGTAGATTCAAATCCCACAGTTTGCAGTGTGGGATTTGATTTGAAGCCAGATAGTTTCCCAACTATGCTACCGTAGCCTCAGAGTTTTCATATTACTAAACTATAATACTCATTCTAGTCAAGATCTTAGTGTCTTTGTGACACGAAAATCTTGCTATTAGCTGTTTTACTTATGCGGGATTTATTCACGTTTCGTTTAATATCCGACATAATTAACTGTGATTAAAAAAAATAAAGTAAAACGAAAATGTGCCAAAATCATGCCAGTTATCATAAAGACTAAAAACAAAGACTTTAATACTTCTTTAGTATAGGTTTTTAAATTTTGTTAATTAGTAAATTTTAAGCTTACTTTGAAATACGAAATATACATATTTATTATTTAATTATTTATAGTTTAACATAACTTTTATTTAGAGATTTAACTCACTTGACATCCCCTTCACAAACGAACCTATCTCCCATCTCTCCCGCACTTACTTTACAACAGATAGCGTCATTTCACTTTAATGCGCATTTTCTTCATTCATCACGCAAATTTCTTGAGCCCGTTGGCGTATAATTTGATCGAAAACAGAACGCTCTGTCAGCGATGTTCTTCAAGAGTGACGGATGGATTTTCCGTTCTATTATAAAATTGTTTGGAGACATATTTTGTTTTTAGAATAGAGATAAATCAAGCACGTTTCAGATTACCCAGGTAAAAGCTAAACACTGTTTGAATATTAAAAGCGACACGTGATACTTTTTGCTTTTTAGTAAATAAAGTCTTACAAATTATTTTCCGAATTTGCGGCTCCACAAACTTCACCAAATGACTAACGATAATTTTATAGTGAACCCTCTCAATGGGACCGTAATAAAATTAAAGTTTCGGAGAAATGGCAACGACACCACTTTACATTCTGCCACTAGCCATAAAGCTGCAGCTAATCGGACAAAGTTATTCCGCAAATGTGTAAGTAGACTTATAAAATCTTTCGAACAATATTCGAATCGTAGATTCGGGTCTTTGCCTTTTAGAGAACTATAAATCAGAGATTAACTATAGATATATCTGTTTGTTCACAAAACCACGTCGTAAAGTGTAATAACTACAGTTCAAAATTACAAAAGCGTCCTATTCAATGAAGCAGATAGCAATGAAGTCGAGTGCTCGGAATAAAGTACTAACGATTTTAACGTCTTAAACAGAGCATTAGCGCGACTGTGAATTCGCGCGTATTGTCTCGGTGTCGCGCCGTGAATGGCCCGTCTTAACCCTTAACAAGTACGAGATAATAAACGCGGCGTGTGCGTTTTATTACCCAGCTTATAATAACTTAATATATATGTATGACAAATGATGTAAAAGCCTCATGACTTTACGGCCTACATGCGGTTAACCTACTGTTATCTCGGGGAAATCAATACCACATTTGACTTTGTAGAAACACAAATAAAAGTTTGTAGGTATTGGGATGTCTCTTGAAAGATAACGAACTTTCAGTGGCTGTGTTAGCAGTACTGTGAAAAAAGATGTGGTACCATAAAAGTTAGGTTAGGTTAGTTGATTGGCCAGCCTTGTTATTTTTTTTTATTTAAAGCAATAGGTTGTATGTACAGTCTAAGAAGAGACACGTTTTTTTGTTAAAAATAGGTTTACGTTTAAAATATGCATAGACACAGTTTATTGGGTAGCCCTGTTAGCTCATTGATAGTATGTCTGCTGCACGAGCTGTAGGGCGTGGGTTCGATTCCCACCAAGGACAAATATTTGTGGTATAAACAAATGTTTGTTCTTTGTCTGGGTGTACTGTATGTATTGTAAGTATGTATTTACAAAAGAAAACAATTTATGTATTCTATCAGTTATCTTACTTCCATCGTACAAGCTTTGCTTAGTTTGGGGTCAGATGGCGCTGTGAGTAATGGTCCTACGATATTTATTATTTATTTATTTATTATTTATTGATAATTATAAAATTACAAGTCAGGATGAAAGTATCTAAAATAACAATAAAATAAATTGTTGAAATTTGCCTTTTGCATTTTGTTCCGATATAGACACACTTTTATTTTATTTTTTAATAATAATATGTTAACGTCATAAAATGGCTTATTTCTGAAACATTGTTCTATCATTCATCTGATGTTAAGCGCAGATGCGGTCTACGATGGAGCCCGCTTACGTAGAAGAAACCGATTCACTCGCGACTTGAAGGCACCCAGATTGTATCTATCCGGGAACATCCACTCGGGCAACAAATTACATTGTTTTGCTCACCTAAAAAGGAACCTATTTATTCCGGATTTGAAGTTTTTGTGTACTTTTCGAGGAACACTGACTCAGACAAAGAATTTCGCAGTTTAGATGTGCGAATAAAAAATGTGGATTCAAACCGCTTTTTTACGTCTTGAATATCCACCATGTACGGATGACGTTTTGTCTGACCGTCTGGTAGTAAAATGGGCAAGGTGGAATTACAGACATCCTCCCAAAAACCTACAGCATCATCCTTTGCTTCATATTGGTGATATTTATAACCTTATCTAAGTAAGTTACGCTAGTTACAAAATACAAAATACAAAAATATTTATTTAACAGAAAATATGTGTACAAAGATCGAGAGTTACATAGTTTGACAGCCCCGTTGGCTCATTGGTAGTATATCTGCCTTGAGAGATGTAGGGCGTGAGTTCAATTCCCACTCAGGGCAAGCATTTTGTGAATAAACTAATGTTTGTTCTGTGTCTGGGTGTTCTGTATGTATTTAACAAAAAAAAAAGTATTTATGTATTCTATCAGTTATCTGACTTCCATCACACAAGCTCTGCCTAGTTTGGGGCCAGATGGCACTGCGTGTATAGTCCTACGATATTTATTTATTTTATATGGTACCGTGCCATAACAAACACAAAAACAGGAAAAGGCTACAAGTGGTTTATTTTTCTGTTTTAGAATTGGGAGCTAAACACAGTGTATGCTTGTACATAATCGCCTCCAGGCAAATGTAGAACGGATCACGTGTTGTGTAGTCGGTAGATGGTGCAATTCGCCTGTCCTTAATAACACGGTAGCTCACGATAACGTACCCACCCGCGTCACGTAGCTAATAACGTGACGAGACATACGGGCGTGGAGATTGTTAAACATTTGGAACTGCTGGCTCGTATCATAATAATGTTATGATTTTGGAGTTTTAAATACAATATGGTGTCTGTAGGCGATTACTAGTATTAAAAGCAAATGCTAGATATGAATTTGTATCTGTAGATATTTAGCTGGTGATATTTGTCATTATTAACTGCGTCCTATGATTTTAAATGTTAATTTTTTGGGATAAGAATACATGTAAAAAGAAAATAACTGTAAACCTTTGTGTAAAACAAACATGGAATTTTTACATATTTATATGAATTATACAGTAGGATTTAGTGACATGGAGACAAAAATGACAAGATGACACAAAATGACAAGATTTTTCCTGGTGTTGTGTCAAAAATATCAGACGCTTTCACAGGATCACTTCACAAATATGTACTTAAATAAATAAATAAAATAAATATCGTAGGACCTTACACACAGCGCCATCTGACCCCAAACTAAGCAAAGCTTGTACTATGGGAATCAGATAACTGATAAAATACTTAAATACTTTTTTTTTTAAATACATACTTATAATACATACAGTACACCCAGATACAGAACAAACATCAATGTTAGTCACGCAAATGTTAGTCATGAGCGGGAATGGAACCTACGCCCTACAGCTCTTGAAGCAGACATGCTACCAATGAGCCAACAGGGCTGTCAAACTCAAACTGTCAAACTGTTCAAACTCTTCTCGTATTGTATTTTGAAGGATATGGGAATTCAGTAATAAATAATCGAAAATATTAACAGATGCGTAATGTACACAGTGGCAAGGTTGCCACACATTTTTAATGACTTTTACTACTTTTTTGAGTAAAAGTATAGTTTTAAAGACTGTAGAGAACTACACAGTACACAGGCCAGTCAACCGTGTGTCCCATTGCAACTTCATACACAGTAGCAAACTCTACATAACCGTAGTACATCGGCTAGGGATACCATAAAATAGTTCCCTCAGATAGCGAGATATACTCGAGCAATACGTGAGGTTCCATATGTTAGTGGTTAGGATTTACTGGGTATTTTACTCTGTGGAATATTAAATTAAAGTTCCACTTTTGTACCTGAGTGTTTATATGTAAAAATAGTGGTTTTATTCATAGAGTACCGAATTACAAGCACGAGTGTGGGAAAGTGGAAAACATGATTTTTTGTGTTGTTTCCAAAACTCGATCGAAGCTTATAGTAAAGCCGCCACTACTTTACTTAAGCATGACTGGCATAGACTAGACTTTGACTACTTATTTAACTTTAAAACATCAAAACACTTGACACTGGCAAATGCACAAAATGCGACGCCAAAATCAAAGGAGAATAAAAAAATGTATCGTCGCCCAAACATATGAACGTCATTTTCTCTCATTCCACTCGGATACCTGGTTTCAATATTAACCTCCCAATTTCTTACATTGATGGTAATTGATAGTAACAACATAGAATTAATTTAGAAAAATAAATTTTAACAATTCTGACATCCAAATAGAAATATATCAATCAAGAATACAATGACTATCGCAAGTCTTTATGTCCAAAATATAGGTGCTATATTACGAAACCTATAACCCGAGTTAATAAAGTATCCTACAGTATAATACGTATACAGCATGTGAAACAAAAAGGCGTTTACTGGCCTGCCTGGGACGAATTAAGGATGAAACTTCAGACCACATAAAAAAAATTACTAGCAAGCAAAATTTGTACCTACTTACTAACCCTAATTAGTGATATGAACTTTTTTAAAATGAATTGCTTAACCTGCTCTTAAAATATGATTTTAATCGGTAATGTTTCTTATCTTGACTAGTACGTAATATATAAAAAAAAATAAAAAATATTGCTTTATACCGATTTGTCCAGCGTCGCCCCGTAACCCGAGAACGACGTGTTTGTTTTACAGGATCATCAAAGTTCATTAGGGGGCCGATGCGTTGAGAAGAACCAGCTAGCTAAAATATTTACTTTTGATATTTTATAGTTGTTGCCAATTTTTTTATCTCTACTAACTTTAAACGAAGATGCGGCCTACGGTTCAGCTTGCATGCCTAGAAAATATAGATTCACTCTAGACTTGATTATTATCAGACAATTTTTGTAATTTCTCAAATAATGATTCTATTAATTACATAATTTAATATGGAAGAATACTGAACACGTCATACAATATAATTATTTTTCAAAAAAAAAATCAATAGGCCGCATCCTAAGTCCGCTTTATCCTTTTTAGATACTAACATAAAAAAAATATTTATTGGTCACCATACACGCACCTTCGAGAATCTAAACATGTAGTATATTTATGAGGGTACTTGGTTACCCTCATTATATTGTAGGAATAAACGTCAGTGTTCAACCAAGTTACGTGTGTTTCACTTCATAAACAATATTTTATAATTTACTTAATACTTTATTGCAGCATATTATGTACAAGTACAGGACCTTATAATATACCATTTCTAGACCTAATACATTTGACCCTTATTAGGATTTATGGCAAAAAAAAATAAAAAAAAAAAATTTATGGTAACTTAACTACGTAACTTTTTATTAAGACATTAGTTTTAGCCCCGCAATTTGGTCCTGATTTCGTCCACTCTGGCCTATATCTCATTGTACTTTGGGCATGTGTTGGAAGCAACCGCGACTTTACGACAGACATAAAACGTCGCTGAAATGGCACATATAGTATTATGAAGTACTGTGGAGAAAAAAAGGTTTAAGCTAGATTAGACCGATGTAGTGTTAGTCTGAAACGTAAACGTAATTCTATAAGATACTTCACTATGGAAACTGACTTTGTTTTTACACATTTTTGTTTTGATTACTCACGACAAGACAAGACCGCGCGCGTGTTGTACTCAGCTTTGTCTCCATGTAGAAGGCCACCGGATGTGGCAGAATCTATAGTCGCAGAATTCGGTCTGTAAAGTTCTTTTTTGTATTTGTTTTATATTTTTTACTGATAGTAAACTTTATTTTATGAAACTAATTTGAATATTTTGGCTTTCTATGCGGTAGTTTATTTTTAATACGTTTTCAAACTTTTTATAGTTATGACGTCATGAGGTAGGCTGAATATGCATTAGCCATGTAAAAGAAACAGCTCGACGTAGATAAGTATTATGGAGGTTCCAAGTATAACGGCAACCGTTGACTTGACATTGACAGATTTTGTTGAGGTTTGCCATTATTTTTAGGCACTCAAAGAATCCATATACAGCTGACGACGTAATGTCATTAGTGGTAAATTGGAAGTCAAGTTTATTTTATTAAAATAAACCCCGTCTCATAGTTTAAAGAGTTTTAACAAGAAAATCATGTACAGGAATGTAATATTTCGAAATGGTTTTGGAATCATCAAAGTATTTTCTTTACATATCGAATTCTATATTTTTTTTACATAATAGAGTATAAAAAGATTTTTGGAAAAATTCTTAGTTTCATGTGAAATAATAATTATAACAATTAAAATACAGATCGTTATCAATACTTACATTATGTTATTCTGTTGTAGGATTTACGAGAATAATCTTTGAATATGATGTATTATAAGTATGTATGTATTTACAACAAAAAAAAAAATGTATTCTATCAGTTTTCTGACTTCTATAGCACAAGCTTTGCTTAGTTTGGGGGTCAGATGGCGCTGTGTGTAATGTCCTACGATATTTATTTATTTTATTTAAAAGAAGAACAAGTCGCCTTCGAGCTTTAATTATTACTCGGTGGTAGATCTCCTGCAGGAGATCTATCATCTAGGTAGGTACCACCGCAGTTTCAGATATTCTGTCAAGCAGTAGTATGTAGACATTACTGTGTTTCGGTATGAAGGGTAGCTAGCAAAATTACAGGGCTGTTGAGAATAACCATCGAAAGTATTGAGCGCCAAAGCAGCGATGCCCTGGACTTTGTTTTGTTACGCAAAGTTCTGTGTACCACTGCAAATGATCGTAGGTTGTCGACGTGAAAGCTATTCCCTTTTAAATGATGATGATTTTGCGAAGCGAGTTTAGTCACATCATTTATTTTTATCATGTGACTGTACTTCCATTACTTAACACCGTCCTTTCTGTTAAGAACGGACGGCGCTCCTACCATTGTCAGTTAATTCCCCATCGCTGAACTTATTCTGCTATTGTAGCACTGTCTTTATGAGACCACCTCGTAATTTAGGAATGACAGGTGACGTAATGTGGTTCGAAGAAAAGTAGGTGAGGTCACAGCTTAATTTGTGTCGTTTCTTGTTACAAAGTTTCTTTCTAGGGTTCCATACTTGAAGAATTCCTAACATGATCTCTTTATGTACTACTAGCGGACGCCTCGCGGTTTCACCCGCGTAGTTCGCGTTCCCGTGGGAGTACAGGGATAAAAAATAAATTAATTTTGTACAAAGGTTTCATAATGATTGAAACGTGCCTTTTCTTTTTTTAATATTTATGTCCTTTTATAGAACAATGGTACATAAAAACATCAAATTTGGTACGCATTTAGCAAAACATTAACCACACATAAAAGCCACCAATTACAAGTTAGGCTCTCACTAAGGAAACTAACTTTTTTTAATGTGTATGGAACCCTTCAGGTACAAGTATGGCACACACGCACACGGGTTTACTTAATCTATAAAGTATCTTATTTGCAACAAAGATCATCGAAATAAATCTTAATTTTTGTCGTCAATGGACTCCAATTCAGATTCAAGTTTATTCAACGTTCAGTTAAATAAATATTTTTTTCCTTGACTGTTGAACAGCTATACACGTGTTTTCAAAGTACTTATTATATTTCAGAGTGATTTCAACCGAATCAATTGCAAACACGCTCTCGTGTGGAGAGCGATATCACGGACCACAGGGCCGTCCTTATGAAATCCAATTTTTTTTACCAATATTTTTGTAATGAAAATGTAGCTAGGTTAAAGAACTGTCCAAAACATTTTATACTGGTAGTACACTTTACGGCTACGTTAAAAGGGCTAAATGTTTTATTTATATAAAAAACTAAGAGTTTTAGCAAAAATGTAGAAAGGTCGTTGCCACATTGAGTAACAAAACCAAGTCTAGGACATTTTGAAACGTTCGATGGTTAGTCTCAATAGTTTATTTTGCTGTCTACAATATATGTAAATATCTACTAAGGGTAGATACCCTACAAATCAGAATGTAAGAAAAATATTTAAAAAAACAGGAACCTATAAATCAACTCTCAATCGCGCATAAAATTTCAACTGTTTACATTGACTCCACTTTCGATTTCTCTCGCAATTTCGGCTCGCGGAGGCCTCCCCCAGGACGATACCGATTTCGAGTATAAACAAATTCTGCGGGATCCGGTGGGCGATGTCTTCTAAACTTTCACTATTTGGCGGTCCGCCAGGAGATGGCGCTGCCAAATCACCGGTGACTTTCTCCGTAAAAATGGAATAGGAATAATTTATTTGCGTGATTTTTTCGACGATCTCTGTGTAGGTTTACTGTAGAAACAAGAACTGGTGTGATTGTATTTATATTAGATAATATTACAATAACATTGTTTTCGACGATTAATCAGCGATAAAAAATGTGTTTTAAAATAGATTCATAGAAGCGTTTAAAAAAAGTAAAATATACGGCACCATTTTTTGTTTTACTGTAAAAAAATATGGCTTTTACTCTTGTCAAATGCAACGTTGTCTGACAAAATTCTTATAAAAAAATATGGTATTAAATCAAAAAGCAAAAGATCTTTATTTCTTCACTTTTCATAATTTACAAGAGTTTCGCCTCGTCAGTTAAGTTTAATATTTAAACAACCTTTAAATTAGAAGAGACCTCTCTTTCAAATACACATTGCCTAAAAATGACATTTTAAGATTGGCAAATTTAAGAAACTCTTTAATCTTATTTTAAACGACTGAAAGCCGACGGCTGCAGTCACTTCCCTCGGCAGATGATTATAAAAATTGTCGAGGTTATGACGAGCAGTATTTCGATTTGGCAGCTTTTAACAAACATTATCGAGTAGTGCTTAGTGCTAGTGTTAAGTGATTATAATAACAATAATAATTTTCCAAGGTCATTCCACACAGCGCCATCTAGCCCCAAACTAATCATAACTTGTACTATGGGAACCAGATCACAAATAAAATACTTTTTTTTTTGTAAATACATATTTACAAATTTGTAACGTGTTCTTTCTTGTTATTGTGTTTCATTCGGCAATCCAGGTTTGCTAATTGTTGTTGTACCAAATTTAAATGAAATAAAATAATACATGCAGAACACCCAGACACAGAACAAACATTCATGCTCGTCACACAAATGTTTGTCCTCAATGGGAATAGAACCCACGCCCTACAGCTCTCATGAAGCAGAAACACTACCAAATAAGCTACAGGGTAGTAAGTGCTTACTACCCACGCGATAAACTTATATCACTCTTTTGTTTTTAATGTATAAATAATGAGATGGACGTGAGATTACGCATATTCATGACCATTGCAACGATACACAGAACTTTGAGTACCAAAACAAAGTCCAGGGCATCGCTGCTTTAACGCTCAATACTATGATACTTCCGATGGTTAGTCTTAACAGCCCTGTAATGTCGTTAGCTGCAGCACCCTTCGAACCGGAACACAGTAATGTTTACACACGTCTACTTGGCGGCAGAATATCTGGTACTGCGGTGATACCAGATACCACAGAGGTCTAATAAAGTAAATACATTGCTTCTCATTAATTTTAACCTGATAGTTATCCAGACACGGAAAAGTTTTAAATGATAAATAATATTCAAGTACCTATTGAAACAGCACTTCAGCTGCCGTTCCAACCATTTTAATAGCCACAATGTTTATTCTGATTTAAAAGCGCTGCATCCCTTCCGGATTTGGTCGGGAGCACACTTAACTTTTAAGTTAATTAGATCTGAGGTACACTCGGGCAGTACGGCCAAAACAAACAGGGTCGGTACTCTGGCTTCTCTTATGTAAATGGTGTGGATAAACCGCCGCGAAGGCATTCCTCAGTGTATTCAGGACGAAATCTGTTAAATAGAGACGTTTCATGATTTTACCCGAGTCTTAACCCTTGGAATGCTGTCCGAAGTGATTTGTTACTTTGGCTAGCGTTCAAAGGACTGATTAATGTTTTGGAATATTTGGTTGACCTTTGAGGAAGTAGTGGCTACTGAAGATGATTTCAGACCTGGGAAATAAATTGGATCTATTTTTTGTTTTACTTATGAGAGATTACTCATGTTTAATTAAGGCGAATACTCCTATTATAGTTTTGGCAACATACGGTGGCTTTCTTCAGGGAGTCAAAGCAGGCTACAACTCACGCGCGGCCTCGTTTGCTTCACACCGTGATATTGATGGAAAAAAAAACAATGTTTGTTGTCAATGTAGTGTTCTATTCTAAAATGTGAACAAAAAAGTTTTTTCTTATTAACTCGTGTCATGGCAGCCGTAGATTTTTTTTTTTTTTTAGTTGTGTATTATTTGTTGTCATAACTTATTTATTTATCTGGAATATTGTTTACGTTAAAAATATTGCACTATAACCACGAACATAGTAATTCCTTTCAGACATTTTTTAAATTGAGATAGTTTTTTCAAACATATCGTAAAGAGTACGAAATGATACGATCATTTTGTATTACGTCTGTATTCATGAAAAAAGTATTTACGTATTCTGTCAGCTATCTGGTTCTCACAGTAAAAGCTTTACTTAGTTTGGGGTTAGATAGCACTGCGTATAGAGTTCTACGATATTTATTTATTTTTGTGGAAATTTCCTCAAGCCAATAAAATTGTAAAGGCAGTGAAAAATTATTGAACATTACATAAATAAGATTTATTCTACTACTTGAATGTTCACGTCCTAGAAAGTCATTTCCTCGGTTTCCTCGGTCGGAGTGTGCTGATTTCCGACCGACGACAATTCTTCAAGCCAGCTGCCGGTCGGAAGCTGATTTGATTTTAGACGTCTGGGTAATTTTACTAGTTAAAGGTGAAAAAATTGTACTATTTTCACCTCATATACAATTTTACACGCCGTACTTTTTAAGGGTATAAAAATGACACTTTACGACCTTTTAAATAAATATATTCAAAATTTGCATTGACTCGATAATATCTTGTTGCTTTTAATTTGCGTAAAAGAGGATAAATACATCTAACACACGTTTCCATTTCGTAAATAGTAGATAAGGATAATTTATTTATACAAATTATATTAAAGGTATAAATAAACAAAACTAATTTAATAATATTTTGTGCTCGATTCCCAAAGTCCCGGGTACATAATTATAATATTCTATTTATTCAAAATTAGCGGACGCCTCGCAGTTTCACACGCGTAGTTCCCGTTGCTGTGGGAATACAGGGATGAAAAGTAGCCTATGTCACCCGGGATAGTGTTTTTTTTTAAGTAAAAAGTAATGAGACGAACGAGACGCTCTCCTGATGTAGCTTCCCAAAGGTGAAAGAATTTTTGAAATCGGTCCAGTAGTTTCGGTGCCCATTCATTACAAACAAACAATCAAATCTTTCCTCTTTATAATAGTACTAGCGGACACCTCACGGTTTCACCCGCATAGTTCCCGTTCCCATGGGAATACAGGGATAAAATTTACCCTATTTAACCACGAATTTTTGAAATCGGTCTAGTAGTTTCGGAGCCTATTCAATACAAACAAATAATTTTTTTCCTCTTTATAAATAAAATAAAATAAATAAATATCGTAGGACTATACACAGCACCATCTGGCCCCAAACTAAGCAGAGCTTGTGTGATGGAAGTCAGATAACTGATAGAATACATAAATACTTTCTTTTTTTTCTTGTAAATACATACTTATAATAAATACAGAACACCCAGACACAGAACAAACATAATATAATAGTGGATAATAGTAAAAATAGATAGATAAGATGAGAGATGGTTTTTGCCGAAAAATAAACTGTCTCCCATATTAAACTTTTACCTCGTCTTGGGATAGCCATTCGATATTGTCCTGTCACTCACGCCACGTCAATACAAGTATGTTTGAAAACCTCTGCACACTTCGCCTTCGTTACAAGAAAAAAAAACATGTCGCGCGTACCACCGCAAACACATTACACCGTCGAAATGTGTGTATTTGTGTGGCAGAGATTGTGTACCTATTTATTTTTCGTCCGAGCCCCCCCCTCCTCCCAGGGACGAGCCCCTCGTGTGACACTCGCATTATTTGCCCGCCCGGAGGGTATTTGCCCACGTGTGTAGGCGCCAAAATGTACTACTTTATTTATGTGTACAAGAGCCCACAATCAAAATTATTAATGCTTTTTATGTATGGAAATCTGGGCTTTTGTCCCTCTCACCGAGTTTCCACCTAAATCGCATTTATACGACGACTGACTTAATAATATTTCTGTAATTAAAAACTCGTCGCGAACGTTTTCATTGCGACGCGTTGCGAGCAATTCACGTGGATATTTTTTAGCAATGTGTGTTTGTATTAAAACGGTAATTAATCGCCTTGGTTAGGGTTATGTTTCGGACTTCCGCAGATTAATGTTGGTGTTTGCGAAATTATATTGCGTCAAATAAGGATGAGGTGTCCGTGAAATATAGGGGTCCACGGAATGCTCTAAATGTGGAGGCTGGGTCGCGTGCTCGTTGCCCATCCCTATGTTATGAGTTCCGTTTCCTGTCGCAGAAAATAGACAAAAAAATTGCCAAGGATAGCGTAAATATAACAAAGGGCTTGCCTTTCAATAGTACCTACAACTGCGCTACGCTGAAATTTAACAAATTTTTGAAATTAACATTTCTTTAGCCGCTCTAAGTGATTTTTTGGTAAGGGTGCTTTGCCGCTCTTTACTTTGAAACATTCGATGGTTAGTCTCAACAGCCCTGTAGTAATTTCACTAGCTGCCCTTCAAATCAAAACACAATGATGTTAACTGGCTAGTTATTTGATGTAGAGTGGATGTTCAGTGTTTGTTTTGTTTTTAAGAGTATATTTGTCAGAAAAAATACTCAATACATATATAAACTAGACACAGGGGCTACTAACAAATACCGCCTACATTTTGAGACGTTTGAAAATGAATACTTTGTAAGTGTTAATTTTTTTTTTTTATGGTTGACAGGCTAGGTGTTTGACCACAGCTCACCTGATGTTAAGTGAAGTTGTGGTCAAAGATGGTAAAACACACCAAACCTGGAATGGAACTGGCTCTCAAGTGAGGCTACTGAAACACACCGTTAGATGCTTGGCGGCAGATTTTCAACTTGAGTGTGGTAGCTAGCCAGCCGAGTACTAGAAAGTACCCTACCACCATACTATGGTTTCCTCACGATGATTTCCTTCACCGGCAGCTCAAGCTCATTTTTGGACATTTGGCATGCGAACCGACCGCGCTAGCCACTGGGCTATCATCGCTACAAAAGTACAGTTGATTTGACATTGTAAATACCGTGATATTAATTACATCGCTTGAACTGATTATTCCACCTGTTAAGTCTTATATTTATCAAACCTACGCGGTGTCCGTACTTACGTATATTATGTATAAATTCCTTCCCAAAATAGAATCCCCATACGCGGGTCGGTCACGGCTATATACTCATACATCATTATCACGTCCGATTCGTCACCCAATCGATCGTCGCCATTAGACCCGCCCGTGCGACTCGCTGAACCCGGATTATCCGGATAATTATAACTGAGGACTAATTTCTAGTTTGTAATAAGTGTAGCTGTGAAGAACAACTTCATTGGCAAGTGAAACTGACGGATAGGTACGGATAGGCACTATGCAATGTACATACAAATACAAATGTTTTAATGATAACACCAATGTCACAAGTTATTTTGTTTGCGAGTGTATGCGAGGTATTCGCCAATGAGTATTAGACGGGGACTAAACAGAACGGTTGTTTTATTTGTTTTTGTTCCCCTCGTGCTGTAGGCATTCAAGGAACACTAAGAATTTGACTGGCATGCTACCTACCACCCACAAGTTGAAAATCTTTTTTCTTTTTTTTTATGTAAAAAGTAATGAGACGAACGAGACGCTCTCCTGATGGTAACAGATAATGCCTGTCCATGATCATCGCAGCGATACACAGAACTTTAAGTAACAAAACAAATTCCAGGGCATCACTGCTTTGGCGCTCATTACTTTAAGACTTTTGATAGAGTTAGTCTCAACAGCCCAGTAATTTCGCTAGCTGCAAACCGGAACACAGTAATGCTTACACACTACTGCTTAGCGGCAGAATAACTGGTACTGCGGTGGTACCGACCTAGACGACCTCCTGCTAAGGAGATCTACCACCAAGTCTACTATCGGACAGCCAGAAGCTCTAAAAAGCGACACCGCCTTATGGTTGATGTTCCAAAAGCTCGAACTAAGCGGTTTGATTCCACCTTCTTCATACGTACTACCGCTAGAATCTGCTGCCCGATGTGTACCCCAATGAATATTGTCTGGGCACCTTCAAGTCGCGAGAGAATCGGTTTCTTCTAGGCGAGCGTGCTCCACCGTAGACCGCATCTTCGCTTAACATCAGGCGGGATGGCGGTCAAACGCAAGCCTATCTATTAGTTACTTTGGATGTACCAAATCAGTTCAGCCGTTCTTGAGTTATAAATAGTGTAACTAACATGACTTGCTTTTATATAGATTAGACAGCCCTGTCGGTTCATTGGTAGTACGTCTGTTTCGAGAGCTGAAGAGCGTAGGTTCCATTCCCGCTCATGACTAACATTTGCGTGACTAACATTGATGTTTGTTCTGTATCTGGGTGTACTGTATGTATTATAAGTATTCTATCAGTTATCTGACTTTCATAGCACAAGCTCTGCTTAGTTTGGAGCCAGATGGCGCTGTGTGATATTTTTTTTTTTTATGGTTGACAGGCTAGTTGTTTGACCACAGCTCACCTGATGTTAAGTGAAGGTGTGGTCGAAGATGGTAAAGCACACCTAGCCTGGAATGGAACTGGCTCTCAAGTGAGGCTGCCGGAACACACCGTTAGATGCTTGGCGGCAGATTTTCAACTTGAGGGTGGTAGCTAGCCAGCCGAGTACTAGAAAGTACCCTACCACCATGCTATGGTTTCCTCACGATGTTTTCCTTCACCGGCAGCTCAAGCTCATTGTTGGGGTTTGAACCCACGCCCTTCGGCATGCGAACCTACCGCGCTAACCACTGAGCTATCATCGCTACCATCGCTATTTATTTATATTTTAAAAAAACTTGCTGATTCTCATTACGTTTACATAAAAAATGTAGTGTACCGAGTAGCTATAATGTATGTCGTATACAATCTACATACACGAATGCTAGTCGGTATAATAAAAGGGTCTTAGCGAGTAGTTAGAGGTCACGATCTCTGATCCGAGAGATCATCCGGATCAACGAGACGTGCACGATTGAACCCGGATATATTTCCTTATGATTCGAGAAATTGGGCTACGTATATGTGTGTACGGGCATTTGAATTTCATATGCTTTGTAGTAACAACGGGAGATTTCGATGCGTTACTGTTTGTTTACAAGTACTCTAGTCGACTTGACGGAACTTTAAGTGAGTTGATTTTATCTAAATGACAGCCCTGTTGGTTCATTGGTAGTATGCCTGCTCCAAGATCTGAAGGGGTTCGATTCCCACCTAGGATAAACATTAAGTGTAAACAAAATGTTTGTTCTGTGTCTGGGTGTTCTGTATTTATTATAAGTATGTATTTACAAAAGACATTGTATTTGATAGATACATATATTATTACACTTTGATTACAATGACTACATTTTCAAGTTTCTACTACATTAATGTTTTCGTAACAAACATTTTTTGTTAAACTCCACGCGGACGAAGTCGCGTGTAACAGCTAGTAGGTCATGAAAAGCAAGTTCTTGTATAATTATTATAAAAGCCTAAAAAAAAAGTATTTGAGTATTCTATCAGTTATTTGATTTCCATATCACAAGCTTTGCTTATTTTGGGGTCAGATGGCGCTTTGTGTAATATCCTACGATTTATATTTAATCCCACTAATATTATTAATGTGAAAGTTTGGATGAATGGAAAGATGGATGACTGTTACTATTTCACGCAAAAACTACTGAACGGATTTAGATGAAATTTGGTATGTAGGTAGCTGAGACCCTGGATTAACATAGGCATAGGCTACTTTTTATCCCGAAAACATGTAGCGGGTAACATCGCGGGGCGCAGCTAGTATCCTACGTTTATGGTGTTGTATTTTTACTATTGTTTTTTTTCAAGTATTCTATCAGTTATCTGATTCCCATAGTACATGCTTTGCTTAGTTTGGGGTTAGATGGCGCTGTGTTTAAATGTCCTACGATATTTATTTTTATTTTATTGTTAAAGTAGTAATTTATCTAGTGAGCAAAGGTTTAAAGCAAGAATAATTAAGGTTGATTGGTCAGCCCTAACGTCGGAGTTAATATTTGAATACCTTACATATAATACCTTATATTATGAAACAGTGTGGTCGAAGATGGTAACCACACCTAGCTTAGAACGAAACTAAGTCTCAATTGAGGCTACTGGTTTAACTGGCATGAGTTTTCCAATTTAAGGGGGGTTAGCCGGTCGAGTACAAGAACTCACCACCAGGAAGGTTAAGGTCGATATAACTTAACCTATGTTTATTATATAAGACGAGCTTCTTCAAGTCTTAAGATACTTCATCTATACTAAGCGCTCCAATATCTTCATGTAGGTTCTGACTCTCGCAACCTAAAAGCCTCAAAGAGTTCATGAAAAAGCAATGTTTATACACAAAAGGCACTTTCTCATCCGTAATCGGCCCATAGCGATTCAACAGAAGTACTTTCAACCCACTTTCAATACAGCCTTTTAAGGCCTTTCGGCGGAAAACACCCTCTAAACAAAACGTCTTACGTTCTGGGAAGCATTCGTCAGATTATAAAACGGTCATGGTTTCCCAGCGAATTGAGTGCGGAACCCTTTTGAATTTGTCCCGGTTCGTCTATATCTGCGAAAATTACGTGTTAGCCTGCCTTTCTATGGTACGTTTCATGTTATAAGGAGCTTTACAATTACGTGAGCGTATGCGTAAATGTTTATTTTGTAAACATTAGAGTATATAACTGTGCTTCTCAGTGATGTTAGGCGTACCAGCTTCTTGGTATTCATACTAGGTTTTCGCATCATGTACCATGTACCAAGGTTACTCGGTCCTGGTACGCAAAAATACCAAGATTTGCCGTAGACCGAAAAATGTCAAGATTAGCTGTTGACCGACGAAAATACACTGAAAATACGTATAATATAACCGACAAATTTTTGAGATGCATATAAAAAACACATTTAAATCCAGAGAACTTTTAAAAAACTAGCTCCAACCTCAAGTAATGAAAATACAAACCTATACTTATTTTAATATATGTGTTAAACAATGTTTTTAAGAGACTTTTAACTTTTTTTTTTAATTTCGACTTCTGGCAGCCCTGGTACCAGTTTTCCGTCTTTAATACCAGCTTTTTAGCCAGCTGGTACAAGGATTTCAGAGTGGCCATCTAACATCCCTGGTGCTTCTTGCTGTATGTACATACAGAATTTTTCGCTTATGCTGTGACAATAAATCTATAGTAAGACTGAATTTTCAAAACAGCTTACCATTGTAATTTTAATAACATAAACTGCCTTGTTAACTTATTTGGTAGTGTATCTTCTATAAGAGCTGTAGCTTTAGGTTCGATTCCTACTCAGGACAAACATTTATGTGACAAATAATAATATATTAATTTGCAATATTAAAAAACTGGCTCCATGATCCTTAGGCCAACTAAACGCTCTGCTCCAATGAAACAGCGAGGTTTAGGCGTAAACGAAAATATCATTTATGTATACGATTTTTAGATTTTTGTTGATTTTTTTAAAACCGCGGGATCGATTTCTATAAAATGTTCATGGGACCACTTATGAAGAAAAAAAAACACCATAATTTATTCACAATTGGCGAAATGTTCGTGTAACATACATACAAAAAAAAACATTGGTCGAATTGAGAACATTTTTTGAGTCCTTACTTACAAAAAAAAAACATATCAGTATTGTATCATTTATCTGGTTCACATAATATAGGCTTTGCTTAGTTTGGGGCTAGATAGTGCTGTTTAAAATATATTACAATATTTATTTAGTATGTTTGATGTGTCTTTAAGAATTTCCCGTTTCTCTTTAGGAACAGATTTTTTTTATTATATCTACTAGTTAACGGTTACTTGTCGTTGAATTTTGACCTTCAACGACATAGGAGTTCTTAACAATTTCTTAAGTAAAAACAGGTTTCTGTGCTCATAAAAAAATCTCAATTCAAAAAACGATACTACGACTTCTGACCACATCCGGTGGCCTTCTTTAAGGAGTCAAAGCAGATTAAAACGTGAGTTAGGTGTTATGTATAAAACATTATATTGTATTGTTATCCTTCCAATACTTCTGTAAGTTTGATTATTATTCACAGTGGATATGAATGAATTTTAAAATTCATTCATATTTGCATTTTTCAGTCCAAGCGCGCCGTAATTCGATTTCGACGCGCGACCAAAAACCTTAGTTTACTGTGTGCTTTGCGTCGTCTACATTGCTATCTGGTCGCTGGAAAGAAAAACAACATTAAAGGCGAGCAAAGAGCAGAGATTCGCATCACCTCAACAAATATTTTGCCAGTCCAGCACCGAACATTTTCGAAACTCATCAAGTATAATGTTTCCCTCCGAATACGGCTGCAACAATACTACCTAGATGGACTTTGGCACCGTGCCTGCTTTCTAAGTGAGAGTTCCGATTTTATTTCCTCGAATAAAACGGATATTTCGGGTCAATTGCACGAGAAAATCTTTTAAACGGTGACTTGTGTCGTGAGCTAAGATATAGTTTCTTATTGATAGCGCAGAAATGACGAGGAAGCTTTTCTGTAGTGTTGAAGTTTTGACCTGTACCAATATTTTGAACAACATTTGTAGCGATGATAGTGGTTAGCGCGGTCGATTCGCATGCCGAAGGGCGTGGGTTCAAACCCCAACAATGAGCTTGAGCTGCCGGTGAAGGAAAACATCGTGAGGAAACCATAGCATGGTGGTAGGGTACTTTAGTACTCGGCTGGCTAGCTACCACCCTCAAGTTGAAAATCTGCCGCCAAGCACCTAACGGTGTTTTCCGCCAGCCTCACTTGAGAACCAGTTCTATTCCAGGCTAGGTGTGCTTTACCATCTTCAACCACACCTTCACTTAACATCAGGTGAGCTGTGGTCAAACAACTAGCCTGTCAACCATAAAAAAAACTAAAAGGATTTCCACGTGATTTTTTTTTTACTAAAAGAGTTTTAAAAGAAGAATGTCGATAAAATAAATAGCAGTTTAACCACATAACATGTAACTATTATTGCCGATTAAGGAAAAGCGCTCCTTACCAAGCAGCTATTCTTGTGATTTTTAATTCGGCGGCGGGCCGTAGCCACCGATTTAGCCTAATGGATACTTTTAACGACCAAATGAATATTTTAACTCAACACCGTTAAATTAAAATTATATAAAATTAATTCCACGAATATCGCCACTGGATTTTATTGGTTTTACAATTTCGTCTCTACAATCACATTGTCAATGATTTTTTAATATTTCAATTTGTATAGGTCCATAGCGTAGGAAATTCTTTTCAATTTCAAAGGAATGAGATTTCATTACGAGGTGAAATTAATTTTATTATGAATAGTTAATGTGGTTTAATTTGAAAATTTTGACGTGTAGGGATGCCAGTGAAATGCTAGATTTTTTTTTCTTAATTATTAAGGTACTGTTTCTGCGTGTCACAAATTTTATGAATTCATTTCAATATAATTATGATTTAATTTCATTTAAATTAAGTCAATCGTACACCAATAACATTGATTACTTTACTTTATCAATAATTTACGTTTGACGTTTGATATCTCAAGATACAAATTTTTTTTTTCTTTGGTTGTGGCGTCGCATTTTGAGCATTTGCCAGTGTCCAAGTGTTTTATATTTTCAAGTTTTATAAGTTGAATAAGTTGCCTCGTAGATATAGTTATAGTCAAAGTCCAGTCAAGTACAGTTCATGTCAGTCGAGTCCAGTCATGCTTTAGTAAAGTAGTGGTGACTTTACTATCAATCTTCGATGGAGTTTTGGAAGCAACACGACTTTTCGTGTTACACACAATGTCCTACACAATGTTACGCCTTTTAATCGGGTTCAAACTTCTGCCTGTACAATAAATTCTTCTGATAATTATTTTCTGCCGTGATTTCCGATCCGAGATCCACCTAGAAGACGGTAAAAACAGGAAAAAAGGAAAACTTTTCATATAAAAAAAATACGTCCATCAAAGTGATGATCTCAATAGCTGAATAGATGGCAATACGTGTTAACTGTTTCCCGGCAAAATGTGACAACGTCATTTGCATATATATAAATACTTGATACTGGCAAATGCTAAAACGCGACACCAAAACCAAAAAAAAAAACACTCTACACCTTCCCGAACAGCGAACAGCACATAATGCGAAATAAGAAAGTACACGTCGCCATTAATAGTCGTTCGGCAGTTCGACTCATTAATAGTAAAAAGCAACCGCAGCCCGACCGGCAGACAGCGAATGAAATGGGTAATAAAAGTAATAAAGTGTATTGTTTGCCCGTAGATCGATAGCCAAAGACTCGCTTAATTAATGACCAATCTCTCGAGACTCACCGGCACTTACACTAATTAATTAAAGTCTCGCAAACGGAGTAATAAAGTGAAGTTTCATGTTTGCTCTCATTGTTTCAGGCGATGTTTCATTTTTAAAGATGATAGCGATCGATAGGACAGCGCTTGACGCAATCAACGCGACTCGATCGAGCCAAGATTGGGACACCGTTCCGAGATTAGATGAAGCTGCCATCATTTTGCGAGACCCTCTCCCACCTGCCTCCTAGCCGATCGCCTAAAATGGCGGCTTAAAAACGCGACGTGAACTCACTTTGTGATTTGAGTCGCACTTGTAGAGTTTTTTACTTAAACGAGCACAGTCGCTCTTTGTGCTTGAATAGCTGCATTTGCGAAATGAAAAAGATTTTATCGTTGTACGAGTACATTTTTAACTCGGAGTGCTTATTTTTATTTGAACGTAATGCCGTGATTACTTTTATCGAGGGAATACTTCGCTAAAATAGATACTGTAATTGATATGAGTTTTACGGCCGCTAATAAAAATGCTCGTACATTTTATGCAGACCGGTGTAATATAGAGTTATATCGATGCAATTCGACATTTTATCACTCCCCATCACTATAAAATGGCGACACCGTATTCACGCTACCTATTTCTCTTTTGATAAAAATAAAAACGTATATACGGAAAAATTGTTTCATTGAGTCCGATAGAAACCAATATTTTGTGCTACCTTTGATGTCGGCTTATTTAAACATAGGGGTTTCGGAGGCCTATATTGCGTCACTTCAAAAACGTTTTCCGTCGGGATATGTTCCAAAATGTGGGTATATGGAAAAATGGTTTTCCCTTTTGCGTGTTTGCCAACCTACTTGTGTACGTGTGTGATAGCTTACTTGGTATTTCGGTAACATGAAAGAGACCGATGTAAATGTTTTAAATGTTGTGTTTATTCAACATGTACATTTTGGCTTTTACGTACTTTCATAACTGACATTGATATTTGAGCACTTAAAAGTCCAAGTTCAATATATTTTTAAAATCACTTAAATGCGTATAAATGTCCAATATCCTCTAAGTCTAAAATATCTCAAGTTATTTACAAGACACATTTTCTAAAATAAATAATCAATATTGAAAACAGAATAAAGCCTCCAAAGCCTTGAACGTCGACGCAAAGTTGCTTGTCTCTCGGTTTTCTAACGGATACAATTAGCATAGTGCGCTTCGGATCTGCATGACCTAATTTTACCCTGCCCATTCTACTATCGGATATCCAGGGGAAAAAAGCAACACTGCTTCGTGGTTGATGTCCGAAAAACTCGAACCGTACAGTTTAATTCCATCTTTACTGTACTAAACAAAAAAATTTGCTGCCAAGTTCCCCGATAAATACAATCTGGGTGCCTACAAGCTGCGAGTGAATCGGTTCACGGCTAGCGTGCTCCATCGTAGACCGCTCGGCCAAACACAAGCTTGTAATAAATAAGAAAAGAAAAATCCTTATCACAATTTATTATTAATATTCCTTTAATGTTAAGATCTTAATAGTGTTACGAAATCTCCCGTCTGTTCATCAGTAACGTATTGGTTGCCTGAAAGAGATCGCTTTTAGCGATAAGGCCGCCACATGTGGCACTAGCCCATAAGTTTTTTTTTGTTTCCTGTATATCTTTTTTTTCTAGTGTGCATATTATCAAGCTATATTATAATCTTTCTATCTATTACACTATACTTAATAAGGTCCTAGAATTTAGGGAAATTGTAACTAATTCTTTGTTATTTTTCACCCTACAACGTCTACAACCATCCCAGAGTCCAGAGATTTTATTCAGAGGTTTTTTTAAATACCGGATAGCGTAATCGACCTTTTAATTGGTTGTTTACGTGAGCAACAATTTACGTTTACAAAAATAAAAGCCTATTAATTTTCCCAAGTTATGGCTGACAAGTGGCACACAAAAGTGGTGCTAAGGTTGTGAAAGCACTCAGCGCGAGACGAGGCGCGCCCGATTCTCGGTCATTATTTTTACGGTTGTCGACCACCACTCATAGCTGCCATACGGTCTGGCGTTATTTTACTGCGAGATTTTTTTTAAAGGAACAAAGCTCTCCTGATGCTAAGAGATAACACCTATCCACTGTTATTGCAGTGGTACCAGAAATTTGTGTAACAAAACGAAGTCCAGGACATCGCTGCTTTATATTGAGCTCATTGCTTTGACGCATATTGCATGGTGGTACGGTACTTTATAGCACTCGGCTGGTTAGCTACCACCCTCAAGTTGAAAATACGCAAAGACCTAACGGTGTGTTTCGGCAGCCTCACTTGAGAGCCAGTTCCCTTCCAGCTTTTACAATCTTCGACCACACCGATGCTGTGGTCAAACAGGTAGCTTGTAAAATAAAAAAAACACATTGGATGACAAATAAATTAAATAATAATTTCCCAAATCAGTTTATGAATGACGGAGCTCTGAGGTGACAAACGTATATACAACTAAATTGAGAACCTTTTCCTTTTTTGAAGTCTGTTAAAAATACATTAAACAAAGCAAAAACTTTTTCCAATAACCGGTTGAAACCGCCAGTAACTTCGAATCCAGTGTGAACCGGTTTAATCTGCGGACTAGAATGCGAGCTCCCCGAGTTATTAATTGCCTCAATAATATGTAAATGACCTTATACTGCATCATAGCTGGTGATAATGGTAAAAACTTACTTAGTGCTGAACCCTGGGAGCTATGAATTAATAAAAAATAGACAGCCCCGTTGGCTCAGTGGTAGTATTTCTGCCTTGAAAGCTGTAGGGCGTGGGTTCGATTCCCACTCAGGGCAAACATTTTGTGAATAAACAAATGTTTGTTCTGTGTCTGGGTGTTCTGTATGTATTATAAGTATGTATTTACAAAAAAAAAAAAGTATTTATGTATTCTATCAGTTGTCTGACTTCCATCACACAAGCTCTGCTTAGTTTGGGGCCAGATGGCGCTGTGTGTATAGTCCTACGATATTTAAAAAAAAAAAAAAAAAAGAATTTTAGTTACGAATGGAAAGCTTAATTGAGAAAGAGAAGCGTATGCCAAATGTCTGTTTCGAATTATATTATATAGCACTAGCGCCCCGCGGTGTCACATGCTGTCCCTACGTGAATACTAAATGTTTGCTAGATAAAGAGTAGCCTATGTGTTAATATTTATTTTTATTGACATTTTCATTGTATTTGACATATATGTTATGATTTTGATTTTTTTAAATATGAATAGAAAAATGACTTTGCTGTTATTAATAAAAGATTTATATTTGTATTTGAAATACAGAGTGTGAGCTACCTCCTTACCAAAATTGGTCCAGCCGTTTGAGTGTGGAGAAGCAACAAACATACAAACACACTCACACACTCACGAAATCTCGCCTTTATAATATTAGTATGCTGTGTAGCGGAAGTGGAAGTTCGTGGAGATTCATTCAATTTCATAAATAAATTTAATCAAGAATTTCAATCTACAGAGCTTCAAACGAAGGGTGAATAGGGTCCTTAAAGGTAGGCAACGCACTGGCAATACCCCGAGTATTGCAGGTGTCCATAGGCGGCGGTGACCACTTACCATCAGGTGGTCCGTCGCTTGTTTGCCACTTTTTTCACATAAAAAAAAAATCTTTACGAAATAAATAGGCGAATAACTAGTTTCGCATTAATCTATTTTTGTCAGAAATGTTTTGATTGCATGTTTCAAAAATACTTACTCGAAAACTATTCATATGCTTTCAAAGACTGCTCGTGTACGTATTTCAGCGTAAGGCAAGTTGTCGTGACACTTTTTTCACGGTCACATTATCAAAGTCTATCTCGACAGGTTTGTGGGCCAGTAACAAAACTCGAGCCTACAACAAACGCTCGAAGCTTATTCCAAGCTCACAATAAACAATGATAATAACTGCACCCGAAATGAGAAATGACGTCACGTTCGTGCGGCTCGCAGCCCTAAATCTAGATTACATAGTAGTTTCTTATTTTTGTTATCAAAATTTAAGGCTCGCAATTGTGGATGGCCGTCGCGAGAGGCTAAAAAATAGGTGTATTGCGTGCCGTGGGAAACGCTAAGAATGCCAGTACAAGTTATAAGAGGAAGCGTTTAGTTGCGAACTTTGAACATTTATCATCGTATTATTCATGTGTCTTTAATATGACTTGGATATGTACATTGTACATGCTTGGCCTACGTAGCTGACTATGGCCTTACAATGAGAAGATGCCCGAGGCCGGCAGTGGGACAGTTTACAAAAACAGGGCTGATTCGGATGTGCTAATTGGGTCAGAATTATTAAGAAAAGTGACGATATAGCTTAAATAAACACTACTTCTCCTTGGACAGCCAATGATTCGGTTCCCTTTTTCTAGCCACGCTGCCAACTTTACTCGACTTGTTACCACTTTGCCAAGCGACTGTATTTTTGTTTTTTTTTCTACTTTTGACTTTGACTTAGGATCTTAGGATTGATCTCTTTGACTACGAGCATATTCTTTAGTAAGTTGGTGGCTGTAACAGTATATGGTCTGTACCCCACCGGATACCAAAGGATTATGTCGTGTCTCTATATTAAGTTATTTTCCAAAATTTGTTTTTTTTTTCTTATTTTTATGCATTTAATAAAGAGACAATTCAAATGCACTTGTGTCGGAAAGTGACATAACATGATCATAAGTTTCCGTGCTGCTTCCTTCCTTGTTTCTAAAATCACCACTACTTTACTATGGCATGACCGGACTCTACCAATACTTATTTTGTGTGACTTAGTTATCTAAAAACTTGACGATGTTGTGTAACATGCAAAGCCAAAAACAAAAAAAAACTATGAAGTATTTTTTTTTTTTGTTTCTGCGTATGCTGCAGTTTTTGCTCAAATATTCGCGTTCGCTTTCCGCTCAGTGATTTCCGCTCGCTCCGCGCCGTATATTTATCGTAAGCTATTAACTGCTTAGTCTACGCGCTGGCGCGTTATCAGCGACAGTCGTTCCACTATCTAAACGATGTTCGAGTTTGTAATGCGAGTTCGAATCTATTTGCCGTGGTAATGCTTTATTAATTAGCTTTGTGCGGCGCAAGACAATGGTCCTTAACTTCTTACAGAGTTTGAAGAGAGAATTTTTTTAGTGTTTTTTTTTCTCGAATTTCACAAAGCACAAAACTTACACAAAACACAAAACAAAACAAAGCACAAAACTTACTTGTGCTTGTCACAAAGTTTCATTACTATTTTTAGTGTCTTCTCTTCGTATTAGTATTATCGTCTCAACCGTAGGGTGTTCACTGCCGGACATAGGCATCCCCCATTGATTTCCATAAAGACCGGTTGGAAGCGGCTCGCATCTAGCTCGTTATGGCGGTCTTCATTAGGTCGTCTGTGAACCTTGTTGGAGGACGTCCTACGCTGAGTTTGCCGATCCGTGGTGTCCATTCGAGATCAGCCTCATCGGCTTTTTCATGAAAAACTTATTCATACAAACATTTGTATGAATAAGTTTTTCAGCATTTGTTTTTAATTTTCTCGTTTGCATTTTTTTTATTATGCTTGCGTTATCCGCTATCTCGTTGATGTTAAGCAAAGATAAGTTTTACAGTAGAGCATGCTTGCCTAGAAGAAACAGAGTTACTCGCACTTAAAGGCATCCAGGTTGACCCCGGAGATATTCCTACTATTTACCTACTTCTAAATGTTCTGTTTTAAAATTGAAAAACTTTCAATTGTATCTCATATCATATCATTATGCTTATAATCCACTGTTTTATTCAAGCAATTGTGATTTACCGCAAATAAAACCAAAATAAATGCCAGTAGCTGTGATTTCACTGTAAAATTATGCTCCATTTATTAAACAAAATAAAAAATACCTTAAATTATACTATTTACAAAATGTATACAAAAAACTTAGTCTAAAAAACCGTCAGAGGAGGGATATGTGACCAGAATGCTGGCAACATTGCCACGCTGGATGGCAATGCTTAGCTTTTGACCAAAGTAGATACCAGCATTCTGGTCACCTGAAGCCTCCTCTAGACGTTTGGCCAGGTCCCGATACAGTTCGAGAGCGGCCGGCCCCCACGGCCATTGCTCCATTTGTCCATAAATGGCAAAAAATTATTTGTATGGAAATCGAACCACCTTCAGCTCTTGGAGCAGACATACAACCAATGAACCAACAGGGTTGTCCCAATTGCAACATAATAAAAGTTTTAGGATGTGTACAATAATACAAACCACAGCACAATGTTTCACGATACCACGATGCTTGATAATTTGTTTCCTGCCCATACCAAAACACCTTCTTTCCCGAACATTAATCTCTTACTAAACAGTATGAAAACACTTCCTTAATTTCCATCTACACATTCTGTACAGAGTTGTTTACATTCTTGATAACCTTTCAGGTTCTTTCAGACGATCTCTTCCTGATATTTCTTATTTTGGAATTCACGTGTTCTACCTCTACTTCTGAATTCGCTTCACTAAACAATAATAAACAACCGTACGTATCTAAATCCTATTCACGTCACGACGGACTATCTCCCTCTATCAATAAATCAATATACAATGTATGGCACGAAGGCGTTAATAAGGACCCCGTAGGACTACGTCACACTACAAACGATAACAGCAAGGAATCTTAAGCTATTTTTCTATTACCTAGCTGTACATAGTGTAAGGTAAATGTGGATAATGATAATTTTAAAATTTGTCGAATGGCTCAAAGTAATGAGCGCCAAAGCAGCGATGTCCTGAACTTTGTTTTGTTACTCAAAGTTCTGTGTATCGCTGCAATGAGCATGCGCTATCTCTTACCATCAGAAGAGCGTCTTGTTAGTCACATAACTTTTATATTTAAAACCCCGTAGCTTGGAAGGTATTTTCGATTTTAGTTTTTATCAACATTGGAATTTATTGTATTATACTTATTATAAGTATATTTTGCCAGCTTATATAATAAAGATTTCTTGTGAAAAAGTTCGATTTCAGTTGGTAAAAAAGTACACACTAACGACGTGGTGTGTTAGTTAGCTCGTTTTAAACTAAATATATATAATGTTATATGCATATAATGTAAGAAACGCGTTTTTGGCAAGGCGAAAAAAAACGCTTATACTAAAGAAAAAAAGTATCTCGTAAATTATTTTTTCGGTATCTCTGTGTGCTTAGTAACGGCCCCGAGACTGCCTAAGAAAAGTGAATTTTAAAAAAATGTATTTATTTTTCCCTTTCAATAAGGCCATACTGTCTATCTCCGGCATCGCGAGAAAAGCGACCCATTTCGCCGGCCGGTTAGGGCTAAGTTCGTATTAAGAAGGGCTGGCAGGGCAGATAAGAGCGGGGCAGGCGAGCGGCTAATTGCCGGATAGATACCGCCACGGATGCTCGACTCCACTTTGTTTTATAGGGATAGTGATCTCTAGAAAACAAACATATTGTGTAAAAAAACATAATGAGATAGTGGCTTGCAGCGAAGAAACGCGGTCGGCATTTAGAAGGAAGCTGCACGATTTTTTTTATTTTTGTTTGTCTCTGTTTGTTTGTTTTTGTTTTTGTATTTGTTACAAAATAAAATCATTTTCTTTTTTCTTCCTTTAAGGTGGTTCGATTTCCATACAAATACTTTTTTCCATTTATGGATTAATGGAGCATAATTTTACAGTGAATTCACAGCTAATGGCATTTTTTTGGTATTCTTTTGCGGTAAATCACAATTGCTTGAATAAAACAGTAGATATTTTTTTTTACTATGCAATTGTGATTTACCGCAAATAAAGACTAAAATAAATGCCAGTAGCTGTGAATTCACTGTAAAATTGTGTTCTATTTGTCTATAAATTGCAAAAAATTATTTGTATGGAATTCGAAAAGCATGATGTTGTAAATAAACTATAATAATTATCGACGTAAAACTAAAACATGTCATTTGTCTTGGTTATGAAAATATAAATACAATAAGCACACTTTCGTGTAAAGCTTGCCTCGTACTGGCACAGCCTGCAACAGCGACGTTGTCTATCTAGTGCAAGTTTACGTTGTCTATTATCTGAATTACAAAGGTATTTTAAACATAACCTTGGCTGCATGCATATCCAGTAAAAAAGACAATGTAAAACAAACAAATTTTTCTTTTAAATGTGTTTACAAAGCAAAGCGACATCCTTATAAATAATCCCGGCTAACTTCCGATAATACCCTCTGAGATCACTACGTGCTGTCGACGTGAAGGCCCTTATGTCCTTAAAGACTATCGGCATCCCCGCAAACTGGCGTTTCTATATCGTAAAACCCCACTAAAATTTCCATAAAAACACTCAATATTAAAAAGCGAGCCGTCCGGGTGTAACTCTGTCCGTCGATTGGCGCGACATTCGTATTCTGGCCGCGGGCTCTCAAGCGCTATATCTTTTCACTACCTTCATAAGGACGGTATACGACCCCCGCGCGGTTGCAAACTTCCTACAAAGAGGCCCGTAAGGCGCTCACGTGTGGTTACGTGGAGGGACGTGTGCACCCCGCCTTATCTTTTATGCGTCGTTTAATATCGCGATTAAGGTTAGAGAATCGATTTTTGCGCTGCGCCTCTTGTTTGTTGATTTGGTATTAAGTGGTCTTTATGCGTTTATAGCTTATAATACAGTCTCGCGCCTTTTTGCGGCCTATTTTCTTCACGTAGTTATTTTTATACGGTTATTGAGAATACGTGCGAGGCCATCTTGAGCGGAATTCATAAATTCGCCTCGCATCGTCCTGTAGCGATGTTTAAGGTTTCGCTTTAGATATTAAGGGAACGCGGGTCTATAATTTCGTCGTGAATAAAATATGGCCGTAAAAGCTCATCAGGCCTAAGTAAAACTAAATTATGAATATCGAACTTGCGCATGCCTTGTGGGGTGCTAAACGGTTTGTTTTATTTATTTTCTTTTATTTAGTTGGATCACTATCCCCATATACATCACAATATTTATCATGGTCATCAACATAGCAAATACTACATGTTACAAGTAGTTATATGTAACGGCGACATACATACAAATACAACGATAACAAACTGTAAGCAAGGTTGAATGCAAGGTCAAGGTCAAAAACTGTTTTAAGATCAATAATTTCAAAACAAAAGCATAAATATAATACGATGACTAAAATATAGTACTATATAAATACAAAATAAAAATTAGCCTCTAAAAAGTACTGAACAAAAACGTGAGAGTTTTATTTGGACGATCTCAAAAGCTTTACTAAAAGACGCATATACGTAAATTGGTTCTCAAGAATTTACAAATATATAAATGTAATGTTTGTTGTTGATAACCTCAAGTCTTTATATCCTCTTTTCGCTGCAGTAATCAGTAGCAACACGTGTTTCGCCTCTAGTTTTACAAAATCTGTCATCATGCTTATTGATTTGATTTTTTGTCGCAGCATCGCGCCTTGTAGTAAATAAAAATCTACATCAAATTCAGAATGTCACTTCAAGGCTCTAGTTGTATACAAATAAAAATATGCATCAAATTCAGAATGTCACTTCTAGGCTCTAGTTGTATATAAATAAAAATCTGCATCAAATTCAGAATGTCACTTCTAGGCTCATTATCAACCTTTGGTAACTAACATCAAAAGATATACTTTCTATGTCTGTTATGTTTTAGTAGATACTTCAATAATTTGACAAACATGTGTATACGGTCTCAAATGTTTCCAAACTGCTATGTCTTGACCATTGTCCATAGTGAGGTCGGTGTAATCACCGTTATTGGGTCCCAACAGAGCGCAACAGTTACTTCTAATCATGCTAATGCTATTTGGATTATAATAAAATTTAATATACCAAAGTTTGCTTGTTACACACCGTAGTTAGTTGTGAAACAAATTTTGTTTCATAGCAAGTGGGTATTGGCTTAGGTACTAAGTTTAGATGTATAGTTTTTGATGTTCGTTTGTTTATTTTTTACTAGATGACACCTCGCGGTTTCACCCGCATAGTTCCCGTTCTCGTGGGAGTACAGAGATAACAAGTTGCCTATGTCACCCGGGGATAGTGTAGCTTCCCAACGGTGAAATAATTTTTGAAATCCGTCCAGTAGTTTCAGAGCCTATTCAATACAAACAAACAAACAATCAAAATTTTCCTCTTTATAGATGTTTGGCCACAGCTTATCTGATGTTAAGTGACGGTGTGGTTGAAGATGGAGGACACCGTTAAATGCTTGGTAGCAGATTTTCAGTACTGTACCACCCTGCTTTGGTTTCCTCACGATGTTTTTCCTTCACCTGCAGCTCAAGCTCATTGTCGGAGTTTGAACCCACGCTTTTAGGCGTGCGAACCGACCGAGCTAACCACTGAGCTGTATTCAAAGTAATGCTCAGGACTTTGTTGTGTTACTCAAGTACTGGGTACCGTTACGATGGATATGGGCATTCCTCTCATTACTTTTCTATTTAAAAAAGTGCATCCCGTGTAACACGTGGGTTCAAACCCCAACAATGAGCTTGAGCTACCGGTGAAGGAAAACATCGTGAGGAAACCATAGCATGGTGGTAGGGTACTTTAGTACTCGGCTGGCTAGCTACCACCCTCAAGTTGAAAATCTGCCGCCAAGCATCTAACGGTGACATTCCGGCAGCCTCACTTGAGAGCCAGTTCCATTCCAGGCTAGGTGTGATTTACCATCTTCGACCACACCTTCACTTAACATCAGGTGAGCTGTGGTCAAACACTTAGCCTGTCAAATATAAAAAAAAACACTGGCTAAAAAATTTCTTAAAAAATATAATTAGTAAGCTTTCGTGCTTTTTTTTAAATTTTGTTAATTTTGTTTGTCATAAATCTTGAATGTGTTCTTTACGAACCGGCTAAAAATATAATTAGCAATTTTAACAAATTACAAGTTAATCTTGGTAACGTTTTTATAAGTCCAATTTACATAATATGTAAATGAATTATGAAAATTTCATAGCAATTTGAAATGCAATCAAGAACAATAATTATCCGAATCATACATCAAATTACCGCCGAAACGAAGTTTTAATATCAATTATGTACGTAAACATGATTTAATTAAATTAAGGTAGTTAACGAATATTTGTGCTTCAGTGCTGTCCGTCGCGGAATTTCGCATTGGAAATTATAAAAAATTATGTTGTTGCTAAAATTTGGTCAAAAAAAATATGGGCTACTTAATTGTGATTTTAGAATAATAAGAAAGTTATTCTACGCCATATTTAAACACTACTAGATATGGTAATAGTACCTATTTTTAGCTGTTATGCTTTTGACTATAATCTAAGCATAAAATAAAAATCGAAATAAAATATCAAATGAAGATTTATCAGAATTTGCGATTATAGTAAAATATCTTTGAAATCTTTTTGGAACGCAAAGCTAAGATATTCGATTTAACCCTTTCAAAAACTGCCGCCACGCGGCATTCGATGAAGATAAATTGCGTAGAAAAAGTACCCGTCTGCGACCTCATTAAATGCCTCGAAGACACTGCCGACGTTTTCCATAAACTACCAATCTACCCGCAAAGGGCTCCCATACCATAACAACTATTACATCATCTGTAACCTTTTCGGGTCTACCGTAGTGACTGTGTACGAAACTGTGATATTACCGCGCAATTTTCGATAACTTCCCCGTATTAGGGCCGCCGTACACGCATAAAGCCGTCATTCCGGCGACGCCGTCTATCGCTTTATAGCCAATCGTGCGTATAACAGCGACACGGTAAACTCGAACGAATGTTTAAAACGACTTCGGAGCCATTGTTCGAGACTCCCAAATGGCCTCGTTGTTCTAATGTAACTTGATTGTGAAACAAAGGGCGCCCTGAACTCGGCTAACAAACTTTTGCAATGCGACAGTCTTTTGTCTTTGGAAAGAACCCGATTTGAGCTCGCTACGGTGCGGATGCTGCCACTGCGCTGAATGAAGCTTTTTATAAGAAAATCTTAAGGGAAACTAGCAAGATCTTTTACTTGGTCCTAGATTTCCTTAGCAGGCCATAATACCAGATATTATACCGCCAAGCAGTAGTGTGTAAAAATTAATTTGTTACGGTTTGAAGGGCACTGCAACTGCAACTGCAACCATCGATAGTCTTAAGGTGGTACGATTTTCAAATATACAAATCCATTTTTGCCATTTATGGGCAAATGGAGCATAATTTTACAGTGAAATCACAGCTGCTGGCATTTACTTTGGTCTTTATTTGCGGTAAGTCACAATTGCTTGAGTAAAACTGTAGATTATTAGCATAAAATCAAATTCATGAATGATTTATGAATTTATGATTTTTTAATAAAACAGTAGATTATGCTTATAATCTACCGTTTCATTCAAGCTATTGTGATTTACCCCAAATAAAGACCAAAATAAATGCCAGTAGCTGTGATTTCACTGTAAAATTATGCTTAATTTGTCCTTATATGGCAAAAAAATTTTTATATGGAAATCGTACCACCTTAAAGTAATGAACGCCAAAGCAACGGTGCTCTGGACTTTGTTTTGTTCCTCAAAGTTCTGTGTATCGCTGTAATAGTCACAGGCAATTTTTTGAACACTAATATGTTCGTGTTTGATCACTAACTCGCCTGATGGTAAGCGATGATTTAGCCGAAGATGAAGCACGCAGACTTAGAAGATACCAATTCACTCTGGCCTTGAAAAGATCCATGCGTTATCTCTTACCATCAGAAGAGCGTATCGTACGTCTCATTACTTTTTACCATTAAAAATCATGGCGTGGTATCACCCCAATAAAATAAAAAGAAATCTTAAAGAAGTTTTCTATTATTTACTATTTCACTAAAAAACTTGCAAGAGCAAACTTGCCACGTAACATGGTTGATGCCATTTCTTCAAATTTTATTTTGAATCTTAACTTCACTTCCTGCCACGTTCAATGATGCTTTTTTCACTAAAAAAGAGAGAGTTTCACTCTGGATATTTTGTATTGTGTAATTCAATTCTACATTGTAAAGGTGGAGGTGCCAACTCGTGTTTAGTAAAATGACGTCGCACCGTGGATTCCTTTGTGAGAAAGAAAGCAAGGACGCCCTTTGCGCTATTTTTTTGCAAAAAGTTAAATGTATTCATACTTAGTCTCCTCTAAATTTAACATTAATAGACTTAATATAGCTTTCGTCTTCTTTAAATAGAACCTTTATAGAAAAATTATGGCGGGAACGCGAATAAGTCATGTTGCTACATTATTTTTTTTTCTTTATTTTCTGGCACCCCATTTAGTGCATTCTGCCAGTGTCAAGCAGTCCATTTTATAGTCTTAAATTTAAATTAAACAAAATAAGTCACTATACCTACATAATTATATGATTTGAACCAATAATAACCTAATCAGTGTATGATTTAGAGTTCATATCATATAGTGACTTATTTTGTTTAATTTACATTAACAATATAGACTACTTGACACTGGCAGAATACAAAAACGTGCGGTGTCGAAAATAATGGAAAGAAGAAATTACAAACTTTTAGTACATCAACTTGCCTGATGGTGTTTTATTCATAAAGTGCCGAATCACAAGCGCGAGTGTGGGAAAATGATATAATGTGGTGGAACATGACTTTTCGGGTTGCTTCCAAAACTCCATCGAAGCTTTGTAGTAAAGTTGCCACTACTTTACTAAAGCATGACTGGAATTAACTGACACGAACTGGACTTGACAAAGACGACTTCGACTATAATTATAGCTAAGATATAGCAGAAATAACACTTAAGACAAGGCAGTATGGCTTTATAGCTTTAGCCTGCCCGAAGGGGCAAATTATCAAAAAAAAAAAACAACTCGCCTGATCAACATAGACCTCTCATTTACGCTACTTGACCTGCCTGAAAAAAAAAGAAAACGCGACTGCATATCGTATACCCACACAGTGAGTTCGCAGCAGCGTTGGATTTCGTACTATAATTATAGTATTTGTACTACTATTTCATGCTCCGTACTAGATAGTATCCATATCCAAGGATAGTACGGAAAAATACTACTATTTCGTTACTTCGCTTATAAAAGACCAAAATAGGTAAATATGACACCCGTTTAAAGCCAAACCATTGAGTTGTGTGAGTTGTGTTGTGGTAAGCTGTCAAAAAATACTTCTTCTTCATCTTTTTTGATTTTGGCTTCGCATTTTGTGTATTTAAATTATGAAACTTGAAAGTGTAACTTGATACTGGCAAATGCTTGGGGTGCGACGCCAAAATCTAAGAAAAAAATATGCAGCAAAAGTGGCAACTGTACCGATTTTATTCTTTCGTATACTCGCAGTTTATAAGAGATATTTTTATGATTACATGCTAAGGCTGAAGAAAATAATAGTCAAGAACTTGCATAATTTAGAAGAGGAGTAAATTTTGCATGAACATGTTGGTTCTATCTATTTATTGATTAATAGCTTTCTTTTAAACAATGTAAGATTTTAAAAAAAAAGTGTACTATCGGCGTACTACTATTTTGATAGTCTTGTACTATATTTTTCAACGTACCCGAATCCAACCCTGGTTCGCAGTCGCGTAGCTTACTCGTGAGCACCTAACGGGAATTGCAATAAGAACGTCAGTATACAAAAGTAGATTACATACACATTACGCTTTCAAAAAGTTCTAAGGTTAAGGTTCTAAGGATACCTTAGAACTTTTCAATTTGTTGCAAATATAAAAGCAATAACTAACATTGCAAAATAAAAAATTGTGTCAATATTATCAATCTTATCGCTAGTTCATAAATTTGTTATTACAATACAATTACAATAGAAATTCTTTATTGTACAATAGTGCACAACTTGCAGCGTAATTCACAACAGATAAACTTGTAACAGGGCGCCCAAGATACAGGCCTAGTTTGGGGCCCGTTGTTGTTCTCACTGAAATTTGAGTGTACTAATAAAAAAAAAGTTAACTAGGTATATCTATGCATTGCATACACTTTTCTCGCCAAATAAAATAAGACCTACAATCCTACAAAGTTACACAGTAACTCACATAGTTATGTAAACCTACAAAAGAATCAACTAACCAGTTTTAAATGAAATTAAAATCCAATCTTTCAACAGCGAGTTCTAAATCTCTCAGAAGAGCCCGGAACTGATTACAGTTATGTTTCATAGTAGATGTACTCTCGTAACCCTCGCGGGGTAAAATTTAATTAGGTATCGTCTTGCACTACTTACCTATGAGAACAGCTTGACTGTGATAAGAAGTTAATTTTTGTTTTGTTTACTACAGTATACTTACATTATCTCTAGAATATAAATAAATAAATAATTATTGTAGGATATTACGCACAGCGCCATCTAACTCCAAACTAAGCAAAGCTTGTGTGATGGAAGTCAGATAACTGATAGAATACTTAAATACATTTTATTTGTAAATACATACTTATAATATATACAGGACACCCAGACACAGAACAAACATTTGTTTATACCCAAACTGTTTGTCCTCGGTGGGAATCGAACCCACGCCCTTCGGCTCTTGAAACAAACATTCTACCAATGAACCAACAGGGCTGTCGAATATGTAAGTATTATGTGTGGTTATGACCGCAGGAATGTGCTGTATGCGGGCCGCTTCCAACCGGTCTTTATGGAAGTCAATGGGGGAGGTCTGTCCAGCAGTGGACTTCCTACGGTTGAAATGATGATGATGATGTGTGGGTCAAATTAATTCAACAAACTTAGTAAAAAATATTTAAAAAACACGAACGCGTACCAAACTGTTTTCTTTTTTATTTCAAATATGCTTTTTTTTATGTAAAAGTAAAACATCAACAAGTAAGTGGTGAAGGAAAACATCGTGAGGAAACCATAGCATGGTGGTAGAGTACTTTAGTACCCGGCTGGCTAGCTACCACCCTCAAGTTAAAATTTGCCGCCAAGCATCTAACGGTGTGTTCCGGCAGCCTCACTTGAGAACCAGTTCTATTCCAGGCTTGGTGTGCTTTATCATTTTCGACCACACCGTCACTTAACATCAGGTGAGCTGTGGTCAAACAACTAGCCTGTAAACCATTAAAAGAAAGTAATTAGACGAACGAGATGCTCTCCTGATGGTAAGAGATAACGCATGTCCATGACTATTGCAGCGATACACAGAACTTTAAGTAGCAATATAATGTCTAGGGTATTGCTGCTTTGGCGCTCATTATTTTGACTTAGTTGGTTAGTCTCAATAGCCCTGTAATTTCACTAGCTGTTCAAACCGAAACACTGTAATGTTTACACACCACTGCTTGGCGGCAAAACTTTCAGTGCTACAGTGGTAAACCCAAGCCTATCAACCATAAAAAAAGGTTTCGTTGTGCCTAGGTTACACGGACTACTATTCAGAACTGATTTTAGTTTTTTTTTGTGTATTCAAATATTGTTAAATAGTTGGTAAAAGTAAACGTATGTCAAAAAAGATGTTACTGTCACTTTTCCCAAATATTCAATTTCCTTTTTTCTAAGCGTTTTCTTCTGTTTTCATTAAATGAAATTGTCGACAATTTCCGAGTTAATAAAGTTGTCGTATTCACACAAGCAAAACTTGATGTGTCGCAGTGATCAAAGGAAAATGCTTTATGTTTATGAAATATGAAAAAATATGCTATAGAATAAAATAACCAGTAGTACTTTGCAATATTGCGAGCATATTTTTAGTTTAATATTTTTTTAAGGTTGCCTTTGTCAAATGCTTACATACGTGCTATAACTGTTTGTAATCGAGTCGATGAGTCTTCATCGCAATCTTTCTCTTTTATACTCAAAATTAATTAGTTTCCTTGCAACTTTATCATAAAGTTCTTGACCACACCTTCACTAAGGTGAGCTGTGGTCAAACACCTAACCTGTCAAACCATAAAAAAAATGTATCATCGTCATTTTCAGCTGACAGAAAGATTTTCTTATAGCAAGTCACTCATTCTTGTCCTTGGTTAATCTTATCCGGGTCATAACAACGTATACAATTTGTTTTATGATTCAATGATATAAATAGAAAGGTGATACGACAGCTTATCGTGGGGAAGCTACTGCGAGCGACCGACCCTCCACAACCTGAACCTCTCAACATCGCGCGATCCCATTTTGAGGTACTTAAAACACTCCTAATTGAAAAGCTAATATTCTCGGCATAACATTAATTATGCTCTAGAGGTTGCCCCGTAATCTCCGTGGAGAAATCCTTATTATTTTAAGTGATACGCTGACGTTTTAAATATTAAAAGTTGGCGATGCTTTTGATATAAGTAGGTAGTTGATACGCTAAAGAGCGTGGAAGCTGCTCTTCTGGGATACATGTTTTGTTAATGAATTCGTTTGTTAGTAAAAATTAATTTGAAGAGAGGTTCAAAAAGGTTTTGAAAGTTTTTAGTCTCTTCTCCAAATAGACAGTTTTTGTAATGTAACTGATGTTACTTGGTGGTACTTAGCAGGAGGTCGTCTAGATAGGTACCACGCAGTAACAGATATTTTGCCTCCAAATAGTAGTGTTCGCCGCCGTCACCGCCTTGATTTTGTTTTACTACTTAAAGTTCTAGATACCGTTGCAATGGTCATGGACTGGCGTTATCTCTTACCAACAGGAAAACGTTTCGTTCGTCTCATTACTTTTACATACAAATATAGAATCTACTAACTCCGCATTCGTCAAATATTGTGTTTCAGAAGCCAGCAATGTCTCTCAGCCAATTAAAACCCAAAACAAATTTTAATTTAATTAAAAAAAACACATAAAATCGCCAGGCTGTGGTAGAGAAATGAAGTCAGTTAAGTGCCGAACATGCTTGATCGATCGCGTGATTCGAAGAACAAATCACAAACAGCACAAACGGACGCGCAGCGACAAAGGCGAGTTTTGACCCAATCTAAAACTCCAATCAGAATTCCAATAATCAAAATTAATGTATTCAATAACGCCGACAAATTAGTCGCCCTCTGCGAGAGCTTCCGGTTTTTTCTCCCAATTTTCCTTATTTTTCCGGGCGAATGTTTTCGAATGTCAAAAAATTGAACGATATTTCAAAGTGGGAACAAATTCCCGGGAGATAAGCGCGTCACAGAGTTGGAGTGTATTTCATTGGAGTTGTTATCAGTTGGGTCGGCGCGGGTCGTTCCGCGAGCGGGCAGCACTATAACCAGTATGGGTGCAAGGATTTAAGTCGAGCTTGCATGTATCCGTATCGGGTAATAAACCACATCATAGAAATTTTATATCTCTTTTATAATCATGTGTTCTAGATACAGAAAGCAATGTATGCTAACATGAATGACGCAAAATTGCCGAAATTGTAACGATAATCAAATTAGCACAATATTTCAGATCTTCTCTCGCAGATAGGCATATGCAACAAAGCACCATCAAGTTCCTTCTGGCACCCTAAGTTTTCAAATGTTTGTAATTTTTTTCGGTACATCTCCTGAAATATTATTAATAGCCTGAATTTGACCTGTTCAACATTTTTCCAAATAAAGCCTACAACATCGTTTGGTCAAATTTGATGTACAGTCATTACAACTTTCCACATTGCATGTGTAGGTATGTCTGATTTGTTTTCAAAACGTATAGAAATTAAGTTTTGTTTAACATATACCCTAAAGTTTGGTTATCAACGTGTTCAACTATGTGTGATATGTGCTTATAACGTATCTAAAATCTTGCAAAAGCATTTCAAATACTCGCTAATTAAAGTTAAATTATTAAGGAAACAGCGGCATATTGTGGTATAAGTTGCTTAGCAGTAAAAAAAAAAATTCTTATTGTCAGATTTCGTCTATACCTATATTATTTAGATAGTAAATAGAGGTACATTTCCTGGAAGAAAATTTTTGGCATTCTATGGTATCGCCATACGGGGTGCCGGTTTCATCATAATGCGTGGAAACCGCTGATAGATAACCGTAGATATCTACATGTGTTTTGTGAAGTTCTATTTTATTTTTCTACGGAACAAGTAAATAAATAAATATTGTAGCACATTATACTCAGCGCCATCTGACCCCATACTAAGCAGAGCTTGTGTGATGGAAATCAAATAACTGATAAATCACATATATACTTTTTTTAAGTCTTAGTCGATACTGTTTATCGAATATAGTGTCAGGTCAAATCGACCCAATCGTCAAGTTTCTCTGCGCCGGGGGTCAATGGCGATCGGATGAGAAATGTGCAGTCATCTCCAAACGAGTGTTGGAGGGTTAACGCGGCGTAGTTTCTCGGAGTGTTCGACAATATCTACTGTATGCTTATGTCACATTTTTAACAGTTATTCGCTTGGAAAGGTCCTTTGTAACATGAGGTTTTATACAAGATCTTGTAGATACTGGTCATCAAATGTAGTGTGGGCTAAATCAACCCCAATCGTCAAGTTGTCGCTTCGGCGGGGGTCAATGGCGACCGGATGAGAAATCGTGCACTCTGCAACGAAGGAGAGTTGGAGGGTTAAATTGGTGGAGTTTCTTGGAATGTGTGACAGTTTTTAAAGGCGTAAGCGGAAAGAGTCGGAAAGTTTACATTGTACAGAAAGAAAGAAATTTATTTTATTTTCAATATTCATGGTATTTTTTATTTGGCTTTGTTTTGTTACTCAGAGTTCTGTGTATCGCTGCAATGTTCATGGGCATGCGTTATCTCTTACCATCAGGAGAGCGTGCCGTTTTTCTCATTATTTTTTACATAAAAAAAATATATATATATATATTTAATTTATTTTCGCTTAACAGTCACAACACAACGGTGATGAGAACTTAAATTTAACTAATTTGACAACAGTTTTTTTAATTTAAAACGTTATCGTTACTTTACTAAACTTAATATCTAGAACTATTTTTTTGTAAATACATTCAGTACACCCAAACACAGAACTAACATTTATTTATACCACAAATGTTTTGTCCTGGGTGGGAATCGAACCCTTGTAAAAAAAGTGAACGGAGCTTGTACTCTGCACACAGAAATCACATGTAATACAAACTTTGCAGGCACACACACATAGATACGAGTACATCCTACACCGATCATCGAAACTCCTCACAAACGATCGTTCGTTGTTTACCCCGGTAGGTAGTACTCGGGAATTCATCGCATACCTACTATGTTATAGTTAGTTATAGGTAAGTAGTAGGGAAACTTTGCACGGACAAGTTCAAAATGAAAGATTCTGCGCCGCATGTGAAGATATTGAATTTGAGAATTTTACCACAGAATTTTCGATGATGAACTTTGCCGTTTTAGATCATTTTTGTGTTACAATTTTTCACTGGGCAAGGCATAAATCGATGAGTTATAAATTAACGGTACTATATAGTTTTTAATTTCGCTACGTCGTGTTTGAGATGAAAATAAATCTTTGGGTACGTAATGCAAATTAAAAATAAATAAAATTATGTTTATTAACTTTAATTAATTAACTCGAAATTTCAAACAGCTCCATCTAGGCCCAAACCTTTTTTATTGTCGACAGGCTAGGTGTTTGACCTCAGCTCACCTGATGTTAAGTGACGGTGTGGCCGAAAATGGTAAGCACACCTATCTGAAATGGAACTGGCTATCAAGTGAGGTGTCCGGAACACACCGTTAGGTGCTTGGCGACAGACTTTCAACTTGAGGGTGGTAGCTAACCAGTCAAGTACAAGAAAGTACTTTGCCCACTTAGCCACTTAACCTGTCAACCATTAAAAAAAAAGAAAAACTAAGCAAAGCTTGTACTACCCATTATGAGAACCAGATGACTGGTTGTATTATTTCTTTACTTTTTTTAGAAAATAGACACACAACAAACATTTATGTTCGCCACAAACATATGTTTGTTCTGGGTAGGAATCAAACGCGTTGGTTCTCTTCCTAAAGCTCAGCAAGCTGACTGATTGACTGTTAAACTGATCCAACAGGGCAGTCAAACGATATATTATTACAAAGTATTAAAAAGATTAGCTTATCACCAACAGCTATATATCCATTTATAATACTCGTAATATTGTGGAGTGATATTGTAATACCAATACCTATTTCATAACCGCATGACGAGACAATATCTAATAAAAACTAACAGTCCATACTCATCACCCAACAAAATCTCTATATAGCTCCCTTATACAGCTTAGCATCATAACTGAACATTATCAGGCGATTTCCTATAAGCTATAAGCATGGAAAGAGGGCTATGGGCTATAAGGAATCAGGGTATAGTCTATAACCACAGAATAGAAAATCTTACAGATAGACAGGTTTCTACAGCATTCTTGTTCGGGCAAGTTTTGTCATTTTCAGCTCTTATACAGTAATAAGCAACTAATAATAATATATAAGCAATTGCTATGCTTACTTTATAAATGGTGGATTCGAAATGTATACGTAGGTACTCGTGGCTAAGTAAGTTTGTAAAACAGAAGCAATATCTTTGTTAAGGTTTTCTACTCAGTGCTATAACCATGAGTGTGCTTAATGTAATAACTTATACTCATATTATTGTCAGTGCTGATACGCTGCCAACACGAAGTAATAGGGAAAAACATAGCGCTGGTTATGAGACGCAAATTGATAAGCCGATATCATATCGTGGCTACTTATTGTTGATTCTTTACATTATGATGTTATCTTTAGTTAATAATAGATACTAAAATAACATTCGAAATTTTCTTAGTTTTTTCTACGAGTTAAAAAGTGTTTTTTTTTTAATGTAAAAGTAATAATGGGACCAATGAAACGCCGGTTTTAGATAACGTCTATCTATTAATATTGCAGCGGTACACATAACTTTTAGTAGCAAAAGAATGTCCAGGACATCGCTACTTTGGCGCTCATTACTTTGAGACATTTGATGGTTAGTCTGTAATGTTGCAATGTTTAGTATCATTTAAATTGGAATACAATAGTATTTACACACTACTACTTGGTGGCAAAATGTATGATAATGCGGTTGTGGATGACCTACCGCTGTTGAAACCAATCACCTATCAAAAAATATCAGGTTACAAATAAAGCAGGAGATCGTCTAGTTTGGTACCGTCGCAGTACCAGATACTTTGTCACCACGCAGTAGTGTGTAAGCGAAATTACAGGGCTGTTGAGACTAACCATTGAAAGTCTCAAAGTAATGAGCACCAAAGTAGCGAAGCCCTGGTTTTTATTTTGCTACTCAAAATTCTATGTGTCGCTGCATTAGTCAAATGGTCATGGGCATGTGTTATATTTTACCATCAAGAGAACGCCCAGATCGTCTCATTACTTTTACATAAAAATACAACACAATGCATTTTTAATTTTAAATAATTAACTAATGACTGAAAAGCGTTAACTCATTTACTTTGTCAAATAGGTATAGGTATATATTGATTAAAAATAAATACAAAAAACTGGAAGAATTCGTCAAAAAGTGTTACAAAAAACCGAAACAGAATTATTAAAACTTTTTGTTGGCATATTCTTTCCACATTTTCAATGTATACAGTCGTACCTGCCCCGAGAGGGCATTGATTACAAACTTTCCTCACTCTTGGCACTCCTCTCCCGAAGTTTCAGTATCTCAGTATATTTGTCATACGAGCACTGTTCCCGATTTATTGATATTATTTCAAACTCGAGGAAAACATGTTAAGACGACGTCGCAGATTTAATGCCTTTTGGAATCGCAAATATTAGCCTCGAAAATATTCGATTGTTTCGAATAATAGTCTATCGCAAAATGCCAAATTGCTCGTTATATTTTATTTAGAACGGCCCCGTACCTTGCGAAAGGTTAAAGATCCATTCAAATGCGATAGGCAAAGCCATTTATGTAGTTACAATCTCTGACACAAAAGCGGCTTTCAGCGGTGCACATTTTTTTGCCTACAGCGAAGACCTTTGAGGCGCCCCCATGTCGACAGCTGCTCTGTCTGACAGTGCTGAGACACGTGTTTACTCAACATGACGCCTGTCAAACGTATAAAAGGTGCCTCCTCACAGCTTTCACAAAAAAAATGCTCCTCAAAGAACCTTTGACAAATTATCCTGTTAAGTTGACAGACAAACATTCCCAGCGCGTCTCCCAGACATTCGGATCGACTCGATTCGGAGATAAAGACAAAACTTGCGCCATTATTTGACGCCAATATAAGTGACAGTTTTACATTATACGCAGTTTTTAAGTGCGCCCATAACAAAAGTCGAGTGCCAAAGTTTTTAGCGTGTAATGCTTCCGATACATAAAACCATCCGATAATATTTGTGTTCGACGGCGACGAGAAAACATTTCGGTCGCAAGCGCCCCCTATCGGTCGGCTATAAAGGCCTTTCGCGCGATAAAAACTGATCTGTGAGTTTGTTCGCCAACAACAGGCAAACAGATCGTTGGCTCGATGCCAAGTTACCTGCGCGCCACGCACCGCGCGCGCCGCTCCTCGCGCGCGATAAAAGGTTAACGAATTGCATCCGAGTTCGCAGCACACGCCGCCAAACGTGGAACCAGTAAATAGTTCCACGCTCGCCGAGGAAGTTTTGACTTCTTTCTCACTTGCCGACTGACGTTCTCATAACGGCTTTCCCAGAGAAGAGGAGTCTCCATTGTGGGCCGCCCGCGGCGCCGTCCGACCGTCTCGCTTCTGAGTTCGCTCCTGCGATTGTCGCCATTTAAATTGTGTTCCTCGCACAATCCGCGTTATTATTCTTTTATGCGGACGTTCGCCTGACGGCGCGGCGATCTTCCGTGCGCAAATTGTTTCCCTCGCCGTATCGGCGCTTATTTCACGCTGTCTCTATTTTCGCAGGAGGCGGCCGTGTAAACAAGGCATCGGCTTAAAAGTGCGTCCTAATTTATTTGAGGCGCCTTTTCGGAAAACGTTTCGGCTATGCTCTTTTATCCAGTTGAACAAAGGATAATACGAATAAAAGCCAGTCGGGCATAATCGTACTTTCGCCGTCGAGAGCTCCGCGAGAGATAAAATAGTCACCACAATTTTCCCTGCGGAGTTTGAACCTTGCGGCGCTTTTTTTGTCGGATTCGAGAGCTGATTCAATAAGAAGTTACGAGCTCTCTTTAGTACATGTAGATGCTATGTCTCGAACAAAGGAAGGCGCATAATATACATGGTTGTTAAGTGTGAGACGAGCTTGTTGATTGTTTATATTCGATTACCTCGAAACCGTTGGACCAATTTCCAGCGAGCGTCGAGCGCCGCTTCGTCTTAAAACATCTGAGACGGTTGCTCCACTCCCTGCATAATCAATAGCTACGACACTAAGCGGGGAACAATAACATTTACTCCTAGCCGTACTTTGCATTTCCATCATTCTAGAATTCAACGCACATTACCACCGCGCCAGGGCTACCAAACTGCAGTTTTTATATAAATCTAATAAGACAAACGAAACGCTCTCCTGGGAAGAGATAACCCCTGTCCATAATTATCCATTGCAGCGATACACAGAACTTTTATTAGCAAAGCAAAGACCAGAGCTGCCATCGCTGCTTTGGCGTTCTTTACTTTGAGACTTTCGATGGTTAGTCTCGACAGCCCTGTAATTTTACTAGCTGCAGTACCCTTCAAACTGGAACACATTAATGCTTATAAACTACTGCTTGGCGGCAGAATATCTAGTACTGCGGTGGTACCTACCTAGACGACCTCCTGTTAAGGAGATATACCACCAAGTAAACACACACAGTAGTACAGGGAGGCGGTAAATACTCACTTACATTATTCAATACATAAGATACTGTAGATAATTTTGTTTTGTTTACCTTCTCTTATATAACTCACTCGAGCACATCTCCCGTATCCAACATTACCTTTTCTCCGAAAAATGTGCGGCGCGCCCGCCACTTCCAATATATCTTAAAGATCAACGTAACTGATTTAGTTGTAGAGCGAACTTGGCGGATTTGGGTAATCCTATCCTCATAAGCGGGGGATCCATCAGTCGTCATTAAGGGAACATGACGTCGGCGGGCGCACCGGGGGCAGCGAGGGGCCGTGAGGGTACATTATTCCGCGCACCTGCGGGTACAAAGATTGATACGGCGGGCGGCCGCGACTACCGCACCGTTTTGACAGCTTGTTATTGAAAAATTGAGCGATAATCCCATTGTGCCTCCCGCCTTGTTTAAGATTTTTCCTTTTTTTCCGGTTGATTTTTTTCGACGAATTCGATTTTGCTTTTAGTGGATGCGAATAATGGATCCGCGGTGCGGTTTGACGAGTGAACTTTGACGCCCATATTTGTAAAATTTTGGTAATGCGTTCAATGCTGCTTTGAATAAAACAGCGTAGGCAGCGCGCCACCTCTTTGGAGCTTTTGATTTTGTTACAACACTGTGCTGGGTGCCCCATGCTAGGACTAACTTACTGGCTAGGATGCTGTTGGATCGGACGTTGCATGCACAGAATTGGGTTGCACACAAAATAGATATTTGTGTATATTATATATTGGCTTTTCTATAAGCGTGAACGCTATTCAAATGTTACTACGCTAAGCCACACACACAAAAAGTAGTGTAGCTAGTGTTTAAAATAACGTTAATTAATGACGCATGTTATAATGAGACATAATTTATTATTATTTAATGAATAATTTATACAATTCTATTTATTGAATTTCATTGATATGACTACTGAATTCAATTGTAATTATTGTATTTAATATTCTATCACAGCATATGTACGTCAAAGTTTTTAGTCAATGCCTTCTATCAGGGCGTGTGTAAAAAAGGCAACAAAGTAGCTATCTCGCTACAAAATGACAAACACAAATCTAGACTATCCCCGACAATGCCCCACAAATTAACGTTCTAAGTCCACGCTAAAAAGCACCTACAGGTCTCTGCGAGCGTAAAGTGTACAATGTAAGGTTAGTTACGTTTATCTTATGCAAAGTTCTTTGTTGCAGGGTGTGCCTTCGTGAAGTTTAGCTCCCACCAGGAGGCGCAGGCGGCCATCACTAGTCTGCACGGAAGTCAGACTATGCCGGTGAGCACGCAACCTTATTTTATATTACTCTAAGTTACGAGAAATTAGAGTGCTAATAAGTACTTGAGTCAAAACGTTTACTTTTAATAAGTCTATAAAATAATTTATTGATGATAAGGTAAAAAATTGTTAATAAGTATCAAGACAACAATAGAGTAATGTGTTTAAAGAGTGTTTTTTTTTTTTGTACCATTGTAGCGCTTTTAATTTTTTTTAAGGAAACTTTCTTTCTGCATTCTGAAGGGGCCTGATCAGAATGACATCAAATTTTTTAGCGGTCAAGTATACGAAGTATTTACTGTAAAGTTAAAATGTAGAATAAGTTGAAACTGATTCAAGCAATTCGAAAAAAATATGCATATTTTTTTCTTACGGTTTAATGTTGAAAGAGTTGGGACTAATTCAGATATTTGTTTTTTAGCTTTTTTTTAATACATAAAGCCTTTGTATTAAATAACATTAGGGTAACAACATAAACATATTTCTATCTTTATGTTTTATGACTCCGTTTATGTGTTACTTACACGAAAATGAGGATTCCGACTACCTCAATGACTAAATTTTGTAAAATGGATTGCTTTTAAAGAAATGTTTACGTTTTTTTTTTATTCTGTAATACATCTAGGCAATTGATTTAAATATTCATGTTTTAGCGTAACTGTCCTGATTTTCAACTTTATCTTTTTATTTGTATCGTAAGTTATATTAATGCTTATCTCTCTTCGTTTAAATTAGCTTCGTGTATCTCTAGTAAGCTGGTTTTTTATATTTATATATAACGTAGAGCACAATAATAGTATGAATAAACCAACATTAAGTATAATATTATTTAATAATAAATAATAAAATAAATATCGTAGGACATTACACACAGCGCCATCTGACCCCAAACTAAGCAAAGCTTGTACTATGGGAATCAGATAACTGATAAAATACTTAAATACTTTTTTTTGTAAATACATACTTATAATACATACAGTACACCCAGACACAGAACAGAACAGACATTTTATTTAACATATTAGATAATTTTATTTGCTTTCGCTTATGACTTAATTCCGTGACACGTCAACGAAACATTGAGTTATTTGCCTATCTTCCAGCGTTGATGGAATAGTTAGTAAAGTTAGCAACATCTAGAACGAACTGTTGTCTTCACTTCAAACAAATCTGATAAAAAGTTTCCAAGTAAACAAAAAAATTACAGTTTCTAATCAACAAATATAAGTACAAGTAATTGTAATCTTTGTAGCATATTTTATTTAAAGCTTTGACATTATGGGTTGCATGTGTGTTATGTGTGCTTGGCGGAATTTGCAACTTTTATAAATATATCTGTCTTTTTCCAGCGTAAAAATCATTTTGATATTCTTCTTTATAATTCAAAAGCAATTTTAAAATGTTTATACCTAACCCTATCGTTTTAATAATTCGAGTAAAAGATTTTTTTTAAGAAATTTGTTTATTTAATGAACATAATTAAGTTTTTCACACAAAATTCAAATAGGAAAGAAAGTATAGATATCCTTTAAAAAAAACTATGTTTTCAAATCGATTCAGGCGTCTTCGAGTTATCGGTTACTTAAAAAAAACAAAAAGATTCCGACGAATTGAGAACTTCGTCTGTTTTTTGTCAGTTAATGAGCGCCAGCCAGTCCCACAAATAAAAATAAATATGTAATCTTTTACCAAAGTCAATTGTATCCATATCTAATTTTTGTCAGTATTTTTTTTTATTTTGAATTCATTCAGTCATTAGGAATTATAACGTAAATATTCTTTTTGTCGTAACACAACACGATGTTACTAGAGATTTATTTTCTAACGTTTCTCTTGCACAAAGAGCGAATCATATTGCATCAAGAAATGCACATTTGTAATAGCAATGCAAACACAGTCCGAGTGTAGCGTAACTCTCAGTGATGTCTCTCTGAACAGTATTTGTGCGATGTCTCGGCCATACTTGGACAAACAAGCCCTGTTTAAATAGAACTGGGATTCACTGTCTGTCACAAATAAAATGAATTTGATCTTATATTTATACCTTGATTGCCTTGTTAGAAGTTTGAGCTGCCGGTGAAGGAAAACATCGTGAGGAAACCATAGCATGATGGTTAGGGTTCTTTTTAAAAACCAGTCAAGCTTAAGTTAAGTTTAAATCACTTATGTAGTATCACAGAAAAATAAAACGCAATCACTCATTTTACAGCTATACACACATGGGTATAATGGGCGTTAATAATGGGTTTAAAAAAAAAATGTCTTTGACCCCTGTGTTGAAATAAAAAAGCACTAATATTATAAAATTTAATTTGAAGTTTTTCTGTATGTTTGTTACTTCTTAACACAGTAATGGCTGGACGGATTTTTATAAAATTTTAAACGGAGATAGTTTATATCCTGGGCTTTTTATTTCGGAAAACTTGGACCAAACTGCAAAGCGTAGCTAGTAACCAAACATATCAAGATTATCCTTCTAATATTATAAATGTGGAAGTTTGGCTGGATGGATGTTTGCTACTCGTATTCCAGGCAAGGTGTACTTTACCATCTTCGACCACGCCTTCACTTAACATCAGGTGAGCTGTGGTCAAAATACCTGGCCTGTCAAACATAAAAAAAAATACGTAAAAGCTACTGAACGGATTTGGATGAAATTTGGTATGGAGGTACCTAAGACCCTGAATTAAGACATAGGCTACTTTTGTCCCGAAAACAAGTAGCGGGTAACACCGCGGGGCGCAGCTAGTAGATAACTGAAAATTCTTTATTGGGCACACCAAAAATAGAAAAAAAGTACTGAAAACAAAAGAACCTTATGAGTTAGTGCCACAAGTGATTCATTGTCAAAATGATGATTTGCATTAAAATGAATACGCGCATCAAAATTAGTTTGTACAAGATTTAAGGACGTATTTATCAAGGGGCATTCAGTGAAGGCAGTACCTACTAACACAGCCGTCTGATTGGTGCTAAGCATAAATCTAACCGAATTTCTCTATCGGGCTAGACTTTGTCAGCTGCCTCTGTCTCCAGGTTGAGCAAACAACGTTAAGTTTTCTGATAGAAGCCGAGACGGTGAGGTCTGCCGTATTGTTTTAACGCTCGGGGACTGAGTCTGGTAGCTTTGTGACCGGTTACTTAGTGCTTACTTTTAATTGAACATTTTGTTCGACGTTGTGATGTCAGAACCGTTCTTCGTTTTCTTTACTTAGAATATCGAAAGGATAGGAACCGTTTATTGTGTGAACTTTTAAAACCACTCACTCACTTCACTTTCACTTGAGAGCCAGTTCCATTCCAGGCTAGGTGTGCTTTACTATCTTCGACCACACCTTGACTTAACATCAGGTGAGCTGTGGTCAAACACCAAGCCTGTCAACCATTAAAAAAAAAAAAAAAAAAAATTCAAAATATAACACAAACAAAGCACTTTGTAGCGGTGATAGCATAATAGTCGTCAGTTTATAGCGATGATAGCTGAGTGGTTAGTGCGGTCGGTTCACACGCCGAAGGGCGTGGGTTCAAACTCAAGCAATGCGCTTGAGCTGCCGGTGAAGGAAAACAGCTACCGCTGTGTTCCTGCAGCCTCACTTAATAGCAAATTCCATTCCAGGCGTGAGGTGTTTACCATCTTCAACCACACTGTCACTTAAAATCAGGTGTGTTATGGTCAAACACCTAGCCTGTCAACCTTAAAAAAGAACTAGTGCGACAAATGGCAGAACAAAAAATACGACGGTATGTATGTGAATATGTAGCTGCATCATCAAACTGTTTTTGTTAACCCCAGTAAGTCTTCGATTTTGTTATCATAAGTTTTTTGAATGGCTTCCCAACATGAAAGCAAAAAAGACTTATTAACGTCAAAATACGAAATGAATCTTCATCAGAATCAATGAAAATGGTTCTTTGAAAACAGATTAGTTTATTTTATTGAAATTCATGGGTTCCTCGGTTTTATAATTTACTAAATAAAGTTTTAGTATAGCAGATACTAACTCTACTTGAAAATAGAATGATTTAAATTTAATGTAATTTGATAAAATTCTAAAAACATTGTGTTAAAAAGAAGTAAAAGACACAAATCGTAAATAACTGATTTTGTTACCAACTATTTGTTTATATTTTCTACCGCGCGAGTTGTTATGTCTACAACTCAGTCTAGCCTTGTCTATGTCTATGCCTAGAAAGCTGTCGATGCCGTCAGACAATGTTGCTAAGCCACGGCCAGCGGACTAATTAAAAAGTTAGCTTCTGGCCGGGACACGCAATTCCAGGTCTTTTTATTCCGCCCTAAAGTTGGACCGGACACCCCTATTTACAAGTACACATGCAATTTGTTAGCGATTTTAATTTTCGAACGGAGAAATTGGAAAGCGGGAAAAATTGCAGTTTAGGACATAAATTCAATTTCGATAACTCGTACGAGGGTTGACAGCGCATTCGTGTTGCATATTTTGTATTGTTTACTAGATTAATAGGCTTATAACTGCGACGAGTTATACAGAGCATTTTTTTTTTGTTACTTTCATCAGACATTTATTATAAATGCCTAAGTTTATAATTTATATGTATTTTTGAGCCTTAAAAGTGAGTTCTTTGCGCAGTGACCCAAAACGTGTTTTGACCTCCGAGACTATAAGGCGCCAGCTTTCTCAATCTCGAACTAAGTATTGCCAAGTACCTATTGTCTTCTAGGTCTTGGAGCTATTTAGCCCCTTATTCGTACTTACATTTTTTGAAAAATACAACAGAGTTGTAACGATTACATACCTTAAGTAAGGTATTTTCGAGGCATGCACAATTGTACAGTTGTATTGCTTACAAAATTCACTATTTTTTTATTTTTTTATTGTGACTATTTTATACTGACTGAAATAAATTGACATTATTAATTTTTTTATTATTATAATTGTAACAAAAACTCGCCGTTTAATCCGAGGGCAGACGTCACTTGCGTTACACGTAGCTCGCTAGTTAGTTGTTACAAAGGTAATTCAACGACCATTTCGCCAACACAGGAGTTTGCCAACAACTTTCTACCGAAAAACAGCAAGTACAGAACTAGGAAACTTAATCAGAACTACGAATCTGTTACCTGTAGCACTAATGAGAAATCTTTTCTGCTGTCTTCATCCACCCAGGGGTGCCGCCGACGCGTTTTATGTTACAACTAATATTTTAGCTGGATACTTTGTTTTATATAGTACTAGCTGACGCCCGCGACTTCGTCCGCGTTAACTTTAGACAAATAAGAAATATTCATGAACCTGACATGTCAACCTGACATCGGTCAATCTGACATCGGTCAATCTGACATCTGTCAGGCTGACATCTGTCAATCTGTCTATCCCGCAATGAATAAATAAGCTTTCAAATGAAATAAATTTGTTGTAATAAGTATTATATAATTATGGCAATCCAAATAGCCAAATCTATATGTATGCCAAATTTCATGATGCATGATTGAGTAACATACATCCAAATATACAAACTTTCACATTTATGTTGTCTATAAAATTGGCAAAAAAATCACGTTCATTGTATGGGAGCCCCCCTTAAATGTTTATTTTATTTTGTTTTTTAGTATTTGTTGTTATAGCGGTAACAGAAATACATCATGTGTGAAAATAAATAAAATTTCAACTGTCAAACTATCACGGTTCATGAGATACTGCCTGGTTACAGACGGACAGACAGACAGACAGACGGACGGACAGCGGAGTCGGCGGTTTTTTTCTTAGTAGTACGTCCTTTGGGTACGGAACCCTAAAAAGTATGTGATAACATAGACTTTTTACCACCTATTTCCACTCTATTGTAGCAATATTATAATTTTTCTTTCGTTTAATTTTTGTGTCGACGACAGCCCTACGTTCAGCTCTGTAATCCTCTTATTCTAATAAAGGATTGGAGTAATCCCTACATTCGTGGGAGAAAAGGAGTCTTCAGTAAGCCACACTAACTAACAGATTTTCAATGGCCTTTGTACTCGTATTAAGCCGAGGCGGTGAGGTTTGGCACCGCTGCGATGATAAATAATGCTTCAAATTTCATTATTATTTCACAGCTGTAGTGATTGGGGACAAATACCAAATGCAAATATTGTAAGATTCAAAATTCAAGATGATTATTGCTTCGATACAGTACAAGATGTTTGTTTAAATACAAAGTAGTATATGGTATACAGTCAGTGGCGGCCTTAGGGGGGGGCAAGCAGGGCAACCGCACGCGGCCTCGCGCCCTCGTAGAAAAAAGTCTTTACCCATTATATGTGTGTGTATCTCCCGCCTCGCACTTAACAATATCATAATATGTTAATAACACCAAAGTTAGAGGTCATTTTTTCAATCATATTTAAAGCAAAATTGAAAATTTCAAAATCATGACACATGTCAATGTAATGAAATGTCAAATATAAAATATGTCAATTTGATTAAATGACAATAAAAAGGAAATATAAATAATTATCTAGTAGTAATTCAATTATTATCCGTCTCCATTTTTTATTTTTCTCTGGACTCCTTCGCGCTTTTCCATGTTTTCCAGATTTTGTTATGATGATAGCTGAGTGGTTAGCGAGTTTGAACCGAAAACTCAAATTCAAAAAAAAAACTTTTTTTTTTATAGTCGACAGGCTAGGTGTTTGACCACAGCTCACCTGATGTTAAGTGACGGTGTGGTCGAAGATGGTAAAGCACACCAAGCCTGGAATGGAACTGGCTCTCAAGTGAGGCTGCCGGAACACACCGTTAGATGCTTGGCGGCAGATTTACTTGGTGATAGAGTAACTTTCTAGTACCTACTCGGCTGGCTAGCTACCACGCTAAGTTGAAAATCTGCCGCCAAGCATCTAATAGTGTGTTCCGGCAGCCTCACTTAAGAGCCTGTTCCATTCCAGGTTTGGTGTGCTTTACCATCTTCGACCACACCGTCACTTAACATCAGGTGAGCTGTGGTCAATCACCTAGCCTGAGTTTAAAGTACATATGTTATAACCTTGGAGTTTGTGGTCCACTGTTATATCATATTTAATATTCTGTTAATCCTTTAAGAAATTCCTTCTTTTTTTTCGTAAAGTTTAAATGTTTTCTATTGTGGAAATTAAGGTTATTATAATTAATAAAGTTATTATTGTAACCATTTGTAAAGGATCTCAAATAAATCTAAATATAAAACTTGCAATCTCACATTTTAGAACATAAATATTTTTGTAACGAAAACAAAGTAAAACCCGACATGTTTTGGGTTCAAATGAAAGGGCCAGATAAAAAGATAAGGGAAATAATGTACATGACCTTGCGGCAGATTATCTGGGGGCCAGTGGGGCCAAAACGGGCCCCGGCGGGCCCCGGCAGGTTTCATTGATTTTTTTATGTTTCCAACGATGAATAGCCGAAGGGGTTTTATCCGAAAGGATTATGGAAAATGGGGAAAGGTGGCGGTAAGGATTTTTTTCTCCGACACGCCAGATTTCATTCGAAAACACGAACCGAAATTGAATTTAAAAAAATACTTCATATTTTGGTAAACGTATAGTACCTACGTTCAAAATAGCGCACATTAAAGATTTATTGCTATTCTAATTTTGTGAATTTTATAACAATAAATAATACAATAATATACGATGCAAATTTTCATGGGGAGCATTGCCGCTTACTATTGTTTTTATATTGAGATTGGTACAGTTACAAGCCTTAGGCTACTTAATAAAGTGTATAACAAGCATTAAATAAATAAATATCGTTGGGCATTACACACAGCGCCGCCTGATCCCAAACTTGCTTGTACTATGGAAGTCAAACACCTGATAGAACACTTAAATACTTTTTTGTATGTAAATACTTATAATAAATATAAACAAACATTTGTTTACACCACAAGATTTTTGTCCTGGATAGTTATCGAACCCACACCCTTCAGCTCTTGAAGCAGACATACTACCAATGAACCAACAGGGCTGTCAATTAAGGTATCACAGTGAACCTAAGGTCCGATTAGAACTATACAAAACTTATTAAGACTAATCATCTAATGCCTCTAAAGTAATGAGCGCCAAAGCAGCGATACCTTGTACTTGTTTTGTTACTCAAAGTTCTGTGTATCGCTGCAATGGCCATGAGCAGGCGTTGTCTCTTACTATAAGGAGAGCGTCCGGTTCGTCTTGTTAAATTTATGTAAAAAACAAATTATCTGTAAAGTAAATAGTTAAATAACCTATTCATTTAAATATTTCATAAACACAAAGCTTAAATGGATAAAAGTTACACAACCAATATAAAATAGTAATTCAATGTGAAGGAAAGTTCAAAAAGAATTTTCTGAATTAAATTTGTACTTAGCGATATGTAAATCCGTACAAACATCTCCCAACACAGCCTAACGCGTAGCAAACAATTACAAATTCAGGGCATGTGAAGCCTCGCTGTTGTTTTTAATAATTGGGCCCGCGAAGCCAGCGCGGACCTCATTAAAGGGAAATTTCAAGAGCTTCGTGTGCGCGCGCCCTAACAATGGGCCGGGATTGGACTGAGGCTGTTCGTACACGAGACTACATCAGCGGGTTTTAAAATAAAATTTCGTATTACCCATAGCACTCAGTAAAGATTGGGTAATTAGTTTAAATGAATATTCAGCTAATGTCAACTATCATGCTTGGTATCAAAGCTAATTGCTCAATTTTATGTATAATTTATTAGTCGAGAATGTCAGTAGCGTCAGTTACCATAAAAATGTAGTTGAAGTAAACTAAAGAGTAAAAAGCTCCAAAAGCGACTGCGTTTCACGGTTGATGTTCTAAAAATCCAAACTAAATGATTACATTTTCATGATACGAACCGCTAAACCATTAAAATGGCTGTCTCCAGGGTGTTTCGCGATAGATACAACTTTCAAGACACGTGTGAAATAGTTTCTTTTATGCAAGCGTTTTCGATCGTAAACCGCATCTTCGCGTTAGATCATACAATATGGCGATCAAACGCAAGCCAATCATTAAAAAAAGTAGACGAATTTAACTTTTTGGATGTATATGACACTGACTGACGCTAGAATGAAGGCTTCACGGACAATCAGATAATATATTAATAACTGCGATACTGCCATTTATAACAAACAAGCGTATACCCCAGCCTTCGTGTTCACGTATATTTAAACCTTAATCGAAGTAGCATTACTGTTTAAAAAGGAATCATCCAAATTGTTTCAGCGGTTTTCAAGTTATTCTCTCTCCAATAAATATCATCTAATTTTCATTTAAGAAGATATACATATGCAGAATATAGATAGGTGTATGATGAAAAACGCAAAGATACATTCATTTTTTTATTGAAAATCTAAAAAAAAATGGCAAAGTAATGAAATGCCAATATAAAAAAGGTATAAACATAAGATACTCGATTCACCTTGTCACCGAGTGTACGAACGCCATTACTATTACGTAATCTGTGTTCCAGGCGCTTGAGCGTTCGTTCCAATCGTACCTGGGTGGGTATTTGAGTTATTGCTGTTGTATAAAGAGACAAACAATAAGACCAATTCCGAAATATTTAGTTTATTTAGATCTAAACTTTTAAAAAATGATACAATGCTTGTTTAATGCAATATAAAGAAGCAATACTTTAGTTAAAATCTATAAAAGTTCAGAAATAGTTTAGAATAATAAAAAAATAGTAGTTCCGAAAACTCGAACGAAACTATTTTTTTACCACTTTCATTGTGCGAACCGTAAACAGTAGAATGTACTGCCTGAGTCGGTGTTCCCCGATAAATATAATCTGGGTGTCTTAAAGGCAAAAATAAATCGGTACCTTTTAAGGAAACGTGCTTCATCTTAGACCGTATCATCATTTAACATTAGGTGAGATGGCAGCAAAACACAAGCCTGTTAATTATTGTTTTTAAGACACGCAAACAAAACCGGTCTCGAAATTTCATCAAAATCGCCAGCCGCTTAGGATTCCAGTGACAAACATACGTACAGAATTTCATAAGAACATAATAATGCCTACAGATACAAATTAATAATAATAAACACAATAAGAATTACATATAGTTAGTGACAGATTTCGTTAGCATGTGGTCCTCTAGGTATGGTACCACCGTATTCCCAAATATTTTACTGCCCAGCAGTAGTGTGTAAATATTACTGTGTTCCGGTTTGAACGGTACTGCAGCTAGCGCAATTACAGGGCTGTTTAGACTAACCATCGAATGTTTCATTAGCGCTGAAGCAGCGATGCACTGGTCTTTCTTTTATTACTCAAAGTACTGTGTATCGCTGCAATGGTTATGGGCATGCCCTCTCTCTTAGGTACATACAATCACACACACACGCGCCCACACACATGCACAGTGCACACCCTACATTATATATTTAAACATAGATACAGAAAAGCGGTGTCTTCTGCCACAAGTATTTTTTTATACTTACCAGAAGGTTCATAAATAAAATAACAAAAGTAAATTCTAGTAGTTGCCAAATTTGTTAAATTTAAGTCCTCATCACTGTTGTAACTGGAACGACTGTTAAGAGGAAATAAACTAAATGTATACCTTTAATATAACAAATAAAGCATTGAGAGTATATCGTTGGTCTCATTACTTTTACATTTTAAAAAGTCTCGAGAGTTTCAAGATAATTTCACCACTCAATAACACCAAGTCTAAGTCCCAATAATACAAGAGCAATATTCGAAACATTCGACCGCTCCATTTGTAGGCGAGTTGTTTTTCCGGTCCACATAATTGAGTTCAAAAGTAATAAATAACAAAATTTCAGAGTAAACTTCGGGGGAAGTCGGGGAAATTCGGCGTAAAGTAAATTCACCTGTTTCATTGTCAAAACGCTACGGTCAACTCTCGAGTTGTTAATTATTCGAACGAGTTAACAAAGAAATATCTTCGCGATAAAAATGGACGTTTGGGGGAAACTTGAGAATTTCATAAGGCGCGTATTTTCGGTTGAATAATATTCCACATCCGAAACTGAATCAGCCCTGTTTTTATAAACTCTCCCACTGTTGGGCTCTTTTTATTGTGAGCATAGTCGACACTGGTCATCTTTCCACTTTATAATAGTATAGATAGTACACTAGCGGACGCCTCACGGTTTCACCCGCGCAGTTCCCGTTCTCGTGGGAATACAGAAATAAAAGTAGCGTGTGTCAATCGGGGATAGTGTAGGTTCCCAACGGTGAAATAATTTTTGAAATCGTTCCAGTAGTTTCGGAGCATATTCAATACAAACAAACAAACTATCAAATCTTTCCTCTTTATAATAGTATAGATAGATAGACTAGCGGACGCGTCACGGTTTCACCCGCGCAGTTCCCGTGGGAATACAGGGATAAAAATAGCCTATGTCAACCGGGGATAGCGTAGCCCAACAGTGAAAGAATTTTTGAAATCGTTCCAGTAGTTTCGGAGCATATTCAATACAAACAAACAATCAAATCTTTCCTCTTTATAAAAGTATAGATAGATAGATAATGTGTGAAAATCTTCAAATCATGTGCCAAAATACAGCAACATATCCTGTTTTTGTATTTTACATTTTTAAATAAAAAGTTCATGTTCATGTCAATGCATAGAAAACTAACTGGAAATTCCATCATGTTCAAAGCGTTGTTTACACTGAAATCACAAATAAACTTTGACACGGACTAAGTAAACAGACACGTCATTCTTTTTTTTTTTTTTTTCGTTAATTTGCCCTTTCGGGCAGGCTAAAGCTATAAAGCCATACTGCCTCGTCTTCAGTGTTATTTCTGCTGTATCTTAACTATGGTTATCGTCAAAGTCGTCTTAGTCAAGTCCAGTTCGTGTCAGTTCGTGCCAGTCATACTTTAGTAAAGTAGTGGCAACTTTACTATAAAGCTTCGATGGAGTTTTGGAAGCAACACGAAAAGTCATGTTTCACCACATTATATCATTTTCCCACACTCGCGCTTGTGATTCGGCACTTTATGAATAAAACACCACCATTTTTATGCATAAACACTCGACAAAACACTAGTTTTGGAAAAAAATACAACGAAGCGACACGACTCTTCCCGCGTTCCCGCCAAAACTCGACACGTCATTCTATTCAATAACACACGCGCACCTACATACAGCTTGTCACATATTACAAACTGATTACACTCCTGCCTAAACAAATATAGCGGATAGGCGTCTTCATTTTAAAATGAACGTGGCGTTTGATACAGTACTGGAAGTTTCTATATACTACAACCAATGACATTTTAGATGTACTTGGACTTGTAATAATGGGAGCTTCATCTCCCAAGCATCTCTCTTCATATCGCAAGCAGTACTGGAAGTTTCTATATACTACAACCAATGACATTTTAGATGTACTTGGACTTGTAATAATGGGAGCTTCATCTCCCAAGCATCTCTCTTCATATCGCAAGCAGTACTGGAAGTTTCTATATACTACAACCAATGAAATTTTAGATGTACTTGGACTTGTAATAATGGGAGCTTCATCTCCCAAGCATCTCTCTTCATATCGCAAGCAGTACTGGAAGTTTCTATATACTACAACCAATGACATTTTAGATGTACTTGGACTTGTAATAATGGGAGCTTCATCTCCCAAGCATCTCTCTTCATATCGCAAGCAGTAATTATGTTATCGTGATGTTTGTAGTCTAGTCTTCAACTCCCTTATTAGGTATATATATCGCTATCACATGCGCGAGTGTATATAGCAACTAAACTAGTTATCAGCATACAATTAATGTCTTTTTTTTTTTTTTTTCGTTAATTTGCCCTTTCGGGCAGGCTAAAGCTATAAAGCCATACTGCCTCGTCTTCAGTGATATTTCTGCTGTATCTTAACTATGGTTATCGTCAAAGTCGTCGTCTTGAGATATTTCGATTTAAAAAAAAATGGTTTGGCTTCGCACTTTGTGGATTCATCAGTGTCAAGTATTTTTGTTTTTAAGTATATTATAAAAATTAAGTTAGGTTAGTGTCAACACAAAGTCGTGGTCGAGTCCAGTAATGCTCTAGTATTTTTCTATTTGACATATCATTACATTGACATAGTTGTAAATGTGCCGCGAAGCACCTAACAGTGTGGTCCGGGTGCCTCGCTTGAAACCCCAACTATTCCAGAGGAGTGCTTTAACAACAACCACACCGTTACTTTACTTGACCTATGGTCAAAGAACAGACTGTAAACGTTAAAAAAAAAGTTATGATTTTGACATTTTAATGTCATATTAATGGAAAAATTACTTGAAACTTTTGTGTTATCATTTTGTTTGTAAATAAATGATAAAAATTTTTCGGCATTCCCGCTAAAATTTCAATTTAATTTGTCACTATCACGATGCATGAAGACAAACAAAATTTCTTTGCAATGATTTGTACTCATATGACTATATTTAGCAAGTCAATTCACTCACTTAGAGCACTATCATGATTTGTTTCTACGTTCCCTTTATATTAGAATAATCGATCCAATAAATCGTTTTTTTTTTTTAATTTAAAATTGGTTCGACTATGACATCACCCCGTCTGATGTAGAAAAACCCTATTACTCTGGATTTTAGAGTTTCGCATCCTCGCTGTCCGAATAAAAAATGTAGAAACGAAACGCTTAATTTCGCTTTGTGCATATTTGGAAAATATCCACCTTGTACGGATGACGTTTTTGGTCGAAAATTTGAAAAATGAAATAATAGTCAAACTTAAGTTACTGTTTTACATTATATTAATGGTTAATAAGGGTCGTTTTACCCTGGCGCGGGAATCTCTCAATTTTGCGCTTGGCTCGATTATGAGCTCGGTAAATAGTGCGGTGCCCTCAGCGTGGACAGTGCAAGTTGAGAGGTAAAGCGGATTCCTCCAGTTTAACAACCACAACACAAATATTTGAGTGTGAATTTGGTGCTGAGCTTTTTAAAATGACACACAGAAAAATTTAATTGAAATTACAATTTTATATACCTACAAACCTACATACTACAAAATATAATTAACAAGTCATCAATAAATTATTAAAAAAATAATTGTTAATTATTGAAATTATATGAAAACTTTACGTAGGTACCTACTTGTATTAATTAAATACGTGATGATCCGACAGTCGTTGACTTGTTAATGTATGTTCGTGACTTTTTTGTGATTACACATATTATGTATGGGAACCAGTTAACTGATAGAATACTTATAGTATACTCTTTTTCTTATAGTATACTCTTTTTCTTTTTTTTTTTTTGACAGCCCTGTTGGTTCATTGGTAGTGTGTCTGCTTCGAGAGCTGAAGGGCGTGGGTTCGATTCCCACTCAGGACTAACATTTGTGTGACTAATATCGATGTTTGTTCTGTGTCTGGGTGTACTGTATGTATTATAAGTATGTATTACAAAAAAAAAATACTTAAGTATTCTATCAGTTATCTGTCTTCCATAGCACAAGTTCTGCTTAGTTTGGGGTCAGATGGCGCTGTGTGTAATGTCCTATGATATTTATTATTATTATTATTATTACTTTTTCTGTACAAATGTCAAAAGGGTATTTGAATTACTGGTGTAATAGTCTACACTTGTAATAATATTACAAATACTATTAGAATGCAGATAACACTTTATTTGTGACATAAAAAACAACAAATAAGGACAAATAAAAATCCTTATGTCACAAACCGCTTCAACTCATAGTGCCGACTGTGTACTATTATACTAATTATGGTTGTCCTGTGTATGAAACAACTACTTATTACCAAATGAGCTAATAGTGTATTCAAATAACACATTTAAAGATTCTCTTTAAACATATTTTGACCATCGAATTGACCTTTGTTTATGTTTGAAATCTCTCCAAGCTTACACCATACCTATGGTCTCCTCTCCATGTTATAACTGGGCAAGGATGTCATTTAATGCGGCGTTATTACCACGTCTTGAGGCAAAGGTACCACTTGGAAGTTGTCCTACAATATTCACTGCAGTATTGCAAGCGCGAGTCAAAAACATCGTATCAAACTTTCACATAGTAAATAAAAATCTAAGAAGTGTATTTATAATAGGTATACAAACTGGTACTAAATAGACAAACAAATATTTTTATAAAAATGATGTTATGGTCATATTTCTTGTATTAAAAAGATTCTCTCCACTATATGTTATACAGTGGTTGATCTAGTTTTGTTAACAAAGCAGTATTGTAACCCTATATCCGAAGTTGTCAAGAAAAGGTTTTGAAATATTGTCCCATTCGTAAAGGCTCCATGTCAAGACAAACTGACCTGAGGCTGAAATAATATCTCAGAAGAAATTGTGAATCACAGATTTTTGAAAGTTATTTTTATGACGGAAACTGATATGGCTATATAATGTTACATGCCAATTATATTTTTATTTTATTTACAAAATGTATTTGACTTAATCTCGCATGTTTTTAATGACGGAGTGGTCATACTTGGCGCACAAATATAACTTTGTATACGTCCAGCAACAGACTGACATCAACAAATAATGACGGACATTACTTATAGGAAGATTATAATAAGGACTCTCCGTAGAACTTTTTCAGTTTAATAAAAATCTGTCGCATTGCAAGTCCTGCACTTATGTTCATCTCAGAAAAATTACTGAAAGTCCAGAGCACAAAAATTAACTCATAACTCAGAGCAAACTGTATTAGAGACAAATGCTACGGCCACGCCAGCACGCCTCTACGGGAATTAAGGTATATTTTCAATATTGCGACTGGTTGAGACGGCTACAATATTATTGCGATGACAGTATGCATCTATACATGATATTAAAAAATAGGGCACGAGGTTTCTTTTTTTTTTTTGACAAGTACTTTTATTGTCTTACATAATTAATAGTTTGACATTTTTAATTAAATAATTACGAAATTTGACTTGTAGTTTTGGCGTTGGTGCCAGTTCCTTTCCAGGCTAGGTGTGCTTTACCATCTTCGACCACACCTTCACTTAACATCAGGTGAGCTGTGGTCAAACACCTAGCCTGTCAACAATAATAATAATAAAAAATTCAACAAAGTACATTGAATCAACAAAACTTAACTCTCCAACTACAAAAAACATTTGGATTATATATAAAAAATTGAAAAGAGAAAGAAATAAATGTGACAAGTCTGCTTGCGTCACCAGTTCAGAAGTCTACCTTTACGATTACTACGAAGTACTACGAGCGCTACGAAGTGCTACAAACTTAGTTCACTTTCGTAGCAGTGTAATTACAGTTAGGTGTCTGTCTTTTCTTTGTCATAGTTGTCTTGAGTAATATTACTTTGGTTCAGTGCTGTAATTCCCGCCAAGGAGTGGCGTTCAGCTTCTGAGATTTATTAAAGTTATGCTAATTGGCGTTTTGTAACCTTTGTATTATGCACTTCAGTTATACATTTTAAAACTTTTTAGAAGGGGACCAGTGGCTTCAGTGAATCTCTTGCTTCATATTTTTTTTAAAAGAACAATTAACTTTTTTTTTTTACAAAACTCTGAAACTAGTGACGTATTCCGAATCAGTCTTGTTTTTATAAACTGTCGCTATTGCTAAGTCAACCACGCTAGCCAAGTGCAGGTTGGCAGAATTTGCACTTATTCGATAATTTTTTTTAAAGAATATGTAGATTTTTCCACGATGTTTTCCTTCACCATTTGAAATTATCGGCAATACACACATAACTCCAAAAAGACAAAGCCAGACGGTCTCCCAACTAGGGTGCCGAAACTTCAGTCACGTTGATATAATCTGACGTGTTTTGGTATCATTGGTAACAATTTCTATAATTATCTTGAATGTATGTATAGACGCTGGAAATATATCTTATGGATTAGTTAAAGGTTTTGATTTTTTTGTTCTTGTGAATAAAATAAGACGATAAATAGATTATGCATGTCCATGTCCATTTCAGCGGTATTCAGAATTGTCAATAACAAAACCACGTCTAAGACAGCGTCGCTTTAGCGCTCATTACTTTGAGTCGTTCGGCAGTTGGTCTCAATAGGCCTGTTATTGATTTTATGTCAGAGTTAGAACAGTTTAAGTTTTCTCATCCGTGTAAAATGTATTATTGCTTTGTTTGATTTTGTAAAGAAACAGTACTTAGTCGGTTGTAGAGAATCACATTTTTATCATAAAACCTCATGACATCAATAATTCCCCACTGATTAAACCCGTCCCGATCCGAAAATATCCAACCCGACGAAGTTCCCGATTCGGTATTATCATCGCCCGGGACCCTTCGTTTATTGAAAACATTTACATACGTATGTAGATATCACCGTACGTGCGCGCCTGACATATTGTATATTATCGGAGTTGTTGGGAATCGACGATTTACACGGCTTAAGGTAATGATGGAATATTTTGGATCTTACGTATGAAAGCTTTATTGACAGTAAGGCGGTTATGGCTCCCTGAAGGTTTGTAGCGCTTGTTGCGATCTGTGTAAGGTTTGAGTTGTCTTTTCTAAGATAAAAAACAAAGGCGTATACGATTCATGAAAAAGCAAAGGCGTAGTATGGATTGCACTGATCTCTATGAAATCTGTTACTCATTTGTGAATTACTTTGACTGTGAATTAGACTCTTTAACTTGATTTGTCATGATATACGTTGAAAATATCTAAATACTTGATACTGGCAAATGCACAAACAGCGACGCCAAAAACGAAGAAAATGAAAATTTATAACATTTTTAAAAATTCAATAGATTCAGTAAATGAAAATTCTTTCATTCTCTTTGGCGCATTATTAACATTATATATTAAACTTTTCTTTATCTGACTGTATTTATAAAATGCCCTGCGATTGGTTGAAGTGACACAACTCAATTAAAACTGATGTTGTTCCTATTTTCACTACATTTCATTCATTATCAATATATTCATCATTGAAGATCTTCTTTTTCATGTTTGGCCATCCGGTAACAATAATATCAATATTAATGTATCTAACCAAAATAACCAAACTGCTAGCTTTTATTTGGTCCCATACATAAGCATTGCCTTTCAACGTGGCATAGCTTTGGACTGTCTTTAGATGTTTATCAGTCTATATAAAATACATTTATTTTTATTCATGTAATTAGTTTTTATGTTGTTGTATTTACTTTTAAGAAAAATCAAACCTGAAGGTCCTGGAGACACGCGGCACGCACCTCTGTCTTTTCTAAATTATGTGCGTATTGCCCTTGACTTCAAACGGTGAAGGAAAGTATTGTGAGGAAACCGAAGTATCCGAGATTACTTAAAAATAGTGTGTAGTCAACCAACCCACACTTGGCGAGCGCCGTAGAGTACGGCCTTACCCTTCTCAGAATGAGAAGCGAGCAGCGGGACAGTTCATAAAAATAGGGCTGAATCAGAAACAAATATTTAGCTTCCTTTCATATAATTGATGAAGCCAAGGAAAAATTAGATTTTACCCTGTTCTAACTATAAAATATCACGTTTCCACCAAAGTATACGTCTCAAACAAACACATGATAAAATAATTAATATTTTAATTTGAACAAATTCTGACCCAAATAGAAAATTACTCGAAAATAAACGAGAATATTAGTAAAAACAAATGAATATTTTCGTACAAACCCCGAGAAAATAACTTCGAATTTGATATCTCTTGTGAGAAGCCTCATTTGGGGTAACCGTAGAAGGCTGAGCGTAATCGCGCTGTAGCTGTATTAACATAAAATAACAAAGGCTAATTAGGCGCCGGTTTCACTGCGCGCGCGTAATGTTATGCCACCTACGAATACGTACATTAAATCAGTTCTCGTTGCAAAGTTCCTCTGCCTATGCCCCCTCCATCCCCCCGTAACCCGCTCCTCTCCCCGCGAGGATAATTAAACGGACAAATACATAAATGCATATTAGTTTATTGAGTGTACGCCAAAGTTGGTGGTTGTTAGCTGGTATTTAGGTTCTGGATTGGGAACTCTAACAGAGAACGTGTTTATTGTAAGCTCATTTGAAATTCAAATTTTATGCATTGCTTTTTAAGTCTGCTAACTTAATCGTTTATTGCTAAATTTTGTTGCAAAGCAATACTCACGTCATTTTAACATTGAAAAATTGCATGCTAACCGGGAGTTATCGATCAACAAGGAACGATGTTACATAGTACCAATAATGCATTGCTAATTCGTAATGTAAACTAGTGCCATGAAAAGGAGTTAGCAGAATAAAAAACACTATGAAGTGAAACCAAACACAAAATCCGCTGAAACGTCATTTTTAGTCTCGCTAGAAAAAATATAACAAATGCTGTGATCTTTTCGCGGCGAATAATAAATTCAGATGCGCTCAGCCTTGCTCGGAAGGCGTATGCAGATGGCTGTTTGTCCAGTCATTACCAGCGGGTGTTTGCTCGCCGCTCGCCGCTCGCTGTAAGGAGACCGCGGCTTAAGTGCACAGGCTCTTGCGTCTGTGATATTTGGGTCGATATATTTTAAAGGAAAATTTATCGAAAATATTCATAAGGACTTAGTTGTGTTTTTTGAACTGATTGAGAATGTTTGAATGATCAAGTGATTTATAAGAAACTTAATTTTTGAAATACATGTTTATACGTACATTAAGAATGAAAACAATTAATTTGCCTCCTTATTGGCTGGTTTATTTTCTTCTTTATTGGCACACCCCGCATTCTATCTGTTCTTGAATCTTCTCCATCATGCAAGAGACACATTTTGTTTATTCTATTCTTTATTGTAATATTTGGTGGGACCACTAAAGATTAGTAGTCATATACAATTGTACACCCATTCAAACATAGATAAATTTTAACACAACAGCAATAAATCTTCGCAGTAATAAAAATAAAGACCAACTGGTAACGCCGTCGCATCGGCTCGTCAAGTAGGAGAGGTCGGTATACATTCTGAGGCCCGCGGTCTACAATCGCGTATGAACTTTCCATCACGTGCTTTAGAAGCAAACTAAGATCTTGGCTTCAAGAGACCCTGTTTTATGACTATGACGATTACATAAAAAAACTTTATACTATAGTAATAAGAGATATTGAATTACTAGCAAGTAATTTTTTTTCTTATGGACATTTAATCATATTGGCATATTTTATATTTGAGATATTATTATTATTTAGACATAATTAAGTTATGATTTTGAAATTTTTAAATATGAATGGAAAAATGGCCTGTAACCTGTAATTTTGTATTTGATTTTATATTTATATATTTATTGATTTCTAAAATCTTAAAATATAGCGACGTAATCCTGTACAGTGACGCTACTAGCGCTACGACTAGCTACAAAAACGCAAAGAGCAAGAATGGCTACAATTATTATACATCGATTTCCGTTCAACTTTGTAAAAGTTCTTTGAAGAGATAGTGGATTTCACGTCGTTTCAAAATGCACGCGCAATTAAGAGTGCATTTATCTTCCGCTTGCAACTTACGCCGCGGCACAAGGGCGCATTACGTATGCATCGGGGATCCGCATTTTTGCATCTGTAATGGGATCATTGTGTAATTATTCACTAGTTAGCGCGGCCAATCTATGCACCGCTAGACGGACAAGTTTAGCGGGGAATGCACTTTTATAATGGGTTTTAGATGGGATACGTGTTTGAATAGTTCTGCAAATGTTTTATTCAACTAATATTTAAACCTGTACTTAAACTTGTGCATTGAAAAATTTACAACTTTTTCGGTTAAGTGCTTTTATTAAAAAAACAAATTTACTCGGTGGTAGATATTCTTAGTAGGAGGTCGTCTAGGTACCACCGCAGTACCAGATATTCTGCAGCCAAACAGTAGTTTGTTCACATTACTGTGTTCTGGTTTGAAGCGGGCCGTTGAGACTAATCATCGAAGGTCTCAAAGCGCTACAGTAGCGATGCCTTAGACTTTGTTATACTACTCAAAGTTCTGTATATCGCTGCAATGGTAATGGGCATGCGTTGAAACTTACCATAAGGAGAACGTCTCCTTCATCGCAATGCTTTTCCAAAAAAAAAAATGTTCTACAAAAGGTCACATTTATAGTTCACAATTTGATTTTATAGCTCGGCCCAATCCTGCTTTGAGAATATCTTGCACACACGGAGTTTGATTTATAGCTCCACAAAACTAAGTTACATCATATCTTACCAACAATAAAACTTGTCATCTCTACAAATCAACCCCGTTTTATAACCTTACGGTTTGTTTGTCCTCGCAAGATGTAATCAGAACTGTAGGTAGATAAATTAAGATCAACACACTGGCACCGGTCCAAGCTACAAGGTGGAATGGCAAAAATACATACGCGTACCTACACATGCCAAGTTAGAATTAAAGTAGGATATTCGTTAGTATAATATATGAAATCCCACTATACAATATTTGAAGGGATGGATGTTTGTTACTCTTTCACGCAAGAACTACGGAACGTATTTGGTTGAAATTTGGTATGGAGGTAGCTAACGCATAAACGGCCTTTTAATCTTTTTTTTATTATTATAGCCAGTATCACTCGGGATGATGTTACCATTCTAACAATACCACATATGTACATCCAAATCTGTTAAGCCATTTAAAAGTTAAATAATAAATATCACAGGACGTTACTCACAGCGCCTTTAGTCCTCAAACTAAGCAAAGCTTGTACAATGAAAGTCAGATAACTGATAGAATACTTAAATACTTTTTTTGTAAATACATACTTATAATACATACAGTACACCCGTACACAGTAGTTATGGTGGAATGATACATAATAACAATAATTTATAAATTTACAATTTAAAAAAACCGACTCCATGACCCTTATGCCTAAACTAAACGCACCGATCCAATGAAACAGCGAATGTTTCGGAGTAAACGAAAATATATACTCGTATCATCTATTTATAAAAATTTTTGATTTTTGTTGATTTTTTAAAAACCGTTCGATCGATTTTGACAAAATGTATATGGAACCACCTCTAAAGTACCTATAAAGTGTCTACCAAGCATAACAAGAATCATCAAAATCGATTCATAATTCGCGGAATGATCGCGTAACATAATTATGTACTGCATGCATGCCGAAGGGCGTGGGTTCAAACCCCAACAATGAGCTTGAGCTGCCGGTGAAGGAAAACGTCGAGAGGAAACCATAGCGTGGTGGTAGGGTACTTTCTAGTACTCGGCTGGCTGGCTACCACCCTCAAGTTGAAAATCTGCCGCCAAGCGTCTAACGGTGTGTTCCGGCAGCCTCACTTGAGAGCCAGTTCCATTCCAGGCTAGGTGTGCTTTACCATCTTTGACCAAACCTTCACTTAATATCAGGTGAGCTGTGGTCAAACACCTAGCCTGTCAATAATAAAAAAAAATTAAAAAAAATGTACATACAAAAAAAAATGAGAACCTCCTCCTTTTTTGAATAGGTTAAAAAAGAAACTCACATACATGAACCCTAAAAAATTACGCTCCATTTTTGGGCAGTATAAAAATATCAGCTTCTAAATGTGAACTCGTTCCACCCTTTATAAACGTCAATTCTACCTTTTTATACTCCCATAATACCTCAACACTTTAAATGTGCATAGCTCAAATTTGTCTTCAAATAACGCTCGGCATCCGAAGCAATAATATAATTCATTCATTCATATTTCCACCGCTGCAGTTACGAAACAACCGCGAAATGTTCACTCAAAATACAGCAGAGCTATGATTTCATTCGCGGAGTATACTGTAACTGTTCTAGTCGTAGGGTTACCAGGTAACAGAATCTGCCATGAAAGATGTTAGACTTCTACCTATTTTTTTATATGTCCACACTGGTATTTGGCGCAATGTTATCGGCTTGGGTGATAGCTAACTAGAAGAGTGGTTTTGGCGGGAATGCGGAAAGAGTTGTGTCGCCCAGTTGTATTTTTTTCCAAAACTAGTGTTTTGTCGAGTGTTTATGCATAAAAACAGTGGTGTTTTATTCATAAAGTGCCGAATCACAAACGCGAGTGTGGGAAAATGTTATAATATGGGGAAATATGACTTTTCGTGTTGCTTCCAAAACTCCATCGAAGCTTTATAGTAAAGTCACCACTACTTTACTAAAGCATGACTGGACTTGACTGAGACTAGACTTTGAGTATAACTATTACTACGAGGCAACTTATTTAACTTTTAAAATTTTCATTGGATGTGTACCCAGGGCCTCCAAATTGGAACCCTAAGATAGTTTCCCAAGTAGGCTGCTGAAACTTCTTAGCTTAGCATATTGTTGGGAAAAATGTCTTTTTATACATGGTAACCCTAAATATGAGTGGGGTTACCCTTACAAGTCTGAACGGGAGCGGTAAGCGCACAACGTTAGCGCATTCAACCGTTTCTGTATGCAAGTTTCATGCAAAGGCGCGCACTTGAATAACTTAGGTCTGTTTGCATAAAAACTCGAATCTCCAAAATGGCCGTTTAGTCTACATTCGGCCGGGTTCTGCAATTTGCATAGAATAACAAAGGAAAGCTTGCGGAGTTCGGAGTAAAGAGCTCTCCGCTAGCGCTGATATTCGGTCCCAATCATTGGTTGCAGGCAGCCCGTTTGTGGGCTTAGGGCAAAACACTAACCACGAATACCCTACTTTTTGTTTATTTTTAAAAACGGTTAACTTTTGTTTTAATTAAAGACTGTCATGGGAGATTTGTGCCCATGGTCGCCACGCTGGCCATGTAGTTTAGCAACCTCCTTAGGGTAGCTTTTCGCAATGTAGGATGACCTGATATTCGATGGAGTGACGATATACGTAGGACTGGCTCTGGCTGGAAACGAAACCCCGAGGTTCGGGCTAGATGGAGTGTCTTGGGAAGGATCAGTGGACTATATGATAGGCTAATTATGATAATTATGAATGTTCTTTCCCTGAAATGTAGTTATAAGAGCTGCCACTGTCTTACCAAAACTAACATGAAAATAGAAGCGATCGCTCTACATTTTCAAGAACAAATTAAAAACATCCATAGATTTGGAGATATATTGTAAAGAAATTCATTCGTAAGTAAGGTAGGTAAGGTAAGGTTGTATTTGCATACTTTATATTTAAAAGTATATAACGGCGACCCAGCAGGCACAGAGTTTTTAGAAACGGTGACGTCAGCACAGCTGACGTCACCATCTCCAACCTCCGGTTCACTCATCAAATACAGCAACAACAATTCAAATAATTTATTAGTGATTTAGGATTTAAACATAAACTTGGTACAAAATACTCACAAGAGCTCCGTTCTCTCTTCTCTGCCGTAGCTCGATACCGAATGCGCCTTCACAAAACTAAACTAAATAATAACAAGTGAATACACATGGAACCGTAACTAAGTCTAAATTACTTAATCTTATTTTAAGCCCTTTTTGTTAACATTAAATCTGCTATCTAATAGTTAAATGGGATTTAACAATTGAGTTGAGAGGACACGCGCGCCACGCCTTGCGTGCGAACTTCACTTTGAACATAGTTGAAGTCTGTTAAAATTAAACTTAGTTAATCCTAGTTTTAAATGTAACCAGTACCACTTATAAATTATGAAATGAATTTAGAAAACAATTACATGACATTAAATAGGAGTTCAAGGTAGAAGCTTGAGGCACAGTCTTTATTTGCAGTCATCATGGCAGCAAACTGAACTCGAAATTTTAGTGTGAATTTAAGTATCTTAACCACAAGTATCATGCCTTAACCTATTCTAATCATCCGTAAACACATTCTATTGATTACTTGTACTTAATAATATTTATGTTGGCTGTTGCGCCGACATATATATTTTCATTTAATTTTTTATTTATATATAAATAAAAAGCAAAGTTATACGTTGATATACACACGCGTAGCTTGAGATCGTCTGAACAGATTTAGCTGCTCCTTTTTTTTAAATGGTCGTAATACTTTGAATGTTTGAATGCCGAAAATGGAGCACGTAGAACTAGAAAGTACATTATTCACTTTAACCTTGAAGATGATCACATTATAGTTTTCAGAAAATAATGAGGACGGTAAAGCATTTTTAACTCGTTCGTATTATTAAGGTTAATTGATATTTCGTTTTATTTTATAATGTACGTCATAGTAGGTATATAAGAACGACGACCACTATAGATCCTGAGGAGGATTGCGATGCAATTGCGTTCAAACTGTGATTGGCAGATGAGATCAATCGATCAATTTGCTCGTCTCGTTACTAATTTATGTAAAACAAAAGTCATGAATCACAAAAATTTTACGTCACATTATACTGCTAAAGTGTCAACGACACAAGATTGCCAGTTAAAAGAATCGCATCCAAAAACTGCACGACCATGTTAAGTGAGATAATAATACAAACGTTAGTAGGTACCTAAATGTCGGAGCTATCATGTTATCTTGCTGTAAATCTGTGTTGTTCCCAGGAGATTGCCAACTTAAATTACCGAACTGTAACAATGTAAAGTTAAGATCTGATCTTTCTAAGATATGATGCTAACATTATTATTTCCACTATTTTCATTTCTCAGAAAACACCATCACTGTGCTCGAATAAAAGTTGGTGCGATCTCACGAAAGTATGATTAAAAAACTTGTACTGAATCCAGTGACCGTAGCGGGCGAGAGGTGAGGCGTACTGTAGGAAAGATGTGGTGCGGATTACAAGCACGATACAGACTCTTTTGGTTCTGCAGGTATTCTTACTTATACGCTAACGGTCGAGCTATGTTAGGCTGATATCTCAGATCGTTGGTGCTGATTTATTTGAATATACGTTATTACTAAAGAACCGTTTAAAAATCATACGGATTACTTGGGAGTGAGCGAAGCCGACGCGTGTTTGTTGTCAATTTTGGTTACAGTGTCAAGACCGTCGATTCCAACAAGCCAACGGTCAGCGTTAAGCGCGCCAACGCTCAACTTTAAGCGCGCCAACGGTCAGCGTTAAGCGCACCGACTGTCAGCATGACTGTAAAATCATTCATTGTCAATCTACCTACCATACGCAATAATCTTGCTACAGTGTATTTACAAATATTTTCTCCTTTAGGTTTGGTTCAGAATTTTACGTGCAAGCTCTACTTTTGAATACTAGTTTCTTTTATTGGAAACATCTCTAAATTTTACATTCTGAAAAATAACAACTAGTTACTATTACAATTAAATAGAAATTCAATCATACAATTTAGGGGGAATAGCAATGTATGGAAGCCTAAACATCAGCACTACCGAGTACATGTTATATCCGTTGCTAGATCATCCCACCGTTGAAGAGTTTTTTTAGAGAGGTTAGTAATTTGACCACTGCTTATCTTATCTAAAGTGACGGTGTGATCGTAGATCATAAATCCCTCTAGCGTGGAATGGTAACTGTACAAATGAAGCTGCCTAAATACATCATTACACGGATTTTATTACGGAAATACTAGTCAAGTTAACCTTCGCCTTAGCTACAAGTGAGCCAGCATACTGAAAACTCGAGTACAGAAAGTTTACGCAAACTACACCGAACTCGTGCCGTTGATTGATTGCGAATTATTATCGGAACATAAAAACGTAATGGTGTTTCTCCCCGACTCCACGTCGCCTTACGTTTAGATATACCTTTGTATGCTTATGTACAAAAGTATCGCTATGCGTCAATAACGTAGGAACCTTGAATTACGAGCGCTTGTTTTTCTCTAAAATATACCAAAATTATTCTCCTTATTTTCTTATTCAGCGTAATTGGTTGTTACTTAGGCAAACTCTCGACCTCGTCAAAAGTTCATCACAAATTTTATTAGGAGCTTGTCCTGGAGAGAACTGGCATGAATAACTCACGGGCGAGCGAATGAAAGATTTATTACCCCGTGTGTCCACCGTAGCGGCCTCCCTTCCAGCCAGACGGCGCGAGATCGCCATTACCTTTTGAAACAAAACAGACACTTTTTAACGCATCCCTTCGTTTCAAAAGGAGTAAACAATACACATTAAGGGGCCCCATAGACACGAGCGTGAAAAAAAGAAACCGCATCCACTTCGAGCAGAAAAATCGTTGTTTTATAAATAAACAGAGCACTGCTATCAGTAGTCGACACTCCAACGACTCGAAGCGAAAAATATAAAAGTGCAGTGCTGCCCAGTTATAAAAGTACGCTTATCACGTAATATGGAAGCGTTCAACGGTGAATTATGTTAGGTGCCGAGGCGAAAGATGAAAATTAATGATCCAAGAGTGAGAGGCGTTGCGAAACTTAAGCGGTTAATGCTATTTCATTCTTTTTGTAACTTTTTAAAGTTTTTTTAGTGCAATGCAGTCTTAAATTAATGGCCAGAGTCGTTTGTCGTTCGGAGATAATGTAAATGTTAAATGGATGGTATTTAAAGTAAGACATTGTTTCCAATTCTAGCCAGTCTCGAATTCATTGCAGTGAATTAATTTTGCCGAGAAGATGTAGAGGCTTCTGATTGAATTTTAATTAAGGCTTCTAGTATCCATTGCGAGCTAAATCAACTGTCAGTATCTCGTTTCGTTAATTGCATATTACTTTCTATTGAATAAATTAACCTCCACTTTTCATTAAATCTCCACGGCCAAAGGCAAAAAATAAAGTTCAAAATTGACCGTGTATTTAATACAAATTGATTATATACTTTGTAACGGAGCGCTCTTGGATAATAAATGTAAAATTTAGAAATCCATTAAGGCAAAGTTTTGATATTAAAGCGAGTACTTTAATTTTGTTGATGGGAAACTTGACTCGGGTCTAAACGCCTTATGAAAAAGTTTTTTTTTTAAATCCCGTCTAGCGAGCTGAGGCTAATGAAGACGAAACTCAATTTTCGTTGGGTTCCGTGAAGAGCAGGTACAATTTGTTGGGGTACATAAAAGTGTAGTGGTCTCAGCGAGTCTGCGGTCGCATTGATTGGTTGAATGGATCCAATTTGCCATCCCGACAGCAGACAGTGAAATCGAAGGCTTATATTACTGTGCCGGCTCTTTTTTAAACTTTAGAAGGCATTCCTGATTTTCATTAGATATCGCGGGTGTGACAATAGATGATACGGTGTTCAAATTTTACAATAGACGACAAGTATAACCAATAATATTATAATACTAAAAAGTGTTCTACATGTTTAAAAGATTACTTTTAAAACTTAAATTTAATAAATACATTAAAAATTGTTGCAGTTAGGAAAGTAAATGTTATGCTTTATAAGCGAATTGGTTTCTTCAAGCAAGCGACAAGCGTTACTCCACAAAAGCATCTCACATTTTTTATTATTTATAGACTAGGTATTTTGACAGCAGCTCATGTTAAGTGACGGTGTGGTCGAAAATTGGTAAACAAACAACCCTGGAATGAAATTGGTTCACAGCCAACCGAGTACTACAAAATAACACTGAGGAAACCAAGTCCTCACGAAGTTTTCCTTCACCCGCAAATCGAATACATTGTTGGAATTTGAACCCTGCGGACTGACCGCGCTAACCACTGATCTACCATCGCTACTTGAAAGTAAGAACAAGACTCCAGTACGATTAGCGAAGAATTAAATAACTCGAACCCAAAAAAGTGACTCCAGTGCGCTGCTTTGGTTTCTTCTGATAAAGCAATACACTGATCAGCAAATAGATACCGCAAGACCTTCAAATATGAGTAACTCCAAGCCCTTCCGACCACAATCATAATATTTCGGCACGTTCATCTCACATGACGAGCCGGACCAAGATTATATCTTTTATCCTGATTGGCAACCCACTGGAAATAATGCGTGCCTTATTTCTTTATATCTCCCCCGTGACTTTTACGCTTCACTAGCGGCCGATCACTACAATATTACTGAGCTTTTTCTGTGCGAGTACGCATTCACAGTATTATTTGAAATGTAATTTGTCGCAAATTCGTTTTAGTCTTTGCGAAGTTTGTCTATGGCTTGATTCGATAACCTTGCTCGGTTTCCTCACTGGCTCATAGTGGATTGGAAAGGTTTTTAGTTGGTATGCTTCGCTGATTCTTATTGGAAACTGCCTACTGGAGAGTTTTGGCGGGAACGCGGATAGAGTCGTGTCACTCTGTTGTATTTTTTTCCAAAACTTGTATCTTGTTGAGTATGCATAAAAATGGTAGTGTTTTATTCAAAAAGTGCCGAATCACAAGCGCGTGTGTGGGAAAGTGATATAATGTGGTGAAACACGACTTTTCGTGTTGCTTCCAAAACTCCATCGAAGATTATAGTAAAGTCGCCACTACTTTACTAAAGCATGACCGGACTTGACTGACACGGACTGTACTTGACCAAGACTGGACTTTGACTAAAACTATAGCTACGAGGCGACTTATTTAACTTATAAAACTTGACACTGGCAAATGCTTAAAATACGACGCCAAAACCAAAGAAAAAAAAACTACCTACTGCAGGCTCGCTTATGATTTATCGGATTTACTTTTTTTTCATGACGCAAAGTAGACATCTCGTGACGATTATGCATCTCTATCTAAATATTCACCCACTGTACTAAGGTCTTAAGGACTGTAACTGTACCTATCTCCATAAAATAAATAAAATAAATAAATAAATAAATATCGTAGGACATTACACACAGCGCCATCTGACCCCAAACTAAGCAAAGCTTGTACTATGGGAATCAGATAACTGATAAAATACTTAAATACTTACTAATAAATAAGTAATTACCATAAATTCGATCTGGATTAGCCCTGTTTTTATAAACTGTCCTTCTGGCTCGTCTCCAAAAAAATAATGTCGTAAAACATTATACACAGCGCCATCTAGCCTCAAACTAAGTAAAGCTTGTGCTATGGAAAGTAGATAACTGATGTAATACATAAATACTTGTTTTTAGGTAAATACATACAGATCACTCAGATAAAAGGCACGGCGTTTAATCTTTCCTCATTTTGTAGCGTTGGTCAAGTTACCGGTGTGTTCCGGTAGCCTCACTTGATAGCCAATTCTATTCCAGGCAAGGTGTGCTTTAATATTTTCGACAACACCGTCACTTAAAATCGGGTGTGCTGAGCCAGTCAACCATAAAAAAAATGTCGTGATGCAACGATTATAAGATTAAGACAAATTAAATATAAGTAAAATTACTTATCAATTATATCCGATACTCCAAAAATAATAAAAAACAAAAAAGAAACAAATAATTATCTAAAAAATATGATAATGGGGTAGAATCTAGCAATATTGTGGAATATAACATAGCAAGCAAACCTCCATTACTCGAGCCTGCATGCGATGTAGAAAACGTAAAGTCGACCGCCTCAACCGTATATCGTTTAACCGATTTTTATAACACATGCATGACTTGGCGTAATACCTCGACTTACGGGCTTTAAGGTTATACCGCACTTAGATGTAAAAAGAATCCAACCATTTTACTCACATCAAAATAACAGTGCATGTTACATTTTACGTTGACTACAACAATACAAGTAAGATGTTAGGTGACGGTGTGGTCGAAGACGGTAAACACACTTAGCCTGAAATGGAACTAGCTTTCAAGTAAAGCTTTCGGAACACACTGCTAGGTTCTTCGCAACAAATTTGTCAATTTGAGGGTGGTAGCTAGTCAGCGAAGTATAAGAACCCTTTTACCATGCTATGATTTCCGAACGATGTTTTCCTTCACCGGCAACTCAAGTTCATTAACTTTGAACCCACGCCCTCCGGTGTGTGAACCAACCGTGATCACCACTGAGCTATCATCGCTACAAAATGACAATTGAATATGACGAAAGAATACATTTATGTTGTGTATTTTTTGCAATAAATTCGTGTATTTATAAAGTGTAGTGCGAACGTACCTTTACAAAAATAACAAAGTGAATGCACCGCTACCATTCAAACGCCGCGTCTGAAATCCCCTTTACTTTTTCTAATCCACGGCCTACTTTCCGCGAAATAATTTATGAAGACAAGCGTTTTAATATGGATTAAGAAGTTCCGATCTGGTTCACCTGAGCTAGCCATATTTCATATTTATGGCCTTTTAAAATATAAGCTCGATATATTACATTTTTGACAGGTTGAGCTCGAGACGTGGGATGCCTAAAGTCATGTCTAGTTGAACGGTAATTGGGATGTCAAAATTATATTATCTATCGATTTCATTCTCGTCTGACTCAACACTTGACAAAAAATAAAATATTACAAAGTTTATTTTTTAGTAAACACTTTAATACAGTTTTGTGGACTCGTGGACATACAATATTTTAGTATAAAAAAGTAAATTGAATAGCCACGACCGAAATACCCACTATAGAGATAACGTTTACCGAACGCAACAACTGAGTACCTACCAATATTATTACCAGCAAGTGGGTCAAAGACGCCGTGCGTACAACCCCGCGGCGCAGGCTCACTCTGGCCTTATTTTCCAAAATAAAGGTAAATTAGACCACAGAGCAGTGACGAAACGTTTCCAGGCAATAAAGCGGCGATATAACCAAATTAGAGCGACCACTAACTTTACGACGGTCCCCAAACATAGTAGGCTAAAGACGCGCCTCCATTCAAATTGGCTATAAAAAGGCGCCCTTTGTAGATTTAATAACTTAATAAATTACACAAACTTAGACCTTAATGGAAACAAAGCCGAGATTAATAAAATACTCGTTTCGGGTTTGCGGTTTACAGTACTTAAGCGGAGTGCATGATGAACAAGGCGTTTGCTAACTGAGAGCCGAGGGCTTAACTAAAATTTACACAAATAAAATTATTATAGTAAATTTTAGGTAACATTATCTAGCTCTAAGTTAAGTAAAGTTTTTACTATACTATACATATGAACCAGATAACTGATAAAATACTTGCACACATTTTTTTTGTTAATGCATACTTTTAATATTATAAATTAGAAAACACCAAAACTTAAAAAACCCTAGACCTCAAACCCAATAACAACAACAACAACAGTCAAGTACAATCAACATGAAAACAATAGTAACGTTTAGTATTTTATGAATGAAAAGCAAACGAACAGTACCTATATGACGTCATACACGAAATTTTTGGGTTTTACAACATACGAAAGACTTAGCAGGCTCTAAACAATTTAAGTGTTAAATTTCAACCTGTATATTTGCATAGTCCAGAAAGCCTTCAGCCTTCCTTTGAAGAGTACTTCAGAAAAATTGACTTATCGTAATACCAGCCGGTTACCAGGTAGAAAGAAAGAAAGAAAATGATTTTTTATTTTGTAACACAGAACACAACAAAAATAACAACAAACAGAGACAAACAGTTACAAAATAGGGGCCATATAGTTTTTTTTTTATTCAGTTTTTTTAGAGGACTTGTGGTAGCCCCATAGCAGTCCCATCGTATTTTCTACCAGGTTTTACTTACAACTAAAATAAAAATTATTTGTACACACTACACACAAACATATACACACATTCACTCCCCCGCATACACATTAATTAAAACATAGGTGGATCACTTGAGGCGACTTATACAACTGAACAGCTCCTGGCTGCGTCAGAACAGGGCTCGGACAGCAGCCTGTTGTATCTACTAACGTCCAGGCTATATAGTTACTTAATGAAAGAAACATTTTTTTTAGTATTCGTTTATTCTGACATTCATATCTTCATTTTTTCCTTGATTACGCCACGTTATTGCAAAATTAATGTATCGTTATCCGTCCCATGAAAAACAAACCCAAAACATAACTCCGTCAGAAGGCCCAACATAAAGGGGCGTGCAGAGCTCGGTTTAATTTGCGGGCCTGTCGATATTGCAGCCTCGGATTACGCCTTATTCCACTTTTTGCAGGGACCATGTAATAAGCCGAATTAATCCTCGGCAGGACGTGCAGCCTCGATTCACAGGAATCAGGCCTTACAAGTTTTGTCCGCGTTTTTAAAGGGTCAAAAAAGGCCTTCGTTCACTTTTTTTCTGTCTGATCATAATCTTTTGTTCAGGTTATCTAGCGGCTTAACCAATGCTCTCTCTCTCTCTCTTTGTAAAGCTATAGTAAGATTTATATGCTATATATTGATAAACTGGACACTACTACACTGATACACTATGCTATATATATAACTGATTTGTTCTTGATAATTTTTGATTTAAAGACATTTCAACAACTAAAAATATTTTTATTTTACTAGCTGCGCCCCGCGGTGTTACTCACTACATGTTTTCGGGATTAATTAATTTATTTATTTATTTATTTATTCAGTCAATTAGCACCGTCAATTTCGAATTACACTAATGACAACATTAAAAAAGAACTTATTTAAGTCATGAACAAAATAGAAATCAAAACAATAATCAATAATTAAAAATAAAGAAAAAAATAATTAAATATATATATTTAAATATATATATGTATATATATTAGATTAATATACTTATATATATATAAGTACATTAATCTAATTATTCATAAATACTGGATTGCCTTTTTGAGGTTGTTTCACAGTATTTGAGGCAATCGGCCATTATATTCCTCCATTCGCCCGCAAACAGGTCGCATTCGGGCTGAACATCTAGAAGAACGTTGAGGGTGGCGAGGGAACGCGGTATAGGCGAACTCTTGTGCGCAACTGTTCTACACAACGGCACAGCAAACAGTTTGTGCTTCCTACACCGACGATAGTTGTCCGGTACATACAAGCGACTAAGCTGCTCGGTTAACTCTGGTGCATCGATTTATCGATTCGATCGATTAAAAGTAGCCTATGTGTTAATCCAAGGTCTCAGCCACCTCCATACCAAATTTCATCCAAATTCGTTCAGTAGTTTTTGCGTGAAAGAGTAACAAACATCCAACCATCAATTTCACATTTATAATATTAGTGGGATGACATTAGTGTAATTCTAACACGTAAATACAGAGAAATTTAGGCTAAATAAATCACAAAAAAAATATTCCGAGTCATGGTTATGAAGAAAATTTCATAAGCTTCTTTTGAAGTAAGTAGGTATGCCTTATGCCCGCTTACCACAAAATTGAACGTCTCCGATCGTAGGTAAAACAAATTGCTCCAACACACCCCTTCAACGACAAGTGATCCCGACAATCATGCGAAGCTCTCAACGATATGACAATACCCAATTTCTCAGACATTTTCCAACTCACAAAAATAGGATTTCCTACTTGAGACGTTTGATATAACATTCAATAATGAAAACAGGATCGAGTGGGGTAAGCGAGCCAATTGTTGGAACTAAACAAGGCCACTTGTACCTGGCTCTTATTACGAAGTAAAGTAGGGGAACACAGAACTCCTTTTACAATAATTGGACAATGAATAATACAAAAGGCAGTTATTGCACGCCCCGAACTCGCGAGGGCCAGTTGAAATTCTTTCCTTGAGTTATCGAGAAGGCCATGTTTCTGTTTTTATACAACACATTGGTAAATGTTACAAATGCGCAGAAATCTAATTCCAACAACGCTTAACTTAACGATTGTTTCATTAATTTTAAATTGAATTAATCAAACTAAGTTTTTTGTAAATAGTATAATTTAAGGTCTTTCTTATTATTTAATATATTTGGAATTCAAGTTGAGATGATACAATATATATATATAAATGATTCATACCCGATACATTTATTACATCAAAATGTACAATTTTTTTTTTCATTATATCTTTTAATCTTTTATTTACATACGTAGTATTTATATACGTACGAATAAAAAATAATATTTATGTACATAAACCTACATACATATTTAATTTTTATTTTTTTAGTTTTTTATTGAAGTTATCTGACTTCCATCACACAAGCTCTGCTTAGTTTGGGGTCAGATGGCGCTGTGTGTAATGTCCTACGATATTTATTTTTTTTATTAAAAAGTTACATCTTTCGTCTGTTACCTGTAATAGATAGCGTCTAAGAATATTTTGTTTTCTGAACATTTATTATTAAGTGCACAGTAAAGAGTGTTTATCAGTCTATGTCGGTTATTGCATTACCGATCTAATACGATGTTTTTCGATGAATCTGCCCAGCGAAGTGGAAATACAACTTCAATTGCTCTTCGAAGGTAGACTAGATGTACTCTGCCCCAAACAGTGGGATATTAAAGACGAATTCAGTGTTCTAATAATAAAATTCATCTATTTTATAAGGGGGTAGATGTACTTGGCAGGATATCGTCTAGGTAGACACCTGGGTAGGTATGGCATATTCTATCGTCTAGCAGTAGTATGTAAGCATTTCCTAGTTCCAGTTTGAAGTTTACTGCGGTTAGTATAAAAGTAATGAGCCCTAGACTTTGTTTTGTTACTCAAAATTATAAGTTACTATATATTGCAATAGTCATAAACAAGCATTATATCTCACCATCGGGCACCGTTTCGTTCGTATTATTACTCCTATATTCAAATAATGTAAATATAAAATACTAGCAGCTCGCCCCGGCTTCGCACGGGAAAATAAAACTCGATTAACAAAATAAATATAGCCTATGGCACTCGGTGATAATGTAGCATTCTAATGATGAAAGAATTATTCAGATCAGTAGTTTCGAAGTCTATTCGATACAAACAAACAAAAAATCAAATCATTCCTCTTAATAATTAGTGTAGATATATTCATACTTTTTTTCTTTGGTTTTGGCGTCGCGTTTTGAGCATTTGCCAGGGTCAAGTTTTTATATATTTTCAAGTTTCAAAAGTTAAATAAGTGTCCTCGTAGCTAAAGTTATAGTGAAATTCCAGTCTTCGTCAAGTATAGTCCATGTCAGTCAAGTCCAGTCATACTTTAGTAAAGTAGTGGAGACTATACTATAAAACCGCGATGGAGTTTTGAAAGCATCACAAAAAGTCATGTTTCACCACATTATATCATGTTTTCACATTATTTCACTTTATGAATAGAAGACCACCATTTTAATGCATAAACACTCGACAGAACACTAATTTTGGAAAAAAATATAACGGAGCGGCACGACTCTTTCCGCGTTCACGCCAAAACCATATTCATACTTATATTTTAAAAAATATATATTTACACAAAACAAAAGCGAAAATGTCATTTTACGTTCCGAAGTGTTACGTAAATCAAAGATCTTTAGCGTGGACTTTGTTAGGGGTATATTGGCAGTTCCCCTACTGGTATAACAATAGCTATCTTTTTGAAATAACCGTGGGGTATTAACCAGAAGGCTTTGGAGCATTGCCCGGTTCCCACGGAACGGAGCGTAGAGAATAACAGTGTTGTATGTATTGAAATTGTGTTTATCTGTTTGCGAGGTAAGATGCTTTCGCCGCATTAGCGTTAATATTTATTTACCGTTTTAGAACCCAATTTTGTGTTCCCATATTTTTATTGAAGGAAATAAACAGCTTTTGTTTTCGAATGTGGATTCGACCACGCTTTTCTTTCGTTCAGGACTCAGATAGAGGTACGGTAAGGATTTTTTTTCTTTGGTTTAACGTCGCATTTTTAGCAAAACAAGTTCTACTTCAAGTGTTTAACCATCCTCGACTATACCACCACTTAACATGAGGTGAGCTGTGACATCTGCATTTTCAACCTTAAATAAAACGTATCGACAATATTTATTTTTTTAAACTGCTTGAAACTCAGTACTATTTTGTATATAAACATCTCAAAATGTTTTTTTTTAAACTATTAATTAAATTAGTAAATTATTTGAATAATTTAAAAAACGATGTAAAGTAGGAAATAAAAGGCATTTTTATTTATTTATTTATAATTCATTAGTGTTTTCAACTTGAAAGCACATTCTTACAATAATCAGTTACTACGCATTGCAGAGCATCAATCACAATATGTGTCCAGACTACACAAACTTACTAATTCCTTACTCCATGATAAACATTCTTTGTAAGCTATCAAGAGAAGTTTTCGGCAAAAGCACTGAAAAATCTTGTCGCTGCATTGTATTATTGTATGTATTATTTTCTAAAACTTTTTATTTTTACTGCTTATGTATAAAAAGTAATGACATTTTAGTAACTTATTGAACATAATTTTATTTTAAGACACTTGAAACGTGTCATTGACATTGGCGAAATGTAAAGTGTGATGCCAAAATAAGAAAAAAAAGATTAAAATGTATTATTGCATTAAAGTAAATTCTAAATTCCTGAATGGGAGTTTTGGCGGGAACGCTTAAAGAGTCGTGTCGCCAAGATGTATTTTATTCCAAAACTTGTGTTTTGTAGAGGGTTTATGTATAAAAATGGTGGTGTTTTATTCATAAAGTGCCGAATTACAGGCGCGAGTGTGGTAAAATGATATAACGTGGTAAAACATGATTTTTCGCGTGGCTTCCAAAACTCCATCGAAACTTATAGTAAAATCGCCACAACTTTACTAAAGCATGGCTGGGCTTGACTAACACGGACTGTACTTGACCAAGCCTGGACTTTGACTATAACTATAGCTACGAGGCAACTTATTCCACTTTTGAAACATGAAAATATAAAATACTTAAAACTGGCACATGCTGAAAATGCGACGCCAAAACCAAAAAAAAACGTCTAAATCAAGCTCAAGTTTACTACAATCTCAGATTAAAACTGAGACTACACTAGTATCAGTAGAGCACACTAGTTCTGATAAGACTGGCAACTAATAACTTTTGATAGCACCAAAGAGGTTCTAAGCTAACGCCCCTAAGAGTCGCCCAAACTCACGAGAATACAAACATTTGAGTACAAACGTAGTTTAGACCAGACGGAAGGTAAGCCCGTGTTACGGCAGTTGTTAAGTGATTCCGCCTTTATTGACGAGTAAACTGTAAAGATTCCAATTAAGTGGGGGCTGCTTTTAGCGGCACCCTCTTGTGGAACAATGCCGGGTAAGAAGAAAGGAGCGCGGGTTAGGATGAACACGAATTGAAGAAGGATGTTCTACGGAGACGGAGTGAATTGCGATAGAGTTGATAATCGCTTAACTGATTGTTATTTCGAATTATTTGGTACTAGCTTTGCCCGATGCATTCAGCCGCCTACGGCGTATTTTGATGTCAAATAGCTTATAACCTTCATGAAGAAATGAGAAAGAAATTCTTATTATCCAATAAGAAATGCCGGTCTTATAGATTAGCGCGTTTAAACAAACTCTTTCGCTTTTTTTATATTAGTATAGATTAACTTTCTACATTAAAAATTGGAATTAAATTTTGACAACATTACCGATTATGGCAAGAATTTAAAATGATCGTTCTCTGATTGATTTTATTGTAAAAATTCAAGAAAGAATTATTTAAACAAAACACTATCATCTGAACTGCCAACTGTCATCTGAAACGCATCTTGTCCCCGAATAATATCGAGAGCATATTCTTAAAGGTTATGTGAGTCGTTCATGATATTTATTGAAAGCTAGAGCTGCTCAGTTATGATCTAACAGACCATTTGAAGTAGATTATATCGCTTTTTATAAGTAACAAAGAATCTTAACATTTTTTTATTCGAAACACCTACCTACTTTATTTATCTTGCTATTGAAAATATAACATTAATTAACATTCCGTGAATTAAAACAAAACATCAATTAAAAGTAATAAGTTTCAATTAAAATCTTGTATATAAGTATACTTTTATTTAAATACTAGCTGAACTTCTGGTACTTCATCCCCAGTGCGGTAGCGCTCGGCTTTTGTCCTGGCATCCATTTGAACCACATTCAAAGAATCACGAAGATTTTCAAAAAAGAATCAGCCAAATCGATCTCAAGTTATGTACTTGCCTACGAACTTGCGTTTGCTTTTATTTATTTTCATAAATCAATGTATGCTTAAATGTATACATAGTTAGTTTCCTTTTTCTATAAATCTGCCAGTACGCGCACACCCTTCTGCAAGACATTTTATTACTCCGTCCATCCAGTCCTCTATAAAACTGAAGTAGTCTACAGAACGGTTTAACTCTCAGCTCTGCACACAATTAACGAGTAGAAAATATTTCAGATAATTACAAACATTCTATGGCAGCCCGTACACGTAGCGCGCGATCCGCGATCCGCGATCCGCGATCAATGATCGCGATCCAGACTGATCGTGTACGAAGCGGATTGACGGACTGATGCTCCGGATCGCATAATATCTAGAAATTTTGAAATCATGATCGCGGATCGCGGATCGTGATCATGATTGAACGTGTAAGGCGGCCCTATGAGAGATGCTGCGTCATGTACCTGTTCGTATGTAGGTCACAAGCAAAAAAAGTGTCACTAAGATAATGTGCCAAGCTGCAGTGTGGGAACATACTATGTTTCAGTTAGAAGGGTACTGCAGCTAATTCAATTCAATTATCATTTATTCACAAAAGTAGGGTAATAAAATAAAACAAAATAAATATCGTAGGACTATACACACAGCGCCATCTGGCCCCAAACTAAGCAGAGCTTGTGCGATGGAAGTCGGATAACTGATAGAATACATAAATACTTTTTTTTTGTAAATACATACTTATAATACATACAGAACACCCAGACACAGAACAAGCATTTGTTTATTCACAAAATGTTTGCCCTGAGTGGGAATCGAACCCACGCCCTACAGCTCTCAAGGCAAATATACTACCAATGAGCCAACAGCGCTGTAATATACAGATCTTTTACAAAATGAAAGTAAACTACATCGTAGCGATATATAGCTCAGTGGTTAGCGCGGTAGGTTCTCATGCCGAAGGACGTGGGGTCAAGCCCCAACAACAAAGCTTGAGCTGCCAGTGAAGGAAAACATCGTGAGGAAACCATAGCATGGTGATAGGGTACTTTCTAGTACTCGGCTGGCTAGCTACCACGCCAAGGATAATGGTAGCCTAATGGTGTGTACTGGCAGCGTCACTTGAGAGTGAGTTCCAGTCCAGGTTAGGTAAGCTTTACCATTTTCGACTACACCATCACTCAACATCAGGTGAGCTGTGGTCAAACACCTAGCCTGACAACCTTAAAAAAAACATAAAAAAGGGACAAAAAAGACAAACTAATGGTTCCGCCTCATAAGGCCATAAGCAAAATCTGGAAAATTGACTACGATGACACCATGTAGATTAAGTGACGGTGTGATTGAAGATGATAAACACACAGCCTGGAATTGAACTGGCTCTCTAATGAAGCTAGTGAGCCGAGTACTATAAAGTGCCCTAATCACAACGCTATGGCTTAACTCACGATGTTTTCCTTCACCAGCAGCCCAAGCTCATTGAGTTTGAATTTATTTTTAGGTAGGTACCAAGTTTTTTCTAAGCATTTTTACACAAGCTACCGAAACCCTTCAATATATTTGGTAAAGAGATACTGCTAAGTATTTGTAAATTTGGGTAGATATCATTCTATCTGTCTATATCACATCATTTACGAAACCTGACAACTTACAAAATCATTAGATTCCTACCATAAATTATGAGTTTTCCAAAAGTTTCTGAACACTTTCCAATCTATAGACACAAATAGCTTTTTGAATTTCTTTTCAAAGCTGGATTTAAAGTTGGGCCTGGCCGAAACGACTTTCATAATTCGATTAAGCGCTTTAAATCGCTTCACTAATCAAACCGATGTAAAAACGCCTTGAGGGCCGTCGTACACGCCCGTCCCTACCACCACAGTATAGGGAGTAGTACTTCAAGTAAAGTTATTGTATCTGTGCTGGCGAAAAGCGGACTGAAAAAGGTTTTATATTTTCTGTGCTTTTCCTTATGGTACTCGAAAACATCTTACTCAGACATCTTAGGACCACAGCTTGTATGATACTTAGTACTTGTAGGGTCCTTGACTCACTAGCAGCGATGAACGGGGTAAACCAAAGATCGTGCTCGCAATCTATTAAGATTGCAACGACAGCCTCTTCGTCTTTTAATAGGCCTTATAACCGATCATTGTCATCTAAATTTCGCTAGCTGCAGTACCTTTCGAACCGAAACACAGTAATGATAAGACACCACTGTTTGGAGAATATCTGGTACTGCGGTGGTACCTACCTAGACGACCTCCTGCTAAGGAAATCTACCATCAAGTAAAACTATGGCGTGGTGGTAATACTTTCTAGTTTGCTGGTGTTTTCTGGCAGCCTCACTTAAGAGCCAGTTCTAGGCTAGATGTGTTTACCATCGACCATACTTTACCTAGATGACCTCCTACTAAAGAGATTTACTGCCAAATAAAATTAAGAAGAAACATGAATATTTTTAAACAGATATCCCTATGAACTCCGTTGCTTTATCATGTGACTGAAGGGGTCACATATCCGCTTTATGCCATTATTGGCAACAAACCCTACGGAAGGGATTTCAAGCGGTTTGAACTAGTTTAATCCGCTATAGCTCCAATCACACCTACCTATTTGTGTTTCAATTAAGGAGGTCCCAAGTTGCTGCGGTTTTCCGATGATTAACAATACTATAGATGATAATACCTCGATAATATACAGCTTTATTAACAAAACATGGAAGCAGATTAAGTACATAGCTAATAGAATATTAATTAAATAGGAATTTGAGAAATGGGTCGCGTGTAAGGTAATTTACATTCAACTTATGTAAGAGGAAGCGGGATGCTATTGTTAATTATTATAATTTCCTTCTCAACATTCGAAACTAACTATGTTTGTTTGGTGTCTTACCAATACACCGAAATTTTGCTGTCCGTTTGTTTTTTTTTTTTTTTTTTTCTTTGGTTTTGGCGTCGCGTTTTAGCATTTGCCAGTGTCAAGTAATTATATATTTTCAAGTTAAATAAGTGCCATCGTAGCTACTTTTAGTCAAAGTCGTCTTTGTCAAGTCCAGTTCGTGTCAGTTAATTCCAGTCATGCTTTAGTAAAGTAGTGGCAACTTTACTACAAAGCTTCGATGGAGTTTTGGAAGCAACACGAAAACTCATGTTTCACCACATTATATCATTTTCCCACACTCGCGCTTGTAATTCGGCACTTTATGAATAAAACACCACCATTTTTATGCATAAACACTCGACAAAACACTAGTTTTGGAAAAAAATACAACGGAGCGACACGACTCTTCCCGCGTTCCCGCCAAAACACTCGTCCATTTGTTGTTGTGCAGGTAATATGAATTTTTGAGCCGGATTGATATCCGTTAACGACATTTGAATATGACATTGACAGTTTTTTTTTTTTATTGTGGGGCGTAAACTGTGTAAATTTGTGTTGCCACTATTGATTTTATTTGTGTTTGGTCATCTATGATGTAAAGTGACGGAACCGAACAATGTCATTTAATTAAAATTATAGTCAGTGTTAAATTTTTAATTTACTTATCTCAAAGACAAATGCCAAGATGCGATTGTCTCCCACTGCTATCACAAAAGCAAATAAAAAAAACTAAATGTAAATGTCTGTAATATTTTCACCTTTTTTTTGGTTGACAGGCTAGATATTTAACGACAGCTCACCCAAAGTCAAGTGACAGTTAATCGAAGATGCTAAACACACCTAGCCTAGAAATGAGGTGTTCCGACAGGCTCTCAAGTGCGGCTGTCGGAACACACTACATGTTTAGCGACAGATTATCATCTTAAGGGTAAGAGCTCGTAAGCCGTGTACTACAAAATAAATGACCAACATGTTATGGTTTCTTGACCGGCAGCTCAAGCTCATTATTAGGGTTAGCCTGTTATCTGACCGCGCTAACCACTGGGCTATAAAATACCTGTATCAATACAAGCTATGAACCGTGTGAAATTAACCTGAATATATGAAAATAACAAATGTGTGTGATTTTTATGTAGTCGGTTGGCCTACCTAGGCATGTCAACAAACAATTGTGTGTTCCGTGGCTGCCGAATAACATTATTGCCCATTCTAGGCATATTTACATTTTACAACGTAAAACGTACAGAGGTAACCCCTAACCTGCCGACCATAATAAAAAAAACTATCTACTTAGTCTTTTCGTACTCTCAGTTCTAAATCATAATTATGTACCTACTATACAATAGATACACAAATCTGAATCTTGAAATTCAGAGTAAAAATGTGTATAGGTAGATACATAATTTCTGTTGATGTATTTACGTTGTAGATAGCTACCCTATATACCGGTTGTGTAAATACCAGCGAACGAGATTCAAATTATAACTTACATAACAAGTATTTAGTTGTAAAGCTCGATACTCGAAACTAATCCGGTGCCAAATTAAGTTAACCCTTTACTTGCTTCGCTTTGTTAATATTTGAATAACTCGGTTTAAACATGGAGTATTTAACTTTAAACGACTTCACTTCGGCCGGAGATGTTTAATTTGTTTTCCACTTTCAAAGGCACTTAGCTTCACTTTTTATTGGCTTTTGTATCACCTCCGTCTATTTAATTTTACCCAAATACGTTTTTTTGTTATAACTCTATATTGACGACAAGTAAAATTCGTGTTTTAGCAGGAACGCGAAAAAATTGTATGGCGATAATACAATGTGTCCTGTAATGTTCATGTTTAAAAATTGTCCTTTATTTGTTTACAAAGTGCAAAAAATGTCGAACTTTAATATTATGTGTGTAGATGAAACATGTATTTTTGTGCTGCTTCCAAAACTCACGCTTGCAGTAAAGTTCCCAAATATTTTCGTAGTCACGACCGGGTTCGACCTTGAATTGCTTTGTATAACTTTTAATGTGACTCTGACTTTATACTAGAGTTATCATTGAATACTTGAAGCAAATTGCACTATGCCAATATAAATAAAAAAATATTATTCTCGAGTTAAAAAAAATCCTCTACAAAAATCGTAACAAAAGTCTAGTCTAGGAATTTTGGCGGGAAGAGTTGTGTCGCTCCGTTGTTTTTTTTTTCCAAAACTAGTGTTTTGTCGAGTGGTAATGTATAAAAATGGTGATGTTTCATTCATAAAGTGCCGAATTATAAGCGTGAGTGTGAGAAAATGATATAATATGGTGAAACATGACTTTTCGTGTTGCTTCCAAAACTCCATCGAAGCTTTATAGTAAAGTCGCCACTACTTTACTAAAGCATGACTGGACTTGACTAAGACTGGACTTTGACCATAACTTTAGCTACGAGGACACTTATTTAACTTTTGAAACTTGAAAATCTATAAATACTTGACACTGGCAAATGCTTAAAACGCGACGCCAAAACCAAAGAAAAAAAAACTCTTCTACAAAAATCGTAGCAAAGTCTACGACAGGCGTAGCTATCCCCACTAAACAGCGTCTACAAAATATTATGTAGCTCATCTTAGGCAAGGCAGCTCACATTTAGGCAATTGCAATTTTTAGAAAAATCCGGTGGAGTCCATGGAAAGCATCTCAATAATAAGCTTTTTACTTAATTATATTACGGGAAAAAATGTTTCATAAGGGCCATTTCACGAGCGGAGTCGCGCTCACCGCTTCTAATTTCATCCCCGTCGCTTCGTATTTTCCTCGATAACAAGCCATCCCGTTTTAAATATAATCCAAGCTGTTTATTGCGTATTTTACGTTTATTACGCAATCGCGTCGGTCCCGCGTCGCCGACGCTGCGTAACGGCGCACTGGCGTACCGTGGGGCCCATCCGTTACGCAGCACAGTACAATTAACTGAGCATTATTAGAATCTTAATTGTTGTTGCTAACTTAATAATTTACGTGTTCATGTTAATATAGGTTAAGCAGATAGGCTACTTGTAGGATTTAAGTTTAGTAGCGTAAAATTTGCATTGAGTTTTCGTTTATGTTATACACTTACGTGTGAATTTGTAAGTCTAGCCTTACTTTGATACAAAATGCGGATTCATTTAAAATGTATTGTTATAAGCTGCGTTACAATAAAGTCATATGTAAATATCAACAATTTTATAATTTTTGTACGCGTAAATTATATAAATCCACGTTTGGCCACCAACTCGCTGATAGATAATTGCATAACTAATAATTGCATCAAAATATATCGTATTATTTAGTTTATTTTGACGTGATCCGATCTAATCTAACGTTCTAAAGTTAGCTATAAAACGGAAAGAGCTAATCGAACTACACAATGTAAACTAATTTTACTATGGAACTAACTTTCAAAAATAATAACCATACATCCTCGATACTAGAAATTATATATGAGATAACCATTACACGTAAACTCGTCCAAGTTCTCAAGTACTATTGTTCACATTCAAATAAAGCACAAATAATACTTTCCTAACATGTTTTTTTCACAAAACTAAGAGACAATCGATAACATGACAGATGTGGCGAGTTTCAGTGAATGAAGGTTGTAATTTCCTTCCTCCTACAGTGCAGATGAAACAAACCTGTTAACAAAAGTGGCTCAACACTGAAAACTTTTACAAATACCAATCACTCAAAGCCATCCATTTCTAAATTAGAACCGTATCGGCACAACAATCGCACAATAACAATCTATTGCGAGTCAAACATAAATATAGGCCATATTTCGTCGTTTGGACCGCGCCGACCGTTCCATCAACTGAGATTTATTTCCTTGTTTCGGTCCAAAAATACGTCGCCACGGTGACCCTATCTCACCTAAACAAACAGACGGATTGTGAGTGCTATAGTACCTATGTATGTATGATGAGATATGGTGGGACGGAACGAGATCAACAGTAAATAACTGGTGAGAGACAGAGGGTTTCCTGCCAAACTGACACTTAATGGTAGCTTCTGCCTGGTCCGGAGCTAAGGGAAGATCAAGTGGGAGCGCTATTGTGCTGAGTGCAGATTTAATCTCGTCACGTAGGCTTGGACGCCTAAATCAACTAAGTCATTCTATCTAGAGTATACAGAGTTAAAACACCCTTTCCTCGTACTTCAACGTATTTCTTAGGGATTTGGTGAAGTTTTAATATCTTATTTAGTGATTAAACTAACAATTGCTAATATCTTCATTAATATTTCGTATCTTGGTATGGTTTTTTCCAATAATAACGTATTTGTTTTATTTATATATTATTCATTACTAAGTCTTTTTTTAAGGTTGCCATGTCAAATATATTTATTTGGTTTAATATGAGTAACAAAGATCTTAAAATTACATTATTCAAGTTCCAATAAACAACCTCAAATTAAGCGCACAAATGTCACTCATATATTAATAAAAAAATCACGAAATGGAATTTACATATGTCTACAATGAAGTCTTTAGTTAAATTAAATAAATGTTAAATGATATTATTTATTATTGTGATAACTGTAATAACGTCAAGAAGTCTTCTGCAGGTAATCATTTACCGTATAAAAACCGTGTTTGACCACAGCTCACCCAATGTTAAGTGACGGTGTGGTCTTTTGGGCCTAGATTTTGGACAGTAAACGACACGACGACAACACGATGTTGTTTGAGGATTTAGGACATTTTAATTCAGTACGTATAATACTAAACTTGTATTGGTTTTGAAAGTTTCAATATACCAACAAATTGTAACTTTGGAACGCCAATATCCGGCGTCTCGGTTGGAAATCCGGGATTCGATCACAATCTAATGCACCTCAATATCTACCAAGACAAGCCTTTGAGGCAAAGTACCCTTTCATTGCTTTAATTAAGCAGTTCGCCCCTGTCCGGGGCAAGCGGAAGTGAGGGAACAGAGGCTGTAGCGGAAGAGCCCAGGGGGGAGCGGTTCATAATAGCCAGCGCTTCCCATCTGCGACTGGCAGCATTAGCTCGCCATTAAGCATGGGTGACGGACCAGAAGATATTGTGCCGAGCCTCGAGGGGTACATTTCAAAATTAATAATAAAATTCAAAGGAATATTTTTTCTTTTGTGTAACGAGACATTCGAGTAAACAACTAAGTTTCTATAAACTTAGTTTTGTTTATCAAAACAAAAATACGATTGTTGTTTTAAAGCTTCTAATTAAAACTGTTCTTTTTGTAAGTCTAGAGTGTTACTTTTACTATCAAAATATTGTATCTAAAATAATGTATCAAGTAGGTATACTTGAGAAAAATGGGCTTAATATATCTGCCGCAGAACCTGCTTATTTTTGCAGGCTTATTTTGCGAATGGGCTAACAGTGTAGGACGGCCTCTGACTAGATTGGAAGCGAAAAGTTAAAGATTGGACTGAGTGGCGTGTCTCAAGAAAACTTTGGTGGTAGATCTTCTTAGCAGGTGATTGTCTAGGTAGGTACCACTGCAGTACGAGATTTTCTGCCGCCAAGTAGCAGTGTGTAAACATTACTGTTTTCCGTTTTAAATGGTACCGCAGCTAACAAAATTACTGGGCTGTTGAGTCTAACCATCGAAAGTCTCGAAAGTAATGAGCGCCAAATCAACGATGCCTAGGTTTTATTACTCAAAGATCTGTGTATCGCTGCAATGGTCATGGACAGGCGCTATCTCTTACCATCAGGAGAGCGTCTCGTTCGACTTATTACTTTAACATAAAAAACCTGCTGGACACAAGTTTTTTTTAATGAACTGTGATTATGATAATTTCCCCTTAACCGCTAGAAAACTGTACCTACACGTTTGCAAAACTGGAATTGGTACATTCTAAAGTTTAGATATTTAGATATAAATTTTCAACACGTCATCGCTGTTGTACTTTCCCGTCTTATTCTAACAGTTAGTTACATCACATCCGTCCAGTGCCTAAGTAAGACACAAATGTTGAGGCACGTATAAACGGAGCTATCTCCGGCTGGCCGAGTTGATACTCTAACATTACCGGGACGCATTGTGCGGCGCACAATCGGCCGCTCTGATTGTGGCATTGTGTCGTCTCGGCCTCTGGACTACGAATGTACGTCTGAGATACGAGTGAGACACTTTTTTGGACGTTTTTTTCGGATTTGCGGAAGTTTAGCGCTGATTGACGCTTTAGTGATGGCTTTGAGGAATGAGTGTTCAGGAGCTATAATTAGAACGTATGAAAGAGAGGCCATCATGAAAAGGTATCCAGCTATGTTGTTGTCAGCTAGTTTTTATTTTTTCGACGATAGCCCAGTGGTCAGCGCGGTCGGTTTACACGCCAACGGGTGTGGATTCAAACTGAAATCAAATCCAAACATTTGAATCACAACAAAGTCTTCCTATCCGGACTATTATTTACCTACTTTGTACCAGATACAAGATTTTGCAAGTAATTAGTAATATTACTTGAAAGCTTTTGCCTACTAAGTATGTACCTACCCATCATCAATCTCTTGAGTTAATAAATAATAATTAATTTAATATCTTAACCAAACTCCATTACATTACAAAGTTTCACAACGCTGCGAGTATGAAGTTATCTAATACCTTATAAATCTTACCTTTCATACAAATTATGTTTTGTGATAATTTACTGTTAACAAGTCAAAGTTACGAAAATACTAAACTATCTAAGTTAAAACATTTCAAGGGTTTATTTTCTACTATTTAATCATTGTAATAGTTTTATCTTTAATATAAAATTGTCCTTCATGAAATGAATATCGTCCATTTTAATTTTAACACAAGCTATAATTATTTGGTTTAAAAAAAAACACGTATTGATGAATTTAAGTCCCAATTTAGTATCCAGAACCTCATTAGCTAATAAATAATTATTAATAATCATGTTCAATAACAAAAAAGTCATGTGTGAGTGAACGATCTACACATAGTCCTGTCCTCAGTTGATTTACGTTAACTTTTAAAACTATTCGAAATGTTTGTTGACATTTGACAGCCCTGTTGGTTCGCTCGGATGTGTTCGGACAGCCTCGCTTGAGAGCCAGTTCCATCACAGGTTAGGTGTGTTTACCACCTTCGACCACACCGTCACTTAACATCAGGTGAGCCACCTAGCCTGTCAACCATAAAAACTATTATTATTCATTTTGCTGAGGTGATCCCTTATTTTGTAACTGTTTGTTTGTTTTTGTGTTTGTACTTATTTGTTACAAAATAAAATCTTTTTCTTTCTTTCTTTTAATTATCATATAATAAGCTTGCGCTTGTCTGCTATCTCGCCTAGTGTTAAGAGAAGATGCGGTCTACGATGGAGCACGCTTGCCTAGAAGAAGCTGTTTTACTCGCAACTTGAAGACACCCAGATTGTATATATCGGGTAATATACACTCACCGTTGCCGATTCGCTGAAGAAAACCTTCCTCTTTATATTCGCAGTGACTACTGTTTTGTTTCGTTGCTGTAACAAAACACTTCGTTGTAAGAAACAACGTGCTCTCGCACAAAAGTGCTGTTTCGTTCACTTACAAATCCTTCGGTTCCCTGTGTGGTGGCAGATACTTCTTAGATTCTTGGTAACAATATAAATTCATTTCATAAAAATAATAACACCTATGCTACGCCTACATAAATATGGATGAACATGCCCACTTTGAAATGGGAAGCGGAAGTGAAACTTTTCCCGCAACCACTTTGTTTTAATAGGCGCAAAAACCGCCAACAATGGAAGCTTTCAAGCGTAAACCGCACTTTACACAACACAGATCAATATCGGAAGTGCAAACATTGTCCGATGAATAAATTCGCACTTATACAATAACTGAAATGCGCGGTCACGTCCCACGCTGTCCCCTCCAGTGAATTAACATCCGAACCAATATAGATGGCCATGCATTTTTTATTTCCATTCAACTGTTGATTGAAGGCAAGCAAAGATCTTGTTCCTGTATCAATTATTTCTAAATATCGGTGAAAAATTCTAGCCCCAAACTAAGCACAGCTTGTACTATGGGAACCAGACCACTGAAGGAACACGAGAACTAAACAAACCTACGTTTGTATATGTATTGTATGTCGTACTTGTTTTGTTTCATGAATGATTCATGATGCAATAGTCATGGTATCGAGTTGACTGGAAAATATGGGTCGTCTTGATGAAACAAATGAGTGTTACAATCCTCATTTTGGTCATATAAAACTAACTCTTGACCACGGCTATTGTAGATGGCCGATACGTCGAGGTAAATAAACAAAACATTTTTCATAATGTTTCGTGTTTTATAAATAAAACTAAACTATATAATAAAAAATACTTAGAGATAATAGAAAAATTAAAACAAATTATTGTAATTTGTTACTTCGTGGTAGATCTCCTTAGCAGGAGGTCGTCTAGGTAGGTACCACTGCAGTACCTGTTATTCTGCCGCTAAGCAGTAGTGTGTAAACATTACTGTGTTCCGTTTTGAAGGGTACTGCAGCTAACAAAATTACTGGGCTGTTGAGACTAACCATCGAAAGTTTCAAAATAATGAGCGCCAAAGCAGTGATGCCCCGGACTTTGTTTTGTTACTCAAAGTTCTGTGTATCGCTGCAATGGTCATGGACAGGCGTTATTTCTTACCATCAGGAGATCGTCTCATTCGTCTCATTACTTTTGACATTAAAAAAAAATTAAAAATTAAATTTCAACTTAAAAACAGCGTTTCTTTTAGTCCAACTCCAACACGTGAAATCCACTACATGTTCCACGTTCATAACACAAAATCTAATAGTACTTGGTAGTAGTTTCATGTACAATTGTACATACTTACACATATGCAATTCTGCGTCATGTCCGCGTGAATCGTTGCATATAGCCGTAACCATGGACACACCCTCTAGTAATATATTATATCTGTATTTTATATCTATTTTATCGGTATAACCGTATATGTTTCACCGAGTTACAGTAGTTGGTGTTCAATACACATCAGTTGAAGGTGGCGTATCTCCAAAATCGTCCGGGACTTATTCCGGCTTTCTCTCAATTAGAGGCTGAGAAACTATTGCGGCCGAGAGGAAGCCAGTTTTCCGGCGGCCGCCAAAGTTCTCCGTCTCGGCCGATGCATTTTTGGATGTGAGCCCAAATAACTTGTTGCAACAGCACGGGGCTCCAACCTGTTGCGTCGGCCTACGGCCTACCGGCAAGCCATTTTTGCCAGTACCCTGAGTGCAAATACATAATGAATGTGAACGCTCAGCGTTTAGCTCTCCCGGCATTGTGTCGGACGTTTTGTCGGCGCACTTTGCGGGATTGCCAGTAGGGGAGTTCTTTAGCCGTTTACACTATTCAGAGAGCGGCGCCGACGTTAAATTTTTAAGCAGGCCTCGGCGTGAAATGCGTGCGATTTGTGCGAAATGTTATTTTCCTCTTTACGCCTGAATGGAGCTGAAAGAGTTTGCGTTTAGCAATGGCTTAACGTTTTCCACGTACGAAATTTGCAGGTAAAAGCTTCAATAGTGCTCAGCGATAAGTGATTTTACACCACAGATTTAGTTAGTTAATGTAAAAATGTTCAGCTTTACGTTTATTTGTATTTTTAATATCTTAAGTAGCAAAGTAACTAGAGGTCGTCTAGGTAGGTACCACCGCAGTACCAGATATTCTGCCACCAAGCAGCAGTGCGTAAACATTATTGTGTTCCGGTTTGAAGGGTACTGCAGCTAGCGAAATTACTGGGCTGTTGAGACTAACCATCGAAAGTCTCAAAGCAGCAAAATGAGCACCAAAGCACCGATGGCCTGGACTTTATTTTATTAGGTACTCAGTTCTGTGTATCGCTGCAATGGTAATGGATAGGCGTTATCTCTTACCATCAGGAGAGCGTCTCGTTCGTCTCATTATTTTTCACATAAAAAAAACTTATTTTATCATCTATCTCGTTCCCATATGACAAGCATTGCTTACTTTGGGGCTAGATAGCGTAATGTGAAATTCCCGACGATCTTAAAATTAAAAAAAATCATGCCAGCAATATATAGTTTTTACAGCAAACTCTACTACATCAAGCTTGTCTCAGATAACTGATTGATTTAGGCGCTACTTTGAAGTTGAAACAACTGTTAAGCGGAAATAAACTAAATATATACCTTGAACATTCAAGCATGTCTATTTGTAAAGGCGAAAATACTCTACGATGCCATCTTAAGTTGATACGTATGTACAAGTACATGCCTAAATAAATAGGTAGCTACAGTGTGTGTTATCAAGCCATGTAACCTTGTAGCCATTACTGAGTATGCTAGCACAGAAATGTGTATTGAGCATAGATTACAAGTGAAATTACAGGGTTATAGAGACTAACTATCGAAAGTCTCAATATTATGAGCGCCACAGCAGCAAACCCTTGGTCATTGTTTTGTTACTCCATGTTTTGGGTACCGCTGAAATATTAAAATGAATAGGTATTATCTCTTAGTGACCAGGAAACCGTTTTGATTACCTACCTCATAAATTTAACATTTTTTCTATCGTTAAAGACAGAATAAGTACCTTGTGGTAAGTACTAAGTTGTTATGTAAGCAATCAAACCTAATTAAACATGTAAAATTGTTCCAGGGAGCGTCCTCGAGTCTGGTTGTGAAATTCGCGGACACAGAGAAGGAGCGGCAACTTCGACGGATGCAGCAGATGGCGGGAAACATGAGCCTCTTGAATCCCTTTGTCTTCAACCAGTTCGGCGCGTACGGCGCTTACGCCCAAGTTATCACGGAACAGGTACGCTTCACAATATAAATACATACCTTACCCACGTACTAAGTTCACACATTTTTTTTAAATACAGGATTCAAAATCACTCACATGTACTTAATTAAGATTGGTAATCCAATTGTTATCTTTACATAGTTTTGATTATATTCAGTGACTGTTTTCAAGATATTTTTTTTTAATGGTTGCCAGTCTAGACCACAGCTCACCTGATGTTAAGTGACGGTGTGGTCGAAGATGGTAAATACACCTAGCCTGGACTGGAAGTGGCTCACACGTGAGGCTGCCGGAACACACTGTTAGATGCTTGGCAACAGATTTTCAACTTGAGGGTGGTCGCAAGCCAGCCGAGTACTAATGTACTCTACCACCATGCTATGGTTTCCTCACGATGTTTTTCCTTCACCGGCAGCTCAAGCTCATTGTTGACCTAGTCTGTCAACCATAAAAAAACATTCCCGAAATAAACGCGTAAACACAAATATTCCACGTATTCATTATCTTTAACTTCGTTGTTAACGTCGGGATGTTAGAACAACATCGGAATGTAAATTCGTCTAGAGATGGCCCGCTCCCCATTAGTTTGTCTGCTCGCTGCGCGAATAAATCCACGTAGATTTATTAACAACTCGGGTAAGTCACTGCAAGTTAATTTGTTGCTCGTAAACACTCCAAATATAACGCCTGAAAGGTGTCGAGAGGTAAAATGAAAATTACTATCGTCCACGGAACACAAGGCAAACTTTTCCCCCCGTTTCGCTACACGAAGCTGGCGGCTGCAATATTGCATGCCGTAGTTACAATAAATTTCGCTTTAGTCCGAAACTTGTAGCCCTAACTATAGAAAACCGACTCTCATATAGCACGTGAAATATTACCTAAGCACGGTAAATATGTTTTGGAAAATGCAAACGCATTGAGAGCTGTCGTCGGCGATGTTTATTGCGCTCCGTAATATGAAATGGATTTGAATGCTTTCCGGAGAAATGTACTTTGAATTTGACCGGAAATAATCTTTTATAGAAACATATATAATTTTATATTCAAGGTATATATTTAGTTCATTTTCGCCAACAGTCGTTTCAGTTACAAAAGTGATGAGGATTTAATATTTAAACAATTTGACAACAATTTAAGAAATAAAAACTTAACTTGATATCTAGAACTAATTTTAACATAAACTTAAAAACGAATTAAACAAAAATTAATTAAAATAATCACGAGAGTGTTAACCCTTAAAACATTTCCCATAAGACCTAGGATGAGACTTTCACTTATCGACATCAAAAGATCTTGAACCATTCTGGTGGGTAACTGGATACTTTGCAACAATATTTTTGTTAATAGACTGCCTAATTTAAATATTTAAATTCCAGGAAAGTTTGTCTTTAAATGGGCACCCCAAGACAGATATAAACCAGCATTGCATGCACGAGTCTGTGGCATGAGTCCAAATCTACTAAGTGGCGGTCCCGTTAAGTTTCGGTTTATACTCGCCATTAGTTTGTCCATTCGACTCGCCTTTGCCGAGATAAGTTGCCTGTCTCGGCGTGCTAGTACTGTCTAGCTGACTTGACTTTTAGGACTTTGGGTAGGTGGGTAATCTAATTGATTTAGTTGCGAAGTTTCCGGAGGTAGATTGCGGTCTTATGTCTGATAGCTTACTATTTAGCCGAATGAGATGTGTTATTGCTTGGTAGGCTACTATTGGATAAGACGGTGCAAGTGTTTGAAATTTTTAGGATTACCTAAAATCCGCAGGGGCCGATTCACTTTTTTCGAGATAAAAAGTAGCCATTGAGTGATTGATTAACTCTTCGTTATCTACACTAAGTATTACATACAGAAAACCCCTAAGTAATAGATGTAACAACTCGCGAACTTATCACTAAAAGCAATCTCTTCCAGGTAACCTTAAGACGGATAAATATTAAAAGAAGAGAAAGATGGGATGTGTCATCATATGAACATTTCTTGTTGTATCGTCATCAGCCACCTTGCTAAGTATTTCTCAAGTCTAGTCTACTCAGTTGTTTAAATTACTAAAAATATGTTAAATTTCCACAGCAACAAGCCGCTCTGATGGTCGCGGCAACGGCGCAGGGCTACATCAGTCCCATGACTGCGCTCGCGTCACACGCACTCAACGGAATGGCGAACTCTGTCGTACCTCCCACATCTGGTAACTACAACTCAATCCTAGAAAATAATTCCCGAACACATACGCCTACACTTAGATGTAGAAACAACAATGAATAGAAAGCGCGAAAATAAAAAGACGGTTTTATTCACGTTCTTGCTAAAATGTCCCGATTGTTTGAAATAAACAATACCATCTTTGGAGAAAACAATTATGGAGATACGTTTCTCCTTAATTTTTTTTTTGGAAACAGACCCAAAAGGAAATGTATCTCCATATTTGTTTCTTTAAGAAATGGTAACTAAAAAAACCGGCCAAGTGCGAGTGGGACTCGCGCACGAAGGGTTCCGTCCGTTCCGCACGAAGGGGACCGTTGTATGGGAGCCTCTCTTTAATATTTATTTTATTTTATTTTTAGTGTTTGTTGTTATAGCGGCAATAGAAATACATCATCTGTGAAAATTTCAACTGTCTAGCTATCACCGTTCTTGAGATACAGCCTGGTGACAGACGGACGGATGGACGGACGAACGACAGCGAAGTCTCAGTAATAGTGCCCCGTTTTTACCCTTTGGATACGGAACCCTAAAAACGATGTGAACATAAACATCAATCCCCATAGTCCCAGTTGACAAGAAAGCAATACTTAAGAAAAGACACGAGAAAACTCGAAAATGAGGTAGCCTCAGCTTCATTCGATCTAACTTAATTTTCAGATAACTTCTCCGGGCTGGCGATAGGCACAGGAGCGCAGCCTCTAAACGGAGCGCTACCCTCGCTGCCATCTCCGACCATGCCTGGATTTAACATGGCAGCTCAAACTGCTAACGGCCAGCCGCCTCCACAAGAAGTGGCCTACACAAACGGCATTCACCAGACATTCACTGGACGTAAGTACCCTTACCAACTATTCCATCACTACTCACCATCAAGCTGCAGTCGCTCTCTGTTACGATTCCACGCAGCAGAATTGGCGTAAGTTGCTCGCAGAGTAACTGGTATATTTACTCGTTTCCGGTTGGTATACGGTTAACAGCTTGCTTTAAAATGCTGCCTTTTCTTACATAGCTTTTTTTCACACCATATTAAAAGGTCGGTGGCTCAGTTTGTGGAAACTTTTGTTCAGATGAAGTGCTGCTGAAATTGTTTCTCGTCACGTTAATCCATGACACGATCATAGACAGATATCTCCAAAGAATTACTCTCTGCCTTTGAACGCTGTACCTATAGGCTGCGCCAAACTTTATGCGACACCCGAAAAACGCAGGACACCAGAGCACGGCGCATTAACAAATTTTAGGTGTTGGTGATAAGGGAGCTTGGCGGTATTACAATTCAGATTGGTCATAAAGTTTGGCGCGGGCACACAGTAATGCAAGCATTACTGTTTGGCGGCAGAACTGGCAGGGAGGTGGTACCACGCCCGGCGGACCCCGGAGTCGTTGCAGCACCCGCTGCCGTCGCCCACCATGCCCGGGCTGAACATGGCCGCTCAGACCAACGGGCAGCCCACTTCGCCAGAAGCTGTCTTCACCAATGGCATCCATCAGGCTTTCACAGGACGTTAGTATATAAGTAGTACCCCTGTATATGATAAATCCATTGGAAACCGTCAACATCACGCCACTTTAATATAGTTTTCCTTTGTTATATAAGCGTACCCATTAATAAATCTTCTAAACTTTACAATTATGTACAAACCCTTTAAAACTTCAAAAAGTTTGCATAGTGCACAAGAATCAGAACAGACGTCACGACTAGCTGACAACACAAGTGTTTTCCAAGCCAAGTTTATGCTTGCCGTAATTCTAAGAGGAAAGTCACTCCTTTCTCCAATCCCTTAAAGCCTTAAGCAATACTTAAAGCCTTACTTAAAGCAAGAAGGCGACTGTAGCCCGTTAGTATTTATTGATGCTATAAATGTGTGTTTTTATTTCAGCGGTATCGGTGACCGCACAGGGACTCCCGAACGGTGAGGCAGCAGCGCTTCAGCACGCTGCCTACCCCGGCATTCAGCCATTTCCTGGCGTCGGTGAGTGTCGTATGCCTGACCTTTCGTGCCTGCAAGAAGCCTTGACACTCAATATGAATCATACACATAGATTTTGCATCTGCATTTACAGCTTCAATTATCTTCATTCATTTCGTGACGCTTGGCAATAAAATTGAAGATTCATAGCTCGAAGGACCAGGAAATGCAACTGTACCATTACTATCTTGAGAAACTCAAATTGGAACAGCTACATTTTCTGTTTATCTTGGGAAGGTGTTAGTATATTCCACGGCTGGTAGAATGCACAAACATGATAGTATACCAATCATACTGTGGGGCACTAGTCAGAAGGTAAAAGAAACTCGAATCGCTGTTGTACTCTGTCGATCATTTAATTTTGTATTTCTTACAAACAATTTTTGCTATCTCCATCCATTATTAGTGTGCCCAGTTTCTAAAGTTACATCGAATGACGATGATGCGCGAGTGAGACGGCTTCTTGTTTGTCTCGCTCGCACACTATAAATATACGAGCGAGACCTTGCGCGCGCCAGTCTACGCGTGCCGCACGCACGCACGGGATGGTTGTCGTCGCTCTGCACTCTGCCATGCTTAACGATGCCGCTCGTAGTCACTACAATACGTATGGTACGGCTAAATTAGTGTGCAATGTCACCTTCACGCAGAATTCATGTTTTGTTCATTTATCATCGCAGCTTTAAATATTAAAAATTATTATAATACAGAAGCTGTAATCAATGTGGCCAAGTCGTTTCAATCAAAACATTTAATCGTAAACAGTTTTATCGATTCGTACAAGCTTAAATTTTTACATTCTTAAATGATTTCGAAGATTTGAAAAGTAAAACTGCAATATAGGATTTAAATTTACCAATGATAGTTGCAAAGTTATATGAAAATTTATTTGACCTTTAGGAAATAGTAATTTACGAATACTGAGTTCCTGATACTCCTGATAGTTCCTGATAATATTAACTTAACTCTATATCAGACATCGTAGTTTTGTTTTTTAAAATGAGTGCTTCTGTATTATAATCGATTTATTTTGATCAAAAACATTCAGCTTCTTTATTAATTCGTTTTATTTACGTAATTTTAATAATAAATACATATAATAGAACGTTCATATTACCTATTGGATATTGATATTGGCTAGATGAAGGTCATAGTTGGAAACTTGAGTAGCCAAAAATAGCTAAAAGGTATGAAGGTGGAAATCGAGGTCTTTGCCCTGCAATGGGATAATTACAAGCTGATAATATAAAATAAGGAGTTTTGGTGGGAACGCGGGAAGAGTCGTGTCGCTCCGTTGTATTTTCTTCCAAAACTAGTGTTTTGTCGAGTGTTTATGCATAAAAATGGTGGTGTTTTATTCATAAAGTGCCGAATTACAAGCGCGAGTGTGGGAAAATGATATAATGTGGTGAAACATGAGTTTTCGTGTTGCTTCCAAAACTCCATCGAAGCTTTGTAGTAAAGTTGCCACTACTTTACTAAAGCATGACTGGAATTAACTGACACGAACTGGACTTGACAAAGACGACTTTGACTAAAAGTAGCTACGATGGCACTTATTTAACTTGAAAATATATAATTACTTGACACTGGCAAATGCTAAAACGCGACGCCAAAACCAAAGAAAAAAAATATAAAATAATAATAATAAGTCTTGTAATTTTACCTAATTGATTTTATAGTGGCTTAAATGGGTTGAACAAACTTATTTTACACATGCCTTTCGATCTACAGCGATGTAGCTCAAATAATCCTAAACATACCCATTCATGCTTCTTCATTCAAAAGTAACGAACTTCATAAATAAACTTTCCATTCCTATTTCACCCTCTTAGGGGTAAAATTTTGAATAACGCCGATATATATACGTGTACATTTATTTCCAACCAGAAGTAGGTACGAATACATGTATGAAATTTCGTGCTTATTTGAAAATGACAAACTTCCATACATCCCTTATTTTAGACCGCTAAGAGGTTAAATATTCAAAAAGCCTTCCTTACTGGATGCTTACAACATTAAACGCACCAATGATAAATGCGGTGTACGCTTTGAATTTAATTAAATTTTAATGAATCAGTCACCTAGGAAAAGTAATGATATTTATACACCATGACTGGTGAGTCACCTACGATACTCGAGGACGTGATATTTGGCGGCTTTAATTTACAAAGAAAAAAAATAACAATAAAAATAAATAATATAATATTAATTAAATAAAATTTTTAAACATAAAAATTATATTAACTGACTAGGTAAACTTAACCGAATGTTATGTAATTAATTACGCAACGCATGGATACCGCGTGGACACACGAACTGGACTTTGTGAGGACGCTCGCGCCGACGACGGGCGGGCGGGACCAGCACGTACTTGTCGCGTGATCAAAGCATCATTATCAGCGTCGGGAGTGTATCCACACTTCATTTATTTATAGGGAATTTTGACCAAAAATTAAGTTCCCTGATTTTATTACATAATTATACCGAGAATCGAGTACATAGTACTTCAGTATCGTAGGTGTCTCACCAGTCATGTTGTAGATTACAATGATTATTATCGTATTTTACCTGATCACGCTTCCGTAGTATCATTAAATCGGTGGTGTGCATTTTGTCATTATCATGGCTATTTGTTTCGTTGCTTAAAGATGTATACTTATTTCATGTCTTATCAATTGACATGAGATAAGTAATCCGGAACTGCGTTGCCTCTGTTCTGGTAGATGTTTAGCATAATTTATAGCCTGATTACATGTTACTGCATGTATGTACGCAATGATAGGTGTTCATTGTGCCAATTAATGTTCGACAGCTTACCCAGCGGTTTATGGGCAGTTCCCTCAGCCCATTCCACCCCCGATGTCCACCATAGCGCCATCGCAGAGAGATGGTAAGTACACACAGACTAGACGTAGAGGAGCCAAACAATTTCTAACGCAAGGAGGACTGCCGCCATTTTCACTTCTCTGGTCTAATCTCTGATTATAGAATACTTCAAACTAAGAAAATTCAGTGAAACCAATCAAAATACAAATCAGTGAAATACAATCGAAAAACTTCGATACACATAATCTAGTGGTGAAACTTTTATGCAATTGTACCTATTGATAATATCTTATTGTATATCAAAATTAGTTATATTACAAAGGATATTAAAAAAATTCAGCCATACTTGAAAGATTTGAACAGAATTAAGATTTCTGTTAAATAAAAGTTTCAAACTATTCCAAATGAGATGTACTGTTTCACTGAATTTTCACAAGCTTACAAAGCTCTAGAGAGCTCATTTTCTGTGTAGTGTATTTTAAAATACAAACATAAATGTGTCAATTCAGCGTCTATATAAATGTGCTAACTGTATGAATGTACAATACGGTACAATCGATGGCATTATCTTTTCACATGCTTATCCAATGTTTATCACTTTCTACCCTTATATAGATGTGTTCTCTGTTCAGTGTTCAGTGTAATATCTGTTTAGTATAATTTTTATGGTTCAACCTTATATTAAGTAAACATATTTACCGAAAACGATAACACGAGAAAAGTAAAAAGAAACCCTGAATAGTTGTGTAGAAATCGAAACGAAAACAAGAATGCTTGTAATTTTGTCTGTTAATATAATTAACATTTCTATGACTAACGCCACCACTGCACTTATTACAAAAATTTTATTTTTGTACGTAGGTACTTTTCCGAAGAAATGTAGTAAGATCCAATTACAATTTTCCGATTGATTGACTAATGCGTAGAGAATTAAAAAAAACTATACAATATATTATAACTAAAACTATACAATATACCTATTATATTTTCTAACAATTTTTAACTCTACGCTTCAAAACATGGCTAACAAAGACTTCTTAACCCACCTAAGCCTGCTTCTCTGCTTACAAAGCCACGAATGCAGGTGTCGCCAGGCAGACCTGTAAGTGCTTTAAAGAGTTCATCGTGTTCCCAGGGTGTTCCATCTCGGGACCGGAGGGCTGCAACCTGTTCATCTACCACCTGCCCCAGGAGTTTGGAGACGCGGAGCTGATGCAGATGTTTCTGCCGTTCGGCAACGTAATAAGCAGCAAGGTTTTCATCGACCGTGCCACTAACCAGAGCAAATGTTTCGGTTAGTGGTTCATATTGTATTGTCGTGGATGTCCGATTTACACGATTCTAGTATAAATAGTGATTAAATTACGTTTCATTGTACTAAACAACGTGTAAACAGACATTTTAATGCTTCTATTTAACATAACTTAACTAATTTACTAAACATTATCAAGTTTATGCGTAAGTGGGTAACTTATCGACTTGTAACGGAGCTAAGTGTTGGTAATTTCTTACCGAGTTTTTATTTTATTTTATCGACAGTGGTAAATGGTAACCCCTTTTATTACCTGTCACTTTAGTGTAGGTATTATACTAAAGGTACATTTAGCTTATATAAGCTTGAAGTGTACATAAATAAAAAGTACTTAAGTATAAAGGTGGTAATTGTACTCATTATTTGTTTGGGGAATTTTTTAATTTGCCTTATACATTTATACTATAGGTAATTAAGTATATAACCTCAGGTTCCTTCTAGGTAAGCGTGTTCCATCTTAGACCGCATCGTTGCTTCACATCAGGCAGGATGTGGTCAAGCGCGAACCTATTCAATATAAAAAAAAAAACTTGCTGGTAATTTCCATATTAATAAAATAAAAGTAAAATTATTATAAACGCTTGTTAATATGACCATAACTATAAAATTACGACAAGAATCAGCTGCTTCATAAGTTTGATCAAAGGACAATGAACTTTATGAATGGAACAGTTTTTTTTTTCATTTTTTTAGAGTTGTGTCCATAGTAATAGTTGTTCATAATTATTATGAGTACTTATTTTTTTCTTTATTATAAATAGGGTTGCGTTTGGCCGCCATTTCGCCTAATGTTAAGCGAAGATGCGGTCTACGATGAAGCACACTTGCCTAGAAGAAACCAAATCGCTCGCGACTTAAGCACCCAGATATCTATCAGGGAACGCCCACTCGAGCAGCAAATTCCATTGTTTAGCGGTTCGCTTGATGAAGGTAGATTCGAACCGTTAAGTTCGAGTATTTGGAATTTCTACCACTAAGCGATGTCGCTTCTTAGAGGTCCTGGCTGTCCGATAAAAGAATGGGTAGGGTGAAATTAGGTCATGCAGATCTGTAGCTCACTCTCCAAAGTGTATTCGGTAGGAAACCGACAAACAAACTACTTTGCATCGATATTCCAGGCTTTGGGTTTATTTACAATTTAATTACCCCCTTCAGCTTAGTACACCCTATGCATATAATCCTGTGTAGCGAAAGATGTACGGATTTCGCATCGTGAAATTATACTTACACATTATGTATTAGGATTGAAACCATTTTTCACCCCTCCCGTTTCCCGCGCGTAGCCCTGCCTCTCTTCATCAAACGAATCTGGACGCACAATGATCTAGCAAGTTACTCGTATAAACGCCATTGTACTACTATCCATCCTACTATATCACTCACTCACTAAGATCGTGTAAACCAGGCATTAGACGCGTCTTATTGCAAGTTTTAATTTGATCGTCTCGAAAAAATAAACAGAATCACATAATTGGATACATTTCGAATTGGTTTGAATGATTTATTAAAGTACTTCGTTTAAATATGAAAGTTTCTTGTAATAAGACGGTTAATATATTAAATTTATGTATATGTAAAGTATAAGTAAAATTGCTTTAGCATGCACGAGCACGCATAATATACAACCTATAGTAGGTACATATAATGTAGAATAACTATAATATAAAAACATAAAAGATTTTTTGTGAATTTCACCATAAGAACATTGAGGGGCTAGCATGTCATCTTGCGAGATCAACATACTACATAATATATATGATCCGATAGTAGGTACAATGTGTAGAAAGTGGGACAACGCCCATTTACACGCCCCTGGCGGATAAATGAATACAACTTTTTTTTTGTTTTTGGCGTCGCGCTTTGGTTCAAGTGTCTCCATATTTTCTAAAAATCAAGTAAATCAAAGTCACACAAAGAAAGTCTAGATCGAGTCTGGTCATGCCAGGTCATACAACCTTCGATGTAGTCTTGAAAGAAATAAGAAAAGTTATGTTTCGCCACATTGTCACTTTTCATATTATATTACTTTTTGAATATTTTTAACTATCGAAAATGCACTAGTCGATTCTCGCAAATTTGTGCTAGAGCCACAGATGTACTTTTAGACCGAAATCAATCCACAAAATAATTATCTTTAGTAAAAATAACAGGGTATCCAAAAACCATATAACTAGATAACATACAGTACAGTATGTTTATATTTTTTGTGGACAAATATTTTTTGGATGATTTTCGTATAGTTGCTTTTTCAGCATGATCGACAACAGCGGTGGTTGAGCTAAACAGTTCGTGATTGCATTTTTCTAAGCACCAAAGCAAGTAACTAAGGTTATATCTTCATCAGGTTTTGTATCGTTCGACAATCCCGGGTCTGCCCAGGCCGCCATTCAATCAATGAACGGGTTCCAAATAGGCATGAAGCGTTTGAAGGTCCAGCTGAAGAGACCCAAAGACGCTAATCGGCCTTACTAACCCACAACGCCGTCCCCGCGCGCATATTTCGTGCCATTTGTAAGTATATCTTGTTTTTTCAATCCAAAGCCTTCCTTTTCATTCAGCTCTCTCTCTCTCTTTCTATACCAATAGCAAAAAGACTATTCACAATTGTTTGTTATCGCAAATCATTAGGTACTTCCAGATATACCCTCGTTTACCCAACAAAAAAACAATAAACAGTAGAAGAGAGCAAATTTTAAGTTTATAATTTGGCTTTATATTATTATGTTAAACTTATTAGACAAACGAAACTCTTTCCTGATGGTAAGAGACAACACACGTCCGTGAGCATTGACACATGCTTCGAATAAAACTAATCTTTTTTTTTTTCTATTTGTCATGTACAAAACGTGATGTTTGTTTCAGATGAGAGAAGCTCTGTTCTTCCGGCTCGAGGCGCGCACCTTTGCGCATTATCAACAATTCTAAGGAATTTAAACCCACGTTGATAACTAGCGAATATCATTATATACTTACGTCAAAGTGGGAAGTATACTAAATTAGTTTAAATTAATTTATTGACGCGTAGATGCTTCATTAATCATTGAATTACTCTATTATATTATTATATACAATTTATTAACTTTGATTAAATTATTATTATTATAAAAAATGACGTTATAAAAATTTTGTCATTTTGTCATCTTTCTATTATTAAGTAAAATTTAACTGAAAACTTTTAACGTAAATTATAATTATATAGTTGCTTTTAATAAGCCAAAAGAATTTATATAAATTGTAAGAAAAATGTATTTTAATTATTGTATATTATGAAACTTCGTCGGTGGGCGTGTGCAGGTATCTTTGTCTCGCTCTGTTGTTTGGCGCATCGGAGGGTAGCTATAAAAGCAAGCGTCTTTCGGACGCACCGGTTGGTCCTTCGAGCCTGTACATGGTCCTTAGAGCCGACAAAGACGCATGCGCGGCGCCGACACGCGGTTACTGTTGTCTCCTGCTACTAACTCACACTAATGTAAGAGGATAGATCAATATTGAAAAAGTATATCCTATATTTTTGTTAAATTTTATTGTGTGTTGTTCCGGTAAGGTATTGCGCTGGGTAGTACTGCGAAGCATTTAATGTTATGTAAATATATATATATATACTTACCAGTTTTGTTATCGTTTAAATCGGACTAGGCAATTCACTCCAACTATTAGAAAAAATTGGTCTATCGACTGTCCGCTTCGGATAGTCTAAAACTATTTCAAAATTCCCCAACGAGGGTTAAGTTCTTGGTACACCCAGCTTGGTACAAAGCTAAATGTTAGTGAAACAAAGTTGTTAACAAAATTTTAATGTTGTATTTAACGCTGTGTACAAATCAAAGTGCACTTCAACAAACTACATACTTAGGCCTTCGTTCTGAAAGATCATGACTGTTATGTGTTGTAAATTCCAATATGGGCTGTGATATAAAATTTAAAATATCGACATAATGGATTGTACAGGCCGTTCGTATAATTGCATTTGTGTGTTACGCTCTTTTGCCTTTCGCATCCTGTGCGATCTAACATCACTTCCGATACCAAACGAGTTATTTTGATTTCTGTGGAATCATCCCTTTAGAATTTCAAGCATTACCAAACCGTTATATTTTAAGTAATGGTATGAGGACGAGACAGTATTTGTATAATGACACCGTGAGAAGCTTCAATGTACGTCTAAACACCAAATATCGAGTCGTTTTTGAATGTTTTACACTGATAAAAATACCTATTTTTGTACACACAAAGAAGGCATTCGAAAACGGCTTAATATCCAAACACGTTAAAATTCAGCGTTAGATCGTAGAGAGTGCGTGAGGTACCCTCAACTCGCTAAATTGCGACGTCAATTCCAAAGAGCTCGCTTTCATTGTCCCGTTTCGTGTCAGTGTACCTGTGTACATATAACATATATAACTATTCGTGTTAAGGTGTTAAATACAATAAATGTGACTGTATAACCAGTATCAGGAGGCAACAGTCGAGCATCGCGTACTAACAAAAATTAGCGTAATTACTATACATACCGAACAAAATAGTTTATCAAAAGTACCAATAAATATAAAACTACATGTATATAGTCAGATGTATTATTAAGTGCAAGAATTAACTGAAAATTGTGAACGAGCTTTGACTATGTCGCCAGCCGTTCTACAGATGCTTTAACTGTAGATTTCATACTAGCTCTCGATTCTCGCAGTGTAAGGCGACCGGATTCCTTAGGGTAAACGGGCGGCTGGCGACCACGGACATGCTACGTACCGCCAAACGCTCTTGTCTAATGTCACGCTGATCGATCACAAATGCGAAAGAACTTACACTTTCCGTGTAAGATATCTTTCCAACTGTAAATGTCGTTAACTGTAGATCTGTACTAAAATTCACACCAAATATTGCGGCAAATTTATAAAGCTATCCTTTCTGGACGTGTTACAGTTCAAAACTAGATGGCGCCAGTAACGCAAATAGGTCGCAACGTTTGTTTCCATTTTAAAAGGAATTGAATGTAATTTTGATTGTTTGGTGTCAATTTTAGACGTAAGACAAGAGGTTTAAAGTACTTCGCACGACGTCTTTGCCGCGGGGCCGTCTCGCACCGCCTCTAGTCAAATATTCACTCCCACTAAATATTTTATATTTACACAAACAAATTATATTATATTCATATAATATTCTAGTTTTAGGCAATTATAATTTACTAGTAAGCCAAGTGTAGTTACGAACCCTCATTTTAAGTAATTGTAGTTCTATTCACTTAACTCTCTGTGTGCAATACTTTGATACGCTTTTTGAGATACTATTTACTTTGTTTTGCGTTTTATTTTTGTTACGGTTTTGAGTTGGAATCGGTAGTTAGTTAAGTTTTGTTTCCCCGACTCTAAAGCCGGCCTCTTTAACTATAAGAACGTTGGGCGCGTGCCCGTAGCGGGTAGTATTGTATTTCGGCTTTAATCGCGGTAAACCCCTTTCCCTGCGCGTTAAAAAAAATTCGTCTGAATTGAGTTGCCAATAAGGACGTTCATATATTCAAGAGGGAGGGGGTTTACGTGCAACCATCGCAAGTAGAGGTAGCGTAGTAGCTACACCACGACATAGATCATAATGTGGACTGCAATGATGAATGCCTTGTTTTAACACTCATAAGATTAAAAGCAATACTTTTTGCGTGATTTTATTTTCTAACTCGGAAAATGAAAACTATATTGCAGTTTACTTTTTGTCAGCATTCATTATGATCCGTGTCGCCTAGTATCCACTAGCCGTTGCGCGCGCACGCGCTTGTTAGATAGAGAATAATGTGACGTGTCCGGGTCGGAGAACAAGGTTGCTCTTGCGCACAAAAGCCGAGCTCGAGTCGATGAGTTAGCAGAGGCGCTGGCAACAAGAGACGTGAACACAGCATTGTGAACCATTGAAATGAATCTTATATCTTATAACAAACGGTGAAATATCCAATATCATGTCTCAAAAGCACGACTTTGGTACAACTTATCGTGATTTCGAGGCTTCTGCGTGTCTAACCTATAACCAATTATGAACTAAATTCAATCGCTTTATTCTAATATTATCGCGCCTGACACAATACGGTCATAATTATGTTCACGTTTGCATTTAAAATTATGCTGCATGTTTAACGTTATAGGGTTTAAATTTCAATGAATCACATTCCGCTGTGCACTAATTTCTAGTTCAATAGTAGCGCGCCTTAGAAGTGCAGCGACGGCGGGGCGCCGCGGGAGAGATGGACTTTAGACAGAACTGCGCAGCACCCTTACTGAGATTAACGATGCCAAATGAGAGATTTGTCTACTTAGAGTGTCTCACCTCACGGATAATGTAGATTTTACGAGCCCGGACCCCATTAGGCGCCGTCCGGGTATACTTTACGGATAAAAATTAAAAACCCCTTACATATTATATCGCGAAGACGCAAACGTTTGTATAAATTAACGAGTCCCACAGGATGTCACGATTGCCCGAAAGTGATCTAGGATACAGGGTATGCTTTGCAATTATTTAAACGTGTCTAAATGTTTCCCGGCAGATGTCGCGTCGCATCTGCCGCCCGCTCGCTCGGGTCTACTAGTCTGTCGCGACTTTTTATACTTCTCGTATCGAGGTCTCATCTCGCCGTCGACTCATTATCTTCCTTATACCTTCGCTCATTAAATGCGTTTTCCTTTACCGAGTATCCTCACTTATCATCAGAGTGCGAGCGTTCGGCCACCGCGGTGCCCGCGACTCGTAGGTATTGTAAAATAGGTAAATTGAATTGTTCGCCGGGCGGCCGCGGCGGCGGCGGGGCATCCGCGTCTTGCGATATCCGAAACTAAATTTAGTATTACGAGAACGAATTTCTTAAACTATTTGAATTCTGAAATTTTATAAAATTATATCGGTCGCATGGAGTCGTCGCTCGTGAGGGGTCGGACCGTCGGCGAGCGGCCGTGACGCCTTGCCTAGGCGGATAGAGAACGGCCGTGACGCCTTGCCTAGGCAGATGAAGACGGCCTTGACGCCTTGCCTAGACGGATAGAGGACGGCCGTGACGCCTTGCCTAGGCGGATAGAGGACGGCCGGGCACCGCTCGTACGGCCGCGCCGTCCGCTCTAGTTAGTACGTAAGATGATTGCCAATATTTTAAATCTGAAGAAACAAACTTTAGTATTTGGAATAACTAATCATATATCTATTTATATAATAAAGATATTGAAAGAAGAGCGCATAGTGCTTTTATGAATTGTAGATTCTAGTATTGAAACAAAAACTAGTCATATCTTTTTCTGTTATTTTTTTTTCTATCGCTTAGCATAGTTTAGCTTCAAGCACGTTCGTATACTTTCTATTTACCGTACTTACACTTATTTGTACTTAGATTGTTGTTTTCCTTTCTAAATTCTTAATCGACTTTTAAGATTTGAATAGTTACTTACGTCTGTACATGTACCTATCTATTATGATAATCAGATAATTTTTAAGTACAATTTACTTATTACTCTATAACATTGTTTTCGGAAGTTTTTCATAAGTTATCCAGAATATTGTTACCAAGATTAATCCTTATTTAGGGTATGCCATCGGTATAGAATGATAGAGTAAAGATTAACCCTTGCGCGGTATATGGTGATGGAGTTACCATAGGGGAGTATTACGAGAGGTTTTAGATATTGTATTACTCTCATAGATTGCTAAAGAAAGATTGTTAAAAGTTGTTGACGATATATTGAGCCTAATTTCAAACAGTCAGATTAAAATTATTCAAGGAAATCCTTAATATGCCTACAGAGCCAAAGACGCCAAAAGCGTTAATCAAAACCGACACAACGCGACGGAAATTAATTTCAAAAGCGTTGGTTCTCATAAGCACTGTTGGTTATATTGACGCTATTGGCCTTATTAAAAACTAGTACAATAAATGAGCTCAATGTATTGTCAAATTAGATAAAATGGCCGTCCGATGTACTTGTACAAGCGTTGCAAGATTCCGGTGTCGGAGTTGACCGCTTGCTGGGTTATATTAGTTCCTACCCCGCGGGTATATGAATATAACACTACCAGACGTCAAGTATTTTATTTTCAAAAGGTTTATTCTGAACTCTTGACAAGACCATACACACCGTACAGACCATATAAACCGAGGTGCGATGAACACAAAAACGAGATAAAGAATTAAAAAAAAAACATTTGGTACGTTTTGTTGTGGATGTGAATTATGATTCAGATCGATCCAGTAATCTAATGAACTTGATCAATCACTGTTCAGAGATAAATATGTATGACTTTTCTTTTTTTTTTTGAGACGACTCGCACTCTCCTGTCAACTCGTCGAAACGTCGAGATAAATAAACTAACTTTATAATATTTTATGCGCGATTTAAGACCCGGTCATAATAATAATGACGTGTTTAAATCGCAAAACTTTAAAAATTACATAGTAATATTATGTAAAAGTACCTGGATCGTAATAAATACTTTGAACAATATATTAATCTATTCTCACAGTGATGATAGAGGTAGCCAAGAGGTCGGAATATAACCATAGCGCCAGTTACTGTAATTGTACATAATGACGTCATATCTTTAGAGCTTACTAGCCTTTTGCCCCGGTTTCGTCCGGGCGGTTATCAGGGTCGCTGTTAATGCTAAGGGGAATCATATTCATTACACGTTTTTAGACGCGCCTAATCTGAGCCCGTGCTCTCTCAATGGTGGTTTTACTTTGACAGCTGTCAATTTAAATTTACACTTACTACTGGGGCAAATGTGAATTTGTTTTCCTAGGTGGTATACACAGGTCAATAATAAATTGATGTCAGAAAACATCAAGAACAATTAAATTCTACCAAGTTTTTCTTAGAAGCGAGTGACTCGACTCGCTTACTCGACCTGTGCAAACGCCGCCTAGGTAAGCCATATCTGGGTTCTTATTTTATTTTGGTGAGTAAACTCGTGTACCGTTGATTAAAGAAAAGTTAAACCATTTCAAAATTATATTGTACCACAGATATTTAGCTTGTTCCTTAGAAACTAACTAAGCCTTTTTATTAACAAAATGCAGATGTATAAAAAAATACTATAAAAATAGTTCTGTTTTTGTATAACTGGTCGCTTTACATCAACCATCGTAAGATAAGCCTTCTGTAAATATCAAAAATATAGTTTTAATAATACATGTGTATATGATATAGTTACCTCCATCAATACTTATTTCTAATTATCCCTAAGGCTTATTTTCCTTCTTTCTCTTTAAGTAAATTTTACTATATTAGGCATCATAATATTATGAGGGAACTATAGCGTGACCAAATAAACAATGTTTATGCATTGTTCTGGATAACTTATATTTAGGAGTGAACAGTTACTCGATTCGCTACGTAACTTCATCTCTTATTACACAAAGAACAAGTGCCATATTCAATCGGAGCCAAAGTTACGAAGCGAGTCTGTAGGGGATCTAGCTGTTTACGTACTAAAGTAGTTTAGAATAAAGACGCCAGTCGGCTATGTCACTCTGGCTGTGGAATAAAATGTACGATATACTACGCGATGAAAACGTAGTATGATCACCAACGGAATAGTGTTTATCAATGCAATGTACCTGTGGCATAAGGTTGAAAATCGGTCAACACACGATGTGACATAGTCCGATTTGTGGTCAGCGGTACCCTTCATCGATATCGAGCCAAAAGGTCCGCACTCCTAGGCGTTTGTGATATACGCTTTTGACGATCGTCCATTAAACCTACATTATGTATATGACATGCCATTATAAACCTTACGTTGTGAGAATGAAAGGTCACTATCCGAAAAATCATTGTATTTTTGATGCCGTACTCGTAAGATAGTTTTGATTTGAAAGTTTATTCTGCCGCTAAGTGTTATTAGATACTTTCTCGAAGCCGTCGCGTCGCGGCATATAGAATTATGATATCAAAGCTGTCCAAGCGGGCTCAGTGTCAATGAACTATACCACTCGGCCCCACGATATACATATTATAAGAGATACAAATAGTATAGGTTTTATAAGCTGTGACAGTTCGCCACTGCATCCTGGCATTCGCATCTAGCCATAGACTCGACAAACGTACATTTTCATAGATTATAAATAAATGTATCTAGGTTACAGAACAGATTCAATATGCATATATCGGTGTCACACGATAGTTTAAGGTGTCTTACTATCTCGTTTTATAAATGTTACTTAAGCTTCCTTCATGCTGGTAGTCGGGTGTGTAACTGGAAGTATTCGTGCGTACTTTAAGTGTCCGTTAAGTAAGATGTTTTGTCCTTGTCTATGGCTGGGTTGATACTGTATTCGTCTTCGTTTCGCACTGATCTAATGAACTATTTGCATAGATAGACCGACTTTGAAACCTTCAGTGTGTTTAGCTAGCAATTTATTGAAATGTTTGTTCACATTATGATTGTTATACAGTTTGCCAAAGATTGTAAAGTGATGGATATATCACTTACGTCGCTAGTTAATTGTTCTTTTAGTTATAATATTGATTATTTATAGACTTAGGGCATTCTTTAGCCGAATCTGATATATGTTTTCGTTACAAATAACTATGAAACTAATACAATAAATAAAAGCCTACTTTGCATTCGTTTAGTTAAATGACTTTACCTATTATCGAGTTAAAAAATGTATATCGCTGATAAAATTCAAAACTAAATTACTATTCAATTATTTATATATATATTATATTATATTATACACTTATTACGTTTAGTATGCTAGAAATTATGAGGAATGATAATAAATAATTTTAATTATATTAGTTTGGTGTTTTATTTTATTAAAAACATAACCTCAAGTAAATAATAATAATTATTTATACAATACATTACAAATTTTAAAAATATGATTCTGACCCAATAGGTCATACTGAATACGTAATCTGAAAGAGATAGCTACACAATTTACACATACATTTCGTGTGAGTAATCGAAACAAATTTATAAGCTTTGTCTCTTTTACTCTTTAAGCTTTTTACCTTGCTATCCCTATCACAAACCAAATCAGGCGCCTGATGCCATTTGAAACTACACAAGCTAATGTCATATAGACTTTTTACTAAAATAATCGGTTATTTTTCGGCTTACCCTCTTTTTCAGTTCCGTAGTTGGGTCCGATTGTGTCGCATCAACCCCGTCAAATGACGTATTTATATCACCTATATCGACTTTACTAGGCGCAAACGGCGATGCATTAGTAACGGAAAGGTTTAACCTTTCGCTTGGTCCGTCCAACTTTTGCATCTCTTCGATCAACTTTGAAGGACGGCATGTACAGTTTTTTTCTTGCTTCGCTATGTTTGACGTATCCTGTTTCTTTTTAACTTCGGACAAATTTTCATCGTCTTCCGGTGAAGCGAACATATCTGGAGAATCTTTGGCTGCTTCTTTCTGAAGTCCGCTGGTAGACGTGACGTCATGAAGTGACGTTTCCGACGCTGTACTCTGGAATTTTACACGAATTTCGATTGTTTTTTTTTATGTAGAAGGACGATAGTTACGCTCTTCTGATGGTAAGAGGTAACGCCTGGTCATGCCATTGGAGCGATACATAGAACTTTGAGTAACAAAACAAAGTCCAGGTCATTGCTGTTTTAGCACTAATTACTTTGGAGACATTCGATGGTTGGTCTCAATATCCCTGTAATTATGCTAGCTGCGGTATCTTTCAAAGCGGAACACATTACTGCTTAGCGGCAAAATACCCAATATAGTGGATTTTCTTCATCGTTTTTGGCATAGAACATTATGCATTGACCAGTGTTTTAATATTTTCAAGTAATCCATAAAAAATTAAGTTTAATAAATCAAAGTTACACAAGTCTTGGTCGAGTTCGGTCTTACCCTAGTAAAGTTTTTTTTTTCAATTTAAAAGTAATGAGTTGAACGAGACGCTCAAAGTAAATACCTGCACTTTCAACAGACGACAGATTTTCAACTTGAGGGTAGCTTAAGCTAGCCAGCCGAATACTAAACAGTACCTTTCATGGTGGTAGGGTACTTTCTAGTACTCGGCTGGCTAGCTACCACCCTCAAGTTGAAAATCTGCCGCCAAGCATCTAACGGTGTGTTCCGGCAGCCTCACTTGAGAGTCAGTTCCATTCCAGACTAGGTGTGCTTTACCATCTTCGACCACACCTTCACTTAATATCAGGTGAGCTGTGGTCAAACACCTAGACTGTCGACCATTAAAAAAAAAAAAAAAAACCCTACTACTACGCTATGGTTTCCTCACGACGTTTTCCTTCACCGGCAGCACAAGCTCATTGTTAGGGTTAGAACCCACGCCACCCAGCGTGTGATCTGACCGCGCAAACCTATCATAGCTACAAAAAATAATAAAGGTGTGGTCAAACTTACAATGTCCATTCTATCCAGTTCTTTCGGCCACTCATCAGGACTTTTGTGCGTGTTTTCTTCCGATGGTGGTTTTTTGTCTTCAGGTTTGTTCTCGGATGATTTACTCTTGTCATCTGATAACTTTGTCTTCTTATCCCCGTCTCGGAGTAGCTGGTGTAAGAACGCGTGAAGCTGTGTGTACCGCACGTCCGTTTGAGAGAAACTAATTATATACTTGTACAGTTGACCTGAAAGTTATATGACAATTTGTCTATTAGATTCTAATTAGTATAGTTACTCTACTGCCCTGGTAGCTTATTTGGTAGAATATCTGCTTCAACAGCTATTTTTGTTTCTTTTTTCTTTGTGACTTTTGTCATTACTGACATGTCAGTCCCATCGATCTAAAACTATTTAACATACTAATAAAAACATCCAAATAATACTTCTGCCTAGTATGAGGCTCGCTGATGCTTCAGCTTTAAGAGCTATAAGGTGTGGGTTCGACCACCCCCCAGAACAAATATTTGTGTGGCTATAAATGTTTGTTCTGTCTGGGTATACTGTATGACAGTGTATGTATTTACAAAAAAAAGTATACAAGTATTTCATCAGTAATCTGGTTTCCATAATACTGGTTACCTAGTTTGGGGCTAGATGGCGTTGTGTGACATGTCCAACGATATTTATTTACTTATGCGGGATTACTCACTTTTAATTATGTCGGAAATTGCAACCATAGTTTTGACCACATCCCGTGGCAAACAAAGACAGAAAGTTTCGAAACGTCGCACACACAAGATCGTAAACCGCATCTTCACTTAACATCAAGTTTTTTTTTAATGTTGAAGTAATGAGACGAAACAAATGCTTCCCTGATAGTAAAAGATAACGCATGTCCATGACCACGTGACAGGTCTGTTGGCTCATAGGTAGTATATCTGCTTCAAGAGCTGTAGGGCGTTTCAAGTTCGATTCCCAACCAGGACAAAGATTTTGTAATATCAACAAATGTTTTTTATATGTCTGGGTGTTCTAAATAAAAGACAAAGGGCGTGGGTTCAATAGCCAACAATAAGCTTGAGCTGCCGGTGAAGGAAAATATTATAGCTACCACTCAAGTGGAAAATCTGCTTCCAAGCACCTTAACATTGTGTTACGGCAATCTTACTTCTACAGTTCTTATTCTAAGCCAGTTTGGCTTCACCAGTTTCAAAGTAATCCAAAATAGCTGCTAAAAGTAATTTAAATATGTAAAACTATTATTGTAGTTTAGCGTGTTACAGGGGTGACATAGTCACTGACTAAACTCTTTATATCAAATAAACATTTTAAAAAAGACCACTAAATATTAGATGAGCTGTGGTCAAACACCTAGCCTGTCAACCAAAAAATAAAGAACTCACCGACAGTAACGTTATATCTCGCCAACAGATTATAAATGCCAATGACGTCGTCTCTGATCTCCATGTCTTTGAAGGTGTAATACGCCATAGGCCTCTTAGCGTGTGCGCAGGCCATCATCTGTATGAGCGACTTGAGTTGGGCGGAGCCTCCGAAGGCGCCGCAGCCCCAGTTACCGGTGGCTACTCCGGGGAAGTTCAGACTCGTTGATTGAGGGTCGGTAGCGAATGAAAAACCGATCCACGCCTGGTAAAAACCAACAACGTACTTATAAATTTGATGTAATTTTAAATAACAAAGATCTAACAAAGTGAGTCAGCAATGATGTGTGCGATGTTTGGGTTAATTTTTTATTGTCTTGTTTTTTTTTGATGCGAGCCGCTTCCAACCGGTCTTTATGAAAGTCAATGGGGGAGGCCTATGTCCAGCAGTGGACGTCCTACGGCTGAAATGATGATGATGATGATGATGTCTAACCTGCCTTTCTGTTTGTATTATAACTACTTGGTAGTAGGTCTCCTTAGCAGAAGGTCGTCTAGGTACGTACCACCGCAGTACCAGATATTCCGCCACCAAGCAATAGTGTCAACATTACTGTGTTCCGGTTTGAAGGGTACTGCAGCTACCAAAGTTACTGGGATGTCGAGATTAACGATTTGTAGCGATGATAGCTCAGTGGTTAGCGCGGTAGGTTCGCATGCCGAAGGGCGTGGGTTCAAACCCCAACAATGAGCTTAAGCTGCCGGTGAAGGAAAACATCGTGAGGAAACCATAGCATGGTGGTAGGGTACTTTCTAGTACTCGGCTGGCTAGCTACCACCCTCAAGTTGAAAATCTGCCGCCAAGCATCTAACGGTGTGTTCCGGCAGCCTCACTTGAGAGCCAGTTCCATTCCAGGCTAGGTGTGCTTTACCATCTTCGACCACACCTTCACTTAACATCAGGTGAGCTGTGGTCAAACAACTAGCCTGTCAACCATAAAAAAAAAAAAAAACCCCCATCGGACATGCCCTGGACTTTGTTTTGCTACTCAAAGTTCTGTGTATTGCTGCAATGGTCATGGATAGCCGTTATTTCTTACCATCAGGTGACCGTATAGTTCGTTTCATTACATTTACATTAAAAAAAAAACAATATAAAAAATATATATATCGTAGGACATTACATACAGCGCCATCTGACCCCAAACTAAGCAAAGTACTATGGGAGACAGATAACTGATAGAATACTTAAAATACTTTTTTGTTGTAAATACATACTTATAATACGTACAGTACACCCAGACACAGAACAAACATTTTTGTACCACAACATGTTTATCCTGGGTGGGAATCAAACCCACGCCCTGCGGCTCTTGGAGCAGACATACTACCAATACCAATGAACCAACAGAGCTGCCAATGAATATAATTAGTTAGTTTCATAATTTGTTATAATTTATTTTACAATTGTTTGACATCATGGATTCATTTTATACATTTACTTCATTTTTAAAGACGAAGTTTACAATACAACTAACTCAAATTTTTTGACAAGTCCTTATGGGAGCACTTATAATATTTAATTTAGTTAGTTTTCATGAGTTTAACTTTTTGGACAATAAAGATTCTATTTTATTTCGACATTATTATTATATTTATTATATTATATCGACAGCCCTGTTGGCTCATTGGTGGCATGTCTGCTTCAAGAGCTGTGGGGCGTGGGTTCGATTCCCCCCCAGGACAAGCATTTTGTGACATAAAACCAAATGTTTGATCTGTGTCTGGGTGGTTATAAGTATGTATTTACAAAAAAAAAAAATATTTAAGTATTCTATCAGTTATCTGACTTCCATAGTACAAGCTTTGCTTAGTTTGGGGTCAGATGGCGCTGTGTGTATTGTCCTACGATATTTATTTATTTATTATTTATTTATTTTAACTTTTTATGTTGTTTTTTTTCCTGTACTAAAACGTATGTATATACATATTTAAAACTTAAACATACACCTGGACGGCACATCTTAGGCACTGTCCCTGCAACACGAAAGACCCAGCACCTGCACTGTTATACCATTGAAATCTAAGATACACTGTTTACAGTGACGATTACAACAACCACAATTTCGCTTAGTACAACCGTTTTACCTTGTTGAGTTCTCTAGTGATCATTTCCTTCCGGTACTCCTGTGCTACATTGCTGTAGGGCAGAGCGTCGATGGCGAGCACGGCGCACCGCCGCCGATGCGACGAGTCCATGGGCGTCGGGTCCGCGTAGTTCCCCGTCCAGTGGAAAGTGTGACCGTAACCAGAGTATGTGCTATAGCGCTCCGTCCCTGGGAAAATTTTGGGAAAAACGCATTTGGAGCTCTAGTCTTTTAGTAGCAGCACGTTTTTTTTTATGCTTGACAGGCTAGGTGTTTGACCACAGCTCACCTGATGTTAAGTGACGGTGTGGTCGAAGATGGTAAAGCACACCTAGCCTGAGGCTACTGGAACACACCGTTAGATGCTTGGCGGCAGATTTTCAACTCTCGTGTGGTAGCTAGCCAGCCGAGTACTAGAGAGTACCCTACCACCATGCTATGGTTTCCTCGCGATGTTTTCCTTCACCGGCAGCTCAGGCTCATTGTTTGGGTTTGAACCCACGCCGTTCGGCATGCGAACCGACCGCGCTAACCACTGAGCTATCATCGCACGTAGTCTCTATTCAACTTTATTTTATGAAACTAATTCGAACATTTGTCTTTCTATGCGGTAGTTTATTTTTAATACGTTTTCAAACTTTTAATAGCGATGACGTCATGACGTAGGCTGAATATGTATAATATGCCTTTGCCATGTAAAACAAAAAAGTATACAAAGCTATTTTGACATATTTGATTAATTTTGACAATTGACACCAAGTTTTTTGTATGTAATTTGCCCCATCGGGCAGGCTAAAGCTGTAAAGCCATACTGCCACGTATTCGGTTTTTACAATTCATGAGATCACAAACAAATCTTTCATAGCATCATAAAAGCGATATCAGAGTCCAAATAACGAAGTGTATGGACGAAGTTGTTATGCCTGCTGTTGAATTGACATTGAAATCTTGTTTTAGTTTGCCGTTGCATTTTTTTATTCAGTAAAAGTAGCCCCTATTAGATGACGTCATTAGAGGACAATTGCAAGAAAAGTTTTATTTTATGTACTTTACCAAAATACATCTCATTGTTTAAAGAGTTTTAAACGTAAAAATAATGTATTATTTCGAAATGGTTTTGGTAAAGTTTTTTTTTCCTTTAAATACCGAATTGCGCTTGCTGCAGTATCTTTCAAATCAGAACATAGAAAAATTGTGTCCGAATATTCGGCTGATCAGGCAATATGGCGGTCAGACTCAAGCCTATTGAGTAAAAAAAAAGTACCTATAATAAGAAGAGCTTCGTTGGGTCGCAACATCTCAGTGAACAGCATCGACACGAGCAGCTCTGGGCTGATCACGAATCTTATCTCTTCCTGCACGCAGCCTTGGTTGAGCACTCCTCCTCCAAGGAACCTGATCATAGAAACAGCTACGTTATCCTAAGTACTGCATCTGACTTTTACGATGGGCGCGCATTAAAAACAATATAAACCCCCTGGGGATTATTCGTCCTCCATGCCAGACGTCCAAGAAAATCTGTTCCACTATTCTAAGATCGCCAGCTCTTTTCTAGTTGATGAATGTGAACATCATCCACAGGATAAAGTCGAAATTTGGTCTTTTTTTATGGTTAACAGACTTGGTGTCAATACAAACAAACAAAATTTTTTTTTTCCTTAATTAAAAATTTAAAAATTTTTGTTGTAAAACTTAAATCTTTCCTCTATAAAAGATGTAGGTGACAACTGTAATAGTTAGCCATTATGATATTGCAGACTTACTTGTAGCTGTCAATTTGCTCTATAAAACGTCACTTTATTCTATTGTCAATAATTTCCGCGGCGCATAAGTAAGAATTTTTCAAATTTTTCACAGCTTGGGTTACATAATTGAATTTTCCATACGGATACCTAATTGTTTTTTAAATAAAATATAGCCATGTCCATCACGGATAATGTAGCATTCTAATAATGAAAGAATTATTAAGATCGGTCCAGTAGTTTCGGAGCCTATACAATACAAACAAACAAATAATCAAATCTTACCTCTTTATATATATGTATATAGACAAACATTATGAAAAATTATGAAAAGGGGATGTAAATCAATGTGTATTGATATAAACTGACTTGTTAGCGAAGTCGACTTGTATTAGGCCGTCAGCGTCTTCGATGGTGTTCTCTGGGTCGACGTGGAGCGGCAGCGTCGCCAGCGGCGCTGCGGAGTCGGGCCAGGCGGGGCACCGACGAGGCGGGACCGAGCGGCGGGAAAACGTCACAACTCCGACCCCCACTGTGCTGCAAGCACAAAGCCGATGTAGATAAACATAACAAACCACATTAACATTATACATGCATGAGTTTGTTATGAGTAAGAGTATGTGTTATGAGTTTGTTGTCGGTTGGTTTGTTTTTTTTTTTTTTTTTTTTATAGCTGACAGTCTAGGTGTTTGACCACAGCTCACCTGATGTTAAGTGACGGTGTGGTTGAAGATGGTAAAGCACACCTAGCCTGGAATGGAACTGGCTCTCAAGTGAGGCTGCCGGAACACACCGTTAGATGCTTGGCGACAGATTTTCAACTTGAGGGTGGTAGCTAGCCAGCCGAGTACTAGAAAGTACCCTACCACCATGCTATGGTTTCCTCACGATGTTTTCCTTCACCGGCAGCTCAAACTCATTGTTGGGGTTTGAACCCACGCCCTTCGGCATGCGAAGCGACCGCACTAACCACTGAGCTATCATCGCTACAAATGTTTGTCTGTTGTCTGTTTGTTGTTTGTTGTTTGTTGTTTGTTGTTTGTTGTCTGTTGTATGTTTCGTTGTGTGTTGTTTGTTTTGATGTCTGTTGTATGTTGTTTTGATGGTTCCCGGAGTAGAGATCATAATAATGGTATCACCTTTAGTGCTCACTCTTCTGAAGTAATGGCAGATGCATTTCAACTTCTCCAAGACATGTTCTGTTCCAGTTGTCTCATACAATCTGTAAGTAATTAAACATTTGAGGATTAGTGTACATTTATATGTGATTGTAAAATTGTCTGTATTCAAAAAAAAATTCTAACATACTGATGTCCTAATTTGATTTTGATTACCCTGTTAGCTCATTTAGTAGAATATCTGCTTCAAGACCTGTAAGGTGTGGGTTCGAATACTGCTTAGGATAAACATTTGTGACGATAAATTGTTCTGTCTGGGTGTTCAGTATGTTTACAAAAAACCAGTCTATATAAGTATTCTATCAGCTATCTGGTTCGCATAGTATATAAGCTTTGCTAAGTTTATAGAATCTTTATAGTCTTCACATAACATTATCTATTTCTGTTCAGCATTTTTTGGAACCTTAATTAAAATATATTTTTTATAACAATAAAAGTAATTCTCTTTACCTGTTAAAATTTATAAGTGGATATGAAGCATACTCGGAAGTCTTCTTTGTGGTGTTTCGCCGTGGAAATGTACAGAAGAATGCATTTGCCAATAGACCTGCTATCTGTTGTTGTGATAGTGACACAGAATTATTTTTGTGTTGTCTGTAAATAATGCAAGATACTTGTAAAGCTGTTATAATTTTATAGGCACAAAAATAAAATAGTATTAATTTGTTTTTTAAAGGGTAGTTAGCTGTGGCGTAGCATGCCCTGTATTAAATTAAAATAAATATTTATTGACTATATGGACAGTTGATCGTATGACAGTTTTTTTAACTTGTTTTTTTCCTGGGATAGCATGAGACTAAGTGACATTGTGGATAACATTTTATGAATTTTTGCTTAAACACATTAGGGGCCTCTGTAGCCCGGGAGTCCCGTATCATTGGTATGGATACGCCCCTGGTAGCCAGCAAAATCACAGGACTAATGAGACTCACAAACAGATGTTTTCAAGTAAAGAATGGTAATCTAGGGATACCTTGAAACAGTTTGTTGGTCAAAGTATGGGAAGGACTGCTGCAGTCCTTCCCGAAACGTTGACTTTGACTTTCATGGGCAGTCGAGCGCCTGGTTTCTATATTATCTCTCAACATAAACAAAATGGTAATTACTTTAATAATGGTATTGGTGACTGTATTAACTTAGGTAAAGCTAATGCCAACTTAGCAATCTCCGGCAAGGTGACATCAAAGAAATATTGTGATTCCTCTTCTTCTAAATACTGGAACAAAAGTTGATAGCACATATAACACATATTATTTCTTAATTAGACATGGTATGAAAGTGAAATAAAAAAAAAATGGTTGAGACTGTGAGCCATAGGAATTGTCAACCAGTAGAAGTATAATGCTAGGGGTTATGATGATGTAAGTAGCTTAAGTAATTTATAGCGATTGTAGATCAGCGGTTAGTGTGGTTGGTTCCTACTCCAAAGAGTGTGGGTACAAACCCCAGCAATGAGCTTGAGCTGCTGCTGGTGAAGGAAAACATCATGAGGAAACTATAGTGTTGTGGTAGTGCACTTTTTAGTACTCTGCTGACTAGTTACTACTACTCTAATCAAGTAGAAAATCTGTTGCCGGTGTGTTTTGGCAGCCTCATTTAAGAGCCCAGTTTCATTCCAGGTGTTAAGTGACATTGTGGTAAATACACTTAACATCAGGTGAGCTGTGTAAAATGCTAAGCCGGTCAACCATAAAAAAATTAAGTAACTGTCTATAGCTATAGAGGACTGGTAGAAAATGTAATATATTTTGCAAAACAATTATGCTTGCTTGCTTTGATGATGCTTTTGTCTCAGATTTCTCTAAAGATGCTGTTATGTGCAAGATTTACATTTCAATGAATCTCCTCACCCCTAACACAACTTATGTATAATTGACTACCAATACCCTTAGTAAATTACCTCTTCAAAAAGCTTGTGCAATGACTTGAACTTCCAAATGTTTTTGAACTTAGTGTTGTAGCTAAGTATGGCATCAGCAAGCTCTTTGCTGTTTCGGATCGGCCTCCACAGGGCATGCTCTATAATTTCCCAGCGTTTCTTCAGCCGAGATTCACCATTGCTCTGTAGAGAAATAGATTAAATTTATCACATATTTACTAGTTTTTTCTATAAATACTTCTTAGATAACATAATATGGATCATTTCATTTGTAACAACCTCGGTCGTAACAACTTTTTTTTTTATGTAAGAAAGTAATGAGACGAACAAGACACTCTCCTGATGGTAAGAGGTAACGCATATCCATGACCATTGCAGCGATACACAGAACTTTGAGTAACAAAATATAGTCCAGGGAATCACTGCTTTGGCGCTCATTACTTTGAGACTTTCGATGGTTAGTCTCAACAGCAAACCAATTTCAGGTATAGCAACTAGTTTTAATGAATCATTTGTAACAAGTTCCTAGAAATTCCTTGCTATTATTGACTGATCTTTGAAGTCAGCAATAAAAAACACCTAGGTTTATTAATACAATCATAAAGCTTCCTTGTATTTTTAGATGGTCAGCAGTAATTAATTGGCTGTTACTTATAAATATATACATTTAAATCTAAGGATCAGAAGATCTTTAGTAGTTTTCAGTGTCAGCTTGTGTCCTTTTTATCACATGTATTAATTATAAATTCACAGATAATGAAAAAAATTAATATTATTTGGAGACTTTAGATGATTGATTTTATTGTTACTTGAATTTATTGTAAGACAACTCATCAAGATACCATAAGAGATCTTCTAGTTCTGGTTCAAAGATCTAAGAAGCCAAAACCTATGTATATAGTGACTTCCGGATATAAAGATGAAATTCAGTAAATAGTAAGTAGTCCCTTTATCATAATCCAATGCATCTGGTTTAAAATGGATAGTGTCAAAAGAGGCTCAACTTGTTATGGATACAAACTGGCATAAAACAAAACAAAAACGTATAAAAACTATCTCAGTTTTCAAAGCAACTTACATCTTCTACAGGGTAAAGACTATGGCTAGAGCATGGCATCCTCACATGCTCTTGGTCCCATTTGTCATGTCCTATCTGTGCCTTCGGAGGCCTATCGTCCAACAAGCCGCTAGCTGGCACATGATACAAAACTGCATGGTTAAATCCCGGCGTTACTAGCGAGAATTCCGGCGCCCCCCATGGCGATTGTGACCCGAACAATTCGCTCAAAGGAACACCACGCCAGCTGTTATCATTAAACATATCAGAACTCATCGTGATAGCGTAACTGTGTCCAAAATAAGGTCGGTAGACCGATTTTAGTTTGCAAAGTTTATGGTTAAAAAATCTAGAGGGTAACTGCAAGAATATTGGTTGTGTTCGTTGTTTACTGGTAGTATTAACAAAAACATTTATAACTTTATGCCATTTCATTAAAATAACAAAAATCTGCAAGAAAATAACGCCAAGTACAACAATAATTTATTTTCTTTTGATTTTGAAAGATACAAATTTTCGAATCACAAAATTATAAATAATTGAATGAATGAGATGAGATGATTGTCAATGGCAATGTCAAATCAGTGAAAAAGTTACACTAACAGTCATCTTCGTTTGTATTTGGCTTCGGCCTTTGTGTATTTTTCAGTGTCAAGTGTTTCGAATTTACGATGATTTCAAATACTTTATGAATATTTGTACTAATTAAGGTTAAATAACTTTAAGTCATAGTAAAAGCCACACAAATTAAGCCTAAGTTGTAAGCATATAGTGCAGTGATACCTGAGATAACCGCAAGTTTAGAACAGTGGAAATAAAGTAATGAAACATGAGTTTTTGTGGTGCTTCCAAAACTCCATCGAAACTTATAGTAAAGACACCACTACTCTACTAAAGCATGACTGAACCTGACTGACACGGATTTGACTTTACCAAGACTGGACTTTGACTGTGACTAAAATATATTTTAGATATAAATGAAAAAGCTGAAGTATTAATAAAGATTAGGTATCAAGAACTACTCTACGTATTCCTTAGCTATGAATGAAAAAAATGTTTCCACATTATAAAGCTAACAACAAAGCGTTCCAATAATTGATATAACGACTGTGTCCAGTTGCCAATAAATAAATAAAAAAGCGACGCCAAAATCAAAGAAAAAAAAATATACATAATGTTTTCGGTTTCGGTGTTTAGTGTTTAAATTCGTAAACTTTAGATCCTGGAGACTTTTGGCGGGAACGCGGGAAGAGTCGTGTCGCTTCGTTGTATTTTTTTCCAAAACTAGTGTTTTGTCGAGTGTTTATGCATAAAAATGGTGGTGTTTTATTCATAAAGTGCCGAATTACAAGCGCGAGTGTGGGAAAATGATATAATGTGGTGAAACACGAGTTTTCGTGTTGCTTCCAAAACTCCATCGCAGCTTTATAGTAAAGTTGCCACTACTTTACTAAAGCATGACTGGCACGAACTGACACGAACTGGACTTGACTAAGACGACTTTGACGATAACCATAGTTAAGATACAGCAGAAATATCACTGAAGACGAGGCAGTATGGCTTTATAGCTTTAGCCTGCCCGAAAGGGCAAATTAACGAAAAAAAAAAAAAATTAGATCCTGGACGTAATTATTTTATTCGTCAACAAATATTCAATATCCAAACATTACACACACATTCAGTAAATAAAGTAAAATAATAATGAACTTAGAACTACTCGGTAAGCCATATAATTTGATACTTTCCTAGTTATTGTTTTGTAAACAAATATAAATTAACATTATATTTTCACTATTTTTGCAGAATCATTTGGTCAAAATTATCCAGAGGTAAGTGTCTTCTTACATTTATCATTTTTTATCTATAAATCTTCGTAAACAAACTTTGTTTCAAACTTTCTATTCACTTTACCAACGCAGGAATTCGATGGGACGTTAGATTCCATATCTCTGGCAGCGACATGCGCCTTCAACCGGCGAGGGACACTTTTAGCGGTAGGCTGCAATGACGGCAGGATATTTATTTGGGACTTCTTGACGAGAGGCATTGCAAAGTCTATATCGGCTCACGTTTATCCAGTTTGCAGTCTTAGTTGGTCTAGAAATTGTAAAAAGGTAACATTATTTTCATTACTAAACATACAGTTCATATGTATCAGAATATTGTTATTCCACAAGACTAACATACCATATTCTCCATGGCCCTTTTAGTGTTAAGTTAGTTTAATTTTACTATGTCATTTGGAATTAACTCATAAAAGTTGCTCAAACCAAAGTTTTTCATGAGTCTAATCTTAAAAAATTCCACATTGAAACTCAAATGTATTACTTTAAGTTGTTTGAGAATTATTAATAGTTTGAAAGAAGTAACTGAAGCTTTGTAAAAATGATAATGGGCTACTCATATTTCAGCTATTATCAGCATCGACTGACCATAATGTGTGTATATGGGATATTCTCTCAGGAGAGTGTGAACAGAGGTATAGATTCCCTACGCCCATCCTCCGGGTACAATTTGACCCAAGAAATGACAAGCGTTTCCTTGTGTGTCCAATGAGACATGCTGCATTGCTTGTGGATACAGATGGAGACCATAAAATACTACCTATTGATGAAGATGTAAGATTTATTCCTATTTTATATTATTAATTATAGGATATATACATACATTTTGTAGCGATGATAGCTCAGTGGTTAGCGCGGTAGGTTCACATGCCGAAGGGCGTGGGTTCAACCCCCAACAATGAGCTTGAGCTGCCGGTGAAGGAAAACATCGTGAGGAAACCAAAGCAAACCAAACCAAAGGTACTTTAGTACTCGGCTGGCTAGCTACCACCCTCAAGTTGAAAATCTGCCGCCAAGCATCTAACGGTGTGTTCCGGCAGCCTCACTTGAGAGTCAGTTGCATTCCAGGCTAGGTGTGCTTTACCGTCTTCGGCCACCTTCACTTGACATCAGGTGAGCTGTGGTCAAACACCTAGCCAGTCAACCTTTAAAAAAAAAAACATTCTTGTTTTCTTTATCGCAGTCTATTGTTTTACTAGTGGGACAGTTAAACAGTATCAATTCGTTACTTCATGCCTTTTAAGTTTTGTTGTTTGCAAATTTTAAATTTAGAAATGTTTGATATTGAAATTTGTTGGAATTTATGTTAAAACAATTGAAATAATTAGGATAAATGCAATTGTTTAGTCACAGTGTCGTTTTGAATCTGTCAGGTTACATATGAAAATGTATTTTACCATGGAAAATGTCTGTGCAATAATATTGACATAATTATTTTATATGTGACATATTACGTTATTGACATGTTCATTGTTTTGACATATGTAATGATTTTGATAATAGTTTTTAAATATGAATGGAAAAATGACCTGTAACTTTGGTGTTATTAATAAATGATTTGTATTTGTATTTTGTATTTGTATTCTATGACTTCTACAGAGGCCTAATACTGCTTCTATGTTTTGAAGAGCTAACTTATTATATAATATTCATTAATTTGTGTTCCATAATGAATTCTCATATCTGTGGACTATCGAATGTTGTCTAATTGTGCAATGGGCTGCATCTAATTTAGCTAAAATTTTCTACTGATGGAGCTTATAAACTTTGTCTTAATTTACTTTACTCATATGAAATAACCTCTTTAGTTGTAAAAAAATTATGAAAGACTTTTATTGAAATCTAGGGTTTCAGATGATCTAAACATAGATGTTTCTACCACATACTTCTGATATAAGTCTTTAAACTTAATAAAGACTGGACTTTGACTGTGACTAAAATATATGTTAGAATGGTTAAAAACCGAAGTATAAATGAACTTGAGCCATCAAGGATTACTTATTCATTTGCCAATTAATTAAAAAAGTGTATCCAGTTTCCACAATTAAAAAAAAGCATATTAACATTGCATTATTCACTACACAGTAATTATATTATTACTTACTACTGCTTTCAGGGTGACATAAACGTAATAGCATCATTTGATAGAAGAGGAGATCATGTGTACACTGGGAATGCAAAGGGAAAAATATTAATTTTACACTCTCAGAAATTGGTTGTCAGAGCGAGTTTCAAAATAACTGTAGGCACATCTAGCACAACAAGCATCAAAAGTATAGAATTTGCAAGAAGAGGAGAGTAAGTATAATGAAATATGTTTGAAGCTCATAAGATTTAGAGATGGCTAAAATATGGGCTAAATCTTGTAAATTCACATTTAAAATCAATGTTAAAAAGATCAACCAAACATATCTGTTTATCTACACCTTGAATGGAGTTAGAATAATCTTTATTTTGTTCTTTATTATCTTTATACTTATATAACATCTTTGTACAAAGTATCAACAGCATTATCCATCACAAATGTACAACATTATATAATTTTAATCATATTTACAACGCTACAATAATTAATTTAGTAACTAATTATCCAGTAATGAGTTTTCTATTCAAGTGTCTGATTTCCACTTTTTGGCTCCATTCTCACTTTATAATTTGTGTGCTATTTTATTTGCAACATTGATTATAATGTCAGTCTATTTTAATTACCCACGACGAAACGGAGACGGTATATGCGTTTGGGGTGAGAGGATGTTTGTTTGTGCAAATACATGTTGCCATTTTTCTCCAAAACCACTAGTCCGATTTTTTAGATTATTTTTCCGACCCAAATATCGACCAATAGAATTGCACCATTCGACGTCACGTGGTACAACCTACATGGTATTATACTGATAATTTTTTGAAAATTTTCTCTGGTAGTCACGTCAAACTGACAGGTTGAATTCAATTGTGAAAATTGGAGATTTTGCATGAAAATGAGTCGATTTGGAGTTTGTTCTCTGTCCACCATCGATAAAAAAGTCAAAGGAAATGTTTATTTGTTAACTGTACATTTCGTCTCATGGTGCAATTCTATTGGCCGACATTTGGGACGGAAAAATAATCCCCCGAATACCACACGAGCTTCAAAATTATCTGGCATTTCCCTCAAGGTTCCCTGCAAACAAATAAAGTCGTCAAGTTTTTCAAGAAAAACTTGACTCCTTCATTTGTTTGCAACGAACCTATCGGGAAATACCCGATAATTTTGAAGCTCTTGTGGTATTATAAGTGAGAAAGCCTTATCACACTTTGTAATATTTGTTTTTTTTTTGTTCTGTTATCTCTTTGACATTTTGCTGTTGACTTTGCAATGGACATTAGTATTGTTGTTCTTATTGTCAAATTTTGTTTTAAGATAGATAGCAGCATGATATCCATTATTTTAATTCATTTTAAACTCATTATTATCTTGCTAAATAATTGTTTAGATGTTTAGTATCTAAAAATTTTAGATCCTCTTACTGATGTTAATTGAATTATTTTTTGTGTGTTTTGTCTGTAGTTATTCATTGTAGTATCTAGTGTCTTATATAAAAAATAATTCTTTCTAAAAAAACAAAAAGTGTATTTTACTTTTTTTTTATTGATTGTATTTAATTTTGTCAACATATTTATTTTTAGTTGTTTCCTTGTGAACACTTCGGATCGCGTTATTAGAGTGTACGACACCAAAACGGCGCTCAAATGCGGTATGAATGGGGATCCTGAACCAATACAGAAACTTCAAGACTTAGTCAACAAGTGAGTGTAGTAAATTTGAATTATAATAAAAAAAATGACATTATTTTTATTGCTACAAACAAGTAACATGCAGTGGACACGCCTGCATTTAAATGTATCTATGTTTGTATGGGTGAATAGGGCTAGCCAGGGAAATTAACAGAATGAATAAATGGAACTAGATGACCTTGTGCCATATTTGATAATGTTAGCGTGGTGCGGATTCACATGAGTCATAGGATTTCTTCTTTAGTTTTTATTAAATGGAAAGCCTGTATTATGATTTTTAAAATCAGGACCTAAATTCAATTCAAACTGTAAAAATTATCACGTCAGAGTGAATTGGTAAATTTTCTGTTTTTTTTTTATTTATAATAATATTATACACTCCACAGACACTGGGGTCCGTGACCTTTGTCAACTTTTTTTCTGAATTAAAAAATATCTGTTTTATACCCTAGCAAAGATTTCTGCTTTTTTTTATGGTAATAACTTAGACAAGTAAAACGCTTCCAGTATCTATGGTTTTTTTTGCTATGGTCGACAGTCTAATTGTTTGACCACAGCTCACTTGATGTTAAGTGACGGTGTGGTCAAAGATGGTATCACATCTAGCCTGGAAAGGAACTGGTTCTCAAGTGAGGCAAAAAAGCACCAGCCCATTACCATAGCAGCATTACCCAGAACTTTGAGTAAAATACATCACAGGACATGACTGCATTAATACTTTGAAACATTAAATACCTTAGGCTTAAAAATAATCTTTTTTTTTGTGAGCATTGTATTTTTGCGTGTAGAACGACATGGAAGAAGTGCTGTTTCTCCGGCGATGGGGAGTATATTTGCGCGGGATCGGCGCGCCAGCACGCGCTCTACATTTGGGAGAAGTCCATCGGCAACCTCGTGAAGATATTGCATGGAACCAAAGGCGAGCTGCTGCTCGACGTTGTCTGGCATCCGGTCCGGCCCATCATTGCCAGCATCAGTGCTGGTATTATACACTATATCATACTCAGCTGATCATAGACAACATCAGCACAAGTACTCTAATCATTTGTGTATACTTAGCTGATCATAGTAAACGTTAACTCAAGCATTCTACCCGTTTGGTTATATTTCGCCGATCATAGTCAGCGTCAGCACAAGTATTCTACCCATTTGGGTATAATTAGCTGATCATAGTTAACGTCAGCATAAGTATTCTACCCATTTGGGTATACTTAGCTGATCATAGTTAACGTCAGCATAAGTATTCTACCCATTTGGGTATAATTAGCTGATCATAGTTAACGTCAGCATAAGTATTCTACCCATTTGGGTATACTTAGCTGATCATAGTTAACGTCAGCATAAGTATTCTACCCATTTGGGTATACTTAGCTGATCATAGTTAACGTCAGCATAAGTATTCTACCCATTTGGGTATAATTAGCTGATCATAGTTAACGTCAGCATAAGTATTCTACCCATTTGGGTATACTTAGCTGATCATAGTTAACGTCAGCATAAGTATTCTACCCATTTGGGTATACTTAGCTGATCATAGTTAACGTCAGCATAAGTATTCTACCCATTTGGTTATACTTAGCTGATCATATTCGGCGTCATCGCAAATACTCTACCCATTTAGTCATACTCAGCTGATTAAAGTTAATATCAGCGCAAGCACAAAATCTAATCATCTGGGTAAATGATCAGAGGTATTTTTAAATATTTTTGCCTCCCGTTTGACTGTGACCTCGCCTGATGTTGTCTACGATGGTGACACTTGAAGAAACCAATTCACCTAAATAAGAACCTTAGAAAACTTTTTTTTAAGATAAATATACCGTGTCAAACAATAAAAAATACAAAGTTCTAACTGATGATGAGTATGATGAGTCACAAAAGTGTTTCGTAGTGTAAGTAATCAAAAATATTACGCGGCCCGGGGTAAGAAAATTGACGGGTTTTAGTTTTCAAACCTAAAGCTCGTGACTATAGGCCACAAACCACCTGAACACTGGTGACTCAATCCGCACGAACTTGTCGAAGTTAATAGTTATTTAATTCCTCCTCAGGTGTGGTATCAATCTGGGCGCAGAACCAAGTGGAGAACTGGTCTGCATTCGCTCCTGACTTCAAGGAGCTCGACGAGAACGTGGAGTACGAGGAGCGGGAGAGCGAATTTGACGTCGAGGACGAGGACAGATCTGTAGATCTCGCCGGGGAAACCAACGACGATGAAGAGATAGAGGTAAATGGTGCGGAGCGCCCGCGGCTGATAGCGTCAGCGCTTTGGCCGCGCTCGGGAACGAGGCATCCGCGAGCGATGTGTCTATAAGATTAGAACCTTTCTCACCCCACGAAGTTTTTGCAATAACGAAGAAACGTATTGCCCCTAAGAAAAGTACTGATCTCTACGGTCTGTCTGCAAGTATATTGAAAACCGCCATAGAACCGGTCGCACCCGTAATTAGCTACTTATTTAATTCATGCCTGCGGGAAGGTATGTATCCCGCGGCGCTTAAAAGAGTAAAAATATGCCCCTTGTACAAAGGAAAGGGCAAAAAAGCAGACCCCAAGTCTTACCGCCCTATATCCCTTGTCCCCGCTATTAGCAAGGTGTTTGAGGTCGGTCTCAATAGAAGGCTACTTAATTTTGTCGTGGACCGTGGTGTCCTGTCGGAGCGGCAGTATGCGTACCGAGCCGGTCGCGCGACCACAGACTTAGTGCGCGAGGTGTTGTGGCGAGTGTTAACTGCGCGCGAGGCAAAACTGCAGGTTGCCTTACTTTGCTGCGACCTATCGCGCGCGTTTGATACCGCTGATCACGCCCTCATCGCAAACAAGCTGCGATTCTATGGGATCCGTGGCCCTGCCCTGTCCATACTGTCCTCCTTCATGTCTAAGCGAACACAGGTAGTGGTGGGTGATAGAGGTCGCGTCATGTCGTCAGAAGCGGAAAATGTGATGGGCGTCCCGCAGGGCTCCTGTCTATCTAATACTCTATTGAGTCTCCTCCTTAACGACTTGCCCGGCGCCATCGATGGCGCTGAGATATATATGTACGCCGATGACGTCGCCGCAGTGATCACCGCGCCGACGCACCGTGAACTAGAGTCGAGGCTGAATGGGGTGGTGAACAAACTAGATAGGTAGTTCCGATCGAACGGGCTCGCGCTAAACAAAGATAAGACCTGCTTCCTTGCTTTTAACCTCAATGGCCACGCGACTGAGACTCATTCGGTAGCAGTCGGCAATACCGCTCTCCAACAAGTCCACAGTACGAAACTTCTAGGTTTCCATATCGACGGCGCGTTGACCTGGGAGACGCACATAGACGAGCTGTGCGGGAAGCTAAGCCGCTCGTGCTTTGCGCTCCGGCGGCTCGCGAGCACCGCTGCCCGCAGCGTAGTGCGCTCCTGCTACTTCGCGACCGTCCACAGTAACATCACGTACGGGTTGGAGCTGTGGGGCCGCGCTGCCGATCGTAATAGAGCCTTTGTTATGCAGAAGCGAGCTATTCGTGCCATATGCGGGGTTCAGGACGACGTCTCTTGCGTGGATCTGTTTAAGGAGCTACAGATTCTGCCTTTACCGTGTGAGTTCGTTTACCAGGTAGCCCTGTACACACATACAAACATAGATAAATTTCAACGCCGGGGCGTCCACAGCACGTTGGATCTTCGCAGTAATAAAAAGAAAGACCAACTAGTAACGCCGTCGCATCGGCTCGTCAAGTCGGAGAGGTCGGTATACATTCTGGGGCCCGCGGTCTACAATCGCGTACCCGCTTCCATCCGGGATGCACCTTCCATCGCGTGCTTTAGAAGCAAACTAAGATCTTGGCTTCAAGAGACCTTGTTCTATGACTTTGACGATTATTTAAAACTAAGAGATTATTGAATTACTAGTAAGTAATTATAATATTTTTGTTTTTATGGACATTTAATTATATTGACATAATTTTATTGACATTTTATATGTGACATATTACTTTATTGACATTTTCATTTTCATTGTTTTGACATATGTGATGATTTTGATAATAATTTTTAAATATGAATGGAAAAATGACCTGTAACTTTGGTGTTATTAATAAATGATTTGTATTTGTAACAACAAATTAGCAGCAGTTCTGGTGTGAACGCTATAAAACCATGTCACTGCATTGTTTTATTTTCCAAAAACTGTTTAGAAATAGTAGCGTTTTAATAATTAAATGCAGAGTTACTTGCACGAGTGTAGTTAAATTATGATATAGCGTGTAGGCAAATACAAAGTTCTAACTTTGTATTTTGTGTTGTTTCCGAAACTATAAGCTTATAGAAAAATCACTACTAATTATTTGGGCATAGACTGGATATTATTGTGACTGTGACAACATTTTTATTATGCCATGAGACTTTTGAAAATATGATTTTTCATATTTTCCAAAGTCAAGTCTAGTTCAAGTCTAGAATCAAGTTTTACCCTGGCAGAATGCGCACAGAGCAATGCCAAAAATTAAGCAAAAAAAAATGTAACTAGGTGTCAGATCTCCTTGTCCAGTTGATCCAGATTGTCCATAACCTTATTATTATTAAATATGTGATGTTTATAATGAATGTTTGTTTGTATATATCTATATATATATATATGTTTGTTTATATTTGTGTTCGTCCTGTGTTAGTTCTAATTATCTTGTCTATAGTTAGTTCTAATTATTTTGTTTCAGAAAAAGGAAAAACACAAAACTCTGTAAACTGTACCATATACAAAAATAATAGTCGATTCATAGTCCAATCTCTTTGTGTGGCAGCCTATCATTCTACGTGACATTGGCGGAATTGTGGAGAACCTCCGCAAAGGCCATTCATCAAGAATTGAATTGAATTGAAACCTTATTATTATAAAAGGTTGTTAGGTCACACAGCTTAGGACGAACAACTATGAAATAAAATCGAAAAGCCGCTATCTACTTCAATATTTTTTATTACTTGAGACTGCCAATCTCTTTTAGGAAACCACGGAATCGAAAGAAATTACGAATAACATACTGTCTGGAGATACAAACCCCTTTTTTATTATTCTTTAGGTGGACGTGACGACATGTGAGCCGGTGGCCGCATTCTGTAGTTCCGACGAAGAAGGCGAGGACGAGAACCTGCTCTCCTTCCTGCCGATAGCGCCGGAAATAGAAGACCCAGAGGTGATTTTTTTTTGTTTAATTTGCCCTATCTGGCAGGTTAAAGCTATAAAGCCATACTGCCTCGTCGTCAGTTATTGCGATAATTCATGTCTTACATCTAAAGTTATAGTCAGTCTAGTATTGGTCAAGTCCAGTCCATGTCAGTCAAGTCCACTCATGCTTTAGTAAAGTAGTGGCGACTTTACTTTAAGCTTCGATGGAGTTTTGGAAGCAACACGAAAAGTCATGTTTCACCACATTATATCATTTTCCCGCACTCGTGCTTATAATCCGGCACTTTATGAATAAAACACCACCATATTTATGCATAAACACTCGACAAAACACTAGTTTTGGAAAAAAATACAACGGAGCGACACGACTCTTCCCGCGTTCCAGCCAAAACCCCCACCCAGAGGTGAGACTGAACTATGCCACAGATAATGTAATACTAGTATATATATATATATATACTATATAGATACCCACACAAGGAGTTTTGGTGCTCATTACTTTGAGATTACAAGTAGGTACCTATGTTGTTTTAGGACGGCTGGGCAGCTACACAAGAGACTGTGACTCCGACAGAAACCCCAGAGAAGCTAGAACCTGCCGCCAAGAGGCCTAAGAGCAAAACATACGATATCTCACTGAAAATTGCACCTCCAGGTAAGAAGCCAGATCAATCCCACTAATATTATAAATTTAAGTTTGGATGGAAGGATGTTTGTTAGTCTTTCACGCAAAAACTACTGAACGGATTTGGATAAAATTTCGTATAGAGGTAGCCGAGACCCTGGATTAACACAGGCTACTTTTTATACCGAAAACATGTAGCGGGCAACACCGCGGGGCGCAGCTAGTTGAGAATAATTCTATTTGCTAATCTGTCAATTTTAACGAAGTCAACATAACCGATAACACGTTCTTAATATGTAACGTGTTTTCTATTCTTCGTTGCGTGGAAGAGATCCCTCATGGCGATAAGGCCGTCACTTGTGGCACTAGCTCATAAGATTCTTTTGTTATCTGTAGGTACTTTTTTCTGTTTTTGGTGTGCACAATAATAGGTTTCTATCTATCTAAGTATAATCACTAACCAGTAGTGTTGATGTATCTTCCTGCATAGGCAGCCCGTACACGTTCCGCGCGATCCGCGATCAATGATCGCGATCCAGACTGATCGTGTACGAAGCGGATTGACGGACTGATGCTCCGGATCGCATAATATCTAGAAATTTTGAAATCATGATCGCGGATCGCGGATCGTGATCATGATTGAACGTGTAAGGTGGCCCATAGACTACATGTAATTGCCGTTATAGCAGCGGAAATAAATGTAGGAAATTTTACATATCGCCATCTGACCCCGAATAGAATTTGGGTGCCTTAAAGTCGCGAGTGAATCGGTTTCTTCTTGGCAAGCGTGCTCCATTGTAGATAGCGTCATCGCTAAACATCTGCGTGACATGTTTAGTCATTTTTAATCGTATACTAATGCAAGAGAATTATTTCAGAACAAACCATCTCGTTCGGCGGCAAAAACAAGCAAGCGGCGGGAAGTAAAAAAGTGGCAGGAAGACCTCGCAAATAAACATTGTTCTGATCAAATTTGACTTTTAATTTCGAAATAAATAAACACCAACATTTGTAGGAGAAAACATTTATTTTGCAAAAAAAAAAAAGTCGACCTTCAATAAAAATTCGTATCCAGAGTATACTGTAAGTACTATCATGTATATAAATAAATCTCACTTAATAAACATAACCAAAAATAATAATACATCGCATATTCGAGACCAAAAAAGACTCACTTTTTCATCTTTTAAATACTCTCTAAAGTCTAAAGCTATTAAATTACATTACAATATCATACATCGTCGGATAAATAATATTTTTTCTATAGTAATATTTACACGTCACTTCACTAGGTTAGGGGCGTACCAGATCTCACGCGCTCTAATGTTACGATGAGTATACGAGTCGAGAGTCGTGTCGCAGTTACAATACATACCTAACCTTCAATGTCGTCCTCGTGCTGGCTCGAGAAATAACTGACGAGTCCTCCGAAAACGCCTTCCTCGCGCTCCAACTTCACCCGGGGCGGAGACTCCGCACCAGGCGACGGCGCCTCTTCCAGCGACTCTAACCGCTGCTGACTGACCCCCGAGGGGGAAGAGCTCCCCTCCTGCGGCGGTTCACGTGTCGCTGGCGCGACGGCTCGTCTGTCGTAGTACGGCGGGCTTCGTTCGTCCGGAGATCGCGTTTTTAGTTCGCGCGGGGATTGCGGCCGCTGCGGGTATGCAGGCGGGTTGTTAGGCGAGGCGGTCCGCGCCGGGAACGGCATGGAACCGCGCTTCACTTGCGATGGAGGATGCGGGGACTGCGAGAGGGCGCGGGGAGGCGCCGCGAGTGGGGACTTCGCTTGAGGCGGTTGCGCCGGTTGGTTGGTTGAGTGCGGGTGCGGCCGAGGCGGGAACTGCGACGGGAAGGGCCGGACTCCTGGGGGGAATCCGCGTCCTGCGTTAGGCGGGAAGCGAGCTCCGACCGGGTAACCTTGCCCCACGCCTGTGAATGGCCCCGTTGCTCCAGGTGGGTAGGCGCCACTAGCGCCCGGTGGGTACGGATTTGCCCCGCTTGGTGGGTACGGGCCCTGCCCAGGTGGGAAAGGACTCCTTACAGCTGGAGGGTATCCTCTTCCAGCGCTCGGTGGGTAAGGCCGCTCTTCCCCTCCGCTCGGCGGTGGACTCTGATCGCGCTCCATCTTGAACTGAAAATCAAATCAAAGTAAAGTTGTTAAATTTTAAAATATAGAAAAAAGTATCAAATGGTAGTAGAGATAAACAGTAACAAATTGTGTAATCTTTTATTTAGTCATTTAATCCAAAAAACTTACTTGTGAAGGATCTCTCAGATGCGATGGAGGTCCTGGATGATTTAAACTCTGCCCTGGATGATGCGGCGCCGGTCCTGGTCCCGGGTGATGAGGACTCGGCCCAGAATGTTGTGAGATTGGACCGGGATGTTGAGAACTCGGTCCGGGATGTTGAGGACTTGCGCCGGGATGTTGTGGACTTGGTCTGGGATGTTGAAGACTTGGTCCCGGGTGTTGCTGACCCGGACCGGGGTGTTGAGGACTTGGTACCGGGTGTTGCTGACCCGGACCGGCGTGTTGAGGACTTGGTCCGGGGTGTTGTGGATTAGGCCCAGGATGTTGAGGATTCGGCCCGGGATGTTGTGGACTCGGACCAGAGTGTTGCAGACTCGGACCGGAATTTTGAGGACTCTGTCCAGGGCGATGTGGAAGTTGTCCCGAATTATGAACGTTCGGTCCCGTTTGGTGGGAACTTTGTCCCAGTTGATGAGAGACCGGCCGTGAAAGGTGAGGACTAGCGCTGGGCTGATGACCCTGTCCAGGGTGCGGGCCCAATCCCGGATGGTGAACACCCGATCCTGGATGATGTGGACTTGGCGCTGAATTGTGTGGACTCTGCGGTGGTTGATGTGGGCTCTGACCGGGATGACTCTGTCTTGGGTGATGAGTAGTCGGTCCCGGATGATGAGGACTAGGTCCCGGATGATGAGGACTAGGTCCCGGATGATGAGGACTCGGCCCCGGATGATGAGCACTAGGTCCTGGATGATGTGGCGCTGGTCCTTGACCAGGGTGAGGAATAGAACCAGGGTGATGGGAATTTTGCCCAGGATGATGTGAGCTCGGTCCGGAATGGGGCCCCGGTCCAAGATGAGAGCTTCCGGGATGGTGAGAGCTCGGTCCAGGGTGAAGAGGAGCTCCAGGTGGGCCGGAATGTAGCGGCGGAGCGTACGGCCGGTAAGGGGCTAGGTGGGGTGCGTAAGGACCAAGTGGGAACCTTGGTCGGCGCTCGCGCACTTCTGTAACTTTCATCTTGGGGTGACGCGGGGGCTCTTCCCGCGTCTCTCCAGGAGAGGCTGCGCCCGGAGACGCCACTGGGGACCTGGCCGAAACAAAAGAGTCGCATAAACAAACGTCTTAAAAATCGTAGATAACTTTTTTTTTTTTAATTCTGAGCATAAACCATGTAAAAACTACAGAAAGACTTATTTATTGTATTTTTACAAAACACTAAGCAATTGACGTCATTAGTGGCTGGTCTAACAATTTCTTTGAGATTTTTTTTTTTTGTAAATTAAATAAATAAATCTCATTTTTCATCTAAAAGTCTCCTTAACGTACCTATATTCCGGTTCAGTTTTCACTTCTGCCTTGATTTTGATCGGCGGCTCCAACTCCTGACCTGCCGGCTGGGGGCAATCACTAGGCCCACCGGGCACCCCTAGAGGCGGACCAGGAGCTCCTAGTGGTCTGGGAGGCATAGCACCGGGAGGTAGGCCGCCGGGAGGGGTAGGGGCTCCAGAGGACGGCGAAGGGTTGGGTCCGGGCGAACGGGGTAGGAAACCACCTGCCACGTTATGTGGACCAATGTGGTGCTGAAACATAGATACAAAAGATATAAATTAAACCTTGACATCCCCTTCCTGGATATAGCTGTAAGGGCGATTTTACACTACGCTGCCTGGCCCAGTGCGGGTTGGCGGATTCATAACCGCTATTAAAATCTTCGTCGGTCATGTTTTATGTTTAGAGAGAAATTCTAAGATGTTTTTTATATAATTTACCTGATGTCCAGGCATGGCGTGCGGCCCTGGTGTGCCCATGGGGGACCCCGCGGGCGAGCCCGAAGGTCCTGCGGCGCCGGGGGGCATAGCACCCGGCGGCGCAGCGCGATAGTACCCTCCTGAATGATGCAAGGGTCCTTGGTTGGGATGCATTGACGTCGGTGGTCCTCCCGGTCCTGTGTCAAATTTATTTATTTTTTGTGTGTGTGAAATTTATTTTTCAGTAATTTTTTTTCGACGTAAACACTAATGATCCAAATTTATGAATAAAACATCGAAACATCGTGAAGAAACCATAACATGGTGGTAGGGTACTTTCTAGCACTCGGCTGGCTACCTACCACCCTCAAGTTGAAAATCTGCCGCCAAGCATCTAACAGTGTGTTCCGGAAGCCTCACTTCACCTCACACTTGAGAACCAGTTCCATTCCAGGCTTGGTATACTTTACCATCTTCGACCACACCGTCAAAACAACTAGCCTGTCAAAAAAAAATGATGCTGTGTGAAATGTCATGGGATATTTATTTATTTGTATTAGTTTTTTTATCGAAGATCGTGGGTTAAAAATGATCGGACCTTGTAAGTGCGAGTAGAGCGGCTGGTGGTGCTGGTGGTGCGCGGTGGTGGCGGGCGGCGAGTAGGGTGGCATGCGGTAGTAGTGCGGCGGGTAGCGCAGCCCGTGCAATCCGTACACGCCGCCCGGGCCCGCCGGCCGCGCCGCGTACCCCGCCGGCGCGCCGCCGCCGCCCCCGCCGCCGCCGTACATCATCGGACCCCTGGCCAGTCGAAACCAACTTTATAATCATCACTACTAGGCACACGGATCATTGAATCCTCCAAGTCTACTAGGAGAAATCCGCGTTCGTATGATTCGGTTACGATAAGTCTAGTACCGGAGTTTGTTTGGCAGTAACACGCCCGTCTATTTTTATCAAAAACGTTTATGACATAAAAGGGTGTATGTATTTAATTTTTTTTAAAAGAATAACAAACACAAGAGTGGGAAAGTAATAAGCATGACCAGATCGAATCCTGGTTTACTTTGTGCGACTTAAGACTTATTTCACTTGATTTGGAATGTGATACAGACCTGAGAAATGTGTATTTGTATCCATTGAAATTAATATTATTGTATTCTGTTTAGTGTGTTATAAAATAAATAAATATTTTTTTCATAAAATACTTGACGCCGGCAAAATGCACAAATTGATACGCCAAAAACGCAAACAACACTAATCGGATGTACGCAAAAAAAAATTATAAATTCGTATGTAATGTATTTGCCATAGACAAAACAGTTATGAACCTCAAAATGAATTTAACTCACACATCGGGTCAACACGAGGTCTCAGTTCAAGAAGAACTACTTGTACAGATAATGAACCCATACAAAGAACGGTACTTACCTATACTGCTGGTTGAGCATATGCGGCATTCTGGTGATGATACTTGGTTCTTCGGAGACCGGCTTGAACGGCTGCGGTGAACCTGCCACGGACAACGTACCTAAGACAAAATTACATTTATTTTGCTTTTTTTTTGCGTGTTTCACATTATTCCAGCAGCGTTTCCAAATTGAAATGTTACTGGAATAATGTGAACTGCACTGGATTTGGTGAGCGATCCGATCCAGTAACTAGAATGATCTACTATTTTTTCTTTTTTTTTTTAATAATAGACAGGCTTGCGTTTGACCGCCATCCCGACTGATGTCAAGCTAAGATCTACGGTCTACGATGGAGCACGTTTGCCTAGAAGAAACCGATTCACTCGCGACTTGAAGGTACCCAGACTGTATTCCTCGGGGAACACCCACTCGGGCAAGCTCAGCAAATTCCGTCTAGCGGTACGTACGAAGAAAGAAAGAAAAAAAATATTTTGACATACACAATACTACAACAACAATACACTACAAATAAGATTTACAAAAAATAACAACAATAATAAATATGTAGAAAGTTGTCGCTGTAGCGTCGTATAGTGAACATGTGTTATATCTTGCAGATGCGTTTTTATTTCTTTCAAATTTCTCATTTATACCCATTTCTCTTTTTATGAGAAAAAATGGGTAAGTACATATTTACAAAAAAAAAAATATTTATTCAAAAAGTCCGCCAACACAGTCCACACTAATACATTAAAAATTAAATTACAAATGTCAATATAAGTGTCACAGAAGACGGCATGCATTACAATTAAATATTTAGTCAAAATTGTGTCACTAGTTAATTAGGTTTTTTGTTCTCTGTACTCTTTTTTTTTTTTAAAGCAATTATACGAACGAGACGTTCTCCTGATGGTAAGAGATAACGCCTGTCCATGACCATTGCAGCGATACACAGAACTTTGAGTCACAAAATAAAGTCCAGGGCATCACTGCTTTGGTGCTCATTACTTTCTATTCTTCTTTTCTTTTTCTTTCTTTCTTTCTTTTTTCTATTTATGATGTGCACAATAAAGAGTTATATCTATCTATCTATATAAGTAATCTGATTGCCATAGTACAAGCTTTGCTTAGTTTGGGGCTAGATGGCGCTGTGTGTAATGTTCTACGTATTTATTATTTTCATGTATTATTCATCTAATTGTATTAGTGTAAGTAGTTAAGTACCTTCCCGAGTGAGTGCTGAGCGGTGGTCGCCCGCCACGCCGCGCAGTTCTGCGCGTACCTGGGGACAATATTACAATTACAATAAACGAAGTAACTTATACAAAAAAGTAAATCTTTCGCTTTTTTCATTATTGTAAGTAGTAGACAGAGTGATTCATGCTGCTCCAAAAGCTGAGGGGCGTGGGTTCGATTCCCATCCAGGACAAGCATTTTGTGATATAAACAAATTTTTGTTCTGTATGTATTATAAGTATGTATTTACAACAACAACGATGATAGCTCAGTGGTTAGCGCGGTAGGTTCGCATGCCGAAGGGCGTGGGTTCAAACCCTATCAATGAGTTTAAGCTGCCGGTGAAAGAAAACATCGTGAGGAAACCATAGCATGGTGGTAGGGTACTTTCTAGTACTCGGCTGGCTGGCTACCACCCTCAAGTTGAAAATCTGCCGCCAAGCACCTAACGGGTGTGTTCCGGCAGCCTCACTTGAGAACCAGTTCCATTACAGGCTAGGTGTGCTTTACCATCTTCTTCTCTTTACCATCTTTACCATAACATCAGATGAGCTGTGGTCAAACACCTAGCCTGTCAAGAAATAAAAAAAAAGTATTTAAGTATTCTATCAGTTATCTGACTTCCACAGTACAAGCTATGCTTAGTTTAGGGTCAGATAGCGCTGTCTGTTAATGTCCCACCTTTTTTTAAAAATATTTAACAATAAAACAATGAACATGTCATTATAATAATATGTCCAATATAAAATATATCAATATGGTTAAAAATCAAAAAGAAAAACCATATAGGTAGATAATTACGTACTAGTAATTCAATAATATCTTATTTTAAAATAATTCGTCAAATAAATAATAAATAAATAAATATCGTTAGTTTGGGGCCAGATGGCGCTGTGTGTATACACATCTGGCCCCAAACTAAGCAGAGCTTGTGTGATGGAAGTCAGATAACTGATAGAATACATAAATACTTTTTTTTTTGTAAATACATACTTATAATACATACAGAACACACAGACACAGAACAAACATTTGTTTATTGACAAAATGTTTGCCCTGAGTGGGAATCGAACCCACGCCCTACAGCTCTCAAGGCAGATATACTACCAAGTTCTCTTGAAGCAAACAAATTTGCATCTGAAGAACGCGATGGAAGGAATGGATGAATGTGTAGTTCCTGCAAATTTATTTGCGATAGAGATTGTTGATAATGATACTGACCTGTAACCTGGGCGCATTGGGGTACCGTTCCGCGCCGTCCGGGCCGGCGGGGCCGGGAGGGCCGGGAGGGCCGGGAGGGCCGGCGGGCCGCACGGGCCGCATGTGGTTGAACACGGCCATGTGATTGACGCGCGGTGACTCGGCGTCGAGCGGCCGCACTGGGACGCCGTAACCGGCCATCCCGCCCACATACTCCTTTTCCTAACAATGCAAACTTACCTTTCAAACGACATAACACTTTACTTTAAAACGTAACCAATGCTGAGGACAAATATATAGAGGACCGCGAGCGCCCATGCAAATATAGTTATATAGGTCGTCTAGGTAGGTACCACCGCAGTACCAGTTATTCGGCCGCTAAGCAGTAGTGTGTAAACATTACTGTGTTCCGGTTTGAAGGGTACTGCAGCTAGCGAAATTACTGGCCTGTTGACACTAATCATCGAAAGTCTCAAAGTAATGAGCGCCAAAGCAGCGATGCCCTGGACTTTGTTTTGTTATTCAAAGTTCTGTGTATCGCTGTAATGATCATGGACAAGCGTTATCTCTTACCATCAGGAGAGCGACTCGTTCATCTCATTACTTTTCAAATAAAAAAAAAAGTTTGTTCTTTTTTTAATGTAAATTGAATGTGACGTACGACGCGCTCGCGCTCGCGCTCTCCTGATGGTAAGAGATGGTGTGTTCCGGCAGACTCACTTGAGAGCCAGTTCCATTCCAGGCTAGGTGCGCTTTACCATCTTCGACCACAACGTCACTTAACATCAGGTGAGATGTGGTCAAACACCTAGCTTGTCAGAACCAGAATATTTATTGTGTATAACTGTGTACAATATTAGATTACATAATATTAAATAATATGCCCGTACTTTTTTTTACTTACAGACAGTCCTGTCTTTGCGGACATTTATAATAATTATTATTAAATAAAAAACATAGTCTACTTCAAGTGAACCGAAATAACTATCGAGCACCATTCCAGGAAAAATATAACTTACCTAAATATTCATTTAGAAAGTAAAATGTTTTTTCTTGTTAAGTTCGTTCACTTCTATTAAAAAATTGTCAAGAGGCGCTAGGAATATTGAAAATGAACTAAATATATAAATATCGCATAAAAAAATAATAAACCTCAATTATTTATCGGCACAATTTAGTTAAGAGTGTATTTAGTTTATTTCCGCTTTTAACAGTCGTTTCAGTTACAACAGTGATGAGGATTCAACTAACTAACTTGACAACAATTTAAAAAAAAAACTTATCCGAAACTTTAATTAATATCTAAAACTAAAATTTGACATAAACTTAAAAACTAAAACCAATTAAATTACATTAACCACAATGAATACGGGCAAATGCATAAAGTACGACGCCAAAAAAAAATTAAGAATAAATGTTTTTTTTTATTACACAATTTTAAAATTGTAACAAACTGACCTTTTTTACTCTTTTGCTTTCCTGTAACGCAATTCTCGCCAGTCTCTTTTCTTCTCGCTCTTTGGCCTTCTGCTCTTTAAGCTTCTCCTTTTCTTCCTTCTTTTGTAGTCTTTCTAACTTCTTGGCTTCCTTCTCCGCTTGTTTCGCCTCGCGTTCTTGACGTTTCTTTTCGCGCTCAAGCTAAAAATGAAAAGTTACTTAGCTATGGGAAGGTTGAAGTCTATTTAAATTTGTGAAATAAGTGACTACTTACTTGGTTGGCTTTGACAGGTGACCCATCTTGTCCTAATTCTGTAAAAAAAACAGTTAAAAACTTTAAAGCAAATTCACTATCACCGATGAACCAGCCGAACAACAAAGCTTTTGTTCATTGCATATTGGTCATTAGACTAAAATATTTCCAACTCATTTCACTTCTGTTCAGCTGTTCAAAACAAAATGAATAGTTTTCATAAAATTAGCTGTTTTTTTTAAATTGTTCATAGGCTAGGTGTTTGACCACAGCTCACCTGATTGGCCTTCACCAGCAGTTTGGAATGGAGCTAGCCAGCTGAATACTAGAAAGTAGCCTACTACCATGCTTTGGTTACCTCACGATGTTTTCTTTGACCGGCAGCTCAAGTTCATTGTTGCGATTTGTACCCACGCCCTTTCAACATGTGAACCGACCGCGCTATCCACTGAAATATCATCGCTACAAAAGTTGTTTAATAGGTCTTGAACAAGGGTATGGTCTTCCGCTGACCACCTCACCCGGGTGGTAAGTGGTAACAGTAGGTAAAGTTTCAAATAAAACAACCCACTACTGCTGTATCAGAAGACAAATTTATTGAGACGCTGACAGACCTTGTCTCACATCTCGAACGAAACGCTTGCGCGTATAAAAAAAATCTAGCACAGACGCAAGATCACATGTTTATACAGTTCTCTGTTTCTTCTAGGTAAACGTGCTCCATCGTAGACCGCTACTTCGCTTAACATCAGACGAGTTGGGGGTAGAACGCAAACGTATTAGTAATAAGTAGTATTTAGTAATTTATAAAAATATATAATATGAGGGTAACCTTTAATCTTGACTCCGACGAGTTTCGCGAGCGCGTCGTCAGTCTGCGGCGAGCTCGCACGCGCGGTGCTGGCGCGCGCGCCGCCGCGACCACGCGGACCTCTAAAAGAGGACATGCTATAGGTTGGAAAACTTAATTAATATTAATTGTAAGAGTAGTATTAAGTGATGTTGATGATGTTTTCCAAGTACATATATTAAGTTATTCACGATTAAGCAAAACACATTCAAAACTTTAATAAGACAAAAACTTGTTCGATAGAGCAAAAATCAAATTTTAACTAAAACGAAAATATAAAAGACTAGCTGCGCCCCGCGCCTAGCGGTTTTACCCGCCACATATTTTCGAGATAAAAAGTAGCCCATGTGTTAATCCAGGGTCACAGCTACCTCCATACCAAATTTCATCCAATTCCGTTCAGTAGTTCCATTCCAGGCTAGGTGTGCTTTACCATCTTCGACAACACCTTCACTTAACATCAGGTGAGCTGTGGTCAAACAACTAGCCTGTCAACCATAAAAAAAAAAGTGTTTTATGCGTGAAAAATTAACCAATATCCAAACTTTCACTTTTTTTTTATGCTTGACAGGCTAGGTGTTTGACCACAGCTCACCTGATGTTAAGTGACGGTTTCATTTATGGTTACAATAAAAATATTTTGTATTTGTATTTTGTATTTGTATAATATTAGTGGGAAGATCAGGTATACTGACTAAATGTAATTAGATAACATTTTTGTACATACATACGCCAAAGCAGCGATGCCCCGCACTTTGTTTTACTACTCAAAGTTCTGCGTATCGCTGCAATAGTCACGAACACGCGTCATCTCTTACCACCAGGAGAGAGTCTAGTAATAGTCTTAGTAGTCCTGTAACTTCGCTAGCTGTTTTTTTTTTTATGTAAAAAGTAATGAGACGAACGAGACACTCTCCTGATGGTAAGAGATAACGCCTGTCCATAACCATTGCAGCGATACACAGAACTTTAAGTAACAAAACAAAGTCCAGGGCATCACTGCTTTGGCGCTCATTACTTTGAGACTTTTGACAGAGTTAGTCTCAACAGCCCAGTAATTTCGCTAGCTGCAGTACCTTTCAAACCGGAGCACAGTAATGCTTACACACTACTGCTTAGCGGCAGAATAACTGGTACTGCGGTGGAACTGGTACTGGTACCTAGACGACCTCCTGCTAAGGAGATCTACCACCAAGACTACTACACACTTTACACACTACTGTTAGACGGAAGAATAATAATTAGTACTGCGGTGATACCTACCAAGATCTGCTAAGGAGATAACTAATTCACGTTTCCACGCGGGAATAATTAAATCTCTGTTAACTGGATCCTCCGTCTCTTTCAAAAATTTTAAGCTTTGAAGATATTGAAGATTTTTTTTTTAACAATAAAAAAAACTAGGTAAAACAGGCTAAGTGTTTGACCACAGCTCACCTGAAGTGAGGCCGGAAAACACCGTTAGATGCTAGATTTTTTTAGATAGATGTTAGTTAGATGGCGGCAGATTTTCAACTTGAGGGTGGTAGCTAGCCAGCCGAGTACTAGAAAGTACCCCTACCACCATGCAAAAATTAATAAAGTATATTTTATTTAAAGTTTCTGAGTACAGACCTGCTCCCGCGACCACCTCTGCTGCCCTTCCCCCGCACTGGCCGCGCGCTCGCTTGTTGAGCGTCTGCAAATCGACACATTATTTTCTATATTAAAAAAAAAACAAAGTATAAATTGATTGAATCAGGCGTTACTTTGCGAAAGTTCATTTTAAGTGTCCAAGGTTTATTTCCACTAAACCAGGCGCCAAGCGCTCCAAGAGACAACATGTCCTGAGGATGCCTCGTGTAGAGGCGAAACACGTAAACAGCAGATATTTTACTTAGTTTTTTTGTTTTTAAGTTTAAGTAAAATTTTAGATATTAAGTAATGTATCGGATAAGTTTTCTAATAGTTAAGGTGGTTCGATTTCCATACAAATAAACTTTTCCATTTATCGACAAATGGAGTATAATTTTACCGTGAAATCACTTCTACTGGCATCTATTTTAGTATTTATATGCGGTAAATCACAATTGTTTGAATTAAACAGTAGATTATGCTAATAATCATGATTTACAGCAAATAAAGACCAAAATAAATGCCAGTAACTGTGATTTCACTGTAAAATTATGCTCCATTTGTCCATAAATGGCAAACAATTATTTGTTTGGAAATAGAACCACCTTAAATTTAAATTCTCATCACTGCTGTCCACTCAAACAACCGACTGTTAACCAGGAATAATTCTCGCCTCGGCTTCGCACGGGAAAACAAAACTATGTAGCATTCTAACGGTGAAAGAAATATTCAGATCAGTCAGTAGTTCCAGAGCCTATTCAATACAAAAATCAAATCTTTCCTCTTTAACACAGAAGAAACATGACTTTTCGTGTTTCTTCGAAAATACCTTTGAAACTTACAGTAAAGTATTTTAGGCATGATCAGACTTGCCCTTGACTTACTTTGTATGATTTAGAGTTATTTTACTAGTTTTCAATTCTATGTGTTTACTATCTTCGCCCGCACCATCACTTAACATCAAGTGAGACGTGGTGAAGACTGTCAACCATTTAAAAAAAACTTGACACTGGCAAATGCACAAAGTACGATGCCAAAAACAAAAGAAAACAAGAAGAATTCAAGCTAACCATAATCGTAAAGAACTAGAAAATGCAGAAAAAATCGACCATACATAACTTACTGAGGTGCGCCTGTAGCTCTTCAGTCTTGGCCTTCGTGACATCTTCTGGCAACTTCTCCAGCGGGACCACGGCCGTCTTCTTCACGAGGTCCGACAATGCCTTCTCACGTTCTGCGTTTTCTTCCTCTTTTCTCTTCTTCTTGAGGTCGGAGTCGGTATCCGAATCGAATTCGGAATCGGAACATTTGAACTCGTCTGAACTGTCTGGCATGTGCTTGCCACTCGATTTGTGCATCTCCTGAGGGAAAAGTATGTAATTATAATAATAATAAATAAATAAATTGAATTTTGTAAAGCTGCAAATAAGTTCCTTTTTGTTTTACTTAAAATAAAATAAAATTATTTCAATTATTAATATAAATTATAATTATTTAACTTTATTAAATTATTTATTTTATTTTGTTTTACTTATGCGGAATTACTCTTTTTTTTTTATCGTTGGACATTACCCATAGCGCCATCTGACCCCAAACTAAGCAAAGCTTGTACTATGGAAGTCAGATAACTGATAGAATACATAAATACTTTTTTTTTTGTAAATACATACTTATAATACATACAGAACACACAGACACAGAACAAACATTTGTTTATGCCACAAAGTGTTTGTCCTGAGTGGGAATCGAACCCACGCCCTTCAGCTCTCGAAGCAGACATTCTACCAATGAACCAAGAGGGTTGTCATTTATGTACTTACGTCTTCAGATTCTGTGTTGGGCATCTCGGTGTAGTTGATTTTCTTCTGCCGTGTCCTGTGTTTGGGCGACCAGTCGTTCTCCCCCTCTCCCCCGCTGAGTCCGCCGTAAGTGACCCTCGCTCGGATCACGTTTCCCTCCGCGTCGTACTGCGTGAGGCCGCGCGACTTCTTCCTCGATTTATCGCGTCTATCGCGTTTATCTCGCTTCTTGTGACGCGAGTGGGATTTCGACCTGGAAACATATTATTAATATATTTACTTGCAAACGCTCTTGGGCTTCAGTCTTGAAGGTGTATGTCATTTTTTTAATGGTTGACAGGCCAGGTGTTTGACCACAGCTCACCTGATGTTAAGTGACGGTGTGGTCGAAGATGGTAAACAAACCTAGCCTGGAATGGAACTAGCTCTCAAGTGAGGCTGCCGGAACACACCGTTAGATGCTTGGCGGCAGATTTTCAACTTGAGGGTGGTAGCTAGCCAGCCGAGTACTAAAGTACCCTACCACCATGCTATGGTTTCCTCACGATGTTTTCCTTCACCGGCAGCTCAAGCTCATTGTTGGGGTTTGAACCCACGCCCTTCGGCATGCGAACCAACCCCGCTAACCACTAGGCTATCATCGCTACGAAATTTTAATAAATTGTACCAATTAAAATGAATAAAATAAATATATATTGGAGGACATTTAACACAGCGCCATCCAGCCCCAAACTAAGCAAAGCTTGTACTATAGGGCCCTAACAGCTGACAGAATACTTAAATATTTTTTTTTTGTAAATACATACACCCAGACTTAGAACAAACATCGATCTTAGTCACACAAATGTTATTCCTGAGTGGGAATCGAACCCACGCCTTTCAGCTCTGGAAGCAGACATACTACCAATGAATCGACAGGGCTGTCAAACTCAATGCCACTATTATCTTTGTGACTCTATTCATACATTGCACTACAACTGTAAATAATATTATTATAAATATAAACAGCTTACTTGGACTTGGAGTTGTTCCATTCTTTAGCGCCAGCGGATTCGCTCGAGCTGTCTTCAAACACCTTTTTCTTTTTCTTGGTCTCCGGTGAAGACTCCCTCAGTTTAGGCCGGTCTAGACAATACAAACAAGATAAAAATAAACTACATGGTTTCGAGATAAAAAGTAGCCAATGTGTCAATGCCAGGGTCTCAGCTACCATCATATCAGTAGTTTTTGCGTAAATGAGTAACAAACATCCATCCATCCAAACTTTCACATTTTTAATATTAGTGGGATAAGTTTGCGTTTAAACCACCATCTCACCTGATATTAAAAAGAATAAGAATACTTTTATTGACAAACAAGCACAAAGAAAAAATACACATAATACATATGTAGCGATGATAGCTCAGTGGTTAGTGCGGTCGCTTCGCATGCCGAAGGGCGTGGGTTCAAACCCCAACAATGAGCTTGAGCTGCCGGTGAAGGAAAACATCGTGAGGAAACCATAGCATGGTGGTGGGGTACTTTCTAGTACTCGGCTGGCTAGCTACCACCCTCAAGTTGAAAATCTGTCGCCAAGCATCTAACGGTGTGTTCCGGCAGCCTCACTTGAGAGCCAGTTCCATTCCAGGCTAGGTGTGCTTTACCATCTTCGACCACACCGTCACTTAACATCAGGTGAGCTGTGGTCAAACACCTAGCCTGTCAACACTGTCAACACAAAAAAAAAAATGACTTTTAGTTTTAAACATCAACAATTGTACCATTCTGACTTAAACTAGACAAAACTAGCTGCGCCCCGCGGTGTCACTCGCTACATGTTTTCGGGATAAAAAGTAGTCTATGTGTCAATCCAGGGTCTCAGCTATGGCGGCATACCAATTTTCAACCAAATCCATTCAGTAGTTTTTGCGTGAAAGAGTAACAAACATCCATCCATCCAAACTTTCACATTTTTAATATTAGTGGTATACGTATGCGTTTAAACCACCATCTCACTTGATGTTAAAAAGAATAAGAATACTTTTATTGACAAACAAGCACAAAGAAAAAATACACATAATACATATGTCTTACAAATAAAAATAAAATAGTGATGATGCGGCCTAAGATGGAGCACGCTTCCAATAAATATACCGACTCGCCCTCGACTTTAAGACACCCAGATTGTATCCATCGGGCAACACACGCTCAGGCAGTGCATTCCACTCTTTAGCGGTCCGCACAATGAAAGTGGAAACAAAACGTTTCGTCCGTGTTTTTGGAACGTCAACTATGAAACGACGGTTATACCTTTTTTATCGATCCTGCCGGTCCGCCGTATGGGCAAGGAATCGGACGACCTCGAATCACTGGATTCCTTATCCGCTGACGAGGATATGTCCTCAGAAGACGACGCCCCGCCGACGTCCTTGAAGTCCTCGTCAGTTTCGTCGTCGTCCTCGGACGGCACTTCCAGAGAATTCAGCTTGCGGGGCTTGCGTCGCTGTTTCTTCTTTAATTTCTTCAGCGAGTCCACCGGTTTACCCTGAAAATAAAGCAAATTACAAGGAATGGAACACCAAATGTTTTGTTCTTTCAATGTACAAGTAATGAGATGAACGATACGCTTTCCTGATGGTAAGAGATAACGCATGTCCATGACCATTGCATCAATACACAGAACTTCCGAGAAACAAAGTCCGGGGCATCGCTGCTTTAGCGCTCATTACTTTGAGACTTTTGATGGTTAGTCTCAACAGCCCAGTTATTTCGCTAGCTGCAGTACCCTTCAAACCGGAACACAGTAATGTTTACACTCTACTGCAGAATATCTCTTACTGCGGTGCTACCTACCTAGACGACTTCCTGCTAAGGAAATCTGCCACCAAGTAATGTTATGTTATTCTAGCGTCTTTCAAAAATCTAACAAAGTTCTTTAGGTTTTTTATTTCAGTACAATATCTAGTGCTTTCAATAACACGCAACTTACACTGAATTCACACAAAAGACTGTAATACTTTGATAAAATAACAAACAACGTAACAATTGTGAACGTCGATCAGATTAGGACACAACAAAGGCAGATGACAACCAATCGTAAGATTTTATATTTTATAAATGAGGGTAGGAGATAAAAATACCCTCAGTTTTACTGAGACGACCACGTCTATTGTAACATGGCCGAAACGTAAACAAAACTAATTTCATAGTATTTTGTGCGCAATTTCCACACACACATACATTTTAGTGTTTTAAGATTTATTTTATATTTTTTACAGATAGTAAACTTTATTTTATGAAACTAATTTGAATATTTTGGCTTTCTATACGGTAGTTTAATTTTAATACGTTTTCAAACTTTTTATAGCGATAGCTTCATGAAGTATGCCGAATATACATAATATATGCCCTTGCCATGTACTCGTAAAACAAAAAAGTATACATAGCTATTTTGTCCCATTTGATTAACTTTGACAATTGACATTAAGTTTTTTTTTTGAAATTTAATTTGCCCCATCGGGCAAACTAAAGCTGTAAAGCCATACTGCCAAGTCTTCGGTTTTTGCAATTCATCATATGAAGTAAACAAATCTTACATTATAGCCTCATAAAAGCGATATCAGTGTCCGAGTAACGTTGTAAGTAAAATAATCCAGATATTTGTATTAATAAAGCGAAACGAACTCGACATACGTGTATAAAAGTGTATAGTTATTATAGCTGCCGTTGACTTGACATGGACAAGTTTTGTTTTGCTTTGCCATTGCTTTTTTCCGTGTTTTCGTCATTAAGAGATCAATTGAAAATTAAGTGTATTTTATGGTTTTTTTTTAATAAATCCTATCTCATAGTTTTAAACGTAAATATAATGTACAGGAATGTATGTACTATTTCGAAATGGTTTTGGAATCAGTAAAGTTTTTTTTCTTTCCATGCCGAATTGTGTTCGAATCACGAATTTTTTTTTTTTTAATAACAAATAGGCTTACGTTTGACCGCCATTTCACTTGATGTTAAGTGATGATGCGGTCTAAGATAAAGCACGCTTGTCTAGAAGATACCGATACACTCTCGACTTTAAGATTATATTCCAGATTATATTATATCCATCGGGGAACACCCACTCAGGTAGCGCACTCCACTGTCTAGCAGTTCGCACAATGAACGAAAAAAAAGAAGTAAAGAAGCAAGAAAGCATAATAAAAAGTTTTTTTTTTTAATTTAAAATGTAATGAGACGAACGAGACGCTCTCCTGATGGTAAGAGATAAAGCCTGACCATGACCATTGCAGCGATACACAGAACTTTAAGTAACAAAACAAAGTTCAGGGCATCACTGCTTTGACGCTCATTACTTTGAGTTTTTCGATGATTAGTGTCAACAGCCCAGTAATTTCGCTAGCTGCAGTACCCTTCAAACTGGAACACAGTAATGTGTACACACTACTGCTTAGCGGCAGAATAACTGGTACTGCGGTGGTACCTACCTAGACGATCTCCTGCTAAGGAGATCTACCACCAAGTAAAAGTGTTAAAGCAGAGGGATAAAGAAAGTTGCTTACAGCTTTCTCTATCTAACGCCGTCTAATCACATGGGCAAAAATAATCACCGCGAGTTATTTAGACAAGCTTTATGATTTTTATTTGTGATGCATGTTTGTACCATAAAAACTCACACAAAAAATAAAATGTAAAATATTTTTGTTGCGAAAATTTCGCTTGATGCCAAACAAAAGTTAGAAGCGTGTTGTCACCTGTTCAATAGCTTCCCTTTCAGCCTTCATTTTCTCTTCTTCGGCGGCCTCTATGATGGTAGATATGTCCTTCCCACGGCCCTGGTTGCCCGCGCTTGTCGTCGGTTCCACGTACTCCTCCTTCAAAACACGCTATGTTATAAAAGGAGTTTTGTCGGGAACGTGAAAAAAGGTTCATATAGAGAATATAAATAATAGTGAGAGCTTTAGAATCAGAGATACTACCAAATACTTCAGGACAAACATTTTATGTATCAACAAATGTTTGTTCTGTGTCTAGGTGTTCTGTATAAATAAATAAATAAATATCGTAGGACTATACACACAGCGCCATCTGACTAGGGATTGAATACCGGGATCCCGGAATCCCGAAAACCGGGATACCGGACCGATTTTCTCCGGTATTACAATACCGGTATTAGTAAGACAATACCGAAATTTCGGTATTTGGGAAAAAAGGTTTTACCGACCAATATCATCTTTTCTGTTCTATTCAAATCTCGACAAATGATTGTCTTTCATGTTTTTGCACTAAACTGCGAAGTCGTCTTGGTGACGACAGCATTGACAAATTGTGTTGTTTGCGTGCTTACTTTTTGCGTACAGACAAATGAAAAGAAGATTTTGTACATATTTGTGAGATAACTGTTGAATTTTGGCATTAAAGAAATTAAAGTTCAATGAATGTGTTTAGTGTGTTCTTTTATTCTCATTTATTATTTACTCCATTTTGTTTTTTTTTTTACGAGCATTTACACTCGATGCGTATTTGCACCATTTGTTATTGTTTTTTATTAACATTTATATTCGATGCGTGTTGTGCCATTTGTTATTGTTTGTTAATTTGAACAAATTTAATTTGTTATCATAATACCGGTATCAATACCGGTATCCCGGTATCATTCAGGTACAATACCGAAATACCGGTATTGAAAAACACCTTCGGTATTGCAATCCCTACATCTGACCCCAAACTAAGCAGAGCTCGTGTGATGGAAGTCAGATAACTGATTGAATACATAAATACTTTTTTTTTTGTAAATACATACTTATAATACATACAGACACAGAACAAACATTTTGTTTATTCACAAAATGTTTGCCCTGAGTGGGAATCGAACCCACGCCCTACAGCTCTCAAGGCAGATATATTACCAATGAGCCAACGGGGTTGTGGGTATGTATTTACAACAAAAAAGTAATTGTATGTATTCTATCAGTTATCTGACTTCCGTCACACGAGCTTTGCTTAGTTTGGGGTCAGATGGCGCTGTGTGTAATACCCTACGATATTTATTTATTTAAATGAGCTTATTGGGAATTTAAATTTAATTTTTATTATGTATACTAACATTATAAAGAGGAAAGATTTGTATTTTTGCATGTAACAAATAAACATAAAACTACTGGGCCGATTTCAAAAATTCACGGTTGGGAAGCAACACTATCCCCGGGTGACATAGGCTACTTTTTATCCCTGTATTCCCACGGGAACGGGAACTACGCGGGTGAAACCGCGAGGAGTCTGCTAGTATTAGAATAAAATACCACGGCATAACAACATATCCTACTTTAATATTATGAAATTTGAAAGTATTTAAGTATTATGTTCGCTGTCTGGTTCCCATAGTAGAAGCTTTGCTTAGTTTGGTGCTAGATGGCGCCGTGTTAAATGTCCACCAATATTTATTTATTTCTTTATCAAGACTAATTGTGGTAGTACAACGGCGGCCTTATAGCCTAGAGAAATTTCTTTAACACAACCTTCGGGCGGACAGATATTGTCTACTGTCATATTTTATCTGTGAGCATAAGTTACTTTTTATCCCCGAAAAATATACTATTCACGTGGGATAGTTGAAGAACATCTTGTCACCTTGATAGCTGCGCTGATGATGCGGTCGTACTCCTGGCTGCGTACGGAGACGGGGAGCTGGCGGCGCGCGCGCAGCCGGTACACGGCCGCGTCCCCTGACGATGACGACCAAGAACTGTCCGAGCTGCCATCTGCACATCATCATACTTATGTTACACAAAATGAAAAGATTTTTGTGATATATCACTTTTATCAGGAGTGAATCAGTCCCCATGCTGGGCAACTCTACGGGGTTTGACTTAATAGGTTGACTGACTAGACTGGCTTTCTCAGGAGCCAGTTTCATTCCAGGCTAGGTGTGTTTACCATCTTCGACCACACCGTCACTTAACATCAGGTGAGCTGTGGTCAAACACTTAGCCTGTCAACCATAAAAGAATAACATACCCGAGTCGGCCTCCGACTTCTTCTCGTCCTCTGGTACTGGCTCGGGTTCTTCCAACTTCTTCCTGGCTCTCTCCTCTTCCACCTTGGCGAGCAGTTCGTCATATTTCACAAGCTCACTCTCTAGTGTTTTTATTAATTTCTCCTAGGAACATAATAACACTTTATTAACACCAGGAAAATGACATTACGAAAGGAATATACAATAAAAATTGTCTCAAAAGACATTAATAGTTCTTATCGATGAAAGATATCGGTTTTTATCCAGAAAAACAGTAATTATTGTAAGCCAATCAAGGGTTCAGGTTATCAAGGATTAAAAGTTTAAAACTTACATTTACATAGTTGTCAAAATATACATATTTGGTTGTCAAACTATACAGATAGTTGCTATACTTTACGTACATGGTTGCAAGGAGGACAGAACCAGTCTCCCTCCGGCACCACAAACAGCATGGGCTTCAGGCAACTGGCGTGGTATCCCGCGTCACAACTGTCGCACAATAAGATCCACTCCGGTTGTTCTGCGCTGCCGCAACGCTTGCAAAAACCGTCGTCTTTTTCTGAAAGAAAACCCTCGTCAAAAAGTAAGAGCGACTCTTCACCAATGTGGAACGAAACGGCAAAATAAAAACCCTATAGAATTTGACAACATTGACACAATAAAACTTCCTAGATATTTTTTTTAGTAATGAGACGAACGACGCGCTCTCCTGATGGTAAGAGATAACGCATGTCCATAACCATTGCAGCAATACACAGAACTTTGAGCAGCAAAATAAAGTTCGGGGCATCGCTTTGGCGCTCATTACTTTAAGACTTTCGATGGTTGGTCTCAACAGCCCAGTAATTTCGCTAGCTGCAGTACCCTTCAAACCGGAACACAGTAATGTTTACACACTACCGCTTGGCGGTAGAATATCTGGTACCGCGGTAGTACCTACACGACTTCCTGCTAAGGAAATTTACCACCAAGTAATCACCACCACCATCACATCTTCGGGAAGACGTTAAAAGTTATAACTACCCTGCAAAGGAGACTAAAACAAATCTCTCGTATAATATCTATGCCCAAAGCCTAAACGGATTTTCCATTGCAAACATGGTAAGCCCAGTTGGTTATACACTCCAAGGTATATATATGTTACAATCATAGTGATTAAATAGCTATTATACATAATAAATATAAAATAAATAAATATGACTAGTTATTATGTATAATGACTACATTGTCTAGACAATGTAGTTATTATGTATAATGACTACATTGTCTAGACAATGTGATAAATTTATCATTTTATCCGGATATTATTCATAATAGCAGGTCCAAGTTAGTTATTGTAATAAATCTAGTCCGACTTGCTTCTCTTTCTGTTACCTTCTCTTTTCATTGGCGTGATCCAACTATATTGTGGCTGACCCATTGTTTGTTGTTGTTTTGAAGCAATTTCCGCGATTTTTTACGAAATTACTGGGCTGTTGAGACTAACCATCGAAATTCTCAAAGTAATGAGCGCCAAAGCAGTGATGCCCTGGACTTTGTTTTGTTACTCAAAGTTCTGTGTATCGCTGCAATGGTCATGGACAGGCGTTATCTCTTACCATCAGGTGAGCGTCTCGTTCGTCTCATTATTTTTCACATTAAAAAAAGAAAAACTATTAGTACTTTCGCTGTAACATATACACAATACTGACAATGCCTCACTTCATTACTTGAGTGCAGTAAATATCTTCAAAGTGAAGTTAAACAGTCCTAAAGTAAGAAAAAGTTGACACAAACTAGCAAGATAGTATCATACCTTCTTGAAGAGTACGCGCTCTTTTAAGAGGTTCAGAGGATTCACCGCCCTCCAGGTCGGATTCGGGAGAGAACTCGTGGTCCGATTTGCCGAAATCGTCTGTGAACATATAGATACATTGTAAAGATATCATAAAACTTAATTAACAAATTTTGATAAAAAACAGAACAAACATTTGTTGATACATAAAATGTTTGTCCTGAGCGGGAATCGAACCCACGCCCTTCAGCTCTTAAGGCAGATATGCTACCAATGAGCCAACAGGGCTAACCAACTGTCATAATTATAATTATAGAACTTGATGAGTTCTAAAAAAATACTGAAATGAAGTTATTATTTAGCATTCGTATTTTTAAATTATTAGTCAGTAAGCTTGCAAACTATTTGTTAATTAGTTAAATTTATACGTACGTTCCGGTTCTGGTTCCGGGTGTAGTTCGAAGAGGGGAGAATCGGACTCCGAGTCTGGCTCCGGGCCCGTGGTGTCGGACGCGCGCCACGTGCGGCGCTGCTTCGGCCTGGCCTCCGGTTCCGAGCTGCTGCGACCGCTGGCGCACCATTCCTCCTCCTCCTCTTCGTCCTTCGTCGACTACGCAAAAAGGAGTGTTATAATATTAACAATCTTTTTTTTGTTTATCTTTTCAGATAATAAAACATTTATTTCATAGACACAGTTAAATCTATAATACGAAAAGTTGTAGATATTATCTGAGCCTCAATCACGAAAATCAGGGGAACGCATCATTCGTCTCATTATTTGTACATTAAAATAAAAATTATGGCATATTACTAAGTATTCCATTAGGCATGTCCGCACTTGTAATTACAGTTTCAGCAAATAACTATAGAAAATTAATTAAAAACAACAGATGCATACACTTCTATAAGTCTTACCTTTTTCTTGTGAATCATCTTAAGTTCCCTCAGGGCGACTTCTTCTTGGTGTCTTCTTTCGGCTTCTTCCTTTATTTTCTGTTGAGCGATACGCCGGGACTGCCGAACAGGCGCCGAGTCAGAATCGTCAGAGTTAGCCTTGTCGGTTTTGGTTTTTACCATCTTATTCTTATCCTTGGGTTTACCCTTAGGCTTTTTCTTCACTAACTTCTTTGATGATTTTTTGCCAGCTTTGGGAGTAACATTCATACATTATAATGAACAAGGATAATGCTGTAAATATTCCGATATACACAAATTATAATTTGCATCACCTCAATCGATCTCTACATACTTACTTAAATAAGTACAAGGCTGTTGAGACTAACCATCGGAAGTCTGCAAGAAATGAGCGCCAAAGCAGCAATGCCCTGGACATTCTTTTACTACACAAATTTATGTGTATTATTGCAATGGTCATGAGCAGGCGTTATCACTTACCATCAAGAGTGTCTCGTTTATCTCATTGTTACTTTTACATATATTTTTTTTAATATTTTTTATTTTGAGGTTGGTTTCATACTAGTCCCCTTAGCTTTAAGTGTTAGTTGAAAAGCATTAAGCACATCCAATCTAAAATCGGCCTAGTAACACTAAGTCTCCAGGTGTCTAGAGACAGGTACACGCAAATATTAGTAGAAAATATCCTACGACCATTATGGTGTTTCAAGATGTTTCCTTTCAAAAAGTGAAGTCAAAGTTGATGGTTATGTTTTTTATGCTTGTTTGGAATTGGGAAAGACTAAAGAATGTCTCAATAATATAATTTATGGTCTGAATCATACATCGAAAAACTTTTAATGATTAGTAACATTACTTAAACAACTGGCTACCACTCAGTTTATGTTGTACAAAAGAAATATGTTTAAGAAAAGACCATTGAAACCTGCCAACTAAAATAAGAAGTAATCATAACTTACCTAAGCTATACAGTGTTTCCTCTTCAGATTCATCACTGGAATGCTTCTCCAAAAGCTTGGCTTCCACTTTTTTTCTGTTAATTGAAAATATGTATCATTAGCTCAATGATCATAAATAATAATAATCTTCATTTTTTTAGAACATGGTAGGTGTACAATGTACATAGTAGCATACTGGCTGGTAATAAAATAAACATTCTGAAGTACAAATGTCACTTTTATAATTACAAATTATTCATGTTACATACATAAAAATCAGTGATGGTGAAGTAGTATTTTTGTATCAATTAAATTTGAAGTTTACTTTAAATACCTCTGTCATTTGCATCTCTAATGTGTTTGGATATTTTACCTGACCATTTAAAATATGACCTGATAACCAATTACCAAAATAAGGGAATTAACATATTGTAGAATTAAAGAAACTAATGGAATCACTTACCGAGATGATGTCACTATCTTTTTAGGTTTGATTTTCAACCTTTTGCTGATTGTAATAGGCTCGTCATCCTCACTGTCACTTTGAGATTCTGATTTGTTCTTATCACTCATAGGCTCTGTTATAAGAGCTCTTTTCAAAGACTTATTAGATTTCTTAGTACTATTATTTACTCTATCAATATCATTACTCTTATCTAAGTCTTGAATCTGTGCTTTTCTTTTAAACTTTCCTTTGCTGGCTTTCATCTTCTTTCTTTTAGATATAGAATCGTGATTACTTTCATCTTTCTCAATACTATCCGATACAACATCTTTGGAATGTGTTGCATTAATATCACTCTCTGGGGTAGTTTCTAAACGTAACTTTTTTGTAGGCAAGGGATCTTCTATTGTTGATTCTTTATCTGGGGTTTTCTCTTTTTCATTTTGTAATGGATTGTCATCTTGATCTATTGATGATACACTACTTTTTCTTTTTTCTATAATACTAGTTTTATCTTGACAGTTATCAGTCTCTACAGAATTTATTGCAATTTTTCCACCGTTTCTCTTCAATTTCAATTTTCTTGTAACAACTTTCTTTTTAACTTTGCTCCTACTTTTTTTGACGTTATTCTTTCTTGGACTTTCGCTGTCTGTTGTACTTTTGTCATTAACATTAGCTTCTCTTTTAAGACAATTTTCTATTTTAGTACTGTGTGATTTATCTGTATCTCTGACGCAGGGTTTTTTAGTATCCGGTTTAGCTTCATTAGTGTCATTAGATTGCTTTTTCAAAGTTCTCTTATTTACAGCTTTTAATCTAACATTTTTACCTACTTTACTTTTAGTTTTTGCTACTTCGTGTTCGCCATTTATAACCTCTTCTTTACCGTTTTCTTCTTCCGCTTGATTATTATCTTCTATTGCTTCTGGATTTCCTGTATCATTGTCGTAACCGTATCCTTCGCCGTAAAAAAACATTACAGGTTCTGATATTTCTTCTCCTATAAAAAAACTTTCACATTCTGCACCATTCCCTTCTCCTGTAACAAGCATCACAGGTTCTTCTATTGCCTCACTGACTTCTTCATTCAGCAAATTGTCTTCACTTTTACTTTCCTGGTTGATAGCTAAATCATTATCATCTTCCAAAATACTTTCGGAGTCCTTTGAGGTTTCACTTGGTTTTGGAGAATCTGGGTTTTCATCAGAATTTTTCACATCATGTTCGTCAGTTTCAGTGATTTTAGCTTCTACTTCAGATACACATTCTGTGAAATTTTCATCTATTTTACTGATTTCATCTGTGTCGCTAGTTTCTTTTCCACAGATTTCTTTACTTGTTTCAATTATACTTTCACTTGTTTTATCTTCTGTACATTCTGAGGTGTTTAACAATTCATCTTCTTCTGATTTTTCTTTACAATTGTCTGTTTTTGCTTCTTCTTCTTCTTTTTCTTCAACATTTTTTTCGTCACTTTTTACCTGTGTATTTTTATTTTCAGTCTGTGTTTCCGTCAACTTATTTTTTGTTTCATTAATTAATTTTGGCTTATCATCAATTTGTTCATTGACAACTGGATTTGTAAATTCTGCTTTTGCATCATTACTGTCTAATGGATCTGAAGACTCTACATTTGTCTCATTGCCATCAACTGGGTCAGATAGGGGATCTTTTTGTTCAGTTTCTTCTTGTTCTGATTCAGATTCTGGACTTAGGAACTCTTCTTCGTTTTCATCATCTTCAACTACTAGTTTTTGAGAATTTTGTTCAGATTTTGCATTTATCTGTAAAAAATAAGAGTATTGACAGGAAACAAATAAATTATCAATCCACATTTCTGTGGAAAAAGTAACTTGATTACAGCTCCACACCCACATTAATAACTCTCACATGAATACTAATACTGCAAATTTAAATTCATTTCAGTACCTCCTGAACATGATTTTCAGCACCACTTGAATCTTCATTAGCATTTGAGATTTGTGACGGTTCTATTTCTTCCCCACTTTTTAACTGTCCTATAACTTTTACTAGCTCTTCTCGGTTTCTGCAATTTAAGAAAATGTCATGCAAAAAGAGTATCTTGCATATTTTTTCCACATGTTTTGGTACAAAGTATTAGGAGATAAAAGTAAAAGATTTTCTGAGTTCACAATACAGAGATATAATACATATTATACTCACAAAACAGTGACAAAACCAAGTCAGTTACCATTGCAAAATTTAAAGCCTATACTAAATAGATTTTATCTTCACCTTGCAATAAGCTGCCATGTCTCCTCATCTTGATCTTCCTTATACAGACAGATATTGGCATCATCATCCACCTGAAGCCAGTATGCACAACCATTTTGATCCCGGCCAATAGGATCCAACCTGAGCTCTTTACATGAGATGGCATTCACTGCCGCTTTGAACTTAGGGTGACATGTGAACTGGTACTCTAATAATATCTGAAAAAAGTTTTGCATTTTTCTAAAATAAAGTTTCTTTATTGTTTATTTTTTTTTTATGTAGAAAGTAATGAGACGAACGAGACACTCTCCTGAAGGTAAGAGATAACGCCTGACCATGACCATTACAGCGATACACAGAACTATAAGTAACAAAACAAAGTTCAGGGCATCACTGCTTTGGCACTCATTACTTTGAGACTTTCGATGGTTAGTCTCATCAGCCCTGTAATGTCGCTAGCTGCAGTACCCTTTAAACCGGAACACAGTAATGTTTACACACTACTGTTTAGTGGCAGCATATCTGGTACAGTGGTAGTATCTACCTAGATAACCTCCTGCTAAGGAGATCTACCACCAAATAAACATCTATTATCTATAAAGCTCTCAGACCACAAAAACTATGACAAAATTACTAGCATAACATTAGCAGTCAGTTAAAGAATAAATAAGAAAATCATAAATTATGAATACAAGAAACCAATAGGATGAGCCAGTGTATACATAAATGAGCTGGAATATCAAAAGTAACTTCCAATTAATTTAAAGCATTTTCAGCATATTATTATGGCTATAGCTTGATTAACCAAAAAAAAACAGTTTAATGGAATGGAATTCCTTGCAATTATTTTTAATACACTTGAACTGGTAAATATTGTAAAAATAATGATGCTCAAGAAAACACACTATTTATGTTGAAAAAAAACAATTTTATTTCCATTGTTCTACTTTAATTTAGAGCAGTTCCAACCACATTTACTAAGATAAAATGTTGCCTCTATGCACATAGCCTCTCTCTTATATAGATGCATTCTAAATTTCATACAAATATGCTAAGCCGTTACAGCTTCAAGAAGTGTCAAGTATATAATTTTCCTAATATCATATTGTGATTATTGTGATAATTCAAATATAAAATTAGATAACAGAAATGGGTATCAACAAACTAATATAATAGTGTAGTACAAACAATGATTTCATGACTTTCAAATCTTGCTGTTAAAATTGCTGCCAATAATGTACTATAATATTCTAAGCATGCATTGTAAAGCCAAAAAAATAACAAATGCTTTTTCTTATACTTTTACTATGAAGTGGATGTGTTTTAAGTAAGAACCTCAATGAGAAAGGAATTTCCACATAATGGGAATTCATGTTCACACCTCAAATTACCATATAAAAATGCTGAGTAGGCGGAGCTAATTACCTTTAGCACTTTGAGTTTCACTTGCGTGCTAGCTTTTTTGTACGAGAATCTTTCGATCTCCCAAGCCTCTTGATGGTGCCCTTGTTGGTGACAAAACTTTATCATACCCTTCTCCCATCTGTTACTGTGTACGGACTTAAGCGCGCGGCGCAACAATCTCAAGTGTAGCTCCTTCAACGTTTCCGATACTAACAAACAAAAAAACTTTTAGCATGTTTGTTTATAATTTCACACAGAATTACAAGCATAAATACCTCACCTTCCTGCGAGTCTTCTATTGATTCCTGTAATTTGGCTATCGTAGGCACATTTATGCCGTACAATTTACCAAATACTTTCAGAAATGAGTAGATAACGGCAAAATTAGGATCATTCGCACACCAAGTTTCACCGTCCGACGCCATCGTATAAACTCAAAACGCTTTAACATCAGACATCACTAGTGTTTCTCTATATGGAAATAAGCTATATTCACTTAAAATTAACTGGCTATTAGAAAACATGTACATGATTCACGAAAATATCTTCATTCTAAGTGCACTGAAAGCTTTTTTAATTTCTACAAAATAGTAAAATACAACTCGATGACAGCCATCGCACCATAAGCAATTTATTTTTTTAAACGCTCGATGGGCAATGTCATGTTTGACATTACGTAGACATAGGTTATGGCTTTTTTTTTTTCTTTGGTTTTGGCGTCGCGTTTTAGCATTTGCCAGTGTCAAGTAATTATATATTTTCAAGTTTCAAAAGTTAAATAAGTGCCATCGTAGCTAGTTTTAGTCAAAGTCGTCTTTGTCAAGTCCAGTTCGTGTCAGTTAATTCCAGTCATGCTTTAGTAAAGTAGTGGCAACTTTACTACAAAGCTTCGATGGAGTTTTGGAAGCAACACGAAAACTCATGTTTCACCACATTATATCATTTTCCCACAGTCGCACTTGTAATTCGGCACTTTATGAATAAAACACCACCATTTTTATGCATAAACACTCGACAAAACACAAGTTTTGGAAAAAAATACAACGGAGCGACACGACTCTTCCCGCGTTCCCGCCAAAACTCAGGTTATGGCTTATTGTGTCTAAGCCGGCTTGTTATCTATATATATATATATATATATATCTTACTATTATAAAGAGGAAAGATTTGATTGTTTGTTTGTATTGAATAGGCTCCGAAACTACTGGACCGATTTCAAAAATTCTTTAACCGTTGGGAAGCTACACTAACCCCGGGTGACATAGGCTACTTTTTATCTCTGTATTCCCACGGGAACGGGAACTACGGGGGTGAAACGCGACGCGTCCGCTAGAAGTTATATATAATGCTAACAAAAATATTCACAATTAGCTGAAATAATTATTAAGAAAATAGTATTTCATTTATGTCCTTTACTATGTACAATGAAATTAACAATCTTTAACCTTTGTGGCAGATAATCATTATGACCTTTTTATCATAGAAATTTCAATACATACGTATATATACGTATATATGCGTATCTACATACATGTTTTGAAATAACTTTGTGGGACTTCTTTAACTTGATTTTTTATGAAATACGTGAAAACATCGCCATACTTGACACTGGCAAATTGTAAACTACGACGCCAAAAACGAAGAAAAAGAAGATTTTCATCTGTCCCTTCGCTTTCTTCCAGTTTTCTGACTCTGATTTTGGCAGCGGCCATAGTGTGTGATTGTGGTTTAGTTTTTTTTTTTTTTAATAATTTGCCCCTTCGGGCAGGCTAAAGCTATATAGCCATGCTGCCTTGTCTTAAATGTTATTTCTGCTGTATCTTAGCTATAGTTATCGTCAAAGTCCAGTCTTAGTCAAGTCCAGTCCGTGTCAGTTAAGTCCAGTCATGCTTTAGTAAAGTAGTGGCGACTTTACTATAAAGCTTCGATGGAGTTTTGGAAGCAACACGAAAACTCATGCTTCACCACATTATATCATTTTCCCACACTCGCGCTTGTAATTCGGCACTTTATGAATAGAACGCCACCATTTTTATGCATAAACACTCGACAAAACACTAGTTTTGGAAAAAAGTACAACAAAGCGACACGACTCTTCCCCGCGAGTGTGGGAAAATGATACAATGTGGTGAAACATGAGTTTTCGTGTTGCTTCCAAAACTCCATCGAAGCTTTGTAGTAAAGTTGCCACTACTTTACTAAAGCATGACTGGAATTAACTGACACGAACTGGACTTGACAAAGACGACTTTGACTAAAACTAGCTACGATGGCACTTATTTAACTTTTGAAACTTGAAAATATATAATTACTTGACACTGGCAAATGCTAAAACGCGACGCCAAAACCAAAGAAAGAAGAAGAAGACTCTTCCCGCGTTCCCGCCAAAAACTCTGGAGGTTTAGGTTATATTATGCTCTATGTTCAGGTCCTGTCAATGTCATTTTTTGTGCCTTGTCTGTGACGTTTGATTTGAACTCCATTGACTATTGAAACGAGTGTTTGGTTTCATTTCTTTCATTTACTTTTTGTGGGATTTGAGTAGTTATATTATTTCATTACGATAAGAAAATTCATCGAACTCCATCTAATATGTCTTCTGTATGTTGTGGAACTAAAAAGCAAAAGCTGAATAACTCGTACAGCAATAGTATAGAACGGCCTATGAATGGTTACCAAGATTCTGTAGCTATTCCAGATATGTGTTACTTTTGTTTCGATGTTTTGTATTGTCAGCTGCATAGTATGGACCCTCCGCAGACGCCAAACTTCACTAACGATGCCTAGTGAGTAGCCCTTGGTTCATATTCGTACGTAGCGCGATTCACCTTGCTGCCCTAGAGGGATGGGCTTTGTCATTACCATCTGAATCTTTTGTTTGTAATGAGGTCAGTGTGACGGCAGTGAAACTTACGAAACTTTTCAGGAAAGGGTGATTCTTAAAATGATTCTTTTCTAAGAATATAATCATTTTCTTTCACTAAATCACAATGCATGTTATGATGTTGTCAAGTATAAATCATCCACACCTCAAATTAATTCTGTAAACATTTCACATTGTGCATTATACTCCCACTTTATGTTTACCTTCTGAAAAGTGAACTTGATCATAAACTTTATATTGGGGTAATAAAATCTAAATTTGGATGCACTTCATTTTCTACATCTTATATATTTCTGATTATTATGTTTATCTTTTCATACTCCGAAAGTAGACTTAGTGAAATTCCATTATAAACTTTGTATCTTCATTTTACTTGACAGCTATATAATCCATGACCCTCTTATATGAATGTAATATGTAAAGAAGTAAAACAGTATATAAATGTTAATAATAGACCTCTTATCTACTGAATCATTTAACTAGTACCCAATTTAAAAACCACAAGTTTCTTGAGTAATAGTATAGTGTAGTAATAGTGCAGGCTGTCATAAATCATCAATATTAGGTATAGACAATTTATTTGTGAAGCACAAATTATCTATTTTGGCTTAAGCCAAAATAGTCTAAAACATTCACACAGAGTACATTTAGACTTCAGCACTTGTAAATTGGCTAATTTACCAGTACATTTAGACTTCAGCACTTGTAAATTGGCTGATTTACCAGTACATTTAGACTTCAGCACTTGTAAATTGGCTGATTTACCAGTACATTTAGACTTCAGCACTTGTAAATTGGCTAATTTACCAGTACATTTAGACTTCAGCACTTGTAAATTGGCTGATTTACCAGTACATTTAGACTTCAGCACTTGTAAATTGGCTGATTTACCAGTACATTTAGACTTCAGCACTTGTAAATTGGCTGATTTACCAGTACATTTAGACTTCAGCACTTGTAAATTGGCTGATTTACCATATCACCATTTAGTTAGAACTGTTTTTTGTATAGGCTGTTGTATTTGAACAAATATTAAAAGAAGTATCATCTGTGTGTTTAGGAAACCTTTTAATTTTTCAAGTGTTTTAGGTGTTTTTGAATAGTTTTGGTGCTTTCGACTTTTATTAACTTTCAATTAATTTGTAACATCAATATGTTGAATGCATATTTTTGTTATTTTCAGTCCTTTGTTTGTGACATGGAAAATAGGGAAGGAGCATCGTCTTCGAGGCTGCATTGGCACATTCAATGCTATGCATTTGCATTCAGGTATGGATACATGGGACCCATAATATAAACAATATCAGAATATACCTATACTTACAATAAATTGTTTTTGCTACCTTCCTAAAAGAAAAATTTTATTTAGATAAGAAACAACCCATAGGTTGTGACATACCACTTACTCTCAAAAAATATAAAAGAAGTGCCATTAAACTGGCCTATGTAAAACCAAATAGCCTGAAACATGCAAAGAGTGAACTACTATCTGGAACCTGTAAAGCCTGATTTACCTTAGGACTGTTTATTGGATGATGTACTTATACTAGTAAAATATAAACTGTGTCTACTTTGATGGGCAGACCTTTTCTGCACATCAAGCCACCGATCGGCCACAGGTGTGTTTATTCAACATTATGTTGACTGGAACCATCTCTTCATTGACAGTGACTACTGATTCCACAAACATTCACCAATTTTATTTTCAGGTCTCCGTGAGTATGCCATAACAAGTGCACTAAAAGATTCCCGCTTCGCGCCTATTACGCGTGAGGAGGTGCCCCGGCTTACAGTCTCCGTATCCATCCTTCAACACTTCGAGGAAGCTGAGCACTACCTAGATTGGAAGCTTGGCAAACATGGCATCCGGATAGAGTTCACCAGCGAGCGGGGATCCAAGCGCACTGCCACTTACCTACCGCAAGTTGCTACTGAACAAGGTGATAGAATTACTTAATTTTCCGGTAAGGGGCTGTGACTATGGATTATCAGTATTGTTAGGATAGTGGGATGGTATTTGGTCAAACAGAGTCTGGAGCTGTGGTGCTCTATCCTCTCTCAGTACTGTATGCCACATATGGTGAATTTACACGCTCGCTTTGGATATATTGACTTGATCTTATATCATCATGTTTCGTGCTTGTTCTTGCCATACAAGTTATAATATTCATTCTTCTCTTAGAATTCTTCAGTAGTCCTGATAGCTGACAGAAGTAGCTTAAAATTGTGTAGTTCACAGATATTTAACACTGTTGTGACAAGAAGCATAAAATCCTTTGTCTGGTATAGATATATGTCAAGCCATGCCATAGAGCTTTGGTGACATATTTCATATCAGCCTACTTTTATGACGCATCATTTGTATTAATATAATGTAAATCAACTATACATATTCGACCAGTCGAAATTCCTGATTTACAACACATCAAACCAAGACCAGGGAAGGTAACCTTAGTAGTGCTGGATATCTATTAGTATCTTACGGATTAGTCTGATGTTACATAGGAAAATTGTATAGTGGGTGAAGCATTAGATTAAACTTACTTCAAGGATTCTTTACACAACTGCATTTGAATGTCATCATTCAATAAAGAAGACTATACTTCCTTCTTTACGTGTGACTGTTGAAGAATGTAAATGTTTTATTGATGATAGATCATATTGGATACACAACTGATTTATTAATACATGGAATGTAGGTAAACATAAGTTTATAGATTCCTGACTACTTTAGTTATTTATAATACATCACAGGTATGGTAATAATGTAAAAATTAAAGAAACCTTTTCTATATATAGGGATAATGTGCTCGCACTTACGACCCAGTCAGAGTGTTTTGTACATTGCACACCAGGCAGCCCAAACCACTTAAGTTTCTTGAAGTAGCATGGCTTTCGGCTTCTGGAATAAGTGTTCCACTCCTATTTCGGATACTAGGTCTATCCCATTGCAAGGATGGTTAGCCGGTGTCTAGGACTCGCGACCCAAGTGTAAAATTAAGGGGGTCCCTTTACATGCATAGCAACTACCAAAACACACGTTCACTGCCCATGATTCTACCAACACCGCTTTAGATAATCTTTCCAGCAAAGAAATTTATAGTTCTTGGCAGGCAAAGGTCTTTTAGTAATTATAGGGAGTTTACCCTGGGAATAACAAAATGATACCTTTTTTTTTCTTTTATGATGTGGACATTTGGCATAGAACATTTTAGCTTAATAGGAAGAAATTGGTACTTTTATGACATAGGTAATGTCCTAAGCTTTTTTTAGGGTTTGGAACAGTTTTCATTTTCACCAGCATGCATTCATGGAAATTGACAGGTATGTATACCATACCAGGTCTTATTATCGAATACATAATCATAATTTAATGACATTATTTTTTAATGTCTTAAAAAAAATGTCATCAGAACTTTAACACAAAAAAAAAGTACAATATTATCTAAATAAAACCACAATGTCATTTAAGTTCTATTTTAAAACTACAATTACAGCGTTAACGATGTTTTAAGTAGTCTGTTGTGAATAGTCGAGACGATTGCATATACTCAAATGTCACGGTGACGTAATATTACGAAATCTCGCATTTATACTGTTAAGTGTAACAAAATAACGTCATTCACTCATAGCTACCAACGGGATTCCTTATGCTGGGAATGCCGTGATATACACAAAGATATGGATAACTAACACCCACATCCAGAGCTGATAGTCAAATTCGTCATTCGAACATCTGCCCGGCCTGGAATCGAACCTGCACCTTAACATCAATGTAAGTGGGCACGCAGTTGTAAAAAATTAAACAAGATAGATAAAGGTTGCAATACCAAAACCATTTCCTCATGTCATTTCACATTTTTTATTGCAAATTATACATATTTGGATTGTGCTTATTGGGCCCTTTTTAATAGCATATGACACGTTTTCGCTAACAATATCGATAGCTAGTCATAAATATTATAAAAAAGTATGTTAACTTGTTTAGGAAGATGCGAGTAAACATATTATATGATCATTGAACATGCATACAAAATCTGCTAAATGCATAACCTTAATATTTTTGAGTATATAACAAGATTATATAAACAAGAAGTACCTATCCATCGCCGTGCCCAACTGTTCCAGGTTGGGACCAAATCCAAACCATTGACTCTCTGCTGCGGAAGGGCGGCTACAAGTCTGCTATCACTGCGGACATGCGACGCAGCATCAAGCTGACTCGCTACCAGTCAGAGGAGATCTCCGCCACGTACTCCGAGTACGTGAACCAGCGCTGCTAGCAGGCGCCGTCGGCCCGGTTCGGCCTCCAGCCGTGTTCCGAGCGAACCCACAGTGATTCCCGTGCTAGCTCTAATCTTAAGACTTATAAGTGTATCAGTGACGCGACATCTCTCGACTATGCTCAAAGTGATGCACCGACGCCGAGGACCAAAGCCAGCAATCGATCGGACAGGTGGCTCATACGGATCGTCTGATAACACCCACTGCCAACATTCCTTTAAGGATAATCCATGGTGCCATCTAAATCGACGATAATCTTATGAAATTCATGTGTTTGATGTTAATGAGTGGTCTTTTCGTTTTGATTGTTTTTTGTGTTGTTATCGTTGACAGCTTAGCACTCGCACTTATCGGCCATTCGCGGACATTTTAGAAGTTACTTACTGATTTTAACAACATTTAATTAATGAAGCCAATAATGTTTTATATGCTTTCTAAGTATAGAAAGCAGGCAAAACTTTGACGTATTGTACATACGCGTAGAAAGGTGTGAGTAGCAAGAGCTATGCAGTGGTGCCTCGGACATTGTAACTCCCACTACTGGGTACCACTGGAATCGTTATGCGCATGCGTTATCTCTCACGTTGTTCGTCTGTGTGATCGAGTATAATTATCATTATTGTATGTCGAGTTAAGGGTTAACATACCAGTTGATTTGGTTCGCGCCGGCCACGGCGGACTAAAAATATAAAATGAGAGGTAAACAAACTGTAAGTTCGTTCTCTGTCTCTTGTTACTCATATGGCTGTGCCGTGCCGATGTGCAATGCGCAAAATATATGAATCGGTGTAACACTTAGATCAGTTACATAAATGGACAAATAGATTAAATTACTAACACTATTATTCCCATCATATAAAAATAAAAATTAACATGAGTGTTGGTGAAACCTTGTTATTAACTCGTTCATCTGCATTGGTGCAGTTGAGATAATGTTTCTTACATTTCACCTTTTACGATGTCATTTTACATCTAGAGCGCAGTAATCAATAGCCGTAATTAGGATGTTTCTCATAATATTAAGAATTAGACTTGTGCTAGAGGCCAATCCTAAAATAGCATTTAAAAAGTTGCCTTATTAAATTGGAACACGATATTCTTCCTAAAATACGATCTCCCTGGATATGAATCTTAATTCACTTAAAAGTACTTATGTTTATTAGCTCGCGGTTTAGCACTGGCCCGTTTTAATGTATAAGGAATCATAATTGTAGGGTGGGATCTATGCCCAGATATCAAGCGTTGATTAAACAAAAATTCAAAAAAAAAAATATGTATAATATCGAAAGCAAAATAAAAAAAAAATGTTATATTTTTAAGAACTCATTTGTTATAGTTTTAGAAATAAGTGCTTCGACTTGCGATCTATTATTGTCTATGTTTTTTTCTTTCGAATTTGTTTAAAAAGTGTAAACAACTAAAGTAGATTGACGTCACAGAGCTGTCACTAATCTGGTGTTTCTTCTTTTTGACGGATTAGAAAGAAAAATAAACTTTTAGTGGTTGTATGTTAAGATTGTTTTTAATGTTGATTTCCGAAAATGTATAGCGTACATACATTCTCTACACACCCAGGCGGTAACGCAAAATGTCCACAGTGTGTTTTGTAACTACCCTAAATATAGGGTATATGCTAATTGGTGGTTGTGTATATAAAAGTACGTAGCCAGGGTCGGTTCAATGAGGGGTCAATCCATTCAAATAATAAACGAAAAAAATTGTGTAAACCAATTTTTCGTTGAGGACAAAAAATTTGTTGCAAACAAAATGCGCAAACTATAGTTTGATGGTTAAATATTAAGAAAAAGTTGGTCTCATGTTGAAAACTTGGATCCCTCGAGCTGTTCCTGTTTACGGCCTTTATTTATGGTTAATATTTTCTAGAAGATTGTGTTAAAAAATGAGAGAAATAAAAGAGGTATATTGGTAAAGACAATTGTACCTATATCCATATTTTCGACGCGGAATCGGCTTGTGCTGTTCCAAAATTAATATGTCAAGATATTTTTCTATTATAAATGAGCCCACAAGCTGCGCCCGCGGTTATACCCACTGTTTCCACGTGAACACTACATTTTTTTCGGGATAAAAAGTAGCCTGTGATAATCCAGGGTGTTGGCTACCTCCATACCAAATTTCATCAAAATTGGTCCAACCGTTTGAGCGTGAAGAACAAACACACTCAAACTTATAATAGTAATTTTATTTATTTATTATATGTATAGCCAATATTAAAATGTTGTGAAACCCTCTGCAGCAAAAGCCGGATTCGTGTCAAAATATTTGTTTCACGCGTGATTGTTGTTATTTAATTAATTTTATAGTAACAGCTAGGAGATATATCATATTTTTTTATAAAGTGGCATGTTTCCATGATTGCTTAAGGGGAACGGTCATAATTTTACGATGGACAGAATCTTGTTGTGTGTTGTATTATTAATTATCAGCGAAAAGTAATGAAAACTAATTTTACATAAAGAGCCGACTAACAACTAAATGCTTAGCTCAAACACTCAAATCGTAATTTTATAGGTGGTAGTAATAATATCTGAAAAGTCACAAGATATGAATATTAAATAGCAATAATATAATGTGTTATTTTAGTCTAAAGAATAAAACGGTGATAAAGTAAATATATATATATATATATGCAATAAAAGTGCAATTTCTATATAGGCGACTGCAAAGTCGCGCTAATCGCTTGCATGCGAATATCCATCCTTGGCTCCTAGCAATAAGGTAGCAATCCTATTGAGGTACCCGTTTCAGTTTATCGCATTAGACAAACTAGGTAACGCTACCGTAATACTGTGTTTAGGGTGCATATTCGAAAGCGAGTGGAGTGACCCATGGTTGCGCGTGCGACCCAGTATTGGAATGCCACCGTTGCGTACCGAACGAAACTTATGCTGATAGCTGAGATATTGTAACTAGCAGTACTGTTTACCCCACAGAAAGGAAAACTGAATCTTATTGTGAAACGACCAAGGATCAGTTCTGTATGTGTTCAATATTAGAAAACGTACTTTATTTGGTAAAAAGTCGTGTGAATAGTTTGTTGTTCGATTTTTGTAATTTGCGAAATATTTGATTAATAACTAATAAATAAAAATATAGATTACTTATAAAAATATTTGGGTTATTTTAATTAACGCTGATCTATTTATATATCATCAGCCTTCTTGATCCCACTGCTGGGTATAGGCCTCTCTTTTCATGTCATCTGCCTCGGTTCTGTGCCAATCAGGTCCAGGTTCGACCCGCGACGGTGACAATATCGTCGCCCCATCTTGCTGCTCGACGACCGACGCTCCGCTTCCCTTGCCCTTGCCTAGCCAATTTATATATATGGCGTGCCAAGCATTAGGCAATTTAATTTAACTACTTTTTCGTTCATTTAGTGTCAAAACACTATTTATTTATTTATTTATTCCTTAATTTCACACCATCCTTACAGGGTTTCCCTATTCATATTTAGATGTCCATTTTGATTTTATAGAAAACATCCCTAAAGAGTGATATGCAAAAACAAAAAGTATCTATAGTGAAATTTAGTAAAAGTACCTATAATGTTACAATCTTAACAAAACTTGAATAATAATTGCTTTGGGTCCAAACTGTAGATGCCTAGAGAAACTCCCTAAGTATCCATTTCTACAAAGAATTTCACTCTTGTTCCCCCTGCTAGCTAGAGCTATAGGTATACATAATCCGACCAGTACTAAACTAACTTTGTTTCCATCTACACTATGATTACTTGCTTAACTTGTGCTATGGAAGTCAAATAGCTTTATTTTTTCTTTTTTTTTTATGTAAAAAGTAATGAGTCGAACGAGACGCTCTCCTGATGGTAAGAGATAACGCCTGTCCACGACCATTGCAGCGATACACAGAACTTTGAGTGACAAAACGAAGTCCAGGGCATCGCTGCTTTGGCGCTCATTACTTTGACACTTTCGATGGTTAGTCTCAACAGCCTAGTAATTTCGCTAGCTGCAGTACCCTTCAAACCGGAACACAGTAATGTCTACACACTACTGCTTAGCGGCAGAATAACTGGTACTGCGGTGGTACCTACCTAGACGACCTCCTGCTAAGGAAATCTACCACCAAGTAAAGCTGATGAGAATACTTACATACAATACAGAATATGGGGGTTACTATTGAAGTCAGCCTTGAAAGTTGGTCATTGTTGGCAATACCGAAGGAAAGAGACCACGAGGCCGGTCGCCAACACGATGGTCTGACCAAGTGATAGAAGCCACCTCCTCTTCTAAATTCTACCAGGTGGTGAGGGCTACTTCGAACCAGAGTCGATGGAGACATTGTCCATCTAAGAGGTTCCAGTGACCACGATCCTCAGACATGAGGGAACGATTGAAGAAGATTGAAATAATAAAACTCATTCATAAATTAACATCTATTTACACTAATATAAAACAAGATTTGATTCATTTTGGGAGGCCTTGATCTTTCAATATTGTATTCTCTATTGCCACTATTTTCTTTCTCATCGTCATATGATTTCTCATTTCAAAGTATGTAATGAATGTTGATGCAACAAACTGTGTGACTGCTAACATGGCGAGTGTGCCGTTGAATGGCCTCGTTAATTTTGCAAGGAACTTCAACACCACTTTCGGACCTTCTTGTAGATTTGGTGTTCTGAATGTTGAGTATCTGTGTGAGAACTGAAAAAATAAATTATGCTGTTAATCAAATAGATATTTTTGCTGATACCAGTTTTTTTTAATGTTTTACAATCTAGGTGTTTGACCACAGCTCACCTAATGTTAGGAGCCAAAAAAAGTTCAAGTGTGTGTGTAGTGTGTTCCGGCAGTCTCACTTAAGTTAAGTTCCAGTTCCATTCCAGGCTAGGCGTGCTTTACCATCTTCGACCACAGCGTCACTTAACCATTAAAAAAAAAGTGATGATGTGGTTGAAGATATAAGAAACGTCGACCTCCATCGGGACCTCAAAGTGGACATGGTCGCAAACATCATTAAAAAATACGCTGAAGCTCATGAAAATAGACTTCACCAACATGTAAATGTCGAGGCTATCCAGCTCCTCGACAACACGGATATAGTAAGAAGACTAAAAAGGACAAAACCTTTTGAGTTAGTGTATTAGTAATGTCAGTGCAGTGAGTGAGTGTGCTTATTATAGAACACATGAACAAAGTGTCTTCCCCTTAATAGAGACAGTAAGAAAAATGTCGATGGACGCATTCTTAGAATATACTCTACTTAGCAATTTAAGTTATATTAAAATTACTTATTAGTCTCAACTAGGCTAGATTGTAATAACAATGAGGTATCTATCAACAGAAAGATACATCATTAGAAGGAAAAAAAAAAAAATGTGGTTGAAGATGGTAAAGCACACCTAGCCTGAAATGGAACTGGAACTTAACTTAAAGTGACACTGCCGGAACACACTGTTACATACTTGGTGGCAGATTTTCAACTTGAGGGTGGTAGCTAGCCAGCCTAGTACTAAAAAGTATCCTACGACCATGATTATGGTTTTCTTATGAGGGTAGTCTCCACCTGCAGTTAAAGCTCACTGTTGGGTTTGAACCCACGCCCTTCGGCGTGCGAACTGACCACGCCAACCACTGAGCTATCATCATGTCAAATATGGACTTACATGTAAAAAAATCTTTTTATCAAAATCTGTATCTTTTTACAAAAAACACTATTTTCTTGTTTTTTTATCTGTTAACTTATAAAATATGAATATGATTGTGATTGAATTCTTACCATCATAGCTGACGCTGGTCCTAGCACCATTGGATATATGGTACCAAGTCCAAGTTGTATGACAGTTGACCTCACCTCATAGCAAATTGGACAAGCATCTTTCATTAGCAGCATTTCAGTTGCTACAGACTGTAAAAAACAAATTTTGTATTTAGATCAAGGGTAAAATGCTTTTAAAGTATCAGTAGTTTTTGAGTTTATTTGTTGTAAATATACAAATCTTTCCTCTTTATAATATTAGTGTAGATTGTTTTTAACTTAACATCAGGTGAGATGGCGATCAAACACAAGCCTATAATTCATAAAAAAAAGTTGTCTCAGTGCCAAAATGCAATGGTTATTTATATCCATTAGAAGTAGGTACATTGAGAATAAACTAAGTACTTACATGTCTATGGAACAGAGCAGTCAAAATTCCAGGCATCACAGTAATCGGTATAACAGATGAAAAATAGCCATATGTGCCTAGTTTCAACTTGTGACGAAAGTATCCGTTTATCAATAAGCCAGATACAGCATTAACCCCACCAAGAATCACAGAACCATAACGAAGTGCCCATCTGCAAATTATTACATACAAAGGTAAGAAACATAAATTTACTTTCTCATAAGGTTTAAGCACAAAAAAAGAAATTTCTTAGGTATTCAATTGTATCACCATGCTGCTGCTCTGTTCATCTTGTTACAGGGATAGAGAGCTACAATGCCAGCAGTACAGAGCCTCGTTTCCATACTTTAAGGGTTGGCTTGAGTAGATGGAGGTACAGGGAAATGCACAATACAACCTAAGAGGCATGTCAGCACAGAAGTCATCGTTCCTATTAAGAATAAGGAATGGAGACCCATACAGTGCTTAGTACTTGTGACCTAGCTGTAGGTTTAAAAGGCACATTCGAATATGTATTAACACTCACCATCCCAGCCTGTTTCCATCCCTGCTTAACTTAATTTGATATAATCTTACAAATGCTGCTCTTTACAGAAATTAATTCATAGATGGTTTTAACCAACTGAAGTCTTAGTAGATTATTGTTTCTGCTTAAATTTCTTCTTGATTGTGTAAATGTAGTGTTAACAAGCTTATAACAATAACTTTCAATAAACCATCTAAAGAGTGTGTGTAAGGTATTCAAAATTATCTTTAGTAGATCTAGATCTTACAAATTGCTTAATGCATATACCGCTAGTGGCGTATTATTAGTCTGAATACTACTTACATTTAATATGTAGTTATGCTACCAGACACTGGCAAAATTGTGGCAACACCGCAGAAACCAAGAAGAAAAAGTTGAAGTTGAAGTTGTAGTTATGTGCCTTGGTATAAATCAACGAAAATAACTACATTTTATTGATATATGACTTACGTATCGGTAAGTGTAGCCCAGTCGGTAACCAAATCCCAGGCGTAAGCTGTAGCTTCAACTTCGTTTAACACAACAGCATCGTTTGGAACATGATTAGCTTTCATTAAAGCCATGTTTATATATATATAACATTCAATTCATGTAACAATTCAAAGAATTTATGGAATTGTAGCAGTTTTATTACATATCGAAGAAATTAATTACAAAAAAAATAATCTTGCGAAACATAACCTAATTCGCAAAATATTTTGAAAATGTATTGTGTGATTGTCAATATGTCAATGTCAATTTTGATTTGAAATCAAAATTGACATTGACATATTGACAATCACTCCACTCAGTAAAGCCAGTTAGTTAAAAAAATCAGCTTTACAGGTTTTTGGAAAAACGAGAAAATATTATATCGCCGCCGTTCCAAAACTAGTTTTTTCATTTTTTACGTTTATAAATAGTGGTGTTTTATTCATAAAGTGCCGAGTTGTGCGCACGAGTGTGGGAAAATGTTAAAGTAAGATGAAAAATGGTTTTACGTGTTGCTTTGAAAACTCCATTAAAGCTTATAGAAAAGTCGCCAATTCGCCATTTCTTTCTAAGGGCAAAACCAAATACTACCAGGATATGAACAGACTCAACCATAAATTACTTTATGTAACTTCGATTATGGTTTATTGGGTTTTAAGCGCGATACTATCGAAACTTAACAAATACATATAATCGAAATTCTCGATAACACAAAGTGCGGTGCCGAAAAAAAAGAAAACGAAATTTTCCTCTTTCCGTTTTGGTATTGCACTTTCAGCATTCTTCCCTAGGACTAGGACCTTCTGAGATTCTACCAATGTCAAGTATTTATAATTTTTCAACTATTTGACGCTCAGACGAATGGAGGGTCTAAGATTTGAAGAGTCAAATTCACGCAAAAGTAAAGTTTCTGTGACTATACTTGAAGATTCGAAGGTTTTCAAAACATGAAAATAAATATTTTATGCCTAGTCTATCTATACTATTTTATACAGGAAAGATTTGATTGTTTGTATTGAATAGGCTCCGAAACTACTGGACCGATTTCAAAAATTCTTTCACCGTTAAGAAGCTACACTATCCCCGGGTGACAGGCTATTTCCAGGGGAACAGGAACTACGCGGGTACAACCGCGAGGCGTCTGCTAGTTAATAATAATTAGGTAAAATGCAAGCTGATACAATAAAACATTATGATTCTTTAGATATACATGTATTTTAAATGCTTTGTCTTACAAAACTAAATAGGTACATCTACATAAATACTCATAAGTATTATCTAGTAAGTATTTAGGATATAACAAAATCATAACTTATATAGTAACAAAAAATAGTCTTAAATTATTCTATTAGTCATAAAATTATTCCTAAAACGATATATATAGATACCCGCATCAATAATTCAAAACATACTTTATAATTGGCGATAATTTACATTTCCACAAGAAGTTCAAGCACTTATGTAAATCACATTTTGGGCTTGATTTGATTTAACTGTCCATCTTTAACTATACAGTATACGTCAGTTTTCGTAGTCATTTTAAACTAATAGCTAACCTTTTCAGGAGGTAAAAATTGGTTCTGACAAATATTTTCTACTAGCTTGCGCCGGCGATTTTGCCCGGTTTAAAATGTTGGTTCCGAGAGAAATGAAACATGCGTAAATAACAAAAGAGCAATAGTTTCATTAATTATAAAACTTGGTACCTTGATTAATATAAAGGATACCTTTTTTCCGGAATAATGTTCCATAAGACACATCTGTACCTACCAAATTTCAAGTGGTAACGTCATGTCGTTCGTTTTTTGGTAATGCCACAGGAACCTAAGATTTTCCCGACTTAAAAAGTATTCTATATATTAATCCAGGTAATATAATTATGTGTGCTAAATTTCATCCAAATCTGTTCGGCCGTTTTTGCGTGATTGACAAACATCCAAACATACAAAAGTTTCACATTTATAATATTAGTAGGTTAACATTAAAGAGCATCATTACTACTTTGAAACCGCAACTTTTGCACGATTTCAGATTTGTACCCATATTGACCGAGTATAATTAACTTCCTTTCAGTTTAGTACAACCCCAAGCTCGTAACCCTGTATAAATCATAAATTACAACACTAGCTATGACTACGACTTATATAATTATTTGTCTTTGTAACATTTATGTATCACATATTTTTATATCTATCTATTTACCTACTTAAGTACTTAATTGATAATTTTAATATTTATGAAATTATCTACGTAATTGCTATACTATCTAGATACATAGATAGATAATAATATTTTTAGCTTTTTTTAAATAAAATTCGCAACGTAATTTATATGACGATGATAAATAAATTTTCAATCAGTCTGTAATAGGAACTAGCTCTCAAGCGAAATCGCCGGAACACCGTTAGATGCTTGGCAACAGATTTTCAACTTGACTGTGTAGCAAGCCCTAGAATTACGTTTTCCTTCACCGGTAGCTCAAACTCATCGTTGGGATTTGAACTCACGCCCTTCGGCGTGTGAACCGACGTTACCACTGAGCTATCATTGTTGACAGACCTGTTGGCTCGTTGGTAGTATATCTGCCTTAAGATCTGTAGAGCGTGGGTTCGATTCCCACACAGGACAAACATTTTGTGGTATGAACAAATGCCTCTCCTCTCTTCTAAGCGATGCTGTGCCCGACTGGGTCCATATTTGACTGTGTACCATATACTACTTTGTATGTAGGTACTGTATGAAAGCAATAAATATCTTGAATCCTCGAAACTTGTTTGTTCTGTGTCTGGGTGTATCTATTTACAACAAAATCTATTTAAGTATTCTAAATACATACATACATACATACTCATAATAAATACAGAACACCCAGACACAGAACATGTTGAAAACCCCTTTACATAGATCGTGAGAAAATTATCTAAATATCCTACAATTTTTTATTTATCTATCATTGGTACAAAACATTCATCCGCCACATTTAAATTGAACAACATTAGCTAAAAGCAATGCTTCATAGCCTAGTGGAGAATGCAAAGCTTTGCGTCGGCCTGGCGTCGAAGTACCTCCTCCCGCGAGTGTCGGACAGCAGGCGCGCTACGTAGTCCGGCCACAAACACGCTATCACAACCAGCACGTTCATTATCCAGAAAGCCGGCGACGCGAGCAGACGTGTGTACGTGCCTAGGACGTCGCCGTCGATTTGACTGGAAAAATACCAGTTCAAATAGTGAGCAATTACAATTTTCTTCTAAATAATTTTAAACAGGTCGCGTTTTCCCGGCTTAAAAAACACCGTGTGTTGAAACGGAATATAAGACATATCATCATCATCATCATTTTAGCCGTAGGACGTCCACTGCTGGGCACAGGCCTCCCCATTGACTTTTTTTTTTAAATGTAAATAATAACGAGACGAACGAGACGCTCTCCTGATGGTAAGAGATAACGCCTGTCCATGACCATTGCAGCGAGACACAGAACTTTGAGTAACAAAACAAAGTCCAGGGCATCGCTGCTTTGGCGCTCATTACTTTGGAGACTTTCGATGGTTAGTCTCAACAGCCCAGTAATTTCGCATAAGACCATAAGTCCGATAGAAAAATGGTCATGGGGGAATTAGACCATGTAATCCCAGTACATTAAATCCTAAAAATTGGATCACATTAAATTAAAAACAAAGTAGTATATACTGACGCGTTGAAGAGCGAGTAGACAGTGTTGAAGGCTATGTAGACGAGCAGCGAGAGAAGCAGCGTGAGCACGAACCACCACGTGTGGTAGCGCGCCTGCAGCCACAGCTTGGCGCTTACCATCACCATCAGCATGTGGAACAGCGCCGCACCGTAGCACCTGCATATACATTTAACTTGTCAACGATAGCGATATGGAAACCAGTCATACGAAACATGCTTTAAAAAATTAAATGTAAAAAATCACAAGCCCGGTATGTAATTATCCACAACTCCATAACGCAGATACACAACGATACGTTCTCCTGATGGTAAGAGATAACGCATGTCCATGACCATTGCAGCGATACACAAAACTTTGATTAGCAATACAAAGTCCGGGGCATCACTGCTTTGGCGCTCATTAATTTGAGACTTGACGATGGTTAGTCCCAACAGCCCAGTAATTTTGCTAGCTGCAGTACCCTTCAAACCGGAACACAGTAATGTTTACACACTACTGCTTGGCGGCAGAATATCTGGTACTGCGGTGGTCCGTACCTAGATGACTTCCTGCTAAGGAAATCTACCACCAAGTATTACCCCCATATTGATGTTTTTTTTTTTTAATTTATTGGCAACTGGATACACAGCCCTTATGCCTATACTTAGTATTATTCTAATAAAGTTGCTTAGCTAGCAAATCATTTAACAATAGACAATACATTATTTGTAACATAAAACATATTTCATTACAATTAACAATACATTCATTATTAACAATACATATAAAAATAAACAACAAACAATCATTAATAACGTGGCGGACACGCTTGCGAAGGAAGGCACAAGGAAACAGGTAAATGTCGACGCATTGGCTCTCTGCAAACCATCTGCGATGGAAGTGCGTCAGCTACTGCGTCGCCACACCGAAAAAGAGCAGCAAAACCTGTGGGACAAGAAAGACGACTGCAAACATGGTAAGACTGTTTTTCCAATCCTTAACAGGAAGATCACCAACAACCTATTGAAGTTGCAACGACAGGACCTTCGTCTTTTGGTAGGCCTGATAACCGGTCATTGCAATTTGAATAGTCACCTGTACAAACTGGGAGCCACGGATAGCCCGCTTTGTCGTGGCTGCCTTCAGGAAAACGAAACTGTAGAGCATGTGTTGTGGCACTGTAAAGCCACAGCAGAAACTAGAGTTGCCACTAAATTGCATGAGGTAGCTTTATCTATGTCACCGCGAAGTGCTGACTGCTTTTCATCATTGTTAACAATTCCATCTCACCCACTGGAGCTACTATGCCAGCGGCCCAGAGCCTCGCTCCGGTACTTCAAGGAGCTGGGTTGGCTCGGGTAGACGCTGGTAGGGGGAAATGCACAATACACCCCAAGCGGGACGTCAGTGCAGGACTCATCGCCCCCATTCCGAATAAGAATAAGAATAAGAACAACAAACATAAAAAAAAGAAAAAACTTATATTAAAAAAATATTTTATAAATTAAACATTAAAAAACAAAAGGAAGAAATACATTTTAGGTCACAAACCAAATGGCATCGGATGGCATTATCTGAAATTCCGTAATGATAGGTTTTTTTTTTAATTTATTCTTGTCCATGGATACTTAGCCATATTGTACGTGATGAAGAGTTTTGGCGGGAACGCGGGAAGAGTCGTGTCGCTCCGTTGTATTTTTTTCCAAAACTAGTGTTTTGTCGAGTGTTTATGCATAAAAATGGTAGTGTTTTATTCATAAAGTGCCGAATTACAAGCGCGAGTGTGGGAAAATGATATAATGTGGTGAAGCATGAGTTTTCGTGTTGCTTCCAAAACTCCATCGAAGCTTTGTAGTAAAGTCGCCACTACTTTACTAAAGCATGACTGGACTTAACTGACACGGACTGGACTTGACTAAGACTGGACTTTGACGATAACTATAGCTAAGAGACAGCAGAAATAACACTTAAGACAAGGCAGTATGGCTTTACAGCTTTAGCCTGCACGAAGGGGCAAATTAATAAAAAAAAAATTGTACGTGATGATGCTAGCGCCATTCTTTACGAAAAAAATAGTAGATATAAATAATTATACCAGAGATCCAAATTCTTCTCCCCGCTCATAACCCCGTAGCCGAAGGTCCAACTGACGAATACGATAATGATGATGGAGTGGTAGATCGCAGACGCGATCCAAGCCCCGAAGTAAGACCACGTCATCAGCTTGTTTCCGCTTATATTACGGTATAACATGGGATTTCTGGAACACAAGTTACGATTTGTTTTTAGAACTTTAAAAAAAAAAAGATAGGCTTGCGTTTGCGAAGATGCGGTCTACGGTGGAGCACGCTCGCATAGAAGAAACCGATTCACTCGCGTCTTGAAGGCACCCATATTGTACCTATCAGGGAACGCCCAATCGGGCAACAAATTCCATTGGTTAGCGGTTTTTTTTTTTTTTTAATGGTTGACAGGCTAGTTGTTTGACCACAGCTCACCTGATGTCAAGTGAAGGTGTGGCCGAAGATGGTAAAGCACACCTAGCCTGGAATGCAACTGGCTCTCAAGTGAGGCTGCCGGAACACACCGTTAGATGCTTGGCGGCAGATTTTCAACTTGAGGGTGGTAGCTAGCCAGCCGAGTACTAAAGTACCCTACCACCATGCTTTGGTTTCCTCACGATGTTTTCCTTCACCGGCAGCTCAAGCTCATTGTTGGGGTTTGAAACAACGCCCTTCGGCATGTGAACCTACCGCGCTAACCACTGAGCTATCATCGCTGCGGTTCGTACAATGAAGGTTCAAACCATTTAGTTCGAGTTTTTGGAATATCTACCATGAAGCGATGCAGCCTGACTTTAACTTTACATCTTTCTATCAGCGGACGGCCAGAAAAATGCGACCAAAACGTCATCCGTACATGGTGGATGTTCCTCATGTTCCTACGCACAAAGCGTTTTGATTCCACATTTTTAATTTGCGTTAATAGGTTTCTTCTAGGTAAGCGTGCTCCATCTTAACCCACACTACTGCTTAACACTGGGCAGAAAGTGGTCGAACGCGAACCTATATTGAATAAAAAATTTAACTGCTTAACTTTTGTAATTTATTAAGCTTTTATTAAATTTCCTATAAAAGGTTGGGTAGGCAAGATAATCAAAGTACAGATTGCCATAAAAAAACAAAAAGTATATACGAGTAAGTAGGTATTCTATCAATAGCTAGGTAGGTATGGAGTGGAGACCACGAACCGGCAAGCGTCAAGACGTCCACCCACAAGGTGGACAGACGACTTAATAAAGACCGCAGGAACGCGCTTGATGCGAACCGCTGCCAACCAGTCTTTGTGGAAGTCAATGGGGGAGGCCTATGTCCAGCAATGGACGTCCTACGATGAGGTATTCTATCAGCGATGAAGCTGATAAGCATGTAATAAGAGTTACTTGAGCAGCTGTTCCTTCCCCCAGCACTGGTCGGTGACGGCGAGCACGAGGCACGGCACCGACGTGAACACCAGGTTGAACAGCGTCAGGTACATAGAGTCGAATATTGACTGCGTCGAGAACGCGCACTGAAGCTGGAAAGCGAACTGGAAAAAACAATTAACCAATTTATTTTATTATCAAAATCCCCCTAAAATTATAAAAGTGAAAGTTTGGATGGATGGATGTTAGTTAATGACAAAATGAAATGCAATTAATGACTAACTTTTATAATAATATTTTTACGATTCAATTGACATAATTAATTGATTAAACTTAAGTTTTCATAAATGTTTGCATGCCATGGTGCTAGAGCATGGCGATTCTATACAACCTTTGTAACCCATGTCTCTGCAAAATAAAGAATTTGAATTGGTTACTCTTTCACGTAAAAACTACGGAACGGATTTGGATGAAATTTGGTATGGAAGTAGCTGACACCCTGGATTAACATATAGGCTACTTTTTATCCCGAAAACATGTAGCGGGTAACGCCGCGGGGCGCAACTAGTAATTTTTTTTTTTAAGTCAAAAGTAATGAGACGTACGAGACGCTCTCCTGATGGTACTAGATAACGCCTGTCCATGACCATCGCAGCGATACACAGAACTTTAAGTAACAAAACAAAGTCCAGGGCATCACTGCTTATATATGGTCGTGCTTTGCTCTATTGGGAACGGCCTGTGATCACGGACAGGACTATTGTTGCATATAAGCCTAATATCGTGGTGGTCGACCGAGCCCAGTGCTCGTCGACAGCACCATCCCACATGACAAGAATCTCGTGAAGGCCGAGAAGGGCCAGCTCAGTAAGTACCTCGACTTGGCTCACGAGATAAAGAAAAATGTGGGATGTTGATTCGACGATCATTGTCACGGTGAACGGTAGGTATTGTATGTTGTCTCTACCAACATCTAAAAAGACTCGCTAGACGGTTGGATCAAAGGTCAGATCTAAAGGGCAGAGATCCTTGACACGGCGCGCATTGTTAGGAGGTCCCTCATTCTACAGCTCTAAACAACGGCAGCTTGAGCCCTGCCCCTATGGTACTTTAGGCATAAGATTTTTATGAAATGGACCCCATAACGGTAGGACCGATTTTCATGAAATTTAGCAGGCAATGTTCAGATTAGCCCAGCGGATGATTCTGTGTAGTTCGGATTATCAAGTTTTGTTTCTAAAGCACACTCTTGCCCTATTTTATAATAACAACTATGTTTCCATGAATTATTCTTTATAACTCAAATGTTTAATCCATTAACAATTCGATGAAGCCTAGCATCTGTTCTCAACGAGTCAAGTGGAGAATGAAAATCAGTTTAACGTAAAGAAACAACTTTATAATGAAAGTTGACATTAAAATAGGTACTCACCATAATATTACCGAGTATAAGATTCTTGTAAAAGAAGTAGTGTATAAGCGTGGCTAGTCTCTGGTAGTACCAGTGTCCCATCACTAGTAGAACTTTCTTCACCATTGAGAATTTTGTGAACGCGAAATCTGCTGACCTGCAAAAAGTCCTCATATTAAAAACTAGTTGCGCCCCGCGGTGTTACCCGCAACATGTTTTCGGGATAAAAAGTAGCCTGTGTTAATCCAGGGTGTCAGCTAGCTCTGTCCGACGCCCATTTGCTGGTTTGGTCTCCGAGGTGGATGACGATGTGTCGGGTGTTCGGACACATCGTCATTGTTGCGAGGTGAGCTTAGGCTCCCCGAGGCGGGCCCGCGAGGACAAGCGCTGTCGAGGCCGCGGTAGAGTGCGAAAGCGTGCCCGCAGCCTCGACACAAAGCGCCGAGGTGGAACACTCCAGGGTTTTTAGTGGGTAGGCCGTCATTAGGACGGAGAGTCCCACATAACCACTGTTCCCGCCCCAGGGCCGGTGGTATACACAAAGTATTTTCCCTGGACAAAAAAAAAAAGAAAAAAAAGGGTGTCAGCTAGCTCCATATCGAATTCATCAAAATCCATTCAGTAGTTTTTGCGTGAAACAGTAACAAATAGCGATTTTTGTAGCGATGATAGCTCAGTCGTTAGCGCGGTCGGTTCGCATGCCGAAGGGCGTGGGTTCAAACCCCAACAATGAGCTTGAGCTGCCGATGAAGAAAAACATCGTGAGAAAACCATAGCATGGTGGTAGAGTACTTTCTAGTACTCGGCTGGGTAGCTACTACCCTCAAGTTGAAAATCTGCCGCCAAGCATCTAACGGTGTGTTCCGGCAGCCTTACTTGAGAGCCAGTTCCATTCCAGGCTAGGTGTGCTTTACCATCTTCGACGACACCGACACACTAACCTAACCTAACCTAGCCTGTCAAGCATAAATAAAAAAAACATCCATCGAAACTTTCACATTTATAATATTTGTGGTATAGTGGGATATAATTAAATTGGAAATAGATAGAAAGTAGTAGACATAAACTTACCTCGCAGCTTGATGCCCTTCCTTCCCGAATATGCCGAAGCCGACGTGCGCCTCTTGTATCATAGAGATGTCGTTCGCTCCGTCGCCTATGGCCGCCGTCACGGGTCGCGACGGACTCGACTTTATTAGTTTCACTATCTGGAACAAACAGGTTGGTCTACAGTCCAATAGATGAGAACAGCAACTACTTCAAAGGAGTTTTGGTGGGAACGCGGAAAAAGTCGTGTCGTCTCGTTGTATTTTTTTCCAAAACTTGTGTTTTGTCGAGTGTTTATGCATAAGAATTATGATATTTTATTTCATAAAGTGCCGAATCACACGCGCGAGTGTGAGAAAATCATATAATGTGGTGAAACATTGACTTATCGAGTTGCTTCCAAAACTCCATCGAAGCTCTATAGTAAAGTCGCCACTACTTTACTAAAGCATGACTAAACTTGACTGATACGGATTGGCCTTGACCAAGACTGGACTTTGACTATAACTATAGCTACGAGGCAACTTATTTAACATATAAAACACTTGACACTGGCAAATGCTCAAAATGCGACGCCAAAACCAAAGAAAAAAAAACTACTTCAAAGAGAAAAAAAATAAGAAGTTTTATCTATCTACTTCATCAGTCTTTAACATCTCACGGTAGATAATAGATCTACTTTCAAAGAATTATTCAATACGCCCTGTGCCGTTTAGCGGATCCACAAATGTCTATGAATTTCTTTCTCTAGATGTATTCCCAAGATGTGTTTTTTCATCGAAATGTTTTTGCCTATATGGACAGATGAACACGTACAATATCCGAAGCATTGTCAGTGCATTGCCTACCTTTAAGGGCCCACCCCCTTTGTTTGAAGCGAAGTAGATCAAAATTTGGGGGAAAACCCTAAGGTTGTAAGTCATTCCACAGATGAAATAAAAAGGACAATATAAACACCTTAGCCTTCTGTATAGGCGAGAGGCGGCAACAAAGCACCGCGTTGCACTTGAGAGATATTTCTGCGAACTGCGGCGCGTGCGGCGTGTCCAGCACCATGCTCATACTCGTGCCGTCTACCACTAACGTGAGATCTCTGAAACAATCACCATAAAGTTTGAATAAAAACAATAAACATTATTTACAATTTAAGTAGTTTCAACTTATGTAGTTTTGATACATTTCTGTCTTTAGGGCTCCGTACTCCGTACCCAAAGGGTAAAACGGGCCCTATTACTAAGACTCCGCTGTCCGTCTGTCACCAGGCTATACCTCATGAACCGTGATAGTTAGACAGTTGAAAATTTCACAGATGATGTTTTCAGTTGCCACTATAACAACAAATATTAAAAAGCAGAATAAAATAAATATTTAAGGGCGCTCCCATACAAATAACTTGATTTTTTGCCGTTTTTTAGATAATTGTACGGAACCCTTCGTGCGCGAGTCCAACTTGCACTTGGCCGGTTTTTTATTAATTAGTTCGGATACTTCGAGTACAGTTTCGGCCGTATCGGAGATCTTTTTTACGTACCTCAACAGCCCTGTTATTTCGCTAGGTGAAGTACCTACCCTTCAAAACAAATAGTTTCTTTATCAAGACAAAGTCGGTAAAAAATCTTCGCGATAAATAGGAGACAAAAGTGGGAAGAGTCGGTGCGGTGCGTGGGGGTAGAGGACACTTGCCGGCGATCACTACGTAAGTGCCGACCGAGCAGTCGGGGTTAGCACGTACCTACCTAAATGTCATTGTTTTCTGTTGTGTAGGTAGGTAGGTGTTCATGTTAAAATGTAATAGGGGGCCGTTCAAGTATTACGTAAGCACCAAGGGGGGGTGGGGGGGTCTCTGTTTTGCTTATTTTGGATGACATGGGGGGTGGGGGGGTCTAGATGATGATTACGTCATCGTTAGTTATTTAAGTTTTTTCGGGGATTCCCGCAAATAATACATATGCGTAGGCACTCGCTTTGAGAACTGATTAGGGGAATTACCGCGCATTAGGGAAATTACCGTGCGCTATTCACTTGTCTAATAATTCACTCTCGTGCCGGCCGGCTGCAAGTGCGCATCTATCAGTATTGTTTTGTTTGGATTCTAAACGTATTGTAAGCATTGAAAGTTATCATTTGTGTTTATGTTGATGCAATTAGCCAAAGTTTAACGTTTTAATTATTTAAATTTAAATATCTTATTAGAATGTCATATCATATAGACAAATCCAAGTTATACCAAAAACTGTTCGAAAGTTTTAAAAAATCTCATACTGGGACGAAAGTGCAAAATGTACAAAAGTTAGTTAACGAAGTTTGGCGAAATTATAAATTACAAGCAAAGTCAGATAAGGAACTAGATATTATTGTATCTAAGAGAATTGAAGAAGAATTGCAAGCGGTGACTAAAAATAAATCCAATCTGCTTCATTTTTTTTCCAAGGTGAGTAAATATAAGTACAAAGTTTCTCTTTACGTTCTGTAACAATTAAAACGATTTATGAGTAAAAAATATTTTGGCCTATCTCAAAGTAAAAAGGTAAATGATTGATATTTTATTTCTTAAGATCGACTCCGGCAATTGGTCACAAAATACACGGTGTTTTCAATATCTGTATGAGAAGGGTTTCTGTGGGGAAAAGCTTTCAATAATATTTAAACGCTGGTTTTATTAAATACGGTGAATTTATGTAGCTTAATAAGAGAATATCCAGCAGAACTCTTAGAAATTTTTCATTTTTAGGCAACGTCTTCTACCAGTAAACCTACAGAAAAAACACAAATTATACAGCCATTTTCTAACATTGAAAAACAGAAAGAAGATAAAATTAAAACCGGCAATGAATCACAAGAGCAACGCGAAAATAATAATAATGCAGATAAACAAAGAGCAAAACCTTCTCAAGAAGCTTTGAAAAATAAGATTACTCTACTCGAAAAAAATCTGAACGCTTTGTATTCTGCCAGAGATACTATGCCAAATTGCGCTGAAGTTGATAAACAGATCATTAAGTTGCGCGAGGAACTAAAAACAGCAAAAAATACTTTAAACAGAAAGATTCAAAACGCAGTTGCCCAGAAGAAACACAGGGATGGTATGAAAAGAAAGTTAGAAGATATTTGTCAGGAAAATCCTGAAATAAAAAGAAGACTATCTCTGAGGGATTCAGTAGGACATCCTAAACTTGAAAGCGATCAACCATTACTATTGAAAACAATTGCGGATATAGCTTTATTTGGGAGTGCATGTGATGACAGGAGACGAACGGAATCTATTCACAGCGTAAAAACTCTTGACGAACTCACACAAGAACTGCGTAAACTAGGATTTGACATTAGTCGCAGTGCGACATATCTTCGTTTGATTCCCAGAAAATCGAATTCTACAGAGGGACGAAGACATGTATCGACAGTCCCTGTTAGGCTCATTCGTGCTCAAACTGATCACCACAAGAGCCACTTAGATAGCAAGTCACATCGAGAAGATCCATAAAAAAGTAAACACGCCCACAGAGGGAAAAGTTAGACCTGTAAGAGTCGCTGCTCGTCGTGCTAATGAACTGATGTGCATTATTCAAAATTTAGAGCACCAAGATGTTGAATGGCTCGATGAGAGTGACGTAGACATTCCAAAATCGGATGAAAGTGAGCAGACTCACAACACTGAGCAGCAATCCAATGTCATCGATAACTTAGAATCATGGATTCAGGTTTCATGGACTGAAGACTGTTAATGTGTTCCGAAAATATTCTTTATGTTAGTTATGTTCTTTATTTCTGATTATATTTTTTTGTCATTTACTCTATGTGTATCAGTTAAACCTAATATTTTCATGAATTTTCCTATTTTAAAAATAACAATATAAAAAAACATTTATTACTAAAAATGTTTACGTAAGCATAGGGGGAGGGGGTAAGTGCTTTGCTTACTTTTGATGACAAGGGGGGCGGGGGGGTAAAAAATGGTAAGAAATTGCTCACGTAATACTTGAACGGCCCCTAGGAACTTTTTAAAAAGTCACAGAAGTTTACGTGTGTGTCTTATGGATTTCATGTTAGCGAGGCTACGACCAAAAAAGATCGATCGAAGATGCGATATCGACATCCTTACACGCGTCTCGCGCTAAACATGCGTGAATCAACGCTAGTAGGGGAGATGTTCTATTACTCTGGGCCGCGCGCTCCAAGTATGTTGGTAAAGTTAAATCCTACTATGTATCTACTAGTTTGTAAAAATGTATGGGTGTATGTTTGTTACTGTTTCACGCAAAAACTACAGAACGGATTTGGATGAAATTTGGTATGGAGGTAGCTGATACCCTGGATTAACACATAGGCTACTTTTTATCCCGAAAATATGTCACAGGTAGCACCGCGGGGCGCAGCTAGTACCCTACAGATTTGAATCTACTTGATATTGGCACACAAACGGACAAGGAAGAGAAGAATTCTTTTTCTTTTAAGGTACAGAACCTAAAAAATAATATTAAAACGACAAACTAACCTATAACTAGGTTCGTTAATTATCCTATTGCACTCTTGTAAATGCGCCTGCAACGCCGCCTCATCTTCCACTCCTAAGATAAACATTCTTCTGTCGTTCTCCGATATATGCGCACAAGACTGAGCGACGTTGATGGCCGTTTCTACCTGGAAACAGATAATCTTTGCTGTCACAGAGTTAATAAATATCGCAGGACATTACACACAGCGCCATCTGACCACAAATTAAGCAAAGCTTGTATTATAGCAATCAGATAACTGACAGAACACTTTTTTGTTGTAAATGCGTACAGAACACCCAGACACAGAACAAAATTTGTGTATACCACAAAATGTGTTCTGGGTGGGAAACGAAACAACGCCCTTCAGCTCTTAAAGCAGATATACTATCAATGAGCCAACAGAGATGTCAACTGAGTTGCTAATATCCAAAAATCCGAATCAGCACTGTTTTTATAAACTGTCTCATACAACGGAGATCGCATCTTCACTTAACATCAGGTGAGATGGCGATCAAATACAAGTAAATAAACTGATGCATTTTGAATCGCTTGCGCTATGATTTACGGTTCAATTTACACTTTATTTTCTATTCCCTTCTGATAACTTTTTGTTACCTTTTTTTTTATTTGGTATTGATTGGCGTCGCATTTTGAGCATTTGCCAGTGTCAAGTGTTGTATGTTTTCAAGTTTCATGAGTTTAATAAGTTGCCTCGTAGCTATAGTTATAGTCAAAGTCCAGTCTTGGTCAAGTACAGTCCGTGTCAGTTAAGTTCAGTAATGCTTTAGGGAAGTAGCGGTGACTTTACTATAAAGCTTCAATGCAGTTTTGGAAGCAACACGAAAAGTCATGTTTCACCACATTATATCATTTTCCCCACACTTGCGCTTGTGTTTCGGCACTTTATGATTAAAACACCACCATTTTAATGCATGAACAATTGAACACCCTGACAAAACACTAGTTTGGAAAAAAATACAGCGATACGACTCTTTCCGCGTTCCCGCCAAAACTCCTTCGTTACCTTATCTCCGGTGAGAACCCAGACGCGTACGGCGGCGCGTCGCAAGGCGGCTAGAGTATCCGCGACGTCATCCTGGAGACAGTCTTCGACGCCGGTGGCGCCCACTAGCGTCAGTTCTCGTTCCAGCACACGGTACTGGTGCGTCGCTTGCTGTAAGGCTTCAGCACTTCGCCCGTCTAGGCGCTTTATAGCTGTTGAACCGAACGGACGGGCGTTGCAGTTACTAACAATGTTTTTTTCTCTTTATTTTTGGCACCGCACTACATTGTCAATTTTATTTGACAATTACATTATGCAATTTAATTTAGTTTTCCGGATTCCATTTTGTTAATATATTGTATAATTAAATACTATAATTTTAAGTTAATATTGTATGTTCGTACTGTTGCTCTACCTATATATTAAGACCTTAATGTAACACATCATAGCAATGAATTATACTTTGACTTTGACATTATTTGGTGGTAGATTTCCTAAGGAGGTTGTTTAGGTAGGTAACCACCGCAGTACCAGATATTCTGCCGCCAAGGAGTAGTGTGTGTATTGACATTTAATCATGTTGACATAATTATTTTACATTTGACACATTATTTCGTTGACATTTTCATTGTATTGACAAATTTATGTTATGATTTTGATATTTTTAAATATGAATGGAAAAATTTACCTGTAACTTTGGTGTATTCAATAAAAGATTTATATTTGTATCTGTGTCAATTCTGGTTTGAAGGGTACTGCAGCTAGCAAAATTACAGCGCCAAAGCGATGCCCCGGACTTTGTTTTGTTACTCAAAGTTCTGTACATCGCTGCAATGGTCATGGACAGGCGTTATACATATTGTACCATCAGGACATGTTTTGTTAAATTTTATCACTTGCCTACACTCGTGTTTATAATTCGGCTTTTTTTTAAACGTGAAATGATTTGCCGCCAACAATGACGATAATGTTGATGATGACTTACATTCAGTGATTTTTTCGAACTCTTCGTCAGGTATCTGTCGGTACGCGATGGCCAGCGTCCGTAGACCCTTGTTGGCGAACACATTGATATCGCGGTTGGTCTCTTCTACCATAGCGGCGTTCTTGCACAGGGGAAATATCGAGCTCTCTGCGCCTTTGCAGAACAACCATATCTGGAAAAATAAAGAGCCTTAACAAACCAAAAGATGAGGTTTGTAAATATAAATTGCAATTTTATAATCGACTAGCGGACGCCTCGCGGTTTCCCCCGCGTAGTTCCCGTACTGGCAAATGCTCAAAATGCGACGCCAAAACTAAAGAAAAAAAAAAACCTAATTATATGTTTAAAATTACACTATTCTCCTAGAAACAAATACAAATCTTTTATTAATAACACCAAAGTTACAGGTCATTTTTCCATTCATATTTAAAAATATCAAAATCATAACATATGTCAATACAATGAAAATGTCAATGAAATAATATGTCACATATAGAATAATTAAATTAAATTAAACACATTTAGATCTAAGTAGGTACTTATTTATTCATATCTCGACAACGGTCACAAGATATGTAAGCCGTTCATTTCACCGCATTGCCGTGATTGAGTTGAGTTACAAACAATCATCCGAAATTTCGCATTATGTACCTATCTAATTTTGAAATATCGTGATGTATATCAAAGCAATATAGTACTTATCGCAGTCACTCTATTGCGATTACCCGATAACTATAAACAAAACATGGTCACAATTAAATGTAATTAAATCCCAGATTATCGATGCGTCAAAACGTATGATGTTCGTGATTAGATTAAAATTAGTTTTTTTTACTACGTAGACAAATGAAAAATAAAATAAAATAAATATTTAAGGGGGGCTCCCATACAACAAACTTGATTTTTTTTACCGTTTCTTGCTCGATACTAATAACGGTGACAGGTAGACGCTTTAACTATTCACAGAATATCTAGTTTTATGTTCTCTTAAAATATAATTAATTAAAATAAAATAAATAATTAAGAGGGCTTCTTAGGTTACAGATAATGGTACGGAACCCTTCGTGCGCGAGTCCCACTCGCACTTGGCCGGTTTTTGTTTTTTGTGTCTTTATGTTACGGAATAAAATCTTTTTCTTTCTTTCTTTCAAACACACAAAGATAATTGACACGACTCACCCTCCCGTCTTTATCTCTGACAATGACCGACATCCGTTTCCGTTCCGACGTGAACTCTATCAGCTGCAGTCGCTCATACATTTCCGTGTGCTCTCCGACCTTCACGAGCAGATTGTTCCCCTCCTCGCCCAGAAACGTGACGCCGGCCAGGTCCGCCGCTTCCACTAGTGCCTTCTCATCTGGACTACTGGCTATATAACACACGGTTACTGGTATTTTCATAGTAAAATGTACGAACGAAACGCTCCCTCAACGATAAGTAGCCGGTGAAGGAAAACATCGTGACGAAACCATAGCTGTATAATTGTATATAAGTATATGCCATGTATGTATGCTTGCTGTATGGTTCATGTACTGACTAATGACCCAGTCTCGATCAAGCGCTCGAAGAGTCAACACGTCCTGAGGATGCCTCGTGTAGAGGCGAAACACGTGTCGGCTACTGGTTACTACAGAGAGAGGAGGATTTTAAGACTTGTGGTTATTTTAATTATTTTTGGTCAAATTATATTTTTAAGATTATGTCAAATTAGATTTTAAGTAAGATTAGGTTTTTAATTAATAAGCACTTGGTGGTAGATTTCTTTAGCAGGAAGTCGTCTAGGTAGGTACCACCGCAGTACCAGATGTTCTGCCACCAAGCAGTAGTGTGTAATCATTACTGTGTTCTGGGGTACTGCAGCTAGCGAAATTACAGGGCTGTTGAGACTAACCATCGAAAGTCTCAAAGTAATGAGCGCCAAAGCAGCGATGCCCCGCACTTTGTTTTGCTACTCAAAGTTCTGTGTATTGCTGCAATGGTCATGGACATGCGTTATCTCTTACCATCAGGAGAGCGCATCGTTCGTCTAATTACATTAACATTTTAAAAAAAAGTGTCAAATTAGTTTAGTTAGTTAAATTTAAGTCCTCATCACTGTTGTAACTGGAACGACTGTTAAGAGGAAATAAACTAGATATATACCTTAAACATTCAATAATCTAATGAGCAAGTATTAAAATGTAATATGTGTTCTAGTAATCTGACTGCTTTATGCTAACTTTACCTTTATACCTTCATGCCTATGATTATGGTTCTTTTTTATTTTTCCTTCTAATGATGTATCTGTTTTTTGTTAGATACCTCATTGTTATTACAATCTAGCCTAGTTGAGACTAATAAGTAATTTTAATATAACTTAAATTGCTAAGTAGAGTATAAACGAAGAATGCGTCCATCGACACTTTTCTTACTGTCTCTATTAAGGGGAAGACACTTTGTTCATGTGTTCTATAATATGTAGTACTCACTGCACTGACATTACTAACTTAATTCACTAACTCAAAAGGTTTTGTCCTTTTTAGTCTTCTTACTATATCCGTGTTGTCGAGGAGCTGGATAGCCTCGACATTATGATTATGGTGAAATAAATTTTATTATTATTATAGCATGGTGGTTGTTAAGAAATATGTCATCAAAGTAAACGAAATTGCGTATTGCTTTTCAGTGGTGTTAGAATAGTCCTGCCGTATTTTTTTTTGTAAATTTTTTTTTTGCGCCATCTGTCCCCAAACTATTCAGAGCTTGTGTGATGGAAGTCAGATAACTGATAGAATACATACTTTTTTTGTAAATACATACGTATAATACATACAGACAACAAACATTTTGTTTATTCACAAAATGTTCGCCCTGAGTGGGAATCGAACCCACGCCCTACAGCTCTCAAGGCCATACTGCCAATGAGCCAACGGAGCTGTCGATAATATTTGTTATTTGCAAAGCCTCACCTTGGTAATCCATCTTGCTACCATTCGTATTCAATATATTGTTCCAGGCAACACTTTGCATCGCTTCTGATACACCTCTCGTTCTACTACCGCCGTTCAGTTCATTAGCACTCATGGATTCATTGGCCGTCGCTCTATGTCCCATCGCACTATTAGCCGACTTGATTTTCTTTCTTCTGAAGAAGTTCATAAGTTGCAAATTGCCAGTGACAGAGAGCCTGGCGCTTAGTTTCTTCATGTCTTCGTTTGAAATCTGGACCGAGTGGCATAATGCGAGGATCGTGAAGAAAAATTTGATGTCTGTCTGAAATAGAAAAGAAGTGTTTACCATGGGATAAATAACGATTAACAGACAGCCCTGTTGGTATTTAAGCTCGAAGAGTCAACACGTCCTGAAGATGCCTCCTGTAGAGGCGAAACACGTGTCGACAAGTGGTTACTGCAGAGAGAGGAGGATTTTAAGATTTATGGTTATTTTAATTAGATTTTTTGTTATTTGAATAAAATTTTTGTCAAATTATGTTTTTAAGTTCATGTCAAATTAGTTCTAGATTTTAAGTAAGATTAGATTTTTAATTAAGAAGCTGTGTCAAATTAGTTTAATTTAAGTCCTCATCACTGTTGGAACTGGAACGACTGTTAAGCGGAAATAAACTAGATATATACCTTAAACATTCAAAATGAACTTCCGCAAAGTAACGCCTGAATTAATCAGTTAGCCCTGTTGGTTCATTGGTAGTATGTTTGCTTCGAGAGCTGAAGGGCGTGGGTTCGATTCCCACTCGGGACTACGATTTGTGTGACTAACATCGATGTTTGTTCTGTGTCTGGGTGTATGTATTATAAGTATGTATTTACAAAAAAAAAAGTACTTAAGAATTTAGTCAGCTGTCTGGTTCCCATAGTGCAAGCTTTGCTTAGTTTGGGGCTAGATGGCGCTGTGTTAAATGTCCTCCAATATTTATTTATTTTTATTTTTATTAAAATGAACTTTTCACAGAAAGCACCCTGCTTTCTAGTATTCAGCTAGATTCAGAAATAAAGGCTTTTCGAATTTGATTTGAAGCTGTGGTCAAACACCTATTCTTTCAACCATTAAAAAAAACTTTCATTAATGATCCACGCTTAAGATACAAGCTGCACGTTCTCATAAAAATATATGTCGATATAGTTACTCATATTACATTATCTACATTATCAGATGAAAAATATCTACTTTAGACATTTGTTAGAATCTGATGCAATAAGGTAACTCCTATATCAGTAGCGGTTCCTATCCTTCAAGTGTGAAATGTAAATGACAGCCCTGTTGGTTCATTGGTAGCATGTCTGCTTCAAGAGCTGAAGGGAGTGGGTTCGATTCCCACCCAGGACAAGCATTTTGTGATATGAACAAATGTTTGTTCTGTATCTGGGTGTACTGTATGTATTTACAAAAAAAAAGTATTTTATCAGTTATCTGTCTTCCATAGCACAAGCTTTATATAGTTTGGGGTCAGATGGCGCTGTGTGTAATCTATCCTATGATATTTATATTTATTTATTATATTTTAAATCTATCAGTCTAACCTGTATTCGCGAAATTTTGTTTCCCTTTGTCATTGTTACTTTGTGTCTAGACGTAAAAACCCATGTCGCATGACTAATTTACGATCTGTACACGATATCTCTAAAACAAATTATAATTCTTGACTTGGTTGCTTAGCTTTTACAAAGTATATCTACTACTGTAAAGATTATTATGTTGTTCCAATAAAATTACAGGTGTTATATTTTTATGATTATAGTTTGATTGGGACTAATTTACATTCTGATAGCAGTAGTTATTTTAGTTCATTTAGATCCGCCAACACTAAGCCAATCCATTTTTAAAGCTGTACTGTCAAATGTCACAGTATAATTACAGGCGAATTCAGCATGCAATAACAATAACCTTTTGTAAAAGTAATGAGACTAACGATACGAGATAACGCCTGTACATGACCATTGCAGCGATACACAGAACTTTAAGTAGCAAAACTAAGTCCAGGGTATCACTGCTTTTTTTTTGACATTACACACAGCGCTATCTGATCCCAAACTAAGCAAAGCTTGTACTACGGAAGTCAGATAACTGATAAATTTCTTAAATACTTTTTTCGTTGTAAATACATACAGTACACCCAGACACAGAACAAACATTTGTTTGTACCACAAAGTTTGTACTGGGTGGGAATCGAACCCACGCCCTTCAGATCTTAAAGCAGACATTCTACCAATGAACCAACAGGGCTGTCGATTTGGCGCTCATTACTTTGAGACATTCAATGGTTAGTCTCAACAACCCTGTAATTTCGCTTTTACACACTACTTGGCGGCGGAATCCGTCCAGCCGTTAGTAAAACATACAAATAAATAATAATAAATAAATATCGTAGGACTATACACACAGCGCCATCTAGCCCCAAACTAAGCAGAGCTTGTGTGATGGAAGTCAGATAACTGATAGAATACATAAATACTTTTTTTTTGTAAATACATACTTATAATACATACAGAACACCCAGACATATAACAAACATTTGTTTATTCACAAAATGTTTGCCCTGAGTGGGAATCGAACCCACGCCCTACAGCTCTCAAGGCAGATATACTTTTTTTTTTTTTTTTGACAGGCTAGTTGTTTGACCACAGCTCACCTGATGTTAAGTGAAGGTGTGGTCGAAGATGGTAAAGCACACCTAGCCTGGAATGGAACTGGCTCTCAAGTGAGGCTGCCGGAACACACCGTTAGATGCTTGGCAGCAGATTTTCAACTTGAGGGTGGTAGCTAGCCAGCCGAGTACTAGAAAGTACCCTACCACCATGCTATGGTTTCCTCACGATGTTTTCCTTCACCGGCAGCTCAAGCTCATTGTTGGGGTTTGAACCCACGCCCTTCGGCATGCGAACCTACCGCGCTAACCACTGAGCTATCATCGCTACTAAATACAACCAATAAAATACTACCAATGAGCCAACGGGGCTGTCGAACAAACAAGAACATACAGACAATCTTTTGCATTTATAATATTAGGGTGATACACCTTTAGGAATGAATGGTTAAATAAAGAAGTGACGGAATCGATACGTTGAAGTGGGCGTTCGCTCGCTTCCCGTCTACTTACCACACGGATATTTATATCTGTGTGATAAGGAGTCGGGTTTAGGTCAGAGTGAATAGGTATCTTCTAGGTCTGCGTGCTTCATCTTCGACCACATCGTCGCTTACCATTAGGCGAGTTGGTGGTCAAACGCGGACTTATCCGTATTAAAAAAAAAAAAAAAAAAATCTCAAGGATCAATATCTCGATTTTGATTAGGGCTGGAAACATCTGGTTTCGATGTACAGTAAAAGTTCCTTATTCGCGAGTGAATAAATTGGAGCACTGTTCCTGTATTCGCGGCTAAAAAATTCATTATTCGCGGATGCAATCGGTAAACAGAAAAGAATTGGGTGTCATTTATTAACGTATCGGCATCTTTTGAGTATGTATTTACTTGGTACGTACCGAGGCGGCTTTTCTAAAAGATGTAACCGAGTGGACTAATTTCAAACTAAAACAAACCTTACTGCCACTGTATAAAGGTCATTATCGAATGCCTTATTTTGAAACGGCAAATTATTTATTAACGCTACAGCCCAATATCAATCTGAATTTAAAGACTTTTCAAAAGAGACAAAACAAAAAAAAACAACAATTTTTAAACCCTGTTTTTTAAAGCTGGTTTTATTTTGATACATATTGGTCCTATTTTGGAACGTTAGAACGTATACCCTTTCTTTTTTTTTTTCCCCAGGGAAAATCCTTTGTGGATACCACCCGGCCACGGGGGTGGCAGGTGGTTATGTGGGACTCTCCGTCAAGAATGACGGCATACCCACTAAAAACCCTGGGGTGTTCCGTCTCCGCGCCTTGAACCGGGGTAGCGGGTACGCTTGCGCATTCGTCCGCTACCTCGATAGCGCTAGTCTCCCAGACTCCTTCTCGGGAAGCTTTTGCTCCACCCGGCTTAACGAAGATGTGTGGGAACACAACACACATCCTTCATCCTAGAACGTATACCCTATGATTCCATACTAATTACCATTTCATATCCACGGTGTCTGTATTCGCGGCATATTTATGGAACGTATACCCCGCGAATATAGTATAGCTTTTACTGTACATTTAAAAAAAGGTACTGTTTGTAAAACAATACAGTGAAAAAAGCAATTTCTACAACTTGTATACAAGAAAAAAAATTGTACAAAATAAAAAAACACAGAAACCGACCTGAAGTGTGTCCACTGGCGCATCATATCCATCTATACTATACAGCTTCGAATCTCTCTCTTCATATATCCTGCCCTTTACGGAGCACGTTTTGAAGACCATCAGGTTCTTGGTGAGGGTACCAGTTTTGTCTGAGAATAACACTTCCACTTGTCCCAACTCCTCGTTGAGATCTGATGTGTTCGCGACGGCAGGTCGGCCGGTCTCTTCGCAACGGAGGTCTTCGTCCCAACCGATAAATAAAGCACCTAGGAAAGTAATAGAGGTGTTAATGACTAAAACTGCAAAGAGAACAAAACAGAATATAAGATTTATTAAGAAAACTAAAAAAAACATAAATGACCCTCTACTAAGACACGTCTTGGCTTAAGGTGGTTCAATATCCATACAAATAAATTTTTGCCATTTGTGGATAAATGGAGCATAATTTTACAGTGAAATCACAGCTACTTGCATTTATTTTGGTCCTTATTTGCGGTAAACCACAATTGCTTGAATAAAACAGTAGATTATTAGCAAAAAATCAAATTTCTGAATTATTTATAAATTTATGATTTTTGAATAAAACAGTAAATTATGCTAATAATCTACTGTTTTAATCAAGCAATTGTAATTTAGCGCAAATAAAGACCAAAATAAATCCCAGTAGCTGTGATTTCACTGCAAAATGATGCTCCATTTGTCCATAAGCATAAGACAGCTCTGTTGGTTCATTGGTAGTGTGTCTGCTTCGAGAGCTGAAGGGCGTGGGTTCGATTCCCACTCAGGACTAACATTTGTGTGACTAACATCGATGTTTGTTCTGTGTCTGGGTGTACTGTATGTATTATAAGTATGTATTTACAAAAAAAAAAGTATTCTATCAGTTATCTGTCTTCCATAGCACAAGCTCTGCTTAGTTTGGGGTCAGATGGCGCTGTGTGTAATGTCCTATGATATTTATTTATTTATTTATAAATGGCAAAAATCGAACCACCTTAACACTGGCATTTCTGAGTGACTTAGACACTGGCAAACGCCACAAAGTGCGATGCCAAAAACGAATAAAGAAATCTTTACTTACCTAGAAACTTATACATCTCAATAGTAACATACAGCGACATCGGTATGATATAGTAAAAGAGTAGTAAAAACGAGAAGAAATCTTGCGTGAGATCGCCGAACGTCAGTGGATAGGTAGTTATAGGGCCAATATACAGCTCCCTCTCTTTGTAATTCCGTTCCGTTAGTATCTTGGCGACGAGGCAGAAAATCATCTCTCCTACCATTAGGAATATGAAAAAAGCTAAAAATCCGTTCACGGCAAGTTCGCATGATGAGAATTTGTTCCCAACGTATTTGGAGTTGAGAGCTAGTTTCGTTTCTTCGCCTGGAACAGATGGGAATAATGTTAATTTTCAGCGCCTATGTTAACGATTACTTCATAGTTTGTATGTTGTACTAGATTAATAAGTAGTAGCAGCTCCCTCTGCCATAGATTACTTAGCAGTTTGTATAAGAGTACTTAATGTAAGCATTCCTTATGTTTTGGAGGCAGACGGTGCCAAGCCTGTGACGTGATTAGACGATTTTAAAAAGAACAAGTTGTTAATTTATTACCTCCCTTCTGTTTTATTGTCGACAGGCTAGCTGTTTGACCACAGTTCACTGATGTTATGTCATCTAACCTGGCATTGAACTGGTACAAGTGAGGCTGTCGGAACACACTTGTTAGATTTGGGGGCAGATTTTCAACTTGAGTGTTATAGCTATCAAAGTACTAGAAAGTATCCTACTACCATGCAAATACAATCGTTTCGGTATGGAGGTAGCCGAGATTAGAACATAGGCTACATTTTATCCCGAAAACATGTAACACCGCGGGGCGCAGCTAGTTAGAAATAATCGAAATACCTAGGTTGGATACTTTTTGGTACACGGCTGCCAAGTAACTACCCTCAATTTAAAAATTTGCCGGCTTGCTTTTTATTTCGGAAAGTGCAGGTTGTTTATAATGTGTTTATTCACCAGTATAGACCGCGCAGCCGATGGCCCACTCGGTGTTCTTGACGCGGGAGCCGCGCAGCATGAGGTTGTCTGGCGTGAGGGCCAGGCTGTCGAGCCCGGGGATATCTAGTCGCCCGTAGAACGTGTACAGATCCGCCAGCGGATTCGGCACTTCGATACGCATGTTCTGTGGGAGGATATCTGTCGAAACGTTCTTGATTAACAATAATATATAAATTTACAATTTAGAAAATCCGACTCCATGACCCTTGGGTCAACTAAACGCACGGCTCCAATGAAACCGCGAGGTTTCAAAGTTAACGAAAATATCATCGATGTATACAATTTTTAGGATTTTTGTTGATTTTTTAAAATTCGCTCGTTCGATTTCGATAAAAAAATTATGGGACCACCTCTGAAGTAGGTAGATCTATCAAGCAAAAAAGAATCATCAAAATCGATGTGAAAAAGTGTGTCAATGAGCTTGCAAGTTACCTGGAGTAAACCCCACTAGCGGCGGCGGAACACGCAAAGTCTTGAGATTGGTTTCCCCGTCCAAGTTGGCGGTCGTGACGAAGCACTTTCCAGCCTCCCCCGCCGAGCACAGCAGCACCAAGTCCGCTGGAACTTCGCGACCTCTCTTCACCCTCACGAGGGTACCCGGGGATATCGTCGAGTTTTTAACTTCTTTTATGACGCTCTTGTGGACTATTTCCACTGTGGAAGAAAACACATCTGTTTGTACTCAGTTTGCTGTAGGTAACTAGGTAGTGTAATAAGAAAATCCTCAAAAGTACCAAGTTAGACCGCATCTTCGCTTAACATCAGGCGAGTTGGCGGTCAAACGCAAGCCAACATGTAATACAAAAAAAAGTTAGCGATGTGTAGAAATTAAATCCTTTATAGCGATGTACAAACGCTAAGCCAAGTCAGAGTTGGTCTTTGAGCGGCATATTAAATCTGACAATAAGGCTGGCCACTCAGCTTATGGCAAGTCACTTACAACGAACAAAGACGTTTTTTTTATGTGAAAAATAATGAGACGAACGAGACGCTCTCCTGATGGTAAGAGATAACGCTTGTCCATGACCATTGCAGTGATACACAGAACTCTGAGTAACAAAAGAAAGTCCAGGGCATCGCTGCTTTGGTGCTCATTACTTTGAGACTTTCGATGGTTAGTCTCAACAGCCCAGTAATTTCGCTAGCTGCAGTACCCTTCGAACCGGAACACAGTAATGTTTACACACTACTGCTTGGCGGCAGAATATTTGGTACTGCGGTGGTACCTACCTAGATGACCTCCTGCTAAGGAGATCTACCACCAAGTGTACGTACGTCGACGGCTATATTTATTTCTTTAATTCTTTATTGCACACTTACAAAATAACATGTACAAAAGGAGTGTATAAAAAACGTTTGTTCTGTGTCTGGGTGTCCTTATTTATTATAAGTACGTATTTATAAAAAAAAAAGTATTTAAGTATTCTATCAGTTATCTGATTTCCATAGTACCAGCTTTGCTTAGTTTGGGGTCAGATGGCGCTGTGTGTAATGTCTTACGATATTTATTCATTTCATATTAGCATTGAACATTTCAGATTGACATCTTTTGAACTGGCATCGATAGTATCCTATCATAAAATACAGAAAACAAAATCACATTCCAAGGTTTCTAAAACTGATACAATTTTATCACGGAACATTCAGCACTAGCAGGTCAAGGCTGCAAATAGGTGTCAAGATAGGAACAATATTGTACAGCAACGTGGGAGGAGATAATAAAAATCTGCGCAAAAATATCCAACAATCGAGCCGATAAGAGCCAGAACTCCAATTTATCCTACATAATGGATGGTCCGTGATTTTAGACGTAATGGGGATTGGCAGCTTAACTTCCAATATTAACCGATAAGCAACATAACAATATGTAGGTACATGGATATTTCGCTATAGAATCCCACTAATATTATAAAGTCGAAAGGCTTGGGTTCGAACCCCAAAACAATGAGCTTATTGGTTGCTGGTGAAGGAAAACATTGTGAAGGAACTATAGCTGCCATCAAACACCCAACGGTGTGTTCCGGCAGCCTCACTTGAGAGCCAGTTCCATTCCAGGCTAGGTGTGTTTACATCTCCGACCACACCGTCAAGTAACATCAGGTGAGCTGTGGTCAAACTCAAAACTTATCTATCATAAAAAAAAACCTACAATGTGGATGGATACGAGATGTAGAAAACCGGCTCCGTACCATTATTTATCAAAACGGCAAAAAAAATCACGTTTGCTGTATACTGGGAGCTCCCTTAAATATTTATTTTATTGTTTTTTAGTATTTGTTGTTATAGCGGCAACTGAAATACATCATCTGTGTAAATTTCAAGTGTCTATCACGGTTCATGATATACAGCCTGGTGACAGACTGACAGCGGAGTCTTAATAGGGCCCTGTTTTACCCTTTGGGTACGGAACCCTAAAAATGAAATGACGTTTGTTTTATGTCATAAATAAAGTGTTGTCTATTGTCTACGTAGCGTGTGAAATGCGGGAAATCGCAAGTAAAGACGCGGTACGTCAAGTCAAGTACAAACAAGCAGTCTATATCTAATCATAAAATCGAATTAAGTAATATTTGGGGCCAGATGGCGCTGTGTGTATAGTCCTACGATGTTTATTTATTGGGCAGGTGTTCGCTGTAAAATGTACTTACCTACTTAAGTGTATACGGTTGTCGAGATAAGAAAATAATAATACGGGCTAAGGCGTAATTACTTATAAAAGGCATTTTCGGAATATGAGCTACTAGCTGCGGTGTTACCCGCTACATTTGACAGCCCTGTTGGTTCATTGGTAGTATGTCTGCTCCAAGAGCTGAAGGTTCGATTCCCAACCAGGACTAGCATTTTGTGATATAAATAAATGTTTGTTCTGTGTCTGGGTGTACTGTATGTATTATAAGTACGTATTTACAAAAAAAAGTATTTAAGTATTCTATCAGTTATCTGTCATCCATTGTACAAGCTTTGCTTAGTTTGGGGGCATATAGCGCTGTAAAAAAAATTACCTATTGCCATATTACCCATTACATGTTTTCGGGATAAAAAGTAGCCCATGTGTTAATCCGTGGTATCAGCTACCTCCATACCAAATTTCATCCAAATCCGTTCAGTAGTTTTTGCGTAAAAGAGTAACAAACACCGATCCATTTTTTTTTTTTTTTTTTTTTTTTTTTATTGTTGACAGGCTAGTTGTTTGACCACAGCTCACCTGATGTTAAGTGAAGGTGTCGTCGAAGATGGTAAAGCACACCTAGCCTGGAATGGAACTGGCTCTCAAGTGAGGCTGCCGGAACACACCATTAGATGCTTGGCGGCAGATTTTCAACTTGAGGGTGGTAGCTAGCCAGCCGAGTACTAGAAAGTACCCTACCACCATGCTATGGTTTCCTCACGATGTTTTCCTCCATCCAAACTTTCACATTTATAATATTACTAGCTGCGCCCCGCGGTGTTACCCGCTACATGTTTTCGGTATAAAAAGTAGCCTATGTGTTAATCCAGGGTTTCAGCTACTTCCATACCAAATTTCACCAAAATCCGTTAAGTAGTTTTTACGTGAAAGAGTAACAAACATCCATCCATCCAACCGTCCAAACTTTCACATTTATAATATTAGCGGGATTATAGTAGGATAGGCTCGCGTTTAACCGACGACGGTACATGATTAAATAATTCGTTGATGATTTAGTTTAAGTCTTAGGCCCTAAACTATTTATAAATCCTATAATTAGCCTTCCTAACCTATATTTATAAGAAAGATAGATATTATAACGCTGAGTCGTCATTGCTGTAAGTCGGATTACTTGTGTTTATGTACGTCGCTGCTGATGTTGGTTTTTATTTTACTTTTGATTTTATCTTAATGTATATATATATATAATGTGTATATATATATTTATATATATGTGTATGTGTATATTATAGCCTATATATATTGTATACTATGTATGTATTGTGAGTGTATACATATTTATATATGTAAATATTTCGTTTTAATTAAATGTTTATTTTTTATATACTTACTATATTATGTTTAATTTTTATTTTATTTTTATTTCTTATTAGTGTTACATCTCCCGTCTGTTTCTTAAGCTTTCTATCGTATTTTTCTTTTCTTGGTTTCCTGGAAGAGATCGCTGTTAGCGATAAGGCCGCCACTTGTGTCACTAGTTAATAAGGTTTTTTGTTCTCTGTACTTTTTACTTTATATGATGTGCACAATAAAGAGTTATATTATTATTATTATATTATTATAACTCTTTATTGTGCACACCATAAATAGAAAAGAGTACAGAGAACAAAGAACCTTATGAACTAGTGCCACAAGTGGCGGCCTTATCGCTAACAGCGATCTCTATATATCTCGCGATATAAGTTTCCCATTACAGAAATAAAATAAATAATAATGTGTAAATACCCTTTCGGCTTAATACATCCCAAGCTTATGACCTTGTGTAGTGTGTAGATAAACCACCTAGATATGTTACCTAGTGTAGTGGCCGGGGTGTGGCTGTAGATATAGTACCGTCTAAGCTGTCACCAGTCAAACATCACTGGTTATCAACTCGAGATAACATTCTAACGGCATTGAATCACCTGAAGGCTGAGCCCTTGAAACTTACTTCCTATCATAGACAACGTAGAAACCAAAACAAAAAAAAAAGTATTTATGTATTCTATCAATTATCTGACTTCCATCACACAAGCTCTGCTTAGTTTGGGGCCAGATGGCGCTGTGTAAAGTCCTACGTATAAAAAAAAAAGTTGTTTTCAATAAAATAATAAGAATTTAAAACGCAAGGAATGAAACTCTCTCCTGATGGTAAAGACAACGCCTGTCCATAACCATTGCAGCTGAACGCAGAACTTTGAGTAACAAAACCGCTCTTTTTTTTCCAATGGTTGACAAACCAGGTGTATAACCACAGCTAAAAGCTTTTAAAAAAATGTTTTTTTTTTTACTTTTAATTTCATATATACTTTTTTGTTTTATATGGCAAAGGCATATTCTACATATTCAGCCGACCTCATGACGTCATAACTATAAAAAGTTTGAAAACGTATTAAAATTAAACTACCGCATAGAAAGCCAAAACATTCAAGTTCAGTTTCATAAAATAAAGTTTACTATCAGTAAAAAAATATAAAATAAATACAAAAAAAAACTTTACATACCGAATTAAGCAATATTATACCATATTCCAAGAGATAATAGAGTTGTAAAGTAGAGTCGCTTACCGATCTGATTGTTGACTTTGTTGTCAGATTTGTGTCGGAGCCAGTCCTCATATCCTTGCTTCACAGCAGTCACCATCACCATGAAGCTCAGCGGCGCTATGCTGGTGAATGGAGACACTGGACTATCTGTTGATTACACAAACAAGACGTCTTTAGTTGACACAACTAAACTTGCTTAGAATGATGTTGTCTTTTCATTATATCCGATTAGACAAGAACAGAAACAGAAACAAGTTTAAATCTGTTAACTGAAGCTTTGAAAATAGGTCTAATTGTTAACTTGACAGTTGACATTCAAAATTATTGCCGATCGTGGTGTATGAACGTAACTAAAGGGAAAATGTTATAGAGTATCTACTGGTAGCCGTGTACTTAATTGGTATGGAAAGAAAGTACTTTCCTTAAATACCTTGAGTTCACCATTATTAAATCTATTACTAATTTGGCAAAAGACGTTTATTGGAAAGTCAATTTATAGCATTTTCTTTATTCCATATTAATATTATTTTCCATTTATGGACAAATGGAGCAAAATTTTACAGTGAAATCACAGCTACTGGCATTTATTTTGGTCTTTATTTGCGGTAAATCACAATTCGGTATGTAAAGAAAAAAAATACTTTGCTGATTCCAAAACCATTTCGAAATATTCCATTCCTGTACATGATTTTTCCGTTTAAAACTCTTTAAACTATGAGACGGGGTTTATTTTAATAAAATACATAAAATAAATTTGACTTTCAATTAACCTCTAATGACGTCATGTCCTTGGCTGTATAAGGATTCTTTCAGTGCCTAAAAAAGTACCTACATATTTTACATATTCAGCCAATGTTATGACGTCATATCTATAAAAAGTTTGAAAATGTATTAGAATTAAACTACCGCATAGAAAGCCAAAATATTCAAATTAGTTTCATAAAATAAAGTTTACTATCAGTAAAAAATATAAAATAAATACAAAAAAAAAACTTTACATACCGAATTGCTTGAATAAAACAGTAGATTATTAGCATCAGCAATAGATAGAGCATAGACTAGATTGAACCGGAAATATTATGAACTTGGTATCTTTTAAGTTGTTTTCAAAAACAACAGTAAAAAATAGTTGTCAATAAATCTATCATAGAGAATTATTTTTTATCTTAATTGACTTTTGTTGCATTTTTTTTTCGTTTTTGGCATAGCACTTTGTATTTTGCTAATGTAGTTTTTTTTTAAATATATTTTGCACTTATTTCCTATTAAAATGATTCATCTACTGTATAATCTCCTTTTTCTTTTCATAAGTACGCTATGCGGATATTTGTTCTCAATAAACTGATATCAAAGATAGTAAAATCAACATATTGGGGAAGTCCCATAATATATTGGCAACATTACGCTTCATTTTGTATTGCCACTACTTAATGCTCACTTTTTTTAAATACCGACATGCTTATCGGCAGTTTTATCATGATAAAAGTATTGATAAATTCGCAATAGTAAGTAAATAAAATATGTTTAACCACAAATAATATTCGGCGAAAGACTGACGCAACTTTTATACATATAAAATGATAGTATCTAAATAACAATATTTATATCTACACTATTATAAAGAGGAAACATTCGTTTTTTTGTTAATATAAGATTTTTTATACGTCACAAAATTTCAATTTATACAATGTCAAGGAAAATTAATAATTGAAGTTACATAATTAAAACATGTCACAAAAAAAAATCTAAATAACATATTATTATGTACCTATTAATCTGGGCCATATTACAAAGAAATAAAAATATACTCAAAAAGAAGCGACATCTATCGGTTTGACGCTTCACTACTACAAAGTGGTTATCGTAAAATCAAACTAGCTCGACACACGCACAGCGAGTGGCGCCATCTAGAACCTTCACATGGCTTTAAAATAGCCCGAAGTGTAGCCCAATTAATCGTTGTACTTATCTTTATGTTTATGGGGTAATGTATCTGTACTAGTGTTATATTACGTGTGATGTTATAGAGACAAGAGAATCATGACCGATTACTTTTTATTGCCCATTCGTAAAACACTACTTTATAACAATAAGTGCTCTATTGTTTTTACCTCAATCGTAGCGCCTCGCGGCTTCAAAAAGTAATCAATGTAATCATCCAGGATGTATAAATATAATAAATACATATCGTAGGACATTTCATAAAGCCCCACCTAGCCCCAAACTAAGCAAAGATGTACCTCATGAGGAAACCATAACATGATGATAGGTCATCATGAAGATTTTACTTGGTGGTAGATCTCCTTAGCAGGAGGTCATCTAGGTACTGCGGTGGTACCTACCACCGGAGTACCAGATATTCTGCCGCCAAGCAGTAGTGCGTAAACATTACTGTGTTCCGGTTTGAAGGGTACTGCAGCTAGTGAAATTACTAGGCTGTTGAGACTAACCATCGAAAGTCTTAAAGTAATGAGCACTAAAGCAGCGATGCCCTGGACTTTGTTTTGTTACTTAAAGTTCTGTGTATCGCTACAATGGTCATGGGCAGGCGTTATCTCTTACCATCAGGAGAGCGTCTCGTTCGTCTCATTATTTTTCACATTAAAAAAAAGGATAATTTTTATAGTACTTAGCTGGCTAACTACTACCCTCAAATTTAAAATCTACAGCCAAGCCCCTTACGGTGTTAAGGCAGCCTCACAGTTCCATTCCAGGGTAGGTGAGTTTACCATCTTCAATACAATGCTCTTGTTCTTCGACTACATCGTCATTTAACATCAGGTGAGCTATAATCAAACCCCTAGCGTCAAACATAAAAAGTCTAAGATATCGATAACACTCACCTATAACCACGGCTATGACAGTAACCATAAGGAAGTAGAAATTGACGACCCTCCGGAACTGTTCCGCCAGATTTTTGGGCAGGAACATGAGCAGCGAATACTTGGACGTCTTGATCTTGTTGTGCTTCTTCTTGCTGCTGAGGTCGTCGACGCCCACTTCTATCAGCCGCGTCTCCGACTCCGACGCGACCTTGTTCCCCTGGGAATATGAACTTAGTAAATTAAATCTGTAAAAGAAAACATTCTACGGAACATCTTTTTTTTATGTAAAAAGTAGTGAGACGAACGAGACGCTCTCCTGATGGTAAGAGATAACGCCTGTCCATGACCATTGCAGTAATACACAGAACTTTGAGTAACAAAACAAAGGGCATTGCTGCTTTGGCGCTCATTACTTTTTTTTTTTATTGTTGACAGGCTTGTTGTGGAATGGAACTGGCTCTCAAGTGAGGCTGCCGGAACACACCGTTCGATGTTTGGCGGCAGATTTACAACTTGAGGGTGGTAGCTAGCCAGCCGAGTACTAGAAAGTACCTTACCACCATGCTATGGTTTTCTCACGATGTTTTCCTTTACCGGCAGCTCAAGCTCATTGTTGGGGTTTGAACCTACGCCCTTCGGCATGCGAACCTACCGCGCTAACCACTGAGTTATCATCGCTACTAAACTACTATTACTTTGAGACTAAGAGAGGGAGACATAGAGTTGTGGCCCGGTTAGCGCTCCCAAAGAAAGTCATTATGTCGTCAGGAACGGTGCGGACTGCGATCAAGGTTCTTATTAAACATTTACGATCGTGAGATTCTTTGCAAAATAAAGTGTGCATAGAAGGTTATATTGGCTTTTAGGGATCCGTAAAATTCTACTGTGGAAACTGATGTGGTTTTGACACATTTTGTTTTACTTACGCGGGATTACTTACGTAAGAAGACTGACACGTAAGATTCCGTAACTGATTAAAAAAACTAGAATAGCTTTATTACTATAATTAATTAAAATAATACAGGTTTTTCTTCATACAATTGCTGGTAATATCTGTCTAATTTATAGAGAACTAGCGGATGCCTCGCGGTTGCACCCGCGTAGTTTCCGTTCCCGTGGGAATACAGAGATAAAATGTATCCTATGTCGCCAGAGAATAGTGTACCTTCCTAACGGTGAAAGAATTTTTGAAATCGGTCCAGTAATTTTTAAGTTTATCCGTTACAAACATACAAAAATCCAAAAATACAAATCTTTCCTCTTTATAATATTAGTGTAGATTAAAGTTTAAAATAATCGGCCAAATGCGAGCGGGGCTCGCACACCGAGGGTTCCGTACAAATTTGTAGGTACGTAAATAGTTTGTCTACCACGGGAACTATGAAAACATTGCTCTAACGAAATGATGAACTAAATTGAGGGGCAGACTTAACTTTGCCGTTGGAAAACCGGTGTCCCCATACATCAACATTGGTCGCGGTCAGCTTACCGAGTGCAAATAAGTTTATTATCTCAAAAATAATAATTATTAATTACAAATTAATAATTTTTTGTCATGTTTACAGATTTACAGTTTTTCAGTGCTGTAAGGCAACTTCAAAGCCAACTAATCGACCAACCAACCAACAAACTTTCCTTCCAATTATTTTCCTTTGGCTTGTTTCCAAATAACCCGTACATAAACCTCGCAATAGGTACGTTAACTTAGAAGTTTGAGTTTTTGGTAGTAATTTAATAATGTTTTTTTTTATATTTAATAGGTTCGCGTTAGACCACATCCTGCCTGATGTTAAGCAACGATGCGGTCTAGGATGAAACACGCTTACCTAAAAGGAACCTGTTTACTCTTGATTTGAAAACACTCGTATTGTACTTTTCGGGAAACACAGACTCCGGCAAAGAGTTCCACATCCTCGCTGTGCGAATAAAGAATGTGGACTCAAAGCGCTTTGTGCGCAAATGTCCACTTGTTCCTAAGAAAAAGGGTCTTGACTGACAAACAGACAATGATCACTTATCCCATAAAGAACTTTATTTTCTTTTTCAGGTACAGAACCCAAAAATGCATGAAACTTAAAAAATTTTTTTTTACTTTTATTACTGGAAAATTTAACACTAATATCCATTTATATTGATAACAATGATTACACACCTACAAATGTTTGTACGAAATCGAAAGGTCATCGTTTGTCAGTATTATTAAACCTATAATAAGTAGTTTATTCACGGTTTCCATTCGTGATAAAAAAAAATGATCATACAAGATTTCAAGGTCTAGGATTTATTCCACACATTTACCTATATTTACCCTAAATCCACTCGATCATACATACACAGATACGGTACATACATACACAGATACGGTGTCTATACTATTATGAAGAGGAAATTAATTGTTTGTTTGTTTGTATTGAATAGGCTCCGAAACTAAAGGACCGATTTCAAAAATTCTTTCCCCGTTGGGAAGCTACACTATCTCCGGGTGATATAGGCTACTTTTTATACCTGTATTTCCACGGGAACGGGAACTACGCGGGTGAAATCGCGAGGCGTCTGCTAGTGTGCCATAAAAATAGAGCAATAGACAAGTGAACGTGCTAGGATGACGAGGCAGATGTGTCGTCCAAAATAATCAATAAACTAATTACACGACTGCCCAAAAAAGGAGTGTAATGTTTTCAGGATTCATGTTTGTATGTGAGTTTCTTTATTCCACCACTTTTAAATGCCTAAACAGATTTGGATGTGTGGTGTATCGTTAGAATTGTTACATCATCCAAAGCGACACTAGTTAAACATTTATTTTAAAAAAATGTAGGCATTTGTGATTTCTAATTTTTATAAATAAATAAAATAAATATCGTAGGACATTACACACAGCGCCATCTGACCCCAAACTAAGCAGAGTCTGTGTGATGGAAGTCAGATAACTGATAGAATACATAAATACTTTTGTAATTAATCTTATTTTTGTTCTACTTACGCGGGATTACTCACGTTTCCGTTCACGTGTATCCGATATTATTAAACGTGACTAATCCCGTAAGGTAAAACATAACGTGTCAAAACCATGTCACTTTCCATAGTAAGCTCATTTTCCGTTTATTTTGGACTTCTGGTCTAGCCAAAGCGGACTTGTATACCAGTTTGATTCTAATGATACACTTGTACGTAGTACAATTAAAAAAGCACAAGAGCTAGAGAGCCGCCCCGGTTTCGCACGGGTGCAATATAGACACTAATGCGGTGCATATGTAAGTATTATACATAATAAACCTTCCTCTTGAATCAGTCTATCTATTGAAAAAAAAACCGCATCGAAATCCGTTGCGCAGTTTTCCATAGGGACAGACGGGAAACGACTTTGTTTTATACTATGCAGTGATAACTATTGGCACAGGGTACGAGTTATTAATTTTTAGAAAATTTAATATAATGTTGTGAAAGTGTATAGTCCGACTTAATCAAAAGCAAAACAACATAAACTAATATTGAAAACAACGAAATTTTATATATACTATAGCATTTCAAATTCAATTAAACAAATACGATTACAAAAACAAAAATAAAAACACATTTAAAGCGATGTTTCTTCATCAATCTAATACAGTAGTTTACATTTTTTATTTTTAAATTAAAAAAAAAATATTCGTTATCAAAAGTTATGTAAACGTTGTTAATATAAAATTGTTATTGTTCCCTTATTTATTTCAGATATACCTTCATGTGGTCGCAGTCAGGGCACAATTTCGAAAATGTAAAAGTATAAAAATCCCCTCATTTTGCTGGCTAAAGCAACAGTGGTCGCCTTCAATGTCAAAGGCAAAAGTGGCACAATACCATGAGAATGCCACCAACTGGCTAAGTGTTGCAAATTAGCTGATTGGTGCATGATGATTGGACTTCAATGCTTCAATTGCAGCTTTGAATAGTATAAGCCTGTGTCCACACTGGCTTTTTACGATCATCTCTCCAGTCTTTGGCTACTTTTGTTTTCATATGTTCATCATATTTTAAATACATTTATTTATTTAATTAATTAATTAAAGACGGCTTAAAGCTATTAAATTTAATTATTTAATTAGGTTTCAATGGAAACAAAAATTGGAAAAATTTCTCGGAAATTTTCAATGCAAAATTTCATAGCTAGCTTACTCTATAGATATATCTAAATAAAAATTATAAAACACATAGGTACACACTATATTCTATATACCTACAACATGTTCATCTTCGTTTATTGTGCGGACTGCTAGACAGTGGAATGCGCTACCTGAGTGGGTGTTCCCCGATGGATATAATCTGGGTGTCTTCAAGTCGAGAGTGAATCGGTATCTTCTAGGCAAGCGTGCTCTATCGTAGACCGCATCATCACTTAACATCAAGTGAAATGGCGGTCATACGTAAGCCTATTTGTTATAAAAAAAAAGTATATAATTATATTTAGACAAATGTACAATATACATACCTACATATATGTATGGTTTTTTAATTTTACATTTTACTCACCTTTTTATCTATTTTTATTCGTTTTCTTTTTTTACACCGCCAACCTTAATGGTCGTGTCATTACTATCCTTTAAAAGGATGTCTGGAAGAAATCGCTCTAAGCGACAAGGTCGCCGTTGTACCACCATATATGTATGTATTAGTCTATGTTGTTTTTGTTTTGTTATTTTATTTATCTCTTTCTTAAGGTTTGTATGTTATAACGTATGTATGTTTGGTGTACAATAAAGTTTAAAAAAACAAATTCTGCGCATGGATAACATTATCTTGCTGATTGAACGTTCTCAAATCACTATATAGTGTAAAAAGGCCTTACGGCGGGAATAGAAAAATATATGTTACTTACACATTTCTACGTCTTTTAAAAACCATTTTGATGGCGCAAAGCGGTTTGCTTTGTTTGTTTTGCTACTCAAACTTCTGTGTATCGCTGCAATGGTCATGGGCAGGCATTATATATTACCATAAGGAGAGCGTCTTGTTAGTAAAAAAAAAATGGGGCATTCAAACTGCGTTATAATTTTTTTTTATGGTTGACAGGCTAGGTGTTTGACCACAGCTCACCTGATGTTAAGTGACGGTGTGGTCGAAGAAATAAAATGTAAAGCACACCTAGCCTGGAATGGAACTGGCTTTCAAGTGAGGCTGCCAAAACACACCGTTAGATGCTTGGCGGCAGATTTTCAACTTGAGGGTGGTAGCTATCCAGCCGAGTACTAGAAAGTACCCTACCACCATGCATTATTAGCTGATCGACTTCTCAGCAAAGTTATATGACAATCTCATATCGAGATTACTAGTGCATATACAGCATGACTGGTGAGTGGTGAGACACCGTTTTACCCTTTGGGTACGGAACCCTAAAAACATTAAAGATAAAAGAACGTACGTGTTATCTTACAAGATTTAAACATCATCGGCAGTGTTTGAAACACTGAAATGACATTACATTTCACTAAACACGTGTTCACTATGTATGTGTATATAGCGGATATACTTAATGTATACATGTCTATAGATAAAGAAATGTTTTAATACAGGTACGTCAACAGAGATTATTTACAGGTATTGATAGACTGATATTTCAGTGCCTATTAGTTATTATGACTTATGATATAATAGTTATCACTGTACTGAAAATAACACGTGGCATTTATCACTACGCACTTACGTACCTGAAAATAGACAGGACTTCTTTTTTTAATTTATAAGTCAGATAGAAAACAGAAAAATACAATGAACAAACAGGTACCCTGGAATTTGCACTAGGAAAACCTGTGTCTAAAAAAATCTAGTGTCTTCTGTAAGTAATAAATTTTTGCATACAAGTAAACTAGTATATTTTTGTAGACATGATAAGTATACCGTATGTTAAGGTATAAAACAAATATGTTTGTGTGTGTGTGTCTCTCTCTGTATGTGTGTGTGTATAATATAGTCAATATTAGCGCGATCACTTCACGCGCCGAAAATCATCATTACGAGTGGTCATAATGTAAAATCATCTGAATATATCTGCACAAATGATTTCCTCTACCATGTCTATATTTACTCACTTACCTACACCATTATCTGAACTTGCGAGCACGATTGATATGATTAAAACAAAGATGAGAATTTTGATTTCCCTCTTTGGCAAAAATATACGGCGATCCGTCTGGGTCTACGTAAACTGCTACCGCTAATAGCCTATCATGCTCCGATAGCTAACTTTGTCTTAATTAACACGAATCTCATTAACACTCAAAAGAACAAAAAGAATCAAACGAACAATCAATCCTTCTGACAATCAATCTTTCCTTGACAGCCCTGTTGGTTCGATTCCCACTCAGGACTAACATTTGTGTGACTAACATCGATGTTTGTTCTGTGTCCGGGTGTACTAAATGTATTTATAAAAAAAACAGAATTTAAGTATTCTATCAGTTATCTGTCTTCCATAGCATAAGCTCTGCTTAGTTTGGGGTCAGATGGCGCTGTATGTAATGTCCTATGATATTTATTTATTCTGCCACACGATGCCACATATCGGAAAACACAAAACATGCACAACTACGTGTCTACAACAAAAATTAATAAATAAACACTTACACAACAACAGCATATTACAAGTGCACACGCACGCACACACTCAAACAGTCTTGCAGTCAAGTTGATCAGCACAGCGTCAACTCTCATCTTGCCACAACAACATTTTTTTTATCCACCACTAATGTTTATACCAGTACACAGTAATACCACTATGGCTGGATTCGTAGGATGGACTGATAGCGAAAACTGGTATCTTATCGACTGTCGATACGTCGATAAAGTTTATAAGGTGGGTGACGTCGGCCCTAGACCTTCTAGCTTTTAAAATACATAATTCGGTGATTGCGAGAATCAGGAGATGTGTGAATTATCTTGAAGGCGACACTGATATCTTAGCAGGAAAGATTTTATTAGTTACTAACGCACTTGTTGTAAATATTTTCAGTCATGATTATATAATTTTGAACTTTGTAGGAACACACAAAAATTATGTTTGTTTTGTTTCGCGAACAACGGCTGTAATGCTTACCAGACTGTCTCAAAACTGTCGCGTTTTTCGGTTAGATAATTCGGATTTGAAAGAGTTAAAGATAAAATCTCTCTTAGATTATTAAAATCTGCCTTCTCATACTGAGTGGCGCATTGTCTTGTTACAGATAAATACATAATCTTTTCTGAGCAAAAACCACAATGTGATCATACACAGTTCCAAAGAGCATAATAAAAGCTGATTTTAATGTAAGAACTGGTTTTTTTTAATGGTTGACAGGCTACTTGTTTGACCACAGCTCACCTGATGTTAAGTGACGGTGTGGTCGAAGATGGTAAACAAACCTAGCCTGGAATGGAACTGGCTCTCAAGTAAGGCTGCCGGAACACACCGTTAGATGCTCGGCGACAGATTTTCAACTTGAGGGTTGTAGCTAGCCAGCCGAGTACTAGAAAGTACCCTACCACCATGCTATGGTTTCCTCACGATGTGTTCCTTCACTGGCAGTTCAAGCTGATTGTTGGGGTTTGACCCACGCCCTTCGGCATGCGAATCGACCGCGCTAAATCAATTGAACAGTAGATCTAGCTACCAATCTTACTGTAGCCTAACATATTACTATTTGGAAAAACCAGCCAAGTGCGAGTCGAACTCACGCACAAATGGTTCCATACCATTATCTATAAAAACAGCAAAAAAATCACGTTTGTTATATGTATAGGAGCCCCCTTAAATATTTATTTTATTATGTTTTAAGTATTTGTTGTTATAGTGGCAACAGGAATACATCATCTATAAAAATTGCAACTGTCTAACTACCACGGTTCATGAGATACAGCCTGGTGACAGACACACAGACTGACAGACGGACGGACAGCACAGTCTTAGTAATAGTTTCCCATTTATTGGGTACGGAACTCTCAAAAGAAAAGAAAAAAACTACTTACCTAAATCAATTGATTCTTCTCGTATTTTCATGTTGTATCAATTTTTGCTTTACTAGTCGATTAGTTCTCTTCTTGATCAACAATAGTCCATAACGCCAGTTTTCTTTTCTTCGATGAATTTGAAGGTTGCCATGCACAAGATTGCTTTTTACTGTAAAGACTTTTTGCTTAGCATGTTTTTCTTAAATCTTTTATCTATTTCACATTTACTTTTTTTTGCATCTACTGATTGTTTCTTATTGTTTTTTTTTTTTATTTTCATTTTTCTAAAGTCCATATTCCAATCTCAGATGGAATTGAGGAAGGAGTGGTACAATAAGTCCGAGGAAGGTAACTATAATGTTCTTAGTTCTATCCTTGAATGTAGCCAGTAAGGTTTCTGTGTGACATGGGTGCATTACGAAGTAGGGGCGGGCGAGTATAGGATGCTCCTGCTGCGTTATCACCGAATAAAAGTCTTTTTGGCTTATCCTGGAACATAATATGAATTTCAATAATAGTAATAAATATCATTGGCCATTTCACACAGCGCCATCGCCAAACAAAGCTTATACTATGGGAAGCAGGTAACTGATAGAACTTACATACTTTTTTTTTAAATATTCATACTTATAACACGCCCCACGCTCCGCAGTGTTACCCGCTACATGATTTCGGGATAAAAAGTAGCCTATGTGTTAATCCAGGGTCTCAGCTACCTTCATACCAAATTTTATCCAAATCCGTTCAGCAGTTTTTGTGTGAAATAGTAACAAACATTGTCACAAGCTTTTGCATTTATAATATTAGTAGGATACAGAACATACAGAACATACAGACACACATTTATCGTCACATAAATGTTTGTCCTCTTGAAGCGGATATTCTATCAAATGAGCTAACATGGCAGTTTAATTGAAAAACATATTAGTAATTAAAAAAAAATGCTTGACTTCTTATGTCATGCCTGTACATGTACTTAGTGACTCATTGATTTGGTATCAGCACTCAAAATATTGATTAAATCAAGAACAGATAAAATCAAATTATCAAGATAATAATGTGTAACAATGTAACAGGTCCTAGATGAGTTTTATACTAAAAAATAAACCTAACCCGAAAGCCAGTTGCAAAGAACTATGTAATAAGCCTGGGTCAAATAATCTTAGTAAAATACCATAATATATTAGTAGAGTAGTAAGTTATAAGAAAGTGACTTTCAACAAAATATTAAAAATGCAAGATTTAAGTTTTGATTTTTAGGTAAAAGTATTTAAACACTAAATAAAATAAATAAATAAATAAATATCGTAGGACATTACACACAGCGCCATCTGACCCCAAACTAAGCAAAGCTTGTACTATGGGAATCAGATAACTGATAAAATACTTAAATACTTTTTTTTTGTAAATACATACTTACACTAATTGCAATGGTTAGATCTATCCATTACCAATGCAAAATTGCCAAGAACTCTTGAGTACAAAAAAAATCCAAGGTATTGGTTTTTTGAGAAATTTAATGGTTAGTCTCATTAGCCCTGTAGTTTTGCATCTAGCAAAATTAACCTTTCAAAAGGGGACACAGTAATATTTACTCATCATTTTGTAGCATAATTACTGACACTACCTGCTCACTTACTACACTCACTAGGGCAGCATATTTCAGATATGTGTGTATATTATAAATCAGTTACATTGTTATTTTTCTCATTAATATCTTGGACTTAATGATAACCTCACTGCACCTTGTTCGACAGTTATTAGACTTCATCTCAATCCATCTGTACTATGCCTTAACTCAGTCAGGAGAAAAAAAGGAACAAAACCTAACAAATGTGTGCAATATTAATTTGGTGGTGCTAATGAAGCTACTGTACTTATCTTGTTCACTTTTTCGTCGTAAAAATGAATTTAGATTGAAAGTAATTCCAGTAATATAGTGAAAATACTTACGTCTTAATAGCCATTCGTCTTATATCTTCCAGATTCAATAAAACTCCAGAGGAATTCCATATATTAAAACTGAAAGATGGCACGCCATAGCTCAAGTTGTAGAACACAACAAACTCTGCTTTAAACAACGAGCTCTCTGTGTTAATAAATGTTTCTTTTATCAAATAATTCCTGTAAACATCCTCGGTTTCGCTGAACTTCCAGCCGTCGCATAACCTGTTCGAGATATTATAAAATCCCCTTGCTGCCTCTAAGAACTCATCTATCGTAATAGCAGTATTCATCTCGCTTATTTCCTTGCTATTATTTATTTTCCATTACTTCCAGTAGTTTTCAGTCCATACAAAACAAAGAACGCAGTAAGAATAGCATTAATGCCTACATAATATTGTGATTGTGATCAGCTGAGAGCCGATCATCAAAATTTTTTTTTTAAACTTAATTTGCCCCATGGGGCAGGCTAAAGCTATAAAGATAAAAGCCATTATGCCTCGTCATTGTTTTTTGTAATTCATTTTTTTTTTTTCGTTAATTTGCCCTTTCGGGCAGGCTAAAGCTATAAAGCCATACTGCCTCGTCTTCAGTGTTATTTCTGCTGTATCTTAACTATGGTTAGCGTCAAAGTCGTCTTAGTCAAGTCCAGTTCGTGTCAGTTCGTGCCAGTCATGCTTTAGTAAAGTAGTGGCAACTTTACTATAAAGTTTCGATGGAGTTTTGGAAGCAACACGAAAACTCATGTTTCACCACATTATATCATTTTCCCACACTCGCGCTTGTAATTCGGCACTTTATGAATAAAACACCACCATTTTTATGCATAAACACTCGACAAAACACTAGTTTTGGAAAAAAATACAACGAAGCGACACGACTCTTCCCGCGTTCCCGCCAAAACTCTTTTTGTAATTCATGGCTAACATCTATAGATACAGTCAAAGTCCAGTGCCAGCCATATCCAGTCGTGCTTTAATAAAGTAGTGGCGATTTTACTCTAAGTTTCACACTCGTGCTTGTAATTCGGTACTTTATAAATAAAACTCCACTATTTTTATACATAAATACTCGAATAAAAAAGGAAAGGTTTTGAAAAAAATACAGTAGGGCGACATGACTCTTTCCGCGTTCCCGCCAAAACTTCCTTATTGACCTTATTGTTAATCGTTTTTTACGTACTCTACGGAGTTTAGGAAAAGATTTGACAACACTTTTTTGCGGCTATTATGAATAGAACTGAATTAGTTTGAAATAAATAGTAAAAACCAAAGAGAATGTGATTAAGTAAAGATTACGCATAATGTACTCAGTTGCCGATTTATTTACAAAAAATCTATCTATAATATAATTTTGCTGTCACTGTCAATGTCAACTGGCCATGAAATGCATGAATGCACATTTTAATTATTATTCGTTGTTTTTAGTTTACAATAATTCTTATCAGTTAAATGATAAAAAGTCTTACAAAACAAAGTGATATTAATGTGTACTTGACTATAAATTATCAGTTACTCGCAGTTAGTGCCCGTATGACCTATAGCAACAGTTCTATTACAAGTTCTTATTCTGAATAAGTTGGAAAAGTACTAGTTACCTACCGATCAATCTTTTACACGGGAAAACCAGTTTCCAGTCGCTAATTAAAATTGCATCTCGTAATCATTATCACATAACTACCGCTTGTCAAATAAGTTAATTCTGTGCTCTTTTAAGGTAAGCCTTGCAAAAAGTTGTAAGTACTTGCATACATTTAAATAGTTTTGTGTGTGCAATTTTAAACTGTTTCTTGTGAGGATATGGTTTTAACATAGTAACTAATCTTTCATTGTTACTTTTCGAATTTTTATTTTGCTACAAGCTGCTATATAAATATACATGCTATCAAAGTGATAAATAAATTTTTGTATCTTAGTTATTAAATGTAAAATAACGACATGAACGAGACGTTCTCCTGATGGTAAGAGATAAAGCCTGCCCATGACCATTGCAGCAGTGCCCAGAACTTTTTCAATAGCAATAAAAAGGTTGTGATATAGCTGTTTTGGTGCTCATTACTCTAAAATGCTTGTTGGTCAATCTCAATAGCCTAGTATTTGTAGTATTTGCTTGCTGTATTGGCCTGCAATCTGTTAATAGTAATGCTTACACACTACTTTGCGGCAGAATATTTGGTACTGTGTTGATACCAACTTAGACAATCTCCTGCTAAGGAAATTTAGCATCTCCTCCAGATGAAAAAATTCATCTATAAATATACTCTTTTCTGAAATTTCTATTCATTGTCATTAATATTAAGCACTGGTGGATCCTGCCATGTGTGTACACTAATTAGACAATTTTACTGCTGACCTCACTATGGTTTCTGATTGACCAAGAATAACAGTTTTGTTTTAGTTCAAAACTGAAAATGGATAGCCTAAAAAATAACTGGTTCACGGAATCATGTGAAATGTGGCCTGGAGGCTCATTTTCTTTTGAAGTAAAAGAAGTTCTACACTCAGAAAAATCTCTTTACCAAGATGTGAAGGTATTCGACACAAAAAGCCTGGGAAAAGTTTTGGTTTTGGATGGAATCATACAGTGCACTCAGAAAGACGAGTTCTCATATCAGGTAAATTTTCAAAAATTAATTATTCTAAAATGAAAAGCTGATGAATGTCTTTAATTAGTCTTGACTAATAAAATTTCCATTTAAAAATTGTATTTGTAAGATATTTTTTTTTTTTATGTAAGAAGTAATGAGACGAACGAGACACTCTCCTGGTGGTAAGAGATAACGCCTGTCCATGACCATTACAGTGATACACAGAACTTTGAGTAACAAAACAAAGTCCAGGGCATCACTGCTTTGACGCTCATTACTTTGAGACTTTCGACGGTTAGTCTTAACAGCCCAGTAATTTCGCTAGCTGCAGTACCCTTTGATCCGGAACACAGTAATGTTTACACACTACTGCTTAGCGGCAGAATAACTGGTACTGCGGTGGTACCTACCTAGACGACCCCCTGCTAACGAGTTCTACCTCCAAGTAAATTGTAATTTGTAAGATAATTAACAAAAAAACATTTCTTAATAATGTAAATGTGAAAGTTTGACTTTTCTGACTTCTTCACTCTGAGCTCAGATATGGGTAAAATTTAGAATGTATATGGCTTATATCTGGGATCAACATGTATGCTAGTTTTCTAGAATAAGTAGTAGGTATATTTTATAACCATACAATAAAATTCTATAGAATAATAATTAATAGTTATTTTTTATGATATGGATCTACAGTTCTTCTTTGTATGTCATATTACAGGAAATGATATCTTTTCTACCTCTATGTTGCCACAAAAACCCGGAAAAAGTACTGATTGTTGGTGGTGGTGATGGGGGTGTTGCAAGAGAGGTTGCCAAACATCCCAAAGTAAAACAGATTGTGCAGGTAAGAAAAAATTACAATATTTTTTTTCAATAGTGATTAAAAGTTAAAAAAAAATTGTTTAAATTTACAAATAAAATTATAAAAACATCTTCTTCTTTTTTGTTGACAAATTAAGTGCTGTGATTTTACTTACTTCTTTAACATTTCGAGAACAGTATTTGCCTAGTAACTTTATCACTAGCCTTTAACCTCTAAAAACTAAATGCCTTATCATTTAAAGGTCTTTGTTAACAATAAAAGTGGTCTTTATTTGTACAGTGATAAAGTTATTGTATACAGGAAGTTATACCATAGTGGTTTGAAGATAAAATGTTGACAGTATCAGTCAATATATAAATAACAGAATTTTAGTTCAGATAAGGTATAATAGTTACATTTTTATAAAGTTCTTACGAAGAATGTAGAGCATATTAACTTTATAGGTGGGTACAATAGAGAATGAGAAAGTTTCAAAACTAAGGAACATAGTATAGGAAATGAGCTAGGTATATATTTTTATATCTTCACTTAACATTATGTTAAATAGAAGTCAAACGCAAGTCTGTTAGTTTAAAAATATCTCAAAAACCCATATTGTAATTTTCGTGGAACACTCTTCAAATAAATAAATTAATATGCTAAGGAAAAAAGAGGTTAAAATATGTCCCCAAAAAAGAGTTTCACTACCTTTTTTTTTAACTAAAGATAAGCTTGCGTTTGACCACCATCTCACCTGATATTGCCTTCCTCACTGAGCGCATAATATACATAGAATTAATTTTTTTTAGTAAGTTTATAGTAAAATAGTTAACAGGCGACAAATGTCTACCATGATCTTACTAACAAGTTGGAAACTACATAATTAAATAAATAAAAAAATAAATATCGTAGGACTATACACACAGCGCCATCTGGCCCCAAACTAAGCAGAGTTTGTGCGATGGAAGTCAGATAACTGATAGAATACATATGTAAATACTTTTTTTTTTGTAAATACATACTTATAATACATACAGAACAAACATTTGTTTATTTACAAAATGTTTGCCCTGAGTGGGAATCAAACACACGCCCTACAGCTCACAAGCCAGATATACTACCAATGAGCCAACGGGGCTGTCACAATCAAATGTCAATTGTAATAACATCAGCTGATATAATGCTATGATGTGTAGAATGTTCTGGATTTTTTTTATGAATAACTAAAGCTAGAGTACCTATGTACTACCTACTGGAAGATAAGTCAAAGGCGAAAATATACTTCCATAAAAAATAGTTTAGTAATAATTAATTTCCATAGTAGTAAAGTTCCATTCCAGACTAGATGTGCTTTACCATCTTCGACCACACCTTCACTTAACATCAGGTGAGCTGTGGTCAAACACCTAGCCTGTCAACCATTAAAAAAAAATATTGCTTAATAGTTGAATTATTGCTACCACATTAAATGCATTAGCTCAGTGGTTAGCGCGGTAGGTTCGCATGCCGAAGGGCGTGGGTTCAAACCCCAACAATGAGCTTGAGCTGCCGGTGAAGGAAAACATCGTGAGGAAACCATAGCATGGTGGTAGGGTACTTTCTAGTACTCGGCTGGCTAGCTACCACCCTCAAGTTGAAAATCTGCCGCCAAGCATCTAACGGTGTGTTCCGGCAGCCTCGCTTGAGAGCCAGTTCCATTCCAGGCTAGGTGTGCTTTACCATCTTCGACCACACCTTCACTTAACATCAGGTGAGCTGTGGTCAAAACACCTGACCTGTTAAACATTAAAAAAAGAAACAGTAATCATTTTCAATTCCAGGTAGAAATAGACGCGAAGGTCATCGAAGTGTCAAAGAAATATCTCCCATTCATGGCCGTGGGCTTCGAGAGCGAAAAGCTGACCCTTCACGTCGGCGATGGCTTCGAATTCATGAAAAATCACAGCAAAGAGTTTGACGTCATCATAACCGACAGTAGCGACCCTGTTGGACCAGCCGTTAGCTTGTTTCAAGAAAACTATTTCGCTTTAATGAAAAGTGCCTTAAAACCTGGCGGTATCATTTGTTCTCAAGCCGGCACGATATGGAACGATCTAGAACTCGTTCAAAATACTCTAAGGTTCTGTCGTAACCAGTTTTCGTCAGCTGCCTACGCTTATACAAGCGTACCGACGTACCCGTCAGGACAGATCGGTTTCGTAATAGGCTCTCTAGAAACTAATAAGGTATTCGATATTCCAGAGTTGACTTTTACCCGTCAAGAAGAGGAAAATATGAATCTCAGATATTACAACAGCGAAGTCCATAAAGCTGCTTTTGTTCTACCCACATTTGTAAAATATAAGCTCGCGTAGTTCCAATTTTGATATTGAATTGTACTTAAGTGCATTTATTTTTTTTATTTTTTAAAGTAATCGCGGTTGCCAGTAAGTAATGTTATGCATAATTTTTTATTATTCGTGTATTTTATTACAATGTTAACGGTTCGTCTATTTGAATACGTTTCTGTTATGTTTATTAAATTATTATTATATTATTGTGTACAAAATAACATTCCAAAATAATATCTGATATGTACAAAGCTTAACAATGGTCAGAGTATGAGAAATCTCAAAAGAGTCCACTAATTAAAATTAATATGATTTAATAGGTTTGCATGCCAAATATAAGAAAAAAAAAAATTCATACTATTTATATTGTATGAACTTTATCATGTAACATTTGCTCATAAAACAATGTGATACAGAATGCTTACAAATATTTTTGTAAATCTATTTATGACTGTTAAATCGGGGACAATAAATTTATTTTTTTACTAAACAGTTTTTTAAAGTTGTATAACTTATGCCTATATTTTTGTTTATTTATTCGGGATTTATCAGCTCTAGTTTTTATACTGTCCCACTGCTACGCTGAGATAAGAGCAAATACTCCTCACTGGCCAAATGAAGGTTGGTAGCCTTCAACATCTACGAGAACTTTTTTCATACATATCGGTTTTCTCATGATGTTTTCCTTCGCCGTTTGTAGTCTTTGGTAATACGCACATAACTTCGAAAAGATACCGGTGTTCTTTTTCAAGGAGCCAAAGCATAGTCCGACGCGCGCGCGGCGTCGTCTAACATCGCATTACGTGAAAACAACAGTTGGAGCGCGGGTTCAGGGGTGGGAGTGGATCGAGCGCGAAAAGAAAAACCACTTCAGTCTATAATAATGATATTACCATGTTGTAAGTCTTATAATGTCGAATCTAAATATCTATCACTGGTCTATTTTTTATCATTTACAGCGTGAATCTCGCTAATATTGTTAAATCATTAACTATGAAATGTGTATTCAAAGTGAAGAAACCATATTATAATAACAACACAAATTTGACACGTCGATTCACACTCAAAATATATGGAACAGCTGATATCTAAGATCATAGCTCTTCATTTGTTTGATAACAATTTTTTTTAGAATTATGTAATCCATATTTCTTGTCCGGCCGGTTAATTTTGTCTAGTATAAATAGAAAACTGCATCCGTCATCGACTGCATTGTTTAAATTCAATTAACTTAATAAAAAAAAACCTTTTCTCTTGACATTTATATGTTTTCCTTTTTACTTTGTTTATACTATTTTAAGGACTATTGTAATTGGCGTATTGTGCCGTTTTTAGTCTTTAAACAATGCTACTGAAGTAACTAAGCGACAAAATTGATAGGCCTGTTGACACCTTTAACATCGCTTCTCCTTCCGCCGTAATTTCCTACACTGGCTACAGAACCATTTAAGCAAGATTATTATTACAAACAGTATCCCAAAAATAGAGCCTACGACATCCAACATGGTCAGTTGTAGAAAGTTGAGTCTTCTAGCGTGGGATGACATTTCTAGTCCGCCATAACGTGCGGTCCGTTCTACGTAGAATATAGCTGTTTCCATTGGAGTAAGCGGCCGGTCGCGCCATTTGATAGCGTGGAGTTTGGCAGCAGCATGTTTACTGGGAAGGGAATATTGACATATAATTAGGTTTAGGTAGAAGTCTTTAGTAGATCACGGAGTAAGGTCTTGTCGTGGTCCGGTCCATGCACTTTTTATATTACAAATACAAATACAACCGGTGCGCTCGGGAGCCCTTCCTCATCGGAGTCCTCCTCTACGTTGTCAGGAATATTTGTCTTCAGATCATACACACTCGTACCTCTCAGACAGTACATCTTTCAAGGCAGCTTGCAAGCTATCCCCGTTGAGTTGAGCGAAGCGCAAAGCGGGCGCGCCGGTGGCTACGTGCACGTGCGCAGCGTTCCCGAACTGGTCGCCGAGCACTGCCACGGCTACTGTCGGCACTCCGGCCTCCACTGCCTCCGTTAGGCTTAGCAAACCGGCGTGCGTGATAAACGCTACGCAGTTTGGATGATCTAGAAAAAGTTTTTATCGTTATAACCACTAAGGGTCAATTTCCATTAATCCAAGAGTCGAAATGCAGCCCAGCGTCAATAGCAGGAGGTCGTCTAGGTAGGTGCCACCGCAGTATACCAGGTATTCTATCACCAAGTAGTAGTGTGTATACATGTGTTCCGGTTTAAAGGGTACTGAGCTGATAAGACTAGCCATCGAAACTTTGTTTTGTTACTCAAAGTTCTGTGTATCGCTGCAATGGTCATGGACAGCCGTTATCTCTTACCATCAGGAGAGCGTCTCGTTCGTCTAATTAATGACAAACACTAATCTTTACATATCTACTATAATCATGACAGCAGCTGGTAATACGGTGGTGACTATCTCCTGTTAGATCTATGACAAATTATTGCATCCCGTTACAAAGTAACTAAGCATAAATATTTATTTAGATACAGTGGTGGTGGGTGTAATTAAATTCAAATCAACTTATAACAATAATTTGACTTAATCATTATCTGGTGTCACGCAATCGCAAAGAAATATCCGAGAACTTAGAAGTTTTTAATTAAAACTGAATTAGCACGGCCTTCACTGATAAAATAGAAATATCTATCTATTCAAATAGAATCATTTGAAGACAACAATATTAATTTACCTATCTGTGCACTTTACATGGAAAAGAAGAAATCAGTCAAAAAAAGCTTACGCAATAAATCATATTGAGGCAACCACTTCATAATCAATACATTTGGAGGAAGATTTTCAATGACTTCCGTTTCCCATTTCCAAACTACCCGCTGCGGTAACCCCGCGAAAACTTTCACAATGGCGTCTAGCCGTTTTGGCGGCAAGGTTGAACCGCGTATCAATGATCCGAAACTGAACAAAATGAATCCGTCTTTCGCACCAGATGTCCATTTCTCCAAATTCTAAAATCACAAAAAGTAGACACTGGACACTCAAATAAAGCATATAGGTAATAGAAAGTCTATTACCTATATGCTTTATTACTATTTCATATAGACAAAGTAGGACACTACAACAACTAGACAGGCAGTGCATTCATTAGATGTTTTGTGATCATAGCACAACGCATCAAGTTAGGCAGGTTTAAGTAAGGCGCTAAAAATGCTTACCTCGGGCAATGATTTTACAGTTCTGTTATGAAGATGTATCCCTCCAACTTCCACAAAAGAAGGTGGCATCACCCTCACACCGTTCAAACTGTGGTGGGTATTCACCAAAACTACGCTGGTATTTTTAGCGACTTCTGTTAACAGCGGCAATTTGCGCCCGAGTCTCTTCTCTAGTATTATCTGCTCGTTCCATCTGATGGCTATCTCAAACCACCATTTGTAAAAGTACAGGACGAATGCGTTTTCTATCCGTTCAATAAAGGACATATCGTCTGTCAACGATAAAGTCATTCCGGGGACGTAAGACGGGTTATCAGGCGCGCCCAACCTAGAAGGCGTCCACGGGAGAAAAGGACTCGACATTAAACCGATGGAAGGTAACCCGTAACTATGTATCAGTCCAAGCATACAGTCACTGTTAAAATGTTCCACTATAATAACATCATAATTTCCTTTTGCTTCCACAAATTCTTTCAGGGCTTCCGAATAGAGCAATGTTTCACAGAGCCGTAGATTCGAGTTTGCTAAATCTGTAAGGAACGGAATGTCAACGTATAGTTTTTCGAGTCCAAAGAACGGCTTCACGTCGATCTTCGATAGGTCCACAACTTCGACATTTATTGGCGCTAGTCCGACTAAACTGATGTCTCTTCGATTTTGATGCGACTTTGAGGACGGGAAGAACGATACGACAGTAAGATTGTGGTCACGGTTCGCTAACTCGTCCAGCAAAGGTTCGAAGACCATGTGATGACTTTTTCCAGGATAAGGAAGCAGAAATAATATATTGTAGCAACTTGCAGGCGATAACAGAAACAATAAAACGAATAACATTTTCGCTTCGCGTGTTTGTGCAGCGATGCTCCGAGATTGACTGCAGTTTATTAATTTAAACTCCTGCACTGTAGTTTCTATAATTAGAAAATAAAGGGAGCGACAATTGCGACGGTCTGTTCCTACATCATAATTTATACTTTATTGCAGTAAATAAATACATTTTCATATTGATAATGCGCATAAGTTATAGAAGCGCATTTACATTATAACCTTACGTTGTAAAGATGTGTAATGTTTCAAACGGCTCGGTAAGCGATGGGGCCGTACTTTCGAGCTAGGTCAAAAAGCCGCAAAATCATTGTTATAGTGTTACTCTGAATTTAATTTTGTCGGGTTTATCTACCAATGAGTTAAATGGAACTTAATGTACATCTAACTACACCTTAAGAATGATTTGTTTACATCAAAGTTTTGGAGAGGGTGCCTCTACATGGTCTAATTTCCCGATGCCCATTCTTCGATATCGCTTCATGTTTGACATTCCAAAAACTCGAATGAAACAATTTGATTCTACTTTCATTATACGAACCTCTAAACAGTGGAATACGCTATCTAAGTGGGTGTTCCCCGATAGATATTTCGGAGTGTCTTCAAATCTAGTGTGTAATGTGAATGCGTGCTCCATCTTAGACCGTATCTTACTTCGGTGAGATGTCGGTAAAACGCAAGCGTACCTATTAATTATCAAAATAAACTTTTTTTTAATTGTTCTTCTTGCCGCTTCACAGATATCGGGATCCGTAACCTTTGTTACGTTAACACAAGATGTTTTAACTTTAACAAATATAACTTAAGCTAAACGCAATACAGGGAGAGGGAAGGTTGTTCGATCTTAATCCAAGGTAAAAAAAATATTTGTAATCTTATTACTATTTTATGTGTAAGTATATTATTATAATAAGGATATAAGTTCTGGAGTGGAGACCACGGACCGGCAAGCGCAGCGTAGGACGTCCTCCCACAAGGTGGACAGACGACCTAGTAAAGACCGCAGGAACGCGCTGGATGCGAGCCGCTTCCAACCGGTCTTTATGGAAGTCAATGGGGGAGGCCTATGTCCAGCAGTGGACGACCTACGGCTGAAATAAGGATATAAGTTCTGGAGTGGAGACCACGGACCGGCAAGCGCAGCGTAGGACGTCCTCCCACAAGGTGGACAGACGACCTAGTAAAGACCGCAGGAACGCGCTGGATGCGAGCCGCTTCCAACCGGTCTTTATGGAAGTCAATGGGGGAGGCCTATGTCCAGCAGTGGACGACCTACGGCTGAAATGATGATGATGATGATATAATTATTTGTGTTAAGTCGCAAGTTTAAAAATTACATTAGTTTGTGTGTAGGTACACACACCGCGAGCAGATCAGCGACCCGCAAGCAGCACTATCACAAGTATAAAAAAAAAGAAAATGTTAATTATTTACCTACATACCATGTAGGTAATTAAATTATATAGTGATAATACCATACACCTGTGGATACTAGACACGTTCAAATAGTCATCATTATGTACCTTTACATAGCAGCGGAAAATGTTGAACTTGTTCTGCAGATGCAATTTTTGGTATTGCAATATCTGGAATTTGGTATTCATCCTGAATTACCAAAAATTTCAACATGAACATTTTCACCCAGACGCTAACTTTCATAGAGATCTCCACGAAGTAGGGTTGACAGCCGATTCATTGGGAATCGCCCGTGAAATAAATATGTGAATACGTCAAGTCAATTAGATGCACTAGATACCGAGATACAATGCATAAACGAGCGACTTCCTCTACTGTTATGTATCTACTCTTATACTCGTAGACCATGAGTACTAAGTACTATAATAATACTTGCCTAGTTTATAAAGGAGAGAGCCAGTCCTATTCCAGGCTAGGTGTGCTTTACCATCTTGTGGTCCAACAACTAGCCTATGAACCATAAATAAAATAATAATAATATAAAACAACAAAAGTAATATTTCTAACACATAGTTTCTAGTCTGAAATGGAACTATTTTTTTTTTACACACAGCGCCATCTGACCCCAAACTAAGCAAAGCTTGTGTGATGGAAGTCAGATAACTGATAGAATACATAAATACTTTTTTTTTGTTGTAAATACATACAGAACACCCAGACACAGAACAAACATGATTGTGTTTATTCACAAAATGTTTGCCCTGAGTGGGAATCGAACCCACGCCCTACAGCTCTCAAGGCAGATATACTACCAATGAGCCAACGGGGCTGTCATGTAGCTGTAGGTACCTACTTGGCGGTAGACTTTTAACTCGAGTGTGGTAGTTTACTTAGTGGGAGATCTCTTTAATAGGAGGTCGTCTAGGTGGGTACCACCGCATTACCAGATATTTTGCCGTTAAGCAGTAGTGTGTAAACATGTGTTCCGGTTTAAAGGGCACTGCAGCTAGCGAAATATAGCAGTGGCTTATGATGATGATGGTGTACAAAACTTATTAGAGGGGTATTTATATAAAACACCAAATAACAAACTAGGTTTTATTTACACAATTCTGCATATACGCAGCTACAACAATTTCATTAAAAATATTACCATAGTAAAAATAAAGTTCTCTCGTAAATTTTTAGTCCTTTCTGTATGTACATCATTACGCTAGCTAATTAACTTAACTAAGCCTTATAACACATGTATACAAAATCGATTATTCCCGACCCCGACCGACTTGTCTACCACTAGTGGCAAAATTAAAAGAATTCAACGGAAACGATTCAAAAAATGTCTTAAAATCTATCCAGCAAATTCGCTTTTTCTGATTTCATTTGTGAATGTGACAGAAGATTACATTTTTATATATTTCGGTATGTAAAGTTTTTTTTTTGTATTTATTTTATATTTTTTACTGATAGTAAACTTTATTTTATGAAACTAATTTGAATATTTTGGCTTTCTATGCGGTAGTTTAATTCTAATACATTTTCAAACTTTTTATAGTTATGACGTCATAACATTGGCTGAATACGTAAAATATGTGCACCTTTTTTAGGCACTGAAAGAATCCTTATACAGCCAAGGACATGACGTCATTAGAAGTTAATTGAAAGTCAAATTTATTTTATGTATTTTATTAAAATAAACCCCGTCTCATAGTTTAAAGAGTTTTAAACGGAAAAATCATGTACAGGAATGTAATATTTCGAAATGGTTTTGGAATCAGCAAAGTATTTTTTTTCTTTACATACCGAACTAAAAAAAATCACAAACATTGTCGAAATACGATGAACAAATTATTATTTTTTATGTAAAAAGTAATGAGACGAACGAGACGCTCTCCTGATGGTAAGAGATAACGCCTGTCCATGACCATTGCAGCGATATTAACATTTCCCATAATATTATGTATGTTGTATGTATTTTTTTTTTATGTGAAAAATAATGAGACGAACGAGACGCTCTCCTGATGGTAAGAGATAACGCCTGTCCATGACCATAATTATGTATGTTGTGGTATATTGGTAAAACTTTCATAAAGATGCAGTCTCTTTCGACGAATTGGCATTCATATGTACTTACGAACCGTTGATCAATAGTTGAAATTGTATACACAAGCAATTTTGTCATGTTCGAATACGAACCAAATTGGTCAAAGCATTGTGTAGTTATAAAGGTCGCGAGGTCACAGATTGGAGCGAAAAAAACTAAAATCTAGTCAAAATGTCCTACGCTCTTATTTAATTCATCATAATGGTATTTGCAGTCTGCTATGGCGACTATATTATTGGCTAAAGATAATCATCGTAAGAAAACCTGCCGGAGATGAACCCGCACCATACATGCTTGATGGAATATCACCTCAGATTAGATTAGATTATTTATTCACCTTATAACAGTTTCGTTATACTAGGTAAGTCAATTCAATACATTGATTAAATATTAATTAAAAAATAAATTAATTAAAATTATACTATTAGTCAAATATATATATTGAGACAATTAATTAATTAAATAATAAATTTAGATATAGGTACATTACGAATGGCATTAGTCAACATCACATGTAAAAGAACGCTCATTCCAATTAGTTTTCATAAAGTCATTAAGCTTATAAAATGCGTTCCGGTGAAAGAAGCTTTTAATTTTTCTATTAAAGTCAGGCATTGGTAAATTTCTTGAAGCAACTGGCAACTTATTGTACATGAGTATTTTATTAAAAACATCTTGCTCTTGTGTTTTGCATAATCTTACCCTAGGGAAGCACAAGCTTATCTGCATATCTTAAATTAAAATTATGTGTATGTGTGTCTTTTATAGTTGGGTATTTTTTCCTTTTTCAGCGTGAATTTCTAAGAGGCACACATCTTTCTAGAAACCGGCTGTAGCCAGTTACAGGCTGTGAAAGTTGTACACAATTGTTCTAATTAAAATTCATATTAATCACTATTTTCTTTAGACTTTGTAGACTTTATGGTAAGCCCTTTCTTTTCTGCTTCGTGTAGGGCCGCAAAAATGGCGTTTGCGTATACTTTCTTCAAGATTCTCTTGTCGTGGAAGGGATGTGAGTGTGCTGATATTCTGAAACAGTTTTATTGCTGTGTTATATTACATTTACCAAAAGTAAGGAGCAATTTTATTTTTCTATATTTATAAACTGTTGTGCCATTAATAAAAGTTGTTCATAATGATGAACGGGTACAGTTTCAGCAAAGTACATCCCAAACTTATGACCCTGTATTTATACGTAGGTATAGAGTTTACATTACAAATATTTACTTGGTGGTAGAACTCCTTATCAGGAGGTCGTCTAGGTACCAGTTATTCTGCCGCTAAGCAGTAGTGTGTCAACATTTTTGTGTTCCAGTTTGCAGGGTACTTACTGCAGCTAGCGAAATTACAGGGCTGTTGAGACTAACCATCGACAGTGTCAAAGTAATGAGCGCCAAAGCAGTGATGCTCTGGACTTTGTTTTGCTACTCAAAGTGCTGTGTATCGCTGCAATGGTCATGGACAGGACACTCTTACCATCAGGTGAGCGTCTCGTTCGTATCGACAGCCCTGTTGGCTCATTGGTAGCATATCTGCCTTAAGAGCTGAAGGGCGTGGGTTCGATTCCAACTCAGGACAAAACATTTTATGTATCAACAAATGTTTGTTCTATGTCTGGGTGTTCTGTATGTTTTATAAGTATGCATTTACAAAAAAAAGAGTATATTATGTATTCTATCAGTTATCTGACTTCCATAGAACAAGCTTTGCTTAGTTTGGGGTCAAATGGCGCTGTGTGTAATGTCCTACGATATTTATTTATTTATCATATATTATTACTTTTTATTACAGACGACCTAGTAAAGACCGCAGGAACGCGCTGGATGCGAGCCGCTTCCAACCGGTCTTTATGGAAGTCAATGGGGGAGGCCTATGTCCAGCAGTGGACGTCCTACGGCTGAAATGATGATGACGTCCTACGGCTGAAATGATGATGATTACTTTTTATATAAAAAAAATATTGATAACACCAATGTTAAAGGTCACATTCCGTAATATCATTTCAAATGTATCATTAGTCGTTTCGTTGGTCGAGAACCTTGAGCATTCAAAGTCTGTACCTTTGTATAACAACGTCATCTTTAGTGACGACGAGTGCGGGACACTTCCTCGCGTTGAGGTAGTCGACACAGCGCCACTGGCGCGTGTTGTTCCGATTGCTGTGCTTCAGATAGTACATGTAACGGTTTAATATCATCTGCAGCGAGCCCTGGTTCGACACTGTGAATTGCATAGTGGCCGGTATGTCTGGAAAAGTATTTCATCTAGTTATACTATTATAAAGACGAAAGATTTCGTAGCGATGATAGCTCAGTGGTTAGCGCGGTAGCTTCATATTTTTTTATTCAAAATAGGTTCGCCTTTGATCACTCTGAAGTCGATGGTAAGAGAACACGAGGCCGTAGTCCGATGCGTTGGTCCGACCAGATTCGCACCGCACTCGACACATCGGTGTATGACGCGCTGCATGTCGCCAGTGTTAGGCGTAGATGGCGCAACATCGTGCATGAACGGCTCCTGGGAGGTGGAGGTCACGACCCTCAGACATGAGGAACACGACACTAGGAGGAGGAGGTTGACCACTCTCTGCCTGATGTTAAGCAGTAGTGTGGTCTAAGATGGAGCACGCTTACCTAGAAGAAACCCATTCACACTAGATTTGAAGACGCCAATATTGTAGGGAACAGGGAACACAGACTCCGGCAGTTTCACAACCTCGCTGTGCGAATGAAAAACGTGGAATCAAAACGCTTTGTGCGTACATGGGTAACATCCACCATGTACGGATGACGTTTTCGCATGCCGAAGGGCGTGGGCTCAAGCCCCAACAATGAGCTTGAGCTGCCGGTGAAGGGAAACATCGTGAGGAAACCATAGCATGGTGGTAGGGTACTTTCTAGTACTTGGCTGGCTAGCTACCACCCTCAAGTTGAAATTCTGCCGCCAAGCATCTAACGGTGTTCCGGCTGCCTCACTTGAGAGCCAGTTCCATTCCAGACTAGGTGTGCTTTACCATCTTCGACCACACCGTCATTTATCATCAGGTGAACTGTGGTCAAACACTTAGCCTATCAACTCTAAAAAAAGGAAATATTTGATTGTTTGTTTGTATTGAATAGGATCCGAAACTACTGGACCGATTTCAAAAATTCTTTCACCGTTGGGAAGCTACACTATCCCCCGGGTGACATAGGCTACTTTTTAACCCTGTATTCCCACGGGAACGGGAACTACGCGTGTCAAACCGACAGGCGTCCGCTAGTTACTTAATAAAACGACATGTGAAGATTTACTTGGTGGTAGATCTTATCAGTAGGTCGTCTGGGTAGGTACCATCGCAGAACCAGATATTCTGCTGCCAAGCAGTAGTGTGTAAACATTACTGTGTTCTGGTATGAAGGGTACCTACTGCAGCTAGCGAAATTACAGGACTGTTGAGACTAACCATCACATATGTTGTATAATATGATGGTTAGTCTCAACAGTCCTGTAATTTACAATAATATCAGTAATACAGTCCCACAACCCTGTGTTTGTTTTTAAAGGTCGATAGGCAGCCTGCATCTATATTAAAGCTATACTTCGAATCACAAGCGCGATTGTGTGAAAATGATGTAATGTAGTGAAACATGACTTTTCGTGTTGCTTTCAAAACTCCATCGAAACTTTAGTAAAGTCGCCACTACTTTACTAAAGCATGACTGGACTTGACTGACACGGACTGTACTTGTCCAAGACTAGACTTTGACAATAACTATAGCTACGAGGAAACTTATTTAACTTTTGAAACTTGAAAATATAAAACACTGGCAAATGCTCAAAATGCGATGCAAAAACAAAAAAAAACTTCTGTTTAACAGATAGCCAATGAAAAAAGCGGTTTCGGCGATAGGGACAAAAAATAAACATTCTGTCTCTTGCTCTTGGTTTTAGCAATTTAACTCTCCTTATATATTTTAGCGTGACGTCAATGTATTCAAATCTAGTAGTGTTTAATTTGAGGCGTATACCAATACTGAGCGTCAGACGTATGTATGCCTGTGTGAGTGGAAAATGTCAATGTAGGTGTTCAATCATAAGTTCCCACGGTCGCCAACTACACTCTTAAGAAGCCTTGATGTAGAGTTTCAAACAGCTTACTTTCATCAACTGGCTGTGTGTCATCTTGTCCAACAGAGGCAGTGCATCTCACTATCTTCACTGTTTTATCCTGTGATGGTGTAATATCATCAGTAATTTCTTCCTCCACTACCATGCTCTCCTCATCCTGAACTTGCAAGTTGGGACCTGATGATTCCGAGTCTTCTGGCATGCTGGAACAGTTAGTAGAGTTAGAGTGCTTACAGGGTGAATACCACTTATCGGTATCAATAGATTATTTTTATCAACAAAATAGCGTACGCCTCGCGGTTTCACCCGCGTAGTTCCCGTTCCCGTGGGAATACATGTTTAAAAAGTAGCCTATGTCACCCGGAGATAGTGTAGCTTCCCAACAGTGAAAGAATTCTTGAAATCAGTCCAGTAGTATCGGAGCCTACTCATCACAAACAAACAATCAATCAAATCTTTCCTCTTTATAATAGTATAGATAAATGTCTATAGATTTATTTATGCAGTGCTATCTAGTTTCTAACTAAGCAATGCATGCATATGGAACTGTACAACTATAGTAACTAGATAGCTGATAGAATCCCATATACTTTTTGTAAATACATATATACCTACCTACTTATAATACATGTCATCCAGAAAAACCAGATAATTTACAAAACCGATGGCCCAGGCTAGGTGGGGTGAGGTAAACCACCCTATATATACTATATTTTGGCATTAGCACTCTAGTATCCTTTTTGTAGAATATATATATAATTATATATGTTTATAAGCATTTAGTACATGTAATATTTTCATTTAAATAAATAATAATAATAATAAATATCATAGGACATTACACACAGCGCCATCTGACCCCAAACTAAGCAGAGCTTGTGCTATGGAAGACAGATAACTGATAGAATACTTAAATACTTTTTTTTTTTTTTGTAAATACATACTTATAATACATACAGTACACCCAGACACAGAACAAACATCGATGTTAGTCACACAAATGTTAGTCCTGAGTGGGAATCGAACCCACACCCTTCAGCTCTCGAAGCAGGCACACTACCAATGAACCAACAGGGCTGTAAATAAATAAAGTTAAATAATTAAAAATAAAGTATTAATAATAATTAATTAATTTATTAAATATAATAAATTAATTAATAATAATTAATTAATTTTGCATGCGCGCCTATTATGGGGTTACAGAGGGGGGAATTAACCTTTCAGCGTACCGTGTCAGGATGCTGCCTTTGTTTCAGGCCCTTGAACCGACCGTCGCCGTGTCTACCCAACGACAATCGGATCAAGTGCGGGCTATCCAGCGACTTCAGCTGTTGGATCAGTCCGTGCTTGATCGGCTCCGCCTGGAGGCACTTCCTGCTCGTCCAACGCCTGTTTCGACACGGGATTCGCCTGTCGCGTCGTCAGCCCCGACACTGGTGTCAGTGCCGACGTCGATGGCGACACTAGCGACACCTACTGATCCCGTAGTTGATGTAGGCGAATGCACGAGCATGGGTGTATGTAGCCAGGTGAGTGAGCATTTGAGGAGGACTTTGGAAGACGCGATTTGTCAATATAGATTCGCACCCGATTCTAGGCCGCGACTACCACGTTTGCCCACCCATAGACGAAATTTAGCGTTGATGGGAGCCTTGAACGCTTTGCTAGCCCCGTATTTACGGGCTAGCGAAGATTTGACTGATACCCACTCGATATTATACTGCGGTGCCATCGCGGCGTGTCGCGTTGCACGTGTTAAGTTTCCGGACACTAACCGTGCACCGCGACCCGCCGGGGGTGTGCCCGCATGGCAATTGCGGATCGAGCGGCGTATCAGTACGTTCAGGACTCTCATTGCAAAGCTGATCTGTTTCAGCCGGGGGAATAATCGCCCCCGAGTCATGCGTTTTGTAACACAGGCTTTTGCTGGAACGGGTATTAGACCCCAGCACTATCTAGCCAGTGTCACGGAACGCATTGACTATCTGAAGCAGAAAGTCTATGCGTGGGCAAACCGTATTCGCCGCTATAGAGAGCGTGCGGATAGATATTGGCAAAATCGCGTCTTTCAAAGTGACCAAAGGAAGGTGTATCGAGATTGGGAAGGAACCGGCCAACGTGTGAGTGACAGGCAGCTACCGGATACTAGCGTCATGACTGAATTCTGGCGTGGTATCTGGTCGCTACCTGTCGAGCACACCGAGGGTGATTGGATGCGTGTTGTCGAGCGGGAATGTGAGTCTATCGAATCCATGGGGTCTGTTTTAATAGACCCCGTAGACGTTAGTTGTGCGATTCGTACGGCACAGAACTGGAAAAGTCCTGGGCCGGACGGATTGCACAACTTTTGGATTAAGTGGATTCGTTGCTCACATGACCGCTTAGCAACACAATTCCAAGAAGCCCTCGAGCTTGGTTCCCTTCCCTGTTTTATGACCACTGGTGTCACCTTCCTGCTCCATAAGACCGGTAGTACCACAGAAGCAAAAAATTATAGACCCATCACGTGCTTGCCTACCATCTACAAGCTCCTTACATCCATTTTGAGAACAAAAATTAACGCGCATGTTGTCGCAAACAACGTTTTGGCTCCTGCTTAAAATGGATGTAGGGTAGGGTCCCGTGGTACTAAGGAGCTTCTCCTCATCGACATGACCATTAGCCAGCAAGTTCGGCGGAACAAGGGAGCCCTTTCCACTGCCTGGATTGACTATAAGAAGGCCTATGACTCAGTGCCTCATTCATGGCTAGAGAGAGTTTTAGAGTTATATAAAATTGATACAACTCTAAAATCTTTCTTAGGCGCATGTATGAGGCAATGGACCACAGTCCTTCGTCAACCAGGTAGTGGAGATGGCTCTTCTGAGCCGCAGGACTTGATTAGGATCGAGCGAGGCATTTTCCAGGGTGACAGTCTGAGTCCATTGTGGTTTTGTCTAGCACTAAATCCTCTCAGCACTTTGCTGAAGGAATCAGGGCTAGGCCATCGGCTTCGGAGAGGAGGTGAAGTCATTTCTCATCTGCTGTATATGGATGACCTCAAGCTGTTTGCACCAAAACGTCCAGACTTGATGGAATTGTTAAAAACTACACAGGTTTTTAGCAATGCCATCAAGATGGAGTTTGGGGTAGACAAGTGTGCGGTCATGCACGTACAACGAGGGGAAGTTGTAAATTGTCCAGATTTACAGCTTTCCGAGACAATGACTTTCAGATCTCTCTCCGAGGCCGAGACTTACAAGTACCTCGGTATGTCAGAGTCGTTGGGTATAGCGGTAGTGGACATCAAGCGATCAGTGAAGGAACGCTTCTTTTGTCGCCTGACAAAAGTACTTAATAGTTTTTTGTCTGGTGGCAATAAGGTGCGTGCCTTCAACGGTTGGGTGATGCCTCTACTGATATACTCCTTTGGCATACTGAGGTGGACTCAGACTGAGCTGGACGCCCTGGATAGAAGAGTCCGTCAACAGCTCACAACTCATCGCATGCTACACCCACGCTCGTCTGTTATGAGACTGTACATTCCACGAAAATTGGGGGGTCGTGGCTTCTTAAGCGCCAAGAACCTCCATAATCGTGAAGTGTGCAGTCTCAGGGATTATTTCCGCGACAACGAGTGCGGGATGCATCGAGATGTTGTGGCAGTTGACAAGGGCCTCACGCCGCTCTCCTTAGCGAACGAGAACTGGCGCAAACCATCGGTGCTAAGCACCGAAGACCGCAAGGAAGTATGGAAGAGCAAGCAGCTGCACGGGCGGTTCTATCGGGTCCTAACGGGCCCCGATGTGGACATGCTCGCGTCGGTGAACTGGCTACGTTTCGGAGACCTCTTTGGGGAAACTGAGGGTTTTGCCTGTGCGATTGCGGACGAAGTTATCAAGACGAACAATTATCGGAAATATATCATGAAGGACGGTACGGTCGACATCTGTCGGGCATGCCACCGTCCCGGAGAATCGCTCCGACATATTATTTCCGGTTGTTCGCATCTTGCTAACGGCGAGTATTTGCACAGGCACAACCAAGTAGCCAGGATCATCCATCAGCAGCTTGCTCTTCAATACGGCCTTGTCGAGTCTGAGGTGCCGTACTATAAGTACGCACCAGCGCCAGTTCTCGAAAATGGTCGTGCTTTGCTCTATTGGGACCGGTCTATCATCACGGACAGGACTATTGTCGCCAATAAGCCTGATATCGTGGTGGTCGACCGAGCCCAACGCCGGGCAGTGCTCGTTGACATCACCATCCCACATGACGAGAATCTCGTGAAGGCCGAGAAGGACAAGCTCAGCAAGTACCTTGACTTGGCTCACGAGATAACCGCCATGTGGGATGTTGATTCGACGATCATTGTCCCGATAGTTGTCACGGTAAACGGTCTTATAGCGAAGAGTCTCGACCAACATCTCAAGAGACTCTCGCTAGACGGTTGGGTCAAGGGTCAGCTTCAAAAGGCAGTGATCCTTGACACGGCGCGCATTGTGAGGAGGTTCCTCACTCTGCAGCCCTAACCACCGGCAGCTTGAGCCCTGCCCCGCTGCCGGCGGCACCCTAGTTTTTAAGTTTTTTATATTATATATGTTTTTTAAATATTTAATGTAAAAAATTTAAAAAATAAGATGAAAAATAAATAACGATGATTAATTAATTTTAAATAAAGTTTTGGTACTGTTTACAATATTGATTTATTACCCGTCATCCATCATTGTATAATTTGTGGATTGCTGGCTGGGAGAGTTTCTTCCAGATATCGCAACTTCAAAGTATACATCTTCATTTTCCCCTTCTGCCTGTGGACTTCTATCCATTTTCTGCCTTTTGTTTAGTAATGAGCTCTTTATGGAGCCTTCTATATCCTTTTAGAAAAGGTTAAATAAATTTTAGTACATCTATCTAGGCAATCTGAGTCTTATGTTTTATGTAGTTTTGTACTAAAAGTCATTTTCATAATTTTTTTTTTTTTTTTTTAATAACAATGATATATTCATCATCCATGAATTACATCAACAGAGTTCTAAATGTGCCAATTTCAATTAATATTTAGTACCAAGAATGAGGGTACCAAACCAGAAGGAGTCAGCGTACTAGGAACAACTTTTAATATGGGAACAACTTGAAATAGTAATTAAGTTAGGCCTGCCATCGAAATTATAATTCACAATCTATAATACTACATTCAGAGATGTAAGGTAGATATTTAATTGAAAAAGTTGTTTGTCTTAGCAAGTTCAGAATCAGCCCCAAAGTAAAAGTTGTTTACAAATTTGAGTGCAACAAGGATTTTTCAGCTTAGTAGGTACTATCATTCTGTACCACTGTGTAGCTTGTATGAATTTATGATGTTTAAATAGTTAATATAATAATTTGGTATTTACCATTTCTTCTAGTCCTTTTATATGTAGTTCTCTGGCAGCTTGTATGAGATCTGTTAAGTTTTCCATTGAAACAACCACTTCACCTGTGTAGATGTACTCGAGTATTGCTGATAATGTTTTGTATGTAATTTTCTGCCAAAAAAAATTATGATAACCGATTAAGGTTATAATTTTATTACTACAACCTTTTTATACAAAAAGTACACATATGTATATATAGGGGATTTAAGGTTGGTCTTTAAAAGCTGTTACTGGGTATTTATTTATTCACAAACATCTTTATAATTGCTTTTGATAATTTTATAAAATACCATGTATTTAAATATAAAACAGTAAATAAGCCTTATATTGAAACATTTTGAGGATATATTTACCAAAGTTTCAACAATGATTTACATAGTTTTTGACTTAGGGAATGTATTCACCATTATACAAACATAATTATCTATCCATAAAAAAACAGTTATCTTCACTTACATTTAAGAATATGACGGGGTGAGGACAACTAGCTGATGATATCAGATCCTTGAGATATGGGCTAGCTAGAGCCATAATCATCTGATGCACCTTAACATAGTGCCCATCAGCTGCCAATGTCATATCCACAAACTCTTCATTCTGGAAAATTATGCCAGTTACTGTTAGAAATTTGTCATGACTTAAAAAGCATTGCAGCTGACATATTGTGCTGTTGCATCTAGTCTCTACATGCACATGGTTGCTTATTCATGTCATTTTGTTTATTGCTATTTAGTTAAGTTTTTTTACAGTTGACAGACTGTTTGACTACAGCTCACCAGATCTTAAGTAATAGTGTAGCCGAAGATGATAAATGCACCTCTAGCCTGGAATAGCACGGGTTCGTCCTCATCCACGTGAGTTGAGGCCAAACACCTAGCCTACCAATAATAAAAAAAAAAAATGTTTTTGTTTAGGAAATGCAGCGTGGAGTAAGTTTACCTGTTGAAGAATACTAAGTCCATTGCAGATATTGTTTTTGTGAGAGTCCCAAGATAGAGAGAACGTAGATAGTGGCATTGTTGTAAATTTCACTTGTCTTTAATCTTCTCAAAGGGAGTACTAACTTAAACATAACAAAACAAGACAATATGTGAACTTCTACTGCTGTTCTTCTTTAGCAAAATGCCGTAAATATTATTCTATTGAAAGACCGACTTATTATTTATCTCAGCTTGACTTTGTTTTTTTTTCAATTTATGCTAATTGCTGTCGCCTGTCATAATAATTTGAGTAATAAATTTTTAATGAGTTGTCACTGTCAACGTTACTAATGATTTTTTTTTGGTTTTTTGGCGTCGTGCTTTGAGTATTTGCCAGTATCAAGTGTTTTTCAAGTTCCATAAGTTAAATAAGTTGCCTCGTAGCTATAGTTATAGTCAAAGTCCAGTCTTGGTCAAATACAGTCCATGCCAGTCAAGTTCAGTCATGCTTTTGTAAAGTAGTGGTAACTTTACTATAAAGCTTCGATGGAGTTTTGGAAGCTCAGATTAAATTTGGAAGCAACCCGAATGTCGAGTCATGTTTCACACACTCGCACTTATGATTCGACACTTAACGAATAAAACACCACCATTTTTATACATAAACACTCGACAAAATACTAGTTTTGGAAAAAATACAACGGGGCGACACGACTCTTTCCGCGTTCCCGACAAAAAAAAACTTGAATTAGTGTTACCAAGAAAGAAATTTAAAAGCGACTATTTAGCAGTGCTAAATTAGCACAAAATATCAAGTCAGACACTGTCACAGTAATACCGCGACTTGATTTTTTTAAAGTCTTCTAAAGTAGTTTTTCGAGTGTTTTTATATTTGTGTATATAGATAGTAATGTTTAATTCACAAAATGCAGATTGACTTGTGAGAAAATATGAATTATCGTGTTGCGTCTAAAATTCCATTAAAACTTAGTTGGCAGTACTTTACTAGGATATGACCGGACTCGACATTAACTTACTTTTTGAAACTTTGAAAAATTAAGTTTTACGTTATATATGAACTTAGTTCTTTAAAAACTCTATAAGTAACTAGTAACACAAAGTAAAGTAAAGTAAAATAACTCATTATGTAACTTGTAACACAGTAACGTCAAATAGAATGAACGGTTTTGGATTTAATAACAAGAAAAAAAAGAGTTAGTTGCGTTGCGGCTTTGCGACGCCAACCGAGAGACATCACTGGTTTCTCTAGTTTACCTATTTCAAGGACAAACCAATTTTAAGAAATAAAGCACTTAATTTTCTTTACATAGATATATTATAAGTAAAAATTTCATAAGTTTGTACGTGACACATTTATTTACACTTTCTCCTAAAATATTACAAACATAACTAAATCATTTAAGGTGGATCACTTTTCATACAAATAAATTTTTGCCATTTATGGACAAATGGAGCATAATTTTACAGTGAAATCACAGCTACTGTCATTTATTTGCGGTAAATCACAATTGCTTGAATAAAACAGTAGATTATTAGCATAAAATCAAATTTATGAATTTATGATTTGCAACTGTGATTTGCCGCAAATAAAGATCAAAATAAACGCCAGTAGCTGTGATTTCACTGTAAAATTATGCTCCATTTGTCCATAAATGGAAAAAATATTCGTATGGAAATCGAACCACCTTAAGTTAGGTATTATAAGCATTCATTATGCTTTGGTATCATTAATCTTCCTCGGAATCGTCATCTTTGCTCATATCAGCGGAAACGGCTTTCTTGTTTAATGAAGCTACAGTTTCAGCTGTATTGTACTGTGTGTACACGTTACCATTGCGTACTCGCTTTAGTATCTGTTTGTCATGGAACGGGTGATTGTGTGCACACCCTCTAAAAGGAAAAAAACAACAATATTAATTTAAAACATAACAATACATTACAAGTATATCATACCAGTACATAAATACCAGACAAAATTGCCTCAAAATACAATAAGTACTAATAACAAGTAGGCAACAGTAAAAAACAATGCAAATTATTCTCTGTTTATGTCAAAATGTTCTTTAACTAAATACCATAAGCTCATAGGAATATTAGGGATAGAATGAAATGGACAAGGAGAATAAAGCTAATCAAGTAGGCCATAACCATACACAATGACAATAAAACCCGTTGATAGTTCCAGTACTACCCTTAATATGATAAAACTGTGACCAGTTTCATACAAAGACAATCAGTTTGTCTATCCTTCTAATAAAAGTTAATTTTTATAAAATTTTATTTATTTATTTATTTATTCCTTAATTTCACACCATCCTTACAGGGTTATTCGCACCACAGACGTCGACACCTAGCATTATTGCTATTTCAAATTATTGACATTGGACTTCTTAAATTTCAATTATTATCAAATTTTAATTATTATTTTTGCAATCAAAATTGTATAATTTAAAATTTATAAAAATATATACACAACCTCTCTAAAACAATATCTCCTTTCGTTACAACATACGCTGGGCAACCTTTCTTGTTATATTCTGCACATCGGTACATTTTTTCATTATTTTTCCGGGGATGTCGCAAGCGGTAAATAAATCGATTCAGAATTACTTGGATGCTTCCCTGGCATGATAATGTATACTGCAGTACTGAACCTGGAAGTCGAAGGCAGAAAGAATGATTAATTCTTGTTTAAAATCTCTCTCGATCACAATTTTAAATTAAAATAGATACACAATGAACAATATTTTTTGCACAACGCCATAAATGTAACTGATACAATTGATACAACAAAATTTTGTTTGTCACTAATATATTTGGATGAGAATAAAACGCACAACCTATACATCAACACAGACACAAAACACGAAGAATAGCTACTACGAACTGAACTATACACAACTTTTTAATTATTAAAAAAAATTTAATGGGTAAGACATCGTAAATGTGCAATCAGAATTTTTGTTTACTTCATAATGCCAAAGTTATTACTAGTCAAAATTTTAGGAAATCCTGCCTAAAATTATGGACGTAGCATTCATTTACTACAAAAGAATACTAGGTATCACCGGACCAGCTGGCCCATAACCGATGGCGGCTTTCATTGCAATATTATTATATTGCAAAAACATTTTCTTTCTCGATCGCATTATCGCGACCGAGGCCTCGCGATCCAGTTGCACGAGCTTGCCAGGTGATTTATGAATGAAATTGCGACGGTTTAGGTAAATACCTACGGGTAAAATAATAACTAGGAATCACCTTTTTTGTGGATAATTTTTCGACATTGATTTCGCAAGTTTTTTTTCATAAATGGGTTCAGTTATAGCAATAGATAACGCCATTTTTATCTAGTAAAATTAAAAAATTGTGGTGTTTATACTAATAATAGTTCAATACAATGGAGCCATTTAAAATGCGAAATGAAAAACAAAACGAAATTTCGTGTCTATGCTGTTGACTGTTGTGGAATTTTGGAGTACCTACATCTGGAGCCTACTTTGTAAGTAGAATAGACCATGCTTTTCATAAAAATGTATTGTCATCGGAACTGCACCAAAATATTACATTTTAACGCCATAGAATAAAATAATTTGACCTAAACCAACTAACAATCAAACATACATGGCAACCTAAATAATACCTTGTAAAAAAATTATAATATACTTTTTAAGTTATGAGACTAACGATAAGCTCTCCTGATGGTACGAGATAAAACATGTACATGAGCATTGCAGCGATACACAAAACTTTGAGTAGCAAAACAAAGCACATGGCATCGCTGCTTTGACGCTCATTACTTAGATACTTTCGATGCCTAGTGTAAACAGCCCTGTAATTACGCTACTTGCAGTACCCAACACAGTAATGTTTATGAACTACTGTTTGGCAACAGAACATTAGATACTGTTGTGGTACCTATCTAGACGAGCTCCTGCTAAGGAAATCTACTACCAAGTTAAAGTTTTATTATGAAATTATGGTAATGAGAAGTTTGTAAACATTATATCATAATTTACAAATGTACAACTCACTCATTGAACAATAAACATACCAGCCAAGTCCTGTTTTTGTTTAGCCTTTGCATAAATTTCATTTTTCACTGTGTCTTCTAATTTCTCTTGTACCTCATAGTCATCCAAAGCATCATCAGCAATATATGTACTGGAAAAAGTTATCTCTAAATATTTAACTTCTTTATGCAATTACCAATGCTATAATTACGCTTTTTAATGTAACAATCGAAGCCAATAGATACACTTATTTCTTATTTTGTCCTATGATATTTATTATTTATTGTCGTTGATTATTACCGATAATGTGTTTTTAGTAGATTCATAAAACAAATTCAACAATAGTAAAAAACAAAATCAAATATTTTGGAGCGCTTAACAATCTAATCAACCTGAGGTAGTGCCTATTCCTATTTGGACATAATATATTAAAGTATGTATGACTATATAATTTTAGTCAATGTATCTCGCTTTAGAATAAGAATTCGAATTAAAACGTGATAGGAAATATTGCCGCAAACTAAATACAAGGCATTTTAGAGTACGGAAAAAAGAGCACACCTTAATCGAAGATTTCTAAAGACTATAGGTACCCTGTCAAACATACTTTTCAATCAAATAATCATTGTTGTCCAGTTTTTCAACAGGGTCCACCCTTTTCCTCTTGACGCCAGTTATTAAGGATCTCTGCTGTAGTGCTGGGGATGTGGGGGTGACATTTTCATCGCCATCACCAGTAGGGCGTTGTAGCAAAACTTCGTCAGCAGATGTCTTTATTGATTCATGCTACAAAAGCATAATACAAATTCGCAAATCTTATTTTCATAGAAGATAACTTATAAACAAAAAAATGTGAGCAAAATGACCAACAAATCTGTGTGATTGTTTTGTAGAAGTGTAGGATATTTAGTCGAAATTCTCAATTTATTCACTAAATAAATAAATATATTTTTGGTGTACTTAATCAATGTAAGTTGTACATACATTTATTATAAGTGTGTTAAAAATCTAAATATAAACATAAATTGGTTGTAATTTTATGACCTTGTTTAAAGTAACCTCCTCAACTATAGGCTCTACCATATTTTTTTACGAGAATTGCATAATTATGCAGTTACTATTTACGTGTTTTGCCAATTTTAATTAATTTTCTATTACTTATTTATTAGTACATAAGTTTTAAACTTTTGAAAAAAAATCTAAATTATAGTAAAAACAATGCCAGTACTACTGGCATTGTGTTTGGTAGGAAATGTTTTTAATCGTATTTTAGAGTTTTTGCACACTTTAATGGCGCTAATCGTTATTTTTAATATCTGAACATTTATGTGTATCACGCACAAAAACCTTTTCGGGACTAAACCGCCGGGGACTCACGGGCAGTGTTGCCGTTCGACAAAATTAGAAGTTCCTAGCCAGTTTTAGAAATTCTGCAAGAATCTGCTAAATGTCGCTAAACTAACTCATACATGTAACGCTCAAAACGAAATATCAATTCTAGTTTCGTTTTCCTACTAGATGGTGGTGTACCTCAATCAATCTTTTCCATGAATAGAAAATACTAGTCTGTATTTAAAAAAAACGTAATTTACTTCTCTATTTTGTAAATAGATGGCCGACCAAATTCAAGACGAATCGGCTAAAGGACTATAGTATCCATGACTAAGAGTAAATAAAAAAAAGCGACACAAATAGTAACATTTTTTTTGTTGCAATCAACAATCGGGTCATCAGCAGCTTATGAATCCCGAATTAACAAGCGATTGTCACCCTTAGTTTCAGTTCGTTACATTTTTAGTGAAAAAGCAAAGTAAAAAAAAATATTGTTAACTTTATAATTTTCCAGTTTTAATTACTGAAGAGGAAGTTGAAGCCTCTCAAGTTTCTTTTATGACAGTATAGCGAGCGAAATCACTTAAACCCGAAAGGTGTCTATTCCAACAAGTCAAGTATCAAGTAACAAGTATCTTTAGTTTCAAAATAAAAACGATTGCCCTTCTAGCGTTATAATTACTATACTATTGACCCGCCTAAAAGTCGTTAGAACTATCCAAAAAGTGCTTTGCCGCTAAATTCTGAATTTTATCCGCTAAACATTCACAAAATCCGCAAGTCTAGCGACAAAGTCCCAAGAACGGCAACAGTGCTCACGGGAGCAGTACGAGCATATGAGCCAACAGTTGGCTAACAATTTTTTAGTGTATCAAAGTTCATTGCATACTATTATGTTATTTTTAATTTTCGCAAATTTGTATGCTAGGGCCTGTAACCAAATTTTTAGATTTAGACTGATATCAAATTACCTCTAAACCTTTAATATGTAGGGATTTGCAGGTTTCCAGGAATTCATAGAGAGATTCCCTAGCAACTAACACTTCTCCTGTGTAAGCATACTCCAGTATTGCTTGCAAGGTCTGATAGGAAACTCTCTGAAAAAGATTAGATAAAAGGCATCTTTTAGTCATCATTATCATCAACCTATCAAAGTCCACTGCTGAACATAGGCCTCTCCCAAGACACATTCAGACCCTCTCTGATGCAGCATTCAACTAATTATTGATTGCTGAAACGTGTTCGAAGCAACAGGATACTTCTTATTGTTAACAGAAAAACATTTAGAGACTAGCTAATGCCAGCCACTTTGTTCGCTTCAACTTTAGAATGAAGTTCAGAGAAATATGAAACATGTGTGAGTAACAAATAAGCAATAGTCTTGAAACTTGCACTGTTTTATTATTAGATTGAGATATCATAAAGGATATTTTTTATACCTGAATAATATTTCATAAGATGTATTTTTTCCAAATTTCTAGTGGTATATGACTAGTAGTTTGTTTTTTGATAATCCCACAGGAACATAACATTTACTGATATAAGAAGTATCCTGTATGTTAATAAAGGTAATAAACTATATGATTGCCAAATTTCATCCAAATCCGTTTAGTAGTTTTTGCATGATTAACAAACATCCAAACATACAAAACTTCACATTTTATTAGTAGACTTATAACTAATATTATTTTACTATACTCACATTCAGAAATATGACAGGATGTGGACAGTTAGCAGATGCAATGAGCTCTTTGATAAATGGGCTGACCAGAGATATCACCATTTGATGCACCTTCACATGGTGACCATCCGCTGCCAGTGTCATGTCCACAAACTCGCCTCTCTGGGAAATAACATTAAATTGTTTACTAGTAACAAGCACCACCAATAAAAAGGAAGTTAGTAAAGGCTGAATCACCTAGCCAACCTAGTATCAAAACTTTAACATCTCCTTCTTTACATTGAATTCAATAAATTGCTTCTCTTCAAATTCAGTATACATTTATGCTGTGCAAATTTTTACTAGCTGCGCTCCACTTAAATAGGTAAACTTACCTGTTGAAGTAAACCCAATCCTTTGCAAATGCTCTTTTGGTAAGCGTCCCATGATAGGGATAACTTGTGATCCATTACTAAATATATAATGTAATAGAAACCACTCACAGCCAAGTGCTTTCGTGATTGCTTTGTAATTATATAACTTGTAGTAAAGTCCCAAGATTTATCACATTTCACTGTTCTTGATAAAAATTAAAAGTACCTCGAAAATTGTACTGTAATTAAAAGTAACCTTCATAACAATAACAATAATAACTAATAATTGACGAAGACAAACTGACTGAGGGAGTGAGGGACTCCGATTAGTGAATGACAAAGTATTGTTCACAGATTCGTAAGCAAAGAACAGTTCGTATAACTCTTTATAGGATGGAATTATAAGTACTACAACTGGAATGCTTACTTGCAACCTTTCGACATATCAAAATGAACCTTAAAGCATACGCATAAAGTATTTTTTTAATAACCTACATCTACTCGCAGAAGCGAGCTCACATGAGAAATACTTTTTCTTGGTGTGTCCCTTTCGCACAGTTGCCATGTAAAATGTTATTTTTACAATGGAAGTAAATTCAAGACAAGTTTTTACGCAGAAAAAACATTTCGTGTATGAATATTACGTGCTGCATGTTTATAAGTAGGTATATTGGTATACTAATAATAAATGCAATATTTTTTAGGTCTAGATAAAACAAAGTTTTTATATTTCATGACATTTCAATATTGTAGTAGAATTTTATCACTTTTACGTTAGGCAGCACTTGGTCGAATGGTAGTATCTACGTGGCACCACAAAAAAAATATGGCGTTTTCGTTGTTGTCGAATAGACTTGTTTTAAACGCTTTCCGAGTTTAAAAAAGTGCCTTCAATAGTTTAGAGAAAAGTAAAATGGTGAACAATATATGTGCAGTGAGTGGGTGTGGGAAAGAATCGTTTCCTGGCTGTGGATTATCTTTTCACAGGTAAGTTTGTTAACTAGGGTGACTACATTTCACGCGTTGAGACGTATATTTGTACCTATTATTGCCAAATTAAGTTGGGATTGGGGTGTAGCAAATAGGGCACTGAGAAAAAAAACTTAGACGTTTAAAATTCTTGTTTGCTCATGTGCATGAAAACTATTTTTATGCAGGCTTTCCGCGACATAAAGTTCAACTTTACGAGCAAGAGAAGTAAAAAAACTGTTTACATTTTCAGTTTGCCTTCGGATTTAGCGTCTAAGAAAAAATGGTTTGAGGTGATACCTGGGAACTTACGTGAAAGCTCTGTGGTTTGTTCACTTCACTTCAAACCTGAAGATTACCGAACAGAGGCTCGGAAAAGATTGAAACCTGGAGTGATTCCTTCTATTTTTCCAAAGGTAATATTGAAGTACCTTCTTAATAAATAACATTCAGCAACAATCTGGTGTAATTACTTATTTTTATTTAATTTCATTACAGATAATAACCGAAAATAAAAAAATTGACGTGTTAAGCATTATACGCCTGACTACTTTAGAAAATGAACCTGGATCTTCTACAAGTGCTCCACCATGTAAGAAGATTAAACTAGAAGTGACTACACAGACATCCACGCTCCCGGCTACCCCTAGGAAAATAAAATTGAAGCATGAGGTGAAAAATTTAAAACAGAAAATTAAAAGAAGAGAGGTGAAGATTAATAATTTATTGTCAATTTTAGCAATTTTAAAGGAAAAATGTAAAAATTATGAAGAGGTCCAATCTGTCGTTGCAAACTGTTTCCCAAATATTCATGAGCAACTGAATAAAAACAAATCTAATAAAGGCACAAGATTTAGTGATGAACTAAAATCTTTTGCTTTGACATTGTATTTTTATTCGGCAAGGGCATATCGCTATTTGAGAAATTTTGTTAGCATTCCCCATCCTTCTACTCTTAGAAGACTTTTAGCTACGCATAATTGTAATGTGGGGTTCATATCAGAGGTTTTGAATTACCTAAAAGGCGCTGTAAAAGAAAACGACAACCTGCAAAATGTTGCACTAATTTTTGATGCAATGTCCATTAGATCCGAAATAAAGTATGATCAAAAAAGTGATAAATATTGGGGTTATGTGGATTATGGTGGCATATTGGTCAATGATTCGGAGACCTTGGCAACGGAAGTTTTGATTTTTCAAATTGTGTCATTTACTACAAAATTTAAATGCCCGATCGCATACTTTTTGATAAATAAAATATCTGCCCATATTCAATCTCAATTACTTCTAGCTGCCATCAGATATTTAGGAGATATCAGTATTACTGTCAGATCCTTAACTTGCGATGGAACTGTAACTAACTTAAAATCATATGAATTACTGGGTTGTGATTTTTCATTAAACGATATGAGAACGCATTTTAAACATCCTCAAAAAGATTCTAAAGTGCACTGTCTGTTGGACCCGCCGCACATGATTAAACTTTCGCGGAATGTGTTTGCCGAAACAAAAATGAGTTCTGAAAAGGGAGAAATTAATTTTGAATTTGTTAAAAAATTACATAATCTGCAGGATCAAGAAGGTTTAAGGTTAGCCAACAAGTTGTCTAGTACCCATGTTAATTTTGAAGGTAAAAAAATGAATGTTAGGCTTGCGACCCAAGTATTAAGTTCATCAGTGGCAGATTCAATTGACTTTTTAAGATGCAGTGGTAATTTAAACTTTGCAGGTAGTGAGGCGACAGTTGAGTTTATCAGAACAATGGATCGGATATTTGATTTGTTTAATTGCAAACTACCTTTTGGTAAAGGATTTAAATCTCCGATGCGTATCGGGAATATGGATGTGTGGATGAATATTTTGAACGAGACAAGAGAATATCTTTACAAACTTAAAATCAACGGTTGTCCAATGTTGCAGCATCGTCGTAAGACACCTTGTCTTGGTTTAATAATTGACACATTTAGTTTTTCTCAACTTGCATTAGATTTGCTCCAAGAAGGAATATTGAAATATTTCCTCACGTACAAATGTTCTCAAGACCATCTAGAAATGTTCTTCTCTTGTTTGAGGGCTGCTGGAGGGCATAATGATAACCCGAGTGCTTTACAAGTCAAGTATGCCCTAAGGAAACTACTGTTCCGTAACAGCGTCACTCCTAGTGTGAACGCCAATTCATTTGACGCAGATTTTGAAACGGCACCTGTTTTAGAATTTAAATCAAATAAGCATGAATGCAATTCAGTATTCACTACAGAGACGAACGAGGAACAACAAATTGAATGGCTCCTTGATATTGTTAATGGACAAAATCTGTCTGAATACAAAAATAACATTTTGTATTATATATCAGGTTTTATTGTAAAAAAGTTTTTTGAGAAAAGCAACTGTGAACATTGCAAAGCGGCGTTGGTAAGCAATGAAAATCAAGTCAGTAAAGAGCATGGCTATGCCATTGACTTAAATAATTATTCAGCTTTTACCATGTTCATAGATAGAGGTGGCTTAAAACATGCATCAAAATTTGTTTTTCTTGTTGTTCAATATACGGAAAAGGTGTTCATAACATTAGCAAAAGATTCTCTATTAAAAACTAACCGGCATAAAATAATGATTATGATTCAACAGCACTTTTATGATAACTTAGAGTCTCTAATTGTTCCATCACATCCAATAAATTCGTTTAATTGCGAAACCAGGCATGAAATCAATCTTTTAAAATTCATAGCTAACAAATATCTCATAATGAGAATGGCAACTTATGGCAAAGATCAAACTTTCAAGGCCATTGGCACATCTCGCGCTACTTTGCGTCAAAAATTGCATAAAACAATTTTGTTTAGTAATGTTTAGTATTGTTTTAAAATTCAAATTCAAAATGTTTTTATTCCGTACGTAACACTTGGACAGGACAAACAAAGGACGAAGAATGGGAAAACAGAGTTTATTATCTTTCAAAATAAATAACTAAATTACAATAAAGTAAATATTAAAGGGGGGCTCCCATACAACAAACGTAAGAGCGCGAGTCCGACTCGCACTTGGCCGGTTTTTTTCTATATAAGGACCCCATTGTAACAAAGCGTCTACGTACGTAATACCTAAAAATACTACTCTATCTTTCTACCGGTTTGACCTTTTCATTTTTAATATGAATGTACGAGTCTGTTTGTGTAACTTCAGGTAACGTGATTTTAAGAAAAATGTTTTTTTTTTGTCATTCAAAAGCAAACCATTCAACAACTTTGGATACCTATCGCTTTATGTACACTAACACACTTCATCTACACGAACTTAAAAATGTCAACATTATTAATAAATATAACGTTCAGTATTTAATTCTGTTTTATTTAAACCTTTGGCTTTACCTAAGAAGTTATCGTTTTTCATAGAAAAAAAATCTTATTTTTTTTAATTAACTGGCTTATTTGCCTTACCTACCTACGTTATTTATTATTATTAGATTTATTCGTAAGCTTTGAGCGATTTTCTTGAAATGTCCACTCAATACAGGAAAGAATGGTTACACTAGTTAGAAAGGGACACACCAAGGTTTATGACCTCTCACTCGGCGCGGGCTTAGACGCGCTGTAAGCCTTCCAGTTGTACGCAGTACCTATTACTTCCATGGGTCACAATGTATCACAGATTATTAACAATACGTAGATCACTAATAAATTATTATCATGCAGTTAAAAACACAATCTTTAAAAAAAATGCTCAGAAAAAAATCTGTTTTAGGAAATAACGTAATGCATGGACAAGATTTTTTGGGATTCCGCCAAAATCTGTTGTGTGTTTTTTCTGCTTACCCATTGGTAAGCGGAAATGTCAATCGAGAATCGACACACATCTACACTTTTATGTTCAGTTCAGAGGCTCAGAAGATTAAGGCTTAAAAGAACCTTCCTTAGAAGATTCTTTTAAGGCTAAGACGAATAATATAATTTTATAATCAAGGTTTTAAGAAGGGTCCAAGCCCGACCCCGTTATTTATGTTGGGTTCAGAGAGACCAGCCAATGATCGGTAACGAAAGTAATGCTGTCTTGTATGGATCTAATGAAATAAAAAGAGACAGCGCCACAATCGTTGAGTTTCGTTGGCTTTCTGCACCTCTATAGCATAGCTTATCTTTTGGCATGTTGTCTAAAAAGACGAAATCAATCTGACAGATTATTTATCTGTCAGATTGATTTCGTCTTTCGGTTTTGTTCTCATCTCATGCAGATTGCGGAACAACAAGAAAAGAATAGTATTTATGTAAATTAAAAGAGAAGATAAAAACAAGACAAGTAAAATTAGCGTCAGACATAATAGTACGTTTCTAAAAAATTGCTATGGAGCCGAAGTTGTCGCTATCATGGGAAACTTATCAAAAGAGTATTTGCAATGGATTGAGTTTACTACAGCAGGTACCTAAGTTAATAAGTTTAAATTGAAGTGGACAAATTTTTGCATCCTCATTGTGTATATTTGATAAATAACGTTTATAGTGCTTGCTAGGTCTGATAGAGAACTAGCAACAACCACCGATAATAATGTAAATACTACGTAAATAGTAATAAATCACACAATTATTATAAAAGTGAAAGTTTGTTTCGGTACGATCTAACGGCTTGACGAATTTAGATGAAATTTGGAATAGATAGCTTATTGTTTTTAACCTGGAAAACGCGGGTTGTACTGCTCAGGGCTGCTAATTATAATTAAATATCTGTCGTTTCACAACACCATTTATCCCCAAGCTAAGCAAAGCTTCAGATACCTGACAGAATTCACTTGAAATGTTTATGTTTGTAATAATCAGACATTGAATCAAACACACTAATGCTTTCCTGCTCTAGTGTCACTGTTATAAAGAAAGAAAAAAAACATTTTTTTATATGACACTAGATACAACAACAAATAACTATAGACAAAACCCACAAATAAAAAGATATAAATTAACATACAGACACAACAAATTTTAAATGTCAGTAAGAGGGTTATTGCTGCAGTGACTAGTGCATTACGAAGAAAAAAGGCCAGTGCTCAACAATTGCACTGTTATAGAAAAGGACTAACATGACAGTTAATAAATTACCAAAGTAGACATAGAATAGTATAATTAAATTATAAATAGGAAAGATTTGATTTTTTGTTTGTTTGTTTTTATTGAATAGGCTCGGAAACTACTGGACCGATCTCAATTATTCTTTCATTATTAGAATGCTACATTACCACTGAGTGACATAGGCTATATTTGTATTGTTAATCAAGTATAGCTTATAAATTCAGTGTAATCAAAAATGTTGAATGTGATGCTCAGTTCATCTTCGATAAGAGAGGACACTTGAATGTCACGAAAACAGTAGAGTATTCTTATCACACAATGATGAAAATATCCATTAAGAAAAACAAATCTCGTCTAAACTTCCTGTATGAATTGTGATATAATTCCTCAGAGAGGAGAGTTTGTGGACATGACGCTGGCAGCGGATGGGCACCGTGTGAAGGTGCATCAGATGGTGCTGTCGCTGGTCAGCCCATTCATCAAGGACCTCATCACATCTGCTAACTGCCCACATCCTATAATATTTTTGAATGTAAGTTTGTATCAATATCTAATAAGTACCTTGACAGACAATATTAAAACTTATTTTAATTAAATATTCAAGGTATACATATATTTAGTTCATTTCTGCCTAACAGTTGTTTCAGTTACAACAGTGATGAGGATTTAAATTTAACTAACTTGATAACATTTTAATAATTGAAAACTTTACTTAATGGGTAAAACTTCAGCCAGCCAGGAGCTCCAAGAAGCGACGCCGCTTCATGGTCAATATTCCAAAGACTCGAACTAAACGGTTCGAGTCTAGCTTCATTGTTTTAATTAATTTCAACATTTTTGTTAATATTAGGCAGTGACATTCTTAGTCTTATTCTTATTCAAAGTGGAGGCGATGAGTCCTGCACTGACCGCTTGGGGTGTATTGTGCATTTCCCCCTGCCAGCGTCTACCCGAGCCAACCCAGCTCCTTGAAATATCGGAGCGAGGCTCTGGGCCGCTGGCATAGTAGCTCCAGTGAGTTGGGTGGAAAGTTCAATGACGATGACATGAATGATGGTGAAGCAGCTTCATGCAGCCTAGTAGCAATTCTAAAGGCAGGCAGTGACATATTAAATTGTTTTCATTTTATATAATTTTGTTATTAAATAATTATAATTTTGACGTGCCTAGTGTAACATATGTAGTTATAAGGCCAATAAAATATTCTATTCTATTCTGTTCATTGTACGAACCGCTAAACAATGGAATTTGCTGCCCGAATGAGTTGATTCTTGGTTATTATAGTTATCTTTATAGGTATTTTTAGATATAGGTTATGTAGGTTAGTATAGAAATAGGTTCTTTTTTAAGATGAGACTCAGTGCAGAATGTATTTATTTTTTCAGAAAGTTTCGTATGACACCCTGCAAGCTATACTAGAGTATGCATATACGGGAGAAGTGATGGTCCCTCGGGAGAAACTTTGTGGCTTTCTAGAGACATGCAAGGAGCTGCACATAAAAGGATTAGAGGTAGAGTTTTGTTGAAAGTCTCAATCTTTTATAGCTGAGAAACTTCTTCTTTGCTATTCATGCTCACTGGGATTTTAACCCACACTATTCAGTGTGTGAACTAAAAATTAATAATAACATTCTTACTTTACTTGGTGGTAGATCTCCTTAGCAGGAGGTCGTCTAGGTAGGTACCACCGCAGTACCAGTTATTCTGCCGCTAAGCAGTAGTGTGTAAACATTACTGTGTTCCGGTTTGAAGGGTACTGCAGCTAGTGAAATTACTGGGCTGTTCAGACTAACCATCGAAAGTCTCAAAGTAATGAGCACCAAAGCAGTGATGCCCTGGACTCTGTTTTGTTACTCAAAGTTCTGTGTATCGCTGCAATGGTCATGGACAGGCGTTATCTCTTACCGTCAGGAGAGCGTCTAGTTCGTCTCATGACTAATTTACATAAAAAAAAAAAAAATTAATAACATTTATTAATAACCAAGGTTACAAGTCACAATCATTAAACAAATACAATTCAAAAATTAAATAAAGTTAAAATCATTTAAATTTGATTAAATTGAATAAACAATAGAATGTAAAAGAATAGAAATAAATAAATTTAGAAAAATTAAAAAAAAAATTGGCCGTCAGATAACTGATAGAATACTTAGAATATTTTTTTTTTTGTAAATACATTTAGAACACCCAGACACAGAACAAACATTTGTTTATACCGCAAAATGTTTGTCCTGAGTGGGAATCGAACCCACGCCCTACAGCTCAAGGCAGAAAGACCAAGTGTGCCAACAGGACTGTCGAATGTTCCTTTCATGGGTTTTTTCAGGGCGACAAAGTACAATTGAAAGGCGGTGACTGTGATTTGTTGCACTTGATGGGTGCAAGAGGCGGCGAGGACCCTGAATACCCCGAGACTCCAGGAGGGAAGCTGCCCGTGCGAATTGCCTTCAAGCACAGAAAAGCAAGCCACCCTGAAGATTACAGTGTTAAAACCAGACAAGATGAATATTCTCAGGATGATAGGTATAATTCGAATATAATATTAGACCTTATCACCACTTATATAAAGATTTGATTTTTGGTTTGTTTGTATTGAATAGGCTCCGAAATTACTGGACCGATCTGAATAATTCTTTCATCATAAGAATGCTACATTATCCTTGATGAACATAAGCCCTGACGGCCCTGTTGGTTCATTGGTAAAATGTCTGCTCCAAGAGCTGAAGTGTGTGGGTTCGATTCCCACCCAGGACAAACTTTGTGGTACAAACAAATGTTTGTTCTGTGTCTGGGTGTACTGTAGGTATTATAAGTATGTATTTACAAAAAAAAACGTATTTAAGTATTCAATCAGTTTTCTGATTTCCATAGTAGGAGCTTCACTTAGTTTGGGGCCAGATGGCGCTGTGTGTAATGTCCTACGATATTTATTTATATTTCATTTAAAAACCAATAGGGGACCCGTATGAAAACTTTAATGATGTAACCCAAGCTGTGAATAATTTAATTTAAAAAAAAATCTTAATTCGCGTGCGCTGCGAAAACTATTGACAATAGAACAAAGTGATGTTCTACAATGTTATAGAGCAAATTGATATCTACAAAAAAAAACCTCGATATCAAACACAACACACGATACAACTGCTACAGTTATGTCACAATAATAAATTATTTAGTAAATACCTATAACTATATAACACGGATGTGCGAAGCCGGGGCGGGCTGCTGGTAACTAATAAAGGTCTCATAAATGCGCGTCAGCGACCGTTGCCAGGGAGCCACTACTCGAACGGTCGGGAATCGGGATCGCGCGCGACGAGACTCGAAGGGGCGAGGCGCGCGGGGAGGATATGTGACGCCGGCCGCGATACACGCGCGAACCTATTGCTAACTGATCGTACTGCGCGCGCGCTGTTTTTTTTTTTTTTTCTTTGGTTTTGGCGTCGCGTTTTAGCATTTGCCAGTGTCAAGTAATTATATATTTTCAAGTTTCAAAAGTTAAATAAGTGCCATCGTAGCTAGTTTTAGTCAAAGTCGTCTTTGTCAAGTCCAGTTCGTGTCAGTTAATTCCAGTCATGCTTTAGTAAAGTAGTGGCAACTTTACTACAAAGCTTCGATGGAGTTTTGGAAGCAACACGAAAACTCATGTTTCACCACATTATATCAGTTTCCCACACTCGCGCTTGTAATTCGGCACTTTATGAATAAAACACCACCATTTTTATGCATAAACACTCGACAAAACACTAGTTTTGGAAAAAATACAACGGAGCGACACGACTCTTCCCGCGTTCCCGCCAAAACTCCCAACGCGCTGTTATAGGTCTTACATAAAGTCCCAGAAGATAATAATGTGAGCCCATTTTGGTAGCTCAGTTTAAAGCAATTCAGTGTCGCGTCGGAGCAGAAATATGTCAGTTACGCTTCGATGTAATGATTCGTACGATTGATTTATTAGAAAACTAGATGTTGACTACGGCTTCGCTCGCATGATTATACGGACGTATGTTGGAATATAAAATTTACACAAATAACGTACCTACTTTAGTATGAATAGTTATTTGTTATACAAGAGTGCAAAGTTGCTTTTTAACCGCGTGCTCTATTTTGATGACTGAGCAAGCGAAGGATTCTAAAATTAGAATCCTGAGCGTTAGCGAGGAAATCAAAAGAGCACGAGGTAAAAAATCTTTGCACTCGAGTGCAACACGTAACTTTTCATCCCACCTCAGCGAGGAAATGATTAAATGCAAAAGAACGTACACCAAGATGGTTCCGAGTCTGAGTTTTTACCAAATTAAAAAAAGTTGTATGATAAATTCGGCACCATGGAGGTAGAAGTAAATAGGTTTAATGATGTTTTGAATTCACAAACTTAGTGCACACGATGTTCGAAATTCAAATTTACTTTATCCTCTAGCGGATAAAAACGACTTTTACACTCAGATATCGAAGAGCAAATATACTCTTTCCGAGATGGGGGGATGAAAAATATATTACCTATTGACTTAAATACTTATGATTACAAATATTTCATATCATGAAGTAACAATTCAAAATATTATATACTAGCTGCGCCCCGCTACATGTTTCGGGATAAAAGTAGCCTACGTGTTAATCCAGTGTCTCAGCTGCCTCCATACCAAATTTCATCCAAATCCGTTCAGTAGTTTTTGCGTGAAAGAGTAACAAACATCCCTCCATCCATCCATCCAAACTTTCACATTTATAATATTAATGGGATCGTAATTTTTCAGGACTTCGACATTTTTAATGTTATTTTTAAATATGAATGAAAACTTTGGTGTAAACTATTTGTATTTGAGATTACTTGTAAGATTTTTTGCATAGAGACAATTTGTCGTCACTTTTTCAGTTATCAAATTGAAGAACAAGCTTTGGACGATGTCGAAGAGATGAATTTGCCGGAACACGAAGTAGAAGAATCAGAACCCACACACAAACTGTCAAACACAAAAGCTATTCAACAGTCTGGTGCCAAACCACCAGGTATGTAAAAGGCTACACAGAGCTGCTTAATGCTAAGCCGTAATGGGATCATTTACTTATGAACTAAACACATGATATCCATATTATGGAATATTATCATTGACATAGGCTTATGACCTTATAACACGCTACGGTGTTGGTTGGTGTAGTAATTTATAAAATATACAAAGAATAATAATTATTCTTTTAATTTATATAATATTCCTTGTTGATGGCAATATTTATATGTTAATTAGAAGGATTCCGTGTTTTTTTTCTTTGGTTTTGGCGTCGCTTTTGGAGCATTTGCCAGTGTCAAGTATTTATATATTTTCAAGTTTCAAAAGTTAAATAAGTGTCCTCGTACCTAAAGTTATAGTTAAAGTCCAGTATTGGTCAAGTCCAGTCCGTGTCAGTTAAGTCCAGTCATGCTTTAGTAAAGGAGTGGTGACTTTACTATAAAGCTTCGATGGAGTTTTGGAAGCAACACAAAAAGTCATGTTTCACCACATTATATCATTTTCCCATACTTCAAGCTTGTGATTCGGCATTTTATGAATAAAACACCACCATTTTTATCCATAAACACTGGACAAAACACTAGTTTTGGGAAAAAAATACAACGGGGCGACACGACTCTTTCCGCGTTCCCGCCAAAACTCTCAGTAGCATATTATTATGCATTGATGCTGGGATAGATGATTACTTACACACTCGTTACACAGACTGAGAAGTGAAATTGTGTTGTAAATCTTTTTTTTAGTGTAATTAATCGGCAAATAGATATAAACTACAAAGTACTTAATGACTAATCTTAATATTAAAAACTATTTATTGTGCACACCAAAAATAGAAAAAAAGGTACAGAAAACAAAAGAATCCTTATGAGCTAGTGCCAAAAGAAAGTGTCATATTATGTACTTTGGTTTTGCAATTAATGTTTAACGTCTTTAGTTACAGTCAATGTACAGTCTTGATCAAGTCCAGTCTGTACCAGTCGAGTCCCAGTCATGCCTTAGTAAAGGAGTGACAACTTTACTATAAGCTTTGATCGAGTTTCACTAGCGATACAAAAAGTCATGTTTCATTAATTATATCTATTTCTCACGCTCACGCTTGCGCTTGTAATTGGGCACTTACATGAATAAAACATACAGAAACACTCGTAAAATAAGTTTTTAGAAAAAATACAGTGGGGCGACACAACTCTTTCCTCATTCCCGCCAAAAGAAAGAAAAAGATTTTATTTTGCAACAAATATAAACACAAAAACAAAAACGAACAAACAGAACAAAACTTAAAAACTCAAAACTCGAATAGTTTATCATTATTTTAATGTTGCCATCATTAAGTAATTTTAAGACCTCTACACACCAAAGCCGCCGATCTAATTTTGAAAGAATCACGCCGGCGGGTTGCGCTCGCGCGTGCTACCCGGCGGCATGCCGGCGGGTTGTGCTCGTGCGTGCTACCCGGCGGCATGTCGGCGGCTTTTGCTCCGCTCGCTCAAATGCCCGCCGGCTTTCATTGAGTGCCACTTTTATGGCTCCGGTAAAGTTGTTTCCGTTTCATAGCCTACATGAGCACGTAACGCGGCGGCGTTACGTCAACTGCGTGGAATCCATGTGGTATTAATGCCAATGTTAAAATAACATAACGCGACGAAGTGCGTTATGTTTATGCTACTTGTTTTGAACTGTCAAGAAAAAAAGTGCGGAAAGCCGGCGCGTTTGAGACGCGTTATGAGCAGTGAGGTTGTAAAAGTATGAATATTGTTGTAAGTGCGCTACGTGACTTTTAAATAAAAAAATAAGGTAAATAATTACAATGTATACATTTATAAATTGTTTTAACATTACGCTTTTGATTAAATTACTTAGTTTTGTCAGTTACTGTGTTTTTTTAACTTTATAATTATTGGTTTAATTTCTAGATGCAATGGATGATCTAGCAAGATCAAGAAGCAACACGAGATGCAAGGCTAGCCCGGCCCAGTTAGTTTATCTGGCTAAGCATATGAAGAACCATCCTGGTATGGCGTCAGGCCTCACACAGAATCTGATAAAGCGAGCTGAATTGGAAAAGTCATGGAATGCACTCGCTGCCAAATTAAATTCTATAGGAGGGCCTATCAAAACTGTGTCCAAGTGGAAACAGGTAAAATTATGTTTTATCGTTTATTTAGGGTTACATTTATAAGTAGTCGTAAGCCGAAAGGTGGTTGTTGTACCTACCAATCAACAACGGCCTTAGCTGTTGCGAGGCCGCCGCTTTCACTAATGAGTTCGAGTGCTCGAGTGGCCGCAGGGTTGGATTCGGGTACGTTGAAAAATATAGTACAAGACCATCAAAATAGTAGTACGCCGATAGTACACTTTCTTTAAAATTTTACATTGATTAAAAAAAAATCAATAAAATAGATAGTTAGAATCAACATGTTTATACAAAATTTACTCCTGTTCTAAATTATGTAAGTTCTTGACTATTATTTTCTTCAGCCTTAGCATGTAATCATAAAAACATCTCTTCTACACTGCGAGTATACAAAAGAATAAAATCGGTACAGTTGCCACTTGCTGCATTTTTTTTCTTAGATTTTGGCGTCGCACCCCAAGCATTTGCCAGTGTCAAGTTACAATTTTAAGTTTCATAATTTAAATACACAAAACGCGAAGCCAAAATCAAAAAAGATGATCAATCAAGAGTGAGGCCCCAGGCGGTTGCTCTGCTTGCCACCCCCTAAGGCTGCCACTGCCAATCAATATGAACCATTTTTACAATGGGTACAACTTTGAAGTCTTTAAACAAAGTCAACTGTTACATAGCAAAAGGTTGTTGACCCCTGACCACATGTATATCATTATAATATAAAGCTATTCTATACTATAGATAGAGCAACAGCGTTTCCGCTAAGCACACCTGAAACTTATAACCTTGTGTTATGTGCTATTTAGTGATGCGAATAATCCTCGACGTTATTTTCCCTATTAAATATTAAGTTATTACAGATAGGTTTCATACATATTTTTATAACGGCAAAACTAAAACTGAGCAAAGCTTTTTCAGCACTTTTAGTAAATAGTATTTTTATTTTATAAAACGTTTTAGGCTTGGAGGGACCTGCGTAACAATCTAAAAAAGAAAGCAGCGCTTAAGAATCAACTCCGGCGATATTGTCCCGTTAGCATCGAGAGTCGTCTCCCTGCCCACAAACAGTCGACGTCGGAGGAACATGACCTCTCAATAATGGATCCTTTGGCTGTCTGTGCGGTAGACGACGATATTGACACCACAGAGGTATCTATAACCGCAGATAATAAATACTAATACAGATACACCATCCTATACTAACAAATACACGTGCCGACTAGATGGCGCCACTCTCTGTACTTGTTTTGGGCCATACATTTAATTTCGTAGTAGTGTAGCGTCAAGTCAATAGATGGCGCTTTCATTAGGTTAATTTTCATTTCTACGTGACGACACTCCGCGGTACGACACTCACAAGAAAACTTTATTTTTAATGTTTGGAAGGCTAAGTGTTTGAAAACAGCTCACCTAGCCTGGAATGAAACTGGTTCTCAAGTGAGGCTGTCGGAACACACGTTGGGTGCTTGGAGACAGATCTTCAACTTGAGGGCGTTAACTAGTCAATCGAGTACCTACCTACTAGGATGTAAAGTACTTGTACTTTACGGTGTGTTCCGGCAGCCTCATTTGATAGCCAGTTCCATTCCATGCTAGGTGTGTTTACTATGTTTGACCACACCGTCACTTAACATCAAGTGCACTGTGGTCAAACACCTAGATTGTCAACCATAAAAATACAAAATGTATTGCATATTCTGCTTAAATTTATGTCCAGTCTAGCTGCGCCCCGCGGTGTTACCTGCTACATGTTTTCGGGATAAAAAGTGGCCTAGGTGTTAATCCAAAGTCTCAGCTACCACCATACCAAATTTCATCCAAATCCGTTCCGTAGTTTTTGCGTGAAAGAGTAACAAACATCTATCCACCCATCCATCCATCCATCCATCCATCCATCCATCCATCCATCCATCCAAACTTTCACATTTATAATATTAGTGGGATGTCAGGGTCAGACACGTACTTGTCTGATTTCTAACAATTAATTTAATATTGTTTTGTTCAGCCCATGGAAGATCAAGAAGCTCCTGACCATGGAACTCCATTTGAGGAACCAGAGAAAGAATGTGGATCAGTATTGATTCAGCCTGGGCCATCTATAAAGGTGGAGTGTGTGTCATCGCCACCTCCATCACCATCACCGCCATCACCTACGGCTGCCACTTCACACGGCAGAACGCGGAAACGTTTCGTGACCAATCAGAGTAAGATACATTCCTATTAGAATTTCACCCAATTTCAGATGTTCAATTTTGTAGCGATGATAGCTCAGTGGTTAGCGCGGTCGGTTCGCATGCCGAAGGGCGTGGGTTTAAACCCCAACAATGAGCTTGAGCTGCCGGTGAAGGAAAACATCGTGAAGAAACCATAGCATGGTGGTAGGGTACTTTCTAGTACTCGGCTAGCTATCACCCTCAAGTTGAAAATCTGCCGCCAAGCATCGAACGGTGTGTTCCGGCAGCCTCACTTGAGAGCCAGTTCCATTCCAGGCTAGGTGTGCTTTACCATCTTCGACCACACCGTCATTTAACATCAGGTGAGCTGTGGTCAAACACCTAGCCTGTCAACCATTAAAAAAAAAAGATGGAATATTGTAGTGTGTAAACTTTTACTGTGTTCCAGTTTGAAGGGTACTGTAGCTAGTGAAATTACTGGGCTGTTGAGACTAACCATCGAAAGTCTCAAAGTAATGAGCGCCAAAGAGCGATGCCCCGGACTTTGTTTTTTTTACTCAACGTTCTGTGTATCGCTGCAATGGTCATGGACATGCGTTATCTTTTACCATTAGGAGAACATCTCGTTCTTCTCATTACATAAAAAAAAGCTTATTGTATGACATTTGTGGGTGATAAATAATCGAAGATTTGATTCTTAATTTTTTTACATTAGGTACATATAAAACATAAATAATATAAAAAATTTGAAAACTAGGGCGCCGCCGGCAGCGGGGCAGTGCTCAAGCTGTCGGTGGTTAGGGCTGCAGAGTGAGGAACCTCCTCACAATGCGCGCCGTGTCAAGGATCACTGCATTTTGAAGCTGACCCTTGACCCAACCGTCTAGCGAGAGTCTCTTGAGATGTTGGTCGAGACTCTTCGCTATAAGACCGTTTACCGTGACGACTATCGGGAGAAAAATCGTCGAATCAATGGTGTTATCGATAAAATATTAATCCACTGCCATTACACTTTGTACATTTCAGATACGTTTTACAATAGAATGCTGCAAATCGAGAAGGAAAAGCTGGCAATAAAAAGGGAGCGCAACGCCATAGCACAAGAAAAAAATATAATTTTAAATAGGTAATGTTATATCAAGCATCATAATAATTACTATAGGTAACTACTGTCATTAATATGCGATATTTTATCGAATTTTCAAAACAAACTTACATCTAGTTTTGCTTATACTCTGTCCATTATGTAAACCACTTTTTGACAGCTCATTACAAAGGGTACGACATAACTTTGTACAGCGTCTAGCAAAATAAATCTCACACAAATAAATGCGTTTAATCTAGCATTACGTCTTTACAAGGTTTAACAAGAATTACTCTCAAGTTAATGCAGACTTCGAAAAAATCGTCATATTTTTTAAATAAATATTGTCGGACATTACACACAGCGCCATCTGACTTCAAACTAAGCAAAGCCTGTACTATGGAAGCCAGATGACTGATAGAATATTTAAATACTTTTTTTTTTGTAAATACATACAGAACACCCAGACACTGAACAAGCATTTGTTTATACCACAAAATGTTTTGCCCTGAGTGGGAATCGAACCCCCGCCCTACAGCTTTAAAGGCAGGTATACTACCACTGAGCCAACAGGGCTGTCAAGATTGTTATGTTACCTTAGATCGGCCGGACAGGTAGATATATATAGAGAAGCTTACTGAATAGGGCTCAGCTAGGATTAGTTATCCAGTTGCCTATTATCTCATAGTAATCAGTAATTTTTGCTCCTAGTGAGTGACCTTCCCGCGCTGCGAGTCACGTCACGAACACAACGTGCGTCCCAGAATAAGCAATAGGAATCACAAAATCAGCTTTCGTCTGGCGCTTACAACAACTGGCGCGAATTATCAATGTTGTTTACCGAATTTCATACTTGCGTACAAAGTTTGTTGAGAAAAACAAGAAACTCAAGAAACATTCTATAAGTAACCATTTCATGTCATTAACGTCCTTCAGCCGTTTAGTCGTGAAAAGGTAAGAAATATAGACATTGCTATCGCTTTTATAATATTAGATAGGGAGTTAGGATTAGGATTTCACATAATAGGTTGTTAGTACACTTTACTTGTACAGTATTTATACAGGGTTATATGTTTTGGGTGTAGTAAGCTGTAAGGTGTAGTACTCATTTTTATAAATAACTTTTACTACAGGCACAACTCTAAAATTTGCTTAAAAAAACAGTTACACCATAGAAAAATTTCGTTGACCCTACGCCTATATGCTCATAATCTACTGTTTTATTCAAGCAGTTGTGATTTACCGCAAATAAAGACCAAAATAAATGCCAGTAGTTGTGATTTTACTGTAAAATTATGCTCCATTTGTCCATAAATGGCAAAAAATTATTTGTATGGATATCGAACCACCTTAACGAACATTATTTGGTTTGTTTATGCATATAGAAGATAGATAAATAGTCTGTCCGTCTGTCACCAGGCTGTATCTCATGAACCGTGATAGTTAGACAGTTTACATTTTCACAGATGATGTATTTCTGTTGCCGCTATAACAACAAATACTAAAAAACAGAATAAAATAAATATTTAAGAGGGCTCCCTCCCATACAACAAACGTGTTTTTATTGCCGTTTTTATAGATAATGGCACGTAACCCTTCGTGCGCGAGTGCGACTCCTACTTGGCCGGTTTTTTTATGTTGGTAGTAGGTACCTACATACTATTAATTAGTAAAGTTATGTCGTTAAAGTTATTAGGTGGCCAAGTACATGGCAAGTTTTTTTTTAAATTTTATATTCGCTTATTTTATTTTCTCTTAGAGGTATATTTGTTTTTTAGGTTTATATTTTACGACGTGTACATGAAAAACTTTGACCGTAAAATCACCTCAATGTTAATGTTATTCGCCTAAATGTAATAAATAAGTGGTAGATAGATGGTAAGTAATTATCAATATTAAGTTGTAGAATATAAAAAGTTATTGCAATAAATGCAGTTTATTAATGAAATAGTTGTTTTATTTTTGGCAAAGTCTTTATAATTACATATCTATATACAAACATATGTATTATTCTATATGTTATGTTTGTATAACCGATAGAATACTTACTTTTTTTTGTATGTATACATAGAGAACACAGAGACATAGAACAAACGTTTATGCTTGTCATACAAATGTTTTTGGGAATCGAACCCATCTACAGTTCTTGAAACGGATACACTACAAAATGAGCTTTTCGTACTTGTTTTTGTTAATAAATAGGCTTGCGTTTGATCGCTAACTCGCCTGATGTTAAGCGAAGATACGGTTCTACGATGGAGGTCGCGAGCCTAGAAGAAACCGTTTCACTCGCGATTTGAAGGCGCCTATAGATTGTAACTTCGCTGTAATTATGTCAAAGAAATTAAGAGTGCAGTTGACCGGCAGTATTGTGTGTATAGATTGTATAGGTATAGAAAGGTACCGGACGGGTCCTAATCCATTTAGCTGTCAAATGTGCGCTCACGTACGAGAAAACGTGGGTCCAGCGGAATTTGAAAAATAGGTATTTGAAGAAACTACTATATTGTCATCGCGCTGCACCCGAACATACAACCTGTATATGTGTGTGTGTATTTCGATAATGTTATCGAAAAATCAAAGGCAGACCGATAATTATATCTACAAAATTTTTGACCAAATTGAGGTTACGTATTCCCCTGTTTTCTCCTCTAAAAATTGAGCCTATCCAATAATTTTTGCACAAATATTTTGAAGAAGAATGTCTATGCCCCTATAATTTTTTTTTATCATAAAAATCTTTCAAATTAATTTCATAGTCGTATTAATTTCAAAAAGAAACGATAGGGACGTAGCTTTAGCAGACCTTGATTTTGTGACAAAAATTATTGCTCTCTAAGCATTATCCAGGAAGAAAATAGGGGAATACATTTGTATGGAAAAACGCTACCAGTATTCCCTCTTAAGGTGGTACGATTTCCATACAAATAATTTTTTGCCATATAAGGACAAATTGAGCATAATTTTAACAGTAGATTATGCTTATAATCTACCGTTTGTGATTTACCGCAAATAAATGCCAGTAGCTGTGATTTCACTGTAAAATTATGCTCCATTTGTCCATAAATGGCAAAAAATTATTTGTATGGAAATCGTACCACCTTAAGCGCGCGTGCTCTACGTTCTACATCAAAAATGAATCTGAACCATAGTTAATAAACTGTAAACATACCAAGCCAGCCAGGGTGATAAAGCGTGGCTTGTGTTCCAGGGCCGCTAGTGCAATACTCTCTGTCGTGCCAAGGGCAAGTGCAGTTGATTCTCAACCGATACATCTACTGCATGCGGCATCTCAGGAAAAGCAACGAGCGGATGTGGCGCTGCGTCAACTACAAGCCCTCGGGGTGCAACGCTACCGCCGTCACTAAGGATGATGTCGTCACCTTCAGGTGAGCGCTTGCTGCTTTTTAACCCTGACGCAAAAACGACGGGGTGATATAAGTTTGACGTGAGCGTATCTATAGCATCGTAACTCCCGAATGGATGATCCGATTTTGTGAGTGTTTTTGTGAGAGGGACTGTTCTTTTTTTTTTTCTTTAGTTTTGGCGTCGCCGTTTGAACATTTGCCAGTGTCAAGTATTTATATATTTTCAAGTTTCAAAAGTTCAATAATTGTACTCGTAGCTAAAGTTATAGTCAAAGTCCAGTCTTCGTCAAGTAAAGTTTGTGTCAGTTAAGTCCAGTCATGCTTTAGTAAAGTAGTGGTGACTTTACTATAAAGCTTCGATGGAGTTTTGGAAGCATTACAAAAAGTCATGTTTCACCACATTATGTCATTTTCCCACACTCGCGCTTGTGATTCAGCACTTTATGAATAAAACACCACCATTTTTATGCATAAACACTCGACAAAACACTAGTTTTGGAAAAAAATACAACGGAGTGACTCGATTCTTCCCGCGTTCCCGCCAAAACTCGGGACTGTTCTTAGCTATGTTTGATGAAAATCGATCTAAGATGGCCGCCGCCACAAAATGCCGGATTACATATTTTTCACAACTCCCTCAATATGGGTATCAAATGAAAGGGCTTTACTGTTGAGTTCTATATCTACACTCGTCTGGTGTTTTTAAATTTCAAATTTATCTTGTATTGTATGTATAGCCGGTCGTAGGAGGTAATTGTAATTAAAAATTGTTGGGAGACCGTCTAGCTTCCAATCTGATGGTCCTGGGTTCGAATCCCACGGTACGCACCTAGTTATGTGTGTATTGCTGATAACCGCAAACAGTGAAGGAAAACATCGTAAAGAAAAACCTACACGCCTTAGAGTCAAAATAAAGCAATAAATCTAATAATTTATATTAGTATGATGCTTACATACTTTTTTTTTGTAAAAACATACAGAACACTCACGACACAAAACAAACATTTATCATCTTATAACTGTTTGTCTTAAATGGGAATCGAACCCACGTCTTAAAGCTCTTGAAGCAGAAACACCTAAAAGTCGAAAAATGTTTTGTATAAAAAATTTTTTGGCTTACAATTGCAAACATTCGTCAAATTATAATTTTAGAAATGTATATGAATTCCAGGGGCCGAGCGCACAATCACCCGTTCCATGACAGACAGATTCTGAAACGGGTTCACAATAACAACATATACACAGCGTTCAAGACTGTACATCATTTATCGATGTTTAGTAAGAGAGCTATGTCCGCGGAAAAGAAGAAAGTCGATAAGTCTGCTCCGATAAAAAAAACCAACAATGCCTCGCCGACGACCTCCTTACAGATCACACGCAATATACATATCGATGTTGACTAATACTATAGTCGACAGTCGTCTCTTCTATTCCCCTACAGCATAAGCGATAGCAAGCTCTTTACGCTAACAATGCCAATACAAGACTTAAATACGGGGTTACGCGAAGCGGTAAAACCTACCGACTCGATGATGATTTTGAACTTTTTTACTTGGTGGTCTAGGTAGGTACCACATTTATTCATTTCTGCCACCAATCAGTAACGTATAAACTTTATAATATAATTACTTTGTTACAGTTTAAAGGGTAGCTAAATTACAGGGCAGCGCCGAAGCAGCGATGCCCTGGACTTTGTTTTGTTACTTAAAGTTCTGTGTATCGTCATGGACTGGCGTTATATCTTACCATTAGAAGAGCGTCACGTTCGTCTCATAACATTTACATTTTTTTTAAACTTACTACTGAGTATGTAGCCAACGCTGAAAACACAAGAAAAAAGTAATTTTCACCGTTACGCGTAACCTCGTAGATTCTACTAAAGTAAGAACAAAAAAGAGGTTAGTGTTAAACGATTTTAGAGTCCTTGTTCTTTTTGTGTTTAACAGTGAGCGCAAAAAACATAGAGATAGTTCAACGCCACAACCGCAAAAAAAACTCAATTTCGCGCAAAAATGACGCATGCCTATTGCGATTCGGTACTGATATAAATACCACTTGAATTTAGTAGTAACCATTGTAATGTAGGCTTGTGCTTAATCGTTCACTGTACTAGTATGGAGCGCTCCTCCATACTAGTACAAATAGAGAAATGTACTCAGTACTAGTTCAGTATTGTAGTTCTAATAGTACCTCCTATTAGTTTGGTGCTCATTGACTGACTTTAAATTGTGATCTCGTATAGAGGTGCGTTCTGGTAGAAGGAAATGTGCAGTTCAAACACCAAAATGCAATCACATGATTAAAACGAACACTTTAGGTCAACGCTAATTTTGATATACTTATGTATCAGAAAAATATGAAAATAGTTCTATTGAACTTATTGTGTTAAAAGTTCTTTCCCTTTCTTTAGTAGTACGCACATGATACCTACCCGCGTTGCATTGAAATTAAGTTTTTACACGACTGTCCAAAAAATGTGTAATGTTTTCACTTGTTTTGTGTAATTATGTATTTGTAGTAGATAAATGTTACATTAAATTTAAAATATTTAATATTGAACCGATTCTTACATAGATCTTTACTAATAGTAACATTAAAAGTATGTTCTATGTAAGTATCTACTTCTACGAAATTCTTACAATAAGGAATATTTATGTAGCATATTCAAGCGTTGTAGCAAATCATTCCTATGTTCTTAAAGTTACCTGAATTCTGTTAATTATTGTTATTATTGTTTATAATAATCGTGTAAATTCCTGTTCGTATTTAACGCTATCCACATGAAGTTGTTTCGTTGGAAAAATACTAATAAAAATTGTAATCACGCACGCAATGTAGCGTAAATTGTAAACATATACCTATACATGTATACGTTATTGTGTTACTAGGAATATGATTAAAAAATTACCTATGTATTACTACCAAATGAGCTTACAGCAGTCTAATTTGTCATGTATTGTAAGTTTTTTAAATAAATTTCAGTACTTTAGTACAGACAGTGTTCATTAGAACACGTTGCGATGACACAACGTATTCTCTTAGGAAATTGGACTTTAACGTGTAGAGATACGGCATCATTTTGCAGGAACATTCTTAATGGTACAATTGAACTATGTACTAACATTGTGCTCCGGGAATAGTTCGTTCTCGTTCAGTAGTAGGAATTAATTCCTAACAATTCTTAGTTTATGAACTACACAAGCCTAGCGCCTAGTTTTTTTAAAGGTGTTTCTCCGTGTTTTTGTGCACTCTCTGATACAATTTAGGGTGGCACATTGCGTAAACTTGATACAGTGCCAATCCTTAAAGTTTAGCTTTTAAGACTGAACATTTTCATTTTAAAGACAGGGCCCTAATATTTGATTTTGTTAATAAAGGGGGGAAGGGACACTTTGCACTTGTTGGTTTACGGTGGTCGTATTCACTGTTAGAAATACTATCCAAGTAAGTATATTAAGTAATTAAGTGTACCATGTACCTACAAGTTATAAGTTTTATTAAGGCTTCTACACTGTGCGGGGCACTCGCGCAAGTTAAATACAATTTGTAAGCAGATTTTTTCTGTTTTAACCCCCTAATTATGAGAAAGTAATGAGGTGTACGTGACGCTCTCCTGATTGTAAGAGATAACGCCTGTTTATGACTATTGCAGCGATACACAGTACTTTGAGTAACAAAACAAAGTACAGGGAATCGCTGCTTTGGCGCTCTTTACCGAGTCTCAACAGTCCTGTAATTTCGCTAGCTGTAGCACCCTTCTGGGGACTGAATATCTGTTACTACTAGGTACTCCGGTGATACTAAGGAAACCTTTTTATATTTTAATTATGTATGTAATCATCTCACTCGTGCTCATATCACTAATTGTAATTTTATTTTTACTCTGTTTGTAATACACTCTGTATTTGTGAAACTATGAAAATGAAGGATTAAAACCGGTACTTAAGTATAACGGTTTTTGGAGCGGTATTTTCATAATCCGGGATCCCAGTTTGCGACCCCTAGTAGCCTTAAGTTCACGCTGTTAGATACTTACTTGCGCCAGCTACTCGCACCGTGTACAAGTGCCATAATATTAAGGTTCTATAGGTACAAAACATTTATTTTTACTTAAAAGTGCCTCAGGATGAATGAAGAAATAAAGTAAAAATTAAAAAAAGAAATGGTTTTATTTTTTATCTAACAATGATCTTATAACTCGCAGCTGTGATAGTTAAACATTTACCGACTGTTTTATTACTTCTTGGTTGCAAACAGTTAATATTCCAGCTAATGGCTACACTGTACGCCAATATTGCTTGCGATCTTTAATTTTTTTATACAATAGGAACAATAACAGTGTATGGAGTTTTGGCGGGAACGCGGAAAAAAGCGTGTCGCCCCGTTGTATTTTTCCCAAAACTTGTGTTTTGTCGAGTATTTATGCATAAAAATGGTGGTGTTTTATTTATAAAGTGTCAAATCACAAGTGTGCGTGTGGGTAAATGATATAATGTGGTGGAACACGACTTTTCGTGTTGCTTCCAAAACTCCATCAAAGCAAGTAAAGTCGCCACTACTTTATTAAAGCATGACTAAACCTGACTACTCGATTCGGCACTTTATGAATAAAACACCACCATTTTTATGCATAAACACTCGACAGAACGCTAGTTTTGAGAAAAATATAATGGTACGACACGACTCTTACCGCGTTTCCGCCAAAACTCTTCTTTTCATCTCGGAAATTTCAGCTTTTCTGCATAAATCTAGTGGCATTTGGACTACTTTTTTTTTCTTTAATTTTGGCGTCGCATTTTGAACACTTGACACTAGCAAATGATCAAAACGCGACGCCAAAATTAAAGAAAAAAAAAGATGAAAACTAAAAAAAAATCTATTTATTTATCTGTCTAATCTACGAGGAAGTTCGTATTTGTTAATTCGACTAGAATCAGGTTTTGGCGGGAACGCGGGAAGAGTCGAGTCACTCCGTTGTATTTTTTTCCAAAACTAGTGTTTTGTCGAGTGTTTATGCATAAAAATGGTGGTGTTTTATTCATAAAGTGCTGAATCACAAGCGCGAGTGTGGGAAAATGACATAATGTGGTGAAACATGACTTTTTGTAATGCTTCCAAAACTCCATCGAAGCTTTATAGTAAAGTCACCACTACTTTACTAAAGCATGACTGGAATTAACTGACACGAACTGGACTTGACAAAGACGACTTTGACTATAACTATAGCTACACAGAAAGTGCGACGCCAAGTCCTCCTCGGAGGAATAAGAAAAAAAAAAGAAAAACTATAGCTAAGATACAGCAGAAATAACACGTAAGACAAGGCAGTATGGCTTTATAGCTTTAGCCTGCCCGAAGGGGCAAATTATTAAAAAAAAAAACTATAAGAATCAGATTTGTAAGAGTTTTGGCGGGAACGCGGGAAGAGTCGTGTCGCTCCGTTGTATTTTTTTCCAAAACTAGTGTTTTGTCGAGTGTTTATGCATAAAAATGGTGGTGTTTTATTCATAAAGGGCCGAATTACAAGCGCGAGTGTGGGAAAATGATATAATGTGGTGAAACATGAGTTTTCGTGTTGCTTCCAAAACTCCATCGAAGCTTTATAGTAAAGTTGCCACTACTTTACTAAAGCATGACTGGAATTAACTGACACAAACTGGACTTGACGAAGACGACTTTGACGATAACTATAGTTAAGATACAGCAGAAATAACACTTAAGACAAGGCAGTATGGCTCTATAGCTTTAGCCTGCCCGAAGGGGCAAATTAATAAAAAAATAAATAAATCAGATTTGTAAATATTATGCTTATGATTCAATAAAAATATTGGTTCTATTTCAACTTTCATTTTAGTGTTGTTATTAAATCATGGGTGTTTATATTTATCGTGAATTACGGTGAATTTTTGAGCCAATTGATTTCGCCCAAGAGAGTATTATTAGACAAGAATTCTTACTTTTAGTAATGATAGCTAAAGCCGAAAAGTTACAAAAATAGGAATGATGGATTCCAATAAACTGCTCTCGTTATCATGGGACGCTTATGAACAGAACGTCTGCAATGGATTAAGTTTACTACAACAGGTAATTATGTTCATCATTATGAATAACTTCTACTATAAGTACAACTGAAATCATGAAAAAAAATCAGTGTTAAAAAAATAAGTTGACCCTTGAAAATGTAAGCTTCGCTATATAGTCCTTAGTAAAAGTAGTCCTAATGCTGAGAAAAATGATCCCTTTAGGTTTAGTATACATCTCTATATGTATAAACAAGGGTATACGACCCTTGGTTACACATATAAAGTTGTGAAATAAGTTTTACAAATAGAAAATTCATCAGATTATAATCTACAATACAATTCCTCAGAAAAACGAGTTTGTGGACATGACACTAGCAGCAGACGGACACCAGGTAAAGGTGCATCAACTGGTGCTGTCACTGGTCAGCCCATTCATCAAAGACCTTATCACATCTGCTAACTGCCCACATCCTGTTATATTTCTCAGTGTAAGTCCAGTTACATTTTTGCTTGACCTATGTGCAATTACTCATCAGAGTTTCCAATATAATGAAACATGAGTAATCCCTCATAGGTAAAACAAAACCAAAACCATGTCAGCTTCCATAGTAAGTCCAACTACTGAATATGGTACACCCTCAATTATAATTATGAAGCTCTGCAATCCATTGTTTTCAATTGCTCCATAATTCAATAGGTATTATTGACAAAAATTTAAAATAAACATTTCTACATTTAGGTAGTTTTATCTGTAATTATATGAGATTACACATTTATATTTAGTATACTTTATTATCATTGTGTTACAGTATATTTTCTTGTGTAATATGACCATTGTTTTAGGGAAATCCTGTGAGGATGGCGTGAAATGAAGTAAATAAATACATTTTAAAAACAGTCAATGAAGGCTACTTGAAACTTGAGGTTTATATGGAACACTGTTTATTTGTAGTTGAAAAATTATATTCATCGTTATACACTACTTTTACTAAGGCTAAAAACTAAACCATTGAGAATATATTTAGATTCTATTGTTTTATAAAAAATATACTTCCATTTGGCTGGCATCTCACCTAGTGTAAGTGATGCTGTGGTTTAATGGAGTATGCTAGCTTAGAAGATTCAAGTTCTCTATTTATAGAAACCCAGATTGTATTCATCGGGAAACACCTACTCAGGCAGTGCATTCCACAGCATTCACACACAAAAAGTAAATCATTTGATTTATTATCTCCTTGCAGACAAGTACTACCTGGTATGTGTTGTTCGAAGTGGAGGTGATAAGTCCAGCACTGACATCATGTTTGGAGTGTTTAATGCATTTTCCATAGCCAACCAAGCTTCTTGGAGTGAGGCACTGGGACGTTGGCATTGTACCCCCAGTGAGTTGGGTGGAATAATAAAAATTAACAATGTCATAGGTGAATGGTTTACATATTATTATACATTTATTTACTACATTTCACACAGTTTCCCTAATGCAATGGTGTAAGTCAACATACCTAAATATGTATTAATATACGTACATAAAAATTAAAATGTCACATATGAAATACATATACAATTAAAGTCACATTACATGTACAGATTAGTGTGGCTCAATCTAAAATTTCGTTTCAGAGAGTTTCATACAGCACACTGCAGTCTATACTGGAATATGCATACACGGGAGAAGTACTAGTTACTCCAGAAAACCTACCGAATTTTCTAGAAGCATGTAAAGATCTGCATATAAAAGGCCTGGAGGTATAATTGTCAAGTTATATTTTATATTAGCCAGCACCTACATAGTGATACTATTGAAGGCTAAGGATCCTGTTAATTTCTCTTTATGTAAGACTAGCGGACGCCTCGCGGTTTCACCCGCGTAGTTCTCATGGGAATACAGGGATAAAAAGTAGCATATGTCACCCAGGGATAGTATAGCTTCCCAACAAAAGAATTTTTGAAATTGGTCCAGTAGTTCTTAAGTTTATTCATTACATACAATACTACAAATATTTCCTAATATTTGTATAGATAGACAATCCTGATTTACTCCAGGACCAATCATACATTTTTTTTCAGCTCTTTGTGAAGTTTTCCAAAAACAAATACTTATTTTAATCAAATCAATGAAACTAAAAGTATCCTATGATCACTCTTGTGTCAGATTATTCTCAAGTCTTTTGTCATGAATAAATAATCAGAGAGTGGAGTATTTTATTATGTTGTCAGGATCTTACTATACAAGGAGATGGTAAAGAGTCACTAAATGTTGTTGAAGTAAGTGATGCAGAAGACATTTATGAAGCTGAAGACGATTTTGAACCCTCCGAGACACCACCACCTAAAAGCCCATTGAGAACTGGAATTAAAAGAAAAAGGACAGCAAAAGTTGAAGTACTGAATAATGAAACCCATGAGGACTACTCACACGAGAATGAGTATGTTATGATAGTACTTATTGTTCTAGAAAACACTTGCAACAGTTATTTGCTATATGTATACCTGTAAAGGTAAACATTTAATTCTTACAAACTTACATCCAACAATATTCTCAAGTTTGTGAAAACAAACTTCTGCTTATCATAATTATGATATTTTACAACTGATTCAAGAATAACAAAAAATAATTTGAAAATACGAAATTTATATTTACCTGTGGAACCCCATTGAAACAACAGTGGTCCACCTATTTGTAGTTGGTCAATCAATTAAAAATTCAGTCAAATTGTTAATCAATTGAAAAAGTAATTGTAATTAATATTAGTCACAATTAATTATCAGCTCAACTTCAAAATTAATTTACATTAACTGCGCTTTGCAATTAAATCAATTACTATTAAATTTTATAATTGTTTTATAAAAAACTTACCAATTAATCTGTTCCTTCCAAGGTATTTGGCACTGTGTGTGCTGCTAATAAAGCTACTTATAAAAGTTTCTACTACTTGTATGTAGTTTTTGGCAATGACTTCTAATATATACATATATCTATATGTATATATGGAATTACCAATTTCTAATATAATTTTTGCCTCTATAAGTGAACTAACATAGTCATTTCCAATTACGGTTCCTATAATTAACAATTGATTAATTGTTATACACAACAAATAAATTGTTAACAGTGTACAATTAACTACTTTTAATTTTAATTTGAACTACTTATTAATTTATTGTCAATTTATATAATATTTAAGAACAATTTAATTTTGCCCAATGCTGCCTAGTAGGAGATATCTTCATATTTATATACCATTAAAAAAAACCCGTCGTATTACCACAAAAATGTAAGAATTGTAGTAAGAACAGCAACCAATATTTTACTCAAATCAATAGCTAAACATACAAATAAAATCTATTATAACATATAACTAATAAAATTTCTTTTTTAACTACAATGTAAATTAAAAAAAATCTATGTTTTATTTATATTTTAGAATGGAGAATCTGTATGTAGAGATCGAGCCATATAGAGAAGGCTCAAGGTGGTACTGTAGAGATGGCTACTATTATGTAGTCTATCGCACGAAAGGTCCGACTACTTATCTCCGCTGTGCTAGCGAGAGATGTCCTGTACGATGGTTGTTGTCAAAGAAAAAAGGAGCTGGGCCTATTATAGAAATTCACAATCACGCGCTTACACCTTGGGTTCCAAACCGGTGAGTTAATCATTTAATACATTGCCTGTTTGAACACAAATTGCCTTAAACATTTGCGAGGTCAAACACAATATTCGTAAATTTTAAATTCACTGGCGTCTCGGCCGGCAGACGTCTAAACGCAAGGTGTGTGTTTATAATTTTTGTTTTTTTTTTGTCGCAAAGTACCTATTTTTACTCACCCAATCAACACGACGGACTCGTTTTGTAATTAAGCTCGTTAATCAATATCCTTAATTACTATTTACTATTTATACCTCAAAATAATTTAACCCTAGTCAACTTCGAAATAGAAATCAATAAAACAATAGAAAAAATCTCGGATTGGCTAATTTCAGGGAACTTAAACATAAATACCAATAAAACAAATTATTTGCAATTTAGAAGTTATAAAAGAAACCCAATAAAACTTAATATCAAGCATAATAATCATACAATTTATGAAGTTAATGAGGCCAATTTCTTAGGTGTTACATTAGATTGTCATTTAAACTGGAAATCCCACTTAAATAAAGTTAATACCAAAATAAACGGTTATTGTTATGCATTATCAATATTGAGTAGCATTGCATCAAAAGCCGTAGCAATAAATGCTTATTATGGTTACGTTTACCCTCAGCTAAGCTATGGCATCATATTCTGGGGAAACTCTGTTGAAGTGCAATCGATTTTTTTACTTCAGAAAAGATGTCTGCGTAATATATACAGAATGAATAGTACAGATACCCTCAGAGACGTGTTCAGAGCAGATAGATTTCTTACTCTAACCAGCATTTACATATTAGAACTGTGTATTTTTGTACAAAATAACAAAGAAAATTATTTTAATAATACATCCAGTCGAGCAAGTAACTTGCGCACTAAGCATAAATATAACTTATGTGTACAACAGATAAATAACACTATATATGAAAGAAGTACATTTATTTATGCCATTAAAGTTTACAACCATCTACCCATAGAATTAAAAAAATTAAGTGGTTTCAAATTCAAACGCAACTTGAAAGACTGGCTAATTTCCAAAGCATTTTATGACCTTAAAGAATATTTTAATGATAATTTTTAATTTTAATTTAATTTTGTTTATTTCCATTTGTGCCATTTAATGTAAGATTGTATAATATTTAGATAATTATTTTAGGGTAGTATAATTCATAAAATTGTTAATGTAGGTATGTAGATATAATTAAAATAGTGATAGTGATAAATGATAATAATATTGTATGTCCGTGATGGACATCGCTGTTGATACTTATAATTTTGTAACACCTTTGTACACAGTGATACAATAAAGCTTATTCTGATTCTGATTCTGACTTTATACTTACACTTTACTTGGTGGTAGATCTCCTTAGCAGGAGGTCATCTAGGTAGGTACCACCGCAGTACCAGATATTCTGCCGCCAACCAGTAGTGTGTAAACATTACTGTGTTCCGCTTTGAAGGGTACTGCAGCTAGAGAAATTACTGGACTGTTGAGACTAACCATCGAAAGTCTCAAAGTAATGAGCACCAAAGCAGTGATGCCCTGGACTGGTTTTGTTGCTCAAAGTTCTGTGTATCGCTGCAATGGTCATGGACAGGCGTTATCTCTTACCATCAGGAGAGCGTATCGTTCGTCTCATAATTTTTCACATAAAAAAAACCATTTGTATTCATGGGTACACATTATCTATGTATAAAAAAGTTAGCAGAGAAAAGGGATATCTACCCCAAACATAGGTAGGTTGGAATCAGACCTACCAATGAATACAAATGTAAGTATTGATAAGTAATTGTGGATAATGAATAACGAGCTTAAAAGCAGTATTCTTAACTTAGCTCAGTTCTAACTGCACATTGCAAATATTTTTTTGTTGTGTACTAAGATTGTCTATAAGTAGCGGATATTGCTAACCTCATCAAATAAGTATTTAGATTCTAGTATATAGTAGAAGCTAGTATTTAGATTCTTAAGATTAAAACTTAACATTTCTAAACAAACACTCGATAAAACACAAGTTTTGGAAGATAATATAATACGACATTTTTTTTCATCACGTCAAAAACTTTACCATCTTCCTGCAATACACGAGCAGAGATCAAGTCTTTCTACTCCCGAGCCAGCCAGACGTTTCTCTAGCTTATGACACGTTCCGCGCGGGAAATACAATTTAGTCCATGACGTATGCTAGGTAGGCGTTAGAATTTAGTTGCATAACAATTACTTGAGGTGGTTTGATTTCCATACAAATGTATTTTTTTCCATTTATGGACAAATGGAGCATAATTTTACAGTGAAATCACAGCAACTGGCATTTACTTTGGTTTTATTTGCGGTAAATCACAATTGCTTAAATAAAACAGTAGATTATTATTATCATAAAATCAAATTTATGAATGATTTTTGAATAAAACAGTAGATTATGCTAATAATCCACTGTTTTATTCGATCAATTGTGATTTGCCGCAAATGAAGACCAAAATAAATGCCAGTAGCTGTGATTTCACTGTAAAATTATACTCTATTTGTCCATAAATGGAAAAAAATTGTTTGTATGGAACTCGAAAAACCTTAGACTTAAACATAAAATAGAAAATTAGAAAAAACTTAAACGTTTGAATTTTTCATTACAGCAACGCGATGTTTCAAGCTTTAAAGCGTAGAACTAAAACAGAGAGTCTCCCATTAACTGCTATTTATGAACAAGAAGCAAACAGGTACAAACATAAACTTATTTTAATAGAACTCGTTTACTCGCAAACGAACTGATTTGTATTTATTTTGTTATTAACAGATTTCAAGATGCAGCACCGCATCTGCCTTTCGAATCGGTGGTTCCATCAATGCGAAAATGGAGAAAGAGTGCTCAACTAGTGGCTTCACAAGCATTTCAATCGATGGGATGACCTTAGCTTCTGCGGACTTAATATCAACAGTGTGATAAATAGTTTCGTGTACTAACACACAAGGAAATAATTGAAAGTCAATCAGTGTCTACCATTCACAGACGGATCACAAGTTCTTTTCTAATTCACGGCAAAACCTCTCAGATTTTTCAGGCTCAAAGTCATACGCCCAGTGAAGGAAGCAAAATACAGTGTATATAGCGACGCTGAGGGGATTGCGTATTTTGTGGCGTTATAGAGAGTTGTCGTTATATGGAGAAGAAAGTTTGTGAGCAACTAAGAATATGCTAACGTGTTGAAAATGCATAATAATAACCTAACGACTGTCTAGCAACGGAGGCAAATACGTGTAAAGTAATTACAACAAATTCCTTAGAATCTTGGTTCGTGTGATGCCGACAGTCGAGGTGAATACGGGTCAGACAATAAAACTACAAAAGAACTTACATAATTGCTGTTCTTATCAATTTCGGCAACTTAGAAACAAACAGCAGATGCTTAATTAGTTCCCGAAATTACTTGTTACGTAACGACATATTGTGGTCGTTATGTAGTGTGTGTGATGCTACATAGCTATCACTGTATGGACAATAAGGTGAACCAACCAAAGTCGAGTAATTTCGTTTTAAGGAGCTTGACGTTAAATCGAGCGACGTTACATGGAGTTTACACTGTAGATTATAAATCATTTAAGGTTTTTTTTAACAAGTCAGCTTCCTCCTGATTTTTCTTCTTAATGGCGGATGCGTCTTCCACTTCCTTGTAACTAGTGAAAACGTTGCTGTTTTTGATTCGCTTCAAAATTTGAGCGTCGTGGAATGAATGATTATGTGGACAGGCTCTGTAAACAAAACGTTCACAATAAGTCGTGACAAACCTAAGATCAGCCCCTGTACCCTGAGATTCTTATTTCGATATCTATTAGGCGCTCACGAAAAAGCTACGCGATTGCGAACCATATTGTGCAGACATACGATTTATGGTTGCGTAGCCACTTCTTGAGTGTCTAACAGGTATCGCTATAAGTACTCAGAGTACGGGGGCTGAACTTGTATCTATTACTAGCGGACGCCTCGCGGTTTCACCCGCGTAGTTCCCGTTCCTGTGGAAATACAGGGATAAAAAGTAGCATATGTCACCCGGAGAGGGTAGCTTCCCAACGGTGAAAATTTTTTTGAAATCGGTCCAGTTGTTTCGGAGCCTATTCAATGCAAACAATCTTTCCTCTTTCTAATAGTATAGAATAAATAGATGTATGTGTGGGACGCTTACCCTGAATAGGTATGAGATAATGACATGAATTGACAATATAAAAAGAAATTATCTAATTAATTCATTGTTTTACTAACTCTCGACGCTAACATTGATGTTATAAGTTTAAAGTGTGTCTGCTGTGGCAGCATTGCTCATAACGTCAGAGCCGTCTCTAGCCCTTGTGGCGCCCGTGTGCAACCAGTACCCTGGCGCCCTCTAGTCTAGTAGGAGCGGGGTCCAAATGGAATACTAACAGCTATATTTTCAAACGGAAATTCGGATGCAAATGGTGCAATTTTAAATGATGTCGGAAAGCAAAAAGTTTTTTAGGAAGGAAGGTAAAAGTAAAAGTTGTAATTCAAAAAAATCCTAGGTCCTATAAGTACGAGTATTTAACTTCGATATCACTATCTATCACTCGATGTTTTTTTTTTTTTTTTTTCATGAATTTCGCTAGCTATTTTTAATGACCTCCGACCTCGAGCCATGTCGCAATATTTGTGCAAGCAAATAACCAAATCTTACCTTTTACATATTTTTTATCAAAAGAAAAGCCGATTTACTTCATATTTACATGTTTATTCAAAGATGATACTTTAGTAGCGATGATAGCTCAGTGGTTAGCGCGGTAGGTTCGCATGCCGAAGGGCGTGGGTTCAAACCCCAACAATGAGCTTGACAATGAGCTTGACGAATCAAAACAAACAGGTGCCGATGCCGGCACGCGCCTTTGGTAGCGATGCGACATTACGCCAATTTAATCTTTAATTATCTGTTTTAAGGCTGATTTTACGTTGAAACAAAAGTTATTGTGTAAATTTAAATAGAGTAGGAAAAGGAGTAGCCTTGCTTTGCTACCGCGCGCCCGGCGTCGGCCATAACACGAGCGCAGGGTCTTTGAGAGCGCCGGCATCGACGCATATTTGGAGGTGTCGCATTAGAGGGCGCTCGGCGCCCCCTTAGACCCGGCGCCCGTGTGCGCCGCACACCCTGCACCATAGGTAAAGACGCCTCTGCATAACGTGTCAATAATTTTGGTGTAAAGACTTTCATTCAATTCTATACCATGTGTGAAAAATGAGAGCGTAAGTATCAGTTTTCGTCTACGCCTGCCTGAAGTACTGATCCATTTTTCATAAGTCATACGAAACTTGACAAAGTAAGTTTTTTTACAAGTATACCACTATAGTATTAGGTCCAATGCTTAAGCTTATCGCAACAACAGACACGCGCATTCGCGTTGTTCTGTTGTGCTGATATACCCCCATTTGTCCTATCAGCAACTTTTCGTTTATTTATTTATTCTAGAAAGTTTGTGAATGTGAAGTGACAGCTCAGCGAATTTCATAAAGTTATCAGATTTTCATAATATGCATGTTTATGTTTTCGTTATACATTTATATCCCAAGCTATTCACATTTCGTTCCATGTGTCTTAACGCTCTGTGTATAAGAGGAATTTATATCCTGAATTCGTAACACAAAAACATTTTTAAAACCTCACTGTTGGTTTCAAATTAAATGACTAATTCCTAATTTGTTGGCCGAAAACATGAGGTGGGGTTTTAATTTTCTAACCTATAATTATCTTGCTTGTTTTATCTATGTTAAATACCTTTCATGAATGCGTTCATCGACAGTAATGACGTGGGCAAGGCACCCAGTCTTCTGTTGGTTGATGCAGCGCCAGAACCGCTCGTTGTTCTTACGGGTGCGTATAAATGAATACACATATCGATTGAGTAACATTTGTACTTTCCCAAACACCGATACCGAGTATTGTATAGATCCCGGCTGAAATAGATAAAGAAATGAAAAAAAAAACAAACACAAAAGCAAAACACAAACACACAAAAAAAAACACGTGAATGATTTACCTCTTTTAAAACACTATGATTAATTAGTTTACTTCTTTCGCCCGCCTTGTTATCAGACAATACGTTTTCGTCTATTACATCGGCATGTACTTCTGTCGATTCAATTTCTTGTTCCCCGTCAGTGTCGTAGTACATGTAATCATCTCTTGTAACTTTTGCACTGAAATGGTGTAACAGTAGTCATTTTCACACTTATACAGTTTGGCATAAGAGCAACAATGCCAGAAACAACACTTGCTTTAGCCCTGTTATGTAAGCAAATTATACATAAATACCTACAAGAGAACAGAAACGCAACTTATCGGAAAAAAAAATCTTGACGTTCAAAAATCCTTCACTAAATTGTATAAAATGGAAATATGTAACAAAAAAAAAAAAAAAAAATATATGTACTTTGAACACTCAAAAAGAACTTCCGCAAAGTAACGCCTGAATATCAATCAATTATGAATTATCAAAAAATGAAACCCGTAAGGTATTTACACAAATATTAAGTTTAAATGAAAACTTACATGTCTGAGGATCTCAAATTGTGCTCAATGTTTTAGTTAATTTTAAGTTTCTTTTACAAGTAACTAATATGGTTCAAAATTGTTTTAACTTACCTATCTTCAGACATAGAACTTTTTCTCTTCCTGCTATTTGAAAGAGTAGTGTCCATATTATCTTGGATTAGATCATTTCTTAACTGTGGAATAATAATGGGGGGGTTTTAATACAAGTGAGAACTAAAGTAGCTTATGTCTAGAGTATGTTATCTGTACTATTGTGTGACAGTTTATTGATAGTACAGAAATATGTCAAAGAATGTATACCATCTGGTAGGAGTTTGAACTTTGTATCAGGGGTTGGCTAGTCTTTCAATAGAACACCAATAGAGGACTCTGGACTCACAAAACTATTTGTGAAAAATACTTCATTCCTCTGATTTTATTATCAGCCTTTAATGTCTCACTGCTAGGCAAAGACCTCCCTTTCCAATCCAAAAAATTATATACTTCAAATTCAAATACTTTTAAGATCTAGTTGTTATTTTGATGACATCCCTTTCGCACATCTATTGCAGGAAACAGTAATAATGTGTTTTATTTGAACAAAAAACAATTCTACAGTTTTTTTTTTTTTTTTAATGGTTGACAAGCTAGTTGATTGACCACAGCTCACCTGATGTTAAGTGAAAGTGTGGTCGAAGATGGTAAAGCACACCTAGCCTGGAATGGAACTGGCTCTCAAGTGAGGCTGCCGGAACACACCGTTAGATGCTTGGCGGCAGATTTTCAACTTGAGGGTGGTAGCTAGCCAGCCGAGTACTAGAAAGTACCCTACCACCATGCTATGGTTTCCTCACGATGTTTTCCTTCACCGGCAGCTTAAGCTCATTGTTGGGGTTTGAACCCACGCCCTTCGGCATGCGAACTTACCGCGCTAACCACTGAGCTATCATCGCTACAAAATGTTTGTTAGTACACACTTGAACTATTACTAAGAAGGATTATGTAGGATTTAGGGCAGCCAAGGCATTTAAGATCTTATACTATAACAACTCAATAATGTGTATAGTTCAGCTAGTATAAACTAGTACCTCAAAATGCATACCATATTCTCCAAACCCTTGATGTGAAGATCCTTGCATGCTTGCAGGAAGTCTCCAATTTTATCTTGTTCGACCACCACTTCTCCTGAATAAGCATACTCTAGTATTGCTTTCATGGTCTCGTAGGAAACTTTCTGAAATAGTGGTCATGTTTAGTTAGATTACATACAATAATATCAAGACTTAATATTGCTATTACAACTATACAGTGTTTTCTACAATCTGGATGCCTTCAAGTTGTGAGAGCATCAGTTTCTTGTAGGCAAGGATGTTTCATCATAGACCACATTAACAACTTTTCATCAGGTGAGATGGCAGTCAAATGCAATCCTTTACATTATTAAAAAAGCTTGACTTATTGCTAATGCATCAAATATAGCTATCTTCTATTAAGCTATGTTTTAAAAAATTATGTACCAACATTAGTCACCAAAATATTTCTTGTGACACTGTACTTAGCATTGCAGAAAATGTTACACATTAACAACATAAATATTATAACTTACATTGAGAAATATGACAGGGTGTTGACAATTAGCAGATTTGATGAGGTCCTTGATGAACGGGCTGACCAATGACAGCACCATCTGATGTACTTTCACATGGTGACCGTCTGCTGCCAGCGTCATGTCCACAAATTCACCTCTCTAAGCAAATGATAATTTGGATTTTAAATAACTTTGCTAGTGCAACAACCGAAAATATATATAAAAGAATATTCTTCCGAAATAATTTTTCATAAATACTAATTTAATTTTGTAGATTATAATATCTATTTAGTTTTATTGTGTGGCCTCTAGACATTTTAACAGCTAAATCTTTATGTAACAGTATTATTGGGAACCAAATTTGATTTAGTACACAGGCAGTGAAGATGAGCATTGATGCACTTTTAAAAGGGTTCTTAAATCATACACTCGGGTCACAAGTGCTATGCATGGCACAGTAATCTTTACAAGATTGTAATAAGATTTGAGATTAAGTTTCTAAGCGTTTAATGGTATCGCCGTGAGTGTACTGAGGCTGTGGGAACCCGTACAGTTCCTAGGGACGTAGGTTTAGGTTTAATGGGGATTTAGATAGCCCACGAAGCGCAATTAGTATCTTATAATTCCCATTTAGGTGTGTTTACAATCTTCAATGAGTTGTGGCCAAAAACAGCCGAGAATTTTGGTCGGAAATATATAATAAAATATGGGCAAATAACAATATAACCTAATAATACCTACCTGTTGCAAACCGCCGAGTCCTTTACATATATTTTTCTGGTACTCATTCCACGACAAAGCGAAACTCGCGGTCATTTTTAGTTAGAAAGTTAAAAATTCGGTACTAGTACTATTATGATAGTAAATAAATGTTATTTGTGTATTTAAATGTATATTTTATATATTTTTTAATATTCGAAAACTATCAATCAAACATTCAAATCTCAAAAGCAGGGATGTTAGATGGCCACTATGAAATGAAATCCTTGTACCAGCTGGCTAAAAAGCTCGTATTAAAGACGAAAAACTGGTACCAGGGCTGCCAGATGTCGAAATAAAAAAAAGGTTAAAAATCGCTTAAACACTGTGTTTCATACATATATTAAAATAAGTATAAGTTTGTATTTTCGTTCCTTGAGGTTGGAGCTAGTTTTTTAAAGGAACTCTGGATCGGAATGTTATTTTTATATGCATCTCAAAAATTTGTCAGCTATATTATACGTATTTTCAGTGTATTTTTGTCGGTCAACGGCTAATCTTGACATTTTTCAGTCTACGGCAAATCTTAGTATTTTTGCGTACCAGGACCAAGTAACCTTGGTACATGGTACATGATACTAAAATCTAGTATGAATACAAAGAATTTGATACGTTTAGCATCACTGCTCAAAAGTCAAAACATTTTTTTTTTTTGGTTTTAGCGTCGCCTTTTGAGCATTTGCCAGTGTCAAGGGTTTTATACAGTTATAGCCCAGTCTTGATCAAGTACAGTCCGTGTCTGTCAAGTCCGGTCATGCTTTAGTAAAGTAGTAGCGACTTTAATACTTTTATATATTATTTCCTTTATTTTTATGTACTGGAACTCTATTTTGTATCGTTTTTTTTCATCGATACGATCTATACTCGGGATCACTTCCCTACTCACGCAGATCTAGAACTGCTACCAACATAAAGTGGACACGCTACCTCGGCATATCCTCCATCCATTTGATGAAAGGTCCAAGTCTTTTCTCTCAGCTTCTGTGCTGTGAGTCTGTGAGTTAAAACAACAGCCGTATTTTTCTTTGTTTTTGGCATCACACTGCGCGCTTTGACTAAGATAAGTTTTTCGACATTTGCAAATATTTTGCGACAGTGAAATACATAATTATGTCTGAGTTGAAGTTATATTTACATGAAGTAATAAATCTGATAATGCCATAATCATATAACAATATAGTAGTTGCTGAACAGGAAGCGTCGATAGAGTTTGGGAAGCAACAAAAAACAAATCTCTACATAGTATAAAAAATTAAATCACTTCATATTGTTCTTTGCTTCCCGCCGTCTAGCGTCTGTACGCTTAGATCATTCAAACTACGCAACGAATTTTAATGCGGTTTCCATCAATAGACAGAGTGATTCAGGAGAGAGGTTCATAATATATGCATTTGCAACACATTAGTATCTTCATTGTATCCGTGCGAAGCTGGGGCGGGTCGCTAGTCACTTAATAAATACATATCGTAGGACATTTTACACAGCGTCATCTAGCCTCAAACTAAGTAAAGCTTGTACCTCAGACGAATAATCAGAAAGGTGAAAGATGAAAGGTCCTAGGTTTGTACTATGGGAACCAGATAACTGATAGAGTAATTAAATCCTTTTTTTGTAAATACATAACACCCAGACACAGAACAAACATTTATCGTCAAATAAATATTTGTCCTAGTAAACCACTTCCACGCCCACGCCTTGCAGCTCTTGAAGCAGATATTCTACCAAATGAGTATAGTCTTGCATTTGACCGCCATCTCACAGTACGTTTTTTAGAGCTTATTGTACTCAGACAAATAATCAGTTATTGTATTTCGCTTTACCGCAGCCTGTGGGCTTATTGCACACAAAAGAGCTCAACCTCCGGGTTCTGAATAAAAATGCGATTCAAATTATGGTGGGGCTGCCTGCCCCGATTCTAAGGCGCCTCGGGTATGTTCTCAAAGGCACGCACGCATCGCTTGCTGTTACAATTATTATGCGCAAGCGTAGCACCTCCCTGGCGTGCAGAGTACGGGCCAGCTCCAACATTATCCTGGTAATGATACTTATGTCTCGAGCGCGCCCCGTGCGGAGCCACGAACGGAGCCGAAGCGCGCCGATCGCCCGAGCGGCTCCGCACGGCGCGCCTGGCTCCGCTTGACGTTGGGCGCGCGATTCAATTGTTGCGCGCTTTCAACTGTTTTTGTTTTTCACATTAAAAAATGATTATTTTTTATATTAATAAATAAAAAAATGATGCTTTATTTATACAACATAACATAACACAACATAACACTATAATAAATCTATATTAACCTTATTTAATTTTACACACTATGAATGATTTATTAAAATGTATGTTATTGTTAAGTTAACAAATAACAATATTTGTTGGCCGGTAAGCGCGTAAGACAAGCACGAATATCGATACTTCTGATCAGTCTCGAAATCAGGACTTGACTAACTGAAAAAAGGTTAAACAATTTACAGCTGCACATCATTAATAAATATCGGAAAATCTCATTGGTCAGCTTTTTCATAGAGGGGACAGTTGTTTTCGAAAGACAATGCGAGTTAATCCCACTTAGAAAGGGAAATTTAGCTGCCTCCAAAGTTATCTTTTCTTAGAATAATTAAAACCCATAACAATAGACAACTAAAATCTATTTTTAGAACCGTAGAATTTAATCTCTAGAACCATTAATTTATTGTAAAGGACATTGCGGCAACAATTGATTGTTGCCGCGTTCATTTTTCCGTCGAGCGAAAAGCGCTCGAACATTTTTCGTCGACACTTTTATGTCGACACATTTTTGTCGACAAATATTTGTCGAAAAATGTTTTGAGTCATTCCACATTTTGTGGAAATGACAGTATACATAAACAAAAATAAAAGAAATAAATAAAGCAATCATTTTTTAATTTATTAATATGAAAATAATCATTTTTTAATGTAAAAAACAAAAACAGTTGAAAGCGCGCAACAATTGAATCGCGCGCCCAACATCAAGCGGAGCCAGGCGCGCCGTGCGGAGCCGCTCGGGCGATCGGCGCGCTTCGGCTCCGTTCGTGGCTCCGCACGGGGCGCGCTCGAGACATAAGTGGTAATGATCACCAGGTTGAATAGTACTGTCCCTACATGCAGCTGCGGCATTGACAATAGACAAGACAACAATAGATTGCTGCATCAATATGCAATAATGCAATGCTGCAATAGGCATTGCTGTTTTTTATTCATAAAGTGCCGAATTATAAGCGCGTGTGTAGAAAAACTATGTAATATGAAACATGATGTTATGTGTTGCTTCCGAAATTTCGTTGAAGTTTTGAAAAAGAGTTGATTTTTTGTAATATTAGTACTTAAAATTAAATCCTTGACACCGGCAAATATACATAGTACGATGCCAAAAACGAAGAAGAAGAATGATATTCTTCCTTGGACCTTGGTTGGTGATTGGTCATTGGTGTTTTTTCATGTTTGTTTCATTGGTAATTTGTAATTTGGTATTATTTAAATACCAAATAAATAATATTATTTAGTCACAGGCACAGAGGAAATTACATATAGGCTAGTCATAGGCTGCACAGTTTCCGTAAAGATAACAAAAGTAAAAATGGCAGGGAATCTGGCTGTCTCATGGGACGAATACCAGAAAAATATTTGTCAAGGATTTGGTGCTCTTCAACAGGTACGTACTAAATTTTGTTTGTTTGTGTTCCAATTATTCACCTGAATCCACATAGTTATACATTTCTACCGAATCACTGTGACCCCATAGAATTAAAAGCTTTCGATACGAGTGCCTACAAATAAGCTTGCTTTTGTTCATGTCGGTAATCTCACTAGATAATCACACCAATGGACTACTTTCTTGTTATTTGCTGTTAAAAAATAGGTCTATGCTTTGAGCCTGCCTAGCTGATGTAGATCAATTTAGATGCCGCCAATTTATGGAATCTGCAGTGCAATAATTGAAACCCATATACTTGAAATCCTATTTTGCATCTCAGCGAGGAGAGTTTGTGGACATGACACTAGCTGCTGATGGTCACAAAGTGAAGGTGCATCAAATAGTGCTGTCGCTGGTCAGCCCGTTCATCAAAGACCTTGTTACATCTACTAACTGCCCACATCCTGTCATATTTCTTAATGTAAGTAACATTTTGATCTTATCTATGTTACCGAGATATCAACTTACAATTAAAGAAAATGATGTTATACTATCTGCATACTATATGTGTCTCTGCTGCTAGCATTGCTTAGTTTGGGGCTAGATGGTGATGTGTGAAATGTCCTACATTATTTATTTTGCCTTGTGTAGAGTGGAATAGTTTTATAAATATTGCTTGCACCATTTCAGAGAGTTTCATACCAAACCATGCAGGCGATACTAGAGTATGCTTATACAGGTGAAGCGGTTGTTAAAGAGGATAAAATAGGAGAGTTCCTGCAGGCGTGCAATGATTTACATATTAAAGGACTAGACAATATGGTAAGTACATATTAAATATATTAATGGTAGAGTACTTTCTAGTACTCGGCTGACTAGCTACCACCCTCAAGTTGAAAATCTGCTGCCAAGCATCTAACTGTGTGTTCAGGCAGCCTCACTTGAAAGCCAGTTCCATTCCAGGCTAGGTGTGCTTTACCATCTTCAACCACACTGTCACTTAACATCAGGTTAGCTGTGGTACAACACCTAGCCATAAAAAAAAGAAAACTTTTAAAAACTTCAATTATTAAAATGCTCGCAAGTAACCATGTTGTCTCTGACATGGTGATGCAATTTAATTTACTGCTCTAAACACTACAATGCTTTAGAATGTTAAGCTACAAAAACATTAAATAGACAGACCAGCCACACTGAATACCTGAAAAAAAACCATTTATCATATTAAAAAAAAATACATTTCCAATCTCACCAGTGAACCTCCCCATCAAGAATTATGATTAATCTGAATAAGTATTACAGAATCTGAAAAAAATAGAGAAAAAAACATCTTTGAATCACATCTAGGAACTAAGTCTTCACAAATCATTTCATTGAAAATTATCACAAAACATGTAAGAGCATATTTTGGAAACTATAATAAGTCATTGGGGACATTGGCAATATATACAATACATACTATCACAATACATGGTTATGCAGATTGCTGCTATCTCTAAAAGAAGTTAAAGAATCCTGTACGCACAAATAATTGTAAGGAGACAAATGAGACACTCCTGATGGTAATGACATGTATAAAATATCATAGGACTATACACTAGCCATGGGTAACTCAACAGATTTACTTGAGTCACGCCGCGGCTCGCAGCTCAACCCTTGAGCTGAAAACTTGAACCGGCTCAACAGGTCATTTCAGATCAGTTCACGTACTAACTCGAGGGAGTCATTTAGTCAATAGCGAAGTAAACTAGACCTTATGCAGCGCTAGAATATGCAGCTCACATAGTTGGATTATAGTTGCAGCTCAACAACGTTGGAAATGTTCTCAATTTATCGGGAAATCTACTGATATTATTATTTGTATTTCGGATACTTACTTAGCAATTCTGTTTCGTTCCTACACACACTGCTTCAAAAAACAGATCGCGTCGCATCGGCTCCGTTCGGTTCACTTTTCAATTTCGGTTCGGTTCGCAATTCAGTTCGATTACCTGCGGTCGGGTGCGCGACAACGTTGACTCGTTGAGCCGCAAGCCACGATTTGAGCTGCTTGATCTGCGGTTGAGCTGCAGCTCAACGGTTCAAACCTACGCGATCTGAATATTTGAACCGGTTCTGATCTGAGTTACACACGATTACTATACACACAGCGCCATCTAGCCCCAAACTAAGCAGAGCTTGTGCGATGGAAGTCAGATACTGACAGAATACATAAATACTTTTTTTTTTGTAAATACATACTTACAATACATACAGAACACCCAGACACAGAACAAACATTTGTTTATTCACAAAATGTTTGCCCTGAGTGGGAATCGAACCCACGCCCTACAGCTCTCAAGGCAGATGTACTACCAATGAGCCAACGGGGCTGTCTGTATGTATAGCAAGCATGACCACTGCAGCGATACATAGAACATGAGTAGTGAAACAAAGTCCATGGCATTGCTGCTTTGGTGCTCATTACCTTGTGTCTAGACTATGAACCATAAATGTATTCTTTATATAGGTCCATAAGCTAATAGTTCCCCTGGCCACTGCCATAGTAATATGCTGAACAGCAAGATTTGATAATGTTACCCAATTTCTATTTCAGTTGAAAAATGTTCGGACCACAGATAGTCATAGTAACTTATTTAATGGTGAATTTGAATCCAAAAAAGACAACACTGAAAGTAAAAGCGAAAGTTATGTTATTTCATCAAACAGTAGAAAAAGAAAAACTCTTAGACAAGAAGAAAGATTGGAAGAAATGTAAGTAATATGTAGCTCACTAGTTATGCACTCATCAAAAATAAAAAATTTCATCAAAATTGGACCATCCATTTGAGCGTGAAGAAGTAACAAATTAAATGTGTAAGTATGAAAACACTCACAAAACTTTCACCTTTTTTTTTATGTCAAAAATAATGACACAAACGAGACACTCTCCTGATGGTAAGAGATAACGCTTGTCCATGACCATTGCAGTGATACACAGGACTCTGAGTAACAAAACAAAGTCCAGGGCATCACCACTTTGGTGCTCATTACTTTGAGACTTTATTATTTAACAAAAAAAACAAAACTAGATGTGATAGCAGTTATAGGTGACGACAACATGCAATAAGTTAACACTTTCGATGGTTAGTCTCAACAGCCCAGTAATTTCGCTGGCTGCAGTACCCTTCAAACCGGAACACAGTAATGTTTACACACTACTGCTTGGCGGCAGAATGTCTGGTCCTGCGGTGGTACCTACCTAGATGACCTCCTGCTAAGGAGATCTACCACCAAGTTTATACCCTTTATAATATTCCACATTTATAATATTAGTGTGATTAACCAGTCATTTAATTTATTGTATTTTTTATTTATTTTTTCTTAAGTAGATGACTTGATCCTATATATAGTTTAAATTTTCAGTCCTCAATTCGATCACAATGCTTTTCATGGAGACTTTGTAATGGATGTAGTAGAAGTTGAAACTGACGTACCTGTCAAACCGAATAACAAAGAAGCTTCTCCAGCGCCACCAAACGAAAATACATTAAGGAAGAAGGTAGTTCACATACCTATATGGTACAGGATTAAAAGCTTTAGGTGTATGTAGCCGAAAGGGTGTCATTGCATTCTTTATTATGAACAACTTTTACTATGCGAAGGAAATCGTAACGATCAGTGTAATGACCCTTGAGTGAGTCTTTTTGTCTTAGTCATGACTTAACTATGTTTTGTTTTTTTAATTTAAACGATACGCTCCTCTGATGGTAATAGATAATGCATGTCTACTACTGGAATGAATAACAGTAATGCTTGACGCAGTCACTGTTGTCAAACAGCTCCGCCTCGAACACCATCTATTGAAAGTAATCAGAACTGGTAATTCCCATACAAAATTATAATTACGAATTTTCAGCTGCTCCTGTGTTTTACCTAATTCTTTTTACGAAACTACACCAGTATTCATTACAAATAAAAAAACTTGGTGGTAGATTTCCTTAGCAGGAGGTCGTCTAGGTAGGTACCACCGCAGTACCAGTAGTTTTGCCGCTAAACAGTTGTGTGTAAACATTACTGTGTTCCGGTTTGAAGGGTACTGCAGCTAGTGAAATTACTGGGCTGTTGAGACTAACCATCGAAAGTCTCCAAGTAATGACCGCCAAAGCAGTGATACCCTCGACTTTTGTTTTGTTACTCAAAGTTCTGTGTATCACTGCAATGGTCATGGACAGGCGTTATCTCTTACCATCAGGAGAGCATCTCGTTCGTCTCATTACTTTTTGCATTAAAAAAAAAAAATGAGACGAACGGGCTTTCTCCTGATATACAGACACAAAAGCATCTCTGCTTTGGCGCTCATTACTTTGAGACTTTCGATGGTTAGTCTCAACAGCTCTTTAATTTCGCTAGCTGCAGTACCCTTCAAATCGAAACACAACATATCATCTGAAATGTCATCTAAACCTGTTTTTTGCGTTTTAGGATTATTTTTAAGTACCTATGCAACTTTTTTGCATGCCGCTACTCATGATATGAATCTCAAGATGCTCTTTGAAATAGAAAAAAAAATGACACAACTTTTTATTTCCAGCCAGTGAAAATGCAATACTCAGTATCGAATCAAGGCAATATACAGATAGTGGTGAATCGATACTTATATGCATTCAGGCATATGCGTAAAAATGACCAACGGTATTGGCGTTGCATCAGTCAACAGAAGACAGGCTGCCCGGCGATAGTCACTACCTTTGAAGATAGCATAATGGAAAGGTATGTATACAGCTTGAGAGTATGCTAAGCCAAAAGTTCTGGCAAGTTTCCGTTTGTAAATATTCTACTAATTTAATGAATTTTTTTAGTAGTTATTTTTGTTACTTAATATTCAATTAGATCTTAATATTGTGGCATCCCTATAAATTTTGAAATAAGACAAACATCATAACTCTCCAATTTTTTGTCTCAAATTAATTTAAAAAAATTCTTGGTTAGATTTTTTCTTCAAACATTTTATGAATATGGCCAACCGGGCCCGGTTGGCTATGTCAGAGGGCGCCACCTTATGGTCAACTAGATCCGTGGCTGGAGTAGTCTTTCGACGAGATTTTCTAAAATGAACTAAACGGTGTTTTTATACAATAAATCTATTCACGCAAGCCTCATTGGCAAATTATTAAAAAAAAAAATGGTTAATTCAAATCCATACTATTATATAGATAAAAGATTTGATAGATTAGATAGAGCCTATTCTATACAAACAGTATTGAATAGGCTCCGAAACTACTGGACCGATTTAAAAAATTCTTTCACCGTTGGGAACCTTCGCTATCCCCAGGTGACATAGACTACTTTTATCCCTGTATACCCACGGGAACGGGAACTACGCGGGTGAAACCGCAAGTCGTCCGCTAATATGTATGTGGCGATATCGCCATCGCCACCTAACTTATGTACTGCATCTATAGCTGTAGTGTGTGGTGCGCGAGAGAGAGAGAGGGCAATAGACATGCCCCGAACGCAACGGCTCTCCCGCGCCTAAAGCCGTTAACTGGAGTCAGTCCGGTACCCGCTCCCGCTCGTGACGTTTTTTTTTTTTTTTTTTTTTTAATGATTGACAGGCTAGGTGTTTGACCACAGCTCACCTGATGTTAAGTGAAGATGTGGTCGAAGATGGTAAAGCACACCTAGCCTGGAATGGACGTATGATGACGTAAATGACGTATCTGAGAGACGCGAGCCGCGTTCCTCGCCTCACGCGCACAGCACCACTCATCGGATCCATGATCCGATATTATTATTGTGGATGTTTGGGGAGTCAATATAACAACCTATGTAAATACACTCTCTTTCACTCTCGCATACATACAATCACACGCACACACACACTCACTCACACACACACACACACCCTATATGCTTATTTAATATTTTATCGATATACATAGATATAGAAGAGCGGGATCTTCTGCCACAGGTGTTCTTTATACTTACCAGAAGGTCCCAACCTACTATTTTGTAATAGAAACTGGTAACTGTAATAAATAATTTTCATTTCATTTTCATTTCATGTGAATCAGGCAAGAGTGTTTCATTCCGCCACGGCACCCAAACCAACCCCACATGTAATATGACTATTTCTTTATACCATTAACTAAGAGAATATTTGTTTTCTACTAATTTAATTCCCCAGGTCTTTTCCACATAACCACTCATTCCACGACGTCCAAATACTGAAGCGAGTAAAGAATAGCAACATGTTCACTAGTCTCAAAGAAGTGAACGATGCAGCATTTGTGAAAAAAGAGAAAAAGGGCGAGAAGGATTTGCTGCAGGCCCTGAATGAAACGGCATAACTTACTGTTTGTCGTTGTGAGATGTCCTATATGAAACACGATGAAACCACTGGGTGTTATTGAAATTCCACTACAGGACAAGCGTAAGAAGACATTGTCATCCATTCCTCATGGACGTTCCAAGTGTTTGAACACTTCGGCAACGGTTCGGTTCTACTTTTTGACGAGAATGGAACACCCAAGAATGGAACTTACTGCCAGATTCTGTTTTCTGTAAACAATCCAGATGTTTTTAATGCTAGAGTGAATAGATTTCTTCTAGATCGATATGCTCAATCGTCGGCCGCACCTTCGTCGCTTTCCATCAGGCGTGTTGGTGACCAAACGTATGTAATATATTATGTATTACATATAAAAAAATGTTCTACACGGAATATAAGCATTTTAACAGTATTGTTGAAACATGTAAAATGAGCTGGTTAACTAAATGCAAGATTTTTTTTTATCTTTTTTTTGTAAGAGTAATGAGACGATCGAAGCGCTCTCCTGATGTTAAGAGATAACGCCTGTCCATGACAATTGCAGCGATACATAGAACTTTGAGTAACAAAACAACGTCCAGGGCATCGCTGCTTTGGCGCTCATTACTTTGAGACTAGATGGTTAGTCTCAACAGTCCAGTAATTTCGCTAGCTGCAGTACCCTTCAAACCGGAACACAGTAATGTTTGCACACTACTGCTTGGCGGCAGAATATCTGGTACTGCGCTGGTACCTGGTGGTAAATAACTGAGTATTGTTGAAATATGCCCAAAATTGAATAGATCATCTACGAAGATGAAACCATGAAGAATGCAGGTTAAGATTGATCTGAATTGATGAAATAAGAAATGCAACACGAGCGCCTGAGTATTGTCGAGTTATATTTTGAAGGAAACAGAATAAAGCTACTTTGATGTAGTGATTGATGAAGCAAGACAGGATTAATTGAAACTAGCCATGCTATCGCTACTACGTGATTATGTTTCAAGAGCTTGTAGATTACAGATAGTCTATTACATTTTAATTACTAAATTATTTTTTGTTAAATAAAATATTAAGTGCCTACATTTAGAGTTTCAAATTTACTATCAACGGCCATACCTTACCTACCTTGTTTGTTTATAAAATTGAAAAGTTTTCATTTTAAGAGTGTGATTGTGTTTGGATGAACACATCACATTATCATCTTCAGTTTAAAGTTTGGTGAGCCTGTTCCAATGCACGCCGCAGTCTTATCCAAAGAACAATAAATAGGGCTTTTTTTTTTTTCTTTGGTTTTGGCGTCGCGTTTTAGCATTTGCCAGTGTCAAGTATTCATATATTTTCAAGTTACAAAAGATAAATAAGTGTCCTCGTAGCTAGTTATAGTCAAAGTCCAGTCTTAGTCAAGTCCAGTCTGTGTCAGTCAAGTCCAGTCATGCTTTAGTAAAGTAGTGGCGACTTTACTATAAAGCTTCGATGGAGTTTTGGAAGCACCACGAAAAGTCATGTTTCACCACATTATATCATTTTCCCACACTCACGCATGTAATTCGGCACTTTATGAATAAAAAACCACCATTTTTATGCATAAACACTCGATAAAACACAAGTTTTGGAAAAAAATACAACGGAGCGACACGACTCTTTCCGCGTTCCCGCCAAAACTCTATATAGGTCTTATCCTTAGTTCTTAGGTCAAACTTTTAAGTTTTTAATTTTGGCGTCGCATTTTATACATTTGCCAGGGTCTTATCCTTAGTTCTTATGTCAAACTTTTAAGTTTTTAATTTTGGCGTCGCATTTTATACATTTGCCAGTGTATTTTCAAGTTTCAAAAGTTTAATAAGTTGCCTTGTAGCTATAGTTACAGTCAAAGTCAAGTCTTGGTCAAGTACAGTCTGTGTCAGTCAAGTCCAGTCTTGCTTCAGTAAAGTAGTGGCCATTTTACTATAAAGCTTCGATGGAGTTTTGGAAGCAACACGAAAAGTCATGTTTCACCACGTCCACTCCTTCATTCCCCCACACTCGCGCTTGTGATTCAACACTTTATGAATAAAACGCCACCATTTTTATACATGAATACTTGACAAAACACTAGTTTTGGGGAAAAAATACAACGGGGCGACATGACTGTTTCCGTGTTCCCGCCAAAACTAAGTTTTTTCTTCGTTCGCACCTTTTACAGATTGGTAACAGAGCGCTACGTACATTGTTTGACAATCGTTTACGTATGCAGGTAGTACCTAAACTTTGCCCCGTAAACCTCGTAAAATTTGCAAATTGCCTAATACGCCACTGATCGATGATACTTCCGTTATCTTTTGTGGGATCATTAGATAAAAATAAGTTTTATGCGACTGAAAATAGCTTGAAAACGAAAAAAAACCAACAAGTATAAACAACTTTATTTTATTGAAACACCTTTCTGTGTGAGCGTATTATCCTCATAAGTTTCGAGTACATCGGCTAAGTGGTCATTATCTCTGGGTTTCTTAAATTGGCGCCGCTTCTGAGCGGCCTTTTTCCGTTTGGGTGCGATGGGCTTCTTGGGCCCGTGATCTTGCATTGACTTGATGCCTTGCTTCTCGAGGTATTCCTCGATTTTAGCGTCGTCCATCGCGTCTACTGCTGTGGCGCGCCAGAGTTTCACGAATTCTTCGTCTACCTGGATTTGAAATTAAACTGATGATTGCTCCAAGCAAAGCTTGTACTACGGGCACAGACGACTGATAGAATACTTATGCGACTGCCCTGGTAGCTCATACACATATTTGCTTCAAGAGCTGTAGGGCGTGAATTCGATTGCCACAAAGATAAACATTTGCGACGATGAATGTTTGTTCTGTGTCGGTGTCGTCTGTAAGTATTATATCATGTATTTATGAAAAAAAAATATATACAACTATTCTGTTAGAATTCATATCAAAATAATGTATTTAAAGTACTACATACTAGCACCATCTCTTTTGTACCTACTTACTAGTATAGTTGTGTACCTACCTGCTTATTTTCTACTAAATAAAATGTCAGTTTATGCAAAGCCGCTACGTGTGTTTCATTATTTGGTTCTTACAGTACAAACTTTATTTACTTTGGGGCTAGATGGCGCTGTGTGAAAAGTCTTACGATATTTATTTTAATTTTTATTTACTTATTCTTTTGTAGGTACATACACATAACACCAGTGGCGTAGCGTGCCTTAGAGGGGCTCTGTATCAAATTTAGTTGGGGAAGCCCCAACAAATTTTGAAAGAACTCATACGATCAACTCTCCATTTAAGCTATAAATATTCATTTTAATTTAATGCAAGCATTTTTGTTTCTTTTGTGAGAAATCTTTGCCCTTAATTTGGGTCCCCCAGCTAATTTAGATACAGGGCCCTCCAAGGCACGCTACGCTACTGCTTAGCGGCAGAATATACTGCTGTGTTACCTACCTATCTGGACTTTTTGCTAAGGAATTATAACACCAAAAAAGGTTCTGCTAAAAATAAACATACTCACATCTAAAGTAGCAGTTTTGTCATTGTAAAACAATATTTTCTTCTTATCAGTGGGTCTGGAAATGTACAGTATCTCTTGTGCTAAGCTCTTGAGAGCGCGGTCGCAGTGTGGCAACGATTCCTGCACGTCTTCCAGTAACACGCCGCCTAATCCTTTCAAATCTTGTTGCTTTAACAATCTAGAACAATACAATAAGTACATATTTAGTTTATTCCCGCTCAACAGTCGTTTCAGTTACAACAGTGATGAGGACTTAAAATTAACTAATTTGACAACAATTTAATAATTTTTTTAATAAATATAATTTATTTAACAAAAATAAAAAATCTTAAATTAATACTATTTACTATACAATACAATACAATACTATTTATTAATTAGAAACATAATAATAACTTTTTCTAAATTAGTTAAATTTAAGTCCTCATCACTGTTGTAACTGGAACAACTGTTAAGCGGAAATAAACTAAATATATGTATACCTAAAATATTCAAAATGAATTTTCGCAAAATAACGTGTGAATCAATCATTTATTTAATACGATAAGTTTTTGTGTTCAATCTGAATTTCATAAAAAACGTCAATTAACTTTAAAACGACGACGATTGAAAAGATAATTATTGTATACTAGCTGCGCCCCGCGGTGTTACCCGCTACATGTTTTCGGGATAAAAAGTAGCCAATGTGTCGCGTCCGCTAGTAGATTATATTTTTGCGATCCTAAAATTTTGTTAGAATTCCACAACAAAGTTTTTGGGTATATTTCCTTAATTAGTAGATGGCGTTGTGTATAAAGTCCTACGATATTATTTTATTTATTTGTACATTCCCACATACAACTAATAAGTTAACTTTGTTGTGTATATTTTAGAATACAGTTAAGGACGTAACTTTTAATTACATGAGATTGGATTTTGTTTTTTTTTGTTTTCGTAAATAATAATATTAGAAAAAAACCCGATTACTTACCTCAATAAAGATTTTTTATCCTTAATCTTATACACAGGCTTAAAAATATATTTCCCATCCATAGTGCATTCTATTTTAGGATTGTTTTGCAACGCTTCTGACTGTAACCACTGTAAACAAACAAACAAATCTATACTGGCATGTGTAATGTGTATCCTGTTTATATTTTTTATGCACCAGGGATTAATTTATAGAAGTTTAAAAATGTTTACATTTTAAGTGGCCAACCCTAACTTCTGACCAATTAATATGCCACCTAAAAACCTCTAATATAAAAAGTGGTTCAAGGCACACATGATGCTCAACCATAATTAAATAAATTACAACGAAAGCAAATCTCCTCTCGTTATTATTATTTATTATTAAAATTTTAGCGAATTTTTGTAAGGAATCATAACCAGCCATGTGCCTGTTTTACGGCCGCGCCGCCACAAATTCATTCTCTACTGCGAGCCGTGTTCAAAAGGAACATGTTATTATTATCGCCGCGTCCGCAAGCCGCGTCCGCTACCACAAGCCGCGGCCGCCACCACAAGCCGCGGCTACTACTGCAAGCCGCGGCCGCCACCATAAGCCGCGGTTTTATCTGGCCACACAAATCTATAACAGGCTTTAACATACCTGTTTAACCTTATTGCCTACGTCCAATTGGTTGGTCTCATCCAACACTTCATCTAAAGTCAGGGGATGGTCGTCGCCATCTTGGTGCCGAGCTCTCATGTGCCGTACAATGCGGGCAAGCACACTAAAACGGTATGAGGAACTGCCCGACATTGTTTTATAGCTGAAAATAGGAAAATCAAATAGTATAGTAAATTCTGATTAACAGTTGGTAGCTGTTGGCAGCATGGAGGTAGTATATATCTTGGTATTATGAGTTTAACACATTAACTATAAGTGCAAGGGAAAACTTTTCTACACTCTATAACTGCTACTAAAATAGAAAAAGTAGTACATATTATGTAATGTTTCAAAAAAAGAAAGAAGAAGACTTCTAGTCATTTTTACTTGTTAAATGGTCTACAATACGCACATAAATAAGTTAAAACCTTATATCACACAATACATCAAGGCATTTTTGTATGTGTAGTTCTAATATGTCAAATAAAATTGTTGGACCAAGAAGTCTTCACCCATTTTCTATGCCATATTATCTATATTACTTTTGATGTTAGCTTACTTGGTAGTAGAAGTTCTGGTTCGAGAACACAAGGGTATGGGTTTGTCTACTCAAAAATAACAGTTGTGCAACGAACATAGATATTTGTTCTGTCAGAGTGCTCTGAATGTATGTATACTATTAATAATTAATTAGGCCAAAAAATATGTTTATAATTAATCAGTAATACATACTTAGAGGCATCAAGCTTCGGTCCAGAACTGGCCGAGTTTGACGATGATTTAGATTTTTTCTTACTGTCATCTTTGAACTGAGAGTCATCTCGCTTCTTTTTTTCGATGCTGGAAATAATACATATTAATTAAATATTACTAAAATTAGTTACTTTGCATTTGTAAAATAAAATCATGCACAAAACTCAAATTTGTTTTTATATAAGGCTGCTATCTTGTTTAACTAAAGTAATAATAAATATTAAAATCATTATGATTGTGATGATAGAAAAACATAATAGCTTGAAATAATTTCATGACATATTATGGATCTCTTTTTACCTATATTATAATGGATATACCTACCTACATAGATACAAAAAAAAAAATGTATTTTCCCAATACTATTCAACTTGAAAATATCAAATTATAGTTATAAGAAGCAAATAGGGACAAGTTTAACCCTTAATACTTTTCTTCTAGAAAACGAGAAAGAAACCTTTATAATTAATAAGAACACAATCTGTATTAAGGGGCTTTGAATGACTATATACACTCTTTATCTATAAAACTTTATTGTGAAACTCATCTCAATAGTAATAAGGTTTAATAATTACCAAATGTTTTATTATATGTGAGTAGCTTATAATGATAAGAAAAAATACTGTTATGGGCTTCTGCATAAGTCTTTCATGATTGAGTGACCTACTGACAGATTAAGATCTAAACATGATGTAATAATCTGCTTTCAAGCTGGTGTGCAGATATATTTGTAAAGGCAATGAACTATTAACTACTACAATGAAAATTATAAGTAGGTACTGCTTAGTACGTTTTTAAAACCCTCTGTTATTAACGAAACAGATTTGTTAATTAATGCGTTGATCGGTCGCTTTCCACGAGTGGGAGCGAGAGAAAGTCATAAAGCTGACAGAAGGAAGGCACGCAGTCGGGCTTCGCGCAGCCAGCCGAGATGCCAGCGAGTAGCACAACAATCATGTAATTTACCTCGGTGTCGCAAGTGCCTTTTTCTTGAACGCCTCCCGCTCTCTAAGTAAAGCCGGATCCATTTTTCAATAGTTATTTAATCAGTGCACAACAAGTAAGTAACTTGCATTTTTATATAAAAATTGAATGTTTTTGATTACTAGTTTATCTTTGTTGCCTAAATATTATTTTCTTTTTGTCATTTTTTGACGTTGACAATTTGATATATTTTGACTTTCACCTTGCATTTTTTTAAATCTAAATTAACTTTGTTCGGTTCGTGTAAATGTACTTTGTACATTGTTGTGCTATAAAATATGTAATGTTTCTTTAAAAATCTATGCTTACTCGTATATAAATATGTATACTGCTGCAACTTCTTGTAGTGGTCGTTTGTAATATCTTGCACTGGTACTCCTCGTCTAACTTTTGGAAGAGCTTTTTCATAGGTATTTTTTTTAATTAATTACTTATTTCTTTATTATCATCCATCCGAACAATATAAAGTCAATAAAACAAAATATACCAGTTATTGCTCATTAAAAAAATAACACCTATCAAAATTGGTAACAAACGGTGACATAATGCAAAATATAACTTCTTTCCCCGTGAACTTTACCTCTTTTCATAACTATCTCTTCTACTTTATATACTTGTACTATTAGGTATGTATTCTGTGCCTTAAATAAGTGTACCTACCTGTTACCAACTAAGGTATAGATCGTTTCACGAAAGAGTTCCCTTCGTCGTCATGTTGGTAGTTACGAAACCAGTGTTGCTACTTTTTCAGAAAGATGTTTACTCGAAATTAAGGAAATTTTAATGTCACTAACGTAGATACTATTTTTTAACATCTGGTCCGAAGTATCGGCGGGAATCCAGCCGGATTGAAAATGACACCAGACCAGATTGCGGTCCCTAGTCCTATAGTTTTAATACAACTATGTATTTTACCTATATTGATATAATTGACAAGGTTGAAAAATAAAACAAATGTTTATGGTTATTTTTTATAATAATTGTGTTCAACTAATGGGCCAACACCCGAGATGTCGCTACCACCTGTATCATCATCAGAAGAAGTAACGTCACTATCGTTTCCTACTTCAATTATGAATCGGTCAATTTCTGCGTCTGCACGTACTCCATCATTGTAGTATTTGTCTTCAATATTCTTGACATGATCACATTATTTTTTCCAATCTTCTGCAGATATGCTTAAAAATGCTTCTTCTGTTATTTTAACAATTTGATTTGCTTCCTGTCCAACATTTTTTTCTGCAATTCTTCTTTTCAAAAGACTCCATATGAGCTCAATTGGGTTTAAATCACAGTGATAAGGCGGGAGCCTTACCACTTTATGACCATGTTTCTCCAGTAACGTGTCTGCTTCGTAAACAGGCGGTTCTTTATGGTCTTTAATTATTTCATAAAGCTCAGCTTTTACCATCGTTGGTAAATAAGCGAGACCTTTACTAACAATCCAGTTTTGCATCTGAGACTTCGTACTGTTCATTGGTGGTGCTTTGTTGAGTGCCACTGTATGGTAGGGAGCATTATCCATAATCACAAGCGACTGAGGAGGTAGATTCGGTAAAAGCTTTTCTTGAATCCATTTCATAAAATTTTCTCGATTCATATCATCGTGATAGTCTCCGGATTTAGACTGTGATTTAAAAATCAGCTGAGCGTTGGGTACAAAACCGGTTTCACTCCCTGCATGGACTATAATCCATCGTGGTCCTTTTGAGTCCGAAGATAAAACGCCTGCTTCTGTGTCACTCTGCCAACATTTACCTGCACAGTAAGTTGAATGAACGTAAGTTTCATCTAAATAAATGACTGGACGCTGGTCTCCTTCACGATTTTCTCGTAACTGCTTCAAATATCGACTACGCCAAGCCACAATATCGTACCTTTCCATCATAACTTTTCTTTTTGATTTACATTTTTGGAAATAAAATCCTATCTTCTTCATTATTCGCCATAAAGTAGTGCGACTTCCCTTGAAATCGATATCATTTCGCATTTCATGCAGTAATTTGGTCAGCGTAGGTAATTCTTTTCTCACAGCATAGAATTCATGTATTTTATGTCGTAATGCACAAATTTCAAAATCATCCAGCTTAATTTGTTTATCGCGCGGCCGACTCTTACCAGGCGTCGAAATTCTTGTTGAAGTACTAGCAGCTGCTTCACCTTCTTTATAAATTTGTGTGACTGTTTTTTCTGATATACCTGAAAAAATAGTTTTTATAAAAAAACTCCATAAATGTTAAAATTAACTTAATAACAAATCCACATTGTTTTATTTATTTTGTAACACAATTGTTGGAGACACATTTTAAATTCAAAAACAATATAAATAAATAAGTACAATTGCTAGTTTTATATTTGAATTCTTTCTACATATCTAAAAGTTTATGTAGTTACTATATAAAATTATAATTATTATATACATTAAGAAAAACGAGGAATAGTGATTTGACCTGCCTGGTATCCCTATTTTACTAACCTGTCATGGCGGCGACACGGCTACGAACACATTCCAAAGGGATTATTGGCGCTTTGTTCCATTTTTCACGTTCACAAAAACATTTGACTTTTAACACCATCTGTCTTTCACCACTTTTTAGTGTTTTGGGCATGTTTAGAAATTTTTTACTAATTAAAAACTTGAAAACAATTAGAGCAATGAACAATGAAACTATCTGTTTGACGTTTCGACGAACAGGGCTGCCAACATGACGACGAAGGGAACTCTTTAGTGAAACGCACTATAGAATGGATTGGTTTTGACATAAGAAATCCCTTCTACCCTACGAATAATTATTATTCGTAGCTTCTACCTCAAATAGACGTAAAAGTTTTGGCGGGAATTTGAAAAAATCATGCCGTTGCAGTGTACCTATTATTTTCCAAAACTTGTATAATTAAATGCGTTGTAATTTAATTATTAAGTAACTAGGGCATGGCCTGGACTTGACCGAGACTTATTTTGTTTGACTTTGAGTGTACTTATTTTACTTGATTTCTATGTGAGACGTGAAAATATGGACTACTTACACAATGCGTAAATGCACAAAAATAAAACTAACGCAAAATTTTGGTAACCATAGGTAACAGAAAATAAACGATCAACGAATGTTTAGCAATATACTGGTTAAATTGCTAACGTTCCTCCATTTTAATGTCGGCTAATAACAATTTCCATTCCGGCAACACTATACAGAATAGCTAATAGTACCTCATTTATATAATGTGAGATCATTAGCTATACCTACCTACACAGGTAGTTTTATTTCATGATTTACTGATCGAATTTTTAATTACACATTTCGTACCAGATAGGTACCATTAGTATGCCGCTTACCTACCGTTGATATACCTGCTGCGTGCAGCGCATGCAATAAAAAACTAGTTTCGCTCATTCTCGTGGGAGGAAAATAATATTTTGTCCATTGACTTTTTCTTTCAGTTCAGTTGATCGCTGTGGTCACAGACTCTGGACGTTCATTTATCAGGTACTTTAAAATACAGAGTGTTTGATAACTTAGGCGGTTATGAGCCATATTCATATTTAATGTTTTTAAAAAAATAAAATATGAGACTTTGTTTAACATTTCATATTGTTTAAATGGTCTTAATTCAGATTTAGGCTCAGGTTCCTCCTAAAACGCTTAAGGTGTAATTCTTTAGAAATAGTAGTTAAATAAATAATCATCGCTGTTATAGGTGTATGTTTATTGTCTTCTTCTGCGATACTTGCTTGCTGTGAATATAAATTAATTGTTCTATCTTTTTTTTATTGGGTAGTAATGGATCAACGTTTGGCCAACTTGCCTGATAATTTATATCCAACACGGACCGGACGGTGTGAGGATGGGACGAGTCGAAGTATTTTTACTTTAATCTAAAAAATATCTAGATATTTTTTCTCGATTTTACATTTGGCTCCTTATTAATAGTGGTTCTTAATAGCGAGAACCGTAACCTCCTATTGGCTTAGTACCACCTTTCTGCATAACCCTGTATGATTGTATTTTTGCCGCAGATCATGTGGCTGCAGAGACTCTACACCATTCCGGTAGCGTTGCTGTTGATATGGTAAGCACCTACTTATTTTATTTTATCTGAACTTGTAGTCGATAACTAATCTATAACTACTTACCTACTTATAATTAAAAACAGCATCAATCTGTGTGCAAGTCTGATTTTAGTGAGTTAATGTTCAAATATTTACACCTTGGATTGATTAATCAGTAGCTACTGATTTATATCGCGTTGTGAATTCGATGTACAGACTAATTTACCCCATTTGGTGTTTGACTGTGCATTTTGAAACTTACGGCACGGCCCTAGAACTGATCGATTTTGTTCACCAGCATTTTTGCGTTTAGATATATATAGTTCGGTGACTTAGTAGACGCCGAACATATTAGGTGTAAAAAAATTCAAACTTTAAAATAGTTTTTGTAAGAATCACTTGAATTTAGAGATCAGAGCTGTAGGAAACTATAGGTAAATAGCGTGGCTGGATTTTAATCGAGACTTACCAACTGAACAATAAAGGCGTGCTTGCAAATGTTTGTAAATTGAATTCTGCTTATTTTACTATTCTAAGCTAATTGCTTTAAGAACTAGTAACACTTTAACTATACTATATTACAAAAAATATTAAAAACGTTTGTTTTCTGTTTGTAATTTTAAAATAATGAAACTTGCTTTGCTGATATACCTAGGTACATTTAGTTAAATATTTAACAATAATACATATTTTTTATATATTTAATATATATATTTATATACTTGTATATATTTATTGAAAACACCAAAGTTACAAGCCAAAATTCCATAGTATTCAAATTAATAATTAAATATGCCATAAACACTGATAACAAGTCAATAAAAAAAGAAAAAACAAAAATGCAAATATTTATAATCATACAAATATGCATAAGATTATTATTTATAAATATGATCTATTTATAGAATATCAATAAACGATTTACAGCTGGTGTACTTGATTTGGGACATGTTCCGATCCAAAGCTGAATCGCTGAAGTGCAAACCAGCTTATAACTAGTAGGTACCTGAATGAAAGAAACCAGGCTATCGTCGGAACAAAATATAAAAAAAAAAACAGATTTGTACCATACACTGACTTCGCTTCGCTCGGCCAGCGCCTGTGTCACACAAGAAACGCCTTTGCACGCAATTTTTATATGTTATATTTTTGCAAGTAGACTTACCTACTCACCTTTATTTCTTGCGATACCTAAGTTACATAAAATTCTATTGTATGTATCAAATCTTAAAATGAAATCTATGTTAGTGTTATTTCTTTGCGCAATAAAATTTATAAGTAAGCAACGTAATCTTAGTCGTTCGACAAAACTTTGAATGTCATGGCCTAATTTTGGGGTGTCCATATTGGTTCGTATAATATTTAAAATCCTATTTCATAGTGGCATACCCTTGTTTGTCCTACGCATCAACACAAATAGCAATAGTGATGTAATTTCGTAGCCATAGTATTTTTCCTCATAACAATAGGTCTAAATAGGATAATTAAAGCATGGGTACATAAATTTGTGAGTACAATAAACATGTTCGCGGCTTACGGGTGGCCATAGGGCCAGCGGCAGCCTTAGCTGTTGCGAGGCCCGGGGCGACAGATCAATGTGAGACCCTTTTTCTTTGAGTCTGTTTAAATAAAAAAATTGTTGAAGTGCTCGAGTGGCCGTGACATGCTTGCACTAATAATAATGGTGGGTTTTATAATAACGGGGGTTTTGTTAAGTGCGAGGCACGAGATACACATACATATATGGTAAAGACTTTTTCTACGAGGACGCGAAACCCCTGCAAGAGCGAGGCCTCGGGCGGTTGCTCTGCTTGCCACCCCCTAAAGCCGCCACTGCCTAGGCTAGGGCAACCCCGCCGCACCTTAACCTAATGCCATATCATACCTATTACAGGGCCAGAAACAAATGATTGAAATAACAACAAACGTGACGTAAGAAAAAAAGAACGAGAGTTTGGCTTAGTGTAGCTTGTAGGTAGCTTAGCTGTGTGAATTGATCAGAATCTTTTTTTAATGTAAAAGTAGTGAGGCGAATGAGACGTCCTCCTCATGGTAAGAGATGACGCCTATCCATGACCATTGCAGCGATAGAGATAACTTTGAGTAACAAAACAAAGTCCAGGGTATCGCTGATTTGGCGCTCATTACTTTGAGACATTAGAAATAATTATTAACAATTATTTTTAATTGGTTCTCAATTTAGATTCAGACAGTGACGTTTTTCATAGATTAGAAAAGTTACCTAATTGTAACGTTACAGAAACCAACATCTAAACCGCTATTCACGGAAATGGTAATAGAATGTAGGTACAGTGAACCCCGGCACGGATCGCGTGAGAAAGTAGCGGTTGGCAGTAGGCCTGGCGTGTACTTTAATTGATTTATTGACGTCGCCTCGGGTATTTCACTAAACTGGTGTGGTCTAGATATAATTTTTTTGTAGTCTGTCGGTCTAGGTTACACCTAGTTTTTTACATTTTCAAATGAAGAGTAAAATTTTTCTTATCACAGAAACAGACCTAATGAAACTTCTTATAAAAACTCTTAAAATACAACAATGCAGTGATGCCCAAGACAATGTTTTACATTTCAAGTTTTTGGTACCGCTGCTATAATCATGACTAGGCGTCATCACTAACCAACACAAAACCGTCTTAACTTTACTTAGTGTTATTCGTGATTCCCTAATCCTTGAAAGTATAAGATCTGTTAAATGACACGGTTATTGTCATCACGTACAGAAACAGACGAAAGATTTCAGTGTTAGTAATAGATGACTTCTGTCGTGGGACTCGATTAAATCTTACTTTGTGTGCCTTGAAAATATCAAAATACTTGACCCAGTGTCAAGTATTTTGATATTTGTGCACAAAGTGCGACGCTAAAAAGTAAAAAAAGAAAGACTAGATACACGAATGAGTTATCTGAACATAAATCTTTTTTAATTGTTTGGCAACACACCCAACCTAAAAAAGAACTGGGTTTCAAATGAGGCTGCCGGAACACGCCGTCAGGTGTTCGGGTGGTAGCTAGCTAGACGAAAGTACCACCATGCTATGGAGTCCTCATAATGTTTTCCATCATCGGCAGCTTAAGCTCACTGTTGGGATTTGAACCCACGCCCTTTGCCGTGTGAACCGACGGCGCTAACCACTGCGCTATCATCGCTACAAATCATCTATCATCATCGCATCTTTGCCACTTGCTAATACGCTGAGCTATGTCTGTGATTTTAGTTCTCTAGTAAATTACTTCGTTCCGGATACGATCCCTCAGAGAAATAACAAATCGCTGAGTGACTTTGAACTTACGGACCATTCCCGTGTTCACGTTTCGCCTCCGAAGGGCATGAGCTCAGAGCCTAGTATACTAAGCTCTGTGCTCATGAGTCATGACAAGTGGATCGCACTGATTAAAGATTTTTGTCTTGAGACTTTTTATCTGGATGACGAGAAGACTTGACGTAGTATTCCGAATGCTTGCGAACAAAGGTTATATATAGGATGTGGTTACACCCCTGATATAATTTGGTACTATTTAAAAATGTTCCATTTATCTCCTTCACGATATCGTAACTCGACAGTAAAGTCAAGTGACACTTGAAGGCGAACCGTGAGCTATTCTTTGCTTTGTGGCGATAAGTGGTACGTTTATGGTAGGTATTCGTGGAAGTCGTTATGATTATGATGTAAATGTGTAGAAATGGCAACCATAGAAAATAAAATAATGTCGTTAGTCCTTAACTTACATACGGTTAAACATAGCCTTGATGCCAAACTATGTACACTAAAAAGTGGTATGAATTTGATTTTCATTTATTATTATTAGCTTACGCCCACGACTTCGTCCGCGTTGAGTTAATAATTATCCCTTTCCCTGGTATGAAATATACTTTACGATCTAATACATACCTACCAAATATACATATAGATTTCATAAAAATCGGTCTAACCACAAACACCGTTAATTATACTTCCATAGATATTCTGCCGCCAAGCAGTAGTGTGCAAACATTACTGTGTTCCGGTTTGAAGGGTACTGCAGCTAGCGAAATTACTGGGCTGTTGAGACTAACCATGTAGTCTCAAAGTAATAAGTGCCAAAGCAGCGATTTGTTTTGTAACTCAAAGTTCTGTGTATCGCTGCAGTGGTCATGGACAGGCGTTGTCTCTTAACATCAGGAGAGCGCCTCGATCATCTTATTACTTTTACAAAAAAAAAAATTTTTTTTTTAAAGGACTTTTTGTCATGGAGGTTTCCTCACGAAGTTTACCTTCACCGTTTGAAGTTATCGATAATACACACATAACTTAGTGAAGATGACCCAAGAATGGCAGACAGACGGTGTCCCAGCTACTAAACCGAAACTGAATACCGGCGATGATGATTTTCGACGATGCCGCATCCACCATTTTGTGAGAAATATAAAAATTTGGTCGCAATCTTACCTGATGTTCAGTGAAGATGCGATCTACGATGGAGCACACTAGAAGATACCGATTCATTTTCGACTTGAAGACGCCAAGACTGTATGAGTACATACATAATTATATTAGGGGACGCCCACTCGAGTAACATATTCCACGCTTTAGCCGTTCGAACAAATCGCTTCGTACGGGTTTTTGGAACGTCAACCATGAAACGATGTCACTTTTATAAGTCTAAGAAAGTTGCGAAAATGTTATGGTAATTTTTCGATGTTTTGAAGGATCCTTTTTGTTGTATCAGTGTGACGGACGCGGCTGACGACGTCACCCCGTGGCGCTGGTCCTGCGAAGACCGGAAATGTGTGAAGATCCGCAATGATGCTCAGAGCACGGACCCCGTGCTCAGTTTGGAGGCGTGCAAGATGTTCTGCAATGAATATGGTAACGTCTAGTGTTGGCAGAGGGAGAGAAAAATATAGAGATATATTACATGTATTACATTTCATATTGGAATTTGTTCTTTCTTTCTCTGTAGGTACATAGGTACATTTGCGCGGTCGGTTCGCACGTCGAAGGGCGTGGGTTCAAATCCCAACAATGAACTTGAGCTGCCGGTAAAGGAAAATAATAAGAAGAAGAAATAGATAGATAACATTTTCCATTTTCATTTTCACTTGAACTAGCTAGCTAGTTCAAGTTGAAAATCTGCCGCCAAGCACCTAACGGTGTGTTCCGGCTGCCTCACCTCACTTGAGAGTCAGTTCTATTCCAGGCTAGGTTAGTGTGCTTTACCATCTTCGACCACACCGTCACATAACATAAGGTGAGTTGTGGTTAAACACCTAGTTTGTTAACCATAGAAAAACAGTTGGTTTTCTATACCAATAAGTATGTTCAATTTTAAATTTGGCACAAAACAAATTATCTATTTAGGTTGTTACAGCCACTTGTGATAAAATTCGCGAGGGAACATTGATAAGCCCATAATAGCAAAAATATTGACACAATACTCGTAGTATTAGGTTTCGCTTTTATATAATGTCTGTATTATTATTTTATCTCATCTTGTCCCACTGCTGGGTAAAGGACTCCCCTTTTCTATGCATCTCTCATCGTCGCTATTGACGTCCAATCCTTATCGTGAGCATCGAGCTCATCTTTCCACCGTCTTCTAGGCTGGCCTTGTGGTCGTTTAACCTCGCAGTCGGTGGTGCTTTTTGCCCTTAGAGGGAAGAATGAAAACATCGTGAGGAAAATTATCAAGTTGAGTTGAATGTGTTCTAACAGTCACTCGAGAGCCAGCTCCATTCCAAGCTAGGTGTGCGTTACCATTTTTGATCACACTGTCACTTAACACCAGATGAGCTGTGGTCAAACACTTAACTGGTCTACTTACCTACCTTGAGTTAGGTTTTATCATAGCTGTGAAAGTATGTAAAATTCTTAATTAATACATAGCATGTGGTTATGACCTGTACATACCAACCTAACTACAATTAAAAAAATACCTTAAATTATACTATTTACAAAATGTATACAAAAAACCTAAAGTTTCAACCCCAAAGACATTCAAAGCATAATATGGGGTTAATAGTCATAATTCCTTTGTTCTAGGTCTGCTGTGGCCAAAACCAACTGGTGATGCCGATCTAGGCAACTTCTTGTCCAAAGTCAACATCGATGCAATCGACGTCAAAATCGTCAACGAAGGTCGATCTGACAGCCTCCTGAATGCCGCTGGAAATGTATTAAACTTTACTTTTTTTTAAACTATTTTACCGGGTCGTGCACAAAATACTAATAATAAATAAATAAATATCATAGGACATTACACACAGCGCCATCTGACCCCAAACTAAGCAGAGCTTGTGCTATGGAAGTCAGATAACTGATAGAATACTTAAATACTTTTTTTTTTTGTAAATACATACTTATAATACATATACAGTACTATGAAATACGTTTTGTTTAAACAAAACAATTGTTATTGTATTTAAACTATCTAGGCAGCCCCTGACGGATATTCTTTGGGGTTTTTATTAGGTTTATATAAAATTTTAAGTCGGGGGTTTTTAAATTATTTTATCCTTTTTCAATTACTTTCAAACCATCGTGGGATTTTTCAAAATTTTTAATTTTTCACTAACTTTAAAAAAGGAGGTTCTCAATTTGATTGTATTTTTTAAGTAGGTACCTCAGAATTGCGTCTTTTATGTACCGATTTAGAAAATCTGTTTTATTTGGAAGGATTTTCTGGTTGGTCCTATAGATATAAATTTCATCAAATTTACTGTAACTGTAATTACTGGGCTGTTGAGACTAACCATCGAAAATCTCAAAGTAATGAGCGCCAAACCAGCGATGCCCCGGACTTTGTTTTGCAACTCAAAGTTCTGTGTATTGATGCAACGGTCATGGGCATGCGTTATCTCTTACCATCAGGAGAGCGTATCGTACGTCACATTACTTTTGTATATTAAAAAAAACCTACTTTCTGGTTTCATCATCATCTGAGCTCCGTAATGTAGGAATATAACTAAAATTTGTAATTTTTTGTAAATGTAACTTTTTTTTGTAATAATTGTAATGATATCTTTTTTTGTAGCGTTTCAAAAGCACAGTCGCACAATCAGTACCAAATGGAATACAACCCAAAGCAAAAGGAAAATCAGTCTCGGTGCTTTTAGTAAACAAAAATCCGGACTTGAAAGGTAAGCTAATAATACCTAAATAATAATTTAAAATGAGATCGGATTTTCGTTTTAGCATTATTAATTTGGGATGTTATTGACCTGCGTACCCATATAAATATCATCAGTTTATGGTGACATTTATCCCTTTATTTAATTGAAATAAGCTATTAATGTTTTCTTAATAAGTATGTGTTTTCATTAGAGGATAACCTCTTAAGGTTTCTTCGGCGCAATGTGTGTTTGCTTTAATGTATTTTCATGTTAGCTGTTTATATGAATTCTTAGGTAAGCTTTTTACCTGACTGCCAAGGAAGGGTTACGATTTTCAAGTGTATCTTGCATGTAAATTTCTTTATTACCTCGTATCTTCCAAACGAATCGATGGATTTTGAAAGTAAAGTGAAAAAAAACAATATGGTGGATTTTTGTTCGCAGTTGGGTTTTAGATTTAGATTTAGCTTGTAATTTAGCTTAATTATATTGAGACTCAGATTATTATTTATTCACCTTATTACAGAGTTTCGTTATACTAAGTAAGTCAACTCAATACAGTTTGTACAAAAAAATAAAAATTATTGTATTAGACAAATAAAATTAAAATGACATAAAATAACAAGAGAATGTCATATTGAGTTAATTAAATAATAAATTAAGATAAATGTACATTACGAATAACATTAGTCAAAACACATGCAAACGATTGTTCATAACTCTGAGTTCTATTCGATGTTTATACCTAATAGTAGACTACAATAGTCGATGACAAAGTGACATTCGATTACGTACGATACTGACTGACGATACATCAGATGGAGAGCTTATGTCAATCCCGTACATTTTTGGGTTTTCTATTAGCGTTATCACTAATCGAATGTTACTTTGTCTAGATTCTTAGGCATTATAGCGATAATAGCTCAGTAGTTAGCGTGATCAGTTCATGTGTCGAAGGGCGTGGGTCCAAATCGCAATCATGAGTTTGAGTTTGCCAGTAAAGAATAATGTGGTAACTTTATAGTACTCGGTTAGCTAGCCTCAAGTTGAAAAGCTGTCGCCAAGCACTTAACGGTGTGTTCCGGCAACCTTATTTGATGGCCAGTTCCATTCCAGGTTAGGAAGGTCCACCATAATGAACCACGCCGTTATTCGTTCACTTAACATCAGATCAGCTGTGGTCAAACGCCTAGTTAGGCAATCATAAAAAAATTACGAGAGATCATTGTCCTTGTCCTGTAGAATGACATAACAGGTACCTACCGGTGTACCGGTTTATTTGCTGTTCTTACGAACAAATCATCTCCTTAACTGCCTATAATGTAGATTTTCCGGTTTTAGTGTACATTTTTGTCTAAAATATGTTATAAACGCATATTATAAGTAGAATCGTTACGAACGTAAATAACATCGAATTCTGTCGTTTTACACGTACTCGTATACATGTATAGATTCAATCAGTAGGTATAACTTTGGTAAAAGAAATAAAAAAAAATATTTTGTCAACCATTAAATCTTTTTCTTCTCTAGTTTTTATCTTGGACAGCTAACGTGATCATGTTTTTTTCTCTCTAAGTACATATATAATTTAAATATGTTTTCTTGCTTAGAACTCATAATTTTCGAAATCTGGGACCACATAGCTCCTTTATTGGAAAAAATAGACAAAGTCATCGTGATTTTGTATTAGTCTCTTCAAAACTTCAACATTTGTTTTTGGATAGGACTTTTTAAACCTGGGACCACATTTATTTTAGAAAATTAGCATGAAATCGGGTAATAGTTTCGACCCATTGGTTAGAAAGGTAGCTAAAGGAATAATTATGTAGCTGTTTTAGCTGGCTTAGCTGTCGTAGACATAAAGGTACACAGCAGAGAGTGACATTTCCATAAATGAATAAGCAATTAGCGTCCTCAATCTTTGCAATAAAATGACTATATGACCGTGACAATCTTCAAGATCAAAAGATCCACCTAGACACAAGTTTTAACTTGAACTCCCGGAGTTTAATTAGTATTGTTCTATAGTACCTACATATGTATTTATGTAAGTATATTATTATTATGTATATGTTTATAAATGAATAGTTACATTTTTAAGTTAATGTAAATTTGGTAATTTTCCTTTTTCAATTTTATTTTTACTGGGCTGTTTATTTTTACAAAGTAATGAGCGCCAAAACAGCGATGCCCTGGACTTTGTTTTGTTACTCAAGAGTTCTGTGTATCGCTGTAGGTAATGGTCATGGACAACCGTTATCTCTTACAATCAGGAGAGCGTCACGTTGGTCTCATAATTTTTTAAATAAAAATAAAAAATGCAACCAAGAATGGAAAACACGTTACTGATACACGTACAAGTACATATGTAATTGCGAACGCGCGCAAATTACAAGCAGGCACGTCCTGTGCCATGGAGAGGCCTTGGCCGGCCTTGCCGAATTTGGAGCCCACACCTATAATTTAGGTTAATCTATTTATTTAGGAGTGTATGCTCCATTCTGTATACGTAGTATATAAATTCACCGGGCAAACAACTAGAATACAATTACGAAACCTATCAACAGGCATGCGATTTATAGTATATAAACTATATGTGTGCCAAATTTCATTCAAGTTTGTTCAGCCGTTTTTGCGTGATTGAGTAACAAACATCCAAACATACAAACTATCAGCTTTATAATATTAGTAAGATTAACGACCTTAATTATATCTACATACTTACTCAAAATGTAGAGATCGACGACAGTGCAAATTAATAAATATCGTCAGACATTTCGCACAGCGCTATAATTATATCTTCAAACTAAGCAAAGCTTGTACTATGGGTACTAAATAACTGAAAAATAAATATATTTTTTTGTAAATACATACTGTAGTACACCCAGACACAGAACGTACGAACGTTTACAGTTTGGGGCTAGGTGGAAATGTGATATATCCTAACAAATTTATTTTTATTTCTGTTATAAGGCATTGCAAAGTTGCTATTCAAAGATAAGGAAGGCTTCATCATAATCATTATCCAAAATGATGATGAAGTTTGTTATCGTCTCGTATGGATGTGATTAGCTAAGCAAAATAAGTATGAAATTAAAAACAATGATCCACGTTTCACCTCTACCTTCAACCAATCAACGATCGCCGGTATTGCACTACCTAATTAAAAGAGATCGCTCAGATTTTTAATTTGTTTGACCGGTCCCTTGCGTCTATGGAGCGGCATAAACAATAAAAAAACAAAAACTCTTTTTATTCCAGAATTCTCTTTAGATTTGGATGAGAGTTACAGCATAAGGGTGACCCCGGCGTCGAGCGACCGCATCAATGCGACCATCACCGGCAATACGTTCTTCGGTGTCAGGCACGGCCTGGAGACACTCGCACAGCTGATCGTCTATGATGACATCAGGAACAATATCCTAGTAAGAACCGACAAGAAACTCGTTTCTAAGCTGCTTAAATATAGATTGAAATGATCATAGTACTTTTTTTTCTACGTAGGCTATAATTTTTTATCAGTCCGTCATGTCTGCATTTGTAATTTTCAAGTAGATAATGGCGTCATCATCGAAGCATATAATTGTGTTCTACCTCTTTCTAACTCCGTCTTTATCTTACTTATTCCCCATTTGACTAAAATGATCTAAGATCATTCTACAATTTTTCTCTGCTTTTTTTAGTTCTTTTACAATAGCAAAACTGTTGAGACTTTTCTATCTACTTCAAGTCATGCTTTGGACATTGTTGATTTTCTATGGGTGACCTCGTTATCTGGCATCCGCTTACGGTCTATTCCAGTTTGCGTTGTGCTGTGGCTCCTTGCCAAACAATTGTGATATATACATAAACGCATCACTTAGTACTTTTAGTTTGATGTTTTGTTTTGCGTAATAGTGAGCTGAAATGATTTTAGCTCTACAATAGTGGCACCCACGTATGATAGATACTAATGTTTATTATGTGGGAGGTAACATTGAACCTGATCAATCTTGTCGTGGCTATGCATGATACATCTTTTATAAAAGTAACAAAAAACGCGGGTCGTAATGTATGTACAAAGGCTGTTGCATTACCATAGTCGGTTAGCGGTTTTGTGTCGTTTTGTCGCCAACCAAACCAGTTTGCGTTTACAATAATAAACAACCGGTCAGGATCATTGCTCTCAAGATTTGCATATTCAGGATCATCGGAACGGTCACAGGTTTTTAGTGTTACATAGTGAATTGGCTAACAGCGTTTCTGTCAGAATTCATTATTTCAGAGAAATATTTTATCGAAATTTGGTATACGCACAGATTATTATATGTGCTAAGTATTGAAATCATCATTATCCACCTGTTATAGTCACCTGTTATACACTGCCGGACATAAGCCTCTTCTGAGATACGCTTCTCAGTTACTTTTTCGAATTTTAGCTTTCCGCGACAAAGTCGAAGCAATTTATTCATCCACAAATATAGATATACTAAATTTTTATAAATATATAAAAGAATAGTTGTCTTACGGATGTGGTGACTGCATCTCAAGAACCACTCCATCATTCTTATGGTGTTTTATTCTTATCATGAAAATCGAAATTCATATGACGTAAACCTTTAGTTTAAATAAAATGCAGTTTTTGTCGTGTTTCAAGATAAGAATCGTGTACTACAAGTGGATACAGCAAAATGAGAGTTCTTTAGTTTGCAGCGAAAACTTAAATTCTCGTTGTTCACACGGGACAACAAGATGAGGATAGTATTCTATATGTATAAAAAAATAGTTTTTACTTTTATGGAATTCCTGCAATAATGAAAATTAAAGAATTTGTAAGTTTTATCTCTGATTTATCAGGTTCGCCCAATATCTTTATTTGAAATGTTTACCGATATAAATGCATTTCATAAGTCTATCTGATTGAAGGTCAATGGCAATTTTCGCTCAATTTATGTTGAGATTATTCTATCTGACAATTCCCTCAAAACTAGTTTAGTGTTTGTGACATTCACCTTCTTGCAATTAGAAAACGTGTTTGATAATTTGTAGCTTAGCTATTTCTATTAAACCTTTGTGTTTTGGATTGGGAGTCTTTTAACTTCTTTAAAACATTCTTAACTTAGCGTTTTTTAAAATTTTTTGTTTTATGGTTGACAGGCTAGGTGTTTGACCACAGCTCATCTGATGTTAAGTGAAGGTGTGATCGAAGATGGTATGAGAGAAGAATGAGAAATTCGTTATGAGAATGAATGAATTTAGTTCAATAATCAAATAAAGTTTTCTTAAATCCAACAATGAGTGACGGAAGTCTTTTTAGGTAACAGCAAAAAAAAAATTAGTGAATGGATGTAGCGCTTTGTTATTTAATCAACTTTAACGTTTATCGCGACTTGTATAGGCTTATTATTAAAACGTATAGCATAGGTGCTAAAACATTTTTGTATTCAAACGTGGATCTCACATTTGATATTTAGAATTTCCTTATATGTCTTGAGATTATTTTTGTTTTATTTCAGATCGTCCGTGATGTCACCATCAACGACAAACCGGTATATCCGTACAGAGGAATCTTATTGGACACAGCAAGGAACTTTTATAGCATCGAGTCTATCAAGAGAACTATTGGTAGGTATATTTCTGAACATAATTTATGTTTAAAATGTTGTATATAATCGCCAACTGCTACAATATGCTATAGTTAACATGATTTGAAAAATAGTCGATACTGTACCTTGATTTAGTTTATATGTATTATTTTACTATTTTATTATATTCGGAAATTAACTTATGTATTTTGCCGTTCCATAAATTTACCTCAAAAACGGTCAGGACCGTCATGGCGGCTGCATAACTCTTGACGTGTAAAACAATTGTATCATTATGGCAGTTGTTCATCGAAAATGTCAATAATAGCAATGGCGTTTCGCACAGTGTGACATCACACTCTATTTCGTGTTCATGGTCACGTGACTGAATGACTAATTTTTGCCGTATTTATTTTGCAAAAATATCTATAATCTTCGTTTCTTATAATAAATATTAAGCATTTTATTGAAATTATACATACAATTCAATTATTATTATGCATTGTCAAATTAAAAAACTCTAAGTACTTACTACCTAAAATTTGGTTTCCAACAGATGCGATGGCCGCCGTAAAGTTAAACACGTTTCATTGGCATATTACGGACAGCCAGAGTTTCCCGTTCGTGTCGGAGAGGAGGCCTAATCTATCCAAACTTGGAGCTCTGACACCTCAAAAGGTACGATATCACTAAAACTATATGTATAATTATGAATATACGTAATAATGCAAAAATAACAATTAAAAAAACTAGTAGCCTCGTTTCAGTGACAATTTTTTTGATCTTTGACATCGCCATCATTATATAATGTAGATACATCAAATGAAAAATTAAACTCTTAGGGCCGCCTTACACGTTCAATCATGATCACGATCCGCGATCATGATTTCAAAATTTCTAGATATTATGCGATCCGGAGCATCAGTCCGTCAATCCGCTTCGTACACGATCAGTTTGGATCGCGATCATTGATCGCGGATCGCGGATCGCGGATCGCGCGCTACGTGTACGGGCTGCCTTAGAAGATTCAGTGTAGATCTTCTAAGAGTAAACTGCTGCTGGATGTCTTTAACCGCTATCAAAATGTGGTCACAGATAAATAATTGTCTTGTAACCAGTTCCTGCTATTTTAGTAAGCAGGTAAAGGATTCATCGACGAGTTTTAGTTTAGTCATTATCTTATGTTAATCTATTTATTGCTTTTACATAATATTTATGCCCACTATCAGTATGCAAATAACAATATTTACACTAGTGGGTAAACATACATTACACATGGCACACTACATTCATGAATTAGAAATAACACAATAAGATGCTTCAGAATACTAGCTATGTTACTGCCCTGTTAGCTCATTTGGTAAAATATCTGCTTCAAAATCTGTAGGGCGTGGACTCGATTCCCACCGGGACGAACATTTATGTGACGATACATGATTCTTCTGTGTCTGGGTGTTCTGTATGTATGTATGTATGTATTTACAAAATAAACAGTGTAGAAGTATTTTATCAGTAATCTGGTTCCCATAGTACAAACTTTGCTTAGTTTTGGGCTAGACGCTGTGTGTAGGGTCATAGCGTTATACATCTTTAACCCCCACAGAGTGAAATGTCTTATGATAAGTAACTAATTTCTATAAAATACCGAGAAGTAAGTTTTCTTGCCAAATATCTTGATAAATAGCTCGCAGAAACCCTGATAGTCTGGAAAAGCTGATGGTAATTGGTCAGGTCGACGGGAAAAGACCGCGCGGTCGCTCACCTACCCGTTGGTCAGACCTAATAAAAACGATCACTGGCCTACCAATTACTAAAGCCATTAAGACCGCTGAGGACAGAAACACGTGGAGGAGCATGCTAAGCCGAGTGCAATAAACACTAGACACGACCTTCAGTAATGAAGATGACGACTAAGAAGAAGAAGAAACCTTTTGAGTCTGTCGAATAACTAACTGTTTTGTATTTATCTACAGATTTACACGAAGGAACAGATCCGTGAGGTGGTAGAGTTTGGTTTGGTGCGCGGAGTGCGAGTTATGCCGGAGTTTGACGCACCCGCGCACGTCGGTGAAGGTTGGCAGGACACTGACCTAACAGTGTGCTTCAAGGTAGAAAACTAGGACCTTTATTTTATTTATTCGTTTACAATTTAGAACCTAGTGTACTTATGTTAAAAGGTAGTTATTTACTTTTACTTGATGGTAGATCTCTTAAGGTCATCTAGGTAGGTACCACTGCAGTGCCAGATTTTCTCCCGCTAAGCAGCTAACTTAACTTTACTATGTTCCGGTTTTAAGGGTCCAGGGCAAGCGAAATTACAGGACTAACCATCGAAAGTCACAAAGTAATGAGTGCCAAAGCGGCGATGCCCCGGACTTTGTTTTGCTATTCAAGGTTCTGTGTATCGCTGCTATGGTCATGGCCATGCGCTCACTTACCATCAGGAGAGCGTCTTGCTCGACTAATTACTTTTAGATAAAACCATCTTTTTTATTTTATTTTTGGTGAATGTTTCGATACCGCTCAAAATGCGAATTAGTTTTTACTTATATGAAGTGTTTGATTCACCTGATATTGAGTAATAGTGTCGTCGAAGATGCCGAAACACAACTAGCTTAGAATGAAAGTGGCTCTCAAGTGAGGCTGCCGGAACACACCGTTAGGTGCTTGGCGACAGATTTTCAACTTGAGAGTGGTAGCTAGCCAGCCGAGTACTAGAAAGTACCTACCACCACGCTATGGTTTCCTCACGAAGTTCTCCTTCACCGACAGCTCAAGCTTAGGTTTAAATCCACGTCTTTCGGATTATTTTTTTATGGTGGTTAGGCTAGGTGTTTGAGCACAGCTAACCTGATATTAAGTGACGGTGGGGTCGAAGATGGTAAAGCACACCTACCCTGGAATGGAATGTGAACCTACAGCTATCATCACTATAACTAATAGTTAACTAATATTTTGTTTTTAGGCTGAACCATGGGCAACATACTGCGTGGAACCTCCGTGCGGTCAACTCAACCCCATAAAGGAAGAGCTATACGATTACTTAGCAGATATTTATCAGGATATGTCTGGTGAGGGTCTACATATTTAAGTTATTATTTTTAACCGTCTTCAAATAAGTAGGAAGTCCTCAATTAGTCCGATTTATTTTATATATGTTCCCCGATTATACGAAGACACCTGAACCGATTCCAGAAATTATTTTTTTATTTATAAGGGTTATACTTCCCAGATGGTCCCAATGACACTAAGTCAGGATCTGATTATATGATCCCAGTAAAATCGAGGGCAACCCTCAAACTATATAGGGTCGCATAATATGTTTTACATATGTACCTACTTTCTAAAACTGTACAAGTATTTTTACGTCTGGTATTCATCATCTCATGTTGGTGAGCTGATGTTGGAAAATATAACTCCTTAACAATAAAAAGTTTGTGGATAATTATTTATATACTTAGTACATATATACAGATTGGTCTCCATAAAGATTTCATAATTGATTCAATAGTTTTAAACCTAACATCTAGCCGTGTTTGGGCTTAGGGTCATGGAGTCGGTATTTTTTAAATTTATTTTATATATGCTTGTAGCTCACACTATAATTGTTGATGAGCCCACGAGAAAGATAACATTTAATCATATTTCTCGTAAACAGACATCTTCCAGCCGGACATGTTCCACATGGGAGGCGACGAAGTGAGCGAGCGCTGCTGGAATTCCTCGCAAGAAATTCAACAGTTCATGGTTCAAAACCGTTGGGATCTCGATAAAGCTAGCTTCCTCAAGCTCTGGAACTACTTCCAAATGAAGGCCCAGGATAAGGCTTACAAGGTAGATATATTTTCTTAACGATCACACTGATACATATTTTGAGCATTATGCTGAGGTGAGCCCCTATTTTGTAACTTTTATCTGTCTCTGTTTGTTTGTTTTTGTTTTTATGCTTGTTACAAAATTAAACGTTGTTCTTTCTTTCTTGATCGTAAATCTAAAACATTGGTTTAACTACCTAATTTAATTTTGTAGCGATGATAGCTTAGTGGTTAGTGCGGTTGGTTTAAATGAAGGGCGTAGTTTCAATTCCCAAGCTGCCGGTAAAGGAAAACCATAGCATGGTGGTAGGGTACTTTATAGGACTCGGCTGGCTAGCTACCACCCTCAAGTTGAAACACCTGTATTCCGGTTTGAAGGGTACTAGGGTGAAATTACTGGGCTGTTGAGACTAACCATCGAAAGTCTCAAAGTAATGAGCGCTAAAGCAGTGATGCTCTGGACTTTGTTTTGTTACTCAAAGTTCTGTGTATCGCTGCGATGGTCATGGACAGGCGTAATCTCTTACCATCAGGAGAGCGTCTCGTTCGTCTCATTATTTTACACATAAAAAAAATCACTAACGGTGTGTTCCGACAGCTTTACTTTTTTCCCATTATTTGTCATGTATTGTAGATTTTTAAAATTAAATTTAAATTAGATAACAAAATTTTGGAAATAAATTAACTTAATGTAAGCATTCCTTATGTTTGGAGGCAGACGGCGCCAAGCCTGTGACGTGATTAGACGTTTTTTTTTTTAATTGTCTTTTTTAGAATACTAGGTATAAATAAAGAATCAAAGTAAATAAATATAGCTTTACTTTAGATCCATTCTGAGCTCGGTGTACTTACTATATTCAACCACACCGTCACTTATCATCAGGTGACAAAAGTAAAAAACTTTTAATCTTTTTTTTTTGTAGTGTTTAGTCAAACAAGACTATGCCACCCTCATTGGTCTATAACAAATTTTTCTTATGTCCTAGGCTTATTATTAATACTGGTGATGCGGAACAGTATTCTGGCCTCTTCCGATAAGGGATTAGCCAGTACACTGCTACACCACCCTACATCCTTCAAGTTGATACTGGTTTTTGACAAAAAATCATATCGCTCAGCCTCGGTCCGGGCACACTCCGCTATGACATGAAATGCGTCTTCGACCACTCCGCACTGGAATTCTTATGATGATAAAATGTTTTGGGTTTAATGTTTGCGTAGTGTGCATTGTTTGAGTAACGTTCCGTTTTATTACAGGCATTCGGAAAGAAACTTCCTCTCATTTTATGGACAAGCACGTTGACAGAATTCACACATGTCGACAATTTCTTGGATAAAGACGAGTACATAATTCAGGTGAGTAATTTATGAACTTCCTATCGAGACAAGCAAGATCAATTTTCAAGAGTCGAAAAGTTTGTATTTCCATACTTTGTTTGTTTTGTTGTTGACCATCATAAGAAAAAAATCATGATAAAGATTTTACACGTTTATCGGCTTTTGCTTTGCTTTCACTTTTAAATTTACCCTCAATTGCACTTTTTTTTTGTTTGACAGGCTATGTGTTTTGACCACAGTTCACCTGATGTTAAGTGAAGGTGTGGTCGAAGATAGTAAAGCACACCCGGCCTGGAATGGAACTGGACATGTTTTTCTAATTTTTTCTTTGTCGATCTATTTTTCTTTTTATACAGTTAATGTAACTAGCATTGCTGTGTTCCTTACAGGTGTGGACCACCGGCACCGACCCTCAAATCAAGGGCCTCCTCAGCAAAGGCTACCGTTTAATCATATCTAACTATGATGCCCTGTACTTCGACTGCGGATTCGGTGCTTGGGTTGGCGCTGGTTAGTATTCCCTTATAATAGAATCAAAAGTTGAGTTTCTTGATTTGTAATTTTGCTGCATTGTCCAAGACTATCCTAAAAGTAAAGTGTTAACACCGAAGGATACTTTTCGTTTCATCTTAAATTCAAGTATAATTCTTAATTTAATATACTTTCAACAAACGAACAATACCTCATATTAAAAACTACTTAGTTTTTAATCTGAGAATAATACTAATTAAAATTCTTATTAAAAAAAAAAGTATTCTTTTTCTTTGATTTTGGCGTCGCATTTTGTGCATTTGAGCAAGACCAGTCCGTGTCAACCAAAACCAGTTATATGCTTTAGTAAAGTAGTAGACGACGTTTTGGAAGCAACACGAAAAGTCATGTTTCACCACATTTAACACTTACCCACGCTCGCGATTGTAATTCGGTACTTTATGAATAAAACACCACTATTTCTATACATAAATACCTACTCGAAAAACACTCAAAACTCCAATTCAAGTTCTGGAGGCTGGTTGAGAGAGTTCCCGCCAAAACTCCAATTCAAGTACCTATTGGTTAGTTTGACCGTAGTATCATCTAGAATCCTCATACGAGCAGAAATAGTTATAAAATATGTTCGTATGTAGTTAATAGTATTTATTTACTTAGTTAATTTGTTTATGTTTTTAGGAAACAACTGGTGTTCTCCCTACATTGGATGGCAGAAAGTATATGACAACAGCCCCTCTCAAATGGCCGGCGAATATCATCAACAAATCTTAGGTGCGTAAATAAAACTCAATTATATTATCTAAAATGTGTCCGAACATTTTTTACTATCAGTCAGATAAGGTACCAAAAATTACTTTCAGTAAAAAAAAACTATATTTTTCAAAATATAAGCTCGAGTCGTAGGTACCTACCTATAAGAAAAACGTTTACCTACCATTTGTCATATGGTAAGTGGAGAAATTTATAATAAACAGCCGGTTTAAATAAAAATGCTACCTAACAGCAAATTTAAAAGTATACTTACCTACTACTGGTTATTATGTAAATGTTACTACACACCCAGATTATGTTAGCGATAAAAATATATAGGTACATAATTAGTTTTTTACGATGATTTTACCTAAAATGTATACCTACCTACCAATTATTTCTACATCAAATTATTATAGACTAGCGGGTTGTTTTTAGCTTCGCACGGGTGGACAATTTATTTTTTAATTAAATTCTAGTCCGACTACCACGAAAACGTCATTCCATTTTTCGGGTTATCGTTAAGAGCCATTTCTTCTAGACAACCTTTAGATGGAAAGTAACAGAAAAGGTAGCTATGTTACATAATAAAAAAAAAAATAAAAAAAAAATACTGGGAACTTATGCTTGAACACCTACATTGATATTTTCCACTCACACAGACGTAGATACGTCTGACGCTCAGTATTGGTATACGCCTCAGATTAAACACTACTAGATTTGAATACATTGACGTCACGCTAAAATAGACAAGGAAATTAAGGTAGTTTATCGGCAATCTCAGAAAAGACGGAGGGAATCGAACCCGGACCGCTTGATCGGAAGTCCGACGGTTTCCCAACTAGGCTGCCAAAGTTTCACTAGACTGCCGAATTACCGTTTAGTAATGGTTTATGCTGACATGACTTTCAGGTGGCGAGGCAGCGCTGTGGTCGGAACAAGCAGACTCTGCATCGCTGGACGGGCGGCTGTGGCCGCGCGCTGCCGCGATGGCTGAACGGCTGTGGGCCGAGCCAGCTACCACCTGGCACGATGCTGAATATAGGATGCTGCATGTCAGGTACAGTATTATACGTAAATAAATAATAAATATCGTTGGACTATACACACAGCGCCATCTGGCCCCAAACTAAGCAGAGCTTGTGTGATGGATAACTGATAGAATACATAAATAGTAATGAATACTTTTTTTTCGTAAATACACACTTATAATACATACAGAACACCCAGACACAGAACAAACATTTGTTTATTCACAAAATGTTTGCCTCGAGTGGGAATCAAACCCACGCCCTACAGCTCTCAAGGCAGCTGTTATACTACCAATGAGCCAACGAGGCTGTCAGATAGATGTTTTAAACCAAATTTCGTTTGACCTATAAACAGCGAGGCTTGCGTTTCAAACCACTGGTAGAAAAGCGTTGATTTAAAACTTGTTTGAAACCGTCTAGACGCTTGTTTAAACTTTTAATATATTTTTTTTTCAGAGAGCGTCTTGTTCGAATGGGAGTCCAAGCCGAGTCTATTGAACCCGAGTGGTGTTACCAGAATGAGGGATACTGCTATCACCATTAGCTCGACTAGTACTGTGCTCAAATCACACTCTCGCCTTCACTTCTCTTATTCTTATGACACTAACATAACTTGTGAGATTTCTTAGACATAATTATTTTGATTGAGATTAAATCAATGTGATTCACTTTTTACAAACTTTATAGGTAAGCGGCATTCACGTATTTTGATATCGTGTCTTGTGTGTTTTTTAGAAATTTCAATATTTTATTCGAGTATTGTATTTTATAATAAAAATAAAAAAATATATAAAATGATTTTTATTTATTTACCTTATGATTGTTTGTTATTCACTAAATTGATGCCTATCTGTCTAATACCTTACTATTAAAGTAAAATTTGTATTTTTTTTATAGCTGACAAGCTAGGTCCCCTAAGTGACGATGTGGTCGAAGATGGTAAAGCACACATAGCCCGGAATGGAACTGGCTCTCAAGTGAGGCTGCCAAAACACACCGTTAGGTACCTAGATACTTGCCACTGCCAGCAACTTGGTGTTTAGCCAGCCGAGTATTAGAAAATACCGTACGACCATGATGCTATGGTTTCCTTATGATGTTTTCCTTCACTGGTAGCTCAAGCTCGTAGTTGAACCGACGGTGCTAACCACTGAGCTATCGTCGCTGTTACGAGTTGTCTAGTCGTAACTTCTATGTAAGAATGTGGAATAGAATAGCGTTTGGCACAGCTATGAATTATGAACAAGTATATGTTATGAATGACTGAAATTAATCAGTAGGTAGGTATAGTAATGAGGCAGGTACCTAGTTCAGTTCTATAAAACTTTAAGATTTCATTGACATAGAATTTGTTTTTAATAGAGGCATCAATAAGGAATAAGGATAAGAATTATTGCGCTCTAGCGTCCATCCCTATAAGTCACAACTATATCAATAAAACTAGCTATGTGTATCACCTGTCTACGCAGCGTACTTAGCGTTGGTTGTATGTTGTTTTCTGATGTTGAGCGAAAAGTATCAGGAAAATGTGGCTACACCATAAAATGGTAGTAAGTGGTTCCACGGTCATGAGTAAATTAAAAAGTTGCAAGCGTTGAGTTTTGGCGTAAACGCGGAATTAGTTGTGTCGTGTAACGTGTATTGTATTTTTTCAAAACTTGTAATAAAATTATAAGCACGAGTTTGGTGTTCATGACGCTTCGTGTTCCTTTCAAAACTTCATCGAAGCTTGTAATAAAGTCACCACTATTTTACTAAGGTATGACTGGGCTCGACCAGTACGGACTGAATTTTGTTAGACTGTAACTATGTATGTGAAACATAAATGGCAAAAACCTAGGATGAAGAAGGCAAAAACTGAAGTGCCAAGATTCATCGAGAATTCTTCATCCATTTGCCGAAGAATCATCAAAAAAAAAAACGTACGTCATAAGACTTTTCTCATGTTAAGAGAAAAAAAAAGAATTGACAAATTTGACAACCGATTTCGCAATATCTATGGGTTGGTCTAATCCGAAGTGTAACAAAATTAACAAATACGTCGACAACGCTAAAAAAACCAACAGCATTAATCTCAATTTTATTGAAATCTGTGTTGGTTTTTATTTTCTCTGTAGATCTCACGGGTTCTATTGATGTTATTCGGACCAAACAACTAGGTTGGTGAATCGCAGAGAGGAAAAAAAAAGCGCGGGAAACGTCTAACTTGAAAGGCGGGAATTTTTATGTTAAATAAAAATTAATTGTTAAATATCTTAAATAGTGGTCAGGAGGGAGTAATTTGTGTATATTTTTATTGTCTTTTGTTATTAGTTTATTAGTTCGTGTATATTTTCGGTAAGTTTCATATATTTCTCACTCAATTATGGAGGAGCCCCCTGACCCAGGGGGCTCTGTTCCTCAACCTTCATGTTTTGTTACAATATCAAACGAGTCGGGCATGGAAACAGATACTTCTTCTGCTTCAAATCGCAAGCTGAAACGCCCTCGCACTACCAAAATATGTCGCCATTGCAATAAACGCAGACGAAGCCGTGGCTCCTCTGCGGAAGTTAAGAATACAGATTGCACATGTGACTCCGTCGAAACTAATATTGAGGAGAATCCCAAACCGGCTTCCTCGATTAATTTAAATATTGACCAGACAACCCGCCCTCAACCTACACCTATAGGTAGGGTAACTTATGAAAATACAGACGCGGCTCCTTACATTGTACATATTCAACGTCAACAAGTAAATCCGAATGATAATACGATTCTGCACCCTATTGCCTTTGGGAAATTTCTGCAAAAACAAAATTTTAATGGCATAGTAAATGGTAGTTTGAAAAAAATTGGTCGAAACAGAATATCTCTTGCCTTTACGCACTTTGATAAAGCCAATGACTTTCTAAAGCATCAAAGTCTCAAACAAAATAATTGGAAAGCATTCATACCCACCTTTAATGTCACTCGCATGGGTCTCGTTAGAGGAGTACCTGCAGAGTGGTCTCCAGAAGAAGTATTGGATAATATAAATGTCCCATTCGGATGTGGTAAAATTCTAAAAGTGAGACGATTAAATTTCAAGTCCTCAATAGACAGCTCCCCAATGTGGAAACCATCCCAAACCGTAGTACTTACATTTGATGGACAAGTGTTGCCCAAAAGAATCTATATGTGCTATAATGCTCTCCCAGTCGAATTATACACCTTTCCAACAGTTCAATGCTACTCATGTACAAGGTTTGGTCACACAAAGATCCTATGTCGATCAAAGCCCCGATGTTATAAATGTGGACAAGCACACACAGGTGAAAGCTGTTCCATAAGTGAAGATAAGGCCACTTGCTGTCTCTGCTCGGGGTCTCATTTTGCCACAAGCAAATGTTGTCCAGAGTTGGACAGGCAGAAACGTATAAAACGTTCAATGGCTGAGTCATGTATTTCATATGCTGAAGCGAATAAGTTACATGCACCTGTGGTGCGTTCCTTTTCAGATATTACAGCTAGCCGTCCTGTACATATAACAAACAAAATTCAACCCCCAACACAACCCATTATATCATACAGAAAAACTGTTACCCGCCAGCCACACTCACCTCGTCAGTTTTCCAAAGGTTATGACCGCTCAGCTCACCAAGAACTCATAAAAGAATATGACATGCCATGTTCTAATAATGGACATGCTTACAAAGCAAATTCCTCAAATACTGAGGAACAGTCCATAATTGGAATAATTATGGCTTTAATAAACACCCTTACACAGTCCACAATAATAAAATCAGACCACGCTGCACCAATAATTGAATCATTGAAAAAAATCATATACATCCATAATGGATGTACATCAGAAAAACAGTCTGAAGAACAATAATTGTGCTTCGGCAGTTCCAATGCACTGCCCTCATGTGGTGTTGCAGTGGAACTGTCGCAGTGCTAATGATAAGAAGCAAGAAATTATTTACCTAGCTAATAAGTATGACCCATCAATTATTGCCCTATCAGAAACTTGGTTTAGACCAGGTTCTGTTTTTAAATTAAAAGGTTACTCCTGTCTTAGAGAAGACAGAAGTGATAGATATGCAGGAGTAGCACTCCTCATTAAGAACAATATTGTGTATAATTATATCCAACTTCCTCCACACAATAATTTTACTATAGTAGCTGCCCTTATCACTGGTATATGTTTTGTGTCAATATATATTACCAAACCATGTCCTGCTTCATTCCAGGAACTCAGTAACATCCTTAAGGTTTTACCCAGGCCCTTAATATTATTAGGAGACTTTAACTCTCATCACAGATGCTTTGGTAGTACTAAATCTGATAGCAATGGAGAAGAACTTCTGAACTTAATTAATGAACATAATCTCTGCATTCTCAACACAGGTTCACCCACACGTCGCACAAGTTTCAACCAACATCTGAGTTCTGTAGACCTGTCTATTACAACACCTTCCCTAGCCGCTTCCCTTACATGGCACACACTCTCTTCTACTTTTTATAGTGATCATTTCCCCATAGTTATATCTTTCCCAGGTAAAAAATCTAGGATGCTTCCACCGAAACCTAGACTCAAATATAGATTGATAGAAAATAAATGGCTAAATTTTAAAAACCACATAGAAGATAACATATCAAACTTACCTAAAGATACTACAAATGTAGAGTTATGTTCTCGAGAGCTTTCTAAACTTATGATTGAAGCAGCTGATTCTAGTTTTCCAATTAAAAATACTTCTAAGGGCAAAATACCTTCTCCTCCCTGGTGGGATAATGACTGCACTTTGGCTATTAAGAAAAGGAAAGAGGCAGAAAAAGTTTACAATTTAAACATGACAAATGATAATTACAACAGTTTAATAGATATTATATCAGAAACAAAAAAGCTTTTAAAAGAAAAACGGTTTGAGAGCTGGAGAAAGTTTTGCAGTTCCATCTCTCCAAGATCACCTTGCTCAGTCATGTGGACAAATATTAAACGTTTTCGTTCAGGGATATCTCAGAATACTTTTCATACAATTCCACCGTCTTTAACCGAGGATTTTTTGAATAACTTAGCACCTTCCTTTGTTCCAGAACAAGAGCTAGCTCCAGATTTAGTTCAGATCTTTTCAAATTCAAGTAATTCATTCCTTAGTTCCGCTTTCACTCTGGAAGAGCTTAAAGGTGTTCTGTCTTATGTTCAGGACTCGGCTCCGGGAGATGATGGGATTCCTTACTCTTTTTTCTCCCATCTCGGAGAAAATAGTCTACTTTATTATTTAGAGGTTATTAATTCTGTGATTTTGACAGGTGACATTCCGGAATCTTGGAAGTCACAAATAGTGTTGCCTATTTTAAAACCCAACAAAGAACCATCCGAATCTTCTTCATACCGACCCATAGCTCTATCTCCAGTCATAGCAAAAGTAGCAGAACACCTCATCAAAAATAGACTAGAATGGTTTTTAGAAAGCAATAATTTACTCGCAGGGTCACAGTTCGGATTCAGGAAAGGGAAAAGTACCATGGACAGCACTGGTATATTGATATCAGACATTCGGCTAGCATTTACCCAAAATGAATCTGTAGTAGCCGCATTCTTAGATATAAAATCAGCCTATGATAATGTTTGCCTGTCAATTTTAAAGAAAAAGTTACTTATGTTACAAGTCCCACAAAACCTAATTCGTTTTATCATAAATTTTTTATCTGGACGTATAATATCAATTAATGGTTCAAGCAGGAAACTATGGAAAGGGATCCCACAGGGGTCGGTACTCAGCCCTATCCTTTATAATGTTTACACGTACGACCTAGAAAATTCATTGTTCGGAACCTCTAAAATTCTACAATATGCTGATGATGTAGTGATTTATAGTTGTAATAATTCAATTCATGATGCCTGTGTCTCATTATCTACCTCATTAGACCTTCTTAAGGTCTGGTTAGATAAAAATGGTCTAGATTTATCTGTATCCAAGAGCTGTGCCCTACTTTTCTCTAGAAAACGTATGCCTCCCCCAATAACTTTAAAATACAATAGTACACCTATTCCTGTAAAATCTCAAGTAAAATTTTTAGGCCTAATTTTAGATTCTAAACTCTCTGGAAAACCACATTGTGAATACGTGTCAGAAAAATGTGAACGTGCTCTGAACATCCTTAGATGCCTGTCAGGTGTCTGGTGGGGGGCGCACCCTTTCTCATTAAAACTAGTTTACAATGCATTGATTAGGAGCGTTTTGGATTATGGAACATTTTTGCTGGAACCTTCTAACGTCGCTGGTATGAAAGAATTAGATGCTATTCAAGCTAAAGCTCTTAGAATTATTACTGGGGCTATGAAATCTAGCCCAATTAACGCCCTTCAGGTTGAATGTGTTGATCCGCCGCTTAAATTACGTAGACAGTTTTTAGCACATAGATTTTTTTATCGCATTCTACAGTTTTCAAATCATCCATTAATTACCAAAATTCAACAACTATCAGTTCTAGCCGATTCATCGCCTTACTGGTCTCACAAATCATTGCCACATCTTGTTATTAGTTACAGATCTTATAAAAACATATCTGCAACAACACACCGTTCATTTCGTTTCCCACTTTTTGAAACACACTTTAAATCCCTCATTATCATTCCGGATATCCATATCAACACTGGTATTTTAAAAGGTGACGCAAATGCCAATACCTATTTTAAAGCTGTACTTGATGAGCGCTGGCCTGGTTGGCACCAAATTTACTGTGATGCTTCAAAGCACACATCAAATCGTAATGTTGGTGTTGGTGTATATCATTCTCAATACAATATTGTTCAAAAAATTAAATTTCCTCCTGAAACTTCAATATTCACAGGTGAATGTTTTGGTATTTTTATGGCCTTACAGTATATACTGTTACTAAAACTTCCCAAAACTGTCATATTCTCAGACTCTATGAGCGCTCTGAAAGCTTTGGCTAAGTTTCCTTTCAAGACCAATGTCTTCTCTCCAATAATTATTAAAACTAGAGAAATGTTAGAGAAATGCGCAAGTAAGGGATATTCTGTTTCTTTTGCCTGGATTCCCAGTCACAGCGGTATAGTTGGCAATGAGAGAGCAGACGAGTTGGCAAATGAGGCAATAGATTGCGGGGACATTTTTTATTACAAAAATTATACACAAGACTTGGCTGCTCTTCCTAAACTTCTCCTCAAGGACTCTTGGAGTGAAGCGTGGACGAGTAGTAGTCAGGTAAAAGGTAAATATTACCATTCAATTCAACCCGAAATTCCGAGCAAGCCTTGGTTTTTCAAAACAAGACTTACTAAAAGAGCCACGTCAGTGTTGATACGAATGCGATTGGGTCACATGTGCAGTCCTGCTCACCTTGCTCGTTTTCACATTATTGATGACGACACTTGTGAATGTGGGGAAGATATTGGTAATGAAAACCATATTTTCCTCAGCTGTCCACTATATGATCATACTCCATTATATAATAGTTTATCAGTTCTAGAAATTCCATTCCCCACTAGTGTAAAATGCTTGCTTCTTACTCATTCTATTCATATTTATAAGATACTAGCTTTATTTATTGAAGCTAACGATGTAAAACTGTAAAATATGTAAATAGTAGTAGATTTAGAATAGTAGTTATAGTTACTGTAAATAATTTTATTTTTTCCTTTCATGTAAATATTTCAATATTTTATCCTTCCCCTCTGACCTTAGTCCTTACTCTCCCCTTCATCCTTTAAATATTATTTTTTAACGATCCTTACGTTTCCCCGTTTTAAAAAAAAAAAAAGAAATCTGCCTCCTCCTACTCCTAATACTCCTTCTCCACCTCATTACATTCCCTAACCTCACTCAACAAAGAAGCAGAAAATGAAATTTCCAGAGAAAAACCAAACAGAAACTTGACACTGGCAAATGCACAGAAAGTGCAGAAAACTTGACACTGGCAAATGCACAGAAAGTGCGACGCCAAGTCCTCCTCGGAGGAATAAGAAGAAAAAAAAAAAAAAAAAAAATCGCAGAGAGAGTTTATTTACATTTGCAATTTTGATTTGTGCGATTTAAGTTTATTGAAAAACAAATAAAAAGTTTAATTACGATGAGCTGCTTAGAGAACTTAACTATGCCGAGCTGCGTGTGGTTTGAGGGCGGAGAAAAGAGAAACATCATAGCTTCGATACTTGCTGGATTATTTGTATGTAATCTGATGATTCATTGAGGGATTATCACCTATACTTAGTCCTTGTTTCTTCTGTTATGTTCTTTAAGATCAATCGCTGTAAAGTTTCTACATTTCTATGTACTCTGCTGGTGATATTTTAAGAAAAAAGTGTAAAGAATGTTTGTATAATTAGCTCAGTAGCTTATCCTATTGCATAGAGCTGTTACTTTTTGTACACATGAAAAATTATTATATGGACCATAGACACATAGTATACAACTAGCCCATATTAAAGCTGCCGTGCATTTGTTTTTAATATACAGGTTCTACTTTAACATAATATCATATTGTATAACTAGCTATAGTCTATTTAATAACATTTCAAAGCAATTTTAGCTATATTGTTTTAGCTACAATAGCTTAGTAGTAAGGTTAGTCATTTTGTATTTGAATTGTTCACACACTGTAAGGCATGAGAACAATTTGTGTGATTGCTAATTTAGTTCAGATATAAGGCAAATAGTGACCTAGAGCCTAGCTCTTGTACTTTGAGGAGCTGGGTTGGATTGGCTAAACTCACAATACACTCCAAGTGGAACATTAGTGTAGGACTTATCACCCCAGTCCCAAAGAATAAGAAGGCATATAGAGTTCTGCAATTCAAGCACACGCAAGTCTGATGTGAATCTACGAGTTTGATTGGTCATGTACTGATAGACTATTCAGAAAATGTTCCCAAAATTTTGATTAGTAGATGCTGTATTAACAATCAAGTTAATTGCATGTTATTGAAATAATTGTCACATTATATAAGCTGTTGTGTTATTATTATCTTCTTCATTGTCGTCAAATGTTGGTTCTACGGCCTGAATAGTATCCTGTTGCTCAGTGCTTTGGTTTTCTTCATCACTGCTCTGATTTTCTTTACTCATTTTCGTGTGTAATTATCATTAGAAAAGAAAATTAAAACGCGAAACTCGCGTGTACAATACCTAGTACACTCTTATAATATATAAATGTACTGCCGATTGCCGAACTTCAACTTCAACTTTTTTCTTCTTGGCTTCTGCTGTGTTGCCACAATTTTGCCAGTGTCTGGTAGCAGTAAGCTGTTGTGTTAATGGGTAAGCTTTGATGAGTGACATTGACATGTTGGTCACCAGTTTGTTTTTTCTATAGTTATTAAGGGATATTGTAGTTGGCCATTAGAGAATTATTTTCATTTTGAAACTGTTTTCTAGTTGTAAGATTCCTAAATTATGTAAAATACAATACAATTATATATTTTCCATGGCAGTTTTTTACGGGATGGTGGTTCATCATTGATTCAGCATCAGTGTATCCGCACGAGCTTCCCAATGCAGCCCATGTGTGTGGAGTCATGGCTACACTGTCGCTGATCATGGTCAACTCAGTGTCTAATGCACAGGTTTGTTTATAATTATGATATTAGTAGCTTTCTGCTCTTTTGTTCATGCTGTACAATGGAAACCGTATATTTATTTGAGAGATGATACATACACTTACTAGGAGCAGTTCAAGTATTACGTAAGCACCAAAGGGGGGGGGGGGGTCTTTGTTTTGCTTATTTTTGATGACATAGGGGATGGGAGGATCTAAATAGTGAATTATTAACGATGTCATATAATTTCTACTTCTTCTTAAATTCTATTGATAATTAATTAGGTTGCCTGGAAGAGAATGTGACAAGGCTGCTAGTTATTACTAAATCTGTTCAGCCATTTATAAGTTATCTATCTTTATAAAGAGAAAAGATTTGATTGTTTGTTTGTATTGAATAGGCTCCGAAAACTGGACCGATTTCAAAAATTCTTTTACCATTGGGAAGCTTCACTTTCCCCGGGTAACAAAAGCTACTTTTTGTCCCTGTATTCCCACGGGAATGGGAACTACGCGGGTGAAACCGCGAGGCGTCCGCTAATAGTAGAATAAAGAAACTCACATACATACATAAACCCTGAAAACCGACTCCTTCTATTGAAGAAGATTTTATCATTTACATAGAGGCATTATCTCAGTTATTAAATTTCTTTACTAATGATATTTGTGCTTGATACTCCAGGTGCGGGGTGAGACCTACACGGGCGGGTGCATGGGCCCGCGCGGCTCTCGGCTCTGGCTATTCTTCGGCTTCGTGGTTGGGTTTGCCTCGCTCATCGCCTCCTGTTGGATACTGTTCGCTAACAACGTCAACACAGGTCAGTCTTATTGCTTTAACTATAACTATCACTTTAATATCGACCTAAAAGTTTTTTCATTACTCATACTCGGAATGTAGGCCTGAAGTTGCCTGAGGAGCGGGTAGAAAGTTATACTTTTCCGCCCTAGGGAGATTCACTTTCTACTGACAAATGACAACTGTCAAATTATAAAAAAATATAAAATCAAAGAAGAAAAATAGCTGAAGAGCTGGCCGGCAACAGAAAAAGTTTGGCAAGAAAGCAACAATCCGATCTTCATTTCTTTTCTTGATTTATGTAAAATTCACTAATATTTTCTTTAACTAATTCATGTTTTTATATTTACCTACCTCGGGTGAAAGATTTATTTAGTCACTTGAACCTTGTCTCGTGACTAAATATGTTACTTTCAGCTCTTGAGTAACAATCTACTGTTTTATTTTTATGCAAAAGCTATGAGACACTCTCCTGATGGTAAGAGATAACGTATTACCATTGCAACAAATACAACGTATTACAAATGCAACAATTTGAGTAGCAAAACAAAGTACACACCATCGCTGCTTTGTTGCTTATTACTTTGAGACTTTCGATGGTTAATTTCAAAAACCTTATAATTTCCTTAACCTTGTTATAATAGATCACGTTTGATTAGGTCGGATACTACGACGCATGTTTTGTGAATCCATCCATCCGACGTTTTCTACAGACTGCCAACAGTCAACTCTTATAACCGGGTACGCGATTGTAGACCACTGGCAACACAATGTATACCGACCTCCGACTTGACGAGCCGATACGACAAAGTTACTAGTTGATCTTTTTATTCATTTCTAGTTTATCAATGCAACATAATAATATCGCTTATTCTCTCTCATTTCAGCGGAAAGACACACCTGGCCCGGCGTCAGTCTGTTCCTTCAAAACGCGTTCATCTTCGCCGGCTCATTAATGTTCAAGTTCGGCCGCACCGAGGAACTTTGGGGATAAGTTGTCATTTTAAAAACTTAATCATGAGGATAAGTCTCTGTTTTGTAAACTTAGTTTAGCACTTTAAAACAGTTTCTTTAATTTGAATACAAGTCGGTTAAAAATAAAATGTTATACAAATACATAATTATTATATTTTATTGATAACACCAATGTTACAAGTCAAATTTTAGTAAAATCATATCAATTATGTGTATAATTAAAAAAAGTTATAAAACACACATGTCTATGAATAAAAATAAAAATATTGTCAAATATAAAATAATGACATTATTTATTTTACATTTGACAATAAATCAAAATATTTGATTTTAAATGTTTCGATTTCCATGTGAGGCTCGCTGCTCTTTTCGTTCCTTTTCCACAATTTTTCTGTTCATTTATTGTTTCAAGTCTATTTATCATTGTATTTTGTTTAAGATACATTTTGGAAGATTATTCACGTTCTTTGCAAGAAATATACTTATTTTTGCAATATCTAGGCTTAGAATAAGGCTCAACTGAACACAACTTCACTGTAAGCTGTTCATATTAAACATGTATTATAAAGATGCTTTCAGATGAAGGTGGCATGATGTAAAGATTCTAATGATTCATGTACATCCAAATCTGTTTAGGCATTTAAAAATTATAGTGAAATAAAGAAACATACAAGAACTGTAAAAACATAACACTTCTTTTTTTTAGGCAGTCGTATATAAGAAAAATTATGTATATTTAATGCTAGAAACATGCTATTGTTAAGCTTTTGAAAGCGTTTTCAGTAATTGATCTGTGTGCGGGCTAAATTGTGACCAAAATGTCTGAAGATTTTGAGTGACTTCACTAATAATGCTACTAATGACTTCTTGAACGAAACAAAATTGATTGCTTCCGATGGAAAATCAGAATTAAGCTTCCCTACAGATTGGTTAGTCGCTTTATATTATGTGTCTAATTTCGTGCATAGTATAATATTTGAATGTTATTTTATTAAAAAAAAACTTGTCTGTAAAAAAATATTGAAACAAAATTCTTGTTTAAATAAATAACTTTATTGCTTTGGTATAAATAAATTACATTGGTTGAAGCAAATAAAGATCTTACAGTATGTTATTACAAGTACCTATTGATTTCATTTTGATATTAATATAGATTTAATTATACTTACGTATGTTATTTTTCACAAGTCTATTGCTATCTTAATTTTTAAGTTATTCTTACACTAATGTGCTAGAAATTGGTTGCAACACAATTTTCTGGCATGATATTTTTAAACAACTTATTATTTTACAAAAATGCATCAAACATTCGTGTCTCGAACATCAATTTTAGTGTTACTTTTAATCATCTATAATTATGATTCAACGAATGCGCGTCGAAAATATTCTTTCCAAAATTAGTGGGGTACGAATTCAAAACTAAAAATAAATAAATCAATCAATACTAAACTATTTAGTGATTATTTCATTAGTGTTATAAACCAATCGACAATGATAATTGGTTTATAAAATTATTTCATAAAAGATTATCGTAATTAGAGATATAAAAAAAAAACAATCCTAGATTTTCTAGCTATGGGGAACTAAAAAATGTCGGACAAACAATTGTCCAATAAAGTGTGGACGTCTGATTTTATTATTGATTGTCCCATCAACCCATCACGAACAATATTTATTAGGTATATATATGTATATCAAGTCAGTTTCTATAGTAAAATATTGAATGTACTTCAGTAGCCTATTCACACTAATCCAAAAAACAAATATTTCCTACGCGCATAACTTTAATCGCAGTTCTGAGTAAGTAATTAGTTTATCAATGATAATGATATTTTGCACCATTATCTAAATTTCATTGTAACTGGTATCGCCGTCCACGCACGTTCTGCCGCCCTGGCCATTAGGCAGACAGAGTTGTCCCGGGCTGCAGCCGCCGTTTCTCTGTGAACACACGTTGGATGCCGGGGGGCACTGGTCTGGTGCGACAGCGAGGCCGTAGTGCCGCCCGGTAACTACCAAGGGTAGCACATCGCGAAGCTTTCTGCTCGTGTCTGCGTATTCGATCTTCAATCTGAGAACAAGGTGTAAGAATGTAATTTCTTCAAATTCGCTTTAAAATATCTCTACTATAATGAGACGTACAAGACGCTCTACTGATGGCAAAGGATAACGAATATCCATGATCATTGCAGCGCTGCACAAAACGTTAGGTAACAAAACAAAGTCCACGTCGTCGCTGCTTTGGCGCTTTTTACTTTGAGACGTTTGATGGTTAGTTTCAACAGCCCTGTAATATCGCTAGATGCAGTAACCGCTTCAAACCGGAATACAGTAATGTTTACAGTTCACACACTACTGCTTGGCGGCAGAATATCTGGTAGGTATTGGTAATAAAAGTGTTTATTTCAAGTGTTCGATTGTTTGAGTGTATCCAAGGGATGTAGAAACGTGCTACTGTTATTTCATGTTTAATATTTTCTGTTCCAAGAGACGTCTAGTGGAATAATTTTCTATAGAAATCATAATGAAAAAATAAGCACCATGAAAGAGTATGCTTCTATTTCAACTATAGTTTCTTGAATTGAAAATTAGGTATAATGTGGCTTAATATGGATATGACTAAATGAAACCACAAAAAAGAAACAATTCTAACCGTATTACGAATTTAAAGATAAATTTAACTTTACTCACGTTCTCCAGTCAGTCCAGTAGAAAGTGTCGCCATTGATAGCCAAGCTGAAGGGATGGCTGCAAGATGAGGCTATTGTTTCCCTCTCCAGCGTGTCGATGCTTACACACTTGATGACCAGCAGACCGGCGTCAGCGTAGCAGAGCCTGTCCCTGACCCAATCGATTGCGAGAGAGTTGGGCAGCGTGACGTCACTGCTGTCCAGAAACACGCCTCGTTGACTGCCGTCCATGTTGGCCCATTCGATCTTCGGGCTTGACCGCTTCCAGTCAGACCAGAAGATTTTTCTGCAAAGGAATTAATTTTACAACATCCTAATAAATTCATACGAATATGTATCTCTAACAGATAAAGCGGATGAACCATACTACGTAGAGAGTTAGTTTCAGAAATGACGCAGGTCAATGACTAGGACTTTGATTAGAGCGAAACTATGCTATGAAGATTTAGTTGCCCTAAAGATTGATCATGTGTGATGAGAACAAAAGTGAGTCTTACTTACCCTCTTTGTGGATGGACTGCAATGCCTCTAGGATTAGAGATTCCATCAACCGCAAACAATACTTTTCGGGCTTTCGTGTCTAAGTTAGCCACTTCGATGGTTAATTTCTTTGAATCTGTCCAGAAAATGTTTCGAGATGACCAGTCGACGGATACACCTTCGGGTGACTTGACACCTAGAATACAAGGATCAATTTTATAATACTAAAAACATCTTTCAATAAAGAAGAAGAAATTTTTGAAATTGCGAACGTACCATTTCTTATAAAGTTTTCGAAACGTGATCCATCGTAAGCCGCTCGCTTTATGGTGTTGCCTACGACATCTCCCCAGTAGATGTTACCCGATACGCAATCGACGTCTATGCCCACGGCAATTTGATCAGTGGCGCTGTTGAATGGGGTTGGATAGTCTCTAGCACTGATTTGGAAGGGCACACGGTAAATAGTCGCCCCTTCACTCACCACTAGAAAGTTCCCTGATAGTTTAGGATTAGCGTCGCAGTTAGTGCCGTCGCCTGTGTAACCAGAATTACATTCACACACGTAACCATCGCTTCTCTGTAAACATGAAGCATGTGAGTTGCACAAGAACGGATTCGTACGGCAACTTTGTTCCAGAGTGCAAGAATATCCGTCGCCAGTATAGCCGTCCTTGCAGACGCATTGATAGGAATTTTCAACGAAAGTGCAAGTAGCGTCGACGCTACAGTCGTTTGTGATGTCACATGTGCGGCCCGCTTGCACGCACTGGGTTAATCCGTCACCGTCGTATCCGGCGTCGCAGTGACAGAAGTGGACGTTGATCGATTGGTCGTACAAGCAAGATGCATGCTCGGCACACAGGGCTCCATTGCACAGCTGGGCATCGGGAATGCAAGCGTCGTTCTGATCCTTTACGTATCCTTCAATGCATTGGCAAATATATTCTCCAGAGATGGGGTTAGGCCTGCACTCGGCGTTGTATTCACAGTCAGAGTTGTTGGTGCAGCTGAAATTGGGGCGACAGTTATACCCGTCGCCTTGGTAGCCCGCATCGCATACACAGAGAAATTCGCTGGCAGCGGTGTCGACGCAATGTGCGTTGAGACCGCAAGAGCAGCTGGGCCCGGTGCGCTCGATGCACTCATATGCGTCACCTTCATATCCCTCAGGACAGACACAGCTACCTATATATCCGCCACTTGGATCCTCTCCGAACGAGCACACCGCGTTTGGAGGGCAGTCGGCGTCAGATTCACATCCATCTGCAACAAAATATTTTTTTTAAAACACATAAGACATCAACATCACAGTTAATAACAAACGTAAATGGTACTTACAAGTTTTATCATCTTCAACCGTTGGCGTTGGATTCGTATGTACGCTATAGCTTTCGAGTCTACATAAGTCGTTATTTCTTTCGTCCCTATAATTCACGTATCCCGGTGGGCATATGCAGCTTTGAATATCGCAGATAGGCAGCACAAAAGTTTCGTTGTACTCTGCTTCTTTGGTAGCTGCAGTTGTGCTCTCGTAAAAGTAGTGAGAAGTTTCTGGGTAAGCCGGAGCCGGTGCATCAGAAACTGCAGGATAGGAAGGGTAAGACTCTGGAGACTGTAAAGAGATGGTCGGGGGAGGTGAGTGTGTAAATGAATGTGCAGGTGAATCTACAACGCACTGGTAACCGTCACCAGAGTATCCTCGATTGCATTGACATGTGTAGCCATTGGTCGCAGCTGAAAACGGACACGTTGCAAATGGGGAACAATGGGCGCACGCGTATTCTGGAGTCTGATAGCACCAAGTGCCATCACCAGTGTAGCCAGGGTTGCAGAGGCAGATCGGTCCTTCTGAGGACTCTGAACACTGCGCGTTGACATCGCATTTTCTGTCCTGACATCCGGAGCGTTTAGTGCACGTGTTACCGTTTCCATCGAAACCTTCCGTACACTGGCACTGGAAACCGCCGTCGCGGTTAGTGCATTCAGCGTTGGGATCGCAGTTATGAGTGCCTGTCACGCACTCATCAATATCAACGCAAACTAGGACATCATCTTGGTAAATGTTTGTGTAACCAGTTTGGCATACACACGAAAATGAATCCCCTTGAACTACACACGAGCTGTGAGGACCGCAGGTTTCCCGGCCTCTGATACAAGGGTCTTCTTGCCCAAGAGGCACAATTTTGTTACTTGTTCCGTATCGTACTATGTTTTCTCTGATTTCATACCCTAGATAATTTTTGGAAACTTTCAGGGTTAAAGGCAGAGTTGATTCTGGCGTCACGGGAGCATATCGGCAAGTATGGAATGTAAATGTTTGTGAAATTCTCGCTTCATACTTTTCACCGGTGATTTTGTTTGTAAATGTTCTTGATGAGTCTGACCGTACAAGTCCAGGTTCTACAATCGTGTACTGTTCTTCATACTCTGCCACCTCTAGCTTAACAGCGTTCAACACGACCGGCAAAGTGCCTCTGATATCTGTATCAGTGGTGATCTGGTCAAATACATCATGACCATAATATTCCTGTTGGACTAATACTCTATCGTTTGAAGCGGGGAACCAGACGTCGGCAGTGTGATTGAATTGTGATCCTGTCAATTGGTATCCATTCTGGGCGTTTCCTAAGGGTTTAGCGAAGAGCCATCCGACGACACTGCCGAGAACGTTGAGTAGCTGTAGACTGCTGCCGAGAGCAGGTGGCGCGAGTGAAAGAGCGGTGTAAGCTCGTCCGTCAGCAACGACTACGTATGCTTGGATATCAGCGTCGTTTACGTGAACATTATTAAGTATACCGTTGAGCTTCCCGTGGACTCTCAGGGGAATGTCGTCTTTGATGCAAGATTTACCGTTCCCGTAGAAGCCTTCGTTACACTGGCAGCAGATTCCAGCCTGATAGTCCACGCACCTGGCATGCACATGGCACACACTAGGGCCACTTAAAGCACACGTCTTGGATTCTTCTTCAACCTCCACTTCGTTCTGATCATATTGGTCGGGGACGGCAATGTTTTCCTCGTAAGAGATAACTCCAATTCTAAATACATACTTTCCCGGCTCGTGTGTATTGGACCATCTAAAACAAAAATATTATCTATCTATATACTATTATAAAGAGGAAACATTTGATTGTTTGTTTGTATTGAATAGGGGCCGAACTGCTGGACCGATTTTAAAAATCCTTTCACCGTTGGGAAGCTACACTATCCCCGGGTGACATAGGCTATTTTTGTCCCTGTATATCCACGGAAACAGGAACTACGCGGGTGAAACCGCGAGGCGTCCGCTAGTATTACATAAATGTGATGGGTTTCATTACATACGTATTTACAACTTTTAATAAAATTTATAATTTTGTATCATAAAAACTTACGAAACAATATTCCTGATTTGATGACTGCCCGAACCTCTGAGTGTGAACATTCGTCCATCTTCAGCGATGAATCCTGCTTGCGCTTTAGCGTCAGGTAAAGCCGACGAATCTGTTTCTCTTTGAATCCACTGAATATCTCTTTCAGGGTATAGCAGTTCAACAAAACTCTCCGTGCCGTTGCTTATCAGGGCTATTTGGAAGCTGTTTTTGCGGTCTCGAATTTTACTGGTGTAGGGAACATCTAACCAGGTGGCGATGAACACACTGGTTGGTTTGAAGTCATAGTATTCATGGAAATTGTTCTGGACGCTTTCTTCGGCTTTGGAGATGATGTGGGGCTCGTTAGTCTCGCGGAAGTAAACCGCACCTTCTTCAGAAGTGTCCACGTTGGTGTAAAAAGCCGCGATAGAAGGATACGGCAGTGGGAACTCCGTGTTTATAAACGAAGGAATGTCAGCTCTGAACGATAAAACACCGAAGTTGTTGACCTGAAATAAAATATGTACCAGTTTCTTATAGCGATTGTTGCAAAACATATATCAATAAACGCTACGTTACTAGGTGCAAATTCACAAATTACCCAAATAAAATAGATGAGCTATTCTTATTTTTTTAATTCTATTTATTTATTTCATAACATACAAAACAGAAAGCAAAATTCATAACATACACATACACATTTTTTTAGATCTGTATCGCATTCCAAAACTATGCATGTCTAGGTGCATTACAATTACATTTTTAATAAGAAATAAGGTTCAAAGAAAGGAGGTAACAGTACCATTAAATAAAATACATAACTAAATAGTAAAATTTATCGTAATACGAGAATAATGGCCCCATCAGAAATAGCATCATGACAAATATCATCATGATGATGAAATGATGTATTAAAGTATTGTTATTTTATAATATAGTTAGGTATATATGTATGTCTTTATGTATTATGTTTAAAATGTTTTTTTTTTTTTTTAATACATTTTAATTTTAACTCTCATATCGACACACCCCGTCCTTAGCTTAAAATCCTTTCCGTATTAAGGTTGCCTAGAAGAGATCGCTTTTAGTGATAAGGCCGCCAATTGTTGCATTAGTATTAAGTTTCTATTGTTATAACTTTTTGTAATTGGTGTAAACAATAAAGTTTTATAAATTATTATTATTATAAATTTTTGATGATTTAAAATTTACACATTTTGCTGAAAAATTGAACTGCAGCGCCTTAAATCTTTGCCCCAAGTCTCTCCACCGCCACCGATTCTATTTTCTAAATTATGTTCTTATAGCAACCGTTGTTTATAATAAGATCTACTCATAGTAAACTATCTATTACGATTAGGCATATTATATAAAATGTCACCGACCCAACTGTTGATAGCATTGTATCGCTTACACGCCTGAATCTATTCGAAGAAAAGGTCCTGACACTTGCTTAACTTTTAAGATAAAGTTTTAACCAATCATGCCACTGTTCGTGCTATATTTAAACCGGTAAAGAATTAAAAACGGTCATGCAATTTTAATTTTAATTTAGTTTTTTTAATTTAACAGCCCTGTTGGTTCATTGGTAGTGTGTCTGCTTCGAGAGCTGAAGGGCGTGGGTTCGATTCCCACTCAGGACTAACATTTGTGTGACTAACATCGATGTTTGTTCTGTGTCTGGGTGTACTGTATGTATTATAAGTATGTATTTACAAAAAAAAAAGTATTTAAGTATTCTATCAGTTATCTGTCTTCCATAGCACAAGCTCTGCTTAGTTTGGGGTCAGATGGCGCTGTGTGTAATGTCCTGCGATATTTATTTATTTATTTATTAAAAGTATGGGAACTAAGGTTTGTACGTGGTCTTGTACAATAGTACCTACTAAGCGATACGCTGTGTATTCTTTCTTGGGTATTCTACCGCCAAGCAGTAGTGTGTAAACATTACTATATTCCAGCTTGAAAAGTACTGAAGCTAGCGAAATTACTAGACTGTTATAATAATAAATAAATATCGTAGGACATTACACACAGCGCCATCTGACCCCAAACTAAGCAGAGCTTGTGTGATGGAAGTCAGATAACTGATAAAATACATAAACACTTTTTTTTTTGTAAATGCTTACTTATAATACATACAGAACACCCAGATACAGAACAAACATTTGTTGATACATAAAATGTTTGTCCTCAGCGGGAATCGAACCCACGCTTCAGCTCTTAAGGCAGATATGCTACCAATGAGCCAACAGGGCTGTGTTGAGATTAACTGTCTAATGTCTCAAAAGTAATGAGCGCCAAATCAGCGATGCCCTGGACTTTGTTTTGTTACTAAAGTTCTGTAGGTATATCACTACATGGCCATGGCCATGCGTTATCTCTTACAACCAGGAGAGCGCTTCGTTCTTCTCATTACTTTTACATAAAAAGGCAACATTGATATCGCAAAAAAAAAATCAGCTGCTCAATGCATTTGGACGGATCATAACTTTTTCTACTTTTTTTTTCTTATGAAACAGCTGATTTTGTCACGATTTAAGAAGAGTTATGTCTTTAGTAAAAGTAGTTCAAAATGGTGAGTACAAAACCCTTTCAGCGTAGTACACTCAAAGCTTATACCCCGTACACAAGTGCTTCTATTATGACCTAAGTGACAAAATCTTGATTCCCTTGACATCCCTGTTAGCTCATTGGTAGTATATCTGCTTTAATAACTGTAGGAAGTGGGCTTGATTGCCACCCGGAACAAAAAAAATATGGCATAAACAAATGTTTTGTTCTGTGTCTTGTTGTTCTGTACGTATCATAAGTATGTATTTACAAAAAAAAAAACAAGTATCTATTCTATCAGGTATTTCAGGTATCCTTTCATAGTACAAGTTTTGCTTAGTTTGGGGTCAGATGGCGCTGTGTGTAATGTTCTACGATATTTATTTATTTGTTTTGTTTTATACGTATATTAGAGTGATAAACAAGAAAGAGTGTCACCTAATGGTAAGTGGTCACCGCCGCCTATGAACATTGGCAATAGGTTATAGATCATTTTGTGGGTTTCATGAGAGCGGTAGTTTCCTGGTCTCTTAACTCGTGGTCTTTTCATTCGCGAAAACGAGAGAGACGTATCCTTATTCTAGCATTGTCACGTTAACGCACTGAAAAAATAATCTGTCAGGGCACGTCATGTTAGGGGGCTGATGCCATTCCGATTGTCCAAATCGATATAAGGCGCGCCCTCCATGAAGGTATCGAATCGATGCATAAAATTGATCATGGGATTTGTTTTTGAACCATACGGTTGAGTGTTCGCGTGAATTGTTATTAGAAACTCAACGAGATTCGCTTATGTTAGCATGGGAAAACTCATACCAAGAATATAAATCCTGATTACGTGCTGAAACTATGATCAGCAGTAGACAGAGGACAGACATTCCATAGGCAGAAAACATGGATTAGAAAGAAAGTTGGAGTCAGTGACCGAAGCCCTGATAGTCGCCCGTGCATTTCCGTTGCATCGATGCGCGTCATGTGCGAATATTCTAGGTTAAACAAATATCATTTATCGTTGCCCTTTGACTTTTGCGAATTTCCCTTGCACGTGCAATCACGAACTTTTTGACATTTTGAAGATAGCAAATACTTAACTTATCGAAACGAAGAGAAATTACGTGATCAGTACTCAACTATTAAGTACATTGTTTTTAGGGTTAAGTTCCTTAAAAGGAAAGAAGGAACACTTTAAGGTCTTTTCGTTGTCCGTCTGATTGTCTGTCAAAACCCATTTTCCCAGAATCACATGTAGGTATCAAGTCGAAATTAATAACAAAAACTCAAGTATGCAAGCCGTTGAAAAAATCAAACTTCTATGTTAACGCAATTAAAAGATACTGCCGTTTATGCCGCGTATTTTGGCAAGCAAGAAACAATGTCTTTTAACACAAGTACCTAAAGGGAAAATCCGTAAATTTGTAGTTACATCAAAAACATTTTATTACATTTGCGGTTGGTAAACTGACCTTGACCTATGGCGATGTTTGGGGACAATAGTTTTCTGACAGTAAAATTGAGTTTCTTCATTAATGTAGTTTATTTTTACGTTAGAGTAATGCTCGGTACTTTGAAAGTTTCCGTGATGAACGAATTATTTAACCTTCAAGTTTGTACGGAATCCTCAGTGCATGAGTTTTTTTTTTTACCTTTGGGCCCCAAACTAGGCAAAGCCTGTCTTGGTGGTCCGGTTTACAAGTTTTATACCAAAAAGTGTTACACGCTACTTAGTGAGAGAATTTACAGGCTACACAAACATACGTAGATAGGACATGGTAATAGTGAGAAGTTCGACGCGCACAGTTTTTTACTTTTGTTGATTCGCTTCGCCGTTTGTTTTTAGTTTTTTTTTTTTTTTTTTTGTCTTTTAGTTGTTTGTAGTTGGACGATTTATTGACTTTGATCTTTGACCCACTTTGATCAGACACTCAAACGCTTCAAGAATGACCACGCATGAATGTATAATGAGAATTGTTACTTCTGTTCAATAAGATTTTTAATAAATAATAAATATCGCAGGGCATTACACACAGCGCCATCTGACCCCAAACTAAGCAGAGCTTGTGCTATGGAAGACAGATAACTGATAGAATACTTAAATACTTTTTTTTTTGTAAATACATACTTATAATACATACAGTACACCCAGACACAGAACAAACATCGATGTTAGTCACACAAATGTTAGTCCTGAGTGGGAATCGAACCCACGCCCTTCAGCTCTCGAAGCAGACACACTACCAATGAACCAACAGGGCTGTCAAACAGTAGGCCTGTTTCTAAAATGTAGTTTAGATTATGTTTATCTAATGTTTGGAATATAGCGATAGTGTGGTGACCTCGACTTTGTCACAAACCTACAAACCGAAAGAAACACGTGTGTGGCTCTGCGTAAGACGCTTTTTACATTCTAGAGGTTGTGGGTTCGATCCGAAGTTCGGCCCTTCCAGGGTTCTTTGAAATTGACGTATGGATTTTGATGGCTTTTCAACAACACATCCTGAGCAAACAAAGTTTCTAATAAATTAATTTGCGAGCATAACATTTTTTTTTTTTTTTTTTCCTTCTAATGATGTATCTTTCTGTTGATAGATACCTCATTGTTATTACAATCTAGCCTAGTTGAGACTAATAAGTAATTTTAATATAACTTAAATTGCTAAGTAGAGTATATTCTAAGAATGCGTCCATCGACACTTTTCTTACTGTCTCTATTAAGGGGAAGACACTTTGTTCATGTGTTCTATAATAAGCACACTCACTCACTGCACTGACATTACTAATACACTAACTCAAAAGGTTTTGTCCTTTTTAGTCTTCTTACTATATCCGTGTTGTCGAGGAGCTGGATAGCCTCGACATTTACATGTTGGTGAAGTCTATTTTCATGAGCTTCAGCGTATTTTTTAATGATGTTTGCGACCATGTCCACTTTGAGGTCCCGATGGAGGTCGACGTTTCTTATGTACCAAGGTGCGTTCAATATCCCTCTGAGTACTTTGTTCTGAAATCTTTGTATCATCTGTGTATTGCTTTGTTTGGTACAGCCCCATAGTTGAATACCATAAGTCCATATTGGCATAACATAGTACAAAAATCATAGTCAAATGTATGAAAAGAAGCAGTTTCTATTGACTCCCGCCAGAGGCGCTCTCAAACATAGTTCTATAATTTACGTAGTACGTAAATGTTGCAAATTGATATGCTAGCCATGCTTATATCCGGAGAAGACAATCTACCCCGAATATAAGACTTTTCTAACGCGGAGCAAAACCTTTATAGTGACGCCCTCTCCTCTAGCGTTTGAGATAAATTATTATCTACTAAGTCTTTTCAAGGTCAGAGTGAATATGTATTTTCCCAAGTCGGTGTGCTTCATCTCCGACCACATTATCACTTACCATCAGGCGAGGTGGTGGTTAGGTTAGAAAACGCGTTAAAAATAGTAGAATTTTATTTCTTCAAACTAATGATTCTGGCGGAGTTTTGGCGGGAACGCGGAAAGAGTCGTGTCACCCCGCTGTATTTTTTTCCAAAACTAGTGTTTTGTAGAATGTTGATGCATAAAAATGCTGGTGTTTCATTCATAAAGTGTCAAATCACAAACGCGAGTGTGGGAAAATGATATAATGTGGTGAATCATGACTTTTTGTGTTGCTTCCGAAACTCCATCGAAGCTTTATAGTAAAGTCACCACTACTTTACTAAAGCATGACTGGACTTGACTGACAAGGACTGTACTTGACCAAGATTGGACTTTGACTATAACTATAGCTACGAGCCAACTTATTTAACTTCTGAAACTTGAAAATCTAAAACACTTGCCACTGGCAAATGCTCATAATGCGACGCCAAAACCAATGAAAAAAAAACCGTGTAAACATACGTAGCGTACTCAGGTAGCGTATAATATGACAGTTACGCGGTACGCCACGGCGCACGCGTAGGTAGCCGTCACGGAACCATGCTGCCGTACCGTGAGGTTTTATTACCATTCTAGTCAGCGATCACAAAAAGTTACACGATATTGTAATGCTTTCCCAATAAAGTTCTTATTAATGTATCTTTGTCATGATCGCTTATCTTGAGTGGCAAAAAGAGATCACGGTACGGCATCGAAAATATCTAGATATATTCTAATATCATTCTAAAATATGAGCATATTATTTAGTTATTATTAGCTTCAAACGGTGAAGGGAAACTTAGGAAATCATACCGCTCGCGCTTTATATCTCCAAGATGTATGGAGACTGCGCATGTCCATGACCATTGAAGCAGTACACATAACTTTTAGTAGCAAAACAATGTTTAGGGCATCGCTGCTCATTTATTTCAGACTTTCGATGGTTTGACCTTTCGACTTTTGGAGGTTTGGTTTGGTTGCGAGTAAAAAATGTGAGTGTTTTGTTAATTGAAATTAAGGAAGCTTAGAGATACGTACATAACATTGAATGAACACTGTAATAAATTAGCAATTCAATAGTATATTAATGAGTGACAGTCATCGGTAACATGGCGACCCCTGGGGTTGATGTCGGACATTGTTCTACAATCGTTACAGTACATTGTAGGTAACAGATTACTCATTACAATAAACCAGCTAATCAATTGTAATTATTTTCTATTTTAGATTTTTATCTTGCCCGCCATTTTGAGGGTTTGGTAACTTTGAAATTAGCTATAATGAAAAAGAAAAAAAAGGTATCATCAAAATCTTGTAAAAAAATGTAGCGATGATATCAGTGGTTAGCGCGGTCAATTCACATACCGAAGGACGTGGGTTCAATTCCCAATACTAAGCTTAAGCAGCCGGTGAAAGAAAACATCAAACACGAACGAAACGATTTGATTCCATGTTCATTGTGCGGACTGCTAGACAGTGGAATGCGCTGCCTGAGTGGGGTTTCCCCGTTGGATATAATCTGGGTGTTATCAAGTCGAGAATGAATCGGCATCTTCTAGGCAAGTGAGCTCCATCTTAGACCGCATCATCATTTAACATCAGGTGAGATGGTAGTCAAACGTAAGCCTATTTTTTATTTAAAAATCATAGCGTTGTGGTAGAGTAGCGGTATGTTAGAAGTAGGTACCCTTAAATTGGGGGATGGCTCAAGCGATAAGAGAGCCAATCAAAAAGTTAATATTGATTTGACTTTGTAGATCTGTCACTGATGACATTATGAGTACCTACCTACTTACTTGCTTGCACGAAAATGGCCAATTGATTTCCTAGAATGAGAATTACAAACGCTTAAACTAAGAGACTGGTCAGTAATTATATTTTATTGATGTTAACACGAATCGGCCAAACCCCCACTACAGGATCCTTTTCTCATAAACGTTAGTAGGTATGTGTAACTCCTAGACCACGAGGAGTGGAGACCACGAACCGGCAAGCGCAGCGTAGAACGTCCACCCACAGGACATACGACCTAACGAAGACCGCAGGAACGCGCTGGATGTGAGCCGCTTCCAACCGGTCTTTATGGAAGTCAACGGGGGCGGTCTATGTCCACTTGTCGAGCAGTGGACGTCCTACGTCTGAAATGGTTGGTTGTAGTGCAAACATCTAAACAAGTACGGCATTCTTTAAAAAGGCAGAAATATAGTTACTTATTTACATATAATGTACTGTTTGAAATTTTAAGTCTGTGGGATCCGCTCACGAATTAAAATAAGGGATGGCCAAACGTTTAGAGGAGGTGTTGGGTGACCGTGCTTGTAATTTCGGCACTTTATGAATAAAATACCACTATTTTTAAACATCTCGAAAAACATAAGTTTCGAATAAAAATGCAATGGGGCGACACGACTCTTTCCGCGTTCCTGCCGAAACTTTGTTCTGTCAAAAAACCTGAAAGTTATAGCCTAACTAGGCTAAAATTATTAAAATTGTTGGTAAATTTGAAATTTTGAAACTACTACAAAGTACCTACTTATTATTTATTGTTGGCATATTCCGCAGCTAAATATAGACAGGAATTCCTCAACTTGGATTTAAACGGGGTTAATATATAGATGCACATCTCGAAACACTGCGGAGCACGGAGGAATTCAAAACATCGGGTACTTTTGTCGGTTTCAAAATATCATGTGGAAACTCAAAACTGGAGCAATGAATTGGTGTTAGGAAAATACTAGAAATTTTCGTTAGCATTTACCTACTTACATATAATTTTTTTTAAGTAAGCACGTTGTTTAATTTGTTAATTATTACAAAGTTGATAAAATTATAAGACATTCTTTTATCTAATCCGTAACAGCTATGCCAATGAGATAATAATATGAGGTAACGATCTTTCCAACGAAAAGACAAATTTCTAATGGGATATACTCGTATATATAATCTATTCAAATTCTACGAAAAATATAACTAGTTCTTAATAAAAACATTTGGAACAAAGGTTTTTAAAACGACATGGGTATTCTAATGTTCTTTTATTCTTGTAGTAAATACTAACCTACTAGAAAAACAGTAGGTAAAAGTAAAAGTACAACGGAATACCCTGTCATTGGGTGTTACGTATGTATTTACAAAAAAAAAGTATTTTTGTATTCTATCAATTTTATTTGACTTCCAGTGTACAAGCTTTGCTTAGTTTGGGGTGCTATGTGTAATGTCCTACGATATTTGTTTATTTTATTTATTTGAAAATTTTTGTTCCAATTGTCTATTAAAAAGTAGTACTTTATCGTAGAATTATAATAGAACCACATTTTTGCCATTTATTGCACCTTGAAGGATTTCGTGTGTTATAGATTGGGTAATGTTTCCAGTTATAGACAAACGTGCCGCCTAAGTACCATCACGCAAGCAACTCTGCTCATCTGTTTAAAAGCTCAAAATTTCACACAGCACAATCTAACCTCAAACTAAGCAAAGCTTGTACTATGGCAACTAGATAGCTGGTAGAATACTTTTCTCTGAGTGGGAATCGAACCCACGCCCTTCAGCTTTCGAAAAATAACTATGCACCTACTTACTACCAAATTGGATAGGGCAGTAGCATTCTAATCCTAAACCAAGCAAATTTTGTACTCTGAGAATCAGATATCTGATAGAATACTTTACATAGTAGTACTAAATTATACCTATTAAGTACTTCTTATATTTATAATATTCTCTATCTATACCTACCTCAATGAACCAAAAAGAAATACATACACGTTACACATAGGTACTTACTACATAGATGAAAATGAAAAAATACCAGATTAGGGATTGATATTATAAGTACAGAAAGTAATATCGACATTATAATCTACAAACTGGACCTCTTGGATCTCTGGAAACGTTTACCTCATGATTTATACCTAGCACTGCAGAAAACTAACAACCTAACTAAAAACTCTTTGCAACAACACAAAATATGTGCAAGCGAAACGCAATGACCACCAAAATAAAACTAAACGCAATAATCACAAATACACAATGAGATTGTCAGTAAGTACACAATAAATTTTTTAGTTGTCTAATGTGAAATTAAAAAAAAATTACACTTACAAAAACGGAATCGTAGTTTTCTCCGTAGAACACTACAGGGACTTTAAGGAAGATTTCTGGAGGTGGAACCTCATGTCCTTTGGGGAGTTTCTGGTCCAAGCCGGGGCCGTGGGGGTAAAACTGATCTCGCGTGATTGCAAGCGCACACGCCGCGAGCGCCAGCACTCCCGCGCACGTCCACATTCTAATGTTCCCACAGAACTACTGCTCAATTCAGCAGACACATGTTAGTCGTTTTAAATCTCTACAGTTCACACTGAAACTCGCATTGTCGTTATAGATACGGAAATAAACGGAACGTGTCAGTAGTCCTTAGTGAAGGGATTTGGAAGTTTATAAGTTAAAATAGGTTTTTTTAAAATATAAAATAGATGTTTGGCCAGCAACTCTCCCGATGGAAAGCGACGGCACAGCTGGGAAGGAATTACAGAAAACGCGGTTCCAAAATGACTTAGAATGATAACAGTCTTGAAGAAGAAAAGGAAGGTATTTATAGTATAGTATCGTAAATAAACAAAAATGTGAGCGTAAAGTTGTTGGAAGTTGGAAATAACTGTAAGTATTGTCGTTCATCAGTTGTCTGCAAAATGATTTATTTAACACTTTGATGCGACGTTCGTGGAATACAATAATCGATCATTAGGCATTTGGATATGGACAGATGTATCGGTAACGAGTATGTAACAATATTTAAGTTTATTTAAGCCCAAAGTTTATTAAGTAACATTAAATTATTTAAGCTTGAATATGGAAAGAAAATGACTTGTGACTTCACACTCTTTTTGTATGTGTCACAAGTCATGTTTTCTCTTTTTATGAATTTTCGTTTGATGTTTTCTTCTAGTCAACAGGCTAGATGTTTGATAATAGCTCACCTTATATTAAGTGATAGTGTGGTCGAAGAATTCTTTTTATGCAAGAGTAATGAGACGAGATGCTCTCCTGATGGTAAAAGATAACCCATAGGTAACTATTGCAGCTGTAACAGAACTTAACTTAAGAGTAGCAAAACAATGTCCAGGACATCGCTTCTTTGGTGCTCATTACTGAAAGTTTCGCTGGTTGATCTCAACAGCCCTATTTTTGATGTAGTTTCGTTTTTCTTTAATTTTCGCGTCGCATTTTGAGCATTTGCCAGTGTCAAGTATTTTATATTTACAAGTTTCTTAAGTTAACTAAGTTGCCTTGTAGCTAATATATATAAGTAGTTATAGTCAAAGTCCAGTCTTGGTCAAGCCCATTCCGTGTCAGTAAAGTTTAGTTAAGCTTTAGTAAAGTAGTGGCGACTTTACTATAAAGCTTCGATGGAGTTTTGGAAGCAACACGCAAAGTCATGTTTCACCACTTTATATCATTTTCCCACACTCGCGCTTGTGATTTAGCACTTTATGGATAAAACACCACCATTTTTACGATTTATACCATTATTAACACTCGAAAAAACACTAGTTTTGGAAAAAATAGGGCGACACGACTCTTTCCATACCTAACCTACCCGCCAAAAATCCCTAGATGTAGGTTTTAACAAAGCAGTTTTAATCTAGATACATTTGAGTTCTAGAAAGCATCTCGTTTATCGTTTCAACATTATGACATAACAATGTACGAGGAGCATATAACGCTGGCCCAGGAATGTTATCTACTGAGTCAGTAACGGGCTTTTGTTTGTTTGTCCTAATTAATGCTCTATTAACGAGGGTACTTAGACACTGCATCTGCTAATAACTTTGTTTAACTACCTATTTTTTTATATCTAAATGTTGAGTGCATACAACGAACTATTAAAACTAAAAATGTAATGTTTCTACATACATGAAATTTCCGCTAAGTTTTGTAGCGATGATAAATAAATAAATATCATAGGACATTACACACAGCGCCACCCGACCCAAACCCGATACAGAAAAAAATATTTATACCACAAAAATGTGTATCCTGGGTGGGAATCGAACTCACGCCCTTTAGCTCTTGGAGCAGAAATACTACCAATGAACCAACAGGGCTGTCAATTATAATGATAGTTCAATGGTTAGCACGGATGGCTCACAAGCCGAAAAGCGTGGGTTCAAGCCCCAGTAGTTATAGCATTACTCTCTAGTACTCGACTGACTAGTTACCACCTTCAAGTTTAAAATCTGTCGCCAAGCACCTAATTGCGTGTTCCGGCAGTCTCACTTGAAAGCTAGTTCCTATTACAGGTTAGATGTGTTTATTATTCTCGACCGCACCATCTATTAACATCAGCTTTTTTAATTTACTTATGTGGAATTACTGACATTTAATTATGTAGGATGCACAGACTATAGTTTCGGATATCAAAATAGAGTAGGTAGCTATAGAGCGCACGCGGTCTCGTCTCGCTTCGCACTGATATCATATGAGCTGACGTCAAACACCTATCCACTAAAGAAACGAATAAATTTAAAAGCGAAAGTTTACGCGTGTGCGTATGTTTGTTATATCTTCACAGTATATTGGCTTTGCAACTGTAGATAGGAACAATTTAGAAAGGAGATAGTTTCCAGTCGTAGTTCCCCGATGGATACATTCTGGGTGTCTTCAAGTCGAGAGTGAATCTGTATCTTCAAGGCAAGAGTGCGCCATCTTAGATCGCAAGATCACTTGACATCAGATGTGCTGGCGGTTAAACGTAAGCATATCTATAATTAAAAAAAGATAGTTTATATGTCCTACGTATATCGTCACTCCATCGAGTCTCAGGGCGTCCTACGCTACGTTTGCCAATTCGTGGTCTCCACTCTAGAACGGGTCTACCCCAGCGGTTATTGGTTCTGCGACAAATATGTCCAGCCCATTGCCACTTTAGCTTACTAATACGCTAAGCTACGTCTTTACTTTAGTTCTCTGGCGAATTATTTGGTTCCGGATACAATCGCTTAGAGAAATGCCAAGCATAGCTCTCTCCATAGCTCGCTGAGCGACTTTGAACTTGTGGACCATTCCCGTTGTGAGTGTCCACGTTTCGGCTCCGTAGGTCATGACTGGTAGAACGCACTGGTAAATATACGATAGACGCCAGCTGTCCTACGATATTCGTAGGACAGCTGGCGGTGGATCGAAGCGAAAAGCCGAAAATCGGGCTGAGTAGCGTGTCTTGGAAGAGGCCTATGTCCAGCAGTGGACTACGAAAGGCTGATGATGATGATGATGAGTTTATATGAAGTTTTATTATGTCGAAAAATGTGGGCAAAAACGTGGCAAATAATATATTTAGACGCCCCTGAGCGCAATTGATTTTTGTATACCTACTTTAAACGTTGTACTATACATGTTCACATGTGCTGACATGGTTATTTACTTTGAGGTTCTTAAAATAATTCAGATATGTAAGTGTACCACTTCCTGTGAGGTGACAACTAAAATATCAACGGAGATTCCAACTGTCACGAAAAATGCACTTTAAATGCTTCTCTTATAACTAATAATATTTTCTTAGTCAGCTGGCAAAAGAGAATTACGTAAATCCCTACTTCTCTTGCACAAACTTTATTTTCACCTGGCAACAATCATTCATCTCAGTGTTTCGAGGGCTGAAGGACTAGTATCCATGGCCAAGAATAATTAAAAAAATCAGTGTTATGAATATTTTTCTCTCAGATTAAAAAAAAAAATTCTATAGACGCTGGCATACCACCTATCGCCAATTTTTATCCCCAAAGTTTGCCCCATACTATGATTGAACTAAATTAAAAACTGATTCGTATAGTACTGAGGTATAGTATGTATCCTAAAGTGTCACTTTCCCGAGATATACATATGCTAATAATATAAAAAAAAAAAAAAAAATATCGTAGGACATTACACGCAGCGCCATCTGACCCCAAACTAAGCAAAGTTTGTTCTATGGCAGTCAGATAACTGATAGAGTATTCAAATACTTTTTTTTTGTAAATACATTTTCGTTGCGCCTTAAAGGAAAACATCGTGAGGAAACCATAGTATGGTGGTAAGGTACGTTATAGTAGGTACTCGGCTTGTTAGATATCACTCTCAAGTTAAAAAACTTGCCGCTGCCGTCAAGCATATAATGTAGAGCTGTGGCCGAACACCTAGCTTGACAATTATAAAAAAAAAGGAATGGAAGTGAGTACGCGACTGCGGACTTGTATGTATACTGACCTCCGACTTGAAGAGACGGCAAGACGGCGTTACCAGATGGCATTTCTTTTGAATCGACTTCAAAAATTTAGAAGGTTCTCAATTCGATTATATTCGATTATATTCGGGGGATATTCGAATATCTTATGTGATGTTGAAATATACCTACTTATGTATGCTTGTGTGGGTGAACAGGCTACCTAGTATATTGAGCTTTGAGATGCGTAACTGCAAGAGCAAAAGTTTTACGGTATTTATTTGTCTTAAAACCTGCACTAAAATCCGAAAATAGTCAATAAGAATGCTGAGCGTTGACCCACCCACAATGGAATCAGATAAATATCAAGACGCAGAAATATCTCCGTCGTTTAGGGACATTGACCCCGTGAGGGATTGAGAATTACAAAATGCACGCGAAATACATTTTCTGGCAAGTTGCCTCCTATAACTGGGGTAAACGAGGTGCGATTCGAGTAGATCGCGCCAATTCACAACGCAGGAGGATAATCTAGACAAATGTTAAGAAGTAGAATTAGCAGAATTGTTTTGGACATGCTATTTGGACGATGAATTAGTTTTGTTCAGCCAAACTCTAGCTATATATATTTACATGCAATGGAAACGTTGGCATCATTTTAATTTTACAATATTATGTCTGTTCTGAATCAGTAACGTGTTTTCCACTCTTGGTTGTCTGCGAGATATTGCTTTTAGCGATAAGGCCGCCACTTGTGGCACTAGCTCCTAAGATGATTTTGTTTTCTGTACATTTTTTTCTACTTTTGGTGTGCATAAATAGTTTCAATCGGTATAACCTGGTGTAAAAAGGTTCGTAAGCGAAAAAAACAAATTTATTTTTTATGCATGCTTTCATACTTTTTGGTAAATAATTATTTAGTAAAAGTAACAAAAAATAATATTATAATTTTTATCTAGTCATTATTAGAAAGCCGTTTCTAGTTGATATTTAATGCGATCGTTACATCCACAACACAAAACATATTTCAAAATTTGCATTAAATTTCATAAATAATACATTAAATATTGCGAACACCACTAGTTCCCAGAAATTTTGGTCGTAAGATTCCATGCTAAAGCGCAAACGTTTATGACGTATGACTAAGCAGAAAGGAGATTATTATATATTCAACTACCTTTTGGCCTAGTGCTACAAAAGTGTTCCGCATAATCCTGTATAAATATGATTAGCTGCTGTAGGTATAAGTAAGATGAAGTTATAAAGTCAATGTTTGGATTTCTTCCTGAGTTTTAGTATGAACGCAGAAAAACTCATGTCGCCATGAAATTTATTCCAAAACTTGTGTTTTTCAAGTGTTTAGGCAAGAAAATAGTGATGTTTTATTCATAAAACACCGAATTATAACGCGATAGTGTGGGATAGTGAATTATTGTGGTGAAACATGACTTTTCGCGTTGCTTCCGAAAACTCCTTTGAAGATTGTACTAAAGCCGCGACTTTACTAGGGCATGACATGACTTGGCCTTGACTTATGACTTAGATACACTTTACTAGATTTGTCTTAAAATACCGGAAAACATTAAAACACTTGACACTGGCGAATGCACAAAGTTTGATGCCAAAAACAACGAAGAAGAAAAGAAAAGATTTCTTCGGGTTTTTGGCGGGAACGCGAAGAGAGTCGTATCGCCCCGTTGTGTTTTTGTCCAAGACTAGTGTTTTGTCGAGTGTTTATGCATGGAAGTGGTGGTGTTTTATTCATAAAGTGCCGAATCACAAGCGCAAGAGAGTGAGGAACCTCTTACATTTAACATTTTAGGCAAAGAACAACATGTATGTTTCTAACTTTGCAGCTCTAACCTCCGGCAACACGAGCCTTGCTTCGCTGCCGGCGACAAATTAGTTTTTAAGTCCTTTACCGATGTATTATTACGTGTATTATACCTACGACATAAAATATAGCCCAATAAACTATTAACAAAAACACTATAGTGCAGTAGACGACGTAAAAGTAAACCGCTTATAGACTAAATGATGAGAAATGTTCCTTCAGGGGACACTACTGTTTGTTTACGTTCGTTTGCGAGTCGAGAAAGTTTAAAAATAGTGTCTTTCGTTCATTAGCCGTTTGGAAAGATAAATGAGCCAACTGTTCACTCGGATTGATTAATGTGAATGCATTTTTATAAATTCTAAAATATGTATGCTCGTCACATCGGGCTGTAATAAAAATAGATGACTTTTAATATTAGCAATGACATATTTTTTTGCCTAGTTTCTGAATGAATGTGGGTTTATCATGTGTTTTTTTTCGCTTACGCCGCTCGCGGGTTTACCTACGTTTTTCAATATACAATGTGACATGTCTTAATCCAAAGTTTGAACTCTATATATAAAAAACAAACAAAATATCTTAGTTATGTTTTGTATAAAAATAGATATAAGAATTTTTAGATATTTTTTTTTGGAAATATAAATAAATAAATATCGCAGGACATTACACACAGCGCCAACTGACCCCAAACTAAGCAAAGCTGGAACTATGAAAGTCAGATTACTGATAGAATACTTACATACTTTTTTCTCTAAATACATACTTATAATAAATACAGAACACCCAGATACAGAACAAACATTTTTTTTTATACTACAAAATGTTTATCCTGGGTGGGAATCGAACCCACGCCCTTCATCTCTTGGAGCAGACATGCTACCAATGAACCAACAGGGCTGTCATGAAACGTACGAAACGCTGTCCTGATGGTAACGTACGAAATGCTGTCCTGATGGTAAGAGATAACGCCTGTCCATGACCATTGCAGCGATACCCAGAACTTTACTAATGAAATATAGTGATAAAGTTCCTACCACCTGACACAAAGCCGAACAGACACGCATTATTTTAATATTTTTATTTTTTTAATTTACCTGTAACCGATGTTATCAATAAAAGACTATGACTATATTTATGACCGTCATACAAATGTTTATGAGTGGGAATCTAACCCACGCCTGACAGCTCTTGAAGTACAAGTATATATAAGCTAACAGGGCAGTCAATAATTTTGTGCATGGCTGTTGCAAAGCTTGTTTTAAAAATGTTTTTTAATATCGACTTTCTATTTTTATTCTGGAACCATTAGTACCAGTTCAGTAGAAATTAATGCTTCTGTGACGTAAAGGCTCAGGCTGTCTCTCGGTAGGGGGTGAGTCAGATGGCTACTCCCAACAACTAAACAGAAAGCTTTTAAAAATATTTTCCTTCGTATTTATGACAAAAGAGTCTTCCGATAGTTAAAATATTTTTCTTCATATATACATAACTAGCTGCACCTCGCGGTGTTACCCGCTACATGTTTTCGGGATAAAAAGTAGCCTATGTGTAAATCCAGCGTATAAACTATCTGTGTTCCAAATTTCATTCAAATCCGTTTAGTAGTTTTTGCGTGAAAGAGTAACAAACATCCATCCATACGTCCATACTCACAAACTTTCGCATTTACAAATACAAATACAAATAACACCAAAGTTACAGGTCATTTTTCCATTCATACTTAAAAAAATCAGAACATATGTCAAAACAATGTAAATGTCAATGAAATAATATGTCATACATAAAATAACTATCAATAAAAACAAAAATATTATAATTACTAGTAATTCTATAATCTCTTATTTTTAAATAATCGTCAATCGTTTATTATATGTATTAGTAGAATTTATAAAATTAGTAGGATATGTACACTCGTATACTATTCATGTTAGATACTAATCAGCTCATACTTGTCTACTAAACCCTCTAGTCTAGTATAGTGACACGGGTTTATTCCCATTTGGCCACTCGGCACTTAAGGGCTAGTTTGGTTCAAAGTACAATGAAACTAATATTATGGTATTTGCAGTTTGTTAATAACCGGTTACGCCCCGCGGTGTTACCCGCAACATGTTTTCGGGATAAAAAGTAGCCTAAGTGTTAATCCAGGGTCTCAGTAGCTGGGGCTGTCCAACGCCCATTTGCTGGATTGGTCTCCGAGGTGGATGACGATGTGTCTGGTGTTCGGACACATCGTCATTGTTGCGGGGTGAGCTTGGGCTCCCCGAGGCGGGTCCGCGAGGACAAGCGCTGTCGAGGCCGCGGTAGAGTGCGAAAGCGTGCCCGCAGCCTCGACACAAAGCGCCGAGGTGGAACACTCCAGGGTTTTTAGTGGGTAGGCCGTCATTAGGACGGAGAGTCCCACATAACCACCGTGCCTGCCCCAGGGCCGGTGGTATACACAAAGTATTTTCCCTGGACAAAAAAAAAAGAAAAAAAAAGGGTCTCAGTAGTAGAATACGTTCTGTAGAGTAGCAGGAAACTGCGTGGCGCAGAAAGTCGGCGCCTTTTATTAATAGAGTTACGGTACTTCCAATTAAAATTCCTCAAACAGTTGATATTTTTTAAATCCTTTTGAATTTCTCAGATTTCGCTTTTAAATTTTTTAACAAACCCTTCAATTCGTCTTGAAACAAAGACTGTTCATCACCAAATACTATGGGCTCTCTCTTCTGAATATTATTTATTGTCGAAGTTTTTTGGTTTGAGATTAATTGAATGGTAGTATAACGCGGTCCGATGTAGTCGATGCCGTACTTTAAGACCGCTCTGAAGCTGCAATCGTAGAGATGTAACTTTTTTTTTGCAGTTTGCCAATATCATATTTCACGTGACATATAGTCCTGTCAGGTTTTAATTTAAATTTTTGTTTTTGTTATCTGTGTTCAATTGAAAGTAGAAGATAAATATTAGGAATTCCGAATTGATGTGAATGAAATTACTAAGTCTAAAAAGATTGGGCATAACTTAGGGGACGACCGCAGTACTTTGCCACGCATCTTCTCTTGCAACTTAGTAAAATTGGCAAAAATATTTTAAGGATCAAACATTCCGACGATTTCAACATTATAGCGTATATGTTGAAATTGTCGGAATGTTGAAATTATATGTAGCGATGATAGCTCAGTGGTTAGCGCGGTAGGTTCGCATGCCGAAGGGCGTGAGTTTAAACCCCAACAATGAGCTTGAGCTGCCAGTGAAGGAAAACATCGTGAGGAAACTATAGCATGGTGGCAGGGTACTTTCTAGTACTCGGCTGGCTAGCTACCACCCTCAAGTTGAAAATCTGCCGCCAAGCATCTAACGGTGTGTTCCGGCAGCCTCAGTTGAAAGCCAGTTCCATTCCAGGCTAGGTGTGCTTTACCATCTTTGACCACACCTTCACTTAACATCAGGTGAGCTGTGGTCAAACAACTAGCCTGTCAAACATAAAAAAAAAACATTAACCTGGTTGTTTAAGTCGGTTATAACAAAATACGTTTGAGACTGCTATAAATGCAAGCCAATCATGGTATATCTAAAATCTCTTAATATTTTTCTCGAGGGGTTTATGATTATGATTCAACTTCCAGTTGTCTAGAATACAGCACAGTCACTTGAATCTATTTTAATGTGATGCGAGTAAAGGTAGACTGTATACTTACTGTATACTCTTTATTCGTACTATGTGTGTCTACAAATTAGCAATTTACATTAGTTTACTAGTTATACTTGGTGGTAGATCTCCTTAGCAGGAGGTCGTCTGGGTAGGTACCACCGCAGTACCAGTTATTCTGCCGCTAAGAAGTAGTGTGTAAACATTACTGTGTTCCGATTTGAAGGGTACTGCAGCTAGTGAAATTACTGAGCTGTTGAGACTAACCATCGAAAGTCTCAAAGTAATGAGCGCTAAAGCAGTGATGCCCTGGACTTTGTTTTGTTACTCAAAGTTCTGTGTATCGCTGCCATGGTCATGGACAGGCGTTATCTCTTACATCAGGAGAGCGTCTCGTTCGTCTCATTATTTTTTACATAAAAAAAAGAAAAGTTATTTCACTACTACGTTACTAACTATTCGATATTACGAGTACGAGAAAGATATGATGTTAGATCTTCGATAAAATAAGACATTAACGCGTTTGATATTCATAGCGACCATAAATATCGACAGCGGGTAAATTCAAAATGGCGGAGAAATTGCGGGTAGTTTGGGGGCGCGTGCGGCGTCTCGCGCCACTTCCGGTCGGCGTTGAATGATTTCCCGCTTCCTGTTTGCGGCAGCGGACGCAGTTTAACGATACTCTTTGTGCGACTACCTTTGGGCGCAAGTCGGCGACGACCCTTATTTATTGCGTCTACTAGAATAGCTTGTTTTGTCTGTAAAATAATGTTTTTGATATTTTTTCTAGTAATAATTTAAACGAGAACTTTAGCGTTTCAAACATAGAACCTTTTCTAGATTCTTAAATTGATCTATTCTAAGAGCTCACGCGTGCATCGCTGCTTTGGCGCTCATTAATTTGAGACTTGGTCTCAACAGCCCAGTCATTTTGCTAGTACCCTTCCTTCAACACAGTAATGTACTAATAATAATTACACATTACTGCTTGGCGGCAGAATTTCTGGTCAGGTCAGGTTGGTGTTCTTTCGTCTCCATCTGAGGAGGACGGGAATCAGACTTAAGCTTTACGCTTCTATCTGAGGCTGGGCTCTGGGGATCACTGTCCTCCAGGGGGTTTATGGTGTCGGGTGTGATCTCGTATTTCTGATTCTGCGGTAAAGTTTAATGGAAGATCTAATTAAGCAATAAGCAATTATGTATAAACTTATAATGTTACCAAACATGAAAGCTTTAGTTTATATATCTACATAGATATATCTATGTACTAAAAACGTGCTGTCTTTTACATTGTACCCTATTTGATCCAAACATGAACATTTTTAGTAAGTTGTTTTGTTGACATTGTTTCATTAATGACACTTGTTTATAATCAAGAGGTTAATAAATTGTTGGACAATTATCAATTATGAATATTATTGGCATTCAATTATTTTTTTTTGTTGACGAGCTAGGTCTTTGGCCACAGCTCACCCGATGTTAACTATATTGACATATTGACAATCGACATATTTTAGATATATATTTTTTGTTATTAGTTAAGACATAAATAGAAATATCATGGGTTTATCAATAAAAAATGGTATTGTACTAGTATTGTCAACTAAAATCTTCAAAATTAGCCTAATTGTCCTATTATAGCGTCTATTCTTAAGATATATCGTGTTTTCCCATTCTTGGTTGCCTGGAAGATATCGCTGTTAGCGATAAAGCCGCCACTTATGGCACAAGCTCATAAGATTATCTTGTCTTATCTTATCGGGTACATGTACCTACTCGTAAATCAAGCGACCACAGTATGAGAAAGTGGCAACTAGTGACCGCAACGAAACAATAAGGAAAAGGCAAGCATAACGAACTCACAGGGGTGTCCGCAAATAATCTACTTTGTCCGCACGTGATCACGTCTCTGTCGCCTAATTAATATAAACCGGCAGCCCTGGGGACGAGGTGAAATATTGTGCGCATGTACATAGCTAGGACTTAACTTTGCTGTGTAGAGTACATTTTTAACAATCATGTATCTAACTACTTTGTACCTTTAATCTACTAGTTAATTGATCGCGGGAAGCGAATATCTTAATAATCCAAAGTAGACATAAAAAGGGACGTTTTTTTTTCAATGTAATTGTAATTAGCCGAACGAGACGCTCTCCTGATGGTAAGAGATAATGCCTGTCCATGACCATTGCAGCGATACACAGAACTTTGTGTAGTAAGACAAAGTTCAAGGCATCACTGCTTTGGCGCTCATTACTTTGAGCACCAAAGCTTTTTTTACTTTAAGCTTTTTGGCGCTTCGTTCGCTTCAAAAGCTCAAGGAGTGTTCTAGTTTGGCAGAGTGTTACAGTTAAGAGGTCTAATTCCAAATCAGCCGTGTTTTTTATAAACTTTCTCACTGCTAGGCCTCTTCTCATTGTGAAAATGGTTAGGTGATAGTCCACCACGCTGGCTAATTCAGGATGGTAGACTTCACACACATTCATAAAAAAAATAAGAACTCTGAGGTTTTCTCACAATGTTTTCTTTCACCATTTCAATTTGAAGTCATCAGCAATAACTGAGAAGTGCATGCCGTAGGATTCGAACCTAGGACCTCCAGATTGGAAGCTGCCGAACCTTCAGTACCCTAATTTTTAAATAACGGTACCAAACATACAGTTTTTCAAGAATATCTTCTTTCCAGAGACATCTAGAGTTTCAATGGCGATACAAAAATTATAGAACTACATTTTAGCATTTCCTACAACTTTTACTGTAGGTATTTATATTTTGACGAGATATGAGTTACAGAGAAATCAAATTCAGTAAATTTTTACAGTTTGCAAAATCTATTCTCGAATTTACAGTACATTTCTATTACTCAACCCGCACTACTGTTTTTTTTTTAATTTTCGTACCACTGTTGACATTTCATAAGTCAAAACCTACCCACTGAGTGGACTATAAAGTCGGCTAGTACAATTTTGCGTTGAAATTGGCAATGTGACTTAAACCGTTACATAAAAAAACATCGATGAACATATGTCTATTTTATTCGTATTTGTTATAGTTTCATTCAAAATATAGATATGGGTATGGGTAAACCGATTTGCCACACGTTTGAAATTATCATGTCAGATTGCGAGTATCGTTGACCTTGCGTACAATTTTTTTGTATGAAATTCTGTATCGCATTTCGCAGGTTCATTACTCGACCCCAACGCCCTACTGATTTGATCTGAGTTCGCGGACCGAGCGGCGAAGCATCCCGGAAAGCTGACGTTTGTTTCAATTATCTCATTTACTAAATAAATGACATTATCGTATTTATTTTCACTCTTTATTAATTACATAGTGTTTTACAAATTTATTTATATTAATATAGATACATAGGCATTAATTTAATATTTAAAACTAACAAGTTGATACTGCGAGTCCAAAATTTCCTAGTCAAAAAGGCCCCCACGCAAAGACCCCTGCCCAAAAGTGCCCATGATACTCGCGGCGTTACCACGCTGAATAGCTAGTGACAGATGCTGTACTAAATAGGATCCTGCCCGGGGGTCACGCCCTTTCTCACTGAGACGCCGCCCCAATTCCGATACGAACATCCGCGCGTCGGAGCACCACGGTCCCGCCGTCTCAACGGCAAGCGGTACGAAGTCACACGCCGACTCCAGGCAGGCATATTTGAGGCGTTTACTTTTAGCCGCCGCCTCAGCACCTACCCCAGCAGGCAGCTGTGGCGCGCGAGACGCGCCAGGAGACTGATTGGGAACGACACTTTATTAGAGACTCGGCTTCAAAGCCTTGAGCATCGTCGTATAGTTGCTAGCTTGTCAGTTTTCTACCGGATACATTTCGAAGAGTGTGCACTTGAACTGCACAATTTGGTTCCCCCTGCACCTTTCTTGTACCGGACGGCCAGACAAACGCGACCAAAACGTCATCCGTACATGGTGGATGTTCCCCATATTTGCACAAAGCGTTTTGATTCCATATTTTTCATTCGCACAGCGAGGTTGTGGCATCAGGCAGAGTATGATCAAACGCGAACCTATTCTGAATAAAAAAATAAATCATTTATCGTCACATAAATGTCTACAGCTCTTGAAGCAGATATTCTATCAAATGAGCAGAGCAGTGGGGAATTAAGTATAATGGCAAAATAATTAAAAGCGCTTCAGCGCTTTGAAATAGACAATTCCCTTAGACCCGGTGCCCTAATAAACGGAGTCCATTGAGCAATAGCATTGTGGAATTCCGTAATGATTTTGCAACATTCTAATTTTCGAGCAGGAGATGGCCGCGCGCAGCCGCGGGCAATCCAGGAATAATGACAAATAAAATAAATGCATGATTTTAATCTCGGTCGCTGGAGCGCCTCGTAAACTGTTTACGAGCGACCACTTTATGTTTGGGATATGGGACAAACGAACGGAGGGTAAATCAAAAACACAAACCAAAAAGTGGCTTGTTGAGCAAGCATTATACAAAGTAGACGAATTGCTATCTAGAGTAGATTAATATCCTGATTATTATAGACTTAATCCCACTAATATTATAAATGTGAAAGTTTGAATAGATGGATGGATAGATAGATGGATGTTCGTTACTCTTTCACGTAAAATGAATTTCATCTCACTTATTGTATTGTGCTTATGCAAGCACAAATATATAAATTAAGTAATCAGTTTTAGAACCGTACGGACTGATGCGTGACGGCACAAATATAGTTATTTGGACAGAATGTATCTTTTTGTGCCATTTGGGGTTGAAACTTTAAGCCCGTGAGAGGCGGCCGCTCTGGAACTATATCGGGACATGGTCAAACGTTTAGAGGAGGCTTCAGATGACCAGAATGCTGGCATGGGACTTTGTTCATGTGTTCTATAATATGCAGTACTCACTGCACTGACATTCTATTCTGCTGTTCTATGATATTGATATTAATCAGACTCATTAGCTTATATACAGCTTAGTGTTTATATAATACATTATAATATTATTCCTATACCTATCTAAATAGGTATTTTAATCTTGATGCAAATCTGCTAAAAAAAAAAAATACCTGCTAATGAGTTTGTAATGTTAGACATTGTATATAATTTATGTATTGTTAGACCCCGAGATTCAGTTTTTCTTGTTCGGATACTAATGTAATGTACATTTTTCTTATGTCAAATAAAAGTATTGTTATTACTAACTTAACACGCTACAAAATAACAAACGCTTTATTTCAACACTTGGGTCACGCGGCGCGTCACCACACAGAACGCGCGAAAGCGTCACCCAACCCTTTGCTAATGCGCTCCGTTTTACGAGTTTCTCGCTGAACATCGGGACATACCCGCTGATTGGACGCGTATCTTACGCAATAACGTAACCCATTCACGGTTGACGAATAACGTCGTCACATTTTGCAACGGTTCTGTTAACTTTTGCTGCCAAACCACAACCAGCTGGCTGTTTCATGGCTATAGACAAATAAAAAGGGCCATCTTACTAATCACAAGTATACATAGTAGATATATGTAGTATGTATATATAGTTGGTAGTATGTTTGCTTCAAGAGCCGAAGGGCGTGGGTTCGATTCCCACCCAGGAAAAACAGTTTGTGGTATAAACAAATGTTTGTTCTGTGTCTGGTTATTACAACAAAATTAGGAAATGATGACTGATGTTGATTACAAATCATTGCTCACTTGTGATCCGAATAGGTTATGATACGTTGTAATAAAAAAAGTGTTGATAATATGCGATGCTGCTGGCGAATAGAAAAGAATATTACTAGTTTTTTTTAACTAAATTTCCTTTTAAAAATTTTATTAGTTATTATTAATATGTAAAAATCAGTCTTACAAAGTGGTAATTTTAAATGTTCTTTTTTGTATCAGTTTTAAACTGATACAAAAATGAGGGAGGGACAGAAAATTAAAAAAAAAACACCTCACATAATTTATGGACGCCCCCTTATAAAAGACAAGTATGTAGGTGGCATTTATTGGGTTAGGTGATTTTGTCAAATATTGATATGTTACGTGCATCCTTAGACTGTGTTTAGTTTGTATGTGAGTGTACTTATTTATGTTAAATAAAGAACTTTGAAAAACAAAACAGTACGTAGGTACTGATCTCCGCGATATTTTATATTATTTATTATAAAAATGTGTAAAAAGTGTGGATTCGAAGAGTTGAGTGTGACACAATTTGCTATGGAACGTGTTTCGTATTACTTCACCAATCCGCCATACGCGTCGCATCGTCGTAAAGCGTTGTTTATGAACACTTCCCGCGAGTGACGCTTGATGTCTCCTCACTTCGGCTGATGTCCGACACTCACTGAAGATTTCATTTAAAAGTCTTTTCTGACTAGGCTATTATGTAGGGGAGGACGAGCGGCTAGCGTTGATAGATATGTCCTATAAAACAGCATGCAGCAGAAATATTTGTTGCATACTGAGACAGAAAGTAAAGTTTTGTCTCGTAAGGGGCAGATAACCAATTTAGAGCGTTAAAATGATATTCAGAACAAACTATACTACTTTTTATGATTGACAGGCTAGGTGTTTGACCGCTCACCTGATGTTATGTGACGGTGTGATCGAATGTGGTAAAGCACGCCTATCCTGGAATGGAACTGGCTCTCAAGTGAGGCTGCCGGAACACACCGTTAGATGCTTGGCGATTTTCAACTTGAGGGTGGTAGCTAGCCAGCCGAGTACCTACTACAAAGTACCTTACCGCCATGCTATGGTTTCCTCACGATGTTTTCTTTCACCGGCAGCTCAAGCTCATTGTTGGGGTTTGAACCTACTCCCTTTGGCATGTGTACCTACCGCGCTAACCACTGAGCTATCATCGCTACAAAACATCGGTTACCTCGCGATGTTTTCTTTCACCGTTACAAATCAGCGGCAATACGCATATAACCTAGCTTAGAAAAGATACGAGTTTGGAAATATATAGTGATGAAAATCCATACCTATTCAAGCAGAGATCCCTGTTCTATTGTTCTGTACATTTCTTTTCCGTAGTTGACTAAAAAATCCTGAACTTAGTCTTTTTTTTTTAAATATAGGTACAATAATGTTGAACCTACAATTGAAGTCAAACAAAACATTAAATTTAAAATGTCAAAAAAAAATGTCAATGGTGAATAATATAAAATTAAATAATTAAAATAAGAATAAGATGTCAAATAAAAAGTAAATGATATTAAATAAAATTAGCCAATTAATTATTTTTACTTTCCAAGGATAATTTGCGCAAAGAGGACTTGTCAAAGAGCTTATCATCATCATGCGTTCGCTTAGCTTGCAGGATAGATTATCTTACTTACCTATACATAAATGATGGTGAAGTCTGAAGGGGGCTTAATTCACCGACGACACGATGATACCCTCTCTCTAACAATAGAGTGTCGAACTATCAAGTTTTACGTCCTTTGTAAAAGATTTAATGGGCAAAGATTTAACAACAGTTTTAATAGTGAGTTGAAACTCCAGCGCTACTACCAGGTTATTGTTAAGGTGGGCAAATGAGGGAACTATAAAAATCTGCAGATATCATAGCAATCTTAGGCAATGCAATGGCGGCTCCATCAAAAGATTAAATTGTGGCGTTGTAAGGTCTGTTGTGGTAGTAAGATTTATAGAAGTTTATGGAATAGGTACCTATTAGTGAGGGGAAAGAGTTGATCAATTAAGATATTTGTTTTTTTTTCTTCAATATTTTACCTGCTAATAATTCGTATTTTGTACATTATATTCACCATGGAATTCTTCAATAAAGTTGTCTATGTATCATCTTATGCTTATCAGAAATGTTTCCACACGTAGAAATTTATTTTAATGTAAAAGTTATAAGATGTGTTAGACGCTCTCCTGATGGTAAGAGATAAATAGCGCTCATTAATTTGAGACTTTCGATGGTTAGTCTCAACTGTCCTGTGATTTTGCTAGCTGTAATATCCTTCAAACCCGAATACAGTAATGTTTACACACTACTGCTTGGCGGCAATAGTGCTGCGATATTCGTGATATTGACATTAATTAATGTAGCCTGCAAAAATTAAATCTAAATTCACAAATTGCTTGATTTGAGAGTCGACCCGAAATTCGTGTATTAGTTTGCTTGAGCTTATTTAGGTAGGTACTATCTTTCTTAAGTTTTACAATGTAGTAAGTAAGAGAACAATTGAATTATGAATTTGTAGCAAAGCGACTTAAAATATTAGTGAATCTTGATTTTATAATATTTAGAATTATTGTAAACGTGTATTTTAGATATCGGCTAAAAAAATGATTGCGGTGTATGTAAGATTTCGATTTGCAATATAAAATTCACAATCTTCAATCCATGTTTGCATTCTGGACACCCGCTTTGTGACATAAATACGTACCTATTCATACGAATTTTATAGTCGAACACAAAAGTTTCGTCAACTCTAACCCGGCCGACATCACAATCCGGATCAAAATGAGGTCGTCAACATGAAGAGGCAACGCTTCAACAAAATGGAGTTTTAAAATACGTGCTTATTAGGCCAGGGTTTCATCGCAAGTTGCTAGCTTAATGGCAAATAGCTAAGTGATAGCTTACGCGTGGCTTTGTTAGGCTATAATGACGAACGAAGATTGGGCCCAGTTGTGCACATACAAATATTTTATTGTTAACATCAAATGCCAAATGTGATCAGTTTATAGTTTTGACCAAAGTCATGGACTACCTATAACTGACTAATCTTCGTTTAGTACAAAGTGCATAGTGTGTGTAAAGTGCATAACCTTCATCATCATCACCATATCTATACTGTCAGTTTCTCGTAATTATGACCACAATTATGGACTAAAGTGGCGTGTAATCTCAGCCTAAATAAAATTTAGATCTACCGGTAATACTGTATCTTTGGATGAATCTTGGTGGTCTCTCCATACTAAAAGTTATTTTATACTACATGTGTTAGCATGGCGATGTGGCCCTTGCCTATTGAATTAAATTCACTCGCATTACCTCCGCAATATTTGTGCTGAACGCCCTGTGAAATTGATGAACAGTCCTAAACAAACTGAAACAAAAAAATAACTGAAAAATTTGAAACATTTGAGCTGCGTCTCACGTAACGTCTTTGAGCTTTATTCTGAACACAGTAAAGGTTAATTTCGATTGATAAGAGCTAGATTGGTATATGAACAAACTTCATCTGACCTAGTAAGAGGAGCCGTGGTCAGATCCTTTGTGTTCAGTTTATTTGCTCACGAAAGGTATTCGTCGATTGGAGCGAGCTTAATCACGAATTCCATACGTCTTTCAACGATTGCTCTGTAGCGAATTATTACATACACATCATAGGCAACGAAGAGCGTTTTGGCAGGAAATTGCTTTTTAATTTTTTTTTGCCGACTGTACGGTTCAATTATTCCCGGTTGGGCAGATGTTTGAACGATGAATTTGAATATCTGTCTGTTTTGTGTGTGTGTTAGTTGGTCGCGCCTGTGTGCGTACCATTGCATCTTCAACAAAGAGGAAAAATATGAGCGCAGAGGCATTTAGAGGCAGCTCGGAACAGGCATATCAAGGTATTTGGTCATTCGCGACACGACACGTTGCTTTCATCCGTGAAAAAGGGAACAAATATATCAACGAACATACATACTTTCGCTTTTAATAAGATTTTATGGTATTACAAGGGAAGTAAAGATTGGAATGAAATAATTTTGAGTCTCTTTCTTTTATGTAAAGACATATTGTAACCAATTTCGAAGGTTGTAGTTGACAAAATTAAACTTACTAAAAATGTGGAAGTATTTGTCTTATGAACTGTAAAGAAAGAGATTTTTAATATGTTTCGAAAAACCTACAAAATTGATCTCGTTATACACTTCTATATGTAACTATAGTTTATTTTATGACAGGAACCTGCCTCGCCTCCAAGATCTCCCCAACCTGTCCCGGATTAAATACTAAGGCGCACTTAATTGAAAATGTTGGCAGTAATAACATCAAGTTTTATTGGCGGTCAGCCTGTTTTACATTTCGCACGCATAATCAAATACTGGCTTAACTCAAAAAAGTCAGTTTTGGGAAATCACGAAAAACCTCCGTGCAATCACGACCTCGTCGGCTTTTTTTTAAATAGAATAAAAATTAATTAGGTAAATAAATATTTTTTTTTCTCGTGTGGCATATAAACTTATCAATAGTTATGTGTTATTTACTTTGTTCAAATTAAATAATAATAAATATTTTTTTATGTTTTAAAATTAACTTCTTGAGTTAAGTCTGTCTACTTTTAAAACTAAAGCAAATAAACTTTATTATTGGTGGCATATTCAACTATAAGTCTGTCTTGTTTAAACTAATTTCTTTATTTCAAGGGCTCAATATGTTTTTAGTCTGTTTATTAGTAAATCAACTTATAAAACTTACTATTTATTTTTGTAGAAAATACACTCAACTCGGATTCGGTCTAGGTTCAATTAAACAACAGCAACTTCACATTAACAGCGTCCGACACAAACTGACATCAGTCGGTGTTTAAACAAAGACTGTGTGAAAAACACATAAAAATGAAAAAGACCGATATTATGTAAAGGTGGTCTATTGATGCAATTTTGATGTTTTTCCAAATTCATATTATCATAGATGGCATTAAAAAAAGCCTGCGTCTATACGTAACTAATTTTTGACCTAACTCCTAATCGGCCAGTATTTGATTATGCGTGCGATTTGCTTTCCTTCTAAACTCTGACCAAGTTACCTAGATTGTTGCATGGGGGTGCCACCATCGTAAATACTAAACATACTTGGCAGCTATATATCGTATATGCTTAATTCTTTTTTTGGCCACTTCGATAGACAATTCGGCTACACTTTAATGATAATGTTAATAAAGCCTTATGGTATTCTGTAATTGGCTATTTTTAATTTTGACATGTTTCAACAAGCTTTTTGTGTAAACCTGAGGTTATTTAAAAAAGATGTGTTTTCGATCACGTGACCAACTTCGTCGCGCTTGCTATTTGAGATGCTTGACTAATCTTGATGCAAAAACCAACCAAAACCAACCAACTGAACTAGTTTCTAGGCTAGGTGTGTTTGCCAAGTCCGACTACATCGTAGCTTAAATATCAGGTGAGCTGACTGGTGTACTGGTGTCTTGTTATACGAAAAAGATTTCGTAGCTACGTAGCGTCTGTATATAAGTAAATGCTTTTCAGCTGCAACTTGTTAAAACCCTGAATAATGCTATTATTTTTTATTTATAAAACAAGATCGTCAAATTCATCAAATTTGACAGTCCTGTTGGCTTATTGGTAGCATGTCTGCTTCAAGAGCTGTGGGGCGTGGGTTCGATTCCCACCCAGGGCAAGCATTTTATTTATTTATTTATTTATTGAGGCTTCATACTAGCAACTACAATAATTATTATTATAATTATATACAACTTAAGTAATTCTCTGGCTAATTGCGTTGCTTATTTAAAGAAGCACAACATGCATTTAAATATATTAATACAATTAATTAAATTAAAATCAAAAACAAATTCAATAAAATTAAAATCAAAATAAAAACCATAATCAAAATTAAATTAGTAAAACCATAATCAAAATTAAACTTTTATGATATAAAATTTTTGTGATATAAAACAAATGTGCTGTGTCTGGGTGTACTGTATGTATTATAAGTATGTATTTACAAAAAAAAAGTATTTAAGTATTTTATCAGTTATCTGGCTCGCATAGTACAAGCGTTGCTTAGTTTGGGGTCAGATGGCGCTGTGTGTAATGTCCTACGATATTTATTTATTTATTTTATCGTGTCGACTGTTTATAATCACATAATAACGTGTTTCATTTCTATCTCACCATATTCAAAATTAATGTTACAGATTCAACCCCACAAGTATCATTCTGTACAATACTCGTACATACATATCTATATTTGTATCAGATTATCCAATTTGCTCAAACAATACCACCGTTTAACTTCAACCTTTACTCTCCTTTATACTCAGTGCCAGATGTTAAATGTTATAATTACAATTTTGTAACAAACGACAAAGACTATAAAGTCTCAATATTCTTATATGTAACTATAGTTTTACAGAAAAAAAGTTTATGTTGTAGCAACCTAGTCAATTTTGAAGTTTTAGATAGATAGAATTACTCTTAAGTAAAGTATTTAGAAATGTTATTTTTCTTGTCCAATAGACTGCAATGAAAGAGACAGCAAAATATTTAGTAAGCTTAAATCTGTCAATAAAAGCCTTTAGAATTGATCTTTACATTTAGCTCGTTGTGTTCGCACGCCTTAGAAATTGGGTTCAAATTCCAACAACCAATTTTGTTGTGCCCATGAAAGAAACCATCATGAAGTAATGGTACTGAAAAAACGGTGGTAAAATATGTAGAGTTTACTTGGTGGTAGATAGCATTAATAATGCTAGTGAACATTGACAAATTAAGTTCCTATTACAAATTCAGGAACTCAGAATGTAAACTGGATTTCATACGAGACACACTTTCAATTTAACAAGCTAGTCATTTATTAAATATCAAAAAGTACCCTTTTTTATGTAAAAGTTGTGAGATGAACGAGACGCTCTCCTGATGGTAAGAGATAACGCACGTCATGAGGCATGGCCATTGCAGTGATACACAGAACTTTGAGTAACAAAACAAAGTCTTGGGATGCTTTGGCGCACACTACTTTGAGATTCGATGATTAGTCTCAACAGCCCTATAATTTTGCTAGCTGCAGTTTCTTTCAAATTCAGAATATCTGGCATAATATTTTTTTTTTTAAAACACTATTTATCAATATTTTATTCACAGAAACAAAATACTTTATTGTATGAGATATGAGTGCGAACATTAGGTTTTCCAATAGTTAAGTCAAACGCCGTTTGTTAGATAAGTCGAGGTTAGGTTTTCACTAAGAATACTGTGGTCGCGTCTGTCGGATTCCATATCTTGCGCCAGACATCGAGAGGCGGAGGGCTCTTGTGAGGAGGGCTCTCTGAACTTATAGATAGGGAGGTACTTAGGAGTGACAGACTCGCTATATACTCGTATTGAGTATACTGAGAGTTTGAAACGAGGTTTGAGAGTTTTCAAAACGTTTTGTGTTATTATGGCGCGTTCAACATGACGCGATGATAACTAAGTGGTTGGCGCGGTCGATTCGCACGCCGAAGGGCGTGGGTTTAAATCCCAACAATGAGCTTGAGCTGCCGGTGAAGGAAAACATCGTGAGGAAACCATAGCATGGCGGTAGCGTATTTTCTAGTAGGTACTCGACTGGCTAGCTACCACACTTAAGTTGAAGATCTGCCGCCAAGCATGTAACGGCATCTTCCGACTGCCTCACTTGACAGCCAGTTCTATTCCAGGCTAGGTGTGATTTACCATCTTCGACTATACCGTCACTTAACATCAAACGTGTTACGTGTTTGATCTGTGGTCAAACACGTAGCTTATCAACCATTAAAAATTAACATAATGAGTTTTAGAAACATTTGTTTTTAAATCATCGGCAAACGTGTACGGAGTTCTTGATACCTAATCTTTATGAACTTCAGTTTTTGCCATTTATGACTAACTTATTTAGTTATAGTCAAAGTCCAGTCATGGTCAAATCCAGTCTGTGCCGGTCTAGTCTAGTCATAGTTTAGTGAGTAGTGGTGACTTACAAGGTTCGATGGAGTTTTGTAGCAACACGAAAATTTATGTTTCCCCACAATATATTACTTTTCCCGCACTCGCCTTTATCTTTATGAACAAGACATTACTAAATACAGTATTTTTGTTGTTTTATAGATTATTTAAAATAAATAATTATTGGTGACTGACAGGACTACTTATTTTATTTATAAAATACTGTTTATAAAATGTAAGTATGACAAAAAATTGATTTTAGCCAAATTCTAAAATTTAAAATATTACATAACTACAAAACCCTAAAACGGAGAAATACTCTCATTATATTTTCAAATTGCAATTATATCTCTTCCGAAATAGTGAGCTGAACTAACCACCTTTTCAATTTGCGTATGAAGGAAGGCGAGACATGGCCTAAGGCGGGTAGAAATTACATGAGATGGCAAATCCTTTAACTTCCATCCTGCTCTCGCATTCAAACTTATACAACGATAGACAGAGATAGGTTAAATAAAATTTTCCGGGATGGGAAAATGGAAGGATTGAAGAGTAATTGGAAATACCTTTGCATTGAGTGGTGCTGAGGTTTGGCCGATACAGCCTTTTGTATGAATTTAATCAGATTCCTGTTGAGTTTCGAGCAGTTAATTGCTTTCGTGAGATTTTTAGAAAATTTATCAAACAAATTTTTTAGTTTTTGTAGAATTGAAAAGCAATAAAAACGCCTGACTAAAAATGATAGTGGAAACAATTAATTTAAGAATCATTTACGTGAGAATATTGCAAATACGTTTAGTTTTAGGAGGCGCTTAGCGAAATCTTTAATATCAACATAATATAACCATTGTCTAAGAAGTAAGGTAATGGATACTCTATTTGAGTATACTGGTTTTGACTTGAATCCCAAACAGTTGAACCAACTATAAATGTTTATTTGTTTGTTTACCATGCTATTATATGCAACTACTATTTATGTACTAGATACATATAGAAACCTTGTAGGGTGTCGCAAAGTCTGGTACAAGTTATATTCAACTGTTATTTTTGAAACTAAATTATGCAAGCTTGACCCATTGTTTGTTTTTTTTGTTTGTTTTAAAATTTCTTTAATGTATCATAAAATATGTAACAAGCATGTACAACTACCAGTGTGTATTTGGTCCTGGCAGTAGGTACAACCGTTTAAATATTATTATTTTGCGAGCATAATACTCATCGAAAACTAAAAAAGTAAAAGCTTATGTAAATAAAACGATAACATAAAACATTCAAATACAATTTGATACAGGAGCTTAAGTGATTATATAAACTTTGGAACAGTTATTATATTTTAAAAGGAAAAGTTGTTCATCCAGATAATCTTGTAATTTATAATAGCATTTGTAAAGTAATAATATTTCAAGTTATTATTTATGCCACGTGTTATTAGTTTATTGTAGTGTGCAAAGTATCATTAGGCTTATATACTTCTTCATCATCATCATCAGCCTATCGAAATCTGGACATATACCTACCTTACCCAAGAAACTCCCTTCAGACTGATCTTCGGGGTTTCGCTTTCATCTATTGCCAGCTGACCTACATATATCATCACTCCATCGTGACTTGGAGCGTTTTAAGCTACCTTTGCGGTCTCCACTCTAGACCTATTTCCCCAGTGGTTATCGGTTCTGCGACAGTTATGTCCAGCCCATTGGCACTTCACCTTGCTGCTACGCTGCGCTTTGTTTCTGGCTTTAATACTTCATATCTATGTAACGGTAGTAGAGGTCATTGTACTCAACATTACAAACGATTAATTTTGGTGTTATCAAATATGTGTCTATGGCAAACATTATTCATAATGATGAATACTAAGACATAGATTCGGTTTAGTACACTCCTAACTTAAACATACTGTATCTGTATGAATATAAATTAGTATTCGGCCGCCAAGCAGTAGTGTTTAAAATATTTCTGTTTTCCGGTTTGAAGGGAGCTAGCTGCTAGTTAGCTTATAGCTATCTATACCACAGGGCTGTCGAGACTAACCATCGAATGTCTCAAAGTAATGAGCACCAAAGCAGCGATGCACTGGACTTTATTTTGCTACTCAAAGTTCTGTGTATCGCTGCAATGGTCATGGACAGACGTTCTTACTTACCATCAGGAGAGCGTCTCGTTCGTCTCATTACTTTTACATAATACACTGTGGTCGATTAATCATCTGCGAGGGTTTGAGTAAGTACCTACGTCCTACATGCTAAGTAATATACTGACCCTACGAGATAACTGTAAACACTCTATATAACCGTAACCCTCATCAAATCGTACTGCAATAGTTTATGGTTTTCCCAATACGCCACTTCGTTTTACCACCTATCCAGTTCCTCCCATCAATGATACACCCCATAAAATGGAAAATGCCCTCACCACGTGTGAACGCTGAACACCTTTATTTTTCACTGAATTAAATCGCAAACTCCATAAAAGGTCCGGCAAAGTTGTAAAATGCAAATAAAGGTACCTTACAGGGGTAGCTAGGTGGGTAAAGCCCTGAGGGTCCATTGATAATTATTACACAGTAGTACCCTCGATGATCTGAGGTAGGGACCTTGGAGGGATGAATTGTGGATGAGGTAAATTGGCACACGAGTTTATTACGCTGAAAAACAAAGAATGAAAAGCTTCTCAGTGATCAGAGGTGCAAACATCTCTGATTTAACTAAATGGTCAAACTATAGATTTATTCTTGTTCTGTAATTATGTATTGAAAGTATAATGTCATCTATATGTTTCTATTGTGTAAGCTTTGTTTAATTTGGGGCTAGACGGCGCTGTGTGCAAGAATGTCTGTGTGCAAGAGTGGCGCTGTCTTGCAATATTTATTGCTAAAAATGGCTGAAATAGTTCAGCGTGCTCGCATGAATGGCAATGGTTAGGTCATATCTGTCGCAGAACCGATACATAACAGAGATGTTATGTTGTAATTCAGGACTGTGACCCGAAGTAATGACTACATTAGTCTGTGACTAGAATTGGGCCGCAGTGATCGTAAAAAGATCCAACGCAAGGAGGAAATTTGGCAAGGAAGGAAGTCTGTACGTCTGAAACCAAGTTTTTTAAAATAAATCCGTCACCATGTTTCGCTTGTGTTTTTGTTGCGATATCCATTCTCGTACGATCTTTGGTAGTACCTTAGGGCTCGCGCCCGTCTTCGTCTAAGGGCTCCCAAGGGCCGGGATTATGGCTCGTATTAATTAATGTAGAAAGTATCTTTGACGTGACTCTGTGCTTATTTGTTTTGTACGTTTGATGAGACGTGCTACGGATGCCGAGTGGGCTAGTTGCTAACTATATTAGTAATTGTCTAGGATCAAGTTCTGATTTCCTTTTGTTTACACCAAAGCTTTAAAGTGTGTATCGGGGTTAAACTGATAGTCTTTTGTAGCTTAACAAACATCTATCCATCCATGCATCCTCAGAAACTTTCACATTTTTAATATTAATAGGATATGATATGTGTATCTAATAAATACAAATGCCCAGTTAACTTATTTGATTAGTAGCTATGCCTTATAAATTTTTGGGCTTAAGTTCGATTCCTACCAAGAGAGACATTTATTCATAGTTTGTATATATGTTTGCATAGATTGTGACTATATGGAGCGATGTGAAATGTATTCTAAAATTTATTTATTTACTTTCAAATTTCACAATTGAATTTCACATTTATATAAATTATAATAATAAGTATGTTAATGGATAAAAATGTTTTTTACAGGAAATGACAATTATACGTATTAAACAAAATAAAAAAATACCTTAAATTATACTACCTATTTACAAAATGTATACAAAAAACTTAGTCTAAAAAACCGTCAGAGGTAATAATAATAAGAGAGAGAGAGAGAGATATACTCTTAAGAGACTCGCTACGCGGTTGGGTCAAGGGTCAGATCCAAAACCTCCTTTGGTAGCTTGAATTCTGCCCCGCTGCCGGCGACACTCTAATTAAGTTTATTAAATATATTTTTTGTTTATTTAATAACAATAATAATAACTGTTTATTATGATAAATATACACACAAATAGAGATTTACAAAAATAAAATAAAACTAAACATCAAATAAAAAAAAAACATTGAATACTCTAAGTTACCCAGAACCTCACACAAGGGAAGTCTTGTGTCGTGAAATTCTGAAGTGACTTCTCTATAAATACGTAACATATGTAATTCAATACTGATATAATGTTTTAATATGAACGCTAATCACATTAAAATACACAAAATCTTTCATCTTACATTAGTGCCAACTCCTAACGTCTTAAAACAGATGTCATAAGATTTATGCCCAAGAAACCATTCGAGACGTGATCAAGGGACTGACCGATAGGGCACTCACTACTAGACTTAATAAAACGGGCAGGGTGTGAGAGTTTTAACTTTATTACCAGGAAATAAGGCGAGTTCATGGTTTCATATAAGTAACGCTAACGAATGGCAAATCCTACTTGCAAATCCCAAGTTGTAACTGTTTGATTGGACGGTCTCGGGCATGAGCGGATAGCGAAGCTTTGACTATTGACTGGGCTGTTGAGACTAACCATCGAAAGTCTCAAAGTAATGAGCGCCAAAGCAGCGATGCCTGGACTTTGTTTTGTGACTCAAAGTTCTGTGTATCGCTACATAGGTCATGGACAGGCGTTATCTCTTACCATCATGATACGTTTCGTTCGTGTCATTACTTTTTACATAAAAAAAAATTACTTTGTTTTAAAGTTTATTCACCCTTTTCGTTAGGACTCGTGTGAGCAATTTCCAAACTGTAGTCCAGGTTTGAAAATTGACTGTTTAAGGTGGTTCGATTTCCATAAAAATATTTTTTTGAAATTTATGAACAAATGGAGCATAATTTTACAGTGAAATCACAGCTACTGGCATTTATTTTGATTTTATTTGCGGTAATAGAATTGCTTGAATAAAACAGTGATGATCAAGCAATTGTGATTTACTGTGAACGTCCATTGCAGTTGGTTTTCTGATCAACTCGATTGTCTCTTTGCTCTTCCCCCCTGCGCCGCTGGTCAAGGGTCAAAATGGTACACGTCATTAAGTCGGCCACCCGACTCCTTGCCGTAACTGCGGTATCAAACTGTTTTATTGCGGCCGAGGCATGATTTAATGAAATCTTTCATATTGGAGATAAGGCGCATTGCTCGTAAATCGCCCCGGGCAATACGGCTACCCTATACTGCTATATTAATATCTACATCAAATTGATGCATATGAAATTAATGCAAATGTTTGTCTGTACCTAAGCTTCGAGTATCGAGTTTGGTTAACGAGAAAACGAAGATATCTTGAACTAAACTATAGGGTTTTTATTTTATTAGGGATGTAGATAACTTCTTTTTTTGCCCAGGGGAAAAAATCCTTAATAGATACACGGGCTTCGGGGGAAGTAAGGTGGTTATATGGGAGTCTCCGCTAAAGTGGCGGCATACCCACTAAAACCCCCGGGGTGTTTCTGTCTAACACCTATGTGCTGGGGCTACGGAAACACTTTCGCAATCGTCCGCAGAGGTATATCGGTACTTACTTTATCCTAGACAGCACAAAGACCAATTACGGAATTTTGGCGGGAACGTGGAAAGAGGCGTGTCGCCCCATTGTATTTTTTTCGAAAACTAGTATTTTTTGGAGTGTTTATACATAAAAATAGTGGTGGTGGTGGCTCTTAAGTGAGATTACTAAAAATCATCTAGAAAAAATAGTATTAGTCAAGATGAAATCGAATGATATGTTTGTTTGATTTTTTTCATTTATTTTAGAATTAGCCGAAAAATATAAAATAATCAGGGTAAAAGCCGCGAGGCGTCGCTTGTACAATATTTACCCTAATGTTCGCGACATGGTATAATAACCGGGCGGCGGCTTCCGCATGGCAACCAGAAGTTTCCGTTCCAAATGAGCATTGTTTGTTGTTCATTGACTTGCTCAAGCTATTACCCGACCACCTAAGTAGTAAGAAAACATTGTGCAGCGTACTCAAAACTGCAATACAAATTGACAATAGAAATAATAGAGCAAGTTAATTAATACAAATAAATACCTTTGAACAAGAAAATAAATCGATTTTTCCTTCTACCTTGAACCGGCTCCCACTCAGTATAATTCAGGCTGGAAGAAACCATCCCAAATGTTGCTTTTACGTGAGGCCCAAAAGGTGACGTCATGTTTTCCATTCGCATCGGCAAACTCTACTGTGATCAAGCAATCTACACTAATTCTAACGAGGAAAGATTTGATTTTTTGTTTTGTTTGTATTGAATAGGCTCCGAATTTATTTATTTATTTATTTATTTCGATACACACAACAGAATATAATTACCACATCATTATGTAAATTACAGTAAGGGTTTGTACTAATATATATTCCTAAACAAATATGTATACAACATGAACAAAGAAAGCAGTAGCATTTATAAAGTGAGTGACATTTACTATTATACTAACTTTAATTATGTACATGTAAATAACAGGCGGGATGTAAAAGCCATCAACAATTACAATTATAAATCACGCGTTTTTGGAAAAAATAAACAATAGTGATTACTATTGCTTTTCTTGCAAAATGGCCAAGACATCCCGTTTAAATTTTGACAGTTTAAAGTTAAATATGTCTATTGAGCCATGATGATCCACTAAGATATCGTTGTGTTGACGACACATTCTAACTAGTGGGTTATATAAAGAGGTATTGTTTGTATAGACTCTCAAAGAAAAGATACCTGTGTGAGGGTAGCGAGATTTAGGCTTGATGTTAAAATTTATGTTTGAAAGAAGAGAAGAGGAATCTATCTGGGAGTGAATAATTTTGAATAAACAAATGAAGTCCGAATGAACTTATATATTTATTTTATGCCTAAATATTTATACTGCAGGCAAACCTTTCTGCTAAGAAACAAATTTATGCCGAATAGAACAATGACCAATAAAGCTGTTATAGAAAACAAAAAGTTTCCTTTTATCAAGGGGTACCCTTGGTTGGGCCTGGAATCGATCTCACAGGCTCAAGATCTCAAGAGTGAACGGATTCTTTTTGCATCTGGGCTACCATAATTTTTTAATGATTTACAGTTTTACACAATAAAAATATTCTGATTCTGATTCTGATATAAAAAAACATTAATTTGTACTAACGATCGCATTAGAAAACCTATGATGAAGCAAAACAAATGTATTTATACTGACAAAAATATCTCCTTAGTAAATTTTGCCCACACAAATTCTGCGAGTACTTCGGTTTGTTTCCTTTTGCGATTTCATTTTAATAAGGTTTTTGTATATTTGTGGAAATGAAATCGGCTCTTGAGGTCGTTTTGTTGGATCTTAATGTCCTTTTTAACAAGACGCCCTTCAAGTAATATTTCAGAGAATCTTGAAGGTTTTATGTCAGAGTAGAATTCTCATTATTGTTAATTAATGAACGGGATTATAATTTTGATGGCAATTTGGCACAACATTCTTAAGATTTAGTTTGATTTGTACGCAAAAATACATATGTAATGAAATAAACAAAAAACAATCTTACAAACATATTTATAAGAAATATGGTAGCGCGTATGTTCTCGATAGATATATAAAAAAATGTGTCGTTTTCATGCACGAAACTTTTCCCTCGTAAAAAGTTTTAAAATGATTTAGTTACAGTTCATTGAACAAGATCATTTTTAGACATTTTTTTTCTTGTTTTAGGATTCACATTTTGTGTATTTGTCAGTGTCAAGTATTTCGATATTTTTAAGTACCTATTTCAAGATAAATCGAGTAAAATATGTCCAAGTCACACACGGCATGGTAAGTCATGGTCGAGTCCGGTTATGCCCTAGTAAAGTAGTGGCGACTATTATAAGCTTCGACTGAGTTTTAGAAGCAGCACGAAAAGTCATGTGTCACCAAATTACGCTTTACGTTCACTTTCCCACATATACTCCCGTAATTTGGCATTTTATAAATAAAACGCAATTTTTTGTATTATTTGTATTTTATCGTAAAAACGTTCTCTAATATAATATCACACGGCGACGCGATCTTACCGCGTGCTCGCCAAAAACTTCATTTTAGACATCTGTAGCAGTAAGCTTGATAAAAAATAAAAATAATTTATTAGGATTACATGTACTTATGTGATAACAGCATGCGAGAGATAGACATATTTGACAAGAGATGAAACAATTTATTGGAATTCCAGCTTATTATTAATCAATTATTAATAATGCCACGACACAGGTCGCCCTGGGAGGTCCAGGGTATCTCGACGTAACATTACTTGTTATTTACTATTATATTTCACGGTGATTTTTAGTTCTTCTGTTTCTCGGTATTTTTTTCATTGTTCTGTTTCCTGAGCAATAAAATTTATTTATTAAAGTAATAATTTAATATTTTTTGAGCAGATTAAGTTTATTGTTTAGTACTTTTTGTTTTTTGTTATTTGTCTTTGTGTATTGTATTTATTTATCTATATGTACCCACAATTCGTTGATTGTATCGAATTGTGTGTTTGCTACTCTTTATTTTGTACCTTTTTATTGTGTTGCACAATTACATCGTTGCTGATTATGATTAAATGATTATGATAAACGCATAGTAAGCATATTGTGCATTGTAGGAATCCCTTCTAAGCCATTGGACCTACGAGTTTTTGGCAAATCAGAAATTTCCCAAATTCTTCGTGTAATTCGACAGCTGTCCACCCTAAGGCAGTTACAAAGTACAATGCCATTTTATTCACCCTCTGACCTCGTACTGCTTTTCTACCCTCAACGAGTGTCTTCCGGATTTTAAGTGTAGTAAAATTTTACATATAATAGAAATGGAGTTATTTTCGTAACAGTAATAAAATACACGATTATGATATGTTAATTCACTGGCCTTAACCTTGGGTACTATTTGTTTTACCCGGACAGCTTAACCATTTATCAATGTAAAATATCGATAAAGTGAAACAACGATTTTAATATTAGAATATTTATTTACCTTAACAGGAGGTCGTCTTGGTAGCTAACACCGCAGTATCCGGATATTTTGCATTAGTGTTTTACATTACTGTATTTCGGTATTCAACTAGCGTAATTACAAGGATACCATCGGAAGTCTCATTACTTATGTGCGCCAAGGCAGCGATGCTTTGTTGCTCAAAGTTCTTGTTTCGCTGCAATGATTAGTAGTAGCGAAGATAGCTCAGTGATTAGCGCGGTCGGTTCACGTGCTGAAAGGCGTGGGTACGAACCCCAACAATGAGCTTGAGCTACCGGTGAAAGAAAACATCGTGACAAAACCATAGCATAGTGGTAGCGCTCTTTCTACGAATGTTTTTTTGATTGGATGTTTGACAACAGCTCACCTTAATATTAATTGCTGGTGTGGTCAAAGATGGTAACTAGGTCTCTAGTGAAGGTGCTGAAATACACGAAGCAATTAAAATCTGAAATCTTTTAAGAGGCTTCATAGGTGTTTTTTCATCCTTGTACATTTTTTTCGCCATATAAATGTAAATTATTTTCTATTAAATATTTTCAAGTTTCAAGTTAAATAAGTTGCCTCGTAGCTATAGTTGTAGTCAAAGTCTAGTCTTAATCAATTACAGTCCATGTCAGTCAAGTCCAGTCCTGGTTTGTGCTTAGCTTGTAGGTTTTTTACACGTAACATTTCCCGTCAGCGAGAAGTTGACAAGAAATTTAAGCATTACCTCTAAGCAAATTTTGTAATCAAGGCTTAGTTCTTAATAGTAGGTAAGAAACCATCGATGCATAAATCTGATTTGCACTTGGCCGTTTGAGGCAGTTCTTCCATGCTTCCCCTTGTAATAAAACTTTCCTAACCGTAAGTACGCAGCTTGAAGACAGTAACGATCGAAACTGGCTATCTCTTAGCCGTAATGGCTGGAATCCGATACTAGGGGTGATGCCAGACACGTGACTATTCCACTAAACTATGGGTTAAACGTACACGACACTCTCAAGACGGCTTTGAAAATGCGATGCTCCCTCAAAATACCGAAGTATGTTTTCCGTGTCATTTTAAGGTTCGATTCCCATAGAGGTAGAGTTACAATGGAACGTAGCGCATTCGAACCTAGATCAGTGAGGGTTGAGTCTTGATTTTGTACTTTATTTTTAATTTTTAAACTAAAATATGTATAAAAAAAAGCTAAGATAATGAGTGAGGTTGAAGATGATAAACACATCAAATCTAGAATGGAAACTGGCTCTTCAGACTGCTGAAGTATACCATTAGGTAGAAAGAAGATTTTCAACTTAAAGGCCGTAAGTAGCTAGCAGAAAACTAGAAAGAGATTGCAGGATAGGTAACCCTACTATAAAGAATAAAAGAAAGAAACATTTTTTTTAATGTAAACGTTATGAGACTAACAAGACGGTCTTCTGATAGTAAGAGATACCGCACACAGTTGCAGACAGACCAGAGTGGGACAATGGGACATTGGAGGCTGAAATAAAAAAGAATTACATACTTTAGCATGCCTGGAAATATCTTAAATAATAATACAATTTTAAAGATATTATTAGAGTAAGGTTCGTCGTTTTGTCTACAAACTGCCATCCACCAATGTCTGCAACTCGGCAGACTACAGCCCGACACCGATATACGATAAGGGCGCGTCCACATTACCGTTTATCCGCCGCTAAGTGCATTATGTGGTTGCGGAAATCTCCTGCCGAAGCACTTGTCTACACGTGCGACTGAATTACGTATTGATTCGATGATATTGATAGAGATTCATTTACATCAGGACCTAGACAAAGTAACATTCGGTTGGCAAAAACGCTCAAAGAAAAACTTGTAAAAAAAATAGTACGGGATTGACATAAGCTTATGTCAAACCTGTACATTTATGGCTTTTTTAATCGCTCGATCGAATCGAATCGGAAGATACTTTGTTTACGTCCTCTTAATTGTTTTCGTGTTGTTTTTATGACTTGCCCAATTCTTGCAAAAATAAAGTTTTTTTTTACATATACGAGTAAAGAAAGTAGCTCTAGACCGGAATTCATTCTTCAAAAATTTAAAAGACAAACAATTAAAAAGTTGTTTGTTTTCGACTTTCACCTCCGAATAATGTGTTGCGAATAAAATTTTTGCATTACAATTAACTAAAATGTCATTTATTTATCCTGTTTAGGATGTTTTTTCTTTAATTATGTAAGCTCAGAAAATTATTTGAAGTCAAAAGTAAAGTCAAAATAAAAATATACGTCATGATTATAACTTTTTAAGCCAATTTCTATCGTCTATTACCACACGTAATGAAAATCTAAGATTCAATCGTACACAGCACATCGAGACCTCCTATTTACATAATAAAACAAACGGGGAAGGAGAAAAAACCGTATCGATTTGTTTCTACGTTTCCGAGATTTTCAACTATTTTGTTGTTGTCGTGTGTTACTATTATTTGAAAGAAAAACCAAGACTTTTGAAACTGTGGACAACATTAAAATAAACTATTTCAAGATCTATTTAGATGCGCTTTTAAGTATATATCCTTAAGTATATATGAGAAAGGGTTCGTTTTACTGGATTACTCACGTTTTAAAGTACAATATGAGTGTCTTCAAATCAAGAGTAAACAGGTTTCTTCTAGGTAAGCGTGTTCCATCTTAGACCGCATCGTTGCTTCACATCAGGCAGGATGTGGTCAAGCGCAAACCTATTCATTCATTATATATATTTATAAAAAAAAGTTTTTTTTTAATTTACTTAATTAATTTTATAGGAAACTCCGACTATAGTTTCGCCCACATCTGGTGACCTTCTTCATGGAGACAAAGCAGAGAACAACGCGCGCGTGGCGCTTGTTTTTTACTTGGATGTTTGAAACGGCTCTCCTGATATTAAGTGCTAGTGAAGTTGAGGATGGTAAACACACCTAGCCGGAAACCAGGTCTCTAGTAGATGCTTGGTGGCAGATTTTAAAAGTGGCCTTATTGATAATGTGTTGACTTTCTTAAATATTGCTATATGTTTCGGCAAGCTGTAGCTTGCTGAAACACTCTGTCTAATACATTTTGAAAGTTTTCCAGTATATAGGTAAATACCATGTTGTTGCTAATGGTTGTGACGGTACTTAGAGGCAGAGCTTCGAAAAAAAACCTGAGGTAACTTACTTATTTACTTAGCTGAGGTAACTTACTGAAATTTAAGTGTCGTTGGAATAAACAAAATTTTATAAACATTCCTTCCCCAATACTTCTTAAGACCCTTTTCGCCCCAAAACTGTTTGCACGTAAAGGATTGCAACCCTAAATCAGCCCTTACCAGACCGGCGGCGCAGCCTTCGAGTGCCATTTTAAAACGGATTTGCAGAAATCGGTGTAAAGGGCGCACTTTTTCAAACTGTAGGCAAAAGGTTGAGTTATTTTTAAGACGTAGTGGACGGAGCCTGTTGAAGTGAAACTTCTTAAACGGCAATTTGTTAATTATACGAGTATTGAGAGTGAATTTTCAAACATTATCGTCATAATTACATGCGACAGAAGAAAGACTTTTTTATTTCATTTAATTTGCCCCATCGGGATTAAACAATCTTCCGCGTAGATGGTAGAAATGTATAGACAACAAGGACAAAAATTTTGATTAAATAAACATAGCATGGTGGTAGGGTACTTTCTAGTACTCAACAGGCTAGTTTTTTATTTCATCTTTAAAAACTAGGTGTTTACCAACAGCTCACCTAATGTTAAGTGGCGGTGTGGTCGAGGATGGTAAAGCACACATAGCCTGAAATGGGTCTGGATCAAGTCAGGCCACAGTTTTAAACTTGATTGAAAACATAAAACTTATGAATAACTATGCCAACAACTGTGCAACACTTCATATTAACATGACGGTGATGCGAATGCATAAGTTTTGCACGCTTCTACCAAAAAAAATCGCTTTAAACAACTATAGAAATTTTCCCGTAAAAAAATATCTTACAAAAAAAATTCAGTATAAAACCATAATTTCAAACGGTAACCCCCATACCTATATAATATCTACTCCAGTCTTTATATTGTAAAATATAACAAAGGAGGTTACTCGTTGCCCATTTTCCATATTTTTAGTTTGTTTTTCTATTTCCTTTCGGACGAGCGAGCGTATCAAAAAGGCTGTATCTGCCTTGAGTGACGTTTTAATGGAGCCGACGAATTTATTCACCGGCCGCTGCGTCCGGCACTCGCGGTTACAGGAGATGACAGCTCCCATACGCGATGAAAAGTTAAAATGCGGAAAATAATTCAGTGCTCGACACTAAAATAACTATTGGATATTGCCTGACCACAACGGGGTTAAGTATAAAGAAATGAGAGATTGAGTGTTTAGAGTGGATGAATGTTTGTTCGTATTTTCGCCTAACATGGTCAATGGTCATGGCCATGTTTAGTGAGGTCGTGTAGACTTATTCGTCTTCTTCTTCCGATATCACACTAATATGGTAAAGGTGAACGTTTGTGTGTATGTTTGTTACGTCTTCAAGCTGTAATGGCTGGGTAGATGTAGATGAAATTTGGAACGGAGTTATACTTTGGATTAAAATAGAGCAATATATTTGATTTAACACTTTAAAGATACTAAATATTTATTTATTACATATTCAAAATAAAATCATAAATGAACTATACTACTATATAAAATGAACACGCCGTGGAGATCGCTGCCGCGCGGTAGGGTTCCTATTAATTTATTCTAAAATACTTAAAAATATCAAAGGCATGGATAAGACGAAATGCTATATCGCTAAACTTGCATATAGATTACTAACAAGTTCCTACACACATTTAAGCGTTATGCTGAATTTGTGCAAGTCTCCAGCAGCGGGAGCAGCTGTAGAGATCCCCTGTCACGATATATTTCGGCTCGGATGCTTGGGCCGATAAAGACAAACCGTATTTTGAGTAGGGTTGGAGCTCGATTGACCGCCTTTTTGAAATAACTTACGCATGCACTCGGATAGTTACTGTTACGTTACCTTATACGCTGTATTTACTTGATAAGTCATTTATCTGCAGGTTTTATGGTCCAACCATAATAAAACCTGTAAACCGATAAAGAATCGGTGAGTAGACGAGTACTAGAGTAAAGACCTGCGTTACGAGCTCTGCAAAGCAGCTCAAAAATGGATTGCAGGGAACTGCTGTTATTTTAGTTTGGCGCTTGCTCAACCAACTTTATTGAATATATTAAACCAACTTTAGTTGGTGGTAGATCTCCCTAGCAGGAGGTCGTCTAGGTAGGTACCACCGCAATACCAGATATTCTGCCGCAGTAGTGTGCAAATATTACTGTGTTCCGGTTTGAAGGGTAGGTACTGCAGCTAGCTTGTGATTCGGCACTTTATAAATGAAACACCACCATTTTTATGCATAAACACACGACAAAACACTACTAGTTTCGGAAAAAAATACAACGGGGCGACACGACTCTTCCCGCGTTCCCGCCAAAAGCTCAAAGATAGGACTTTGACTTTTAAAAAATCATCGACAAAACAACCTCACACACACTTCATCGTGCACCGAACAACGAGGCTCAGTACTGTACAAACTCTTGCGCTTGATGGTCTATCTCTCTACGTGACAGTGGCGGAGTTGAAAATCACAAAAGCCATAAACCAAGAATTGAATTCACTTCATTGTGTTGAAGTTCTCTTCTAGGTATATATAATTCATTGTATCGAAAATAACGTCCAGTTTTATACGATATTCTATAAAACTCCATATTACCCGGACTCATTACTCCAATATTAGTAGTTCCTGGAAACTTTAATCAAACCAAGTTCCTACCCTGGTATCAATTTTTAATATTAAAGCTTGTACAAAAAGAAGACTTCACGCCCACCAACATCGAGTTTATGACACAGTAAAGTTTTACAAGTTACCGTTAATATGATGTTCAGTGGGAGTTTCCAAAAGGTATGATCACTTTTAGTTGGATCAGGGAATAAATAATTCAAAGAGCTTTAAAATTATTAGTTTTGTGTCTGCTACAAAAATGAATTTAGTAACATCCATAATATGTAAAAATCAAACGCAAGACTTCTGGATAATTCATACCTCCGTATATTTCAACATCTTCTCGGTGTTACACATGACAGCATTTATACATTAAGTACCCGTTAGATATCATTATCGGACGTCGTGACTTGTGTCGCTCCTCCACGCTGCTTGCCGTTCCCGAGCGCCCACCACATGCCTCTCTTCTTTCGTGGTGGGGCCTGAACCGCCAATCAGAGCAGTTTCCATGCAACTTATGACGTAAGCGTCATAGAAAACCGTACTTATTAAGTTTAAACCTGCGATACTCAAATATTTATGCGACTTCATACTAATCATATAAATTTTACATAATTATTTATCGATTACTAAAATCACAAACATTGCAAAGTAGGCGCTAAGATTTCAATGACATATCGTTATGTAGTCTAACAGCTATATATTTTTACTGTCTTATAGAAAAAAATGTTTAGCCATGTATACGTGATGATAGTAAGAGATCAGGCAGAATGACTTTTAATTTTGTAGATGGGACGGTCTTTAGTATGGGACGCCACTTGTGTTGATACTTTGGCACCGTTACGTTTTCCCAGAGTGCAGGTTAAGGCTGGCGCGAATGAACAGAAGACCTAAAAAGGCGCAAACATAGTATATAGTACAGTACCTTGGACAGTGGTTACATCTTTGAGCCTTTAAAAAAGGGTTGACGGCACACGTGACTGAAACGCGCTAGCCTATAAATTTTGCAAAGATGAAGTATTGCCATACACCGCGGCAATGGAGACAGTGTTTTGAGAACTAATTTCCGTTGATAGCGGCGTTTTAGTTTAAATAGTTAATTTTTATTGCAGTATGTGTATGTAATTTTCGATAATAATTGATTCAGTTGATGAAGAAGGGAAGTCATCACTCGCTGGCGCTACAACGTAGTCGAATATTTTTTGAAGGTTTTCCCTTTTCTCTCTTGCAGGAAAATACCAATAAATTTTAGAATGAATTTAGAACGAATGAAACCCAACGAATGAATATGTTTAAATGTAAGTTGATAATACAACATATTTATTACCGCTAAATCTGTTTTGATTAACCTACGATGAGTAATTGAAATGTGATTGGTAACGAACGCCAGAAATTTTAAATTTGGCGCTCTGAACCATTCGAATCAGCTTAATAAGCTAGACTGTATTCTGAAAATAGGGATTGTTTACAAACTCCTGCTTTATTTACCCCAGTCGATATATCACCAGTAGGTAGAGTACATTTATTACAGAATAGACACAATTTATATTCCCGCAGACTCGAGTACTGAGTAATTAGCGAAAAGCTGGGTAATTAGGCTCGTTGCCAGGACACAGGGTTTTTCCATTGATTCAGTGAACGGAGAGTAAATTCGATAGTGTTTGGATAGCATTTGGCTAATCTACGTGTTTGTATAGGCTTTGTTCAATGGACGCTTCGTGTTGGCAAGGATTTTGAACATTGTTGGTACATAACGTACCAAAAACATGTTTTCAAGTTTTATTCTTAGTAAATGGCAATGTTTCATTTCAAGACTGGCGAAAGCGTGTTAAGTTTGCAACTATGAAAGTTATTCAATTCAGTATATTTTAGCAATTAGGAGTTATGAATATTTTGGGTATACAGTGCATTCTGAACAATTTTTACTAATGACACACCTCTGAGATGGTGAAAAAAATGCTTTATACATTTCAGTAAAGGTCAATGAGGTTTTCCTATGAAACATCTGATTTCTTTTAGACGTTATAAATAATAATCAGTACATAAATAAATTGAATGCTTTCTTGGTAGCTATAACGGAAGGCTGTAGCGTCCGTAACTTAATTTCACTACTACAACAAGCGCTAGCCATTTCCACAGATATAAATAAAGAAGTACTTACAAACTTCATATTGTTTATTTTTAATCGTTGTCAACAAATTATTTATATTGACTTCTTTTCTGTCAAGAAGAAAGTTCTTGCTGACTCACTTGTATGCAAATATACAACCCTATTCAATTCAAATGAACGTCAGAATTTCAGACAGCACATTGAAATCCGCTGACGCTTTTTCAGTTTTCGAAGTACTCGCATATCTAAATCCGTAGATTTTGTAGATTTTTCCACTGCACAGCGGGCAGACGACTGGCACGCTAACAAATCTAATTTGACCGCCTATCGACACGTCTGACTTTTGATGGAGGACTTTGGAGTACCACTCGATTCCAAACCTCGTGTGCTCGCATATAGGTACCACGCCTTTTTACAGGAGGAACTTGTTTGTTACATATTGTTCAAAGCTGATTTCCGATGTTTAGAATAAAAACAGTTCTATACTATACATAATTATATATATATGCTATTATAGCCCATATACTTAAAATTACTGGAAAATACTGGGCTGTTGAGACTAACCATCGAAAGTCTCAAAGTAATGAGCGCCAAAGCAGCGATGCCCTGGACTTTGTTTTGTAACTCAAAGTTCTGTGTATCGCTGCAATGGTCATGGACAGGCGTTGTCTCTTACCATCAGGAGAGCGTCTCGTTCGTCTCATTATTTTTTTACATAAAAAAAAATAATAAAAAAAAAATACACATATTACATCTTTAGTTTCATTTAAAGACTTAAATATTTCACATACAATATGTATTATTTTTAAGAGTTTAAATTTTTAGAATTGCTTTTTGTATTCCAGTCTTGGGTGCCTGGAAGAGATCGCTTTTAGCGATAAGGCCATCATTTAGGGCACTAGCTGATAAGATGCCTTTGTGTTCTGTACATATTTGTATTTCTAGTGTGCGCAGTAAAGAGTTTCTCTATCTATATAGTTCTTTGTTTTTGGTAAAACTATAATTATACATCCTTACAATTCTCTAGTATTGAGTGTCGAGTGAGTGAGAGAGTGAGAGAGTGAGAGAGTGAGAGAGTGAGAGAGTGAGAAAGTGCGAGAGTGAGAGAGTGAGAGAGTGAAAGAGTGAGAGAGTGAGAGAATGAGAGAGTGAGTGAGAAGCAAATTACGTTTTGTAATTGGCTTCCAAGGATTGTTTATGCTCTGCATCATTATTATCACAATCAGCCCATGCCATCTTGGTTTCACGGGTGTTAATTACATATCAATCGATGCCAAAATATCCATTGATCATCATTAGATTTAACCAATTCTACTTGTAGCGTAGTTTTTTTCACAGTTTGCAGACTAGATGTTTGACCACAACACGTCAGATGTTAAGTGGCGGTGTGATCGAAGATGGTAAAATGTAAGTGGCTCTCAAGTGAGAGAGAGAGAAAAAGTCACACCGTTTGGTGCTTGGCGGTAGATTTTCAACTGCAGAATTCTAATACATTAAAACTCACACCGCAATCTAGCCAGAAACATCAAGTGAAATCAAACCAAACCCCTCGTAATGAATAATGAATAACCTCATATTCGGACCTAAATCCGTCTTAAGATTTCCGAAGCTGACGGAATAGTTAAGCAGGGTTATGGGACAACACTACGCGTAGTAAAATATTAATGACGTACCCAGCTCAATCGCGGTTGGCTGATATACAAGGTTACGTGGAACTATAGTAAATACTAAGCTGAAAGAAAGTCATTGTATTCATAACTGCAAACCACTTTTACTTTGGGGCCAACCTTACAATCGTGAGAAAAAATCGTTTATGCCACAGAAAAGTCGATAAAAATAATGAGACGAACGATACACTCCCCTAATGGTAAGAGATAAAGTCCTTCATCTCTTATCTCTTAGCCTGCCCATGACCATTGTAGCGATGCACAGAACTTTGTGTAGATAAGCAAAGTTCAGGGAGTCACAGCTTTGGCGCTCATTACTATGAGACTTTCGATAGTTAGTCTCAATAGCTCAGTTATTTCCCTAGCCGCAGTTCCCCTTAAAAAGGAACACAGTAATATAATGTACATTGTTTTACACACTAGCGCTTGATGGCAGAATATATGGTACTGCGGTGGTACCTACCTAGACGACCTCCTGCTAAGGAGATCTACCACCAAGTAAACCTTACTTCATCTCGAGCGACACAAGCTGTAATTTTATTTAAAAAAATAAAAAAAACATTAGTGGGCATTCGTCTTTTTAATATAGTTAAGAAGTTTACGATCGCAACTACGTCCGCGTTAACTTTAGAATTAGGTTCAAAGAGTAATGAAATCGTAGTTTAAAAAAAATAACAAAGTTTTCATTACTTTTAATAAAGAGTGCCAATGCACGCAAAAATATTACTAAGTATTTACAAAACATTTTTTTAACTTTTTAAATCAGAATAGGTTCGCGTTTGACCACACCCAGCCTGATGTTAAGCAGGAAGCAGTCCAAGATGAGGCACGCTTACCTAGAAAAAAACCTGCACACACATCTGATAGTATTTAAGCATTTCAAATTACCAATCAAGAGCAGACCAACTTCCTCAACATTCCCACAGGTGATATAATTGCGGATGTTCCGTTATTTTCTCAGGATTGTTGATTAAATAGTCCTTTCCTTGTTTACATAGGTGAAGGTATTCGCAGAGTCAACACCTCGGGCTGGTGCGTGGAACTTGGCTTTAGTTTACGGCAACGCTTCCAGGATCACCTATGGAGGGTTTCTCTGCATAAACATTAGCAAGTAATCACGCAGCAAAATCAGATCTGCTTAAGGCGATATTGTTTCAGTAATTTTAATTTAAAAAAAAAGAAGTTTTTGTAGATAGAAATGGCCTTTTGGATTGGGTTCTTTTTGTGTAAGTATTAATTTAAATAATTATTCCTGATCGTTATATTTCTTACTAGCGGCCTGTCCCAACTTCGCACGGAACATTTATTTTTTAATTAAATTCTAGTAATACCCAAGGAGAACGTAGCATTCTAATGGTGAAGAATTTTTCAAATCGGTCCAGTAGTTTTTGAGTTTATTCGTTACAAACATACAAAAATCCAAAAATGCAAATATTTTCTCTTTATAATATTAGTGTAGATAAGTATTAAAAGTAGACAATAAGTGATTACGGTAATTACTTTAAAAAATAAAATATTTTTATTAATTTTGTTCAATAAAGTCATTAAATTAATTTAGAATGATGTCCTCAATATAAAGTTACATCACAAATGACATTATTACATTTATAATCGAAAAAAATACCATGCCCATAAACCCAAACACAGATTTAAGGTATTTTGGTTTAAAAATCAAACAGTTTATTCAAACGATTTTTATAAATTTTCTATGGAACTAATCTGTAAATACATATTATATCCTTTCATACAAACAAATAATTTTTCAAATCAGTACATAAATGACGGAATTCTGAGATACAACATTAAAAAAAAACCACCGAATTGAGAATCTCCTCCTACAATAGAGTCGGTTAAAAATAGTTTTTTAAGACATGTCATGTTTGTATTTCTATTACAATAATTTAATTTTTAATATTTTTCTGAGATTACTTTTGAAAATTACGGCTACGTTTTTACTTTCCGTGCAATATGAATAAGACCTGAATCGCAAAGTTCCACACGCACGAACATGCGTCACCACAGATGAAACTTTCGACTGGGGTAATGAGTTTACACGAAACTTTGGAATATAGAGCCTTAAGAATCTTATAATATTTACTAAAGGTATGCTGAGCGAAGCGGCGTCGGTAAACATCTCGCGCCTGAAGCTAATATATATCTATAAGATAACTCTACCAAAGCCTCGCCCAGTTCAGCTATGGTAAAATATAGAAGTGTATTGTTTACTTGTGTCCTCACATTTTGCATGAGTTGGATAAAACCGTGCGGCACTCTTCTCAACTTAGCTTGTATAACCAGACCTAAAATACGAAAGAAAGAAAATATTTGTTCACGAAATATCATAAAAAACTACAAATAAGAGCTTTATAGACACAAATTTGAATGGGTACTAAGAAGTCCTTCAGATTTCAATGTTTCAAGTCTTCACTCAACAAACTCTTTGATACTTACGCGTAACGCGTAACGCGTAAACAAAATAAAATATGTTAAATTAATACTATTTACAAATTTATACAAAAAACTTAATCTAAAAGTCCGTCAGAGGAGGGATATGTGGCCAGAATGCTGGCAGCATTGCCACGCTGGGGGCTTCAGGTGACCAGCATTCTGGTCACCTGAAGCCTCCTCTAAACGAGTAGTTTAATTAAATTTTCGATGTAGATGCTAGATATGGTACTGCAACACTAAAATTATGCCTTGACTTTGCTATGACCAGTTTTCTGAAAATGAAAACAAATTTCAAGACGTTTTCGCGTCAAAATAATAGGCCTTGACAGTTGACGACAGAATCAATAGAAAACGTTACCTAGAGCACAGAATCATGCCCACAAAAAACTACCGTGTTACTCCCGGCCCGGGTATCGATCCTGCTAAATAATGCACGCCGCATCCGTCCGCCGGTCAATTAGTCGGTCCGGTCGCGTTGCGCCCGGAATGCATTCGCTCATTGTTCTCCATGGTTTTTCGCAGGTTTTCATTGTTTTATCTTATTTGTATCGTGTATGGGACTTTATCGTGTACACAGTTGTCTCGATGGGATATTTAAGAATAATTGAAGATGTGAAATATGTATGTTAATTTCATATGTCTATAATTATGTTTTGTGTCATCATGTCTGTTTATTTGTCTGTGTCATAAAAAAGACTTGTTAAGTTTTTTGCGGTCTTGTAGTCAAAGAAAATTCCGTAGTGATTACTACGGAATTTTCTTTGACTTTTTTTAAATCATAACTACCTCTGTATGTAATCATAGATACCTAATACCTAACTACCATAGTAGGTATAAAATGAGATCATAGCAATCCGAGTCTGAAATCTTAACTATCTAAGTATGAATTCCTAGCTACCTAAGTACGAATACGGAACTACAAAAGTATGAAAGGTGTTCTGTGTTTATTATAAGTACTAGCGGATGCCTCGCGGTTTCTCCCGCGTAATTCCCGTTTCCGTGGGAATACAGGGATTAAAAGCAGCTTATGTCACCCAGGGATAGTGTAGCTTCCCAACAGTGAAATAATTTTTGAAATCGGTCTAGTGGTTTTGGAGCCAATTCAATACAAACAAACAAACAATCAAATCTTTCCTCTTTATAGATATAGATGATTTACAAAAATAAAGTATTTAAGTATTCTATCAGTTATCTGACTTCCATAGCTTTGCTTAGTTTGGGGTCAGATGGCGCTGTATGTAATGCCTTACGATGAAATGAAATCATACCTATCTAGGTATGAAATCGAAGCTATCTCAAACCAAAATCGTACCTATCTACCTAAGTATAGTAGTATCGTAGTTAAATAGATTTGAAACGTTGAATGGGTTTTTACGTGCGTGTATCTTTTTTTTTTTTTTTTTTTTTTTTTTTTTTAATGGTTGACAGGCCAGGTTTTTGACCACAGCTCACCTGATGTTAAGTGAAGGTGTGGTCGAAGATGGTAAAGCACACCTAGCCTGGAATGGAACTGGCTCTCAAGTGAGGCTGCCGGAACACACCGTTAGATGCTTGGCGGCAGATTTTCAACTTGAGGGTGGTAGCTAGCCAGCCGAGTACTAGAAAGTACCCTACCACCATGCATCTACCTATGTATCTAAATAATTACAAAAGTTTCTTTATCTATCTTTTGTTTGTATGTCTTTGAAGAGAAATTGTATTGATTTTAAAGTCTACTGGGGTAATTTAACCCGAGTTAAATAATGATAATTGACATTTGGATAACTGTCAACAGTCAGAGTTTGCGATGCGACGCCTGCCGGCGCAGAGTCGCTATTCTGTGATTCCATTTTGTGAGCGATAAAGCGAGGTGATAAAGTATGTATGAAGTTATACCTAGATGCGCACTTGATTAAAATTGCGTTAATTACAAATCTACTTTTCATATAATTCTAGTAAAACTGTGATGAAAGGACCGGATAAGAATTGTGCAGGAATCGATCTTTCGAAAAAGTATTTAATAAGATATTTTCAAACTTAAAGTACTCTGAGATTGCGTTTGTCTCAAATGAAATAACATTTTTGAATAAAAAAATCTCGTTTATTAAAATTGTCTGATTCGATAAAAAATTTACATGGTAAAAATGTTAATTCCTGAAGCATTTGGTTTTCTGAAACAAAGAGTAAATGGATAGTTGGAATTAAATTATTTTTCGGGAACTGCTGGGCAGGCTATTTATTTGTAACGATGATTAGCACGGTCGGTTCGCATGCCGAAGGACGTGGGTTCAAACCACAATAATGAGCTTGAGCTGACGGTGAAGGAAAAACATCGTGAGGAAACCATAGCATGGTGGCAGGGTATTTTCTAGTACTCGGTTGGCTAGCTACCACCCTCAAGTTGAAAAACTTTCGCCAAGCACCTAATGGTATGTTCCGGCAGCTTCACTTGAGAACCAGGCCATTCCAGGCTTGGTGTGCTTTACCATCTTCGACCACACCGTCACTTAACAACAGATGAGCTGTGGTCAAACACCTAGCCTGTCATCCATAAAATCTTTAAAATTCATGTACATTATTAGCATTTAAATTGCCACAAATATCATACTGTTCGCAAAAATTTCTTACAGATTATGTGATAAAATTCTATCATAATATCTTAGACATTACAATATTTTCTTGTCAAAGTTACCAACGTTTTTCGATATCACACATTACCATTCCGCTAGAATAAGCCAACCAGGATCGATCCGATCTCGTCTTCTCTATATTTACCACCGCAGAGCCCCGAATGGTCAGCCACTTTGTTTGTAGTTCTATATTGGAGTTAATTGCCCGTTTTAGGTGTTACGAACTTACGAAGATTTGACTTTAGTTCAAACAAACCGGCACCTTTATAGCATTAAGCAGTAAGACATTTGGCCACTTTATAAATAAATAAATATGGTAAGACATTACAGCGCCATCTGACCCCAACTTAAGCAAAGCTTGTACTATGGCAATCTGATAACTGATATAATAATTAACTTTTCTTTTGTAAATACACACTTATAATGTATGTATTATAAACACTCAGAAAAAGAACAAACATTTTGTTCATACCACGAAATGTTTGTCCTGGGTGGGAATCGAAGCAGTAAGATGATAATTAACTTCCATAAAAAATATTAATAACATCTCTTAGTTCGTCACTCTTTGCTGTCAGTTTCAACACGAAAAGTTATAAGCTTTCTTTATTTATTTTAGCTCCACAAAACATTGCAACTTTGTTAAAGTAACAAAAGCAAAGTAATAAAATATCGGAGAGTGTACTTAGGTGCAACGGATCCATTTTCAATAAACAATTTTGCCACTAAAACTTTCATTATTCCATCAAACTACAAAAACATCGCATAAAATCTATTTTACGACGCGAAAATGCGCGTGTAACGAAGTTTAAACCCTATTTACTTTAGTTCTACCCTCATAAGGGTCCCAAAAATCGCTTACAGTGTGGCATCAGCATGGCCCGACCTCGAATCCCTGCGTTATGATTTACCTATAACCCATCCACTTTACCCTGACTCTCCAGTGGTCTAGATCGGAGAACTGAATCGTGTATTCTCGGAGGTGATGGAAGATGCATGTGGGTCTGGTTTGGGTGGGCGATGTAAATCCAGGTACTGCGACATTTGGCGGAGGTTGAGCCGGGTCGCAGGGATGGCATGCAAAGTTGTTGTATGGTTCAAAAGATAGAAAGAAGCGTTGCACTGTTTATTTTTGTAGCGATGATAGCTCAGCGGTTAGTGCAGTTGGGTCACACGTCGGAGGGCGCGGGTTCAAATTATAATGATGAACTTAAGCTACCGGTGAAGGAAAATATCGTAAGGAAACCACAGCATGGTCATAAGGTATTTTCTAGCATTCGGCTGGCTACCAAGACAAGTTGAAAATCATGCCACCAAGCATCTAACGGTGTATCCCGACAGCCACACTTGAGAGCAAATTGCATTTTCAGCTAGGTATTTCTACCTCACCGTCACTTAACATCAGATGAGCTGCGGTCGAACTGCAGGTTTACAGTCAGACGGTTTCTCAACTAGGCTTTTGAAGTGACTGACTAATCTTAATTTTTATTTTTATTTGTACGCCTTTTTCACCGATTAAAAACAATAATTTTTCTGTTGCTCTCACCTCGGTCATTTTAAGTCGTTGAATTGTCAAAGGACATCAATGGATATTTAAAATACTTATTAAGTTTATAACGATGCCTAAAAAAAGGAAAACACAAAATATAGTAAGTAAAAGCACTAGTGTTCAACTGTTTTGTGCTCAACTTGTGTCAAAGCACTCTGGTATTTGGAAGATTATAATTGATTTGGAACTAGAACTGATAACCGCTGGACGTGTTCTAGAATGGAGACTGCGAATTGGCAAATGATTATGACAGGAACTAGGTAGAGTGACGATGTACGTTCTTCTAGTCTTTCCTCTCTTGGATCGTAACCGCAAGATTCCCAAAGGTTTATATCGTTTTACATTGTCTATTGCGGTCATCACTCATAATAGTAACGACACTGCTTATAATTATTGCAATTATTCTAGTACCGCGGTGGGAACCGGTTTATGGCGAGGGATGAGATGAGATGCGGGGTTTTATGTCTTGAGACACACAAAAGGGGGTTGGCATTGGCTTCCAAATGTTATGAAGAATTTAATATGGAGTGTTATTATTTATATTATGCATATTTTCTTTGCTATTTGACATTTTAATGTGTTTGTTTTTACTTTGAGAACTTATAATAATAGAGTTGTTTTTGTTGTTATAGATTTTATGTTATACTGCTCGTTCTTTTTTTTTTTAACTCGCAACTTATTTTTACTTATACTGGTGATCAGAAAACCAAATTTCGACGCGACACGAATTTTGTCCTGTGGAAAATACTCACATCAATTCATTAATTAGAAAGGAACTGATATTCTTACATCTGAACAGCAATTTTTTAAATAAGCAATTTTTTTTTTTTTCAAAAAGTACTTTACCAAAATCGGTCTAGCCGTGTGTAAAATACCACTGACAGACACACAAATTAAACTTATAACACTAAAGATAAATTTAATTCACAGAAAGAATTACATATACAAAGAAAAGAATACGTATCTACATATATAGGTATTGCACATTGTAATAAAAAAAAAAATGATAAATACAGTGTATAAACCGGTAATCATTGGGCCCCAAACTAAGCTTGTGTCTTGAGGACCGAGTGCATTTTACCAGAATTTTGTAACTTTAAGAAAAACATTAATTGTGTAACAAGTTTACATAAAATAACACAAGAAAGTAAAACACTGTAAAGAACAGCTTTTTGAAAAAATCCACACGACTATTTTGCGTTGGTATAAGGTTTTGCGTCAATAAGACCCCTCACGAACGTCAACGAATGCTTTTTTTTCTTTAGTTTTGGCGTCGCATCTTGAGCATTTGCCAGTGTCGTTTCATATTTTCAAGTTTTAAAAATTAAATAAGTTGCCTCGTAGCTATAGTTATAGTCAAAGTCCGATCTTGGTCATGTAAAATCCATGCCAGTCAAGTCCAGTCATGCTTTAATAAAGTAGTGGCGACTTTACTATAAAGCTTCGATGGAGTTTTGGAAGCAACACGAAAAGTCATGTTTCACCGCATTATAATTAATATTTTCCCACACTCACGCTTGTGGTTCGGCACTTTATGAATTTTAATTCATTTTTATGCATAAACACTCGATAAAACACTAGTTTTGGAAAAAATACAACGGGGTGACACGACTCTTTCCGCGTTCCCGCCAAAAACTCTTCGTCAACATTTAATCTCTATGAAGAGCTGTGATCGCTGCACGATTTTTCTGTGATTGTCAACCTCGAGCTCGCGAGTCATCGCTTCATCCTCCTCAATAGGGGATAATAGAGTCCGCCAGATGATTTGTCGGATCGGGCCCTATTTTAGGAAATTGGATTTGTAGATCGGATCCGATAAGCGAGGTCGGATCGCTCCGATCGAGGGAACGGTAAAAGTTTAGATGCCCCTGTTATCGCTGATTTGCGTATATCGATTTTGGTTCGAAGCTTCTGTGACGGGGATTTATATACTTTTTAGTAGACTTGAGGCTTGAGGGGAGTTTAAAATGTTTCTTTGCGAAACTTCGAATCGGATTCATCCTTTGCTCGGTTATATCACGTGTTTCGGTCTGTTTGATGTAGGCAGACTTTGGTGAGGTAATGATATTAATCTGTTCTTTATTTCTATTCATCTTACGTGTTAAAGTGAGGATGGAAACTATTGTTATATATAAAACTAGCTGCGCCCCGCGGTGTTTCCCGCTACATATATTCGGGATAAAAAGTAGCCTATGTGTTAATCTAGGGTCTCAACTACCTCCATACCAAATTACATTTAAATCCGCTTAGGAGTTTTTGCGTGAAAAAACAAACATCCATCCATCCACCAAACTTTCCAATTTATAATATTAGTGGGATGATTATTTTGTACACTTTATTTTTATAAGTGATGAAGCTTAGTGAAGTTTCGGCAGCCTAATAGAAGTTTCAGCAGACGAGTTGGGAGATCGTCTGGCTTCTATTCTGGATGTCCTGGGTTCAAAATCCGCGGTACGCACTCCTGTATTTTCTAAGTTACATGCGTATTGCCGCTGACTTTAAACGGTGAAGGAAAGTATTGTGAGGTAATTTACATGTTTGATAATTCGTGGCAAGCATGGTGGACGCCCTTACCCTTTTAACAATGAGAAAAGGCCCGTGCCCAGTTAAGGGACAGTTTATAAACATAAGTCTAATCCAGTAAGTGATTATAACAGTGAAAACATTGTCATAAAATAGTGATAATATAACACAGTATATAAACATATATTTCATGGAACAATATCACAAATTCGATAGTTTATTTATTTGTGCATTTGTGTGCAGAATTAGATAAACATTTACAATATGTAAGATTTTTGATTTTTTGAGAAAGGTAAGGTTACATAGTCCATCACGCTGCGGCCGGCCAAGTATGGATTAGCAGACTTCCCACATATTTGAGAACTTTTAAGTTTTTTTAAAAGAACTTACGGATTTAGAGTATTCCTCACGATTTTCTTCCTCTTAATGAAGTGAAGATACACGGACGTGGGCTCAAATCCCAACAATGAGCTTGAGCTGCCGGTGAAGGAAAACATTGTCAAGAAACCATATCATGTAGTGGTAGGGTACTTTCTAGTACTCTATTGAATAGCTACCATCCTTAAGTTTAAAATCTGTCACCAAGCACTTAGCAGTGTGGTTCCGACAGCCTCACTTATGAGCCTGTTGCATTCCAGGCTTAATGTTCTTCACCATCTTCGACTGCACCGTCATTTAACATCAGATGAGTAGTCGCTACTAGTAAAAAACGTTACTTGAGCTTAATATGCTGTGGTTCGTTCACTATTTTCAGCTACGATAATATAATTCCAGACAACAGTTCAAAACAGCCATCTCATTATCCAATAGCAGCGTCCTATTAAGGACCCTCAAGAGCCAATATTCTCGTATAAAGTTTTATCAAAGTTCCGAGCGGCAATAGACGTCGATACCACTTGTTAAAAGCGGTATAAACCTTGTAGAACAAGAGCAATAGTTTGCAATTACACCGCTTTACACTGCACAAGCTGGTGAGAAATAATTAATTCGAGCTCACTGAGACCTCACAAGTAATTTGATTAGCGATTTTGTGATGATAGCTCAGTGGTCAGCACGGTCGGTTTACACACCGAGGAGCGTGGGTACAAACCACAACAATAAGTTTGAGAAAAACATCGTGAGGAAACCATGGATAGCGAATGGTATTTTCCGGTACTCGGCAGGCTAGTTGAAAATCTGCTGCGAAGTAACTAATATGTGTTCCAGCAGCCTCACTTGAAAGTTTGTTCCATTCCAGTCTAAGTGTGCTTTACCATTTTCGACCACACCGTCACTTAACAGCAGGTGAGCTGTGATCAAACACCTAGCTTGTCAACCAAGCTTGCTTGTCTTCTATTTTCCTCTTTACTTTTAGTCATGCGATAACACAACGTTGGTGTTCATAAAATAAATAAATAAATAAATAAATATCCCAAGCTTATAAGCCTGTATTAGTAAGTAAGTTTGACGTGTTTTTGCTCCAGTAAACCTCTTAAAATTTAACAATGGGTCGTCATTTGTGAAAAACACTTTAGCGAAGTACGCTGTTGTCCCCGAATTTTCCTGTTTAGTCCCCTATTGGGGTAACAAAAGGAAAACCGTTAAAATAATAGAAAGACGTTTACGTTCGGGTCACGTAGGATAGTCATTTTAAACGGAGTCGGATAAACCTCAGTGCGGGTTAAATAGATCGCTTCTACTCGGGAGTCGGTTAGGCTGCTAGCACACTGGCGTAAGTGGAACGTCCGCCTCCTACAGCCTCCTTTTAGACAGCGTTGACAATGAGCGCAAGCGGCATTCTCGATGCAACCAGTGCTTGACATGGATGCCAAAAGAATTGTGAGCCATATAACGCAGACATACGATATGAGATTGCTTAGCTTTTTCGTGGCAATAAGAAGCTAACGATGCCCTCGCTGACAAATGTTAGTGTGACAGCGATTTAAAGATGGCGGGGAAAGCATATGGCGGCAAATCTGGATATCAGAGTGCGAGTTTTTTCTTAGAGATTTGGCGGAAACGCGGGAAGAGTCGCCATTGTACTTTTTTCCAAAACTTGTGTTTTCTCGCGTATTTATGTATAAAAATATTGGTGTTTTGTTCATAAAGTATATGATTGTATTTTTAGCTATGATAGGTCGGTTACACGCCGAAGGGTGTGGATACAAACCCCAATAACGACCTTGAGCTGCCGGTGAAGGAAAACATCGTGAGGAAACCATAGCATTCTAGTAATCGGCTGGCTAGATATTACCCTCAAGTTGGAAATCTGCCGCCAAAGCCCGTATCGGTATGTTGATTGATTAACTCTTTATTGTACACACCAAAAGTTATACAATACAAAAGAAAAAGAAAATAAACTTAATTAACAGTTGTAACAACTGGCGACTTTATCGCTAATAGCAATATGTTCCAGGCAACTTAAGGATGGTAAGGATTAGAGGAAGAAAAACACGGGGTGTGTCAATAGCGAGGTGTGACGTTTGTTCCGGCATCCTAAGTTGAGAGCCAGTTCCATTTTAGGCTAGATGTTAACCACCTTTGACCACAGCGTCACTTAAGATCACGTGAGCTAAGGTAGCCTGTTAACCATAAAACAAGCTATCAATTAAAATTGATTTCATTGTGTGCCGATTTGGAATCGACAGTGCAAGAATCCCTTTATCACCGTGCCAGTTTCTCATTATTTTCAAGGAAAACTTCTGTAAGCTAAATCATATGCTAGATGTAGATGTTGCTAAAATCTTCGGTACAGTTTGAAATAAATAATTTAAAACATAGGTAGGTTATGCTTATAGTTTCGTTTAGTTTACAAAATGTTTACTATGCACAATGTTCACCTGCTTCGTTTATCTGCAGAATTCGCTGCACCTGTATAAATAGCTCTAAATTTGGAGCATTTGGTTCGTAAATCGGCCCATTTCAGGCCATTAGCTCCGTCTGGGCCGGATCCGATCGATTGGTCCGGCATAAAGTATTCTGGCGACGGCATAAATAACGGTCCATATAGGTCCCAACTTCTTCGGTACATCGGAATGCAGTTGGACGTTTTGTTTGGAAAAATTAAGCATAAATTGGAAATTTTTGACTCATAAATTTTAATAATCGACTGGTTTTATACACTTTATTTCTTAATTGACAAACTAGGTGTTTGATCACAGCTCACTTGATGTTAAGTGACGGTGTGGTCGAAGATTGTAAAGCACACCTAGCCTGGATTGGGACTGGCTCTCAAGTGAGGCTGCTGGAACACACTGTTAGGTGCTTGGCGACAGGTTCTCAACTTGAGGGTGGTAGCTAGCCAGCCGAATACTAGAAAGTACCCTACCACCATGCAAATTTGTTTGCAATTGCAAAAAATTGCAAATTCGTTTGTGCAAGTGCATGTCGTATTTTTGTGCACCTTCGTCCGAGTGATAGCACGGTCAAGATTAACGATCACGAGATTAAAGATTCACGGTCAAAAGGTACATTCTATTTTGGTCCTTATTATTTTATGATACGGAGCGAACGTGGGATTTTTATGAGGAAGCCTGTCCTTAACATGTCTTCCAACGCAATGCCATTCACGGTCCGAAGACTGATGAGAATGAGAGCTTCTGTTGTTTAATAGAGTCCGTAGATATATTCCTACGATATAATTCCCTAAATCAAGTTTGTCCGGAAACAGAAACCTAGCCACCTAGACACCGGTAACCATTGTGCGGTCGGTTAATGAATAGCCAGATTTATGTAGCGCGTTGTGGTAGTCTATTAATGGGTGAAGTATGACTTAGAGTGTTGATTTTGGGTACTTGAGATTATACAATATATAAGAATAAGAAAACAAGAAAAGAAGAAGATGAACAAGAAAACAGATGAAGATTAAGAATTATAATACAACAGCTGACAATTCACTTGACTATTTACACAATAAATATACTGATTCTGATTCTTGTTGGTAAATCTTCTTAGCAAGAGGTCTTCTAGGTAGGTACCACCGCAGGACCAGATATTCTGCTGCCAAGCAGTAGTGTGTAAACATAACTGTGTTCTGTGAAGGGCTACAGACACACACTGCTACAGACTACTATAGGGCTGGATTACAGAGCTGTTGAGATGTCTCAAAGTAATGAGCGCTAAAGCAGCGATGCCCTGAACTTTGTTTTGTTACTCAAAGTTCTGTGTATCACTGCAATGGTCATGGACAGGCGTTATTTCTTACCATCAAGAGAGCGGTCTGTTCGTCTCATTAATTTTACATTAAAAATAGAGTCGTACGTCGTATACTGAAAAGAGTTTGTTTATAAAAAATAATTAAAAAGGAGTGGAGGAGGAGGAGAGGAGAGGAGCGTTGTTCGTGGGTAGTGCCAATGTGGATGTATCTTTTATTGCAATAACTTTCTACTTGAGGAAATATTTGAAATGTTTTGTTTATCTTGCACTTGCCAATCGACAATACATATTATTGTTACCTGTACCAACCGCAGGAAGGCGTTTCTCCATTATATGTGAAGTCTGCGAACTTGAACTTGGCCAGTATGTTGGAATATGGCTTAACCAACTTAACTTAACTTAACTATTAACTTAACCAACTTAACTCAACAATGAAAAAAACCCACGCCCAGTTGTGGGACAGTTTATAAAACAGGGTTGTGTCAGATTGTGATATGATATACACAAATTTTCTCATCTCGCGTGTGCAAAAATGTGTGTATAATATTTGTCACTACACTGATACACCTAAACACCAAAATATGATTATCTTTTTACAGGCTGTAAAGTGCGTTGATGCAATTTCTTCGAACCCTCAGGGTGTTTGTAAAATCAGGTGCACATATGATACCAGGTAGGCATGTAATTACAAAGTAACATTTATGATAAAATTTTACGGTCGTTATTCGCGTCTCCAAACTCATCCTCCCATTTTATTATGCCCCCTTATTGTCTTCAATAAAAATTCTAGAAGATAGGCAGTAAAGTTTAACGTTGTCGGCTGTAAAACTCTTACGATTATATTGTAGCCCCCTGTAAATAAGCTCGAATCACGGTTGAGGGAAACCTTATGGAAATTTATATCGTTTCAAATGAGTAAAGGGATTCTGGTTAGTGGTATTATGTGTGCGCGTTTTATGACCTTAAATTATATGGCATTTGTTTAGAAGAAGAAAACTGATTGCTTTGTCTTGGTCGTACCTTATTTATTTGCTTCGAGATGTTCACACAGGCTTCGGCTCTTACATCACAGGATCACCGCTGGGCTAATCAGGAAATTCCCTGAAAATATCATCAAAATCAGTCGAACCGTCTTAGGAACCATAGGGAATGTACCATTATCATCATCATCATCATTTCAGCCATAGGACATCCACTGCTGGACATAGGCCTCCTAGATTGACTTCCATAAAGTCTAGTTGGAAGCGGCTCGCATCCAGCCCGTTCCTGCGGTCTTTACTAGGTCGTCTGTCCACCTTGTGTGTGGACGTCATAAGAAATATACGCACGTCGATTTTTAAATAAACATACGGAGTGACATTCTTTATCATCATGGAAATATTAGGATGTGATATATATTTGTGACACAGAAGTAACACACGAAAAAAATACACGAAAGTAATTATGCTGTTAAGTATGAAAAGGTATTCTTTAAAAAAAAACGGGAAATAAGCATGCGGCTACTGGCGCATCTTCCAGTCCGTGTATTACACAGTACACACGTCTCGACGCTGGAAGCGTGTGTTATGACGTGAAAGCAGCGACAGAGAAGACGATGTGTCTTTTCATTTCAAGGATTTTGTCCACCTCTAATAATGCTAATCTACAATTAGTTAGTTATCGTGAGCAAAAGAAAATCTTTTTAGCTGTTTTGACAAGTATAATCTTAAAAAATAATCGTGCATTGGTAACAATCACAAAAATATGATTTCAATCTTACCTCTAGAAACAATATTAATCGTTTGGTACACCTTTCTTTGTTTGCAAGTTATGTTCTAGGTACATAAAATTCGTTGACTTGTAGATAATAATGCCCAAAGAAATCCTTTTCCTAATTATTGCACCATTGGGTTCGTTATTTCCATAGAGAATAGAGAAAAAAAATCACAACTGCAACAAATACCTCTACACCTATAATTTAGTATTAGATACAACTGTGCCTCTGCCCATATGTGAACAAAACGTTTTCTAGAATAAATAAAAGCCGAGAATCACCGATTTCCATAAAAGATTTATTTACTTCGCCACGAGGCGCAACGACCCCTAAGAATAACCATTTTTTCAAGTTATAAAATCTTGCGCGTGTCTATAAAATGCGTCAGTTTGTATAAAATACGGGGTTTCGCTTATGTTTCAAATCTCAGCTTACGGTTTGTAGTGCAGAGAATACGCACAGTAGAGAGGCGATAAAATTTATTGTCACCCGCGCGACATCTGGTGCCTTCCCCTCGTGTCTGGTACAAGCTAAGAGACGAAAGCGAGATTCGTGAACATTGCGGGTCATTCTCGCCATGCGCTCGAAGAATCAACACGTCTTGTGGATGCCTACTGTAGAGACGAAACACGTGTCGGCAACTGGTTAGTGCAGCGAGAAGAGGATAATAATTATAATGACTTGTGGTTATTTTAATTAATAATATTTTTAAATTATTTAGATTTTATGTTTATTTCGGATTTTAAATTTTGATAAGAAAATTGTCGTCAAGTTTGATAATTTTTAAATTAAATCATCATCATCCATTATAACCAAAACGACTTATATGTACATTGAACACTTTAATATTTTGGTAAAATGAACAATAGTCGTAAAAATAAATACGTAAATAAATAACAATAAATTTATGCGACATTTTTAAGTAAAGTTAATAAATCGTACTGAAAATTCTGCTTATGCTACGCAATTCAAAAATTAAATAAACAATGCCGGCTTATCCTATAAATTAAAGATGGTCTCATTCTGCTATTTTGTTGTACTGCATATTATATATTTACTGTTTGATGAGGTGCAATTATAATAGCTAGTTATAAATGTAATAAAAACAGTATTTGAATAGCCACGACTATGGAGGATATAAGGTTTTAAGATATTATTATCAGAGCCTCTTTGTAAGTAGTCTGGAGGATATTTAATATTTTTCTTTACTTTTACTACAAAAATATCCACATTGTTGTTGAGGTATTCTGGAAAAAATCTTTTAGACGACAAGTTCGCCCTTTTACTACTGCACATTATTTTGTTTAGTTTTAAGATGTGTTTGTAATTTATGATAATAAAGTTGTATTGTCATAAAACTAGCACTATAAACCTATATTATAGAATTCTGTTTTATCGATTTACTTGTTTTTATTGTTACCAAATATTTAATATCAGTAAAATCGCTAACAGCTTAAGACTTAAAGTGACAAAAGGGGAAGATGAACGCAAACTGTTTCGGTAGTACGTATTCTACATTCAAAAGAATGGAATGTTACCTGCTATACATACTTATAGATATGTATGTACAATAAAGTTATTTTAACATTGAAATAATAAAAACAAACAGTAGTAGCATAGCTCCATAGTGAAATGCGATTTTTTTAATCTTCTTTTTATTTCGTTTTATGGTATGGCAGTTGTAATTATGTTTATCACCCAGTCTTAATCGCGCAAAAAACACTATGAAATGTCAAGTCGTGGCCACTGGCCACGGCTATAGCTTAGTGGTCGAAACGTGAAGGTAAACAAAACCAATTTCATAGTATTTTGTGCGTAAACCAATTTCATAGTTAAGACCCGCTGATGAACATAATTATGTGTTCGAATCTTGAAAGTTCAAAAATTATATTTTAATCGTGTTTTGTTTTTTATTATTTATCATTCTTGTTCTTTTTTTTCGTAATGTACCTAGCAAAACTTTTTTATTGTCTTTATGGCATATAATTAAAATATAGTATTACAGCACTATTTGAATTAATAAACAAACTTTGAAATAAACTGATTTTCTTAATAAGTACATAATCAAAGCATCACTGATTGTAAGAGTGCATCTTAACCCTAACGTTTACCAGGTTCAATTTCAAGCTTTTGAATTAAAAAAGAACTCGGCATAAAGTTGTATCATTTGCAAAGTAAAAACACTCGACGCAAAGCCAGTTTTCTCGAAATATTGCATCTGTAGGGGCGAGATAAGGAAATTCCAACCCATTTCAATACGGTTTTGCATATTAATTGATTTTACCATAAAAATGCGCGAAATATTTTGTACACAGATTTTTCTATTAAAAATGTACATTTCCCCCGTTTTCTAATTGTAACTATTTTTTATGATTATATTTTCATGTGAAAACACACTTCTATCTATGGGGTGTCGTTAGGAAAAAAAATTCTCTATATGTCTATCTATTTTGTAGCGATGATAGCTCAGTGGTTAGCGCGGTAGGTTCGCATGCCGAAGGGCGTGGGTTAATAACCCCAACAATGAGCTTGAGCTGCCGGTGAAGGAAAACATCGTGAGGAAACCATAGCATGGTGGTAGGGTACTTTCTAGTACTCGGCTGGCTAGCTACCACCCTCAAGTTGAAAATCTGCCGCCAAGCATCTAACGGTATGTTCCGGCAGCCTCACTTGAAAGCCAGTTCCATTCCAGGCTAGGTGTGCTTTACCATCTTCGACCACACCTTCACTTAACATCAGGTGAGCTATGGTCAAACAACTAGCCTATCAACCATAAAAAAAAAAAAAATATGTTGCTAAGAATATTTTTTTTTTTTTGTCTTGAAGCAAAGTTGAGTTCTGAACAAAAACTGATATTGTGAGATTGTTAGCTAGGTACCATAAAAACTGTAAAATACGCCGTTATACTAAAGCTCTCATTACTTCGTCAAAACTTGCCGACATTACCTCGTCCGACTAAGCGGTCGGCAGTAACCGTTACGTAGATTCCTTCCTCAGCAATTAAAATTAAAGCTAATTAACTTTTTAACTCTCACCCTCGAGTCGTGAGCGTAATTAAAACGAAACAAAAGTTCACGTAATGCCACCCCGCGGAGTACCTTACGCTTTTTTGACGTAAAGTTTTACGTCCAGCGTCCTTTCATAGCGCGCGTATCTTGCGTTTCATCATCCTCGGAGACATAACTACAAATTCTTGTGTAAAATGTATGTCATAAATTTATGTATTATGTATTATACATTGTCTATATAGCACGCATGTTCACATTTGTAAATGTAATATAGACATTAATCCAAGGGTGTAGCTACCGCTATGTCAGCTGTATTCATGATAAGGGACTTCCGGGCTACAGGTGGAGCACCAACGTGTGTAACCTAGTACCAGCTAGCGTTGGAGGCCATTGAGAAACGTCCCAAAAAATTGATGAGCAATGACTCACTTATTCGGAAAAGGCTCCAATGCCTTGAACATCGACGCAAAGTTGCTTGTCTGTAAGTTTTCTACCGGATACACTTTGGAGAGTGTGGTTCAGATCTATCGGACAGCCAGGAGCATTAAAAAGCGGTACCACTTCATGGTAGATGTTCCAATAATTTGAACTAAACGGTTTGAATCTACTTTCATCGTACGAACCGCTAAACAATAAAATTTGCTGCCCGAGTGGGTGTTCCCTGATAGATACAATCTGGGTGCCTTCAAGTCGCGAGTGAATCGGTTTCTTCTAGGCGAGCGTGCTCCACCGTAGTCCGCATCTTCGCTTAACATCAGGAGAGTCCAATTAATAATAATAATTATTAACATAATATTGTACCTAATTTTTTTTTATCATTTAAATGTTTTTTGTATGATTATAAAAATGCCTTTCCTTTCTTTTCTGAAAATGACATGTTAACGTATGCATAATATGTATACAAGCTTAGTGTAAAAATAACGTTAAAACCAACATAATTATGTGACTTCCTCAAAACCAAGTAGTTTCTTACATTTCACCATAATATGTTCAGTCGTTTTAAATCCACGAAATTGTACAAAATGTCCGAGCAAGGTAGTGCTCGACTGTACTTAATAAAGGTACTTAATTAACGTAATTTGCATTAGACGTTGTAAAAGTGCGTAAATCATCCGACAGCAGTAAAGTTTCCTGGTACCAAAGGATATAAAGTCGGAAAATCAAGTTAATGGCGGCGATGACTATTAACAATATGAGCTTAATTATTTCAAAGAGTATATCACGATATTTTTACTGGTGACAGGCTCGGTGTTTCACCACAGCTCACCTGATATTACCTAAGTGATGGTGTGGTCGTAGATGGTAAAAAGCTGTTGGGCTGGAATGGTTTAAATGTGGTTGCCAGAACACACCGTTAGGTGCTTGGCAGCAGATTTCAACTTGAGGGTGTAGCTAGCCAGCCGAGTACCTACTAAGAAGTATCCTACCACCACGCTACGATTTCCTAACGACCTTTCTTCATCGGCAGCTCAAGCTCATTGTTGAGATTTGAATCCACGCCATATTTGTACCTACATAACTGACACTAGTTAACAAGTCATTTTTTTATACAGAATAGGTTCGCGTTTGACCACACCTTGCCTGATGTTAAGTAGGATGCAGTCCAAGATGAAGCACGCTTAATTTTAATATTTTACTATAAAATAATACGAAACTCTAACGCCTACGCAATATTCAAGAGCAAAGTTAAATGCATTTTAAATCGAAAGCTGAAGGCGTCATGGGCACGAACAGAACGATCATTTTATCTTATGCGATTAAGTTTTTACGCTTAGAAATTTGACTAAAAGAAACATGACGTCATGACATCTTTTAATGTTTGCAAGCTGGGTGTTTGATCACATCTCACCTGATGTCAAGTGACGGTGTGGTCGAAGATTGTAATCACCCCTAGCCTGGAATGGCACTGAGTCTCAAGTGAGGTTGTTAGAGCACGCCGTGTCATTACCCGATTATTATTATCTTGTTATTTTTATAATTGTACCAAGACGGAATAAAAGAAAAGATAAATTTATCCCACAGAAAGGGTTGGCACATATACAAAGAAAAGAATACAATGAAATTGATGCATACATCTGGAGGTGTTGGACATTACAATTTGGAGATCAGTGTATATACTGGTTATCATCGGACCCCAAAAATGATACAGGAACACTCATTGAAGAGATAAGTGCTTGTGCTTGTACAACCATGGTGGTAGATCTCCTTAGCAGGAGGTCGTCTAGGTAGGTACCACCGCAGTACCAGATATTCTGCCGCCAAGCAGTAGAGTGTAAACATTACTGTGTTCCGGTTTGAAGGGTACTGCAGCTAGCGAAATTACTGGGCTGTTGAGACTAACCATCGAGTCTCAAAGTAATGAGCACCAAAGCAGCGATGCCCTGGACTTTGTTTTATTATACTCAAAGTTCTGTGTATCGCTGCAATGGTCATGGAAGGCGTTATCTCTTACCATCAGGAGAGCGTCTCGTTCGTCTCATTATTTTTCACATTAAAAAAAAATAAAACCAAAACTCTGAAAACCCGACGAAACCAACATAGTCACACGCCTAAAATAAATATCAATGATAAAACCTTTTTTTTTAAATCGGTACTTTATAAAGATTAAGGAGAATTTATCGACATAATCAGGTTATTCATTCATAAATCATTTTGATGTCGTGCTTTGGGAATAATCCTCGTCAATCTTATTGATACGACTTTCTCGCGTAATCCGATTCAATATGCTGTACAGAGGTTTCTGTGAAGAAAATATATGTCGCACCCTAGATTCTTGTCTACAATTGAATATCATGATTTTTTACACGACCTTTCGTTAAGGGACAGTTTGGTTGGTCGAAAATAGTAAAGCACACCTAGTCAGGACTGGAATTGGTTCCCAAGTGAGGCTGCTTAAATACACAGTTTCGTGCTTGGCGGCAGATTTTTAACTAGAGCTATAGCTAGCGGAGTACTAGAAAGTACCCCAGAATTAAGATTCAAATTATTTATTCACCTTATAACAGAGTTTCGTTGTACTAGGTAAGTCAATTCAATACAGTTAGTTAAAAAAATTGGAAATTATACTATTAGTCAAGTAAAATTAAAATGTCACCATATCACTATGCCACCTATCACCATAATATGGTATCCTAACGATGTTTTTGTTTACCGGCAGCTCAACTTTATTCTCGGGGGTTGAACTCACAATTATTGAGCAGTATTTTTAAATATTTAGAATTATATGAAAAATCAAGTTAAATAAGTCTAACTCACAGTCAAAGTCACACAAAGTAAGTCATGGTCGAGTACGGTCATGCGAAACTAGTGGCGACTTTACTATAAGTTTTGATGAACTTTTTAATGTAAGACTAAAACTATTGAAACAATATACATCATGCAACCAAATTACTTAAAGGTCGCTTTAAGGGTACTTATGTTGTTTTGGATATAACTAATAATAATTTTTTTATTTATATATCGATAGACATTTCATACAGCGTAATCTAGCCCCAAAAGCATAGCTACTATGGAAACCAGATGATTGCTAGAATACTTATATACTTTTTTTTTCTAAATACATAGGTACTTATAATAGATATTGTTGTTGTACAAATGTTTGTTCTGTGTCTGGGTGTACGGTATGTATCATAAGTATGTATTTATAAAAAAAAAGTATTCTATCAGTAATCCGACTTTTTTTCCATAGCACAAGCTTTGCTTAGTTTGGGGTCAGATGGCGCTGTGTGTAATGCCCTATTATATTTTTATTTATATAACACTCAGACATAAAGCAAACATTTATCGTCACATAATGTTTGTTCTGTATATCTACTTACAAACATAGATATAAAAGCCGATTAATTCGCTTCTCTTGTGTTGTTATATTTTACTAAGTGTTAACAGTTCCACGTGGCTAAATGATCGGCACTAATACCAAGGCGCCAAAACACAATAAGGCCCGAGTCCTTTTGATCTTGCGTAAGAAAATACAATCAAAAATAAAGCTTGTCTTCATCCTGTATGCCTCACCTCTTTGTTTACTCAAGAGAGTTGTAAAGTTTTAAATCGCCACTGCAAACTCAGTAAAACTGTTGATAATACAAAATGGAAGATAGGTTAGGTTAGTTTCAGGATGGTCGCAGACGAGTGCGACAGTGTTCCCACGACCCCGGCGAATTAGGCGTCAAGTAGAAATATCCCAGGGTTTTTTATGGTTGACAGGCTACGTGTTTGACCACAGCTCATCCGATGTTAAGTGGAGGTGTGGTCAAAGATGGTAAAGCCTGGAATGGAACTGGTTCTCAAGTGAGGCTGCTGGAACACACCGTTAGACGCTTGGCGGCAGATTTTCAATGCCGTTACTTTGGCGGAGACTCCCACATAACCATCACGCTTCCTCCGGAGCCAGTGGTATTCATTAAAGTTATCCCTGGTTAAAAAAATGATTTCAGCAAAAAAGTTTTTTTTTTTATTTTTATTTTTTTTAATGGTTGACAGGCCCTAGCCTGTTTGACCACAGCTCACCTGATGTTAAGTGAATGTATGTATTTTATATGTATTGGATTCACAAATATTAAAAGTCTAATTAAAATGCCAAATTTGTAATGTACGTATATCTCAACAATATAAACTCAGAGAGAGAATCAACATATATATTTCAATGAGTACACAATATTTTTTATGGGTATTCCCTTCACTGCTGAACAGAAAGTGAGTTCGCTGCCGTAGTACCCTCTCCCAGCTCACTTCGGTTTGGATAATGATGCTACGCCAGCGCCCTCTAACTTCAGTCTCGTAACTTTCTAGTCAATACACTGCTTATTAAATACACCTATTATACATTGTGAACATAATTTAGTTTATTTTTATTTAAGTATTCGACAGAGGCGACAACAAATTAAACAAAACAGTCACACAATTCAGGTCAAATTAATTAGAAATAGAAAGTCTCATTGGAGTATAGTATTGAAGATACGTATCTTTAAATTTGTTTCATCGAAGGTGTAAAATAGTATAAACACTGTAAAGTGTAAACAGTGTAAAGTGCGTGCGGCGAGTTTGAGTCGCGGCGCAAATCCTGAGAAATCGCTGCGGCGACCGGCGTCTTTCAACACGTCTTTATTTGTGGCCTAAGGCATAGGCAACTGCGACAGAACGACTAAAGTAAATACATCACTCTGTAAATTTGAAAATATTTTTATTTACACTGATGAACGCTCACTTACAAAAGGAATTTGGTATAGGACAATCCAAAGTCAGCCTCCTCGTTACCTGTGGTTAAACGATTTAAATATAAACAGAAGAGATATCGTACTATTGATGAGACTTCGGTCCGAACACATTCTATCAAACAAGTTTAGATACCTGATGGGAGTGACCGATTCACTGAACTGCACTGCTTGTGAGGTCGTGGAAGGCGCGTATCATGTAATTCATTTATATGTTTGAGTGGAATCAAGCACAGTAATTATATGCTTAGATTACTTACATGAAACATTTTTATTTACATTTACTAACTTTAGAATTTATTGGTTTACAGGAATTTGTGCAGCAATCAATAGAAGCCAAGAAACTTCTAGATCTGCCAGAAGAAAAGAAAGGACCAAAACATTCATATGGAATCCTAGATAGATTTGTGTCTAAGGAAAAGTAATAAAAAATAATTATTTACTTCTGATATTTTATTTTCTCATATTCATAAGTAATATATAGTATCCTTATATCCTTATTTTACATGATTTATGTACATTGATTTTTCTTAAAATGATCAAAAATATATTGCGGTACCTATTAAAAAATGTCTTAAAACTTAATTAGGAATTTAGATGTCTTTGTAAAATAACTAAAAATAAAGATTAACAAGGAATATCAAATAGATCACATAACCCTTCAGAACCCCGTAGAGAGAAAGAGAAGTCGTTTTTCGTAATTGGAGGGCTCAACCTTAGCAAACAGTCTGAAATAAGAAAATTCAAAAATAAGTTGTTTATGTGGACCATATCAAATAATAACAGACTAAAAGTTTTTAATTGCTGATGGAATGTGTCCAGAACGAGGCGCAAAGGCGAGATTTATTTAGTTATTATAATAATAGTATTTTTTGTGTTGTAGGGTGGTGTAACAGCATTTTGGCTTCACCAGCTTCAGAGGAAGCCAAAATGCTGTTAAAATTGTATAAACGTAGTGTATATTTAAAATAATATTGTTGTAGTTTAGTGTGTTACGGGGGTGACATAGTCACTGCGTGACTCAACTCCTTTAAATTTAATAAAGATTTAAAAAAAACGACTCAATTATGTATATATAACTTACATCAACATCACGATTAACTTGCGGTAGTACAAAGGTGGCCTTATTTCATACCTAACCTTCGGATAAAAATATCTAATATGTTTTGAAAATAAATTAATAATAATTAAATAAGTTCTATGATTTTACTATAATCCATTATAAGCAAGCTAAACACGACCATTCATTAATAAAATGAGTCTAAAGTAGCGTTAGTATGATCACACCAAATTTGATTAGGTAGGGCTGGAAACACAAGCAGTAAAGGTGAGTGTGGATACGTATCAAAAGACTCCTTTAAACCTACACTTGAGTCCCAAGTATTAGTACGGGGTTCCATGCCTGCAACGCGATGAACCCAGCATCCGCACAATGACACAGTTGATTACTAAGAGGCATCGATTCATTTGATTTTATGGTTTCTAAATTTATATAGTTTAAGTTTTAGTATCAAAATTACTATGAATAAAAACAATAAAAGTAATTTGTGAGCTATTTATCTATTTAATTCGATTCCCGCCTCGAGAATTTTATAAATTCAAATTATAACAATTTAAATCGACCAATGTTGATACATTGTCATATCTTCTGATCTTCTTGAACATTTACTTAATTGGTCATGAACAATGTTCTGAAATTGATATTATAAGGACTTTGTGAACACAACTTGCAAGTTTTTTAAATATCATCGTTTATATAATTGTTGAATTGCTGAATCTGCCACATAAGTTTTCCAAACGCATAACCTCTTCAACCTGTTACTTACACCACCTCAGTATAATGCAGATTGATTCGGCTCAACTCGAAGGAGACAAATACGATTTGCTAGAGTCGGCGGTAACCCCCCGCTTGGCTTCGTGGAAATATACGAGTTCTTACATAACGCGGACTGGTCTCATATGTATGGATGGGTGTCATCCAATTTCGGTGAGAACGTGTTCGCGGTAACTTAATTTATAATTCGATTTAAAGCATTCGCATCGACGTGATTGCACGTTTTCACGATATTCAAATGAGTTTAACATTATCTCGTGGCTGTAGATATGATGAGTTGCTAAGACTACATTTTCATTATTGTATTCTGGTTTAAAGGGTGGCGTAATTATTGGATAAATCTAGCAAATGTTCCAAAGTAACGAGCGTCAAAGTAGCGTTGCTCAGGACTTGGTTGACAATGGTCATGGTTTAGATATTATTTATCATCTATACGGTAGAAAGGTTCCAAGAAAGCATGGTTATTCGTGTCTCGAAGGCTACGTATTTGTGAAACGGTTGTCCTGAAATATGGGACAGGTTTGTTCAGTTTACAAAAATGCTTCGAACTTTTGGAGAGACAAAATGTTTTCATAGTGTAAAGTAGGAATATTTTGTTGTTTATATTTTATGTAGTAATTTTTTTTTCGGTTTCTAGAACAGTTTCAAGTAGCTCGACATATATTTTGAACTTATTGTTGTTTTATGTATCTTATGTTTTAGTTAATCACATTTTTTTATGTACCGGACTGAGACGTTCTCTTGGTGGTAAGGGATAACGCCTATTCATGCCCGATACACAGAACTTAGTACACTAAAACAAAGTCCAAGGTCCCGTTGCTTTGGCGTTCATTACTTAGAGACTTTCGATGGTTAGTCTCAACTACCCTGTCATATAAGAATAAGTTTTTAGTAAAAAAACATACACCTATACATAATAGTTGATGTCTTGGTCTCGTAAGTATCGAATGTAACTGAAAAATGTGAATGGAATTGTTCAGGTTATTCGAACAAGCACAGAGCTGTATTTCCTATGGCCGTGCATATTCGTAGCACGTCGCTGAACTCAGTTATATGTGTGTCCCGGATGGCCCCTTTGAAGAAACAACACTCGGGACATAGAAACGGTATAATCGGCCCACTACTGCAGTGCAAGAATGACGCTAAGGAGGACCGTTTGGACGGAGCAGCGGCATTTGAAGGGTCAAACTGGGTTCTATAGTTTAGAATTTATTTTCTAAGAAACAAATATTTCTAGTATATTTGTTGTCGTTTTCGTTGTACTGTTTTTTTTAAGTGTGAAGTGAGGTAAAATGTAATTCTTTGGGAGATTCGGTTTTTAGGCATTTTTTTCATACAAGAAAAAAACTTTTACACTTTCGTTCACTTCTTCAAGACCTGTAATCAGACCACATACTTTGCGCTATCTACAAATACGAAACTATATGACTAACTAGGAATATTAATTCGTCTTTATAATACCTGTAAGCTTTAGCATCAGTTTAAGTCAGTTTTTGGGAAGTTAGACCAGTTTAGTGCTTGACAACTTCAAAATCTATTTAAAAAATAAATAAATTCAAAAGCAAGAAACTTTTAAAGAAAGTATAATTAATGATGAACTCAAGTAAAATTATTGTAAGTAATAAGGTTTGCTTTATGTACAAAACGAGTAACAACATAGGTCTCAGGTCAGTATTCAATCAGGCATTGCAATAATACCGTGCCTTTTATATTAAAAAAAAATACGTATAACGCTTAACACTTCCCTGTGGTCAATTATTTTTTTTGAGATTAAAATTGAGCTATTTTTTTTTAGTTTTAAATATTAAATTTATTGCGGAACAAGACTTAAAATAGTTTTTAAGATACATTACTATTTTTGATACATATTTAAAATTATATGAAACCCTTGTTATGGTGGTAACCAAAATAAGCGGAAATACACTAAACATATTCATGAAAAATCAAACCTGTGAATAAAGTTTTGTTTATCAAAAGCTTTATTCAATATTTTTTTTAATGAAATGAGCAAGTTTTTCATCTGTAACAAATGTTATTCGCAATTTGGTTCCACCATGCTACTCGTATGGCGTCACTATCCAAATTGATTACAAAATGTCGCCTGAATTTCAGCGAAACGGAACCAGGAAAATGTACCCATATTACCTTCCTGGGACTTTCATTTTATTTTTCAGCAAAGCCACTCGGATTGATTTACCATTTTGTTAGTCACCTCGACAAAAATAATGCCTTTTTGTTTTGTTATTATTTCCTTGCGTCTCACGTCCCAATGTTTCAGACATAACACCATAAAGTTTAGCACCATAATCCATTCCGTTTTTAAGCTTTCTGGCTTTAGACGTAGGGTTGAATTTAGTTTGTTTTTCAGCTGTCGCAGGTTAGCGATTAGGTCTTCGACTCACGTCCGGGCCGAGTCGGGTCACGATGCGTGTCTTGCCTTTGTTTCTCCTATTATTTTTATCCGCGTCTTTCTTATTGGGGATGTATTATATGACACCGGTGTCCGTTATTAAAAGTTCTGTTGCTCATTTTGCTGAAGATAAACGGTAGAAAGTTTGGTAGATTGTCTTCTATTTTTGATGTCGTACAAAAAGTTTCACTGTTTTCAAATAAGTAAATTCTTCAACTGTTGTGTTTGTACGTATAGGTATGACAATTAGTGTACAATCATCACATATAATACGTGACGTCAATTTATTTGGATTACTTATTTTATTGCAATTTAAGTCTTATTTTTATGTGTAATGATATGACGAATGAATTTATAATTATGATTGATTTTTGTTATTTTCTAAAAATGTTTTTTTTTTTAAACTTGATATTGATACGAGTATGTTAACTATTGTAACTTGTAACCATTGGTTATCATTAAATGAGTACATACTTAATTTTGTTTGTATATAAAATATCTTGCCTTGCAAAGAACATTCAAAAAAATATTAAATGTCGTTTTGTAATCTAGAAGTGTTAATTTTTAGCTAGCTACACATAATATCTCAAGGAGCTATCATATCTATCTTCATAGTTCATATGTAGAGTTTTTTTTTGTAGCGATGATAGCTCAGTGGTTAGCATGGTAGGTTCGCATGCCGAAGGGCGTGGGTTCAAACCCCAACAATGAGCTGCCGGTGAAGGAAACACATCGTGAGGAAACCATAGCATGGTGGTAGGGTACTTTCTAGTACTCGGCTGGCTAGCTACCACCCTCAAGTTGAAAATCTGCCGCCAAGCATCTAACAGTGTGTTCCGGCAGCCTCACTTGAGGGCCAGTTCCATTCCAGGCTAGATGTGCTTGACCATCTTCGACCACACCTTCACTTAACATCAGGTGAGCTGTGGTCAAACACCTATCCTGTCAAACATTAAAAAAAAAAAGTTTGGAATTCTGAACTATTATTAGCAAACTTGATGCTTATTATCTCGATCTATCAGTTACAGTTATATAAGAAAATTAATTTGTACCCACAAACATAGTTTGTGATCTAGCGTTTTTAAATTTCAAATCCAATTCCTATTCATTGGTCCCTCGCTCATGACTTCGAATCTTTCGCCGATCTGGCAAAAATGTGGTATTTTTGCTCGGTTCGACACTGCAGACATGCGGATGCAATTGTTTCCGTGCACTGCATTGTGAATACATGCCAAGGGAGACGCTTTGCTCGTGTTGAAAATTGCTAAAACAGTTGAAGTTCAAGTATGATACAGACTTACTTATTCGGTCCAGATACACTCTGTCACACAAATTTAGATAGATACTTATGGGAGTCGCTGATTCACCGAACCAGATCGTAGAAGACATGTTTCATGTGGTGAAATAGTGTGATTGGAACGAAGCGCAAAGGCAACACTTGCTTTATCAAATAATAGATTATAAGGTAGGTCTGTGTAACTATATTTTGGATTCCTCTGAACTTCAGGCGGAATGGCGGTCAAACGCAAGCCTATCTATAATAAAAAAAAAAACTTGGTGAAGCTGGTAAGTAAAGCACGAGTTTGTGAAATATGACGTAATTGAAGTTATTGCAATAATAAAAAGTCAAATAATTGTATACTTGATAAATATAGTTCTTTGTTACAGTCCTACGGGTCACAGTAAGTTAGTAAGTATAATATTATAATAGAAAAAACGTATATATTTAATACAAAACCTATTTTTTTACCACGGCAATACGTATCTGAGAATAAATAAATAAATATCGTAGGACTATACACACAGCGTCATCTGACCCCAAACTAAGCAGAGCTTGTGTGATGGCAGTCAGATAATTGATAGAATACATAATTACTTTTTTTTTGTAAATACATACAGAACACCCAGACAGAACAAACATTTGTGTAACAACTGGCTGTACTGTATGTATTATAAGTATGTATTTACATTTAAAGTAAATCTAAGTATTCTATCAGTTATCTGTTTTCCATAGCACAAGCTTTGCTTAGTTTGGGGTCAGATGGCGCTGTGTGTAATGTCCTACGATATTTAATCAAATAACACTAATATTATTGTTTGTAACTGCCGATTCAGTTTGTTCAGTAGATATCAGCAGAATTTTAAATTTAAATTTCAAAATTTCAATTTGTTTATTCACAAAATGTTTGCCTTGAGTGGGAATCGACGCCCACGCGGCAGATATACTACCAATGAACCAACGGGGCTGTCAATAGAATAAAATGTCAATAGAGTGTGGTCCAACGTGAACCTATATTGAATTAAAAAAAAATCTGGATTACATGCATCCTTTATTTTGCTCAGCGTTTGAGTATTGCCATACAACGCGGCAATGGGGCCAGCGTTTTGGGAACTATTCCCATTGATAGCGGTCTTTTAGAGTAGTTATTATTTTAAGTTATTTTGTTTTGTTTAATTGAAGATATTTATTATACTTTTTTTCATAATTTAGATAATACGCGAGTGAAATCGTAATCTTTCATTATTAAATGAATTTTGATTATTAGCGAGACGCTGCGCACTTTAGATTATTGTGTACATGTAAAAATCTCAAAATCAGTATGTATCTACGGGAACATTTTGATTCCAACGTACATAAGCAAATCCCATTGGAAAAAGCTGCGATGCCAACGTTAATATTTATCACCGCCATCGAAGTATCGTCTCCCTCGAAGCTGAAATCTTTTTACAACTCGATAAGTGTTATGGGCTAACCAGCTGCCACTTTAACAAATTATTGGTGGATTTCGAGGAAAAAAGTTGTCACCCTCGCAGGGAGGGTAAAAACGCCTATTTGATAGCTTGATTTTCTGCGAGGCGTATAGAGAATGCTAAATTACTGACGAAATGAAAGATAATAGCCTTCGTCTTCTTAGCAAGAACTTGTGCCACTTTGCGCGGGGGAAACTTTTTATCCCGAAAGATTTTGAATTTTCAGCCCCTCGGGTGCTGAGGGTATCACGTTATTTATTCATGGGGTTTTTGATCTAACTCGCAGTTTCGTTCTATTTAGATGATTATGGAGAGATTCTTTTTGTTTCTAAAACGGTTTACTGTTGTTCACCGTTTAGTTTATATTGAGATTAAGGTAGTTCTAACTAGTGTGGCACGTTCATCTTGCTACAGCCGCTGAAACCGTTTTAGAAACAACAATATCTTTTTTTATGTAAAAGTAATAAGACCGACGATACGCTCTCCTGATGGTAAGTGATAACGTATGCCCATGAGTATTTCAAAGGGGGAAACCTCTATAACCAAAGTTATGTTTACCCTTAGTTATAGTATTAACTTTTTCGTTTTTGGCTGGATAGAAATCTAATGTCAAATACCTAGAGGTGTGTTCCGTCAGCCTAATTTGACACCCAGTTCCATTCCAGACTAAAGGTGTTTAAAAATGATCAAAAATATAAATTTATATTTTATATTGTACAGAATACTACATATTTTTTTTATAGCAAACAGCAATCTACACAAATTCACATTGTTTATTTTTAGATAGAAACTAACATCATTGTGGCGAGCATCAAAACAGATAAGAACAACAGTAAGGTTTTCTTCACATGAAATCCTTATTCCTAATATCCCAAAAATGTTATCCATAATTCAACACAATACTTATATCTATCACAAGTATCAACGAAAATGTAATTACATTCTCCGACATTTTTTCGATAAGGAAATTACGGTTGTTCCCTGTAATTAAGCCCCGTTAAGGATAAGCGTATCTTAATATAGGTTACATGTCTTTGAATGCGAGAGCAGATCTTTTAATTGTCTACTGCTTTGATCAGCAGCTAGTGGTGGTTTGAAAACGGTTGCATTCTAGTTTCGGGATTACTTCTTACTAATCTAGGACGTAGTTACGGGAAGTGCACACTTTTTCCACGTGATAAGTGATATTTTCAGATATCAACATCTAATTTTAAGCTCTTTTTCGTTTGACCGCCAACTCGTGCGGTCTACGGTGGAGCACGCTCGCCTAGAAGAAACCCATTCACTTGCGACTTGAAAGATAAAGTTCCCAGATAGATTGTGTCTATCAGGGCACACCCACTCGGGCAGCGAAGTCCATTGTTTAGCGGTTCGTACAATGAAGGTAGATCCGAACCGTTTAGTTAGCGTTTTAGAATGTCGACCTTTAAGCGATGTCACTTCTTAAAGATCCTGGCTCTCCGATAGTAAAATGGGCAGGGTGGGACTAGGTCATGTAGCTGTCTCTTCTCTAATATCTAAATAGTATGAACTAAGTCACTGTCCGCGACTGTTTCTTTGCTTATCTACTTCTTATAAACTACACAACAGATTTTGATATGGTTTTCATTGTCATTTAGGTATTTTTTAACTTAAAATTTGTATGTACAATTATACATACCATTCTAATGAAACTTTTGTAGAGAGATAAGTAGAGAAAATCAGGTCTCCTTAGCAGGACATCGTTTATACCTACCTACTGTGCCTACATAGCTCTTCTGATGGTAAAAATCCATGACTATTGCAGCGATACACAGAACTCTAAGTAACAAAAAAAAGTCCAAGGCTTCGCTACTTTGCGCTCATTGTTTTAAAACTTTGAATGCCTAGTCTCAGCAGCCATAGTACCAAACCGGAAACAGTAATGTTCTCTACTCGTTGGCGGCAGAACATCTTGTACTACGGTGGTGCCTACCTAGATGACTTCCTGCTAAGGAGATCTATACAAACCTAGTGTATGGACATTATTGCAAAGTCGCTGGTAAGATACCTACAACTAGCTATGGGCATACTCCCCGTAGACAATGCATTTATATGTAAGGGCGGTGAAGCTCAATTGCCCACGAGAATTCCCTCATTGGTAATTAATTGTCTTGTCCACGACAGACGTAACATGAATAAGATTTATTACATGTCGTTGAATGATGTATTCTATAGCTGTCAAATCATTGATGATAAGTTTGCTAATGTAAACAAACCAACTAGATCCTAACCTATTACTGCACAAACGCAATTCACCAAGTTAATTAATAAAAGTATAGTCTAGACGTAGAATATAAATTTGTTATACACCAAAACAAATCACAACTACATACAAAATATGAAACATAAAAAAAGGAGAGATAATTAACAAAAAAAAAACACTCTAATAGATATTTGGTGTATAATGGCGGTCTTATCACCTAAAGCGATTTCTTCCAGACAACCTTTACTTGACTTGACTTAGAGAGTATCCTCTGTTTTTTAAATATAGCATAACTAGGCATCGTCTTGGTGAGTAGAAATTAAACAACATAATTCATTTGAAATTGAACAATTTATTGTAAACTAATACGAACGCATAGTAAAATTTAGGATATATATTTTTAATATTAATATTACAATAACAAAACACAATAAAGCGTTAACTAAGTTCACCAACATTTTGTAAAGCTAGGATGATTGCAATAGTTTACAGTCGACGTACAAACTGGCGTATCCACGCCTAGCTTGACATTACGCCATAATTACAATATCAAAATATTAAAGCTATATAAAACATGGCCAATGAAACTACAACAGTCTTAACTACAAACAAGTTCTTTCAAATATATTCACTGTTTCTTTTAATACTTATGGTTTTACTTACAGAGACGTGGATATGAGCCGTATAATATTATTACTGTCAAAAAGTTTCTTATAAAAATGTTTTGTGACGACAAAGCGTATTAAATAGTTAGTGTCAGTGTGACCAAGACAATACTGATCCTCGATATGGCAAAGTTTCTAGGAAGACTGAGGAAGACTATTGTGGAAACACCAATCAGTACAAAAGCTATAATACGCTTATAGAGATCAGTTTCAGACAGTATAAAAGTACAAAAATGAGCAGAAGTATTCTAACATTGCATTTCCGTCGCCTAACATAATCTGTATTTACAATTCACTGAAGCTTTGATAGATTTAGAAAAATATACATACAGAGCTAGACGTGCAAAGCCTTTATAAATATGAGAGTACAAAAGCAGTCTCCAGGTTAAATTCGGTAACGTAGCTTAATGATATTTAGTTTTTATTGAGTTCTTAGAAATCACTAATTTCAGGGTCAGTGTCAGCATATTTACAGGTGAAGGGATTTCGCAGCCAAGAGCAGAAAGTCCCGTTGCTATGTTGTTTATATTTAGCCGTTGTGTGTTTTTTAGCGTGTGCTCTAGCGACTGCTGCTCTTCGAGTTGGATATGAGTCTAGAGAAGATGCATCTGAATCTCTTGGCACAGAATCATATCCAGATTCTGCTCGCCTTGATGTGGCAGCGGGGCTATGTTTTCCGGTTCTCGGTGTCGATTCATGCCCACTATCATAACCGTCTGGTTTGGAACCTGCTACTACTCTGGCTATTCCTTTGTCTTTATCGTTTTTGTCTGATCTAGGCTCAGTTGTTACCACTGAGGGTGTTACTTCAAGGTGTAGATTAGATTTTAGTTCCCTAAAAGTGTTTGATGGTGCACCTATTCCAGGTATTCGTTTTTCTTCTCGAAGATTTGGGTCCGAAGCTCCATCAGGATGTCTCAATGATGCTATTCGGTCATCTGTCATATTGTTGCCTCGATACCTCTCAAAAGGACCGTATGAGTCATTATGACCTATCTCTAAATCTTGATATCCTACGCACTCTTCCACTGCGCTACCAGGTCTAGACATAGTTCTTTTGCAACTGTCACAAATTTTGTCACTAGGTCTGTAAGCAGGTTCGCTATAAACAGAACCGTCCCCACCATAGTCTTCAGTGTCTCGTACGTTACACATTGACAGAGACTGAAATTGTGGAGCAATCCTTGAGACAGGCACATCATTATTGTCTAGTATTCGACGTGACCCATACACATCTGTCATTCCCATGATTTCGTCTAGTCTGGAACGTGAAGAAGGTAAACTTTCATGTGGGTTCGAATCATCAATTGGTTCTCCACTGAAAGTGTCCGTGTAAAATCCTATAGTCTGCCTCAAGTAGGCTTCGTTTCGTATTTGACGTTCAACTTCACTGTAAAGTGAGAACGTATCAGTAAATGTAGAAGCAACCGTTAAATTTTCTTGACTTAGAATCCTTAGAGGATGATCGTCATCGTCCTGATCAAAATGATTTTCGGGCAATCCCATACAATAAGCAATATCTTCCTCAGTAACTTGAAGACAACTGTCTTGCATAGGGACAGGCTCTAATGGTTCTTCAACTTCTATTATTTCTAAAATTTCATCTTCTTCGTCATCAAGGCCTCTACTCATACCGTGAATATCTATTTCTCTACTGTGATTAGAAACTAGTTCTTCATCCATGCGCATTCGTTCTTTATATTTACTATCTAAACTCTCCATAGACACTTCTCTACTGTTAAGACTACTAGGTTGTAAAAGAGGTAAAGCAGGGGGTATCTCAGCTAATTCTTCACTGTCGTCGTCTTCATCTAGATCATTTTTACTAGTACTATGTTTAGAGCTAATGTTCTTTTTTTGTGTTGTGTTAGAATCAAGTGGACCTATGTTCTCTTCTTCAATAGTCATTCCTTTAGAACCAGCTTTTAATCCAGTTCGTATAGTAGACTCTTCTACGTGAGGTCGCCTAACATCTTTGATAACATGTTCGGCGCGATGCATATTTTCTTGGTGATCAGACATTTTTTGTGTTGAGTCTTTATGTATTTTATGATTGGGCGAACTATGTCTTGATTTCTGAATCTGAGAAGTTTGATTTTCAACCCACTTTCTTATCATATTTTTCTTATGGTTGTCCATGTAACCATATCCAATATTTTCATTTCCATGTGGATTCAGAACTCCGACTTGAAGTGGCACTGGTATTGGTTGAATTGGCACAGTTTCAAATTGTATTGGAAGTTTTGGTTCTTGCATTGGACCATCTATCCATGTCTCACGTTTCTTCTCTTGAGTTTCTTTAATGATATGTCTTGCTTCTACAAGTTTTGATTTAGATATTCTAGGACCGTCAATCCATTGTTCATCACTAGTGTTTTTTCCATCTTCAGGTATATGTTTTTGTCCTGCTTTCTTAATAGGTGTTGACTTTGAAGTGACAGAATGCACTGGTGAAGATTTTGGTGTGTGGCTTATTGGCAACATTGTTTTTAGTGGCGACGATTTGGGAGAAGAATATAATTTATGTATTGGACTTTTTTCTTCAACTACTTTAGATAGTGCCGATTTATGCTTTTGTTCTGCAACTGAACCTCTGAGGGCTTTGCTTAGCATTCCTCTATTGTCACCCGAGTTCATATGGGGTATGTAAACTGGAGGATGTTCTCCATCTGTTGCATCATCTAAAGGTCCAACATAAATAACGGTATCAGCAGATAAATCACTGCTGGATGGATCTGGTTCACTGCTGCTTGGTTTTGACGCGTCTTCACCAGAACTGCCTCCAGATCCTGCATTGTTATTGGCAGAATATTTTATTTTTCTTCTTCGTAGCCTGTGTATCCTCGACGCTAGTTGTAAGGTCGTTAGCGTATCAGAGTAGTTTTGTACGTTGGGTGATACATGAACTATCATGGCTGTATGACATGTTAAAGACCCTAAACATTCTTTTAAAACATGAGTAAGATTATGATCTCTATATGGAAGATGTCGTTGGCCGTTGAATATAGCAAGTAAGATGTTGCCTAGACCAGATAATGGTATACCTCCGTTGGTTTTTCCTCGTTCGGAGTTTCCCAAGTCGATCAAGTGTAGTCGGCTACGGCCTCCAGCAACTGTAATAAGAAAAGTTGAAAATCAGAACAAAAATTACACATTGAATTTTCTGACCTGGAAATTGTAATTGAAATTATACAGATAATACTAATAACTGCAATTTTAAATGCGTAATAGTTCCAAATTTAGGTATTTTGAAGTGTAAACTAATTCCGACAAATTTAAACTATTGTTTACCTGCGCCTTTACCCCCAACACTGTACTGATATACGTGTAACGTATACAGAAGATGGCTGTCCTTTCCATCTTCTCTTGTTCCTCGTGTGGCGAGTGCTGCGTCCAGGTAAAAAGCAGCCTTCTCAGCGCTGTGGACTCGAAGCTCCGACTGGTTCTGCAGATGGGTCCCAAAGAGTGGATCATCGCGGAGATAGACTCCTGGAGATTGTTCCGTGTCTGTTGAAATAAAAATGCGTCCTGTGTAGCAAACTGATATTTATTTTTTCTGACATTGATGAATAAGGAAATTGAGAAGAATTAATTAACTAGTCGACACTCAAATCGATTTCATATAAAAACTGAGTATTGTTAGTTCATTTCCGCTTAACCGTTACTTCCAAATCTAAGATATAACTTTAATGATAACGAAGTATCACTCGATATTTAGGTTTGTAGTTATCTTGTACTAAGATAACATGGTTTGATACTTTCCGTATTTTAGAATCAGATCGAATCATCCTACTAATAGTGAAAATTTGGATGGATGGATGGATGAATGTTTGTTACTCTTTCAAGCAAAAACTACTGAACGGATTTAGATGAAATTTGGTATGGAGGTAGCTGAGACACTGATTAAGACATAGGCCACTTTTTATGCCGAAAATATGTAGCAGGTAACACCGCGGGGCGCAGCTAGTAAATAATAAAAGGATTCCAACTCTAGATACATAAAATTTTAATGCAATAACGATTATTCAGTTTTGTAATCTATATCATTAGATAAAATGTCTAAAAATTTTAACAAACTTACCATTTTGATAAGGTGCCAATAGATCTCGTATCTGGTTAGTGTTAGTGCAGAGTTCCACCGCAGACACCCTAATGGAGAAGCGGGTGCCACACTTGTGCCGCTGTTCGGCTATGCCACGGAACAGCCAAGTGATGGCGCATGGGATGGCACCCAGGTTGGCTGCAGAGTCAGGTCGCCCCAGCATTGTGTACGATTTACCTGGATTACAAATAAATAACACTTTTTGATTACCGTTCTTTTTCACACAGGAACATTGTGTCTATCTTTAGTAAGGTTGAAGACATGTTTTATTACTTAGACATATTTAATGTTGTTTTTAGTTATGAATGGAAATATGACTATATGTTATTAATACCTCACAGTCCTGTTGGTTCATTGGTAGTATGTCTGCTTCGAGAGCTGTAGGGTGTGGGTTCGATTCCCACTCAAGGCAAACATTATGAGTAATGTAAAAAAAAATTGTATTGTAAGGACAATAGGTAATCAATCAATTACTATAACTTAACTGTATGCAAATAAAAAAATGCTGTGGTCAAACGCAAACCTTGATACAAAAACTTATAACAATAATAGCAAAAATCATGAATTGTACAAGTACATACTATAAGTGTACGTACACAATGTGTAACTAAATAACAAAATTTTATATATTTTTGTCTTAAGTATAATCAATGTATCTAAATTTTCAGGCAGACACATATAGAAAAAAGATACCTATATTTGTAGACATACAGAACCGACAACCGCTGGGGTAGACGTGTTCTAGAGTGGAGACCGCGAATTGGCAAACGTAGCGTAGGACGCCCTGAGGTTCGATGGAGTGACGATATACGTAGGACAGCTGGCGGTGGATGGAAGCGAAAAGCCGAAGATCGGGCTGAGTGGCGTGTCTTGGGAGAGGCCTATGTCCAGCAGTGGACTACAAAAGGCTGATGATGATGATGATATTTGTAGAGGAAAATAAAACAGCAGTACCTTTACATTGCTGAAAAATTAAAGTAATTTTTACTGATAACTAGTATGAAACGGGCATCGATAATAATAATAAAATCATTGAATGATTATATTATATTATAGATTATTTTATTGTTTCACTATAATTACGTCACAGTTAGATAATTTGATGATAAATAACAAGTTCAACGAAAACAACGTAATAACATGCATAAAAATGCTCTTAGTCACAATTGCTGTTGAGACTAATCATTGAAAGTTTCATGAGCGCCAAACGAGTGATGCACTAGACTTTGTTTTGCTACTCAAAGTTCTGTGTATCGCTGCAGTGGTCATGAACAAGCGTTATAGCGTTTGTAGCGATGATAGCTCAGTGGTTAGCGCGGTAGGTTCGCATGCCTAAGGGCGTGGGTTCAAACCCCAACAATGAGCTTGAGCTGCCGGTGAAGGAAAACATCGTGAGGAAACCATAGCATGGTGGTAGGGTACTTTAGTACTCGGCTGGCTAGCTACCACCCTCAAGTTGAAAATCTGCCGCCAAGCATCTAACGGTGTGTTCCGGCAGCCTCACTTGAGAGCCAGTTGCATTCCAGGCTAGGTGTGCTTTACCATCTTCGGCCACACCTTCACTTGCCATCAGGTGAGCTGTGGTCAAACAACTAGCCTGTCAACCATTAAAAAAAAAAAAACTCTTACCATCAGGAAAGCGTCCCAATCGTCTCATTACTTTTCCATTTAAAAAAAACAACAGATAAAGTTAACCAATCTAAACGAAGCCCGGTTCCACCACAGACTGATATAGGCTGTTAACAATCCAATTTATCTCCATTACGTCATACGCGAGTTTCAAGCATCTGCTAATCGAGAATTCAATTGTCGTTTACATAAAAACAGCCCCGAGCAACTCGGCGGATTACTGAAATCCCGCAATAATTAAAACAGGATTTAAATTTCAGTCGAGAATCGACGATATTTTTTAGACTAGGGTTGTCACTAAAAACAGCAACTTTATTAACTAATCCATTTTACTATTTAAATGAATTTTTGTATAATATGGAAACATAGATGGACAGATATTACTCTTTATTGTGCATACCATAAAAAGAAAAATGTACAGAGAACAACAGAACCTTACAAATACAAATACAAATACTTTATTGATACCACCAATGTTACAAGTCACTTCAAAATTTTAAATATGTCATTAAATGGGTTTTAAAACACTGATTACATGTCAAAATAAGGTATGTCAATATCCAAACATGTCAATATAAAAAAAAAAATATTGTCAATATAAAAACATTAGTGAAACAACATAGTGAACTTAGAACATAGTGAATTATCTGCTACTTATTTTCAGTTTCTTAAAGTGAAAATATTACTTGCTGTGATAAATTAGATGAAATCCAATTTTAGACGATTTTTTTTAATTTTTTTTACTTGCCTGTAACAATCGTTGTTATTTATGGTCAATAAATGATTCTGATTCTGAGTCTGAAATTTTTGTAAAAAGAAGTAAACACTATTTATGTGATACTATCTCTTAACACATATGACAGTTCTATTCAAATAAATAAATAAATATCGCAGGACATTACACACAGCGCCATCTGACCCCAAACTAAGCAGAGCTTGTGCTATGGAAGACAGATAACTGATAGAATACTTAAACACTTTTTTTTTGTTGTAAATACATACAGTACACCCAGACACAGAACAAACATCGATGTTAGTCACACAAATGTTAGTCCTGAGTGGGAATCGAACCCACGCCCTTCAGCTCTCGAAGCAGACACACTACCAAGGAACCAACAGGGCTGTCAAAGTCATTCAGACAGTCATTCAGACTATTCTCATGTGCTTGGAATCTAAAATAAAACATGTAGTTTTAGAAAATAAAAATACAGTAAGATGATGAAAGTTTACATTCGTTACGTAATACAATTAAAATTCAACAGGTTTTCCGTTTCATTCAACGACAATACGACATCCACATGACTTGATACCATATCTCCTTAATTCATTAATCGGAATACGCGGCATGTCACACTAATCCTGGATAAACGTATCGCAGGATGCCGTCAAATGCCGCAAGTTCTTCGGCAAGTTTCATTTTGAAGCTTTAATTTAATTCGCGTTTGTAACATTAATCCTAACGTCTTTACGTAAAGTCAGTTTCCTAACTTGGTTCGAGAAGATTTTTTTCAATTGTCACTGCAAAATGACTGACTGAAAACCCTATGCCTAGATAAGGCGTTGAGAAAGGGAAAAAGGCAAGTTTTTCGTAACTATTCGTGCTTTGTAATACTTTATTACCCGTTGCTTGATTGTGATTGTTTTGTGATCTTATCTTTCTACAAAGTGAAGTCAGCGACTGTCGCCAGATCGTGACATCGATCCGGCTTGTTATTAAAATAAATAAATATCATAGAACATTACCCACAGCGCCATCTGACCCCAAACTTAGCAAAGCTTGTGCTAGACAAAGACAGATAACTGATAGAATACCTAAATAGTTTTTTTGTTGTAAATACATACTTATACCCAGACACAGAACAAACATTTGTTTATATATCACAAAATGATTGTCCTGGGTGGGAATCGAACCCACACCCTTCAGCTCTTGGAGCAGACACACTACCGATGAACCAACAGGTCTGTGGGCTGTGTACTGATAAAAAACAATCGATAACAATTCAAAGATTACTAAATGTAAAAAATGATCTTTTTTGAAATTCGCTAATTATATTCTATGTATTATAATTTCAAAAATCAATTAAAATTTGCCACAACGACGGCCAGGAATGATATAACGTCATGCCGCATGAATCATATCTGTATAACAACAGAAATGGCGTTTCACACGATGTGACGTAACACTCTTTGCTTGGCAACGAGCATAAAATACTGATTGGGACAGCTAGATTACATATCCATAGAAAAAATACTGGCAAGAGTGGAGTGACTACAACTGAAATCCTGAGCTTTTGATTATTACATAATGTACATATCTCTTAATAATAAAATATATATAACAAATACGCTTACTATGTCAAAAGTACAAATAAATAACTTTTAATTGTCGCAAAGTTTAGACAAAGTCTCGTGGTTGCAGAAACTACCTACAATTGAAATAAGCACCTTAAAAATCTTACAAAGTAAAACCACTCGAGTCTTGAAACTGTTTCAAACTTGGTATATAAGCTACCTTCGCGAGAATCAACAGAGAAGTCAAACCAACTTCGTTGTTAATGAAAATATAAGCCGATAATTAAGCATTGTTTACCGAAGGTGGAAGGCTTAAAGCGTGCTCTATCGAATTAAGAACGGCGGAGTCGGTAAATGAATTTCGCATCTAGTTAATAAGTCTCAGATAGTCTAGTGGCCTTGGGCTGCACTATTTAATTAGGAGTTTATAACCTTGGCGGGGAATCGGATTACGAGCTTATTGCTTCTTGGATTAGGGCAAATTTCGGTTCATTGAAGCAATAATAATTATATTGCTAAGTAACGTGACATGGCAAATTGTTTCCGATTTAATTTGTTTTGCGCTTAGAATATTAGACAGCAGCAAAATAAGAAGATTGATTTGAATTGAACCAAACTTGAAACAGTAGATTTATACCTAAAGTTGGTTATAATTTTCAATGCTCATTTTTTTAAAATTCAAAACAGATTCGCGCTACACTCAGCCTGATGTTAAGCAGTAGTGTGGTCTAAGAAGGAGCACGCTCATTACGTATTTTGACTATAAATTCAACACACCACTGAGACTGTTAATTTAAAAATAAATATTCAAAATAGAAAATAACTCATGAAAGAAATGAAATCAAACGAGAAATAGCATGAAAGAGGTATGTGAAATTCCTTCATGGAATATGTCAAGTTCCAATTATCAAAAATCTATTAACATCGTAGGGAGGCGTCCTTAATAGTTCTAGTAGTTTGCTAGTGTTTGCGTCGGTAAATTTAATCTGGCATTAGGTTAAGAAAACATAAGATAAGTCGCATCTAGTAATTGGACTTCAAATATCACAATCTTGCGATATTAAAGTTGAAAGTGCGAAAATTTTTCACTGCTCAACATCAATGGCATCGCAGTATTAATATTATTATGTATATATATTTTTTTTACAGTTGTCTTTACAAGCAAGGTGTTTGACCACAACTGCTCACCTGATGTTAAGTAACAGTGTGGTCCAAGATGGTAAAGCACATCTAGCCTGAAATGGAACTTGCTTTCAAGTGAGGTTTCCGCTGCACACCGGTATGTGCTTTGTAGATTTTCAATTTAAGGGTGGTAGCTAGCCAGCAGAATATTAGATCTTATCACCATGTCATCACAAGATCATTGTTTGCTCATGGGTTTGAACCCACGCCCTACGGCGTTTGAACCGACCGCGCTAACCACTGAGCAATCATCGCTACGAAATATTTTTGGATTTTGTTGTGTTACTCAAAATTTTGGGTACTATTTGCACTTTTTTTTTTAATCTTTTATCGCAAAGACAGTACCTCATTTGGGTCATTGCTTCTTCCCAAAAAAAATAATTAAAATTAATTAATCTTAAGAAGTTATAATCTTCAACAAATATTTTTTCAAAACTACCACCAACATTGAGACAGCATTACATTTTTCAAAGCCGTAGATGATGTCTCACAAGTCACAGTTTTAATATCGAAGTTAAGGCTGTGTTTACACTCTCCGACGGCGCCGTTCACCTCTGATATTTATCAAACTTTCAATTAAGAGAGTCGCAGTCTTTCCCATTTCGATGCAAATCCCTCTCAACCCCCTACTTCTCTGCAGCGATGAACACACCCACAGTGGGCATACTCCAGCTGTGATGCTCAAACGCACACATTCGAATCAAGTGATATTCTAAAGACAGCCTTGTTGGTTCATTGGTAGTATGTCTGCTTCAAGAGCTGAAGGGCGTGGGTTCGATTCCCACCCAGGATAAACATATTGTGATATACATAAAATGTTTGTTCTGTGTCTGGGTTTTCTGTATTTATTATAAATATGTATTTACAAAAAAAAAGTAGGTACCTAAGTATTCTATCAGTTATCTGATTTCCATCACCCAAGATCTGCTTAGTTTGGGGTCAGATGGCGCTGTGTGGAATATCCTACGATATTTAAAAAAAAATGAAATAATTGTTCAGCGAAATGATTCATATAAAATTATACATTTTAAATGCATAATTTTAGATGAAGCAATAATATTACTAATATAGGTTCTATAAATTCTAAAATATCATGTTTTTTTTTATGTGAAAGTAATGAGACGAACGAAACGCTCCCCTGATGGTAAGAGACAACGCATGCCCATGACCATATACAGAACTTTGAGTAACAAAAAAAAGTCCAGAGAAATCGCTGCTTTGGCGCTCGTTACTTTGAGACTTTCGATGGTTATGGTTAGTGTCAACAGCCCTGTAATTTTGCTAGCTGCAGTACCCTTTAAACCGGGGCACAGCTATGTTTATACACTGCTTAGTGGCAAAATATCTATCTATATAATTTTATATAAGAGCTAATAAATAGCTCAGAGCTAATGTAATTAGTTTCAATTTTTTAATATAATAGTGTTACAACATCACCCGTCTGTTCTTAAGATGAATCGTGTTTTCCATTTTTGGTTGCCTGATATAGATCGCTCTTAGCGATAAGGTCACTTGTGGCACTAGCTCATAAGATTCATTTGTTTGCTGTATTTTTTTTATATTTTTGGTGTGCACAAAAAAGAGTTTCTATCTATCTATTCATCTATTTTGCATCGACTACGAATATCCAGTAACAATTGAGTTTAGATACTGTTTTCCCCGCTATCTTGCGGTGGCGGCAAGAAGTTTCCACACTTTACAGTGGCTTCATAAACAAGCTAGACGCACGGCTTGATGCTTTTTAATCAGCCGGTTTGAATAAGACCTCGACTTAATATTATGACTATGATAGTGAGGATTAGTTTAATGAAAGGGAAATACAGAACTCGGCGCTTCGTGTGGAAATCTATTATGACAGGAGTGATGTTGGTATATTTTAGAGTGAAGGATTAAGAGTTAAATATAAGAGACATGTTGCGGAAATTAAAAATAATTTAATTGCTCAAAACGATGATTGAAAAAAAGCACATTTATGTGATAATAGAAAGTGTTTACTGCGCACACTAGAAGTTAGAGAGCTATTGCTATAAATAGTCACCAGCGCCGGCTGGCTGCCTGAGTGGCTGCAGTCGGCATTATGCTGAGTCGAGGCCGGCTTGTGACATAAAATATATTTCTCCCTTTTGTCATTGTTTAATTTATATTTATATATACTGTATACCTTCCTATAAGTTTTTGTTTATTTTTTTGTATGTATGCACCTATTGTTAATTATGTTGAAATATGTTTTAAAGTGTTGTCTATTGTCTTTTTTTGTCCTTCATGTCGCTAAATGCAATTTTTTTTAGTCACACATAGGAAGGAGTTAAACAAAAAAGACTAGACGGGAGATGCTATATACACCAACTAGACACTTTTTATGAACACATACGCTTTTTGTACAGATATGTATAGGAAGAAAAACAATACTTATCAATTCCTAGCTGACGTGAAAATGAAACAAAATACTATGGAAACTACCGTGATTTTGACATTTGATTTTCTTATGTACGATTACTTAGATACGTTTAATCATATCGGATGTTTCGACCACATGCTATGCAAAAATAAGCAATGCATTGCGCAAAGCAAGTCAAAGCCGCGCGCGCGTTGCACTTAGCTTTCTCTCCATGAAGAAGGCCACCACATATGGCCGAAACTATAGTCGGAGTTTCCGATCTAATTAAACGCGAGAACTCCCGCCAAAAAGAGATACATATTTTCTTTTTCTTTTTTCTCTACGTTTGTGCTTTGTGCCCATTCTAAGATACTTTTGCTTTTCCTAACGGGGTGTTCCGGCAGCCTCACTTGAGAGGCAGTTCTATTCTAAGTGTGTTTACCATTTACGATCACACCGTCACTTAACATCCATCAGCTGAGCTGTGATCAGACAACTAGCCTATCATAAAAATAATTATGCATGCACTTACATTTTTTTAAATTAACGTTTCGTAAGGCCGTCTGCCATATGCGTCGTATAATATTACAGGAAATCCTTACCTAAGCCTGCATGTCCGAAGCAGAAGAGGCAACCGTCGGTTCCGTTAATGACGGCATGGATGACGTCCGTCAGCGCGCTCGAGCAGATTTCAGTCTGGAATAAAAAAAAAAACGTCTTTATTAAAATACATGTCAGCGTATATTTTTCTCATTAAAATACGACAGTTTAAATTTTCTGATCACATTAAGTATAAAATATATTTGAAAACACAATAAGTACCAACAAAGTTTTGTTGGTATTTATTTTTGGTACTGACAAAGATTTGTTGGTAGGTACAGGTATCTTAGTTGATGCCAAAACTAAGTAGGTACTTAGTTTTGGTTTCAACTAAGATTTGTTGGTACGTACTTTGTTTTGGTACCAACAAAGATTTTTTGGTACTTTTTCCTACCTACACTTTAATTTCATTTTATATGTCATGTAGTGGTCATACTGAGATAGGCTGATTCGTTTTTTTTTTTTTTTTTATAAATTTGTCTATTTCTATCGTGTTAAATAAATATTTTCTCTTACTTTTCAGGTACCTACAAGAAGCGAAATATATGTATATATCTGGAACACAAAAACTATAAATATCTTAGAAGACATAAATTTTGCTCGATATGAGCCACGCGGAAAGATCTCTATCTGCCTAATCCCACGAGGAAAAAGTGTGAATGTATGTATGTCTGAAAACCTAGGTTTTTATTTCTTTTTTTTTTTTCCTCACATGCCTCCTTCGAAACAACCTGATATTAGGCCGTGGTAGCTTTAATGTTTGCCGCGAGAGTTCAGAAATAAATAAAGCTAGATAGATATACAAACTTATTATTGTTAAATCTATTTTAGGTTTGACGAATATAAGACGCACGCTTTTTATAAAGCAAAAGTATTTTTTTTTTGTATATTTATTTTTATGCCACAAGTGGCCAGCAGCCAGGACTTAATTGCGTATAAAATACTATAAATAATTATAATCATATAGCGTAAGATTAAAAATTACTTGTACAAAAGGTATGAAACTTCATTACTTGAGTGTTAAATTTTCTCAATTCTAGACTATGCGTGCTTTATCTGCGAACACGTCGTCATTTAACATCAGGTGAGCTGTGGACAAACACGAAGCTAGTTAACCATAAAAACTGAAATTAAAATTATTTTGAAGAAAAACAGCTTATAACGCTGCATGTATGTAAACACATTTCCCCAAAATCATCAAAATTCCACCCATGTACACGTACAGTCCCAACAAAACTGGGAAGCAAAAAAAAACAGCTATTTTGCATTTAATTAACCTATAAGTCAAAAAACAATTTCAATAGAAACCTCCCAGGATCGGAAACAAAGTTTCAAAAGGCAATTTCTTTATTAAAACGTTCAAGGAGAAACCTTCGTCACACATACCAAATGAATTTATTAAAATTCCGAAGTACAGTAAAAAGACTTAGCGCGTTCTCTCGTTTTCTCTCGTCGCTTAATTAATTCGTTTCTTTTTTCCATTACTGTTACTTTTCTAATAACATTTTCATGGTCCGAAAGTTAGCGGTTGCTCTTGATTTATTTATTTTTTTATTAGAGAACAAGTTTAGGTGAAACAGTTAAATGACTTAAGGCGTTCTACATTTTACATATCCGGTTATAATTATACTATGCAGCTTTAATATTGTTAGGAAAAAACGAAAAATCAAATGTAATTTGTAGTTTTTATTCTAGACATCAATTTTTAAATAACTACGTATTTGTTAGTTGGTCAAATTCGTATGAAAATTCACGTGGACGATATTTATTATTATTTTTTAAGTTTTTTTACTGCATATTAAGTTGTTGTACCAGTTTTATTAGTGTATAAACATTACAGTGTTCCAGTTTGAAGGATCTTGTAGCAAGTGAAATTACAGAACTTATGATTGAAAGATCTGGGATCACAATGGTCATGAGTAGGTGTCATCTCTCATAGTCAAGAGAGTGTATGCGTCTTATTATTTAAACAAAAAACATAGAGTACCTAGTATTGTATAGGGGCTTGGTCAAAAGATTAGAGGAGGCGTGACCAGAATGACTTAATGTTATTCTTGTCATCGGCAAAAATCGTTACCATTGCTATCCAGCGTGGCAATGCTGCCAGTATTCTAGCCATATGTTCCTATTCTAGTGGACCGTAATATTAGGGGTTATTTTTATGAATATATCAATTTGCAAAATTTAAATTTACAATTAGTAAAATTGTAAATTTGTAATATTTGTTATTATTTTAGGACAGTTTTAGTTGAAATCATTCTTTAACATAATTAATAATATAACAATAAGTCAGAAACGCTATAAGGCCATTTACCATGACGACTGTTAGGATAATGTTTGTTGAACAATATTCCACATGGCGGTTATGTTGTGAGCAAAGACAAAATTGAGTTCACAATGTTTAAATATATACAAATAATTACTGATTATTTTAAGATGATTGCGATCAGTACGACGCAAGTTAAAGCCGCGTGGTCGCTTTAAATCCTTGAATAAGGCCACCAGATTTAGCCGAAAGTATAGTAGTATCAAACCTAATCGATTTTAATAAGAGTAATCCCGTATAATTAAAACAAAAAAAATACAAAACCATCTCAATTTTCATAGTAAAATGAGTACAGTCTTTGCTTTTCACGCTTACTGCCATATTTTCCATTCGAACACTTTCAGAAAGTTCACTAAATCAACCTAACTCAAGCGAATATTTCACTTAAAAACATCTACTAAAGCGCACTCCACACCGTCAATAATTTATTCAAAGCCTGCACTTAGAACGTGTTGATGGTGTAAAGCCCACCTAAGCTCCTACCTGGCATGGTGTTTTCTTTCGAGGGCCAGCTCACAGATAATTAAAAGGACTTAAAGTGTAACACTGAGATTACTGTAGGGTCGCCATACAGTTTGTGGAAATAATATGGACAAAGGAAAAAAGAGAAATTAAAAAGGAAAGGGATAATAATAGTTTTATTCAAGGTTTTATGTTTTAGTAGGTATTAAGGGATTATCGTTTTTATGATTATTATATTAGTTACTTTTGTTTTTTTTTTAAACTTTGGTTGACGATCATCTCGTCTTATGATAAATGATAATTCGGTTTGTGGCGTAAAATTAGGAAATCATCTCATTTTACGTAAATGATTATGTCAAGTAAACATCAAAACTTTTTTAGTGTAAAAATGTGGAATCAAACATATGTTTGGGGTTCATAATTGTAAGGTTTTATTTATTGACATGTTATAACTTGTACTAATATATTAAATTGTCATAATATTGAACTAAAAGTAAATGAATATCGTAGAACATATCACACAGCGCCATCTAGTCCCAAACTAAGTGTAGCTTGTACTATGAGAACCAGATAACTGATAGAATACTTATTTACTTTTTTTTTGTAAATTCATATAGAACACCCCCAGACATAGAACAAACATTTATAGTACAAGATTTGCTTAGTTTGATGGCGCTATGTGAAATATCCTACTATAGTTATTATTATTAAAATACCTACTGTGAGAACGTAATTTCCTGTATTAATCCCTAAATTAAATCTCAATTTTTCTCATTATGTTAACTAAAAATATTTCTTGTTGACTTTTTTAAATACAAATTAATTTTTTTTTTGTGTAATTTTACAAATGTATCTCAGCACATATATTGTTAATTATAAATAGAGTATTTAGCTAGTTATCGAAGCAGAAAATGCTCATAAAAAAATGCGTGCATTTATTTTCGTCTAGTTTTGAGAACAAAATATCTCAGCAGATATTCAACAAAAATTTTAACTGGGCTGTCCTGACAAGCGAGCCAATCATGGCAACCTCAATTTAGGGATCCGCTCATTCGAAGCGGAAACGCTGAAAATTGTTTTGAATGAAAATTTTAATGACCACGTGCCCCGCTGCTAATTGAAAACGCTTAGATCCGCAATAGAGAGGGAGCAGTTGATCAATTACTTTATTTTGAGTATTCTGACTGTTGTTATTAATTTTGTCAGGAACCTCTCTGTCCTTGAATTTGATTTGAACATTTCAAAGTGATATTTGATAATTTTAGTGTTGACCTTTTTCGTATAGATTTGATTTGATCTGACTTTTGTTTAGATTTTATATGTTGTCCTTTTCTATTTAACCTTACGTCGATCTGAATTTAACATTCTAAAACTTTTACAGCTTTTTTATGAGTTGAAATAAGTAATTAATTAGTCAAGTCATAGATGAAATGTGACTTTTTTTTATAGCAGTTCGAACGCATTGTCGGAATTTGAACTCACACGGCGTTGCGGTACGACCACACTAACCACTGAGCTCTCATCGCAACTAAAGGAAAATCTACTTAGTAATTAGCAAATTTTCAAACAATTATTTTAATTTAATAATTTTTTTCACCGACCGGTCTCTACGAATTATAAATATACAGGGTTACAAGGTTGGATTGTGCTAGCCGATAAGGGGATATTATACTCATCATTATGTGAATTTTCTTTTCTTATGAAAAATACTCTGAAATAGCGAAAAAAAAAAAAACATATCTGGAGCAGCTGATATTTAAAACAAATAAATAAATATTGGAGAGCATTTCACACAACGCCATCTAGCCGCAAACTAAGTAAAGCTTGTACTATGGGAACCAAAGAGCTGAAAGATTATTTAAATACTTTTTTTTTGTAAATTATATACACTATATTATATGCTTATACTCATAACAGAAGACCCAAAACAAACATTTATGTTAGTCACACAAAAAAAAAATTGAAATTTGTTTTATGTTATAGTAAAGTGTTGTCTATTGTCTAGTGAAAATTTGCGGTCAATCCTAAGTGACATTAGCGGAGTAAGCAAGGAGATTACGTAATTACGTCATTAGATCCAGTTGTGTGACGCTGACGTCAGAGTGTGACGTCAGTAAGCCGCTTTAAGCCTAGTGCACCACTGTCCGCTCGCTTTTGGTAAGTTATAGCGAGGATTAGCGGACAATACGTAGATAGAACTATAACGGCAGACATTTGTCAGACAACTTGTCGACTGTGTAGTGTATACATGCGTATACGAATCTGGATTAGCCCTGTTTTAATAAACTGTCCCAATGCTGGGCGCGGACTTCTCATTGCGAGAAGGGTAAGGCCATAGTCCAGTACACTGACCAAGTGCGGGTTAGCAAACTTCATACATCTTCGTGATTTTCCTTCACCGTAGAAAATCGGCGACAATACGCACATAACAAAGAAATGGCAAAGGTGCCTGCCGTGGGTTTCGATCCTATGGCCTCCAGATTGGAAGCCAGACGATCGGCCAACTAGGCTACTGAAATATTTAATATATACGTGTCTATAATATGTACCTACTAGCTGCATCCCGCGGTGTTACTCGCTACATGTTTTTGGGTTTGGGTTAAAAAGTAGCCAATGTGTTAATCCTGGGTCTCAGCTACCTCCATACCAGATTTCATCCAAATACATTCGGTAGTTTTTGCGTAAAAGAGTAACAAATATCCATCCATCCATCTATCCATCCATCCAATCTTTCATATTTATAATATTAGTGGAATATGTACATAGGCACGTTATCTTACAATTTTGATACAATTTACTAATTACCAAAACTTGTACAAAATGATATTTTTAACAAACATGAAAACATTTATCAATATATGCTTACATTGTTACGTCATCAAAAACATTCCACCAATGCGCGCTTGCATTCACATGCTCACAGATTAAAAAAAATACGCATTTTAATTTGTATTTTACAGGAAACAATCAGTTTTTAACAAAGCAATATATTTTTTGGACAATAATCTTCTAGGATTACATCAATACGAAACGTATTTTTGATACAGTCAAATACACTATTTCCATGACTCCCTATTAGTGCCAGAACCCCACCAAATCTGTAATTTGGAGCGTACAAAGCATAAATTATCAAATCTAACTACCTCGGCTACCATTAACGTGTAATCCCCTTTATCTGCGCTAGTGTTGTTGTTGAGCTTATTGTGTACTTGCAATGTGTTTGGAAGCTTATTGTCTGGTGAATGAGGTGAAAAATGTAGTCGGTAAATGATTAATTATGTTTTTTAATAATTTATAATTGTAAGTCTAAAGAAGATGAATAATTTGTGTTTTACTTATAAGGAATTACTCGCGTTTACATATTATTTATCTATCTATCTATACTATTATAAAGAGAAAAGATTTGATTGTTTGTTTGTATTGAATACGCTCCGAAACTACTGGACCGATCTGAATAATTCATTCATCATTAGAATGCTACATTATTCGTGATGAACATAGGCTATAGTTTATTTAAAAAACAATTAGGGATCCACATGGAAAATTAAATAATGTAACCCAAGCTGGAAAAAATTTGAAAAATCCCTTACTACTACTTAGCGTGCGCAGTGAAAACTTTTGACAACAGAATAAAGTGACGTTTTATAGAGCAAATTGACAGCTACATCTACATCGTATAAAGAGGAAAGGTTTAATTTTTGTTTGTTTGTATTGAATAGGCTCCGAAACTACTGGATCGATAAATTTATATTGTTAATCGAGTTTTGTTTTCCCGTGCGAAGCCGGGGCAAGCTGCTAGTGACAAATATAGTTAGAAAACACGAAAAAAGTGTACAGAATAAGAAAAAATCAATCATCAATCAACCACGCACGCACGCTTTTTCGGAGACCAAATTAAAAAAAAAACATATTTTACTAAGGACACTGCCATATTTGGACACATTTTTGTTTTACTTTTGGGATTACTCACGTTTTTTATTAGATATTTTGACTATAGTTGTGGCTAAATCCGGGGGTCTTTTTAAAGGAGTTAAAGCAGAAAACAACGCGCGTGCAACCTCGTCTTGCTTCGTACCGCTCTCCGCTTTGACTCCTTTATGAAGGCCACCAGTTAGTGAACGAAACTAGAAAGTCAGAATATCTGATATAATTAAACGTGGGAAATCCCGACAGTAAAACAAAAATCGCAAAGGCAAGCCATTGCAATTCACTGCGGCTATGCGGTCCAGCGTTATGGATACCGTTGAATCGGGTACAGTTAGGTAGGTACTTTAAAAGAAAATCTGACATATTCATCATCATCATTGTCAGAATGTTGTAGCTATACTGCTTGACACAAACCTAACACCACTAAAATATATCAACTTAAAGCTAACCAATCTCAAACATGAGCAGGCAAAATATATGGCTGTTGTTCTCTAAAACAATAGCTAACTGTTCGCTTTACTGCACTTGGGCACTTCGATTGTTAAACATAATGCACGAAACTAAGCACACGTACGTGCACCGTTAAATAAATTCTTATTACTGCATTAAAACTTCACCTATTCCAGTAACCGCGAGGGATTCTGCCCTGGTATGGCCTCAGCACTGAATTTTACAGGCAAAGATGTTCTGAATAATTATGTGGAAAAGTGGAGGACTATTCGAAATTTAAATATGGGCGCATTTTTAAAGGATTCAATTGTAGATCTCTAATGTTGCAACTAAACTGTTAAATGTATTTTGTTGGCAATATGCAAGTTGATCCTTTTTCCAATATCTATTATATTTTTTTATTATCTTTTTTGTGTGTTTTGTCTGTAGTTATTCGTTGTTGTGTCTAATTCTTATTCATTCTTTCTTTCAATACATGACATAATCTTTAACTATTTAAGTATTCTATCAGTTATCTGTCTCCCATCATACAAGCTTTGCTTAGTTTGGGGGCAGATGGCGCTGTGTGCTATGTCCTGTGATACGATACGGTATTTACTCTCACAGGAAAACCTACTCGGCAGTTTCTGTCATAATCCTGTATGTTCTGTTTTTTTCAAGAAGTCAAAAGTACAGAGTACAGCCCGTTTTGCTTTACACTGAAATCGGAGTATCCGACTTAATGAAACGTAAAAAAGTATAGTATAAGTAAAAAACAAAGTGTATTAAACCACGTCAGTGTTCATTATAAAAAACAGTGTAGCCAAGAAAGTAGCAAGTCGATCTATTATTATTTTTTCTCTCAAGCGCTTGTTTTAAATTAAGATTCGCTTTTAGTACAAGCAGTGTAGCCTGTAAGCTACACATCCTGTACTAAAAGCGCTGTAAGCTTCGCTACAGCAGGCCTGAGTTTCCCGCTACGCTGGAGACATTTTTAGTGCATGAAATTCTGCGCAACTGGGACGAGTGCAAGCATCCGCCGAACGTTTTCATAAAAGGAATAATGTAGCAGGCACTTTGTTTACTCTAAAACAGTTTGAACTGAACAGGAAAATTGACGTTACAGCATGTGGTGAATTATTAACAATCGTAACGCTAATCTAAACCAATGCTGTGTTTTAGTGCTGAAGGGTTTTCAATTTTATAAGCTTTGTTAATAAAACCCACAACTGAATGTCTCAAAGTAATGAGCGCCATTGCAGCGATGCACTTTGTTTTGATATTAAAAGTTCGGATTACCACTGCGATGGTCATGGCGGGTGTAGTCTCGACTACAATGAGAGCGTCTTGTTCAGCCAATTACTTGTCACCAAAAAGGTAATATTTTTGCGGGTAAAAACATGATGTACAAGATTTAGGTGATGGTCGAACGCAAACATATTTGTAATAAAATTAATCATGTAGACAAACGTTATATGATAAGTAATCTTACACAAGAAAAAAACAATTATGTATTTATTAAAATTTCACCCAAAACCTTTCAAAATATACTGGCATTGGACATTTTATTAAAATATCTCCATAATAACACGATACAATTAAATAGACATTATGAGCTTAAATATTTATTTACAATTGAGAGCGAGAGAAATACCAGTAAAATCTCGGTAGCCTAGCCAGCCGAATACTAGAAAGTAATCTACCACCATGCTATGGTCAGTAATTTGGTGGTAGTGTGCTATGTGGTGGTGTAGTGAGTATGGTGGTTGTTGGTGAGTATCCAAGTATGCATTGTTAGGATGATTTCGAATTTGGTTAGCCATGAATGGTAATAAGGTAATTGAAGGTGAGCGTTGAAACGTATGTAAAAGGGCTTCTTAAATCTAACCTTTAACCTGGACTGCTAGTCCTAAACACTCTACGGGTTGCCGTTTTTGCAACGGCACTGCAAACGCCTCGCGGTTTCACCCGCGTAGTTCCCGTTCCCGTGGGAATACAGGGATAAAAAGTAGCATACGTCAGGATAGTGTGCCTTCCCAAAGAATTTTTGAAATCGGTCCAGTAGTTTTTGAGTTTATTCGTTACAAACATACAAAAATCCAAAAATGCAAACCTTTCCTCATTATAATATTAGTGTAGATTAAGAAGTTTTGTTTCATTAATGTAATAATGTACCTGAGAGTCGTCGTTAGAGAAGATGGCATCGAAGGCGAACATTTTTGGCGCGGCTACCCCGACTTTCCGATCGTCCGGCGCGGCGGCACCAGCGGCCGCCTCGCATAGGCTGACCTGCTTCTTACGTTTGTCCATCGAGAACGTCTGCGCGCCGCTCGAGAACGGACCCTCGCCTGATGCACCCACACGGAGCATTACTTTCACCTGGAACAACAAGATAAAACTCAATAAATGTCAACAAATTCTATATATGTATCTTAAAGTGAATATTAATAAATAAAAATAACAAAAAAAGTGACAATAGACGCAAATTATTATATTTAAGACCCTTTTAACACTTGTTGTTATTTTATTTTGTTCAATAAATGTCATTAAAGTTGTTCTTATAGAATATATACATACATATTATACATAATATTACAATTATATAAACTTATAAGAAAAATAATAAAATTGGGTTAATTCAGATTCTAGACCTTTTTACACTGTTGTCATACAAATAAAACCTTTGACTTGACTTTGACTTAAACAAAGTCAGTTAGCATAAGCTCAGCAGGAATAGAATTTCTCATCCCAATAGAGCCTATCGCAAGGCCCGGTCATTACAGCTGTCTATTTTTGTCCCACTCGAGTTCAGGCTGCGGTCGGAATCCGGATATAATTTGGCAATACCCTCGTCTGAGACAGAGGGAATGCTTAATATAAGCCTTGCGAAGTAAGCTTGTAAAGGGTTGTTCGAGCGGATTCAGTCGACAATGTCGCTATTGTTTTCATACGGCGTAAGCCATATTTAGTACAAATTGAATGAGCGAATATTGTAAATAAAGAAAACGTAATTATGTATTTATGATTTTTGTAATCAGTGTTATAAAAGTCATGAATAGGTACATGATTATGATAATTAATGTACTTGCTGGTAGATAAAATAAATAAATATCGTAGGACTATACACACAGCGCCATCTGGCCCCAAACTAAGTAGAGCTTGTGTGAAGTCAGATTACTGATAGAATAGATAAATACATTTTTTTTTGTAAATACATACTTATAATACATACAGAACACCCAGACACAGAACAAACATTTGTTTATTCACAAAATGTTTGCCCTTACTTATCTCATTACTTTTACAACCCAACAATGAGCTTGAGCTACAGGTGAAGGAAAACATCGTAAGGAAACCATAGCATGATGGTAGGGTACTTTCTAGTACTCTAGTACTCAGATTTTTCAACTTCAGGGTGGTAGCTGGCTAGCTACCACCCTCAAGTTGAAAAATCTGTCACCAAGCATCTAACGATGTGTTCCGGCAGCCTCGCTTGAGAGCCAGTTCCATTCCAGGCTAGGTGTGCTTTACCATCTTCGACCATACCTTCACTTAACGTCAGGTGAGCTGTGGTCAAACACCTAGCCTGTCAACAATAAAAAAAATATATGATAATAAGTAAGTAAAATAAAAGTAAGTTAAGTAAGCTTACATTGTTTCAACAAAGAATTGAATATAATTTTATTCGGGAAACAAAGTGTCAATTTATATTCTGTTACACAACGTTTAAAAAATCTTTTTCTTACTGTAAGTAAAATATTTGTCGTCATTTCTAAAACTAACCAAAGTTTTCCAACCAGCAAACTATTCTCCAAAGAACCTTGTTAAGGAGCTGGCTGTTACGTAAAACGGCTACCAATCATATATAACTCACGAGGGAGACTCGAGTTTTCCAGAACTTTACAAAAGTGCATGGAAATTTCACACGTTGCACCTAAGGCGAGGTAAACGAACCGTGAGCCCGGCGGACCTGGGTTGGAGTCTTGTGGAGTCTTGTGAAGTCAACGAGCGAAGTGGAAGGGCCATTTGTTTTATTAGCTTGGAATATCTTTGATGAAGTTCAAAGTAAATTGATAGGTTAAAGGGCAACTATTATTGTTTGTGTGGCAATCCACTAGTCAGTTTTGCCAAGGTTATGAAACGTTATTATAATCTCTGTGTACTATTTGTGTTTTCGGTAACGATCAGCTGTAATTTATCATGCTACTTTGTGGCGATGATAGTTCAGTGGTTAGCGCGGTCGGTTCGCATGCCGAATGGCGTGGGTTCAAACCCCAACAATGAGTTTTTTAGCTGCCGGTGAAGGAAAACATCGTGAGGAAACCATAGCGTGGTGGTAGGGTACTTTCTAGTACTCGGTTGGCTAGCTACTACCCTCTAATTGACAATCTGCCGTCAAGCATCTAACGGTGTGTTTCGGCAGCCTCGCTTGAGAATCAGTTCCATTTGTTTAACATCTTCGTCCACACCGTCAATTAACATCAGGTGAGCTGTGGTCAAATACCTAGCCTGTCACGATAAAATAAACCCAACCAACTTATTTTAAAACTTCAATTGCGGCAACCATAAAAACGTTGCCGAAATTCAAGAACAGTACAATTTGTTAAAGCGGCACACTTACTTTAGCACTTTGCGATGGCCATTTAACTTTACAACTTTTACACAATTTTACGTTGTACAATTTTTACCAATTCTTTACCTATATTTATCTCTAATTGTACTCAACAAACTTAAGTATACAGAAGAAGTTTTATCTATAACGTAAGGAACAAGAATTTTATTGATAGTAAGCGAAATAATGAATGGATACAATAAAAACCATTTTTATTTTACATGGAAAACAAACAGCTGCTAATTGAGAAAATAAATAGGAGATAAATGATCACACAAAAACCTAAGAAGTTATTGACTGAGGTAGCCACGTACTTGCATTATATTGTCTTCGTCTCCAAGCCAGTGATCTCTCTGTCTATAAACTCTCTATGTACAACCAAAACTTGGCTTACAAGAACTACTTGTTCTACAAGTACTTATTCGCAGTTTAGGTAGCATTACAAACTTCAGTCACCGCTAATATAAGCGGGTTTCCTCCCCGTTCGCCGTAAGTTTGTCACCGGTTGCGTTTTATCACTTGTTCTATCCGCTGTGACGTTAAGTAGTAAACGAGTGGTATGTTGTATTAGTTAGCGGTAGGGTAGGGCGTCAGTTAAAGCGGAAAGCGATCTTACAGCGTACTTCTGTGATATTGGCGGACATTTCACACAATGTTATCTAGTCCGTAGCTAAATGGGAACCAGGCAGCCGACAGAATACTTCAATAAAATTTTGTTAGATCTACGATCTCTTTTTAATGTATGAATATAATATGATAGATTGATTTAAGCAATAAGGTTGCACGTTGTTCAGTATTTATAAGTTGTTTCTGTTACTGTGTTTTATTTTTGGTGTGATAGTACAATATTATAGAGAGGCGTGGAGGGGTGGGAGAGAGGCCTTTGCCCAGCAGTGGGACAAAATGGGCTAAAATAATAATAATAATAAAAACTAATTGTATCATATACTCTGTTTTTTTAATAAATATTTTTCTTTTGTTCTCTGTACTTTTTTCTGTTTATGGTGTGCATAATAAAGAGTTTTATCAATCAATCTATCTATACTTATCTCATAATTTGTGGAAATATAATTTTCAGATTTCAATGTTAGCGTAATTGATTTGGGGATTACGCTGTTCCATAGTCACAGTTTCGGGCAAACATCTAGTTTACTGTATCAGATTAGGTACATTACAGTCGCTTTAAACAATTACAGTCATTTAATGGTTTCTACTTGGCAACTAGCTATTTGCTACGGTAATGGATGTTTTTGGCCCAGGGCCAACGACAAATACAACTATTATGATAAAATAGACATTAAATAAATTCTAGCCACTCTATTCAACAAGTTGAAATGCTCTGTAACAAGTTGTTACTCTTATACATAGTAACTGTAAAGACTAAGGCCAACAACAAGATCCCAAATACGAAACTGTGTGATAGTTTTAACGATTACTATTCAAATATTTATAAATTTAATACTAAAGTTGTAAGATTTTTTAACATAAAAAGTTGTCAGCTTTTGGAGGTACTAGTTGCAAATACAAAAGACTTAGATCAGGTTCTATTTACGTGCCAAGCTTAGATGTACCTAATGTATAGTTAATTTTTCGAGCTTTGTAAATTTCATTGCTTTTTTAAAACAATAATTAATGAACGCTTTTTTGAAGATAGAAGAAAACGCTTGCCGATGATTATTAACTTGCAATAGCCCTGTAATTTCGCTAGTTACCCTTCAAAACGAAATACGGTAATTTTTATACACTACTGCTTGTCGGCAGCTTATTTGTCAAATTTTTTTAACGCGTCTAGATTCGCGTTTGTCTATAAATTTTCTTGATTGTAAGCGATAATGTAGTTGAAGATAAAAAAAAGCAGACTAGGGAGAAACCTATTTATTTACGTTGACTTTGAAAATATTCAGATTATTTCCCTCATGAAACGAGTTAGCTTGTGTGTACTTCTGATACAGCAGTGCTGCTCATATAGACGAACTCCTACTAAGAAGATCTACCACTTTGTAAAGAAATAAAACCCGCTAACACTGAGACCACACCTTTTGCTACTATTAGTTACATAACTCGCTGAGTTTGTCCCGCGAATCACGATACGAGTAATTAGTTTAGAATTAATTACTGCCTTGTCTTCTGAATGCAAAGTTACCTCGAAATTAACGTACGCCTTACCTGATGCCTGTACGTGGATTGTAAACGGAATTCTGCTGTAACAAGGTATTGAGATTGCATTATAAATATCGTGCTTAGTATGTAGATATAATGGATAGAGACAATAGTTAGGACGGACAATTTTTTTTTATTATTTTTATTTAACACTTTTACTCGTTTCAGGATATAAAGTGCGTCTTATTTTTGCTTCATCCTAAGAGAAAAAAAAGTTAAATAAATTAGCCAAGCTATCAAGTGCGCAATACAGGTTGTGTTTATACAGACGTTGCTTAGTAAGGCAACCAATAGATATTGTTGTTTTATTTAGGTACCAAAGTTAGTTATCAGTTTTTTTATAAATACTCAAAAAAAATAGAAATCGAAAAATTGATAAAGAATTTGAAGTCTAGGAAAATCGTACATACAGAATCTTCAACGACGACGACGGCCAGTTAGCATCTTATATGTAGAGCTAGGCTACTCGTTTGCTAGAAAGGGACGGTGTTTTGTTCAAAGGTAAAAGTATGCAATCTATGAACATAATTATGATTATAGATGGTAAGATTATGCCACGTTTGTAGCTTAGTTTCCGTAGACATCTACGAAAGCCTACGATGTTTACTACGACGTAGACTAGAGTAGCAGGTGCTACGTACCTAAGGTTTTTAAGTTGATTTTTTTGACGTACTTACAATTGTATCAGTGAAGTGGAATCATGGAACACTCAACCAGAGTGTTCCACTAAAGGTACAAATGTACAAATACCACTTGACCACATCTTGCCTGATGTTAAGCAATGATATGGTCTAGGATGGAACAGGTTTACCTGTTTTTTCTTGATTTGAAGACACTTTTCGGAAAACACACTCCGGCAAAGAGCTCTACATCTAAATTATTTTTAGGTGTGATCCATTTCCACACTGTTACTTAACATTAAACAGAGTGTGATTAAACGCAGACCTATTCAAAATAAAAAAGAAAGGAAGATTGGCAAAACGTCAAAAAGACTTAGCTATGGTCTTATGGTATTAATATAATATATACTGAATACGGTTCTTATGAACTTCGAGTCGATTCATTGAAAACCATCGCGAGTGCATTGCGATAATCAGATCTAAAGCGCAACCTGCTGTGAATAATTTAACTGATGGAGCATTAATGTTTGCTATTAACAGTATTACATAATAGGGGTGTCAACAAATGTTTTAACTGGCGAAAATTATAAAATAAGAAAAGAGCGATAGGAACTGCAGCTCCGGCAGAACATACCTACAAAAATTAAACCAAATCGCCATCTAGTAATCCCCAGTTGTCTCCACCTAATCAAGACAGATGACAAAAAAAAACACGGAAATACTTTTTTGAATAGTTTGGCTATGTCCCCTCTTTACTTTTTTATAACCTTTAAGTTCAAGTTTTTTTATATGATTTCTTGAATATCATGCTTAAAAAGTTGTAAATTTTGGACTTTTGACAGCTTATATCTTCTGAAATAATAATTTTATGCAAAATATCAAGAGCGAGAGACATTGTTCTAAGAAATATAGGCTTAATGTATAAAAATCATTGCATTATTTTCATTTTCCAGAGACGAAACAGGGGATTTGTATGTTTGTATGGAAAAAACTCACGCGAGTTCCCTCTTAATAATAAAAGAAAAAACAGGGCTGACGCAGAGTACTAGCACACATATTTTCAAATTTTGTGTTTTGGTAACCCTAAGAAACTTATTGGATATTCCAATGCATTACTAAGACGTCGTTCCGTTAATTGTGTAAGTGCGTCGATGGGGTAATTAGAGACGTATGCGAGGACGTGACAATACACTGCCTACCGACACACAACTTAACACTACTCACTGCACTAACCAGTCAGTATCATCCCAGTAGTCAAAGTCCCAGTGTCTCTAGCACAGAATAAGTAATAGTAATAACGTACTAACGTACATACGGTAATAACGTACCAAGGAACATTCTCGAAAAAATCGAGTACAAAAATATAGCTAGTCTTACGACCGTCACTTGATTGCATGCGAAATTTAGTTTTTATCGAGTGGCATGAGAGTTCATATTCGTCTGAGCATCACTGACTCGGAACTGGATTACCTGCGGGATTACAGGGTTGCAACTTGCCAATTTAAATATTTAAACCGATAAAGATATAAAGGGTATATTTAATTAATAAACTTATTGCACATGACAACATTACCCAAACTTCTACTATACAATAGTTACCCAAAATTCTACTGTACTATGTTACTCAAACTTCTAGTACCTATACTATGTCACTCAAACTTCGATTGTGCTATGTTACTCGATCTTCTAGTGTACTATGTTAATCAAACTTCTGGAACCATTACAATGCATTTGTATATACTCGCTACCGTAATGCATAAACAATGCACACCGCCAGTCATGAAAAAAGAACATAAACCCCCCAACCTCGCAACATTATACCAAAACGAAAATGTAGAGACTATCAAAAACACGCATAGACTGTCAAAAACGCTTTTAAATTTCAATTAGGGAAGGATTCAGAGCCAATGGTGCGTTAGATGCGACTTGCCAGCGAGTTAAGCCTCTAAGCTGTTTGACTGACGGACCGGGCGTTATTGGCTGCCACTCGCCGGCGCTGCTGCTCGCGTGGACGCGACATTACAGCGATATACGAGCAAGTACGCAACGTTAAAACGCATGGCGTGCTTAGTAAAGATATAAAATTAAATCATATTTTTTTGAGAGTTTTTGGCAGGAACGCGTAAAAAATCATGCTGTTGTATTTTACAATTTTTTTTTGTTATGTAATAGTCATGAGACGACTCTAAAAAAAGACGCTCTCCATACGTTTATTTACACACAAGATACACATAATTTTGAGTTGTACAACAAGCCTTTGTTTTACTGCTTCAGAACATTACTGTCATTACTTTAAGACTTTCGATGGTTAGTCTCAACAACCCTGTAGTTTAGCTAGCTGTAGTACCCTTTAAACCGGAACATGGTAATGTTTAAACACCATTGCTTAGCGGCAGAATATCTGGTACTGCGGTGTTACCCACCTAGACGATTTCGTGGTAAAGAGATCTACCACCAAGTTAAGGATTTTGAAAGTTTCGGCAGTCTATTTATTATTAGTCGTTCTTCAGTTCGAACCCCACGACACGACACTGTTTTTTACAAGCCCTGTGCGTATTGCCGATAACTTTAAACGGTGAAGGAAAACGTCGTGAGGATACCTATAATCTACATGTCCAAAAGAGTTCTTAAAAATAATAATTATCTGTTAAAGTATTGATTGTACTCATCTCTTTTTGTCAATAAAGTTCTTCTTTTCTTTTGAAACAAAATATCATGTATTATTAATTCAAAGTTATTATAAGTATTTTTTAAACGTTATTGATTTTTTGAAAAAAAAAATTAAACATTTAATTACTTACTAGTTACTCATTTACTCACAAGTTCATACGAGTTTGTATGTTTAAAAAATTGGATATGTGCAAGCAAGATCAATGTGGATGCAAGGAAGGCGCATAAAGTTGCTATTCTATCATTTTCGTGAGTGTTTGGTTTACCTCTGGGAGGAAATTGACTGTGTTTTCCTTGGCTTTTATACTTTTTATTTTATAGATAGTCGGACATTTTCCTTCGACGTGTATGTTTTAAATAGAAAACGGACAGCTGTGGAAAATAATGCTTAATATTAAAAAAGGAACATTTTTGATGTTTTCATTGACTATTCTACCATTATAATCTTAAAAGCGGTGTCTCGTAGTAGCTAAGTATCAAGAAAAATGAGATTTTGTAAAACAATATTTTTCGATTTTATCGCTTATTACTTTAAAATAATGTATTTTAAAGATATACCGCCGATTAGCTAGGTATTTCTGATATACCGTAAATTCGTTTACTATTTATAAAATATAATTTTGTTTGAATAATTTATTTCAGTTACTCAGAATTCGAATTCAGTTAATCAGATACAATGAAAAACAAAAAATTCTGAAATACATTCAAGTGTAAATTATATTTTTAACTGAAAATTCAGATAAAATCAGAGATCGTGACCAACTGGATATTCAAACTTTATTGAAATTTTACCAGGCGATAGATCTCCTAAGCAGGAGTTCGTTTAAGTTGGTACCAGTTATTCTGCCGCCAAGCAGTAGTGCGTAAACATTGTTGTGTTCTAGTTTGAAGGGTAGTGCAGTTAGCGATATGACAGGACTGTTGAGACCAACTATCGAAAGTCTCAAAGTAATGAGCGCCAAAGTAGCGATTCCCTAAATGTCATTTTGTTACTCAAAATACTGTGTCATGCATTCAGGAGAGCGTTCATCTTTCCAAATTGATGTATCTAAGTGAAGAAAAATAAACAATTAAGGCATGTAAGAGTGACAATGAAATACATATTATGTACAATTGTACATATTTATACTCAACTTAAATAAAAAAAGTGTCGAAATGCACTGAATAAGGAATACGATGTTCTTACTTTTTTGTCGTTTTCATTATTTTATTTATCAAAGACTGATCATCTATTATTAGCATCTCCCGTCTAAAAATGAAGGTTATAAAACACCCAACAAGAATAATGACAAAAGAAGCCCTATTTTGATGTTAACACAAATGTACTCCTTCCAAAGTAAATTCCATTACAACACACAATGATAATAATATGCAAATATAATATTTCTCGGTGCGAAATGACAAACAGCCCGTGAGGACGAGGAAAAAACAAATCTTGATGTCAACAAGCGAAATGGGCTCTGGCGGCCATCTTTTTTTTTTTTTACAAAGCTGGCAAAGAAAAACTCATTTAGAGCCACGATAGGGATTTTGAATTATCATGTCTGAAAGCTCATACAAGTTGCTTTTTGTGAATGCAAATTGGGTGCAAGAGAATAATAGGTATAATTTTTCTTGTGGTTAAACTTTGTGAGATATTTGTGCTTATCATAATTTTATTGACTTAGTTATTGGACACTGACTTTCACTGCAAGTAGAAGACTGAACTTATTTTATAATTTGGCTAGCATAAGATTATGCACAGTCAAATTAAAAAAAAACACCATTTAACGTTTACATGCGTAGAGTATGGCTTTACAGCTTTAGCCTGCCCGATGGGGCAAATTAAAAATAATAAAAAAATACATGCGTAGTTTTTGAGAATCAAACGTACTTATACGTCTTTTAACAGGCGTTGCTTTCCGTCATTGGTCTCACGTTATGGATTGGATGACAAGTAAAAATTTTGGATTCTGTTGCTTATTTTACTCGTAACTAATATCCAAACTCTGCAAAAAATCTGTTAAAATAATATTCGCTAAACTGCGAAACAAGCATCTGTGCGAAGACGGCTTTAAATAAAACAAAGGTTCAACTTATTTCTAAAACTACAGCGTGAAACCAAACTTGAGGGGAAATAAGTTTCCCGCAGATCACATAACGGTTCACCCCTCCGTCAAAACTCGAATTTAGAATCATGAGACCGCCAAATTTCAAATTTAGAACTGCAGATGTACCGTTGAAATTCGCGAGATTTAAATTTAGAATGCCGCGGGCGCCATCTTCGGGCGCAGCGATCGTGACGCGGGGGTGGCCATGCGTAAAATTAAACGTAGATAATGAAGCGTTCCAGAATTTCCCGCGCTCTGAAAATGTGTTGAACCGAGAGTTTTTGGAAGGTTTTGATGTGTGAAGCCTGTGCGGGTGACGATGAATAAGCATCTATACGAAGACGTATTTGTTTTATTTGGATGATAATATTTGTGAAAAAATACAATTTTAATACTATACGTTATTGTGCAATTTTTTTTAATGTTAAAAGTAATGATACGAACTAGACGCTCTCCTGATGGTAAGAGATAACGCCTGTCCATGACCATTGCAGCGATACACAGAACTTTGAGACTTTCGATGGTTAGTCTCAACAGCCCAGTAATTTCGCTAACTGCAGTACCCTTCAAACTGGAAAACAGTAATGTTTAAATACTACTGCTTAGCAGCAGAATAACTGGTACTGCGGTGGTACCTACCTAGACGACCTTGATTAACTATTTACTGTTATTTTTATAGAATTATCACGTTTTTTTGTGTCAAATACATCAAATATAATTTCGTTCAACTTTCGATCAAACCCATAGATATAACAAGTAAAAAAAAATAACACGATGGTCTTGACTGCTTACAATCAGTATTAGTTTATTATTATACGGTTAAAATATCATTATAGTAGATAGTAAATGTTTTGTAATTTTTTCATACGTCACAAGCTAGGTGTTTGACCACAGCTCACCTGATGTTGATGATGATATAATATAATGATGATGTGACGATATGATCATAGATGGTAAGCATACCTAGCCTGGAATGGAACTTGGACTGGAATGGACAGCCCCGTTGGCTCATTGGTAGTATATCTGCCTTGAGAGCTGTAGGGCGTGGGTTCGATTCCCACTCAGGGCAAACATTTTGTGAATAAACAAATGTTTGTTCTGTGTCTGGGTGTTCTGTATGTATTATAAGTATGTATTTACAAAAAAAAAAAGTATTTATGTATTCTATCAGTTATCTGACTTCCATCACACAAGCTCTGCTTAGTTTGGGGCCAGATGGCGCTGTGTGTATAGTCCTACGATATTTATTTATTTATTATTTATTTATTTAACTTAGGTGCTTGGTGACATATTTTCAACTTGAGGGTGGTAGCTAGCCAGTAGAGTACCAGAAAGTACCCTACCACCACGCCATGGTTTCCTCACAATGTTTTCCTGCACCGGTAGCTCAAGCTCATTCACCCACGCCCTTCGGCGTTTTAACCGACCGCTGGACTATCATCGCTACTAGCTGATGATATCTTTAAAAAGTTTAGTAGAATCTAACACGTTGTATGCCGATAAAGAATACTGATTTTTTTATATTACTTTCAGAAAGACGAATTTTGAGAATACAGCTTTAAAGGTACTTACTTATCAATTTATTAATAAGCAAAATATTATGCAGCTTTTTTCTTTTTATTTGGCAACTTAATTTGTCCATTCTGCCAATTTCAAGTAGTTCTTACTATGAGTTAGTAAGGGTCTCGTGATAAAAATCAAGTAAACAATTAAACATGGCTAGTCACCGTTTAACTCACATAAAGCAAGTCACAATAAAATTTAGCCCAAATCCCAAAAAGGGAGGGGTAGTAGGTACTTTACCAAATGCTTCCATGGAGTTTTGGAATCAACACGAAAAACATGTTTTACGACATTATATCACTTTCCCACAATCATGCGTATAATTTAACACTTCATAATAAAACAATATTATTTTTCAATGTAACTCGATAAAACACATGTTTTACAAAGAAATACAATGCAGCGACATAATTTTTCCAGTTTCCCGCCAAAAGCCTTTGATAGCATTTTGTTAAAAACATGGGTTGAAGGTTTTACTTTCAAATCCGAAATAGGCTACATGATACAAAATAAGGGTACATGATATAAGGTACAACAGAGATAGAACACGCAACCAACGACCTTGTTCAAGCCCCGAATCAATCAGGAAGTATCCGAGCTCGTAAAATGTAATCTGTGTACTACAAACGACGCAAATTTCGAAGCTGCAACGCGATGCCATGTTTTTTTTAACCTGGAATGTTCCGATCTTTTGGCGTGTTAAGTCTTGTATATTTAACCAGTGTGAAATATTCTACAACCTATCACAGATTAAAAAAAAAGCAAACAATGTTTTGAAGAAAACGAGTATGGGCTTTGGCGGGTACGCGGAAAGAGTCGTGTCACCCCGTTCTATTTTTTCCAAAACTAGTGTTTTGTCGTGTGTTTATGCATGAAAATGGTGTGGAAAAATGATATAATGTGGTGAAACATGAATTTTTGTGTTGCTTCCAAAACTCCATCGAAGCTTTATAGTACTGACACGGACTGTACTTGATCAAGACTGGACTTCGATTATAACTTTAGCTGCGAGGACACTTATTTAACTCATGAAACTTGAAAATATATAAATACTTGACTGGCAAATGCTAAAAACGCGAAGCCAAAAAAAAAATGCTCGCCTCTCTGCGCGTACTTCGTAATTCGCGGAAATTAATATACTAGAGCCACAGGTAGAAGATTAAGCCAAGTTAATATAATACACTGGTCAACACTGGGGTGATTTTATACTGTTTACATTGCACCATAACGTAGTGTAAATCCCGCGCGAAATATGCCGGAAACCGTGGTCCGCGCGTAAAACCCGGGTTAACGCCGACGGGATATATTAAAGTATGCCACCTACTTAAACAATGTGTTGTCACCCTGTGGGATCGCTCGTAAAATGCGTGAAATATTGTTGTCTTTTTATGGTCGTCTATGATATCGAAACTCTTTTGTTCAAAAGAAACAACGGATTTATTCCTTTTTTATGGTCACTTTTTTACATCGGAAGTGTTTAAAAAATGGCACTGGCATGTTAGAATAAATTATAGAAAAAAGTATGGAATCGAATATCTCGGAGTTTTGATCGAAGCTTTTTAGTAAAGTCGCCACTACTTTACTAAAGCATGAATGGACTTGACTGACACGGACTGTACTTTCACTATAACTATAACTACGAGGCAACTTATTTAACTTATGAAACTTGAAAATATCAAGCTCATGACACTGGCAAATGCTCAAAATGCGACGCCAAAATCAAAGGAAAAAAAGTCTTGCTTAGTTTGAGGCTAGACGGCGATATGTAAATAATAATTGTAAAATGTCTATCGGTATTTATTTATTTATTTCATGTGCCGCATGATAGAGTGAAATACTTCATTATAAATTGAATGTAGCCAGATTTAGGTGGGCGAGTGCGAAGCGATGAGGCAATGTTTTAGTGTAACCTCGTAAAAAGCAGAAGCACATCATAAAATAAAACAAAAGTAAGATACTCTAACGTGAATAATACATGACGTCACGATGTCACTTAGTGTCAGGTAAAAGACAGAGGGTCGCGTGGCTTAGAACTTGATGCGGCATCTATGCTGTGAAAGTTACGATTATATTGTATTCTGGCAAAAAAGTAAACGAACGACAACGGCCATTTGACCAATGACTTAGAAATATAAATACCGTTTGTATATGTATATCAAATTATCATACCTTTTTCTCTCATTAGACTGGCGTGGTTGAACATCGTACGACTTTTAGGTATAATTTATGGATTAGAATAGGATTTGGTCTTTGTTTGATTTATTTAAGTAAAATAATCTGTTATCTTTAAATAGTTTTAAAGAAAGTAGCTGTTCTCGTCTGCCTGTTTCTTCGCTTACTTCATGGTTCTTTTCCAGAATTATGTTAGATTTTTTCACGTTTGGAAAATAGAGTGTGGCGCCACATGCCGCTAGTTACCGAGAAGCAACATCGCAAAGTTTTTTTTTTTATGTGAAAAATAATGAGACGAACGAGACGCTCTCCTGATGGTAACAGATAACGCCTGTCCATGACCATTGCAGCGATACACAGAACTTTGAGTAACAAAACAAAGTCCAGGGCATCACTGCTTTAGCGCTCATTACTTTGAGACGTTCGATGGTTAGATGGTTTGATGGTTCAGTTCTTCAACCACCGCTACCACGACGCCTCACGGTGCTTCAAAGTAAATCTATATGAACGTATATTAGTCGCGAGACCTTTCTAAAAAGGACCCCGCAACACTCGCGAGTGAAATTAGGGATAATTCCTCGTTTTCCAATGGTGACTGTTTGAAAAATTGTGAGAAATGTGTACCGGCGCAGGTTGTACTGGCGCCGCCGCCATTGCGCCGAAATCAGTAATCTTTCAGTCTCGTCGAACAAGCAGCTACTAAGATCACGACACGTCAGTACTGGTTAACTCCGGAATAGGGGCGCTACGTACCGTTGATGAATTATGTAAATCGTCTCCAGTGGTTAACATCGTAATATTGTAAGCGACACTCTCGACCCCCGTGTTTTGAGGGCTATGATGTAAAGCGCTGGATGGACTATATTTGCGCGAAATCAGTTCTCTGACATAAATGGTTTTTTTTTCTTTGGTTTTGGCGTCGCATTTTGAGCATTTGCCAGTGTCAAGTGTTTTATATCATCGAGTTTTAAAAGTTAAATAGGTTGCCTCCAAGCTATAGTTGATTAGGTTTTTAATTAATAAGCTGTGTCAAATTAGTTTAATTTAAGTCCTCATCACTGTTGGAACTGGAACGACTGTTAAGCGGAAATAAACTAGATATATGTACACCTTAAACATACGAAAAATCATGTTTCATGTTCCACATTACATCATTTTCCCACACTCGCGCTTGTGATTCGGCACTTTATGAACAAAACACCACCATTTTTATACATACACACTCGAAAAAGCACTAGTTATGGATAAAAATACAACGGGGCAACACGACTCTTTCCGCGGTCCCGCTATAACTCCACATAATGGTTCTAATATTCCAAACTTGCGATAAGACTATACACTTAACGCGATCCCAGAAGAAAAAAATTGTGAGGGACTGTGTTATGAAGGTAGCTGAGATTTTGGATTAAGACAGGCTACTTTTTATCCCGAAAACATGTAGCAGGTAAACACCGCGGGGCGCAGCTTGTAACCACGAAAATAAACAAATGTATATAGAGCCATATCCAGTAGCTCTATCATCTAAATTTTAAACTGCGTCGAATTCTTCAGAGACGTGCGATGATATCTGAGCGCACATAAATTTGGAGGGCTCCGCTCGCGTACCAAGAGCCTCAGGTGAAAATTGGCAAGGGGGCGCAGATTCTAACCAAACACCACGCGATGGGAAAACTCTGGCAATCGTCTACATTGTAGGTGTGTCGGTATTGTTTGCATAACGGGACTGGATCGTGAGCTTTGATTTCCATATGCGAGAATGATTTTTAATTTTAATATTATTGTACTTATAGGTCTATTTAGATTGTTTTATAATTATTGGAACCTTTGGAGTATTTCTAACTATACTCCGTTCGGTTTATCTAAAATGTGTTATTTTAAGAATTTTATTATAATAAACTGAATTGAATTAAAGATAGTTAAATCTGCTGCGCCCCGTGGGATTACCCGAGTTTACCAACATTAAATCATATGCGTTATTTCAGAGTAAAAGCTATCTGCATTGCAAATTTCATCAAATTCCATTCACTGCGTAAAGAAGTAAAAACATACAAACTTAAAATTCACATTCATAATATTAGTGCATTAATAAATAATGAAGTACGTAATACAGTTATGCCTATATCTCATCAGATTTGCACCTTATTTTTCGACAGCCCTGTTGGCTCATTGGTAGTATATCTGCCTTGAGAGCTGTAGGGCGCGGGTTCGATTCGCACTCAGGGCAAACATTTTGTGAATAAACAAATGTTTGTTCTGTGTCTGGGTGTTCTGTATGTATTTACAAAAAAAAAGTATTTTGTATTCTATCGGTTATCTGACTTCCATCATACAAGCTCTGCTTAGTTTGGGGCCAGATGGCGCTGTGTGTATAGTCCTACGATGTTTATTTATTTATTTACGCGAAGTAAGCGAAACTCCATAGCACTAACGTAATTCAATATCACATGAGCCACAGTTTTAATATACCGCCATAAAATGACACAGACAATGAAATGGGGTAGGCGGTAATATTTCATGCGCACTGGGCATATGCTTCTACGTACAGGATGATTTTAAGTTAACTACCAATCTGGTATCTACAAAACATACTGACCAACATATAGTTTCTTCACGATGTTTTCCTTCAACGGCACTTCAGGCTCAGTGTTGGGATTTGAACTTGTGAAGCGACCACGCTAAGCCCGTAGCTATTATCGCTACGGTGAATTGATTTAAATTGTTTCAGAGCTTAATCCTCACGACTCTTTTTACTCTTAGTGTCTAGATTTTTTTTTAATGTTTGGCTGGCTTGGTGTTTGACCACAGCTCACCTGATTTTAAGTGAAGGTGTGGTTGAAGATGGTAAATCACACCTAGCCTGGAATGCTACTGGTTCTCGAGTGAGGCTGCCGGAACACACCGTTAGGTGCTTGGCGGCAGATTTTCAACTTGAGGGTACCCTACCACCATGCTATGGTTTCCTCACGATGTTTTTCCTTCACCGGCAGCTCAAGCTCATTATTGGGAGGTTGAACCCACGCCCTTCGGCATGCGAACCTACCGCGCTAACCACTGAACACTTTTTTTTTGTTTTGTGAATCAGCCTGTACATCGTATCTCGTGCCCTAAGGCGAGCACTACGTTCGATATTGTGCCGCGGTTAACTTTGCTTATTATATTTACAATGTTTGTTTGTATCGCGTACGAATGTACAATGTTAATGACGATTGTTCTAGAAGTTGTTAGCAATTTTAGCGTCTGTATTAGTTGTGTCACGGCTGTTCACTGCAATATTGTCTCTTTATCAGCTTTTTACACGACTGCCCAAAAAAGGGGTGTAATAAAAAAAATATATATATATATATATATATATATATATCGTAGGACATTACGCACAGCGCCATCTGACCCCAAACTAAGCAAAGCTTGCACTATGGAAGTCAGATAACTGATAGAATACTTTTTTTTTGTAAATACATACTTATAATAAATACAGAACACAGACACACAATGGAACTGACTCTCAAGTGAGGCTGTCCGAACACACTATTAGGTGCTTGATTTCCAATTTTACTAGCCAGCCCAGTACTAGAAAATACCACCATGCTATGGTTTCCTCACGATGTTTTCCTTCACCGGCAACTCAAGCTCATAATACCTAGCGTAACTTGAGGTGATGTAACGATACCCCAGATAGAATAGAATAGAATAGAATATTTTATGGGCCTTATAACTACATACGTTACACTAGGCACGTCAAAATTACAATTATTAATAAAAAATTCCTTTAATTTTTTAAATTTCAATTAAACAAAATGTTAGCCCAATATTAACAAAAATGCCCAGTGATTAACATAAAATGTCAAATTAATAATATGATGTCAAAATATTAAATAATGTCAAATGAAAAATAAAAATTAAAAAAAATGACAAAATGTTTAAATCTAAAAAAAAAAAATCGTAATAAAGAACAATTAGATTTAGTAGTTAACAATTTATTGATGGTTAGTTCCATCCAACATCCATTCCATCCATACATCCAATCTGTTTAGGCATTGAAAATATGAAATAAAGAAATTCTAGATAGATAGAAAATACCACTAACAAACGAATCAAAATCAATTTTAACAAATACAGTTCGTTGAAAACCTTTCACAAAGTTCGGTAGTTTGCAAGACGGCAAGCTTCGAGGTTGTCATTCCGCAATTTACAATTCATGGCGATCGTAACAATGGCCTTGCATGATTGGGGGTTGTTTGCTACTAACCTTGGATTTCAGTGTAGCCAAGCTTTACGAAAATATGTCCTCAATAATCTATTGAACTCTGTTACGTTTGAACGGGTTAGATTTATGCTCTTATAGACTGGTTTTGAAAAAGAGGCAGATTTGTATCGTATTTTCTGGTATAATACCGACTATTCCGTTTTCTTTTTTTTTTGTTGACAGTGTAGGTGTTGGACTACCACTCACTCACCTTATGTTAAGTAACGATGGAGTTAAAGATGGCAAACGCACCTAGCGTGGAATAAATAAATAAATAAATATCGCAGGACATTTTACACAGCGCCATCTAGCTTCAAACTAAGCATAGCTTGTACTATGGGAACCAGATAACTGATAGAATACTTACATACTTTTTTGTAAATACATTCTTTTACATAAATATTGGTATCAAAATCAAAAATCAAAATCAAATCTACAACTCTTTATTCTTCAACTTCATATTAATAGATACCAGTTATTCTACCGCTAAGCAGTAGTGTGTAAACATTAATGTGCTGCTTGAAGGGTATTGTAGCTAGTGAAATGACATGGCTATTGAGACAAACCATCCAATGTCTCAAAGTAATGAGCGCTAAAGCAACAGTGCCCTGGACTGCTTTGTTAAAGTTCTCAAAGTCTGCAATAATCATGGACAGGCATTATATCTTACCATCAGGAGACGAGTATACATTTACAGTTAAAAATCCAACCCTAAGCTCAAACACGACTTAAGTGTTTTGGCACAAAATCAAGTTACTGAACTAATTTTATGGGACCAATCTGAAAGTCGGTATATCTTTTCAAACTGGTTTATGTATGACTAAGTTCTAAATTTATAAACTATAAAAAGATATAACTGAATTGAGAACCTCCTCCTTTTGTGAAGTAGGTTACAACAGAATTTTACAAAGAAAAAAAATCTACATTTTTAAACTAACTTCCTGTGAAATGTATTGCCAGTTGAAAATCTAAGAACGACCTCGAGCCGCCGCTTTGTGAAAATGTCGCTGTACCCAATTTAACTTGGAACGAAATCTTAAAACTCGTATTTAATTAACATTCCGATAGTTAAATAGTCCAATCGTAACTGTAGGGAATTACAGTGACATTACTCCAATGGATGTCACTGGAGAATAGTTACTACCTTACCGATTTAGAGTTCAAGGGGTTTTGAGGAGATTGTGAGCAGTCTGTTGTGGTTTCATCTTGTAGCTATAGACAATAGAGTAAATTGGTTATTTTTTCACTTATTTTTCTTTGGTTTTGGCGTCGCGTTTTGAGTATTTGCCAGTGTCAAGTATTCATATATTTTCAAATATTATAAAGTTTCAAAAGTTATATAAGTGTCCTCGTAGCTAAAGTTATAGTCAAAGTCCAATCTTTGTCCGTGTCAGTCAAGTCCAGTCATGCTTTAGTAAAGTAGTGGCGACATTACTGTAAGCTTCGATAGAGTTTTGGAAGCAATACAAAAAGTCATGTTTTACCACATCATATCATTTTCCCACACTCCCGCTTGTGACTCGGCACTTTATGAATAAAACACTACCATTTTTATACACAAACAGTCGAAAAACACTAGTTATGGAAAAAAATACAACGGGGCGACACGGCTCTTTCCGCGTTCCCGCCAAAACTCAATTGGCTATTTAGTTTCTTGTGTCACACTTTTTATTTTAATTTGAATGACTCCATTTTGGCTTAGCACATTCTAAGCTTATAACCTTGAACAGTTGATTAAGTTGGTCACTAATGACACAGAAGAAATTTGCGCTATTTGGTCATAACAAGCTTACGTTATAACGGTAAATTAAACTTTAAAATATTGTTAAAAGATTTTTCAATTTTTTTTTTCTGGTGTGCTCTACAAAGTATTTCTATCTATCCACCTATCTAATAGTTAAAAGAATGTTCTTACTGGGTAACATAAAAAACAAACTATATAATATTAAACATTTTAATTTGCTAAAAGGAATTGAATAACCCAAAAAAAAGGTTTAAATGGTATGTTTAGACATCTCTTCTAACCATTTATATCTTACGTATTTACGGCCTATAAAATTGAATTCCAGTTCAGAGGTATCTTTTTTATATGAAGTTCGTTTTTATTATGTTTAAGTAAATTGAATCACTTTATGTTCACCACTCGCTTTTAATACATTTTTGGAGCTTTAGATCTTACGAATGTTTATTGGTACCTTTTTTCTTTTCTTTATGAAATAGACTTACATTTGACCACCATCTCGCCTGACGTTAAACTTCTTCTTCACGCTTGCTTAGAAGATACCGATTCAAGCTGTTTGTTTCAACAATTTTATAACTAGAATTTTGATCTATTGACAAAATATGTTAATTTTACTAAGACGTGTAACAAACTAGTGTTTAGCTGCTTACACAATATAATATAATAAAACCATATAAAAGTGAATAAATGTCATTAATAGGTACCTACTGCAACTTGTCAAAATATTGTTACAGTAGTATCAATACTTTTATGATAACAATTTTTGTAAAACATTAAATCCATAGCTGGTACAAACTTACTTTTTCACTAATTTTTCGAAATTTCACTAAAAATAATTATGAAATTATAAGTCAATATTGTGAGCGGGAAAAATGATTACCACGTGTGTTGCCAGAATTTAAAAAGTGGGCTGTAAATATTAAAAATGTAAAACACTCAGTACTCTATTACTAACATCATAAAGGCGTGATCTGATTTAAAACTTCTCGCGTAGTGATCGTTAAAATTGCAAGTGTGCCGTCGTGGAGCAAGTTCTAAATTTAAATCACTAAGTCTGGCAAGTTGGCCAACTTGGCGGAACTTACTGCAAATTGGATTACCGCGGTTGGTACTGGCCCCTGTATATTGGCTACTTTGACACGTTTCCGAAATTAATTGAATTGTGTTGTAGACTGTCCTTATTTCGAGGCAAAAGTACACGCGGAAATTTCGTCAACAGTGGAAATAATAATTATGTGTTTCTAATCAATATTGAATCCTTAGAAAATACATGAAATAAAATTTAAAAACATAAGAGTGAAGTGTTTTGGTGGGAGCACCTAAAAATCGTCGTATGAACATCAAATACGAAAATATCCAAATTCTTGAAACTGGCAACATGTTCAAAAGAAAATGTCAAAAACAAAGCAAAAAATAGAAAAGAGGGAATGTTTACAATACCATTATTTTCATAAATAGAAATCTCGTATTAAAAAAAAATCATGCTAAAAAGTTAGATCTTGTACGCTAGTTACACTGGCTGCAAAGAAAAAAAACCAGCAGAAAAAAGTTAAAAATAATCACGCCATCGTCGAAATCGTTATTCTAGAATTTAAATTTAAAAAGTGGAAAAGGCAAACATTTAGACAGAGGGGTGGTCGAGTGGCTCATTACGCGTGAATCGTGCTCCGACGGTGTTCGAAAAACTTCGAGATCGTTCAGGTATGGGGGCTTTGGGACCCTAGTGGAGAGCATGACTCTGGAAATGGCGATTTCAATTTTTGAAAATGAACAGTCATGTTTTCGTGCTATCAATAGTAAAATGTGTAAGAGAAAATACATAAGGTTTTTTTTATAAGATAAGCTATTTTTTTAAAACACACATCCTTGCATACTCTTTGATATACATACCTACTAATATTATAATACATATATGCAACTTCTGTTACATAAAAGGTTATGTTGAATACACTAAGCCAAAACAAAGTCCATCTCGGTAAACTACATTTTGTTAAGTTGCCATCGAAAATTTGATATTTGGAAAGGAAAGCTTTTTATTCCATTCTTAATAATTGTTGAGGCTTGTCATTCCCTTACCGTCCTTTCCTTACACCTTTACCTCGGCCTAACCATCAGACGAAGAAGTCGCCCGTCACTAGATTTGAATTGCGCACCCCACAAGATGCGCCAATTCGCCGCTAGGAGACGCTACTGAGGAAATAAAAAGGACTACCCGAAAACCAGAGAAAACTACCTTCCCTTTTTTATTTAAAATGTGTGACCGGCACTTTTGAGTGAGTGAGCAAAAGGACGGCACGAAAGCAACATTTCTTTTCTTACTGCGAGTCTTCCCGTTTGTGACGTCGCACGAAAGCTTCGCGGCCTATCACACTCTGGGACAATACGTATTCATCGATCCCATGCGAGGTTCTGAACTGAGGCGATAGCAAATATACATGCACTCACGTACCTGGGACTGCTCCAGACCTCCGATGACGTTTTCTCTTGTGTATGTTGTCTTTTGAATGTTCTGCACCGGTGCGTATATGATTTTTTGTTGAGAAACACTTTGTCGACCGTTTTTGTCTACAACTCCAAATGATCTCTCGCTCCCATTCGACGAGTGCGTGGTGCATGACAGCTGCTGTCAGCTGCATTTCACTACCGCCTTAAGAGCTACAGTACCCGCATTAAAAATCGATGAATACGTATGTTTTTGAGTTGCGACGTTCCTACCGGGACGGTACATACCGCCCACCAAAATGCCTATGGTATTTTCTGGTCAAAAGAAAGAAAATAAAATAAAAACAATTTGGGGCCAGCATTAATCGATGTTTGATAAAAGTAAGATAATATTCTATTGATTGACGATAGATAGTAAACAATTTGAAATAAAAATGGTATAATGATACGAATGAATTTAATGATTAATACGATACGTTGAGTTTGGTGTGAGCTAAGTTAATCCTCTATAGGCAGAGGGCTTAGCTCAGCTAAAAGTCGCTGGATGGTGTGGTTGTTCGCGAGTTTAACTACTGCGTTCCGAGCTAGCCCATCAGGGTCGACCAGTGCGTTCACTACTCCGGCTAGAGACCAGTGCAGAGGCGCGCGGTTGTCGTCTTTGAGTATCACCACTGGATCGAATAGTAGGAAATTTCTGGTCCATTTGGTGCGATGCGTTAGAGAGTTTAAGTATTTGTGTTGCCATCTGGACCAAAAATTTATCGTGCGTTTAATAGCAATTACCCATAACTGATGTGCTTGTAGAAAGCGTGGTGTAACGATACTCTGATACAAGTAGTTAAAATTAACAGTAAGTCGGTAATCGAACGACGGAAAAGCTGAGTAACATTGTTCGTATTCTAGGCGTGATCGCGAGAATAGGCCGCCCACCCTGAGGACACCTTGGTTGTCGAGAAATGAGTTAACTTTCTGAACCGGTTTCTGAGGTGTCTTGTTAGCTATTTTAGTCGGAAACGTAGTGGCCTGAAAGTGTTTGACTATTTGTAGCAGTGTGTTATGACGTTTGACGTTATCGAGAAATTTAGTGCGATTTTTAACCTTTACTTTCTCTAGATTTTCGGGAAACATATGACTAGAATTGATCGGCCAAGAGTCATGCTTCTCATCAAAAGGTTGCTTAGAATTATCCGTCAACGAGATATGAACTACTTCAGACGGGTCACGATGAGGATTCGATATACATTCGTGTTTGCGCAGTGATTCATCTGAAGTTAGCGTTGATAAATTAGGAAAAGACTCCACTTCCGAAGAACGTTGAACCGACTGTGTTTCTTTATCGGTCTCTGGCAGTGTATGCAAAAGAGTACTCGATATTGTCGACTTGATGCATGTCTTACCCAAAAGAAGCCAACCGAAAATAGAACTGAGCGCTGTCGGTTGGTTGACACTTCCTTTAATATTCTGGCCAAGTAGGGAGTCAGCGAAAATATCTGCAGCCAACAGTAGGTCGATTGGAGCCGGGATGTCAAAACTAAGGTCGCTCAGTGGCAACGATTTAATATGTGACCAATCCGAGGTGTTTAAGTGCGCTATAGGTTGATCGCCGCATATTTTAGGAATAACATGCATATTTAGATTGAACAAGACTTGATTGTTTGTACCTATAGAACAAGTGACGTCACCGATTATGGGAGCAGCCGCTTCTCCCAACCCTTTAACGTTAGCGTTGGTGTTTGTCACGTTTAAATTTAACTGTTTTACGGCGGAATCACAGATGAAATTGCTTTGAGAACCGCTGTCAAAAATGGCGCGGAACGATTGCATATTTCCTGAAGCATCCTCGATTTGTACAATAGCAGTCGCTAGTAACACTGTAGCATCCGAGCGAGAACCTGACACCAAAGCTGATGCCGCGGGATTAAAATCATTAGAAGGTCTACATAGTAAGCTGTGATGTTTCCGTTTACAAGTTTTGCACGAAAATACCGATTTACAGTCTTTCAGTTGATGAGATGGCTTCAAACAATTGTAGCACCAGTTTTTCTTGGTCGCAGTAGCCATACGTTCGTCTATAGATTTTTTGAGAAAAGCTTCACACGAGGAAATAGAATGTTGTTCATTACAATAAGGACATTTACTTGCGTACGAGTTAAACTTACTATCAGCTATGGCTGGGCGAGAATCAGTCGCCGCTACGAGAGTGTGCGTCAAAGCGCTACGCTTCGGCTGTTGTTGCACAGCGGCGGACCTCGGCGCGATCGGGGTAGTCGGTTTGTTCCCTTGGCTCAATTCAGAGAAGTGAGTATCTCGTAGTAACGCTGCACTTTTAGATCGTAGAAAACATCTTAACTGTTCATATGTTGGGAGTTCCACATCTGAATGTTTCTCTTCGAAGTCGCGACGCAAGTCTTTGTCTAGTTTCGATAAGATGTGATAAACTAAGACAAAGTCCCATCTTGCTACCGGTAACTCAAGCGTTTTCAAGATACTCAAATTCTCTTCAAAGAGATCTAACGATTTTTGGAACTCGCGCGGATTATTATTTATAAAATCAATATTTAAAATGTCCCGCCAACATGTAAAAGCTAAAGTACGCGCGCTCTGATAACGCGCGACTAGAGAGTTGTATGCATCGCGATAGTGTTCGTGAGTCATAGGATAGCCCTTTACTACCAGTAACGGATCTTCGGTAAGGGATGACACTAAGTAATGAAACTTTTCCGTGTCCGTAAGTTTGTCAGAATAATGAATTAAAGCGTTAAATAAATCAATATACTTAGGCCATTCTTTAATATTGCCAGAAAATTTAGGTAAATCAATTTTAGGCAACTTAATATTCGATGCGGAGGCGCACGAACCACTACGAGAGTGAGAAGGTTCGCTCTTTGAGAATAATGTACGATGGATCGATAAAACCTGGAAGTACGTGTCATCGAACTGTTGTTGTATTTTATCGTCTTCATTGTCTTCGGTGTCAGAAGTTTCGGATTGACAAGTTAACAGTTGGATGATTGCAAAATGCGCGCTTTCAAAGTTTGAGACGGTTTGCTTAATTTCTTGATAGTACGATAAGAACAAGTCGCGCTGCGATGCGTCAATTACAGCTGAGTTACCTACTTCTAAAGTTTTAGCGAGCCGCTTATTTGCGATAGTTCGCTTCCGACGCAATGCCGGTAAATCCTTAGCCGTAAACTCATCTTTAGATTTAGATTTAGTTAGCATACCCCGACGGGAAGATGACCCTTTAGCTAGAAGGGACATAATTAGTTAACGAACAGAAATTTAACACAAACGATTAATTATGAGTGCAATAATAATAATTGCTTGTTGCTACGTTCAGTCGATTCGTGAACGCAAAACAGCCAAACTGATTTCGACCTTAACGTTGTGAGAATAATGCTTCCAGTACTAATACGTAATAGGCACACGGTACTTATGACCTTACGTTACGGTAGTATTGACAGCGCGTATTAGTAACAAGAGTGAGCAGGACAGAATGTAGTCGAGCGTCAAAACGGAATCGAATGTTCGAAATGAAATAAACGTTGTTGTTTGTATCACATACAAAACTACCTTCAAGTTCAAAGTATTAAATGAGTTGCGGAGATGAGTTTACAATTTTATGATAACGTGTACTATGAATAAAAAGTAGGTAGGTAGTTACGTATTAGGTATAATGTGACTGAACGATTAGAAATTGTACTGATTTGAAAAGTAACGATTTTATACATGAATTAATTATTATTGTAAGCCGATATGATATTATTTTGCACTGAGTAAGATTTAGTAATTATAAAATATGATTAGGTGAATTGATCTTACAATGAATAATAATAAGAAATGGTCTAAGTTGAAGTTTTACGTATGTTCGATGAGAAATAAATTATTGTAAGCCGATGAAATATTGTTGTGCACCGATTTGGTAGGTTGTGATTGCACAATAATACGGAGGTAGTTCTTACAATAACTTGCGATTGAATAAAATCTCGAATGAATTTGAATAATTGCAAGCCGATGGAACTAAGCACCGATAAGATAGTGATTGCTTAGCTAGATCTTGCAATAATTCCCGAGTGCTATTCAAAGGACCTGTTCGATAGTGATGATGACGAATAGATGTGACACGTATGGCAGTAGGTATGATGGAATAACTCAGAACGCAGTTGGAAACGATTAGATTTAGATTGATGTAGATAGGTACTATGAGCTAAGTTATTATCGTTTATGACCAGAAATACCACAAGTATCCGATAATTTCGGTTTAAAAGAAAACGTCCCGGGTTTCGGCACCATAAAGAACTATGTGACGTCGCACGAAAGCTTCGCGGCCTATCACACTCTGGGACAATACGTATTCATCGATCCCATGCGAGGTTCTGAACTGAGGCGATAGCAAATATACATGCACTCACGTACCTGGGACTGCTCCAGACCTCCGATGACGTTTTCTCTTGTGTATGTTGTCTTTTGAATGTTCTGCACCGGTGCGTATATGATTTTTTGTTGAGAAACACTTTGTCGACCGTTTTTGTCTACAACTCAAGATGATCTCTCGCTCCCATTCGACGAGTGCGTGGTGCATGACAGCTGCTGTCAGCTGCATTTCACTACCGCCTTAAGAGCTACAGTACCCGCATTAAAAATCGATGAATACGTATGTTTTTGAGTTGCGACGTTCCTACCGGGACGGTACACCGTTCAATACTATTAAATGGGATTCCGGCACTCTGAAGACAACCAAAGCATTTATAAGTGTCGTGTTATATCGAAGCTGTGAAAACAACAACATAATACCTAACCTGAATATTCGGAGGATTCAGTGGTGGATTGTGGTTTCCGAGGATTGTAGTGAGGCGATCAAAGGCCGAGGTGAGCTCTCCCTTTTTGTCTAACTACCCTGGAGCAAGCCTCAATTTATTGCCATTTTTATTCAAGGCTTCCGCGATGGAAGCGCATACAATATAAAATAATACTCGCTTACTTTTTATATTCTGTTTAATTACTGAATAATACAAATGTGCCACAGTGATAGACAAATATCAATATCGTAGTATTTTTCTTCAGTTTTGGGCATTGCACTTTATGCATTCTGCCAAATACTTCATAATTTTCAAGTCTCATGACATAATTAATTATGTCATGAGACTTGAAAACTCGCTCAATTAGTCACGATCAAGTCCAGCCCATGTTCTAAAGTAATACTGACTTTACTAGAAGCTTCTGCGATGTATTGGAAACGACATAAAAATACATATACTTGCAACGGAGCAACTTATTATTGTTCTAAAACATGAAATCACGTGAGTTTGAGGGGTACCGTAGAACGTGACTAAGCGACGTCGCGCGGCACTTCTTCGCGCCACAAATTAAACAAGTTCCGAATTCGGAACCGCTTCCCGAGTTCGTTATTAGTTGAATGCTGTTTTGTGACAAGCGTTTTTCGACAGCTTCAAACAATTAACAAAGAATGTAAATATAATTACTGCGAGTGCTTAAAAATTTGCAGTACTGCAAGAAATTACTAGGAATGGTATTTTAGCTATCTTTAAAATACCATTCTATCGTACTCGTCACTTGTGTTAGAACAAAGTTATCAGAGAAAACTCTTGTGTTTCGAAGGTAGAATATCATTTGCAATTAAGTGTTATGGAATACAGTGTAGAGAATAAGCTGTAATAAACAAAACTTTCAGGTGACATACAGTACAAAAAATATTTAAAAACTACAGTTGTTCTATAAAAAAGTTCGTTGGCCTCGGAACAAATAATGTATGAAGCAGTTGGTTTTATTGTCACGACTCTAGTTTTACTCGTTCGTTACAGTTTTTTGTCTTCATTTATGACATCGCACTTTATGCATTCTGCCAGTGTGATTCATTGTTTTAAAAAATCTTATCGCAAAATCAAGTGAAATAAGTCTTAGTCACAGTCAAAGACACGCAAGTAGTCACGACAACACTGAGATTTCTGTTGACAAAAATCAACTGCTTCATACATTTCGGGGTCAACTATTTTTTTCTATGGAACAGCTAATACTTTTTTACGATTTCCGAGTTGTGTCAATACTAAAATTTGTTCATAGTAATGAGTGCAATGACCCTCTTGCTTCTTAGTACACCTCAAGCATAACCATGTTTTTTTATGGTTGACTGGCTAAGTCACAGCTCACCAGATGTTAAGTGACGGTATGGTCGAAGACGGTAAACACACCTAGCCTCATGAGGCTGCCGAAACACACCGTTAGGTACTTGACAGCAGATTTTCAACTAGTTTCATTTAATTTTTGCACACCCAATACTGGGTTAGGTATGGTTTAAGCGACGTTTTATTATGTACCAACATTTTGACACCTGTACTTAGCAAATAAACACATTTTGATTTTTTTTTGATTTTAGATATAGAAACTTCCGTTTTATTTAGGTAATTAAAATCACAATATTAGATAAATGTTTTTGTTTTAATTTTATGGGAAAAACATCCCTTGTTTGTGTTAGATCCCAAAGGTACCAATATCAGAGAAAATAATATTAAGAACAAACATACCGTAATATAGTAAGATGATAAAACACGCAAAGGGAGCTAAAAGCCTTTTGATAAAAATAAGTCTGTCTTCTTTGGCAGGAAGAGTAAATTAACTCACGCCAAAATAAATACACAACGGAAATGCGGAGGTGTGTCGACTTTCGTTTCGAGTTATGCTTAGTAAGTAGTTACGCTTACTTCTATAGAGTTTTCAATTAGTGGTTTTAGTGGTTTGCTGGGTTTCGGAATACTACTAAAATAACTACGGTATACCTACATACATTTAGTTTAGTTTCCTTAGATATGTCTTAATTTAGTTTTTTTTTTTGAAATGTAAAATTAATGAGACGATCGCGGTGCTCTCCTGATGTTAAGAGATAATGCCTGTCCATGACCATTGCAGCGATACACAGAACTTTGAGTAACAAAACAACGTCCAGGGCATCGCTGCTTTGGCACTCATTACTTTGAGACTAGATGGTTAGTCTCAATAGCCCAGTAATTTCGCTAGCTGCAGTACCCTTCAAACCGGAACACAGTAATGTTTGCACACTATTGCTTGGCGGCAGAATATCTGGCACTGCGGTGGTACCTACCTTGACGACCTCCTGCTAAAGAAATCTACCACCAAGTAAATAGTAGCCAAGTAAGTAGATTGTCATTTAACAGTACCTACTGCTTTACTTTTACACCAGACACACAGTAGCAGAAAATGGGACAGTCCCGTTCAAAACGGGACGTCAGAATAGTCACGTTATGTATAGAGTATCTGATTTTTTAATCGATTCAAAAAAGGGGAGGTTCTCAATTCGACTGTTTTTTTGTTTATAGTGATTGTTTTACGTGATAATTCCGCGAATTATGAATCGATTTTGATGATTCTTTTTGTGCTTGGTAGATCATGCTTCTGAGAGGGTATCATAAATTTTATCGAAATCGATATAGTGATCGTTATGTATACATCGATAATATTTTCATTTACTCCGAAACCTCGCTGTTTCATTGGAGCAGTGCGTTTAGTTGGCCTAAGGGTCATGCGGCCGGTTTTTTAAAATTGTAAATTTGTGTATTATTTTGGTTTTATTGTGACAATAGTAAAAGTTGTTAATAATGACACTCTTTCACCTTAATACACCCTATGCTTATCTCCCTATCAATACTGTAGTTAATCGAGTAGAAAAAAGTCACTAAAATCCGTTATGTAATAATTTTCGTTTTTTTTTGTAATCTTTATTTATTTTTGTTTTATGGATTTTTGTGTTCTCACTTCAACTCAGAACTTTTATATTTAAAAAAAATAATTTACATTTTTTCTAATATTCTTATTTTAAATGTTTAGTTAACTAAATTTTTTAAGACTTACAAATGTCCCGTCTATTCTTAGTCAGTAATCTGTTTCCAATTTCTGGTTACCTGGAAAAGATCGCTATTAGTGATTAGAGCGCCACTTGTAAGTACTAGCTCATAAGGTTCTTTTGTTTTCTATAGGTACTTTTCTATTTCTTGTGTGTTGTATCTATGTATATATCTACGTATAATTAAAATACTTCTTAAAACCTTTTCCCGAACCACAAGTCCATATAAAAGCAATAGAAATTTACGCAGTCACATTAGGCGCCCCGCACACGACACAGTGGTCTCATAAAGCTCCGCTCACACTTGTGACCGGGATTTATTTCCAGTGACGCGCTTAGCTAAGAATGCGGGGAGGGAACTGTTTATGAGGCTGATGCTGCCTCACGTGCGAGTCTGAGTTACTGCGTTTGTGGTGGCAGACATGACACGCCTCGTATACTCGGGTCAAAGGAGTATAACAGTACTTAGTATATACTATTACATATACTGTGACTTAGATGTACTTAGCGCAAATGTACAGCCAGTAAAGACTAAGTAAAACCATAGTTTACGTAAAAGGTTTATAGTATAATAAAGCGTTGTGGCATAAATGGATTTGTGTTTTTCTTTCGGCGTCATACGTAATTTTGTTGCTTGCTTTTCAGATCAGTATTATTTTGTTTTCTGCCCGGGCATGGTCCTCACGTTGTGTCAAGGTTAAGGAAATAGTCCACCACGCTGCGCAAACGAAGTTGGTCAGAAGCTATTAGTTGTGATTGTCTGCCGGTGTCTCTATTTCCAACGAAGTACAATTTGGGTGTCTTCAAATTCACGGGCTCCGTCTTATACCACATCCTGCTTAAGATCAGGGAGGGGCCTGAAGGTGCTCGAGCTCCGCCCGGTGTAGCGGCACCCAGAAATTTTGAGTGATAGAAGCAAGTCTTTTTACTTTGGAAATTATTTAGACTTTCATAAAATTTTTCATCGTTTATTTTTTCCCGCTTAAAAAGTCTTAAAACTATCCTTAGTATCCGTTCCGTCCAGTATACAACTTAAAAATATACTTATAAAATAGTATAGTTTAAAAAAAATTACTTAATATTTTTATGTATTTTGACCGTAAAAGTTACTTGCCAATTATTTAATTCATAATTATAAACTTACTTTATTGAATACATGAAATGCGCCAACTGCTAAAATTTTAAGTGTGTAGTGGTGATAAATAAATTTAATTAAATTTATTTATGATAAAAATTTAACACTAACAATCCCTCGGACTTCGTACGAGGAATTCCGTTTTCCGGAGGCCACCTCTTCCTGCGGTACACGAAACGTTGACTCGCATAATTTCTAATAACTGAAATAAACAGTAAAAGTAAACTCAAACGAAAAGTAAACGTATGTATTATGTACATAAAAATACAGCTGACTGACAGCGGCGATCGGTTGCGATACAACTACAAGCATAGTTAATTTAATTGCACACCCTAGATACGGTTAATGATTGACGCAAGTTATTATTTCTAAGGCCTTTTACAGTTCTTGTCATGTAAATAAAACTTTTGACTTTGATTTTGATGAATCAGTCAGTCAGAAGTAATTATAGTTATACTAGTAAGTATATAGATTTTTAACTTATTTTTTAATTTTCACTTACAAACAACAGTTTAAAAAGTCCTTTGTAAAGTTGGACCATAAGCTGCGGCGACAATGCTCCACTCTGGTCGACATCCACGTCTAATGAGGGACGCTTAACTTGTGATGAGACAGGCACTGACAAAAGTGCTTAGACCGATTTATGTGTTAATGAAGTCCTGGACCAAACTCTCGATGAGGTTGAAATTTTTAGATTAATGTGGAATCGAAATTCACGGTTCCAGATTTTCATGTTGATTGTACGTCCTTGTGAGTGTTCTATAGTATACCGAATAAACGTAATCATAGTAAAGAGTTATGAGCGTGAGCTTATTTGACTACTCAATTTTTTTTTGTGACCTAAGCTATGGTACCCTTGCCTTGTACAGAAAAAAGATCAATTTATTGAAGTTTTTCTTTATTGGATATATTTCACAGAGTGTGCACTTCAACTGCACGATTTGGTCCACCCTCCATCTTTCTACTACCGGACGGCTAAACAAACGCAACCAAAACGTCATCCGTGTATGGTGGATGTTCCTCATGTACGCACAAAGAGTTTTGATTCCACATTTTTTATTCGCACAGCGAGGTTGTGGAACTTTCTGCCGGAGTCTATGTTCCCTGTTAGGTACAAATCTGTACAAAAGGTGTTTCTTCAAATCTAGGGTACATAAGTAAAGTGGTGTGGTGGTAGTCGTCCGCTCTAGTTTATTTGTCACCCAGGTATGACAGACGGAGTAAGAGTGTAATAGTGGTAACTGTAGCGGTCACCATCGCTGGTCAAACCTGCACCAGATCAGCACGAGGCCGTGGCAGATGCTATACCCAGCATATGGGATTATGAACGCTGTTGACGATAATTCACTGTAAGCAATCTCCAATATATCTTTGACATTGTAGCTAGTAAAAATGAATATTAGCGTTTTTACTTTAAAAGAGTGTGTTTAAAGTGTGAAGGGTGATATTTTGTAATCACTTTTGTGTACAACTGTCCCACCCAGTACGGCCATCAGTCCCAATGCTTTATGTGCAGGGTCGGAGTTTAACTACTGTTGCCCATAATTACAGCGTGACCAATGTGCGTTGAGTGCTGACCAGGGACATCAACTCGTAACATTGTCAACTTAGTAATAGTGTGACAGTTATCAGCAATAAGTTTGTATGTAAAGTGTGAACTGAACTTAGAAGTGAAAATGTACGTTGAGTTTTTTTAACTTCTTTGCGCCGACTAGACTGATCAAAGCCTACTGATTTGCTTTAACCGAAAAAAGCATGGAAAAAACGCCCTTTTCCATAGACTAATATTTTCCATGATAAGTCTGTTAAAAGGAGTTTAAAGAATTTGTCCAGTGAATTCTCCAAAGATGATGACGTGAAAACACTTTTTGAAGGCGGCGCTGATAAATTTAAATTGTTATCAGTCCGCGTCAACAAACTTTAAGTTTTTTTTACATTCCATCTACAGTCGAATTAAAGAGAAAATGCAGTGGATCAGTTTGAGAGATTATATATATAATGATATATAATCTCTGAAACTGATCCACATGATTGGTTATAATGAAAACATTTATGCAGTCTGTATCATTCTATAATAGTTGTGGTGACGTTTATCTCGATTACATTTTGGTCCATGTCTCCGTAGCGATGCAACAACGTACCTACATTACATCGTACATTCAATAAAAATTAATGTAAATTTGGGATAAAATTCAAAATTCAAATTCAAATTCTTTATTTTGCAGAGACATGGGTTACAGAGATAAAAGTCACAGGTTTTATAGAATCACCATGCTCTAGCACCATGGCATGCAAATATTTATGAAAACTTAGGTCTAATTAATTAATTATGTCAATATCATTATAAAAAAATTGTAATTAATTGTATTTAATTTTGTCATTTAAAAACTCACTTATAGAATAATACACTTTATCGATTAAGAGCTTCTTTAGTCTAAATTTAAAAATGTCAATATTTTCTACATCTTTTAGAGCTTGTGGTAACTTATTATAAATAGTGCGTCTCATCGCAAAAGTGCTGTTGCTGTGCGGGGCAGTGCTGCGGCACAGCTCACGCAGTCTGCCGTCATGTCGCTTACTGTGTACAGTTTCATACATGCCTAAGTTTGTCTTTACAACTAAGGCCGATTCGTAGATATATATCGAAGGTAAAGTTAAAAGTTTTAATTTTTTAAAAAACGGCTTGCAGGAATCTCGGCGCTTTAACCCGCAAATTGCTCGAATGCACTTTTTTTGAGTTATGAGAGCGGATTGTTTTTCGGTCGATAGTTCTATATATCTTTTCTTCTTCTTCTTAGTCAGCATTATCAAGGTCGTATCTAGTTTGAAGGGCCGATTACTCGATGTACCGCTCTTTCAAGTGTCTTTACTTTCGACAGTCGTAATAAATAAAATTTATCTAAGTTCCAGATTTTTCAAGCAAAAATAGATTAAAATACATTTCTTGAAAATTGATAAAATGAAGTTTCGGAAATTAACGCCTGAACCAAACAATTAGAATAGATATAGTTGTATAATGGACTGCTTAGACTCGATTTTTTTTTTCTCACAATACCTGTGCACCCAAACAGGCCAAAATTATAAAGCTGTAATTAGTCTTAACATTAAAACAGTGCTATAGCACTGCTACCCGCAAGAGCATTACTATCCTTTATTCAAATTTATGTCGCACTTCATGAAGCAACCTCGCTGCGGTACTGTGAACTCGTGGAGGTCACGCTAGGGTTGCAACATTTACTGCCTTAGGGGATGAATTTCATACTGTTTCTTTTACCCATCCTACTAATATAATAAACTAGCTTATGGGCACAAGCAAGCAACTTCTTCACTATAAGTTAAAAGATACCCTTTTAAGATACCCTGAATAATTCATAAGACGCCCATATCCCTGCCAGCTAAGGCATACAAATGAACAAGATAAAAATTTTAAATTTCAAATCAATAATAATGTGACAAAATATATGATTTAGTGACAACACCTGACCCTTGGGCTGTTATTTTATTATTTGTTAATTTATATACATTAGACGGCAAATCAAAAATTAAAAAGTCTTACATTTTTAGCGCCAGGATTTGTAGTTTTAATTTAATGAAAAAATGTAAATGCCATGAGACAGCCCTAGCTTTGCATTCGTATTAAACTAATATTGCTATGGCCAACTAACAGCAAACATTGTGTTTTGCTTCTTTTGTATGTACTTTTCATGGCTTGAAGTGTAAATATGCAATTTCGTTAGAGTTTTTAATTAATACTATGACGGCTTATTTATGGCTTGTAAGTGCTATTAATTTTGCTGCGGTGTGAAATAACTTGAAAGCTTTACACTTAAAATTGTATTATTTTCATTTTTCATAGTGATATTTGTTTTACTTAAAAGCGGGATGGAAATTTAAAACGGGCTATTTGGCTTTTAAAAGAATAGATTGGTATCTAAATGACCACAGGGTCAACCCATACAAGACTATCACCACAAACATTGAGCTGCCAAAGTTTAAGTCCGGACTGTTTGAAAGACGAGACGAGTGGCCATTGCTCAGTAATAATACATGAATAAATATCGTAGGATATTACACACAGCGCCATCTGACCCCAAACTAAGCAACGTATTATGGGAACCAGATAACTGATAGAATACTGTCATATTTTTTTTGTAAATATGTGTTTATTTATTACATTTAAATAATACAATCTTATGATACATACAGAACACCCAGACACAGGACAACCATTTATCGTCACATAAATGTTTGTTCTGGTGGTAATCGAACCCACGCTCTACAGCTCTAGAAGCAGATATTCTACCAAATGAGCTAACAGGGCAGTCAAAGTAATGGTACATTTTAGGGTGCTAATAACATGACACAAAAATCTACACAAACACAACAAAACAATAACTCAATATAAATTATGAGTAACAATTCATAATTCATAATCCATTTATTTGCGCTATGGGTAAGTACAGATGTAAAATATTTAGTGAAGAAGCACCACAGACTACCTTTCGGCATGCAAGTTAATTTGAAATTTAAAATTAGACATTATTAATACAATAAAATAAAATGTCAGGAAACAAGATTAAAAAACGAATGTCAAACAATTGCAATTGCATATCGTTTTAATTTTAATAGGGCTTCAGTTCACTAAAAACACTTATTAAAAAAAGAAGCACGTATGTAATTTTACGTAAATGTATATGTAAATTTTGGTTTGAAAATGGGAAATAAAAAAAAAAACTCTTTTTCCAACAAATTTAATTGAAATATGTACATAAATTATATGAACACACATATCGTAATATATTTGTGTGATGTAGGACTTTAATGAATTTGTGCGCATACAGAATTGTATGACCAAGAAGTCTTAACCCATTTCATACCCACCGTTATATCATCTATCAGTTATCTGATTTCCATAGCACAAGCTTGCTTAGTTTGGGGTCAGATGGCGCTGTGTGTTATGTCCCATGATATTTATAATTATTATTTATTATATTTACTAAATATGTAAAATATTACGATTAGTATCGTTTAACGTATCTTTAACTTAACTTACTCATCATCATCTTCAGTCTAGCCTTCTCTCGTTATCATGACAATCGACAATTATGTTTTCGAGATAAAAATACATTAATTTGCATCATGAACTTAGACTTTACAATAAAACTCATTTTAAACACGAGCGCGGATGACTCCGCGGTAGCTGTCAATAAGAAGAAAGGGCAGGCAATTACGGTGCGGGGTAATCGATAACAGCCTCCGAGCTATGTCTACTGTTGGGCTAGCCGCATGGCGGATCTTATGCTCCGCAAACAATTGGTTCTGATAATTTTCAGATTTATCTACATTTTCATACTTTTTCACACAAACACTCACTTGTATGCAAATTGAGGGTTTTATTTAATCATACACCTAAATTTGTAAAAAAAAAATTGTACAATGTTCGCTTGTCAAAAGTTAACGTCCAAAACTTGCCCTTAAAATAAAATATAATAAAAAATAAAAGAGTTTACAGACCTTACATTTCTTACTAAAAAATACAAAAATGAACTTATTTTTAACTATCTTCTACGAGTATTATGTTTTAACTTGTTATTTATGTAGGAACCCCTAGTTCTCGAAAGTATAAATAATTCAAACATATAGTCTCAAAATATGTAAGATTCTTATATAATAGGTACTTGTATTTATTTGGCACTTAACACAGGTCACAGAAATTAATACATAGGACAATTACATGAAAACAGAGCAATTGAGGAATTCTATGACAGTGGATTGTAGATAGATATGTAGACTCTTGATTGTGCACGCCAGAAATAAAAAATGCACAGCAAACAAAAAACTCTCATAAGTTTGTGCCATAAGCCTTATCGCTACAAGCGATCTCTTATAACGAATAGCTTAACATATAACTATGATAATACGTAGTTCCACAAGGAATTTCTAAAATAAATTCGAGCGTAATTATTGCATAAAGTAAGAACGTTAAAAAGAACCTGAACTTTCTTTGTGATTCGCGGTTTTAATGGCCACCACCTGACATACACAGCCGCTGCAAAAGTGCAGTTTTGTGTAGAATATTCTGCGTGGAACATTTTTATAACCGTTTCAGAACGGGAAAGGTTTTATGCAACGTTAATAAATCCAAATTCCATTGGCTGAGCAGTTTCAAGGTAGATTTAAAGGCAACGATTTGTCTTGCCTAACTGAAGATAAATGGCACACAATTTATTTAAAATTATTTTCCTATATTTTTAGCTAAAATAAGAGTAGAATAATAAAATAATATGCAAATACCCTCACATTATATAAGATGATAAAGTGGGTAATTTTACGGTGATCTTCCGGAGTTTCTAGAGCAGGCGTTGTACATAACAAGTATGCCCTATTTTTTAATCCGAATTATCGTCACCGCTTCATGGTTGATGTTCCAAAAGCTCGAACTAAGCGGTTTGATTCTACCTTTTTCATGCGTACCGCAAGACATTGGAATCAGCTGCCCGAGTGGGTGTTCCCCAATGAATATAGTCTGTTCAAGTCGCGAGTGAATTGGTTTCGTCTAGGCGAGCGTGCTCCACCGTAGACCGCATGTTAGCTTAACATCAGGCGGGATGGCGGTCAAACACAAGCCTATCAACTATAAAAAAAAAAATCAGCCCTGTTTTTATAAACTGTCCCACTACTGAACGCGTGCCTCTTCTTATTGTAAGAATGGTAAGACCAAGGCCCACCGCAATGGCCAAGTGCAGATTGGCTGAATTCACATATCTTTGAGAACTTTTTTTGACTTTTAGACATGTAGGTTTCCTCACGATGTTTTCCTCTACCGTTTTATACGCACATAACTTAACAAAGGCAGAGAAGCGCACCGTGGGATTGAAACCCAATACCTCCAGACTGGAAGCCAGATGGTCTTCCAACTAGACTACCGAACCATCGTATTGTAAATACTTCCTAAAAATTATGTTTTATGTTTGTCCCTAAAAGTAATAATTGTTGGTTAAAAATCTACACGATATTGTCGATCGATCGATAATTGATCGCTACCAAACTTCACAGAATAACCCGCTGGGCTAATCTGAAGATTGCCTGTAAATTGTGTTAAAATAAGTCACGCGTTTTTGGAGTCCATATGGAACATACACATCGATTTTTAAATATATAGAAAAAAAACTATAGTCTATGAATGTCATTCTTAGATTAAGATTACTAACGTAACTTTCCTCTTTTTGTATTGTAAAATGGAAAAAAAATGAAACTAAAGTTGACATAGGTCACGGACCCCAGTGTCTGTGGAGCGTATAATTATAAATAAATAAAAAAAATGACATTCTACACTCAGATATTTGTAATGATATCCCGTTGAGTAACAGCGCTATTGCGTTCAAAAATATTGTATATCACATTAAATACGGTTATTTCTACGATTATTTCGTATTTATGTGCTAATTGAATTAATCGGGCGCAGTCACGAAGCCCTTTGGTTTTAAATAAATAGAGTATAAAAGCATAAACGTAAACAGGGTATAGAGAAAATGGGGTAAATTAGGGGTATTGGTTGGAATTGGGGTAAGCTGGGCGGGTAATGGGGTGACAGCGGTTGCGGTCATGTTGTCACTTGAATTATTAAGGTTTAGTCAGAATACAGACAATCGTGCACTTGTCATCTTAAAACTTTGGTACACATGTAACAAATAAGTGGCATGTCTTCCTGAGAGTATTAGACAAATAACAGTTTATACTTGTGATCCGTATATAAATAAATTTTAGTTACTGTCGTGGTGTGTTCCGGCAGCCTCTCTTGAGAGGTAGTTCTATTCCAGGCTAGATGTGCTTTACCACCTTCGACCACACCATCACTTAACATCAGGTGAGCTGTGGTCAAACACCTAGCCTGTCAATCATAAAAAAGTGGAAACGTTTGCGTAAAAAAGTTCGTGAAGATAGGTACCTATAGGCACAAATGCCATATTAGCTTACTTGTGGTGGTAAATTTTTTGTTTTACTTCCACGCGGAGAAGTACAATTTCCATCCACGAAGCACAAAACATCGTGTGCGAAACATAGAATGAAGGGTACAAAACGCGAGTCACTTGACTGGACTGGTGTAAGAGTAAGCTTAATTGCGTTTTGATAGTCACGATCGCGAATAGACAAATATATGTGAGAATTTACTCAAACTAAATAAATATTGTAGAACATTAGACACAGCGCCATCTGACCCCAAACTAAGCAGAGCTCGTGTGATGGAAGTCGGATAACTGATAGAATACATAAATACTTTTTTTTGTAAATGCATACTTACAAAACATACAGAACACCTATACACAGAATAAACATTTGTTGATACATAAAATGTTTGTCCTGAGCGGGAATCGAACCCACGCCCTTTAGCTCTTAAGGCAGATACCTATACTACTAATGAGCCAACAGCTGTCTAACTATTGTTACATTTTTAGCAGGGTCTTATCAACATTTTCAACGCTTGCACAAATTCACAAAGTCAATAGTTTATGTTGCAATAAACCTGAATAACGTCATAACGTTACGCTGTACGCTGATGTACGAATATCAGCCTAAAAGCCTATAAAACTAAACACAACAGCGTTCATTCGCGTCATCAAAAAAACGCCATTTTTGGCATAACGCTGAACGTAGTATAGAGGGCAGTTAGTTATTTACAGACATGTGACTAGGTAACCGACAAAAAATCTAAAAAAAAAGATGTTGGAATGATATTAAATAAATAAATATTAAATATCGTAGGACTATACACACAGCGCCATCTGACCCCAAACTAAGCAGAGCTTGTGTGATGGAAGTCAGATAACTGATAGAATACATAAATACTTTTTTTTTGTAAATACATACTTATAATACACACAGAACACCTTAAGATAGAGTCTTAGATATGAGACTGTACACTCTTCGATGACTATATGATGATGACTATCGGAACGAAGTTCGTCGAACAACGTCCTACATGGTGGTTTTCTGGCGACTCCAGTTCTAAAATAAATATACTGGATTAGTTTTGATTAGATTAGAATATAATTTTTTTTCAAAACGAATAAGTATTTTTTATGCCACAGATGGCAATCCAGCCGACAGGTTGCCTGATGTTAAGCAATCACCGTCGCCTATAGATATCTGCAATACCAGGGGTACTATAAATACGTTGCCGACATTTTAAGATTCTATTAACATGCCTTTTGAAGAACCCAATGTTGTAACTCCGCGGGAATACGGAAGAAAGAAAATCATTCCACAATTTGCGTTTGGTTACAAATTTGCCTGACGGTAAGCAACGACATGGTCGAAGATGAAAGACGCAGACTTAGGAGGTGCCTATCCGTTCTGACCTTGAAAAGGTTCAAATTACATCCCTCAGGAAACAAGAAAGTTGACAGCTATTTTCATTCCCTGCCCTAACAGATGAGGACCGTAGTATTAAATCGTATGATACGTTTCCAAGGAAAATTCACGATGTAAGAGTACAGCTACACGACAAGTCGAGAAAGTGTTCGCTCTGGACTTGTCCTGTAGCAAAAATAGTATGGAAGTGCAATGCCGTTTCAGTAACACATTGTCTGTACTAAATTTTGTAGAAAATTTAATTCTGTAGAGAATTGATCCAAGTGAAGGACATTGCAAAGACACGTTACGCTTAGGCACATTTCGCTGCACGAGAGAGAAGAAAGATGTATCGTGGAGAGAAAAGAGCAGGAGAAAAAGAGCTGTAACAAAATTGACAAAAATAAAAATAAATTTGTTTTTAAATTTCTTAAAGATAAAGGACATTATTGATTGCCATGCAAACAAATTAGTAATGAGTACAATATTTTTTTTTATTATCTAATAGTGTTGTTACTAAGGAGTTTATAATTTTATACACACCTACCCTACTGTCTAAGTTTAAACTGTGGCCCGTACCATAGAAATATAGCTAGCGGGCTACGCTTTTTGTAAAATTTTAATGTCATGCCATAAACCACAGTTAATGAAAAACCGTTGAATAATAAAGTTTACAGCTTTCGTAATGAACGCGCGTCGCTACAGCTAAATTACAAGTAGAAATTAAAGTTGCGGAGTAATATTGTTTGCTTTGTCGCGATTCAATTATAGTGCTTGTTTTTTTTATTTTCAATTGAGTTTTCTAATAAGACAAGTCTGTGGAAAACTTTTCATGACTTTTCTTACAACGGACAACTTTTTTTTTTATGTGAAAAATAATGAGACGAACGAGATGCTCTCCTGGTCCATGACCATTGCAGCGATACACAGAACTTTAAGTAATAAAACAAAGTCCAGGGCATCGCTGCTTTGGTGCTCATTACTTTGAGACTTTCGATGGTTAGTCTCAACAGCCCAGTAATCTCGCTAGCTGCAGTACCCTTCAAACCGGAACACAGTAATGTTTACACACTACTGCTATTGTTTTTATTATTGCATTTCTTTGTTATAAAATAATTGATAAGGTTTATTTATGTTTAGGATTAGGAGCGCATTTAAGCGACTACCATACTAACGTTGCGTATTGTACTTACCTACTAATAATGTACTTTACCATTTTCACTTGACAGTCAGTTCCATTCCAGGCTAGGAGTGTTTATCATTTTTAACCACACGTCACTCAACATCAGGTGAGTTGTGGTTAAACACCTAGCCTGTCAACCATGAAAAATAATACATATTAATTCTTGCGTGCTTTATATACTTTTTTTTTTATTACTTTAAGGCTTGCGTTTGACCGCCAGCCAACTCGCCTGATGTAAAGCGAAGATGCGGCCAACGGTGGAGCACGCTCGCCTAGAAGAAACCGATTCACTCGCGACTTGAAGGCACCCAGATAGTATCTATCAGGGAACACCCTCTCGGGCAGCAAATTCCATTGTTTAGCGGTTCGTACAATGAAGGTAGACTCGAACCGTTTAGTTTTCATGCTTATATACTTGTTTAGCTCTATATATCAATTGATTCTTGCCTGGCTTAATCTTTTTGTCACAGCTCATCTGATGCGATGGTTGAAGAAGATAAACAAACCTAGCCTGGAGTGGGACTGGCCTTCAAGTGAACACACCGTTAGGTGCTTGGTGACAGATCTTCGACGTGTGAACCGACTGCGCTAACCACTAAGCTATCATCGCTACAAAATTCTACGACTCATTCCAATAAGTAAGTAGAAAATGTTCTAAAGAATGCTCATGTTATGCCGCCATCAAAACATCACCAGCCGTACATTTAGTCTAAAACCCATGTGGTTTAAAAAATAATCGTACGTTCCAGAGACAAAGAACCTTAAAGAAACGAATAACACTAAGGCTTGACGATAAGCTAAGGGTTAGTTCACACAAGCATTAGCTTTTAAAACTTGGAAGGTTATGTTGCCTTAGAATATAAAACACGGGATTAACGCACGTTAAATTTAATTGAGCAAAAGTCCGATCATTTCAATGGCAGACGATTATGACTAGGCTTATATTTTAGGCAGGGGGGGGGGGGATTATTTATTTTATGACGCTATGGTTTCCTTCACCGGCAGCTCTAGCTCATTGTTGAGATTTGGACCCATGTCCTTCGGTATTTGAACCGATCGCGCTAATCCTTGAGCTATCATTGCTACAGATATTTTATATATTATTTCTATTTTTTATTACAAAGTTTACCGTTGTGGCTTTGCCTTAAAAACAATAACAATAAGTACACAAGAGTCATGAGCATATTTCCGAACATTCGTGTCTGCCGCTCGTAAGCTTGTATGGCCTTTTTATCAACAATACATTGATTTGAAAACGACGCACCACGTTTCAGCGCCAGCGTCAGCGTTAGTTTTTATATACTAGATATTGATTGTTAATGTGATTGATTTACATTACTATGATTTTATTTACTTTGACAGTGTGTTAATTTATTTTTTTACAATCAAATGTCATCTTTAACATTTTAAATTAAATTTAATATTATCATTTATTTTTGCATTCAAATTTTATTCAATTGTATGACATGTAACATATGAGTACCGTACTCCGTTACGGTACTCATATAATACCAGCAAAGTAATAGTAGGTACACCAAATTTCAAATCAATTAGATCTGTGAAAGTTAGTTCGACCCTTCTATCAAGCAGGAAATGGGCTGATGATCGTCAAACGCCTAAACAGATCTTAACAAATTATAGCTAAGAACCATCTACTTGACAGCCCTGTTGGTTCATTGGTAGCATGTCTGCTTCGAGAGCTGAAGGGCGTGGGTTCGATTCCCACTCAGGACTAACATTTGTGTGACTAACATCGATGTTTGTTCTGTGTCTGGGTGTACTGTATGTATTATAAGTATGTATTTACAAAAAAAAAAGTATTTAAGTATTCTATCAGTTATCTGTCTTCCATAGCACAAGCTTTGCTTAGTTTGGGGTCAGATGGCGCTGTGTGTAATGTCCTGTGATATTTATTTATTTATTTAGATCACGTCAGCTTTCAAACAAAAAAAAACTGCATCAAAATCGGTCCATTCAAACAGACATACAGATATAAAGACAGACACGTCAAACTTCTAACACCCCTTTTTGTGTTGGGGGATAAAAAGCTATGATACATAATCTAAGTGCTTAATTATTTTATGTCTCTCCTAAACCACAAAGACACAATAATGTGTGCCACTCTAAACTGAAAATCAATTTTGTACTTATTCAAAAGGTACCAATTGCTATACTTGTATTTTCACTCCAACGTTAACCCTCAAACACCCACACGGTCGTTTCGACCCCGACCAATTAATACAGTGGACATAATAAGCTTATCAAAGGTAGATTCGGTCCGCGGTCGATTTAATGTTTATGAAGCTATTTCAGCTGAACGGCGTCGGTGCAGCTAATTGACCGCTAATTGTGTTTTGATTTTCTACGCGATACGGTGGAGGAGTGTGTGCTCTGTGGAGGGCGAAAATCATAAAATGTTATGATAGTAGGTACATGACTAAAGAAAAACTATTTTAACCCCCCTAACGTAACATACTTAATTAGAAACGTTGTTTAGAATTTTTTTAGTTGGCTATTATTTATCTATCACGTATGAGAAAGTTTAACAAAGAAGGAAGCACTATTTTACTCAGGCGTTTATAACAATTTTTATAAGGATGACCTTGCAACCTTGTTTGACAGCCCCGTTGGCTCATTGGTAGTATATCTGCCTTGAGAGCTATAGGGCGTGGGTCGATTCCCACTCAGGGCAAACATTTTGTGAATAAACAAATGTTTGTTCTGTGTCTGGGTGTTCTGTATGTATTATAAGTATTTATTTACAACAAAAAAGAAAGTATTTATGTATTCTATCAGTTATCTGACTTCCATCACACAAGCTCTGCTTAGTTTGAGGTCATATGGCACTGTGTGTATAGTCCTATGATATTTATTATTTATTTATTTCAACCTGTCCAAATCATCAACTAATTATAACCCTTATTGTAATAAAAATCAGAAAACAGCGAATGTTTGACTGCCGATGTTTTTTCCACCACATTTTTCGGTAAGGGAAAGTTCAATAAGCAAGAAGTCATTCGGCCCACAAATCAATCAGCGAAGTAATTAAAGGGAAAACGAAAGTGTTGAGCAATCGAGGGTTACGGTGCGGAACATCGGAGACTAGCCTTACAGGGCCATAGAGTTGGCGAGTGCTGGGATTTAAAATTAAGGAACATACTTAAAAAAAAAATGGTTACCTTTCGTTGCTTTTGTTACATAAGATTCGTTTTTAAAAAACTATCAATCAATCCTAAAAGATCCAAAATCATTAAATTTAAGTAGCGTAGTTTCTTTAGCGTAGTCTGTTTTGGACTACCAACGCCTTAAGCTGGTACTCGGCCGATCCGTCACAATTTCGTTCCATTTCAAATAAAAAAAAACAATCCAAAAACAGTGAGAAATTAGTTGGTAATTTTTATGTCGTTTTTTGGTGTACATACGTGTAAATATATCAAAGTTTAAAACAGTTTTTAGTACTGAACATTTTTATGGTAATATTTTTGAGATTTATCATTCAGTTGTTGAAACTAAAAGTTCACAACTTCCAATTGGGATGAAAGCAAGCGCGTAATTGATGAGGGTACTGGTGTCGATCTCGTATCTTTATTAATTCAACCAATCGCCAACTCGAATAGCCGGTTTGTTGGACAGCACTAATTTACCAATTAATTTTGGGTTAAAAGCATTTTCATTTTTGAAAAGTGTTTATGACATCAACGAATAATGGCGAAGTGATATTTTAGTGTTTCTCGCCGAGAACGATAGAAACAAAGGTTTTTTATATGTAAAAGTAATGAGATGAACGAGACACTGTCCTGATGGTAAGAGATAACACATGACAATTGCAACGAGACACAGAACTTTGAGTAGCAAAACAAAGTCTAAGGCGTCGCTTCTTTGACGCTGATTACTTTGAGACATTGGATAGTTAGTCTCAACAGCCCTGTAATTTCGCTAGGTGCAGTACACTTTAAACTAGAACAAAATAATGTTTACACACTACTGCTTGGTGGCAGAATATCTGGTACTGCGGCGATACTTACTTAACCGACCTCCTGCTAAGGAGACCTACCACCAAGTAAGGTTGACAACGACTCCTATGATTTTGTAAAGTGTAAGTTCACGACCCTTAGATAATTATCAGATAATTATCTTAGGACTTTTCACACAACGCCGTCCTCAAACTAACCAAAGCTTGTACTGTGGGAAATCTGATAACCGATAGAATACTTTTACTTTTCACTTTTGAAGCAGATATTCTACCAAATGAGCTAAGAGGGCAGTCAGAAGAAACAGAAGTATAATTTTCCAGTAAAGAATAAATAGATAAATATTAGAGGACATTTCACAAAGCGTCATTTGGCTATGAACTAAGCAAAGCTTATATGATTACCAGATAACTGAAAGACATTTTTTTTTTTGTAAATGAATACGCCACATATTATGACCAAATGTTTGTTTTGACGGGGAATCGTATTCAAGTTCAAAAAACATAGCTACTGTAAAATAAGCTAACAGACTAACTTTATTCTACGCCGGAGCTAGGTGTCCTTACTAATATTTTAAATACAAATGTGGGTTTGTTTGTTTGTAACGTTTTCACACCCCGTTCACGATGAAAGTTTGCGTACTCATCGATAAGGTTACATAAAAGAACATATAAAATGTATGCTGTAGCTAAAGCTAGTAGTATTATAATGTATTTACTTTAATTTATTTTATTTCTAAGTAGCTGTCAAAACACAAAGTAATCTTTTGAGTTTTACAACGAAGAATTTTATTCGCTACATCTAAAGTAACTACAAACGTAAATTCTTTAGAAAGCTACTTTTTAACCTAGGATAAGATTAAAATAATCTCTTTTGAGGCATTCTCTTATTTTTATAAAAAAGAAAAGGAACGTATTTAAAAAAGTTGCCGCCACAAACTTTGTTTACAAAGACAACCAGCTATTATCGTAAAGAAAACTCAGTGTGCCCGTTTAAAAAAGTGCTCAACTAGCTAAAGCGGCCATATTGCTGCTATATCTCGTAAAATTACAATGAATACACAAAAAGGCGCATTGTCTGCAGCGTTCATAGGCAATGCTTAAACTGCACCCGCTGGCAGGGCGCCAGCCTGCCGGATAATTTGATAAAAATACTCTACAGCCACACGTAGGAATGGTAGACTTTACTGAGCAATATTTGGGCACAAAACTGGCAACACTGGATGAACCCCAATCTCATCTGCCGCGCCCGCGCATCGACTACTGTCATCACGTGTAAAGCGCGTAGCGGCCTGAGGGGTTAGACATGTACGGTATTGGCATAAGCCGTCCACGTTCATAACGACAGCTTATGTCAATCCGGACATAAGCTGTCCTTTTGGACTTTTCTATTAGCGTTTTTGCTAATCGAATGTTACTTTGTCTAGGCTCTTTGCACTGCGAAGGAATTTAGAACGCGATGCATTCTGGTTTGACTTACCTTGGTCAACGGATTTGACCAAAATTATGTTCGGAGTATCCAACCGAATCAAATGTTAGTAATAAGTACTAATTATAAACAGAAACCCCTGTTGGCTCGTTTAGTAGTGGCTCTGTTTCATAAGCCGTAGGGTGTGGATTCGATTCCCACTTAGGACGAATTAATATAGACGTTTATTTCGTGTCTGGGTGTTCTAAATGTATGTACCTATCTATTAAGAAAAAAGTACACGCATAGTAGAAACTTTGCTTAGTTTACGATCAGATGCCGTTGTGTGCAAAGTACATCGATATTAGTAATTATACTTTTAGGCTTCGCCCGAAGAGATCACCAAATAGATTAACACTTGTAGTAACGCATAGCGTATAATTATGATAGAACGTCACTTACAGGTAAGTTAGTTTAATGACTAATTATACTCTGGCTTCGCCCGAAGAGATCAGCAAATAAATGAACACTTGTAGTAACGCTTAGCGATCGCCATTTAGTGTGAAATGGTGATCGCTATGCGTTACTACAAGTGTTAATCTATTTGCTGATCTCTTCGGGCGAAGCCTTCGTATAATTATGATAGAACTTCACTTACACGTAAGTTCATTTAATCACTAATTATATAATTCATTTTAAAGAAATTTCCCTTTTAAAGAAAACATTATATAATTCACTTTTAAAAAGAAAGAAGAATATTAGAGACTGCAACTGGGCTGTGCAATCTTCTCTTTACATACAATGAGACAAGAATCAAAGAAACACTACGATTTGAGTACAATGTAGATTTTCTTTCAATGTACCAAACGCGTTGACTTTACGTTTCTTTTTTTATGGTTGACAGGCTTGGTGTTTTGACCACAACTCACCTGATGTTAAGTGATGGTGTGCTCGAAGATGGTAAAGCACACCTAGCCTGGAATGCAACTGGCTCTCAAGTGAGGCTGCCGGAACACACTGTTTGGTGCTTGGTTCTATTCGTTAAGCCAGTTAGAATGTACCTTTATGTTAAGTCTGTATGCTTTACTTTATATTTCTTTATTTATTCGTACTAACAACAGACATACAAAAAGAAAAGAAATCGCAAAACTTTTAAAACTAAATTATATATATTACTAGCGGACGCCTCACGGTTTCACGCGCGTAGTTCCCGTTCCCGTGACAATACAGGGATAAAAAGTAGCCTATGTCACCGGGGATAGTGTAGCTTCTCAACGGTGCAAGGATTTTTGAAATTGATCCAGTAGTTTCGAGACCTATTCATTACAAACAATCAAATCTTTCCTGTTTATAACAGTAAAGATATATTGATAGATAGATAACAATAAGTACATCAACTATTAATAAATAAGTAACCGTGAAATTGACTACTAAGCAAACGAGATGCAAGACTCATATCCTATTTGTTTGTGAATTAAAAAAATAACATGGATCGTTCCTTCTGCTTACTGAAATCTACCAAAAACTACTCTACCACACCGGCTACACTTAAGCTGACTCTATTACTCATGTTTGCTTGCCGATCTAACAGCTTAGTATTACTATAAACTTTTTTTTTTTTTTTTTATTCTTATTTTTATTGGGGGCTTTTATCGCAATGCGATTATGCCAGCCCCTACTATAAGCTTATTGGCACTGTTCCGCGTTACAATACCATATTGTACAAATATTTCTGCAGTGGTAGGTAATCGTGTCAATAGAAGGCGTTTGTATTGTTCTAAATTCGCACGCATCAGGAAAGTAGAGCTTAATCGTTGCATATGAATACTGGGATTGTCCACGAGGAACGGGTAGTAGTGTACCATTTTTCTACTTGTCTTGTAGTGAAACGGAGCAGAAGGCATGAGATAATGAAGCTCTTGCGTACAGTCACCAAAATATACCCGGTAAAAAGTAGACAGATATAATTGTTGATTCAGGCGTTACTTTGCGGAAGTTTATTTTGAATATTCAAAGTATATATTTAGTTTATTTTCGCTCAACAGTCGTTTCAGTTACAACACTGATGAGGACTTAAATTTAACTAATCTGACAATAATTTATTAATTAAGAACTTAAGCTTACTTAATATCTGGAACCAATTTGACATACACTTTAAAATGTAATTTAACAAAAATTTAATTAAAATTTCTAAATAAAAACCACAAGTCTTAAAATCCTTTTCTCTCTGCAGTAACCAGTTGCCGACACGTGTTTCACCTCTACACGAGGCATCCTCAGTACGCGTTGACTCTTCGAGCGCTCGGTCGAGACTGTAGACTAGAGTAGACAGATATGCCATTTCATGGCCAAGTAATTTTTCTAATCTATCTAATTTTGCTTATTTATATTAATTTCGGTAGGTGAGTGATGAAGGAACTTCTTTCAGCATTTTACTACCGTTCAGTGTAATCCTGTCATCCTCGACCAGTGTGTGTTACCAGTGATGACTTATGGCACGGAAACGTGGTTTCTAACTTTGTGCCTTCTTGGTAAGCTCAAAGTAGCACAACGAGCTATGGAGAGGGCTATGCTCGGAGTTTCCCTGCGAGATCGAATCAGAAATGAGGAGATCCGTCGACGAACTAAAGTAACCGACATAGCCCAGAGAATCAGCAAGTTGAAGTGGCAGTGGGCAGGGCACTTAGTACGCAGAACTGATGGCCGATGGGGCTGCAAAGTTCTGGAGTGGAGACCACGGACCGGCAAGCGCAGCGTAGGACGTCCACCCTCAAGGTGGACAGACGACCTAATAAAGACCGTAGGAACGCGCTGGATGCGAGCCGCTTCTAACCGGTTTTTGTGGAAGTAAATGGGGAGGCCTATGTCCAGCAGTGGACATCCTATGGCTGAAATGATGATGATGATGAGTGTAACCCTGTATACATGTTTTCCTTTTCAGTAAAGTCACCAAGTTTCGACAACAAAATTTATTTTTCCGAGCCTAGTTTTTAGACAAAATACAGTGTCTAACTGTTTACCAGTTAAATATGCACTTAACCCTGCGCTAGTTGCTTACTAATGCGGCCTATTGCACGCCAGTTTGGATCTTTTCGACCCGACGGCCGTAAATAAAGGCTTATGGCGGCCCCGAGGTAGTTTGTCACTCGTTCTGCCGTTCGTTGTTTTACGTCTGCGCGCAACGTTTTGCAATGCTTTTTGCTATGTTTTTGCTGTTAACATTCGATATTTGTTACCGGTTCGTTTGTGTAAATGGGTTGTTTTTTGTGCAATGTTAGCGAGAAAGGGTTGCGGGCTGTGGAAATAATCTTGTTAGTGGTTGGAGTTGTCGGCTCAAAACGTACACTTTTTCTGTTATGCTGGAAAACGAAAAACAGTTTTTAATTGAAAAAACCTTAAAAGCATGTGTGGTAAATATTTGTTTTATTTTATTTTTTATTTTTTTGTGATTGACAGGCTAGGTTTTTCAACTTGAGGGTGGTAGCTAGCCACCACCGAGTACCTACTAGAAAGTAACCTACCACCATGCTATGGGTTCCTCACGATGTTTTCCTTCACCAGCAGCTCAAGCTCATTGTTGGGGTTTGAACCCACGCCCTTCGGCATGTGAACCTACCGCGCTAACCACTGAGCTATCATCGCTACAAATTATGACTATGATATTGAACAATAGTAGTGCAAATTGCAGTACAAAAAACGGTATTTTCTTATTATTACGCCAAAAAGGAAGGTTATATTTTTGTTTGACCTGTATTTGTTTCCGTCCCTATGTTCCCTCGTACTACTAAACAGGTTATCCGATTTTGATGAATAATATGTATTTAAATATTTGTATATTTTGTATATTTTGTATTCGTATTTTGTTACTACATACACAAACTCTTGCAGATGACGACTAAAATCACAAAGCGGAGCGTGATACGTGTTTTCCTGGGTTATTATGATAAATTATTTATTACTTTGAACTATAGATAAAATTTTGATCAAATTATTTTTGTTATAATTTTGTAGTTTATTCTCACCTTTGTAATGGTAAAATCATTTTATGAAAATTTAATTTACTGGTGCTCATGCCAGCTTTGCTTGTGGATAAATATGTTGGAATAATTTTATTTTATTTGCGAACCGTACACAGTTGGAAATGGTAGATTGTGGAATTTAAGTTTAAAATAAATGTTGACGAAAAACACAGTATTTTCGAGGTCTTAATACGATTGCAATAAATACAGCAAAATCAAGTAAAGCACAGATATAGAAGATTTCAAAATTGTTTCTTTTTATGTTTAAGATATGTATAATAGAAACCCAAAATTAAATTTAGGTTTAGTTTAAATGTCTAAATTTTAAGTTCATTATGTTAATTTAAGTCCAGTTTTGCTAAGCAAATTGTATCACCTGTGGTTTCTTATTTCTTTATAATCTCAAAACCCAATGTCCAATATCAAAGACAGCATTTTCCTTATATAAATATTGGTACAACAGATTGCGATCACGTTTGGCGTTCCCAAAGGGCAAGAAAAACAATGTTCACTAGCATTTTTCTATAAAAAGTACGAGTATCCGCTATAGGCCTAAGAATGATATGTTTGCTTCGGACGACGTGCACATCAAAGAAAAAGAGTGGGTTTGTAGTTCGTATCAATAAAAGCCCCTTCGTTGTATAAATCTATACATGAAGAATGATCGAAGGGTTAATAAGTTATGAACGAGAGCGGCGACACTAAGATTGATTTATTTCAATATACAAAATAGTATACAACTTTTATATTAGCATTATGTCGATAACAAACTAAATAAACTCGAACTAAACGGTTCGAGTCTACCTTCATTGTACGAACCGCTAAACAATGGAATTTGCTGCCCGAGTGGGGGTTCCTTGATAGATACAATCTGGGTGCCTTCAAGTTGCGAGTGAATCGGTTTCTTCTAGGCGAGCGTGCTCCACCGTAGGCCGCATCTAAGCTTTACATCAGGCGAGTTGGCGGTCAAACGCAAGATTATAAGTAATAAAAAAAAAGAAAAGGTTTGATTTTTTGTTTGAAAAGTTTGATTGGTGTTTATACAACATGAACATTATATGGTAGAAGTAACACTAAATAATAATCAGATAATATTAATACTTTGAAGAGAGTGATACACATCGTATGAAAATGTTGTATGTAATGTAGAGAACAGACTTAAAAAATAAGATTGATTCAAGGTAGTTAACAAAACGCAACATATTTTAGAGATTAGTTACATAGATTGGACACTTGTCATATTTTTTATATTTTAAATGCAAAGGTTTAGATCTTAATACATTTCTACAATATTTAAATGCCAACAGCTGGTCAATAAATTAGGTGTAAAGTTTGACTTTCGATTAAGACTTAGAAAAATTTAAATTTTCTAAAAAAAATACGTTTTTTTTAATAGTCGGTGAAACAGCATGACGGTTTTGGTATTTTAAAAGTGTATAAATCTCCTATGGTATTAGCTTTGCATATTTTAGGACCAGACAGTACTGTATGTAATGTATGTATTAAATATTCAGAATAAATACGAAAAACAACACAAACTAAATATATTTCAATTTTAATCAGTTTTAACAAATCGAACGCTAATCGCCGGTCTTTTAGACCACGCGTTATAAAAAGGGTCCAATAATCAATAAGGAGTTTAATCCCACGGGCAGCGGCCGTCTATCTCATTGGAGGGCACAAATTGACGGACATTGCCTAACTACACAATATAGAAACACTGTGTAACAGAGTAACTACTGTAAGTGGTACAGTTACGGTATAGTAGTATTGATATATTTTACATTGCCAGTATTTTTTTTTACATTGACATGTTTGTATGTTGACATACCTTATTTTGACATGTAATTAGTGTTTAAAACTCATATAATGACATATTTAAAATTTTGAATTGTCTTGTAACATTGGTGCTATCTATAAAATATTTGTACTTGATTATGGACCCTGTTAGAATATAGTTCAATACTGTTAAGCTAGTTGCTGTATCTAATCCACTATCACCATCATCCATCAATCCATCTTGTTTGAAAAGTTCAGTCATCATTCTCTAACGTGGATTATTACTATCGCTTTAGTGATACTGTCGTCCAGTTTAACTTACAGCTATCTTCAAAAATTACAAACGTCTGCCCAATCTTTTCCAGACTTATAACACCGTATCTAGCGTCCCCAGCGGTTCGACCAATAACATTAAAGACTAATAGCACGCGAGATTGTTTTGACACAAGACAGCGGATTCCCCGACACGTTCCATTTTACGCGTCATAAATGTTGGCCTGGCCAGTTTGTGGATATTGACGTTCACATTGTTGTTTTAATATTTGTTTACTTTTTGACAGAAAAATAATAAGAAGCTATTAGTTTACTTGGTGGTAGATCTCCTTAGCAGGAGGTAGGTACCACTGCAGTACCAGATATTCTGCCGCCAAGCAGTTGTGTGTAAACATTGCTGTGTTCCGGTTTGAAGGGTTCTGCAGCTAGCGAAATTACTGGGCTGTTGAGACTAATCATCGAAAGTCTCAAAGTAATGAGCACCAAAGCAGTGATGCCCCGGACTTTGTTTTGCTATTGAGTAGCAATAAAACCGCAAAAAATGTTGTGGTACCTATGTTTTACTAATATATATTATTATTAGTATATATATATATATATAAACCTAAAGTTAAAAAAAAGTCCAAAGTCCCAAGTCCCAAAGTTATAAGTTTTATTATGACATTGTTCAAACATTGAAAAAGCAACGCATCTCTGCAACGGTTTTTTTAATTAGACCGACTTTACGACTTCATCCCGGTTAATCAAGCGTAAATGAAACTTTTCTAATTCCGGTCTCGTTAACAGGTTTTTATTTTAGTTTTTAAACTGTAAAATTTTATAAGACCATACGAAGTTTATGTTAAGCATTACGCTCCGATGCATTAAGGCATAATAAATAGAGTTGTAAACCTAATTGATACGGAAGTCTATTAGCATATTATAGTTTTTGTAAAATAAGGCATATTATAAATTAAAAGACTACACTGAAGACAGGAACGCACGAATGATGTCTAGTTCTGAACGAGTAAATCTAGAAAGATAATAGAGATATACAGAAAATATTTGTAGCGATGACAGCTCAGTGGTTAGCGCGGTAGGTTCGCATGGGCGTGGGTTCGAACCCCAACAATGAGCTTAACATAGCTTAACATAACATAGCATGGTGGTAGGGTACTTTCTAGCACTCGGCTGGCTAGCTACCACCCTCAAGTTGAAAATCTGCCGCCAAGCATCTAACGGTGTGTTCCGGCAGCCTCACTTGAGAGCCAGTTCCATTCCAGGCTAGGTGTGCTTTACCATCTTTGACCACGCCTTCACTCATCATCAGGTGAGCTGTGGTCAAACACCTGGCTTGTCAACCATAAAAAAAAAAAAATGTAAGTTGCTAAAGTGTATAATAATAACAATGCCTCTTTAATGCAGCTTATTTAATGTTTTTTTTAATTATTTATGTGTTGAATTTTTTTGTAAACTGACCTGTCCAAGTGTTCTCAATGTTCCAATAGAATGTAAATAAAGTACAATACATAACGTGCCGAGTTCAAGCATACGTGGTCCCACCGTCTCACAGCCCCTGTTGCTTTCTGTCAAAGCACCAACTTTCATATTAGTCAAAGTCGCCGTCTGCGTGCGTCTTGTTAGCGCTTCACTTATCACATTTAACCCTACCCCGGGCGGTAATTGGCGGCGTAAATAACTAAATAAACATCCGAGACGGTGCGGCGAGCGGCAGAGCATCACCTGGTACAGCTTGTTAATTGACGTTAGCTCAAAAAATGAACAAGACGCCACACGCTGCTAGGGTTCAAATTAAGATTCTTGTGAAGATGATTTTCTTGTTTAATGAGATTTACATACATAACTTATACAAATCTAATTATACAAAATTCCTTTTCTTAAGATCTTCCGAGAGTACGAAGTACTGAATGAATAAAAAGACGTGGAATGTTTTTACATTGTTTTTGTAATAGAATAAAATATAGTAGACTTACAACTACTACAAACAAATAATAAGATGATAATGAGATAGATGATATTATGTGATAATTGGAGAATTGTTATGACTGTTTTTTTGACATACTCAGAAAATCTTATTGACCAATGGGACAGGAGCAAACAAGATGACACTGATTATGATATTGAAATTGTAATTTGAATTTGACATTAGTATTTATTTTCTTATAGTTTTTGTTTGTACTGTATTTTTGTGTTCGTTAATTGACATTTAAGTAGGTAATTCAAATTCAAAAAAATTCAAATTCAAATTATTTATTGACATAAAAACATTAGCACATTAACAATTATGTTTGACAGCCCTGTTGGCTCATTGGTAGTGTATCTGCCTTGAGAGCTGTAGGGCGTGGGTTCGATTCCCACTCAGGGCAAACATTTGTGAATAAACAAATGTTTGTTCTGTGTCTGGGTGTTCTGTATGTATTATAAGTATGTATTTACAAAAAAAAAACAAGTATTTATGTATTCTATCAGTTATTTGACTTCCATCACACAAGCTCTGCTTAGTTTGGGGCCAGATGGCGCTGTGTGTATAGTCCTACGATATTTATTTATTTATTTATTTATGTCACACAAAAAAAGCAAAAAAATAATTAATAAATATACATTAAAAAAAAACACATTAAAAGAAAAAAAAATGATGATGATTATTTTATTTTGTGATGATTATTTTTCTTATTGTGATTATGTTTCTTTATTATTAGATTTATATTTTGATTATTTGTATTACAAGTCACAAGTCGGGGCGCAGCAGGGAGATCCGCTGGGGCCACTCGTTTTCAGTCTGGCTATTCACAAAGTTTTATCACTAATAAGGTCTTCTCTGAACTTGTGGTACCTGGACGATGGTACCATTGGCGGTTCACCGAAGGACGTTTACCAGGATCTGAAGGTTCTTATTCCTCGTCTTAGAGAGCTGGGTCTGGAGGTGAATCCGTCCAAATGCGAGTTTTTTCCTTGCAGCGCTGCGGCTGGTTCACACTTCGCATGTTTCAGTGCTCTATTACCAGGTTTGAAAGAGATTTCCTCTTACACTTTGACTCTTCTGGGTTCTCCTATTTTCCTGGACGCTGTACCAGAGGCTATTTTATCGCGACAGCAGCTTCTCTCGGCTGCTCAGGGACGTCTTAAGCATCTTTCCGCGCATGTGGCGTTAGTGTTGCTGCGTATGTGTTTCGCGCTTCCCAAGATCACTTATCTGTTGCGAACCGCCCCAACTTGGTTGTGTCAAAATATGGTCTCTTCTTTTGACGACTCTTTAAAGTCTGCCGTGGAGTCAATTTTAAATGTCTCCCTAAACGAGTTGCAGTGGACTCAAGCAGCTCTCCCAATACGCTATGGAGGCCTCGGAGTGCGACGTGCTGAGGATTTGAGCTTGCCGGCTTTTCTTGCATCGGCGCACGGAGTTGCGGACCTTGTTGCTGTTATTCTTCATTTGAATGGTGGCGAGGCGAGCATTCCTTTATTGCCTGAGGCAATATCGGCTTGGTCAACTCTTAACCCTGGTGTAGCTGGCCCTGCGGCTCCCCAAATCCAGCGGGCATGGGATGACGTTGGGGCCAGACGAGTTCACAAGCAGACTTTGGACGGCGCCGCGGGGGTGGACTTGGCCAGACTTCGTGCTGTGTCCCAACCTGAATCCGGGGCTTGGCTGCACGCGTTACCTTCACCTCATCTGGGCACTTTACTCGACGATGACTCGGTGCGTGTGGCAGTGGCTTTCCGTCTGGGCTGCAAGGTGTGTGAACCCCACAAATGCATCTGCGGCATGATGGTGGAGGATGACGGTCATCATGCGCTGAGTTGTCGTCGTTGCACTGGAAGGTTTCCGCGCCACCACGCCTTAAACGACATAGTACGGAGAGCTTTAGTGTCCGCAAACGTTCCCTGTGTGCTGGAGCCTCCTGGTTTGTCCAGATCGGACGGCAAGAGACCGGATGGGTTGACTTTGGTGCCCTGGAAAAACGGCAAGTGTCTCGTATGGGACGCCACATGCGTCAACACTCTCGCCACCAGCCACCTTGGTCGTACCATCCACTCGCCGGCGGCTGCAGCAGAAGACGCCGCTGACACGAAGCGTCTGAAGTACGCAGCGTTGGAACCGCAATATTTATTTGTGCCCATCGCTGTGGAAACTTTGGGTTGTTGGGGGACAGAGGCCAAGGGTCTGGTGCATGAGATAGGGCGCAGAATAGGGGGCAAGACAGGTGACACTCGCTCCGGCTCGTACCTGGTGCAGAGGATAGCCATTGCCATACAACGCGGCAACGCCGCGAGTGTTATGGGTACCTTTGCACCGGGTACAGTTAGGGGTGGGTTATTTTGTTAGTGCTGTCTTGTGATTGTTTTTTTTTTTTTTTTATACATTAATTTTTAACAGTTGTGTAGGTTATTTAATTAAGTTTGACATATTATTCGTAATTAATATTGTATGGATTGTAATTTGGTCGTAGTGAAAATATCGTGTTAAAATTAAATTTAATTATATTGACATATGGATTTTATAACATGTAGACAAAGCTATCAAATACAAATATTTTCTTTGATTTTGCCTAATAAAAAGGAATAATTTTGTATTATAGTTTTTAATTAATTATTATTATTTAGATGTGAGATAAATGTAATTGATTTCGTCGTTTTTATCTCAATAAACAATAAACAATAAACAATAAACAATAAACAATAAGAAAAATGTAAATCATTGGAAAACCAGTAATACACATACCAGAATTGGGCTACAAGCTTTATAGGGTTATAACTTTAGGATTTACTAAACCGAAAGGATTTTACTCATCAATTGTAAACAGCTTTTATTATGGGTGGGTACATACAATATACATAAGTCGAAAATCGCGAAAAATAATCAGCTCTTTCAAAATCTGCACTAAATGACATTACCTACATCTAATTTTAAATAGAAAAGATCTATTTGTTTCATTGTTACTTATATCAGACAATATTCAGCTTTAAAGTATACGAATGCAGGGATGAAACTGCATCAAAATACTTTTAATTTACTGTATCAGCACTTAGCTGCTAACAATACAAGTCAATTTCTACTTGTTTCGCCAATATCTATCGGATCGTATTCCCGCCGCGCACCTCGTTAGCCGTCAGTCTTATGACATTAGCAGCCTGTCAGACGGCACGTCCGAGCGGGTCTTTCAGACCACGCTCGTGTTGCACGGTTAACTGATCATAGAATTCAATTTGAAAGTTCCTTTACAGTTGAAAAATAACATTCTAAATACTAAAGAACATATATTGTACACCGAACTTTATCGTTCAAAGTCGCAAGCTCATTAGCGAAAGATCATCAGTTGTCTCATTAGACGACCAGCGCCAATTAGCGGAGTCCGGCTGCACAGACAACTCCTCTTAAATCATTGCAGAGACTCCCCTTAAGCGCACTCGAACGTAAAATAAAGACTGCTTAAAATACTTGGTTATAGTTTTATTTTTTACCCGACAGCGGCGATGCCAAAATAGGAGGGTTGTCTGTTTTATGTGTCGTTCTTTGTAACTACTAGACGGTTGAACCGATTTTGATGTTTTGCGATTTTGTTTTCTTGATTTTGATATGTCTTTAGATTTTTCTTTATAGCATACATTTACTGGGTATATTAAAATTATAAATAATCAAAATGGCGAGTTTTTGGCGCCAATTTGTATGTTTTCATACATACTTTTTTAACTTTTTAGCTTAAAAGTGTCAAGTGGGAAACGGAGAGTCGCATGGTTTCTATAAGTACATTAGCTTCAGTTTGAGGGGAAATTACAGAATTGTTGAGCCTAACCATCGAAAGTTTCAAAGTAATGAGCGCCAAAGCAGCGATACTCTGGGTTTTGTTTTGTTACTCAAAGTTCTGTGTAGCGCTGTAATGGTCGGGGACAAGGGCGATCTTTTACCATCAGAAAGCGCCACGTCTTATTACTTTTACGTTGAAAAACGTATGTATTTTTTCCATATCGTTTTTTTAAATAATTATCAAATTCTACACAAATTATGTGTGTTTGTAAAATTTACATAGCTAATAGAGTGCCTACCTTATATACTTATGTAAACTCCTAAGACCCCAATTTTTCATTAAAACCGTTACAAATATGTTAGTGAATATCTCGACAACATTTTACCACAAGTAGATTGATAAATAACCACAGAGAAGAAAGTACATAAAATGTGTGTAAAACAAATCACAATTGAAGTGCCAAGGAGTCTTCACTCATTTTCTACGTAACATTCTATCTGTTCTTTTTTAAAATCTGTTGTAAGAATTAGTTGTTTAATTTTACGTGATTTTATCTTTAGCTGCATTGAGGTTAGTAAACATACATCACTAGTTTTAAGATATCAGTGCAATTTGGCAACATGCTTAAACACACAACGTTGAAAGTTCAGTATGAAAATACTGAAAAAATTTAACCTAATTTATTTATCCAAGCAAAATACTCCACTAATATTAATCTACTTGCTTTAAAAAGAGTTCATTAGGAGGATCCTGTTATAATCTCTTAGAAAGCTGAGTTATTTTTCAAACTTTTTTGTTTCTTATAAACGACTGCTAAATTTACAGTTGTGCTATTAAAAAGCCATCGCCAATTAACAGAGTCTTGCAAGACGCCCTTAAATCATTCTCGAGACAAGACAAGAAGCCATTTCGCGTTATCGCGCTCGAGTGTTTTTTTGGAAATACTTGAATTAGTATGAAAATTAGTCGTAAATTATAGCATTGCGCTTTTTAGTTTGATAGCTAGAGTATTTAATGGTACCTAGAGATTCTCGTATAAGTTCATAACAAATGCAGAAAATGTTACGACTTTTTGTGACTTGATGAGTGATTACCTAGATTTTTAATTGGTTTCATATTTAATGAGGCAGCGTGATCACACAACAAAAAAATTAAACAGATAAAAAAAATAAAAAAATATTGTAGTATATTGCATACAATGCCAACTAACCTCACACTTTCACCACTTAACAAAACTACTACTAAACATACCTTGTAGTATGGACACCAGATAACTGATAGATTATGAAACCTATATTTTTTTGTAAATCTATACCTAATTAGAACACTTAGAAAACCGAGACAGAAAAAAATATACATTTTCGTCACAAAAGTTCTCATCTGACAATAACACTCAAAACGAATGTGCTAAAGGGCTTGTAGTGCCGATCGCAGGATGACACAAGGGGAAAAAAAATTTTCGTCAAATAAAAGCATCGAACTCACGTTCAGTAAGGTTGACAGGCTAAGTGTTTGACCACAGGTCATTTGATATTAAGTGACGGTGTGATCGAACATGGTTAACCTGGAATGGAACTCTCAGGTGAGACTGCCGGAATACACTATTTATGGATGCTTGGCAGCAGATTTGCCAAGCTACGTATTTTTAACCACAGCTCACCGGTTATTGCCACGGTTAACGTCTACATTACGCTGTGTGTTGGTATGTTTATGATAGTTTAACGCTTCGTTTCGCAACTCATTATTGATATTGTAACTAAGCAACAGCGTTCTCTAATCGTGAGGCCGAAATAGCCTATTAGTGTGGTTGGTTGCAGAGCGCCACGCTGTATCGGAGACGCACTGTAACCGTATGCCACCAGACTGTTACCACTCACCCTTACGCTGTAACGATAGTTTATGTGATACCACGCTGTAACTGCTCGACATGAGTTGAATTCTTCTTAGACTAGACTAAGAAAACCTCACTAATATTATAAATGTCAAAGTTTGGATGGATGGATGTTTGTTACTCTTTCACGCTAACATAACTGAACGGATTTGGATGAAATTTGGTATGGAGGTAGCAAAGTAAGAAGAAGAAGACTGCTTACAAGTCTGGTAATCATAATAATTGGTAATATATTATTTTCACTTGCAAACTAACTTGGTGGTAGATCTCCTTAGCAGAAGGTCGTCTAGGTAGGTACCACCGTAGTACCAGTTATTCTGCCGCTAAGCAGCAGTGTATAAGCATTACTGTATTCCGGTTTGAAGGGTACTTCAGCTAGCGAAATTACTGGGCTGTTGAGACTAACTCTATTAAAAGTCTCAAAGTAATGAGCGCCAAAGCAGTGATGCCCTGGACTTTTTGTTACAGTTCTGTGTATCGCTGCAATGGTAATGGACAGGCGACATCTCTTGCCATCAGGAGAGCGTCTCGTACGTCACTTTTGACATAAAAAAAACTTAGGTTAAAGGTTTACCTTTCCCACTCCAGTGGGTTCTTTGACACCGAGACGGCGTAGCAGCGCGGGCGGCGGCGGCGGCGCGTGCCGGTGTAGCGCCGCACTGTAACCGCTCGACGCCGCGTCGTCTTCGCGCCGTCGTCGCTCGCGATGTGGGGAACCACCGGCGCATTTTGTAGATGTCCTGAAACAAAGGAAACCATTCTTATAAGACTGACTAGACTGTAGTTGTATTTTTTACCATTACCTGGAAACAAGTGCCGGTATTGTACCTATAGTCGTTTCACGATAAAGCATTTAAATACACTGATCTCACGATTTAATAACAGGCTTAGCTGAAATCTGAATTTAATCTGAAAGCACATGATTCGTATTACTTTATCATTCCGTTTATGGTTGTAACATTAAAATGTTCTGGTTTAATAAATAATGAAAAAGGTCATATTTAAGCTATAGTCATTACATAGTTTTTCATCGTCACAAAGTCAAATTATTTCAATGACGAATTTAACAAAGTTATCTTAAAAAGGTCTCAAACGTAGAGTAAGTTTTAATACATACCCTCAAGACCTTAGGCCCGGCCCAGACGTGTAATTGAAACTGAAATCATTATTTACTCTGACCCGGGGCATTCCGGACAGCGAGTGAAAGAAGTCGATCCGGATATAAATGAACTGTACGTGCCGTCACAGAATAAATAATAGTTACTTAGGTGCCGTCTCGAGTGACCTTTTTACATTTTTCAAAAATTCGCCGCGCGTCAATACCGCGTCGCATACGGGCGGGCAGGCGGGCGATTGCACGCTGCTTTTTATTGCGCTGCTCTTCTAACTTTTATTGATATTTTACTGTTAAACTATGAATGGCTATTTGTTATTTTACTTTGTTGGAACATGAACTGTTAAATCGATTTTGAACGGATGTTAATCATTATGCTTTGTTCCAGTACAAAAATAATTCTTTGATGTTACTAGAAGTCATAAGACAACCAATCTTTTCTGCAAATCAATTTATTTATCGAAAAACTTAACAAGCTTTAAAACTTATATTTACCTTAGCTACATTTTTTTCTAACAAGTTTGTGTTGTAAACAAGTAAATGAAGAACAAATTTAGTGAATATAATTATGTCAATAAGGTTCTTGGAATTCTCATTTTCGTGTAACTCATAAACGGAGTTTGCACTCTAAATGTTTGTTGTTGTTAACTTCATAATTATTTATATAGCTTAATTTATGTAATGTGTGAGTAAGATTTTTTGTAACAAGAGTAACGTAATTGCTATTTATGGCCAATTAATATTACTAATTAATGTTTGATAGATAATGACACCTATAACACTTTGAGTCAACCAATAAGTCAGTAGAATCTAGCAAAAAATACACTAATAATGTCTTTTTAATTAGAATACCACCTTATGAGCGAGCATATCTTTTTTTTTTTTTTTTTTTTTAATGGTTGACAGGCTAGTTGTTTGACCACAGCTCACCTGATGTTAAGTGAAGGTGTGGTCAAAGATGGTAAAGCACACCTAGACTGGAATGGAACTGGCTCTCAAGTGAGGCTGCCGGAACACACCGTTAGATGCTTGGCGGCAGATTTTCAACTTGAGTGGTAGCTAGCCAACCGAGTACTAGAAAGTACCCTACCACCATGCTATGGTTTCCTCACGATGTTTTCCTTCACCGGCAGCTCAAGCTCATTGTTGGGGTTTGAACCCACGCCCTTCGGTATGCGAACCTACCGCGCTAACCACTGAGCTATCATCGCTACAATGATTACCTAGCCATATCTAAGGCTGTAATGATTACCTAGCCTTTCCCAGTTACATTCTCCAGTAGTCAACAAAAATTGCTCAACTTTTGCCACATTGCTCGTGTGCACTACAATGCAAAGGGGGTTGCACACGGGCGAGTGATGGATGGCGCTTACGTGTCGCCTGACGACACCGCTCCCATTTTATTTTAATGCCGCTGGCGTAACTCGCGAGAGGCTTAAAATTGAAAATTCTCCCACTTTCCCTTGGATATCGGAAAAATGACGATGTACTTTAGTTCCGGAATATATTCCGGAGATATCTTGCTGTTTTTGTATTCGAACAACGTCTGATTCGGGCTTGTCTGCACTTTAAACTATGGTGAGGGAAGGACTCATAGGTTCGTGCCTATGTAGAAACATAATACGATATAGCTATGGTAATATTGTATGTGTTAAGAATTTCAAGGTATCAAAATACAGTAACATGTGAGTGCTTGAAATTGAACTTTTAGATAAAAGTTTTATAACTTTTTTCAAGGTAAACATGCATGGCATACCTATTATGTAAGATTAGGTTACAATTTGGGAATAATTAAGAGTAAGCAAACCGAATATTGTACGAAAGGATATCTTATATTTTAGATGTTCCCCAACACTCTAAAGTTATGTAAATTTACATGGGAACTGTCAATTCACTGATTATTGGATGGGTGACCGCAAATGGCATTTACGATCACACGTTGGATGGTACGTTACATTTTCTACAAGGGCTGCTACTAAACCATGTCAGGAGTCTTCTGGCGGCATACTTCTTTGCAAACTATCGATAAAAAATACCAAGGCTAAATGAACTAAAGAAGCTTCATTGTTATGCTTTTCCGTAAGGATATACGCAACTCGAGGTTTGCTTGCTATCGATACATATTTGGTGAGATTTGTCTTACATAGATGATAATTGAGAATAATATTAAAATGTAGTATAATATGTATGTTGTAAAAAAGACGGAAATTATCACTCAATGAATAGCTAAAGAGCCGTCTACTTTTCGTCAAAAAATAGTCTAAATACAAATTGATTGAGGTCCGAAACATATCGAAAACAAACATTACACCTAACCACATTCCCGCGTAGCGTGCGCCGTTCGCGTGCCTTCCTTACTTTATTGTGCTAAGAACTATTAACATTCCTATACGGGGAATGTTTAGATAACTCCTATGTTTGCCTCCTGCGAGTTATGGCGCCCTGGTACTTCTGATAAACGTATCAATGGGATACATTGCTTTTAGATACGGTATTGACGGGAAAGGATACTGTAGATTGATAAAGCTGTTAAAATAATTTTGCTATTATCATTGGAATGAACTTCTTTGATGATTATAGTTCATAGCGATTAGTATTTTTTTTGTAATATAGAATAGTGTAACAGAAAATAGAAACAGGATATAAATTAACATTCAAATAAATGAAACCTAACTTCATGCCCCTTAACCCAAATACGGATAGATTTTAGGCAGTTTGGTGTAAAAAATATTTATTTACTGAAAAATTTGTTCGCATAAAATCAAAACTTCCTTCTCAAATTCGGTTAGAAAGATGAAATGGAATACAATCCTCGGAAATTTGATGTTACCTAGTGCATTTCAATCTTTTTTGGAATGCACACTTTTTATTATTGCGTTGTTATTTAACACATACATAAAAATAAATAACCGAAGATAATTTAAATACTTTTTCTATTAAGAACTTTGTTAAAAATAGAGAAATAAAGTACCTCATAGTATTGGAGGTCAGGACATTTTTGTATCACTGTGTCAACTATTAAAAGCTATAAACCATCATAATTTTTAATAATAACGGTATGATTCATTTCGGTACTTCTTATTTATGTCATTTTAAAAACATACATCACTTACGGAATAAACTCGCAAATTCAAAAATGGCAAATCGAAATAGCAAACTTCCTAAAGTAATATCAGAAAAGATAGATACCGCTAGAAGCCGGGCCTCTCGACTCTTTCACGGTCCAAATGGCATTCTATCAAATGTCAGACGACCTTTTCGGGACCCGGGTATACTATACCGTCTATTAATACTATACCGTCTGTTATTTATTCTGTGCCGTCCTGCCTGTTACAAAACACATACTCTACAGGGCTCTAAGCTTGGGTTAGACTAAACTGAATGGAAGTTATTATTATGAGCAACCTTTAGGTACGACAACTCTAGAATCGTGAACTATAGAAAAATCTTAGCCAAACGTGAAGAGCAGCTGTTTTCCTGCAACCTTAAAATTGTGGCAATAGTAGAAGTTGTTTATAATACTATTAGTGAATATACATAACCACAACACATAACATACCCTAGCCCTAAAAACTCTCTTAAAAGTTTTAAATAGTCTAAAATGTATGTATTCAAACAAAGTAATAGAAAAAAAATGTATCTATATTTTTTTCTGTCTTTCTTTCTGCACTGGTTTTTTTGTTGATATTATATAGTTTTGGGTATTAGTTAAAAATGGCTTGAAAGGTTAAAAGAAATAAATATGATATAGATACTCGCAATAGAGATAGTTTGACATACTTGCAACACCGGTACAATCGCTTTCACGTGCAAGGCGCGCAGCGGCACGTAGCATAGACAATGATACACTAGTGTGAAGGAAGACGAGGCTGCGCGTGTGTCGTACCCTGTTTGGACTCCTTGAAAAAGGTCACCGCATGTCGTCGTGAATTGTTCATGTTTGTTATTTATTTTGATATAAATAAAGTATCGTCAATTATTGTCTAAACTATAGTCAGAGTATCCGATAAAATTAAACGTAATTCCGCTTAAATAAAACAAAAATGCATCAAAACTACGCCAGCTTCTATAGTAAAATACATTTTGATAGTTTGTAAGAAAAATATCTTACATTTATGTATGTAAGATATTTTTCTTACATACATAATATGTAACTTAAATGTAATATGTAACTTTTACATAATATGTAATATGTAACTTTTTTAACCAAATATCAGATAATTTCATGTGTGACGAATTGAATGGATTCCATGCATCGATATTTAAAGAATAAGACATGTATTCGATTATCCACGAGGTATCTGTTGCAAAAGGAAATGGAAAGAAAACAATAACAATATCATTTTAGGATCAGAAAGTGCGTCGGGTCGGACATCGCCGAATATCCCTCGCTGCTTCGCTTCTGATGCCGGCGAGTCCACCCTTGCGTGAAATTGATGTAACGAAATCTTTCCAAACTGAAACCGCTTCAAAACATCACATTATATTCGTATCCATTCGGTACAGCTCTGCTGATTTGATCTTTGCTATGTTTTCAGATTGCTAACTTGAAAATCAGAAGATTGTTACATTTCACGAATTTGTTGTTGTTTTTAGCATGAGCTATTGAAACTTTAAAATCTGTTTAAAATCCACGGTTATGCCATGAATTCGTGATTTGTAAAAACCCGGCGTAGATTTTTTTTTTTTTTGTATGTAAAAGTAACGAGACGAACTATGCGCTCTCCTAATGGTAAGAGATAACGCATGTCCATGACCATTGCATTCAATGCACAGAACTTTGAGTACCAAAACAAAGTCCGGGGCATCGATGTTTTGGCGCTCATTACTTTGAGACTTTCGATGGTTAGTCTCAACAGCCCAGTAATTTCGCTAGCTGCAGTATCCTTCAAACCGGAACACAGTAATGTTTACACACTACTGCTTGGCGGCAGAATATCTGGTACTGCGGTGGTACCTACCTAGATGACCTCCTGCTAAGGAGATCTACCACCAATAAAAGCTAAATATTTCTAAGAACATTTCTAAAGAAGTTTAATTTAATCCGCTACTAACTTCACAGTTTAGTAGGTACACAGCAAAAACCGAACTTGCTTTCAACACGAAATCTGTTCGTACGTATCGCTAGACATTGGAATCTGCTGCCCGAGTGGGTGTTCCCCAATGAATATAGTCTGGGTTCCTTCAAGTCGCGAGTGAATTGGTTTCTTCTAGGCGAGCGTGCTCCACCGTAGACCGCATCTTCGCTTAACATCAGGCGGGAAATTATAAAAAAAAAAGTTCAAAAACGAACTAGAAAGAGTTAACTCGTAAACGTCTTTTCTAATATCAACCTTCATCATTCAAATCACGAACGCTATAAACATTTTATAAGGTCATTTAGCGCCATTATACTGTTAATGAATTTAAAAAATGCCATAATGCAACTGTTAATGCTTTATGAGTATTAATTGTGGCTCTCAAGCGGATAAGTCACGCGATCTGTGGCTGTGTTTGACATGAAATATCAGTACTTACTGTTCACATCTACACGATGTGATATTTAAGGGCCAAGTCCTCGACCGTGGGAACTTCTGCTTGAACATCTACATTGATATTTTCCACTCACACAGACGTACACACGTCTGACGTTAGATTTGAATACATTGACGTCACGCTAAAATAGATAAGGAGAGTTAAATTACTATAGCCACGAGCAAGAAGGAGACAGAATGTTTATTCCTATTGCCGAAAGCGGATTTTACATTGATTATCTGTTACATTATGACAGAAGTTTTTTTTTTGTTTTGGCATCGCGTTTTGAATATTTGACAGTGTCAAGTGTTTTATATTTTCAAGTTTCATAAAGCAACCGTGGGAACTTATGATTACATTGATATTTTCGGAAACGAATAAATCTACCTTCGGTGTTTCGTACAAATTAAATGTTCATCACGACTTCGTATTCGTATGACGTTTGATGAAAGTCACAAAGAACACGAATGTATTTAGTAATAGTTAGTTGCATCGCGTAGCCTGCGGGCACGTAGCAAGTAGGCAGCAAAGGGTGGGGCGTAGATGGAGAAAACAATGGGGCCGATGGGTTTTTGAGATATTAAATGAAAACCATTTTAATATCGGGCACCATCTTTATTCACCGTTCAGAACCGACGCCTTCCCATAGACCACACGATTCAACATTTTCCATAGAGTAAGGTGGACCGCACACGGATAAGGCTTACTACATACATTACAATATATTTAACATGGGTTAGCTAGTCTACACTAATAATATTATTATAATCATCGAATTATCGATGAATATAATATTGTAAAGGTTCTGTCATTATTTGTTTATCTACGTTAGTATTGCATGTACCTACATGATTATTTTTGCACGGCGCAATGCAGAATATGGCGCTCTTTGAGTTTTTAAATATCCATTGTACCCATTTACGCAATAGGTATGAATTATGAAAAACTTCTGGACCCATTTTAAAAAAGTAGTTTAGAGTAATTACTATGAGGCTATATTTATTACTAGAATTTAATTAAAAAATAAATGTCCACCCGTGCGAAGCCGGGACGGGCCACTAGTTAATTATAAATACAAACAAAAAGATAATAATTAAACTACTGAAGCGTGTAGAGGTAACAAACAAACACAGACATTTTCTTTTCCGTCCTTGCTTGTTTCCCATTTTTATAATATTATGTACACAAGATGAATAATAAAAAATAAACAAAAAAGCGTCTGTGCACTAATCACTGATTCACTCCACTAAATTACATAAAAGCGTCAATATCGCGGTAACGTATCATTTACTCAAACTAAAGAGGTAAGACAACAAAATAATACGACCGAGCGCGGTCGGTCGGTATTTAGTTGCACACTAGAAGAATCAAAATACAAAACGGGCGGGAAGCATGCGCGCGGTGCTCGGTACCGCCGCCGCCGCGCGCCCGCCTCTTGCGGCCTCTCGCGACATGCTATAGGTACACGTGTCTCGTGACGTCAGATTCGTCAGAGAGATTGATTCTTCGAAGAGAGAGATGGTTTGTAGCGCCTACCAAAATAAAACAGCAACAGACGTAACGCAGAAAAGAGGTTTTCAGCAGGCACTATCAGAAATTTTCATCAAACTATCCGTACTTATCTGCTAATAGAATAAACAAAACGTACAATAAAAGGTCTAAGCCTTAAATGTATCTGCATCAAAGTTAGCATCTATAAAATTGCGCCTTTCCTATAATTTTTTTGATATCAAGATTACGGGTTAAAAATAATTTGGCCATATTCTATTTCATAATTTCAAGAAACGAAAAGCGTTTGAAACTATTTTTTCTCCAAGCATAATAATTCAGGATATGTATTATAGTATTCATTAATTTCAAACTTCCACATGATGTATAACGTCACAAAAAGATTGACAAAAACACATCGATTGCCTTATTTCACAAGACTTGCCCGTTAATATCTGAAAGATTGCATTAGCGTGTTAGTTTTTTTTTTATGGATAACAGGCTAGATGTTTGACCACAGCTCACCTGATATTAAGTGAAGGTGGTCGAAGATGGTAAAGCACACGTAGCCTGGAATGGAACTGGCTCTCAAGTGAGGCTGCCGGAACACACCGTTAGATGCTTGGCGGCAGATTTTCAACTTGAGGGTGGTTGCTAGGCAGCCGACTACCACCATGCTATGGTTTCCTCATGATGTTTTCCTTCACCGGCAGCTCAAGCTCATTGTTGGGGTTTGAACCCACGCCCTTCGGCATGCAAACCTACCGCGCTAACCACTGAGCTATCATCGCTACAACGCTACACAGTTAGTAATAGCGATGTGTTTTGACATCTATTGAGGGCTAGAAACGCCACTATTCGTTGGTTCGTTCGGTAATTCCTCAACCTCGACCGTCTCTTCAAGTCTGAGAAGTCGGTATACATTCTGAGGCTCGATGTATAACCGCGTACCCGCTTCCATTCGGGATGCCGCCTTCCACTACGGCTTTTAAAACTAAGCTAAGATCTGCTTGTCAATAATTATAACTAAAACGATTTATTAAGTAATGTTTGGCGCTAAATGGCCTTATAAAATGTTTGTAGCGTTCGTGATTTGAATGATGAAGGTTGATATTAGAAAAGACGTTTACGAGTTTTCTCTTTCTAGTTCGTTTTTGAACTTTTTTTTTTATAATATCCCGCCTGATGTTAAGCGAAGATGCGGTCTACGGTGGAGCACGCTCGCCTAGAAGAAACCAATTCACTCGCGACTTGAAGGAACCCAGACTATATTCATTGGGGAACACCCACTCGGGCAGCAGATTCCAATGTCTAGCGATACGTACGAACAGATTTCGTGTTGAAAGCAAGTTCGGTTTTTGCTGTGTACCTACTAAACTGTGAAGTTAGTAGCGGATTAAATTAAACTTCTTTAGAAATGTTCTTAGAAATATTTAGCTTTTATTGTTGGTAGATCTCCTTAGCAGGAGGTCATCTAGGTAGGTACCACCGCAGTACCAGATATTCTGCCGCCAAGCAGTAGTGTGTAAACATTACTGTGTTCCGGTTTGAAGGGTAGAAGGGTAGGGTTTGTGTGCAGCTAGCGAAATTACTGGGCTGTTGAGACTAACCATCGAAAGTCTCAAAGTAATGAGCACCAAAGCAGTGATGCCCTGGACTTGGTTTTGTTACTCAAAGTTCTGTGTATCGCTGCAATGGTCATGGACAGGCGTTATCTCTTACCATCAGGAGAACATCTCATTCGTCTCATTATTTTTCACATAAAAAATAAATAAATAAATGTTTGTTATTTACACTAACATAATAACTGAAACTTTATGAGTTATTGTGTGCATAGTTGTTTTCTCTCCTATCAGTCTACATCTCGTTTCTATAGTTTGGGGCGAGCGCTCGAAGAGTCAGCACATCCTGAGGATGTCTCGTGTAGAGGCGGCAAGTGGTTACTGCAGCTAGAATAGGATATTAAGACTTGTGATTATTTTAATTACTTTTTTGTTTAATTTGTTTTAGTTTTAAGTTCATGTCAAATTTAGTTTTAGATATTAAGTAAAGTTTCGGATAAGTTTTTAGTTATTAAATTATTGTAAAATTAGTTAAATTTAGCTAGAGTATCCGAGATAATTAATTATAAGTATTGAGTAAAACAAAAATTATAATAACGCTTTTGTATAATTAGAAAAATTCAATGTTTTGTAATTAATTCACCAAAATTAAATTGCATCTATGCGAAACCGAGGCGGGTAGTGGGTAGCTATATTCGATTAACAAAAGCGCGTTTTAATAAGCCTTTACTACTTTCAGCTTATTTCAGGGGTAAGTGCCGTTTTAAGTACAATTAAGAATGTCGCCTTTGTTGCGCATATTTTAAAACGATAAAATCACGATGCATGTTCTTGACCGACACTAAAGGGGACTTTTTAAAATTCATTTATAGTTCCCTTTGGCTCGCATTTTTATTTTGTTTTGAGTTTAAACTAGGTAGCCATTAAAAATAAAACAGTAAATGAGGTTAAATTACCGTATAAATAAGTTATTTATAAAATAATATAATAATAATAATTTGGCAGCGGGACTGGCCGTTGGACGCCATTATCTTTGTCAGATACCTTGTGAACGTATTGTGGGAAATTGGGGAAAAGGAGGTAGCACTCTTAAGTTTCATCATCATCATCATCATCATTTCAGCTGTAGGATGTCCACTGCTGGAATTAGGCCTCCCCCAATGACTTCCACAAAGATCGGTTGGAATTGGCTCGCATCCAACGCGTTCCTGCGGTCTTTATAAGGTCGTCCACCTTGTAGTGGACGTCCTACGCTGCGCTTGCCGGTCCGTGGTCTTCACTCTAGAACTTTGCAGCCCCATCAGCGATCAGTTCTGCGTGCTATGTGCCCTTAAGTTTAGCACACTGATTTTAATGTTGAATTAAGTACAATCAAATACCAATCTAGCAAGGTAACAATGATGTTGTATTTTATTGGAACAGTGCGTTCAGTTGGCCTAAGGGACACGGAGTCGGTTTTTTAATCGTAAATTTTGTACTATCTAAGGCAGCGTCTTAAGCAACCATATCATTGCTTAACATCAGGTGAGTTGGTAGTCAAACACGAACTTACACGAGTTAAAAAATAAAGTAGCTACATTTTATCTAGTAGATAAAAAAAACTCTTGAAGTAGAAAAGTGGCACTTATATCGTAATAGCCCTATTTAAAAGTCGTATCAACACCATTACACTTTCAAAACTTCAGACGTGTCCCGTCAAAGTTACCAAACGCAAATATTTCGGCTTTTACACCTTTTATGCGGCAAACGAATTTTTTTTACTACCGAAACTGTGGCACCCGTCCAAAATATACAACAACCTAATCGTCTCTCCTCACGTTTCTAAATTTTCACACTAAACTGTGCTTTATTGGGTTGTAATAAATGTTGTAGTCGTTTTGTGAGTGTTAGATTTGTGCTTGTCGTGACAGTATTGTTTGGGAAAATGATGGCAATAAAATATAGAGGAAGGCCTTTAGAACTATCCAGTCGGGCGCTTTCAGCCGTGGAACGTAGAAATAACTTGATTTCTCCCCTTTCGGTGCGCAGGGAAGCGTGATCACTTTTGTTAGAGCTTAAATGATTTAACTCGTGTTTACACATCATGTTATTGAGGAGCTAAATTCTTGTTTTTGACGGCGTTAGTTTTTTTTTTTACTGTCAAGGTGTTTGACTGATTTATGGTTAGAGATCTACTGGAAAAAAAATGTTTGAATATTCAACGTAGGTAAGTAGGTACATATTTCGTTTATTTTCGCTTAACAGTCGTTCCAGTTACAACAGTGATGAGGATTTAAATTTAACTAATTTGACAACAACGTATTAATTAAAAAACTAATCTTACTTAATATCTAGACCTAATTTGACATAAACTTTAAAAATATAATTTAACAAAAATCTAATTAAAATAATCACAAGTCTTCAAATCGCACATAATTTAGAAAAGACAGACAGAGGTGCGCTTGGTAGGATTCGAACCCAGGACCACCAGATGTAATGAAATGGATTAATAAAATAAATATCGTAAGACATTACACAGTGCCATTTAGCCCCAAACTAAGCAAAGCTTGTAATGTGGGAACCAGATAGCTGCTAAAAAACTTACATACTTTTTATTCTGAATAATATTTTTTAAGAAAATTTCTTTCTAATGTAGGTAGAAAACGTAAACCGCTACTTATGTTAAATATCAGTTTTTCAACAAAAAAATCCCTTCCTTGTTCCATAAAGCTAGGGACACACGAGGTATTAATAAAGAGTTGGGCCGTCGTCCCTTTGTGTACAAAACTCTTCATTAGAGAGATCATAGCATTGTTGTGGGCGATCCTTTTGTGGACGAATCGAGGCTTTTTTCAGATTTGTGGAGCAAGTAACGAGATGATGGAGGTTATGTACTTTTTTCTATCGTTAACAGGCTAGGTGTTTGACCACAGCTCTACTGATGTTAAGTGACGGTGTGGTCAAAGGTGGTAAAGCACACCTAGCCTGGAATGGAAAAACAAAAATGTCATCTTAATTTGGTCGTGTTATAGGCGGCTAGATTTGATTGCCAAGTTTACACTGGTCTTTTTTACAAGACTGCCCAAAAATCTAGTGTCATTTTTTCAGGGTTCATGTATGTATGTATTTACATATATACATACAATACTAACATGAACCCTGAAAACTTTTACAAGTACTGAAATGTTATGGTTATTTTCAATAAATTTCTTGTTTTATTTTTTCAATTTTACTTTTCAAAATCGAATCAAATAAATCTTCTACAACTTAAATTTAATTACACAACTCGATTGTTAAATGATCGAAGATTTTGTTACGTGAGTGAGGACTTCTCTACATCACTACATAGTATAAAACAAAGTCGCTATTTTTGTCTGTTTGTTTGTCTGTATGCTTAAATCTTTAAAATTACGCAACGGATTTTGATGCGGTTTTTTGTAATAGGTAGAGCGATTCAAGAGGAAGGTTTTTATGTATAATAACATCTATTAAATAATGGAGAAATACTGTTATTTTCAGGGTTTCTAATGTGGTGTCGTAAATTCTTACATTTCTTGCCGCTTACATTGCGTACGCAGGCTTAACCTTACAGGATTATAAAAATAATGTACTAAGTATTGTATACCTTGAAAAGGTCTACAGAAAAGTCCGCGATGGTATATGTCTATCTCTTATCGATATCCCACAAAACCATTTTTTGTCATTTACTTTTTACGGCAAATAATAGCTAATTTTCGAAGCGATTTTAAGCACTACAGCATTATTCCTTATTTAATTAAATACCATAAATAGATTGTTGATTTAACATAGATTTATATGGCCTTTTACAGCACATAATTTCTTTGAATATTTTCGAAGATATTACAGATTTAAAAATACATTGCGTAGCGTTTGCGGCGGTACCTATCGGCCGGCAGCCGCCAACCGCAGCGCGACGCGATATGAAAAGAAGGCATACATATACATATAGGTATATGAGGCAGGTAAAGACTATGTAAATATTGACTATCAAAAAGTGATGTGGTGCATCCTATTTTGATAAATAAACATATTGATTTTTTTCGAATTTTGCACCCGTGCGAAGCCGGGGCGGGTCGCTAGTAATAGTATAAAACAAAGTCACTTCCCGCCGTCTGTACGCTTCAATCTTTTAAACTACGCAACGGATTTTAATGCGGTTTCTACCAATAGACAGAGTGATTCAATAGAAAAGTTTATATGTATGTTTACATGCATATGCTCTACAATAGTATCTTCATTGCATCTGTGGAAATAAAAATCTTACATGCATATACATGTATGTAGGTATACCTATATATGTAAGATTTTTATTTCCACCATAACTTTTGAAAGGTCTGAACAGATTTGGAGATTTGGATGTACGGGATAGTGTTCGAATCCCTACCTCATATTAAGTGACACTGACTATACACTTTTGGAAAAACAAAAAACATTTTTTAGCAGGTGCCCGTTTCCTTATTACATCACTTTAATTCGTGTGAAATCTCCCCAAATATCTCACTGGAGGCCTTTCAACCAAACAATAGAAAACGATACAATCTCAAGACTTGAATCCATACAATAACGTAGAGAGTCCAACATTATAGATACATCCAATGTTTATATTGTCTCGCTGATGGAAAAGTTTAAGGGGCGACTGTTACTGCCACATTTCAGTCTTATACTGCTTGTTATACAGGTATAAGAAATCGAGATAGATCTAGTTCTATTGCAGATCTTACTTAAGGTCCTACATTTTATCGTCGTTTATAGTTAATCAATGTACAAGATGTTCTGTCAACTTCTTGCGCGCGTAAGCCATTGAGTAACAAGACCCCGTCAAACGATGAAAAAAAAACCTGCGACGTGCGAGTTGGACTCGTGCACAAAAGGTTCCGTACCATTATCTATAAAAAATCATGGCTGTTGTATGGGAGCCTCCCTTAAATATTAATTTTATTTTAATTATTTGTTTTTGATGTGAATATACACCTAAATATTTCAAGTCTACCTGTTGCCGTTATCAATATCGAGCAAAAACGAACAAAAAAATCACGTTTGTTGTATGGGAGGGGAATATTTATTTTTGTATTTGTTGTTATAGCGGCAACAGAAATAGATCATCTGTGAAAATTTCAACGGTCTAACTATCACAGTTCATGATATACAGCCTGGTGACAGACGACAGACGGACGGACAGCGAAGTCCTAGAAATGGGGTCCAGTTTTACCCTCTGGGTACGGAACCCTAAGAACAAGAACAATTACCTACAAGAAAAATTACACAAGTCTTATATTACCCAATTTACTGTTACTAAGTCATATAAATGTTACTTTATAGCTTTGCAGTAAAATCACATATTTTAACGGCTAAGTTCACGAACAAGAATAAAGCAAAAGAACTCCCAAATAAAAACGAGGACAGAAATCTCGTAATTCAGAACTTGCCGTAAATATATGGAGAATTCTTCTTTACGGTGTCGCAAGGATGCGAAGGGGGTTAAGTGGGGTAAAGCAGATTACGTATATGTATTTTATAAATGACAAAGTTGGAAGGAAAAATATTGTATGCATACATTACTACGGAGGTAGTTGAAAATAACAAAAGGCTTATAAGAGTAACAGCAAATCCAAAAATGCTAAAAATTTTAAAACGTTATTAAATTTAACTGAACTATTAGCTAAATTGAATTTAAATTAAGTATACATTTATGAATTAAGATAAAAACGTTGTAATCGAAATAATTGTTAAAACAATAATAATAACAACAGAAACAAAGATACTCATGCTTTCGATAGAGTATGTCCAAAACTTAATTTAAAATCACGCAAGCGGCCTGAAAAAACATCGATTTCCAAATGCCTTCACATAATGTATTATGCATATGAACTTTTCTCTTGAATAACTCTGTCTATTTATGGAAACCGCATTAAAATTCGTTGCGTAGTTTAAAAGATCTAAGCGTACAGACGGCGGGAAGTGACTATGTAGAGAAGTCCTCACTCACGTAACAAACTCTTCGATCCCTTAATAATCGAGTTGTGTAATTAAATTTAAGATGTAGAAAATTTCTTTGATTCGATTTTGGTTTACACCAAAAGTTTTCGTACTAGACTATAATATGAGTACGCATCAACATATTATCTCTGTCCAACGCATACATTTTGTAACAAAGCAATATTTCACGCCACAGACCTACCAATTTAAGCCATGACAGCTGCGACTTTTTAAAATTTCACAAAGTTCCATTACAACAGGTCCCAAATAAAACATATGGGCCCAACGGATACGGGGGAATAGAAACGTCGCTAAAAAATATGGCGTTACAGGAAAGGAATACAAATACGTATAAAAACGAACGCACAGCGGCGCTCCCGGGCGAGAAAATGAGGAAAACCATATTCTTGTAGCCCCAATACGCCATGGTAGGGTTGATGCATGATGCTTGCTAAAATAGGCGCGTTCTTGGCATTGGAGGTATCCTGGTGAATTGAGACAATGTGCCTTGTACGATATAAAACTCATTGCTTTCACAAAGAACAATGCAAACGATGGAAAAGTGGTAACATTTTTTTTTACAGTGAAGTTTCTCACTTTTGCCAGTAGCAATGATTACTAATGTTATGGATTTAAAATTTAAAATAAGAAATAACTACTTGAATCGTCACAAATTTCCAAAAATTTTTGCATAATTATGTAAATATATTTTGTTTATGTAATACATCTTTATATGAGCGACTTTGGTCCAGTGCTTGTAAAGATTTAAGTGATTTCATTTAACTCGGGCTAGCTGGTTTTATGTAAGCCTTGCGCCTGTTGTCAAAAATTTTGTTCTTGTAACAACCCCAATGCAGCAAAAGCTGACTACAACGTCGCGTAAGGGCCGAAAGGGGTTTTTTATCTTGTCATGGACAAAAGAACGAATTTAACTCATTAAAAAAAGATATAGGACTTTTCACACATCTCCGTTTAGCTCTAACACTAAACAGAGCTTGTACTATGGGAACCAGATAACTGATACAATACATATACATTTTTATTTGTAAATACATTTAATACATACAGAACACCCAGACGCAGAACAAACGTTTACCGTCACACAAATGTTTTTTTTGTTTAAAATACCATAACTTAACATCAGGTGAAACATGGTCAAACACAACCTGTCACGCATTGCGGCATATTAACGTTTTAAATTATTTATTGAAACACAACATTTTGAATTTCAATGTTGTTATAAAAGAGACGTAAATGTAAATATTTTTTATCAATTTTGACAATAACTGATTTAACGTACAGAATTAGCCTGAAAACAAACAAACCATACTTTACATGTATAACCTAAATAAGTACGTATTCAATCAGTCTGAAATAACACAGATTCAATTACTTCCGCCTACGAAACTCTGAGACGTATGAGCAAAGGGTGGCAAGGTCTGCATTTTGTTAGATTCGCAACAGATTAACAGAGTCTGGTGTATGTAAGACATGTCATGTGTAACTAACCTTACAAAGTAATTTTATTTCTTATTACTTTCAAACTGAAATCTGGCATTCAGAGACGTAGAGTGTAAACTAGCTCTCGTATACTAATTTGACAGCCCTATTGGCTCATACGCAGTATTAAGAGCTGTAGAACGTGGTTTCTATTCCCCCCAGGACAATTTTTTTGCTATAAATAAAATAATTAATAAATATCGTAGGGCATTACACTCAGCGCCATCTGAGCTTGTACTATGGAAGTCAGATAACTAATAGAATACATAGATACTTTTTTGTTGTTAATACATACTTACGTATAATACACTAGCCGGCCGTCCCGACTTCGCACGGGAAAACAAAACTCGATTAACAATATAAATATAGTCTATGTCACGCAGTGATAATGTAGTATTCTAATGATGAAAGAATTATTCAAATCGGTCTAGTAGTTCGGAGCCTATTCAATACAAACAAAAAATACGTGCTACGATTTTTAGTAATTTTTTTACTAGCTGAATTAGTATCTACTAAGTAGTAAATTTTCTAGTAGACACGTAATCCCTTCAAAACGGAGCTACTCATTGCATTTATTGTATCCTCAACTTAAACAATGGTATGAGAGCTTACAGCGTGTTCCGCCTGTCGCGCTGTCATGTTCCGACTACCCTCAAAATCTGCTTCATACCGAGTCGACTCCGGAACGTAGAGAAAAAGGTGGGAACGACTTTGTTGTAACGGCCAGTGTTATCTACTAAGTCGTGTAATACCAGTTACAATTGTATCCCGAAGAAAAGCTAGTGAAAGCGAGGATCAGCTGGTTCAAGAAAGCTGGTTAAGCTATCAGAAAGGCTAGGCAATACAGGTATTTCAAATTTCATGCTGCTACAACAGCGTGTTGTAGTAGGTAATAATCATTTTTACGGTTTATTATGGAAACTGACGTAGTATTTGACACGTTTTGATTATACAGAATTAGTCACTTGGTCGGATAATCTGATTATAGTTTCGGATACATTCGATGACTTTTAGCAAGAAGACAAAGATCGTAAAGTAAATGCGTCGTATTTTAGCTGTTTCGTTTTGATTCGCACTGCGGGCCGAAACAAATCTTTCGCATTTATTTATATAATCCAGGCCATTGTCTATCTCAGCATAGAAAGAGCTATGCTTGGCATTTCTCTGAGAAATCAAATCCGAAACTAAGTAATTCGCCAGTGAACTAAAGACAGCATATTAGCAAGCTAAAGTGCCAATTGCTATCCGAGTAAAGTAGTTCCCCGGTAATTACAATTTGTATGCTTTTTTTTGAAGACTCCTAGCTTGCACTGAAACTGGTCAAGTGAGGCTGCTGGAACATATCCTTAGATGCTTGGCGGCAGATTTTCAATTACACCACGCTATGATTTGTCACGATTACGTCACGATGTTTTCCTTCACCAGCAGCTCAAGCTCACTGTTGGAAGCCCTTAGGCGTGCAAACCGATCGCGCTTACTACTGAGCTATCATCGCTACTAAATCGATACTGTTTCTTTTAGGCAAGCGTGCTCCATCGTAGACTGCAGGCGAGTTGGCCGTCAAACACAAGCCTATTAAATAATAAAAAAAATCGAATACCAAGAAACGTCTCAATTTGTTACCAGTGGTAAAAAGATCAGGAAAGTTAATGAGGCCGAGCATATCAAAGCATTGAGAAATAACACAAAATCTAATTGGACAGTGAAAATTCTTTGCATAGCACACACACGACATACGGCATATACTGACACACGTTGAAGAAATCAAACTTAGTGAGAAACCCGCCCCGTTTCCTTCCCGGCACGGACATACAAAAACAGTACATGTAACTTTTCAGTAATAAACAGTAGGCAGGCGGGTTCCCGGAACGCCGAGTCGAAAGCGCGCGTTACTGGAACTGTTACTTGAATGCCACTTCAACTGTCTTGCCTTGATCGTTACCGTTTCGTGTAATTTCGTTTGTTTTAGACTGCGGAGGGTCTTGTTATGATATTATGAGTATAGTTGAAAGGATTTTCAAATTGAAAGGGTTGAGAACACTTGGGAGTATAAATTCTTTGTCTATTAAAATTTAAACCCACAGACAGTCACAGACGTAGTAATTTAAATTCATATTAAAGTGCAGCGATAAAAATATTTATTATAGAAAGCTACTTTGAACGGAATCTATGATATGTTACATACATTACGTATTTTGTTTAAATTTCATTTTAATTCAGTAGGCTAAGCGTTTGCACTCGTCGTTTTATCTTTCTATACTATAATTTATAAATAAATATTCAATAAAATAAATTATGGTACCTATAGATTCATAACGGCATAAAAATGAATACAATTGTTTTTATCGATAACACCAAAGTTAATTCAAATTCCGTAAACACAAACGTTCTTTCCGTAAACATAAATTGTCAAAAACAATGATTACATGTCATTGAAAAAAAAAACACAAAAATGCCAGTATAAAAATATTGTTAATATAATAAAATGTCAAAAAAGGTTTTAGAGAACTAATTTTTTAGTATAAAATACTCGTCGATATAATAATACAAGGTCTCTAGCAGCCAAGATCTGGCTTCTGAAGACTTGATTTCAAATATCTCTAAATCTATAATTATGATAGAGCAATGGCTGTGATAGATTTTAGTGTTATTTTATGTTACAGGTACTTAGTCAAAGGTTTTCCTTAGTGAAAATAACGTATGTGCTCGCGATGCGTATACCCTTCGAGTATGTACACTTGCAAAGTTCGTGGTAATGAGTACCTTGAAAAACCGTCTCATGTTTTCAGTCCTATAAAAAATATTGATACACGAGAGTGGTGGCTTATAAACTACTCAAAAAAATATTTTTACAAATGATGGAGTTCTGAGCTTTTATTTTAGTTAATGAGTCGAACAATGCGCTCTCCTGATGGTAAGAGATAACGCATGGCCATAACCATTGCAGCAATACATAGAACTTTGAGTAGCAAAACAAAGTTTCGGGGCATCGCTGCTTTGGCCCACATTACTAGTAGCAAGTATAAAACAATATAACCAAATTGTACTCCACTTCCTTGTTAAATTCGTTTAAAAATTAACCCAAATTATTGGTATTCAACTTTACATTGCCATCACAATGAAACTATTTTCTTAACTTTTAAAAATTTTATCGATTTTTTTAACCCTAAAATACACACACTTAACTTTCTGTTACAAAATGTGTCACGGGCTTCTGCGGCCCCTGAGTACGTTGTTATTTCGACGTGAATTTGCATAATGATATTTTTGTCACACAACTTGCGGTCCAGATTTACTGGAACCTCGCGGGATACTGGAAGCAGGAAAGTCAGCGGGAGCCTTAACTTAGTTTAGATACACGTATTTTCTTGTTGAAGTATTCATATGTAAATGACATAAAAATCCTAATTCTAAGGTTGACTAAATTTATTTCTTTGACAAAACGATTAAAAAATATATTTTGGTTGTTTTCATAAAAAAATGTTTACTTGAACATACTTGTAGTAAATTTATTAAACAAAATAAAATATCTTAAACTAATACTATTTACAAATTTATACAAAAAACTTAATGAAAAAACATGTTTTTGTCTTTCTTTTTTTTACAACATAATTATGTTTGTGACTTTGATTGATTTATTGATTTAACTTTTTACTGTACACACTAAAATTTCTTTTATTTATTTTAATATATTGGCCTTAAAACATATTCAGTTACACTGAGCAAGTCACAACAACATAATTACAAAAAAGTATACAACAATAACGAAATAATTATAATTTTTTTTCTCTTGGATTATAAGATTTTATTGCTAGATATAAAACAATGATGTTGTCTTAAAACGTACATTTATCCGAGGTAAAATCCGTGTACAATGCGTTAAATACATTTCAGTATATTGTAGAGATGTTTATCTCTGTCGCTTTTGCTTGGCTGCAATTCTCTATTGTAAGTTAAGTACAAGAGTGTTATCGAGCGACACGAAGATGGGGCATTGAATAAGTATTGAACGAGAATCACATCTGTTGCCCTGGGGCGCAAATCGCCGACGATGTGTTTGCGGCAAGATGCTGCATGGAAGAATATTGCGCTTTGTATTTTTTTCACGATGACTCAACTTATTCGATACACATCTATAGATCTAAATTCATAAATGGATCCAAACCTAAATATAGACTGCACTTAAATGTTTAATGAAAAAAAAGCAAGTGGGCTATTCTAAGACCGGCGATATATTATACGGCACTCATCCTCAATTACTTATGAGTGCTTAAAACAATAACACTTTTTTTTAATGGTTGACAGGCTAGTTGTTTGACCACAGCTCACTTGATGTTAAGTGAAGGTGTGGTCGAAGATGGTAAAGTACCTAGCTTGGAATGGAACTGGCTCTCAAGTGAAGCTGCCGGAACACACCGTTAGATGCTTGGCGGCGATGCAGAAAATGCAAGGTTTTCACAGTTTTTAATAATTACTTTCGTAGATACTTTTGTTTCGATCATATGGGGTTGAACCTGGGCGTCAATCCGAGCGATAGTCCTCGAAAATTTCACGTCCAATTTCTGTCAGTTTATGAGTTTACATTAGATTTGCTAAATAGCTGATCGAGATTTTCATTTCACAACTACAGCGAAACTATTTGAGCAATGAACTGTTGAGCCGCGGTAGTTTCACAATATTAATAAAGCATTTTATGAGTCGCGAAACAAACCGCCTGTAAATATTGGAACGAGCGGGTATTTTGGACCGCAATTGGTTTTGCAGGGTTGAATGTAAAATGCGCCATTGTTTGTAATGCACGGCTCGGGATGAATTGATGGACAATGTGGGCATGGCGTAATTAAATTGTGTTTGTGCGTGGATTATTGTAGCTAGTGTTAGCTGGGGTTAACGTTTACGGAACACTTGAATTATCAACATTGCTGGAAGGACCTTTCCTTGAAATTATATTATGAAAGTTTGGATGGAATCAGTAAATCAGTAATATTTATTGGCCATAAATAACAATAATGTTAAAGGCAAGTCACGTGTACAAAAAAAAACCTTACGATTGCACTTTAATGAATGAAGCTATATACGAGTACTTAACCCAATCTAACAACAACAACATCGAACATACTACAGCGGAGGCTCCGTTTATGTGTTACACATAAATGAGGATTCCGAGAACTCATTGACATATATTCACTTGGATCGATGTTTGTTACTCTTTCACGCAAAAACTACTGAAAGGATTTGGATGAAATTTGGTATGAAGGTAGCTGAAACCTTGGATTAACACATAGGCTACTTTTCATCCTGAAAATATGTAGCGGGTAGTACCGCGGGGCGCAGCTAGTATAATCATATTGATAAATGATAAAGTGTGTTTGTATGTGTGTTAATTCTTCACGCTCAAAGTTGCAGTACCCTTAAAACTCAAAGTATAAAAGTCCACAACAGCTTGGCGGCAGAATATCTGGTACCTTGATGACCTCCAACTTTGTATATTTTTTTTAATTGTGTGGTTTTATCACAGATTAAATAATAATTTAATTCCATAGCTTCAAGAGCTGTGGGGCGTGGGTTCGATTCCCACCCAGGACAAGCATTTTGTGATATAAAACAAATGTTTGTTCTGTGTCTGGGTGTACTGTATGTATTATAAGTATGTATTTACAAAAAAAAAAAATTATTTAAGTATTTTATCAGTTATCTGACTTCCATAGTACAAGCTTTGCTTAGTTTGGGGTCAGATGGCGCTGTGTGTACTGTCCTACGATATTTATTATTTATTATTTATTATTATAGTTTTTTAAATAAAATCGTAGAACTATAAACTCGATCAGACGATATGCTCAGTAGGTATGGCTTACTGCTTAGGTTTCAGGATGTGTGCTCCGGATTTAGGTTCTAGATTAGTACTTATGGCTGTATATACCTGGCTGTGTCTCAGCTAAATCTGTGACACAGTTTATTCACAGTAAAACCTTAAATATTTTTCATGCAATTGTAAGCACGATAAATCAAATGATTAGGCAGCAATAGTGATGAAATTAAGCGTTATTTTTTAGGGTCAAAAATAAACAATTCTTTGATTGATATTTGTTTTTTTAGAGTGACTACTTCTTTAGCCGCGTGGAGCGATTTTTGGGTGGAAGCAAAACTTATGGGTTTGGCGTCTGATATACTGAATGTGACGTGTTTTAAGTTTTCATTTTCAATTTTTTATGGTTAGGCAAGGTGTTTAACCACAGCTCACCTGATGTCTAACCTCATCTAGCCATTTTTTTCCCAGAGAAAATCCTTTGTGGATACCACCCGACCACGGGGGTGGCAGGCGGTTATGTGGGACTCTCCGTCAAGAATGACGGCATACCCACTAAAAACCCTGGGGTGTTCCGTCTCCGCGCCTTGAACCGGGGTAGCGGGTACGCTTGCGCATTCGTCCACTACCAACCTCATCTAGCCTAGCCTAACAAAAATGGGTCTCAAGTAAGCCCGAGCCCAGAACACACCGATAGGTGCTTGGTACAGAAATTATACGGCACCAAATTCGTTACGTAATAACAATATCTGACTTCCATCACAGAAGCTCTGCTTAGTTTGGGGTCAGATGGCACTGTGTGTAATGTCCTACTATATTTATTTATATAATTAGTAATATTTTTTCTTAGATTGCTTTGTCGCTTCAATCACAATGTAAATAAATATTATCACGTGTAATTTTTTTGTAACGGAAACTATTTATTTGAAAATTAAAATTTAAAAAATATGTATTTGGATTGCGTTTAATCACCATTTTATTTGATGTTAAGCGAAAGTGCAGTCTACGATGGCACCAAGCTTGCTTCGTCGTAGACCGCATTCAAGAAGATACTGATTGACTCTAAGCTGAAAGCCACCCAGTACTCGGGCAACGCTCTCCATTATTTGACAAGAAAAAAGTAGAATGAAACCATTTTGTTCTAGTGTGGATTTTAATTTAAAAATGTACCTACTATTTCTTACCTACTGCATCCCCCACCTGTGTCAACGGTTTCTGGTTTACGTGCCCGTATGCAGACGGGCTGACTCATCGTATTTGGGATGTATTTTGCGTCCTTGCATTTAGTCTGGGAGTTGTGAATACTACGATGTGGAAGTTTGTAATGATGATGGCTCAGTGGTTAGTGTGGTTCACACGCCGAAGGGCGTGGATTTAAACCCCATCAATGAGTTTGAGCTGCCGGTGAAGGAAATCATAGTGAGGAAACCGTAGCATGGTGGTAGGGTATTTTCTAGTACTCGGCTGGCTAGCTACCACCCTCAAGTTGACAATTTGCCGCCAAGCACCCAACGGCGTGTTCCGGCTGCCTTACTTGAGAGCAAGTTCCATTCTAGGCCAGGTGTGCTTTACCATCTTCGACCACACCGTCATTTAACATCAAGTGAGCTGTGGTCAAAATCTACCGGCAGCTCAAGCTCATTTCGGCATGTGAACCAGCCTCGCTATCCACAGAGGTAAGATCACTAAAAATCATCGCATCCTAAAAGAAAGTGGGTATGCGATTATAGATTCAATACAATTTGAGGATAAGGTGGTTGTTAGAAACGTTTCATCATTTATTGAGCCTCCAGTACTAAATTGCCATATCCTTTTTTTATCGATTAAATGCGTTTTTAAAATTAAACCAAACGCATTAAGCCGCGTCCACATTGTAACAGATTCAACAACGTCCCTTATCAGCGCGCAAATAGCAACGCTCGTCGCTCGGTGAATACGTTTTCAGCAAACACTGCATGCGTAATGCGCATGCAAATGTGTAGCGTTTAATGCAACTCGCGATAGTGTGGAGCTGACTTTAGTAGGCGCTTGGTGGTTGTTTAGTTGGTGACAATTTAGTTATACAACCCGGAGTGATTTGTGAGAGACAAGACTCTCACTGAAATGAGCAACTAATTTTAACTAATTTTTTTGACAGTTTATTAAAATAGATTTAGTTCAATACTAAACTACTATTTTCAAAATGTCTCTTTAATTTTTTTATTGTAAGTTAGTTACGTTTCTAATAAATATATATCGAACACTGACGGCCCTGTTGGTTCATTGGCAGAATGTCTGCTCCAGGGGTGGGTTCTATTCCCACCCAGGATAAACATTTTGTGGTATAAAAATGTTTGTTCTGTGTCTGGGTGTTCTGTATTTATTATAAGTATATGCCTAAAAAAGTATTTAGGTAATATATCAGTTATCTGACTTCCATAGTACAAGCTTTGCTTAGTTTGGGGTCAAATGGTGCAGTGTGTAATGTCAAAAAAATTAAAAAATTAAGTAAAACTTATATTATTATTACTTTTAAGTGGAGATTTCAATAATTATAAAATCTAAACCAAGCATTAGAATAAACTAACGCGTACGCTATCACAGTCGTAAACAACATTGCAAAGAACAAACATTTGCATGTTCCTTGCATGCCCCTCATAAACAGTTCGCTACGGGAGGAAATACTACTTGTTTGTTCTTTGGAACGTTTCTCGGTGCAATTATTGATCTATTAGGTATTTATCCTATCGTATCGACCTTGGGCGGCGCCCAAAGTCAGCAACTCGGCACATCTCGCTGACTATCCAAGGTTTGGGCATGTGGGTGCAGAGCGCGAGTAACTATGTTCTTCTAACCTATTTTAGTGTATGTGTTTTGATTTAACAGTTACAGTGGCGGATTTACAATTTTTCAAGGCATAGGCTACACAGTTTTTGCCGCCCTTGGCTCTACAATTGCCATCTCCTACATTATTTTTTGGATTGTTCTACTCTCGGAGTGTGCAATGACAAAAGAGAGAGGAAAGTCATTAGCAAAATTTGTTGCAGACTTCTATCTGTGAGACATCAGAAAACCGTAAAGCAAAAATCTTTTTGATTTCTATGAGGTAGCAAAAAAAATTCGGTCCCCAAATTTGCCGCCCCAAAAATCTGCCGTCCTAGGCTCAAGCCTACTCAGCCTGCTGGTAAATCCGCCACTAGACAGTTATAATGTATTTATTTTTGACAATTGAATTGTATACTTGACATCTACCTAAATGACATGTTATAAATATTTGATAGCACTAAAGAAACAGGTAATTTGCCATTCATATTTAATGTAGCAATTAGAGAGTAGGGATTACAAAATGTTTTTTGAAGATTAAAACAACACTAAACAAAAACGTTTTCCCAGAAAAGTTCCCAATACCACTAGGTATTTGGTAGGAGCACGATATTAATTTATCAGAGCGGGGGTGGTAGGTAATCTTGATAAAGCAGTCGGATAATCACGACAAATCGAGCTTTAAATTGTAACAATTGGATGCTTGGGTTTGAAGCTTTGTTTGCGTGCAAATTACATTTATCGACGATCTACGATAGCACGCTTTTTCTTTCGATATGGAGTTAAAGTTGGTGTAATCCAGCTTTAATACATAAATAAAATTTAGATATTAAAATGCAGGTATCCAAATATGACTAGCAATGATTAAATAAAAATAATCAACACCTATCTACTATTAAAGCAAACTGTAGATAGATAGATAGATATAAACTCTTTACCCTTTCTCTTTTTCTTTTGGAACTATATGTGCTTTTTACGATTTTATACACTGTTTTCTAGTTTACATTATTTACAAGGACTTCTCTAGTAATGTTTTGCATTTTTTAATCGGAAAACAAACTATTCTTTTAAGTATTATTTAATGTAATTTATAATTATAACCCTAATTAAAGAATGACTTAATTAACTTTCAAACAAATTCTCTAGTGACTTTTAAAAATTTAATTATAATTCAACTGATATGTATAGTTTTGAAATGTGATACAGATCTGAAAAATATTTATTTGTATTAAAATTTTTATTATTACATTTTATTTTGTGCGTTATGAAATAAATTTGATGTAATAGTTATGAATCAAACGAGACGCTCTCTTGTTCGTAAAAAATAACGCATGCCCATTGCCCATGATCATTGGAGCGATATACAGAACTTTGAGTAACAAAACAAAGTCTAGGGCGTCGCTGTTTTGGCGTTCATTGCTTTAATACCAAAAGTAAATTACTTAATATGCATTTCTGCATTTGTTCTCTAACAAATGCAGAAGCATTTCTGCATTTGTTAGAGATTTGACTTCCAACAAGTAAATTCAATTTATCAACAGCTATCTACTATTATGACAAGCTATCTGCGTCTTACGATTTTATATACTAGGTAGGGTACTTTATAGTACCACTACCATATGCTCATTTTTAATGTTTTAAGGTACATGCATAAAAAGCTAAGATGGCACACTGCAAGTACAAACAATTTTAAAAAAGAGATATAAATCTAAAAAGAAATCTAAATTACACTCGGTTATTTATATCAGCAGTAGTCGCAATCCCCCGTTGTCACACGACAGTCGCGCGACAAAGACAACACATTTGCATTCCCATTAGCGCAAGATGTCGCCCGCGGAAATGTCGCCCGTGACAACGTTGACAAACAGTCGACGAGACAAGTCGCGGTGTCTGTACGCTCCTTAATCGTGTACGGAACATCAATATTCAAATTTGCGACACAAATATCATGTTTGGCATGCTGAACATAGTTTTGTATAATCTTTTTTTTTTTATGGCTAGCAAGCCGAGTGTTTCACCACAGCTAACCTGATATTCTCATGTTTTTTTACACACAGCGCCATCTGACCCCAAACTAAGTAAAGCTTGAAGGTACTATGAAAGTCAGATAACTGATAGAATACTTTTTTGGAAATACTTACATAATTATAATACATACAGAACACCCAGACACAGAAGAAACGTTTGATTATAATGTATGTTTATCCTGGGCGGTAATCGAACCCACGCCCTACAACTCTTAAGGTAGATGTACTACTAATGTGCCAACAAGGCTGTCAAAGTAATAAGACGAATAATACGTTCTCTTGATGGTAAGAGATAACCTATGCCCACGACCATTGTAGCAATACACCGAATTTTGAGTGACAAAACAAATTAAAACCCTTAAAACCGGAACACAGTAATGTTTACGCACTACTGGTTGGCGGCAGAATATCTGGTACTGCGGTGGTACCTACCTCGACGACCTCCTACTAAGGAGATCTACCACCAAGTAAATTACTGACACGACTTTGGACTGACATGAATTTCAAATGACTTCTAAGAATAAAAAGAAAACATTGGCTTTTCTGTTTCAAAAATACTAACCGCATACAATCATTGCGTTGTATCTATGTATGCTATTGCACAAACATATTCATAAAGCAATACCGTTGAAACCAACTGTGAAAACAGTTTTCCGCGGTAGTGATTAAAAAGAGGAACGTGGTGTGGTTGGCGGCTCAGCAAATATACTCGCGCATATAGGTGTTGGTACGGGGTAAATTAATTTGGCGAAACATTGCTATGCATACTCTCTATCGGTCTCAAAATACATGAAATCGAACCCACATCTTTCAGCTTTCGAAACACGACTAAGTACTATCAAAATAGTCTGTTTTTTTCGATTAGTTCTTATAAACAATATAATATATTTTTACTATTATTGAAATAATTTCTACGTACATAATTCAGGTAAAATTGAACATATACCTTATTTCAAAGAGTTTGAATTCTTACTTCTGCCAAAGCAAAAACACCCGTAATAGACTTCGAATATCTTGATAGATATTTAAAAATTTGAATAATGGATTTTAGATTTGGATTTGGATTTTAGAACGTTTCGTATTTAAAGTTTTACCCCCAGAGCTCCAAAAAAAAGTTACGAGTTGAGAGTAAAAGTTTAAAAATAAACGCCCCGAGCGCACTGAGCGCCTCATTACGCCGTAATGACTCAGATGAGAGATAAAACTCACGGTAGAGATAACTATAAAGGCAGGGTCACACCGCAGGTGGCAAGACAAATGGCAAGGTAAGGCAGGCAAGGCAAGGCAAGGTACTAAATAAAGTCTTGTGGTAATTTTATAAATAACTGATACTTTTATTTTTTTGTAAATATGTACATACTTATTTTACATACAGAACATCCAGACACAGAACAAGCATTTATCGTCACATAAATGTTTATCCTGACGGAAATTCAGCTTCAGAATCAGACATTCTACCAAATGAGCTAACAAGGCAGGCAGATCAGGTCATCATCATCATCATTTCAGCCGTAGGAGGTCCACTGCTGGACATAGGCCTCCTCCATTGACTTCCATAAAGACCGGTTGGAAACGGCCCGCATCCAACGCGTTCCTGCGGTCTTTATTAGGTCGTCTGTTCACCTTGTTGGTGGACGTCCTACGCCAGATCAGGTCAGGTCAGGTGAATTTACTAGAGGCTTCTAGTGAATTTTGGAATTGAAAATTGTAAACCTATCTAGTCTTAATGGAGAACTGCCTCTTAAGTGATATTGCCGAAATATACTTTTAGTTACTTTGGCGGCAGATTTTAGAATTGAAGGTGGCAGCTAGCGAGTCAAAATTTGCAAAATTTTTAATTTTGCTTTTCGCTAAAAAAGGCTCATCGGCGGCAGTAAGTAAGACAAGGTAGCATTTACAGCAGTGTACTTATATGCCGCTTGCGGTGTAGTTCTAGCTTAACGTTGGAGGCCACGGTGCAGAGAGTTACAGCGATGTAGATACGTATAGGGCTAGAGATATGGTATAGGTAGAGTTTCCACGGAGAGCGTATTTTGTTTTATGGGTTGTGTAAATGAGGTATACACACGCGTTGTACTGATTTCCGGAATAAAAGTCGTCGCAACATACGATTTAGTTGCTTTCAAGTCATGTTCTATGCACCCACTATGCAGGGTTATAACGTGGGGTGTGACTATGCTGAAAAGGGGTCATTGCACTTATCATTAAGAATAACCTTTACTATGGTCGCAACTCTGATATTGCAAAAAATCTTTTTACAAAGAACGTTGACGCGTGATCAAATTGATGAAGTGGTTGTTTTTTTCCTATTACAGAGTTGTTTAAAAAAGTTGTACATAAAAGTTGTTCTTATTGTTGAGTTTTCCCTTTTCAGCTTATTTATAGGTACCTCAAGCGTATAATAACATATAATGCCTGTATATAAATATATGTGTCAGTAGAGATCCGTAGTTCGCTAACACAGTTTTCGTTCAGTAACTAAAATCATTTGAGAACAACAATATGTTTACAGAATATATGCGTATATATATGTAGATGTGCAAAATAAGGATGGTGGTAGGGTATTTTGTAGTAGTCGGCTGGCTAGCTACCACCCACTGCCGTCAAGCACCTAACGGTGCGTTCTAGCCTCACTTGAGAGTTCCATCCAGGCTAGGTGTGCTTTACCATTTTTGAGCACACCGTCACTCAGGTGAGCTGTAGTCAAACAGCAAACCTGTTAAATGAAAAAAATGCAACTCGCTGCGCAATGCAAACTTTTGACATGTTAACATGGCGCCCAAGACGCATAAACGCAGACCAACAATTGCATCGATAACGTAGTATCGATAATTTTCTGTTTTATTTACTCACAATACGGTTGATTTCAATTTTAACTGTTGTTTTGTTGAAATTAATACCTGAAAGAAAGAAAAACATAATTTTAATCGTCATTCATAAATAAATAAAACTTAGGTTTTTTGAAATTTGTAAGAATTTCATACCTCATTTAGGTAGACAATAATAATTACGAGTTCAAATTGACTTGTCAAACATTGTAGCAATGTTAGCTCTCATAGAATACAATCTCACATGATACTATAATGAAGACCGTAAACACACAATGAAGACAAATAAATAGCGTTAAATCACCCAATATACTTAACCAAGCACTTATCCCCCTCAATTATATTTACCAAACAAAGTTTATCCCTATTAACGTCAGTCGACCTAATTCCATAAAGGGGTATTTACACAAGCACGCAAAACGCGGAGTAAAATCAAAACTTCTATACGTTGTGTTCAATAGTAGTTCCAAAAAAGTTGCAATTTGCGTATGTGATGTTTAGACAATATTATTATAATTATACCTAAAACAGATCTGTCCAAAATACGGCCCGCGGCCTATATTTGTGCGGCCTGCCACATGTTTTTGATCTACCGCAAATATGGAAAATTATTTTTGACAATAATAGGTTTATTCGATTTTTTCAATGAAAACAATGTGTATAATGGTTTAAAACAAATAACCATTCTCCGTGTACACAAAAGAAAGTATTAGGTACTATCCGGGTCAGTGTCGAATGTAAGCTTTCTTAAAATTCAAGTATCTCTATTTTGGTAAGACCATATTTCATTTTGAATTTTATAATTGTAAAGATTGCACAAAACAACTTTTTTTTTACATCGGACTAGGCATGCTTTTGGCCACGATCTCACCTGGTGGAAAGTGACGATGTGGCCGAAGATGGAGCACGCTTGCCTAGAAAATATCTATTCACGTTCTTCTTGTTTGTTGGAAACACAGACGCTGGCAACGAGCTAGCAAACTTAATTCCACCTTGCCCATTCTACTATCGGACAGCCAGGAGCTTTAAAAAGCGTCACCGCTTCATGGTTGATGTTCCAAAAGCTCGAACTAAGCGGTTTGATTCCACCTTTTTCATGCGTACCGCTAGACATTGGAATCAGCTGCCCGAGTGGGTGTTCCCCAATGAATATAGTCTGGGTACCTTCAAGTCGCGAGTGAATCGGTTTCTTCTAGGCGAGCGTGCTCCACCGTAGACCGCATCTTCGCTTAACATCAGGCGGGATGGCGGTCAAACGCAAGCCTATCTACTATAAAAAAAAAAAAAAAAAAACTAACAAAGTAAAACAAACCAAAACCTAAAACCTTTTTACAAACTTTGCGTTTTCTATGTCTATCTCTGCCCGATCATGAAATCACCTTTACTGACTTACGGACCCCAATGTCGTGTTACCGAATAATTAATATTGTACTAGACTACTCATATATTACTTTATTGTTGAGTAACTCGTCTTATGTCTGAGTTAGAAGTTTGTTGGCCGTAGTTAGTTGTCGAGATAACTTTGAGACAGAAAAATAAGCAAATAACTATATGTCTCAAAATGTTGTCTTTTTAAATAAAAAAGATTTAGTTTATAATGGATTTGTAATCTGTAGTAGTCATAAAAATGATTGTCACCTAGTTTAAACAGAAATTTAATAACTGCACAACTGCTATCAATGATGCCCTGGTCTTTGTTTTGTTCTTCAAAGTTCTGTGTATCGCTGCGATGGTCATGGACAGGCGTTATCTCTTACCATCAGGAGAGCGTTTCGTTCGTCTCATTACTTTTTACATAAAAAAAACTTTAAGCCTTTACTGCTAATTAAATTTACTGTTACCATACAATGAATAGTAGCCCATCATTTTGCTAGGAGATATCTTTAGCAAGAGGTCTAGGTGTCATCGCAGTATTAAATATTTTACCATCAAGCAGCAGTGTGTAAGCACTACTATCTTTTCTTTTTAAGGGTACTAGCGATACTAATCATCGAGCGTCTCAAAATAATGTATGTCAAAGCGGCGATGCCCTAGACTTTTTAGGGTTCCGTACCCAAAGGGTAAAACGGGACCCTATTACTAAGACTCCGCTGTCCGTTTGATACCAGGCTGTATCTCATGAACCGTGATAATTACACAGTTGAAAATTTCACAGATGATGTATTTCTGTTGCCGCTATAACAACAAATACTAAGTAACTAAAAATATAATCTAGAGTGAATAGGTTTCTTCTAGGTAAGCGTGCTCCATCTTAGACCACACTACTGCTTAACATCAGGCAGAGTGTGGTCAAACGCGAACCTATTTTGAATAAAAAAATTAAAAAAAAAATAATATTAATAAATATAACCTAATTCACTGGAGGTACTATGCCAGCGGCCCAGAGCCTCGCTCCGGTACTTCAAGGAGCTGGGTTGGCTCGAGTAAACGATGGTAGGGGGAAATGCACAATACACCCCAAGCGGGACGTCAGTGCAGGCCCCCACTTCGAATAAGAATAAGAAATATTTAAGGGGGCTCCCATGTAACAAAAGTGATTTTTATATAGTTTTTATAGATAATGGTACGGAACTCTTCGTGTGCGCGTCCGACTCGCACTTGCCCGGTGGTTTTTTTGTAAATAAAAGTACTAACTACCGTTGTAGATATTTATTTAGATTTTAGATAATATTAAATTAATTTAGTTTTACCATATGTTTTTATTAATAAATATTAGATATACAGTCTAAAAACAAACAGCTGTTATAAATGTTCAACATCATTAAAATATCATAACTCCAAACTTTCGGTAGCAACTGTACGGCGCGTGCATGTAACTAAGTGACAATGGCGGCAAAAATTAACTACATAAATTTGCTAGCTGTGATTTATGTGTGTTTGTTGTTGTACTCAATAATTTCCAATACGCCGGGGGGAAGCACATTGTCGAATGAGCGTGTATTGAGGTAAAATTAACTGCTGAATTATTTTAGTGTAAAGCTAATGTAACAAGAGCAATGTTTGTGCTAAGTCGAAAAAAAAAAATTACACACCTACCAAAAAAAATCTCTCAAATCGTGATCTTATGATTATCATCATAATTCGCTTATCATAGTCCACTACTGGAATCTCTCAAAAACTCCTAGAGTGATATTCAGCCCGATATTTGGCGTAACACTTCTAAACACCGCAGTGTTTTTTTTTCTGTAAAAGTAATGAGACGGTCGATGCTCTCTCCTGATGGTAAGATAATATAACGCCATGTCCATGCCTATTGCAGCGGAACACAGAACTTTGAGTAGCTAAACAAAGCCCGGGGCATCGCTGCTTTGGCATTCATTACTTTGAGACTTTCGATGGTTAGTCTCAACAGCCATGTAATTTCGCTAGCTGCAGTACCCTTCAAACCGGAACACAGTAATGTTTATACACTACTGCTTGGCGGCAGAATATCTGGTACTGCGGTGGTACCTACCTAGATGACTTCTTGCTAAGGAAATCTACCACCAAGTTCGACGTTCTAGTGTTCGACGTATATCATAACTTCATTGGCATCAAAACGTCGTAACAACGTTTACTGATTCACGGTCTCCAGTCTAGAACACGTCTAACCCAGCGGTTATCGGTTTTGCGACAGATATGTCTACTGCCACTTCAGTTTGCTTAGCGTCGACACTGGGGCGCTTAGAATATAGTATAGGCTTGTAGTAGGAGTCTACTTAAAAGGGACAGATAACTATTACGATTAACAGCGTCGCTAAATTCCAAACTGGTGACAGCGTTCAGCTATGTTCTAGTTGCCAATATGTATGCCTAGCATGATTATTAATGAAGGTACTCTACAGTACACTCGTAAAATAGTGAAAAATTCTTAGTATTTTTATTTTTATTTTTTTTATTCAAAGTAGGGTCGCTTTTGACCACACTCTGCCTGATGTTAAACAGTAGTGTAGTCTAAGATAGAGCACGCTTACCTAGAAGAAACCTATTTACTCTAGATTTGAAGACGCCAATATTGTACCTAATAGGGAACACAGACTTCGGCAGAGAGTTCCACAACCTCGCTGTGCGATTGAAAAATGTGGAATCAAAACGCTTTGTGCGTACATGGGGAACATCCACCATGTACGTTTTGGTTGCGTTTGTCTGGCCGTCCGGTAGAAGAAAGGTGCAAGAGGAACCAAATTGTGTAGTTCAAGTGCACACTCTCCGAAATGTATCCGGTAGAAAACAGACAGGCTGGCAATACTACGACGATGCTCAAGGCCTTGAACCCGAGACTATAGCCGAGATATAGTATTCAATGGTATCGCCGTGCGAGTACCGGATTCATCTCGTTGAAGCGACGGGAACTCGTACAGTACCTATAACTGAGGACCCAAATGTAGATTTAAGGGAGTCATTTATATACGCATCATCAAACAAAATGATAGCCCTGTTGGTTCATTGGTAGTATGTTTGCTCCAAGAGCTGAAGGGCGTGGGTTTGATTCCCACACAGGACAAGCATTTTGTGTTATAAACAAATGTTTGCTTTGTGTCTGGGTGTAGGTACTGTATGTATTATGAGTATGTATTTACAGAAAAAAATCAATTTTTTTAAGCTTTGTTTAGGATCAGATGGCGCTGTGTGTAATGTCCTATGATATTTATTTATTTTTTAAATAATAAGAAAAAATAAATGAGGAACGAGATCAAGCGTAAAAGTTGACAACCTGCAAAATTGTATATTTACGCATTAACTTTAATTACAGAAAAGGTAGAAACTTTTGTCTGTGCTAAACAAACGACTGTCTAGATAAAAATTGGACATCTTAATGAAGCAGAGAAGGGTAGAGAATAAAAATAATTAAAAATTTCGTCAAGCGAAAAAGCTTAGCGTATTTGACTGAACGTTTCGCCCATTGTCGCATTTTTTTCAAAGATTAATAACGGTGGACACAAAGATGGAGACATTAAAAACCTTTTCAGCAAAAACTGAAAAGTACTAAAAAAAGATAAAATGGGCAAGAAGTTATGTGCCGCGGAGAAATTAACGAGTTCTAACTTTTTCTTAAAGGGGTCTGAAGCTGGCTTAGCGATTGTTGCGAGGGCGGACGATACAAAAGTCACTTTACTATGAAAAATTACATCTATACTATTATAAAGAGGAAATATTTGACTGTTTGTTTGTATTCAATATGCTCCGAAACTACTGGACCGATTTCAAAAATGTGTTCACCTCTGAAAAGCTACATTATCTCCGGGTGACATAGGCTACTTTTTATCCTTCTATTCCTACGGCAACGGAAACTACGCGGGTGAAACCGCGAGGCTTCCGCTAGTCTAAAATAAAAAGCTTTTATGATAATTCAGGTATTTGTTATTTTACTACGAGCTGCGTCCAGCTGATTCACTAAAATTTTCCGAGATAGACTAAATGTTAATCCAGAGCATAAGCTATCTGCATTGTAAATTTCATCCAAATTAGTTATTCCGTTACAGTGTGAAGAACTAACAAACGTACAAACGGACAAACTTTCCCATTCATAATGTTAGTGTGATTCAATGCATTAGAATATCTACTTTGAATCGAGAGTATCAGCCCATCATTTATTTATTATTATTTAAAATGTAACAAAAATGAAAACATTTAAAACTAACAAGTATCTACTAGATTATATACGAAGTTTCGCTTACGTTTTCTAAAATATGATCAGTCGAATTATAGAAATAACGCCGGAACAATGATCAATAAATAGTTTATTTATTTATCTAATAGATAAAGACAACTAGACGTCATGTTACAATTGACATTGTTTACAAGGTGTTTATAACAAGTGTAATATGCTATTTGACTTTTATATTTTTGTAAAGTATTATAGTATTGAATTTATTTGTATAATGAGACAACATTATAAAATGAATAAATAATTATAAAGACTGGGGGGAACTAGATTACGGTGGTTCGATTTCCATACAAACAATTTTTCCCCCTTTATGGACAAATGAAGTATAATTTTACTGTGAAATTACATCTACTGGCATTTATTTTGGTCTTTATTTGCGGTAAACCACAATTGCTTGAATAAAACAGTAGATTTATTAGCATAAAATCAAATTTATGAATGATTTATGAATTTATGTTTTATTCAAGCAATTGTGATTTATCGCAAATAAAGACCAAAATAAATGCCAGTAGATGTGATTTCACAGTAAAATTATGCTCCATCTGTCCATAAATGGAAAAAAAATATTTGTATGGACATCGAAACACCTTAAAGTATAAAAAGAGTTTTACCGCACTTACAAAACACATGACGCGTTTATACTAACGCGAAATGAGGTAAAACATAGGCTAATCTAAACGCACCTGCGATATCTTCCTTTCATGCCATGAATACAAAGCGACACCAATATCTGATGGGGAATTCACATCAGTTTACGCGGGAGAGACATTTTTAAATGTAGCACGCGTGATTGTAAATCGAATTCCATTTCTCAACTGTCCCGAAGATGGATGAAACAAAACGCTTTGAGAAGTCAATCAGTTTTGTCACGTATGTTTTGGAAAGAGTCGTTTTACGGAATCTGCTATTAATCTCGTTTAGTTAAATAGAGCGTCTAAATGAATGCATTACCGTTAGAACATGCCGTGAATAAAAATAAAGATGTAACATTGATTTTTTTTTCAATTAAAACTTTCCATTATTATTCCATTTTGCGTCTGGTGACCCATTTTAAGTACGACGTCTCAAGATATAGATGACAAGCGAGGGGAAGCCGGTCATTTGCATAATGTAATCAAGCGGGCCAAACCGATGATTTGAGACGCACTTTGCCCACTTGCCCCGTGCGGGGGTAAAAGAGAAGTCGAAAATACAGTATGGACCCACAGTACAAGATATTTTAAACGTTAATTTTTAGTAAATAATTGATTTTAGTTATAATTTAAATTTGTTTGTATAGAGACTGCGAGTATTTTTGTTTAAATGATTAAAGTAAAGAGGATACAAATATTTCGAGCTGATTTACTAATAAAACAGTAGTTACAGGCGAAACAGCTACTTAATTAGGGCATGCAGATGCTACAATTCCCTTGATGGGGAACTGGATATAGATTTATTTAATACCAGTTCTATAAATTTAAAGAGGCTTGTTTTTAGCAATTATTTTTAACGGCTTTACTCAACTTGTTACTTGTTATTTGTTTGTGTTACTCTTGATGTGTATTGTTGTGTGAATCCGTCTATTTACATATTTCTTCTTTTCTACTTGTGGAAACTTTTAATTGGCCTTCTTTTCTTATTCATTGTAATTGTCTATGTACCTAGCTGTAAGTTTTCCTTTGATTATAAAAATAAAATAAAATAAAATTAAGCTACTTTAAGCTTATTTCATTTTTTGTCACTTAAATTTTAGTGTATTTTTTACAATTAAATAAAATGACTATTTTCATGCACAAAGTTTTGTTACAAAATCACTATTTCAGGTGAGAGCCCTTACTTTTAATAATGTCTCAATGGAATCTTGAAATTCTAATTTAGTTAAAAAGTTCTACTTCTGCCAGAAATCGATCCTTTCTTGACAGAATGATTGGGGGTAAAAACGACAAATATACCGTAGGACATGCAACGGCAAAAAATTAAGATAAAATGCCGAGCCGTTTATCGTTAGCCGTTTTTACTTGTTCCTGAACCCTTTCCATCTTAAGATTGGCTGGAAGAGATCGCTTTTAGCGATATGGCCGCCAAATGTTACACTAGTTTTAAGTTTTTTAAATTTGTAATAAATATAATGTTTGGTGTGAACAATAAAGAGTTTATCTGTCTATCTATTCAAGTCACAGTATAAACAATAGATTAAGAACATACACATATTGACGTTAAAAGAAATGTCTTTTTGGTGAGACAGATATAAGTAAGAATGACCAATTGATGCATCAAGCGTTTTGTCCCCTGTTTATTGGTCCATGGAGTAGCAAACTGATTGGGGGTAAGATATTCAACACTTTACCCCAACAACGATTGTGATTTGACTATGAAAAGAAAACTCACCAATTTATTTCCTGCAAATTTAAATTTACAATTCCATTGTTATTTTTTAGGACAATTTGTGATTTTCCACTCGTTTTAATATTATCTTCGATTTTCTTTGACGACAATAAGATTTTTGGAGATTGCTAGTTTTTGTCAAATGATCATTATCTAATGTGTTTAATGACCATATCTAATACAGTTTTGCTACATTTTATTTTACTCTTCAGAAATAAAATAAAAAAACTTATTTTTAACAAATAAGAAACAAGATCATCTTCTCTCATGATTTCTCTTAGAATGATCACCTCTTTACCCTCGGTTTCTGGAGTGGAGACCGCGAATTGGCAAACGTAGCGTAGGACGCCCTGAGATTCGATTGAGTGACGATATACGTAGGACAGCTGGTGGTGGATGGAAGCGAAAAGCCGAAGATCGGGCTGAGTGGCGTGTCTTGGGAGAGGCCTATTTCCAGCAGTGGATTTCCAAGTTGGGTTAGTTACTATCTAAGTCTGCCTAACCAACTGCCAACAGTAAGATAAAGGGTAAAATTATTATTTATGTCTTTCTTTATATTGCTATTAATCTACGCATGTTCTAATATAGACATCAACGAAATGGTTGACTGAAAATATTTCAAAAAATTTCCTTCGCTCCACGAAATAACCGTCTTCGCGTGTAAAGGCTTTTCGAACAATTTTACATTTCTAACACTTACTTTTCCCTAAAAGCCATCTATAAAGTCGTTTCGTCTCCCCTGTATCGGAATATTGCAAGATTAGCGGGAAGAGCCATGTTTCTGTTTAAAATTTTCCTTCATCGATTCTTTAAGACGCAGATGCGCTTGACAACAGATAGAATTATACGTATATATTACGTATAGATTTTAAGTAAATTTGATTTTAAAGATTACTGAAGTTCAGAAATGGATGATCCAGTTATTTTTTGAATGGGTGATCACTTATTATTATCCTAAAAGTCATATTTATATCACGATATAATTCTGACACAAAGATTTGTTAACTAGCCTATCTTATCGTGCATAATATTTTTTGCTTTTTATGAATGTTTACCGAAATTTATATTTCACGAAACGGCCAGTTTAGTGAACCAATTTAAAAAAAAGTCGAACAAAAAAAAATTGTAATACAAAATAAAAATAAAAAAAATAAAAATTAGACATTATTCAAAAACGTGTCATAATTAACACGTTTTCAATTCAGTTTTATTTTTTGATACAACTGAAATGAACTATGAACAATGAACAAATGTTTGTTACCTCAATAAAATTACTTAATTTGTAAACCGCCTTGGAAAATTTATATTTCACAGGTGATGCTTTCAGATTGGTTCCATAGGAATTTCATAAAAATCGGTTCAGTAGCTTGACGCTGAGATATTCAGTTCCCTCCATCTAATTAAATTAGAAAAAAATAATGATAAACATCAATCTAACACACACGACCTGTCGATTTTTAAATACATCCGTAAGTTTCCGAACTCTCTTCCTTTACGCTAACTTTGTTCACGAAATTTTCTGGAAAAAGTGGCCGAAACTGCCGAATAACTCGGCTGGGAGCGCTCGGGGCGCATTTTAACGAACCTTTATTAGGCTGTAAGTATACTGCTCCAGAAACATTTTTCCTGTCACAAACCCTCCTTTTTTAACTGACTAAAATACCCAAATTTGTATCAGACACATTCAGAAATAACATAACAAAAACGTGTCAACAATGCATACTGCAACGAGGAGAGGGTGTAAAATCTTGTGCTTATTTTAATTTATTAAGATTTTAAGTTTATTTTGCACTAGCTGTACTCCGCGGTGTTACATGCTACATGTTTTCGGGATAAAAAACCTATGTGTTAATCCAAGGTCTCAGCTACCTACATACTAAATTTCATACAAATCCGTTCATTAGTTTTTGCGTGAAAGAGTAACAAACATCCCTCCATACATACATACTTACAAACTTTTGCGTTTATAATATTAGTATGATTTATGTTTTTTTTTTTATGGATGACAGCTCACCTGATGTTAAGTAACGGTATGGTCGAAGATGGTTAAGCACACCTAGCCTGGAATACAACTGGCTCTCAAGTGATTAATATTACAAAATACTAATTCAAAGCAATTCAAACTCAGTCATCATTTTCCACGTATTCTTCTGTCCGAGCATAGCGGTTGCAGTCGTAAGTTGGGTGACTACGAAAAAGTTAAACGACTACATATCGTATGTCCGCGCAATAAGGTCCGCAGTTACGTAACTTTTCGTGTGACCGTCTAACTTGCATGATAATAACAGCTCACCTATTATATTAATTATAATCCTTGAGGAAACTTACCCCAGTGTGCCAGTGGCTTTATTTCAGACGTGACGGCGTACTATTGCACGGTATTCATGAATGCTAATTCTCACTGCGTACTTTGTGGAAGTTGTGGCTTAATCCTAACAAACTAGGTTGGCATCACTGTCTCAGGTTATCAACATCGTCAAAATCAACCTGTCATATTCTACTGGGGACTTTTTTCAATGGTTGACCAGCTAGGTGTTTGACCACTGTTCACCTGATGTTATTTTTTTTAATGTAATAAGTAATGAGACGAACGAGATGCTCTCCTGATGGTAAGTGATAACGCCTGCCCATGACCATTGCAGCGATACACAGATTTTTAAGTATCAAAATAATGTTCAGGGCATCGCTGTTATGGCGCTGATTACTTTGAGACTGGATGGTTAGACTCAACAGTTACAGCCCAGTGATTTCGCTAGCTACAGTACCCTTCACACCGGAACACAATAATGTTTACACACTACTGCTTGGTAGCAGAATATGTGGTACTGCGGTGGTACCCGCCTAGACGATCTACCACCAAGTAAAAATTGTTGTTCGCGACCATGTTGTTGAAGATGGTAAGCACTTAGCCTGGAATGGGACTGACTCTCAAGCAGGCTATCGGAACACACCGTTAGGTACGTGGCAGCAAATTTTCAACTTGAGGGTGGTAGCTCGCCATCAGAGTGCAAAGTACACTACCAACATGCTATGGTTTCCTCACGATATTTTTTTTAACATGCAGCTGAAGCACAGTGTTGGAATTTGAACTCACGCCATTTGGCCTGTGAACCGGCCGCGTTAACCAATATGCTATCATAACCGCAAAAAAAAAAAATGAACTTAATCTTATTAGATTGATAGAAACTCTTTATGGTGCACATCAAAAATAGAAACAAAGAGAAAAAATCTTATGAGCTTGTGCCACAAGTGGCATCCTTATCGCTAAGAGCAAATATCTTCCAGGCAACCAAGAAAAACACAATACATCTTAAGAACAGACGGGAGGCACGCGACTTAATCGGTTTAGAATTTAGCGTTTTGACAAAATAATATCTGTTGTAATAACATCGTAGAACAGAGACTGATGAAGCTAAAAGTCAACTAAGATATGCCATGCATAGTCTTTGACTAAGATATCCTGATTCCGAAGTTCAAACGAACGAACTAATATTCAATTCCTTCTCGTTACACCAATATCAAAGTGCCTAAAAGCTAAAGGACGACACTCGAACGGCGTCTCCTTTGACTGCCTTTGACTTGAAAGCTATGAATCCCAATGCTGTCTCTACCTGATTGAAACCTAATATTAAGTACTAACTTCTAACCATGGTATCTGTAGATGAAATGTCATAGCATTCAATGGTATGGGTTATTGAAATACGTATTGACTTTATATACTCGTAATATTAGAATAATTTGATTATTTGGGCATCAAGATTGAATTTTTATTTATAGATACCTAAAATACTATAAAGTTTTAAGATTTTAGAAGCAGGCAATTCAATTGACAAATACTAAAAAAATCTCTTTTATAAAACAATGAAATAGTTTTTACTATCACTATGTATTATAAGTATGCATTTACAAAAAAAAAAAAAGTATACATGTATTCTATCAGTTATCTGACTTCCATCACACAAGCTTTGCTTAGTTTGGGGCCAGATGGCGCTACGATATTTATTTACTAAATTTTTAAATACCTACGATATTTTTGTTATAAGAAATTTTCGTAAGTTGAAATCAAAAATGTTTTATGTAATATAATAACAAACAAATTATTTTCAGCTGTTTTACATTCTACGTTAACGAGAGGTTACTAAAAGTTTAATTTATTTTTGGTTTTGGCAAATTCGATAACAATTACAAATATTTTACTTAAACACTATTATATGAGGTACTTTTTCCAATTATAAAATGACAATGTAATAATATGTCTAAAATAAAGTATAGCAATATAATTAAATGTCAATAAAAATACTTACTAGTAATTCAATACAATCTCATTTTTTTAAATAATCGTCAAAGTTATAAAATAAGGTTTAAATTCTTGAAGCCAAGATCTTAGCTTGCTTTTGAAACACATGATGGAAGCTGCATCCCGAATGGAAGTGTGTACGCAGTTGTAGACCGCGGGCCCCAACCCAAGAATGGGTACCAACCTCTGCGACTTTAACTAAAACACTGTACATCTTTCAGAAGCTCATCAGAAATTCATCCGCAAACCAAAAGATAATATAATTTATTCATCCCTTCTAAAAATATGACAAAACACGACATCATCATTTCAAAATCAGAAACGATATCGTCCGTCCCATCGCATCAAGGAGCGGCGTCCTGGCAAGGGTCACACACATACGTGATTCAATCTCTTCATGATTGATATGTCCTGCTCCAGCGTTGGACTCAGGAGTTGGCTGCAATTTTTTACCTTCCTCTTTTGACGGGCGGCCGCTTTCCTACGACATCTGATTTATTATGTTTCGGGCAACGTCAAGAGAAAACAAGACTGCTCTTTTAATAATGGTATCTATTTCTGTTTTATTCAACAGCAACTAGATTGCAACATCGATGTGGCGTTAAAAAGTTGTTAGTTGCATATTTTCATTGTTGTTTTTCTTTTTAAACTCGTTATCACTCACTTACAATTGAATAATACGTACTCGTAAAATATTTACTTAATGCTAGATCATATTACATTTTTTTCTTTTTTAATTCGTTTGCTAGGTGTTTGACCACAGCTCAACTGATGTTAAGTGACGTTGTGGCCGAAGATGGTGAACACACCTAGCCTGGAATAAAAATTCTGCTGTAATGCAGTACCTACTTATATAGTTAAAGTTACTATACTCTGACTTAAAAATACTGTTGCTTAGATAATGCTAAGCTGCAGTATTTTTAGAGATACTGAATATATACCGAATATCTTAAAGTAGTGAACGTTTAAGTTTTGATAACATTGCAATGTTACCAACAGTGAAGTGTCAGTTAATTAATAGGATGTCATTTATTATGGATATACATAGCTTCTTTTCAATATTTGAATACGTAGATGTACCAAAATTATTAGTATTTCTGCATCAAGAGCTGTGTTCGATCCCTATCCAGGAGAAAAAAAAAATTTTTATTAGATAAAGACGGGAGATGTCAAATGGACAGTTTGTAAACGCAGGTGCGTTTGCCAGCTTCCAAGCGATCGGTCGGGTAATTTTTCCCAAATCCAATATACCAAATCGGATAGCCCCGAGCTAATGGTTCATCCAAACGATCAGGTGTTGCTCCCATCTCCTCAATACATCGGAACAAATGGATGGACGTGAGCAGACTTCAAACACTGACCCAAATATACCCAACTTTGGTCCTCCCAAGCCAACAAGCTCCGTAAAAGGGATCGTAAGTTCCGTAAACAGCAGTAAGAAAGTTAGGGTATTTTTTTGTTATTTCATTTGGGAATGACGTGAGATTACAAAGTTTTTTTGTCAGAAGAAAAAAGCTGGGAAGTAATAAAATTGCAGTCGTAAAGAAGCTTACCGACGTATATTTTTGACGAATATAATATTTACTGTTTTTTGTGTTATGTCCTTAGTGTGTTTCCGCTTTGGGGGTTTTTTTTAAAATAATTTTCCCTATCTTCTGATCACTAATTACAACACATATATTTTTGTCGCGCACTAAAAAAAATTTGAGCCTTAACGTGGTACGATTTCCATACAAATATTTTTTTTTCCATCTATGTACAAATGGAGCATGATTTTATAGTGAAATCACACCTACTGGCCTTTATTTTGGTCTTTATTTGCGGTAAATCACAATTGAATTGAAGCAGAATTACTACCAACTACAACCAGAGCTACTAACTACCATAATGTAGTCGTAAGCTCATTCTATGTTTAGCAGTAAGACAAAGTAATTTTCCGCTTTGTCGGTACTCTCATTGCATTAGTGATGTACCAAAGACAAATTTATAATGAGTTTGACGATGGAACGTATCGATTGCAATTCCGCTCCGGATCGGTTCCGGATACGAATACGAAATACGGATATTGCCATACCCTGCTTAATAGGGTTGGCTATTTGGCGAGTATTTGAAGTAAGTATTTGGTTACAATGAATTTTGGTTACAATTAAAGGTCTTATTACAAAATTAGCTTAAACTTACAAACGATATAAGACATCTTAAGAGCACATTAAATTAATGATTAACGTTAAATGAATAAAAAAAAGTGCTACTACTCAAATATAAGCAGAAAATAAGACATCTTATAAACATAGATTAAAGTTAATCCTAACTTAAAGTAGTCCGTCCTATTTCTACGCGTGATATTACGTTAGCGAGAAGTTGACATTACGTAAGCATCGATTAGTACCTATAATAAAAGTAAATTATAATGTAGTATACAGATTAAGGTAGGTTTTAAAACTAAACAAAAGCATTTTATTTCAGTTTGATATTAAAATCAAACGTGGACGACTACTTAGTTTCTTGTGAAACAATTTCCACAAATGATAATAATGACAAATACGTACTTGTACTATTATTAAGTGGTAGATTCCCTTAGTAGGAAGTCGTCTAGGTAAGTACCACCGCAGTACTAGATATTCTACCGCCAAGCAGTAGTGTGTAAACATTACTGTGTTCCGGTTTCAAGGGTACTGCAGCTAGCGAAATTACCTACTGGGCTGTTGAGACTAACCATCGAAAATCTCAAAGTAATGAAGCCAAAAAAAGCGTATTAGCATAAAATCAATCTACTATACGATCTACTGTATTATTCAAGCATTTGTGATTTACCGCAAATAAAGATGAAAATAAATGCCAGCAGCTGTGATTTCACTGTAAAATCATGCTCCATTTGTCCATAAATGGAAAAAAAATATTTGTATGGAAATCGAACCACCTTAAGGTGGAAATACAAGTTGTTTAAATCTTTGCGAGTATTTTTTGTGAACAATACAGGGCTAATATTTCTATTTTAAAGGTTTATATCCGCTATCTTTTTTAATTCAGAATCTGTAAGGATTCTCCAACCCGACAGCCCTATTACCCGGCCCAGCGGAGCGCACGCGCCGATTTGACCAAATCTCTTCTTATTGGGGCTGCGGTTGTTACGGCATAGGACAATCGAAACTGATATTATCTGTAAGGTTATCTTTAATAGATTATAGCTGCGGTGTTACCCGCTACATGTTTTAGGGATAAAAAGTAGCCTATGTGTTAACCCAGAGTCTTAGCTACCTCCATACCAAATTTTATCGAAAATTCGTTCAGTTGTTATTGCGTGAAAGAGTAACAAACATCCATCCAGCCATCTAACCATCCATGGAATGTATTACTTAGTATTGGTGTTTTAAGTACATTTTTAAACTACCTTTCTAATAAAACTTAGTGCTTTGGGATGAACTAGGTCTACATTGTTATGCGGTTAGGTTAAAGTGTCGTTTAAACGTAGCTGAAAGGAGCGTACGATACCATATATAAACACTTTATTTACACCATATGCACAAAAAGCAGTCTTTACTAGGTCTGACCACCGCACCGGTTAGGTGAGCAACCGAGCGATCTTTTCCTGTTGACGTATGAAAGTTTCTATGTTTGGATTTTAGTTACTCATCACGCTAAAACGGGTGAACGGATTTAGATGAAATTTGGCTCACGTATAGTTTATTACCTGGATTAACATGTAGGTCACATTTTATCCCGGGAAAATGTTAAGTTTCTATGGGAGTATCAAAAAACTAACGACAAATCGTAACCACTTGAAATTTGGTATAGATGTGTTTTAGGGAACATTATTCTGGAATAAAAGGTATCCTTTGTATTATATATCTAGGAAATTAAGTAGTGCAAGAATCATAATTTATGAACTGTTGCTCTTGCGGTACTTACACATGTTTCATTCGTGAACCTACGGACGAAGTCGTGGGTGCAGTTAGTTATTACTAAAAAAACCGGCCAAGTGCGAGTCCGTACCATTATCTATAAAAAATCAAGTTTGTTGTATGGGAGCCTCCCTTAAATATTTATTTTATTTTATTTTTAGTATTTGTTGTTATGCTGTGAGTGTGAAATTTCAACTGTCTAGCTATCACCGTTCTTGAGATACAGCCTGGTGACAGACGGACGGACGGACAGCCAAGTCTCGGTAATAGGGTCCCGTTTTTACCCTTTGGGTACGGAACCTTAAAAAAGAAAAGTACTCTGATTTTTTGTGGCGATATAATTTTATATACCTATGATATTTACACTTTAATACTTACTTTGAATAAGATGACATGGCAATTAAAAAGTTGGAAGGGTTAAAACATGTCACTGCACAAAAATAGACACCCCAATTTACGGACAGAATAATTATAAGGACGTGAAAGCGATTGCCTATTTTAAGCACATTTTAGGCAGTTAATTTTAACATTACATGAAAGTTATCCTATTTTGGGCAGTTAAATACATTACACACATGAATGATGACATTATAGATAATAAAACTGATATTTTGGGCGTTACCGCATGTGGATTTCATTTTGTGGTATTCGGTGGGTGGTTAATTAATAGGATGTCATTTATTATGGAATAAAAATGGCTTCTTTTCAACATTTTAACACGTAGATGTACCAAAATTATTAGTATGTGGCTACTGAATTATTTTTTTATTTATTCAAAAACACAAAACAAATTACAATCAATAAAAAAACTAGACTAGAGAAAAGTTGGATCTAAGCGGGATTGCAACTCAGACCATGTGTGCAATGTTGGTTTAGCGTTTTTTAAACAATTATCATTAAGTAGAAACAAAACTTTGAACTAAGGCATATAGACACGAAATAAATCAATACATAAAACCAATCGCGATAATAGATATTTCGTAGCTTAAACAGGCTGTAATCAATGTTTTTTTCATTACAAGAGCCGCGTATTTTATAATTCAAGCCACACATCCGTCCATCCATCACCATGTCATATACCTCATGCAAATGTCGGCGTTTTTCCTCAAAACTCCAATTTTGGAGACGCATACAAGACACGCCCCCGGGTCCGCCCGTGCCACGAATACGAATGAGGCAATGTTCGCGGTTATTTGACGGTGTCCCACGAATACATGCCGACTTTTTTTTTTTTTTTAATGGTTGATAGGCTAGTTGTTTGACCACAGCTCACCTGATGTCAAGTGACGGTGTGGTCGAAGGTGGTAAAGCACACCTAGCCTGGAATGGAACTGGCTCTCAAGTGAGGCTGCCGGAACACACCGTTAGATGCTTGGCGGCAGATTTTCAACTTAAGGGTGGTAGCTAGTCAGCCGAGTACCTACTAGAAAGTACCCTACCACCATGCTTCGGTTTCCTCACGATGTTTTCCTTCACCGGCAGCTTAAGCTCATTGTTGGGGGTTGAACCTACGCCCTTCGACATGCGAACCTACCGCGCTAACCACTGAGCTATCATCGCTACAAAACTTTACACCAATCATAATATCAAATCTGTGAGTAATTTTAAGCAGACAGTTTGAATAAGTTTGTACATTGTAGCGATGATAGCTCAGTGGTTAGCGCGGTCGGTTCGCATGCTGAAGGGCATGGGTTCAAACCCCAACAATGAACTTTCACTTAACATCAGGTGAGCTGTGGCCAAACACCTAGCCTGTCAACCATAAAAAAAAAACAACTTAACTTTTAATGTAAAAAGTAATGAGACGAACGAGACGCTCTCCTGATGGTAAGAGATAACGCCTGTCCACGACCAATGCAGCGATACACAGAACACTGTGGACAAAAAAGGAAAAATTATGTAATTTATGTAATTTTGGCACCCAACATGCAAGCTCAGCTTAGTTTGGGGCCCTGTGTATTACTTAGCCTTAAAAAAATTATACAAATAAAGTTTTTAGTAATGCGCAGATCAGAAATTAATTTTAAAAAATACCTCACAAATTTATGGATATTTTTATAAAGAATTTATACACATGTACAGTGAATTTCATTGACCGTAACATTTTTTTATAGCTTGACAGGCAAGTCGTTTGCCCACAGCTCATCTGATGTTAAGTGACGGTGTGATCAAAGATGTTGAACACTTGTAATGGAGCTGGTTCTCAAGTGAGGCTGCCGGAAAACACTGTTAGATGGTTGGCGATAGATTTTCAACTCGAGGGATGAAAATGTTTCGTTTAATTCTTCCGTCATATACAGAAATAGCACTGACCTTCTGAAATGTATATTGCAATATCAATACAGTTACTTGATTTCCCTAGACGGTGCCACCCGATAGTCTTGACCACTTGGATAAGCTACGTTGCTTACGGCGATATTTACCGAATTTTAGCACTTATGGCTAGGATTTTTATCATGTTGTTCGTGCAACCGCAAGATGGGTCGACGATGGCGTCACCGTCGCAGGTCGCAGTTGATTAGCTCAGGACAGAGTCGGATGGCATTGCAAGCGTGACGCCTATACCTACTCATTAGAGGGATAAAGAAGGCAGTGATGTAAATATGACACAAGCTAAAACACGATAAAAATTTACCCGATACTTTTACTATTTGAAAGTGGTGCTCGTAGATACTTTAGCTTTTTTCTCCAACAACAACATAAGGTATATAATGTTAGAGACAACATTATTTGTGTTATAGTTTTAATTAAATATTGGTGTTCAAGTTATCTAAATTGGTGTATAGTAACCTATGAGGTTTATCTAGTTAAAACTGTTTAGTCGCATAATATTTCGTGTGACAACACTAAGGAAAAGGTCGTGGAAGAGACTTTAATGCGACTGGTCACACTTACGGCCGACGTGAAGAGTGGATGAGAAAAACGAGCACTGGATTATCGAAATATATTATTAAAACAACCGTTAATTGTTATAACTAGATAAACCTCATAGGTTACTATACACTAATTTAGCTAACTTGAACACCAATATTTAATTAAAACTATAATACAAATAATGCTGTCTCTAACAATAAACAAAAAAAAATGGCATGAAATACACTTACCATTCAATATCAGTTTTCAAGAAATATTTTTTTCTAGACCAAAACTTTACTCTTATAATATTATTTTAATTGCGCAAGTTACGTTTGCGTACTTTCTTGCAACAAGGTCAAGCGGTACGAGTAGTCAAACTCCTAGCTTGTCAGCTGGTTACCTACTACGAATTCACATAGCCCCTTTACAACAAAACACTTCATTCAAACAATGTTCGATGTTAGTTATTGCAGTTATTCGAACCTTTCCAACTTGCATCATAGTCATAACATACAAAAGTTCCTAAAGTGCACTTTAAATCAAACACCCCTCACACCCCAGCATTCCATTATTCATCCTTTCGATAATCGCACCATAATTCACTAGAGCACCTACGAGCTACTAATATATCCTAACCATCTTATCTATAACGTTGACTATATTCAGAACTGAAAATGTTCAATAGCACGCTATGGATTTCGTTTAGAATATGCAGCTGTGGCTCCCTAACACAGCTTTGTAGATAATCTTGGCTGTTTTTTTAATATTAAATCGGTGTAATGCGGTGATCAGTTTTAAAATGGTTTATGACGTACCAACGCCATTCCGTGAGACGAGGCGCCATTTTATGCAGATTTTTATGCGTCGAAATCGCGAGTTATGCGCATGTGAAGGAGCGGAAAAATTGAAGTTTATGAACGAAGTTGCATATTGACAATTGCAGTCGGCGTGGATAAGCGAAACGGTTACCATTGGTTTAGTTTTTTTATTCATATTTGTAATTTTTTGTGGTTAACTAGCTAGGTGTTTGACCACAGCTCACCTGATGTTAAGTGATGGCGTGGTCAAATATGGCAAAGCACACCTACCTTGGAATGGAACTGTCTCTCAAGTGAGGCTGCCCAAACACACCGTTAGATGCTTGACGGCAGATTTTCAACTACAACTTTTACTGAGGGTAGTAGCTAGCCAGCCGATTACGAGAAAGTACCCTACCACCATGCTATGGTTTCCTCACGATGTTTTCCTTCACCGGTAGCTCAAGCTCATTGTTGGGGTTTGAACCCACGCTCTTTGGCATGCGAACCGACTACGTTAGTCTCTAGCTATCATCGCTACAAATTTATAGCCTGTGTCACTCAGGAGGTGAGCTCACATCAGATGAGCTGTGGTCAAACACCTAGCTTGTTAACCATTAAAAAAAATTACGAAAAAATAATATGGCGGCAATATGGTTATTTTTCAATTATCAAGCTCGAACTAAGCGGTTTTATTCCACCTTCTTCATACGTACCGCTAGACATTGGAATCTGCTGCCTGAGTGGGTGTTCCCCAATGAATATAGTCTGGGTTCCTTCAAGTCGCGAGTGAATCGGTTTCTTTTAGGTGAACGTGCTCCACCGTAGACCGCATCTTCGCTTAACATCAGGCGGGATGGCGGTCAAACGCAAGCCTATCTATTATTAAAAAAAAAACAGATGAGATTTTTTAGTTCGTTTTTTTTGTTTAGTAAACCGCACGTGAGGTCTCAAACTGAAATCTTATTAAAAGATCTCATAAGTGATTGATCTTAAGTCAACAACGAACAAAAATACTAGACGAAGACATCGCCACGTCGTGAAACCGAATCGAAAGCAAAACGAATTATGTGGCGACGTCCTCAGGGCATCCTGTCTACTGCTAGTTTACTTGAAAACTCGTTTAACTTCTTCGTAACAAGCTTTTTCTTTTAAATTTTAAAATCAGTTGAATCACGTAACACTGGAGTGTGACTTTCATTAAGAAAAGACCATGACGAAGAAGCACTGGCAATACTTCAAAAAAAATTATATATACAAAGGTAAAACACGAGGTTTACCGTACCGGGTACAAAGTGCGGGGCATTCTGCTTGTCTATATGAATAAAACTCAATTGATGTTCGTGGAAAAACATATAATTTGAGAACGGCTGAACCGATATAGCTGATTCTTTTTCTAAAATGGTTTTGATACATTTTTTTTTCATTACACACCTGCCCCCATTCTAAGCAAAGCTTGCACTATGAAAGTCAGATAACTGATAGAATACTTACATAGTTTTTTTTTGTAAATACATACTTATAATACATACAGTATACACCCAGGTGTATATTTACATGAAAAATGTTTGTTCAGTGTCCAGACACTGAACAAACATTTTTTATACCACGAATTGCTTCTCCTGGGTGGGAATCGGACCCACACCCTTCAGCTCTTGGAGCAGACATATTACTAGTAACCCAACAGGGCTGTCAATTTGTATGAAGTTTATTTATATATACGAGGATCAAAGCCCAGCGCTACAAATACAAATATTTTGTTGATAACACCAATGTTACAAATCACTTCAAAATTCTAAAGATGTCATTAAATTAAATTAACTATGCCGTATACGAAGTATCGGATATATTTTAGCTAGTTAATTTTTTTTTTTAATAGGCAGTCATGGGGACTGCCTACAGAAGTAAAAACATAAACCATGTCGGTGACGCGAACTCATAAGTTTTGTTCCTACTGAAATAGACGTTATCAATCACAATTAACAGACAAGGATTTTTAACAAATTCACTACCAGCTCCAATATAACGTACTCCATCAAAAAATTCGTCTCAATTGCAGCGTGTAATAACTCATTACTAAAATCACAATTTGCAGCCGGCTTCATGTCGAACGGAATTTAATAATTTTCCCATTGAAACCTGACCGACGGACGTGAAAACTATAATAAATTCTGCAAACATTTTCAATTAGTAAGGCATTTTTAATAGGACTGGGGGGCTGCTTAAAATTCGAAGGGCATTGATGCCGTCTGTGGTGAAAAATATCGATCATAAAGAAGATGAATTACATAATAAGATGATAATTCCTTGAAACTACGTTGGTTAATCTGTACTCATATTGTACTAGCTTACGCCCGTGACTCTGTCCACGTTAACTTTAGAATTGGTCCGCGTTAGACTTTGTTTTATTACACTAAGTTATGGGTACCACTACAATGGGCATTTTAACATGACCATGATCACCACCGTCATTATGATCACGATCAACATGGTCATTATGACTACGTTCACTGTGGCCATGGTCAACATGGTTGTTGTGGCCATGCCCATTGTGGTCATGGTCACTATGATGGTATTCATGACTCGGTGGAAATAATTCCGATTCAAATTGACATGGAGAGTCAAACAAACAATTCAATTACTTCCCTAAAACAATCTATTTTATATCATTTATTGGTCTCTGAAATAACTCATATTTTCCATTAACATAAATTTCAGAAAAATTTTGTAAACGACTTTCTTACGTTTCTTACAAAATTTAAACAGATATTACGTGTATGGGTAGGAACTAAACAAGGTCATCTAAAAAATTCTAAGATTAGCAGATTATGACTAACATTGTAAGTATCATTGTAGATCCTACATAATAGTTATGCTATAAATAAAGAAAGATTGATCAGGAGATGGTGCAAAGGAATTTACTCATAAACTATAGCATAAATACTGCACATACAAATGTTTAGCTTCCACATAAATATTAATCACCAAAGCGCGGCGGTACTACAAAAACTCGACCAACAAAAATAAACAGAATGAGTGACGAGATACCAGAACGTGCCGCGTAAAAAAAAAGATAACAAACATTGATGCACTGGAAATAATTAATGGCTCATCAAAATTACTTAATCGCTTATTAAAATCTCTTTTTTTTTGTAACTATGGCAAACAAACGATCATCAGGTAAGTGGTTGGCCCGATGGTAAGTGGTTACCGCCGCTTATGGACATTTACAATACCAGACATTGTCACTGCGTTACCTACCTTTGAGAACCTTATTTATTCTCTTTTTGAAGTGATGCAGATTTTAGTTCGGTGGGTAACCCGAAGTGGATAAGTTGGTAAGCCATTCCACGGAAGACGTATTCTATTAAAATATTTGTATTGATTATGGTATTGTTGTCTTGTCCAAACAGCCATAAATGAATTTGAATATAATTATAGTGTAGGTACAATTCCAAATGGCTCAAAAAGAGTTCTAATCCTATCGATACTGATATACAAGCCTAAGTTAGACTTAGTTCGTCTCGCACATGTCTACCTTATTGATATTATTTTTCTACTCAAACGTTGCGCGTTCATCATTATTCACAGCCTTCTTTATCCCACTGCTGGGTACTGGCCTCTCTCTTGTCATGTCATCTGCCTCGGTCCTGTGCACGTCTGGTCCAGATTCGACGCGAGACGGTGACAATATGCCTGTTAGTCTAGAAAAACTCGTATTCACTTTCGACTTGAAGATATGTATATAATATTTATTAAAAACATTTATACAGCATTTAAATGCTGTAAATAAAATTATTGTCGCTTTTGTGGGGCATATTTTGATGTGCAGTTAATGACATTCTTGTATGAGTGTTTGGTGTACAATTAAATAGAATCCCATTTTATTCAATGTGCTACCGAGCAAATGTGTGTGATCTTTCGATGCAGCCATTGTATCGATTTTACATCCGGGGAGGACGAAAACGGATCACCTCTACTAATTGTTCTCGAGAATGTCGAACTTTGTGTCATTGATGGGAACGCGGGGTCGAATTGAGATTGATGCGAGTTATTTGTAAACATGAAGTAAATTGAGTACTGTGGAATACATACCCGGATTTTCTTCAACTAATCAAGAAATCATACATATATATTCTATTTCTGAATGGCAAACTTTGTTGACCCGCAGGACTATTTTACTCAGTTAAGTTAAAAAGATAGAATGCAGAGTAACTTTAAAGTTTGTAACATTTGTTAGAAATTTGTAATACGATTATGATAAACTTAACTAATTTTTGTATTTATTTACTACATAAAATAAAAGCATAAACAACAACGATAACATCAGATGATTTTCCCAACAGTTTGTTATCGAGAAAGTGGCACATAATGAAAGCCTTAGTAGGGCTCAATTGAGCAAATTCCAGTAGAGTAGTCGTCAGATAGCAATGGACTAACACGACTAAAAATACACATCATACTGAAATAACGTATCATAGTTTTCAGTTAAAAAATAGCAACTGTATCAGTATTTCAAACTGGTTGCGCCTCACAGCTTCACCATTTTACGGGACATAAAGCCAATGCGTTAATCCAGGGTATAAGCTATCTGTATTCGAAATTTTGCCCAAATCCGTTAAGCTGTAACACATATACAAAGTTTCACATTAACAATTTCACGTTGCGTTTTACCGTTCACATCTCCTCTGATGTAAAGTGAAGATGCGGTCTAAGATTAATATTAGTAATATGAGATTAGTCAAGTAAAACTCATTATAATCTATCACATATTTCGACGGTCCCAACGTACATAAAGACATGTCAAAAATGACATTTTTTTAAATTGCATAATGGCTTTTGATTTTTCATATGCACATACCTAAAGCTAATAAAACATTATAGAAAAAAATAATTATAATTGTACATAGAATTATTTCTAGAGCGGTTTGAACATAAATTACGCTCTCCTGTAAACCTCGGTTTTTGACATGTCTTTATGTACGTAGGGACCGTCGATTTGTTACAAGTACATGAAACATGTTGATAACATAAAAAAATACACAAAAAAATGTATTTTACAATACATTTGATTTCTATAGTACAAGCTTTACTTAGTTTAAGCTCAGCTGGCGCTGTGTGTAATGCCAGGCGATATTATTTTATTTGTTTATATCTCTTGAATACTCTAAGTAATATAAGTGGTTCTTGAATCCTAATGGATTGTTTTTTTTTAATTACGTTTGGCTTGCGTTTGACCGCCAACTCGCTTGATGTAAAGCGAAGATGCGGCCTAAGGTGGAGCACGCTCGCCTAGAAGAAACTGATTCACTCGCGACTTGAAGGCGCCCAGATTGTATCTATCAGGCAGCAAATTCCATTGTTTAGCGGTTCGTACAGTGAAGGAAATAAATAAGGATCCTGAAATAATGTATTCCATTGTTTTTTTTGTCTTCATTAAGACTAATTTAACGGTTTCAAATAGTTATTCAATACAACCAGATAACATAACAGGCGTGACAGTGTCAATCAATATCAAACTGTCAAATAATGAGCATATTGTGCGTTTTATCGGGCAGATAAACCCCAATAGACTGGCATATGTCCAAATGAAGATAACGCCATGTATAAGTAATATAGCGTAGTCTAGTGGTTATAACAATATGACGCTACATTGGCATCGTAATAGAATAGTAATTTATGTTTACGTGAATGTCTTCTACTATACTTATACGTTACCTGAGCGGGTGTTTCTCATGGTATTTTTTTACGAAAAGATTGAAAATTTTGATACGCCAATAACGTGTAGTATAATATCACTCACCTGGGTATTTCTTTCGCCGGACTGGACTGCGTTTCCTGGTGACTATACGATGCCATGACTCACTCAGTATCGACACTCATTGTCAATTAATCTCATGAACTGAAGTCCACAACCACTCCGTAGTTTTTCACTTTTAAGTTATAAGGAACATTTCTGTGATAAGTTTACTAGAACTTAAGTATGGTTCACACTAGAGCGACTACATTCTTTGATATCTTTTTTAGTATTTAGTTTTGACAATAATTATATAAAGGGTAAAAAGTCGTAGCTAATTAAAAAAATGTTATTATGTCATGAAAATAATATCATTGTTATGTAAAACATCTATTGGTACGCCTTTGCAGTAAAACCGACTTGAATGCCATGACGGCAAACGACGTGACTCCTACACGCCCTTTTCGGATTCTTTCATATGTGTGCGTGCGCGTATACTATATATTTCGTTGCTTCTTTGTGTGAGCTGTGCACTGTCTAAATGTTTTACATCTGCCAGGCGTCCCGTGACTGGTAACTTTAATTATGCGCTCATTTCTTGATTCGTGAGTTTATTTTGCCAGGTGATAAAATGCAACGCTTTGATATCATATACGAGTATTACTTAGATGCGTTAGCCTATAATTTAATAATCAAGGATTGTACTAAAAATAGTATGGGTAATAAAAATTATGCCAATTTTTTATGAAATAAAAATTTTTCAATGCTAGCCAGATGCGTATCATCGAGTAGATAGCCTGCAGTGTGAACCCAGCTTAAGTTTAAAAGTCGAGTAGTTATGAAAAGTTCAAGATAAAAATACGTGGTCGTTAAACTTTTATAGGAAAGTTTTAAACAACCGCGGTTCGAGGTTTTATTTTAAGATATCGATAGTATTTGTTCATTTCCTTTTTCACGTTTCAAGCTGAAGGTGTTTTGAACGATTAAAGAGTTTTTGTGCAGTGTCGCCGTTAGAAACTGACATCTTTTGGCTGTTTTGTTTTTATAGTATCCTTTTATTAACGCATAACCCGTGATACTGCAAAATTTAATAAAAGTCGCTTTTTTTCATTTGCTTCCCTTTCACAAAGTAATACGAGATTTGAAACCAATATTTAAGTATAGTAAAATACAACAAAAGTTATTACCTAATTTATTTCAATTGATGCAGTTGTCAGCATTCGAATCAGCTTTTTTTATGAACTATCCTACTGCTGGCGCAGGCTTCTTCTCATTGTGAAAAGGCCAAGGCCGTATTCTATCATGTTTGTCAGATAATTATAGATTTCCGTTTACGATTTGCTTTAATCATTTGAAGCTAGCGGCAATACGCATATAAAGTAGAAAAGTCGGGTGCGTGCCGTGGGATTTGAAAGCAGGATATCCAGATTGACAGTCAGGCATTCTCTCAACTAAGTAGCTGTCACAAAGGTGACGTAGCGTTCATTAGGCTCCCGTAGCTTCAATTAGGCTGCCGTAGCTGTCACTAGACTGCCGCAGCTTTCACTAGACCGACGTAGCTTTCATTCGGCTGCCGTAGCTTTCACTTGTCGGCAAATGTTTAAATAAGGATTTGATTATAAGAAGCATCTATTATGGATATTTATAGATAATATTTTTCAAAGTTTTTTTATTAATTCAGTTCTATCAGCGGGGGCTACTTTTTTGTGTCTCTGTTTAATCGTTCCGTGTATTATGTATAATTATAAGCATTACCTGGTCTTATTTAATTTAGGGATAGATGACGTCGTGTGAATATGTCATTCCATATTTGTTCATTTAATAGATAACATATTGTCACATTTATATTGAATTTGATATAAAAGTGGAAGAATTAATAGTCAACTAAGAAGCTAATATGCAAGTTTGAAAATTACGTAGTACGAAATAGATAAGAGAATTTAATAAAAAAAAAACAGTTTTCATCCACTCCCTACTTTGGTTACAATAATTACAGTGCGCTATCTTAGTGCGTACACTTTTTTTAATACGTAGTACGTATTTTGCTACCCCCTCTAACTTGAAATAGATTTATTTATACCACAGGTGGTAATCAAGCAGACGGGTTGCCTGATGGTAAGCAATCACCGTTGCTTATTGATATCTACAATACCAGAGGCATTTTAAATACGTTGCCAAACTTTTAGTGTAAGAAAACCATTGTTAATTGAACTAGATTGGGAGCTTAATAAAAATTTAATGCGTAAATAAATTGTATATAGATTCAATTTGACTAATCACAGCATAAAATCTTTAACGACTCAATAAGATTTTCAATATGTATACGCTATAACATTACGGAGCCATAAAACAAACACCTATCCATTAATATTAAAGCCGTCTACACACGGCCCTACTTTACCGCCGCGACTTGACGACCAGCGAAGTTTACATCAAAGTCGTTAAACAGTACCGATTGCTGTGGATTTATTTGACAGGTTATAGCAAATAAGAGCCGAACCGTGCAATCAAAGCTGAAGATTTTAGGATTTAGTTTTAACGAGCGACGTGTGTAGATGCCCTAAAATGTTATTGTTTTTGTTTACTTTGTATGGAATTGGTTTATACAGGGTTATACGTTTAGGATCTATTAAATCGAAAGGAGGTCGTTATTACTATAGTCATAATTATTAAATCAGGTGTTTCATTAACTCTTGACCAAAAGTAGGGTGCAGTAGATTTTTTCACAACTTTGGTCACAAAGTAAAACTTTTTCATCCCGCAGAACCACCTAAAAGAGAATCTCGCATAACTCTATCTCGGGGCCGGTGGTATGCAAAAAGAAAATTTTCTGATAAAAAAAAGTTATCTGTATATCTTAATCCCTTACCATCTACCTAATTTTTTATAATAGAGAAAACATTACGCACACAAAATATAAATTAAGCAGACCATGAAAAATCGAAAAATATCTCGTAACAACACAAGATTATAAAAGAGAAAAAATTAACAAAAAAAAACAAAAGACAAACAGTAATGTACCAATAAATGATACTGCTGTAAGTACGTAAGACAGTCTCATAAATTGTTAGTAAATCGGAATATAATATCGAAGTTTATACATTCAAATGCTTATAAAAACTTTCCTCATAGTACAACTTTGTCGATTAGGTAAGTAGGCATCGTGTCACAAATACCTTTTTTTGGCAAGTTTTACAAGCAAGACGTGATAAAATGTTATCTAAGTTTAGACAGGAAACTAAAAAAACTGGCAAGAAAGAACAAAACGAAAAAAAACTGAACCTGGAATAAAATCATTTTTTTTATCTTTAGGTAAAAACGTTAATTCGTTTTCAGTATTTACACTAAAATGGTACCAACGTGTTAAAACGAAAACACGATATTTAACGGATCGAGTCACTAGAATACAAGAACGCTTTAAAGAGACCACTCCGAGAGAGCACATCTAAACACGAAACAAGGCCCTAGGGTTGTCCGAAATACCTAAGGCCCATGTTTTTGATCTCCTGTGAAGAAAAATTTTTTTTAAACATAATTTGTTTGGTATCACACAAAAGCAATTATACACAATTTAGTTTATTTTTATGGCATCCTAAATGAATGAAGTAAAAAGTATTTTTTTTTATTTAATAACTAATATAAATACATACATAATTATAACAGTAGTTTCACTGTATTATTATGATGTATATGTATGTTGCCTGGAAGAGATCGCTCTAAGCATTAAGGCCGCCGACTATTGCACTGTATATTATTATGTGTGTATATATTAAAAAAATATTTATATTTTTGTAATTTAGTTAAGAGTATAAGAGTTTTCTATCTTTAATCTTTAAAAAAATGTATTTGTTTCTACAGCTATCTAACATATTTTATTTACTAATTTGTATAGTCGCCCGGAATCGTAACTTTGAGTGAAAAAGCGGAAATCTTTCGTCGAAAGCGTATCATAGTAAAAAAAAACGTATATAATATAAGTTTTTAAATATTTACATTTTTATTTGAGTTCAAATTACGTTTACGTTACAATAGATAGCAAAAATATCCACAGAAATGTATTTTAATAAAAATATGATATTTTAAATCAAATATTTCCCAGGTAATGTAAATCGCCCGCGCTTCCTCAGCACGCTGCACGCACGGTCGAGTTATCCTCGAAAAGCTGTACTGAGCCTGACCAGGCGGGACATTTAATTTTGATTTAAAAATCGGGAGGTCCTGCCAAAATTAGGACGTCTGGCAACGCTAGTCTTATACTTAACCCATATTTCAGCTAAGAAATGACATTACGAAGTCACGGACGTAACCCTTCTAGAGTTGTAGAGTACGCCAGTACGCCGAATAGCCACGACGTAATTTAGTCACAAAGGGACTAAATGAACTCTATTTTGTGAAGACGTTAAAAATTTACGAGCTCGCTTCGCTTTGTGCTTTTACTGTGGCCACAGAATAAATGATAGGCAGTTCTACGTTGTCGCCGTTGTGACTTCGCTATAATTAACGTACATTTTATAGGTGTGAAAATAGATTTCAAGTTTCATAACTTTAACTAGGTGTATTTAGAAAATTGTTTTTGTGTCAAGGTTGGCATAGATTAGGTAGGAGAGGACTAAGTAGACTTAGTAACTAGACATGGAAAATAAAAAAAGTTTTGTGTTTTTTTTCAATGTAAAGCGGCTTTGTTACATTTTGTTTTTGTGCGAAACGAGAATAGGGCGCGCGCGCGCGTTATATGTACTCTGCTTTGACTCCTTGAAGAAGGCCACCGAATGTGGCTGAAACTATAGTTGGAGAATCCACCATAGTTAAAAGTGAGTAATCCCGCATAAGAAAAACAAAAATGTATTTTAACTCTGGCTTTTTATTTTGCAACTGTCACTTACCGGTCGAAAATTGCGATCTAGTTCCCATTCTAAGCTAGACGTACTTACCAACTTCAACTAAACAGTCACTTAACATCATGTGAGTTACAGTTAAACACAAAAAAATAATTTGGAAAATGAATGTTAAATTAAACAAGAAAAAATACCACATTTTTTACATTTAATTTATGCACGTAGAGTTAAATTTAACCTCATAATTTAATAAAATGAATTTAAAGATGTAACATGAAAAATGAAATTTTGGTACATTTTTGCCCTGTTCCCGAGACCTTTATGTTACGGTGTTAATCTCTGAATGTGCTTTAAATATATAAAATCTTTTAATAGGTTGTTCGTATATATCTAAATAATGTTTTAAATATTAAAGGCTAATTAAAAAATAGGCCGCTGTTTTTAAATCATTTGGACCTTAGGAGTGTGAGCATAAAATCCTTGTATATTCTTAAAAATATATTTTCGTTTCCAGAATTAATTTGGGAAACTTTTTTTACGATTTAGCATTTTCATGTTCTGTTTTCAGAACAACCTTGTTTTTATAAGCTGTCCCAACCCAGGGCGCTGTTATCCCATCAATAAATAGTTATTGTAAATGTGAAAGTTTGAATGGATGGATGTTTATTACTCTTTCACGCAAAAACTACTCAATGAATTTTGATGAAATTTGTTATGGAGGTAGCTGACACCCTGGATTAACGCATAGGCTACTTTTTATCCCGAAAACATGTAACAGGTAACCCCGCGGGGCGCAGCTAGTTTATTTATAAAGTCCATCAAGACAGTTTTTTTTTTCATTTAAAGGTTTTGAGACAAACGAGACGCTCTTCTGATGGTAAGAGATAACGACTGCCCATGACCATTACAGCGATACACAGCACTTTGAGTAGCAAAATATATACAGCAAAATGTATAACACTCAGTATAACCAGTATAATGCTGAGGTGAGCCCCTATTTGGTAACTGTCTGTCTCTGTTTGTTTGTTTTTGTGTATACGGTTGTGTTACAAAATAAAATTATTTTCTGTGTTTTTTTTTTCTTTCAAAACAAACTCCAAGGTTTCGCTGCTTTGGCGCTCATTACTTTGCGACCCTGTGACGACTTTGTTTAACTACAAAAAGTATTGTGTATCGCTCTTATGGTCAGGCGTTATCTTTTACCATTAGGAGAGCGTCTCATTACTTTTACATAAAAAAAACGACATAAGTCATATGTATACAAACATTTCATTCCAGGCTAGATGTGCAAATACAAATACAAATACATTATTGATAGCACCAATGTTACAAGTCACTTCAAAATTTTAAAGATGTCATTAAATGGGTTTATAAACACTGATTATATGCTTTAGCTGCTAGATGATAGGCTTTACCATCTTCGACCACACCTTCACTTGACATCAGGTGTGCTGTAGTCAAACACCTAGGCTGTCAACCATAAAAAAAAAGTAAACTTATATGGACAGGCCTATAATATGATTGTTCTATTGCTGAACGCATTTCCATTATTGATGATGTTTAATGAGAAGTCCGTGCGACTGACCCTTTTGCATCAACCTTCGTAATTATCAAATCCGGGGTATTAAGTAGACAAATCTGCATTGACCCTTCAGGGCCTGAATCCTAATGACCCTGCTTATCATGCTGAAGGGACCCTGAGGGGACTTTAATTAATTTATGAATTAAAGACGCTCGTCTTCGTTTTACTTGCTTGATTTTCGGCCACTGCAAGTTTTAATGGAACTAATGAATATTTTGTAATTTATCACCCTCCTAATTTAAGGTTTCTGAACATTGAGTGGAAAGATTTGGTGGACTGATTAGAATAATACATATAGACTTATCGCAGAAGCCTCAAAGTAATGATGTTTATTACGTAACTTTCACATGAAACATACACTTTTTAATTTTGTATAAGCTAATTGATTGATTCAGGCGTTACTTTGCGGAAGTTTATTTTGAATGTTCAAGGTTTATATCTAGTTTATTTCCGCTTAACAGTCGTTCCAGTTCCAACAGTGATGAGAACTTAAATTAAACTAATTTTAATTTTACACTGCTTATTAATTAAAAAACCTAATCTTACTTAAAATCTAGAACTCATAAACTTAGAAATATACTTAATTTGACAAAAATTAAATTAAAACTACAAAAAATCTAATTAAAATAATCAAAAATCCTCCTCTCTGCAGTAACCACTTTGTCGACACGTGTTTCCCCTCTACACGAGGCATCCTCAGGACGTGTTGACTCTTCAAGCGCTCGAAGAGTCAACACGAAACGACACACAGAAATATACTTAATTTGACAAAAATTAAATTAAAACTACAAAAAATCTAATTAAAATAATCAAAAATCCTCCTCTCTGCAGTAACCACTTTGTCGACATGTGTTTCACCTCTACACGAGGCATCCTCAGGACGTGTTGACTCTTCAAGCGCTCGAAGAGTGAACACGTCCTTACAAAAATTTGCGCTTTTGCTAACTTTTATTAGATGAGCTTGCACAACAACACCTTGACAACACCATGGAGACTACATACAGACGGACACGACCTTATATTGCCGCTTTATTATTATTACACTTTATAAAGCTCCCGGTTTTATGGATTATAAATTTCATTAGCGTGTGCTGTCGGACCATCGCGTTTATTGCCTGTGTGACACAGGGACGGGACGGACGGCAAACAATTTTAGAATACGAAATCGTGTTAAGCAAGCATTCCTACATCTTGTTGGGACAGTATGATTGGTAGCGCAACATGTATAGGTTACAAAGTATAAGATAAATATCTTTTTTGCGATAATCATTACTTTTAAATAACTATCAATGATCATTTTACACAATGCCATCTGGCCATAAACTAAGCCAAGCTATGGGAATTGAAAAACTGATAAATATTTTAGCTCTTTTTCTTTTGTAAATATTTTCACCCTTGCTCTAGTTCATAGCAAGTATTAACTTCCAGCTCTTGGAGATATTTAGCCAATTTATCATTCCATCTAAATTTATTTTTAAATACATACGCATAATACATAGACAACCAAACACAGACCATCACAATGGAAAAACATCAGATAAGCTAGAAATACTTTTATTTCCAAATTCTAAAAACCCTACTTATTTACACTTAAGTGACGTTTATTAATGTTGTTTAATTTGTTTTCATCACATTTATTTACTTTACACACAAAACAGAATGAAATATTCAATTCAATTCACACCTATTCACTATATCCCCAAACATCCCTTCTTCTTTCCTTTAGATTAATCTATTTTTGTCTATGACGTGCTTGTATTGTTTTTCTTGTCCGGCGGAGGGTATTGGTATGATATAACACAGGTTAATTCGTAGCATGGGTAACAATGCTTCTTTATGAGTGATATTATTGAACGACACTTATGTTTAAGTTCTTGATAAACGATGTATGTAATTGCCAAATTTTTTTTTTTTAATTTTTTTTTTATGTAAAAGTATTGAGACGAACGATGCGCTCTCCTGATGGTAAGAGATAACGCATGTCCATGACCATTGCAGCAATACACAGAACTTTGACTATAGAAACAAAGTCCGGGGCTTCGCTGCTTTGGCGCTCGTTACTTTGAGACTTACTTTCGATGGTTAGTCTCAACAGCCCAGTAATTTCGCTAGTTGCAGTACCTTTCAAACCGGCACACAGTAATGTTTACACGCTACTGCTTGGCGGCAGAATATCTGGTACTGCGGTGGTACCTACCTAGACGACTTCCTGCTAAGGAAATCTACCACCAAGAAAATTATTATTTGAATTTTTATTAATTATTTTATTTCATTTCATATGTGCCCCAACATGCTCGGACGCCCACATTGCTCACTACACTAAATACCAGTGTGTATCCCGGCGTTAACTTCTAACACAGCCCGGGTGGTTTATTACCTCTATTTACATAGTAACTCAGTGCGTATAATAATTAATTAGTTTACTTCCAGCGTGCTATTGTTTTTGAAACTACCGTTGAAACCATAACAATCAGTAAAAGGAAATATAAAACGCAGCTGATTCTGCTTCCGGTTTTATTGATTAAGTTGATTTTGGTATTGTTTTGAATGGCTCAATAAGTTCTTACTGAAGGTTTATCGTTTAATTCTCTGGCGCATGTTTTAATAATGAATATATAGGATCGGTCACGTTTAATTAGATCGGAAACTCAGACGTTAGTTTTGACCACACCTGTGTCCTTTTTCATGGAGACAAAGCTGAGCACAAAGTGCGCGCGACGCTGCGTGCGAAACAAGACAAGATTGTACTTAGTTTTTGTCTTCATGAAGAAGGTTGGATGGCTATGGGATGGCTACCACTGTTGTAGAAATGAAAAAAAAAACTACTAGTAGAAAGTACTTTCTATAAAAACGGCCAAAAAACCACGTTTGTTATATGGGAGCCTCCTTAAATATTGATCTTATTCTGTTTTTTAGTATTTGTTGTTATAGCGGCAACAGAAATACGTCATCTGGGAAAATTTCAACTGTCTAACTATCACGGTTCATGAGATAAAGCCTTGTGACAGACGGACAGACAGATGGACGGACAGCGGAGTCTTAGTAATAGGGTCCCGTTTTACCCTTTGGGTACGGAACCCTAAAACATGTTTCATCTGTACCAACATGCAATAAATTATTTATGAAACAATTTTATCATACATTAAACCTGTTTTTCTTCCAAAATGTCAGCAAATATTACAATAGTACCGAACATAGTTAATTAATTTTAATTGCATGCTACTGTGTACAACAACACTAAATCAACAATGTAGTATAATTTATTAAAATTTTCCTCTAACAGAACGTTCTAGAACTAGTTATGTTGAATGGGAATTTAAAACTGTTATGAGAATATTAACAAGGATTTTAAGTGGTTTGTGGAAAATGAAAAACTAATGGAGTGAAGTCAGGCAATCGGAGAAAACGTGTAAGTTGGGCTAACATGAAGTTCCATGTATTTATTTTAAATTTAAATATTGAGAAAAAAAAATCCAAGAAAATAAAAGTATTAAATTACTGCTTTTGAAGTTTTAGCCCTGTTTTTATAAACTGGCCCACTGCTGTGCGCAGATCTTTTCTTATTGTGAGAAGGATAAAGCCGTAGTCTACCATGGCCAAGTGCGTGTTGGAAGACTTCACATTTTCGAGAACTTTTTTTTCTGTTGTAGGACTCTCAGATGTAGGTTTCCTCACAATGTTTTCCTTCACCGGCAGCTCAAGCAATGTTGGGGTTTGGACCCATGCCCTTCGACATGTGTACTAATCACGCTAACCACTGAACTTTTATTGCTACATTCGTGATAGTAAGCAATAATAATCAGAGCCTCGATCACGAACGACTTGCGAAAAAGTATTCGTATCGACATCGACAAAAATTTGTATGAGATTTGTACAGCTTTGTATACTATCTAGGATTCAATACATTTACGATACGAATTTGATAAATTTTCGTGATCAAAGCTCTGCTGTAACAACGACACCCCGTACTTAGAGTAACAAAACAAAGAACAAGACATCACTACATTATTAGCAAAAAGTAGAAATGCCTACATGTCAAACTAATATAGCTAATATTGAAAACTTATTTTCTCATAACATCAATAAAAATTCGATAGCAATATTGTAAATGCAAAATCAGAACCTAAGCTTCATGAAATGATTAAATTTAAATTAAATTAAAACTTTCAAGACACCAAAAAAAAACTACAATGCAAAATAAGCTTTCTCATTTATTCGAACCGCAAGCCCCTTGGAGTAAGGATTTTTCATTCACCAGTACATTCAATAGACTCTCTCGGGGTTTACTAAGAACTTCTGCACTCACTATAATTGTTGTACCTTCTTGGAGTAAAATGCGCTTGAACGGATGAAATTGGCTCGTGAAACGGGAATAGTGATGTGGTGTATTTAGACTATAATATGAGTCTTGTTTTTATTGTGGTGGACTTTGCATACAGAAGTCTTGATTTTATTGTTGTGAGTTCTGTCTATAAAAGTTATTTTTGTGACATTTATCTTATAATCTATATTAAAGCGGTGCTAAAAACTTTAACAAAGTCTACGACATCGCTTCTTTGGTGTTCATTGCTATGAAACTTGATAAAAAGTGTAACTAGCCCTGCAATTTCGTTATGTTTCTTAGCTACTGCTTGGTGACAGTGTATCTGAAACTGCGGTACTATGTACCTAGACAAGTTTCTACTAGGAATATTTATAATCTACTAGGTTATACTGTCTGAGGGTTTACGATAATGAAATATGTGTATACCACCATAATTATACTCAGCTATATTATGCATGCAAAAATGTGTTTATTTTCCATGGTTAAATTAAATTAGAGAAACGAAACTGAGGGAGTTAATTATTAAATATGCAGTGTGGTTCAAAATATAGAGTAAAATGTGGTAATGACGTTAATTTCTGACAGATACACAATGGTAAAAATGGTGGTATAATGTTTTACACGTAGTAACTATGACTGGAATGTAAAAAACATGTTGTCAATCTTGGTATACATCAAGCGAAAGTCCATAAAAAAATCGTAAACACTTAATCAGGTGCGGGACTAGTACTCGAGCGCATTACACTAGACATAGAGAGCACGCCACATACCTTAGTCTCGGTAATTTTTTTATTTCGTATTTTAATATGATGAATTACTAATTTTTATTTTAATCTTACAAAAAAGTATTTTTAATCTAAAAAATTAAATCCAAATCTGGAAATATCTAAGTTATATTTAATTTCATTCAATTATTTTGCAAGACCAAGCTATGCAGGCTTTTGCACATCACTATTTCACACGAGTTACAAGTGAGTGTTATTTGAGCACTTCTAATTCGAATGATTGATCTCGCGCTTTACATGTTTGTTTGTTTTGCTTATTCGATCGTTTGATGCTTTTTAGTTTGATTAAATGCTTGTTGATGCGATGCCGATGAAGTGAGTGTATTTACGGCACACAAAGGAACTTTTAAAGCTCTCTGTGAGATGGTTAACAATTTAAGAGAATTATATGGCGCTAATTCAATTACAAAGATGAGTTTCTGTGTGTAATGTTTCATAAGTATTTTACAGGAAGATATTAAATTATTGTTTTTGTTTCACAGCCTTTTTTTTGTCATGGCGCAAAATGACACCTTGAGCACAACAATATGATGGCCGGCCGCTCTCGAACTGCATCGGGACCTGGCCAAACGTTTAGAGGAGGCTTCAGGTGACCAAATTGCTGGTATCTACTTTAGTCAAAAGCTAAGCATTGCCATCCAGCGTGGCAATGCTGCCAGCATTCTGGCCTGGCATTATTTTTTTTTATTTTGTTTAATAAGTGCCGCAAAATAAATAAATAATTCAAAAAAAAAACAATATGATTACAAAATGAACTAAAAAAGAAAAAACTAAGACCAACTGGTAACGCCATAGTACTGCCTCGACTGGTATATCATGTACATTCTGGGGTCCGCATACCGCTTCCGCCCGAGATGCATCTTCCATCGTGTGCTTCAGAACCAAGTTAAGTTCTTGGCTGCTAGAGACTTTGTTTGACATTGAAAAGTATTTTAAACTAAAATATTATTAAATTACTAATAAGTAATTATGTTTTTTTTGACACTTGACTTGGCTATATTGACATATTTTTATATTGCCATATCATACTTATATTGACATTTTAGTTTTTTTTTTCATTATCATGTTTAATTTTATTATTTTATGATAGTTTTTTTTAATGTAATAAGTAATAAGAGGAACGAGACGCTCTCCTGATGGTAAGAGACAACGCCTGCCCATCACCATTGCAGCGATACACAGAACTTCGAGTAGCAAACCAAAGTCCAGGGCATCACTGCTTAGGCGCTCATTACATTGAGACTTTCGATGGTTTGGTGGTTGGTTTCGCTTTCATTATTAATTACATTGTAATCAGTGAGTGTACTTGACATATAATGTATTTGAAATAATGTTACGGAATTTGATTTGTAACTTTGGTGTTATCAATGACATATTTGTATTTGAACCAACCGTTTCCGCTTTTAAGAAATTTTCGGAAATTTGGATAGTATCATAATTATATACACGGGTACACAAAGCCGGGGCGGGTCGCTAGTTGCAATTAATATTGCTACACGAAAAAATGTTAAGCACTGTATTGTCTTAATCTGAGCCAAAAGTACTTTATTATGAAAGCCTTGCAACATTATTACCTACTTATACCCGTTAAACCTGGCGCTAGAAGCTCTTTGTGACTCTCATTAGCTTTGTAGTTTTCGCTAGTGTGTATGAGGCTTATTCTCGGTAGTGATAGAGCTTTTAACATTGTTACCAGCTTTAGAAATGATCAAATAAATTTGTATGTAGACAAATTAATATTTGTTTCAAAAATTTGTGCGAGTAATTGGTAAAATTGTCCAATACATATTTTAAGTTTCTTAATTGAAATAATTGTATAAATAAAACAATTATAACTTATTAATTAAAAAAAAACTGTTAGAGACTTATCAAAGAATGTAATTATTTTAAAATCACTATATATTTAATTTTAAAGAAATTAACTATTTTTGTAATTGCTCCTTTCGCCGTAATATTTTTTAACAAAATATCGTATGTTTTTGTCACACAACGCCACCTAGTCCCAAACTAAGTAAAACTTGTACTATGGGAACTAGATAACTGATAGAATACTCAAATACTTTTTTTGTTGTAAATATATAGGACACCCAGACACAGAGAAAACATTTAAGCTTGTTGCATAAATGTTTATCTCGGGTGGAAATCGAACCCGGTGTGGGATCGACAGCAATAAATTTTAATGTTTGTCATGTTCGAATTTAAAAAGGACATTTCACTGAGCATGTACAAATAAATAGTTATGAAAAGCGATACGCTAACAATTTATGTAAAGGTCCCACACGAGTCATATTACAGTCAAGACACGTGCGTTGAATATCGGCAAATGCAGCTAGAATTTCATCCAGATTGCTGAAAACTTTCAGCGAGGCCTACATTCGAACTGACGAAATACCTATCAGTTTTACAACAAAATGTAGATCGACGTATTTCCTGTAAAAGAGTTTTAAAATTCAATTACATTTCCGTTTGTAAATTTCAATTGGGCTCTGTTTGCATTTTTCAAATTACTTGGTTTTGATAAAAATTATTTCATTGGTTAAAAATGCACGTGTATGCATTTTTTGTAACTTTAATTTTACAATGTTCACTAACCTCACGATATTCATCTAATTGCAGCCTTTTATTCAGAAATTACTTCATTGGGCACTCAAATGGATATTTTGTATCTCATAAAATATTTATACACTACGTACACGACACGACGATATACGACCACGTGAGGAGCGAAGCAGCGAGACACGTGCGTTCGCTACCGTGGCTACCGCGCTACTGATCAACTGAAGTGCTACGAACTGTATTGCATCTCGATTCTCGCCCTACAGAAGCCTTCAAGCTTTCCTGGGCGCCTGGTACTGCGAATCTGTTTTTGGGGGAAAATACGCATTTTCAGGGTAAAATTGCGACGCTTGTAGATAGCGTGCTCGATTATTACAATTCATAATGATTTTAATTTATTTAGGTTTCAGGTAAAATATGAACGTAATTTTATATAAGCTTAAATCGATTTGATGAAAATTTTTGTTTCGTTTTATGAGTATGCTGTGGACACTAATTTCTAATTGCTTGCAGTGAATCATTATTTTGTCTGTAATAATACATTTTGTGTTAACGTGAAAACAAAATGTCAACGAGATAAAACTTCTTAGCGTAGCCTTGTAAGGAAAGGAGCGCAGTGTCTAGGATTTGGGACCCAGTTGATGGTCTAAGCGGCCTCTTCATTACCAAATTTGATGTAATCGTACTAACGCTGCAATGGATACTCTTTTCAGCAATTAATTTGTATTCTTAGGTTGGCGTATTTTAGTACATAATGTAGTCTACCGCTTACTTCTTCCATGGTCAATATCAAAACGTAAAGTTTTAACTCAAAAAATCTAATTTTAATTACTCCAGATTAGAGTTTTTAGTCGCAGTAATAATAAAATACCAAAATGCTCAGTTTGGACATGTTAAAGAAAAATTCAATATACTTATAGAAAAATTACTTTAGCTGAAATCTAAGCGCTGATCACATTACCGTAATTTTAACTCCAAAACAACTATTTGTAATTACTCTAGACTGGAGTTTTTAGTTGCAGTAATTAGAGACCAAATTTCCCGGATTTTGGACATATTGGTCTATAATCAGTTGTTTTAAGGAGATTATAGAGGACCTACAGCCTACTTCTTAAACATAGTCAAAATAAAATAGCTCGTCACATTACCGTAATTTAAAACTGCAAAAAACACCTAATTGTAATTACTCCAGATTGAAGTTTTTAGTCGCAGTAATTAGAGACCAAAATGCCCGGAATTCGGACAAACAATTCCCCTATAATTAAAAAGGGAGAACGGGAGCCTCATTTGCAATCCTTTATTCTCTTTTATAAACTCCTTTTCGAAGGAAAATCTGCGTCTTTTAAGTATAGTTTAGATGTAAGAATTGGGGTATATACACAATGTAGCGTATTTTAATAGAATTACATAGATCATGCGATATTGTTTGGTGTAGAATAAGTTTAAGTTTGAAATATGGTACACCAGTTTATAAATTCAAGCAGATTTTTTCTATGCTAGACTGATTAAGAGTTTGACCACAGCTCAGCTGATTTTAGGTGGTGATGTAGTTGAAGATAACTAACCTAACTTAGCCTGGAACTGGCTCTGAAGTGAGGCTACCGGAACACAACATTTGGTGCTTGGCGGCACATTTTCAACTTGACTAGCTAGCCAGCAATACTCTACCAGCATGCTACGGGTTCCTCATGATGTTTTCCTTCACCGGCAGCCCAAGCTCATTGTTGAGGTTTGAACCAGGCCCTATAGCGTGTGAAACGCCCGCGCTAACTACTAGGCTATCATCGTCGGTTGCTACCATTGATATCATTTTAAAGGAGTAAGAAAATGTATGCTATTCATATCACAAGGGCACCTAAATAGCTATTAGTAGAACACCATTATTCCTTCAGAATGTGCATTAGAAATTCCATTGCGATAGCGGAGGTGGCAGGTAAATGACGCACAAAGCCTAACGGCTTATATCCTAAGGCTTTTGAATGGCAAAGAGCTGGTGGTTAACTTCACTAAGATTTTTTAAAGATAATTGTTCCACTGTGCTTATTTTGAATTATAAGGAAAAAACGGATCAGATTTATTATCATGTTATAATTAACTATTTCAATTCTCAATTGCAATTAAATTTATTTATAATAAGAATTTCATATTAATTACAAACCGCCGGACTCCGGACAAGGAATTTTGTTTCCCGGAGCTATTCTCTTCCTGCGGTACACAAAAAGCTGATTCGAATATTTTATAATAACTAAAGTAAACAATAAAAATATACTCAACAAGCAATGCACCTACAGTCGACGGGCAGGTAGACCGACAGAAAGAAAAAGGAGTTATTTTTTTCTGTCGAAAAAAATGCAATTGATTACCTTTTATTGACCATACCAAAGATTTGTTACCAAAGATGAATTACCAAATATCGACGTGGAGTTTAAATAAAATATATCATAGGACATTACACACAGACAAACATATTTAGTTTATATCACAAAATGCTTGTCTTGGGTGGGAATCCAACCCATACCCTTCAGCTCTTGGAGCAGACATACTACCAATGAACCAACAGGGCTGTCGGCTGCAGTTTAGATAGTCTTAACATGATATGAGAAATGATTGTAAGTAAAGTTAATTTTTTCATTATGTATAACGAGAATATAAAAAAAAACAATTCTAGAAATGAAAACATCCCAGTAAAACTGACTATCAGCTCTTTTCTTAATCAAACTGTTTCATATTGAGCTCATAGTTGGCCTGAAGTTGGTTTCCTAGTGGCTCTAATTGGCTGCACAGTACGCGGCGTATCCTGTTACGTAGGTATTAAATGATGGCAAACTGGTGTATTGGATGGGAAACTGGCGTACTCGACTCGTAGCGGATATGCGAAATTGTCATTGTTTCCATTCTTCGTTCTTTACGTTATGAAAAACTATCATAAAGGTTTTGTAGGTACCTAAAAATAAAATAAAACAACCAGCGAGTAAGTACCACCAAGTTATAGAAAATTATTTCGACTCAGATTTATTTATCTACACATTTGTACATTTGCACATTTGTATTTATTATAATTTTTACATTTCAGGCAAACCAACTGGTAGACCAATGTAAATATGGAGTAGTATGGAGCTTGGACACAGAAACGAGAGTCCTGGCCCTAAATAATCTGGGACCAGGGGCAACAGAAAAAGAAGATAATATGTTTTTACAATTCACTATTTTGAACATATTTTATATTTTACAGTTAACATCATATTCCATTTGATATTTCCCTCTTCCCCAATCTGAATTAAACACTGATCGTCCAAAAAAACTCATAATCAACCCTCTGGGAGTCCCCTAAAGCACAAATAAAAATATCAATGGTGCATTAAAGTCCGTAAAATTTGCTTGCGTTATAATATTTACCTGACCACTGACCCGTTTAATGTTAGCCTTAGGGAAGAGTCGCCCTCTTCTTCAATGCAGTCACTATGTAAGATAGAATCAGTGATAAATATACTAAACACTCTTTCTCTTTCTGTATATCTCTCTTCCTCTTCTGTATATCTCTCAATTTCACTCTCTGTACCTCTCACTCTTTCTCTCTCGGTGTACTTATCTAGTTCTCTCTCTTTCTCTCTCTTGGTGTATCCCTTATATTTATCTATTTTATTTTATTTTTATTTTATTTGTATCTGTATCTTTATCTCTCAGTATATATATTTCTTTCTCTTTCGATACAACTCTCTCTTTCTCTTTTTGTATCTCTCTCTCTCTTTCTCTCTTGGTATAACTATATTTCTTCTCTATGTTTTTGACTACAGCTTTTACATTTTATATTAACTCGGTAGACACCGCTTTTCACTTCATGTCCGCCAACTAGTGGTACCATGCCCTTCTCTTATTTCACTTTTTTAATTTAGGATTTTATCAGTTATCTGTTTTCCATAGTACAGGCTTTGCTGTGCTTGGGCTAGATAGCGTTGTGTGTTCACATCATACTAAAAAACAAACTAACTAATAAAAAAAACGAATGGCCTTAGAATCTAAATAAGGTATGATACCACCTATCTTTGAACAGATACATGACATTAATGCAACAATTGGTAGTCTTATAGCTACAAGTAATCATCTCGAGATTAATTAAATTTGATAAGAGTTTATACAAGAGATACTCATGAAAAATATTATAAATGTGAAAGTTTGGATGGATGGATGGATGTTCGTTAGTCTTTCACGCAAAAACTACTGAACGGATTTGGATGAAATTTGGTATGGGGGTAGCTGATACCCTGGATTAGAACATAGGCATTATTCCGAAAACATGTAGCGGGTAACACCGCGGGGCGCAGCTAGTTATAGTTATAGAAGTACAATAAATAATGAAATAAATAATAATATAATACTTTTTTATTCCTAAAACGCGGATGGCACCGTGGAGTGTGGCTAGTGTAGCAAAAACATATCCGTTTTATTTTTTAATAATAAATAAATCAGAGTTAGATGTCTACTGATTTGATATCATAACAAATCGCAACACCTCAGTTACTGTTTCTATAAAATATAGTAGCGCCATTGCAATGGCTCGTCATTCCTAACACTCCTGAACAGATTTTTATACCAATAACATTCTTAGAACCGTCGTTACTGTCATAGTTATAAGGTTCAATATTGCTCTGCATAATGTTTAAGACGAGGGTAGGTTACATGATACTGTTTAACTCGTGGGAATGGAAGATTTATAGAACATATGCGTAATGAATAACAGGGATAAGATCTTGGATGGGACGGCGTTTATCTGAGTAATGCGTTATTGTTGCTGTATTTATTTGGGATTTAGATGATTAAAAGTGGGATAGAATAATAACTACTGCAAAAAGTTAAATTAATTGCGTTTTTGTGTTACTATTTTTGCTTTTCTCCAGCTAGAGTTTTTACCTCATTACTAGCCTAATAAAGTAGCGAGTACTTAGGGAACACAATTAAAGCTCATTTTTGAAACAAAAGTGACTATAATGGGTAGCATATAAAACCTACAACAAACAAAAATAATGCGAAGAAGAAGAAGAAAGAACGTGCTAAGAGGCTCATAAGCAACGATTCGCTTGTTCAGAAAAGGCTCCAAAGCCTTGAACATCGACGGAAAGTTGCTTGTCTGTCGGTTTTCTACCGGATACATTTTGGAGAGTGCGCTTCAGATCTGCATGACCTAATTCCACCTTGCCCATTCTACTATCGGACAGCCAGGAGCTTTAAAAAGCGTCACCGCTTCATGGTTGATGTTTCAAAAGCTCGAACTAAGCGGTTTGATTCCACCTTTTTCATGCGTACCGCTAGACATTGGAATCAGCTGCCCGAGTGGGTGTTCCCCAATGAATATAGTCTGGGTACCTTCAAGTCGCGAGTGAATCGGTTTCTTCTAGGCGAGCGTGCTCCACCGTAGACCGCATCTTCGCTTAACATCAGGCGGGATGGCGGTCAAACGCAAGCCTATCTACTATAAGAAAAAAAAAAATTGGTTGATAAATTCAGGCGTTACTTTACGGAATTTCATTTTGAATATTCAAGGTATATATTTAATTTATCAGTAAAATAAAAATTGTATTACTTCCATCAACATTAATTTTAGAGAAGAATCTAGAAGAAACATACTGATTGGATGGGGTTTTATTTGCATGAATAAGTAAGTTTCATGTCGAGATAAATCAGTCAAAATTACCTTTGATTAAATATCATAGGACAAACAGCACCGTCTGCACACCCCACTCTAAGCAAAGCCTGAACTATTGGAATAAGATAACTGATAAAATATGTGCTTAAATACTTTTTTTTAGTGAATGCGTACTTATGATACCATAAAATGTTTATCCGGGGTGGGAATTGAACCTATAAAAAACCAAAAAAATTAGATAAAAGCAGATATACTACCAATGAGTCAACAGGGCTGTCAAACCTTTGTGTTCGGCATATGAAGAGTTCTGTGCTAATTAGATTGTTCTCTTTAGCGTACCTGTAACAAGTTGAACGAAAATTTTACTTTTAGGTTACAGTTTAATATGTTCCATAAAATTAAATCGACTTAATATTCACAAGATCATTACCGTTCTACTTATAGGACAAATAAGAAAAATGACGCCCTAAGACGCCATAATGGCGGTAATACTGCGTGTCACGAGGTCGTAGGGCGGGTTAGACAAGGAGCTAGAGCTTAAGCTAATTACTGCTTCGATTTTTTTTAATCCCACTAATATTATAAATGTGAAAATTTGGATGGATGGATAAATGGATTTTGTTACTTTTTCACGCAAAAACTACTGAACGAATTTGGATGAAATTTGGTATGGAGGTAGGTTACGCGGCAATTGGTTTTAACATGTACTATATTTATTTACTTACCCAACCAAAATAGCTTTACTTTCAATATTAATAGGAAGTAGGGATGCTAACGAAATTTTTAACTTTAATGTCAGCGTAATTTTTAAAACCAGATGGCTCTTTACCTACGAGCCCAACCGAATGTAATTCGAAATTACCTCGTGCATTACTGAGCGACGTGGAGACAAGCCGCGTCACTGGTGAAATTGCGGGCATTGAGACAGACAGAGCCGAGTGCGGGTGATAGGTTTATAGGGGACTTGTACCTTGACAGGCTTTTGGTGTATCAAAAAGCGTCTTTATTTCTATTTTTTATGCTTTCGTATCCGATAAATATCTAAAGAGAATCTGTCAACATGCCGACGACTTCTGTCTGAACGTCTGACTGTCCGTCCGTCCGTCCGTGTCCGTCCATTGTTATACGACGTATAATATTTTTGTTTTGTCTCAATTACAGGTTTAGAATAATTGCGAAGTATCCACCCTTAAATTATTATCATCTGCTAGTTTTCTCTGTATCCGGAACGAAGTAATTCGCCAGAGAACTAAAGTCACAGACATAGCTCAGCGTATTAGCAAGCTTACGTGACAATGGGCTGGACATATCTGTCGCAGAACCGATAACCGCTGGGGTAGACGTGTTCTAGAGTCGCGAATTGGCAAACGTAGCATAGGACGTCCTGAGACTCGATGGAGTGATGATAGGAAAAGCCAAAGATCGGACTGAGTGGCGTGTCTTGGGTGCAGCCTATGTCCAACAGTGGACTACAAAAGGCTGATGACGATGATGATGCTAGTTTTCTAGTCCTGTTGTCGGTTTTTCCCTTGACTACCTAAAGCTAAATAACAGAAGTGGTCCCCAAATTCGGTAAGGCCAGTACTTTATTTGGTTGTCATACGATATGCCTGCTAGTTTATCTGCACGTTCGCGCAGTTACATAGACATAAAATATGTAATTTAAAAAAAAGCTTTATATAGAAACGAAGAGTGGAATGAATCTTAGTACTATACAGACGGGCAGGTACTGTATTTATATAATTATGTAATGTATAGGAGAATTACGACGGACGTTGATCTCCACACTAGGATTCCCTGTGTTGTGGAAATCAGCAGACATTGGTAATTTTAATTGATTTAGGCGTTACTTTGCAGAAGTTCATTTTGAATATTCATGGTATGTATATATTTAGTTTATTTCCGCATAACAGTTAAATTTAAAATCCTCTTCACTGTTGTAACTGAAACGACTGAGCGGATTTTTTTTTGTGTTTTATGGTTGACAGGCTAGATGTTTGACCACAGCTCACCTGATTTTAAGTGAAGGAGTGGTCGAAGATGGAACTGAATTGGCTCTCAGGTGAGGCTGCTGGAACACACCGTTATAGGCTTGGTGGCAGATTTTCAACTTGGTAGCTAGCCAGCCGAGTACTAGAAAGTACCCAACAACCATGCGATGGTTTCCTCACGATGTTTTCCTTCACCGGCAGCTCAAGCTCATTGTTGGGGTTTGAACCCACGCCCTTCGGCATGCGAACCTACCGCGCTAACCACTGAGCTATCATCGCTACGAAAATTTTTGAGTCCCTTTGCAATCGTAGGCTATGATTTTTATGGCTACAAGTCATATAATAGCCAGCAAAAATCTGAAATAAGATACTTCTATACAAGGACGGGCATTTTGGAATTAGAACGCTAGGCTATTTGCACTTGAGAGAGGACAAAAGGACAGCCGCCGTGCGTGCCTTATTGAGCCTGCGGGCTAGTGATGTGACACTAACATGAATATTATTAATTAGTATTTTTAATTTCAATACAATAATGCTTCATAAATATTCTTCCTGAACTGGATTCCATTAGCTTCTAAAATACAATTTATTACTACCCTGTGAAGCTTTGGGTTACTTTTTTTTTCTTTAATTTTGGCGTCGCATTTTGTGCATTTGCCAGTGTCAAGTGTTTTATATGTTAAGCCTCGTAGCTATAGTTACAGTCAAAGTTCAGTCTTGGTCAAGTCCAATCCGTGTCAGTCAAGTCCAGTCATGCTTTAGTAAAGTAGTGGCCACTTTCCTATAAGCTTCGATGGAGTTTTGGAAGCAATACGGCGCTATTTGTATATGGTTCTATGTCAAAAATAAATCTTTTGTTTGTTTGTATAGTAGTGATGGTAGTACTGTATCGTCAATAACTGGTCGATTTATCGATTAATAAATCATTGATTCGTAACATCGAGGAATCAGATCGAGAAAACTTCTCATCAACTTCCTTATTGACGCAAGAGGGGAGAATTCAAATCGAGTTTGTTTGTAATCGTGTTGCAATCATAAACCAGCATCATCGTCTGTCAGTATCGTCTTGTCTTCAATCTAACACTTCTTCGTGATTTATCTGTGTCAGTAATCCGTCAAACACTTCCTTGTTTTACTAAGAATATCTTAAAAGATTTGCAGTTTCAGTTTCACTTTTTTTTCAACTAACATATTTCCACATCAGGCGAAATGGCAATCAAACATTATGTATTCATTAGTTAAAAACTATAATATCTAATCATAATTATTGTTTGAAAACAAATATGTCAACGACGTTTATGGTTTTGGCGGGAACATGAAAATCATGTCCACGCATTGTTATGTTTCAAAATTTGTTTTTTTAGAATGTTTTTGTATCAAAAGTAGTACTTATTTATAAAGTTAGCACGTGATATAATGTTAAACACAGTAATAAATAATGCACGGTTCAGATGCCAGTACTCTACGCCCCACGGGCGAAATCAGTTTTGAATGTAATCAAACTTGTATGACTTTTCGTGTTGCTTCCAAAACTCAGTGGAAACTTGTAGTAAAGTCAAAGGTATGCTTTCACTCGATTTTGCGTCACTTAGGCTTATTTCACATAGTTTATTGTATAAAATTGAAAATATTAACTCTTTACACTGACAAATGCAAAAAGCGAAACGCCAAAAACAAAGAAAAAAAAATTTTGTCCAAGCGAATACTACAGTTTAAAAAAAGAAAACAGTATTCAAATTTAAGTTTTTCCAGAGAAGGTTACTTGTATAGCCAGATGTATTAGCCGTTGTAATTTTATATTTTATGTTATGGTACATAAATATGACGGGTATAGATTGCCATAACATTGAATACCGTAATAAGTGCCCATGCCTAGTGTTCGCGCCTCGGGCTTCCATTCACGTGCGGGCAACGCAAACCCGCGAGCCACGTGTAAATACGTCTTTAGAGATGCCACTTTAACTTTTTGCTGGATTTAAACTGTGATTTTTTTCAGTGAAAAATATACTTTATGCTACTCATTAGTGACATCACGGAAATATTTATGTTTAGTGAGTGACATTGATTTATAATTAGGAAGCTATGGTAGCTTATCTGGGAGGCCGACTGATTGCTAATCTGGGGGTTTAGGGTTCAAAGACCACGAAACGCACCTCGTTTTTGCTTAGAAATTTGTGTATTGGCGTTAGTTTCAAATCGTAATAAAATCATGAAGATACTTGTTTTTAAGACTTGTGAATATTCTCGAAGACATTGAAGTCTGCAAACCCACACTTGGCCAGGGTTGTAGACTATTGTTTTATCCTTTTCATAATGAAAAATAGCCTGAGCCCAGCACTGGGACAGCTTATAAAAGTCAGGACCGTATTTGATTGAAGCTGTTGAAGATGTTGTAGCGATGATAGCTCAGTGGTTAGCGCGGTAGGTTCGCATGCCGAAGGGCGTGGGTTCAAACCCCAACAATGAGCTTAAGCTGCCGGTGAAGGAAAACATCGTGAGGAAACCATAGCATGGTGGTAGGGTACTTTCTAGTACTCGGCTGGCTAGCTACCACCCTCAAGTTGAAAATCTGCCGCCAAGCATCTAACGGTGTGTTCCGGCAGCCTCACTTGAGAGCCAGTTCCATTCCAGGCTAGGTGTGCTTTACCATCTTCGACCACACCTTCACTTAACATCAGGTGAGCTGTGGTCAAACAACTAGCCTGTCAACTATAAAAAAAAAAAAGCTATGTTAAACGAATGTTTATGTTAATACAAATATGTATAGTCGGTTTTTCCCTTCTTAAAGATATGGAAATAATTTATCAGTGTATTTTTTCAGAAGCAGAAATACGCCATTAAAATTTTGTTAAGTTCAACTGTTCAACTTCTGCTTACATACTTTTTTCGGTGGTCCTATGTATTAGTGTGCAGTGAGTATTTTAATTTTTGTTATATTTTATGTGAACACCAGTGTTTAAGTGTGATTGAATTACATCCGTAAAATTCTATTCACAATTTGTGAGGTACCTCCAATTCATGTTTACTACAAAAACTGATACATTGGCCTCCGCTCATTGTGTATAGGAAACCAACCGATAAACTGCGTGCCCTACTGCCCTTGCTAAAGCTGGCATATAGTGCGCGCCAAACTGAATGGCACAGTCACTGTGCTGCCATGTAATGCGTTTAAATGAAAACTTGTGTAATAATTATTTTCCCCCAACATTATTGTTGCTTATCTGTCGTTTTTTTACCAGATACACTTTGAAGAGCGCACTTCAGTTCAGGCAGATCTGCCCATTCTATTATCTCGCAGTCAGGAGCTCTAAAAATCACCACAATTACAAGGTTGGTATTCTAAAAGCTCAAACTAACTAAACAGTCCTATTCCATCTTCATCGTACGAACCGTTAAACAATTTTTTCTCAATTGAATCTCTTTTGATAAAAAATCCTAACAAAAATAAACTCGTTATTTTTCCATTACACCTCACGTGACATTCTGAAGAATTGACTCGTGGTTTATAATGCTTATGCTTAAAGCGAGTGTAAAGTTTGGCACGCACTCTAATGTTGAGTATTCTCTGCTAAGCTAATGTTACTCAGTACTTATTTAGTCACTATGCGATGCGACCGTGTGTAAAAAACTTATCATAACTTGGAATTGTGTAAGTAATCTCTTTATTTATTAATTGTCATCATCATTAATAATTTTTTTTTGCATTTTAAAATGTTTACCGAAACAAAATATTCTTGAAATTTTTTTAAAAGTAATATAATTTTTATTTTAAATTCTTCTCCCTTTTTACGTGTAGAGTAAGTAGAATATAAAAAATACTATTTACAAATTAGAGAGTGATCAACAGATGGCACGACAAGGAAAAAATCCAAAAAAAATTATGTTTTTATTAGATAAACGACCTAAAATAAAAACAATAATGACAATAATTTTTCTTGGTGGTAGATCTCCTTAGCAGGAGGTCGTCTAGGTAGGTACCACCGCAGTACCAGATATTCTGCCGCTAAGCAGTAGTGTGTAAACATTACTGTGTTCCGGTTTGAAGGATACTGCAGCTAGCGAAATTACTGGGCTGCCGAGACTAACCATCGAAAGTCTCAAAGTAATGAGCGCCAAAGCAGCGCTGCCCTAGACTTTGTTTTGTTACTCAAAGTTGTGTGTTCTGTGTATCGCTGCAATGGTCATGGGCAGGCGCTATCTCTTACCATCAGGAGAGCGTCCGGTTCGTCTCATTATTTTTACATTAAAAAAAAGAAAAAAAAGAAGGGGTGTGAAGTAACAATAGGTGTAAGATAAAACTATCGATAATATGTACTGGTATCATTATTTTACTATAGAGACGGTCAGTTTTGAATGGGCTATAGAGCACAACGTTTTCATGATAATAATTATACCACAAATTATAAAAAAACGAGATAATTGTTCATTGTACTTTTTATGATGATAATCAGCCTAATAAGTTTTTTTTTAATTTCAATAAATGATTATAAATATAAAGTCGCTTCAAAGAAACTGTTAGAACTATTTGAGTCCTAAAGGGCAACGCACCGCCAGTATTTGCGGTCTTACTTCAGCGGTAGCTTTTACCATTAGAAGGCCTCCTAGCCTCCCTCATCTTCTAGATAAAAAACGGAATTTAAAACACTGCTCAAATTAAATTTTCAGAACGCTTCAAATATGAAGATTTTACTCCTGATACTCTTCATTGCTGCAGCAACTGCTGACAACTACTGCAAAGGAGTTTACATCAAGGATAACTATTACAATGTTAAAATCATCAAAGGTGGCATCAATAAAGTTCACGAATTAGTCTTCAACAGAAATGATAACACAGCTTACTTTACTTTTGAACAATTAGCTAAAGTACCGACTCGTGCACTTGGTTATATAAAATTAGGTGACGAAACCGCCGGAGTCATTGAAGGTATAAGAAACGCCACTGGTTTAGCGATCGATCAGAGTTTGAATAGGCTATATGTCGGTGGATCTGACGGTCTTTTCATGATAAACATGAATGCAAAAGATAAAGTACCTGAAAAGTTACCAGTCAATGACGATATTAGAAGTCTGTTTGTTAAGGACAATGTCGTATATTTCGTTAATAGACAGAAAGAAGGTCGTAGATTCGATTTTGGCACGGTCAATCCTGTCTTTGAGTTACAAGGATTTGCTATTGACAAATTAATACTGGACGACGATAATAATATAATGTTTTTACAAAATAATAAGCCTTTTAGAGTTAAAATCGGTACTAGGATCGTCAATTCTCATGAAAAAGTGTTTGCAACTGATATAGCAGTTGATTCGAATTTTAAGCCTTACGTCTGTGCCATAGATGGATTATACGTATATAATAAGTATAAATATGTTTTAGATAAAGTTGGTGATTTGAAAGATATTAGAAAGTTAGCATTTGTAAGCGCAAACGAACCCATTTATATCGTAGTTGATACTCTTGTAAGGCTTATCAACAACCCTGTGCCATGTTTTGGAGATTAAACTTAGTGAATATTAAATATACTAATGATTCTTACTTTACAACTTATACACATGCATGATGTCGTATCAAATGAAAAGTATTTGTTATCAGAAGTCATAGATATCATGACATAATTACATATGCCTCGTCTAGATGATTATTCCTACAGACATCTTATTACAATAGACCTAAGTAGATTATATCATGTTTTTTATTATGTAATTTTAGGTTATATTTGTAACATTAATTTTAGTTAATACATTTTTGTTGTGTTCAAGTTTCTGAATAGGTAAATAAACTATTATTAATATGAATATTCTTTTTGTGTTATCAATGAAACATTTGGTGTTACTTTTATTTTCTATAAATTACAGCTTATTATTTTACTAACCTATGGAACTGAAAAAAAATGTTTAGTTCAAAAATATTTGCTTAAGTGGTTTAGGGAGAAAATTGGGCACATGCCTCCTATAGCCTATTACTCCATAGCCCATAGTCTTAAAGTCTATTAGTGCTATAGTCTTAAAACCTTTATACTTTTGTTTTGAAATCTCCATAATGTTGTTCATATAATATCTCTTCATTGCTTAAGTTGAAAGCCTACTAATGAACATGTACATTGTAGGTATACTTTTGTTGTACAGTTTTATCGCAACACCCCCCTTGTCGCAAATCCGGGCACATTTGTAACAGGCACCCGGATTATCGGCGCGCCCCGAGCAAAAACCGGGCGTCGGTTGCTACAGTATTTAATTTTTACGTAACTTTTTAAATTTAGGATTTATTTTTAACCGTTTCCTAATAAACCAAAAAAAATAATAAATGTTGTATAAATTCTGTTGTTTCCTAACACACTGAATTAAAAAAGAACTCAAATTCTTGTGAGATTGAACATCATCATTGACCTTGAAGATGCTAAAATTATATTTCTCTGCAAATAAGCTTTCTAACAAAACAAAGATATAATCAGATTTGTATACCTCCAGTTACTCTTACTAGAATTAACGTGATGTTGTCAAGGAAAGATGTAATATAATTTTAAAACTATTAACAATACTACCCAGGACTTTTTTTTGTTGACCAGAGGAAAATTTTAAAGCTTAGGTCGCAGCTAGTGTTCTCAGTAAAAACTGTTGGTCTATCTTGGTTCTTTATAAGGTGCTTAAAGAGAGCATTTGAACCCTCTAGTAAAATACACCAGGCTTTAGCTCCATGACGTTGGCAACGTTGTCAAATTTCTCAGGCAAGTTAAAAGGATGGTTGCAAACCCCACCTAGATCCCAGAGTGGTGAATATGTAGAGTTCAGCTACTGCCGCGGTTAACTATACAAAATGTCGACCCCGACGGGTCCTGCGACATTCAGCACATAAATTCGCTGCAATGATTCATGATTGCGGACTTCGGCGAAAGTTACGAACGATTAATCGCCGAGGTTCGGTAATCGATGCACCGGACTTGTTAATAAAGCGCATGTTGTCACTTAGTTTTAGAATTGGTCACATCAAGATGTTGCTAGTGTTTTTTAATAAAAATGTAGTCGACCAAGCGCTCGGAGAGTCAACACGTCCTGAAGATGCCTCGTGTAGAGGCGAAACACGTGTCGGCAACTGGTTACTGCAGAGAAGATTTTAAGTCTTGTGGTTATTTTAATTAGATTTTTGTCCAATTATATTTTTAAGTTTATGTCAAATTAGTTCTAGATTAAGTAAGATTAGGATTCTTATTAATAAGTTGTTGTCAAATTAGTTAAATTTAAGTCCTCATCACTGTTGTAACTGAAACGACTGTTAAGCGGAAATAAACTAGATATATACCTTGAATATTCAAAAAATGTGTACGTTTTTCAATAAAAAAATAAATTACAAATATCGAACGAATTGGTTTGTTAGTTTTGATGAAGGCTGAGAGTAGCATTAAAATATTGCACCGGTTTTCTGGGACAATCAAAATGATCGGTCATCTAAGCCAATGTAGGTACATCTTTAACATACTAGGTGTATCACAAACTTTATCAAGCAATAATTTGTGCCCAAGTAATCTATAAAGACCTTCAACCGTGTACAGATAATTCAATCATTGTTTCATAATTGTCGTTTAACTAGACAAGGTTATATAGATAGTTTACTTTTATGACTTAGTTTATTTTTAGATAACAAAAGTCCATCAAAATTATAAAGTGAAACTGAATCTTGTTAGGAATCCGCATATTGCTATTATATAATGAAATGTTCATATGAAAGGGATTTTGTAAACTATGAAGTAAATAATGTGTGAATACTGACAGGCTTTGTAAAATTAAATAAATAAATAATTAAAATAAATATCGTAGGACGTTACACACAGCGCCATAAGACCACAAACTATGCAAAGCTTGTACTATGGAAATCAGACAACTGTAGAATAGATAAATCCTTTTTTAAATACATACATATCTATTTATATCTATATCTGTATGTATTATAAGTATGTATTTACAAAATAAAAGTATTTATGTATTCTATCAGTTTTCTGACTGCCATCACACAAGATCTGCTTAGTTTGGGGCCAGATGGGGCTGTGTGTATACTGTATAGTCCTACGATATTTATTTATTTTATCTATCTGGCTTCTATACTATTATAAAGAAGAAAGATTTGATTTTTTGTTTGTTTGTTTGTATTGAATATGCGCTGAAACTACTGGACCGATTTCTAAAATTCTTTCACCGTTGGGAAGCTACACATCGCCGGGTGACATAGACTACTTTTTATCCCAGTACTTCCTCGGGAACGGGAACTACGCGAATGAAATACATACAGAGCACCCAGACACAGAATATACCACAAAATGTTTGTCCTGGGTGGGAATCGAACCCACGCCCTTACAGCTCTTAAAGCAGATATACTGACACAGCCCCGTTGGCTCATTGGTAGTATATCTGCCTTGAGAGCTGTAGGGCGTGGGTTCGATTCCCACTCAGGGCAAACATTTTGTGAATAAACTAAATTAAATGTTTGTTCTGTGTCTGGGTGTTCTATATGTATTATAAGTATGTATTTACAAAAAAAAAATATTGATGTATTCTATCAGTTATCTGGCTTCCATCACACAAGCTCTGCTTAGTTTGGGGCCAGGTGGCGCTGTGTGTATAGTCCTATGATATTTATTTATTTTATACTACCAACAAGCCAACAGGGCTGTAAAAATTAATACAACTTTTTCTTGAAATATGGACATGCTACATGAAATATAAACGACATGTTTAATGGCCAAAATAATTTGTGATCAATTCTGCAATCGAGCTACGACATAACAAGCAGTAAGTAATTTTAAAATATACCACCCTGAAAGATAGGCAGGTACTTAATGTATCTGATATTAATAAAAGTGATCGTAATTTCGGATACGTCCTTACATCCGTAATTACGAACACTTTTATTAATACCTTATACCTTTTATTACATTTTTTATCAGTACCTATCAATTATGGTTTATAAGGACTGTCTCAGACTTGATTGTAATGCGTTGAAACATTTGCATAATTTGCATTGCAATTGGGCAAAAAAAATATCGCAACAACATGTATATATATTAAAGTGATGTAAACAAATGTCGACAAATAAAAAGTAATAGATTCACGTGACGTGTGTCTGATTAAGTATGCTTTGGGTGTCACATTTCTGTCTCGTTTTTTCTACTTAGCATGCCAAGGCCCAGAACGAGACACAAGCTTGCTATAAAAAGCATATTAGATCAACTTTGACCCAGAGATTAACTAACGTCCATTCGTCGTTGAAAATCATTTTCTTGTAAATGTACTTAGTGTAGCAAATGAAATAAAACATACACGATAAGTCACTCCGCCATTCCCAGAGAATCGATCAACCTAATGCTTCAGATAACGACCCTATAAAACTCACACTTTGCTTCTAGGTACATAAGATCCACATCGTTTGACATAATAATGATGACAATGTAGGTCAAGTGTTGTATAATCATTTTGATCCTTTACATCTGTACACACACATATATATATATATATATATATATATGAAATTGTGTTCGATGCTGATGTGTGTGTAGAGTTTAGATGCTTTATGGTAACATTATGGGATGTAACATTACTGTGTTCCGGTTTTACTTGCTGGTAGATTTCCTTAGCAGGAAGTCGTCTAGGTAGGTACCACCGCAGTACCAGATATTCTGCCGATTATTCTATGTTCCGGTTTCAAGGGTACTGCAGCTAGCGAAATTACTGGGTTATTGAGACTAACCATCGAAAGTCTCAAAGTAATGAGCGCCAAAGCGGCGATGCCCGGACTTTGTTTTGGTACTCAAATTTCTGTGCATTGCTGCAATGGTCATGGACATGCGTTATCTCTTACAATCAGGAGAGCGCATCGTTCGTCTCATTACCTTTAAATAAAAAAAGAAGAAATTACAGGACTGTTGAGACTAAGCATCGAAAATCTCAAAGTCGTTGCTAGAGGCGTTGGAGTCTTTTGAAAAGCGTGCCATCTCATCTGTGACGACTCCATTATTCAATGCTAGAACATCGTCGCAATGTTGCTAGTTTATCGGTCTTTTACCGGATTCATTTCGGAGATTGTGCTTCAGAACTATAATCTGGGTGTCTTCAAGTCGAGAGTGAATCGATATCTGTTAGACCAGAGTGCTCTATCTAAGACCCTATCATCACTTAACGCCAAGTGAGATAGTGGTCAAACGTAAGTCTATTTTTTATAAAGAAAAAAGTAATTAGCGCCAAAGTAGCGATGCCCTGTACTTTGTTTTGCTAGTTCAAGCTCTGTGTGTCAATCTAATAGTCAGATACATGCATTAGCTCTTACCATTAGGAGAGCGACTCGTTTGTCTCATTATTTTACAATAAAAAAATGGAAATAGATTAAGGATTGGAGTGTGTCATAGACAATTTCTTTTTTAACCGATTCAAAAAAGGTGTTTGTTACGCGATGATTCCGCCAATTATATTATGAATCGATTGTGATGATAACATTTTTGCTTGGTACTGTTTTTTTTTTTCAATTTAAAATGACTGTTACAAAAAAAAAATGTGAAACACTTACGCCACGCCTATCTTGTGTTTTCTTTTCCAAGAAACTTTATTCTTAGTAGAAATAGGGAAGTTGCATTTAGGATCAGTTTTCCTAATCAAATCAGAAAACGTAAATTGAGACAAAACCTCTCTAAGCGGAGAGGCGGACAGAACAAAATATTGCCAGTTCCCCCATTTTACGATGGAGATATAAATTTTTTCGTCAATTAAAAGAAGAAATAATCTTCGTAGTACAAAGCAATCGTGTTAATCGAAGTGAGGCTGTTCGTTAGGAGCAGTAAATGGACAAATCAGATTATTTCACCCACTACGAGTGCATAGACAGCGGTGAGTGGACGCAAGACACAAGTGCAGAGCTACTAATTACAAAATATATTATAATTGAGACGTTCGTCTAATCTTTGCGAGGGAAATTAGCATAATTAAAATTTCACGTCCAATTTATTGATTTATGTAAAATGTAGAATGAGTTCACTAGATCGACCCTACAATACAATACAATGCACTTGGTGGTAGATTTCCTTAGCAGGAGGTCGTCTAGGTAAGTACCACCGCAGTAGGTACCAGTTGTTCTGCCGCTAAGCAGTAGTGTGTAAACATTACTGTGTTTCGGTTTGAAGCGTACTGCAGCTAGTGAAATTACTGGGCTGTTGAGACTAACCATTGAAAGTCTCCAAGTAATGAGCGCCAAAGCAGTGATACCCTCGACTTTTGTTTTGTTACTCAAAGTTCTGGGTATCGCTGCAATGGTCATGGACAGGCGTTATCTCTTACTATCAGGAGAGCGTCTCGTTCGTCTCATTACTTTTTGCATAAAAAAAAATACAATGCAACGGACCATACCGTAGTGCAATGCAATACAACACCACGTTTTTTACTTGTAAAGAAAAAAATACAAAATACATATTTCAAAATAGGTTCAAAAGGTATTGTTGTTTGCTAAAAGAGATCTCGTTCAGAAAACTCGTGAAAGAATAGAAAAGTGACGTAACAAAAACAACAGTGATGTTTTTTTTTTAAAATGATTGACAGCTAATTGTTTGACCACAGCTCACCTGATGTTAAGCAACGGTGTGGTCGAAGATGGTAAACACACTTATTCCAGAATAAAACTGGTTCCCAAGTGAGGCTGTCAGAACACAGTGTTAGGTAATAGGCGGCAGATTTGCAACTAGAAGGTGGTAACTAACCAACCGAGAACTAGAAAGTACCCTACCACCACGCTCAGTATGTGATTTTTATAGTCACAAAAAAAATGGAGAGAATTCAACACTTTGAATTTTGAACCAAATTAAAGAACCATTCAGTCGTCTTAGTATTTGAAAAAGAAAATTACTCATGTTCATTGAGACAACGGACAAAAAATTTTGATAATTTTCAAGACGAAATCTAAGCAAAAAGTCGTGTGAACGTAGCGAGTTAGTGCTATTTGCTAATAACTGTAAGCCGCTTCCACTTATCCCCTACTGCCAGTTATCAGGTGCAATAAATTAAAAGATCCTGCTAAGTCCCCATCAGGGCCCTGCGGCGACTTCGACCCGAAGACATCGCTTGTTTCACTGGTAACTACGTGGATTATCCTTATACCGCTATTATTTATTCTGCTTTCTGTTATTTTTCATGACAGTTTTTTCTTAGCTCTGCACTACTTTTGGATGGTTCTCGCTAAATATCTAGGTATTTTTAGAAATATTTTTTATGGGGTTTTGGTATAAGTAAGTACATACATCCTTCAAGGCATCTAGCATAACTTTTTGGTTAACGAAACATCGGCCGTTCGGTCGATCGTTTTCTTCTATTTAATTTTTATTTATACGCTTAAAAAAATTACTTAATGGAGGGAATCTGAGAGGTTAAATTAATTTATTTCATTAGTAAGTATAATGGAATAGAAGGTAAATTAAGTTCAGTATGTTTTAGGCTTTTAATTGCATATACGTATAACGTATATACATATAATATACAGAGTTATATGTTTGGAGAATGTTTATTTCGAACAAATTTTGTGAACGTGAACAAATTTAACTATAATAATTTACACGTGTCTGAAATTGCGATCTTTTCTATAGCTTTTTCTGTTTTTTTCTGCGATTTCAGAGTTGTGCTGAAAAATTGTTCATAATGATGAGCACTTTTTAGCTTTGCACACTCTAAACTTATAATGTTGTAAACATTACTCACTATTACTGACAAAATACCATGCTGTCAACTCGTTGTCTGTGTTTCCAACTACGTACAAACCGGGTTGTTCAAGAAACACGTGAATAGATATTTCCTAGGCAAACGTTCTTCATCTTCGGCCGCATCGTCGATTACTCTACATCAGATGAGATGACACCAAACGCTGCATGCGTTTGACGTTATCTCACCTGATGTAGTCCGATGTAAAAAGAAATGTTTACTGAATGATCAAAATAAATTCAAATATTGTAGAGAAGTACTAATTGATAAAATTGAACTCTTGAATATTCTACAACACTGCTATTGTCGAGAAAAAAATCATTTTCATTTACGTACGTAATTGATCACTTCATAAATTTCTAGAATTTAGCGATTTATTTTTTTAAGAGTTGTTTATGTTAACGGGATTGAACCCCTAAACTATAGCTATTTCTTCTTGAAACACTCCATATATTCAATAAATATTCATAAATAGCAACATCATCAATACATACAATATCTACAATAAGGTACCAGGCTAAACTGGACCGTACCTTATATATTTAACGACATAAAACCTATTTAAGAATTACAATAGGGATGGCTTCATTGTCTGAAAGCGAACTTGCCGCGCTGCCAGCAGACAGTGTGGTCCAAGTGCAAAAATGTATATAAATAAGACAACCAAATAAAGTACCTAAGACCGAATGTCCAAGTAAGAGCTATTAGCGTACAAGCGAAGAGAGCGACAGTGAGTATTAGCAAATTCAACTCTTCCCAGTTTACCATTGGTTCAATTTTTTTTTTAATGTTGCTTGGTGTATGTTTTTGCACAGTTTACCTGAATACTAAACGGTGCAGTAAAAGCGTATTTTTTTTATAAGCTTATATCTCAGTCCGTTCTTACACGAAGTAGGTAATATACAATATAATTGAACTCTTTTTACGCTTTTTACAATCGATATTTTTTCGCTCTGTTACTTCGGTTATACTGTACATAAAATTCCATTCAAGGTAACGACGAAAAATGTAACACAGCACTTCTAGTCTTTAGTTAAAAGGCATATCGCAGTGGACTCCATTGAAAGACAAATGGCAAGGTGATGACCATTATCTTCACAGAAAAGTAATTCTTCCTCAAATTACTACTAGATTTAAAATATCACTTCACTTGCTAAAAATAAAAGAGCGGCTTGACGCGGCAAACACAGAAAAACTAATTTATTATTTAAATCTGAAAGTCTATCGCCAAGCTCGTAACGGTGTGTTCCGACAGCCTCACTTGAGAGCGAGCTCCATTCTAGTATATATGTGTTTGCGATTTTCAACCATACCACCACTTAACATCAAATGAGCTATGTTCAACACCTACCCTGTTAATTATAAAGAAAAACTAACCTGATCAGCAGAAATGTGTCGAGGAAAAACTTACCAAGACATTTTGTTCCCAATAAATAAATACCTACACAATTTCTAAAAATTGCCAATCTATTTTCAGTACCACTATATAAATTCTATAAACATCAGAGCTATCTGCAAAATAAAGATCTTCGCAGTAATGAAAAGAAAGACCAACTAGTAACGCCGTCGCATCGGCTCGTCAAGTCGGAGAGGTTGGTATACATTCTAGGGCCCGCGATCTGCAACCGCGTACCCGCTTTCATTCGGGATGCACCTTCCATCGCGTGATTCAAAAGCAAACTTAGATCTTGGCTTCAAGTGACATTAATTTATGACTTTGACGATTATTTAAAACTAGAAGATTATTGAATTACTAGTAAGTAATTATAATATTTTTGTTTTTATGGACATTTAATTATATTGACATAATTATTTTATATGTGACATATTACTTCTTTGACATTTTCATATTCATTGTTTTGACATATGTTATGATTTTGATATTTTTAAATATGAATGGAAAAACCTGTAACTATGGTGTTATTAATAAATGATTTGTATTTGTATTTGGTCTAGTCTAAAAATAAAGCCAAATTCTTCTACCAATATTCCCCGCCTCTTCCTTGTAACTTGCCGCTTAAAATCCTACGTTATCAAGGTCTAAATTGCAAATTTAATACAGCCATTTGCATCTGAAAGGAGCTATGCAAAGTCCTTCTTATGCGCAGTGATTTGTACCGTTTATCTGAAACTCTTTATCTAAATACGGGACGCTCGAACGCCATTACTTCGTACTTAGCCGATGTTTCCCTTGTCTAGATGCTGAAAATCGCTTTTATGACAACATCTTAAAACGTTTCAGCTTGTTTACTGTCTCGTTATTTATGTTGTAGACTTATATAAATCTGAATAAGTGGCGTTTATGTAAATTTGTATATTTGACTCCTGTTTTAATGCAAACTTTTTGAATGTATACTAATACGACGTACTGAATTTGTTGAATTGCACGACTTGGTTTAACTTGCCCCTTTTTATTACGGGACGGCCAGACAAACGCGACAAAAGCGTCACCTGTAAGTAAATGGTGGACATTCCTTATGTGTGCACTGTTCGACTCTACATTTTCTATTCGTGCAGTAGAGGATGTGGAATTTTCCTTAAAAGTATAATATGGGTGTCTCCAAATCCAGAGTAAAGAGTTTCCTTTTTGGTAAGCATGCTCTATCCTAGACCACATCGTTGCTTAACATCAGACAGGATTTGTGTTCAAACATGAAGTTATTGAGAATAAAAAAAAACTAAATTTGCTAGATTTCAACTAAATATTTTGTCGTATTTACCTAAAATGTACAAGATGAAATTAGTTTATTTATTTTACCCGATTTATGTCCATTAATTATAGTGTACTTACATTAGATAGATAGATATATACTCTTTATTGTGCAAACCAGAAATCGAAACAAAATTACAGAAAACACAAGTGACGCAAGGGGTGGCGTTATCACTAAAAGCATTTTTTTCAGGCAACGAAAAACAGAAAACACGTACATTAAATGAAATATCTCACTCAAAAATAAAGTTTCAAATAATAATGAAACCAAATGCAATGAGCGTATGGCCATGCTCTTTAGTAAAAAAAGATTGACCTTAATTCTGTATTTGTGAGAGCACAATACACTTACTCTAAAATTTTAGAAACTTTGTTTTTAAAGAATGGAAATTAAAAAACAATTAACATAAGGTAATTTATTTATACCCAGTTTTACTCGGAAGGATTCTAGCGATACATCCAAATCTGTTGAAGAATTTAATGGTTATAGTGAAATAAAGAAACTCACATAAATAAACTCTGTATGTGAGTGACTAACTGATTTGTTTGTCGATTTAGTACTACTTATAGTATTTTACCGCATAATGTTATTTCAATAAAGATTACTTTAGTCTTGACTATTTTATAAACCCATCAAGCCATGTGTCGACCCGCACCCACTACATTAGATATACAAAAAATAGTGGTGTTATCGTAAATCGACAAGCAATGAAGATGTCAGGGCATGTGTCATTTTTGGAGGCATCGAGCCGTGACCGTCTCGGTAGCTTCCCTCCCTCGACAATGTGAACTTTGAATGCTTTGTGTTGTTGTTAGTCAAGTAAGGGACGTCGTGTCTGGAGATTTTAATGTTTTCTTATGGTGTTAACAAATTTATTTTTATTTTCTATCGCTGTTTTGTTTTCTAGCGTGAAACAATTTGGCATTTCAGAAAACCGATGATAACATTGGGAGGTATAGTTTGGCGTTCATCGTTTCAGCCGTAGAACGTCCACTGCTGGACATAGGCCTTCATAGATCCTTCATTGACTTCCACAAAGACCGGTTGGAAGCGGCTCACATCCAGCGCGTTCCTGCGGTCTTTATTAGTTCGTCTGTCCACCTTGTGGGTGGACGTACTACGCTGCGCTTGCCGATTCGTGGCCTTCATCCCAGAACTTTGCAGCCCCATCGGTCATCAGTTCTGCGTGCTATGTGCCCTGCCCACTGCCACTTCAAGTGGCTCATTTTCTAGGCTACGTCGGCGGTGTCTATTGTCTAGTTGTTACAGTTACATACATGTCATCTTCATCCAAAATGTAATTAGTTCACTCGAGCATTGAGTGAGCACTGGAAACATAGAAATCCGGAGGGCTTCTTAGTGACTAATTTTTTTTATTGATTAGCTAGGTGTTTGACCACTGCTCACCTGATGAAGTGACGGCGAGGTCGAAGATGGTATCTCGCAAGATATAAACCACTGAACTATCATCGTTACAAAATTGTAGTTATATACGTGTAACTACAAAATATTTGGGTAAAAATATCGAATTATCAAAACAATCAAATGCATTTTATCTGTTAACTGAAAACATTTTTACATCTTGCGAGATACAAGCAAACAGAATATTTTCACAGCTTTTGAACTTGTAAGCGTTCCGTTCATAAAATGTAAATCGGGACAGCTGTTCTCTGCATTTGTTTGGTATCGAGTTCGCACCTGCCAGTTGTTGCTAGAAATTTTTAATATTTACACGATATATATATGTGTAATGTAAGTATATAACGAGCCCCGATTTTGATAAAAAAAAAACAAAAGATGCAGGAGCTAGAGTTGATGTCCAACATTACCGACACTAAAATTGCTTTATTGTGACTAAATTTTTAAACAGAGTAACAAAAACAACAATGATACATTTTCAATTTGACAGCCCCGTTGGCTCATTGGTAGTATATCTGCCTTGAGAGCTGTAGGGCGTGGGTTCGATTCCCACTCAGGGCAAGCATTTTGTGAATAAACAAATGTTTGTTCTGTGTCTGGGTGTTCTGTATGTATTATAAATATGTATTTACAAAAAAAAAGTATTTATGTATTCTATCAGTTGCCTCACTTCCATCACACAAGCTCTGCTTAGTTAGGAGCCAGATAGCGCTGTGTGTAATAGTCCTACGATATTTATTTATTTATTTCATTTAAAAACTGACTCCATCCATGCCCCTAAGACGCTAGATTTTAGGTATTTTCATTAAATTTTTACAAGTTTTAAAACTAAAGGTGTGGTACTACTTTTTTTTTTTATGGGTCTTGTTGCCTGAAATTTTTTTTTTTTTTTTTTAATGACGTAGCTTTTTATTTTGTTCCTACTTACAAGTTGTAAATCTCTATCCAAGCTCCTAACGGCGTATTACGGCAGCCTGAGACACGCCAGCCAGACAATGTCAGTTGCCATTGTCAATAAACTTTTTATTATAAACTAGCGGCCCGATCCGGCTTCGTAAGGATGGACATTTATTTTTTAATTAAACTCTAGCCCAATTACCACAAAAAAGTATTTTCCTTTTTCTGATGAATATATCCATATCCAATAAATTTATAATTTAATAGATTAATAATTTTCTAAAACAGTTCAGTAGATCCAGAAATTACACCCTACAACCTCACGAAATTTACCTCTTTATAATATTTTATAGTCTATGACACTCATAAATAATGTGGTTTTCATTTGGTAAAAGAATTTTCAAAATCAGTTCCGTAGATCTAGAGATTACCCCTACATCCCTACAACCTCACAAACTTTACCTCTTTACAATATTTTATAGTATAATTACATACCTAGTATAGATTACTACGCTCATACAAAACATTATCAAGGAATAAAGTTGAGTTCTAGCTTTTCAACGAAATAGTATACCGTAAACAGTATAGCTAAAATGTTTCGTTTAATAATCTAGAGATTAAAACGGAGACAATGTCCTAAAGATTTCATGACAGGCATTTTCATCTTCAGCATTATCAACGTTTGAGAACTTTTGTGGAATACTCGTTAATGTTTAATAGCCTTTCAAACATTCACCGCATTCCACAAACAAACCCGTAAAGGTGTTACCTTCAGTACACGGCTCTTCAGTTTATGAATTCTTAAACGTGATCATTAACAGCATTCACTGCTGTCAAAGCGTCGTAAAACTTTTCATATTTTATATAAATTTCATTTAAGTGTCATCACTGAGAGTTTTAATTTCCTTTTTAAAACATAAATAAACAAGAATACAAAAAAATTGATGACATTTAGCAGCTTAGTTTATTTTCTTTATTTTCAGCGTCGTAAATCTGCCAGTGTCAAGTATTTTGATCTTTCTACATAGCATAAGACGAAGTCGTTTCCCGCCGTCTGTACGCTTAGATCTTTTAGACTACGCAACGGATTTTAATGCGGTTTCAATCAATAGACAGAATGACTCAAGAGGAAGGCTCGTATGTATAATACATGCATATACAATTATACACCACATTATTATCTACATTGTAACCGTACAAAGCCGGGACGGGTCGGTAGTTTTAATATAAATCAAGTGAAATGAGTCAAACTTAGTCAAAGTCACACAAAGTAAGTAATGGACGAGACGAACCCACGCCCTTCGGCTCTTGAAGCAGTACACATACTACCAATGAACCAACGGGGCTGCTTGTAATATTACACAATCTATTGAGACGACGTAATGAGTGTCAAAGCAGCTATGCTCTGGACTTTGTTATCTTACTCTAAGTACTATGTATTGCTGAAAAGCAATAGACACGCATTATCTCTTGCCATCGGGGAGCCATTCGTCGTCTCATTACTTTAATATCAAAAAAATACTTACAGTCGCACCTACCTAGACGACTTTACTGCTAAGGATATCTTTGTGGTAGTACTTGAAAAACAATGAGAAAAAAAAAGAAAGGAAAGAAAGCATTTATTTTGAAACATACAACACAATAAATAAACACTGACACTGACTGACAATAAATATTTTTTCTTACTATAAATACGGCCGCTAAAATTGTAAAGAAACCGATAAAATCAACGAGCTAATACCGGTGTTCAAATAAAATACACAGAAACTTTGAACAATATAAACTCTCCAGAGAGGTGGCGTGGAAATGCAAATGAAGTGATTAATAAACAAAGCTATCGGATATCTAGCTTTCCATTAAAAAACTATGGAAACAAGTAAAACGAGGTGCACAGTCGTAATCACGCTATACCACGATTAGGGGATAGGAAGTGGTCAAACTTAGTGGGACAGTTTTCGGGGCAATTAAGCTGGGTTAAAGTTGCTAGTTGATAATGGAATTGTTGGGAGGCGATTGTTTTTGGGCTTTTAGCGATGGTAGCTCAGTAGTTAGTACGGTCGATTCAAACGCCTTCAAGTTCTGAGACTGCTGCGATGGTCATGGACAGGCGTTATCTCTTTTCTTGTGTTTTGCAACACGCTTTTGTTACCCTTAAATAAAAAAAGTATTTCAAAATCACAGGTAGGTACATAATGAAAAATTTTGCATCTCCCGTCTGCAGTTGATAGTTTGTAATCTGTTTTCCATACAAATATTTTGTTACTATGTGGTATCATTAAAAAAACACTGATTACATGTCAATGAATGAAAATAAAATGTCAAATAAAGTATATACTTATTAATAACAACACAAATAATAATGCTTACCACGAATACTGGAAGAAATCACATTAGCGATACGACCGACACCTTACTCTAACTACTTTAACTCGATTGTAGATCTTCTTAGGTCGTCTAGGTAGGTATAACCACACTATCCGATACTCTACTGCCAAGCAGTAGCGTGTAAACAATACTGTGTTGCGGTTAGAAAGAATATGACATGTAACTTTAGTGTCATAAATATTTTTTTTGTATTTGGTCATTGAAATTACAGTGCTGTTGAGACTAACCGTCAAAAGTCTCAAAGTCCACAGCAGCGTTGCCCTGGACTTTGTTTTTTCAATTAAAATTCTGTGCATCAATGTTCTCCAATGTTCAAAATCAACCATTAGGAGAGCGTCTCGTTCGTCTCATTACTTTAACATAAAAAAACTTATGGCACTGTTACATGTGATTATTTTGTTGTCTGTACATTTTTAATTTTTACTGTGGACTAAGTACCTATATGAAGTATTCTATTCTATCTATCTCTTTACTGCTTTAGGTACTTATAAACACCCTATTTTCACTCAGCTAACGTGCGTGTCACCGTAAATGTACAAAAAAGTCCTTCCTAATAAAGACTAATGCTGCAGTGATATCAACAGGCGAAGAAATTGCCCGCATTTCGATAGGGGACGATAGACGATCAATTTTCTATGGCCCAATTACTATAGAAGATTCGTTGTGACACACGGTCGTAAAGATAAAACGCAGATATTTAATTTACTTAAAAGATCTACGATGGACTTATGTCCTGCTACTAGTTGAACTATGAACGAGACGCATTTTAAAATGTTAACCGTTCTTGTACAGAAACTGTCCTGAATAGTTTAATTCATTAGTTTAGCTTTATTTTGAGACATGAACTATTAACATCAGAAAGTACATATATTAAAAATTGTTGTGTTATTTTTTTTTTTTTTTTTTTTTAAGTTTTACAGGCCAGATGTTTGACCACAGCTCACCTGATGTTAAGTGAAGGCGTGGTCGAAGATGGTAAAGCACACCGAGCCTGGAATGGAACTGGCTCTCAAGTGAGGCTGCCGGAACACACCGTTAGATGCTTGGCGGCAGATTTTCAACTTGAGGGTGGTAGCTAGCCAGCCGAGTACTAGAAAGTTTTTTTATATACTAGGTAGGTACTACATTACTACATTATGTATTTTTTTTAGTTTTGTAGCGATGATAGCTCAGTGGTTAGCGCGGTAGGTTCGCATGCCGAAGGGCGTGGGTTCAAACCCCAACAATCAGCTTGAGCTGCCGGTGAAGGAAAACATTGTGAGGAAACCATAGCATGGTGGAAGGGTACTTTCTAGTACTCGGCTGGCTAGCTACCACCCTCAAGTTGAAAATCTGTCGCCAAGCACCTAACAGTGTGTTCCGGCAGCCTCACTTGAGAGCTAGTTCCATTCCAGGTTAGGTGTGTTTACCATCTTCGACCACACCGTCACTTAACATCAGGTGAGCTGTGGTCAAACACCTAGCCTGTCAAACATAAAAAAATGTATTATATACCTATATTACTATATTATGTATTATTGTATTATTTTTATTAGTCCAAAATTTTTAACTGAGTGTTACAACATCTCCCGTTTGTTTTTTAAATGTATCGTGTATTTCATTCTTGGTTGCCTGGAAGAGATCGCTTTTAGCGATGAGTAAATAATAAAATAAATAAATAAATATCGTAGGACATTACACACAGCGCCATCTGGCCCCAAACTAAGCAGAGCTTGTGTGATGGAAGTCAGATAACTGATAGAATACATAAATACTTTTTTTTTGTAAATACATACTTATAATACATACAGAACACCCAGACACAGAACAAACATTTGTTTATATCACAAAATGCTTGTCCTGGGTGGGAATCGAAACCACGCCCTTCAGCTCTTGGAGCAGATATACTACCAATAAACCCACAGAGCTGTCTTGCCCGTCACTTCTGGCACTAGCTCTTAAGATTCTTATGTTTTCTGTACTTTTTTTTCTATTGTTCGTGTGCACTATAGTGATTTTCTATCTATCTATCTATATGACTAGATATTAAATAAAAAATGAGAGATCAATGTATCTACATTGATCTCACAGCAAAATCGACACTAAACTTGCCAAAACGACACGTCCGTGTGTCCCATAATATTCTCGTTACGAGAGCTGATAGGTAATAAATTAGAGGGTGACCAAAGTATGGCTTCGTCACTCGTAAGACGTCTTATTTTATCTTCGGGTCACAGCAATTTATATTTTGACCTAGTATGGTTAGGGTATCGATCGCGTCAATTGGGGAAAATAAAATTCGATGAGATACGGACATTGGACTGCTGGGCAAGCCTGTTTTTCAACACGCAGATTGTACAGTTATGTATAGTATAAATAAATAAATAAATAAATATCGTAGGACATTACACACAGCGCCATCTGACCCCAAACTAAGCAGAGCTTGTGCTATGGAAGACAGATAACTGATAGAATACTTAAATACTTTTTTTTGTTGTAAATACATACTTATAATACATACAGTACACCCAGACACAGAACAAACATCGATGTTAGTCACACAAATGTTAGTCCTGAGTGGGAATCGAACCCACGCCCCACAGCTCTCGAAGCAGACATGCTACCAATGAACCAACAGGGTTGTCAAGAGTATAGATAGAATATAGATGCAATACAATGTAACATTTTATTTTATTAATATTTTTTGGGTTCGATTCCCATCCAGGACAAACAGCGATGATAGTTCAGTGGTTAGCGCGGTAGGTTCGCATGCCGAAGAGCGTGGGCATAAACCCCAACAATGAGCTTGAGCTGCCGGTGACGGAAAACATCGTGCGGAAACCATAGCATGGTGGTAGGGTACTTTCTTGTACTCGACTGGCTAGCTACCACCCTCAAGTTGAAAATCTGCCGCCAAGCATCTAACGGTGTGTTCCGGCAGCGTCACTTGAGAGCCAGTTCCATTCCAGGCTAGGTGTGCTTTACCATCTTCGACCACACCTTCATTTAACATCAGGTGAGCTGTGGTCAAACACCTAGCCTGTCAGCAATAAAAAAAACAATCATATACTAATGTTTGTTCTGTGTCTGGGTGTTCTGTATGTATTTACAAAAAAGAAGTATTTAAGTATTCTATCAGTTATCTGACTTCCATTGTACAAGCTTTGCTTAGTTTAGGGTCAGATGGCGCTGTGTGTAATGTCCTACGATATTTATTTATTTATTGTTAACACCAAAGTTACAAGCTATATAAAACATGTCATTATAATATAATAATATGTCAATAAGTGTTAATAAATTAACATCACGCCATCAATGACATCTTAAAGCGTGCGCTTGTGTCTGCGGAGGTGCCGAGTGTCTTGGAGCCCCCAGGTTTGTCGCGGTCGGACGGCAAGCGACCTGATGGCCTTATGCTGGTCCCATGGCGGAGAGGCCGCTGCCTCGTGTGGGATGCAACGTGCGTTAGTACGTTCGCATCCTGCCATCTCCCCGCCACCCAGCAGTCTGCTGGTGCGGGTGCGGAAGCGGCTGCCAGAGGACAATTTTTTGACATTTTTAAATTTGAATAAATGATTAATATAGTATTAGTAGTAATTTAATCTGTTTTAAATAAATAATCGTTAAAGTCATGGCCCTATTAGATATTCTGCCGCCAAGCAGTAGTGTGTACTTAAATTATATTAAATGGGATAGGAAATGTGTTAAATTTATTTAACTCATTTCCCAAAATCTAAATTTTGAAGGCGACTCTTTTAAATTAATTATTATCACATCTAGTATAATCTATGGCTTCAGAGTTTACCTTAAACAAATAACTCTTGATCCTTTCACGTGTTTAGGTAAAAATTGCTTCATATACTATTCAGAAAGGGCAGTTCACGTTAGGGCGGCTTGTTTATTTCGTAAAATGCGAGGAACAAAGAGGTTTTTGATTGACATGACCCGAAGAATCCCCCGAGAGGTATCTTCTTGTGAGCTAAGTGAAATGTTCAGAGTAGTAAGGTTTAGTCTGCCTATAATAATATAATATAGCCGGGCCACAGAATATTAATTCCCAAACAGTGCATGGCATCTGACTAGCATGAAACTATGTCAGTGTAAAAAAGAATCCAGGTGTCGCTTAAGTTGTTTTAAAAAAAAATAGTCAATTTTAAATCAAAAAACAAGCATTGCGGGAAAGTATTTATTTACTAACGAAAGAAACATAATATTTTCAGGGGCTTTTTTTTATATGCAAAAAGTAATGAGACAAACGAGACGCTCTCCTGATGGTAAGAGATAACGCCTGTCTATGACCATTGCAGCGATACACAGAACTTTGAGTAACAAAACAAAAGTCGAGAGTATCACTGCTTTGGCGCTCATTACTTGGAGACTTTCGATGTTTAGTCTCAACAACCCAGTAATTTCACTAGCTGCAGTACCCTTCAAACCGGAACACGGTAATGTTTACACACTACTGCTTAGCGGCAGAATAACTGGTACTGCGGCGATACCTACCTAGACGACCTCCTGCTAAGGAAATCTACCACCAAGATTATTATTAGGATATATTGGGATATTAGCGGACGCTTCGTGGTTTCACCAGCGTAGTTCTCGTTCCCGTGGGAACACAGGATTAAAAAGTAGCCTTTGTCTCCCGGGGATAGCGTAGCTTCTCAACGGTGAAAGAATTTTTTAAATCGGTCCTTTAGTTTCGGAGCCTATTCAATACAAAAAAAAACAAACAAACAAAAAGTCAAATCTTTCCTCTTTATAATAGTGTAACATGCATGAATGAAAATAACGATAAGAAAAAATAAATTTAATTTGTATTGCGTTTGGCTACGAGATGCGCGACTATACCTGTGACGATACACATTTTATTTTAGATAATATTTTTTTTTTTTAATTAAAATAGTTTCGCGTTAGACCACCCTACCTGATGTTACCTACCTACCTACCAGTAGTACGAAAGATGGAGCACGCTAACCTAAAATAATCTTATTTAATCTAGATTTGAAGACAACCCATATTACAGCGTAGATACTTTTTTCTGTGAAAATATTAAACCAGCACCAATAATTTTTCGATAATAATTTCTTATAAAATGATATTCCGAGGGACTCTCTCTTGGGAAAGCCATTAGGATATTAAAAATATAGTTTCTTTTATATTCTCTCACAAGGGTCTGGTTTTGACGGACATTTGAAGTTATTTTTACTAAAGTTTGTGAACGCTGTCGCCTTACGAACAACTGAATACAAGTATCTATTTTTTGTTTGATATCTAAAAAATTTTACACGTAACCAAAATGCTGCCCTTTTAAATTTAGCCTCCCATTCCAGCGAAGCAATGCGCAGTTAAGATATGTTGCCTGAAATTAAAGAACGTTTGAACTACATCTACACTTTAAACAATCTTTAGTTTACTTAAGATATTTAATAAATATCCTAAGATATTTGTTTTATTTAAATGAGACTTGGAGAATGGAGATATTGTACTACTCAATGTATCTATACATATCTCATCAGCCTTTTGTAGTCCACTGCTGGACATAGGCCTCTCTCAAGACAGCCCGATCTTCGGCTTTACGCTTATATCCAACACCAACTGTCCTACGTACATCGTCACTCCATCGAGTCTCATAATAATTATAACAACATTTTTATAGTTAACTATCAAAATTAACTGTTCTGTGTTAGTCTCGCAAAAACGCCCACAAAAACTATTAGAAAAAGTACAAAGGTATAGCCGAAAAATCGAAATTAAAATTTTGTATTATATGAGAATTGTCAATTTGTGTCATTTGACAGCTGCGACATGTAACACTGCTACATTCCGTCCGGTTGTTTGAAATCTATTATATTTAAAGGTTTTTTTCATTTTACATACATTTTAGGTGAAACGAAATTAACCGGACTATAAAAATGACATTAATTCTGGCTTCATTTTAGCAGCAAAAATCTCGTGTATAGCTGCATTCTTACGCGTTAAAATATAAACTATAAAAAGATATAATAATTTATTCATTATCGTCAACCTACTTTAGCCCACTGCTGGGCATAAGCATCTCCTAATGCCCGCCACCAAGCCTGATCTGTGGCTTTTTGCTTTCAGTCGCTGCCCACTGCCTTACTTATATCGTCAACAGTCGCAGGGCGTCCTACGCTGCGCTTCGCTCTAATTTATTGAACATTAGTTACCATCTAAAACGTCTGCTCAGGATGTTTGTATTACCTCGGCTCTAATTCTTGCCATAAATTACTCGACTCTTAACCTACCTATAAAAAACTCCCTAACCCCGTCCTTCCGTCGTGTTGGTAACTAGCACTAAAACATTAACAATTCAAACACTTTCGTGGGCCATAAATATTAGACGTCGTACTGTACGGGCTATCTCAAAATGGCGGCGAGTAAAACTTGTGACTTTTTAAAGTTTTAAGTTTTGAGAGATAGCGGATGTTGATTTTCAGTCTTCCCTTTTTTAACTAAAAGCTAGCGTTATTAGAACACAAAAATGAAGCTTGAGTTGTAAAAAAATCTAGCCCTTTTATGAGCCCATTTTGTCGTTTTGATTCTGTCGACGCTATTCACGGTCGTCAACATCCAACTTGTATTGTTTACGTTTGGTTTGTATATGAAACTATAAATAAATAAATAAATATCGTTGGACAATACACACAGCGCCATCTGGCCCCAAACTAAGCAGAGCTTGTGTGATGAAAGCCAGATAACTGAGAGAATACATAAATGCTGTTTTTTTTTGTAAATACATACTTATAATACATACAGAACACCTAGACACAGAACAAACATTTGTTTATTCACAAAATGTTTGCCCTGAGTGGGAATCGAACCCACGCCCTACAGCTCTCAAGGCAGATATACTACCAATGAGCCAACGGGTCTGTCAATAGCTATAATTACCTAAAGAAAAAAACTTTTAACTCCTAATTAAATTTAAACATTATATTTTAGTAATCTCTTTTTAATTTCCTTTATTTTGATACCCTACTCGATAAGTTTGGTTATTTTTTTTAAGTTATCACATTACTATTTCGCTCTAAAAATTCGCCATTTTTTGTTGTCAAATACCTATCTTAAAACATTTGGAGTTTCAAGACTAATATAACGATATCTTAACTTTCGAAATCCATTCAGCCGTTTGGAAGATACGAGGTAATAAAGAAATGTACATACAAGATACGTGCGTTTGGTACTTGTATTCCATGGTAAAAACTGTAATGAGCTATTAATTATTAGCTAAAAAAATTATTCATCCTTCTACTTAGACCAATCGCAAACTGTGACAGTATCCCTTGACTTCCTGTGTGAGTTCCTGAAGACGTCACAGTCCGTCGTTCGGCATGTGACGTCGCTTTAACGTAAATCTACGTAATGCGCAAACATGAATAAACTTTCAGTAGATACAAACTTTATAAAATATTCTTCTTTTATATTTGGCAACTATGACATTTTATTTCAGATTAAACTCATCATATCCATCTATGATGAGTTTAATCTGAGATGATGAGTATGGTGAGTGTCCAAAGCAGCGACTCTCTGAACTTTGTTTTGCTACTTAAAGTTTTGTGTACCGCTGCAATGATCATAGACATGAATTATCTCTTACCATCAGGAGAACGCCTCGTTCGTTTCATTACTTTTACAATAAAAAAAAGAATGTAAAACTTTGCAATATATGTATTATGTAATGAACAAGTCATTACATAAATATGTTATGCTATTATGAACCTTGAGCTAATGCGACTTTATTCTTATATTCCCATGATTTATATCACCATGAAAGAAAAAAATCCCCCAAACATAACATTAATGAAACAAAAAGGAAAGCGATTCCCGTTTCACCCACATTACAAATCATTCTCGGGGCCAAATGAACTGATTTCTCGACGTCCCAAATATTAGGCTCCCTAAATATGTCTCTGCAAGACGAACAGTGGTAAATCATCACCCTTCTGCTTTCCATTTGCGAAATAGCCGGCCTCCTATTAAATGGCGATTTTTCACGGCCCCTCCTTAAGGGTATTAACACACTAAGTTTAACCAATCACCCAATCTTGCGATCTCTTTCAGCAGTCTCATTTCATGTAACGCGTATCTAAAATATTGACATAAATTCGTCTTAAATTTGCTTCTATATTGGGAGGCAATTCAGAATATTAATGATAACAAAATTTACTTTGCCATCCAGCGTGGCAATGTTGCCAGCATTCTGGCCACATATCCCTCCTCTGACGGTTTTTTAGACTAAGTTTTTTGTATACATTTTGTAAATAGTATAAATTATACCTACTTTTTCTAGGTGCACACTATAAATTGCTTGAGTTTTGAAAACAATGATTAAATATTTTACTTGATCACACACGTCTTTACTAAAAACATTATCTACGTCTAAAATGTAATTAGACTACTCGATAGCTAAAAGACTTCTTAGTGTTCAAAAATGTACATGTAGGTACGTTCAAATGGTCGTGTCCAGTACAATTACACAGCCTAATTTAAAAACAAAAACTTAATTAATACATAAACAAAAATGTACAACACTGGCAAATGCACGAAATGTGACGCCAAAATCAAAGAAGAAAAAAATCTACGTGCCATCGCAAGTGAAAAACAATCGCTTGAAAGGAGTTTTGGCGGGAACGCGGGAAGAGTCGTGTCGCTCCGTTGTATTTTTTTTCAAAACTAGTGTTTTGTCGAGCGTTTATGCATAAAAATGGTGGTGTTTTATTCATAAAGTGCCGAATTACAAGCGTGAGTGTGGAAAAATGATATGATGTGGTGAAACATGACTTTTCGTGACTTCCAAAACTCCATCGAAGCTTTATAGTAAAGTCGCCACTACTTTACTAAAGCATGACAGGACTTGACTGACATGGGCTGGGCTTGACTAAGACTGGACTTTGACTTTAACTAGCTAAGAGGACATTTATTTAACTTTTTAAACTTGAAAATAAATAAACGCTTGACTGACTGGCAAATGCTAAAATGCGACGCCAAAACCAAAGAAAAAAAAAATCGCTTGAAATTGTTTGATCGTCAATTAATTTTGAAATAATAGCGCTAAAATTTCTTGAATGATTTTAGTAGTAGTTATAGTTTATGAGCGAGACGCTTTTGATGAGATTTCGATGATTATTCGATTTGAGAGAGGTTAATTCCAATCCATAACAAAAATTTATGTGACGAACATAATTATATATGTTTGTTCTCTGTCTGTACCTACTTATTATAATTATGTATCAACAGAAAATAACTTGTGTATTTTGCAGCTATCTGTAGTTAGTTCCTATAGTAGCTTTGTTTAGTTTGAAATTAGGCGCTGTGTCACATGTACTTTGTGGTAGATTTCTTTAGCAGGATCTTTATTTTTACCAGATAGCGATGATAGCTCAGTGGTTAGATTCGCATGCCGAAGGGCGTGGGTTCAAACCCCAACAATGAGCTTGAGCTGCCGGTGAAGGAAAACATCGTGAGGAAACCATAGCATGGTGGTAGGGTACTTTCTAGTACTCGCCTGGCTAGCTACCACCCTCAAGTTGAAAATCTGCCGCCAAGCATCTAACGGTGTATTCCGGCAGCCTCACTTGAGAGCCAGTTCCATTCCAGGCTAGGTGTACTTTACCATCTTCGACCACACCTTCACTTAACATCAGGTGAGCTGTGGTCAAACAACTAGCCTGTCAACCATAAAAAAAAAAAAAAGATATTCTATCACCTGGAACCTTGTTTTTTTACAAAGTTATGGGTATCGCTGTATCGGTCATGGGCATGCATTATCTATTACCATCAGAAAAAGGTATAGTTTGTCTCATTACTTTTATGTAAACAAAATGTCTCAAAGCTATAAAATAGCTTCATTGGCGTTTGACCCTAACTCGAGGGAAACAGTTACCGAAGGCATTTCTTGCGTCGGGGTTGGATTTGATTCTAGGAAACGTTTTTTGTGAGCCTATTTGAATTTAAAGGTTATTTCGTAGCATTTTCCAAGTAGAGTTTGGAGTTTTTAAGAATGGAATGGAACAACAATGGGTATCGCGAGAGTGGGGAATTTTAGCCATCGCCACTTAGTGATTAAAATCGTGATTTTTAAAGTCTAAATAAAGTAATATTTTATACATATATTAGCTTCTCTTGTTTCTAGCAAGTTTATAGAGTACCAAAGTTTATAACAGTTTACAAATTTCGGTAGCCCAGTTGGGAGACCGTCTAGCTTCTAATCTGGAGGTCATGGGTTCGAACCCCACAGCAGACACCTTTGTATTTTCTAAGCTATGTACCTACGCATTGCCGTTAGCTTCAAAGTTTAAACGGTGAAGGAAAACATCGCGAGGAAACCTACAGATCAGAGACATTAAAACAAAAGTTGGCCAGCCTGCACTTGGCCAGTAAGCACAATGACCAGGGCCCAACAGTGGGACAGATTACTAAAAAAAACAGGGCTGATTCGGTTATAGTTCCGATGTCAACAATCTGATTAAATAGAACTTTTCAGTGGTTTACAAGCACACCCTTAAATAAAAAAAACACTAATTCATAATTTATAACATTTATTTGCGTAAATAATATAATAATTACGAAATACAACTGACATTTATTGGGTTTCTTTAGTTTTAAGGGTTCCGTACCCAAAGGGTAAAAACGGGACCCTATTACTGAGACTTCGCTGTCCGTCCGTCCGTCTGTCACCAGGCTGTATCTCAAGAACGCTAATAGTTAGACAGTTGAAATTTTCACAGATGATGTATTTCTATTGCCGCTATAACAACAAATAATAAAAATAAAATAAAATAAATATTTAAGGAGGGCGGGAGAAACGGTAAAAAATTCAAGTTTGTATGGGAATACAACAAACTTGAATTTTTTACCGTTTCTTCGATACTAATAACGGTGACAGGTAGTTTAGATAATGCTACGGAATCCTTCGTGCGCGAGTCCGACTCGCACTTGGCCGGTTTTTTTAATAATATGATAACAATAATTATTTCAATTATACGCTTCAGATTGCGTCAAATGTTATTGTTTAGTTGGACGGCATGGGTAATCATCCACAAAAAGGGTTGTTGGAACATTTCGAGTGCATTTGTTGTCTTAAGCCTTCTACCTCCAACTGTCACACTCTTTCTTGATGTTCTCGCCAGACTACAGTACATATAAAATATTAGATTATTCTTTCCGAGCATTCCATATATTTTTTAATAGAAGATTTTGCAAAAGAGACTATGCAAAAGGAACATTTTACAAAATATAAGTAGGTAAAACGTAGTAAAAAGTGAAAATTAAGCAGTAGCAAATACGTAGCGAAAATGATATACGCATCATCTCTATTTTGCCCATTGTGAAGCTTCATAGACTTACATCCTAAATGCAAAATGATAAAACTAAATACACTTAACAAGCAGCCAAGCAGTAGTGTGTAAACATAACTGTGTTTCGATTTGAAGGGCACTGTAGCTAACAAAATTACTGGGTTAACCATCATACGTCTCAAAATAACGAACGCCGAAGCAGCGACGCCCTAAACATTATTTTGTCAGTCAAAGCTCTGTCTATCGCTGCAATGGTGGATAGGTGCTAATTCTTACCATCAGGAGAGCGTTTCGTTCGTCTTATTATTTTTACATTAAAATAACTAGATTGTAAAATTTACTGCACTGCTTGGCTGCTTGTTAATCGTGTTTAGTTTTATGACGTGGTTAAAATTTTATAAATACCTACAATCTTTTTTTATGGTTGACAGGCTAGTTGTTTGACCATAGCTCACCTGATGTTAAGTAAAGGTGTGGTCGAAGATGGCACAGCACACCTAGCCTGGAATGGTACTGGCTCTTAAATAAGGCAGCCGGAACACACCGTTAGATGCTTGGCAGCAGATTTTCAACTTGGTAGCTAGCCAGCCGAGTACTAGAAAGTACCCTACCACCATGCCATGGTTTCCTCGCGATGTTTTCCTTCACCGGCAGCTCAAGCTCATTGTTGGAGTTTGAACCCACGCCTTTCAGCATGTGAACCTACCGCGCTAACCATTGAGCTGTCATCGCTAAATCTTCTTTTTACCCACGACGGAACGGAGACGGTGTATGCGTTTGGGGTGAGAGGATGTTTGTTTGTGCAAATCCATGTTGCCATTTTTATGAAATCGCTGAGTGTCATAGTCTGAAGAGTTCGGAAAGTTACGCGTGGCACGCATTGTATACCTGTGGGACGCCATCCATTCTACTTAATAATTACGGAGGCAAGAGTCAGGAGGGATAGCAGTTTCGCTGAGACCTCTGTCATTGCGTTAATTACCTTAAACTTTGAGATGGATTGCTTTAAATAACGTATTGTGATGGTAATGTTTATTAGGAAGCGTAATGCGTATTGGCAAGCGTAGCGTAGGACGCCCTGAGATCCGATGGAGTGACGATATACGTAGGACAGCTGGCGGTGGATGGAAGCGAAAAGCCGAAGATCGGGCTGAGTGGCGTGTCTTGGGAGAGGCCTATGTCCAGCAGTGGACTAGTATAGGCTGATGATGATGATGATGATGATGAATGTTTATTAGGAAGTTTGAGCATTGTTATTGTTTTTATTTTTTGCTTGATACTGTCTATCTAACTTGACTGTCTTCTGTCTGTATTCATGATCTGTATAGGTTTAATAAATAAATATGGTAGGACATTACACACAGCGCCATCTGACCCCAAACCAAGCAAAGCTTGCACTAGAATAGAATAGAATATAATATTTTATTGACCTAACTACATATGTTACACTAGGCACCTCAAAATTATAATTTTTAGTAACAAAATTATATAAAATGAAAGAATACAAATTAACAAATATCACTGCCTAATATTAACCGTACTATGGAAGTCAGATAACTTATAGAATACATAAATACTTTTTCTTTGTAAATACATACTTATATTAAATACAGAACACCCAGACACAGAACTAACATTTAATTTTGTTTATACCACTAAATGTTTCTTTTGGGTGGGAATGGAATCCTCGCCCATCAGCTCTTGGAGCAGACATACTACCAACCAACAGGACTGTCAAATTGTCAGTTTAATCTGTCGGTTTGATTTTACTAGCCAAAGCAATTAATGTAACGACCACATGATGTATGTTCTGTAAACGTATGTTCTTATAAATCGTATTAAAAGTATGCATGTATTATGTATAATACTTTTTTATGGATTAGAGAATTGTGGTCACCTGATGTTTATTGACAGTATGGTTGAAAATGGTAAACACAACTAGCCTTGAATGGGGCTGACTTTCAAATGAGGTTGCCAAAATATACCGCTAGCTGCTTGACGACAGAGTTTCATAATATATGTATAATTTTTAAAGGAGTTAGTTTCAATTTTAATTTGAAAATTAATTCAATAAAATAACGATAACCGATAGAAAATTGCTAAGTAAAAAACTTTTTACACGAGTACTTCTTAACGTATGCAGCCAATTTTATGTAGAACCCTCTTCCTTACCTCCCCACTCGCCATCAGCACGCAACATTGTAAATCGTTCACAATGATTAAAGTAAACAACAATGTCGCCCTCAAAAAGAGATATCTTTTTTTGTAAATTACTTAGTAAGAGACGAATTCCGGGAACGATAAGAGCGTCGTACGTCTGACGGCAGTGCTTGGCCTAAAGCAGAAGACATGGCGGGACATAATTATATCTTTAAGATGTCTTAATATTGTTATATGGTTGACAGGCTAGGTCACCTGTTGTTAAGTGACGGTGTGGTCGAAGATGGTAAGGCACACCTAGCCTGGAATGGCTTTCAAGCGAGGCCTTCCGGAACACACCGTTAGATAAACACGCCTGAAGTTGAAATGAATGAAGGCTTACTTTTGACCGCCGTCTGTACCACCACTGTATCTCATGAATCGTAAAATTTTACTAGTAACATTGGTGTTATAAATAAAATATTTGCATTAAGATTTAAAAAATTTAAATTAATCGCTATCAGCCCAACACTTACTCTATTCTAGCCCCTCACGTCACCTGGTGGCGGCGTAGAATAATTTATAGCGTTTCTTAAAAGCCATTACTGTGACGTCGATGGACCGACCGCGACTCTTGCAATTAACACGAGATGACTGCTACTGGTGTTTATTCAAATTGATCATTCAACATAATCTTCTGATTTTAATTAATTGACTTCAGATGAAAAAGTCAAAACGATGCTAGAATAACTAGTTAGTTGGTTGGCGAGGAGGATATTTTTACGCGGAGCCATCTAGCCTAAAACTAAACAAGGCTTGTGCTACGGGAACCAGATAGCTAATAGACACCTACTGGTATGTTACGGCAGCCTCACTTGAATGCCAGTTACCATCTTCGACCACACCGTCACCCAACATCATGTGAGATGTGATCAAACACCTATCCTGACAACTATACAAAAAGAATACTAATATACTTTTTTAAAATAAATATATTGACATTTTTATATTTGACAATTTGACGTGTTCTGATTTTGACATTTTTTAACATGAATGGAAAAATGAAAATGATAACATGAATGAATAAAACATTTGTATTTGTAAACGCAAAAAAAAGTTGTTTCTATAAAAAAAAATTTGCCCTGTGCAGGAATCGAGCCCACGTCCATCAGCTCCAAAGCAGGCTACGTAAAAGAATAAAAGAAAATAAAAATCGTTAAAAAAATGTTGGTTCTACAGCCGTAACCAACAGTTGCGTATGTGGTGCCCCCTTTGAAGTTTTCCAGGTTTAAAAGCTCCTAAACAACCTTCAGTAATGTATTTACAAAGATTTATGTCCAAAATAGAGCGATTATTTAAACAACCCAGGAAAAAACGTTTCAGGCAAGTGGCGCTTTATTTACGATCATTCCACGTAAGTGAGTTACTTAGTACTAAAATTGTAGGGCATGATTTAGGGGACGCGAATGAAAGCTATCGGTTTTGTAGAACAGATAAGTTAAAAATAGACAAAGTGACATGATATAGGTTGGTAAACAAAAAGGGACATTTGTATGACATTTCAGAGAGCGCCATCTAGTTGCAAACTAGGGAATTTAGTTTGTTTTTTGTAAATACTTACCTATAACAGATTTTAATAGAACACCCAAAAGTAGAACAAAGTTTGCTTGGTGGTAGATCTCCTTAGCAGAAGGTCGTCTAGGTAGGTACCACCGCAGTACCAGTTATTCTGCCGCGAAGCAGTAGTGTGTAGACAATACTTACTGTGTTCCGGTTTGAAGGGTACTGCAGCTAGCGAAATTACTGGGCTGTTGAGACTAACCATCGAAAGTCTCATAGTAATGAGCGCCAAAGCAGCGATGCTCTGGACTTTGTTTTTTTACTCAAAGTTCTGTGTATCGCTGCAATGGTCATGGACAAGCGTTATCTCTTATCATCAAGAGAGCGTCTCGTTCGTCTCATTACTTTTTACATAGAAAAAAAAAAAAACATCTATGCTTGCACCAAAAACGATTGTCCTTGGTGAGGATTAAACCATTTATTTTTTGTTTTAAATAATTATGTTGTTTGTAAAACACTATCATCCTCGACTCCCGTCTTTATATTATTATGAGCTAGGCATAAACGATCGTTGGGGTAGAAATGTTCTAAAGGGAAGTCCACGAATAGACAAACGTTGTGTAGGACGCCCTTAAACTAGGTGAAGTAACGATATACCTAAGACAGTTGGCATGGTCTTAAAATCAAAAGCCGAAGAGAACGAGAAATCTTTTACAGTTGTTGTCGATTCCCACCCAGGATAAACATTTTGTGGTATAAACAAAATGTTTGTTCTGTGTCTGGGTGTACTGTATGTGTATACAAAAACAAGTATGTATGTATTCTATTAGATGGTGCTGTGTGTAATGTCCTACGATATTTATTTAATTTTTAAACCTTCGCGTCTTGAACACATAATTATTTTTATAACTGGGACTGGGTGTGCGCGATTAAAACCCCGTGATAAATATAACAATATTATTATGGTAGATTGATGATGATGATGAAACGTAGTTTCAACAAATCATTAACCCGTGAGAAATAAATAACCCAATCATGTTGATGTAAGATCTTGATCAAAACAAGTGAATTGCCCTTCGATAGCGCGATCAACAAGTTGGCGCGGTCTTGGCAAATTAACACGGTTTCCTTCGATGATAAATACTCACCGATGTCGAGATAAGTGCTGTTTTCATAATTGGTTTGTGATTAAAGAAATTGACTTGTCCAGCGTGAGATAAGCGCAGTAAGGGCCGCCTTACACGTTCAATCATGATCACGATCCGCGATCCGCGATCCGCCATCAGTATTTCAAAATTTCTAGATATTATGCGATCCGGAGCATCAGTCCGTCAATCCGCTTCGTACACGATCAGTCTGGATCGCGATCATTGATCGCGGATCGCGCGCTACGTGTACGGGCTGCCTATCTGGTTAATTTAACACGTACAAATTGTTCGACTTTTTTCGATCAGCGATCAGCGTTTGATCAGATAATAAAATATCAAACATTGACTACGAAATGTTATTCTAAGATTGACGACTTTCTGAAGGAAATATTTAAATAATTTTATTTGACATTTATAATATTGACATCCATTCTTATTATTATTTATTAATACTATTATTACTGCTCATCAGAAGTCCCAAGAAGCTCTGATACATGAAACTAGTGCTATATAATGTTATCGCTAGTTTCATGAATCGGTTTCCCCTAGACAAGCGCGTTACATCCTAGATCGTATCTTCCCTCTTGGTAACAGGCGTGGTGGTGGTCAAACGTGAGCCTGTTACAATTTTTTTACGTTAGAGTCTGGTAAATATTTTTATCAGGCTAGGTGTTTCACAGCTCACCTGATGTTATGTGACGGTGTGGTCGAAGATGGTAAAGTACACCTAGCCTGGAACGGCTCTCAAGTGAGCACACACCGTTAGATGCTTGACGGCAGATTTTTCTACTTGCTTGGTAACTAGCCAGCCGAGTACTAGAAAGTGCTCTACCACTACGCTATGGTTTCCTCACTGTTTTTCTTTACCGGCAGTTCAAGCTCATTTAAACCCACGCTCTTCGGCACGCGAACCGACCGCGTTGACTACTAAGCTATCACCGCTACAAAATAAAATTAAAATAAATATTTTGTTTAAGGTGGTTCGATTTCCATACAAATAAATTTTTGCCATTTATGGACAAATGGACCGTAATTTTACAGTGAAATCACATCTACTAGCATTTATTTTGGTCGTTATTTGCGGTAAATTACAATTGCTTGAATAAAACAGTAGATTATTAGCAGAAAATCAAATTTCTGAATTATTTATGAATTTATGATCTATGTAATTGCAATTGTAATTTACCGCAAATAAACACCAAAATAAATGCCAGTGGCTGTGACTTCACTGTTAAATTATGCTTAATTTGTCTATAAATGGCAAATTTTTTTTATTTTTTTTTAATGGTTGACAGGCTTGGTGTTTGACCACAGCTCACCTGATGTTAAGTGAAGGTGTGGTCGAAGATGGTAAAGCACACCTAGCCTGGAATGGAACTGGCTCTCAAGTGAGGCTGCCGGAACACACCGTTAGGTGCTTGGCGACAGATTTTCAACTTGAGGGTGGTAGCTAGCCAGCCGAGTACTAGAAAGTACCCAACCACCATGCTATGGTTTCCTCACGATGTTTTCCTTCACCGGCAGCTCAAGCTCATTTGTTGGGGTTTGAACCCACGCCCTTCGGCATGCGAACCTACCGCGCTAACCACTGAGCTATCATCACTACAAAATTATTTGTATGGAAATCGAAACCACCTTAAGTAATTATTTTAGTAAAGTTATTGTCTTCGTAGAACTGGTATATTTGTACTCCACAATGCATACAATCTGAAACAAAAAGCTTCCTTTAAATGCACATACACGGCTTCAGACAATGAAGCCTTGCTTTGGCCCTTGGGTGATTTAAACAATGCTATTCAAGATGCGATTAAAGTTCACAATGCTCATAATACAGGTACTTTCGCCACAGACGTATGTATGGGGATGAGAGGACTATCTCATTTTACTGCACGACACCACTCAATTTAACTTAAGCTGTAATACATTGTAATAAGAACTATTCATATTTTTTGGAAGGTAGTTACAAATTTGTACAGGTGAACTGAGCTTAATTGTTTTTTTTCTCTTCTTAATGAGGCACAAGTGGTTGACAATAGCTGTCATTGTGTCATTGACTTTGAATTTTTTTTTTCATTTTCCTGTTGATTAGTTTTTTCTCATGTGTGAAACCGGAAGCGCTGTATTCACTGTGAATAAAAGTTCTTTTTTTATTCCGTTTCTTTTTTTTTTTAGTTTGGTACACCGCAGTACTAGATATTCTGCCGTCAATCAGTAGTGTACAAACATTGAATTAAAAATTGAATTGAAATAGATTCACACATTACTGTGTTCCGGTTTGAAGGGTAGTTACTGCAGCTAGCGAAATTACAGGGCTCTCGAGACTAACCATCGAAAAAGTACTGGACTTTGATGTTTTGTTATTCAAAGTTCTGTGTATCGCTGCAATGGTTATAGACAGGCATTATCTCTTACCATCAGGAGAGCGTCTCAGTAGTCTCATTACCTTTACATTAAAAACAGAGGTCATGTTTCCATTAATATGTTTGTATTTGTATTTATTTTAAGGTATGAACGTTCCGGCACCGCCGTATCGTCGTCCGCATCAATCGATGCGACATCTACAAACAAATCACGATCGTGCGACCGCCTGGGCTCGTTAGCACTCGGCAAACAAATCTGATTACGTAACGAGACTTACCTAGTATACGGAGAACTGGCTGCACAAGAGCGAAACTTCCATGACCAATACCAGCGTAGAACTCACGACGTAGTTTAATTAGTTAAAAGAATATCAAAGACAAGCAAATTACTTAATAACATTTTCGTTATACTCACGTTTTCGTTTTTTAGCTCTGTGGTTAGCGCGGTAGGTTCGCATGCCGAAGGGCGTGGGTTCAAACCCCAACAATGAGCTTGAGCTGCCGGTGAAGGAAAACATCGTGAGGAAACCATAGCATGGTGGGTACTTTCTAGTACTCGGCTGGCTAGCTACCAAGTTGAAAATCTGCCGCCAAGCATCTAACGGTGTGTTCCGGCAGCCTCACTTGAGAGCCAGTTCCATTCCAGGCTAGATGTGCTTTACCATCTTCGACCACACCTTCACTTAATATTAGGTGACCTGTGGTCAAACACCTAGCCTGACAACCATTAAAAAAAACGTTTAATTAAATCGGATACTCTGACTATAGTTTCGACATAGAGAAAAACAAAAACGTGTCAATACCACACCAGTTTCCATAGTAGAACTATTAACAGTATAAAGTTTTTTTTTGCAATTGCAGCGATGATAACTCAGTTGTCAGCGCGGCCAGTATACACGCCGTAAGGCGTAGCTTCAAATCCCAACAATGAGGTTGAGCCGTTGGTGAAGAATACCATAGCATGTTGGTAGGGTTCTCGGCTGGCTAGCTACCACCATCAAGTCGAAAATCTACCACTAAGCACCTAACGGTGAGTCACTTGTGAGCCAGTTCCATTCCAGGCTAGACATGTTTACCATTTTCGACCACACTATTACTTAACCTCTGGTAAGTTGTGCTCAAATTAGCCTGTTAATCAGAAAAAAAAGTTAAGCACATTTTTCTCCTCTGATGTCAAGTTGTGTTTTGAAGTTGTTATTATTAATTTTTGTAAAAATTTCGTGAAAACTGAACTAAAAATGAAAATTCCGTATTTTATGCAAGCTAAGCTGCGATACAGAGGTCAATAAAGAGCGATTAAAAACGCATTCGTACGCAGTAAAAAGCTAGGATTCCGGCTGACAAAGGACAATTAACCAGCATTGTCCTGGATAAATCTTTATTTGTCTGCCGGCGCTCCTGTTGACTGGTCCACTCTTTGCTCAGCACAAAACCAGTGTTCCGAAGTAACTGTTACTTTAAACTGTAAACATTAATAAGTTGTCAACTCGCACTTGGCTACCGTGGTGGAGAATTATCTTAACCTTGTCACAATTAGTTGAAAGTGCCCACCAGTGGGAAAGTTTACAAAAAAAAAATCGTAGGACATTACACAGCGCCATCTGACCCCAAGCTAAGCACAGCTTGTACTTTGGAAGTCAGATAACTGATAGAATGCTTAAATACTTTTTTTTTGTAAATACATACTTATTATAAATACAGAACACACATTTATTTATATCACAAAATGCTTAGCCTGGGTGGGATTCGAACCCACGCCCTTCAGTTTTGAAGCATACACGAACCAACCAATGAACCAACAGGGCTGTTCTTGACCAAAATCCAACGGTTGGTTAATGCGTATAATATACAGGGTTATTTGCTTCGGGCTTACTAAATTAAAATGAGGTAATTGTACGTATCCATTATTAATAAATACTATGTGCAGAACAATGAAATAGTGTTTTTTTAATGTAATTCTTTTTATTTGAAGTTGAAATTATTGCTTAAAGAATAATCGAAAAATAATTGTTGCCAACATGCAGAAAAAAAAATCACCTTTTCACATCACTCTTTTAGTAAAAACTTTAATTTTTTGAATAGCCTGAAGCAGTTTTGACACTCTCGCTTAACTAAACTTTGTACTTAGACGTAAAACGTTAAAAACACATTCTACGACCACTCAAATAGCAAAACGCCTCGAGCTGGCAACTTTTTGCTGGCGGTGTGAATATTCTCCGGCCGAAACAAATGTTTCAAGCGGGACAGAATATAAAAAATACAAGACTATCCTTTATCTCTTTCTAAATACAACTCAACGTTGAGCACGGAACAAGAGAGGTATAAAGGACGTTCTGGAAAAAAAATCATATTACTTGGTTATGTAATATTTTTTATTGTTCCATTTCTTAAAATCATTTAGTGCACACAACTATTTGTTCTGATGTATTGTTTTAAAAAAAATGTTTTGCCTTAAAGTTGACGTTATTTTTATGTGCTTAATTTTCCTTTTTTGCAAGGCAATTTGTGTCACTGTTTCTGTTAAATGGACCAACTTTGTGTCACTGTTTCTGGTAAATAGACCAACTTTGTGTCACTGTTTCTGGTAAATGGACCTAATACAGAGATACTATTCTAATGATCTAAATTTAACGGGGCAGTACCCAATGGAGCACGCATTTATTCAGGTTTTACTATATTAAAACATAAATACCAATATTTCATTGCAATCGCACCGACATCGTTGTTATTTGAACTCACCATAAATTTTGCATCACGTTACAAAACTTCCTTTAAAACATGCTTGTATGTTATTAATTAACTTGTTTGTTTATTATTTTTTCAATCAATGAAATAAATAGCGTAGTGTTTTTATAAACCAAGCGTGTATATAGGTAGATCGAAGTAACACAGAACATACTATATTATAGCACCGGTATGTTTTATTGAATACCATTTTTTGATGTTGTAGAAATATATTTATAATTGTGCTGAGCAGTGAGCAGGTGTGTCAAGCTCGAAAATCATAAATAGTGCGACGATTAATTTAATATCTAATCGAGAATGGTGTTTACCACGTGAGTAGCTTGTTTCTAGAATGATTTTTGTTAATTACTGTGGCTTACCTTACAATGGAGCCAGTTTACCTAGAAGAAACCTTACTTGGTGGTAGATCTCCTTAACAAGACGTCGTATATGTGTAGGTACAACCGCAGTACCATATATACTGCCGCCAAGCAGTAGTGTGGACACATTACTATGTTCTGGTTTGAAAGGTACTGCAGCTAGAGAAATTACAGGGCTGTTGAGACTATCCATCGAAAGTCTCAAAGAAGTTAGCATTAAAGCAGCGATTCTCTGGTCTTTGTTTTGCTACTCGAAGTTCTATGTACCGATGAACGTCGCTCACGGTCATGTATCATCTTTTACTATTAAGAGAGCATTTCAATCGTGTCATTATTTTAAGATAAAAAAAAAACAACTAACCATTTACTAATATAAACATATTTTCCTATTTTCAGGTTTATCTTTTTCCTGCTAATTGGTCTAGGGGTATTTCTAACCCTTAACTACTTCAGTTCTCCCGCAGTTAAAACGAAGAACAAACCATAAGATAAACTTATTCTTAAAACCAATTGGTCTAAATCGTCAATTGTATCTACAGGATTTAAAAACAATTGATTAAAATTATCAATTGTACGACTTATATCCGTAACAAAATTTTAATTAAATGTTGCCCAATGGCTAGTAAGATCAATATAAAGAAGGTAAACAGACAGACAAAGTCTTTATCTAGAAATCATATACCGAATGGTTTGGCGCTCTTATTGCCGAAAATGCCTGCAAGTGGTACAAAATATCTTTCTTCAAAGAGTCTCTTCGCGGTGACAAAATGAAGATTATAAAAATCACTTTTAAACATATTTTCGTTTTGGCAGCGCATCATAGACAGCATCAGTTTTTCCAATGTGCAGAGATGCTTGCTTCTCGTAAGCCATATACATAGATTTATGTATTAGATACACTCTATTTTTGATAACATTGATTTTGATTTACATGAAAAGATGCTAAAAATATGAAAATAAGTCAATGGTTTTACTGTAGAAACTGACGTAGTTTTGACACAAATAGTTTTTTTTAATTTAAATGTGATGAGACGTTTGGGAAGCTCACCCGATGGTAAGAGATAATGTCTGTCTATGACCATTGCAGCGATACACATAACTTTGTAGCAGCGATATAATTACATACTTTACGAGTAGCAACAAAGTCCAGAACATCGTTGATTTGCCGCTCATTACTTTGATACGACTAACCATCTAGTAATGGTTAGTCTCTACATCCCAGTAATTTTACTATTGCTTGGCGGCAGAGTATCTGCTACTACGTCGGTACCTACCTAGACGACTAGGTAAAATAAATACATTTTAGTATCATAATATAAACTTTATTCAAAATCTTACTATAAGTACCTACGTAAAGTTAAAAAAATGTGAACATGTCATCTACGTGTTACCAGTTGTCAATCTATGTGTTACCAATTTTCTATTTCAAAACTTTTAACTTTATTCAAATCCTTGTAAAATCGATCAGACTTTCCTAACTGATGCAGCATTTCTCGTTTTTATTTCAAAAAATAAACTAAATAAATGTGCTCAACAATTACACGACCTAATCTTGCTATCACCGTTTCACAACAGCACGACCAGACCGTCGAGCAAAAGACACCCTCTTACAGTGGAACTTCCCTTCAAACGCACAAAGCGTTTCCAAAACACGTTCCTTGTAAGAACTGCTGATGTGTGGAACTCGTTGCCAGCGTCTGTGTTTCCAACAAAATACAATCCGGGGTTGATCAAGAAGAAGGTGAATAAGTATTTTCTAGGCAAGCGTGCTCCATCTTCGGCCACATCGTCGCTATCCACCAGGTGAGATCATGGCCAAACGCATGCCGAGTTCGATGTAAAAAAAAATAAAAATAAATAAAGAACACACCTACAAATACGAAACATGCTCGTAGGTATAAAGATGGAGAAAACCTTATTCTACACAATATATTACCGAAGGCGGTGTCCTTAGAGATCTTCCAGATTATGGCTATTGTTTCTAAGCCAATACACACGGCTACAAGTGAGATTAAACCGATACATTCAGAGAGACTAGGCTTTAATTAAAGTAGATCATGACCGATAACCCTGTAAGTCTGGCTTTCATTATCTAGAAAGCATTCAGTTGATATTGTGACCTAACACTGTGCCTAGGACATTGTCCTACGTGAGCGAAAATGCGGCAGTGAGATGCAGTGCCATCATTAGAATACATTATTGCAGAATAAAAATTATAAAAGTAAGCACACATGAAAATAATTATCAGTTAGCGTACTTACTAAAAACAAATGAGATCTGTGCGGGCTTACCATAAGCTAAGGATATGTTTCACAATGTAGCTTCAGATTTGTCAGCTTAGCTTTACGCTAGCAAATTGATAGTGTAGTTTTTATTCTAAGTTGGCTCCCGTTTGACCTCATCCTGTCTAATTTTAAGCAGTAGTGCCGTTTAAGATGTTGTTTATTAGTAAAAAGACGCAGGTGGAATTAAATTGTGCAGTTGTAAGGCACACTCTCCAAAATATATTTGGCTAAAAACAGATTAGCTTAGTAATTATTTTTGACGTAGTTTACGTTTTTATTTACATTTATACCAGTAACATATACGAGAAAATTTAAATGTGCGAGTCGCATCGTGTCGCGTTGCTGTCACTTTCTGTCGCTCACATAGGACAATGGGTAAATAAAGCGTTCTAAGAGCGTTGTTTTGTACTATTTATTGCTACTTGTTGAAGATAAGACTGCTGTTGTTTGTTTCAAACTAATATTGTTACGTTGTATAGTTGTCCACAATCTAGATAACTTCACTAAATTAATCGAAATAACTGTTAAGAACTGGTTTGGTGCAACAAATGTCTTGTCTAAAAATGTATGCAGTTTGAATTTAGTTTTTTGTTTTAAATAAGTATGGTTTATAATTATAAGTTAATTGTACTTTTATATGCAGATATTTATGAATGGTAATTGTTATATTTATTAAGAAGTATATTATAAAAATAAAATAGAACAAAAAAATAAATTAGGAATTTAAATTACTTAGGTATATTTAAAGATGCGTATACCCTTATCTTTACAAACGGTTTTCAACATCATAATAATAATAATAAAATATTGATTCGATATGATTTTTTAATATAAGGGACAAAGGTGTTAAAACATTGAAATACCAAAGAAGTGCAAACAACAATTGACGCATTCAACAATAAGACAAAAACAACTTTGCAGTTAGAATACTCTAGTTAATAGCTTCAAACGATCTTATCAGACAGATGGTAGAGTTCATTATCGCATTGAAAAGTTATTCTTAAAGAGGAAATTATGTTGGTGCTTCCAGTCAAGTCCTGAGTGCATGGCTGTCCTCGCAAGCTTTATGTTTTCGAAGATGGGAAGCCTCTTAGCGCTTTTTCGTAAAATGCTTTCCTCGTACAGATTCCCGTAGTTTTATTAGGTCTTCGACAAGTTTATTTCTTGTGCCTTATGACATAATTTTGAAACTAAATTATTCATAGAGATCAAACAACGGACTGCAGCAAGACTAGGTACTGTAATGAAATGGCATTTATAATCAACCTCGTAGCTTTGTTTACCTGGATCATTGACTTTACCTGCAACGAAAAGAAAAACAATGTTAAAAATGGATAAACCCCAAGACATTTCCATTAGGTTTGATATAATTTTTGTGTACTGTCTGATCGTCTGATTTTTATTTCATAACACAAACTCTACTACTGCATACTTTTCTCATCTCGAATAGCAAACAAGTTTAGGTTCAATATGCGAAAACTGATAAAATGATTTTTTTTTTTTTTTTTTTTTTTTAATGTAAAAGTAATGAGACGATCGAGGCGCTCTCCTGATGTTAAGAGATAACGCCTGTCCATGACCATTGCAGCGATACACAGAACTTTGAGTAACAAAACAACGTCCAGGGCATCGCTGCTTTGGCGCTCATTACTTTGAGACTAGATGGTTAGTCTCAACAGCCCAGTAATTTCGCTAGCTGCAGTACCCTTCAAACCGGAACACAGTAATGTTTACACACTACTGCTTGGCGGCAGAATATCTGGTACTGCGTTGGTACCTACCTAGACGACCTCCTGCTGAGGAAATCTACCACCAAGTAAAAGATAGTAATATTGATTATATTAGTTAAAATATTAATCATTGTATGTTTTTCAAATAAAATACCTGTTATTTTGTTAAAATCTTTTAAATAAGTAATAACAACGACATGTATTAATTATTTATTTAAGTTTTTTAAAATATGATACTAATAAATATTTTGATTTATTTAATTTTGATATTGATTTGAATTTTAATTTGTATAATGTATTTTGATTCTTGTTTTTGTGATAGTTTTGGTTTTGGTTTTAATTTTGAATTGTAATTGATTATGAATTTGATTTTAATTTAATTTAATTTTGATTATGGTTTTACTAATTTAATTTTGTGTATTGATTGATTTTAATTTTATTGAATTTGTTTTTGATTTTAATTTAATTAATTGTATTAATATATTTAAATGCATGTTGTGCTTCTTTAAATAAGCAACGCAATTAGCCAGAGAATTACTTAAGTTGTGTAAAATTATAATAATAATTATTGTAGTTGCTAGTATGAAGCCTCAATAAATAAATAAAAATATTATTATGTACTTGTGCGTATTATTTATTTGTTAAACATCTTTTTATCCATCATTAATACGTTAAAATTTTTCGAATACATATATACCTTTACAAATTTACTTGATGGTAGATCTTCTTAGCAGGAAGTTGTCTAGGTTTATTTGATAATAGGTATGTCATTGTATGATGTGTGTTTTAACAGTGATTGAGAAGTGAAGAGTTGGTGCTAGTGGTGTACTTCTTTCCATCACCGCTTTGGTGTAGTTTTATGTTGGATTGTAAGTTGTAAATTGAGTGATTGTGGGGAGAGTTGCGTTAAATTGAGTGATTGAGTCGTCTAGGTAGGTACAACCGCAGTATCAAATATTCTACGATCAAGCATTAATGTATAAACATTACTGTATTTCGGTTTGAAGTATTGTACCTACCGAAATTACATGGCTGTTGAAACTAACCATCGAAAGTGTCAAGTAATGAGCTCCAAAGCAGCGATGCCCTGGACTTTATTTTACTACTCAAAGCTATGTATATCGCTGCGCATTGGTCATGAACAGGCGTTATCTCTTACCATGTGTGGACCGTCTCATAAATTTTACATTAAAAAATAATACCGACAGATATATTTTCATCTCAAATTAAAAAAAAATACATAAAGTTACGTTGGTCGTGTAAAACTGAGATGTTAATTAGGTCAGCGATGCGAAGGGCTTCACTCAATTACGGGGAAGATTAAATTTTCCGTGTCGCGGAGTTATGGCTTTCATATGCAAATGTAGTTCGGGGGTAGGGCCCTCTGTGCTGGGACACACCATGTATAAAGCTAGAAGACAAGTCCAATCATCGACGTGGATCAGACAGAAAACAGCTTTCGTTCTTTTCGGTATTTGTAGGGAAGGGGAAAAATCAATTTCCAGGGAATAATCTCATTTTTATTTTGAATTAAAAAAAAAGATATTTACACATATATATATATATTTTTTTTGAATTTATTTGTATTATACTTTTTGTCAGCGACTCAAATAAGAAGGTGCCTACCTATAATACCTATATACTACCTACCTATATAAGGACTGTACCTATGATTTTTATGTTTTTTTTATTGTTGACAGGCTAGGTGTTTGACCACAGCTCACCTGATGTTAAGTGAAGGTGTGGTTAAAGATGGTAAAGCATACCTAGCCTGGAATGGAACTGGCTCTCAAGCGAGGCTGCCGGAACATACCGTTAGATGCTTAGCGACAGATTTTAAACTTGAGGGTGGTAGGTAGCTAGCCAGCCGAGTACTAGAAAGTACCCTACCACCATGCTATGGTTATTTCACAATGTTTTCCTTCATCGGCAGCTTAAGCTCATTGTTGGGGTTTGAACCCACGACCTTCGGCATGCGAACCGACCGCGCTAACCACTGAGCTATCATCACTACGTTTGTAGGGATGATAGCTCTAGATAGATAGTATTTGTATCTATATGAATACTTATTTTTTTGTTATGCTCTATTTAGGAAAAAAATATTGTACCTATGCTTGCCATTCTATGCACCCGTGTGACTTGATTTTATTTTGACAGGCCGTGATGTAATATTTATTTAGCATCCATATCAATTTCCATTGCTGATATGGAAACGAGCTGTTGAATTTTGCATTGACATTATAAAGCTAGTTTTGAATTGAATTTTGTTTTACATTAAATACTTTACATATTATATACTAGCGACCCGCTCCGGCTACGCACGGGTGCAATGTAGGTACTAATGCGGTACATAATCATGTATCTATACTATTATAAAGAAGAAAGATTTGATTGTTTGTTTGTATTGAATGACATGAGTGCAGCACATGAAAGCAAAGTTTAAAGTTGTCGACAGACATGTGACACGCCTGTCGCCGTAACTCATGCTTTTTGTGTATCCGGCGTGTGGACGAGGCCTTAAATGTAGGTAGACTTGTTTTTAGTAACAGGCGTTCACTAAAAACACATGAGCCCCATTTCATATAGGTATGCTTTATGATTAATCTACTGTTTTATTGATTTACCGCAAATAAAGACCAAAATAAATGCCAGTATCTGTGATTTCACTGTAAAATTATGCTCCATTTGTCCATAAATGGCAAAAATTTATTTATACGAAAATCGAACCACTTTAAGGGGTGAATTTCTAAAAATCCCTTCTTAGTGCTTACTCACGTCATTTGAGCAACATTTGTGCAAAATTGTATGCTCCTAGACGCAGTTCAGATTCAGCTATACGTTGATCGATCAGTCAGTCAGCCAATCAGTCTATACCTATAGTATATATTAAAATAAACACATTCTAAACTAAATGATAATAATTAATTATTACTTATTTAGCCAACCGCGTCGTACGATTTCCTTTAATAAATCAGCTATGGATCGTACATGGTACTTTGTTTCCGATAAATCCACAAATAGCTCCCATATATCCAACACTTAAAAATAAGTCGACACTTATGCACCTTCCTTGAACCACCAATAATGACCAGTGTTACCAGAGCTCTCCCAATTACAATATCACTTCGGCACCAAAATAAAGCGAAAGATCATCTATGATTGGTGTGATCTGTTACCATAAATAGTCTATGTTTAACTTGCCAGATTTAATGGTTGGAACACAAAATGACTATAACCCTTAATCGGTTGAATTAAAGCTTGTATTTAATTGGCAAGTGCACGGTTGGAAATATTTGAGGTGGAAGTTTTTCAGTAGCTTTTAAATAGATGTTGAAAGTACTCGATAGACAGCCATCAAGACGGCCTAATAGGCGTAGCGTATGCCAGAAATAAATTACAAATTGGTGCTTTGTCCAACTCATAGATAGGTTGGTTGAGTTACTTTACGCTAAGAATTTTCCTATTTATGCAGATAAGCCCGTTTATTATTTCAAGGGTAGAAGTTGTCCATTTTCAACTATCCTTGGGTATTTAAAATTTACGAATTAGCCCTGTTTTTTTTTAAATTGTCCCATCGTTGGGCGCGGACCTCTCCGAATTGTGAGAAGGGTGGAGCCACGCTGACGAGTGACGCTGGACAAGTGCGTGTTGGAACAATTAGAATTTTGCAGCGAAAAAAAAATGTTTGTCCTAGACTAATAAAGTTTTTTACAAGTATAACTCAAAAATCGTTTTTTTTCTGAACATTTCTTTTTAATTTTGGTGAGCACAATAAGGACTTTCTATCTACTTTGGGACATTCGAAACCCAGTAATTAAGCTAGCTGCCGTACCCTTCAAACTAGCACACAGTAACGCTCACACACTACTGCTTGGTGGCAGAATGTGGCACCAAACTCCTGGTAAGGCGATTTATCATATACCTAGTAAGTGTTATACTCGTATCTAGGTCGTCAAAGTGCACTTTGCATAAAGGTAGCCTACATCGTTCACAAGGGAATAACACCGCTTGGTCTAATGCACTACCGTATGTTACCTGACATTTGATGTATTGACGTCTCACAGGGATATGCTAATGTCATTCTTCTTGAGGCATTTAAAGGTTAAAAATGTTCCAGTGTCGATATTGAAACTAGCACTTCTTCAACAGTTTAGTACGAGGTTGGTTTAGCTACTGGAATAGACGAAGCGGCAACAAGTATAAATTTAAAATTTAATAAACTTCCGACAGTTGTATAGTATTCTTCTAGCCCTTTCATTTGATATCCATATTGAAGGAGTAGTGAAAAAATATGTAATCCGCCATTTTGTGGCGGCGGCCATCTTGGACCGATTTTCGTCAAACATAGCCAAGAACACTCCCGACTAATTCACCTTTCAAACAAAAAAACAAAATCAAAATAGGGTCATCCGTTCGGGAGCTACGATGCCACAGACAGTGTGTGTCTGTCTGTGGCATCGTAGCTCCCGACACAGACAGACACGTCACTATAACACCCTGTCAGTTTTGCGTCGGGGGTTATTAAATAGGAACAATAGATGCTAAAGATTAGTTATGTAAAAAAGTCACATAAGAAACTCTTTCTGTACGTAAGCTACGTAAGAGTATACTTTTATGTAGATAATAAGCTTATAGTAATATAAGTTTCGATGGAGTTTTGGAAGCAACACGAAAAGTCATGTTTTACCATATTAAATCATTTTCCCACACTTGCGCTTGTGATTCGGCACTTTATGAATAAAACACCACTATTTTTTATGCGTAAACAGTCGACTAAGCACTAGTTTTGGAAAAAAATACAAGGCGACATGACTATTTCCGCGTTCCCTCCAAAACTCCATTAAAGTTTATATTTTGGGTATTTATATAAGTAGCACATAAGCCAATTTATTTAATTTTAAATATTTTTGAATCAAACTTCAACTTCAACTTTTTTAATTTTTAATTCGGCACTTTATGATTAAAACAACGCCATTTTTATCTATAAACACTAGAAAAAACACTAGTTTTGAAGAAAAAAATAATAATGGAGCGACGCGACTCTTTCCGCGTTCCCGCCAAAACGTCTGTGAAGAAGTTATCAGTAACTAATACTTTGGCAAGTTAAAGAGCGTATCATGGGCAATTAAACAGATAGATGACTAAGTCTAAATAAACCAATTGGAATATTGTAACATCAGTTTCCATTGTCAATTTGATCTCTCTCACGCCGCTAGCGTAGGGCATTAACGATATGAGGTCACGAGGCACCGCCGTGTTCAGTTTAATAAGACAACTGTCTGTCTGTCTGTCACTGTTGACACGAAATTGCTTTTATGTGAACCTTCGAATTCGAACAATGCAAGATGCGTCCCATAACCTTTAGGATAACTATACGTGGAGATGGATTATTTCACTTTATAAAATTACTTAATATTAAAAATAATTAATTTAATAGATATATAATTTTAATGTCATGTTAATGTTTAAGTTTTCCTATGTTTTTAGAATCCATACACGTGATAATTTATGTAAAATACAAATCAAACATCTTCATAGAAGTTATAATTATGATTTTTGTATAGAAAAATATACATAATTTTCTTTACGATTTTTCTTAGCTCAACGAAAACTGATTTTTAAACGGATTGTGTATGTTGAGGCGCCATCTGTCCCGCACGGCTGGATCTAACATCATCCCACGCAAACCCCAAGGAACGTGATTTTCCACAAAGTTTCATAGATTTTCACGGGATGGCGCTAGAAGTACAATGTTGACGCCCAAAGGCAATTAATTATGCTATTTATTAAAAAATTACTACTGTAAGGAGGATTGTATGGGTTACATTTTTTTTTTGCTAAAATATGATAAGTTATTAAATAATTCCTTTACAGGCGAGTAATGTTCGTCCGCAACTTTAATAACTTATTATAATTATATTTCCAATGACACGAAGAATTAATTTAATTTTTACAAAAAAAAAATGTTGTTAACTTTCTATAATTTAAATCTGTGCCTACAAATTTCATATAGTTTAAGTTGTCTAGCGATTGTTAAAATAAATGTGTTTTTTTCTTTTTGTTTTACTTATGCGAGATTTCTGCACTAGTTTTCATAGAAGACATTGAAGAACTAAATTACACAATACAAAGTAAATATATTATTTGGAAAATCCTCCCTTTGCCACCGTATTACATTTGCGCAAAAAGGCGAGAAATGTAAAGCGCTCATGATACTAAAAAAGCTACAATCGCCCACATAACCTAGAGCACTCCTTTCATTCCTCCACTGTTTCTTTTTATTCCCTCTTACTTCAGCAGAAAACATCTAATCAGTATGAAAATAACGAAACTGGGCCAAAGTCTCCGAGAAAAGTGACGCATAAAGACCGCGCTAATCCGAGGATTTGCTTAGTTATTAATCTGAAGTCACTAGCCGTGACGAAAGAGGTTTTCCTAAGAATTGGTTAATCTTATATCTGGAAGTAAATCCCTTGAAAAGTGAAATGGCATGAAGTTATTTGCCAATTCCATAAAAAGATATAAGTCAGGAATACCGTTATCATTTTATGATTCTTACATATGCGAATGTACAAATACTAGTATATATCATATAATACTATCATGATAGGAAAACATCGCGAGGAAACAATAGCATGGTGGTAGGGTACTTTCTAGTACTCGGTTGGCTAGATACCACCCTCAAGTTGAAAATCTGTCGCCAAGCACGTAACAGTGTGTAAAACTTAAAATCAACAAAGAAGAAAATTCAAAAGACTACATTAGTAACACGATTAACTAATAAAAATGTTGTATTAACCTGTCTGCAAAAATAAAATTTAAATCAACAGACAAGAAATTTCGAAAGACTAAATTAGTAACACAACTAAATAATAAAAATGTTGCTTTACACTGTCTGCAAAAATAAAATTTAAATCAACGGACAAGAAATTTCGAAAGACTAAATTAGTAACACAACTAAATAATAAAAATGTTGCATTACACTGTCTGCGAAAATAAAGGTTAAAATCAACAGTGAAGAAAATTCGAAAGACTGAAAGACTAAATTACAACGCGGCACGGAGCGACTACTAAGAGCACTCGATTAAAATTCATCTCGGTCTCGAGTCGTGACATCTCTGTCGAGATGAAAGTTGAAAGCTTGCCGCCGCGTCGATCTCGACAGATATACTGTAGAATTGTGAATTCTGTGACAACGAACTGATGAAAATATCAATCCTTTAAGTAAGAAAGATCTTTTTTTTTAAAACGCTAGACTCTACAATGAGCAAAACCAAACGGCGCACACAAATATAAAACTTTAACTAAAAGAACATTACACATTTCAAACTACTGTGATCACAGTAGATAAGAGAATTATCCCTGCCGTGTCCAGTGCATTAAAACAAACTTAATTAAGAACATTAAAAAACGACTGGCCAATAACAAATAAAATGTTAATGAAAAAAAATGGTACGACAATAATGATTCTAACAATACCTCATGCATATAAATCTGTTCAGGCATATAAGGGCCATGGTGGAATAAAGAACCTCACAAACACAATATACATGAACCCTGAAAATATTTCGCTTCTTGTAATGGGTGTCGTGTAATAACAGTTTGACTTGGTTGTAGATGCCCTGAGCAGGAGGTTGTCTAAGTATGTACCACCACAGTGCCAGATATTCTGCCGCCAAGCAGTTGTGTGTAAACATTACTGTGTTCCGGTTTTGAAGGGTACTCTGCAGCTAGCGAAATTACTGGGCTGTTGAGACTAACCATCGAATGTCTCAAAGTAATGAGCGCCAAATCATCGATGCCCTGAATTTTGTTTTGTTACTTATTTCTTTTTTTTATAGCTGACAGGCTAGGTGTTTGACCACAGCTCACCTGACGTTAAGTGACGGTGTGGTCGATTATGGTAAAGCACACCTAGCCTGGAATGGAACTGGCTCTCAAGTGAGGCTGCCGGAACTGACCGTTAGATGCTTGGCGTCAGTTTTTCCACGTGAGGGTTAGCCAGGCGAGTACTAGAAAGTACCCTACCACCATACTTAAAGTTGGATCGCTGCAATGGTCATGGGCATATGTTATCTCTTACTATCAAGAGAGCATTTCGTTTATACATAAAAAAAGTATCAAAAGGTTCACTAACAATTTTGATCTAAACAATTTCATTCCTGATCAATCGTGATCATTATATTGAACGCCTTTTTCGACGACACTTGTTTGGCGGTAACTATCAGAACTCGTTTGTTCTTCCTCAATAAAAAATAATCGTGACGTAAACCTCCTATTTCCGAAATATGATAATGGCTTCATAGAACGTAGACCTCCTCAAAACCTGCCTGTCTAGGGTTGGCAGTTACCCATAAAGATATTAATGTGGGTCAATCATTTACAAACCAGTTGTTAGGTTTTTGGTTTTATCCCCATGAATAGATATAAACTCTTTCTTATGCACATGAAAAATAGAAATAAAAGTACATAAAACAAAAGATTATTTGTTCATCTTTTTCTTTTTTGCATCTTCTTCTTCTTCTTTAATCTCCTTCTTATTCATCTAATTTTTCTTCGGATCATGAAATAATCTTCTTCTTCGTTTTATCTTTTTTCTTCTTCTTTGTCTTTTTCTTATCACTTTGTACCTTTTAGGTATTATTTACTAATTTCAAACTTGAAATCCATTCAATAGTTTTTGCGTAAAAGAGTAACAAACATCCATCCAAATTTATAATGTTAGTGGGATTTGAATTGTGGTCTGATTAACTTCATTTCATTTATTTCAAAAACGACAATTATCATTACAGGTTTTTATCCTAATGCAATATTGTTAGTATAGAGTAAATTATATTTTAGTTACGTACATGTTAAAATCTATTATTGTTAATGCTAATTATATAATCCATTATGTCAAATAAAATAATAATAATTCTTATCTAATTCTAATTTTTCTAATTCTTCTCTTCTTTAATAAATTCATAGTCAGCTAAATAATTATAATACATGGTCAACAATATAACTCTATACTAATATTTATTCGAGTAGCAGCCCTATCGGGTGCGTCAGTATTCGTCGCACATTGTCGGCGCGGTGTGTCGCTAGACATCAACGCACGTGCCGCGCGACGTTTGACACGCCCATCTGCACGCACCGCGCATTCTAATTCAGATCTCTTAATCGCCTATGTCTGCAATTTACAAAAAAAAATGTAAATGGATTCGTCCGCATCAAAATGTATAAATTTCGCATACCGCTAATATTATAAATGTGAAAGTTTGGATGGATGGAAGAATGGATGGATAGATGGATGGATGGATGGATGTTTGTTACTCTTTCACGTAAAAACTACTAAACGGATTTGGATGACATTTGGTATGGAGGCAGCTGAGATTAGAACATAGGCTATTTTTTTTAACATGTAGCGGGTAACACCGCGGGGCGCAGCTAGTTTAAACATAAAATGAAAATTAGTGGTAGTAAAAGAAGTCATACTTTGAATTAATTTGTAATCATTGATATTGTATTTTGTTGGTGTTCAATTTAGTTATAATAATGTTTTTAATTATTCACTGACTGCGTGTTTTACCACAGCTCACCTGATGTTAAGTGACGGTGCGGTTGAAGATGGTAAAAACATCTAGCCTGTAACAGATCAAACTCTGAAGTGATGCTTGCAGAACAGGCCGTTAGGTGCTTGGCGGCAAATTTTTAACTTGAGTATGGTAGCTAGCCAGCGTACTAGAAAATACCCTACCACCGTGTTATGGTTTCCTTACGATGTTTTCTTTTACCGGCAGCTTAAGTTCATTGTCGGTATTTGAACCCACCCCTTTAGCGCGCAAACCGACCGCTCTACTACTGAGCTTTCATAGCTACAAATTATTCGTAAAAGATACAATTAGTGTATTGTATTTTTTTTGCCTATTTTATTTTCAATCTTTCTCTATTATCACACATCAGGCGAAATATCATCCGAAAAGAGCGGAGTGCTACACACGGGCGGCAACAATAGTGAGCGGGTGGGGGTTATTTTAATGTGATTGCCGCCTCCCGTCTCGCCTGGCAACGTTGCATTATTAATGGTCCTATGGATACATTGGGATGATAAAGTTGGAAAACAATTGTGATGTTTGAAAATTAAGCATCATAATAACATTTATTATTATTTTATATAGGTATCCTATTGAAAATTAACATGGATGACGTATGATACAAATAAATTTAGTTTACCTACTTCTAAGTAATATTAAAAAAACACGATTACAAACATCAATAAAACTCATGTATTTCTTATTAGAAATTATAAACAGAGAAAGTTGATTTTTAAATTAATAAATCATTGCGTTATTTACTTTATGTAACTGATTTTTAAAGCTACGGAAGGCTAATTAGTTCATTAAACTACCAATCTGGAAGTCATGGATTCAAATCCCGCTACACATGCCGCAATTCGTTTTTTTTTTTTATATGAGTTTCAGTCATAAGTTTTACTGGTTGATTAGTGTCTTATATAAGAGAGAATCAAGTCAGAGTCAGAGCGAATAGGTATCTTCTAAGTCTGTGTGCTTCATATAACCGCATAATCGCTTACTATCAGGCAAATTGACAGTTAAATATGAACTTTTCGTAGTAAAAAAAAAGTTGCATGCAGTTAAAGACTTGATGCAAGTGCTTGCCATTATATTCTTAAGTGTGTCACATGCTTTACGCGCCTGGTTCGTAACTAATTATCTTGCAGTATTTAGGTATTCCCTTTGCTTCGTCAAAGTCACTGAAAATATAGAAATAGCTCACATTCAAAACGCTTGGCATCGCGTTAGTCATATTATTTCGTAATTTACGATTGTTGTCGAGAAATTTACGGTTTGGTGACTTGAGCTTGAGCTTTTACATAATATAAGTAGAGTAGGAAGAATAAATATTAAGTGAATAGCTTTAGCGTGAATAGTTTTGTAGCGATGATAGCTCAGTGGTCAGCGCGGTCAGTTTGCACGCCGAAGGGCGTGGGTTCAACCCACAACAATGAACTTGAGCTGCCGGTGAAGAAAAACATCGTGAGGGTATTTTCTAGTACTCGACTGGCTAGTTACCACCCTCACTAACAGTGTGTTCCGGCTGCCTCACTTGAGAGACAGTTCTATTTCAGGCTAGGTGTGCTTTACCATCTTCGTCCACACCGTCACTTAACATCAGGTGAGCTGTGGTCAAACACCTAGCCTGTCAAACATAAAAAAATACTATTACTTTTATATACTTACTATATGCTTTATTTTTATATATTTTTTCTTATTGGTGTTACAGCATCTCCCGTCTGTTTCTTATGTAATCTATCGTATTTTTATATTCATGGTTGCCTGGAAGATACAACTCTTAGCGATAAGGCCGCCACTTGTGACACTAGTTCATAAGGTTATTTTAACAATAGATTATGCTAATAATCAAAAATCATAAATTCTTAAATTATTCATACATTTGATTTTATACTAATAATCCACAATTTTACTGAAGCAATTGTGATTTACCACAAATAAATGCCAGTAGCTGTGATTTGACTGTAAAATTATGCTCCATTTGTCCATAAATGGCAAAAAATTATTTGTATGGAAATCGAACCACCTTAAAGAAGATATTTCCAGGCAATACATTTCTGACATAAAAGATTGCCAGATGAAGTAAAATTAAAAAAAAAAAAAATTTACATAAAATTAATGTGAACAAGGAATTATGAAACGCTTAATTTTGCATAAAATTGTATGCCTCGTTTCCTGCTTGAACAATAAAAACCCCAATCGGCGAACTCTATCCGGGCATTCCTCAGATCCTGGTCTGACCTCTAATTGTCCCTCCCATAAATAAGACAATGGAAATAATTATTAGTCCGATACCGGGCGGCATTCCGGACCGTGCCAGAGACAATGCGGGCCCCATTGTTGTATGAAAATCTAATTGAATCGGGCCGCATGTAATCTGGGGTTTGGAAGCGTTGAAATTGTGGAAACGATGGGAGTGAGGGGGAAGCTTTTTCAGCAATGTATGTTAAAAGGACGAAATGGTAAAATCACGTTTCTTTAATCACACACTTGCGTTCGCATAGCTGTAGTTTAACTCGGCTCTGTTGGCTCATTGGTAGCACATCTGCTTTAAAAGCTGTAGGGTGTGTGTTCGATTCCCACTCAGGACAAACATTTTGTAATATAAACAATTGTTTGTTATGTGCCTGGGTGTTCTGTATGTATTATAAGTATGTATTTTCAAAAATATAAGTTTTGCTTAGTTTGGACTAAGATGGCGCTGTGTGAATAGTCCTATATTCCTATATGTACATATTCTACCAAATAAACAATATAGAACAAAGCTATCACAAATATAGAACAAAGTTCGTACTTTTTAAATAAATAAATATAGTAGGATATTACACACAGCACCATCTGACCACAAACTAAGCAGAGCTTGTGTGATGGAAGTCAGATATCTGATAGAATACATAAATACTTTTTTTGTAGATGCATACTTATAATATACATCATACAGAACACCCACACACAAAACAAACATTTGTTGATACATAAACATAACTTTGTCATGAGCGGGAATCGAATACACGCTCTTCACATCTTAAGGCAGATATGCTACCACTGAGCCAACAAGGCTGTCAAAAAAAAAAAAAAATCGCTGATAATAATTCTTATTAACATCTAAGACGTCATTTGTATGATGGTAAACTGTACGTTTTTCTGACCAGCGCAAATAGTAACTTAACAATGGTTGCATACTATTAGATTGTGCGTGAATACATGCACATTTTTGAACACTAAGAAATCTTTCGGATTTCGATGTTTCAAATCCCTCGACGTAAGAATTCTCTGAACATTTTTCAAGAACATTTGATAGCTAACTATCAATGGTGGTTTCACCCGTTTAGTTCCCATTCCCGTGGGAATACAGAAATAAAAAGTAGCCTATGTCACTCGGGGATAGTGTACCTTTGCAATGGTGAAACAAATTTTGACATCGGTCCTGTAGTTTTTGAGTGTATTCGTTACAAACATACAAAAATCCAAAAATACAAATCTTTACTCTTTATAATATTAGTGTAGGAAAAGAGTGAGAGCAGCTTACCAGTCGGTCGTCAATTAAGGCTATGTTAAAAACAGTTAATTTATTCGACTACCTCCGGACTAGAGCCAACTTTGATTTACACCCGAACCTTTGAGGCTTTCACGCTGGAGGGTGAATATTAAATAAAGCCTTTCACGAATTTAATTCATCTGCCTGCCACATGCGGGTAGTCCAGGGAATAGATAGACGATAATATTTATACTGATATAGACATGGAAACTAAGTTGCGAGAGACACTTACTAAACATTACTGTGTTCCGGTTTGAAGGGAAATGCAGCTAGCGAAATTACTGGGCTGTTGAGACTAACCATCGAAAGTCTCAAAGTAATGAGTGCCAAAGCAGTGATACCCTGGACTTTGTATTGTTACTCAAAGTTCTGTGTATCGCTGCAATGGTCATGGACAGGAGTTCTCTCTTACCATCAGGTGAGCGTCTCGTACGTCTCATTATGTTTGAACCCACGCCCTTCGGTATGCAAACCTATCGCGCTAACCACTGAGCTATCATCGCTACAAAACTAACTATTGCAAAAACATTTTAGAATTGTAACAATATTGAAACAATAAATGAATAGCATAAAAAACAAGGTACTTATTATAATTATTTTGTTGTGGAAATCAGATGATCGAGACGCTCTCCTGATCGTAAGAAATAGCACCTGCCCATGACTATTTGTAGCGATACACATAACTTTGAGTAACAAAAAAGGACAGCGCTGTTTTGTCGCTTATTACACTATTTATAGTACATCAATCTTATCGCATCGCTTTTGTACATGTGGTAGCATGGCCTTTACAAAAAAATGTCTTTCTTTTTTTCCAGTTTTACCTTTGTTTGTAAGTTTGCGTGTTCCTTAGGGTTATCATTATATATCTAAAGTGTTGGCACTTGATAAAATTGTTATAAATCACTTGGAATATTTTGTGGGTCGTTAATTAAAGAAAGCTTGGAATGTTTTCGATGTTGTTTTCCAAATAAAAAGTACTTGTTATTGCCTTTATCTTGAAGGAACTACGGGCGAGGTCGTAAAAGAGGTTTATTTTTATTATTTTCTATGCAAATAGAAGCTAAAGCTAAGGTCTGAATAAGCGGCAATTTTACTTGATAGAAATAAGATTAAAACAGCAGAAAACTTTGCCTCTATTTTACCGTTTACAAAGGACACAATTATGGAATCTTTAGAATGGAAGTTTTCACTTTTAAAAATATAGAAATTTACAAAAAAAAACCGATTCCGTGACCCGTGGCCAACTAAACGCACAGCTCCAACGAAACAGCGAGGTTTCAGTGTAAACGAAAATGTCATCAATGTATACAATCTTTACATTTTAGTCATTTTTTTAAAAACAGTTCAATCGATTTCGATTAAATTTATATGGGGCCACCTCTAAAGTATGATCTACCAAGCAAAATAAGAATCATCAAAATCGATCCATGATTTTTTCTTTTTTTGTATTCAAAATAGGTTCGCGTTTAACCACACTCTGCCTGAAGTTAAGCAGTAGTGTGGTCTAAGATGGAGCACGCTTACCTAGAAGAAACCTATTTACGCTAGATTTGAAGACACCAATATTATACCTAACAGGGAACACAGACTCCAGCAGAGAGTTCCACAACCCCGCTGTGCGAATGAAAAACGTGGAATCAGAACGCTTTGTGCGTACATGGGAAACATCCACCATGTACGGGCAAATTGGCAGAATTATCGCGTAACATACAAAAAAAAACATATAGTTGAATTGAGAACCTCCTTCATTTTTGAGTCGGTTAAAAAAAAAAAAAACAAAACAAAAACAAAATTCGGAAACGTAAAAACAAATTCCAACCATTACAAGTAGCACAGAACCCTCTCCCCATAAGGGCCACTTATCACACAAAGGTATTTTATCAAGGACCATGCTTCATCGGAGACGGTTAATGTGGGCCGGCACGCAAAACATGGTGATTAAAATTAATAAAATTAGTTAGCAGGTGGACGACCAGCGTTAGGTAAATAGGCTGCGGAATAGTAGGTACTTACAACAAGGTATTAATTTAGAAGCAGTACCTTAACTTACAAGTATTCGACAATTTTCATATCTTGCAACATTTGAATAAAAAAAAATATCGTTGGACATTACACACAGCGCCATTTGACTCCAAACTAAGCAGAAGCTTGTGTGATGGAAGTCAGATAACTAATAGAATACATATAAACTTTTTTTTTGTAAATGCATACTTATAATACATACTCGTACAGTACACCCAGATTCAGAACAAACATTTGTTGACCCATAAAATGTTTGTCCTGAGCGGGAATTGAACCCACGCCTTTCAGCTCTTAAGGCAGATATGCTACCAATGAGCCAACAGGGCTGTCAGATTGAAGATATCAAAGCTGGCACATTTCCTCAAAAACGCGTCCATGCACCGATGCCTGTATTGTTGACAGGTTTGACAGACTACGTGTTTGACCACATGTTAACTGATGTTAAGTTACGGTGTGGTCGCAGATGTTCGATTGACCTAGCTTGGTATGGAACTGGCTCTTAAGTGAGACTGCTGGAACACACCGTTAGGTGATTGTTATGTGGGATTTTACCCATTTAATTTTTTTATAGATTTATACATATATTACGTATGTACGTATTGTTATGTCGTATCATAACGTATTTGTATGTTTCAAATTATTTATTGTCATTTCTGATTGTAGCACTGCCCGTTTTTTACTTCTTTCACAAAACCTTTCCGTACAAAAGTTGCCTAGAAGAGATTGCTTAAAACGTTAAGGCCGCTAGTTAATACATTATTGTTAAGCTGTTTACTAGTTGACACTAATTTGTGTATGTGTATTGAGATCTCAAAACCGACTCTAAAGATTTCGATAATTATTCTGGAAAACGCGTTTCCAATTTTTTATTGGACAAAATTTTTTTCATTTACCGGAATAATAATACTAAATACAACCCTATTTATAAAATATCCTTGTCTTTTTTCGTTTTGTTTATTTATATTAATCTATGCTACTGCTTGTTACCTACATATTGTAGTTTATGTGGGCTATAATAGGTCGGGAAGGCACGTGAAACGACTTTTTAAGCGAGTAAGTGATAAAAGGCTTGGAACGATGCCCATTCCGCCGGTATACTCACTCAACATTGTAAATTGAGAGTTATAAGAGAGAAAGCCAGAAGATGCTACTTATTTATATCAATCATCATCGTCATCAACCTATCATAGACTCTGGATTAACACATGGACTACTTTTTATCTCGAAAACATGTAGCGTGTAACACCGCGGGGCGCAGCTAGTTATATGAAGGTAGGAATTAAACACATTTAAAATTACGAGACAAAATTTATAATATGGTTAATATGTATGAATAAAAGTATTGAAAATATGAATGACTCGGCAAGTCGGTAGCGCATTGAAACCGTAACTTAGATATTCAAGTAAAGCTACCGGTGTTTGTGTTTATTCGAGTAGTAAAGTTTTAGTAGAGTTGCGGTTGAAGGTAGAGTAGGCAAAGTGAGGTCGTCTATATTGCATCGTTTTGATTTATTTGGTGTTATGTCATAAACCAAAACCCACCCACGAACCTACGCCCCTCAGCGTGCTGTCCGAATGCACTGACCACTGAGCTATCATCGCTACTTTTACTTGCAAACTCAACTCTAATGGTATCTAGCAAAAGATATGTATATATATATAATATATATATATATATATATATATATATATATATTATAATTATATTTTATGTAATAACTAATAAGACGAACGAGACGCTCTCCTGATGGTAAGAGATAACCTATCCACGACCATTGCAGCAATACACAGAACTTTGAGTAACAAAACAAAGTCCAGGGCATCGCTGCTTTGGCGCTCATTACTTTGAGACTTTCGGTGGTTAGTCTCAACAGCTCAGTAATTTCGCAGCTTCAGTACCCTTCGAACCGGAAAACAGTAATGTTTACACACTACTGCTTAGCGGCAGAATAACTGGTACTGCGGCGGTACTTACCTAGACGACCTCCTGCTAAGGAGATCTACCACCAAGTAGTATCGTAGCACACACACGGCGCCACCTAACTCCAAACTAGGCAAAGCTTGTACTATGGAAGACAGATAATAACTGATAGAATTTTTAAAAACTTTTTTTTTGTTAATACATATTTATAATACATACAGTACACCCAGGACACAGAACAAACATTTGTTTATTCTGTTTATTCAACCTTTTGATTATTTTTAAATCACAAACGCAAGCAATGATGTCTATTTTACTATGAAAACTGACGTGGTTTTGACACATTTTGTTTTTCTATTAGTGGCCTCTGAGAGACAATTAGAATTATTTATTCACAAAGCAGAGTGCCTAAGTGCAAAGTGCGCTCAGACTCGTCTCTCTGTCTATCATCCGACATAAAACGTGACTAATCCCGCATAATAATAAAAATAAATGAAAAAGCCTTTATTTCACAATACCCATAAATAACATTGTAAATGTAGATATTGGTTCTAGTTTGCTAGTAGTTATATATTTCTTTTAATCTAAGTTAATATGTTCTTTGGGATATTAGAATATGAGAATAATATGGAATATGGGGGATCTCCAAACGTTTTGATTCTAAGTTTCTCATCCGTACGGCCAAGGAATGGAACAAGCTACTGGCTTCCTTATTTCCTGATAGATGATTATAATCTAGGCATCTTCTAGGTCTGCGTGCTTTATGTTCGACCACATCGCCGCTTTCTATCCGGCGAGTTGGTGGTCAAAAGCGGACGTATACGTATTAAAATAAAATTGGAAAAATTGTGATCCGTCGCCAGCCCATTGGCATTTCAGTTTTAAGGCTTGCGTGGGGGCTTCGGTTACCTTAGTTTCTGTCTAATAACTGTGATTCTGATCCCGCATAAATAAAACAAAATTATTTCTATCTTGATTATAGTTTTAGTGGTGAAATCGATAGAATCTAAATGTATAAATAACTCGTACTTACGCAACAACTATCGCCGGGAATAAATTCGTCTGCCATCCGAATGTCTGCCACAAAAGGCAATCCCAAGAGGCGCAGTTATCAATAGATAAGGAGCTCGGCCGCTTACATTTGAATCTTTATTTGCAAAAAATGCGGAATCCCTTCATATTCGGGAAAATATTGAACTTTGAAATGTTCAAACAAAATATTGGTCAAAATTTATTTTAGATCTCATTTTATGTTATGCTCTTGCAATTTAGATTTTTCTAAGTGTATTGTTTACAGTAACATGGTTTTTTTATAAGGTTACAATGGAGAATTTGTGACTTTGATGAATAAAAAGATCGATTTGAGATGTGTGTTATTTTTGCGAAATCCCACTAATATTACAAATGTGAAAGTTTGGAGGGATGGATGGATGTTAGTTACTCTTTCACGCAAAAACTACTAAACGGATTTGGATGAAATTTAGTATGGATGTAGCTGAAACCCTGGATTAACACATAGGCTACTTTTTATCCCGAAAACATGTAGCGTGTAACACCGCCGGGTGTAGCTAGTACAATATATGTATGCAGATATTATAGACTAATATTTTTTGTGACTGTACTGTTCCCTCGTTTGGTTAGTTCTGCTTCATGATCAGCAGGGTATGAGTTCAATTTCCGTCAATTACAATCATTTATATGACGAACATAATTATGTAGATTTGGCAGTGCGCTAGATGGCACTGTTTGAAATATCCAACGTCATTTATTTACTTACTTCGCTCAGCAGTTTCACCTTTATTTTCCTGGATAGAAACATAATTAAGCTATCAGAATTCAAAACTAATTTTTTTCTTAAATAACTTGCAAACTTTCGGATTGACACGTTATATTGGGGTGATCTTAGAGTTTTGTAGCATTTTTGTAAAACAACTTTCTTTTTGTAAAAAAAAATAAAAATAAAGTCTAGTAAGTGTTATAGTTTGACCTAAAATTATGTGCTGAGTTTAAATTAAAGCTGCCAGAATATTCAATTGCAATTATATCACTGCAAATTTTTGTTCATCCCTATTTCTTATCAGAAGATACAAGAACATGCCCAATACGGATAAAATAATAGTTAAATACTCCGCATTATATCGTACCCTTCCGCTTTACCCGTCGCTTTATCAATAACTCGCAAAACACCATTTAATATTGCACAAGCGCTTTCGGAAAGTGAAGATATCCTGAATATTTTATTCAGGAAGGTAAAGAGGCTGACAAAGAAATGCGAGTTAGATCGTGGCCTAAATAAACTGAACCACTACTCTGAGTTCTCGATCGACAAAGTTACGTCGAACTCTATCATAAAAACATAAGTAGAACCTATTTTCTGTCATGCCATAGAAATCAAGACGGCCCCTTTTATTTATATCGACTTCAAAAAGACGGAAGGTTCGTCTCGTATTTTTATATATGGACACTAATTTATTTATTTCATAACATACAAAACAGAGTGCAATAATATTCACAACAATAAATACAAATACACAATGTTTTTGATCTGTATCGCATTCCAAAACTATGCATGTCTAGGTGCATTACAATTAAATTAAAATAATAATTATTTTCATTATTTTATTTAATTACTCTGTCATCTATACTATTATAAAGAGGAAAGATTTGATTGTTTCATCCATCCATTTATCCATCGATTCATTCATTCATTAATTCATTCATTCATTCATTCATTCATTCATTCATTCATTCATTCATTCATTCATTCATTCATTCATTCATTCATTCATTCATTCATTCATTCATTCATTCATTCATTCATTCATTAATTAATTAATTAATTAATTCATTCATTCATTCATTCATTCATTCATTCATTCATTCATTCATTCATTCATTCATTCATTCATTCATTCATTCATTCATGCATTTATTCATTCATTCATTCATTCATTCATTCATTCATTCATGCATTCATTCATTCATTCATTCATTCATTCATTCATTCATTCATTCATTCATTCATTCATTCATTCATTCATTCATTCATTCATTCATTCATGCATTCATTCATTCATCCATTCATTCATTCATTCATTCATTCATTCATTCATTCATTCATTCATGCATTCATTCATTCATTCATTCATTCATCACTGCTTTTCAGTCTGGCATGGTTTTATTTGGTGACAAATACTGTGCTAGCCTTGTGCTAGATACAATGTATCATTACACTCGACTGGTTGGAGATGTCGATAGACACAATAAGGCACCAGTGGTAGAAGCATCGACGCAATATTGGGTCGAGCAAGGTTCGAGCCTCCGACATTATTTATTTAATAAACCAGGCGCTGTGAGTAGTTACATAATTGTTCCTTCAATTTCTACGCAAAATTCGACGATTGTTCTCACAGAATAGTAACAAAAGCTCTCCAAACGGCGCCGTTTAGGCTTCCATTTCACAAAGGTACGCCTTTTCACTTAATTTATTTTAAGCTCGTCTAAGCTGATTATAACGAATACCTGAAAATAATAGAATAATTTAGCTTTATGAATTAGAAGGCTAAATGTAATGTTCTATTGAAATAAACATTGTGTTGTATGAACAAAAATCTTTGTTCTGTATCTGTACTGTACGTATTTACAAAAAAAAGTATTTAAGTATTCTAATTAAGTTATCTGAGAGCCATAGTACAAGCTTTGCTTAGTTTAGGGTCAGATGGCGCTGTGTGTAATGTCCTGTGATACTTATTTATATATTTATTATGAGCGCAAAATACTTAGAACTTGATATATTCTCATGAACCAGCTTTTCTCGGAAGTTTTACCTGTCATCGGCTTCTAAAGGAGGTAAAAGGTGGTGGTATTAACCTTACTCAAGAAATGAGTTAGCAAATACAAAAATATTTTTTAAATCCAACTGGTAGTTTCAAAAATTAACGCGTCAAAAAAACAAACTCGGGAAAAGAATAAACTTACAGTAAGTGTATCAAATTAACTAAAACTAAAAAATTACAATACGAAAAAATACCTACAGGCAACAAAAAAATAAAACAAAAATGTGTCAAAACCACGTCAGTTTCCAAAGTAAAACAAGTACTAATTATAGATAATGTGCCCGAAATGCTGGCCGCTTTGCCCCCTGGATTAAGCAAGAAAGAAAGAAGAAGACTGAAACATTTATTTGACACATCACAATCAGACAAATAAAAACAAACACAAAAAATATTTGTGCCGAAGACAAGGCATTCTTACTGCGCAAAATAAAAGCCAATGTTACCTCCAATTAAAAGTTACTAATAAATAAAAATATTCTCAACAAGCTGAAAAGTTAAAAAATATCTACAAAAGTCCGCTATTTCGTTTTTTTTAACACCTATGTATAGACACTTGAGGTTTTAAAACGAATATAACGATACATTAACTATCGAAATCCATCCAGCCGTTTGAAAGATACGACGTAATTAAAAAACTTACATACAAGATACGCGCGAAAAGATAGCCTTTCCTTGGAAGTCGGATAAAAAAAATAAAGTAACCAGTTTCAAATTCAAAATGCAGTAAAAATGTCTGCTAGCGAAATAGTTAGGGTTGATACAAAAATGGCTTGTGTACGTGGAATATGAAATTAAAAATTACGCGACCGTCCGAGACTCCGTTTGTATTGAAATGAAGATCCTTGAGTTTATTTATGACATCATAATTATGCGAGTTTGCTCACCAAGTAGCCGGAAACTAATTTAGTTGTGAATGGGACCTATTCATGCGCTCCCTGATTCTTTTACTGATGAACAAAAGTGCAGTTGTGCTGCAGTGAAAGAATACGAGGACTCGGTGAACTAATTAGAGTTTTTAAATTTGCATTAAGAAATACTGATATAAAAATGTTTCATCTCAGCTCACCTGATGTTAAGTGACGGTATGGTCGAAGATGGTAAACTTCACCCTTGTTATGGGTACACATCGTTTTCTACATGTTTTTGAATTAATACAAGTTGCCTGGAAAATAATGATTTTAGTGACAAGACCGCCAATTGTTACACGAAAATGTTTTAAATTGTATTCACTAAACCTTTAGTGTGCACATCTATCTAGCAAATTCTTCTAGTGTTTTAAACAATTCAAACGCATTACTTGTGTCGGTACATAAAAACATCTTGCTCGATGCTAACCTACTTAACCAAACATTGTAACTCAGATTTAATTTCACTCGACTTAAGTCAACTCAAGTAAATCATCTTCAACAAAGTTCCAAAATTATTTCATCTCTCATCCCGAAATTCTCTCGCTAAGCGCTTGCCATCAAACGCAAGCTCTCGTTCGACGTCTATTTGACTAAATTACCCGCTCCAGGTCGCTCGAACGCGATCCCAACTAAAACTAAAGATCTGCTCGAGGCGAACTTGGAGTGCTAATATGAAATGTGTTTTTAAATTTCGCCAACCTGAACAACTTCTCCTTTTCTTTAAAACTTTTAAAAAAGTACTAAATAAATTGAAAAACAAAACAGTTCTAGGCATAAACTTTTGCAAAAGAGTTATTATCGAAATTGCTCAATCAATAAAATCCTACAATTTGTCATCGCTAATATCTTCTTGCTTGTATACTCTTTCGTGCACGTCTTGTAGTTACACTGCCGAATAAAGACACTACGAGTTTTTGGCGGGAACGCGGGAAGAGTCGTGTCGCTCCGTTGTATTTTTTTCCAAAACTTGTGTTTTGTCGAGTGTTTATGCATAAAAATGGTGGTGTTTTATTCATAAAGTGCCGAATTACAAGCGCGAGTGTAGGAAAATGATTTAATGGGGTGAAACATGACTTTTCGTGTTGCTTCCAAAACTCCATCGAAGCTTTATAGTAAAGTCGCCACTACTTTACTAAAGCATGACTGGACTTGACTGACACAGACTGGACTTTGACTATAACTAGCTACGAGGACGCTTGTTTAATTTTTGAAACTTGTAAATATATAAATACTTGACACTGGCAAATGCTAAAACGCGACGCCAAAACTAAAGAAAAAAAAAAAAGACACTACATCAAATGTCAAAAAATATAAAGCGGACTACCGGTAGGTCATTCAAGAATTTCGTTCATCACACATCCTTTTTTTTAAATCCATAAATCACACTGTTAACACTATAATTATGGCTTTGATATAATCCGTTAACAGAACCCCTAATGTTTTGCATCTAGTTATTATTTTATTGGTATTCAATTAATATGTCTGTACTACAAAGCATATCTCATAAACTTCATTATACAATTTTGTTTTATGTATGCGGGATTACTCAGGTTTAACTATATCGGATATTTCAATAAATAAATAAATAAAAATACAACCGGCGGCCTTCTTCATGGAGACAAAGCTAAGTACAACGCGCGCGCGCCTCACGCGTGAAGATTGCGGTGAGCGGGTGCGGAAATGTGCACCGCGCATCCTCTACGGTCACAAGAATACTCCAGCATCACAGAGCTCATCGCGACGTCTTCAGATCCGCGACCACTCTCACGAGTTCTATGAAAACAAGGTCTCCAAAACCGAAAAGGTCCAAAAAATTACGGAGAATCGGTCTGTTGTCAAAGCTTCCGCGTGAGTAATTCCGATTAAGTAAAACAAAAATGTGTCAAAACCACGACAGTTTCCTGAACTATACTTGTGGTTATAAGCTAAATGAAAATAACTGAAATGCAAATAAATGTAAAATGTCACCAGTCATTATGAACTACTATAATTATATGACCAACTTTTATTATGAGTACGACTCTGAAATCGTAAAAAAATCCGATGCTGCATACATTTAGCCAAGGATCATCGAACTATTTCCATAACAGTTAATTTATATATTGTGCCCAATGCCCATAGTAAAAGTTCATAATGATGAATACAATACCATCTTTTCGGCTTAACACATTCTAAGTTTAAAATCCATGTAAATTTTCCTTTAGAACTTTATAAAACTGAAATTCCAGTCTATGTTTTCACGAGTTCACGGTAGCACCGCGCTTGTTTATGAGATGTTTGCATCAAGATAATTTATACACGTGTGTTGGATTCATCTTCAGGATATGGGTTTCTTGAAGACTCCCAACCTGGCTTGCGTAACTTGAAATTACCGTTCTAGGAAAGCATTTGTTTATTCAGTTTGGAGAAATGGGCGGAAAATATATTTAGAGTGAACGTTTCTGAATTCAGCATAGAGAAAACATTCGGGTGCATAGATACGAACTTAACCGGGTAATATTTACTATAAGCCACAGAACCAACTTTATTTATCCCACTCATATTATAAATGTGAAAGTTTGAATGGATTGGGATGGATGGAGGGATGTTTGTTACTCTTTCACGCAAAAACTACTGAACAGATTTCAATACAAAATAAATAAATATCGTAGGACATTACACACAGTGACATCTGACCCCAAACTAAGCAAAGCTTGTACTATGGAGCACAGATAACTGATAGAATACATAAGTAGTTTTATTTTGTAAATACATACCTACTTATAATACATACAGTACACTCAAACATAGAACAAATTATACTTGTTTATATCACAAAATACTTGTCCTGGATGGGAATCGAACCCACGCCCTTCAGCTCTTAGAGCAGACATACTACCAATGAACCAAGCTGTAGCTGAGATCCTGGATTAACACATAGGCTACTTTTTATTCTGAAAACATGTAGCGGAGTGCAGCTAGTATGTTATAAATTCTTAAGTTTTTGATAGTTTATACTTACTTATCTCACTACATTTCCATAAAAGGTAGTTTTTTTTGTGTAATGGTAATGAGACGAATTAGATGCTCTCTTGATGGTTAAAAAGCTAATTGTCTTCTTAGCTAGCCACGCAATAGACAGGAAAAAATGGAAAGCTCTAGAGAAGACTTATATGCCAGATTTTTGTGATGGCTTTGCAGTCATGGCGGTTTAGTTTGACCAAACGTCGTATTGAATTAATTTAAAAGATTAAAAACGAGAACATTAAAAATACAATGTGGCGGTATAATTTTCCCGTGTTTCCGCCAAAAGTCGTCAAAATTATACAATAAACAGTATCGCTATGACTCGACAGTTAAACATAAAAGTCTTTACGTGTAGCAATTAGCAGTATATGTTTCTAACAGAAATTAAACAACTGTGAGATTCGCGTCAGCTGTCCACGCGGACCATTTACAAATTCAGGTATAATAAAACCGGTACCTACAGTTAAAAACAAAAGGCAGCGAAACGTTTTTGTCCCAATTTTCAGGCAGCTATAACCGTTTATAAAAGCTAACCCTTTCATATTTACAACAGAGATTATCGCACAAAATCTACGACAAACCTTGACCTTTGTACCCATAAAACTAAAGACTGAAAACGATAAAAGTAAACCGGTATTCAGCAGGTTTATTTTTACAGGGTTCCGCTAATTGGGATGTTTAGAAAAACGTAGATTATATCTAATTACTTCGCGGATGTTAAAGAAAACTTTAGTACCTGATTTTTTTTGAAAAATTTCAGGATGTAGTGTAGCGATGATAGCTCAGTGGTTAGCGCGGTAGGTTCGCATGCCGAAGGGCGTGGGTTCAAACCCCAACAATGAGCTTGAGCTGCCGGTGAAGGAAAAACATCGTGAGGCAACCATAGCATGGGGGTACTTTCTAGTACTCGGCTGGCTAGCTACCACCCTCAAGTTGAAAATCTGCCGCCAAGCATCTAACGGTGTGTTCCGGCAGCCTCACTTGAGAGCCAGTTCCATTCCAGGCTAGGTGTGCTTTACCATCTTCGACCACACCTTCACTTAACATCAGGTGAGCTGTGGACAAACAACTAGCCTGTCAACCATAAAAAAAAAATAAAAAAAAAGGAAGTCCTACGTTGTTTTTGTTTTGATGAGCGGCAAACAAATAACTAAACTTTTTTCTTGTTCAATTTTTTTTTTACTGTTGATAGGCTAGGTGTTTTGATCACAGCTCACCTGATGTTAAGCGACGGTGTAGTCACAGATGGTAAAGCACACATAGCCTGGAATGGCAAAAATTAAAAAAAAAGAAAAATAAAATTAATAGCTCGAATAAGATTTTAATCAGCATTCCAGAATATTTTCCAGTCAACTCGTGACCACACTAATTGCAACCTCTGGTCCAATCTTGTATTGTACATTACATAACCTAAAATTTTCAGATTATTCGGTCTTTGCCTTCCAATTCTGGGTCTTCATTAACATATCTGGGAGTTTCGTACCATCCAAAGTCGTTCCAACTAGAATTAGCAACAGTCAAACGTCCCCATAGCCAAATACAGCTGAACTAGGTGGGTCCGCAGCTTTACCTGCAAAATACGGGGTTTCTTAGACGAAAATAATACAACAAAATTCAATTTTTAATTTTATTCATTACCAAGTATCATTAAAAATAATTTCACAGTTTAGTTGTAAGAAGGTAACACACAGACAGATACATTTTTAAGGTTGTTAGGTATATTGAAAATTGTAGCGAAGCACAGAGTAATTATGGAAATGTAGCAAGTTCTGACTGTGAAATTTTGATTGTGAAATTGCTGACTTTACAGGAATATGTTGAATGGGACTGATTCTTAACACTTTTCGCTGATCAAATCAAATGATTTTAAAATGATTGTTTTTTTTTTGAATGATTTTATTTTTTGACATTTTTTTTTTAATGTGAAAAATAATGAGACGAACGAGACGCTCTCCTGACGGTAAGAGATAACGCCTGTCCATGACCATTGCAGCGATACACAGAACTTTGAGTAATAAAACAAAGTCCAGGGCATCGCTGCTTTGGTGCTCATTACTAAAACACATATTCATAAACACATATTCTTATATATTATTATGTATTTTGAAGAACAGCCTGAAAACTGACTTAATCTTTGTTTTGGAATATATTGCAAATGTTAATCAATAAACAGTTAACAACAGTTAGTAATATTAAACAGTTAAATATATAAATATCGTAGGACATTATACACAGCGCCATCTGACCCCAAACTAAGCAAAGTTTGTACTATGGAACTCAGATAAATGATAGAATACTTAAATCCTTTTTTTTTTGTAAATACTTTTGTTTTTGTTAATTTAATGTTACTCCTATTTTTTACTAAAAGGAATTTCGAGGCTCTATTTTTGTATCGTGTGCCTGGATTCGCATTTATTTGCATACGAATGTAATCGAATTCCAACATTCGTGGATAAACACAATTTTTACCTTCGAGTACATTGGCTCAAATCCTGTATTATTACTTTTAAAAAAACGTTCAGAGCTTTTTCATTCCAATTAGAACAGCAGATAACTTTTAATAAATTAATGTCATCGTTAACAAAAATCGGTGAATTGCTAGTTTTCTCCTCATCAAGATCATCAATTCAAAAAATGTGTCAAAGTTTATATATAACCACACCTTCACTTAACACCAGGTGAGCTGTGGTGAAACACCTAGCCTGTCAACAGTAAAAAAATATATAAGAATTTTGTCGCCAACTTGACAACACGGCCAAATGTGCATAAATGTACTCAGGAAGAATAAAAAAGGCTTATGTATTGAATCTGTCAAACTTTCGAATGTTAGAATTAAATCTCGGAGTTTGGGCGGCAACGCGAAAAAAGCCACATCGTCCGATTGTATTTTCTTTGCAAAATTTGTATTTTGTTCGAATGTTTATGGATAAAAATAGTAGCGTTTTATTTATAAATTGCCGATTTATAAAACCAAGCGTGGGAAAATTATATAATGTGATGAAACATAACTTTTCGCGTTGCTTCCAACTCCTTTGAAGCTTGTAGTAAAGTCGCCACTAAGGCCTGTACAAACTTGAGCTTGATTTATTTATGACTTTGACTGCGACTTGTTTTACTAGTTTCAACATAAATACTTAAAAATATCGAAATAAGTATTACGATAATGACACTGGCAAGTACACACAGTACAACGCCAAAAACAAAGAAAAGGAAGATTCGCTATGAATGAAATCGGTGAATAATTAAAAATACGTTTTTTTTCTTGAAAGTTCGTCCAAAATTCAGTCGTATTCATAAACGAATACGTATGCGTATGATTCAAAAATACAACGCAATAATTTTTGCTAAGTAAAAATCGTAACTCTGTATTGGAGCAGTAAAGCTATTTAGTGTTGATGGTCGGTGGTCCGTCCGTCGTTAAGCGACAAATTACAGAGCCGACCTGACACTAGCGGAATTCCTAAGTTACTCGTAGTTAAGTTTAGCACTTTGTCCTGATCTTAAGTTGCGACTTGTTCCTCTAACCCAAAATTATTAGTAAATAAGCTTAATTTGATGAAACCAAAACCAACCAACCAACTAATGAAAAAAACTTTCTCTTGAATAAATAAATGAATGTATTAAGATAATTGATTGATTCAGGCGTTACTTTGCGGAAGTTCATTTTGAATATTCAAGGTATATATTTCGTTTAATTTCGCTTAACAGTCGTTCCAGTTACAACAGTACGCGGGTTAAACCGTGAGGCGTCCGCTAGTATAGTATAATAAGCTTTGCAGCTTGTTGCCGTTTTTTTTTACATCGGACTAGGCATACGTTTGGCCACGATCTCACCTGCTGGAAAGTATTCACGTTCTTCTTGAACAATCCCCGGATTGTATTTTGTTGGAAACACAGACGCTGGCAACGAGTTCCACACATCAGCAGTTCTTACAAGAAACGTGTTTTGGAAACGTTTTGTGCGTTTGAAGGGAAGTTCCAGTATAAGAGTCATTGTGGGAAATGTCCTCATGTCTGCCCATTCTACTATCGGGCGGCCAAGAGTTCCAAGAAGCGACAACGCTTCATGGTCGAAATTCCAAAGACTCGAACTAAATGGTTCGAGTCTACCTTCATTGTACGAACCGCTAAACAATGGAATTTGCTGCCCGTGTTGGTGTTCCCTGATAGATACAATCTGGGTGCCTTCAAGTCGCGAGTGAATTGGTTTCTTTTACGCGAGCATGCTCTACCGTAGACCGCATCATCGCTTTACATCAGGCGAGTTGGCGGTCAAACGCAAGCCTATAAGTAACAAAGAAAAAACGATTTATTTATCGTATCTCGTTGTACAGTTAATCAACGCACTTGCCCAGTAAAATAACTTTTCACGTAGTTAAGAATATGTTTGAAGTTTTACATACATTATTGAAAGGAAATATAAGTTATCCAGGATTTGTAACATGCTGAGGATAGGACTTGAGAGTACGTTCAGTGGCTCACGGGGAATTAGTCAAATAGAGTGAAGTTTACTCGGACGACTACTAATTGTCCTCGATTTAATTTGGCGTTACATAGACTCGATTACCATGAAAATGTGTTGTGACTTTTTGATGACAGTAAATTGTACTATCCTTGTATAAATACGTATTTGTATTTGAGGTTACGATAATCCCACTAATATTATAAATACATAAATATCGTAGGACATTACACCCAGCGTCATCTGACCCCAAACTAAGCAGAGCTTGTGTGATGGAAGTCAGATAACTGATAGAATACATAAATTATATGCAAATGCATACTTATAATACATACAGTATACCCAGACATAGAACAAACATTTTTTGATACATAAAATGTTTGTCTTGAGCCGGAATCGAACTCACGCCCTTCAGCTATTAAGGTAGATAATAATTATATGCTACCAATGAGCCAATAGGGCTGTCAATGTGAAAGTTTAGTTGGATGGATGGATGTTTGTTACTCATTCACGCAAAAACTTCTGAACGGATTTGGATGTAATTTGGAACGGAGGTAACAGAGACCTTGGATTAGCATATAGGCTACTTTTTTATCCCGAAAACGTGTAGCGGGTAACACCGTGGGGCGCAGCTAGTACTAAATAATTAGGATTCGATTCCCATCAGAACAAATTATGTTATGATAAATGTTTGTTCTGTATTTATTGTAAGCATGTACAAAATGTATTTAATCAGTCATCTGTTTTACATACCTAATGTACAATACGTGTTTTGGCGGGAACGCGGGAAGAGTCGTGTCGCTCCTTTGTATTTTTTTTCCAAAACTAGTGTTTTGTCGAGTGTTTATGCATAAAAATGGTGGTGTTTTATTCATAAAGTGCCGAATTACAAGCGCGAGTGTGGGAAAATGATATAATGTGGTGAAACATGAGTTTTCGTGTTGCTTCCAAAACTTCATCGAAGCTTTGTAGTAAAGTTGCCACTACTTTACTAACGCATGACTGGAATTAACTGACACGAACTGGACTTGACAAAGACGACTTTGACTAAAACTAGCTACGATGGCACTTATTTAACTTTTGAAACTTGAAAATATATAATTACTTGACACTGGCAAATGCTAAAACGCGACGCCAAAACCAAAGAAAAAAAAAAAAAAATGTACAATACTTTTTTGAAAATTCGTGGTAAGGGTCTTTTACCGTATTAGTCAAATACTGTCCAGCAGTTTTCCCCGAGTTCGAGAGTTGTGACTCAAATGAATATTAAATTGAATGTGTTAAATTAAATCCAGCGAATGGAAAATTTATCTTAATTAAGTGCCGGGATCTGGTTTCGGCTTAGCGCTGATTAAGAAAATATCGACGGTCATTTTTATCAAAATGTTGCGAATTTTGATTATTTTTACCACAATGGTCAAGTGCGGCGGGTTGGCAGACATGACACATTTTCAAGAACTTTTTTTTTTATGAATTTTATGACATGTAATACTTATACAAGTGTAATAAAAGAACTTTAAGAAACACCGAAAGTGGTAGAGTAATCGGGGTGATAAAAACATGTTCTTTTTGAAATCGACCTGTTTTCTATAGTACGAGCTTAGCTTAGCTTAGTTTGGGGCTAGATGGCGCTGTGTGAAATTTCGTCCAAGATGTATTTATTTGGTAGTGTTTATATATTTATTTTATGAACACCGACGTTGTGTACATTATTGCATGACTAAAAGTAAAAAGGAAAAAAGAAAGTATGTAGAGTAGTAGTAGTATTTTTTTAAAGCTTAACATTAGAATTTCCTCTTCCCTCCCCGGGGCCCCCAAGCTCAGGGGGCCCCTAGGACACTGACTTACAAACTATAAATTGAACTGGTGAAAATTTCTCCCACATTCGGAATATAAATAAACAAGATTCCAGGAAATAGTATTAATTTGTTCATTAAAATAAGTTAAAATTTGTATTTAGTTTTTAATTTTATCATGGAGTCGACTGTATTACGACCAATCTGGAGTACGTCGAATATGGAACAAACGTTTTTTAATAGTTTAGTTGGGGCCCCAGTTTATTTTTTGACCCAGGGCCTTTGTTTACCTAGCTACACCACTGGCGATTCCTTCAATATTATTAATGATTTCTAATGTGAACAAAAAACATTTAATATGATTCACTTAATACCCGCAAAAAATAAACCTGAAGAGGCTATTCGACATAACGACATGACCGTAATTTTCCATATCTCCGTATCGAAATCTGAAATTTTCATCATACGGCCATTTTCTGCGGATGGGAAACCGAGGCGTGGCACTAAAATTAAATTACTATATAAATAACTGAGCACTCGGTTTGTTCGTTTCAGACTTGGCATATGAATTATGTAGTGATCCAATTCTCTGTAGGAGATCGCTTTGCACAAAACCACTACCGAACTTGCCCTGAGTTTGTCTACAAGTGCATGTTTAAACACTGTTTGTTAGTGATGTTTAAGTACTTTAAACCCGACTAATAAAGTGCGTTTTGTTTTAATTATCTTTAGTTAAAGTATGTATCTATCTTTACTTAAAGTATCTTTCTATTTATATTTTTTTATGCCACAGATGGCAGTCAAGGTTACGGGTTGCCTGATGTTAAGCAATCACCGTCGCCTATAGATATCTGCAATACCAGTGACATTACAAATACGTTGCCGACCTTTTAAGATTCTATTAACATGCCTTTTGAAGAACCCAATGTTGTAACTCTGCGGGAATACGGAAGAAGGAAGATCATTATTTATGTTATATTCATGTATGTACCCTGGTATTATCCTTAGCCTATTTTTTTATAATTGACAGGCTAGTTGTTTGACCACAGCTCACCCGATGTTAAGTGATTGTGTATAAGGTGCTAAATTGTTCTAGACTCAGGCACTCAGATTGTATCTACATATCAGGGAACACCAAATTCCAAAAAATATTTTGTTCCTAAATATTTCATAAACATTTGTACTGGGAATCGAAACCACGCCTCACGAAGCAAAGCTATTATTATTATCTTATTCAGGTATGAAGATAAAGCAAACAGTAAGATCTCCTGAAATAGTCGACGGTTTGTATTTGTATGTAATGTATTCAGATATCTACCTATTATTCAACCATATTGTAGATGGAAAAATACTGTTCAGTACTTTTTCGGTGCTCATGGTGTGCACAATAAAGAGTTATATCTTATCTCTCATCAATCACCATAAAAACAACAACAAACAGTCGACCATAAAAAAAACCTTGTACAATTTCCACGTTAGGCAAACCTTATACCAGAACCTAATGCCCTCATACATTCCGAGATATTATACATTCGTTTGGACAGTAAGTACTAAAACTTCCTACACACTTAGTATCCATCTGCCACTACATATAATAGCAAAACTTTCTACCCTTACAATGCCAAGAAATTATATCAAACTTGGGGTCTTAACAATAACCGTGTTTCCTAAAAATGGGTAAAACATTAAAATAAAAAGTTCCTCCGTTTGTTTCCGTCCAGATTCTTGGCAGTCATCATCTTGGCAAGCGACCTTCGGATAGGGATGAGGTACTATTCCGGCATAGTTTCACACCTTTCGTAATAAAAATAAATTATTCTAAAAATAATTACTCTGGGATTCCCCGAAACGAGGACCAGCCGCTTCGAAATGTCCTTACTTAATTATAATACATACAGAACACCCAGACACAGAACAAACATTTTTGATCGTCACACAAATGTTTGTTTTGTGGGAATCGATCCCACAATCACAGCCCTACAGCTCTTAATGCAGATACATACACTACCAAATGAGCCAAAAGGACAGTCAATCTTAAATAAATACATTGAGAATAATCATAATCAGTAATTCTATAAATTGAACCAAAAAATAGCTTTGAGTATCTGGCATGTATAAAGGAATGACAATTTAGAAAAAAACATGGCTCTGTAGTGGATACGGCCGTCTTAATGTGAATACGAGTACATTTTTTAACACTTAGAAATTTGTTGGATTTCATTATAATATAATGTGATCATAAAATTTATTCATCACCACAGTGGGGATGAATTAATTATATGATCAAATCCGCCACTATCCGGCCAAAATCTAGCACGGCCTATCCCTATCACAGATTAACTAAAATTACCGCGCATAACTGCTTCTCAACCTTATCCTGCCGCCGTTTCCCTAATGGAAATGATATGCCTCTGATTGCCCATTTTGTTTGTTCGAGAAAGTTACGCCTTTACTTGGACAGTTTAATTGCCGGTAGTTTCAATTAAGATTTTAGAAAGATAAGACACTTTTATATAAGTTTACAATGTCTATAGTATTATGACATAATTTTGTCTATTCTTTTTAGTAGATCTTTCCACTTATCGAAAACATACCGAAATTTTTTACGCGTATTTTTTGGAAAAAAAATGTCACCGATTGAATTTTTATTTAAAAATTATATTTGTCATATTGTGTTTATTTATAATAATAGTGTTTTTGTTCGTAAAGTGTCTAATCAAATGCATGAGTGTGGAAAAATTACATAATGTTTGACCACATTATATAATTTTTCCACACATCACGAAAAGTCATCATTCATCACATTACGTCATTTTCCTATACAGACGTATATAACTCGGTATTCTATGTATCTAAAACTCTTCAATTTTATACATAAAAAAACCCAACTTTTGAAAAATAATACAATGAAGACATACGACCTTTCCGCGTTCCAACTAAAATTCCTCCGTGCAATACGTTGTTAACAAGAATTAAATGTTACTATAAATTTCGATGCTCTAGAAATTATCAAAAGCTTTATTTTAAAACATTCATAATAACATTTTTCCAATTATCAAACGTTAACAAGAAAATAAAAAATATATTTTACAAGCAACACTACAAAGCTAATAAGATAATAGGGTTCAATACCTATCGAAGTCATAAAATATTGAATGTTAAAAAAAAGTATGTTTTTTAACATTACCGGCGTCTCATTAGTTTTGGAACCGAACGGACTGATGCGTGACGACGGCAAGAGACCCGATGGGATGACCTTTATCCCATGATGATGATGATGAGGATGATGGAACGCCACTTGTGTCGACACCTTGGCACCGTCTCATCTTTCTGTGACTTCGGGACAAGCTGGTGCTGCCGCATCTAAAGCTGAAAACCTCAAACGGCACAAATATAGTTATATGGATAGAATCTTTTTGTGCCGATTGGGAATGAAACTTTACGTCCGTGGGGACCGGCCGCTCTCGAACTATATCGGGACCTGGCCAAACTTTTAGAGAAGGCTTCAGGTGACCAGAATGCTGGCATCTACTTTGGTCAAAAGCTTAGCATTGCCACCCAGCGTGGCAATGCTGCCAGCATTCTGGCCACATATCCGTCCTCTGACGAACTTTTAGATTAAGTTTTTATTATTGTAAATAGTATTAATTTAAGATTTTTTATTTTGTTCAAAAAATGTTCTACGTTTTTTACACAACTAACGCTCCTTTTTGCATAGCTAGGTAAATATTGGACATTTTTTAATCCTTCTAGGCCATGCCCCACGAAGGCTTGGTGTATAGCATTAATAACTGAGAGACGGGACACGCCCCCGGGTGAAGTAAGATTAGTCGAGCGAGGAGCAAACACTTCTGTAAATGTTGGGTAATGGAATGGACGACTTCGTCTTAGAATTTGAGACTTAGTTGGAACGGAGATGACGTAAGAGGCTACCTGTTAAGTAATTATTATCGGACTAGTTGAACTAGCATTTCTGTTTCAACTAGAAATCATATTTTGTTATTATTTTGTCTTTTAGCAATTTTATTTTGCTTTTTTATTTTTATCTACTAAAATTAGAATTTAAAATGAAAATATCTCATTTTATTAAGATTCTTTTTTTTTATTTTATTTAAAAATTAATGAGACGAACGAGACGCTCTCCTCATCATGTATGTTAGGTATAACAATAGATAAGTATATTTATGTTCGAGTAACTCGTAAAACAGAATTGAGTTTAGCTTTTTATTTTCATAACAGTGCGAGAAATCTTTAGAAATTAAAATTTGACACGCATGATCATGCATAACCGACATTTATTTGATGCGCTAAATGAGATCATATCTAACATGAAATTAGACGTCAAATTGAATACAGTAACAGACATGCTCGATCCAAAGTATGTAGGCTCTTTAATAATTTACAAAATGGGAGGGTTTCAGTTAGACCCCAACATTTAGGGTTCTGAATCTACAGTGTGTCAAATAAACGCTTTTAATAAGCCATGTTCATCCCATTTGTTTTGAACTATATCTTCCGAACCGCATGCGGATTACATTTTTCGCAGAATATATTATGCGTATGCACTATGTAGTAAGATGCAGATAATTATTCGGTTAATAACAATAGAACAAATAAGGGATACATGAACGCAACGCAATCCTAAACATGAACGCATTTCTTATAATTAATTAGTTTGCCCAATACTTAAAACGCTCAAACTGGTGTTTCTATGCCTGTCAACGTAGTAATATTTGTTCACTTTTTGGTAAAAACGAAAAGTTAATAAATCATCACCATCCTCGATCATACGGTCATTTAACATCAGATACGCTGTGGTCAAATATAAGACACAAAAAAAATAACAAATATTGGAGGACATTTAACACAGCACCGTCTAGGCCCAAACAAAGCTTGTACTTTGGAAACCAGACAGCTGACATAATACCTGAACACTTTTTTTTTGTAAATACATACAGTACACCCAGACACAGAACAAACATCAATGTTAGTCACACAAATGTTAGCCCTGAGTGGGAATCGAACCCACTCCCTTCATCTACTACTAATTGCAGAAAACAGTAAGTAGGTATCTACGTGTCTAAGTGTATATTGTTAGCTAATATAAGATCCTTGACAACGTGGCAAGTGAGGATGTTTACGACCATTTTCCTTGAAGCGGAAATTGGTTGCCGTAGGTCTCTTCTCTATTTTCGTGTTTCCTTGTTATTTTTTGGTATCAAAATATATGTTTCATTTAATAATATTTATCAGATAGCGCGTTTTAAGACTGGTTCAGAGTATCTTGGTTTGTAAAAAGTAATTGAATTTTTCAGACTTTCTTCGTAAATATTTATGTTTTAGTGAGATTGCAAAATGTGGAAAGCGTGTGTAGTTTATTAGTTTTTTGTTATTAATTTATGAATTTGACAGCCCTGTTGGTTCTTTGGTAGTGTGTCTGCTCCCAGAGCTGAAGGGATGTGTTTTGTGAAATTTGTTCTATGTCTGGGTGTAATGTATGTATTATAAGTAGGTAGGTATATATTTCCAAAAAAAAACTATTTAAGTATTCTATCAGTTATCTGTCTTTCATAGCACAAGCTTTGTATAGTTTGGGGTAAGATGGCGCTGTGTGTAATGTCCTATGATATTTTTTTATATCCCTCCCTATGTTTCTAACTACTAAACGGCTGAACTGATTTCGATGAATGATTTGTTGTTAAGCTTTTTTATTGCGTATATTAAAATTACAATAAAATCAAATTGGCGCCAAAATAAATGTTTTTCCCGTAGTATGGCTAGTTTTTTTACTTTTAAGCTTGTTGCCAGTTTATGTTTGTTCAGTTTCCCCGGATGGGAACTGAACCCACACCCACAACTTACCACACCCATCTATCATATAACTACTTATAGTTATACTTACCTACTACTTAATTACTGGCTGATTGACATTCTGCACGCTCGACGAATTTTATAGACAGAAATCCGAGGGCATTACTTTCTGAAAGTTTTCTTGATATTTAATTGCCTTTCAATCGATACTCTATTGCTTAGCATCCAAAACATTTACACTTGAACGTCAATTCCCATTCAGGTTTAATTAATATCTCATAAGCTATAGTCAAACGCCTTGTCGTGTAAACAAAAATGTTCTTGTATCATTTAAAAGGCACACTATTTATATTTGATTATTAAAATTTTCATTATCTTTCAAAGTTTAGGTTTGTTATTAAAAAAGAAATGTTTATTTTCTACTTTGTGTTATTAAAAAGTAACTTTCAATTTTAGCGTTTGATAGCACCCATATTGCAATACCTAGGCCATCGACTCGAGAAAGTATTAATATTTTACTACTGCAGTATGATCCTCATACCTGGAGCAAAACTAATAAATTTAGTGTTGCCAGACAGGTATTCTGAAATACCTAGTCGTAGCACGATTGTTTTAGTAAATAATGAAAAATGAAATGACGATATGACTTCTAATACATACACCCAAATACATTTACACTTTTTCTTGTGAAACTAAGTGGATCTATCAATCATCACGAACTTTTTTAATGTTAAACTAGCTGCATGCCGCGTTGTTACCCGCTACATATTTTCGGGATAAAAAGTAGCTTATGTGTTAATCCTGGGTAAGCTACCTCCATACCAAATGTCATCCAAATCCGTTCAGTAGTTTTAGCGTGAAAGAGTAACAAACATCCATCCATCCAAACATTCAGATTTATAATATTAGTGTGATTAATGAAACGAACGAGACGCTCTCCTGATGCGTAAGAGATAACGCCTGTAGATGACCATCGCAGCAATACATAGAACTTTGAGTTTTAGCTTTACAAAGTCTAGGGTATCGCTGCTCTACCGGTTCGTGCGCTGATTACTTTGAGACATTCGATGGTTAGTCTCAACAGCCCGGTAATATCGCTAACTGCAGAACCAGATATTCTGCCGCCAAGCAGTAGTGTATAAGCATTACCAAGTTCCGCTTTGAAGGGTACAAGCTAGCGAAATTACAGGACTATTGAGATTAACCATCTAAAATATCAAAGTAATGAGCGCTAAAACAGCGATGTCCTGGACTTTGTTTTACTAGTCAAATTTCTGGCTATCGCTGCAATGGCCATAGACAAGTGTTATCTCTTACTATAAGGAGTCTTTTTCACCTCATTACTATTACATGAAAAAAATCACCGAAGAATATACTTGACCCTAAATCACAATACCAGGGAAAATCTATAAGCGAGCAACATCAAGAAAAGAGAATAAGTTATTCATCGGCTTCCAGGGTCAACTTCCATGCCTGTGCAGTATTTCAGGCCAGAGTAGTTTATATATTATTCTAGGTAAGTAATTTGTCTGGCACAATGTGGGATTTTTAGCTCGAGGCTAGGAGTATTGTCGGTAAAGACTGGTAACTCAGCCTCTTGTTTTATGGCCATTTGGGTTAAGTTAAAAGTTGTCCGCGTCGTGACAATTTAAATTCCAAATTCTCATGGGCTAAAGTTAAAAAATAGAGAAAATTTATCTTCAATCTACGTATTCAAGAGATGTATTTTTAGTTTATTTCTGCTTAAAAATCATTTTAGTTACAACATTAGCGATTTAATTTGGACATTCTTCGAGTATTTGGCTTAGCTTTAGCTTGGCTTGGCTTTTAAGGCCAAGCGCACACATATTTCTAAAAAGTGTACCATATTTTTGCGCTGCAAATAAAAAAATATGGTATCAATACGCTTTATGTGTGGCTCAATAGGGAATATTTACCATTATCTGTTTATCATTATTATTGGTTGCGTTTTTCTGGCCGTCAATGCTCGATTCATTTTATCAGAGGTAATAAATAACATTTATATAGGGCAGAAAACTTTTAGAAGTATTACTGGTAAAATTATTTGATAGCATTATTGCAAATTGTTTCAATCTAGCAGACATCTGGTAGTACCTTTACTCAGTAAATAAAAACTTCGACTATCTCATGACTTGTTCCATACAACAAACGGGTTGCACAGTCTCCTTTCGATAGCATCTCGGTATCTCGCGCGATCTCTCCCGCTATCTCTCTAATCGCCCATTGTGCCTCCGATCGCACCGCACAATGGCTGCGATGCCTGATCTATCAGAGCATCAGGCTAATGACGGCCTAACCCTTTTACAAAGGTTATTAGATTTCATTTGACATTATACACTTTTCAAATGTCATGAGAATGGCAGATGCGATAAAATTACTTTCCATCCATGGGATATAATGGTACATTTTTACCCAAGGGGTGAAAGTAACTTATTTCGTCCCGAGACGGGGTTTTCCAATACTTCGAGGGGCTAAATAAGTCTTTAACCCGAGGTAAACACTGCTTTGCTAATTTTTTTTTCTGTGGCCGGCCAGCTCTTTGTCCATTATTTTGTATTTTCATTTTAAACATTTTTCCCAAATCTGCATAATTTTTTTTTTTTATGTGACAAATAATGAGACGAACGAGACCCTCTCCTGATGGTAAGAGATAACGCCTGTCCATGACCATTACAGCGATACCTAGAACTTTGAGTAACAAAACAAAGTCCAGGGCATCGCTGCTTTGGTGCTCATTACTTTGAGACTTTCGATGGTTAGTCTCAACAGCCCAGTAATTTCGCTAGCTGCAGTACCCTTCAAACCGGTTAAAAGTAAATTATTGTAAAGTCGTTTAAAAATATTACTTAACTTCATGTTCCTTCAATTTTACACCGCGCTGTTATTGTGGCTGTATAGAAAGTTAGAACATGGTTCAATAGATATGAAAAAAAAAAACATTTTTTTTTATAATTTGACAGTTGTCAGTTGAAAACGATTCTCCCTAGGGCTGAAAAGTAATTATTACTTTCAATCCACTCCTTAGGCAACTTCAGACCTACTTTCCGAGTATGAGTAGTAAAAAGTAATTTTCGCTGTCTAAAATGTAACGAAGTAACATTTTTACTATTGTTTACTTTTGGCATCAATCAATCATTATAGTCAATTCTGTTTCTCCTATGATGCTTCTGTAATTATCTTCTTACGTTCCATAAAAACAACTTAGTTTTACAGTAATAGGAAATTGCTAACTTCAAGTTGAACCTAGACAGTTTAAATCTATTTGTAATTCATTTCAGTTAACGGGGTTATTTATGTTCTGAGTAAATTACATCCAATTACTACTGTCGAAGCAGTTGCTTGCAAAAATTGGGCTTATTATATTTATTGTTACTGACAGTTTTTTTAATGAGTTTACTATAAGGTTTCCTTTTAATTCACGTAGTAGATGCTCTGTTTCTTGAGCTGTAGGGCGTGGGTTCAATCCCAACCCAAAACAAACATTTATATGACGAACGAAACCAAAGGGGACCCAATGTTCATTAACATGCGACTTTTACGAATAGCGGATATGATATGACAGTTAACCCAATATGGTTAATTTTATAACCAGAAAAATATTTCATTAAAGTATGGCTTATGTCTACCCGCTAATAAAAATACCCAATATATAATCTTCAATCAGTCAAAAATGTGACTTCACAGCCATGTAGATCGATTTCAGTTTTTAAACTTATTTCTTTTATGATGTTGGACAGTGTCGTGCCAAATTTCATGTTATGCACTATACCTTATTATCAATTTGTTTTGCTTATTTACAAGGGGCATAGCAGAGATTACCAGTTAATGTAGCACAAGCATTTTTATAGCTATACACAATATTTTTTAATCGATTTGTAGCGTATTGAGTGTGTTTCATTCATGATTTAAAAAAAAGCTATTTTAAAAATTGGCCATGAAAAATTTATATAAATTACCACCATACCCATTCACAGACATATTAATCAAAATGGGCATCATAAAGGAAATGTGCGATATGATGTATATCATCCGTGCATAAAAGCAGTGTTGCCAGTAGTAAGACCACAAAATGCTTCATAATAAAACAAAACAGGTTATATTTATCAGGAGACCGAACTACTGAAATTATACGAATACTGGTAAAGATGAGACAAAACTTCTTAGCATACAGTGGTATCGGCATGCGGGTCCTGTGCCCATCGTGTTGCAAGTATGGGAAGGCTTAGTGTTCAAGACTTGTGACCTAGGTTTAAGGGGCTCCTCCGGAGAATAAAAATCAAACTAAACCAAATGCAGTAAGTAGTTGGTTTGTCAATGAAGTTTAATACCTTAAATGCTTTTTTATATTCTTTTCAGCTTCCCATTTAATAGAGAAAGTTTTTGTTACTGGCAACACCAAAAACCAGTAGGCGCGAGGGACCAATTTGCAGATTTATGTCTCTGCGACTCGAAAACAGCTGTTGGGGAAAAAATGGCGTAAAAACGACTAATACGACCGAGTTTGCCTCACCGATTAGCAAGTTTAACCAGAGTAATCGCCGTAATGACGTTCCGATTTTGATTAATGGCAAGCTGGACTGTTTTAGGTGTGGCGTGATTTGTGTAGCAAGCCATTTTACTGTGAGTAGTAAAAAGGTTTCATTAATTGATATTAGATTCAATCAAAACCTAATCAAATGTTCAAGGTATATATCTAGTTTATTTCCGCTCAACAGTCGTACCAGTTCCAACAGTGATGAGGACTTAAATTAAACTAATTTGACACAGCTTATTATTTAAAAGGCTAATCTTACTTAAAATCTATACCTAATTTGACATAAACATAAACATAAAATCTAGACCAATACTAAAGGTATTGGTCTAGATATTTTTTTAGTTAGTTTTTTTTATTTCTCTTAACAAATTCAACTAAATTTGCGATTTATATTTGCGCACTTCCCAGCAACAATATGGTCAAGCGGTAGAGTCTATTTTGCTCATAAGTCCTTTCAAGATTTTGAATACGATAACACGCATATATATTAAAATGATATAAGAATATAACATGTAGTATACCTTTTGTTATTCTAAGTTTACAGAACCACAAACAACAGTATGTCGGCAAAACTTGAACGGCGAGATTACACGCTCAATAAAATCAAAGCGTAGTCAAAAATTCCGGACGTCCGGACTCCGGGCCGCATAACAAAAGTTACAAACTACATTCGTAAAGGAAAAGTTGACAATAAATCAACGTAAAAGGTCAGAGATTTCGCCGGGGACTTGTTCTTGTGATTTCGATTTTACGTTTTCAGAATTTAGATCGTTCACAGAGAAATGATTTCGTAACCTTAGATTTTATTGATAGGTCTTCGCGCACGCTCCCGCTACCGCCGCTTATATACCGCTCTACCTAAAACCAACAGCCCCGTTCACAACTTCACATTGTAGAGTGTGTAAGACAATTTGCGAGGATGCAAAAATTGTTGCCAAATTCTTGTTTCTTGTAGTATTATTTTTACAGTTCACTACCAACTGGCATTTTACTTAATATTATGAAGAAAATTAATCAAAACACTCGGCACGAACATTGCTTGCAACGAGACTGGCTCGGGTACGCCGACTTTGGCGTAGTATTTGTTGTCGCATTTTACAAGTATGCCGGCGATATCTAGTCGTGCGCGCGCGGAGACCCGTCAATAATCTTTTTTTTATGGTTGACAGACTAGGTGTTTGATCACAGCTCACCTGATGTTAAGTGAAGGTGTGGTTAAAGATGGTAAAGCACACCTGGCCTGGAATGGAACCGGCTCTCAAGTGAGGCTACCGGAACACACCGTTAGATGCTTGGCAACAGATTTTCAACTTGAGGGTGGAAGCTAACCAGCCAAGTATTATAAAGTACTACCATGTTATGGTTTCCTCACGATGTTTTCCTTCACCGGCATCTCAAGCTCAATGTTGGGGCTTGAACCCACGCCCTTCGGCATGCGAACCGACCGCGCTAACCACTGAGCTATCATCGCTACAAAAGCTATGTTACGCTGTTACGCTACGCTAAGTTCGTAACCTATAATATTTGAAGTATTATGTCAGAATTTATACATATAGACAAGTAATAATTAAACTGAAGTTTCGGCAGCTTGGTTGAGACCGTTGGCTTCCAATCTGGAGGTTTGCAGTAGTTATAAATTAGAACTTTATTTTTTTCAGTCACTAGTTGAAAAAAAATCATACATAAACTGATTAGACTGATTGTTTAAATACTCGAACAACTTCACTAAAGTAAAGCGTAATTTAAAATTCCATTACGTGACTCTGCCGACAAATTAAAGGTTGGAACTACCCTGACGTAGAAAGCTTCCCCAGACTGAGGCGTAGATATAATATTTATACAGAAAAGCTGTGAAAAATATTTATATTTGAATTTTATTTTCGCTAGCTATAGTAAGTCCTGGAATAAAATTGTGTGTTACATTTCTAAATAAATATACAAATCACACTAATATTATAAAGGCGAAAGTTTGTGAGTGTGTAAATGTGTTTCATACTTCTTCACGCTCACACGGCTGAACCAATTTTGATGAAATTTGGTATGGAGGTAGTCGACACCTTGGATTAACACAGAGGTTTCATATAAACTTGCCGTTTTAACAAATCTAAATATTATATAATTTTAATAGTTAATGACACATTGTCGTATTTTATACGGGATTACTCACTTTTGATTAGGTTGGGTATACTGACTATAATTTCGGTCATAGCCGGTGACTTTCTTTAAGGTGTCAAAGCAGAGTGCCTACCGTACGGTGCGCGCGGTCTCGCCTTAGCCGTCTGGGTGCAAAACAAAATGGGGCCGCACACTGGATGCAGCCGAAACTTTAATATGTACATTGTACACCTACTAGCTGAATTCCCGGTAATTTGTACCCAATATGGCAACGCTTGGCTTGGTATGCGATACATGTATGTTTAACAGGCTAGGTGTTTGACCACTACTCACCTGATGTTAAGTAACAATGTATTCTACGATGTTAAACACACCTAACCTGGAAAGAAACTGGTTCTCAAGTGAGGCTGCCGGAACACACCGTTAGGTGCTTGGCGGCAGATCATTATCAACTTGAGGGTGGTAACTAGCCTGCCGAGTACTAAAAAGAACTTTAAAATCATGCTAAGGTTTTCTCACTATGTTTTCCTTCAACAGCAGCTCAAGCTCATTGTTGGGGTTCGAACCCAAGCTCTTCGGCGTCAGAACATTTGACATTTTTGTGTTGACATGTAATCAGTGTTTTAAGACTCTTTTAATGACATATTTAAAATTTTGAAGTGGCTTGTAACATTGGTGTTATCAACAAAATATTTGTATTTGAACCGACCGCGTTAATCACTGAGCTATCATCACTACAAAAAATACAACATGAATCATGTTTAAGCAAAACATAGCAGGGGCGTTCTACTTTTCTACCGACAATCTGAGTGATAAATTTTTAGATTTCAAAAAAAAATAAAAGTGTAATTCTTCAAAAAAATGTATTTTTACATTATTGTCCAGTTATCGAAGATTTCAGATATGTATAGTGCATCGAAGTTTTGTTATTTACTTTTTATTTATTTTAAGTTTTATCGGAATAGTTGGAAAAAATAAACACCTCTGTCACAAACTAATATATTTATTAATTATTATGTCAAATCAAATTTACAGTTTTTTTAACTTGGCATAACTAGAATACAAGCATTTATTATTATCGAACACGATTTATCCCAATTCTTGTTACAAATATAATATAAAAAATGACATTTAATACCACTCTGTCACATTTTTGCTCATTAAGACAACAAACTTTGAAATATTTTGCAAATAATTGAAATAAACATAGCTGAAATTCTGTTACTACCTTTTATGGTCAATATATAATAATATAATACGTTATTTTAGTGTATATGTTTTCAATAAACTGAACATATGCTGCTTTAATGCTTAATTACAAGGGGGACAAAATTGTGCTAGAGTATGACAGAATGGTAGATATTAATAGGCCAACATTTAAACTTAATCCTTTAAGGTTTTGAAAGTTTTTAAAAAGGATAACAAAACATAAGGCTTCTCTTACAATGCTACATAAGATATTATTTCTTGGTATAATCATTATTTGGTGCACGTAAAATCAGACTAATCTTTTCTTTTCTCTTATTCGACTTTTCAAATACTTCTATAACACGCCTTCCTCTTTTAACCGTAATCATTTTTATCAAGTTTTCAAACATCACATCTGATACATCTGATTTTACTAATTTAAATATTTTGTCAGTGTCAACAACAGTTTTATAAAATATCACCTGAACATCTCCATCTGCATCCACACAACTTTTTTCAACTCCTAAGTAGGTGTACTCCACTTAGTTTCTACTGGGTACTTTTACTGACATAATACCATTTTTTATTAATAATGGGTCTCCAGATAGGTCACATGAAGCACCTGGTTTTATGTGCACAGGTTTTTTCTGATTAACGAGAGGCTGAAGAGGCTGATCATCTTCTGAAGTAGTAATACTACTTCAGAAGATGAAGATGATACAATGTTATACAACAGTCTCATAAAATCTCTTTGTAGGAGCTCTAATTATTATGTTGTTTATTTATATCAGCCAATGGTTCTTTTTAATCTGAGGTTGGGCTTAACTACCTACCTAGCTTTACTTTTATAAAGAGCAACTTAATAAAAATAAAGCTAGCAAATAATATTTGTTGTGCAGCATTTTTTTATTACCAAAGTCTCTTGAAACAGTTGAAGTTTTAGTCCCGAACGGTTAATTGTTGTGTCTTGTAGGAAAGGATAGGATTGTTTTGGAGCAGTGTTTCATTTTGTTTTTGTTTTTAATGTTTTTGTAATGTTCCTTAATGGCATTTGTCAAAATACTATATGTATTTTCTTTTTTCTTCTTTATTCGGCGCTTTTAAATTTATCTTAATTTTTTGGTTTGGGTATATTATGTAATAAGCTGTCTTCTTTAATTTTTTTGGCGATGAAGTCTTTCCTTGTATTTTCGTATTTTTCTATAATTAATTTTACATGGCCTTGAAGTTTCATATTTTGCCTATAAATTTTCGATCTGTCTCGGCTAACTCTTTCTCTTCCCCTTGCTCTAGCAGCGGATGAGGTTGGAGTTAGTGAACGAGATCTAGGAATTAAAGGAGTAACCTGGGGTTTGAAGGAACAGGTGTGGAAGTCGAGTATTCATTAGAACGTTCTGCAAAGCTTTCTGTTGTTCTCTTTTTGTTTCTAACTTGCCATTTTATTTTCATTTGTCTGTGTACTCTTGGTGTCAGATCTTTGACTAGCTTTTTGCAAGCATGGTATCTTTCTAAGTCTTATCATTTCACTTCTACGACTTTTTCAGGGTCCTGTTTCCTTTTTTCACGACAACGTCACTGCTTTTCCGTCGCAGATAACGCTATTATTTAATTACCCTGATGATAATACCTTAAATGAATAAAATAATTGATAATGTAATATATAGAATACAAAAGATATCAATTAACTATTGTGAAAATCAATTACGGCAAAGTTTCTGACAAAAAATACCACTCCGTCACGAGCTATACTACTCCCGTCACAGCTATTTTGTGACAGAGGTGCCTCGTGACAGAGGTGTAAAATAACAGTGTTCGAGGATTTCAACGTTCATAAAATTACAAATTGTTCGTAAAAGTGAGTAAATATGACAGATATACTGGGAAATAATAATATTACGTAAATAAATGGGAATTACAATAATATTTTAAAGTAGTAACTTACGTGACAGAGCGGTCGCCGAATAAACACACGCACCTCTAGTTCACTACCAGCGGGCGCCTAACTCGGCTCGCTCCAGGGTGGGGTCTCAAGGCTTAAAGCCGAGAGGAGAAGGAAACCGTGCTGTTGTTTAGTGTTGAAGATCAAACAGCTAAGGCGTGTTTTTTGTTTTGCGAAATGCGTGACGGAAGATAGCAAGAAAAAACATATGCAGCCGTACCCAAGGATAAAATATTTTTTTGCTTAATAGTATGAACCTTTACGTTTATTATATTTTTATTAATCTAAAGACAATATTTCAGCATTTCAATAAATAATTTTATATTATAGGGTCCTATATGATTTTTTTAAGCGACATCATTTTGTAACATTAGGCAGCGTAAAGGGACACGCTTTATTTGTATGTAAAACACCTCTGTCACACGTTTCGAATACTATGTCACAATAATTTTGTAAAAAGCAAAAACAATAAAAACGGGATTTTAGTGTTATTATAATGACTATATGGTCCAAAAAATCTTGTGACAATAAAATTTGAGAAACTGCAATTTAGGACGGATACAGATTTTTTTTTCCTGAGGAGACACGTCATTGTCGGTAGAAAAGTAGAACGCCCCAGCACTCAAATTGGTTTTTCTAGACAACGGTTTCAAACCTTAATACTTTTGCTTTGTTTAGTCAACTACTAAAATTGGCAGTTGCCGCCGGTACCTATAATTGAGCAAACTGAAAAAAAAGAGTCGATGACAAAAACAAATAATGTAATTGCGAAAAACAAATATCCAATGTTCCGGTAAGCGTGTCATTCGAAGTTAGCTAATGCCCTCAATTCCACTACAAAGGAAGCGGTATTACTCAAGTTTCACTAACTTTTATTGGGAAACGAAAGGTGACTTCACTTTCGTCGGGCGACGATTTAAAGGGGCATATAATAATATAAAAAAAGTACGTAACACTGAAACCCTAGAATTGGCTAAATACTAATTCATTTTCTTGAAGTGTAACACACAGGTGATGGGAACGAACTTAACTTTATTTACTTCTGTGTCACAGACAATTACGGTGTCTGATATTCATTTCTCAAAAAAAATGTTAAAATTCGCTTATATGAGAAAAATACATATTATTCTTAATAAGGTACTTACAAATTTCAAACATACGAGCGAGACGGAACAAACAGTAGGGAGGCGGAAGATTTGTTCATTGACAAGTTTAGTTAGTCTTTATAATGTTGTTGTTTTTAGCGTGTTCCGTCAGCCTCACTTAAGAGTCAGCTCCATTCCAAGCTAAGTGTGTTTACCATCTTCGACCACACCGTCACTTAACATCAAAGGAGCTGTGGTAAATAAAATAGCATGTCGAGAATTAAAAAAAAATTGTACAAAAACTGAGACAGCGCCGAAGCCGGGGCGAGCGTCTAATACACAATAAAGTGAATCTATCTATGTCATCAAATATTTCAGAAAGTGATTAGAGCCGTTTAACTATGCTATTAGAGTATTTTTTTAAATAAGCCAAGTTCATGAAAACAAGCTGTTGGATTTAACAATACATCTCTCGTACAAAAGTTTAAGTTTTTTTTTTTGTTTTTATTTATTTGCCGTGTTTATATTAGCCTCAAAAGTTTTTTAAAGGTTAGGAAAGTAGAAACGGCGCTTGGTTACTTGCCATTCAGAACTTTAAAACTTTTAATTGTATATTGAGTTAAGAGTTATTTAAGTACTTTTAAGGTGGTTTGTTTAATCATTTGTTTAATGTTAATAGAAGAGCGATATTCTCAATCAAAGCCATTCCCAATCTCGCAGCACCTTTTATCTATAACTAGCTGCGCTCCGCAGTGATCACATAAATATCAAGTACCTATATTGAGAGCTGTAGGGCGTGGGTTCGATTCCCACTCAGGGCAAACATTTTGTGAATAAACAAATGTTTGTTCTGTGTCCGAGTGTTCTGTATATGTATTATAAGTATGTATTTACAAAAAAAAATGATTTATGTATTCTATCAGTTATCTGACTTCCATCAGACAAGCTCTGCTTAGTTCGGGGCCAGATGGCGCTGTGTGTATAGTCCTATGATATTTATTTATTTATTTATCCATCCTGGTAGGATATCCAACACTCTACGGCTCAAGAAGCAAACTAGTCCCTATCGACACTGCCGACAAGGCAATCAAAAGTAAAATATTTTAAACATTTTTTTATCAATTTTGGCCCGAAGCGTACAACATAAAAAAAACACGCTCGAAATATTGCGAAAACATGTTTCACGCATACTTTAACCGAATTCCTAATTTAAAAAATACATGACGTCACGCCTCTGTTAACAATGTTAGTGCGAACGCGCCTGCAACTTCGAAATATTTTTAATTTACCCCCGAAGAGTGGGTACTGGGTAGAGTACTTTCATTACGCTGAAGCATACCTTTGAAGTTTACCGCAATGCATATTACGATGTACTCCCATATTACTTTACCACCCCCTTGTTGACTGTGCGGTGAGGCCCGCGATATTTTTAACAATTCTTTTGTCGAGATTTTAAAATTCGTTGCGAAAATTGGCGAATACTCACGTAAGACTCGCTTAGTGAGTAATATTTTTGTTTTTTTTTCATACATCAGGATCACCAAACAGTGGATTATACTGCTTGAGTGGTTGTTCTCCGATGGAAACAATTTGAGTATCTTCAAGTCGAGAGTGAATCGGTATTTTCTAGGTAAGATGAAACGCAAGAAATAAAAATGATATTGGTGATAGGGTTAGTGTTTAATCATAGTTTACCTAATGATCACTCACTTGAGAGCCAGTTCCATTCCAGGCTAGGTGTGCTTTACCATCTTCGACCACGCCTACACTTAACATCAGGTGAGCTGTGGTCAAACAACTAGCCAGTCAACCATAAAAAAAAAAGATTACGTGGTGATGGTGGTGATTATGTGGTAGGCAAATGTAGTAAGCACCAAGGTCTGGAAAGGAAATGGCTCTCAAGTAAAGCTACTAAAGATACGATTAGATGCTAGGCGATAGATTTTCAACTTGAGAATGGTAGCTAGCCAGCCGAACACTACTAGAAAGTATCCTACCAGGAATATTATCCTACGAATTAAAAAAAGAAATTGTGAACAAAACGACCAAACAACCTGCGAGATTCTTTAAAAGAAAGTTAGAGGTTTTATATTCTTAGCAAAAAAAAACTCTTTTTTAAACTTAAATACCTCCAAATATTAATCAAATTACACCGTCGTAACCCTGTAACAGTATTATATGAAAGTGAGAAATGTAATCAGCATTCGCGAAGAAAAACCGTTTTGTCACTTCGAGAAAGAAAAACCTAAGAAAACTGCAATAAATCAACGGAAGCGAAAGTCGGAAAAACCTTGATGGCATTTTGCTCTGATTGAGGGCGAGATTCTAAATTTTAAATTAGGTTTATTTTTGTTAAAATACTTCTAGTTATCCAGCTGTTAAGAAAATTGATTTGCTGTAAAATATTGGTTCCTGACTGCATACTCTAAAGTCTATAGAAACATCATAAATGGAGTTTTGGCGGGAAGGTGGAAAGAATCGTGTCGCCCTGTTGTATTTTTTTTGCAAAGCTAGTGTTCATGCATAAAAATGGCGGTGTTTTATTCATAAAGTGCCGAATCACAAGCGCGAGTGTGGAAAAATGATGTAATGTGGTGAAACATGACTTTTCGTGTTGCTTCCAAATCTCCAGCGAAGTTTTATAGTAAAATCGCCACTACTTTACTAAAGCATGATTGGACTTGACTGACACGGACTGTGCTTAACTAAGACTGGACTTTGACTAAAACTATAGTTTCGAGGCAACTTATTTAACTTTTGAAACTTGAAAATATAAAACACTTGACACTGCCAAATGCTCAAAATGCGACGCCAAAATCAAAGAAAAAAAAACTTCTTAAATCAACGCATATTGGTGAGAGGTTTTGGCGGGAACGCGGGAAGAGTCGTGTCGCTCCGTTGTATTTTTTTCCAAAACTAGTGTTTTGTCGAGTGTTTATGCATAAAAATGGTGGTGTTTTATTCATAAAGTGCCGAATTACAAGCGCGAGTGTGGGAAAATGATCTAATGTGGTGAAACATGAGTTTTCGTGTTGCTTCCAAAACTCCATCGAAGCTTTGTAGTAAAGTTGCCACTACTTTACTAAAGCATGACTGGAATTAACTGACACGAACTGGACTTGACAAAGACGACTTTGACGATAACTATAGCTAAGATACAGCAGAAATAACACTTAAGACAAGGCAGTATGGCTCTATAGCTTTAGCCTGCCCGAAAGGGCAAATTATTAAAAAAAAAAAGAAAAAAAAAACATATTGGTGACATAAGATAGATTTCAACAAAGACAGTTCTTCTTCTTTTTGTTTTTTGGCGTCGCATTTTGAGCACTTTGCCAGTGTCAAGTATTTTGATATTTAGACAAAGTATAAGTTGGTCCCAATGATGTTCTAACAAAATATTGGCAACTTTATTACAAGCTTTACTTGGTGGTAGGTCTCCTTAGCAGGAGGTCGTCTACATAAGTAGCACCGCAGTACCAGATATTCTGCCGCCAAGTAGTAGTGGAAACATTACTGTATTCAGGTTTGAAGGGTACTCTATCTAGCGAAATTACAGAGTTATTGTGTCTAACCATCTCAAGTCGATGCCCATTGACTTTGTTTTGTTACTCAAAGTTAGATGTACCGCTGCAATGGTCATTGACATGCATTATCTCTATCTCTTACCAACATACGTTTCGTCCTTCTCATTACTTTCAAATAAAAAAAAGCTGTGGCGGTGTTTTGAAAGCAACACGTACATGAACAATGAACACGTGTTTCATCACATTACATCTCGCGTATTTTTGTACTTAAACACTTGAAAAAATATAAGGTTTGAAAAATAATACAAATACACATACAAATCTTTTATTAATAACACCATATTTACAGGAAATTCTATTAAAACTTCATATTTCAAAATATTAAAATCATAACATATGTCAATACAATGAAATAATATGTCACATGTAAAATAGTTATGTCAATATGATTTAATGTCAATGTCAAAAAACAAAACATATTATAGTAATTCAATAATATATCCACCCTTAAGTTGAAAATCTGCCGCCAAGCATCTAACGGTGTGTTCCGGCAGCGTCACTTGAGAGCCAGTTCCATTCCAGGCTAGGTGTGCTTTACCATCTTCGACCACACCTTCACTTAACATCAGGTGAGCTGTGGTCAAAACAACTAGCCTGTCAACCATAATAAAAAAAATAAAAAAAAAATATATATATTTTTAAATAATCGTCAAAGTTATAAAACAAGGTCTCTTGAAGCCAAGAGCTTAAATGGGATTACAATGCGGTGATATGATTTTTCTACGTTCTTGCAGAAACTTCTACAACCGAATAGATTTTATTTTGATAAATAATATAACGCAAGTAATCGTATATTGTGAGAAAGATGATAAGGCGATTTAGTATAATGAGGTCAGTGGCGTTAGACGAATAATTTCCCATTTTGTTTCAATTAAACTTTTTAATTAGCTTCAGGGCCCCGGGTGGATTATCTCTTTGTAATAAGAACCAAGACAAATATAATTTCTTAATTAGTAATTTGTAAGTCTAAGATACTTTTGTGTAAGTTTTACCTCAAATTTCTATATTATACTTAACCTTAACTTGAGTGATTCAAGTTGACAGTTTATTAACAGGCAAAGGCATTAATAACTAGAAATTAGTAGGTATTGTGTATTACTTTATAAAAAAAACTTGTAGTAAAGTCGCCATTACTTTACTAAGACATGAGTGGACTCGTCTGTGAATTACTTACATGTGATTTGGACTGTGATTTTGACTAACTTGAATGTACATGATATCAGTGGAAGTATCTAAATATTTGACACTGGCAAATGCCGAAATTGCGCGGCAAAAACGCAGAAGAAGATATTTGCTTTTTGTGTGACTTTTTTATGAAATTGCTAATTTTTTTTAAGATTTTAGAGTTTTGCCTAAAGCAAAAGTTGCCGATAATGATTACAATGACTTCCTATCGACATCGTACAACCATCAAACAACCCATCATATAAATCACTTTTTATGTATATAAATAAATATCGTAGGATATTACACGCAACGTCATCTGACCCAAAATTAAGCAAAGCTTGTCCTATGGAAGTCAGATAACATATATAATACTTAAATACTTTTTTTTTTTTTGTAAATACACACTTATAGTTTTTATGCATATAGAACACCCAGACACATAACAAACATTTGTTTATACCACAAAATATTCGTCATACGTGGGAATCGAACCCACGCATAGGGCGTGGGTATATTTGATACATTTTTATAAGTGAAATAAAAACGTGTTTAAACCACGTCAGTTTTCATTATATCTTGCACATTTCGTATATTTTATTTTCCAAATCATTAGTTGGTTCTATTAGTTTGACCTTCACAATAAATTAGAACAACAATATTCAGGTGAATGGGGGCACCTGTTTCATAATCAGGCAACTGCTATGAAATCTGAGAGAATTTAATTTTATGCTCATTGAACATATTCGATTGCAGACAAGCTGGCAGTCGACCTAATGTTATACGACGACTACCTATATTGAGTGTATGATTGCGTCAATGGATAAACTGGTACGAAAGCGAATGACTTTATTAATTAAATTAAACAAATTCTAACAATCTTTACCAAGAAACAATTATCATTCTACATTGACAGCCCTGTTGGCTCATTGGTAGTATGTCTACTCCAAGTTCTGAAAGGCGTGGGTTCAATCCCCACCCAGGACAAGCATTTTGTGGTATAAAAAAAAATGTCTGTTCTGTGTCTGAGTGTTCTGTATTTATTATAAGTATGTATGTACAAAAAAAATGTATTTAAGTATTCTATCAGTTATCTGACTTCCATAGCACAAGCTTTGCGTAGTTTGGTGTCAGATGGTGCTGTGTGTAATGTCCTACGATATTTATTTATTTATTTATGTATATCCATCTGACCCCAAACTAAGCAAAGCTTGTGTGATGGAAGTCAGATAACTGATAGAATACATAAATACTATTTTTTTTTGTAAATACATACTTATAATACATACAGAACACCCAGACAAAGAACAAACATTTGTTTATTCACAAAATGTTTGCCCTGAGTGGGAATCGAACCCACGCCCAAGGCAGATATACAACCTGGCTGGACCTGGATGGCGGTAGCTACGCCCCTGAACCCAATGATGCGATTTGAACGCGGTAGCCACTGATCTCACACGAAACTCCACGACTGACTTGCGCTAAGCACAAACCAAAAGTAATATACGTACTAAGCTAGCAAACACACACATAACACGTATTTATTCATGCCGTGTCTGAGATTATGCGCCATCGACCAAGTTTTATTGGATGCTACGAAGTTACCGAACCTACTTTAACTTTGAGACTCAGAGTACGAACCAGAGACATTCGAAATAAGGTTAATTTTATTTAGACCTGTTTATAAGTACCTGATTAGTTGTGTAACTGTAAATAATTAAATATTTATTTACTCAATAACAACAGCCGTGATGAAGTAACGTACGTACAAACATATCGACAAAAATTGGCCTTTATAGTGTGATATTTTCTTGTATTTATACCATAAAACTTTGAAAGTAAAAAGTTGTGTTGTTATGTTAAAATAATATACCCGTACGTACCTCAGACAATCAATATATACACTTTTGGCAGATAGTAACAATAAATTTGCAAACACACCACACCTTCACTTAACATCAGGTGAGCTGTGGTCAAACACCTAGACTGTCAACCATAAAAAAAACAATACCTAGATAAGATACTAAGAAATAAAAGCACTAAGTGAAACTTACAATATTTTCTATGGATCATAGTCAATAAAGTTTGCATACGCACTCTCCCCGATTATCATAAACACGATCCGATTAATATCGATCAGCTATCAGGGTCGTCTGAGCGCATTGTCGCGTCAATCAAGGATTTGTCACTTTGTGTGACGACATCGGTCTTGGAAAAGAGAAAACAAAATGTATCTGTGACGAGACAAATAACAATGAACACGATAAATTTTATTTGCACACAACTACTCAAGTAGATACGCACTATTGACAAGTGACACTTGTAAATAATAAAACTTTGATGAAACAGAATATGATGCGAACCTTAATAAAATGAAACAGTAATGAATGATAGGAAAAGAAAGGTAGGAAAGAAAGAAAGAACGAAGGAAGAAAGAAAGAAACGAATGAGGGAAAGAAGTAACCCATAAATGAAACAAGGAAACAAAAAAAGAAGAAAGCCAAGAAAAGAAGGAAGAAAGGGCAGGAGAAATAAAGGAAAGAAAGAAACAAGGAAGTAATTGACAGAATCAGAATCTTGCCTGACAATTAGCTTATTAATCAACAGTCATTGTCAAATTAATTTAGTCAAGTATAACAAAGAATTGGTTAGATGTGGCTTAGTTTTTAATTTGATGGTAATACTAAAACCAACGTAAGTTTTCACTCAACAAAAAATAGTAGCTGGATCAATATAAACACAGCTCCATTATCTGACTCCGCTGTCAGCTTCAGGTGTAAAGTAGCACTGCTGGGATAATCAATGAGCTTCTCGATAATTCCTGTGCATTGCTGACAGACGTGACCTCGTTGTTCTGTTTCTAAGCTGTCTTCACATCTGAGCACTGGTACAATCATACACAGCAACAATCGATTGCCTTATGTAAGCATAGTACTTGTCCACCTGTACCGATACTAGCGCCTGACACCTCGTCAATTCTATGGGAAATTTACTTTATAATCTCTTCTATCCCAGTTTTATCATGAACTGTGATTTACATTATATTCACAGCCTTTCGATCCATTTTGTTCATATTCCGACTATTAAGTTAGAATGTAAACGGCTTTAATTTCGTAAAAGATAGGTGGAATGGTTTTTTAAAGTCTTGAAGAAGAAATGCCTTTTTTTCTTTTTTTTATACTAAATAGGTTTGCGTTTGACCACACAACTAAGGGTTCCAAAGTGGGATACGCCAGTTTATAGTAAGAGGTTTGCGATAAAATATACATACGTCACTTCTAAACGCAGGTATATTATATACTGACAGACGCATTTAATTTAATTTAATTTAAATATTTAGCCGGAGTTTTTGCATATGAAATCGTTCGAATGTAGGCCATATTCGACTACGACTCATTAACTCGATTGAAAAGAAGGTATTCCTTCTGACGACGTCACGGTAACCGTAGTTCAGACATGATAAATATTTTTACTGTTATAACAATAATAAAAGTACAAAAACTGAAAACGGCGGCCTTAATACCTAAAACGATCTTTTCCAGGTAAAAATTAGTTTAGCTTCATTAGAAGCTGGACCCCTTTCTCGTGCCTAACGCTACGATCGTGTAAACAGGAATCATAACTTAGTTAGATCTAAATAAGTCCATAACTGGGTAGTCAACTAGATGAATACAAATGCTCCCTCACACAGTTACCCTATCAGACACAGCCCGTTGTCGACTCAATCAATGGACGTGAATGGCCGCCCTAATTAATTAATGCTGATCACTCACGTGTATTTGTTTAGCTTTGATTCAATTAACTACCGACAGTTGCGCTTTTAGGCTTTGCAAATTGATACATTTTACTTTCTCATTTCACATAGAAGTTAACATAACAGGTGAATTTGAAATTTCTAGTTTAATAAGTAACAGTAACATCTGTGAAACCATACGTCGGCTTAAGAAGCGGCGAGATATCTTTGACCAGTAAAGAATAATATACAGGGCCGGGTCCACTGGGAACAGCTCCCTAAACGCCAAAAAGCACACATCCCATCTGTTTATAGTCGAAAATGACTGATTGCAAGATAATATACAGATAAAAAAAAATTAAGTAAACTTATTAGTCATTCAATAATGAAGTCAGTCAACCAAAAAATCTTACTGTAGAAACTTTTTTTTTTTTACCTCCTAATGATGTATCTGTTTGTTGTTAGATACCTCATTGTTGTTACAATCTAGCCTAGTTGAGACTAATAAGTAATTTTAATGTAACTTAAATTGCTAAGTAGATTATAATCGAAGAATGCGTCCATCGACACTTTTCTTACTCACTCTATTAAGGGGAAGACACTTTGTTCATGTGTTCTATAATTAACTATAGAAACTGACATGTTTTTAAAAGATTTTTGTTTTACTTATACTGGATTAATCATATTTATTAACATCGGATGCTCCGACCGCATAGTTTTGGCCACACACACATTGTGTTGCACAGCATTAAAAAAACTTTTGCTATCATCATTACCGCTTATCGTTATCCACTGCTGGAAATAGGACTCTCCCAAGTTATACCCCTTAACGCAATCTTGGGTGTTTAGCTTCTTGCCACCACCACTGTCCTACGTATATTGTTACTACATCGAGTCTCGGGACGTCCAATACTACGCTAGCCTATTTGCAGCCTCCACTCTAGAACACCTCTACTCTCCCGATTATGTATAGGTTCTGATACTATATTTAGCCCACTGCCACTTTAGCTTACGTTAAAAAATGTCGATGATTTTAGTTCTCTGGCAAATTACTTCGTCTTTTTGGTAACTTTAGCTTTATGAGTTTTAAACTTCACGAGAAAACCAATAATTTTTTTCTTATATTTCAACTGAAATTATCTTTATTTAATTACCATTCTCAATTGTTTCTTATAACTACGACTTACTTTGCTACAGAGCACTTACTTTTTTCTTCAACGCAATTGTTGATAAATTATTCAGTTAAGTTTTATTTTAGATCAAAATACGTTCCTCTCTTCATCTGTTTTATTTTTCTTTTTATACATATCAATTTTATTTCTCCTGAAAGTAGGTTGTAAAGATCTACAATACCAATAAAATTTACCCGACTTCTTCGCCACGTAAAATTCTACACTTCAAGCTATTAACTGGGACAATAAACTGGCTTTAAATCGTAAAGGATATAAATTCATCATTAAACGTTTCCTATCAGAACCGCAAAATTTGATGCGTAGAGCCCAGATCAAATCGGTTTAACGTTTTCTTATCTTTGCTTAATGATGTTTTTACCCAGTTCGGTTAACGTGTTTTTCCAGCTGACTTCATTCTCCTTAATCTTTAGTAACTCTTACGAGCATTACATTATTTATTGTTTAACTGCTTCTGCTGGTGCCTCTCGTTTATCTGCTTGAAATACTTTTTCGCATTTGTTTTTCTTATGAAGGAATGTTAACATTTAATTATGTTGGATACTCTTAGAAGATATGTCAAGAGAAATATAAATGAATGTTAAAAAAGAAATATTTAAATATTGACAGACATTTTATAAGAGCTTATAGGCTAATGCCACAAGACAAATAGATTTATTATGTTCATTTACAGACGGGGGAAAGCATGGATTGGAATCATAGTATCGATTATAGTTTCGGCCACATCCGATGGGCTTCTTCGAGGAATCAAAGGAGAGCAAAATGGGCGCGCAGCCTCAAAAAATGCAAGACGAAGTTGTGCGCGCGTTTTGCTCTCAGCTACATCGTCATATAACATCAGGTGAGATGTTTTTATAGGCACACTTAGTTTTTAACCACGAAAAAAAATTTTATGGTACGAATTATAAATATGTAACTATTTTTTAAATATAAGCAATACATACTACTTACGACTACTTTTCTTGGTGGTAGATTTCCTTAGCAGGAGTCGTCTAGGTAGGTAGCACCGCAGACCCAATATTCTACCGCAAACCAGTAATGTGTAAACATTGTTGTGTTCCAGTTTGAAAGATACTGCCTAATCATCTAAAGCCTCCAAAAAGTGAGCGCCAAAGCAACGATGCACTGGACTTTGTTTTGTTACTCAAAGTTCAGTGCATCACTGTTATGGTCATGGACAGGCGTTACCTTTTACCATCAGAAGAGCGTCTCATTTGTCTTACTTCTATATATAACAAATCAAATAAATTGTTGTCACGGACCCCGATGTCTATGGAGCGAATATCTTAAATAAAAAAACATGGTAGCCAAAGTCCAACTTCAAACCTTCTGGACGATGTAACAAACAGTTAAGGTTGTTCAGTTAGGGCCGTTCTATTAGGTCCTTGACACCATTAATTATTATTCCTTTTTTTATTTAGAACTATTGTGATTTTGTGGCAGTGGGCAGGGCACATAGCAGAACTGATGGCCGATGGGGCTGCAAAGTTCTGGAGTGGAGACCACGGACCGGCAAGCGCAGCGTAGGACGTCCACCCATAAGGTGGACAGACGACCTAGTAAAGACCGCAGGAACGCGCTGGATGCGAGCCGCTTCCAACCGGTCTTTATGGAAGCCAATGGGGGAGGCCTATGTCTAGCAGTGGACGTCCTACGGCTGAAATGATGATGATGATGATGATTATGATTTTTATATTGTTTAAATTTAATTTAATTTCAATTAATTTGACTTATAGAAAATTGACATATTATTTATTCATTAACTATCTATTTAGCTGACATTTCCTAATTTTTGAAAATAATTGTGAACTTATTGCATGTTGTCGTCACCTATAATTGCTGTAACATCTAGTTTTGTTTTTTTTGTGTTGATGACCGCTATGATTGTTGTGGTTTATTTATAGTGTTGGTGATCCAAATAAATAAATAAGTCTGCCGCACTAAAGTACAGCAGGTGATAGCAACCAAATTCCCGACCGTCAACGCAGCTGCAACCGTACGCTGCATGTTTGAAAGGCAAGGCCAACTATTCACGCATGTTATTGAAATACCGCTAGCACATACACATATCTCATTTTAATTCACATATATTTATATCTGATTACAAAATAAATCTTCAAAGTACTACGTAAAGACCTCATAAACACCCGTACCTAACGGTAAACGAGTTTTTCATCATTACGCTGCTTTTATAAAATGACATATATCTCATAAGCCTTTACGTGCTTTATGAGCCTTTGAAGAATATTATTTGACAGCCACTTTCATAAATTCAAGAGCGGTTTTTTTACATTAAATTATCCAAGAAAGCTCGTGACATATTATTAAGCGGATTCAAGACATAGTGCCTTTAAAATGTTTACGAATTATGAGGAGAAAAGGTAGCGATTTAAATAATTTGACAGGTTCTGACGTTCGTCGAAGTTTACGCATAATAACTGTGTACGGAACTTAACCCGTAATAAATTATGGGGTATTATGTTGTAAAATAAGTTTTATTATCAAAATAGTTATTTATCATAGATTGTTGCTTCAGTGCCTGTACTAAGCAGCTTAATCTTCTCAATAAACAAAAAATGCTTTCACCATTTCAGAGTAATTTTTTATTGATTTGAGTGTGAAAAAAAAGAAAACAACAAAAAAACTATTAGCTTTGCTTCCCGCGATATATCGTGAAAGATTTTAATTTTAATTTAAACAAATTACATACTATTACTATATGTCAAAAACATTAAATATTTTTTTTATGTAAAGAGTAATGAGACGAACGAGACACTCTCCTGATGGTAAGAGATAACGCCTGTCCATGACCATTGCAGCGATACACAGAACTTTGAGTAACAAAGCAAAGTCCGGGGTATCGCTGCTTTGGTGCTCATTACTTTGAGACTTTAGATGGTTAGTCTCAACAGCCCAGTAATTTTGCTAGCTGCAGTACCCTTCGAACCGGAATACAGTAATGGGTACACACTACTGCTTAGCGGCAGAATAACTGGTACTGCGGTGGTACCTACCTAGACGACCTCCTGCTAAGGAGATCTACTACCAAGTAATTGATAAAGATACAACAGATGGGTGAATACATTGTACATGGAATGTATAGTTTCTATGAGATTCCGGTCTTTTAAGTTTTGGAGCACACCTACACACAAACCAGCAGTAGTCCTCAAGCATTGCTTCATATTAGCGGTCTTGATATTCCATCATAGAAATATCCTGATGGAACATTTCTCCGTCCAAACAAAAACAAGAGCAAATCGACAATTTTATGGCGATTTTTATGGTGATTTTCAGCATGTGAAAATATATAAGATTGTACTGTTTTTGAACTAGAAATATTTACATTTTTATGGCAGTGTAATACATTTATTTATTTTTTGTTTCAGATTGGTTTCATAGAAACTTCATGAAAATTGGATTAGTAGTTTGATTTTTGAGCCGAAATCACTAGAACAAATATATCATCAATGTAAACGAAATTCGGTATGTAAAGTTTTTTTTTTGTACTTATTTTATATTTTTTACTGATAGTAAACTTTATTTTATGAAACTAATTTGAATATTTTGGCTTTCTATGCGGTAGTTTAATTCTAATACATTTTCAAACTTTTTATAGTTATGACGTCATAACATTGGCTGAATATGTAAAATATGTACCTTTTTTAGGCACTGAAAGAATCCTTATACAGCCAAGGACATGACGTCATTAGAAGTTAATTGAAAGTCAAATATATTTTATTAAAATAAACCCCGTCTCATAGTTTAAAGAGTTTTAAACGGAAAAATCATGTACAGGAATGTAATATTTCGAAATGGTTTTGGAATCAGCAAAGTATTTTTTTTCTTTACATACCGAATTGCTAATTTTGCTTTCCTGTGACGTTTCAGTGATTACGGTCAGTAAAATTGTCCAAATGAATTATCTATCATCAGATGAAGATGAAACCGAAAGGCAGGCACCAGAACTCCGAAGTAAAAAAATGTAACCTAGATATGTTTGGGTTTAGTAGAACGAAGTCGGGTTTTTTGTAAAAATTATACCTACTTGTTATACAATCTACGCATTTATTTGAAATGTTGATTACGACATTAAATAAGTAAGTAGAGTAAAAGATAGATTTTTTTCTTCTAATAAAATATTCCAACCTTAGACATAGTAAGGGCCTAGTAAAGTACAGGTTTGCCCACTTAATTTACCTCGAAGTACCTTATTAGGGCAATGTAATTTATTATGCAAGACTAACAAAGTAATTTTACACAAGTAAACTAGGTCGTCTGAAAAAAACTGTGTACTCAATATAGTAGTCTATTATTAGTTTAATGGCACACGTGACAAGACAAAATTCAAGTCTCAATATTTAGTGACTTTGAGTTGCTGTAAACGTGTCAAAGAAATCATAGTAACGTTGATGGGTTTTCTGGCACTCGACTGGCTAGCTCGTAACTTAAGATTACGAGAACTTTAAACAAATGGTTAGCTTATCAACAACTGAAAAAAAGATTGAAGTTTCCCCAACTAACTTCAAGCGATTACTAATCTTACAAAACAACACACTAAAGTTGAAAGTCGTTTCTATTTTTTTGGCACAGTTGAATTAATCTTGGCGATTTAGAAATGCAGCTGCATATCCTGTAAAATACGGCTTTAGGATATAGGATGCGCAAATAATCTTAAATTGAAGTTTACTTAATTGAAACAGTTCAATTCTATCTTCATTGTACGAACAATAGAATCTGCTACCCGAGTAGGTGTTCCGTGATTTAGACAATCTGGGTTAAGTCACAAGTGAATCGGTTTCTTCTAGGCTAGCGTGCTCCATCGTAGGCTGCGTCTTCGCCTTAGATCAGATGAGATGTTGGCCAAACACAAACTAAGGAAAAACATTTATGTGACGATACATTTTTGTTCGGTGTATGTACCTACCTATTTACAGAGAAAAGTATGTAAGTATTCTATCAGTTATCTCGTTCCCATTGTACACGCTTTGCTTAGTTTGGGGCGAGATGGCGTTATGAGAAATGTCCTACGATATTTATTTATTTATTTATGTGTAATTTAAAAAATAAAAAATGTAATTTGGTCAATATTTTGGTCAAATTTTTTGACTGTTATAGTTTTTGACTGATTATTTATTTGTAATGCTTGCCGTCTTCGCCTATAATTGCTGTGACACTTATTGACATTTGTAATTTAGTAATTTAATTTTCAATGTATTGGGTGTACACTGTATACTGTGTTGGCTTCCATCATTAGCTGAAAATTCGCAGACATATTGCGTCTCCATTCAATTCGTTTCAAAGGAAAAGAGCTTTGAAAAATAGGAATGTGGGCCATCGGTACAAAAAAGTTTCAAGCTTTCCAAATACCTAGACGACTTACGCGATACCGCCGAAATGTAAAGGGACTAATAATGGTAATAAAAATACGTCAAACCTAAGTTTGTAAGTTTTTTCAGTTATATGTGCTGGGTGCGTGTCGTTTTGATTGATAAAGAGGCTGTAATAATAGTAATTGTCATTTACAATGGATATCAAATGAAACGATAAAAAAACCTTGCCTAATAAATGAATTATAAAACGTTTTTAAACTTCCTAATAGAGTTTTGTAGCGATGATAGCTCAGTGGTTAGCGCGGTAGGTCCGCATGCCGAAGGGCGTGGGTTCAAACCCCAACAATGAGCTTCAGCTGCCGGTGAAGAGAAACATCGTGAGGAAACCATAGCATGGTGGTAGGGTACTTTAGTACTCGGCTGGCTAGCTACCACCCTCAAGTTGAAAATCTGCCGCCAAGCACCTAACGGTGTGTTCCGGCAGCCTTACTTGAGAGCCAGTTCCATTCTAGGCTAGGTGTGCTTTGCCATCTTTGACCACACCTTCACTTAACATCAAGTGAGCTGTGGTCAAAACACCTAGCCTGGAATGTCTGTCAACCATAAAAAAAAGATAAACTATGCAAAAACCTTGTAAATTAGGTACAATAAAGGAAAATACTTGTATCATGTTTCTATCTGAAAGTTTAAAATCAAGATAGTAAAACATATTTTACCCGACTCTTCAAAACGGATAACGGAAACGGATTATAACTTTAGCAGCCTATATATTCTGAATTGTCTATAAATGTAACAAAGCCAATATTATCAATTTACCAATACAAATATTATATTATTAAAACGTCTCAAAGGTTTTACGTATCTCAGATTAGTATACTATACTAGTAAAATAAACGTCAACGCTTGGCAGTCCGTGTAATCGCTCAGGTTTATAAATTCACCCTATTGAAACTGTCGGCTCTCGATTCCTCCCCGTCTCATTAAACTTGTGGAAACTCCTTTCGAAATATGTTTCTTATAACTCATTGTTCAGTTTATCGTCTTTCAGCGAATTGTGTAATTATTTCCATATGACTTGTACATTCACATTTTACGTTCTTATACCGATAACCGCTGAGGTGTTCTAGAGTGGAGGCCGCGAACTGCCAAACGTAGCTTAGGACGCCCTGAGACTCGATGGAGTGACATACGTAGGACAGCTGGCGGTGGATGGAAGCGAAAAGCCGAAGATCGGGCTGAGTGGCGTGTCTTGGAAGAGGCCTATGCCCAACATTGCACTACTAAAGGCTGATGATGATGATGATGATGATGACGTACATGTAGGTACATATTATTATAGTAGGTAATAACTTAAAAGTATACTTATGCTTAAGTATTTACTTGTGTCTTTACTTTCGCTACCACAAATACAAATACTTTATTAATAACACCAATGTTACAAGTCACTTCAAAATTTTAAAGATGTACTACTATTCACTGCACTAATTGTGCATAATAATTATGTCAGAGGGATAGAGAAACAAGGAGTATGTGTGTATGTATGTTTACGTGTAAGAGAAGGTGTGTGCGTAGACTATACCAGGTTACAAACTTGAGACCTACTAAGCCAAAAAAGGTTTTTGTAGTTATGAACAATTTTTACTAAGGTCACAAGTCTGAAATGAAATGACCCAAAATAGTGTAGTTTCTTAAAAGCTAGTGCCATAAATGGGCAAATTGCTACAAGCGATCTCTTCAGAGGAACCATAAAATGGTAAGAATAAAAGCAAAACTAATTTTTTCATATAACGTTAAGGCATGCTATGAGAATGTAACTCTACCAATTTCTATGTAGGTACTTGCCATTAAAATATTAAAGTTAAAAATGGCACTGCGTTCGCAAGTCATTGCCAAACGTTGGTGACTATGAACGCACATTGCCATATAAAAGAACCAAATTGCGGCAAAATTGGGCTATATAAACGGCTTGATTCTCCTTCAATTGCTTTTTTATTACGAATTGGATCTATTAAATTGAACCGATCCAATTGCCGCGAAGAAAAAGGGTTCTAGGGTAAAATGGATCCCAAATGGTATTAACACGTTATAATTGTGCAGAGACTTTGTTCTACTCCATATACCGGTAAAAGAGCCTAAATGGATTAGTAAAATTTCATTAGCCTCAATTGAAATTTTCAGTTTTCCTAAATAATATTTGGACCTTTCTCCGATCGAAATAAAGAACTCTTGCTGCAAATAGTTTTTTTTTCAAATCAAGTAATTTCTTTGTCAAATATTTATTTATGTGTTTTAGGATAAAGATACGTTTATTTGCTAAAACTTGGTATGAAACACAATCTATGTATCTATCTATCTATTTGTACTATTATAAAGAGGAAAGATTTGATTGTTTGTTTGTTTGTATTGAATAGGCTCCGAAACTACTGGACCGATTTCAAAAATTCTTTTACCATTGGGAACGAACCAGGGATGGTCCCTGGGCGACATAGGCTAATTTTTATCCCTGTATTCTCACGGGAACAGGAACTACGCGGGTGAAACCGTGAGACGTTGGCTACTATACAATAAACTGTCTTAAAGCATTAAAGCATTGCCCATAGCTAAATTTAAATATGATAAATACATCTTACGTCAATACAATGTTTTATAATTGTGTGAAAGTTTTAAACGATGTCTTGTTACGTTTTACAAAATACAACTCATTAAAAATCGGACGTAACAATTTTCAGATGACAATAATACTACTAAAACACTTTCTGCTGCAGAACCCTAAAAAATACTGACATAAAATAAATACAGTACTTTTTTTAAATATTGCTCAGTAAGTCTTTATTTTTGTTATGTAAATTTCATTTTATCGTTTTCCATTTCAACATGCAACGTTAGATTTTTGAACTTGGACAAGTTCAACAACATCAAGTTGAAGTACCTAATCTAGATCTACAATACAAGCCATTATTTTTACTGTAAAGTGCATTAGCAAAACGGTTCCACGTCTCGCAGGGGCATTCGTGACCGTGCCCCGAGTGTGCCGAGATGTCAAGTTTTTTCCCTTCTCAGGACCTGTTTCACGACCATTTGTTAAGTAAGATTTATTTAGAACTATTCTAGTGACTAAATACATTTATTATAATAAGTTTACATTTGTTAAGTTACAAACTTTCTGTTATTCTTTTTATTTGATAAATAATGTACATTCAGGTATGCAATAACATTTAACTACGAAACTATGCAATAAAGACGTTTTTTTAGTTTTTTTTTATGTGAAAAATAATGAGACAAACGAGACGCTCTCCTGATGGTAAGAGATATCGCCTGTCCATGACTATTGCAGCGCATACACAGAACTTTGAGTAGCAAAACAAAGTCTAGGGCATCACTGCTTTTCACTGCAGGGCATTACTTTGAGACATTCGATGGTTAGTCTCAACAGTCCAGTAATTTCGCTAGCTGCAGTACCCTTGGAACCGGAACACAGTAATGTTTACACACTGCTTACTGCGGTGGTACCTCCCTAGACGACTTCCTGCTAAGGAGATTTACCACCTAGTTTATGACTTTAGTATTATTTGTATGTTTGTTTATTTGTTTGACATGTTCATCTTTTTCTGTCTCATATCTCCTAATTACTACTTGGGTTTGATAAAAGAGGTGCCTTTCAACGCGTCTAATATCATATATACATTGTATCTAATATGGATTTTGTACATATAAATTTGTTCCTCAAATAGCTTAGTAAGCATATCACGTTTGGTATCGACAGAGCTAAATTAGCAATAGTAGGTATAAGCCTTAGTTGAGTATTAGTTTGGCACCTTTCAAATACTATGTATTATTTGTCAATAAAAATATGAGGCTTCAGGAGTAAGCTAGTTTTAGTTCCAACCTGCGACTTGTTTATATTAAAAAAAAATTACTAATAACTGTTAATTAAATAAGTCCAACATGACAACTTTCTTCATCACCTGATAATTTAAACCAGGTTTGTAGTTAGAGATTTGGAAAATATGAATCAATACTCTACCAGTATAATAATAATTATAATGGGTGACTAACCACTGGTTAAAAATATCAAACGATGTGTAGCCGGGCTCCGTCAAGTTAATTATGTTATTTAACACCTCGTAGTGCAGCGAGTAGCATTTCGTGTAGTTTGCATTAGCTTTTAATAAAGTCTAGTGTTTTATGGTTGACTTATGATCTGAGATGGAGTATTGTTTATTAAAGCCTGAATCTATTTTGGAGTTGTTTAGAATATTTATGTTGATTAAACTGCAAGAGTTTGTACATATATAAAAGAGCGAACATAAACTTGCTAATATGCTAACAGAATGTTGTGATTAATGTTGAAATTTTTGGCAGGAACGCGGAAAGGAAAAAAAATCATACCCGAATTAGGTACGTCAGTGTCCAAAACCTATCGAAAGTTATATAACTTGGTTTAAACTCCATCGAAGCTTTTAGGAAAGTCACTACTACTTTACTTAAGCATGAACTGACGCTATCAAGACTTGTTTTGTGTGACTTTGACCGTAACTTTAACTTATTTTCATTGTCATACTCAAACATATCAAAGTACTTGACACTGCCAAATGCACAAAATGTGACGCCAAAAACAAGAAAGATGAGCTGATGTTGATTTCGATGACATATCATTAGGCTAACCAGGACGTTTCAAAATTTAATCTCTTACAATTTTTTTGAAAGATACAACAACTTGATACGTAATATTTACGTGTAGATAGCTACATAATGGGTTCGTGTTATAATTCATATTTCATTTATTGCGTATATGGGTAATAGATATTTAAAAAAAAGGTTACTAGCGGCATTTTTTTTTTTTTTTTTTCAAAATAATTTCGCTTTTGACCACACTCTGCGTGATGTTAAGCAGTAGTGTGGTCTAAGATGGAGCAATGGATGGAGTGATATTCTGCCTTGCGGCATGCAAAATTTAAAATTAACATTAACTAAATTAAACATAACAAAATAATAACTACACTCAGTGATTCGTCAAATCAAAAGTAAAAAAAAATAAAATTGTCAATGATATAAAATGTCAAGCAATGTGTTTGGCCACACTTTGTCTTACCTGTTGTAAAGCAGAAATGTGGTCTAGTATAAAGCATGCTTACTTAAGAAACTATTTACACTGGATTTGTACACCCATATTGTGCCTTTCATGGAACACAGACTCCGGCCGATAGATATACAATATCGCTGTGCGACTAAAAAATGTGGAATCGAAACACTTTAAGCGAAAATATCCACCATGTACGGATGATGTTTTAGTCGCGTATATTTGGCCGGTAGTAAAAAAGCGCAGGTGGAATGAAACTGCAGTTCAAAGGTATACTTTCCGAATGTATATTATGGTAAAATATCGACAAGCCAGTATCTACGCGACGACGACGTATCTATTTAGAAACACTCACTTTGACAGCGCATTTCATTATTTAGAAGTTAACAGAATAAAAAGGTGTGTCAAATAAATTTAGTTCTAATTAGTATGTATTAGCATCACACACACAATAATTAAACACAAAAAAAAGCAACACACATCGCACACAATTACTAAAGCCATTAAGACCGCTGAGGACAGAAATACGTGGAGGAGCATGCTAAGCCGAGTGCAATAAACACTAGACACGACCTTCAGCAATGAAGACGACGACTAAGAAGCAGAAGAAACATCACACATCCAAAAGTCTGTTTACTATCATGCAGATGCAATCAGTGTAATTTTCGCTACGTCTATACTATGTGTTGCGTTGAATTTAATACGCGATATGAATATTAATGAGATTTTAACCCGTTTCGTCGTGGACGAATATCAAATTATTTTCTATTATACCCGTGATTATCTTAATTTTATTACAGAACAACCGCTCAAAGAGTGATCGATTGTTATTGCTACGAAAATTACGAAGAGAAAAATAAATGTCATACCCACTTGTAAAATCTTCGCAACTGGAAAAAAATTCAGGAAGATCCAAGAAACTGTGGTGTTTGTACAATCCCCATTCTGCCGCCAAGCATCTAACAGTGTGTTCCGGCAGCCTCACTTGAGAGCCAGTTCCATTCCAGGCTAGGTGTGCTTTACCATCTTCGACTACACCTTCACTTAACATCAGGTGAGCTGTGGTCAAATAACTAGCCTGTCAACCATAAAAAAAAAAAAAAAAAAAAAAACCCAAAATGTTTAGTAGAATTATTATTATTTTAAGATATATAAATAAAAACTTTTTATTGTGCACACTATAAACAGAATAAAAGTAGACAAAACAAAATAATTTTATGAGCTAGTGCCACAAGTGGCAGACTTTTCGCTAAGAGTGATCTCTAAGGCAAACACTTAAAAAAATAGTAATACCGCAGCACTCATTACTTTGAAATATTAATATAGTAGCTGATGATCTCCTGCTAAGGAGGCAATTTAGGTAAGTACCTCCGCAGTACCACATATTTGTCCGCCAAGTAGTTAAGCATTACTGTGTTTAAGTTTAGGGAGTACTGCAGCGAAATAACATTGTTGTTAAGACAAAAGTTTTACAGTAATAAGCACTACAGCAGCGATGCCCTGGACTTTGTTTTTCTGCTCAAATTTCTGTGTATGAACAAAGACGTGCGATACTTGTTGTCTTATTAAATGGCCATAAAAGATATTCAATAGTAAACTAGAATCGTTAATTCATTAACGGAACTTTAATTTTCGTGGGTAGTGGTTTGTTTTTTGAAACCAAAAGCTAAGTTGATTTATTTTTTAACTTTAGCAATGTAAGAACACCTAAAACAATTTCCGTCGGTGTAAACTAAAATTACGGGACTAGAGTCAAGCTCACTGAAGCGCAAATAATTTGCTAACAGTTTCCAACTTATTTGTCCAAAGTTAAGCAAAGTTTCTAAGCGTATTTTTGAAAGGTTTCCTTTGTAGAAACTTGCGCGGTCTTGAAACTTTTTAGCTCTTTTGCGTTTTGAGTGTTGAGCTATAAATAGTTCTACTTCATTTCAGGTCGTTTGTATACGGAAATTAAATTTATTTTCAAAAACTTTTACATTTACACAATAGGTAAGACCAGTAGAATCCTAGCACTAGGCAATACAGTACGAAAAGGGGCATTAGTCATCATCACAAACATCTTTTGCATTAAATTTTAATTTAATTAATTTAATCAAATCTTCATTTATTTTTTTTTGTGCTAAGCACCTAACTTTGTGTTCCGGCAGACTCACTTTGAGTCCTTGAGTCTTCAGGCGAGGTTCACCATCACATAACATTAAATGAGCTGCGGTCAAACACCTAGTCTGTCAACCGTAAAAAAATATTAAAATAATAACACAGGTCTGCATCAAAAATGCTGTCTGGTTGTTTTTAACTGATTTCTATGTGTTTAGGTGTTCTGAAAACGAGAAAAATACTCAAAAAATTCCAGAACGTCAGGTTTTTATGCAAAACGCAAAATTTGATTATAAAAAGGAGTAACTTGAAGTCATAAATAATAGGCACAATTTTATTTTGATTACTGTTTTTTTTAATGTATACAGAATACATTATATACTATATGGCCTGTATATATAAATAAAGAACTGCCTATTTGAACTAAAATAACAAACAGAAACATGTTGTAGCCTAAACGTACGCGCTCCGACAGTGTAAAAAGTGGCGCGGGACAATTACGCATTATCTCGTTAGTGCTATATAGATCTTGGTTCAGTATAGTGCAATGTCATCTGTGCGAAAGTGTGTAAATTTGTCTGACAGTTTCTGTTATATTTGTGGCGAATATATGGTATGAAAGCAACAAATTAATATCACGGACTTTGTAAAAAAAAGTATACTTCGCGTATTTTGGTTTAAAACTCCGAGATCAGGATAAAGTTTGAGCTCCTCATAAAGACTGCAAACGATGTGTTAAAGACCTTCGAAATTGGTTCAAGGGCAAGAAAAAAGCTTTCCGATATGCGATTCCTATGGTATGGCGCGAGCAAAAGAACCATAGTTATGATTGTTACTTTTGTTCGTGTAATGTGAAAGGGTATAATCCAAAACGGAAGCAGTCAATTTCATACCCAAATCTAGAATCAGGTGTTCGTCCCATCCCTCATGGGACAGAAATACCAGTGCTCAAGGTCCCTACTACCTTGGAAAAGGTTCCAAATTCTGACCAAGATGGTCCTGTACCTAAACCCGATGACAAGTCAAGTTTTGAATTTGAAGATGACAGCAGTCCGAAATTGTTTTCCCAGGGCGAGCTAAATGATTCGGTAAGAGACTTGAATCTTCCCAAACCTCAAAGAGAAGGCTGGATTGCCTTTAAAGAGGTCATAGAGAAATTTTTAGGCAACAACAAAGACCGTCATTCAAATCGTCAAAAGAATGTTGACAGCGTTTCAGGCTTTAGATTGCCTAATGAGTTTAAAAGTTCATTTTCTTTATTCCCATCTCGACTACTTTCCAGAAAATTTAGGAGATGTAAGTGAAGAGCAAGGTGATTTCACCAAGATAAAAAAGATACCAGGGAAGATGGAGCGTCTCAATGATGGCAGATTACTGTTGGACGCTTCAGAGAGACCTTCCAGATGCTTCCCACAAGCGAAAATGTACCAAAAGGAGCCTCACTGGGAAAAACAAATGTGTTTAGGGCTTACTAACGAATGTATTTTACATAATAAAAAATAAATAAAATAAGTTTTGTCACACAATTAGAAATTATAAATTTTTTTTAGTCTATTAACTTTCATTTATAGATGATAACTTGTATACTATTGTCAGAAAACGTGACGTTCTATGAAAAAATAAATGTCATTTTCGGATTCAGCACACCCAAAAACATAAGAATTACGCAAAAAAACCAAAACAGCTCTCAATTTTATTTTTTTTGCAGACACTAATCAGACGAACGAAATGCTCTCGTAATAGTAAAATATGACGCCTGCTCTTAATTATTTATTGAACCCAGAACTTTGAGTAACAGAATTGTAATGAGAATATTTTTTTTATAAGAAATTGGCTAACGTTTGATCGCCACCTCATCTGATGTCTAAGATAGAGCACGCTTGCCTAAAAGATAACGACTCACTCTCGACTTGAAGACACCCAGATTATTAAAAGTTATTCGTGCTCAGCGAAATATATTGATCGGCTAATAAACTAGACTACCCTTAGCACGAAATCGTCTAGGCAGGTTTATTTTTAATTTATTTGATGGATACTGCAGCTAGCGAAATTACAGGGCTGTTGAGACTAACTATCGAAAGTCTCAAAGTAATGAACGCGAAGTTCTGTATATCGCTGCAATCGTAATGGACAGGCGTTACCTCTTACCATCACGAGAGCGTCTCGTTCGTCTTATTACTTATACATAAAAAATACCAATACCAATGAGATTTGTAGACAGCCCTGTTGATTGATTCATTGGTAGTATGTCTGCTGTGAGCTGAAGGGCGTGGGTTCAATTCCCACCCAGAACAAACTTTTTCGTGGTACAAAAAAAAAGGTTTGTTCTGTGCCTGAGTGTTCTGTATTTATTATAAGTATAGTTGCACAAAAAAAAGTATAAGTTATCTGACTTCCATAGTACAAGCTTTGCTTAGTTTGGGTCAGATGGCGATGTCTGTAATGTCTTACTATATTTATTTATTTAGAGTAGAAAAAAGAATAAAATAGGTATAAATTTATTACACAACAAAACAAAACACATACAAATATGCATCACTAAGTATAAAGATTAATTTAAAATCATTCCATTTACAAACCCATCAGGCCAGTCCCATGTGATCAGGGCAAGCCTTATGGGGCTTGATCAAAGCTTGCTTAATCCTCTTTACCATACTCGGGCCTAGTTTTAATAATTTAATAGACTGCTTCGTAAATTATACATGTTGTAACAAAGATATAGTATTTAGAGCTATCACCGACATGTATATTGATCTACAAAGAGAATATGTACGACCTATTTTTAGTATTTTTGACAGCTCTGTTGGTTCATTGGTAGTGTGTCTGCTTCGAGAGCTGAAGGGCGTGGGTTCGATTCCCACTCAGGACTAACATTTGTGTGACTAACATCGATGTTTGTTCTGTATCTGTGTGTACTGTATGTATTATAAGTATGTATTTACAAAAAAAAAAGTATTTAAGTGTTCTATCAGTTATCTGTCATCCATAGCACAAGCTCTGCTTAGTTTGGGGTCAGATGGCGCTGTGTGTAATGTCCTATGAGTACAATATTTAATTAATAATAGCAATTTTTTTAAAATTATTATTAATCTTTATTTATTTGTGTTCTCATTTTTATTTATTTTTTACATTAAGTGTAAAACATAAATAATATAAAGAACTTAAAAACTAGGGTGCCGCCGGCAGCGGGGCAGGGCTCAAGCTGCCGGTGGTTAGGGCTGCAGAATGAGAAACCTCCTCACAATGCGCGCCGTGTCAAGGATCACTGCCTTTTGAAGCTGACCCTTGACCCAACCGTCTAGCGAGAGTCTCTTAAGATGTTCTCTTAAGCCTCTAAAATTATTAATTATTTTTTTATGAATAACAGCAAAGTAGTAGTACTAGCGAAATTATTGGGCTGTTCTAACCATCGAAAGTCTCAAAGTAATGAGTGCCAAAGTAGCGATGCCCCGGACTTTATTTTGGTACACAAATTTCTTTCTCAAAACACTTACCATCAGGAGAGCGCATCGTTCGTCTCATTACTTTTACATTAAAAGACTTATCGATAAATATTTCCAAAAGTTTTGTAAATGCTTTTGACTTACTTTATCAAAACCATTTTTAAATGTTGTAGAGGCAATTGATAAAAAATAAACTATTATTTATATTTATGATATTTAAGACAAATTTTGTACCGCTATAAAATAAACATATTGAGGAAAAAAAATTCAAAAATTGTTGGTTTTGCAAATGTCCTGAATGTAACGTTTTGTAATCCACAATTTATCGTATTTTTTCAAGTAGAATCTACAAAAGCTGTGATGTTCCGAAATTGCCTCTTTTTGCCTCGATACTTTGACGTACTCAAAGGCAATCAACGACGTTATCTGCCATCTACTTTAGAAAGCTTTTACATTCCTTCGCCTGTTATAAATTGTTGACTTTGTCCTTATACTCTTATTTTGTATACAAAAGAAAAAAATATCTAAACCAATCTTTGGAAAAATGACTTCCAGTTTACAATTTTCTTCAACGCATTTTAAGCTTATAAATACGTAGTATTTATCAAATGAGGTTAAATCAGGTATTTTGATTTAAAATAAACGTGATTATGTCTGGAAATGTAATGTATTAATCAATGTTTTTTTCTTATTGAAGACTCTTCTATTGAACATTGGTTTTTATTTAACACAAAAATGTATACATAGAAAATCTATAAGCAACAGTGATAATACATATGATGATTCAAACGTTCACTTTGCTCAGATCAACTGTAGAGCAGTATATACACCTTCAATATTCTACAAAAAAATACTAATTTATTAAATGAACAAATTAAGAATTTCGTAAAAATTGATTTCATAATAATAATTTTTTAATTATGAAAAACGTCGCAAAAGACAGTAATGTAAAGAATAATCACACAGATTGATTGGCCGTTTTGCACATACTTTTTTGTTTTGTTTTTTTTTTTCACCTTTTCTGGTAAACATTGAAAAGTTTTCACCAAAACACCGGCCGGCAAAACAAACATATTTGTAAACAAACTTACCTGGTGACACTCGGCGGGTAAACAGTCCTCTGCTCCTTTTTCCGCCTTCGCACATCACTTTCCACTCTTTTATCACTGTTATCTCTTATAGTGTGGTACCGAGGCTGATAGCTTTCGAGTTGAGAGTACAACCGCGCTCGAGGCGCAGGCGAAGGGCCGCGCTGCGTCATGTCGCGTCCGCTCCCTACGACAGTTGTAGGCACACTGGCTTCAGAAAAAACTCTCTCAGCGAAGCCGGGGCGACGCTTTTCTTCTGCAAAGGCCACTCGAGGAGGCTTTGGCTGCATGAGACTGATTTTCTTTTTCTTTGCGGTCGCCGTGACGTAGAAGAAGTAGCCGTTGCGATCCATTTTCGGTGCAGTCGCTTTTACCTGTTGACAATACAAAACATACTTTATTTACAATCGAGTAGTAAGTAACTATAATAACTTTTAAAAAAGATATATAAACTTTTTTAAAGAGTTTACTTTTTATATTAACGTAAAAAAATAGAGTTAACTTTTCATTTATAAACGTCGCTTGTTTTCGTCGTACTAGTGACTACAGGTGTAATTTTGATATTACCGTCACGTCATCAAGTGAGCTGTTGTTAAGCGCTTAGCCTTTTACCAATGAAAAAGCTTAGTGTTTATCGTTTACCGCATCGCATATGGTTGAAGTTTACACTTAAAAGCTGTCTTGTTAATTCTTTGACGTGCTCTACAATCTTAAAATCGTTTCACAGATATTGATATATAAGATGTCATTTGATCTCAGGTTACAAAAATGTATTATAGATATGTATTTAAAAAAAAAAGTATATAGGTATTATATCAGTTTTTTGGCTACCATAGTACAAACTTTGCTTAGTTAAGGGGCAGATGGTGCTGTAAGTCGTACGTTATTTGTATTTTTATTTTTCCATGTACATACTTGTACTTTTTTTATTTATAATTTGTTGATAAACGGTTCTACTTAAAAACGCCGCTTACATTTAAATAACGATACTTAGCAGTGTGCGTCTCTTTTTTAAATAGTGCAGAAATTAATAATGTTTGTTGCTGTTTGTTAATGTTTGCTGGCCAAACGTCTAGAGGAGGCTTCAGGTGACCAGAATGCTGGTATCTACTTTGGTCAAAAGCTAAGCATTGCCATCCAGCGTGGCAATGTTGCCAGCATTCTGGCCACATATCCCTCCTCTGACGGTTTTTTAGACTAAGTTTTTTGTATACATTTTGTAAATAGGTAGTATAATTTAAGGTATTTTTTATTTTGTTTAATAAAACATAATGTTTGTTAACTGTTGCAGTGCTCAAAGTAAAATGATTATAATTAAGTACATTAGCAAATATTTCAAGTCTGTTTTTTATAACCTCTACTTTTTTTCTGGCACTTGCGTTCCTCTCTATATTTTTGCGAGTAGAAAACCTTTAACAACTTTTTTGGTCTAGTTTTTTGTCTGGTTAAATTGAATTGGATTTAACTTTTGTACATCGCTTAAAAATATAGTAAAAACCTACTCGTTTACCCCTCGGTCAAGGTTTGTTAGCAATCAATGACCCAATTTGTTTCCGCCCTTGTTACATAAAATTCAAATCAAATTTAAATATTGTGGGGATATATACCAGAAGTAAACAGTATTCCCACGATTTTTTTTTTAAGACACGCATGTGACATTTTCTATTTAAACTTGTTTATTTAAATGATTGTCTAGGTACCACCGTAGTACCAGATATTCTGCTGCTAAGAAGCAAAAATTACTGTGTTCTGGTTTAAACGGTACTGCAGCTAGCTAACTATAGGCCGTTGAAACTATCCATCGAATGTTTCTAAAGCAGCGATGCCCTTTGCTTTGCTTCTCAATGTTTTGTGTATCGCTGCAATGGTCATGGATACCTTACGCACATAATTATATACTTTACTGCATTCCTTGGTTATTAATTTATTAGCATCAAATTATATAGTAAAAAAAATAGTACAAGTTCTCTTTTAAATTTAAAATATTTAATCGGTTCCAGCCTCCCGCGATACAGGCTAGCCCTAGTGCGGGGACTATTGTAAAATATTACGATCTTTGTACACATATATTCCGGTAAACAAATATTTTTGTATTTTGTATTTGTATTTTGTATTAATATGTAAAATTCAGTTTTAGAAAGTGGTAATTTTACACTCTTTTTATTCGTTTTTAAAAGACAAGAATGTAGGCGACATTAGCCTGATTATGTCATAACATTGAACTGTCACGTGTGTCAGCGCCTATGTTAACGATTACTTCATAGTTTGTATGTTGTACTAGATTAATAAGTAGTAGCAGCTCCCTCTGCCATAGATTACTCCATAGTTTGTATGTTGTACTAGATTACTAAGTAGTAGCAGCTCCCTCTGCCATAGATTACTTAGCAGTTTGTATAAGAGTACTTAATGTAAGCATTCCTTATGTTTTTGGGGGCAGACGGTGCCAAGCCTGTGACGTGATTAGACGATTTTAAAAAGAACAAGTTGTTAATTTATTACCTCCCTTCTGTCATCAGAAGTGGGATAGAATAAACTCGCCTCACAATGAACAATATAAAAGTGAAAAATAAAAGAATGAACAATATACGAGTGAGAAATAAAAATAAAAATTATAAATAAAAAATAATTAATGTTGACTCATAACGTGAGTGACGAAAGTTAAAATAAATAATTAAAAGGAAATTATAAATATTTAATTAATGATGACTCATAACGTGAGTGAAGTGACGGAAATTATTATTGTTGGAACTTTCGGGACTTGTAGTGAATCCGCAAGTATAGTAAAACTGTAAGCAAAACTATAGTTTGACCTAAGTGTCGGTTTTAATTGAAGCACAAATGTGGACAGCTAAAGTGAATAGTGTGTTCGTGAAGTTAATTTAGTGCTCACGAAATAAAGATGGGACGATGTTGAGACTAACACAACGGAACACAACCGTTTTAGCCGGCCCGCACGAGATTTGTATAAAAAATGGACACCGTTGATAAGGGGCTTGGTCTGCTCTAAAAGAAGAACTGGGAAACACATTCTCAAGAAGCCATGATTTGCATTGTGACTTCAAAATTGCCGAAGATATGACAATAGACAAGTGATCAGTACTTAACAGTTTTTAATTACACTGCAAAGAAACACAAACATATAGGTAGATAGATAGAGATAAACTCTTTATTGTACACACCAAGAACAGAAAAAAGTACAGAGAACAAAGAACAAAAGAACCTTATGAGTTAGTGCCACAACTGGCGGCCTTATCGCTAAGAGCGATCTCTCCCAATCAATCAAAAATGGAAAACACGATACATATTAAGAACAGATATAATATTGGAAAAATTGAGACTTGAGAATTGATTGAGAGAAGAATTGCAATTTTGTGAAAATAAAATATTATAATTGATTAAAGGAGACGTTACTGACTCTCATGCAAAATCAACCGCAAGTGGAGCAAAAACAATTACAGTGTTTTACCAGAAATAGCGAAATACATCTTGATTACAATTAACTGCCCTAAACGATCTATCTAGAGGCAGCAACACTAGTAAGAGCTTCGCTATCTACGTCGAAAAAAAAAATACATAACAAAGCTCAATGATGGAAGCTGAAGCTCATGATGGAAATAAAAACATGTTATCTCTGTAACCGATTTTGACATCCTCGACGTGATTGTTGAATCAGCGTACTTAAATTACCTATAGACGATGAGGGAAGAAAACATAAAATGTAATAAAAGGTTAGTCAAAACAGAAATTTGGCAGAAACAAAATATACAGACATTAACAGCAGGGACAAAGTTCGTACAACTATAATCATTGTCAATGGTAAAATATTACATATCAGAGCGTCGTGTCCTTTGATAGAGATTCTATGGCTCGATCTCTAAGAACTCATCGCTGATATTCCGTAGTAAATCTTCGTGGACTACCGAACGAGATATTGATTTCCAATGAAGAAAAAAATAAATAAATTGAATATTCTATTTGAAAGCAGATTTTGAAATTATTGAAGAGAAAGAAATTAGAGAGACGCAACAAAGAACAATGTTTGATGTTTGGAACTACTCTAAACGGCACAATAATTAGAAAAAAATATCTTTATCACAAGCTCACGACCAAGAAATAATTTACAGTATAGACGACATAATAAATAATGTCGTAACTCAGGCCCCAAACAACACTCAAAAACCACACAGCGAGAGTTGTTAGGGAACCACTTCAGTTTTATTTACATTTACAAAAATATGTGTAAGATTAACAGCTGCTATGTTGGTCCGGACTACAACAATCAAACCATTGAAACGAACGATAAGAGTAAAAGTTGTGACGTCATACCATTGTGACGGAACTTTTAAATAACTAATTAATACAAGACTCAAAATCACCAATTTTGTTGGTCAGAATAAATATCGAGTGACAGATTTTGTGTGGATTATCGGGCATTAAACAGAATAACTCAAGGATAGATACTTACTACCGATGATTGAAAATCAATTAGGCAGCCTAGGGAGATCCCAGTACCACTATATGCTGAATATAGCGTCAGGTTTCCATGACATAAATTATATAAAAAATATAGCTTTCGTGAGACCGGAAGTTACGATAGATAACGAATTCCTTTTGGATTATCATAACTATTGCCTTATGTAAAAAGAAGACGTAATAATATATTGTTCAAGTACAAAATAAAAAGATTTCGATTCGAAAGATTGGAAGATGTTTTAAAAAAACAAAAAAGAAAGACCAGAAAAATCCAAAATAACAACTATGGGCTAGAAATGCTTAGTATATGCAATGCACTATACTATTTTCGAATGTAATTATTGGGCATAGAATTCAAATTACGAATTATAGTGCTGTGAATACGAATTCTACTAAACGAGACTTGTTACTACGAGCAAGATGATGATCGTGCACTTAGACTACAACTTGAAAGTAAAATACTGGAAGGGAAGCGGTATAAAACATGCAATATATATGGTGTGAAATGTAGTAAAATATTACATGAATAAATATACAATTGAAAGATCAAGAAACTTGCTTGGAAGCTACACAAAAACAAGATCAAGCAGTGAATCTAAAAAGAAGAATCAAAAAAATATCTAGAAAGTTTAAAAGAATACACAGCATAAAATAGTATCCTGATGATTTAAAAAAAAAGCCACGAAAAGAAGTTAAATATTATGTACCATCAAGTGTTGGATTTAATCTAATAAGAACTTTTCATGAAGAGCAGTGTCATGTTGGCGTAAAACCAAATCCTTGAATCAATGAATGAAACCTAACGAAAAAAAAATAAAATAAAACAAAGACAAGGGAAGAAATCGATCTGCTTTCGTAAAAAAAAAACCATAGATATTAGTCATCATTTGAAAGACAAAAAAAAAAAGGAAAGAAAATACATAAACATATCATGATGATGTGATATTTTTTGTTTATCATCGATACTACTTAGAGGATCAAGACAAGGATAATTACACACAAAAAAAAGTGAAAAAAAAAAGAAAATGAAAAGTTACGGATTTCATTTTATACACTACATGCTAACTGTACAAGTACTTTGGGAACAGTGGATGATCGGAATGAATACCTATTGTTATTGGTAGACGCCTACACCAAATTCACATATTGATATCAATCGAAAATTCTACAACCTCTGAACTTGAGAAAAAAAGCTTTGGAACCGCAACTCAGAACAACAAAAAAATTGATAACAGATAAAAGAGCAAAAAAAAATAAGATTACAGATAAAAGAGCGAGCAAAGCCAACGGACAAGCTGAAAGATACTTGGCAATAGTATTAAACTTATTAGCCTACAAATTAAACCATTGGTCAGAATGGACGAGTGTGGTTTATAAATTACAGTCAACAGTCAAAACCATTGTCAAACAAAAAAAAAAAAAAAAAAAAACTACAAATTACTGGCTGTACTCCAATACATTTACTGAAGAATTGGTTGATTGATTTCATGGATGGATACGATCCGAAGCACTAGCAATAAACCGCATAAATAAAAGACTCCAAGATTAATAATTATATCGATATGAATCAATTACGAGTCACCGCAGGAGAATGATTAAGAAATAATTATGTGAAAACAAAATACTATTTGACAGAATGCAACGCAATAATTTGGTTCTCAAAGAAGCCAATGTTGTTTATGTTCAACAGCAGCAAACCCGATAAAGCAAACTAGAACCAAAGTAACAAAGGAACATATACAAAAATGTTTGCCACAACGATACAAAGTCAAAAATATTGAGAACAAACCACATCAAATATTACCAAAATACAGAATTAGACAGTATTGAATCACTGTCGATGGAATTAAGAGGCTTTGGAAAAAGCCGTGTCAGCGAGAGAATAGAGAATTTAGAATTTGAGAGAATAGAGAATTGTAATCTGTAATTATTGAATAATTACTGTAAGTATAATAATACTAAAATGGCGTAAGCGACTCATAGAGTGCGCTGGAATCGCCCGAGAATAAAAAGCGTAAGCGGCTCATACAGCACGCCGGGATCGCTTAAGAATAAAATAAATAATAAAATGGCGTAAGCGAATCAATGATTGCGCTGGAATCGCCCATAAATAAAACAAAAATATTAATAATAGCGTAAGCGGCTCATAAAGCGCGCTGGGATCGCTGACAAAAACAAAATGCAAACAAAAAACTAATTAATACAAAAAAAAAAGGTTCAACAACTTACTGGGATAAGAATGCGCAACTTATTTGAGTAAGGGTGTTGAGCTTGTAAAGCAAGCCACTCAGTGTAAGTGGACAGAATTCATTCAAAATAAAGAAAGCAGAGTTGCTAAAAAAATGATTGTGCAAACACATGCCATAATAAAATAATTAATGACAAATGGTAGTGTAAAGCACAGCCCATAATAAAAATAACAAATGAAAAATGGTAGTGCAAAACGCACAGGCCATAATAAAAAAAAAAAACAAATGAAAAATGGTAGTGCAAAACGCACAGCCCATAATAAAAATAACAAATGAAAAATGGTAGTGCAAAACGCACAGGCCATAATAAAAAAAAACAAATGAAAAATGGAAGTGCAAAGTACAGGCCATAAATGTTAGTATTGTTGTATGGTGTTGCTTTAATATTTTTCAAATTTCAGATAAGCTAAGACGAGAGGCTTCGAGAGCGAATCCTGGGCAGGAAGGCCGTGTCAGCGCCTATGTTAACGATTACTTCATAGTTTGTATGTTGTACTAGATTAATAAGTAGTAGCAGCTCCCTCTGCCATAGATTACTCCATAGTTTGTATGTTGTACTAGATTACTAAGTAGTAGCAGCTCCCTCTGCCATAGATTACTTAGCAGTTTGTATAAGAGTACTTAATGTAAGCATTCCTTATGTTTTTGGGGGCAGACGGTGCCAAGCCTGTGACGTGATTAGACGATTTTAAAAAGAACAAGTTGTTAATTTATTACCTCCCTTCTGTCACGTGCATCCTTAGACTGTGTTTAGTTTGTATGTGAGTGTATTAATTTCTGTAAAATAAAGAACTTTGAAAAACAGGAAACAGTTCTATTAATAACATTAACATAAGAAAAACTGTTTTATAACTCTGGTGCGATATCAAATTAGCAACAAGTTCTATTACGTTCGCCGTCGCTTGTACTCTGTAAACAATAGATTAGGGTAAATAGTCAAATGGAGAGGATTGTTGTGTACTTAGATTAATTGCCCCGTATGTTTGGGGCGAGTATTTATACCTTAACTAGTTGTTACAATCGAAAATCTTCAGGGAATTTTGTAGGAGGAATTACGCTTTAGCAAAATTTGTAATAAATTTTAGCTGTTTAGTTTCTTCTTCTTTCCCTGTTCCCAGGTTAGGTGGGGTCGTGTCTCCCAATAAGCCTGCCAGGATGCTCTGTCCTGGGTTGTCAGTGGGTCTAATTAGGCCTTAATCATAATTTGGGCCATGCACGTCCACCAGGTGGCTGGAGTGCGCCCTCTTCCCCTCTGGCAGCTCCAGCACTCTTCGAACAGCATGGTCATCGTCTCTCCGCATCACGTGTCGATACCATTTTAGTCGACTTTCATTCAACTTGTCGGTTGTAGGTGCCACTTTAAAAGTTTGTAGTTTGGGAATAGAGTAGCTTCCCAACGGTGAAATATTTTTTGAAATCGCTCCAGTGTTTTTTGAGTTGATAAACATACAAACATACAGAAATCCAAAAATAATTTATTTATTTGTTTGCAACTTACATTACATTATTTTGTGTACGTATGTAAATAAAAAATGTATTTTGAACTATAACTTATTATCTAATAATCTGGGTCATGTCGCAACTGAATCTGTTTCTTCTAGGCGAGCGTGCTCCACCGTAGACCGCATCTTCTCTTTACATCAGGCGAGTTGGCGGTCACACGCAAGCCTATAAGTAATGAAAAAAAAACTAACATCCTCAACAGACGGAAAACACAATATTTAGACCTTTATGTTAACACCAAACATAGACTGCAATCTAAATCGCACGGAAAAATACCTGCCGGCAAGCCGGGGGCACAAAGTGTGCCCAGTGGATTGCACGGTTGCACGGATGTCACAGATGTAAAAGATAAAGCCTTTGGAGCATTGAGCGGCCAGTTAGCATTCAGAAAGACGCCGCGGGCGAAGGCGCGATAACATCAGCGCTTCGTCATGCTGGGGCACACGGCGGATAGAGACAGCTAACTCGGAAGCAGAATTCTTCGGAGATATAAAATTACTGCCCCGTTAACTCATTTAAAAGTAGCTCTTCTTTTTGAGCCGAAGGGCGTGAGTTTAATTTTCACCCAGGACAAATATTTATGAGACAAAGATAGATATTAAAAAACCGGCCAAGTGCGAGTTGGACTCGCGCACGAAGGATTCCGTACCATTAGCTATAAAAACGGCAAAAAATCACGTTTGGGAGCCCTTAAATATTTTTTTTACTCTGATTTTTTTTTATTTATTGTAATAGCGGCATCAGAAATACATCATCTCTGAAATTTTCAACTGTCTTACTATCACGGTTAATGAGATACAGCCTGGTGACAAAGGGACAGACAGAAGGACGGACAGTAGAGTCTTAGTAATAGGATCCCGTTTTACCATTTGGGTGCGGAACCTTAAAAACAGCTACCTACTCTATACATTTAGCCAATGGTCAAAAAACTTGTTCTATTATAACAGCTGATCTTAGTTATGATTTTTGGCCACTTTTGCTTTTACAAAAATTGTTTAAAATGGTGCAGTGAACCCTTTTTTGTCAAGAACGGCCAGGCTTATAACCCAGTATTAATTCAGTAAGAGCCGATGTTTCGTATTAAATATTAATTGAATATACGAGACCTTTTCTCGGTTAAATGCTGAAAAAGGTTCTTTATAATTAAGATATAAACTCTTTATTGTTCACACCAGAAATAAAAGTGTCCAGAAAACAACAGAGTCTTATGAGCTAGTGCGGCCTTATCGCTAAAAACGATAAAACCGACAAAGCAGCGTACTAATAATGCTTTTTTTATGGTTGATAGACTAGGACCATAGCTCACCTAATGTTAAGTGTGTGGTCAAAGATGGTAAGCACACCTAGCTTGGAATGGAACTGGTTCTCAAGCTGTTGGAAGACACCGTAAGTTACTTGACAGCTGATTTCCAACTTGGAGGTTGTAGCTAGGTATTCGAGTACTAAAGAGTACCCTACCTCTACACTCCGGATTTTGTACGTGTTTATAGACAATTAGCTGCGCCCCGCGGTATTACCCGCTACATATTTTCGGGATAAAAAGTAGCATATTTATTAATCCAGGGTCTCGGCTACGTCTATACCAAATTTCATCTAAATTTATTCAGTAGTTTTTGCGTGAAAGAGTAACAAACATACTCACAAACTTTCGCATTTATAATACTAGCTGCACCCCGCGGTGTTACACACTACATATTTTCGGGATAAAAAGTAGCCTATGTGTTAATCCAGAGTCTCAGCTACCTCCATACCAAATTTCATCTAAATCTATTTAGTAGTTTTTACGTGAAAGAGTAACAAACATCCATCCATCCAAACTTTAACATTTATAATATTAGTGGGATTAGTAGGACATAAGGTGACTCGTCATTAGTTTGCTACTAAAAAAACTGCACAATTTTGGAAAATATTATCTCTCATTAACACTGCAATGCAAAAAGCACAATTAATAAAGTTTCGCATCTATTGCGTTGTCACTTACATGCTATATTATAAATTCCTTTGTTCCACATGCAATGTAAGCTGCACTTCTTTGTTTCTCATCCTGGAAATCCTTGTGTGCTGGTATCTATTCAACATGACGTCATACAAAGGTGTACTGGATCGGCGGATGTGTCACACTCTTCGTAACAGTGATGCCTGTTTTTCTTTATACAATCTACTGAGAAATGTTTCATTGGATGTTTTAATACTGTTGAAACTTTTCAAGGTCACAGTGAAAAGGTATCTCCTAACTTGGTATCTGTTAGCGGGTGAATGGAGTAGCATAGAAATGACTTTTGGGATGAAAGTTGACATTTTGATTTATATTATTTCTTGACATTTTTGTTTGACATTTTATCTCGTTGTACTTACTATTGAAATTTTATTTTATTTTATAGTCATACCAATAAAGCAGCTACTTACAAAGTTGATACACAGTTAAAGATTATGTTGTGTCAAGTGTTTAAGGCTGTAGTGAATGTGTACCTATATTATACAATACTAAAAAGAAGCAGTGAGGCTGGTTGTTACCTACATGACTTCTGCAACTCCAACAAAAGCTTTTTTTCCTAATGCTTTAATCTAGTGCCAAAGTTTACTTAATACGTTCAGCATTATCCACGTACGAGTATAGCATTCTCGAGCGAGTTAATTGTCTTACATTGGCGCCTTTTTCCACTTCACGCAATCTTAATTCAGAAGAACAAACATTCTCGATGCAGTTTAAATTATTTCCGAACAATAGAAAAATGAAATTTTAATTATTTTTTTGGCAAAGCTCGCACTTATTTCTTTGCAGTAGAAGTGTGAACGAGCGGAATACCACCAAAGTCACTTTATATTCTATTCAAAGACTTCTATCTACGAAAAATATCTAAAAAATAATGATTACTTTAATATGATTTATAGTTTGTTATTGTATAATGGACTGTATGAATATTTTAATGATAAAACTTTTCAAATTACATATGTTATAAAAAATCCAAAATTACTTAAAATATTTAATAAAATAATTCAAACAATTTTTTGAAAAAAAACTCAAACACAAATTACAAACACGCATATTTAATTGATAACACTAAATTCACAAGTCAAATTGTGCCATATAATTACAAATATACAATTCAATTATGTCTAAAACACTGAATACATGTCAATTAAAAAAAAAACATGATAAAGTATGCCAATACTAAAAACCCAAAGCATTGCTGTTGTAACTAAAGCAAGGTTAGTATGATCATGTTAATTTTGGTTAGGCTGGGATGGGAATACGGACAGTAAAAATTACAACGTTACTATGTCATTGAGATTGATCAACGAATGTCTCAAAGTAATGAGCGCGGAAGTAGCAATGCCAGAGAAAATTTTGTTTTTGATACTCAAGTTTCTGAATGTATAGAAAAAAATGGAAACCTCGCCAATACGCAATAAACTTGCAGCCTCAATCAAAGGCACCAGTTTAAACATAATAATATTTATCTTAACAAATAAGTCGGTGCGGGAGAAACAGCTGCACGCCAATTATCCAAGAACTTGGAGACACGGAGCTTCTTTGTCTCCGCATCCTGTAGTTTCAAATGTTACAAATATTGACACGGGACTGAGATGTGCTGATTTGTTTGCTTTGTGCAAGTTATCTTGAGACCCAGCGCCAGTTTCTGTATGATTTGCCTTGAATATTGCTTTGCAAATGCAAACATATTTTTATTTTTAATTGTTTGGATATGATTAACAGCCTTGTTGGTTCATTGGTAGTATGTCTGCTCCACGAGCCGAAGGTAGTGGGTTCCATTTTCACGCAGGGCAAGCATTTTGTGATATAAACAAATGTTTGTTCTGTGTCTACAAAATACATGTATTTACAAAAAAAAAGTATTTTTTTTATGTTTCACTGGCTAGGTGTTTGACCACAGCTCACCTGATGTTAAGTGAAGGTGTGGTCGAAAATGGAAAAGCACACCTAGCCTGGAATGGAACTGGCTCTCAAGTGAGGCTGCCGGAACATACCGTCAGATGCTTGGCGGCAGATTTCCAACTTGAGGGTGGTAGCTAGCCAGCCGAGTACTAGAAAGTACCCTACCACCATGCTATGGTTTCCTCACGATGTATTCTATCAGTTATCTGTCTTCCATAGCACAAGCTCAGATGGCGCTGTGTGTAATGTCCTATGATATTTATTTTTATTCATTTATTTATTATTATTAAATTACGTACAAATTTCAACTGAATTTAATTCGATTTGACGACAATTTATAATTCATCCTATCAGCATTGATATTTTATATTATTTGTGTTACTTGATTTATATTTTATATCTAATTACTACAATCATAACAACAAAATAACGAATTCACGTTAATTAGCGTCGATTGGCTGCACCTCCTTATAACAACGTCGTTAATGCATTTCTTGCGTGCGATCAGACCTTAGGGTGATTAAAAATACACGTCGTTATGTAATATACCTATTATGACGAAGGTGATTTGTAAAATTTGCAAAACAGGCCTGAAATTGTAGCTTTATTGTAACAGTAACCAGGGCATGCCAGTTTCATGTATAATACAATGGATACACAAAAATATGTACAAAAATAAAACAAAGAAAAAAGCTTTGCTTAGTTTGGGGCTAGATGGCGTTGTGTGAAATGTCTTACGATATTTATTTGTTTTATTTGCCCGCAGCAATTGTTTCTTTAACTAGAGCTCTAGTAAGTAGTGTTTTATAGGTAGATAGCTTACTAATAAATTCTAAAACAATGTGAGATAATTAAACTTTAAAGAGGAAACGCTAGTAACGTTTCACCATACAAATGTATTTTTCTATTTTCTCCCTGGATAATGCTTACAGAACAATACATTTTTGGCATAAAATCGAAGTCTCCTAATTTTACGTCCCTATTATTTCCTGTTTTCCACCAACCAATTACATGAGAAAATATAACTCCAAAATTCGTAATAAATGGCCCTTTTATACCAACATAATCAGACGATTATGAAACAAATTTGAAAGATTTTTAAGAGAAAAAAAAACTCATTCTTCTTTAAAATATTTGTGCAAAAAATTATTGGATAGGCTCTTTAATAATTTTTAGAATGGAAAACGCTACCTCAATTTAGTCAAAAATTTAGTAGATATACTCGGCCTGAGCTGCTTTTCGCGCTCTACGGGGAAGTGCTGGATGTGAAGGGATTTCAGGCTAATCAGGTACATAGGGTGTAGTATTTTTCTATAATGATATCGAATAAATACACACAAATACAGACTATTCACACACACATCTTTTCGGGCGCTGCGTGATGGCAATAGTTTCTTCAAATACCTATGTTTCAAACTCCTCTAAATATTACAATTTACTGTAGATTTACTCTTTTTTCAAAAAAAGCAGTGTTTTCCATTTAAAAATACGAATCGTTATTTCAACACACATTGAAAATGCCGCTCGAAAGGGTAAGTCAGGCCAAATTGATTGATACCGACGCGGCATCGTATTTCAAAATTTTATTACGTCAGGATGAGACTGGCTGGCAATACATCATGCGCTGTTTTGTGGTTTGTATAGGCAGTGTAGACTGGTATGTAACATAAGCTCTCCAATTTGTAATTGGAATTTATAACCATGAAAACTCATTAGACGCAGAAAAAAACAATAATGGCGAGATGACTGGTAGGTAAGCATGACTATTTGCAAAGAAAAAACGAAGTAGGGCGAATGGAGTTTGGCGGGAACGCGGAAAGAGTCGCCCGTTGTTTTTTTTTTCAAAACTAGTGTTTTGTCGAGTGTTTATGCATAAAAATGGTGGTGTTTTATACATAAAGTACCGGATCACAAGTGCGAGTGTGGGAAAATGATATGATGTGGTGAAACTGGGTTTTTTTTACTGAAAATAGGTTTGCGTTTAACCGCTATCTTGCCTGATGTTAAGCAAAGGTGCGGTCTATGATAGAGCACCCAGATTGTTTTCAGCCGGAAACACCCTCTTAGGCAGCAAATTCCGTTGTTTAGCGGTTCTTACAATAAAGATGGAGTTGGGCCGTTTAGTTAAAATTCATGGAAAACATATAAAACAAAAATTGTTTTTTGCATTCTCGTTCAAGTTTTATTTACACATTTATATAAAAAACTTAATCTTAAAGTCCATCAGAGGAGGGATATGTGGCCTGAATGCTAGCAGCATTGCCACGCTGGATGGCAATGCTAAGCTTTTGACCAAAGTAGATGCCAGCATTCTGGTCACCTGAAACCTCCTCTAACATCGTCGTCATTTTTAACTTTACATTAAGTACATTACGTGAGGTAAAAATGATTAAGTTAGATTTACATTCCACATTATAGTTCAGTAACTTGATATTGAACCACTATTAACGTCTCTAATTACACTGAAGCGTGTCTAATTAGTTAAGTAACATAGACGAGTGGTATTCTCTGCCAACTATACGCACCTTGTCATAGTCACGCATTTGATCAGAGAGAAGAATTTTGCTAGATCATAATATTATAACAGCATAATCACACTAATATTAAAAAAGCGAAAATTTGTGAGAGTGTAAGTGTGTCTGTTAATTCTTGACACTCAAACGGCTGGATTAATTTTGATAAAATTTAGTTTGGAGGTAGCTGACACTCTGAATTAACACAGGCTACTTTTTATCCCGAATAAATGTAGTGTTACCAACCACGGGACGCAGCTAGTCCCACTAGTATTATAGATATAAAATTTTGAATGGATGGATGTTTGTTACTCTTTCGCGCAAAAACTACTGAATGGATTTTTAATGAAATTTGGTACGGAGATAGTTGACAGCCTGGATTAAAACATAGGTACTTTTTATCCAGAAAAAATGTAGTGGGTAACACCGCGGGGCGCAGCTTGTAACTAAATATCGGAAGTAACTCTTTCTATCTGTTACATATTATTAAAAAAAATATGCGTGCCGTAGGATTAGAACCCGTCAGATTGAAAGAAAGACGATTTCTCAACTACGTTACCATAACTTCTGTGCCGAAACTTTATAGCAAAAATCAAATTAGGTTTTTATGTCTTCAAAAAAAGGGTTGACAGGCTAGGTTTTTGACCACAGCTCACCTGATGTCAAGTCACGGTGAATATGGACGGTTAGAAATGGCTCTCAAGTGAGGCTGCCGGAACACACCGTTAGGTGCTTGGCGGCAGATTTTCAACTTGAGGGTGGTAGCTAGCCAGCTGAGTAGGTACTAGAAAACACCCTACCACCATGCTATGGTTTCCTCACGATGTGTTCCATTACCGGTAGCTCAAGCTCATTGTTTGGGGTTTGAACCCACGCCTTTCGGCATGCAAACCGACCGCGCTAAACACTGAGATATCATCGCTACAAACTTTGCAAAGTTAACGTATAAAGTTTGCCAATCCATAATTGGCCATCGTGGTGGAATATGTACTTATTCGACAATAAATACACCCAAAAAACGGGGCTGACCCAGACGAATCCAATCTCTCTAGTTAAATAAATAAATAAATATTGGAGGATATTTAACACAACGCCATCTAGCCCCAAACTAAGCAAAGCTTGTACTATGGGAACCAGACAGCTGTCAGAATACTTAAATACTTTTTTTTTTAGTTACATACTTATAATACATACAGTACACCAGACAGAACAAACGATATACGATACGATATCATACTGTGACAAAATATGATAGTTCACATACTTGGTGGCATTCCATTTTAGCTTCATTCATGTCAAAGGTATGTCGTTTTATTTAATTTGAACTGGGTTTTAGACGTTACGGAATTTCATAATGGCTGGCGGTAAGTAGCATAGTGGAATTAATTGCTTTGAAGTGCCTTTGTGCATGTCAAGAATGTATAAATGTACCACAAGGTAAATGCTTAAAAGCAATATATCAACTGACTACATTCTGCCTCTCGGTAATTGATGTTAGACGTGGTCAAAATTAGAGGTTAAGGCTGAAAAATTAGAATGATGTAAAAAATTATGAAACTAGAAGTAATTTATCAAAACTAAATACCTATTACATATTGTTCATCGGTATTTATTTGAATTCTTATTTTTTAATTTTTTTTACATTTAATATAAAATATAAAAAACTAGGATGCCGCCGGCAGCGGGGCACGGCTCAAGCTGCCGGTGGTTAGGGCTGCAGAGTGAGGAACCTCCTCACAATGCGCGCCGTGTCAAGGATCACTGCCTTTTGAAGCTGACCCTTGACCCAACCGTCTAGCGTAGTCTCTTATTACCTTTTTTTTTTAATTTTGTACGAACCGCCAAACACTGGAATTTGCTGCCGAAGTGGGTGTTCCCTGATAGATACAATCTGGGTGCCTTCAAGTCGCGAGTGAATCGGTTTCTTCTAGGCGAGCGTGCTCCACCGTAGGCCGCATCTTCGCTTTACATCAGGTGAGTTGGCGGTCAAACGCAAGCCTATATAAGTAATGAAAAAAGGCCAGTTGAAAAGTCCGACAAGTACTGTGAAAACGCTAATAAAAGTAGAAGTGATTTTTCTTTCTCAATTCAAAACGCTAATAAGAACACTAAAAAGAGTGAATTTCAAATTTTATTTTTCAATTTATTGTATAAACTATAACATTACAAAGTAGTACCAAATTTATTTTCAGTTAATTTCACATTAGTGTTCTATATAAAAATGTATTAAATTAATACGATTTACAAATTTATAAAAATAACTAAATCTAAATGTCCGTCAAAGGAGGGATGCTTTTCTTCACCGGCTCAAACTCGTTGCTGGGGTTTGAACGCACGCTCTTCGGCGCGCTAACCACTGAGCTGTCATCGCAACGGCATGTGATATTACTGAAATTACATTGCATTTAAAAATAAATCTAGACAGACATAATCATGATAAAAGCATATAAAAAGTACATAATTATGTAGGAAACATATTTAATTACTTTTGCATAAATAAAATGAACGTGAAAAATTTGAATATTAGTAAAGTTATATTCTGATCACAAAATCTTTGATTGTAATTCAGAGAACAAAAAAAAAAAATTCAGGAAAGATTTTCCTAACTCGAGACTCCGTCATTTTACGTGACTTTGTAAAATGAGACTTCTTATTCAGGACCTTCGAAGGGACAAGATCTTTTTTCTCAATCTTTACGAACTGGAAATGTGACAAAGGTGCGGTATCTTGGAACGTTGCAAGATTTCTTTATCAGAATCGGACCGTATTTTGTCATAAAGGTAGATGTTGATAAATTTTGAGATTTGCGAATGTTATTTTCGAGGACTTTTCATTTCTTTGATGTGTTTGTGTAAAGTTTTTTGTATTATTTTTCATTGAGAGAAAATTCCGGAACACGAACAAAGTTATTTCAAAATATTTCAAGGCTCAGGTCATCTTATCAACGATCAAAACTCTGTCCGTTTCTAAATATCGAAACAGTTAAACTAACTGACTAAACCTACCAGTATTGTAAAAAAAAATTATTATAAGTTTTTAAAAGCCACGAACGGGTTTTTGGCGGGAACGCGGAAAGAGTCTTGTCACCCCGTTGTATTTTTTTTCAAAACTAGTGTTTTGTCGAGTTTACGCATAAAAATGGTGGTGTTTTATTCATAAAGTGCCGAATCATAAGCGCGAGTGTGGGAAAATGATATAATGTGGTGAAACATGACTTTTCGTGTTGCTTCCAAAGCTCGATCGAAGCTTAATAGTAAAGTCGAAACTACTTTACTAAAGCATGACTGGACTTGACTGAAAATATAAATACTTGACACTGGCAAATGCTAAAAACGCGACGCCAAAACCAAAGAAAGAAAAGTCACGAACCCCGGTGTCTGTAGAGCGCATATTTGAAAATTTAAAAAAAGACATTCGAAACATAAAAATGAAACTTCATGAAAATTCTAAAACTTTTTCGAAGATTTCGAAAATTCGAGCACAAAATCCTTCTCTTTTCAGTATATTTTTAAATCTCAGTTAAATTCCACAAAAGCAATAATGCATCAACGTCATACTTCAAGGGCATTATCGGAGCCCTACGAGGTTATTTGTTAGGGACACAAAGGAAGTAAGTATTAATCTTCTATTTCTAGTGCTGAATTGAATCGCCCCCCGGAGTTTGCATCCGGATTTTCCTGCCCCGTTGTTCTTGCCCCTTGTTGGAGCAATACTGGTCGGAAAAGCGACAAACAAACTTAACAGATTTTTTTTATGTTGTATAGATTCCACCACACCTTTGACACAGGTTGACCACATCCTACCTGATGCGAAGCAACGATGCGGTCTAGGATGGAACACGCTTATCTAGAATTAACCTGTTTACTCTTGCTTAAAATCAGGCAGGTTTTGGTCAAACGAAAAACTATAATGGAATTCAGAAAAGTATTTATGTTAAAATGATTTATTCTAAAAACTACTAGTTCTAACTTATATTATATGTACAGTTACACTGTCATTTTTCTTCCTTTTCTATCTTGGCTGTCATACCAAGTCTGTTATAAAAAAAAAACAATAGTAAATAATGATATATTTGACACATCCACTATACGCACATGTTTGCCAGTGTTCACTAATTTAGCTCTCCGAACTTAGTTTCTGTGTGTCACGAAGGGCAAGAAACCAGCCCTCCCCAGAGCTTCGAAACTGCATTTCATAAGTGATTTCTTTTATTACAAGACACGGACACTGGGAGATATGAAAAATCCATAACAACTGAAAAGTGTTGGTTTACGACCAAGTTTTATGGCGAAATAAAAGGTGATTAAAGTGGGATTCTGATGGCCAGAAGGGAAAACGCTGATCCGAACATTAATAACTAACGGGAAATGTTCAGATGGAAAATATTTTTTTTTAATATCGTAGAACAACAGAGCGCCATCTAGCCCCAAACTAAGCAAAGCTTGTACTATAGGAACCAAATAACTTACAGATTTCTTTTTTTGTTTGTAAATAGGTACTTACTTATAATGTATGTATAAAGAATACCCAGACACAAAACAAACATTCATCGGCACATAAATGTTTGTCCTGGTAAGAACCCACCCACGAACCCACGCTCTACAGGTCATGAAGAAGATATTCTACCAAAACTTTTACTAGGCTGCCGAAACTTTTTAAAATAAATATTCAAAAGGATATTCATTTATCTACACTATTATAAAGAGGAAAGATTTGATTGTTTGTTTGTATTGAATAGGCTCCGAAACTACTGGACCGATTTCAAAAACTCTTTCACCGTTGGAAAGCTACACTATCCCCGGGTGACATAGGCTAATTTTTATCCCTGCATTCCCACGGGAACGGGAACTACGCGTGTGAAACCGCGAGGCTTCCACTAGTTATTTATAATTACACCAACAGCCCTGTTGGTTCATTGGTAGTGTGTCTGCTTCGAGAACTGAAGGGCGTGGGTTCGATTCCCACTCAGGACTAACATTTGTGTGACTAACATCGATGTTTGTTCTGTGTCTGGATATACTGTATGTATTATAAGTATGTATTTACAAAAAAAAAAAGTATTTATGTATTCTATCAGTTATCTGACTTCCATCACACAAGCTCTGCTTAGTTTGGGGTCAGATGGCGCTGTGTAAAAAAAAAAAAAACAATATCTAATTGGAAGAGCTTAAAATAAGCTGCTTCTCCAATATGAATCAATACTTATTTATTAGAAACTTGTATTGCGTAACAAAGGCTTTTAACCTATAGCCAGCATTAACCCCACATTTATGGCAGACAGCTAATGACCAAAGTCTAGGAAACGACCGTATAACACTACTGTATGGCAGAAGTAACGTAGGCTGTCTGCTTTACTTCATATTCTAGTATTCTGCGACACAAAGTGCTGTTTTACGAGCCTAATATCCACATTACTCTGAAGCTTAGAAGTTTTATGTGCAGTAATGTTGTTATGATACACGGATTTTTATGCGTACTAATAATAATTATTGTAAAAATATGTTTTTTTTTTTATTGTCGACAGGCTAGGTGTTTGACCACAGCTCACCTGATATTAAGTGAAGGTGTGGTCGAAGATGGTAAACACACCTAGCCTGGAATGGAACTGGCTCTTAAGGCGGTTCGATTTCCACACAAATATTTTTTTGCCATTTATGCACAAATGGAGAATAATTTTACAGTGAAATCACAGCTACTGGCATTTATTTTAGTGTTTATTTGCGGTAAAACACAATTTCTGGAATGAAACAGTAGATTATTAGTATAATATACTGTTTTATTAAAAAATCATAAATTCATAAATCATTCATAAATTTGATTGTATGGTAATAATCTACTGTATTATTCAAGCAACTGTGATTTACCGCAAATAAAGACCACCATAAATGCCAGTAGCTGTGATTTCACTGTAAAATTATGCTCCATTTGTCCATAAATGGCAAAAACTTATTTGTATGTAAATCGAAGTGAGGCTGCCGGAACACACCGTTAGATGCTTGGCGGCAGATTTTCAACTTGAGGGTGGTAGCTAGCCAGCCGAGTACTAGAACGTACCCTACCACCATGCTGTGGTTTCCTCACGATGTTTTATAAGTACAACGAATAAGGGTTTTTTTAAATCTAATTTTTACTAATTGATTGATCTCCATAGCAGAAGGTCGTCTAGGTAGGTACCAGCGCAGTACCAGTTATTCTGCCGCCAAGCAGTAGTGTGTAAACATTACTGTGTTCCGGTTTGAAGGGTACTGCAGCTAGCGAAATTACTGGGATGTTGAGACTAACCATCGAAAGTCTCAAAGTAATGAGCGCCAAAGCTGCGATGCCCTGGACTTCGTTTTATTACTCAGTTCTGTGTATCGCTGCAATGGTCATGGACAGGCGTTATCTCTTACCATCAGGAGAGCGTCTCGTTCGTCTCATTATTTTTCACATTAAAAAAACCGTATTCACGATTGCAACCAGTGGTAAAAAAAGGAAGGACTGCAATATCAGATTGTTCTAAGTAAGTGGTGTCTAAATTTTAATCTGATCAACTTTTTAAGTAAATATTGTTACGAGGTCTGATACAAACTTCCACTAATCTGTGATTCTTTTACACAATTCGTATAAAGCAGTCAGTACACCAGTCGCTTTTACCGTATTTCATTTCGACTGTGTCTCTCTACAAATAACATGAACCCAATGGGGATATCGATCATGCATCATCCATTAACGTGTTTTCTCGTCTGCTGATTTATTACAATGCACAAGATATCTGCAATGTCACTATTTGAGTCTTTTGTCTCTGTTTGGCTCCAAAGGAGAAAATAAGATGAAGTTAATATAAGCTGCTATAAGATTTACTATATCTCTATTTGTTTGGAAAAGTATGAAAAAGACAAGTTAAGTGATTAGGAAACGTCTAGGATGTTGTTGATAGAATCTAAGTATAGTGTCTTAACATACTATAGGACACTATCATATCTTAAGGTATGAGTGTTATAAGACCGCAGGAACGCGCTGGATGTGAGACACTTCCAACTTCAAAAACATAACAATCCGCTTCTTCGTATGTGTGTGAAATATAATGATTTATGTAGTGTTTGTGATGAACTTGAAATTTTTTATCTGTCTTTTCAAATCCAAAACCAGACTTAATGACATCTTTTCCAAATTTTGTTGTCATATTAGTCAGAATTGTTGCTGCTAGTTTGATGTGATAAGCAAGCTATCTCATTAATGATGTGTGCAATGTTTGGGTTAACAAATTTGTAGTGTATTCTTTGTTGTTGTTATGTTTTATTTTTAAATTTAGATTTGCTAATTGTTATTGTACCAAATTTAAATAAAATAAAATAACAACTTTTCGTGTTTCTTCCAAAAATTACATCAAAGCTAGTCTGTTGTAAAGTCACCACTACTTTACTAGGGTATGACCGGACTTTGGCCGTTGAAACATTGATATCAGAAAATTTGTTGATACCATAAAAAGCAAGAAATAAACTAGACATAAAAGAAAGATATCATTAGCACTGTGTCAAAAACATAATTGAAGAAAATGCTGCATCTGTGTACAAACCAACTAATTCTTGGTCGTCAATCAATTAGGGGGTTTAGTTTTTGCTATAGTTAGCGGGTGGCTGTTGCGTTAGCAAAGATTGTGAGATTTGCTCAGTTATACAGTTTTTGCTTTGCTTTTAACATCTCTTTTTTTTTAAATTTACTGCCATCCATTAATTATCAGTAGGTATTATTTCAGTGCCCATAGCCCAGAGAATCAGCAAGTTGAAGTGGCAGTGGGCAGGGCATATAGCATGCAGAACGAGCCGATGGGACTGCAAAGTTCTGGAGGCCACGAACTGGCAAGCGCAGCCTAGGACGTCCGCCCACAAAGTGGACAGACGACCTAACAAAGACTGCAGCAACGCGCTGGATGCGAGCTGCTTCCATCCGGTCTTTCTTCATCAGTGGACGTCCTACGTCTGAAATAATGATGATGATTATTTCAGTGAAAGTCTTTCACCCATTATTCACTTTTATCTTCTGGATATGACCCACTGCCTTAGACACTCACTGATCCTGTTCTCGAACTCTATTATGTACATTTACCTATTTGCGATCTCTATTGCTGCTGACTAGCTGGCTGCCATTTTGATCTATGATGGAGCACGCTTGCTTAAAAGAAACCGATTTACTCGCGATTTGAATAGACTCAAATTCTATCGGGGAACAGTTACTTATATTGTAAATTTAATTGTTTAGCGGTTCAGAATTGTGATGAAAGTAAAATTGGACCGTTTTGTTTGAGTTTTGGAATATAAACCTTACAACCGTGCCCCTTTTCTGGTTAATATAATAGAATATAAAATGGTATTGGAAACTCCAAAGTTACTCGTTACATTTCTATAGCTAAAAATAACATTACAAATGTCAAAATAATAAAAATGACAATAAAATATAATATGTCAGTCAAAACATAAAATTACTTATCGTCGTCCAATATTGGGATGGGCAGGGCGAAATTAGATTTTAATATTAAACATTATTAAAAATTGCACTATCCCTTATATATTCCCTATTAAACTTATTATTATATACCTTAAATTGCATTTTTTTTTAATAATTACTAGCTAATAAATAGATGATCAGAACTTTGTATAACAAGACGTGAAAAAAAACAAAGTTGTCAGACTGGAATCAGATAGAGTGACGGCATAGAAACATCGGTAGGCAATATTGACAGACATACTCTCCTTATTTTGCTTATTCTATGTTATTATTAGCAAGTTCGGAACTTTCCCTCGTTCGCCCCTCATATTTGTTCAGCCTAATTTCTCAGCCATAAGAAAAATATTCTTATGTAACTTCTGTTGAAGGAGAAGTAAGAAGCTTAATGATTTAATTCAGGCCTGTTGTTTTTAACTCGAAAACAAGACAGAATGCGGCGGAGACAAAATTAAAAACGACATTCAAAGTATAGAAATTAAGTTTTGATTAACATATACACAAAAGTGTATGTACCCACATGTTGAACTATGTGTGACATGTGCTTATAACATATCTAAAATAATGCGAAATTATTTATTTAAGTTAATCTATATATCTCTCGCTAATTAAAATAAAATAAATAAAAACACTCCTTTCGGAAAACAGCGCCATCTTGCGGAATAAGTTGCTTAACGGGACCTATAGTTATACTATTTTTTAGATAGCTTTTGTTTTCTATCGTATTTTTCTTTTCTTAGTTGCCTTGAAGAGATCACTGTTAGCGATAAGGCCGCCACTTGTGGTATAAGGTTTTTTTGTTCTCTGTACTCTTTTCTATTTATGGTGTGCACAATAAAGAGTTATATCTATCTTTTTTTTTCTGTAAAAGTAATGAGACGAACGATACGCTCTCCTGATGGTAAGACATAGCGCATGCCCATGACCAGTGCAGCGATACACAAAACTATGAGTAAAGATGTGTTCACGTCAATATTATATAGATATTTAGGTAGAGAACAAGCTAACCAAATAACAACAAGGCTTTAAAAAAATGTAAAAGGAAAACCTATTTCTCTAACTTTTGGTAACCATCCGAATTATGTGTTTTCAAAAAACATCGTCAAACGAGATTGCGGACACAAATAAACAAATTCACATCAAACGCGGCACCCAAATAAACACATCACTCAGTACTCACGTCCGACGTACGGCATGGCAATGAATAAACAACACACTCGCAGACAATTTGCCGTCAAACCGACCAATTATTCGCATAATCCTGGGGCTCTTTAAAAGCAATTAATATTCCATTGATCCCCTCCCTGGTCACCTGCGGCGGTATGTACTAAGAAGAAAGAAGATAGATGGAGCACAGTTTTGCTGGAACTCGCAATTCGGCATTGGTTATCACAGAGACAAAGATGCCAGCTAACAAATGACTTCTTTGTGATAAACTCTTGGCCTATTAACAGTAGGCTCTTTGTTTTGTAATAAGACATCGTTACCCGTAACCTTTTTATTTTTTTTAATACCTTTATTAAGTGATTGTACCACATTCCAATCTGCCACCAAGCACCTAACGGTGTGTTCCAGCTGTCTCACTTGAGAGACAGTTCCTTTTCAGGCTAGGTGTGCTTTACCATCTTTGACCACATTTAACATCAGGGGAGCTGTGAACAAACACCTAGCTTGTCAACCATAAAAACACTATGCAATTATTTCTTTTATATTGTATTAAATTTAAGTATTTAGTAAATAATAAAGTTTATCTAATTTAATACTAGTTGCTTAAATATGACAAAATTGCGTTTTGCCGCAAAAAAGAGCTTATACAAAATTTGTTAATGGAAAGATATAGATCGATTTTTGTCAGTGATCATTTACAATAAAATAATAATTTTTAAATTTTTAACGTGTTTCTTAATGTATTTTATAATATTATATCTTATGATATATAAGTGTAGATTAAAAATTGACCCGAAAGACTGCCCCAGGTTTTTAGATTTCCTTTTCTTCTTGGTGAATTTTTTAGTTGGCTTTCTTAGTGTGTAAACATTACTGTGTTCCGGTTTGAAGGGTACTGCAGCTAGCGAAATTACTGGGCTGTTGAGACTAACTCTATCAAAAGTCTCAAAGTAATGAGCGCCGTGATGCCCTAGACTTTGTTTAGTTACTTAAAGTTCTGTGTATCGCTGCAATGGTCATGTACAGGCGTTATCTCTTACCATCAGGAGAGCGACTCGTTCGTCTCATTACTTTTTACATTAAAAAAAAAAAAAAAATTCTCCACTAGCGACGCCATCAACTGAACAAATTTAATAAGATAGTGGGACTGTACCTACACTTCAAACAATAAAATTTCGAGTTAAATAATTTCACTTTGTATAGCCCGTGCAAAGTCATCTAATTATGCCTATATAGGTACGTAAAATATCTGTATAGGAAAAGGATTCATCTCTGTCACTTCTAAAAGATCCAATATTTTCTGTGCTCTGTGTCCCGTTGTGATGTTTGGGGTGTGAAACACCTGAGTGTGTAATTGTGTCCGCCTACCATCACTCATCTGTCCGCAATGATGGGATCGAATCATGACATGCGAGGGTGGGTTTTTAATTTAGTGATTTTGAGTTGATGGATTCATATCCTTGGAAATTGAATTTTATGGGATTGTGATGTTTTCCGTTTTGCCTGGTTCGTGTTTTTCTTTACTTTTCGTGTCATTTGATTTGTTTTGCATTCTTATTTATTTGACAAGCTAGGTGTTTGACCACAGCTCACCTGGTATTAAGTGACAGTGTGATCGAAGATAGTAAAGCACACCTAGCTGGCTCTCTAGTGAGGCAGCCGGAACACACCGACAGGTGCTTGAGCTAGTCAACGGAGTACTAGAAAATACGCTACCACCATGCTATGATTTCCTCACATTGTTTACCTTCACCGGCTGGCAATAGCTCAAACTCATTGTTGGTTTGAACCCACACCCTTCGCGACCGTGCTTACCACTGAACTATCATCGCTATAAATCTAATTACTCTAGCCTAAAACCCTATCCTAGCCTAAAAACGCCCAAATTATATTCATAGGAAATATAGAGTCCTATTCATGGGCTGTATGCATCATTTTTTATGAAGTGGTATACACAAGTCAGATATATTAAACCGTATGGTAAACAATATTATTAAAGTTGATAAATCTGGCCATCTGGCCACGTGTGACATCTGATACCACTGTTCCGGGTGTTTACCAGGGGACCACGTTATCTACTACTGTATTGTTCATATCAATTGATTCTGTGTGGGGTACTTTCATATTTTTTATGTACTCGTAGATATAGCTTGCCTGTTAAGCCACACAATCGTTGACATATTCAGAATGTAGTATTAGGGATGATAAAATGATATTAGGTCGCTCTATGAATAATCTATGCATGAATAGTCATGCCCAGTGGATTATGTATACGTCTTTAAATTTGCTTCCGCCGTGTCAGCGCCTATGTTAACGATTACTTCATAGTTTGTATGTTGTACTAGATTAATAAGTAGTAGCAGCTCCCTCTGCCATAGATTACTTAGCAGTTTGTATAAGAGTACTTAATGTAAGCATTCCTTATGTTTTGGAGGCAGACGGTGCCAAGCCTGTGACGTGATTAGACGTTTTTTAAAAAGAACAAGTTGTTAATTTTTTACCTCTCTTCTGTCATAGCGAAGCAATTTAGAAAACTGATTATAAAATCAATGGATACACTAGTACTTGTCTACATCAAATTTTAATTACACTATGTGATAGCTTAAGGATCAAAGAAATTGTTACGTTGAGTGAGGACTTGAAACAGGAATCAAAACAACTTTTTAGTGTTTAAAAGTATACGTATTTACGTACACACAGCCATTCCTCGATTTTTTGTAATACATAGACATTTGATCTTCTTGCCTAATGTTAAGATACTTGCTTAGAACACATCGATCCATACGTGACTTGAAGGCACCTGACGGTAAAGCTTGATGAACTTCAGTCACCGTATTCTATAGCATACGATAATGTTTCTGTTTACATTACTCATGTTTATCTAGTGTAATAGTTGACTGCTGATTCTTAATAAAAAAATATAGCAGAACGTTCTATTTTCTGCATTCTCTAATTTTTATCGTACTCTAATGAGGTTACAAATGGGTAGTTGCAAGCACCTGTATATAAAGTTTTGTGTAAATTGTGTCGTAGATTCTGGAATAACCCCGCATATTTAATTGACCTTAGAAAAGGAGAAGGTTCTATTTTTTGTATGTTACCTCTTAACTCCGTCATTAAATAAGCCAATTTGAAAACTATTTTGATAGAATTTAATTTGTGATTCATCTTATGGAAATTTCAGTGAAATCGGTTTAGTAGTTTGATTTTTAAACCAATATAACTGGTAAAAATATGTCACCTAAGTAAATGAAATATCGTATTTTGTTGCCTGTGTGGTGTGTGCGAGCGCAGCATAGGACGTCTACCTACAAGGTAGACAGACGACCTAACAAAGACCGCAGGAACGCGCTGGATGTAAGCCGCTTCCAACCGGTCTTTATGGAAGTCAATGTCTTTATGCCTATGTCCAGCAGTAGACGTCGTACGGCTGAGATGACGATGATGTGGTACCAAATTTTCACTGAACTACTTCATCATCAGATGATGATAAAACCGGAAGGTAAGCACCGAAATGCAGTAATAAAACGTCATAACCTATTCTTGTTTGGGCTTAGTGAAATGAAGCCGGTTCTGTTTTGAGAAATTTTTCGAAACAAAAAACACTATTTCGTGAGTAACGTACGCATGTGAAGGCCTTCTGGGATCATTGCATTTCGCGGAACGAGGGGTGCCACCGAAGGAACTCTAACTCAATAAAGCACCCTCGGAGATTTATTAATCAATCTCCTAAACGCGTTTTAACTAGACAAATTGAAAAATTATGTGTCGACGCACCCCTAGCGATAGTTCAGGCTTGTTTTGATAACTTTGATAACCAAACTATTAATAGTTTTAGTTGTGATGCTAACTAATTCTTAGTGATAGTTTAAATAAGAAATTAGTCTCATATTAAAAAATCTTGGATTGATTCCTTTTGTATTGGAGTTTTGATTTGTGCCTGACAATATATTTTTTGCTGCTTAATTTTCGCTATTTCACATTCTTCGTTTTTTTTTAAATAATGGCTATAAAGCAGCACAAAGTAATCATTAGGTAAGGTCGTTTGTAAAACGTTTTTATTAAAATGATGAGCATTGCCATGTTTTTTTTTTTTAAATCCTAATAATACTAATGCTCCGCTCACGAAGGTAAATTGGCTGTCGTTGGTGAATGATGTTATATACACCCTGTTTATTAGTCCACGTAAAATTTTCAACTTGTTTGGTGAGCAAATCAAGACAACACGAAATTGATTACGTGATTTTTTTTTCATGACTATGACGTCACCAGCGATACGTAATGATCTACAGAATAAATACGTACAAGTAAGTATTTTTTTTGTCATGTCATTTTATTATATTGCCAATATTTTTTTGTATTGACACATTTTTATATTGACAATTGTTTTTTATACTGACACGTTTGTTTATTGACATACCTTATTTTGACATTTTTGTTTTTTATTCATTGACATGTAAACAATAAGTGTTTTAAAACTCATTTAATGGCATACGTATTTGAAATATTAAATTGACGGAATTGACGGGATTGACTTGTAACATTGGTGTTATCAATAAAATATTTGTGTTTGACGCTGGTTGCTTAGGCGTTTTGGACATACCTAGTACTTCGTTTGGAAGTTATCTTTTAAGTGAATAGAATTTGTTAGTGGTAACACAGGAGACAAACTCTTATTTGTGTACCTAGCTCCAGCTTTAAAACGGTCCTGACGTCGCCACAAGTGGCGTCCGCTTGTGGACACAGCTCTCGTTCACTGGACACTGTTGTTTGAGCTCAGACCGTGTTGAGGATGACAACACGTGGTATCATGTGTCGCACAGCTGAACTACGGTATCCAATACACGCATCAAAAAGTTTAAAAGTAGGGGCTCATGATAGATGTTTTAATTAAACGAGACCGACATACAAACCCTTTATATTCGGATCTTTCATTAAACAAGCTAACCTGCTGTTTAAAACCTAATATTACAGGGCTCATTGTGTAGCTTGGCAAAGTGTTTAATTAACAATCACTGATGTAAAGCAATGGACGATTCGGCCGTTCATTGGATGGGTGACCGTAAGTGGCATTTCTTTCTGGGTGTTACAGTAGATCGGATGACACTGAATTAGTTTACGGTTGTTTGTTTTATAATACTACAAAGTTTTTAAAATTTGAGTTAACTTAGCAGGTCAAAAACAAACACGAGTTCTCGCACGCAGCTGAGTTCTGCAGTTCCTAATGCTTTTTAGGAATAGTTTTGACGTTTTTGTCATAAAAATATCAATTGACAAAATGATCTGATAACTTCCCATAGCAGATCATTTTGCGGCAGATTAAAAACAAACGTGAATTCTTCTCGCATGCAGCTGAGTTCTACAGTTCCTGATACTTTTATGTAAAAACAACCGTCAAATTCATGTAATGTTTAGACTAGTGTATTTCGCCCCAGACCCTGGAGTTTACCCCCTCAGTTCCTTCGCGGGTGTTTAATTTGCGACAATGTTAATTTATCAGAGTTTGTCTTGTTGATTACTTTCCTCCAATTATAAGTTGAACATGTGGAGATGACGGCCGATGGTAACGGTGATGGTTGGGTGACGGGACGGTATATAGATGGTTAAGTTGCTGGTAGGTAGTTACACAATATGGATTTGGTAACTAAGATAGACATAGTAACAAAAAAAAAACATAGTATCCGTTTAATACGTTATTATTTTCACTCTATCCTTCAGTAGCTATGGTAGTGCAGTTGTTAGCGCGGCCGGTTTATACGACGTAGGCATCTGTATCTGTATCTGTATCTGTATCTGTATCTGTATCTGTATCTGTATTCATATTTGTCAACAAAAAAATTAAACGTATAAAATCAGTACGAAACAGCAATTACATACTTTAACCGCTCAGCAACCACTATGATTCTCACATTAAACTTTTCCTGTGTAGTAACAACACTCAAAAATGTAACCATAGAGTAGTATGCACGTAATCTGTGCTGTAAGCTAGTAGGCCGTTAAAATGACGAATACGTCTCGTCAACCCGCGTACGCCGCTGGGTCACGCACGCGCTTTTTACGCCGCGATTGACGCAAACAAAAGCACCTGTTTGCCTAACGACCGGTAATCATTACATTTTTTATTTCATTCTTCAACGTTTTGTTTGGATTTTTCGTTTATGTTATAAGGATATGGTGAACACAACGCTGGCCTTTATTTTGCTCAGCGTTTGAGTATTGCCATACAACGCGGCCATGGGGCCAGCGTTTTGGGAACTATTCCAATTGATAGCGGCCTTTTAGATTAGTTACAGTTTTAAATGTTGCTTGTCTTATTTACTTATATAATGTATGTTATATAATGATTATAGTACTTATAATACGTTTAAAATTGAAAACTTGAAAAAAAAAATGTGACAAAATAATTCGACGCGCGATTATTTTGAAGAGGCACTTATACTTAATTATTTTACAAGTAAAACTAATAGGGTATGGTTATATAAAGATTATATAAATTTATGTTTTTAATTTATAGGTTATATGAAGTTTATATAAATATTAAGATGAATTATTTTAGCATTCGAAGGGATTACCGTGTGTATGACGTGTTGCGTTGAACCGTACAATACGACTAGAACCCGTACAGTGTAGGCTTAAGGAGACCCTTTAAATACTTAGGTAAATAGGTACGATAAGTCGCGGTATGCACCCAAACTAGTTATAGATTACCTTACTTCGCCCTATATTGCGTATAGTTTAAGTTTTTCAAAAGTTCAAAATTTTAAGTTTTGATGGGCATGAACCCCAGCGTCTGTGAAGCTGAAATTAAAAAAAAAACTAATTCGTTGTACTTTCTGCGTAACTGAGTGATAAACATAAGTGTGTATTGATAATAAACATTTTTTTTTTTTATGTAAAAAGTAATGAGACGAACGAGACGCTCTCCTGATGGTAAGAGATAACGCCTGTCCATGACCATCGCAGCGATAGACAGAGCTTTAAGTAACAAAACAAAGTCCAGGCTATTACTGCTTTGGCGCTCATTACTTTGAGACTTTTGATAGAGTAAGTCTCAATAGCCCAGTAATTTCGCTAGCTGCAGTACCCTTCAAACCGGATCACAGTAATGCTTACACACTACTGCTTAACGGCAGAATAACTGGTACTGCGGTGGTACATACCTAGACGACCTCCTGCTAAGGAGATCTACCACCAAGTAAATATGTCGAATTAATATGTCGAATGTGTCAAGTTTGTAAAGCTTTAAAGCTAAATGACTAACTACAGCTTGGCCGATGGTTATAATGATTGTCAAAAAAGGTTAAACATATATTATTATCAGCTTATCCACACAAATTTCGTCCGTTTTTACCCATTTTTCCCGTCACTAGTTCCATAATCGCGCGCACATGACACGCGCGCCGGCTGCACCGCTACATCACTAGCGCTCGACGTGTGACAGTGTGGAACTATAGTTAATATACCGCGGACTACAAAATACCTAACTACCCGTAGGGGTTGGTATCAAACATATTCTACCCTTAGTCTAAAAAGCTATAATAGGATTTCAGGTGACCAGAATGCTGGCATCTACTTTGGTCAAAGGCTTAGCATTGCCATTAAGCGTGGCAAGGCTGCCAGTACGCTGGTCACACTTTTTTCTGCTCTTATGGATTTTTACATTAGATTGTTCTTATAAATTTGTAAATAGTGTAGGTAGCATTTGTTTTAAGCTATTATTAGTATGCTATTGTAATCACATTTGAAATAAATTTATACGTTTTGTGAAGTGCACTGAGCAGTTATTATAGGCTTTTATACATTAAGTACCGAATTACGTGCGTTAGAAATATAATTGAGACTGTAAAAAAACATGACTGCGAGTTTTTTTCAAAAGACCATCAAATTCGCCACTACTTTACTAGGGCATCTCTTGACACTGGCTAATGCATAATGTGCTACACCAAATAGGTATAAAACAGAAGAAAAGTATTGAAAAATAAGAAAGTAAATAAAAACTGGTTTTTTAATTGCAATTGTATCGCCAGTCCGAACCGAGTTAGTTTAGTATAATATCTGACCAAGAATGCGACCGTACCCAATATTAGAACATCTAAGATCCTGGAACTCTTTCACACCTTATTCAAATATTCTCTGTTTTATGAATCCTACAATCACAGCGCAGGTGTTTGGAGATATTTCCGATTTGTCTACAAACACACGATGCATTGAGACGAGTCCTTGCGGCGTAATGACGAGTGTCGTCACCCGCCGCATTTATTAGTGCAGCTGGGGATTAAAGCCTCTAGAAGTGACTCAAAGCTTAGAAGCTACATGATTCTACATGTTTGGGGCCAAACATATAACACCCTTATATTATTATCAAAAACGTTAATAAATTTGTCACTCTGTCTGTTTGTCAGACCACCACGCTGGTTAAGTGCGTATTGACAAAATTCAAACATTTACTTCAAAAAACATGTGTTACAATTTTCATTACGAGAATGTGTTTGGTACAAAGTGTGATCTCCTAGTTTTAACCATTACGGCATTCAAAATTTATTAGTTAGATATAGATACATATTAACTAATAAATTTTGTGTTTTTTTGTGTTTTTTTAGTTTTGTGTGTCAACAAATTTAAAATTGTTACTTTGTTTTGTTTTTTTTTGTCGCTCTGGGCTCAACAGACGTTTTCTCTTACAAACAGTAGTGCATTTAATTCGACTCATTATAATAACACAATCAAAATCAAAATGTATTTATTTGATAAGTACAGGTGTTAATATGTTGGTACATAAATAAAACGTCGCTTAGACCATACCTACTTAACCCAGAATTGGGTGTGCAAAAATTATATAAAATAGTTATAGAATGTCAAATTGGATAAAATAATAATGTCAAGTTTATATTAATTAAACATGTCATGAGGTCTATTACAAAATGTTAATCAGTGCAATTTATTTAAATTTTTATACTTAATATAATTATATTTTTTGACTTATCATCAATAAATTCTTTTATAGGGTAATATGTCTTTTCGATTAAGAATGATTTAAGTTTCCTTTTGAATATAAATAAAGAGCTGGCTTCCTTTTTTGATGGTGGCAATTTAAAAAACAAATGAAAACATACAGGTTCCTCACGTTGCTCTCCTTCATCATTAGAAGCATAATGCAGTCATACATACATAACTTATAAAAGACAGAAGGTGCTTGGGGTGTGACTTGAACGGCAACTCCAAATTGGCAACCACACGACCTCCTAAGCCGTCTTAGTTTAAAAAGGCTTAAATTCTTTACATCCAGCAACCCTTCTAGTATCTGAAAGTCTCGAATACCATGAGGCACCTAGACAAATTCACCCTCCGCATTGTAGCTTTGATCTCAAGCGTTGTTTTGGTTCCGCTGGCTAGGGTGAGGATATCGATGCAGGGTCCAATTTGAGACCACCGTACTTTGTACAACAGTAAGGGTTCTTGCGAAGTAAATATTATAACACTAGCTGCGTCCCGCAGTGTTACCTGCTACATGTTTTCGGGATAAAAAGTAGCATATGTGTTAATAAAGTGTCTCAGTTACCGCCATACGAAATTTCATCAAAATCCTTTGAGTAGTTTCTGCGTGAAAGAGTAACAAACATCCATCCATCCATATATCCAAACTTTCACATTTATAATATTAATGGACTTGCGTTTGAGCGCCATCTCGCCTGTTGTTAAGCGAAGATGCAGTCTGTGGTGGAGCACGCTTGCCTTGAAGAAACCGATTCACTTGCGACTTAAAGGCACCCAGATTGTATCTATCATGGAACACCCACTCGGGTAACAAATTCCATTGTTTAGCAGTTCGTACGATTAAAGTAGAAGCAAATCGTTTAGTTCGAGTTTATGGAATATGTACCATGAAGTGGTGGCACTTTTTTAATGTAATTGGAATTAAATGTACGATATTCTCTCTTCAAATCTCTTGAAATTGTAAATTTATATTATGTTATCTGTTGAACAGAGAAATGTAATCCACCCTTACTATCTTTATGTAGTGTCTAAACGATCCCTTGATTGAAATGTGCGTTTTGGCGGTTGTTGATTAAAGAGAAGGGAACACCTGTGTATTTGTACCATTGCATTTCTATTCATGTTTCATATTAATTGCACGAACAGTTTGTAGCGATGATAGCTCAGTGGTTAGCGCGGTAGGTTCGCATGCCGAAGGGCGTGGGTTCAAACCCCAACAATGAGCTTGAGCTGCCGGTGAAGGAAAAACATCGTGGGGAAACCAAAGCATGGTGGTAGGGTACTTTAGTACTCGGCTGGCTAGCTACCACCCTCAAGTTGAAAATCTGCCGCCAAGCATCTAACGGTGTGTTCCGGCAGCCTCACTTAAGAGCCAGTTGCATTCCAGGCTAGGTGTGCTTTACCATCTTCGGCCACACCTTCACTTGACATCAGGTGAGCTGTGGTCAAACACCTAGCCTGTCAAACATAAAAAAAAAACATTATAAAAAAATATCTAAATCAGTTTCGATGTTTTCAAGTTATGCGCTTACCAGCGAACATTATTTTATTCTTATGTATATAATGATACTAGCGGACGCCTTGCGGTGTCACCCGTGTAGTTTCCGTTTACGTGAAAATACAGGAATAAAACGTTTGAAAGAATTTTTGAAATCGGTTCAGTAGTTTCGGAGCCTATTCAATACAAACAAACATTCAAATCTTTCCTCTTTATAATAGTATAGATAGATATAGACATAGAATAGAAATAATAAATGCAATATGTCCATAAATCTAGTGGCAGCTGAAATTTTTTGTATTAATAACTTAGATACTATGGAAACTGATGTGGTTTTTAAATTTTTGTAAAAGATATTTCGACTGCAACTTCGGCCACAAGCGGTAGCCTTCTTTAAGGCGTCAAAGCACAGTACAACACGCATGCGTTTAGCACTATGAGCCTATTCAATACAAACAAACAATCAAATCTTTCCTCTTTATAATAGTATAGACAACATATTTTTTTTGTAAATTAATTAGGTATAGATTTCAAATGTATTTTTTATTATTTTAATTTTGATCTAACAAATCTTTTAGCTGAAATAAACATTAATATTAATTAAACTATTGTCACCAAGATCGCAGCTTGATTTTCAAGCACGCAGTGGAAGGTGCATCCCGACGGAGAGCGAGTACTCGGTTTAGAACACGAACACTGGGAACTCTAAAGATCTTTACATTTAACGAGACAAGGTATCTAAATAATAAGCCATCATTTTTGAGTACTGGCTTTGAGGTTTTAAGGATTAAGCAGCCATGAATTCAACTTAAAGAACCTCTTAAAAATCACTAACTACTTATATCACATCTTAAAATCACCGCCGCGTGAAATATACGGGAAAAGTACGTATCATCATGCCCCTAAACAAGCACTGACTTTGGCTTATAGATATCTGTAGAGCAAACATTTTTAGACAATATATAAGTACTATTATGCTAATGATTAATTTTCCACAAAAATACAATACAAGTGAGTAGGAATATGGTTTTGCGCGGAACGATCCACGTTTCAGTGCCAAGAATAAAGAATTCAAAACACAATTAGAGCAAATAACATGTTAAACTTCAACCAACAGTATTGGCGGCGTATTGCCAAAATTTAGAACATAAAAAGTTGTTCGGTAATCCATCGTTATTTATGTTTTGCTAAACATAATGATAAGGACATATTTATTTTTATATTAGATGCGCCCCGCGGTGTTACCCGCTACATGTCTTCGGGATAAAATGTAGCCCATGCGTTAATCCAGAGTCTCAGCTACCTCCATACCAAATTTCATCCCAATCCGTTCAGTGATTTTTGCGTGAAAGAGTAACAAACATCCATCCAAACTTTCACATTTCTAATATTAGTGGGATAGCATACATATATTGTTTTATTTTTATAAATAAATATCGTAGGGCATTACACACAGCGCCATCTGACCTCAATCTAAGCAAAGCTTGGTCTTTGGGAGTCAGATAACTGAAAAAAAACTTAAATACTTTTATTTTTTGTAAATACATACTTACTTTTATGAATACGTATTACGTATAACAGTTTATCACTTTTTGCCACAGGTCAGTTCACAGCTTAGACATACGCCTAAGCTAATTGCTTTCGAGCATCAATATAGCTAACTGCCTGATTCGTTTTGCTTTATCATAATTTATTTTATTCACTTTTAAAACTTGCATAAATAACTTGTAAGTATATTCATTATTTTTGTAACATGTATTTGTTTTAATATGACAGTATATCACCTTTGACTTATTTATAATTTTGTAACCAATTTACTATTTTCGTTTAAATAAACTTTAATCAATATCGTTTATTGAGATAAAAACTACTATTGCAAAAATTAAACTATATACAAAATGTATACAAAAAACTTAGTCTAAAAATCCGTCAGAGGAGGAGTATGTGGCCAGAATGCTGGCAGCATTGCCACGCTGGATGGCAATGCTTAGCTTTTGACCAAAGTAGATACAAGCATTCTGGTCACCTGAAGCCTCCTCTAAACGTTTGGCCAGGTCCCGATACAGTTTGAGAGCGGCCAGCCCCCACGGACCTAAAGTTTAATCATATTGACATAATTATATTTAATTATATTACATAATATACAAAATTAAAATCACATAAATACAAATAAATACTTGTGTAAAAAGAATAATTATGTATACAAATAAGTGACTAATAAGAATAAAGACTTGTATAATATTTGCATTAAACTAAGAAACCTAAATTGCTCGTGACGATTATTCTCCCTAAATGATTACGTACTTACTTATAAGATGTCTACAGAGTAGGAAATCTCTAGGCCGTACCGTGATGATCACGGCCATTCCCCTACCATGACAACCCCATAATGATGATGCGGCATCACGCATTGGTGATCACTACGCGTCACTGGGCTTGAGATCTACGATAGTGGTTGGTTTTTGCCTCCTATTTTTCGTATTTCTACGTAATAAGTGGTTTTGAAGGATAGTATAGAGATACAAACTCGCTATAAGTAATCTAACACAATTTGGAGATACATCTAGTGATATTTCCGTGCTTGCTACTTTTTTTTAATCGACTACAGTAAAACCACAAGGAAGGGTTATGCTTTTTTTTTTAAATTAATTTGCCCCATCGGGCAGGCTAAAGCTGTAAAGCCATAATGCTATTTTTTTTTTGTTTTTTCGAGTGTTTATTTATAGAAATAGTGGCGTTTAGTTCATAAAGTATCGAATTACAAGCGTGAGTATGGGAAAGTGATATGATGTGGTGAAACATGACGTTTCGTATTACTTCTAAACTCCATCAAAGCTTATAGTAAAGTCGCCACTACTTCACTGAAGCATGACTGGATTCGACTGACACGGACTGGACTTTGATTACTTTTTAACTTATGAAACTTTACAATATCAACACACTTGACACTGGCAAATGCTCAATATGCGACGCCAATACCAAAGAAGTAAAAAAATAAATAAGTAAAACAAAAATATCACGTCAGTTTATATAGTACAAGGGTTATGTTTTAGCAGTCTATGTATCTGTGTTATGCATATTAAGGTGGTTTTGCCTACACAACATTTACTCTTTTAAAAAATAAATAAAGATTTTTTTTTTTTATTTGTATGTATGTTTGTGTGCATGTGTTCTATAGCGTCGAAACCACTTGTCCGCGTTTGATGAATGATGTGATGTGTTCATTGCTTCGTTATGATGCTTTAGGTGACATAGGCTATATACTTTTTCTTTTAACTATAGTAATTTTATATGTTTCCTTTAGTTATAGTTTTTTTTTTTTACTTTTTTGATTAACATTATAGAAACAGAATTAATTTCGTGTGATCCAGAGAAAAAAAATCAATTTTTTTTTTTTTTTTTATTTCAAATATTTAAATTTTTTACCTTATTGTTCGTACATAAGATTTATTTCGTCATTACAGAAATTCTTAAAAAGTTTTTTTAAAGTAAAGGTCGTACCTACTTGCTTAATCTCACACGGATTGAATTAAATCACTAACTTCTATAAATAAATAAACAATTCATATATTTTATTCCAACAATACTTTAAGTAAATATTTGTAAGCACAAAATATTGTAACTGCGCATTAAATTTATCTCGATTTAATAAACAGAAACCAAATTTTATTCATTTCGCAAGTCGCTTCTGGCAATGCGTAAATTGGACGAGGAATCAAATAAAAAAAATCTCAGCCACCGCTCCTCGAGGGAGAACGTTAGTGTGTTATAGGCAGATACGTACATACGGATACTAGCGACCAGCCCCAGCTTTGCACGGGTGCAATGTAGATACTAATGTGGTGTTAATGATTAATAATATTATTGTTATGATTAGACTATGCTACAGGATATCTTTATATACGATTACAATTTTTGCCCATAATTTTTTATAATATTTAAAAGATAAAAATGAACAGAAACGCGCTGGATGCGGGCCGCTTCCAACCGGTCTTTGTGGAAGTCAGTTGGGGAGGCCTTTGTCCAGCAGTGAACGTCCTACGGCTGAAATGATGATGATGATGATGATGATGAAAAATGGTTACTGTGGATTATCGTTAGGAGATAAACATTATAAATATAATCATATTTTTTATAGATCTTTTTAAGTTATACAATTCCGTAGTAGGTACATTATTTTGATCTATCTCGTAAGGTTTAGCCAGCGTTTGTAATGTGAGCGCACAAAAACGTGTTTTTACGACATCACATAACAAATCTTTGAAATTCTCTAATTTTCTCGACCATACTATGCGTGTATTATACATATAAACTTTCTTCTTGAATCACTCTGTCTATTGATGGAAACTGCATCAAAATCTGTTGCGTAGTTTAAAAGATATAAGCGTACAGACGGCGGGAAGCGACTTTGATTCATATTATGTAGATATAAACTAAAAGCAGTATATCAAGTAAAAAATTAAATATAAAATAATAGACATTATAGGTAACAATTATTATTTGTTGATTTAATAACAAGCAAAAAGTATTACTACGAAAAAATAAACTCGTCCAATAATAATATAACTACAGTCTGTTATGACATAATATATGTACAATTATGCAGAACAACTTTATGACAAGTGATATTATGCGAATGGACTTATAATTTTTATTCCAAAATCCCGTTATTCATTTTAATTTACCTGCTAATTATCATGCGATCGCACTTTACGATGACTTTGTAAAATTCTCGATAAAATCGCGCAATAAATTATTGCAACTGTAACTTTATCGGGCCAATCGATCAAGTTATTACATTGCATTGCTTTTAACATGCCTTTCACTACCAAGTTATGATTTCTGCGAATTACACGGATTTTTTACGCGATTACGCGAATTTTTTATTTAGGGCTGATAATAATGAACGAAATTACATAAATCACTTTAATAGTTTTTGACCATGTGTTTTTTGTGTTCATCTTTAAACATAAAAACTGACAATACCTACGTAAATAGGATAAACAGAGGGGTGTGCCATGAGGTTCGATCCCAGGACCTCCAAATTGGACGCCAGACTAAGCTGATGTAATTTACAATCTTACTTAATTTATATGTTATTGTATATAAATACAACAAACACTTTTAGGATAACTCGAAACTGAAGAGGTTTTCATAATTTACTAGCAGCGCCGCGCGTTGTTCCTGCTACATGTTTTCGAGATAAAAAGTAGCCTATGTGTTAATCCAGAGTCTCAGCTACCTTCACAGCAAATTTCATCCAAACCGGTACAGTAGTTTTTGCGTGAAGAAGTAACAAACATCCGTCCATCCAAACTTTCACATTTATAATATTAGAGGGATTAATCGGATTATTATTATTTTTATTATAATTATTATGAATTTCTCAAAATGAATTCGCTTGTTTTTAATTTAATAAGATAATTTTTATCTATTGCAGTTAATACGATACATGCCTCTGAAGATCAGACATACAAACAGTCATCATCATCATCATCATTTCAGCCGTAGGACGTCCACTGCTGGACATAGGCCTCCCCCATTGACTTCCATAAAGACCGGTTGGAAGCGGCTCGCATCCAGCGCGTTCCTGCGGTCTTTACTAGGTCGTCTGTCCACCTACACCATACAAACAGTGTATGATTATAAATAGGGTCCCTATCGCCACCCGGTACAGAACTCTTAAAACGTAGAAACTGATAATCCGTCCCTAATAATACGTCTTGGGGACTTATCGCTAAGATTAGAGCGCGTCCACACATGTGACGTGCGTAATTGTCGGCTTCCAGTCGCAATCGCAAATGCACCTGAGCCCTCTTACAATATTGTGGAAGCACTCCTGAGATATTTATCACAGTCAATGGATTGTTACAGAGATGGATTATTTCATATATTACATGACATGGGATAACTAATTCGGATACTTGCGTATATAGGTATATGAATAGATCTTACTCAGAAACGCTACTTGAAAACACGTCATCCCACTAATATAAATATGAAAGTTTGGATGAATGGATGTTTGTTACTCTTTCACGCAAAAACTACATAACGGATTTGAATGAAATTTGAAATGGAGGTAGCTGAGACCCTGTTTTAACACATTAGCTACTTTTTATCTCGAAAACATGTAGCGGGTAACACTGTGGGGCGTAGCTAGTATATAAAATTTTCGCCTATAGTTTGAGACCGTTATACATGTTGGTTGTTATTAAATCAATATTTGGATAAATTTCGGAGAGTGGGCACTTGAACTGCACAATTTGGTTCCTTCTGCACCTTTCTACTACCAGATGGCCAGATAAACGTGGTTAAAAAGTCATCCGTACATGGTGTATGTTCCCCATGTACGCACCTAGCGTTTTGATTCCAAATTTTTTATTCGCACAACGAGGTTGTGGGACTCTGCCGGAGTCTGTGTTCCCTGTTAGGTACAAAAAGGGTGACTTTTTTTTATGTAAAAAGTAATGAGACGAACGAGACGCTCTCCTGATGGTAAGAGCAATGGTCATGGACAGGCGTTATGCTTGTCCATGACCATTGCAGCGATACACAGAACTTTGAGTAACAAAACAAAGTCCGGGGCATCACTGCTTTGGCGCTTTCTTTCTTTCAAATTTATAACTTAGTAGAAAAAGACAAAAATAACAACAAAAAACTACCATTTTTTTCTGTGTCTGTTCAGTTTCTACCAATATCTACCAAATTTACCAAAACCTTATCTAAAAACGTTTAGAGGTACCGTCGGATAGCTTTTTTTACTCAAAGCTTTGGATATCGCTGCAATGGGCATGGACAGGTGTTATCTGTTACCATTCGTGAATATTTTTACATGAAAAAAACAAGACCCGTTGAAAAATTGATGCAATATCTGACGAACCAAACACCGCTCATATCATTTTATCCCCCGGATGCCAACTTGTTAGTGAGCCGAGTCAAAAGCAAAGATTTAGCGGATTACGTTCGAATTGAAAACGTGTCTCGGCCGCTATTTGCTACAGATCAATTAATTCCATACCTATTTGTTTGGAATATCCTTGATATACTTTTTCGTTCTTTTTAGCCTGTACGTTACCTCGTTTGAAAGGTTTATCCTTTTTTATTTTATGTTGCGGAACCCTTCAAACGCGTCCAATTCGTACTCGACTGGTTAACGAGATGTGAAATGAAACAAAAAAAAGTGCACCTAACGATGTGTTCTGGCAACTTTACTTGAGAACCAGTTCCATACCAGGCTAGGTGTGCTAACCATCTTCGACCACACTATCACTTAACATCAGATGAGTTGTGGTCAGACAACTAGCATGTCAACTATAAAAAAGAGAACATAACTTTGTCTCTCCATCTGTTTATGTATTATTTTTTTTTAAATATTCTATCAGTTAACTGACTTTCGTACTACAAGCTTTGCTTAGTTTGGGGTCAGATAGCGATGTGTGAAATTATTCACTTAAACACTTTTATTTTTTGTAGCGATGATAGCTCAGTGGTTAGCGCGGTCTGTTCGCATACCGAAGGGCGTGGGTTCAAACCCCAACAATGAGCTTGAGCTGCCGGTGAAGGAAAAACATCGTGAGGAAACCATAGCACGGTGGTAGGGTACTTTCTAGTACTCGGCTGGCTAGCTACCACCCTCAAGTTGAAAATCTGCCGCCAAGCATCTAACGGTGTATTCCGGCAGCCTCACTTGAAAGCCAGTTCCATTCCAGGCTAAGTGTACTTTACCATTTTCGACCACACCATCACTTAACATCAGGTGAGCTGTGGTCAAACACCTAGACTGTCAGCCATAAAAAAAAATCTTTAACTATTGTTGTTATCACTTCTATAAGCACGTACAACGTACGTTCATTGTACGTTATAAAGTGCAAGTGTAAAGATGTAATTGTATGATACATCCAAAGATGACTCAGTACCTATTCATGTCTACACGAGCCAGACGTCTCATTAGACTTCAAATAATCGACATCCCAATAAACAATGAAACTGTTGATTTTGATTAAATGTTTGTTTCGTTCACTATGACAGAATGATAGAACATGTTCACGTGGTATTCAATTTATAAAGTCTTGATACTAGCGCATACTTGATATAGCACTATCACACTAACATTATAAAGTAGAAAGTTCGTAAGACTGTTTATAATTATGTTTATTACGTCTTCTTCACACTCAAACGGCTGGACCAATTTGATGAAATTTGTCATGGAGGTAGCTGACACCCTTTTTTCAGGGAAATCCTTATTGGATACCACCGGCTTTGGGGGAAGCATTTGGGTGGTTATGTGGGACTCTGCCATAGTGGCGGCCAACTACTAACCCTGGGGTGTTTCTGCCTGGCGCCTGTGCGTCGGGGCTACGGAAACGCTTTCGCACTCGTCCGCGGAGATAGCTGACACCCTGGATTAACACACATGCTAATTTTAAATTAAAATGTAGCGGGTAATACCGCGGGGCGCAGCTAGTTAAAAATTAAAGGTATTGTTTGTTAGAAAATTCTCTGAGGTTTGTATTTAAACTACCATACATATTTATTTTGCTTGTGCTAACCAAGGAAATCACAATTTTTTTAACTCTTGACTCGACGCTCTGTCTTCGGCCCCATATCTATTTATCTTATTCGATGTAACACAAACATTTTTAAAATAATCTACCAAACCAAGAGTCACAAAAATATCATTAATTCTAAGATATCCTAATATCTATTTTTTCTGTACTTAAATGAGTTTTTTTTTTACTTTCATAAGACACGTGTATGTATAACAAATGTCAAGTGTATTACGTCATACAGTTAGATTATTGATAATCCTACAGTAATCTAACATTTTCCCGGGATAAAAAGTAGCCTACATTTTAATCCAGGTAATAAATTCATACAAATCCGTTAATATTTACATGATTGAGTAATACACATCTAAACTAACCACTATTTTGTAACTGTCTATCTCTGTTTGTTTATTTTTGTGTTACAAACTAAAATTAATTTCTTTCTAAACATCCAAAGATACATACTTCCACTTTTATAATGTTTGTAGAATGTAGGTATAATAAGCATTCATAGCTCCTGAGATTTCAGATGCAGATGAAAGGAACGCCGTCTGTCTGTTCGTGGATCAAGTAACAATTCGTAACATATGATTCGCAAACACGTCTCGTCCGCATGCAAATGTACCTATCTGTATCATTTATGGCAGAAGTGGTCCGTAGGATGATACTATGGTTAACTGCAGTTATAGAGTTCGGATTCTTGGTCTCAGCGTGTGTAATAATTCTGAATATCTATATCACTATGTGCTACCACACCGAGATATAGACAGTGAGATAAAGCAGGCTGTGGATGATAATGGAATATATAATGTAGCGGTGATAGCTGAGTGGTTAGCGCGGTTGGTTCGCATGCCGAAGGTGCTTGAGTTGCCGGTGAAGGAAAACATCGTGAGGAAACCATAGCATTGTGGTAGAGTACTTTCTAATACTCGGCTGGCTAGCTACCACCCACAAGTTGAAAATCTCCCGCCAAGCATCTAACGGTGTGTTCCGGCAGCCTCACCTGAGAGCCTGTTTCATTCCAGGCTAGGTGTGTTTACCATCTCCGACCACACCTTCACTCACCATCAGGTCAGCTGTGATCAAACACCTAGCCTGTCAACCATAAAAAAGTAGAAGCATATTTAAAGTAGTATCTACGTCAAAAAGTACCATCTCTGCTTTGACACTTCACTACTACAAAATGGCCAACGTAAAGCCAAAATACGGCTTGTTAAGTTGTTGATACGACTTCCAACCTACAATAAATAATACTACCGCAAAATATATTTATTCAAACCTACAATAAGCAATTAAATCGTAATTGACAAAAAAAAAGAAATTTGAATTTGGGCGCCCTGAGGGAATCCAACAATCTTACTGCTAACGTAACATAGTTCAGTAATAAAAACTCTTAACTTTAAATAAAAAAAATATGTTAAAAGATTAACCCCAATACCAAACGTATTATCAAAAATTATTCTACTTCCGTAATCAATTCAAATTAGCACACGAATGCGGCTCATTCAATCGCTGATTCTCATTACCCTAATCGCTCTATCACACAATAATACTCACTTTACACACATTTACCTTGAGTAAAAATATCAAAGGGGGTGGTTAATGCATCGAGCCAAATCGAGGGGTGCATAATTTATCATTTAGGGTAGGGTCACCATTTGTTGGTTGGTAAAATTGGGATGTACTCGTATCTATAGATATTTAGTATCTTAGTTATTAGAATTTAATACAATACAACTTTGAACTGTCCTTAATAAAGTTAAGGTTAGCATGGGTATTTAGATGCGAGTAATGTATAACTAACTAATCTCCTTAGCAGGAGGTCGTCTTACCGCCGCCGTATAAGTTATTTTGTTGCCAAGCAACTGTGTGTAAACGTTACTGTGTTCCGGTTTGAATGGTAACGAAATTACAGGACTGTTGAGACTAACCATCTAATGTATCAAAGTAATGAGCGTCAATGCGGCGCTGACCTGGACCTTTTTTGCCACTCATAGTTCTGTGTATCACTGCAATGGTCATGGACAGGTATTGTCTCTTATCATCAGGAGAGCGTCTCATGCGTTTAAAATTAATCAAGTTTCAATATTTTACAAAAAATCTATGTGTGTGCTAAATTTCATTCTAATCCATTCAGCCGTTTTTGCGTGATTGAGCAACAAACAAACAATATTTCACATTTATAAATTTCAGCGAACTGAACAAATTTTTGGTTACATTCCAAGCGGATAACAGATAGTAAAATATAACTCTTTTTTACTTTTCTTTGTTGTTAATACTTAACTATCAAATGAGCTAGTAGGCTAGGGCAATCAGTTTAATAATCCCATCTACAACCTGATACAAGTACTCTCTGAGGCCAGTACACAGAATAACGAGTACTAAGCATGCATCACGTCGAACCAACCATCAACTAACTAACCATCTAAAGTCTCAAAGTAATGAGCTCCAAAGCAGCGATGCCCCGGACTTTGTTTTGCTACTCAAAGTTCTGTGTATTGCTGCAATGGTCATGGGCATGCGTTATCTCTTACCATCAGAAGAACGCATCGTCCGTCTCATTATATTTTTACAAAAAAAAAACCTTTGCACTCTAAATCGCTGACAAAGAAAGTAGATTAACAAGTCTCAAGTAGGACAGTACTGAACAGAGAACTGCCGCTTCACTGTCTTCATGAATTTTCCAGGTATCTCTAAAGACATTGTCACCTCACCAGGGGGTTGCTATATATCAGACGCTATTTTTATTGCGTCACACGGTGAAGAATGAATTTCAAATGGTGTCGGAAGTTTGCTGGGGGAGTAAATCCGGTGGCGGTACTAGTGGAAGTCTATACAAAAGTTAACTCTACATTTTAGATAGTCCACTTGCGTTTTTTATTATTGGACATACTATCGATAAAACCTTTGGTGATGGACACAACTCCAAATTTCGTTTGTTAAAAAAAAATATAGTTGAAATTGTCAAGGCGTTCAAAAGTTCTATAACAACCAATTTATAATAATCTATTGGAGCAAATTAAAACATCTATTATTCTGTGTATCGCTGCAATAGTCGTGGACAGGCATTATCTCTTACCTTTAGGAGAGCGTCTCGTTCTTTTCATTATTTTAACATAAATGACATAAATGTTTGTTCGTGACATAAATGTTTGTCTATACTATATTCTGCCGTCAAGCCATGGTGTATAAACATTACATACTGTGTTCCAGTTTGAAGGGTACTGCAGCTAGCGAAATTACATGGCAGTTGAGACTAACTATCGATAGTCTCAAAGTAATGAGCGCCAAAGCAGCGATACGCTGGACTTTGTTTTGCTACTCAAAGTTATGTGTATCGCTGCAATGATCATGAAAAAGCGTTATCTCTTACCATCAGGAGAGCGTCCAATTCGCCTCATTACTTTTAAATAAAAAAAAAAACAGATTTTCAATAAAATAAATAAGATTTTAGTTCGACAACAAGTAGTAATGCATGCATTTTAGAGCATAAAGGAATCTTGAAAAAAGTGTAGGTATACTTTGAATCGGCTTCAAGTATGATGTATGGAGCGTTACGATATTTAAGATTTTTGCTTAGATTTATTTATCTTCTATATATCTACCACCAGGAGGGACTTTGGATCTGAAATTCATGAGTATTAAGAGTGATAAAAATCAGTAGGTATACTTTGAAGGTTTTGATTTCAAGATTATTCGTTAAAATTTAATTCAAGGTCAGAATGATAAGGTACCTACTAAGTTGAGTTAAGGGTTGACGATGATATCAACGTACTCAAATCAGCTCCCACCAACTTATTAATTGAAAAAGTGTACTATAGTGTTGACGATTTTCTGAAAAAAAAACTGTGAAACTTACTGTGTTCCGGTTTGAAGGGTACTGCAGCTAGCTAAATTACTGGGTTGTTGAGACTAACTCTATCAAAAGTCTCAAAGTAATGAGCGCCAAAGCAGTGATGCCCTGGACTTTGTTTTGTTACTCAAAGTTCTGTGTATCGCTGTAATGGTCATGGACAGGCGTTATCTCTTACCATCAGGAGAGCGTCTCTTTCGTCTCATTACTTCTTACATAAAAAAAATAATCATTAGCTATTGTTATGTTAATTTTTTTTAATTTTTTTTTTACATAATATACATAACATCAAACCATCCCTAATGTAACCTGACAAGAGTACAATAGTTTTTCCTTTTGTTTCTTACATTTAACATACTTGCATGCTTTTCAAAGCAAAAATAGAGTGCCAACTACCTAGATTTAAGACCACAATTTTGTTTACCTATTTTGCTAGGAATAAATGAATTATGAATTATGAAGTTTGCGTGCTCCTTTACGATGACTTATATTTTTTTTCCTATTACGGTTTTTATTTTACGGTTGTAGTCCATGAAAACACATGCTGATATAAAACCACCCACACCACCACATGTGATGAGACTAAGGCCTTATATGCCGGCATTTTGGAAGTATTAGTCCATCGAAAACAAGATGGCAAATGACTATGATGTGCATACTTATTATAATACACTCAGAACAAACATTTGTTGATACATAAAATGTTTGTCCTGAGCGGGAATCGAACCCACGCCCTTCAGCTCTTAAGGCAGATATGCTACCAATGAGCCAACCAATGTCATATCAATAAATGTGACATGATGACAGCCCCGTTGTCTCATTGGTAGTATATCTGCCTTGAGATCTGTAGGGCGTGGGTTCGATTCCCACTCAGGGCAAACATTTTAAGAATAAACAAATGTTTGTTCTGTGTCTGGGTGTTCTGTATGTATTTACAAAAAAAAAGTATTCATGTATTCTATCAGTTATCTGACTTCCATCACACAAGCTCTGCTTAGTTTGGAGCCAGATGGCGCTGTGTTTATCGTCCTACGATATTTATTTATTTATTTATGTACTGAAGTAATGAAAGCTAATTTAGTAATCCCTTAGACTTTTAATAATAACATTTATAATACTTAGACTTTTTTTGTTACTCATAGGTTTAGGGTACCCCTGCAAGCTTATACTGTCGAGGAGTTCATTGCAAAAATAACTTAGCATTATCATCATTTCAGCCGTAGGACGTCCACTGCTGAACATAGGCCTCCCCCATTGACTTCCACAAAGACCGGTTGGAAGCGGCTCGCATCCAGCGCGTTCCTGCGGTCTTTATTAGGTCGTCTGTTCACCTCGTGGGTGGACGTCCTACTAAAATAATATGTTATATAAATTATTATTTATTATTCATAATCTATATTATCATTATTAATGTTTATTATTATTATTTCTTAATACGGAGGTTAAACGGCCACCAGGCCGGCCTAAAAGACGGTGGAAAGATGAGCTCGATGCCCACAATAAGGAGTGGACCACAACAGCACAAAACAGAGAGGCGTGAAAGGGGGGGAAAGAGGCCTTTGCCCAGCAGTGGGACAAAGAGGGCTAAATAATAAAAATAAAAAATCTTTATACAATGATCACTTTAAAGATGGACAGTTTCGAAAAATGTATGCAATACATATATGTATACCTAGATATAAGAACCTGACGTATAATTCGTAATTGGCGATAAAGTATCTATCTATCTATCTACCATGACATCTTTCCATCACGAGAGCCTCTGGTTTATTTCATTTTATTTTATCTCATTACTTGTTACCATAAAAAGCTAAAATAATTTTCGCGAGTTTTGACTTTTTATCGCCCTCCAACATAGGGTGCACGGAACATCTATCAAAATCGTAAACTGTATAACAACCATATTTCTGGTTATCACCGGTGTGAACCGGAATGACAAAACCATAGTCACCATGGAACTTTGTCGCAGTCATTTTAAGAACATTTTTCTGCGTTATCATGCGAATGGAAGCAGATCTTACTTTGAAAAGGGATTTAAGAGTTAACGTATTTACAGTTATCACCGGTAGATGGAGTGCGTGAGGTAGGGAGCAGAAATTAATAAGGGAAACTGGATTTTAACGATTTCCAGACAAATTGATGCGGAACGATCATTTGTTATGTTCGGAGTTCAGCGGTTTATTCTGGACACGTGTTAATGATATTTTATAGTTTTAAAACTATCAATTATATGTATTAGATAACCTCATAAAATATACCTTTTACCTAGGTATGGTATGTACGTAGAGAGTTTTGGCGGGAATGCGTAAAGAGTCGTGTCGCCACGTTGTATTTTTTTTTCAAAACTAGTGTTTTGTCGAGTGTTTAGGCATAAAATGGCGGTGTTTTATTCATAAAGTGCCGAATCACAAACGCGAGTGTCGGAAAATGATATAATTTAAGGTGAAACATGACTTTTCGTGTTGCTTCCAAAACTCCATCGAAGCTTTATAGTAAAGTCACCACTACTTTACTAAAGCATGACTGGACTTGACTGACACGGACTGTACTTGACCAAGACTGGACTTTGACTATAATTTTAGCTACGAGGACACTTATTTAACTTTTGAAACTTGAAAATGTATAAATACTTGACACTGGCAAATGCTAAAACGCGACGACAAAACCAAAGAAAAAAAAATATATGTACGTAGGTACTACTAAACTGTTACTACTGTTTTACTATTAAGGCGGTCCTAGTAGCTTCTGTGTGTTTTCGTAGTTCTGTGCATTACCAATAGATGTCAGTACTATCAGTTTTATGATTTAGGCAAAATGGCTAAGCTAAGAAAAAAGGTTTTCGTGTTACAAAATAAAATATTCTACAAATCTAATGCATGCATGGAAAATGGATGAAGACTCCATGGTACTTTTCGCTTAATACACACATACAAATACGTTCAGACTTTATTTCACACAAATGTAAAGTTTCCGTTTTCGTGCAGTTCTCTTTCCTATGTCAAACGAAATTGTAGGACCAAAGAGTCTTCTCCTATTTTTGCGACAGGCTAGGTCTTATACCACAGCTCATCTGATGTTAAACAACAAATGGTAAGCATACCTTGCCTGGAATAGGAATTGCTACGCAATTTCAAAATTTTCACTATTCAACTACTTTTTGTAATACTTTTTCGTAATCTGCGTTCATTAGTGTACAAAAATGATATCTCCCAAATATGTGAAGATGTATACTTGATAGAAACAGATATACGAAACCAAGTCAAATTGCTTTACAAAAAGTAATATAAACAAAAAGACGTGATCGCGCGCAAAAATAAATTAAGTATCTACTTTTACCAGAATAGTACCTCACTTGTCACCTCAAGTCAACTGGCCGCCCCAACTATTGTAAACTAAAACTGACGTACAACCAATATTGCAGACTCCACATCTGTAGCGACGAGAAAACTATTTAGCAATCCCTGAGGTGACGTTAAGGTTACCTTAAAGCGGTAATAATTGGGAATCATTTGCAGTTTGCATAAAACTTAATGGACGCTCTCGATTCTATCTAGCTTTTCATCTTTAAGATAGAATAATAGAGACAGAAAGTGAGAAAAAATATTTTAAAAATGACACAAACAATTTTGTTGGCTTTTGACACAAAATATAACTAACTGCGCTCCGCGGTGTTTCTTACTATTGTCACGTGAACACAACATTTTTTCGGAAAAGTAGTCTATGTGTTAATCCAGTATGCCAGCTACACCCATAGCAAATTTCAATGATATTGGTCCAGCCGTTTGAGCGTAAAGAAGTTACAAACAAACAAACACACTCACAAAGTTTCGCCTCTATAATATTAGTGTGATAAAAGAGTAGGATAGTATTAGACGGGGAACATAATTTAACTTTTTATGTCGCTTTGTAGGAAGTACTAGTTGCTTATAGCAAAGAGGCTAGGTATGAAAAGTATTTAAGTATTCTATCAGTTATCTGTCTTCCATAGCACAAGCTCTGCTTAGTTTGGGGTCAGATGGCGCTGTGTGTAACGTCCTGGGATATTTATTTATTTATGAGCAATTATTTATTTTACTATTTGGAGAATCCAACGTAACAACGTTATTAAAACCAAAATAGAGTTTTTTGCCAGAGTGTTTGATATTTTCAAGTACATACATTATAAAAAGGCATTTAATTTTGTTAAAACAACTTTTTTATTCCTGTCATAATCAAATAATTAACAAAAAAAGCAAGAAGTTTTGCATATGGCGCCTTGAGCGAAGCCAACCACCTTAACTAGAATCATTCGAATTACTGGGCTGTTGAGACTAACCATCTAGTCTCAAAGTAGTGAGTGCTAAAGCAGCGATGCCCTGGACGTTGTTTTGTTACTCAAAGTTCTGTGTATCGCTGCAATGGTCATGGACAGGCGTTATCTCTTAACATCAGGAGAGCGCCTCGATCGTCTCATTACTTTTACATTAAAAAAATAATTCGAAATAGTTCGACGTATTTTGAATAAAAATAAATTGCAAGTATACTCAAAGTCAGCATTTATGTTTGGCACAAACTGTAACTATACAATTACCCATATGCGCCTCTCATAATATGAGCACAAATCACAAGAAAGCAGCTAATGTGAAACCAGATGTTTTAAACAAAAAACTATGTTAAAATTAATGGGTCTTTGTCGCGCTTAGTTACAAAACTTTAGTAGTTTTTCTGAATCACTGCTATGTTTATGGGAAAAGTAAATTACACTTTAAATTTCTTTAAAAATATAAGTTTACATTAGACCATTTCACTTGGAGTATATTTGAAACATGTGATATTAGTTACAAAAACTTTGGTAATAACCAAATCATTATAAATAGTATAACTCTGTGAAAATTGATTTTTAGGCAGTATCAAATGTTGGCCTATTTCTTATATTACACAAAATGATTGAGTGAACATTGATTACTGATTTTCGGATAATACTCTTAGCAACTTTTAAAACGTGACAAATAATATATACTTACTTCAGTTTTTATATTTTTGATCGCACTGTTAATGAGCTCTGGTTATACACCTAGCTTGTCAATCATAAAAAAATATATCATCATCATCATCCACAGCCTTCTTTATCCCACTGCTGGGTATAGGCCTCTCTCTTTACATGCCATCTGCCTCGGTCCTGTGCCAATCTGGTCCAGGCTCGACCCGCGACGGTGACGATATCGTCGACCCATCTTGCGGCTGGACGACCGACGCTCCGCTTCCCTTGCCTAGGCCACCACTCTGTATATATCTACTCTGTGTATATAAAAGTATAATTATGTATGTACTTAGATTGCCCCAATTTCTCAATCAGTGAAAAACAAAGTTATTTGTTAACGCTCGCTATTTATAAACGTTGGCTGAAGTTTACTCTCAGACTTTTCCCCATAGTAAAACTTGTGAATAATGACAAGCACAACTACCCGTTTCGCTATAGTTCATCGCATGCTTATAACCCTGTATGTATAATTTGCGGAATACCTAAACATTAATCAGAACCATAGTTTACACATAGTTGCATCTGAGCTGTCCTTTCTTTTGCTTTACGAAAATGCTAGCATGCCATTCACTACAACAATTGATGCAGCATGTGTCGTCCAATATATTAATTGTTTCAAAAGTTGTCGGATATCAGTAAAAAGGTTTTTTGTTGCAAAACATTAGCAAGGTATTTTAAAGTACTAGACTGTCTATTTCGGTGTCAAGTAAGAAATCTGCCGCTAAGCTCCTAACGGTATGTTCTGGCAGCCTCACTTGACAGTTAGTTTAATTTCAGGCCATGTATACCACCATCTTCGACAACACCGTCACTTAACATCAGAGCCTAGACAAAGTAACTTAAAATATATTCGATAATCGATAAAGCTAATAGAAATTTAAAAAATGTACAGGATTGACATAAGCTGCCCACGAGACATATCGACAGCTTATGTCAAACCCGTACATATTTAAATTTCTATTCTATTCGATTATATATATTATATAATCGAATGTTACATTATCAAAGCCTTCAGATGAGCTGTGGTTAAGCGCATAGTCTCTCAATTATACAACAATAGATTAGTTCCTTTACAGTATTAGAAACACTATAGTTTGTACGTTAGGATATAATTTGTAGATAGCTTCATTATGTCAATTGAATTGTAACTTATTATGCAATAAATTGTGTAAATCATGATACCTCTGCTATAAAAACTTAAAACTTTACTATTACTAAAGTTCTACGTCACAGTCGATCAAAGTGTTGAGCTACAAGTCGCGCTACAAGTCGGGCGATAAATGTTGCCCAGTGAATAAACGACTTTTCATTTGTCCATGTTACGTTGTTACAGATAGAGTAGCAGTTTCTACTCTAGATTGTGCAAGTTTGCCCCCTTCCCAGCTTCCTTGGCGCCAAGAGTCGGACCCTCACCTTCGGTAATTCATGCCCATTTGCTGAATCACCGCGGGGTAATAGAGTGTAAATTTATTTATCCCTAGTAGGTTATGTATGGCGAAAATTTTACTGTCTCATTTTAACTTCATTATATTTAGTAAAGTAAAGTTATTCAAGCACTCTCTTGTAGGTAGGTAAGATTTATAAGTTATTTTAAAGCCAGGAAGTCTTTGTCATATCAAAACCGAAAAATCAAGGTTAATCAGAACTGTTGTTAGCAGTGATGAGTTTATCATTTTGAACCACTATTATCATTCTATTATGGCCCGAATAAAGCAGTTCAATTCCACCTTCATTGTACGAACCCTTCCATAACAAAATGGGAATCCTCGATAGATATATAAATTGAGTGCCTTCAAGTCACGAGCGCATGGGTTCATTCCAGGAAAACATTCTCCATCGTAGACCGCATTTTCCCTTAACATCAGGAAAGATGGCAGTCAAACGCAAGCCTATCTACACTATTATAGAGAGGAAAGATTTGATTTTTTGTTTGTTTGTTTGTATTGAATAGGCTCCGAAACTACTGGGCCGATTTTAAAAATTCTTTCACCATTGGGAAGCTACACTATCTCCGGGTAACACAGGCTACTTTTTATCCCTGTACTCCTACGGGAACGGGAACTACGCGGGTGAAACCGCGAGATGTCCGCTAGTTTGTAATAAAACGATAAAATAAATTCTGGAAAATAATCCGCATATGCACTACTAAGAACTCCACAACCTAGCCATGATTGGCTGGGATTTATTTATTTATTTATTTGAATTATTTATTGGGGGAGTGTAGGATCGTTTTATTTTTAATTATAAGAACTTGTTACACATACTCTATAAAAAATATTTTGTAATACTATGCAATGCAAGTACATGATTTTTCTGCGCAGCTTCCCTTTCCCCTTTATATATCTTACTGTTCTGCGTAACCAATTACAAAATGATGCGTGGTCTAAAATTCTAAATGACCATTCATGATTCTGGAATAAAGACAGGAACGCGTTGGATGCGAGCCGCTTCCAACCGGTCTTTGTGAAAGTCAATGGGAGGGCCTATGTCCAGCAGTGGACGTCCTACTGCTGAAATGATGATGATTCATGATTCCTCATGTAAATACTAAACCTACGTTGCTTATCTTTACATTATTATGATGTTTACGGGCATATGATACCATAACAACTTAGCCCTAAAAAGAGATGTCCCACGGCAATAAGCACACAATGCAAACTTTTACCCAACAATGGGTAAGGAAGGGACCTAATGTGGCCAAAAGTCATGTTAAGCCAATTTAAGATGTTCCCGTTGTGACAGAACTTTCTTGTTTTTGGTGTTGCCCGAAGTGTTTACATTTTCCATTTAAGGACTTTGAATCGATGTGTCATACTAGAACCGAAAGACTACAAAATATAGGTTAATAAAATGAAACTCGTCTAATCTATTAGCTTTTTTTTATGGTAAGAGATAACGCCTGTCCATGACCGTTGCAGCGATACACAGAACTTTGAGTAGCAAAACAAAGTCTAGGGCATTGCTACTTTGGCGCTCATTACTTTGAGACTAGATGGTTAGTCTCAACAGCCATGTAATTTCGCTAGCTGCAGTACACTTCAAACCGGAACACAGTAATGTTTGCACACTACTGCTTGGCGGCAGAATATCTGGTACTGCGGTGGTACCTACCTAGACGACCACCTGCTAAGGAGATCTACCACCAAGTAAGCGGTAACCATATACTGCTAAAATGTATAATAGGTTAAACCCTTATATAGTGTGTATGGTAGTGTATCTGCTTCGAGAGCTGAAGGGCGTGGGTTCGATTCCCACTCAGGACTAACATTTGTGTGACTAACATCGATGTTTGTTCTGTGTCTGGGTGTACTGTATGTATTATAAGTACGTACTTACAAAAAAAAAGTATTTAAGTATTCTATCAGTTATCTGTCTTCCATAGCACAAGCTCTGCTTAGTTTGGGGTCAGATGGCGCTGTGTGTAATGTCCTATGATATTTATTTATTATTATTTATATTTGTGAAATCGGGTTTGTTTGTAATTTTTGTATGTTTGTTATTTGTAATTGTGCATGATACGTCTAGTGTTTGTATTAATTAAAATATTATGTTTAAAGTAATAAATATTAAAAAATATTTTAGTGATTATTTTTATTTATTGTTTTAATATAAAATCATGAACCAGGAAAATATTACTTACTGCACTGAGAGCCTCCATTTCGTACGGACTTAGCTTATATGAAGCATCTGATCCCACCAGCCGAGGCGAAGACCTGTGAAAGAAATAAACTTTTGTAAAATTTATTTTATATATATACACTTTTCAGTAACTGCAGTAACCACTTGGCGACATGTGTTTCGCCTCTAAACGAGGCATCCTCATTTTCACAAAAAAAAAATCTGTTTCCTTTACAACAAAAGCACCTAAAAAAGATTCAATCAATTGCCATTCCGCATACATTTAAACGATTCGTTAACCTGAATTTTATTACACAAAAGATTTCGATATTTTAATAAAAAATCCGATCGTGCCGTGATCTGTCAAGGTGGGAAAGGAAAAAGTTGAATTTGTTGGTGCATAACCGTCATAAATAAAAGAAGCGGCAAACTTTCCGCCATGGGCCGGTGAAAACGGACGTATTCTGGTAAAACAATTTTTGCGAAATAATTCCATGTGAAAAATGTATTTATTGAATTCACGTTAACCAGAGCGCTATCACAAGACGAAAGTTTGTGTGTGTGTTTGTTATTTCTTCACGCTCAAACGGCTTGGCCAATTTTTATTAATTTTGGTATATAGGTAGCTGATACCCTAGATTAACACATAGACTACTGTTTATCCTGAAAAATGTGACTGGTGCAGCTTAAAGAAAAGGGAAGGCACGTCACATATTGAAACACAAACGATATGAAAACGTGAAGAAGATTCCGGAATAAGCTCTTTGGCCACAATTTGTCGAGCACGGACGCTGGGCGCTCTCCGCAGGAAATGAGCGTATTTGTCTTACCTGTACGAGTTAGAGCCACACTGAAAGCGGATGACATGACTTTTAAGGCGCTTCCTATAAGCGGGTTTTGTGTGTGTTTTATTATTTTGCATGGTGATAGGGTACTTTCTATCCTCAAGTTGAAAATCTAGCGCCAAGCATCTAACGGTGCACACCGTTCTGGCAGCTTCACTTGAGATCCAGTCCCAGAGCTGTGGTCAAACACCAAGCTTGACAACTATAAAAATTAAATAAAAAAAGATAGGGGAAATAATTCTACCTATTTGACCAACTTGATGTGTGTCTATTATGCATTTCCGTGCCATCCTGTTAACCCAACCAGAACTGCTTCTTGAAGTAACAAAGTGCGTCTTTTTGGTCAATGGCACTGGTATCAGGAGCCAGGAGTTATGATTTTAGTACGAAACATTAAAAAAGTTCTAGAAAAACGATTTCATAATAAAGTCAATACAATTTGCTAACGAATAGTTCAGTTTTATTCTATTAGTTATACAGCATGATTGGTGAGATAGCTACTATACTGAAGGAGAGTATTCTGTAATCAATTCTCGTTATAATTATGTAACAAAATTAGGCACTTAATTTTTGGCCAAATTTCCCTATAAATAAATGAAGTGTGGGTTCACTCCCGACGCTGATGACGATGTTTTGATCACGCGACAAGTACGTGTTTGTTCCTCCCGCCCGTCGTCGGCGCGAGCATCCTCACAACGTCCAGCTTGTGCGTCCGCGCGGTGTCCATGCGTTGCGTAATTAATTACATGACTTTCGCTTAAGTTTACCTAGTAGCCAGTTAATGTTTATTTTTAAGGTTATTTCTTTTCTTCGTATATGATCGCCAAATACACACGTCCACGAGTATTTCACCAGTAGGTGTCTCACCAGTCATGCTGTATAATTAATTTGTAGTTTAAGATTTTTGTACTAAGCCAATTGTCACATGAAACAAAATTTAATAAATTTACTAACTCATGAAATACTTTACTAAGTTTAATGTTTCGCTACACGCTGTATAACCCACTACAAACTAGCCGTGAGCCACATTCATAAATTCACTTACTAACCAACATTTATGAATGTTAACAATTAGAGCAGCTATAACACCGACCTCTCCACACTGAAATATATGACTTAGTTTTGTTTCAGTTTCAGCTGTACTGGGTGGTAGCTACTGCTTGTACTTACAAGCTAAATTTGTATGACTTTGGTGTTATCAATAAAACGTTGTATTGTATTCTGAACCTGAAGTCTTAAATAAAGAAAAAAACGAATAAACAAAAAACTGACTCCTAATTGTTCTCGCCAAAAATTACCTTATCTTTTTACCTGACTACTAAGGAAGGATTATGTTTTTAGCGCGTATCTTGTATGTAAATTTCTTTATTACCTTGTATCTTCCAAACGGCTGGATGGATTTTGAAAGTCAAGATATCGTTTATCATCGTCATCATTATCATTTTAGCCGTAGGACGTCCACTGCTAGACATATGCCCCCGACCGGTTGGAAGCGGCCCGCATCCAGCGCGTTCTTGTTGTCCTTATTAGTTCGCCTGTCCACCTTGATAAGATATTTTCTTACTAATATTATTAACTAGCTGCGCCCCGCGGTGTTACCCGCCCATTTTTTCGGGATAAAAAGTAGCATATGTGTTAATCTAGGGTGTCAGCTGCCTGCATACCAAATTTCATCAAAATTGATCCATATGTTTAAGTCTAAAACAAACATACAAACACACTTAAACATGTAAGTGTCTTTATTAGGTGTACTAGGCAATTTATAAAAAATAATACTATGTTATAAAGGGAACTTAAAGTTTCAAAACCGTGTTGAGCTCGTAGACAAGCTGGTCTGACAAATCCCTTGGTAGCCAGGATGAGGTGAATAACTACGTTATCCAAGGGAAAAGCTGCTAGTTCAATTAGCAGCAGTTTAGCTTGCAAGTTCAAAGGATACCTAAGTACTACTGGTTCCGAATTTTATTTTTAATTCTAAATATATCCTGACAGGAATTCTTAATATTTTATTTTTATTGAGACATCCCTGGTGTCTCATTGGTAGTATGTCTGCTTCAAGAGTTGAAGGGCGTGGGATCGATTCTCACCCAGGACAAACATATAGTTGCGTATTTATTATAAGTATGCATTTTAAAAAAGAAAGTATTTAAGTATTCTACCAGTTATCTGACTTCCATGGCTTTAGCTTTGCTTAGTTTGGGGTCAGATGGTGCTGTGTGTAATGCCCTACGATATTTCTTTTCTTTCTTTTGCACAATAGCATAGACGTAACGATGATAGCTCAGTGGTTAGCGTAGGCGGATCATACGCTGCACTGTGTGTATTCAAATCTCAACAATGAACTGGTTGGTGAAACAAAACATCCAATAACAGGCTTGGGGTACTATTCCTCACAGATCATTTGACGTTCAGTGACGGTATGGTCAAAGATGGTAATCAGCGCCAAAGCAGTGATGCCCTGGACTTTGATTTGGTACTCAACATTCTGTGTATCGCTGCAATGGTCATGGGCAGGTGTTATCATTGCGTTTCTCATTACTTTTACATAAAAACACATACCTAGCCTAGAATGTGAACAGGAGAAAGTGAGGCCACCAGAATACACCGTTAGGTGCTTGGCGGTAGAATTTCAACATAAGGGAGGTAGCTAGCCAGGCGAGTACTTAAATCAATAAATATCATAGGGCATTACACACAGCATCATCTGACCCCAAACTAAGCAAAGCTTGTATTACGGAAGCCAGATAACTGATAGAATTATAATAAATACAGAACACCCAGACACAGAACAAACATTTGTTTATACCACAAAGTTTGTTCTGTGTGGAAATCGAACCCACGCTCTTCAGCTCTTGAAGCAGACATTCTACCCATGAACCAACAGGGCTGTCATAAGGTAAGGTACAGTGGTAAGGTACTTACTATAAAGTACCTTACCACCATGATACGTTTTCCTCACGATGTTTTTCTTCTCCGGCAGCTTGAACTCATTGCTGGGGTTTGAAACCAAGCCCAATGCAAACCGACAGCGCTATCCACCAAGCTATCATCGCTACAAAGTACAACTATGTGACAGTGTAGTGAGTTCGAGTTTCCATAGTAGCCTGGCAAGTAAATCCATAGAGCATAGAGTACAAACAGAATGGTGCCCGCAGCGTCGACTTACCGTTTAATATTCTATGCCAGCAGCCATCGCGAACTAATTTCTGACACCTAAAGCACCTCAAGCTGTAGAAACATGTAGTACCTGACTATTATCTGTATCACGGCTTCTCTTAGATATGCACATAAATACTAGATAGATGAGAAACTTTACAGAATATAATAAAATTTATTATATAAAAAAAAAGAGTAAACATTTAACTTACCGATAATAATTCCAGGAATACATTTATGTATACTGGAAAAATACTCGTATTCACTTGACCACTTGGAGAGTTGGCTATTACCTATTCATTCATTTCATACTTATAAAATTGTTATGCGGTTAAACTTAGTGACCCGTTTTAATCTTAGAAAGAATAATAATTACGTAAAGTTACAACCGATCACCACGACCTCTATGAAGGTTAGTACCTAACTAATAAAACCAATATAATTATGCGTACATATATGTACATACATTAGAAACAAAATGTAATTAATTATTAGTGTAGAACATTATAGGGGTTGACTTTTGACTCATGTTACACTTTTGGCAAAATAGTCAATGCCTCGACAAAAACATTTTGAGACCTTTACGTCCGAAATACTAAGAGAGAAATAACCAAATAATACGTGTAAATGATGAACAAACGAATTTATTAGAATATTTTATTGATAACACCAAAATTACCAGTCTTATTTCAATACGTGTCCAAAAATCACAATATAATATGATTATGTCGTAACGAATATTACAAATGCGTATGTGAGTTTGTTTGTAACACTTTCACGCATAAACTACTCAACGGATCTGGGAAAAAATTTGCATTTGGGTACTTTAGGCCCTGGAATAAAACTTAGGGTACTTTTCATCATCATCGTCATCATCATCCATCACCACGCGAGTAAAACCGCGGAGCGCAGCCAGTAACTTCATAAATTAATTATTAAGTCTATATGGATAGTTTAAATTATCTCTAATTTTTAGGCAATGTGATTAGATCTCTTTATTGCACACACTAAATAATACAATACAAAAGAAATAAATTTAATTAACAGGTGTAACAACTGGCGAACTTATCGCTAAAAGCGATCTCTTCCAGGCAACTTTAGGACGGGCACGATCAGAGGAAGAAAAAAATGGGAAAAATGTGCCCGAAATCAGCTAGGCCAACATTTTTCGCGAAATAAATTACATTATATTTATTGTCGAAATTACGTATTTTCCAGTATTTTATGGTAGCTAGATGTTTTTTTTAATGTAAAAAGTAATGAGACGAACGAGTCGCTCTCCTGATGGTAAGAGATAACGCCTGTCCATGACCATTGCAGCGAGAACTTTAAGTGAAATAAAGTCCAGGGCATCTCTGCTTTGGCGCTCATTACTTTGAGACTTTCGATGGTTAGTCTCAACAGCCCAGTAATTTCGCTAGCTGCAGTAAGTACCCTTCAAACCGGAACACAGTAATGTTTACACTCTACTGCTTGGCGGCAGAATATCTGGTACTGCGGTGCTACCTAGACGACCTCCTGCTAAGGAAATCTACCACCAAGTAAATATTCACAGTTGACCTGGTATTATGTGACGTAGTGGTTAAAGAGATTACACTTACCAGTACACTTGGCTTGTTATAGAAACTAGCATCATTGTCAGGCCACCGGAATACCGGTAGGTGCTCGGCGACAACACCCACGTCTCATTCAATAGCTATGGCAAGTCGTAAACTGGAACTGCCGCTAAGTATGCTGATAGGAACTTTCTTCCGACACCTAGCCTTTTCGGATACATGAAAGGCTGCACATAGAGATTTTCATCGTCTTACCTTACCTAGAATTACGGTCTACTACGCCGGTTTCATTTACAAAACTTTTAAAATAGAATGTACAAGGTATATATCTAGTTTATTTTCGCTTAACAATCGTTCCAGTTCCAACAGTGATGAGGACTTGAATTAAACTAATTTGACACAGCTTATTAATTAAAAACCTAAACTTGAACATTCAAAATGAACTTCCGCAAAGTAACGCCTGAATCAATCAATTATTTTAAAATAGAGTTTTAACCAACCGTTCTGTTTTCCCAGGACATGTATTTGTAGTGACTGGAGACTTTTGCGATGTTTTTTATTCCGGAAAAACAAGCATATAGGATTGTCGCCGCGGATGAACCCGTTTGATGGATCTTGTGATACATGAGTACGTAATTTCCAACTGCAGAGTTCCAGTAACGACTTCTATTAAACAAACATCATGGCATAACATCACGACGTGAGGCACGAGACTAATGACGTGTTGCCTCATCGACCTCACGTCTCCTCTGCGATTATTGTTTGCATATCGTTAGTTGCTGCATATCCTGTCACATCACTAATTAAATGTATTGTACCTATAAAAGCACAGCTCTATTGGGGAACACAGAACTGTGCGCTTTTCCTCAGACAAAAATACTGTGCAGCTAACCACGTCTAACATCCGAGACTTTTTTTTATAGTCGACAGGCTAGGTGTTTGACCACAGCTCACCTGATGTTAAGTGACGGTGTGGTCGAAGATGGTAAAGCACACCAAGCCTGGAATGGAACTGGCACTCAAGTAAGGCTGCCGAAACACACCGTTAGATGCTTAGCGGCAGATTTTCAACTTGAGGGTGGTAGCTAGCCAGCCGAATACTAGCACCATGCTATGGTATCCTGACGATGTTTTCCTTCACCGGCAGCTCAAGCTCATTGTTGGGGTTTGAACCCACGCCCTTCGGAATGCAAACCTACCGCGCTAACCACTGAGCTATCATCGCTACAAAAAATTATAATTGTATAAATATTGCTTTAAAAATATTTGCACGTACTTTCCTATTCTTGACATAGCATAGTCATGAGTCAGTTGTATTAGATCTTGTTTTAGAAAGATCTGTACCAAGCCCACCCCAAGCTATTTATAGCAACAAGCCAAATTATAATCCACTAATTGTCACATCAACGCCTCTTGCCTCGAAAATAAACAAAATGTCACAGCCGGCGACAAAAATAACAATTTCAGCGAACATCTGTCAAAACATTCCTTTTAACGCAGACACGGCGTCTGGTAAGATGCAGACTTTATAGAGCTTTTTGGAATTTTCTTGCATTTAACAAAATGCGTCAAAGTCTCGGGCCGCCTTACACGTTCAATCATGATCACGATCCGCGATCCGCGATCCGCGATCATGATTTCAAAACTTCTAGATATTATGCGATCCGGAGCATCAGTCCGTCAATCCGCTTCGTACACGATCAGTCTGGATCGCGATCATTGATCGCGGATCGCGGATCGCGGATCGCGCGCTACGTGTACGGGCTGCCATTCGCAAAAAAATTTGACATCACGAGTTATCATCCATGATGTCATTCAGCTAATAACTCTTTGAACAAAAGACGTGTTAGCACTTGTACAACAACTGCAGCTGCTGACCTTATCGTTATGGATTAGTTCTTGGTAACTTCAGTGCAAAAAGAATTTACAGATCTTTCTGTACCAAATCCGTCCTTCGTTTCCTTGTAAGCATGGAGAATTTCAACAAGAAAGAGCCTGCATCAGATTTGAAAGTGAATGTATTATCAAATTAAAAAAATGCATTTTTTTCTACAATTTGGCTTACGTTTATCGAGAACATAACTCAGAACTTTGAGTGAAAAAACAAAGTCCAGGGTCACGCTGCTTTGATGTTCATTACGTTGAGACTTTACATATAATTTATTGGGCCAGATGATGAGGCTATTACGCTATAAATAGTGATGATAGCTCAGTGGTTAGCGCGGTCGGTTTACCGCTGCGTGGGTACGTGACAAATATCGTGAGGAAACCAAAGCATGGTGGCACACGCCCACACCTTACAGCTCTCTTACATAATCTCTTCCACCACATGAGCTAATAGGAAAGTCAAAATATATATCACACATCTCTATAGATTTCTATTTTGATAAAAATGAACACAATAAACAAGGCCGGGTTAACTGTCCCATTATATACCTATTTTCCCAAAAATACCTCTTCACCGCAACTTATCCAATTGTGCGGAACAAGGCACGGTAAACTTGAAATCTGATCTACGACGGGCGGCTCAGGGGCTGCTATAAAAATAAATGGAGCTCTCAAGGTCGGAGCTAATATGAAACCGATACACACAAAGTTAGAACACGTATCCCTACTGGAAAGTAGCGCTGAGTAATATAACAGGATAAGGAAACTTACTTCTGCGTACCAAAGGTTGTAAGTTTTACAAAAATTAAGAAAGAAAGAAAAGAAAATTATTTTTTGTTATGTAACATCACAGAACACACAAAAACAACAAACAGTTACAAAATAGGGGCTCACCTCAGCATAAAACTGGTCATACTAAGTGGTATGACCAGCGCTGGTCTTCGTCAAACAAAATGAACATAACAAATTTACGAGCAACAAAAAGAATTTACAAAAACAAATACTTATAATAAACGAAATTGAGAACGCAAACAAACAACTGTTACTGTCAAAGAAAAAACAAACAACAACTGTCAACAAACAGTTTTCTTCTTTTAGCTTTTTTCTTTACGATTGACAAGCTATGTGTTTGACCACAGCTCATTTGATGTTAAGTGTCGGTGTGGTTGAAGATGGTAAAGAACAATTAGCCTGGAATGGAACTGGCTCTCAAACGTATCGGAGAGCGTATCGTTCGTCTTAATATTACTACTACATAAAAAAAAGTTACATTATGGTTTAAAACATTTATTTCCTCAAAGAATCAATTACATTTACTAGTTGAAAAAAGACTAAAATTAAATGTTCTGAATATATTTTTTTTTAAAGTAAATAAAATTATCAGTAAAATCTTTTCAGTAATTCAAATTCAATAAAGATCATAATAATTTGTGCCCCTATTGAAAATGTGATTCTATCGTTATTCCCCCATAAGGGATCTGCAGAATCTGCTTTCGAAGATTACATTTGGACTCAATATCGTAGTAGTTTGTTTTCATTGGTCACCGATTACTTCTGGAAGATATTGTGCAGTAAAATATTATTTCTTTTTGCATTGATTTAAGTCTTCTATATGGGCGATACTCTCCGCCGTTTTGCAATATTTAGTTACTAAATGTATGTTATGTGGTTCTAACAAATGTTTGTTCTGTGTCTGGGGTGTACTGTATGTATTTACAAAAAAAAATATTTAAGTATTCTAGCAGTTATCTGACTTCCATAGTACAAGCTTTACTTAGTTTTTGGTCCAATGGCGCTGTGTGTAGTGTCCTACGATATTTATTTATTTATCAAGTACCTACCAACAGTAATTCGGAGCTGTTGGGCGTGGGGTCGATTCCCATCAGAATTATTCGGAATTAATACGTACCCACGTACTAATTAGCCACGCAGTAGTAATCTGTTTACTTTGGATTTGAAGACACAATAAATAATTAATTATATTTCCTTGAATGCGTAGCATGCAATCAAAATCAACCAACCATCGACGATTACCAGACCGCCACAATCCTTAAAAGTATTTACTTACTTCTCTATTCAAGGTACATATCTAGTCATAGTACCCTAGAGTACCTTATTGTCTGCTACTGCACCCTTCCTCGTAAGATGCACTCTGAACAAAGCAGTTGATTTATTAGCTGCAACTATGACTCATGCTTGTAAAGGATGAGCTCGTTACAGCGAGTGTCAGGTCATTTGCAGCGCGCGTTTGAAAAATGCACCTACTAGGTTTGGGCTCAAATACCTACATAATATGAAATTCAGCGTAAAAATTTGCTACGTATTCTAGATATAAGTACATAACTATACCCAAAACGACTTTTTGTAACTACTGGACCGATTTCAAAAATTCTTTTGCCGTTAGGAAGCTACACTATCCGCGGGTGACATAGGCTACTTTTTATCCCTGTATTCCCACAGGAACGAGAACTACGCGGATGAAACCGCGAGGCGTCAGCTAGTCTTCCAAAAATTGATTGCTGTGCGTTACTCTCGCAAAAACTTTGAAAATGATTCGACCGATTTGACAGTAATTTATAATTTTATTGTGAATTATTACCCTATTTAGTGGGTAAATAGAAATAGGCATCGAAATGACAGATAATCTGAATTCTTAGTTATAAGAAAATGATCGAAAAACCTCCGGCAGTGTAAGTGTTTTTTGTAACAATTTATTATTGAATCATAAACCAGCGCCATCTAGTTAACTTGCACTGAACTACGATGATACAAAATGCTCAGCGTGCTCTACTTTCACTTTCATTTTAGATTGTGCTTTCACTAGATTTTGGTAGGTGGCGCTTTTCTCAATCATCAAAAATATAATAAAATAAACTAGATGGCATTCAAAAGTACAACCTATGAATAATGCGTGCATATTGAAATTCTTCTATTTAGTATTTTTTATTACAGTATCGACTTTCAATGTGAATTGTTTTCAGCCCTTTTTCGTAAATAACATGCTGTGGTAATACTTAAAAATACCTACGTACAGTCATGTTTAAAAAGTAAAACATTGTATCTACCTACATTCTACATAATATTTCAGGTTGTAATAAAATTTTCCCTGAAACACAAAATTTTTCAAAAACTCAATCCGAGTAAGAGTTATTTATTATCTACTATGAAATACCTACAAACATTTTTCAATGTTATCAGCTACTTGCACTCTCTTATCTCTCATGCCCAGCAATCGACGCGTTTTTACGAGCGCACTTCCTCGAGGTAGCACGCAATCTTTGCTTACTCGCATGTCTGTGTGCGTGTATGGCGCCCTCCACTGCAAGTGCACTACCAGACACCACCATCTCTTAAAATGTTAGGGCTGGCATAGACAAAAACGTGATAAAATGAATTAGTGAAATCCCAATTATTATGAAAATAAATTGTAGTCATTTGTACACTATTTTTTAACATCTGATGCTGAAGGTACTTTTCTTCTTCTTTTGAGAGAGTGAATAGAGTTAGGCGTAAAATTATAGTAAGATTTTTTAAAGAATATACGTATAAAAATAAAAACATAATCTTTTCATCTATTTTTTAACTTGGCGTTTATTTAAATCAGGTAAATACATCTAATATGAAACTATAGAAGTATCAGCCTATCCTACAGCTAACGTACCTACCTATGTCTTCCAAATCGGAGTTTCATATTGGACGAAAGTTTAGCCACAAACAAGAATGATTTATTACTACATGAAACAAAACACTAGAAAGCGGTAGAAATAATAATAATTAATACATAATCGATTACATGTGAAAATGGAGTTATTTAGAAGCCATATTTAATTTTAATAAAAATAATTATTGCGACATTCGTTAGGGATGATATGATACTGATTTTAACAATACCCCATACATCCAAATCTGTTTAGGCATTTAAAAGTTGTGATGTAATAAATAAACTCACATATACATATAGGTACACACATAAACCCTGAAAACATTAGATACACTCCTATTTTGAGCAGTCGTGTAAAAAGATAAGGCAATGCTTCACTTGTGGTTCAGCCGAACTAACACACCCGGAATTTATAATTTTTAGATAAATAAATATAATTATTAGGTTGACATTATACCGCTAGAGCTATAAAAAAAATTGACGTAATGATTTTTAAGAAAAAAAAATAACCATCTGTCACCCCTATTAGAACACAGAGACATCACAAAACTGAGTAGCGGCACATCCGCAGGCAATTAGAGCGACACCCCTATTGGCATTACGTCGCGGTGTCGAGGGAGCTCCCCACTTGCGCCCTGACCTGTCGGGATCGCAGTTTGGTGCAAGAGTGGCTTGCACTCACAATAGATAAATGTACTTTTTTTTTCATTTGAGGCACTAATTTTCGACGTTTGCCACTGCTGTTTTAACAACGACAGTTTTAATGCAAACAATAGAATTTGCTGCCCGAGTGGGTGTTGAATGAATCGGTTTCTTCTAGGCAAGTGAGCTAGGCATCTTTACTTAGTATCTAAAGAAAGAAAAAATATATTTTTTAAAACACTAGATATAGGTAGGTACTACAACGAATAAGACTACAGGCAGCACACACAAAAGTAAAAAGATTTTAACTGAAAAAAAAAAACATAGAACAAATACAACAAACTTTATTTTTTCCGCTGCTGTGTCTATCAGGTGGTTAAACGCAAGCCTATTTGAAAAAAAAAATCAGATTGGCTCATTTATTTAAAAAAAATATAAGGGATTACTCAAGTTAGTCTGCATTTAAGTAAAGAACACAGATATTTGTGCTGTATTTGGATGTTCTGTACGTTTTTTTATGGAAATGTAATGAGACGGTCGAGACGCTCTCCACCTGGTAAAAGATGACGAATGTCCATGACCATTGCAGCGATGCACAGAACTTTGAGTAGCAAATCAAAGTCCAGGGCATCGCTGCTTTGGTGCTCATTACTTTGAGACTTTCGATCGTTACGTTAGTCTCAACAGCTCTGTAATTACGCAGTACCCTTTAAACCCAAACACAGTAATGTTTATACACTACAACTTAGCGGCAGAATATGTACCCTGTATCTCATTATGTGAATTAATACTTGACTTGTAGTTTCACTACGACTATTAAGTTAAAAATTAAGTTTAAAATACCACCAAAAATGTTAAATGTTACTTTTGAATGTTTTAAGTAGATGACAGATCCTATTAAAATTATTACAGACCTTGTCTAATGGACTGCGATGCAAAACACAGTAACATGTTTACTAAGTTGAGATTTGTCAACAGAACCCTTTAAAATATATTCCAGGTTGTTGCTTGGTGTGTGTACATTGATAAATGTACAACACTTTGAGCCATATAAGTAAGCTTTATTCTATCAATAAATAAAGTTTCGGTAACATCCTATGACCTTTTTCAAGGAGCCAAGTAAAGTACGATGCGTCTATAAAATTGTTTTAAACCCACGTCAGTTTTCGTAGTACAATGTAACATAACGTAACAAACCGTATATCTGATTTGACTGCTGTAAAATACATGTGACAACATGGCTAACCCCTCACGCCCTCATTGTTGACATTGCTTACCCGTCTCTCAGAATGTATTTTGTTCTGCTTATGTGAAGGTATTTATCCTCGCGCCAGGTATCCCTGTTATCTGCTGTCTGGCAGCTGTAGGTAAGATACTATTTAAAATATTGCGGTGGACCTCTTTCAACAACAAATCCAAATTTGTTATACGATAATCCAAATGTTACTGAACTAATTTGAATTTTACAGGCGAAATTTTGTAGGTAAACGGAGCGTTGCCGTTAGTCGTCCGTTATGTAGACGACGTACTAAAAATCGTGGGTCGAACCTGGATAAGATTAGCACAGGACCGGGATTAGTGGTGTACAAGAAGAGAGCCCTATGCTCAGCAGTGGCCGATGCAGGGACTGCATGGTACTTGAGGCTTTTGTGAGCTGGGCTTGTTCTGTTTACCCATAGATAAATATAATTCGTTTATTTCAAACAGGTAAATCACAATTTTAACAAAACAATACACTTTATATCTACATACTTGCTCACTACTTATATGCTAACTAAAACTAAGGTAGGACACACTAAGTTAATTATTAAATATGTCTTATTTTTGAAAAAACCACTGGCCTCCACACTAGAATTCCCTGTTTTGCGAAGACCAGTCTCATAATGATGGTGTGCAGGTAAAGACGTAGAAAGGCTATCGGACGCCTCTCACAATAAATATCTACATAGGTACTAAATAGAACTTTAAATTGTTGGATTGTAAAAATAATTTTAGGAACTGACATTTGAAAGCAACAATTTTACAGCCTATATCCCACTATATAACATTATAAATGTGCAAGTTTGGATGGATGTTTGTTACTATTTCACGAAAAAACTACTGAACGGCTTTAGATGAAATTTGGTATGGAGGTAGCTGATACCCTGGATTAACACTTAAGCTACTTTTTATCCCGAAAACATGTAGCGGGTAACAAAGTAGTAGGGCGCAGTAAATGATATAAATAAAGTGAAGTGAACAAAGAAATAAATTGAGTGTTTTATACAATGGGCGTATGTTTTCTCTACATCAATATTAAGCAGAAAGTAGTACATTAGTGTACTGCTGGATCACGCGTAACCATTGCTGGATCAGCGGATCCACGTGCGCGGAGATCAAACGTACCGGACGTCCAGCGAGATATTAACATTGTACTTTATTTACTTTATCTGATGAATGATTCGGCATTCATTTATTTTCTTTTTGTTTTATCTTTTTGTACATATTATGTATGTGTATATACGTATATATATACAACATCTCCCGTCGGTTCTTAAACTGGAATGGCCATTCTTGGTTGTCTGGAAGAGATCGCTTTTAGCTCTAAGGCTGCCACTTGTGGCACTAGCTCATAAGATTTTTTCGCTTTCTGGACATTTTAGGGTTCTTACCCAAAGGGTAAAACGGGACCCTATTACTAAGACTCCGCTGTCCGTCTGTCTGTCTGGCCGTCTGTCACCAAGCTGTTTCTCATGAACCGTGATAGTTAGAATGAAATTTTCACAGATGATGTATTTCTGTTGCCGCTATAACAACAAGTACAAAAAAAAACAGAATAAAATAAATATTTAATGAACCCCCATGTCACGTGATTTTTTGCCGTTTTTTGTAGATATTGGTACGGAACCCTTCATGCGCGAGTCTGACTCGCACTTGGCCGGTTTTTTTCATAACTCTCTAGCTCGGTGGCGTACTTCACATAACAAGATACAAAGATACATTATGATTCCTCTTAAATAAACAACTCTTTATTTGAGACCGATAACATAATTAGTGGCTCACTTATCTACTGAGATGAGGATAACAGAGCTATTAATAATTCGAGTTAAAGAACTCTTTATATCACTTATTACATTATAATGATACATGGCATGAGAATGCAATGCGTGATTAAATTAAAACTTCTAATAAAATAATACTAAAGTGCAAAATAGTTGTCAGAAGTGGGATTCGAACCCACGCCCACAGAAGTGGACTGCGACCTGAACGCAGCGCCTTAGACCGCTCGGCCATCCTGACGGTGACAAGAGTGTCGAAATTAGCTATTAGTTTCTGTAAAGTAATTTGCTTCATTGTACAGAAATAAACAAAATTTCGCCGTCAAAATAAAACAATGACCCATTTCAAAATTTTAGGTATTTGACTTCTCGCAAATTTAAGTAAAATCATCACTAAAAATTAATCATAAAACTGCAAACAAGGGATCTTATTCCGTTGAATAATGCCGTAACTACATTTCGCGCTCTTTATCGCCAATAAGGCGCGTCCGGTGTCCCGTTTGATCTCGACATGTGGTTCCGGAGCACGACGCACGTGCTTTGTAAAACTTGCACTTGCGAATCTATTCTTGGAGGTCCAAATGTATCAATACTTAGCGAGCGTGTACATGACCGCCACAAAACAAATACCTATGTAGTGCAAAATAGAGAAAATATATTTTTTATCGTATCATTACGCTCTGTTAGCTCATTTGGTAGAATATCTGCTTCAAGAGCTGTGGGTTTGATTCCCACTCAGGACAAACATTATGTGGTACCTACCTATAAACAAATTTTTGTTCTGTGTACTCAATAGAAATTACCGTCATGATAAATATTTTCTTCAATCGATAGCTCAAGCTAATTTCTGGGATTTGAATACACGCCATTCGGCGCGTGAACCACCTCATTAACAAACACTGTATTCCGGTTTGAAGGGTACTGCAGCTAGCGAAATTACTGGGCTGTTGAGACTAACCATCGAAAGTCTCAAAGTAATGAGCGCCAAAGCTGCGATGCCCTGGACTTTGTTTTATTACTCAGTTCTGTGTATCGCTGCAATGATCATGAATAGGCGTTATCTCTTACAATCATGAGAGCGTCTCGTTCGTCTCATTACTTTTTACATTAAAAAAAAAAGTATCGGCCTTATTCGGTGGCCTTCTTCATGGAGACAAAGTGCGTGGGGCCTCGACCTGGGCCGCTGCGCACCTCACACGTTAAGACATTGGTTGATGGAAGTGTGCCAAGATGCGCCGGCAAAAAAATGCACCAGTTTCCGTAGTAAAATCGTATCTCTTTTTTCTCATAATAAGACTACAGTGGCGTAAATTAGTCGTCGCAAATACTCACAGTTCACTTCTCACAAGAAAATTGAAGCAATTTGCACATAAAGCCCACTTCACAGGGCCTTTTGTCCCGATGTAATTTCTTAAAAAATTACTCTATTATTTGCAGGCATTTTGAAGAATTTAAGAACCTCCGTCTAGCTGTAGTAAATCTACTAAAATATAGAGTGAGGTATTGTCGAGAGAATGCCTCTATAATGCCGCTTCAATGGGGAATGGTAGATGAGCTCAGAGCTAAAGCTCTAGAAGTGAAATGGATATTTTTTACATGAAAACAAAGATTGATACGTTTTCTGTTTGTTTTTGTGGCCATTAAAGAGACAAACCGATTTCGATGTTTTTTTTTTATGACAGCCCCGTTGGGACATTGGTGGTATATCTGCCTTGAGAGCTGTAGGGCGTGGGTTCGATTCCCACTCAGGGCAAACATTTTGTGAATAAACAAATGTTTGTTCTGTGTTTGGGTGTTCTGTGTGTTATAAGTATGTATTTACAAAAAAAAAAGTATTTATGTATTCTATCAGTTATCTGATTTCCATCACACACTAAGCTCTGCTTAGTTTGGGGCCAGATGGCGCTGTGTGTATAGTCCTACGATATTTTTTTTTTGTTTTTATTTATGTGCAAGCTACTTGTGGTGTGGTTGCTGCAACCTACTCTCTATCTCTGCAAGCGACTCTATTTTACTAAAGAGCTGTTTAATGAGCTTCCATAGGAAATCGAAAGGGCATCACTACATTAAGCAGCTAAATATGTATAACTAGCTTACGCTTTCGACTTCGTCCGCGTTATCTAGAATTAGGTTCCGAGGGAAATGAAACATTTGTGTAAGTAACAAATAAGCAATAGTCATGAGACTTGGGCTCCTTTATTATTAGATTAAGATGAACCTGACTTTTACGAGGGACTTTTAGAGGCAAAGGCTAAACTTTTTTTAAAATTAAAAAAAAAATTACCTGTTGGCATTCGTGGTTTTAGTTTTAATTAAGTATGCTTTTAGTTTTAGGGTTCCGTACCCAAGGGGTAAAACGGGACCCTATTACTAAGACTCCGCTGTCTGTCCGTCCGCTGACAAATCTTTCACACGTTGACTCAGCAAAAATATTAATACAACTGGAGAATACACTTTTTTGTATTTTTTTTATGGTTGACAGGCTAGTTGTTTGACCACAGCTCACGTTAATGTTGACGCTGATGTTAAGTGAAGGTGTGATTGAAGATGGTAAAGCACACCTAGCCTGTAATGGAACTGGCTATGTGAGGCAGCCGGAACACATCGTTAGATGCTTGGTGGCAGATTTTCAACTATAGGGTGGTAGCTAGCCAGCCGAGTACTAGAAAGTACCCTACCACTACGCTATAGTTTCTTCACGATGTTTTTCCTTCACCGGCAGCTCAAGCTCATTGTTGGAGTGTGAACCCACGCCCTTCGCCATGCGAACCTACCGCGCTAACCACTGAGCTAATGAGACGAACGGGATGCACTTCTGATGCTAAGAGATAACGCTTGCCCATGACCATTGCAGCGATACACAGAACTTTGAGTAACAAAACAAAGTCCAAGGTATCGCTGCTTTGGCGCTCATTACTTTGAGATATCTTACTATACCGAAATATCGGCACTCGGCAATCTACATAGTTCTGTGTAGACACAGCTTAGTGTAGATGACTCTAGTGCATCGGCCGTGCATTTTTCAATGGCGGTTGACAATGCTCGCCGGCTGAATGGAAGGTCCTGCCATCTCGTCTTAAACGTAAAGGCTTTATATTTCTCAGCTGCGCAGGAAGGTAAAAGGATGGTGAGCAGGTAATGGGTCTCTGAGAGTTGTTACTTTATACTAGAACTTATTATTAGATGTTTATTTGTCTAACTTTACTTTTACTTATCTGGATGATAAATAATAATAATAAATAACGTATTTACAAAAAAAACTATTGAAATATTCTATCAGTTATCTGACTTCCATAGTACAAGCTTTGCTTAGTTTGGCGTCAGATGGCACTGTGTGTAAAGTCTGGCGATATTTATTTATTTATTTGTAAAATATTTTAATCTATTCATATATCATTATAAACATAATATTTACTCATGTCATTTTGAGTTATAAAAAGTCTTTAAAATTCTAAAATGCCTTTTCGATAAGCCATTTTTAAAATTTATGTATTTATGTTAAAGGCTTCCCTAGTTTACGAGTCTCTGATTTGGTGCGACAACCGATTATGTACTTCTGTCGCGGTCACGTGCACTAATTTCGTTGCCCTGGACTCTGTTTTGTTACTCAAATTTCTGCATACCTCTGCAATAGTAATGGACATGCGTTATCACTTACCATCAGGAGAGCTTCGTAAAAAAGTCATAGCTTTAATTACATACACTCGTAGTATTTACAATTAATGTATACAATTATTTGTATGTATTTTTTTTTTATGAAAAAAGTAATGAGTCGTAGGAGACACTCTCCTGATGGTAAGAGATAACGCCTGTCCATGACCATCGCAGCGATACACAGAACTTTACGTAACAAAACAAAGTCCAGGGCATCACTGCTTTGGCGCTCATTACTTTGAGACTTTTGATAGAGTTAGTCTCAACACCCCAGTAATTTCGCTAGCTATTAGTCTAAAAAACCGTCAGAGGAGGGATATGTGGCCAGAATGCTGGCAGCATTGCCACGCTGGATGGCAATGCTTAGCTTTTGACCAAAGTAGATACCAGCATTCTGGTCACCTGAAGAGTCACTCGTAGTTAATATTTGGGTGGAATTATGTTTTTGTAGCATTAGTGCGCAATTCAATTTTGAATTTGTAACTATACATATATAACTTATTCTGTGTCCATGTTATGAAAGCTCGTGAAATGATTCAGTGTATTTATACAACATATTCGTATGCATTTGGACTCGTCACAGCCACCGCTAATAGGCTGATATTGCGTGTGATTGGTGCAAGTCATAAAAAGATACCGGTAAAATAGTTATTGACAGATTAATTCTAATGAAACTGATCTAGTTTATTTTTATTTTCAAAATAAGTTTGTTTTGACCCTAATCTGTGTGATTTTAAGCAGTAGGATTCAGTTAGGTTTATGATGTTGTGTGTTTGACAGCCGAAGATGAGAAAGTTGAAGTCTCAGATCGATTACTCTATTTATTAAGAGATGAAATCTATAGATCCCTCTTAGATTAAGAGTAAATACCATAACTTGAGATTGGTAGCTAGCCAGCTGAGTACTAGAAAGTGCCATACCACCTTGCTATGGTTTCCTTACGATGTTTTACTTGAATAGAAGCTCGAGCTTACTGTTGGGGTTTGAACTCAAGCCCTTCAGGGTGTAATTCGATCGCAGTCATTACTGAGTTATGAAAACTCCTAAAACAAACAAGTGCTCAATTTGATACTTTTAGCGTATACGCATCCAACGTGCCGACGAAGAGTGTACTTTGTCTGTTTGATAAAAAAATTTATAAAAAACAGAAATCAATTAATTAATATACATTAAATTAGGTTCACAAAACGTGGGCTCTATTGCCATGTTGTATTGCAATCCTTAGTCTTTGTGTAAAATAGAGGCCAGTGTTTTGGTTACATAAATGTTTGTATGTACAATTGTACATAATAGTTTGTTTATTACTTCTTCAAGCAGTAACATTGAAATGCAGATAGATTATGTTCAGGATTAACTTATAGGCTACATTTTATCCCGAAAAACGCGGAAGGAAGTTAGTATAATATAATTCCTAAAGCAAAATAGCTTGATATTTGCTACAGTCTATGACTTGACCCACGCACTGGAACGAAAACATATGCCTGTATGTTTGTGTTTGGCTGTCATCGAAAATGCACAGAACGCACCTCATGTGAGTTCAACCTATGGATTTAACTTTTTACAGCATTACCGGCGCGGTCAAAGTAAAAATATTTATTTTTAACGAGTTACTTCGGCACCCTTCAATATGTTGTTATTTTTTAATAGAGCGAGTTTCACTACGTTTTGATAAACTTAGCTAAAACAAATATCGCGATAATATAAAATATGCCTATGTGTGTTTTCTGTTGTTGTAGTGTTGTGTGTGGCAAAATAAATGTTTTCTTTCTTTTCTTTCTATCATATTGAATGGTTTCAAGGCTGTCACTTTACTATTTTGATATATTTTCATTGTTTTGTTTGTTAAAGTACATAAAAGTAATAAAAAATCATGCTTAATAAAATACTTATTTCAAGCTATTAAATTATTGAATTAAAATGTAACTATTGGGTGTTCTGTATGTTTTATAAGTATGTATTTACAAAAAAAAGTATTTATAAATTCAAATTCAAATCAAGCAGAAGTTCCCACGGTCGAGGACTTGGCCCTTAAGTATTCTATCAGTTATGTGACTTCCATAGGTCTGAAGCTTTGCTTAGTTTAGGGTCAGATGGCGCTGTGTGTACGATACTCGATACGATACGATATTTTATGATTTTTTTTATTTTTGATATTTACGATATTTTTTTATTTATAAGACACAATAAAATCATATATGTAACTCTAATTAATAAGTATTTATGTAGTAGGTACTACCTAGAAACTTTTCTGTTGATAGAACAACCGACTTGCTTGACAGATGTACTACTCATCATCCAATGCCCAATCAAAACAACAACTAAACAAAAGGTTTTTTTTTGCTTTAAGAATTGTTTAGTAACCAAGAAATTGGGGAAGATGGAACTAAGGTATAATCTAATACTTAATTACATTCTACTTAACTAAATATTTACTTCTCAACTACCGTTTAACTTATACTTAATTAATTCATGATAGATTTATTCGGATACTCCAACTATACTTTAGAAATTTTGACAATTAGATCATAAAGTTACACCACAATCTAATGATTGGATTACCTATAACGTATCTCTCATTTATATACATATTTTTATCAAGAGGTAGTGTAAATGGATGTTGACTTGTTAGTTTTCTGGTGAACAGGGGTGTTGCATCCGGCTTAATGGTGAGCTGATGACTGGACCGATTTTAATTAGTTTTGGCTTTGACTTTATGTTGCCTGCTCAGTACTAACTTATTAATGCACTGTTGTTATGTTGGGTGTTGGGTTGAACTGATTAATGGTATATCTTTTGTGTTTAATGGGATGAAAAATTAGAAAAAGAGGAAAATAGATTGGGGCTATTTCCAATTTTTCCAGTTTCATTTTATGACTTGTTGTTACAGATAAAGCGAGCGTACTGTACTTAACCAATGCTGTAACCGAAACTATAGTCAGAGTATCAATCCCGCATAAGTAAAACTAAAATATGCGTTAGTAGTAGGAACATGTGTTTTCGATCTCCTCTATTATATAATGTACTAGCGGACGCCTCGCAGATTCACCCGCGTAGTTCCCGTGTCCGTGGGAATTAAGGGATAAAAAGTAGCCCATGTCACTTGGGGATAGTATAGCTTTACAACAGTGAAAGAATTTTTTAAATCGGTCCAGTAGTTTTTGAGTTTATTCGTTACAAAAATAAAAATCCAAATCTTTTCTCTTTAAATATAAGTGTAGATAACAAATTTAAAAAAATATCGTAGAACCTTACACACAGTGCCATCTGACCCCAAACTGAGCAAAGCTTGTAGCGGGTAATACCGCGGGGCGCAGCTAGTGTATACATAAACCCTGAAGACATTACACTCCTTTTTGGGCAGTCGTGTAAAACGCGCAATTATGCGAGCGACACAGTTAAGGCGCCGCTGTGATCCCCCCAAGCTTTACATTACATTACCAAATTTCTTGTCAGCCGCCGCACTTGTCAGAGTGCACTTAATAATGGTAAACTATAAATACGGCTTCCGATACTTACCGAAAAAGAAGTGACTACAATTTCGGTGAGAACAAGTGATAAAAATGGGACATTGCCTTGAAAATAAAAAAAATATCTACCCATTACTACTGCAGCGGTACTTTTTTTTATATCGTTGACAGGCTAGACGTTTGACCACAGCTCACCTGATGTTAAGTGACAGTGTGGTCGAAGATGGTAAAGCACACACCTAGCCTGGTGCTCGAGTGAGGCTTCCGGAACACACCGTTTGATGCTTCGCGGCAGATTTTCAACTTGAAGGTCGTAGCTATCCAACCTAGTACTAGAAAGTACCTTAACACCATGCACAGAACACAGAACTTTGTATAACTATATAAAGTCTAGGGCATCTCTCTCTCTCCTTTATCGGTCCCTCATATCTGAGGATCGTGGTCACTGGAATCACATCGTTATACTAGCTGAAAGAACTACGTAGATTTTAAGTAATTTTTAATTTTTTCAGTCTAAGCAACTAGCTTTTATGGACACTATACAACTATTAGAATAATTATACTTTTTAGGAAATATAAAGGTGCTTTCGAGTATATTTTTTTTTTTTGTAAAAGTAATGAGACCAACCTGATGGTAAGATCACGCTCACGAGAACACGCTCTCCTGATGGTAAGATACAACGAATGTACATGACCATTGCAGCGATACAAAGAACCCTAAATAGCAAAACAAAGTCTAGGTCATCGCTGCTTTGGCGCTCATTAGTTTGAGACTTTCGATAGTTAGTCTCAACAGTCCCATAATTTCGCTAGGTGCAGTAACCCTTCAAACCGGAACACAGTAATAAACTACTGCTTGGTTATTGTACCACCACAGTCTGGAGTAGGAATTAGATTTTAAATGACAGAAGCAAATCTCAAGGTGCTTGCCAACTGAGTTTAAGGTTAGCAAACCAATACTAGAAAGTACCACCAGACTATGGTTTCCTCACGATGTTTATCTTCTAAATTGATTATTAACGGGGATTCACAATGAATCCCAATAATCACAAGATTTAAACATTTCACAAGTTTCTCTAATTAAAGTAACAAGTCCCAAACAAAATTTAAAGCAAATTCCACACAGCCACGACTCGATTTGCATTTTACAAGCCGAAAACTTCACCGAAACCTTTGGAAAAGTTTTCTAAAAGTTTCAATGACGGTTACGAAATCTTCGGAACACTTTGTGAAGTAGCGTTATGGTGTTTGAATTGAGATAGCCGACTTGGAGTTTCTAGGTTGAGAACGATGTCAAAACCCCGACAATGAGCTTGAGCTGCCGGTGAAGGAAAACATCGTGAGGAAACCATAGCATGGTGGTAGGGTACTTTCTAGTACTCGGCTGGCTAGCTACCACCCTCAAGTTGAAAATCTGCCGCCAAGCATCTAACGGTGTGTTCCGGCAGCCTCACTTGAGAGCCAGTTCCATTCCAGACTAGGTGTGCTTTACCATCTTCGACCACATCTTCACTTAACATCAGGTGAGCTGTGGTCAAACACCTAGCCTGTCAATCATTAAAAAAAAAATGTACGAGTATATACGTACCTATGTTTCATTTACTTACTTTATATTAATTTAAATTGTTATCACTAAACATCTTTTTTTCTGTCTTTTTTTCTGGGTCATTGATCTGCTCGCGGCATACACACAAACTAAAACCTACTCTAACCTTGGTTAAAGATTAAATTAATTTAAACTTTCTTTGAACTTTGAACTTTCCTCTTTCCATGTAGTATATTGTAAAAAAAAAATGTAATTCAAGTTAACACCGGTGTCTGCAGAGCGTATAAATTTAAATTAAAAAATAATTATTTATTTATGATTTATTTATTATAATAAGAACGGCACAACAATCACTTACACTTATTATCAGTTGCAAGTTGCAATGTCAGGTAATAATATTTTAACACTATAAATTAAAAAATACAAAAATCAGAAACGTTTTTTTTAGTTCTGTTCTATGTCTATAATCTGTTCTCCATAATTACGGTTGCCAGGAAAAAAGCGTTTCAGCAGTAAGGCCGCCACTTGTGCCACTCATTCATAAGGTTATTTTGTTTTCAGTACATATTTTATTTCAGATGTGCACAATAAAGAGTTTCTATCACTCTTATTCTATTTTTAGGAAAATATTGCATCTGTAAATAAATGGAACGTCATCTCTCAATCTATCAAAGTATTTTTCTAATAAAAGTAACATTATTTACAACTTCTCGCTATGCTGTAGAGATGGGATCAGTTTGATTTGGCAACTCTAATAAACTGGAAAATGTTATGTTATGCAACAAATACACATACCCCAATATTGGCGGCTTTAATTCAAAGATTTCACTATAAATATTGCTGTCATATTAATTGCATTGTTCATATTACCTACCTAAACTAATTCATATCTAGCTGGGAGTGTTAGCTAGGTAATATTACACCCTATTTCTCACCTTGAATACTGCACACTTTCCTTTGGTGGCGGCATGGGGGTAGGTATACGCCTACCCCCCTTCACCCCACCGCCACTCATCGCACTCGTTGATTGTCTTCCAGTCGAAACTGAAAAAAAAAACCATAAGACACTTTAGCAAATGAGGTACGGGGATTCATGAAGTTACATTTTCAGATTAAGATATTGCACTCAACTAATTTCTCTCTGAGACTGGCTAATTAATTAAGAAAAAGTTTAATGAAGGACCGAGAAAAGTTTTGAAAGATTGTATCATCATAATAAGCATCTCAGAAAATTCTTTCCAGTTACTGATGTTTGAGATAGGAGGAAAAAAATTTAACATTTTAGAAAATAGTTACCTACGTAAATAAAACCATAACATTTTTTATTACTAATTAAATCTGCATTGTGGTTTTCATTGTTGGTTGCCTAAAAGAGATAACTCTTAGCGATAAGGCTGCTATTTATGGCAGCTATTTTTTTTTTGTTTTCTGTACTTTTTTCTGTTTTTGGTGTGCGTGAGTGAGTCTTAATCTTTTTTTTTTATAATAGGTAGGCTTGCGTTTGACCGCCATCCCGCTTGATGTTAAGCGAAGATGCGGTCTATGGTGGAGCACGCTCGCCTAGAAGAAACCGATTCACTCGCGACTTGAAGGTACCCAGACTACGAGTACCTATATTCATTGGGGAACACCCCTCGGGCAGCAGATTCCAATGTCTAGCGGTCGGTATGAAAAAGGTGGAATCAAACCGCTTAGTTCGTGCTTTTATCTATCTATTATAATAAGATAATTGCTCCAATGTCAGGTTTAATCAAATAATTTGAAGTCATGAAATGTAACCTACTACTCCAAATCTTCCATTTAACTTTACAACTAGGCCTCCCCTTATCTCTCTACCCACGAATACGTGGAAAGCAAGATGAATACCAAACAGGCGTATTCGTACCCGTATCTTAGTTGAGCTATAGCATTGGGATTGTGAGGGTTTCTCTGGGTTTCGTACACTTTTTTATGGTTAACAGACTAGGTGTTTACCTTATGTTAAATGACGGTCTTGTCTAAGATGGTAAACACATAGCCTCATTTAACTGATTTTTGCGACAGTTGAGAATAAAATTGACGTTGGCAAAATGTGTAAAGTGAGAGACGAAAAAAAAAAAACTATCCGCCATGGACTACAATACAGTACACTGTTTGGGATTGGATGTGGCAGCTATTTCGAATTGATGTCGCATACCTATCAGTCAAAGGACCTTGTCACCGCTATTGTCACGAATCTCAAAGCTACAACTCCTAACACAGGAGAAAGAACATAGTACCTACTGTGATAAACTGTGTAGAGTGTAGGCTTGTGAGATGTTACCTTTTCATCATGAAAAAGGCATTTTTTCAGCAAAATGGGAATGAGGGCAACGTCGCATGTCTTTTTTTTATGTACACGTAATGAAACGAACGAGATGCTCTCCTGAAAGGAAGAGATAACGCCGTCCATGACCATTGCAGCGAAACACAGAACTTTCAGTAGCAAAACAAAGTCCAGGGCATCGCCGCTTTGGCGCTCATTACTTTGAGGCATTCGATGGTTAGTCTTAAAAGCCCTGTAATTTCGCTATCAGTAGTACCCTTTAAACCGGAACACAGTAATATTTACACACTACTGCTTGGTAGCAGAATACCGTATACTGCGGCATGTCTCAAAGTAGTGAGCGCCCAAGCAGCTGAATTTTGTTTAGCAATGGTCAATGATATCTCTTACCACCAGGAAAGCGATTCATTTCTGTAACTTTTGCATACAAAATATTAGGTAATAAACAAGGTCGTATTTTGCGTATCTCTGTTTGTTCGCTAAGTACATTTATGCTACACAACGCATTTTGATGCGGTCTACACTGTCATTCAGATGTTTTTCCGAAAGGTACATTGTATACCTCATAAAATTCGCGTGCAAATCCGGGGCGGGTCAATAGCATATTTATAACATTATTTGTGAAAAAAGTAATATATTACAATAGTAAAAAACTTATCAATTTATCACAAGTCCCAAGTAAATTCATGCTAAAAAAGATCGTAAGGTATAATTATGTCCCTGGGAAAAAAATGACAAAGAGAATTTTCCTTTCTCTGATAATGTGATTTATTTTCCGAAACAAAAGGACGATTTTTCACCGACGTTCAAAGTTCCTGTCTTTCATTAATAATTAATTGTTCATCATGATGTTAATTAATTACTTTTGAAACGTTCACTGTCTAGTTAATTTCCCGTTATTCTATTATAATTATATTGCGCCGATGTTGCTACTGCGTATAACTCACTTTACTAATCTGATAGATTCTAATTATCTATCTACGTATTTTGCTGTTATTTTTTAATTATTGTAGTCTTTGATGCATAATCTTTGTATGCACTTCGGTTTTTGCAATTTATGTCAACATATTTAGTTACTTTACTTTACTTATAAGCTCCATCCAATCCATAGAATTTTGGAAGCAACACAAAAAATCATATTTAATTCATTTGCAAAGCAGCGATGTCCTGGACTTTGTTTGGTAACTCAAAGTTATGTGTATCTCTGCAATGGTCATGAGCATAGAGAGTGACTCGCTTTTTTAAATACGCAATGGGTAAAGTATGGTCGTAACGTTGTTTAACATTATACTACAGGATGAATTCATACGTTAAACTTGTAAACTGCTAGTAAGAGCAAAAAAAACGTGTTTGACTATACTAATATTTGCATGGTGGTAGGGTATTTTCTAGTACTCGGCTGGCTAGCTACCACCCTCAAGTTGAAAATCCGCCGCCAAGCATCTAACGGTGTGTTCCGCCAGCCTCACTTGTAAGCCAGTTCCATTCCAGGCTTGGTGTACTTTACCATCTTCGACAACGCCGTCACTTAACATCAGGTGAGCTGTGGTCAAACACCGAGTCTGTCAAACACCGAGTCGGTCAACCATAAAAAAAATTATAAAGAGGCAAGGCTTGTATTTTCGGATTTTTGTATGTTTGTAACGAACTACTGGACCAATTTCAAAAATTCTTTCACCGCTGGGAAGACGTACACTATTTCCTGGTGACATAGGTTATGTCACCCTGTATTCTCACGGGAACGGGAACTACGCGGGTGAAAACCGCGAGGCGTCCGCTAGGAAACAATAAAGCTTGTAAATTGCACGTTGTAAGCGTCAAAACACTTTTCTCAAAATATATATATATAAAACCGCATTCAGACTGTGTTGTTATTGATTCGCGTTTGATTTATGGAAGTCATACTTGAAACGCGTATTAAACAATAGGTTCAATGTCACGTGTAGAACCCGACAAGACACGTCTGTCTACTTCCCGTACAGACAGGAATCTATGCCCCCTCGCATACTGTTCATAATCGCTCATTAGTACGGGTTACCCTCATCCGTGACAGGGCATACCATCGTCTGCTAATGCCTTCTTGACTAGATTAGATAGACATTATGCTAACTCTTATAGTCTGTGGCATTTTGCTGACTTAGATCAGGATATTTTAAATGAAGTGTTTTGATAGTGATGAGACACAAACTGTTGATTTTGTGAAAGGATTCCTAAAATTAAACAGGTCTAAATTTATCACATAAATTATTTTTATACGGGGTGACTTTCTCTATCGTCTTGAAAAAAATTAGGGCGTTTTAAGTACATGAAATAGGATATAATGGGACAATAATGTTATGATTTATTTTTTTGAAAATTTTCATGGCAAGATTCTATTATATATAATTATACAGATAGTATTAGTATAATAGATGATGATACTTGATGGTAGATATCCTTAGCATCAGGTCAGCTAGGTAGGTACCACCGCAATACCAGATATTTTACCACCAAGCAGTAGTGTGTAAATATTAGTATTTCGCTTTAAAGGCAGTCCTGTAATTTCGCTGTAGCTAGCGAAATTACAGGACTGTTAAGACTAAGCAACGAAAGTCTAAAAGTAATGAGCGCCAAAGCAGCGATGCCCTGAACTTTGTTGCGCTATTCAAAGTTCTGTGAATCGCTGTAATGGTCATGGACATGCGTTGTCTATTACTATCAGGAGAGCGCTTCGTTTGTCTTATTCCATTTACTCAAAAAACATAGACTCAAAATGTTTGGTTTGTAGGGAAGAAAAAACGCAGTAGGTATTTTACGAATAGAAAATATTCTTGCTGAAATACTAATATATAGTTAATATTATAACAAGTCCAATGCGTAGCACTATTGCAGTAATTTTCCGGGAATCATAAGACAAAACATAATAAAATTACTAACGTTGAGCTCTGCTAAGCTCAAATCGCCGGATACGACAATATAAGGTTGTCACAAACTTTCTCCAAACATTCCTCAAAAATGCTGAATTCATATTTACCTACTTCATTACCCCTTGAAAATCTGCCGAAAAGCATACCTGTATTTCGGCACCCTCACTTGAGAGCATATACCATTCCAGCGGTAAACAGAAACACACCTAGTGTTTACTTTCTTCAACCACACCGTCACGTAACATCATATTATGATATGTTGTCAAACACTTAGTCTGTCAACTATAAATATCACAACGTTTCTTACGACTTTCTTTTTTAAATGAAATTTTAATATCGATTTTGGTATTTTATCAAGTCTTCCTCTTTTTTTGAGTCCCATGAGACCTTTGTGTCATTTTAGTCTACATCATTACTAGTCACGAAAACATGTGACATAGATAAATAATTTAATAAAATTTATCTATATAGTACATTATACACACGTCTACTCACTTTTTTAATTTAACATAAATTAACTTACAGCTCCAGTAAATATCTCAGAGAATTTATTTATTTTATTTATTTATTTATTAATTAAAAACGGCTAAAAGCCAGTTACATCAAATTAATAGTCAAATTCATTTACAAGATAGAGATAGAGAATACATAATTACAAGAAATATAAAATTATAGTCAATAATACAATTACAAATAAAATTAAATGATTCATTCTGCATTCACCTCACAATATGCCAAGCATGCAGACATCAAAGACAGCCAACCATTCTCAAACACATCACATTCAGGATTGGCCTTCAAGAGTGCGTTGAGCGCGGTTTTAGTCTCGATTACTTCTCAACAAGACAAGACAAGACTCGAGTCTTCGTTTAATGACTTAAAATTTAATAGGAATTCTCCCACTCGAGTTTTTACTACACTATCACTAAACGTTTGATGTAGATTGTAGTAATATACTGTGAAATGGACAATGGAGACAATGCACTCAATGTAGCATACTACCCCACTTTACACACACGCACACTTGAATGCGAATTTATTATATTTTAGTTCTTATTTTTTTCTTGTCCAGAATAGGTTCACGTTTTCCACACTCTGCCTGAAGTTTTTTTTTTTATAATCAATAGACTTGCGTTTGACCGCCTTCTCACTTGATGTTAAGTGATGATGCGGCCTAAGATGGAGCACGCTTGCCTAGAAGATACCGATTCACTCTCACCTTGAAGACACCCAGATTATATCCAACACCCACTCAGGTAGCGCATTCCACTGTCTAGTTAAGTAAAGGTTAAATAACAAAATAAACAAAGATAATATAAGTATTATACACAAATATAAACACGTTTAAAAATACTAAAATACAATATGATGGGTATTATACAAGATTGACATAAGCTACTCTTGTAGCACTTTTTTAATTAACTTGTAGACCTAAACAAGAACCCAAATAAAGGCTCTGATTAAGTCAGAGGGAAATTGGTGGAGGAGGACGGAAAAAAAACTGTCTTGCAGTCCACACAATGAACGAAGACTGAAATCGTTGTTGTTGATGGGTTAGACGCATGTTAGTGTGGTCTAAGATGGAGCACGCTTACCTAGAAGACACCCATATTGTAAACAAGGAACACATTTTACTGAGCCAAATTTCGAGTTTTACACTCACATGCTGTTTTTTTTTATGTTTATCTAGGTAGGCGGCAGCCCTATCCTTCCGAATACTAAGCAGAAATATTAATTAGCAAGCAGACAGCGACGGAACGTTCATTGGATTTTTATTTTCACAGCAAAAGCAATGGAGATGCTTTGTTTGTTAAAATTATTGAGAATGCTCGCTGTGCTTTTGAAATGTTCCGCCAAACTGGGTTTTGTGTCGACAACAATGCTATCGTTTTTTAATTATAAAAATAAAGTAAGTACTAGCATGTATTTTTCATTTAATTATAAACTCACAATTCAGATTAAATCTCAGTTTAATTAATATTCCTCTGTAACGTTTATTTATTCATGATAAAGTTATTTATGTTGTCTCTCTTTATCGATTATTTTAAAGTAAAACCCCATTATAATTTATAATAATTCTTATCAAATCCAAGAAAAATAGGTATATTTACTGCAAGTTTTGTAAATATTTTCAAAAAAACAAAACAAACTATGATACTTTAGTTTGATGAAATAAAGAAACTAATTGACAAGTACAACTTCACTCTGAGAAACATTTCTGTTTAACCTAAAGTATACATACAAGTAAGTTAAGTTTTTTTTTCCTTCTAATGATGTATCTGTTTGTTGTTAGATACCTCATTGTTATTACAATCTAGCCTAGTTGAGACTAATAAGTAATTTTAATATAACTTAAATTGCTAAGTAGAGTATAATCGAAGAATGCGTCCATCGACACTTTTCTTACTGTCTCTATTAAGGGGTAAGTTAAGTAAGTTAAGTAAGTAAGTATACAAAAGTTTACATTTCCCACATTTTAGTGTCATAGCCACCACCATCATTTTAATACTAACTTGAACTAAAGAAGAACTTTATGTAAAACTATTTCGTTCAAGAAAAAATCTTAGAAATACGATAAAAATTCCATCAATTGGGGACACAAAGCTTTATTCGTATAAAATTTCAATATCCGACTGAACCGAGGCTAGAGCTAGACTTGAGATGGTTTTCTCATTTTTAGAGGGGTCGGACTTAGGAAAGGGGATAGCAGTCGTATTAAGCAATAAAATAAATGATGCATCAATTTATAGTAATAACAATTACCTAATACCTAAGCATGTTGACAAATAGAAAAACATTACAAAAAAAATCCATTTCAATTAACAGATTTTTTTTAACCGTTCTAGATTTAAAAAATAACAAACATACACACAACCATTCAAATAAATAATATTAGTGAAGGGTTAGCTGAATCAAATAAAACGAATAAATTAAATACATTTATTTTATTTTTTTTAAGTTAATGTGTTCAATGTTTTTTATTTAATAAACCTTAGTGGGAAGACACTGTCTGCAGCAACACAGCGAAGGCTACAGCTGCAGGCAGGGTTACTATACATACCTGTACTATTTTGATGAAACATTAAATTTATTTGTATTTGTATTTGTATTTGTATTTCAATAAAATGTATTTTGGTATGTTATAACGCAACTTCGATAACTCCTTGAAATTATGAAAGTTTGTTTCAAGCCAGAAACAATGAAGGCTTAGGTTGTGCAAATAAATCTGAAATTCTGAATACACTTTCAAAAAGAAAAAAAAACTGTGCCTTAAACAGAAGATCTTAAATTTAACTTGGTATAAGGGAATCTATATAAGGGAAGGGCGTGGGTTCAAACCCCAACAATGAGCTTGAGCCGCCGGTGAAGGAAAACATCGTGAGGAAACCATAGCATGGTGGTAGGGTACTTTCTAGTACTCGGCTGGCTAGCTACCACCCTCAAGTTGAAAATCGGCCGCCAAGCATCTAACGGTGTGTTCCGGCAGCCTCACTAGAGAGCCAGTTCCATTCCAGGCTTCCATTTACCATCTTTGACCACCCCGTCACATAATATCAGGTGAGCTGAGGTCAAACACCTAGCCTGCTAAACATAAAAAAAAAATCTATTTTAACTAAATGTTAACGGAGCTGAGTTTGCATGTCTTAGATACAAACAAACACCAAGCAGAGAACAAGAAGCGTGACACAGTTTTATTCAAAAATCCATTACAAAAAATATTCTGGGGGAAAATTGCCCTGCGCAACGAACCCTAAGTTCGGCTCTGATGTTCAGTCAATGAAATTGCATCTAATTCCCGACCAATCTCTCTGCTCCTTTGAGCCGGAGAAAAGAAGATGAATAATGAGCCAATTTACAAGATAATGGCTAACACTGATAAGGGTTTTTAAATAGGATCCCAAATGGAAATAGCAATGTAGTAGTTACTAATTAAAAAACATATTTCACGAATAATCTTTTTTTTATGTAAACCTGGTGACGGTAAGTGGCCACCGCCACCTATGACCACCTGCAATACCCGGGGCAGTGGCAGTACGTAATCTGTTTAAATTGATGTTGTTTGCCAAAAGTAAAATAACAAATTGTATTTATGCTATTTTATTTCATCATCATCATCCACAGCCTTCTTTATCCCACTGCTGGGTATAGGCCTCTCTCTTTACATGCCATCTGCCTCGGTCCTGTGCCAATCTGGTCCAGGTTCGACCCGCGACGGTGACGATATCGTGGACCCATCTTGCGGCTGGACGACCGACGCTCCGCTTCCCTTGCCTAGGCCACCACTCTGTTTGCAACCTTACTCCACCTGTCATCACTTCGCCTAGCAACGTGTTTTACTTAAGCGCTTTTAATTATGAAGTAATAGAGTGGAGACCGCGAATCGGCAAACTATTTGTAGGACGCCTTTAGACTAGGTGGAGTGACAATATATATAAAACGTGTCTTGGTCACCTTTGTCTAGCAGTCGACTATGACTGATAGATAGATAGATTAGATTGTTTATTGTGCACTGTTCGGTTCCGGAACTTCACATCATAGACAAAATTAAAACATAATAGTGGCAACACACTGCTTCCGCCTCTCAATAAAAAAAAGTATAACTGTCAATGTAAAAAAATATGCGCGGCACCGGTGCGTACGCGTCAGTGAAATAAAATCAATTAAATCAATATAAACTAAAATCTACTTGCAAGTAAGAAGAAGCCAGTTTTTCGATCTGTTGGTAAGGACCAAACAATTTGGAGGCCCCGACGAGATCTACATCAAGAAATTCGAAAATTTGCTCACGCCGGCCACGCGGTGAAAAGGATTGCTGTGACGCCATTTTGCCCTTCGGGTGTGAAAATTCCATTTATTCTTTCTATTACAAGCTTATTCGGGTTATACCACACAGTTTCGATAAATCCCAAGTGGCAAACAAATATCTTGTGCTTACTACGCATTTTGCCACAGCTTGCAAGGCAAATCCTGTATTTCACATGTCAACGTGTCAATATTTCACTAAATTTCACAATCTCGAGTGCTCATGCGCATTTTTATTACATTCAAAATAAGAGTCTCACTTTGACTTTTAAATATACGTTAGAACATTCACTTTTTCGAAAGATTACATGCAATTTCATCAAAGTCAAGTTTCAGTACCTAAGTTCACACGAAGTCGATCTTATTTCAGTTCTTCATTTGTCTTATTTGAGTGTTTCCTGAGCGTAATGGAATGTAAAATTGCTTTATTTCATATAAATTCCCCGTGCATTTCAGCATATTTTGTGCATTTCGCTGCGTTACGCTGAGCTGCCTAGCATGTGAATGAGGCCTGTGTGCACGCGTAGCTACTTGCCGTTCTGCTGCTGGGTCTAAGGCTGTGCTTCCTACTTTGCTGCTGCTACGGCTAATTGACGACAGACTTGCAAACCGCAAGTACCACCTACCTTTTTTATTTCTGTCTATACAATTCATTCCAAATTAAGCTATAAATAATTGTAACCCGGTTCTGATTAATAAGGACTGCAACATTTAAGTAAAGTTAAAAAAACTGGGAAATGGGCTAATTATACAGTTAATATATTATTCTTATTAAAATAACAATATTATTATCCCGGTGCAAAAGTAATATTTTACTATAAAACCCATACTAAAATCTTTCCTCGGATCTAAAAAAAAGATCGTTTTTCCGAGTGAAATTATAATATGCGTCTTCAGTATCGTATTTTTTACCATTTCCAAGCAGCAGGAAAATTGGTGTCGGAAAAATGTTAATTCGTAAGCGAAAATCACGTTTTACAAAGTATCTTGTATTTAACCTTAGGGCGGGCGGATCATAAATAAGCCTTCTTTACCGAAAGGTTCTTTAATATTTTTGGTAGTACGGATATGTATAAGAAACGTTGTTATATTTTGTATTTAAAAAGGCCTGTGAAATCATTTGCTATTTTAATAAAGTTGCCGCTGATCGATCCTAAAACTAAATCTTAAATGATCATTTTTATTAATTGATTTTTTCTATTTTTTTTACTGTTAACTTGACGCCTCGCTGCTTCCCGTTCCCTTGGGAATACAAGGATAAAAAGTAGCCTGTATTACCCGGGGATAGCGTAGCTTCCCAACGGCGAAATAATTTTTGAAATCGGTCCAGTAGTTTTTCAGTTTATTCATTACAAACATACAAAAATCTAAAAATACAAATTTTTCCCCTTTATAGTATTATTAGTGTTAGACCATCACCATCTTCGACCACGTCGTCACTTAACATCAGGTGAGCTGTGGTCAAATACCTAGCCTGTCAACCATAAAAAAAAAATATTAATTGTGTAGATATTTAGGTATGTGCTGCAGCTAGGTCATCTCTACATAATATAAACAAAATCACTTCCCACCATCTGTACGCTTAGATATTTTAATATTTTATTGTTGAGACTAATCATCGAAAGTCTTAAAGTAATGAGCGCCAAATCAGCGATACCTTGAATTTTGTTTTGTTACTCAAAGTTCTGTGTATCGCTGCAATGGTCATGGACACTTGGACAGGCGTCTGTTGTTACCATATTTTTTATTAACTGTAACTGCACAATAATAATAATCTTTAAAAAATTTTTTTGACATTACACACAGCGCCATCTGACCCCAAACTAAGCAAAGCTTGTACTGTGGAAGACAGATAACTGATAGAATGTTAAAATACTTTTTTTGTAAATACATACTTATAATACATACAGTACACCCACAGACACAGAACAAACATGTGTTTATATCACAAAATGCTTGTCCAGGGTGGGACTCGAACCCACGCCCTTCAGCTCTTGGAGCAGACATACTACCAACAGGGCTGGCATATGTACATCGCATTCGTTAAATACATTCATAGAAAACTATTGTTTAGGAATATTAGAAATCATATAATTATAAGCTTATGAGTATACCTATGATAATCAAAATCATAAAACTAATTTTGGCGTAGTTAGATAAAATAAGTACGAAGATATTGATACAACTGTGATGCAACTCGACCAATACAAACACAGCTTCAAACGCTCCGAAGTTCAAACAGTATCTCTCAACATTTCTCTCCAATAAAGCTCAACTTCGTAGCTTCACAACTCAGTCCATTCATAAAGAAATCATTCACAAATGCGAGTTTAAACTGTTTAAACCAACAGTCACTCTCCGATAATAATGTTCTTCTTAAACAGGAAACTTACAATGTTGCGCTTGAGTGTGAATTTGAAGTATATGCATTAGGGTGTCCCTTAAATTTCAAGTTCAATATTTTTTTACGCATACCTTCTTAAAAGTTTCGTAATAACCCAGTATAGCATAGAAAAAAATATGAGCCCATTTTATAAACGATAACCCGTGCCGACTTGCGATTTAAACTTCTCCATACAAAGTACGCGGGTACTAGCGCAGCGACCTGTAACTACGCGTTCCATTTGTCATTTTATACGTGATTTTTAAGATTATTATTATTGTTTACTGTATAAATAATTATGCAGATGGAATTACGGAGTGATAAACAAAATATTTTCCTACTTGCACTATGAGCCATCGAATAAAATGATGAAAAATGACCACACAATCGACAAGTTCTCGCTGTCTTACTTTACAATATTTGCGAAGTCAAGTTAACTGTTAGTGAAAGTGCAAATCTTGTTATTAGGGAGTGCATTATATTTCAGAAAAGCCAGAATTCCCACAAAGGCATTAAACTACATAAAAAAGGCATAAAGGCTAACTGTGTGAAGAAACTTTTTTAAGAAAACTCAGGTCACATTCAAAACCGTGAAAATAATTTTAATAAAATAGACTTTTATAACTTCTTTGATATCGCACATGCTGATGCCTTTGATAGAATGAAAATAGAGGAATAAAAAGCATTTTTTAAAAAACAGAAAGCATAGATCGAGATGGTGTAGTCAAAAAATTGGCGGAAAATGAAGAAAGAGCGAGGCAAAGACGATTGGCAGAAGAAAAAGCAAGGAATGTAAGAAAAATACTTATTGGCTATTGCATCTACTTCTACAAAATTTGTAGTAGAATTTTAAAATGTCTAGAAAATTTGGACGAAGAACAGATTCTGAACTCAACTTGCCAGACGTTCCGTGCCCTGAAAAAAACTTCAAAAAAGGTAGAGATAATTTCGTAACACCTAAGCTTGTCGCAGCTTTTACCCGAATTGGATGTACGAAGTTTAAAAGAAGAACACTTGCCAACTAGCCAGCCAGCCTCTTGCAGTGCTAAAACTAGACAGTTCTTTTGGAAAACATAAAGCTAAAGCCGTATCAACTGCTCTCTTTGACTGGCACCTTAATAATAAAGTCTAAATAATGTGCTGCGACACAACAGTTTCGAATACTGGCTGTTTTAATGGAGCTTGTGCTGTTTTGGAGCAGATTTTAGAAAGAAAATTGTTGTCTTTTGCTTGTCCATATCATGTTCATAACTACTAGTTATGAACAAGGCTCGAATATTTAGATTTTCCAAAAGCTCAGCGTCAATTGAAAATACAGTTTCGAACAAACGCTCGAAGAGTCAACACGTCCTGAGGATGCCTCGTGTAGAGGCGAAACACGTGTCGGCAAGTGGTTACTGCAGCGAGAAGAGGATATAAAGACTTATAGAAGTCCTCATCACTGATGTGACTAAAGCGACTGTTAAGCGGAAATAAACTACACACACATATACCTTAAATATTCAATTGGAAAAACATCGATTTCAGTAAAATCGAACTATCTTTTCATTTCATAAAAGAGCATATTGCTGAGACAAATATCTTCTCTGGCTTTATAAGAGACGATTACCACGAATTAGTTTAACTATGTGTGCTGTGGTGGAGGAGATACACAGAAGAAATTAAAACTCAGGCCCCCGGAGCTATGCATCAGGCACGATGGACGACGAAAGCTAGATTGTTTTTTTTTACATTTCTTGTTGTTATTTATTTTGTAATTTAACCTGCTTCTTAACCCAGATAAAACGCTGCGTGGTTTTGTACCAGAAAAGAGCAAACAATTTCTAGGTTGACTTCAGATTGACGACAGTTTACGTCAGGAAGGTGTATTTTTTTTGGGATGATAATGCAGCTTTTCTGGAAGCTAAAATAAGTCATAAGTCATTTGAAGGTTGTACATGACGCTGCTGAAAGAGCTGTCAGATTAATGCAAGATTTTAAAGGACTTATCACGGTTGAAGACGAGCAAAAACCGTTCTTGCTGCGCTGCATCCAAGAACATGAAAAATTGTATTTGGACTGTAAAAAAACTACGATGAAAAAGGTTACCCTGGCTGATTTATATTATTGATTGATATTATTTTATGTGTTTAAATAAAGATTTATGTTCATCTTATTTTATTTCAACTCTTATTCTCTGCCTGCATTGCATTTATAATAATTTTATAGCAGAGCGAAATATCACGACAAAACACGATTTTTGATAAACTTGATGGCTAGGTCGGCACGGGTTACAATCAAGCTAGGAAGATAAAATTTTATATTTAGGCATATTATAGCATTTATAAAAAATGTAGAGGGTATGCATTTCGAAATTCGAAAAAAAAAAATTTTTGCCCATATAAGGGACACCCTAATATGCATAAATTGTACTTACGACTCCACATCCGCGAAGTATAGAGCAAGTAAGAACTTCAACGTAACAAAATAATTAGTTACAGTTTGTAATCGATTTCCATACAAATACATTTTTGCCATTTATGGACAAATGGAGCATAATTTTACAGTGAAATCACAGCTACTGGCATCTATTTTGGTCTTTATTTGCGGTAAATCACAATTGCTTGAATAAAACACACAAACACACAAACTTTTGCATTTATAATATTAGTAGGATGAGTTATTATTATGAGTTATGAAAAAATGAAATAAATTCTTCTTTCTAAGACCTCATCCAAAGGAGTATTTGCATGGCCTGAGTATTGGGCATCGCTCGTGTTATCATCTGCATAATAACGAATTCTCTAATCACTATCAAATCATTGATATGCATGATAAATAGCGCAAGTAATAGCACGTACCCTTGTGGAACTCCGGCATTAATTGACATAGTGGTATAATAAAAACAAGTACAGAATATACTTGTTTTTGTTGTCTAAACAACTATATTTGTACCGTTTAAGGTGTTTTCGGCTTTAGTCGTTTCATTGTTTTTAGTGTAGGCAAACTGTCTTTGTTCGAAATTGCCACCCAAGGTGTGTGAACTATTTGATTGGCTCCGCTGTGCCGCTGCAACTTTATAGCTCGGTTGTTTATGACCTTGTTCAAGGAATAACGTTTAGTACCTGCCTAGCTGCATTTGTTTTGAAAATACGGAAAGAAAATCTTTGAAGGACGCCCTGAATCAGTGTCTCGAGATCATAACTACACTTAACAATTAGAGCATCATTATTGTATTTAATAAGAAGTAGAAATTTACCATTTTTAAATAACTAGACGCCATGCTACTACGCCCAAACATGTCTTGGTTTAATAAGGTTTATTAAGTCGATTTAAAAATCTAACTACTGAATTGGTTTAGGCGTTACTTTGCGAAAGTTCATATTGAGAGTTCAATATTTAGGGTATTTCCGCTTCAATAAAAATTTTACAAATTGGTCCGTAAATGACCGAATTTTGAGGCGGCAAACATAACTGAATTGAGAACTTCCTCCATTTTTGGATTCGTTTAAAAAATGTATTTCCCGTAGCGAGTCAATTAAAGAGATAATTGATGAGTTGTTTGAGAAATGTGTTTGTTTTCGGTAACAACCGTACAGTATACTGGGAAAATTTTTCAGGCTTCCCTTTGCAACTACGCGGATCGTATTAACTTGGTCAGCCCTATGTTAACCGGTGTTCACAACCCCAAAAACATTACTGATCATTTTGTCTTTACATTATTTTTTCTTACTCGAAAAAATGAAACAAAGTTTAATGTAAGAGCGTCTTTGCAATTATTTATTTATTAGACAATAGACAATAGACAACACTTTATTTGCGACATAAAACACATTTCACATTTCATTTCATCATTTATTTTTTATTTAACAAATAATTATTTATTGCACACACTTACAAAATAACATGTACAAAAGAAGGGCTTAATGCTAAAGCAATTTCTGCCAGCCATCCCTATAGTTTATAAGTGTAAGTGTAATTATAGTAATAAGTACTGATAAACCAAAGAAACCATTTCTTATCAAATTTTTAATGTGCCAAAAAAATTAAAAAGAAAAAACGCTTCCAAAAACACTTGAAAGTACTTCTCGCTACAATTTTACTCTTTGCATTAAATACATCAATGCACTATAATATTTATCGAACATTTGCTTAAATTGTTGCTGGAAGCCCTGTGCTTTACTGAAATGTATAGATTGCACCTTATTCCCATTGACATAGAGCTGCAAAATTTAACATTTTACAATGTAAAGAATTCACGTATAGAGTGTAAATAAATCCCCCTTGCTATTTGCGTTGGGTCGTCAATAAGCCGACCGGGATGTTTGTTTAAAAATCGACATAGTCAGGCAAATACGCGTCTACATTATTGCATAGACTAAACAAATAAGTAATAACAATAATAAACATAGAATAAAATTAATGGCACATTGTTATGATGATTTATGTTAGTTTCTGTAAATATTTTGATTTATTTACATCTTGTCTTACATCCTATCGGTTTTAATTTTTTTTTTTATGTAAAAGTAATGACGCGAACGATGCGGTCTCCTGATAGTAAGAGATAACGCATGCCCATGACCATTGCAACGATACACAGAACTTTGAGTAGCAAACAAAGTCCGGGGCATCGCTGCTTTGGCACTCACTACTTTGAGACTTTCGATGGTTAGCCTCAACAGCCCAGTAATTTGACTAGCTGCAGTCACCTTCAAACCGGTACACAGTAATGTTTACACACTACTGCTTGGCGGTAGAATATCTGGTACTGCGGTGGTACCTACCTAGACGAATTCCTGCTAAGGAAATCTACCACCAAGTAAGTAAAATGAGACGAAGGAGACGATCTCCTTATGGTAAGAGATAACGCATGTCCATGACTATTGCAGCGATACACATAGCTTTGATTGATTCAGGCGTTACTTTGCGGAAGTTCATTTTGAACTCCTCAAAGTACTTTGAGTTTTTCCTCAAAGTTGAGACACCTTTTTGGAAGTCCTCATCACTGTTGTAACTAGAACAACTGTTAAGCGGAAATAAACTAGATATAGGTATATATCTAGTTTATTTACACACTAGAACCCATAGCTTTGTGTAACAAACAAAGTCCAGGGCATCGCTGCGTTGGTGTTTACTACTTTGAGACATTTCATGGTTAGCTGCAGTACTCTTCAAAACGGAACACATTAATGTATACACACTAAAATAACTTATTTTATCGTTAATAAGATATTTAACCATAAATAGAGTTGATCATGATAGGTGCATTGAAATTACCTGACATTTGATTTTTTTTTATGGAAACAGATACCAACATTAGCAACAAAATAATATTCAGGATTATGCGTATTGTATTAAACCAAAAGGAGGTCATTGCTATGTTTTTTTTTATGGTTGACAGGCTAGTTGTTTGGCCACAGCTCACCTGATGTGAAGTGAAGGTGTGGTCGAAGATGGTAAAGAACACCTAGCCTGGAATGGAACTGGCTCTCAAGTGATGCTACCGGAACACACCGTTAGGTGCTTGGCTGCAAATTTTCAACTTGGGGCTGGTAGCTAGCCAGCCGAGTACTAAAGTACTCTACCACCATGCTATGGTCTCCTCACCATGTTTTCCTTCACCGGTAGCTCAAGCTCATTGTTGGGTTTTGAACCTACATCCTTCGGCATGCAAACGCACCGCGCTAACCACTAAGCTATCACCGCTACAAATGGCCAACTTTTACTATGGCATCCTGAAATCCGATCCGATCCTGAAATCACGAAACAAAAAGTACAATATGGGTGTCTTCAAATCAAGAGTAATGAGGTTCCTTCTAGGTAAGCGTTTTCCATCTTCGACCACGTTATCACTTAATATCAGGTGAGCTGTGGTCAAACCTAGCTTGTCAAACATAAAAAAGTATATTTTAAGTATATTCGGTACTACCGTGACGTCCAACTTGGCAAAAATATTATTATTTCAAAAACATTAAATAAAACATGTGTGTAGGTACACACCGTACCGCTAAGCATTGGAATCTGCTGCCCGAGTGGGTGTTCCCCGATGAGTACAGTCTGAGTGCTTTCAAGTTGCGAGAGAATCGGTGGCAAGCGTGCTCCATCGTAGACCGCATCTTCGCTTAACACCAGGCGGGATGTCGGTCAAACGCAAGCCTATCTACTATAAAAAAAAGATATGTTACAAAATAATCGACATTCATTCACATTTCGTTATTTTTACCTTCTAACAGACATGAAGGAAGCCCGGGAAGATACCTAAAATCTACACAAATATAAACATTTTCAGTCGGTTTACACGGCGGCATTCACAAAGTAACCTGTGGTTCACTGACTCGAATGTTATTGTATACGGGTGGAATAGTTCGGTAGCAACGCCTTAAAAAAACTCCAATGGGTTACACGGAACGGTAACCCCAAATCATAAGGTGGATTTTTTACTCATCAGATACTGTGACATGGACACAGTATTTTTTTAAAATATGATCTCGTAACCCTGCTGGTAATAGAAATGGTGGCTTTAAAATCTCTTCAGACTTTACGCAACCTCTCAAGCACTTTCACGTTTTTCACCGTGCGCGCTCGAAATGACATTTTTCCACCAAGTATCATAATATGAATACATGATATGTGTACGGGCGCGAATCTTCCTCTGGAGGCCCATTTAACTTTTTCAACCATTTTATATGACGTAAAATTGTCCATATGAAACAGAATGCACATGGGAAAACAGTCTCTATGTCCAATGTATAAGGTGCTGAACATAAAAGTTTTTGATTTTTGATTTTTAACGTTTAAATTTTAATGTATTCGTATGTAGGTAAAATTACTTTCAGAGTTTATAGACATTATTGTGATTGAGGTAATAAAATGTGGACGCTACGTTCTCATTTGTACTGATTCTGTACTTACCAAACTAAAAAGTGCGACTACTATTAAAAACCGGCCAAGTGCGAGTCGGACTCGCGCACGAAGGGTTCCGTTCTATCTACACTAATATTATAAAGATTTGTATTTTTAGATTTTTCTATGTTTGTAACGAATACACTCAAAAACCACTGGAGCGATTTCAAAAATTCACCGTTGGGAAGGTACACTATCCCCTGGTGACATAGGCTACTTTTTATCCCTATTCCCCGCGGAAACTCTTAATTTAGTAGAATATCTGCTTCAAGAGCTGTATAGGACGTAGGTTTGGTTCCCACGCAGACAAATATTTATGTGACAATAAATGATTTCTGTATCTGGGTGTATCTGTATATATTTATTAAAAATAAGTGTATAAGTATTCTATCAGTTATCTGGTTTCCATGGTACAAGATTTGCTTAGTTTGGGGCTAGATGGCGCTGTGTGAATTGATATTTATTTATTATTTTATTACTTAGTTTTACGTGCTTCTAGATGCATTTCGAGAAATGCCTGGAAATAATAAAACCTATTTATCCCTGGAAGTGGTATATATTTGTCAAAAATGTATTTAGGTAAGTTTGTTCACTAATTGTTTTCGTTGTAAAATTACACAGTTCATGACCAGGCGAAATTAAAAAAATAAAAAAATTGACTAGATACCTGAATTCGTTATTTGGATTACGGAAAAATTACCTCCACGATAAAGTACCTGATATTAGTTTAGTTTTAGCAGCGCGAAATCAGCTGAGAAATCGTTTTTAATTAAATGTAAATTAGCACTTTACCAGGGACCGGAATCAGGAACTTGCTAATTAGTTTTGTTTGTGATTGGGTCATGGCCTAACACCGTAAATACGTATCCCGGTCCGAATACCTTGTACAGTTGCTGCCAGACTTTATGACCACTTGACTCTTGATCCAAAAAAGCTATAACGAGCACTGTTCGAAAAGCTTAGGATGTTTTTTACTTCTTCTGCTTTGATTTTGGCGTCGCATTACGAGCATTTGCCAGTGTCAAGTGTTTTAATATTTTCAAGTTTTATAATATTATAAGTAAAAAAGTAGTTACAAGTCTAGTCATGCTTTAGTAAAGTAGTGGTGACTTTACTATAAGCTACGATGGAATTTTGGAAGCAACACAAAAAGTCATGTTTCACCACATTATATCATTTTCTTACACTCGCGCTTGTGATTCGGCACTTAATAAATAAATCACCACCATTTTTATGTATAAACATTCGAAAAAGCACTAGTTTTGGAAAAGAAACCAACGGGGTGATATGACTCTTCCCGCGTCCCCGCCAAAACTTATTTTTTTACATATGTAGCCTAGTGGTAAAATTTTTGCACACTCGTATTATGAGTTGCTAGGCTAAATATATTCAGTAAAGTTGAATTTTTAAATGAAATATAAATTCTTATTCGTAGCTCAGGCGAAATCCTCTGCATTACTTTCATTGAACGAACGGCTAAAGAGTGGAATACCTACCTTACAAGAGTGGGTGTTCAACGCGCCCATAAAATTTGGTAGGACTGTACTGAGCAGGAAGGTCTGAACGCTCTGAACGCCTAGTGTGATCCGGAGCTTAGTCTAGTCACGTCCTGTTTTCGTGATTGTAACATATTCCGAATAGACGCACATGTGTCTTGTATTTGGCATTGGTCAGAAATTTGTACGCCGTTTCTAAAGATTCAATACATAATCTATACGTATAATAGAATCGTATTCTATCAGATATTTGGCTTTCATTGAACAAGCTTTGCTTAGCTTGGAGTGCTTTTTTTTATGGCAGACAGGCTAGATATTTGATCACAGCTCACTTGATGTTGAGTGACGGTGTGGTAGAAGATGGTAAATGGAGTTTTGTGAAAAGTCCTAAGATGTTTATTTTTTAAATAGCTATTACACGCGAATTCTTCCACGTAAAATTTATCAAAAAAAACGACAGCCCCGTTGGCTCATTGGTAGTATATCTGCCTTGAGAGCTGTAGGGCGTGGGTTCGATTCCCACTCAGGGCAAACATTTTGTGAATAAACAAATGTTTGTTCTGTGTCTGGGTGTTCTGTATGTATCATAAGTATGTATTTACAAAAAAAAAGTAATTATGTATTCTATCAGTTATCTGACTTCCATCACACAAGCTCTGCTTAGTTTGGGGCTAGATGGCGCTGTGTGTATAGTCCTACGATACGATACGATATTTAAAAAAATCTTTTCCCTTTTTTGCGTAATTTTTTTTCCGTAAGGACCTTCTGCAAAGTATTAGAAAACTTTAAAAAAAGTAGAAATCGCTAAAGTCGTTCTCAGTTTATGGCGTGGCAAATGGAAACAGGGATTCATTTTTATATTAGATCTAAAATTAATAAAAGAAAATTGGCAAATTTTTGTAGCGATGATAGCTCAGTGGTTAGCACGGTAGGTTCGCATGCCGAAGGGCGTGGGTTCAAACCCTAACAATGAGCTTGAGCTGCCGGTGAAGGAAAACATCGTGAGGAAACCATAGCATGGTGGTAGGGTACTTTCTAGTACTCGGCTGGCTAGCTACCACCCTCAAGTTGAAAATCTGCCGCCAAGCATCTAACGGTGTGTTCCGGCAGCCTCACTTGAGAGCCAGTTCCGTTCCAGGCTAGGTGTGCTTTACCATCTTCGACCACACCTTCACTTAACATCAGGTGAGCTGTGGTCAAACAACTAGCCTGTCAACCATTAAAAAAAAAAAAAAAAAACCCAGATTCAAAATGTTCTTATTTTGGTGCTTATTCTGCCCTTCATTTCGTTGTTCATATGTATTCAATATTTTCGTTCTTATCTTATATTTTCTTTATAAAATGTTACATGAAGGAAATATCGTGAGGAAACCATAGCATGGTGGTAGGGTTAGTAATTGGCTAGCTAGTTACAAATAAAATAAGAACAGTATTATCATTTTGAATCTAAAGTTAAAAGCAAAAATGTTAAAGTTACTTATTCTCATTAAATTTAGAACAGCTATTACTTACTTAAAGTTATGATGCAGGTTAAAGTTAGTTTTAGCGAATAGCGGTTAGTTAAAGTTAGACGCAAGTTACGTAATTTCGCAACCCTCTATGTTAATTTCAGTAAATTTAATATGCGAAAGATGTTTATCCTGAACCGTATGAAAAATAAAGTAACAAGCCGTACAAAATCAAGTTACGCCTCGCGGTTACTTTGAGAAATTGTGTTGACGTATACATAAAAAGTCTATTAATGTTTTCATCACCATCATCATCATCATCAGTTTATCGAAGTCCACTGCTAGACATAGGCCTCTCCCAAGACACACCACTCAGCCCGATCTTCGACTTTTCGCTTCCATCCACCGCCAGCTGTCCTACGTATATCGTCACTCCATCGCGTCTCAGGGCGTCCTACGGTACGTTTGCCAATTCGCGGTCTCCATTCCAGAACACGTCTACCCCAGCGGTTATCGGTTCTGCCATAGATATGTCCAGCCCATTGCCATTTCAGCTTGCTAATAGACGTGGTTGTGACATATTTTTTTATATTTTTTCATGGAGATGGAGGCTTAGTACCTACAACGCGCGTACGGTTTTGTCTTGCATAGCATTATAGTTTTAAAAAATAATCTAGCAAGCAAGTTTCGTGACGATGGCAGCTCAGTAATTATCGCAATCAGTTCACAAGCCGAAGGGCTTCAAGAATTTCAGGCTACCATCTTCGATCCCAACGTCACTTTAATCATAAAAAAAAAGTATGCTTTTGTGAAAGCTATTAGTTTTTTGCTTTCACAAAATAGCTATCTTAATAAAATTTGATACGATTTTGTTTTCGATCTTTTGTTAAAATAAGCAGAACAATATAAAGAAATGTCAAAGAGGGTACAAAGATAGGGCATTTGGTTTTATAGGCGAAACAAATTTTCTCTGAACGTGACCCGTACAACTGACAGTTTGCATCTATTGACCCAGTTTGCATGTGAAAACTTGCCTAACTATATAACTTGACAAAAAATGCTTGCTTGCTTATAAACAATATACATTATTATATACATATAATATATATGAACTTGGAAGACGGCTGATTCCTGGAATATGGATCAAAGAAATTTGAAAATACGTATGTTATCTATGTACATCCATATGAATTCTCATTTTTTTGCAACTATGTATGATAGTCACAGAATATTAAATTACATAATTATTAAAATAATATCATGAACGTGACCCGTACAACTGACAGTTTGCATCTATTGACACAGTTTGCATGTGAAAACTTGCCTAACTATATAACTCGACAAATAAACAATGCTTATTATATATGCATAACAGATTTCCCTTACTTTCGGCAATGAGGTTAGAAACACGTCTCTGTGTTTTTGAGCGGTGGTAATTTGTTTGTGTTTGGTTTTATGTAAATTCATTTCAGTTTTAAATGTAATTTTTTTAATTGATTACCACAGCTCACCTGATGTTAAGTGACGGTGTGCGTGTGGAAGAGCGTGGGTTCAAACCCCAGCAATGAGCTTGAGCTGCCGGTGAAGGAAAACATCGTGAGGAAACCATAGCATGGTGGTAGGGTACTTTTTAGTACTCGGCTAGCTAGCTACCACGCTCAAGTTGAAAATTTGCCGCCAAGCATCTAACGGTGTGTTCCGGTAGCCTCACTTGAGAGCCAGTTCCATTCCAGATTTGGTGTGTTTACCATCTTCAACAACGCCGTCACTTAACATCAGGTGAGCTGTGGTCAAACACCTAACCTGTGCACAATTAAAAAAAATACAGCCCAGTATTTTATTACTAATGAGCGCTAAAGCAGTGATACCCGGGACCTTGTTCGTCTCATTACTTTTACATTTAAAAAAGTGTAACCGCGGGAGTTGTTAATACAATTTTTATAGAGAACCCTAGAAACAAATTTATACATTAAAAAGTATTTTTGCTATCTGGCCGCCACTGTCACGAGTTAAACCGAGCATTTCCAGCCTTAATTCCTGAAACTCCAGAATTCTCTCCCTGAAACGAGAGGGATTACACAATCTTGGTTCCAGAGCCGAGAGGTTTATCCTCTTACTTGGATAATCCTCTTCGGGGAGAAACAAACACTTGCTCGCTTTCGCCCATTGTGCAGGAAGTCGATTGAACTTTGAAGACGGCCTAGAATACGGATCAAAGAAATTGAGAAAAATTGTAGGACCGAGGACTCGTCACCCATTTTCGACCTAATCATAATTAATTATGAAATTTATGCGTAACAACAACCCGTAACTAAAATATATCACAATCTACATTATAACACCCTAACATAAACTATTCGAAGATTTTTCTTTGTTAGGTTATTTGTCTTATAAAGTAAACAATAAGTTAAATCACAAATTCGAAACGCTACACCTACTAACCGTAGCACAATCTAACGCCATTAATATTTAAAATCCTATCAACTCTCACAATGACCTCATTACAGCTCTTGTAAAAAATCTATTAACAACTACCCTCATTTTGCTACCCTAAATATACAAAAAGAGAAAAAAAGAACGCAGTGTTCGATTTATCGGACAGTACCAGCAACTTATATAGAGAGTTAATCCAGGGGAGCTAGCATCGTATTTTATAAGCTAAACGGATTGCATTACTTGGAAAAATTTAGTTCAATCAATTGGTCACGTTTTGAAATAAGTCGGTTCTACCAAAAGTGCGATCTAATTCAAAGTTCTTTTGTTTACTTTGAGGGGGTAGTTTTTACCCCTGTTTAGAATTGAATGAGATGATAGACGGGTTGGGACGCGTGCCGGGTTAATGCGGGTTAGGTGACGAACTGGTAAGTGAATATTTTATAACTGGATTTTATATCTTTTGTGAATATTTTAGCTAACTGTTCTTTGTGTTTTTTATACCTTATTTTTAGGGTTTCGTGCCCAAAGGGTAAAAACGGGACCCTATTACTGAGACTTCGCTGTCCGTCAGTCTGCCACCAGGCTGTATCTCAAGAACGGTGATAGCTAGACAGTTGACATTTTTACAGATGCTGTATTTCTATTGCCGCTATAACAACAAATACTAAACATAAAATAAAATGAATATTTAAGGGGGGCTCCCATACAACAAACGTGATTATATAGATAATGGTACGGAACCCTTCGTGCGCGAGTCCCACTCGCACTTGGCCGGTTTTTATTTATACTTCGGCATATTAAAATAAAAGTATTCTTGCGAAGAACGACTTTTAATCCCACTAATATTATAAATGTGAAAGTTTGGATGGATGGATAGATGGATGGATGTTTGTTACTCCTTCACGCAAAAACTACTGAACGAATTTGGATGAAATTTGATATGGACGTAGCTGAGATCCTGGATTAGCACATAGGTTACTTTTTATCCCGAAAACATGTAGCGGGTAACACCGCGGGGCGCAGCTAGTTAATAATATCAGTTATCTGTCTTCCATAGTACAAGCTTTGCTTAGTTCGGGGTCAGATGGCGCTGTGTGTGATGTCCTACGATATTTATTATTATTATTTTTTATGAATTTAATTAAATTCACATTTAACAGAATTACAGGATCTGTATCACATTCCAAAATCATTGCAAACAGATATGGCGCGGCGTTTCCCAAAAGGTCTACAATTAGCAAGCGTGTTCTACAAAAGCTGCATTTTGACGTTATGTCCAAACATTTGCCAGTTCATATTTTAGGGATTTTTTTGCGTATATTCGTACAGGGTTATTCGGAAAGGCTGGGCACAAGTACGCTAAGCCGAAAGCAGCTCAATACTCTCAAATGTAACACGTCGACTATGTATGTGGTGACATTTTTTTGATTTTAACCTTTTATCTTCTTCTTCGTTTTTAGCGTTGCAATTTGTGCATTTGCCAGTATCAAATATTTAAATATATGTTCACGGATATCGACAAAAGTCAAGTTAAATAAGTCTTAGTCAAAGTCACACAAAGTAATTCATGGTCAAGTCCACTTATGCCTTAGTAAAGTAGTGGTGACTTTACTACAAGCTTTTCAATGGAGTTTCTGAAGTAAAACAAAAACTCATGCATTGTCACCTTCACCACCACTCGTTTATTATATGCCACTCGCATGTAATTCGGCACTTTATAAACAAAACATAAATATAATTATTATACATAAACACTAAAAAAAACAGGTTTTTTTCTGTCTTCCCGCCACATATAAAAAATACACAAAAAATATTTATACGGTATATATATAAAAATATACACAAAAAATATTTATATTAATTGATTATACTTGTAGTCGTTTGGTCGGCAACGTATTTGTAGTGCCCCAAGTATTGCAGATATCCATAGGTGATCCTTACCATCAGGCAACCCGTCAGCCAAAAAAAACAATAGTACCTAGGGTCCAAAAAAAAATAAAAAAAACATCGCTACAACATTTTCCAAAATGTGATACAAGATTATTTTTTCGCAATATCAGAATGGCTTCATTGTACTTAGATTTTTTTTTTGAAAACTCCCTTTCGAGTAGGCATACCCGGACCGACTGCACCTGCAGGTACGTGCTTTTGCATATGTGCATGTCCCTAAAGCCTGTTGGTGTCTAGTATTTGTGTAGAACTCTTTGCACCGCGCACAAGCTGACGCGAAACCCGCCCGTGCAAACACTGCCTAACTATTGTTCTGGCGTTTCAATAGTTCTATTGTGGAGGACACGCCGTAGTGCCTAGGGATGGGGTAAAACTGAACACATACTTGTATTTTTTATCGATAATAAAATAATCTTCGAAGCTCGAAGTTGAGTGACCTGTCTTGAGTAACGCATTTGTTAAGCTTTCGATTGTGTTACAATATGAAAATGAAAAAACGCTTTATTTATTTAACCAGATTCCTTTAAAAGTAGTAGGTTAAAGAACATACACGTATAAAAAAATACTTGTAGTAGAACCCGCTAAATATCACACTAATATTATGAATGCGAAAGTTTGTGAGTATGTTTGTTATTTGTTGACTTTCACGGCTGGACCAATTTTGATGAAATTTTGTATGGAAGTAGCTGGCACCCTGGATTAACACATAAGCTACTTTTTATCTCGAAAAAATGTGGCAAGTGACACCGCGGGGCGCAGCTAGTTTATAATTAAATTAATCAATCAATTATACAATCGTAATATGTATTTGTAAAAAATAACAAAAAAAAAATGGTGCGATGTTTATTATTGAGTACAATCATTGGCATAATCTTGGCTTATCTTAATCTTGAATCATGGGCTTATAGGTAGAAAGTGTGAAAGTAGTGGCCACAAGGATTTTTTATTTTGTTTATAAGCAGTGCCACATATGTGATGTAGAAATTCTAACCATAGGCATTTAAAAGTTAAGGTGCAATCAATCGTTCGGATCAGATTTTTTATTACACAATTATACATATGCCTTGGTATACAATCATATTTCTACCATTTTGATTAATGCATATTTTTTTATATTTTACGTGTTATTTTAATGTTTATAATGACCACGTTGTTAGTTAATACTAAAAACCATAAATTGAGTCTTATCACTCCGATTAAATAATTCTAGAATATATTTTTTTGAAAAGTTCCCAGCACTAGGCTCAATGGTGCGACTCAGAATGCATAGCGGTCCAAAACCATTGTGTGCAGGCAATTTGTTCCTACCATGGGAAGGGCGCCGAATCTTGACGATTGGAGATCTATCAAACTCGAGTGGGTAATGGATTTAATGGAACTTGCCTAAAAAAACTCCATGAACTTCCCGCAATTTTTTGGCATGAAAACGCAAAAACAAACTTTGATTTTGTATAAGTGTGATTATCATGAAGAGTACAAGGTCATTTTCATCTTCCCATCTCGGAAAGAGTATTTTTGCTCTTCGAAATCTGAGTGCAAAAGTCGTTTTTATCAGCTAGAGGATAAAGTATATTTGAATTTAGAACATCGTGTGCACTAAGTTTGTGAATTCAAAACATCATTAAACCTATTTACTTCTACCTCCATGGTGCCGATTTTATCATACAACTTTTTTTAATTTGTTAAAAACTCGGACTCTGAACCTCCTTGGTGTACGTTTTTTTTAATTTGCTTTGCGCGCGGAAGTTTTGGCGGGAACGCGGGAAGAGTCGTGTTGCTCCGTTGTATTTTTTTCCAAAACTAGTGTTTTGTCGAGTGTTTATGCATAAAAATGGTGGTGTTTTATTCATAAAGTGCCGAATTACAAGCACGAGTGTGGGAAAATGATGTAATGTGGTGAAACATGAGTTTTCGTGTTGCTTCCAAAACTCCATCGAAGCTTTATAGTAAAGTTACCACTAATTTACTAAAGCGTGACTGGAATTAACTGACATGAACTGGACTTGACTAAGACGACTTTGACGATAGCTATAGCTAAGAAACAGCAGAAATAACACTTAAGACAAGGCAGTATGGCTTTATAGCTTTAGCCTGCCCGAAAGGGCAAATTACTAAAAAAAAAATTGCTTTGCGCGCGCAATTTTCTTTTCACGTCATATTGTTAACGTAGTAATTATTACCTAAACTGAAATAAAAGTATCTTGTGATTGTAAAAGTTTTTTTTTGCGTTTAGTCACTCGCTGAGGTGGGATGAAAAGTTACGTGTTGCACTCGAATGCAAAGATTTTTCACCTCGTGCTCAATTTTAATTACCGAACAAGCGAAGGATTCTAAAATTGAATCACGAGCGCAACGATTGATTCAAAAATTAGCGGTTAAAAAGTAACAAAAGAAACTTTGCAATCTTGTATAACAAAATATAACTATTATCGATTGAAGAAAGTAGCTGAAATGTTTGTTTGTTTGTTAAAGTCACTTGCAAAACTTTCAACTTGCTGGTTTCGTCGGGCAAAATTGCAAGCTATGGTGTAAAGAATAGAGTCCAATAATGTTCTCACTTGTACGGAAGTATTTGAGGTTTGACAAACTTGAAATTTCGGTACCAAATGTCTGGTTTGAAGTTGTTGTCTAACTTTTTGAGTTTCTAGTGTCGGCAGCTAACATTGTAAAAGTGTCAGATACTGTCTAAACTTTACTTTGTGACTACATAAATTGGGATATGTTACGGATAGTTCTACTTATAACTTTAAAACTGTGAAAATCTAAGAAACTTTGCTCTATATAAACTTAAACAATAAAGTTACTACTATTTTTAGGGTTCCGTACTTCGAAAAGAAAAAAATGAAACCCTTACAGGATCATTTTGTTGTCCATCTGTCAAGATCTTCTATCTCGGGAACGTGTAAAGGTATTGAATTGAAATTAAAACAAGATCCGTATTTTGCATATGTTAAAAGATCACGCTTTACTGTAATTGTAAAAAAAAATTACAGCCGTTTATGTCGCAAAAACCACATATTTCGACACTCACAACAGAATCAAAACCTAAAAGGTACTGACCGTTGACCTAGAACTATAAAATTTGGCAAGAAGCATTGTCTTATAGTACACGTAAAGGAAAAATCCGAAAACTGTACATTTTTAATTTAATCACAAAAAATTGGGTCTTGCAAGGAATGAAAACAGGAATTGATCATACCTACTAATTTGTACGGAGCCCTCGGTGGACGAGTCTGACTAGCTCTTGTCCGTGTTTTTTTATTCAAAATAGATTTGCATTTAACCATACTCGCAGTAGTGCGGTCTAAGATGGAGCACGCTTACCCAGAAGAAACCCATTTACTCTGGATTTATATACCCATATTGTACCTTTCTTACTTCCAATACGATTCTCTCTATCCCATTCTGACATATATTTAATTTATTTTGAAAGTAAGAAGAAGGGATAAAATACAATTGAAAAAGATCAAAGAAAAAGTTCAATAAGTTTGGAAAAGTTCAACCAATATGCAGAAAATTAAAATGTCGATGGACTGGATATATGCTGAGAGAAAAGAAAGATAAATGGACCAGAATAATAACGGAGTGGTACCCTGGAGAAAGCAGGAGAAGTAGAGGAAGACAGCTAAAGCGATGGGAAGGCAATTTGAAGCAAGTAGCTGGGTCAGAAAAGCAAAGTTTTTTTTTTTTTATGTAAAAAGTAATGAGACGAACGAAACGCTCTCCTGATGGTAAGAATAGCGCCTGTCCACGACCATTGCAGCGATACACAGAACTTTGAGTAACAAAACAAAGTCCAGGGCATCACTGCTTTGGCGCTCATTACTTTGAGACTTTCGATGGTTAGTCTCAACAGCCCAGTAATTTCGCTAGCTGCAATAGCCTTCGAACCGGAACACAGTAATGTTTACACACTACTGCTTAGCAGCAGAATAACTGGTACTGCGGTGGTACCTACCTAGACGACCTTCTGCTAGAGAGATCTACCACTAAGTAAACGTCCAGCAAAGGACAGAAATAAATGGAAATCTTTAGAGGAGGCCTTTGTCGAAAGACAAGCTGTTGAAGCTAAATCAATGTTAAGTTAAATTTAATAATCTAACAGCAATAAAGGCCTATTATTTTTTTATTTTTTGTATTGTGCGTCTCAGGGAACACATACCCCGGCAGAGTTCCACAGTCTCACTGTGCGCATAAAAATGTGGAATCAAAACGCTTTGTGCGTACTTGGGGAATATCCACTACGTACGGACGAAGTTCTGGTCGCATTTGTCAGGCCGTCCGGTGGTATAAACTTGCAATTTTATTTTTGAAACTAAATAGCTTTACTAAATATCCATTACTTGGTGGTAAATCTTCTTAGCAGGAGGTCGTCTAGGTAGATACCGCTGCAGTATTACAGGGCTGTCGAGAGATAAAAAAAAGTCTCAAAGTAAAGAGCGCCAAACCAGCAATGTCTTATACTTTAGTTTATTACTATAAATAAATAAATATCGCAGGACATTACACGCATCGCTATCTGATCCCAAACTAAGCAAAGCTTGCACTATGGAAGTCAGATAACTGATAGAATACTTAAATATATTTTTTTTTTGTAAATACATACAGTACCTACACACAGACACAGAACAAACATTTGTTTGTACCACAATGTTTATCCTAGGTGGGAATCGAACCCACGCCTTTCAGCTCTTGTAGCAGACATTCTACCAATGAACCAACAGGGCTGTCACTGGGCTGTTACTCAAAGTATGTCGCTGCAATTAATTAGCGACATGCGTTAATTCTTACAATCAAGAAAGCATCTAGTATATAAATTAAAACCTCTTGGGAACTATGATGTTATAGAGTACTAGCTGTTACACAGGACTCCATCCATCCATCCATAAATACCTATATATCCATATTAGTGGGATAGACAGATACACATTACACACGTTAAACTTATAACATTCCTCTTTACGTCGGTAAAGACGGTCTCCAAGAAGTCAAATACCTAAGTTTTTTACCACCTTTTTCATCCAACAGTAAAATGCACAGAGGCTGCTGAAACTCTAAAAGCTGTTAACGTCTGAGAGACTTGTGGTTTTGTTCTGCAAACTAAATAACTTTAATTTCGTGGCCTACAGTCGAGTAATACCCAATAAAAGCCGGTAAATACAGTTGTAGAGACTAAATGTGGCTTAAAGTACAAGCGGTAGCGATTACAAACTAAATAACCGAAAATTTGTCTTTTATTTATTGTTGTCAAGATAGGTGTTTGACCACAGCTCACCAAAATTAAGTGACAGTGTGGTCGAAGATAGTTGAAGATGATCTTAGTGTTAGTTTGAATCAGCTTAAGATTTTCTCTTTATCTGGCTTTTACCAGATATATTTCTTCCGCCTTCTTCTTTTTTATTATGTCTCAAAGTAATGAGCGCCAAAGCAGTGATTCCGTGGACTTTGTTTTGTTACTCAAAGCACTGTGTATCGCTGCAATGGTCATGGACAGACGTTATTTCTTACCATCAGGAGAGCGTCTCATTCGTTTTATTGCTTTTCAACAAAAAAATCCGTTGTAGACCGCATTTTCGCTTAACATCAGGTGGGATAACGGTCAAACGCAAGCCTATCTATAATTCAAATATAAACTAAATACGTTCCGTTCACCCCTTGCCCACGACCGCTTCTGGACGACACTGCCTGCCACCACAGCTTAAATCATAGTTTATACCAGTTTACAGCCCCATGTTTATTACTACGGGGATAACATACGGGTGTAAAAATGATTCGTTTCACATTAAAATTGGTCACACCTCCGAGCCTTTACTGGCACGTAGGTAAAAAAAACTTAGTAAATTTCCTAGCCATTAACAACACTATTTTTATCCTGCTTTCATTTATAATGAGTGCCATTTTTTGTGGCAATAGTATTTCGATGCGTTCAGCTCAGGATTATAAAGTCATATTTTGAAGAAAGAAAGAAGATATATTTTTTTGTAAGACGCTAGCGGAAGCCTCGCGGTTTCACCCACGTAGTTCCGGTTTCCGTGGGAATACAGGGATAAAAGTAGCCGATGTCACCCGGGGATATCGTAGCTTCCCCACGGTGCAAGAATTTTTAAAATCGGTCCAGTAGTTTCGGAGCCTATTCATTACAAACAAACAAACAAACAAAAAAAACAGGAGTCGTTTCATTACTTTTACCCTTCAAGACAGAACACTGTAATGTTAACACACTACAGACTGCTAGGCCGCAGAAAATCTGGACGATTTTCCACTACTGAGATCTACCTTCAAATAAATGCTAGAACATTTAGTATTTGATCTCGATTTTAGTCTAATACCTTAATCTCGTAATCGAATTTAAGTGCAGATCGGATGCAGATACGGAAACCTTTGATCTCAAAATGCTTTTCGGCTCCGTTTGTCAATTCTGCTTAATAATTTTACCATCAAATATTTGTCTGGCTGGTTAATTAGGACAATTAGAGAGACAACACGCGTTGATTATCCATCACGCGAAGTCAAGCCGACGAACAACGAATTCGGACATTGACTTTTGAAGTTTAGATGAAATCAGTACGTACCTACCACAATAACCCAATAACCAAATGGACATTTTTTAAGGGTTAATAGGCTAGATGTTTCACCACAGCTCATCTGTTACGTGATGTAAAGTGACGGTGTGGTCGAAAATGATGAACACAATATCTAGCCTGGAATGGAACTGGTTGTCAAGTGAGGCTGCTGGAACATATCGTTAGATGCTTGGCGGCAGATTTTTAACTTTATGCTTGGCGGCAGATTTTTAATTTTAGGGTGGTAGGTTAGCCAGCCGAAGCCACATCGCTTTAGTTCCCTCTAGATGTTTTCTTCCACCGTTTGAAGTTATCGGCAATATGCACATAACATAGAGAAGACAAAGGTGCATGTCGTGGGTTTCAAACCCAGGATCTGCAGATTGGAAGCCAGACGATATCCCAACTAAACTGCCGAAACTTCAAACACCGAACTTGTACAAAAATGTTTATTGAGAATAGCTAGAAGTAGAGAACAATCATTCATAGGCCACAAGTTTCTCATTGGCAAAGCTTGTATCATTGAAATTGTTGTAATAGTAGTAGTGTATATATTTTATGTAGCACTCTCATTTATGGGCATTTCTCTGTAAGCTCGTACAGGTCCCATACAAATGCTGTCCTGGCAATTTTTTTTAATATTTGCCAAAAAACCATGTTCTATTTTGAAGAAAATCAACTATTATTTTAGTTAGATAAGGAGGCCCACTGAATTTATACGTATTTTTCGAGTTATTAGCGATTTTTCAAAAAATCATGACAGGGGACTGTTGGAGGCATCAGAGGACTGTGTTGTACTTAGAAAAAAGTCATTTTACTTTAATCAATCATTTATTATTTTTATGGCATATTTGCGCATCAATTAATCAACAAAGTTTCTTTAGAAAAATCAACAGAAAACAAAACTTTCTTTGAACATTCATATCAAAAATTAACATTTCCTATTTACTGACATCATAGTCTTATTATTTATTATAATATTAATCAGTAAATGCTTTATGTAGTATTTATTGAAGTAAATCTTGAGGAAAGTAAAATGTAAGTTGTTTTCATCGTCATTAATCTCATTAATTACGGCAGTATAACGATATTGAACATTTTTCACAAGAACGTAGATAATATCCAGTATTGTAACATGAATTCTGAATGCTACTCGTTCATGCTATATCATCTCTGATCTTTGAGGGTACTTATTTGGTGTAGGTGTCAATTCAGGTTCAGCAGATTCAAGATCTTCCGGTTCGGACTCTGTAAACACTTTTTCTACTGTTCATCTAGGTTTTAGAGCTAAGTTGATACTGTTAAACTTATAATGCTCACAAGATCCACTGTTGCAAAAACAGCTGAGACTGTTCATTGTAAGTGTTTTACATTTAGTCGGACGGCCGAGGATGGAGCTGGAATAAACACCTGCAACCTGGTGCACATTCCATTTTGGACGCTTCCTCTTCAATTTTATCGACCATTGTCTATGCCGTCGATTGCGATACATATGATGCCAAAACCTCACTATTCATCATTTCAGCCGTAGGACGTCTACTGCTGAACATAGGCCTCCACCATTCACTTCCACAAAGACCGATTGGAAGCGGCTCGCATCCAGCGCGTTCTTGCGGTCTTTATTAAGTCGTCTGTCCGTCTTGTAGGTGTCTACGCTGCGCTTGCCAGTCTATGGTCTTCACTCCAGAACTTTGCAGCCCTATCGGCCATCAGTTCTGCGTGCTATGTGCCCTGCCCACTGCCACTTTAACTTGCTGATTATCTGAGATATGTCGGTTACTTTAGTTCGTATAAGGATCTCCTCATTTCTGATTCGATCTCGTAAGGAAACCCCGAGTATAGCCCTCTCCATGGCTCGTTGTGCTACTTTGAGCTTATCAAGATGGCGCACATAGTTAGAGACCACTTTTCAGCGCCGTAAGTCATCACTGGTAATACACACTGGCCGAAGACTTTCGGCTTAAGGCACTCGAGGTAGTTCGGATTGCGCAGTTTTCCGAACGCTGCCCAGCCGAGTTGGATTCGACGACTGACCTCTTTCTCGAAGTTGGACCTACCTAGTTGCAGTGCTTGTCCAAGGTACGTGTCAACAACTTCAAGATCCGAATTCCCAACTGATACTAGGGTGGGCACAACATGGGCATTCAACATGACCTTTGTCTTGTCCATGTTCATTCTAAGACCCACACGTTGGTAAACTCGATTGAGGTCTTTGTGCATTGTGCTGAGATTTTCCAACGATTTGCCATGACCAACTATATCGTCGGCAAGCCGAATGTGAGTGAGCCGGCCAAGGCATCGCTCTTGGATTACTTTAACAAACTGATCAATGTTGTTGATGTTGCCTCCAGAATTAACAACAAAGTCAGCTGTTCTTTTGCACGTTGCTTCGATACCATCTGGTCCACTTTTGCCATGGCTACTTTCGTTGTACCTAGTTCTATGTAAAGTAGTCTTCAAAACTTCGATACACCGATAGTTAATATGGCATCGCTGGAGAGACTCAACCACCGCCCATGTCTCGATCGAATCTAAGGCTTTTTCATAGTCCACAAACGCCAAACATAAAGGCAAATTATACTCTTCGGGTTACTTTATAATTTGCGTTAGCGTGTGGATGTGGACTATGGTATTGTAACCTTTTCGGAAACCGGATTGTAAATTACACAGTCCCCTGTTGTGTAGAACAGCCCCCTGTTGTATTTTTTGGCAGAGGACTGTGACCAGGGGACTGTGTATTTTGGTTAAATTTCACAATGTTTACAAAACTAATGTAAAATAGTTTTTTAAACCCCTACTGATCAATTTAGGCATAAATAATAAAACAATAAATTATATATAGAGACAATTAAAGTAATTAACATAAATTATATAACTTGCCAGAGGACTGTGTGTGGTAGCGGTCCAAACGCGTTTTTACCTCACTTATGACGCTCTGACACTAAACACAATTGTGTCTCGCCGCCGCATTCGGCAAGGTTGCCAAGTTCACAACAATTGCGTTTTGTTTCACCCAAAAAAACGTTTGTAAACATTACAGTTTTTTTTAATTATGGCTTTAACTTTTTAGCAGGGGACTGTATAAAAATTCTGGGGACAAAGTTTACAGGACTTTACTCAATAAATAAAATACGTAATGAGATCTTGTTTTACGAAAATAATATAATTTAATTATTTTTCTTTATGATATTAAATGCCAAATGTATGTAGTTTCAATAACTTTTTCGTAAATCTCATTTCAAGGTGGGAATACAGTGATGGGGACAGCTAGGGGACTGTGTTTTTAGAGCTTCTATCACTTCTAGAAAAAAACTGAAAATAGTTACGGTTCTAAAAACAATGTGCCCGTAAAGTTTCGGGGTTAAAGTTACATTAGGAGTGATTTTTTTTTAAATAATTAAATTACTTTTTGAAATAATCGTTAGGGACAGCTGATTACGAGTTTACAGAGAATCGCCCTTATTCATACTGACTGCCTATGACTGGTTACAAAATATCGACTCACTAGTCCTGCAATAACCGCCCGATGTAGTTTTAGATATAGCATAGATGGTAAATACGAAGAGGTACGTTGCGCGTGCAATTTCATAACTCTAGAATCACTCTAGAAGAGAAATACTATTTAACTTTACAATGGACACAAAAAAAGTATTTAACTTCTATTTAACGTTTGAGGCTTCAGGTGACCATAATGCTGGCATCTACTTTGGTCCAATGGTTAGCATTGCAATCCAGCGTGGCAATGCTGCCAGCATTCTGGCCACATATCCCTCCTCTGACGGACTTTTAGATTAAGTTTTTTATGCAAACATAGTATTAATTTAAGATAATTTATTTTGTTAATTCTGGGTCCTTTTATCGACCCTTTTCTAAGTTGTTGCCATTTCATATAAAAAGTAAAATTATGTATATGGTTGGGCGCTGTATTTACATCTGGAAAACTGAAAAAGGTAATTTTGCGTAAAACAACCAAACTCACAATCGCATTTTTAATATTTGTTAGGATCTATTTACCTACACATGTCATTTATTTTCGACCATATCTTGTACCACATTTCGTAAAAATCTTCGACTTATATTAGGGTGAGTGTACAATGCACATGACGGCCGCGAGGACGTGGAGGGATAGATGAAGGGGAGGTTGGGGCAGTTTGCGCACACCGCAGAACTGTGTGCATCCGACCTTATGCTGATAATTGAAATTATGTCGATAGCTTTACACTAATGATGTTCTGGAATGTTGCATTGTGGGTGATGATTAAATATTTACTTTTATATAAAATAAAATATTTACACTATTTAATGTTTGTTTTAAAATATTACTTAGTTATTTTGTCGTATCGCAAAAATAAAAAAAAAATATTAAAAAAAAATTAAAAGTGAAGTAGATAATAAATAATTGATTGATTCAGGCGTTACTTTAAAAAAAACTGTTTTGCTTTATTTATTTTCTTCATTAAAAAAGTAAAGTAGAGTAGTAGTATAGTGGTGTATTTTTGTACGATTAACTAGCTAGGTATTAGACCTCGCCTGATCTTAAGTGACGGTGTGGTCGAAGACGGTAAACACACCTAGCCTGGAATGGAACTGGCTTTCAGGTCTAAGGCGGCCGGAATAAATTGTTGTTGGCGGCAGATTTTCAACTTGAGCTAGACTGTTAAGGCTATTAACCGGCAGCTCAAGCTCATTGTTGGGCTTTGAACCCAATCCCTTCAGTCTGGGAAGTGACCACGCTAATCAGTAAACTATTATCGCTACTAAACAATTTACGATTTTTATAGTGAGTGACCTTCATCTAAGTTTTGTTACTTTACCGTATTTTTTACCTCATTTTTACTCTTACTAACTAAGGGTGTAGCTTTATTTTTACAAATTGATATTTATACTATCTTAGCCTAATTGACGTGACTTGAATTTGTAATGTGTCTGCTTTTCAATAACTTATTTAATATAGGTGAAAACTTGAAATATAATGTGATTATTAATATATTATTAATTACCTATTATTATACACCCTTTTAAGTATTTAATATTAGCTCTCGCTACGCTCTTGCATAATTATTTGTCTACAAGAGATTTCCACGTACCTACACGCTTTCATTCGGGATGCACCTTCCATCGCATGCTTCAGAAGCAAACTAAGATCTTGGCTTCAAGAGACCTTGTTTTATGACTTTGACGATTATTTAAAAATAAGAGCTGATTGAATTACTTGTAAGTAATTAATTTTTTTAATGACTTTTTTTGTGGTCGACAGGCTAGGTTTGACCACAGCTCACTTGATGTTAAGTGAAGGTGTGGTCGAAGATGTTAAAGCACACCTAGTCTGGAATGGAGCTGGCTCACAAGTGAGGCTGCTGGAACACATCGTTAGATGCTTGGCGTCAGATTTTCAACTTGAGGGTGGTAGCTAGCCAACCGCGTACTAGAAAGTACCCTACCACCATGCCTTGAGGGTGGTACATTTATGTCTAAATAGTTTTCAAATATGAATCGAAAAATTACCTGTGACTTTGGTGTTATCAATAAAATATTTGTATTTGTATTTCCCCGTAGACCAAAACTTGGGTATGCCTATGCTCCGATAACGTAGCTAGTTCTTTGTCACATGTAGAGATTCGGTGATAAATAATTATTAATAGGCAATTATTACGTGTCTAACGAATAGATAAAAGCTATAAAATTACTATTAATAGAAGGTAACTAACGCCGGACACAATAATTTCATTCATAACTTAAGATAGTAGTTTGACCTCACACAAATATTTCCTGTCAATATGATGTGATGTTTTTACTTTAAAAAAATATAAGTACCGTGACAATTGAATAAATTACTTGTAAAAAAAATACTTACCTAATTTTTATGTCCGACAAGTAATTGTACTTAGCACAAAAATACTCAAAAAATCACATCACTTCTATTAGAAAAAAAACAGATGACATGATATAAGTTTATTCTGAAATAAACACCAAACTAAATCGAATCAAAATCAGAATCGCATTGATAAAAAAAAGAAAAACATATGTCAAATTCGTTAAAATATTTCTCGTTCAAAGTTACGTCGTTCGCGCGGGAAACTCGAGGGAGAGACGCGCGCTCCCCATAGACCGCGGTACAACTATGCGGGATGACGGCGGGAATAGAGGGAAAATGTCGGTTCTTTTTTTAATACACAAAAGATCGGGTTGTTTTCTTTTTAATTCCGATAGTGGCTTCGCAGTGTGTAGTAAAATTGTTTATGAACATGGTAGAAGGTTTATGGAACCCTACGTTGTAGTTAGGGACGGTTAGGATCAATTTTACAATTTATGGCAGTACTACGTTAATGATGGTCTTTGGAGTTATAGAACCTATCATGATTTAAATTATTACCCATTTAAAAGTAAGATATAGGTACTTGAGTGGTTTGCGCTTTCGTATTAGTAACCCACAAAATTGAGTTTTGTACCCTTTTTGTATAGGTACTGTGTCTACTTCACAAATAAAATTTGTAACACAAATATAATTACTATTATCACATTAAATTTTCTAATTTCTAATTAATAATAAAAATTAATTTTTACTTGGTGGTTCATTAACTTAGCAGGAGGTCGTCTAAGTAGGTACCACCGCAGTACCACATATTCTACCGCCAAGTTTGTAAACATTACTGTGATCCGGTTTGAAGAGCTGCAACTAGCGAAATGACAGGGTTGTTGAGACTTACCATTCAGTCTGAAAGTAATAAAAACAGCGATGTCCTGCCCCCGTACTCTGAGCTACTTATAGCGATACCTGTTAGGCACTCAAGAAGTGGTTACGCGACCATAAATCGTATGTCTGCTCAATATGGTTCGCAATCGCGTAGCTTTTTCGTGAGCGCCTAACAGATACCGAAATAAGAAGCTCAAGGTTCAGGGGCTGGACTTAGTTCTGTCACTCCAAAGTTATGTGTATCGCTGCAATGATAATGGACAGGCGTTATCTCTTACCATCAGGAGAGCGTCACGTTCGTCTCATTACTATTACATACATAAAAAATTGATGCAGGCAGTATTTTGTGAAAATAATCTCATAATTAAAAGGTAGTTTAAAGGAACTTTAAAATACTCACTCAAAAGCACTCTACTATGATTCATTAGTAATGTGTTTGACATAATTATTTTGATTTATATTTGTCTAAAGATGTTACCTTACTATTTTAATATAAGTGAAATACTTATAATAATATCAGCGCAAAAACTAAAGTAGGCTCTAGGTACATTATTTAAAACGTTGTCAAGTTTTTACTTGAAAGTTTTTATATCTACTAAGAACTTTAGTAAACAGACGCCGAATAATCTTCTTATAGGTTTATTTGTGACCGAAATGTAAATAAAGTGACATCTTTATGAGACAGCATGAACTAAGACTAACTAAATGTATTTTGGTCTCCAATACTAAAAAGCGCCACTTTTCTCTGTCTCAAAACAAGTGAACTTATATCAAAACTTTACTTGTGGACTCTTTATAAAGCTGCGCGTATTTTCGCAGTGTTTCGTTAGATGGCGCTATTTTAAATTATGATTTTAATGTTTCAACGTCTTCCTAAAGTTATTTTATGAGTATTGTACATTATAAGTTTTTTAGTTTATTAAGTTTTTAAATATAAAAATATCAAAAAAAATACCTAACCCATATTTTATTTCCAACATTAAGATATTTACTTTATTACTTTAATAACATAAAGTTGTATTTTTTTGTATAATTTTTAAAAAAATATACAAAACAAATGTAACTAAATAGTAGGTAATTTAAGTATACCTAAATCATTTAACTTACCAAAAGTTATACTTAGATTAAAACACAATCCTTTTTTCAGTCAACTGACTCCCCATAGAACACTCGCATCATGGGTAAATTCCTAAATATTCGTAAGTTCCGGCGCTTTTATTAGTTGCCAATATTTAAAAAATTACTTGTACCTACATATTTTTCAAATAAGTGATTTTGTATATTCTTATGAGAAATAAATATCTCAAACCATAAGGTAGGAATATAAAACTTATATCATTGCAAAATCTCTAAATCTATACAATAACTCTAAATGTATCTACACCTGCAGGTACACCTTCTTAGTAGGTCGCCTCGGCACAAAGGTATCTGCGGTAGTACGTACTACCACACTGATAATTTTGCCACCGAGCAGTAGTGTAATAAACATTACTATCTTCTAGTAAGAAAAGTAACTGGAAAATTATAGGACTATTGAGACAAACCTTGTAATGTTTCAAAGTAATGAGCACCAAAGCAGCGATGCCGACTTTGTTTTATCACCTAAAATTTTCGTACCATGTAAATAAGGATTTCTTGCCATCAGAAGAGCGTTTCATTCATTTCGTTACATTTACGTGAACGAAAACATTCAGCTAGCCTCAGAAAAACGCGGCCTGAGGTAACGGAATAAAATGCGGTCAACTAAAACCAAGGCTTAGTTAACCCACACAATTTCGACCGTGGTCACCATGGCCCATACCGCAGACCGCGCCTATGTGAGGCAATATATGTCCCAAATTATTGTCGAGTATGTGCGATATCGTAATTAAGTTATCTATGGTTTTAGGTAGGTACTGGTTATCAGTTCAGTGTCCCATGAATGGCATCCTTTGTTTACATTGTTATCATCTCGCAACCAAAAGCTACTGCGGGTGTACGATAAGGCTCTGTACTGACATTTCATTGGCATTATGCATACCTACCAGTACTTTGAACTCTGTTTTAATCAGGGTATGTGGTTTTTTATTAAAAAAATTTTGGTCGTACACTTCGGTTTTTGAATGCTTGTAACAAATGCTTTTTTCCTTTATTGGAGACATTTCCCGTTTTTTCTTTGTCCCACTGGACAAAGGGAGATATTTTTAGAATGACACACAAACGACACTTCTTAGCATTCAAGGGCATCAACGTGGAAATACCTATTCCGGCATAAGGTCCCCTGTACACTTGTACAGTGCCTAGGACTTGTGACCTAGGTTTAGGTTTAATTGAGGCCCTCGCAATAAATACGTACCTACTTATCTAATGACACTTACTTCAATGCCCGTATTCCTATTCCTGCTCTACCAAATGGTTCTACCAACGCTGCTTTGGATACTCTTTCCAGCGGTTATTTGTCTCCATGAAAAAGGCCACCGAATGTGACTCAAACTATGATAGGAGTATCCAATATAATTAAACGTGGGGAAACCCGCATAAGTAAACCAAAAAATAATTTGTAGATGTTGTTTGCAGGTTAGTATTTCGCTTACGCTTCGACTGCATATAAATAAATGACCATGAAACCATTTCTGAGGTCAAAATATATGTTTACTTATGGTCTTTGGGGACATTTATTTACGGTACAGTAAGTTCTACAGAGTTTTCTTGGGAAAAGTAATGTCTGACCTGGATTCATTCCTCAATGAGCGAAGTTCTCAGGGATTTTACACATCCAACATAAGAGTCCAAATACATCCCTGCAACGACACTCCTGTTGGCTCATTGGTAGTATATCTGCCTTAAGAGCTGAAGGGCGTGGGTTCGATTCCCGCTCAGGACAAACATTTTATGTATGTAGGTAATGTTTGTTCTGTGTCTGGGTGTTCTGTACGTATTGTAAGAGTATGCGTTTACAAAAAAATAGTATTTATGTATTCTATCAGGCTTCCATAATACAAACTTTGCTTAGTTTGGGGTCAGATGGCGCTGTATGTAATGTCCTGCGATATTTATTTATTTATTTTATTTTACATTATAACATGATAAATGCGAACGTTTGCCTGTATGTTTGTATGTATGTATATTTTTTGTTAATTCCTTACGCTATAATGGTTTAGCGGATTTAGATGAAATTTTTAATGCAGATAGACTATACTCCGGATTAACACACATACTACTTTTTAAGCGAAATACTGACTTAACAATTTAAAACACGTCTCCTAAATAAAAGTATACAAATTTATATTTTTTTGTTTCGCAAAGCAAATTATTTTATTATGACCATCACAAACAGTTATCAAAATAATTTTCAGAAGACAATACGGCAAAACAGTTTTGTTGATATATTGATGTAAGACTGTAAGACAATGAATGTATCTCCGTTCATTGTTAATTTGGGTTCCGACCTAATATGGACAAAGATTAAAAACATAATAATATCAACAGTAAGTACTTCTTGGAGATTTCATCTTATTTTAAAAACACGTTTAATGAAAACAAATACCTAATTGCAGATGAACAATTCACACAGCAGCCCACTTAGCAAAGCTTGCACTATGAGATTGGATAGATTTTTTTTTTGTGTATAGCTTACTTAATTAATTGTAATTGTGTACTTAATTTGTATTCGTATTGTAATTATAACATACATAATTTATTTACTTTTATTATATTAAATTTGGTGTCATTATTAAAAAGTACACAAAACATTACAACGAGAAAACATAAAACAAAATAACAACAATCAGTTTTTTTTTTATTAGATAATAGTACATAATATTGTGTAATACTGAACCTTTGAAAGCAAACTCAACTTAACTCGCAATCGACCAGTAGGTATTTTTTCTTAGACTTGCGCCGTGTAGTTTTTGTTGTGCTAACAATTAAGAAACAAAGTAATTTTCCATAAAAAAAAAAACGAAACAGTTTTAGAAACTCTAATTTGAATAAAAATAAAGACATGGAGTTATGCCAATAGGTGATACAATCGAATGGACGCAAGAAAACAAACAATATACATACCTACATAATTATGTAGGTACTAGGTACCTGCGCTTTTAAACTTTATGTATCTACTACATTTATGCGAGAGACAGTTTCGAAAGCATTTCTAGACGCCCTGACAATTTTTTTTTTGTGTTTATTACGTGTAGGTATTTCTCGTAAGGATAAGCATAGACTAAACCTTATTGATCGATGTTTTTATCTTGTTCTATTTTATTCTTCTTTTGTTTTTTCTTATGTTTCTCGTCTTACCTTATCCTATTTTAAACTGTATTTTCTGTCGTTTTGTAATTTATCTTCTTCATTCTTCAGTCTAGTTGAAATACCGCCTGGTTTCCTATCTAGAGGTCGGGGGTTCGAATCCCACAGCTTATAAAAACAGGGCTGACTCGGGACACACTAAATAAGAAAATTTTAGCTTTAATTATTATAGCATTAATTTTAAAAAAGGAATATTTCATTCGTAATCTAAGCAAGCCGTGTTTTGATAAGACATGTTACCTATAATAAAGATGATTTGAAAAAAAAAAACTACCGTTGAAGAATATCGGAAATCTGATTTAGCCTGAAAAATCATACAACCTATACTTACGAATTTGGATGCCTTTAAGGCGTTAAATGCTCTACTTGTATATATATATACTTCGCATCTTCTGAGCAACCTTTTTTTTATTTATTATAAATTATGCGTAAAATTTTTAAAACTCAGATACGAACTTTTTGTTTATAATAACTCAGTTCAATTACAAAATCAACACCATTATACTAGAGTATAATCAAATTCTTTTAATCCATAACCAATACCATAACGTATTAACATGCGCTGAAACAAAGTCTTCGTTTAACAAACTTCTATAGAATTTAGCACAATTGTAATGATTAACTTCTATGTTATGGAATGCAATGCCTAAGATACCCAAACTTAGCCGATAGCTGTTCGATCAAGCCTCGTGAGAGGATCTATCACTGCAATGCAAGTTCTATTTGCGTTCGGTCGAGGAACGATACGCGCATGACCGCACTATCTATGCTCCGAGCGGCTCAGTCCGCTCGCACTCCGAAGCGCGGCCGCGCGCCGCTCGCGTCCTCCACACAAAACAAACGCGCATCGAAACACAAAACGACATTCGAATTTCAAAAGTGCTTGTTACAATCTGTATCAAAATGAGGCGCAACGTGAAAATTTTGTTTCTAATCGGAGCTGTGTGGATGTTCTTCCTTTTCTACTACATGCAACCGGACTCTGTTCAGTCAAAGGTAAGTATCGATTAGCCGTTGTTTATCAGAAATCAGCTGTTAGGTTAGGGTAAGAATGACTGCAATGTGCGGCCAGTGCACTGCGCATGACATACCCTTCCTGTTTTTTAAACATACAATGTTGCAGATAAAAATAAACAACGCGTAATGATGAGAGAAAGTGAGTTAGTTTTGATTTAATTGCGTTTTCATTCGCCTTGGCCCGAATCGTGGTCGTGATGCATTAGTAAAGAACGTTAACGTGAGATTTTCGGATTGCAAAATTGTGGTGCTTATCTGTTTTACATTTTAATCACCAGACTTAGAAACAGGATATACTAGAGTTGATATAATGTCGACTTCTCATATTTACACTCCCTTTGTAAATTTATGCTGGTTTTTTTTTCGATAATAATTGACAGCTAAATTAGATTTTTAAATTTAAGTAATATTTATTGTCTTGTCAGACAAAAGTTGCTCATGTTTTAATCTAGAGTATAAGCATCTTCCAAGGTAAAACTTGTGAGCGAACCTTTGAGCAAATTAATTTTGAAAAAATAGTCACTTAAATACCTTTATAATATACCTAGTAAAATGCATAAAGTTATGTATTATCCTTATTCAATGTGTTGTGTAGAATTTTTATTTTGACTTTACCTACAATGATTTTAATACTACAAAGTCATACCTACGTAAATTAATTACTCACAGAGTTATAATGTGTTAATTATTGTTTAATTTCTTGTAAATACCTACACTCATTTAAAACATAAGACTTTGAAATAAAACAAATACTTAACGTTTTTGTGTACCTAAAGCGTATCGAAGTCCAAGCTATACTACAACTACAACTACAACTACAAGCTAGCTATAGGTCTCTCCCAAGACACGTCACTCAGCCCGATCTTCGGCTTTGCTACATATATCGTCACTCCATCTAGGTACAATATTGGCGTCTTCAAATCTAGAGTAGGTAAATAGGTTTCTTCTAGGTAAGCGTGCTCCATCTTAGACCACACTACTGTTCAACATCAGGCAGAGTGTGGTCAAACGCGAACCTATCTTGAATAAAAAAATAAAAAAAAAGTTTCAGGGCGTCCTACGCTACTTATATCAATTCACGGTTTCCACTCTAGAATACGTCTACCCCACCGGTTATCGGTATAAAGAACATAGTAGGTATACCACGATAAATAAAAAACTTGAAATATGACTTCACGGTATTATATTTTATAAATCTATATTTTTTTAAAGATTGACTAGCGGCTTTAGTTACGTATAGTAAAGGTCATGGTACACGACGTCAGGTGATAGTTAATTGGTGCAAAAAAACATGTTGCGTCAGTTATCAGCTTAGATATAAAACCTCCGCTCACTTACGCAATATAAAACTCAAAGAAAGAAAGAAATTAACTGTTGTAGGAAATGTCGCGATCTTTGTAGCGATAAAATTTGGTCTAGTGATATTTTGGGCTCAGTGGTTAGCGCGGTCTCATGACACGCAAAAGGGCGTGGATTCAAACCCCAACAATGAGCTTGAACTGGAAATCGCAGCATGGTGGTAGAGTATTTTATAGTACCAACTCAGCGGGCTAACTACCACCCTTAAGGTGGTACGATTTCCATGCAAACAATTTTTTTCCATTTATAGACACATGGAGCATAATTTCACAGTGAAATCACAACCACTGGCATTTATTTTGGTCTTCATTTGCGGAAAATTACAATTGCTTGAATAAAACATTATCTATATAAACGGCAAAAAAATCAAGTTTGTTTTATTTTTCCCTTAAATAATTATTTTTTAGTATTTGTTGTTAGCGGCAACAGAAATACATCATCTGTGAAAATTTCAACTGTCTAACTATAACGGTTCATGAGATACAGCTGGTGACAGACGGACAGACGGACGGACAGCGGAGTCTTAGTAATAGGGTCCCGTTTTACCCTTTGGATACGGAACGCTAATCAACTCACACCATTATTTGACTCTAACTATTTTAATTATGCGTTCTTCTGCAAAGACATACAAATGTAGCAACAATAACCTTCAAGTTTGTTCATTCGCTTTATTACTCTGTAATTAAAGTTAGTAGAAAAATATGTACACAGGAGGTCATTTAGGTAGGTACCAGATATTTAGCCGCCAACCAATAATGTGTAAACATTACCGCGAGTTTACAGATAATTTTCGACAGATCTCAATTTCAATGGATCCACAGATCATTAAGATGTTGACGAAATAAAGTTCGAGAGATAAATTCTCACCTTTTTTTTAATGAAAGGTGCCAATTACAGACATGGCTCTTATCAAGATTAATCTTCTTTCCAATAACTGAAATTGAATTAAAGACATGCAAACGGCGGGTACAGATTCTCGTAAACTTCTTGAGCGCTTACGATTAAGGGTACAGACAAGGTTTAATTAAGGGCAATGCAAATTCTTGTTATGCACTTTTATTTTTCACTAAACTGGTCTTGGAATCCTCAGTGATTTTGTGGTTGATTTGGTGAACAAAGTATGAGGAATAAAAATTGTTTGGACAAAAGAACTTACTATACTTTTAAGTTATGAAATCTTTGTAGCCTTGAAATTTGACTGAGAATATAACATTTGAATATACCTAATAATATAAACATTTTCAAGTAATATGCCAAAAAAATATGGAAAAGAAAATAATATAAATAAAGTTGTCATGAATTGTCTTTGTCAAAGTCAAGCTTTTAGTTTACTAACGTTTGTATTACCTAGGTTTGAAGTTAAATAAAGGCAAATTCGTTTATAGCGCAAAGCCAAAAAGTAGCAGGGGGGAAAAAATGTTTTATTAAACGATGTTACACGGACATATTATGGTAAAAAAAAACTTTAACCTTTAACCCAAATCAAGATAGAATAATGAAGATTCATTGCGCGAGTTACAAGCCCATTCCAAATACTAGAGCTCTGAATAAATATAATGTAAAACGGGTCTAAAACCATCTTATGAACAAAATTAAACAATCAATCGTTCAGATTTGTTAAGTTTACATACGGAAAATACGTTTCTTTATCTTTCAAAGATACTTAATCAAATTTCAAATATACAATTAAGTTTTATGTATCGCAGTATATTAATTCACGACTATCTTATTTATAATGACTCTTTGACTTATCCTAAATGGCTTACACATTGTTATGTAAGTTAATAAATGGGCCACTTCAATTGATTATAAATATTATCGCTCCAACAGATAATCTCGACATGACTTATAAAGCTGGGGTCAGACAAGGGTATTGTATAGTACATACTATACATAATATAATGTCAGAAACTGACATGGTTTAAAACAAAAGTTTGTTGTATCACTGTTTTAAACCAAGATAACTGAAATAACCTTTATTTTGTGTTTTCAATGCAAGAAATACAGTAATTCAGAAAAGACAGACAGCTATACTGCCCTGATATGGCAAAAGGCGGCTACGTGCAGAAAGTTGATTTCGAGAAAAACGCAAAAAGGTGGCAAACGTGATTTCTTGACCTGTGTGACAGATAGCGCGAATCGGTCTTTTGAATTTAGTAGAGGAAAAAATCTAGTATTTATTTTCATTAGCTTACGTTAAACAACATGTTTCATGACAATTTAAAATGTATTTTTCTCGTTTATCTTAGTATTTTTTTCTTGTGGTAATAATAATAATAGATATAAAGGCCGCTACAAGTACCTTAACCTCCTTCTTGCGTATGAATTTCTTTACAAATTTTATTTATTTTGTTAATGATACGACAAATAGCAGTTATGTTCTTTAGCTGCTTTTAAACTTCCGAAATCATATCAAATTAAAAACGATACCATGTAAATAAAGCCGTTAAACCCTATTGGTCGCCTTTTTTGGAAGTATCAGATAGATTTTAAACTATATAACATGGACAAAACTAAGTAAGAAGGCGGTTAGTTTCGTATGTTTTAATAAGACCGCCTTTATAATATGCAGTAATCATAGTATGAAAAATCCTAATTATTTACTGTAAAGACGGTTAAAAGTAACTTTTGAGAACATTAAATATATAGAATCGGTGAGAAATAAAAAGTATTAAGCATTCAAAATTATCATTTAATCAAATCAAAATAGTGAAAAGAAAAAAATGAGAATTGCTTATTATTATCATATTAAAACTTACTTTGCTATTTATTTGAAATCAACTCACAGGTTCATATTTCAGCAGTTATTCAAAATAAAATTAATTATTTATCTTAAAAGCTTTAAAAAACAAATAAAACTATCCCTATAACATCTTATTTACTCTATATCATTAAATATACTAGGTAATCAGTTATGACAGTAAAGTTGTAACATTATACCAGAAAAACTAATATTCTTAAAAACTTTAACAAATAAACAAAAAATATTCTTAGTTTGAGAATATTATTTATTATACTTATTCATTCAGTTCTTTAATTATTATTAACGAATTTCTAAGATAATTATGTTGAGATCAACTAGACTATTCATTTTCATCAAATTTCAAAAATAATCAAAATATTAACTAAAACTTCAAGTATGAGTTTTTTAGAAAACAAGTTGCTCCATTTTTTTTACCGTTACTTTACCAGAGTTTGCACCACCAGTTTCGCTTTTTTCTGTACTTTTTTCATCGCATTGTTCTTCTATTTCTTCATGAAACTTGTTTTCTTTGTTTGCTTCTTCTATAAAATTTTCTTCGTTCCAAGGTTCACACATATCTTCATTTTCTATCAATCCTACTTACTAAATATTTCTTCTGTAGCTTTGTGTTGAACTCTGTTGTCTTCTGTGCGGATGATATTTGTTTCGTTTTGACCGATAACCACAGAAATTTCATCTTATTCATTATATTTTGTTTTGCCCATCCAAACACAATGTAACTGGATCAATTTCAGTATTTGAAAAGTTAATTATATTATGATTCAAATGAGTATAAGGTGGGGAATAAAAATAAATTGAAGTAGCCGAACTAACGACATCGACCAAAAAGAAGAAAAATCTGCGTATAGTTATTAATTTCGTACTTCATAACAAAAAATAATCAAAAAAGCGTGCAAGTGTACTAACACAAATTCGTAACATAAAAAAGCCTAAATATAATCAAATAAATATAATCAAAAATTACTGATATCACATTTGGCGCAAAAGTGGCGAGTGCGCTTGGCGTACGTTCTGTCCTAAGTGCATATCTTTACCGAACTTTTAACTTATGAATATCTGCTAGCTGCCTTTTTACTTATCTTATATTCTTTAAAATGATTAGGGGCTAATACAGAAATACGCAGTATTTAGCCCATAGCCGCATAAGTATCTAGTTTGAAGTATTTTGCCGCTGTGTAACGTAGGTTTGCACTTCAATATTTTAGAAGACAATGTAAGTAAAACAGACGTTAAGATACTTTAAAGTATATTTAACCTATAATTAGCCTGTAACTACTTTTCTTCTTATGGGCACCCTAAAAAATGTGCATTTAGCCGCTAAATAGCTTACGATATCTCGGAAACGAATAAACTTAGAAATATAATTCCAAGATGGGAAAATGCGCAATCGTTTACTTAGTATGCTGGTGTCAATAACTCATTTTCGTGAAAATGTCGTACAGCCGCCTTTTTCCATATCACGGCAGTATATTCGTCAGACCTAGCTATTCGTCAGCATTTATTTTTCATTTTTTAATTTTTGTTGCGATGATAGGTCAGTGCTTAGCGCGTTCGGTTCGCACGCCGAAGTGCGTAGGTTCAAACCACAACAATGATCTTGAGCTGCCGGTGAAGGAAACCATCGTGAGGAAACTATATCATGGTGATAGGGTACTTTCGTTTACGTGGACACTCACAGCGGGAATGGTCCGTAAGTTCAAAGTCGCTCAGCGAGCTATGGAAAGAGCTATGCCATAAGTAATTCGCCAGAGAACTAAAGTCATTGACATAGCTCAGCGTATTAGCAAGCTGAAGTGGCCATGGGCTGGACATATCTGTCGCAGAACCGATAACCGCTGGGGTAGACGTGTTCTAGAGTGGAGACCGCGTATTGGCAAGCGTAGCGTAGGACGCCCTGAAACTCGATGGAGTGACGATATACGTAGGACAGCTGGCGGTGGATGGAAGCGAAAAACCGAAGATCGCGCTGAGTGGCGTGTCTTGGGAGAGGCCTATGTCCAGCAGTGGACAAATATAGGCTGATGATGATGGGGGTACTTTCTAGTACTCGTCTGGCTAGCTACCACACACTACTCTCAAGTTGAAAATCTGCCGCCAAGCATCTAACGGTTTTCCGACTGCCTCATTTGAGAGCCAGTTCCATTCCAGGCTAGGTGTGTTTACCATCTTCTACCACACCGTCACTTAACATCAGGTGAGCTGTGTGTCGAACACCTAGCCTATCAAGCATAAAAAACGAGTTAATAATCGCAAAATATAATATAATGTAATATAAAATACTAATTATTTATTTTAGACCATGTATACGTCCATATTAAACATCTTATACAAACTATAAACTTAAAGTTAAAACACAACGCTTACACTCTTCAAAATTGAAATAAAAATGTTACATTCAATAAAATAGAAATTGAATTTAAAACAAGAACAAATGTCAAACTTAAATTTAAAAAACTACAAATGAAAATAACACAATAAAATACAAATCAACTAAAAGAGTCAACCTATATTCATTCCATTTGTTCTCCAAAACAATCTCAAGTCAAATGTGAATTCCGCGACGTTTTAAACCCGACCCAGAACTCGCTAGTATGTTCCCAGCAGTATTCAGTAAGCGAACACAGCTACCGGCATGCCTGTTAAATTATGTAATTACATTCAAGCCTGGTCGTCAAACGAACGTTGACTGCCATCATTACTCATAATCCATATCCTTGCATCCATTAATATTCAACATTATAGCATTAATAACCACGGCTTCAGACGTACGGATTTGGTTCACGAAAATCGCTACGGATCGCTAACCAAAGAGAGGGAAGAAGAAAATACATGTTTTCCTCTCTTTTCACTTGTTCTTATATTTGTGTCTACTTGTATGTTACTATGTAATCTACAGCTGTAAGTATAAAATGAAATGAAACTTTTTTTCTACTTATGCATGTCTACTTGTGGTGTCTTTTTAGGGTTCCGTACCCAAAGAGTAAAAACGGGACCCTATTACTTAGACTTCGCTGTTCGTCCGTCGTCCGTCTGTCACCAGGCTGTATCTCAAGAACGGTGATACCTAGACAGTTGACATTTTCACAGATGATGTATTTCTATTGCCGCTATAACGACAAATACTAAAAATAAAATAAAATAAATGTTTAAGGGGGGATCCCATACAACAAACGTGATTTTTTGACGTTTTTATGGATAATGGTACGGAACCCTTCGTGAGCGAGTCTGACTGGCACTTGGCCGGTTTTATTTGTAGAAGAAAAGAAGAAAATGATTTTTCATTTTGTAACACAGAACACATAAAAATAACAACAAACAGAGACAAACAGTTACAAAATATGGGCTCACCTCAGCATAAAACTGGTCATACTAAGTGGTTTGACCAGCGCTGGTCTTCCGGTGAGCTCTTGTCGGTCAAACAAAACAAACATAACAAATTACTAACAACAAATATAATAAAACGAAATTAAAAATTCAAACAAACAAACAACTATGTTAATAACTTCTCTCAAAATATCAACCTACAAATGAGAAAACAATAACAACAGGCTCACGTTTGACCACCGTCGCGCCTGTTACCAAAAGAGAAGATATGATCTAGGATGTAAAATGCTTGTCAAGGGGAAACCAATTCATGAAACTAGCAATAACATTATATAACACTAGTTTCATGTATCAGAGCTTCCTGGGACTTCTGATGAGCAATCAGGAATTTCTTAAGATTGTCACGGAAACCCTACACGTTTTTCTGGTTTCTGATTTAGCTGTAAAGAGTTACCTATGGTAATAACGAGTGATACCAGCTATAATTACATATTTATTGTTTAATTAATTAATGACCATTAAATTAATAGTCAAATTCATTTACATTAAATTAATAGACAAGTATACAAGAAAAATAAAATAAAGGAAAAAATAATGGAAATAATGTATATCCAAAGGAATGGAGATTAAAAGTATACCAACTGCAATAACCATCTTCGACCACACCGTCACATAACATCAGGTGAGCTTTGGTCAAACACCTGACCATAATTTTTTTTTAATAATTTTGGCACGAAACCCTAAAATGATTATTCAATGCCTGTCTACACGCTGCAAAATGTTAATCTGATCTCTTGAACGTTAAAAGCGTGAAATGTCAATAAGTGTGTCAGTAGGCGTTTCCTGAAGAATTTTATACCATTGTCAGCCTTGTAGCCCGCGCGGCACTCTCGTGGGGGCTACCCTGAAACTACAAATGAAAGTATTATAATTAATTTCTTGGAATATAGATAAACAAATCTGTGGTATTAATATCTATGTAAGACACTCTTTTTTTGCTATCAAAGCATGATAATGAAAGAAAAATCGTAGGATTACACACAGTGCCATCTGAAACTAAGCAAAGCTTGTACTATGGTAGACAGATAACTATATTTTTTTTTTGTAAATTTTTTGTACAGTACACCCAGACACAGAACAAACATTTGTTTATATCACAAAATGCTTGTCCTGGGTGGGAATCGAAGCCACGCCCTTAAGCTCTTGGAGCAGACATACTACCAATGAACCAACAGGGCTGTCAAATCAATGAGGCCTTATATTATAACTCGAAAACGAGGTCTTTCCGCGGAGTCACAACAAGGAGTGATTAACTTCTATAAATATCTCTAAATGCTTTGACAACATTCCTAACGTATTGAAAATGTATTTTATAAACGGCAGTGTGCCATCAAGCGAACAGCGTGCAGCAAAAAAATGTTGGAAAAATAAAACTCTCCTAGAAAATATTTAAAAACTTTACCATCTTTCGCCACAAACTATATTTTAATGTTCATGTAAATTACTCCACTCCAGAACTTTGTTTTGCAAGTTAAATATATTTGGAATGCGCTTAGTATGCCCTTTCATTTGACACAAATAATTACAGCGTGTCTCAATAAAAAAAATCGAATTTAGGTTATAAATTCCGCCATATTGTATTAGCTATACTAGTTATTTCTCTGAGTAATTCGCCGAGAACCAAAGTCACCGACATCAGCCTCAAGCTGAAATGGCAATGGGTGTTCTAGAGCGGAGACCACGAATAGACCAAAGTAGGACCAATGTAGGACGCTCTGAAACACGATGAAGTGACGATACGACACAAATTTTGGAAAATAAATCATTTTACCACATTTCCGTCAAATCACAAAACAGAGTTATGTACGTTGTAGCGCAAACACTACATCTCTTTTTTCGTTCCAAAATCCATATAAATATATAACTTCTAGTAAAGCCACTAATATTTTACTAGTGCATAGATTAAACTGTATGACCAAGACTTGTACTTGTTTTCTAGACTTTAAAATATGGACTACTTGACACTGGCAGAATGCACAAGGTGTGATGTGAAAATTAATGAAATAAATAAATCTTCCATGTCGCGTAATTGGATAATAAACTTACGAGTTTCGCAGTAGCACCCCGCTGCGATCGTGTTCACAACGGTTGCACGCGACACCGTCACCACCTTCACTTTTGTATGATCTTTTTTTATCTGTCACTTGGCACTGCGCTTAAAATTACAAGCGACGATATACATACATGTCACTAATTAGAAGTAAACATACATTTTAAGTCGCTGTGCCAGCGAAATTAGTTCTTAAGATGGTTCGATTTCCATACAAACAATTTTTTCCATTTATGGACAAATGGAGTATAACTTTTTTGTAGCGATGATAGCTCAGTGGTTAGCGCGGTAGGTTCGCATGCCGAAGGGCGTGGGTTCAAACCCCAACATTCAAACTTAACATCAGGTGAGCTGTAGTCAAAACACCTAGCCTGTCACCAATAAAAAAAAAAAAAAAAACATTTTTAATTAGAGGTCAATAAATATCACAGATTACTTAAAGAAACAAGAAAGGATAAATCGCCTCTATGAGGGCATTAACAGACTAGCAACTTTTAGCATCAGCAATCGACAGTTTGATAAACTTCTCGTTCTTAGGAGCACAAACAAAATCTTTAAAAAAAGTTAAAAAAAAAATGTGATAAAGTTGTTATGTTTATGTTACGAAGCTACTGAAAGCCCGTGTCGCGGTAAATAACGAAAAAGGTGCCGATGTTCGCAGTATTCCATCTCTTTGCTAAAAATATACCTACTAACAATATCAACCGCAACTTTAATTTTTGACGTGTCTTGAACACAGTTTATCACATTTTTTTTGTTTGTTCTTTTTATGTTTAAGACTAATTTCATAAAATATTTTGTGCGCGATTAAACCCCGTTGATAAACATAATCAACTCGATTTTAGGCGATTGAACAGACAAAGCCGTTTAAATGCAACATCGAACGTCGAAGCAATTGCCGATCGTTACTGCATTACCATGTATTATTTGCCTCACACATTTAAAAAAAATTCTAAATGGAAATAAATTTAAAAAATGTTTGACTGATTGGCTCCTTAACAAAATATGTTTGACAGCGTTAAACTGTTCATGAATTTTTGTAATAAATGATGAATACTAATATTAATATAATCTAGCCTAATTAAACTAATATAATTATCTACTTACAACATTCGTTCGTCTGCTTGCAGACTGAACACAAAAATTGTTGTAAGACCTATTATATATTATACCCACATGTTTTCTGGCAAATAGATTATTAGATTTGATTTCATTAAAAATTACAAATTTATACATTTTTCCTTAAATTTTGTAATGGTAAGTGTATTTCCTTTTATACATACGCTCTATATTTAAAAAAAAAATGTAAGTAATAAAATAATAACTTTTTGTATATTTATTTTTTATCGACTTCCTCCTGTTCAGTATGTGAGCTTCCTAAAATATTAAAAATATATTTTTGATTGGCTTTATCCTTGACTTCATGTAGTAATTAGTAGGTAAATACGAGAATAATGAGCTATTCGAATTATTTTCAACTCGCAGAAATTGCTCGATTGTTTACATTACGAAATTGAAATAACTCAAAATAACCTTCAGATTAAGATGGAATTTAAACAGTTTAAGTAATTTAATGTCTTAATTAACAGTCTTATCATAGACTTGTAATAGACATTGTAAAATTATCAATAAAAACTATTTACGCTAAATCTTTTGTTCATAATATTAGAGTTTTCAGGATTTTACTATCGGGTAGCCTGTTAATAATTACTTCAAAAGTTAAAAATAAATTTAATCTACAATCACAATTCCATAACCAAACTTTAATCAACAATTTATTTATCTTTATCCAACTTGATTGGAACCTGATTGAAAGGATTTATGTTGCCTCAACCAAACCGTATTCGGCATTCCGAAGTAGGTTAAAGGATTTCCGCTACACTTTTACGTCCTACGAAATACGAAACATTTTTAAACCAGAAATATCAACTAAACTTGCAGCGCAGATAATTTTGATGTAGCCTTAAAACTCTAAATAACGTACTCGACTATCGCAGCATTATTTTTTTAATAATTAATAATTTTAATTAAAAAATAATTAAATTAAATTAAAAAAATTTTTTTTCCTTGGCTTGAGTCATCTATTTAGGTACCACCAGTACCAGATATTCTATCGCCAAGCAGTTTTGTGTATACATTACTGTGTTCCTCTTTGAAGCGTACTGTAGCTAGCGAAATTACTGGGCTGTTGAGACTAATCATCAAGAGTCTCAAAGTAATGAGCGCCAAAGCAGCGATGCCCCAGACTTTATTTTTAATCGACTTCATAAAAGGAGGAGGTTCTCAATTCGACTGTATATTTTTTGTATGTATGTTACGCAATTATTCCGCCAATTATAAATCGATTTTGATGTTTTTTTTTTGTTTGGTAGATCATACTTTAGAGTATGATCGGTATAGGTATACCCATATATCCTGGAATGGAACTGGCTCTCAAGTGAGAGAGATTTTGTCTGTTTGTATGCTTGTTACTTATTCAAACTGAAATGGTTTAATAGATGAATGTAATTTTAAATGTTTGGAAAACATCATTTTTGTCTAATTTTTTTTGTAAAACCGCGAGGCAAGTTTTTGTTACTCTATTGACACTCAAACTATACTGACTACGTAATGTCGCATTACTAATATTAAACAAGGATTATAAAAAAAAAGTTGATAAACTTTACTCATGGCGACAAAGCTAAGATAGCGCCACATAGTAGGCCATACCGTCTCATCAAACTGTGAGAAGATGGATTTAAATAAATTAACTCTCACTTTTACTTGTACAGTGCCAAAGAAAAGTGAAGTCTTGCCCATCATTCCAACACGCCATATTTAGCATCTAAAAAATTAACAAACTAACAAAAGCAAATTTAACTGGTAATTTTTGACTTGGTGGTAGATCTCCTTAGCAGGAGCTCGTCTAGGTAGGTACCACCGCAGTACCAGTTATTCTGCCGCTAAGCAGTAGTGTGTAAATTGTGTTCAGGTAGCGAAATTTCTGGGATGTTGAGACTAATCATCGAAAGTCTCAAAGTAATGAGCGTTAAAGCAGTGATGCCCTGACTTTATTTTGTTACTCAAGTTCTGTGTATCGCTGCAATGGTCGTGGACAGGCGTTATCTCTTACCATAAGGAGAGAGTCTCGTTCGTGTCATTACATTTTGAATAAAAAATTACTTTTTTACTGCATCAATGTTGGCTGTCCCAAATAAAGAAAAACAAATAAGTCACACAAATATAATGTTATTATGTACTATAAAAATAGGATTTATAGATAGGATATTCGTACTTTCAAAATAGGAGAAGGTGAAAGAAAACATCGTAAGGATACAATAGCATAATAGTAGAATACTTTTTAGTACTCGCTTGGCTAGCTACCGATTTCAAATTGAAAATCTGCCGCCATGCACGCAACAGTGTGTTCCGGCAGCACACCTTCCAGAGTGTTCCAATTCAAGCCATCTTCGACCACAACGTCTTAAAATCAAGCCAAAAAATCAACCTAAATAAACATAATTTTTTTTTTACTTTGTGGTAGATTTCCTTAGCAAGAGGTCGTCTAGGTAGGTACCACCGCAGTACTAGATATTCTGCCGCCAAGCAGTAGTGTGCAAACATTACTGTGTTCCGGTTTGAAGGGTACTGCAGCTAGCGTAATTACTGGGCTGTTGAGACTAACCATCTAGTCTCAAAGTAGTGATGCCCTGGACGTTGTTTTGTTACTCAAAGTTCTGTGTATCGCTGCAATGGTCATGGGCAGGCGTTATCTCGTAACATCAGGCGAGCGCCTCGATCGTCTCATTACTTTTACATTTAAAAAAAAAACATAAAATATATTTACTTGTTTTCCGTTATCAAAGTAAATATTACAACAAAACTTTTTAACATTAAAATTTGAGAGAAACCAAATTTGTATGAGTGCCGATACTGAAATTAAAAAAAAAAAGTTGGCAATACTATTTTATATATGCAACGCTCAACTAATGTTACATTTTCATAGCCGCATAAAAATTGTGTGAACGGGACAAAACTATCCACAACGAGCGAGAAAATCTGCCCCTCAGTGAAAGCAAGGAGGGTAGTGGGATCGATACCTCGGGGTAGCTTATGAGTGTAAAATAAACAAACCCGGGAAATATAAACAAGTTCTCGTGGAACAAATTTTTGCGTTTGAGCTCACTTTATTTTTATCCTGAAGACGGTTACAGACGAAAAACTGTAAATGAAGTTAATTTTTTTTATGGTTGACAGGCTAGGTGTTTGACCACAGCTGACCTGATGTTAAGTGACGGTGTGGTCGAAGATGGTAAACACACCTAGCCTGGAATGGAACTGGCTCTCAAGTGAAGCTTCACTGTCTAAAGGCGTGTTCCGGCAGGCGCCGGAACACACCGTTAGGTGCTTGGCGACAGATTTTCAATCTTGAGGGTGGTAGCTTGCCAGCCGAGTACTAAAGTACCCTACCACCATGCTATGGTTTCCTCACGATGTTTTCCTTCACCGGCAGCTAAAACTGATTGTTGGGGTTTGAACCCACGCCCTTCGGCATGCGAATCGACCGCGCTAGCCACTCGGTTATCATCGCTACTAAATTTAGCCTAACTGGAATAACACAGATAAATACAAGCTTTTATTGAACTTGCAGTGTTTGTTTATCAGTTTGTTTAGGTCGAGTCTTGGAAGCTGAATTAGAATAATTTCCTCTTATTCTACTAAATGAAATTTAACACGTTGGTTTAGTTCCGATGACGATGTATGTTTACAGTGAGCAAGATCTGATTCTAACTTCTCAACAGTTGTTTTCATTTATTTGTTATTTACTATTTTATTTATTTTTGTAATTTATACTATACGTAATTTTAGTATTATATCATAATTATACAATTGTAAACAGACGAAATATAGTTTTCAAACTGTAACGATAACTGTGAAAGCATAGCGATAACATTTTTTTTTTATATAATAATAGGCTTGCGTTAGACCGCCATCCCGCCTGATATCAAAAGAAGATGCGGCCCACGGTGGAGCATAGTTTAAGTAAATGTTTAAATACGCCAATAAATGATTCTAATCATATTCTATTCTATGACATCGATTTTACAGTTATGAATCTCAAGTGGGCAGGACAATTTGCTAGGCGAAGTGATGACATATGGAGTAAGGTTGTAACGGGGTGGTAGCCTAGGCAAGGTAAGCGGAGCGTTGGTCGTCCAGCTGCAAGAAGGGTCGACGATATAGTCACTGTCGCGGGTCGAATCTGGATCAGATTGGCACAGAACTGAGATAGGGGGGTAGCAGCAATGGGATAAATAAGGCTGTGGATGATGAAAGTAAAGGAATAAAATTTAACAACAGCGACAAAGGTTAACATTACAAAATTAAAAGCAATTTTTTTTTTTTTCGTTAATTAGCCCTTTCGGGCAGGCTAAAGCTATAAAGCCATACTGCCTCGTCTTCAGTGTTATTTCTGCTGTATCTTAACTATGGTTATCGTCAAAGTCGTCTTAGTCAAGTCCAGTTCGTGTCAGTTAATTCCAGTCATGCTTTAGTAAAGTAGTGGCAACTTTACTATAAAGCTTCGATGGAGTTTTGGAAGCAACACGAAAACTCATGTTTCACCACATTATATCATTTTCCCACACTCGCGCTTGTAATTCGGCACTTTATGAATAAAACACCACCATTTTTATGCATAAACACTCGACAAAACACTAGTTTTGGAAAAAAATACAACGGAGCGACACGACTCTTCCCGCGTTCCCGCCAAAACTCTCTATTATTGTCTTGCCTTCTTCTAAGAGGCATAGACAAACAAAGAGTGTAATAATTATGTTTTTTTTCTCGAATTGGCTCGTTACGTCAACACCATTCTTACCCAGTATGCTGATAGCTTGCTTTGAGCAAAATAAATGCTAGAAATTTAGTTAAATTATTCTTAGGTATTTTCTTACCTGCTGCTAATGTTATCTCTCTCGTTATCTCATCAGGAGCAGTGTAGAAATCATGCAAACATTGCCTTTTGATAACGAAACTCGCAAATGAAATAACCTGCAGTAGAACAAAACCATCTCTGGTGCTAGAGATTATTTTAACAGAAGGTTATCTGAAACGTTAAATATAAATATTTTTTATAAAGCCAACCCATTTTGTTCAAATACTGCAGTTTGTTTTAGCAATAAATTATATAATATATGAGTCATTGTACAGGTTATAAGCATGAGGTGTACAAAGCCGGAAGGGGGTTTTACACAAAAATTGTATACTCAATACTCATACATCTGACAACCCTGTTAGCTCATTTGACAGTGTATCTGCTTCAAGAGCTGTAGGGCGTGGATTCGATTCCCAGTCGGGGCAATCATTTGTGTGACGAGCATGCATTTTTGTTCTCTGTCTGGATGTTCTGTATGTATTTACAAAAATGATTTATGTGAATTAAAAGTATTTTATTAGTTATCAGGTTTCCATAGTACAAGCTTTGTTTAGTTTGGGGCTAGATGGCGCTTTGTAAAATATCATAGGATATTTAAAATTACTATTGTAATCATCTTAACGAACAACTTTTATTCTGGAATCGCGATAAAATGTTATTAGATAAGTTGATGACCAAGCGTTAATCTATTTCGTAGTTATTCCGTCAATCCGACTTAAAGAACCGTTTTATGACTAAACATTACGTGATGGGATTATGCACAGAATTCGGATAACGCGGGGACAAGGATTTGAAAGCGTCGCGTACGCTACAGATTTGTGAATGCTTACTGTAAATCTTAAGCGTTTACGAGATGTGAATTTATATTGTTTCAGTGTTATAGAAAGCGGTTGTTTGTTTTCCAATTTCCAAAAAACTTTATTATGAATTTATATGATATATTTATCAATAAGAATATAATGATTTTTTATTGTTTAAACGAGTTTCTTATTCTTATTCTTATTCGGAATGGGGGCGACGAGTCCTGCACTGACATCCCGCTTGGGGTGTATTGTGCATTTCCCCTTACCAGCATTCACCCAAGCCAACCCAGCTCCTTGAAACACCGGCGCGAGGCTCTGGGCCGCTGGCATAGTAGCTCCAGTGGGTGAGATGGAAGTGTTAGTAATGATGAAAAGCGGTCAGCACTTCGGGGTGACATGGATGAAGATGAAGCTACCTCATGCAATTTAGTGGCAACTCTAGTTTCTGCTGTGGCTTGACAGTGCCACAATACATGCTCTACAGTTTTGTTTTCCTGAAGGCAGCCACGACAAAGCGGGCTCTATTGCTCCCAGTGTGTACAGGTGACTATTCAGATTGCAATGACCGGTTATAAGGCCTACCAAAAGACGAAGGTCTTGTCGTTGCAACTTCAATAGATTGTTGGTGATCTTCCTGTTAAGGTTTTTTGAGTTTAATATACTAAATTTTATTTAAATTATTAATTATTTAGAAACACAATTGGTAAAGAGTTATTCAGATTTCAATTTATTAAAATTTTTAAAATCGCAAATTCAAGCCAGGTAAGTGTGTAGATGTAACCAAATGAACGAACGTTTTAGTAGAATTTAATGAAGTATGGCAACAAATTAATTATTATCTTTGTGGAATATTTCATGAGCATTGTAAGGCAAACAGCAGGCCCCGTATAGCGTATGAATAATTATGCAGTAGAGATATCTTTATCAAATATTATAAAACAATTTCACTACCTGTTTCTCTGCTTACTTTAGCTAATACACGCTACGGATTTTGATACGGTTTTCATAGAAATTTACAAAACCTTTGTACATACATGTACAAAACGAATTAAAATACAACAAAATCCAAATATTATTTTTGTCTTTTTTTATATGAAATGTTTTATTAATTAATTTACTATAATCATTATATAACATACATTGGAATTTCAAGGTATAAATAAGTAAGTAACTAAGACAAGCAACATTTAAAATAATAACGCATCTAAAAAGCCGCTATCAATGGTAATAGTTCCCAAAACGCTGGCCCCAATTTTTGTTTATGTAGAGATATCCTATTTATTGTAGTCAAGTGTCCAATTTAAATTGTACTCGTACGAAGTGCTCGTAGTTTGTAGCGATGGAAAATCAGTGGTTATCGCGGTCAGTTTACACGCTAAGGGCATGAGTTCAATTACTAACACTAACATATCAAAGTGGTAGGTGGTATTCTTGTATTCGGCTGGCAGGCTGCCTCCCTAAAGTTTAAAAATCTGTCGCCAATAACGCGGTATGTTCCGACAGCCTTGCGGCTTTTTTTTTCGGCAGTGTTTTCCGTCTTCGATCCCACCGCCCCATAACAAGGTGAGCTGTGAGCTGTGGCCTAGCACCTAAGCTATGTGCTAGATTTTTAAATAAACGATTTTATTTTTCGAACGATTTTTTAACTCCTAACCAATTTTCACTTTCCTGGAACTTAAAGTTAACTTGGAAGGTTCCTATCACGCTTTTGGCATTCTATCACGTTGGTTCCTCGAATGTACCGCTATCTATTGAATTGGTGCAGTTTTTGTGAGGTCAACGGCATCCAAAAGCAGAGCATTCGTAACCATTTAGTAACTACATTGTTGTAATTCTCGAGGAAGTTTAGTCTGAATTGATTAGAATCGTTTCAAAGTGTGAAATAGAATTCATAGATAATAAAGAGACATGCGCTAGTTCACGATCTTATTTGGACTGGAACTTTGCGGTTATAATCTTTATTACCAACAGCTTTAGGTTAAGAATAACTGTAATTATATTATGGAAAATATAATTAATTCTATACTATAACATTATAAAGAGGAAAGATTTGATTGTTTGGATTGAATAGGCTCCGAAACTACTGGACCGATTACAAAAATTCTTTCACTATTGTGAAGCTACACTATCCCCGGGTGACATAGGCTACTTTTTATATCTGTATTCCCACGGGAACGGGAACTACGCGGGTGAAACCGCAAGGCGTCCTCTAGTTATACATAAATCTAACATAATTACCACTTACTACTGTAGAATTTAATAACCTAAAAAACTACTATCTATGGAAATTGTTCTAAAAACTACTAGCATTATCTCCATTACCACGTTGTATGGCGTCACCAAAGAATAATATTACTCACAAGGAGGGCGTGACTGCTCTATTAGCTCATTTGTTGTACTTCGAGAGCTGAAGGGTGTGAGTTCAATTCCCAATCAGGACAAACATTTTTATGACGAACATAGATCTATGTATTTCATTAACATAGACATAGATGTATATGTTATAGAAATACGAAAGTTTGGGAGTTCTATATGTGTTATATATATATATATATATATATATATATATATAAGCTTTGCTTAGTTTGGGGCTAGGTTGCACTGTGTGAAATGTCTTCCATTATTTCTTATTTATTTCTGTTTGTCAGTCTAAAATTAAATGGTGTGTTTCGGCAGTATCACTTGAGCGCTTCAACCATTCCAGGTTAGGTGCGCTTACCATCTTTGACCGCACCATCACTTTAAATGAGCTGTGGTCATACATAAAAAAAATCTGAACATTTTGAAAGAAAGAAAATATCGTAGAACAATACACACACAGCGCCATCTGGCCCCAAACTAAGCAGAGCTCGTGTCATGGAAGTCAGATAACTGATAGAATACATAAATACTTTTTTTTTGTAAATACATACAAAACACCCAGACACAGAACAAGCATTCCTTTATTCACAAAATGTTTGCCCTGTGTGGGAATCGACCCCACGCCCTATAGCTCTCAAGGCAGATATACTACCAATAAGTCAACGGGGCTGTCAAATGAATGAATGAAATTAATGAAGAAAGAGAACGTTTTTTTTATTTTGTAACACAGAAAAATACCAACAAACGGTTACAAAATAATATAATAATAATATTTTGTATAATGAAATCGAATATCACTACTTTACCCATCGCACAAGCACTTGTGAATAATGAAACGTTAATAGCCACTTAATTCGTCTAAATAACTACCTACTAATTCATCTGAAGTACTTCGCAACACTAGTTGTGCAAGTTGTCTGCGAACAAATTGCCATATCCATACAATTCTCTTAATCTATGAGATTTCACGGTCCGATTAACATTTTTCAACTAGACGCTTTTTCTAGCGCTAGATAACTAGACAATCTAATGAAAAAACCGTGAAGCTTGATTTTAAAAATATATTTATAAACCAACTTTAATTTCACAGTCAAAGTATTAAAGTTTTTCAATAAAAAAACTGATTGAAATTTATCTGGGCGTTTCGTTGATGTCTGATTGTGTCTTAGATGATTTTGTTATCTATAGTAACATTGCCATTCCATATTAATCTGCTGTCAGCACAAATTTTAAATATGTTACCAGGTGGTCAGTTATTCCTTTTGTCGTTCTTAGCGATAAGGCCGCGATCGAAAGTCTCAAAGTAATGAGCGCCAAAGCAGTGATGCCCTGGACTTTGTTTTGTTACTCAAAGTTCTATGTATCACTGCAATGGTCATGGACAGGCGTTATCTCTTACCATCAGTAGAGCGTCTCGTTCGTCTCATTACTATTTACATTTAAAAAAAAAAACAACTTGTGGCATTAGCTCATAAGATTATTTTGTTTTCTGTACTTTTTATTCTATTTTTTGGAATGAAGAAAATATCTATCTTTTCATCATGACCAAGATGATGTTTGGACACCAACTCCGGTAAGCGACGATATGGTCATTGGCTACCTTATTAAAATTCTGTGGTCGTAGATAACGCACGTAAACATACGAAATATCTTACCCACACGAACACACTCACATATACATACACTCACGCACACACCACAATATAATAAGAAACAAGATTGTGTAAACCATTTTCTTACTTCTTAGCTTAAATTCTGTTATTGTTAAACTTCATATTCAGTAAGAGGACCCTGGTTGCAGTAACACAATAGCTGCAGACAAGTTGCTAAAATTATTGTATTTTTCACACTAAGCAATAAAGTTGTTTTTTTTTTTTTTTTTATGTGACAAATAATGAGACGAACGAGACGCTCTCCTGATGGTAAGAGATAACGCCTGTCCATGACCATTACAGCGATACCCAGAACTTTGAGTAACAAAACAAAGTCCAGGGCATCGCTGCTTTGGTGCTCATTACTTTGAGACTTTCGATGGTTAGTCTCAACAGCCCAGTAATTTCGCTAGCTGCAGTACCCTTCATACCGGAACACAGTAATGTTTACACACTACTGCTTGGCGGCAGAATATCTGGTACTGCGCTGGTACCTACCTAGATGACCTCCTGCTAAGGAGATCTACCACCAAGTTTTTGTTTGTATCTTCCAGCATGAAGACTATCTTGACAAGCTGACACTAATGTAAGACATTCTATTGTTTCCAATTGAGCTTAAAGTACTCACCGATATTTCAACCAATCAAATCGATTTAATTACAAATGACCATAGTTCAAACCGATTGACTCTGAACAAAGAATTCCGTTTTCCGGGGCTGACTTCTTCCTACGAAGTATACACAACTAATAGTGGAATGAAAAACAAAATTGGGGTGTAATTCACTAGAACATGGCGGTGTGTACATTTTTAAACACTAAAAAGTTCTGTGGATTTCCATGCTTCAAGTCTTCTTTGATCCTTTATCTATCGAGTGATGTATTTAAATTTTGTGTGTAGACAGATAATTAGTAACAGTAGGTAGTTATCTGAATTGCCTCCTACCAATGGAAACAAATTTAAAGACGTACTTCTTCAAACATATACTACGCGAAAGATAACTATTAAAATATTCACATACTTTTTTTGTAATCATATCAGAACATCCAGAAATAAAACACGATTTACGCTAGTCAAATAATATTTGACATAAATCCCACTAATATTATAAATGTGAAAGTTGGGATGGATGGATGTATGTTTATTACTCTTTCACGCTAAAACTACTGAACGGATTTGTATGAAATTTGGTTTGGAGCTAGCTGAGACCCTGGATTAATACATAGGCTACTTTTTCCCCGAAAACATGTAGCGGGTAACACCGCGGGGTGCAGCTAGTGCAACTATACAGGTCTTGAAGCAAAGATACCACCAAATAAGCTAATAGGGCAATCATGCATTTGTGATAATAAGATTGTAATTAATGTTTTCACTGACATTGTCATGCAGCAATTAGATTTTTTTTTAGAAGTATATGTATTGATCGGTAGTACTTATGTAACGAGGCAAATTATAAAACTGCGCATTTGCGATCGGTTACATAAACTTAATCTCACTCAATCTTGAATCAACTGGATCATTAAATCCTTCTTAAACTCAGCAGTATTCCGTAAACATCGCCTGGATCAAAATCAGTTCATTAGCAGTCAACTGAGTTGCGAGACATGTCGGCACGCCACAACTGTGCCGTAAGCGCAAGTCTTCATAAGTAAGCTTGTTGTCTTCATTAAATTCCTCAGGACACAGAGTTCAAAATCGAACGAAAATTGCAATGCTAACATTAAGTAGGTATCGTAAGTAGAATATTAGAGTAGAGTCTTGCCGTCAAAAATAAAGGATAGATCATACCAAGGCAACATCCTACAGTTGTATGCCACATACGCATGAATAAGCAAAATATAAAATTCTATATTTGTTTCGTCACTAACTATGATACTAACTATGAAAGCAACGAGTCAGAAATTATCCTTTTAACCTGAATACAGAATACTAGCGGACGCCTCGCGGTTTAACCCGCGTAGTTCCCGTTGCCGCGAATATAGGGATAAAAAGTAGCCTATGCCACCCGGGGATAGTGTAGCTTCCCAACGGTGAAAGAATTTTTGAAATCGGTCCAGTAGTTTCGGAGCCTATTCATTACAAACAAACAATCAAATCTTTCCTCTTTATAATAATCTAGATTTAATTTTATATTACAAGTTGCCGGGCAAAGTAAAAGCGCTAGTGGCATTGTATTTAATTTGGCAATACATTAAATTGTTCCCCATTTATGGAGGTTCTTTTATATGATACTATATTATTATAAATGCGACAGTTTTTCTGGATACTGTGTATCTGAGCTAAAACGAAAAACCTCTCTCTCTTGTCATACCATCTGCCTAGGTCCTGTGTCAATCTGGTTCAGGTTCGACCCGCGACGGTGACAATATCGTCGACCTATCTCGTAGCTGGACGACCAACGTTCCGCTTAGCTGCCTACTTTGTTACGTATGATTATTTTAGCATGCCATGATGGCAGACGTTTATGCCTTGGTGTAATTGATGCTTTAGAACGTTTTAAGCCATCACGTACGCAGAACGTAAATCTCGATACCGAAGTCTACCTGTTTAGGTTTAATGGCTTCCTTAGACTGTAAATAATTGAACCTAATTACATTCTATGTGCGTAACATTAATAATTTATCTGTAATTAGAAAATAAATAGCCAACACAGCAAACGTTTCCTTAACTTTTTGATCACTAATATAATTTGAAACAATTTAATAAAATGTTCTGGCTTAAAGCTATTGAATTGCAATTGTTATCTGAATGCCAATATTTTGAAATGTTTAATTTATTTTTGTTGGTTTTCCTCTATCTATATATATCAGTCGTTGAATCATGCTATATGTCCTGTCCATCGCTTCTCTTTTAGGACATAATGAAATACTATAACATCGATTGTTTTGTAACTTTAACTTTGTTACGTAAAAAATAACAACCATCTACTCGTAGCTCATAAGTTTTAAGAACATAAAAAATACTAACATAATATTACGGCACCAGGACACCTGAGGAAAAGTGATTGAGATATTTAAACGCTCTGTAACTGCGACTAGTGAGCTATGTATATACTAATAATATAAAAAATTAACTTAATTTAGAAAAAAAAAACGGTAAAAGCAACCTTTTTTAATATGGAATGCCGCTAAAGAATTCACATTAAAGTCTAAGAATTTGTCTTTGAAAATAAAAAGACGCTTTTCAATGCCCTTTTCCGTCGAAAACTCCCTTCTCTTGAAATATAACTGGAGTACCTAGTGATTATGGTTTGAGAGTTCCTTTTGAAACTCATGTGCATAAAGGAACCCTGATTTTAGATAAGTAAAGTAGGTTCTCGAAGGCTCCCTTTTTCACTGTTTATATATTCAATGTGACAAAGGTTTTTGTCCCAGTCTTTACCTTTTAAAAGTCTACGAGTTTTAAGAAATAGCTTTAAAATTAAGGCAAAAGTTTTAAAAGAAGTACATATTTGACTTATATTTTGTAGCGATGATAGCTCAGTGGTTAGCGCGGTAGGTTCGCATGCCGAAGGGCGTGGGTTCAAACCCCAAGAATGAGCTTGAGCTGCCGGTGAAAGAAAACATCGGTAGGAAACCATAGCATGGTGGTAGGGTACTTTCTAGTACACGGCTGGTTAGCTACCACCCTCAAGTTGGAAATCTGCCGCCAAGCATCTAACGGCAACGGTAACTAACGGTGTTCCGGCAGCCTCACTTGAGAGCCAGTTACATCCAGGCTAGGTGTGATTTACCATCTTCGACCACACCGTTATTCATAATTATAACAAACATACACAAATGCAAAAATATGAATCTTTCCTCTTTATAATATTAGTGTACATAAGGTATCTAATGTTGTTATAGCAACACTTATAGCTTGCTATTGTTGACTAAAAAATAGAACAATGTGCAATTGTATACTATGACAATACGAATGGAAAAGATCGCGTAATATATCTAACGAGAATATAATTCGCTGACACGTTGTGAAAGTGACTGAAATAGATAGTCAGTCATGTTGTTAAAAAACAAAAGTGTTGTCAAAAGGTTATATAGTTTAAGTGGTAATTTAATTTTGTTTCCCACGTGCATTATAAACTGATGTTATAAGTAGGTATATCTGTCGGTTCATTATTATATATTTTTTTTATAGTTATACGCTCCACAGACACTGGGATCCGTGGACCTTTGTCAACTTTAGTTACATATTTTTTTTTACAATTTTACATTACAAAAAGAAGAGAAGTTATTAGGATCTTAATCTAAGATTAAAGTAGGTACTAGATTGTGTGTATACCGCGAGCAGACCAGCGACCCGCAAGCAGCACCCGATCACGAGTATGACGCATGTGCCAGCCATCGCCCTCCTCAACCATATCTGAGGGAAGAGAGCGACCCGACACACGACGCCGCCACAAGAAGGAGCCTTCGATGGTGAGCACGAATGCTCGAGGCATACACACAATCCTTATTTCTATTTACATCATGAGCTCGGTGTGTTCCGGCAATCTCACTTGAGAGCCAGGCTTACGTTTACCATTTACGACCACACCATCACTAAACATCAGTTTTTTTTTTATGTAAAAAGTAATGAGACGAACGAGACGCTCTCCTGATGGTAAGAGATAACGCCTGTCCATGACCATTGCAGCGATATACACAGAACTTTGAGTAACAAAACAAAGTCCGGGGCATCGCTGCTTTGGCGCTCATTACTTTGAGACTTTCGATGGTTAGTCACAACAGCCCAGTAATTTTGCAAGCTGCAGTACCCTTCAAACCGGAACACAGTAATGTCTACACACTATTGCTTGGCGGCAGAATAACTGGTACTGCGGTGGTACCTACCTAGATGAGCTGTAGTCAAACACCTAGCCTGTCAATCATACAAAAAGACTTAAGTAACAAAACAAAGACTAGGGCATCGCTGCTTTAGTCCCAATAGCCCAGTAATTTAGCTAGCTGCAGTGCGTGCTATACCATCGAAACAGTATGCACTATACAGCTTGATGGCAGATATCTAGATAATATGGTCGTACCTACATATCTGGCTGCATGAACGACCGTTCACTAAGGAGATTAACAACGTAGAAAAATTGGATACCTACTGCTATTTTTCCAGAAAAAAAAATGTTTGTTATTTTTGTGGTGTAACAGAGTTGCTAGTTTGCTATATAGCATTTTGTAAACCTACTTAACCAGCCTCTAAAACAAATAACTTGATCAAATACCTATTAAATAACATTAAAACAATCAACGCGAGCAACCAGAGCGCGACAGATAAAAATAAAAGTTAGTTATGTAACCGTCTAGTTTGAATAAATCAATAGATCCGATACGACTCGCAGATCAAAATTCATCAACAATAGGGTTGGTATTCTCAAAAAAATTATACTTGAATTACTAACTATGACCGAATAACTAAAAATGAGCTTGAGCTGCCGATAAAGGAAAACATAGTGTGAAAACCATAGCATGGTGGTAGGGTACTTTCTAGTATTAGTCAGGCTAGCTGCTGCCAAGCATCTACCGGTGTGTTCCGTCAGCCTCACTAGAGAGCCAGTTTCATTCAAGGCTAGGTGTACTTTACCAGCTTCGACCACACCATCACTTAACATCAGGTGAGCTGTGGACAACCAACTAGCCTGTCGAACATTAAAAAAACTCGTTTGTTTAGAAAAAGCTCCAAAGCCTTGAACATCGACGCAAAATTGCTTGTCAGTTTTTTTTCTACAGATACACTTTGGAGAGTGCACTTCAGGTCTGTATAACTTTCCACTTTTCATTCCACTATCAGACAGCCAGAAGCTCCAAGAAGCCACACCGCTTCATGGTTAATATTCAAAAACTCGAACTAATTGATTCTAAATTTTTTGTACGAATCGCTAGATATTGCAATTTACTGCCCGAGTGTTCCCCGATAGTTACAGTCTGGTTACCTTCCAAGTCGCGAGTGAATCGGTTTCTTCTAGGCAAGCGTGTTCAATCGTAGCCCGCATATTCGTTTAAAAAGAAGATGGCCGTCAAAGGCTTATAAAAATGATAAGAACGCAATATTTCAAAAAAAAGAACTCTTTGTACAGACTGACTCTGAAATTTGCATAAGACATCAAAAGGCGCATGTGTAGTACCCTAGATAGTGGGTACATTTTTAAACCTTTTGGGGTTGAAACTTTGGGATCGTGGCTATAAAGTTTTCTCGTCTAGTCGACGCCACTCGTTACCAAAACGCTGGCCTCTATTTTGCGCAACGTTAAAAATATTGTCATACAACGTTTTGGGAACTATTTCCAGTGATAGCAGCCTTTTAAATTAGTTTTTTTTTATTCATTGATTTCTCCATATTTTATAAGCCGACTTAATTAACGTTAAGTAAATATTACATTAAAAAAAAAAAAATTTAACAGATAAACAATATCAACTGTATATATACAATACAATAGGAAACGCTGGCAGTGTTTAGTTTCCATCTGTTATAATCTATTTGTAGTTTCCATAACATTTAAAATCAATCGTTTTGACAACCCTTAAACAATTTCTATCATCAGCAAGCAACCTCTAGAACCAATCGCTTAGACGTTTAATGACGTGCTCAATGAACCGCCAATGCGGATAACCGCATATTGCACTGAGCGTATGAAATCGCATCTATGGCGAAACTTACAATTTCGATGCTACAACAAAGCTAGATAGTGATGTGGTAAAGTTTAAATGAATCTCTAGCACGTCGATAGCCTATCGATTGTACAAAAGAACTCGAGATCTCAGACTTTATGTTGTAATGTATGTGTTTCGCTACTGGGTGTTTTACACTAAGTGTTTTACACTTTTGTAGCGATGATAGCTCAGTGGTTAGCGCGGTAGGTTCGCATGCCGAAGGGCGTGGGTTCAAACTCCAACAATGAGCTTAAGCTGCCGGTGAAGGAAAACATCGTGAGGAAACTAAAGCATGGTGGTAGGGTACTTTAGTACTCGGCTGGCTAGCTACCACCCTCAAGTTGAAAATCTGCCGCCAAGCATCTAACGGTGTGTTCCGGCAGCCTCACTTGAGAGCCAGTTGCATTCCAGGCTAGGTGTGCTTTACCATCTTCGGCCACACCTTTACTTGACATTAGGTGAACTGTGGTCAAACACCTAGCCTGTCAAACATTAAAAAAAAAAAAAAGTAAAGACTATTTTTACGGTGGCAACTGACACGTCAGTTGTAACACACTTCTGATTATTACTTATGCGGGATTACTTATAAATTTTAAACGTCAGTCACCCCACATCAGTCAAACAAATCTTTAAAATTCGTTTACGGAAATTTCAATTAGGTAGCACATAAACAGAGCCTCCGCTATAGTATGTTCGTTGTTGTTGTTAGATTGGGTACTCGTATATAGCTTCATTCATTAAAGTATAATTGTAAGGTGTTTTTTTTGTGCAAGCGACTTGCCTTTAACATTATTGTTATTTATGGCCAATAAATATTACTGATTACTGATTACTGTACAAATACAAATACAAAAGAATTTTATGTAAAGAAGAAGAAAGCAGACGCAATGTTTTTCAAGAGAGAAACAAAACATTGCTGAGAAATTAAACTTTCTTTTTATCCGTTTTATGCAATAAGCTATTTAATACAAGAAAAGTTAATTACTTCAAAGTTCCAATCAAACTCCAGCAATCTGTATCGCCCTAAAAGGCAACTAAAGCGTTAAATGCTAAACAAAACTAATTATATCCCATTGTTTTCAACCAAGCTGAAGTGAAACCGTTCTCGACATGGGGTAGAGAGTAGCTACGCATTTACTCGATGGGGTTTCCTTTCCAAGCTAGGTGTACTTGTCATTTTCAATCACACCACAAACAGGGGCCCAGCACTAAACATGTCAACCAAAAAAATCGATGTGGCCGTATCGTAGTCACGGACGTGTACATGAATATGTGTACATTTTTGAACATGAAGAATTCCTTTAGATTTCCATGTTTCAAGTCTACACTCAACAACGAATTCTGAATAAAGACAATAGATACGTAACAGCATCACAGGACTTTATCCCCGACTTATCCGCGGTTTCGATTTGAGTCATTATTCTACAGACGAAAGCGGTATTGATTTGAGTCATTATTCTGTAGACGACATTGACACTTGTGCCGTTTTTATGATAAAAAATTAAACATTTTACTGAATCAATTTTGTGTTGTATCATGATACTACGAGTAATACATACATAATTACTTTTTTTGTAGAGTATTTATTACAACACTAGAGTTAAACAAAAATGTGTTCGTATCACATTATATAGTACTTAGGTATCACTGTTTGAAAATAATAGTTACGGTACAGCACCTGGTATAGTTAGGTGGTATTATCGGTAGACCCCCGTGTACTCGATGCTAAAGCGATTGTGTACGCGCTTTCATAATGTCACTTTCTAGAATTATCTATGGTGAAACGATTCACTGGAGTAAATTGGTTCAATTGAAAGTGACACGGTGATGGGTACGTTAGTGAAGGTGATGATCAGATTGTGTAAGGTTGATGAAGGATGATTAGGATTGTAGATTGATGCAAGCCTACTGATTTGCAAGCCATACATAATGTAAGTAGTAATGAAGACGCAAGAATCTTTCGCAAATGCGCGATTTATCCTACTGGTATAAATGTGAAAGTTTGTATGTTTGATGTTTGGTACATAAAAACGGCTGAACTGATTTGGATGAAATTTGGTTTTTTATCTGGATTAAAATATAGAATACTTTTAATATTAGAAAAAATACTAATATTATACATGTGAAAGTTTGTATATTCGTTACCCAATGACGCAATAGCGGCTGAACGGAATTGGAGTTAATTTTATTACCTGGATACTTTTTATATTAAGGTTTGCGAGGAGGATTACAGAATTATTAACTTTTCGTAAATCCTGCGACTTTAACAAACCTTCCTTCTTCCGTATTCCCGCGGAGTTGCAACATCGAGTTCTTCAAAAGGCATGTTAATAGAATCTTAAAAGGTCGACAACGTGTTTATAGTGCCCCTGGTATTGCAGACATCTATTATCATCATGAATATGGAAAAATAATTTTAAATAAACATCGATATACCGACATACCTAAATAGATACATAGTTATTTTTTTCTATTTAGGTGTACCTTTTTAAGTATGTACATATTAGTATCAATTAGTCGTTTATTTTAGTTTTTAGAGATTAATAAAATAGAAAACTAACACTTTTAATTCATAACAACGTTACCGCATGTGACACATAAGCTAATCGCTGAAAAATAATTTGGACAGATGTCATTAACATCCACCATATGGCACGTCGAGTAATATGGCCTACTAGAATAAAGCCAGTAAGGATTGTTGAAAATTTGCCTACTTTACCGTACTGGGCAGTACCGCTACCCACACAGAAATAGTGAAGTAACATGAATGAATAATCTGACTTATAATAATACACAGACTATCTGAAACCGGAATGGATTAAGTATCATTGAACGCCTAGCTTGTTAACAAAAAATAAATAAATTATCTGTCACACAACACCATTTAGGACCGAGACTAAACAAAGCTTTTACTATGGGCACCAGGTAATTGATGTAACCCTTTTTTATTTGTAAACGCCTAGATACAGAACAAACATTTGTTTATTCACAAAATGTTTAGTCCTGAGTGGGAATCGAACCCACGCCCTACAGCTCTCAAGGCAGATATACTACCAATGAGCCAACGGGGCTGTCATACTAAGTCCAGTGACTATTTCGTCAACAATAAATGTAAATTGCGCTCAATATCAAATGCATCTGTTGAAACTTGCATTAAGTTAATATTACAAAACGTTCAAGAGTGCTTACAATCCGCTTAGCTCAGATAATCGACTGCCGCGTCGCGTACTGAATAAATTCTGTAAGAAATTATGAAATAAGCTTAGTAAAAGTAACATGACTATATTCTAGACAAGCAGTTAGGTAAGGCTGAAAATTGGGCCAAATTAGGCAACCTGGTTTTGAAGCTAGTTGTTTCATACAACTAAAGCTTGCCCCAGACCGACGCGGTCTGCAATTATGGGTAAAATGCGCCTGCTTATCATAAAATAAGCTGTGTCTGGGTGTACTGTATGTATTATAAGTATGTATTTACAAAAAAAAAAGTATTTAAGTATGTTATCAGTTATCTCACTCCCATAGCACAAGCTCTGCTTAGTTTGGGGTCAGATGGCGCTGTGTGTAATGTCCTATGATATTTATTTATTTAAAAGGCAGGCCTTACTGCGGCGGGTTGTGGTAGCCTACATAATCCATTACGGCCAAGTTCGCAGACCGCATTGGTGTGGGTAGCTTTTAAGCTTCTAATAAGCAGTGAGATTGAAAACAAGGATTGTTTTTGTAGCGATGATAGCTCAGAGTTTAGCGCGGTAGGTTCGCATGCCGAAGGGCGTCGGTTAAAACCCCAACAATGAGCTTGAGCTGCCGGTGAAGGAAAACATCGTGAGGAAACCATAGCATGGTGGTAGGGTACTTTCTGGTACTCGGCTGGCTAGCTACCACCCTCAAGTTGTAAATCTGCCGCCAAGCATCGAACGGTGTGTTCCGGCAGCCTCACTTGAGAGCCAGTTCCATTCCAGGCTAGGTGTGCTTTACCATCTTCGACCACACCTTCACTTAACATTAGGTGAGCTGTGGTCAAAAGCCTAGCCTGTCAACCATAAAAAAAGGAACTACTAACCATGGCAATCTGTGTGCGTGTAGCTTTATGGCATCGAACACATTTTCGAACAAAAGTACCTATGAGTATCACATTTCATTGTCGAAATCGTATTTGAAATATAAATACATAGAATGAGCGCCAAAAAATTAGACTGCATTTCCCATAGACTTAAGACCGTCGTAAAATTTAAAAATAATTCAAATATTCACGTCAATTAACAATTAACGGCTTACCTTATTGGTTTCATTTTATCTGCCATGCTGATTGGCAATGCTTTAGACATTTTGGTAAGGTAAATAATTGCAGCTAAATAATTTCTATTTTTTTTTTGTTTTAGGTAAATTCACACTTAGAAGATTTCGAACGAGAGTTTGACCATTTACCGCCTAGTTTGCCCGTTAAAGTGGTCATTACCATAGACAAAATACGTTTATGGTAGCTACTGACGAAATAAACGGATTCATCTATCGAAATGGTAAGTAGGAACAATTATTATTATTTATTTATTTTTTATTGTAAAAGTAATGAGTCAAACGATGCGCTCTCCTGATGGTAAGAGATAACGCATGCCCATGACCATTGCAGCAATGCACAGAACTTTGAGTATCAAAAAAACAAAGTCCAGGGCATCGCTGCTTTGGCGCTCATTACTTTGAGACTTTCGATGGTTAGTCTCAACAGTCCAGTAATTTCGCTAGCTGCAGTACCCTTCAAACCGGAACACAGTAATTTTTACACACTACTGTTAGCGGCAGAATATCTGGTACTCCGGTAATGCCTTACAATGACGACAAGACAGATAACACGTTAGTGCAAAAACTCCCACAGTAAAGCGTAATAGAGCTTATGAAAATAAGGTCGTGGAAGTCACGTTTAATTCACAGGATTAAAGTCATAATGAAGAGGTCGGTTGTGAAGCCCATTAAATGCGACATACATTCACAGAAGCTAGCAGTTTTATAAACGAATGTCGTAGGACAGTCCTTGGTGGTAGATTTCTTTAGCAGGTAGTCGTCTAGATAGATACCACCGCAGTACCAGATATTCTGCCACCAAGCAGTAGTGTGTAAACATTACTGTGTTCCGGTTTGAAGGATACTGCAGCTAGCGAAATTACTGGGCTGTTGAGATTAACATCGAAAGTCTCAAAGTAATGAGCGCCAAAGCAGCGATGCCCTGGATTTTGTTTTGCTACTCAAAGTTGCTGCAATTGCCGCGTTATCTCTTACCATCAGGAGAGCGCATCGTTCGTCTCATTACATTTACATTAAAAAAAAACACAGCGCCATCTGACCCCAAACTAAGCAAAGCTTGTACTATGGAAATCAGATAACTGATAGAATACTTAAATACTCTTTTTTTTTTGTTGTAACACCCATACACAGAACAAACATTTGTTTACACCACAAAATATTTATTCTGGGTGGGAATCGAACCGACGGCCTTCAGCTCTTGGAGCAGACATACTACCAATGAACCAACAGTGCTGTCAATACTATATTACAATAGGCATGCGTATAGTCTTTATATGAAGTGTTATTTTAGTTAAGAAACTCGACTAAAACTTTTTAGCTCCAAGTTCTCATGATTCGAAATCCGGAGTGTTTTTATGACTTTCCTTCTAAACAATAAGTGTAATTGGTGAAATGTCGCAAAGACCTGGGAATGGGGCCACATCGCACATGCTACAAAAACTTCGAATAACTCTATTGTTATGCTGGCTATGTTAAGTGGCATTTATATTACTTTATACTACTCTGTGACATTGACATGTTACAAAATGACAGAATTACATCTTGTGTGAAATATTATTTCGAGCAAACTACTTTTAAAAAGTCTAAAAGAATTTTTGGCGTTGTCAGTTTAAGGGCGTGAGTAATCCCAACAATGAGCTCGAAAAGCCGCTGAAAGAAAACATCGAAACATTGCATGACGGTAGGGTACATCCAAGTTAGCGGACGAATGCGCAAGCGTGCCCGAAACCTCGACTAAAAGTGTTGAGATGGAACACCCCAGGGTTTTTAGTGGGTAGGCCGTCATATTGACGGAGAGTCCCACATAACCACCCTGCCACCCCCGTGGCGGGTGGTATCCATTTAAGGATTTCCCTGGGTAAAAAAAAAAAAGGGAACATCCAAGTACTCGGTTGGCTAGCTACCACCCTCTGCCGCCAAACACTTAACGGGGGTTGAAAGCCAGTTTAATTTCAAGCTGTGTGTGGCAGGTGTGTTTACTACCTTCGACCACGCCGTCACTTATCTGATATACTGGTCAAACACTAAGCAGGCTAGGTGTTAACCATAAAATAAAATTTAAAGAGTAAATAGTCTCTATCTATCTAAGATGACTCCTCACAAAACAGAACATCAGTTATGTATAACGCATCTGCTTAAGCAATTTTTTTTATTCAAATGGGTTCGCGTTTGACCACTCTCTGCCTGATGTTAAGCAGTAGTGTGGTTTATAACTGAAAACTGCATCAAAATCGGGCTAGTAGTTTTTGAGAAAAATGGCAACATGTATTTGCACAAACAAACGTCCTCGCGCCCCAAACGCATATACCGTCTCCGTTCCGTCGTGGGTAAAAATGGTAAATATTAAACATAATTTATTCAATCAAGCGTTTGCGGAAATTTGATTTCAAATTTTAATAGAGGATCTCCATAATAAATTAACTAACAAAGTTGATACTCTTCTAAAAATAAAAACTTCGATGTTAATTACATAGAATCCACATAGTTATGCAGCTTTGTATACTTTCAAGATGCGTGTAAGTTATTTAACGTAACTTGCATAATCCAGATTAATTTATTGTCACATAACAACCGGTATTTTTATTTCCATATAAAACTGACATTACATCGAAATCTGCTGCTATTTTTGCTGCTCATTGAATAGCTATGCGAAATTGTAGAGAGATGGAACTGAACATTTAATTACAATCTAAAATACTCATTAGTAAGATTAAAAATCGAGATGGATCTGAGCATTGAGTGGAATTGCCGCTCGGGTAGCGGATGCATCGCGTTGCAGGGACAAAAACCCGTACCTATAGTAAAAAAAGAAAGAAAGAAATATACTTAATTTAGCACACTTACTGGGCGCCAAATTAGTGATACCCTGGACTGTGTTTCGTCACTCACAGTTCTGTGTATCACTGCAATGGTCATGGACAGGCGATATCTCTTACCATCAGGAGAGCGTCTCGTTTTGCTCAATAATTTTACATAAAAAAAGGGAAAATGCATAGTACACCCCAAACGGGACGTCGGTGCCAGGACCTATCACCTCCATTCTGATATAACAATTTTACTATGGAAATTTCACTCGCAATTTAGCTCGGTAACAAGGCCAGAATTTTGGGTGGTTGCTATTAAAATCCAATACAAAATTTTCCGGAACAATTCGGAAACCATTGGGTTCCCTCTGTTCTTCATTGCCTAACATTACACAAGCAAGGCGTGTCTGCTCTTGACAGTTAGAAAGTCTTCTCACTTTACTCCACATTTCGGGCCAAAGTGCGCCCTTATAAACGTAAAACTGTCATTTATTACGACTCGCCTTTAGTGAAATGTAAATATACAGCACCTTGTTGAATGAAGTGTGGAAATACAGCTTCAAAACGCATGATAACTGTTATGGAAGTGAATTCGTGTCATGAAGTTTGGTCATGAATCAAATTTGAAACAAAGAATTTATTTAAACCGTATAAGTACGTTTACTACGTTACAAATTTCAAGCACTGCATCTAGTTCATAACAAATTCTAAACCCTATACCGTCTAATACATAGCCAATTCTGATCACTATATCGTCTAATACATAACTATTTCTAATTACAACACATAACAAATTCTGAACCAAAACTCCACCGAGTCTCAGGGCGTTCTACGCTACGTTGACCAATTCGCGGTCTCCAATCTAGAATACGTTTAGCCCAACAGTAGCTAAACGTGTTCTAGGTTCTAGTGTGGCCAGCCCACTTCCATCTATCATCATTTTAGCCGTAGGACGTCCACTGCTGGACATAGGCCTCCTTCATTGACTTTCATAAAGACCGGTTGGAAGCGGCTCGCGTCCAGCGTGTTCCTGCGGTCCTTATTAGGTCGTCTGTCTTCCATCTATACTAATATTATAAAAAGGTAAAAATTGTCTAAAATTTAAATCTCCGACACTAGGTACTTATCACATAGAAAAAAATATTGTTTGTGTGTTTAAAACGAACCTTGCCCATCCTGGCATAAGTTATTCTACACGTGGGTGTATTCTACATTTTCATATCAAACGTTACAAAAGCTCCCTCATCTCCTTCAGTTCCCATCCTACCGGTTTATGCAAGTCATTATTACGAGGCACAAACCGTTTGTAATCTCTCCACTCCTATTTCTTTATTTACTCGCTTTCCTAAATCCGTAGAAACGGCCGGCAAATAATGTATTTATAGACATTTGACCTCAGCCACTCCCAGGTGGGGGATCAAAATTATTTATTTACTCGCTGAGGTGAAACCTCATGTGGATCTGGGGTTGGGATATTTTTATTTGTAAATTTTTGATTATGTTTGTCGAGGGACACTTTGTTTCTATTAGTATTTTTTGCGTCATCTTGCCTTTTGGTAATCCGTTAAGATATTAAAAAAGGCGCAGTGTGTTTGTTTATTGATTTCTGTACTAATTTCACGCAACGAAAAAATTTATTTGACGTCACGATTTAAAAAAAAATGATTCGTTTGCGACTCGATTGGCTATACTAATTGAACTGTGGGTCGTAGGTTCGATTCGTGTGACGAATATAAATGTTTGTTCTGTGCCCAGGTGTTTGTGTGTGATAAGTTAAAATAAAAAATATTGTACCTTTGTCTGGTTCCTACTTAATTGGGAGTACTCGATATAATTCATCATCATCATTCAGCCGTAGGACGTCCACTGCTGGACATAGGCCTCCCCCCATTGACTTCCATAAAGACCGGTTGGAAGCGGCTCGCATCCAGCGCGAGCTGCAAAGTTGCAAAGTTCTGGAATGGAGACCACGGACCGGCAAGCGCAGCGTAGGACAACCAAGTAAAGACCGCAGGAACGATGTAATTAAACGTGAGTAATTCAGCATTTATGCGGAATTACTTCTTCTTAAAGTTGCCATAAATTGTGAGAGCTATTTAGCATAATATGCCTTGCCTTCACGTTGCCAAATTTTAGAAACTACCCCAACTAATTGTTCTAAACAGAGAAAACATTAAACAGGACGGTATTCGTTTCAATGTGTCAACCATTTTTGTTATAGCTTCGACGCTAACTATGTATTGACAGTTCAGTTATGTCATTCAAATGCCACATTTTTCAAGATTCAGCATTACATAAAAGTGTCTACTAAACTTGTTTGTCTTCACGGTGAAGTTGTTGAGCGTGAAATTGTTCAGTTTTAGACAAGAAATTCCAAAAAAACTTTTGCTAAACTGGGTCATATTGTCATCAAGTTATAGTACAAATTAGTTGGATAATTTAAATAGCTGCAGCTCCCATACAAACATTAGCACATAAAAGAAATTTTCTTACTCTTTTAAGTCGGTAGATTCAATATCAGCTTGGGTGCAGTGAAACGCAAATCTATTCAGAGAAAGCAAATTATCATTTATTTACTTCGTATCTTCATATTGATGCCTACATCCCCTCGTATTCTTTATGATATTTTTCCTATTGATGCTATCAATATCTTTTTTTCAAACGTCTTGCAAGTTAGTGATGTATGCATTCAACGATTACAATGCGATATACATATATATATATATATATATATATATATAATATGCATATATCTATCTGTAACTCGTAAATACTTTTCTTTTTTATGGAAACCCTTGTAAAAACATTTCGATGCCTGTCAGTCTGTCTGTAAAGAACATTTAAATCAAAACGGGTATCACTACTGGGTATGACTAACTAAGGTTGACCTGAGTTAATTTATAAAATTTGGTATATTGTGGTAGTGTCTAGGGTCTTACAGTAAAAATAAAGGAAAAAAATCTGAATATTATCATTAAATTTTTTGTTTAACACATTAATCAAAAATAGCTATTACAAAATTTTAATCTTATCTACTTATAATTAGACAAATTCAATGTTTTTTAATCAAGCCTTCAAAATATATTGCACCCGTGCAAAGTCGGGGCGTGTCGTTAGTATATTAATAACAGAACTAGCTGCGCCCCGCGGTGTTACCCGCTGTTACCACTACATTTTTTCGGGATGTAAATAAAAAGCTTATGTGTTAATCCGGGGTATCAGCCACCTTCATAAAAAATTTCATCAAAATTGGTCCAGCCGTTTGAGTGTGAATAAGTCACAAACACACTTACACACTAACAATCTTTCGCCTTTATAATATCAGTGTGATAAATTAGCAATCAAGACTAGTGTTGAGTGAGTGATCTTTATTGCAACATTCCATTTAACGAACATCAGATTAACGTGATTAATCTCCATACTAACATCCTTATTTACATTACGCTAAAAGTTACACACTTACCTATTTTGAAAACCATTCATTTAGTTTCAATGACGGGCAATAATCTTTAGATGAAACTGCTTCCACAATATTTTGCGGTAATTTTACTGTAAATTGCCATAATAACTCCAATTCAAATCTTGATTATGTGTGTAATGTAAATAAACATCAAAAGTGTAAAATTTTTCAAGGTTAACGAGTTATAGTGGATACGAGGTTCGTTCGTTTAAAATTATTAACAAGCGTATTTAGAAAACTTTAAAAACTCGAATTTTCACATTAACTTACAACACTTTAGTATACCTACTGTTACGTTTAGTATTATCTAGAGTACTAAAAAGTATCAAATTTTTCATGTAGTTAAATTACATCTCAGTGGTCAAAAAAACAGAACAAACTAAATACAAAATAAATAACCAAAAGAACATCGGCGCCTGCGGCAATGACATCACAGTCCATGAAACTAGTGATGTAACAGATTGATAGAAGTTCTGAGAAGATCTGAATCTGACCTACACGCTGTAACAAGTTAAAGTCAAATGACTAGGCTGCTGGGTATTTCAATTGTAAAAAGAATGTGCCGACAGTAGTTGTAACAGATATTATTATGTAATTTATACATACATAACATACTTTTACTCTGATACATTTATACTACTCTGAATGCCTGAAAAAAATAGCTGTTGTGTAAAAAGTGCGTTGACTTTTGACCAAATGTATGGTCACAGAATGTAACAGATAGAACGAAGTAAATTTGTTTCCTAAGAGATACAATCAAGGAGTTTTCAATGGCAGAGTAAATAAATCTTCTAAGTTTGTATGATTTATCTTCGGCCACATCGTTGCATACTAAAAGTCAAATTGGTGGTCAAACGCCCACTTATCTCCGAATAAAAAAGCTTTCTTTTAAAAGACTTCTGTAATGAGAGAAAATTGAGAATATAATTATTTATCGAAGATATATTCTCAATTTTCTTCTCAAAATACTTTATAGTAAAGTCGCCACTACTTTCCTAAAGCATGACTGGACTTGACTCACATGGACTCTACCTACTTGTCCAAGACTGGACTTTGACTATAGCTACGTGGCAACTTATTTAACTTATGAAACTTAAAAATATGAAAGACTTGACACTGGCAAATCCTCAAAAGGCGACGCCAAAACCAAAGTGAAAAAAAAAGAATAGTCATAGATCTTGTTCTTTGAGATAGCCTATGAGCGTCATAATTGTTAAAATTTCACAAATGTCATGTCCAATGCATTACAGTCATGATTAGCATTACATAACGCTAATTCAGACCGCAGTGGAGTAAAAAATGGCCTAAAATGGCTTAATGGATGTTGAGAATTGGTGTCAGAGGTCGATAGACAAGTAAGTTGGATCATCATCTTGGCATTTTTGGATGAAAGCTTAGTTTTTGTTCACGACTGATTTATCATTTTTCAACATGTTCTTTTGTTGGTTTAGTAATAGAATCCGTAATAGTCAGTTTTTAAAGAATTTATTTGTTTTTTTTTTCTTCATAATAACGACGGGTCATTATGGAAAAAGTACCTAGTTACATTTTTTCCAGTTACACGTTTTATCAAAAAAATACATTTGTCTCTTACTATGATAATGTCTTTTCTTATTATGTTTCGTGTTTTCTATTCTTGGTTGCCTGGAATAGATCACTCTTAGCGTTTAGCGACATGTGGCACTAGCTCATAAGATTATTTTGTGGATAACAACATCAAGTTTTTGACCGAAGAAGATGCATTCTAGCATTACATTCATATAACATCATTTGTTCCAGGCAAATGTGCTATATCGTAGATTGCGTATTTGTTTAACATAAGGCAAGATGGCGTCCAACGGAAGCCTATTTTTTTTCTTTGGTTTTGACGTCGCATTTTGAGCATTTGCCAGTGTCAAGTGTTTTATATTTTCAAGTTTCATAAGTTAAAAAAGTTGCCTCGTAGCTATAGTTATAGTTAAAGTCCAGTCTTGGTCAAGTACAGTCCATGTGAGTCAAGTCTGGTCATGCTTTAGTAAAGTAGTGGCGACTTTATCAAACACGAAAAATCATGTTTCACCACATTATATCATTTTCCCACACACGCGCTTGTGATTCGACACTTTATGAATAAAACACCACTATTTTTATGCATACGACAAAACACTAGTTTTGGAAAAAATACAACGGGGCGACACGAGTCTTTCCGCGTTCCCGCCAAAACTGAGCCTATTTGATATTAATGAAAAAATATACAATGATCTTATATCAATCAGCATAATTTCATATCAATCAATCATAAACTCATAAATCATGACTATGATAAACGAGTTTAATCTAAAGATCATACATGAGAACACATTTAGTTTCTAGATTGCGTAATATAGGCCGCCATTTAGCAAACTAGTAACCTGTAACTACAAGTAGGTAACCCAGTTACAATCTAATTATTCCACGAAATGTATTTATTACCATAAACATCTAAAGATTCTAATCACGAAATAGAAACAGAATAAAGCAATTTTAATCTAAGTTGTAATTATTGTATCTACCTACTTGGCATACATAGGTACGTTCCATCTTTAGTTATATCTTGAAACTAGGAATGCAGCTGAAGTAGGTACAAAATTAAAATACACCAAGAAAGCGCCACGTTCGTCACATGACTTTTTGATGTTCGAAAATGCTTTTTATTTGCTTTGGGTGTTATAGTATCCATATAAGGCCGCGGCGGTGATCACTTACGGTCAGGTGGTTAAGGTTCATCACTTATTATCATTTTACTTACTAAAAACATGTGGGCTCAACAGAAACGAAAATTCACTCAAAAAAAAACGCCATCTATGGCTTTGACTCTTTACTAAAATAAAGTAGCCGATGTAAAGCCCAAATAGTACGCAACACTCACAAACAGTAGCGCCATCTAGATTCTCGTGTGATACTAAATGTAGAATTCCGACTTACCGTAGTAGATATTTTATTTGTTTGGTGTGTTGTATGTATCTAATACAAGTTTTATATCAACTGTTTTAAAAAAAATCAATGTGACAACCCTCTGATTTATTGCTAAATGCGGAAAGATAATTTCTAGTATTAGTATAATTATGCTTTTTTCATAATGTTCTTTTGTTCTCTGTACTACACTAAATAGGTCTGTCTATCTATCTTAGTTAGCAAAAGTATGTGATTTCTTACTAACAATATTATGTAGAAAAACTATCCATTAATACTCGATTATCTTTTTTGCACAATTATTTATAACAAAGAACTCGGTCTACTTAAAGAAACTGCAGCTTCCATTTATTTTCTAATATCTATTTTTTTTCGGCTAGAAGCTCAAAAAATCGGCATCGTTTCAGTGTGGACGTTCCAAAAACCCGTGCGAAACGATTTGAATGTACTTTTATTATTCGAACGGCTAAAGCATGGAATACGTTAACCGAGTGGGTGTTTCCTGGTAGATACAATCTGGGTGTCTTCAAGTTGAGAGTGAATCGGTATCTTCTAGGCATGCGTGCTCCATCGTAGGTCGCATCTTCACTTAACATCAGGTGAGACGGCGATTAAACGCAAGCCTTATAAAAAAAAAAAAAAAAACCTTTCGAAATTTAAAAATCTTTTTTAACTTTTTAAGTTTTTACATTCATTTTTATATCCTCTTATTGCGCATTAGTTAATCAACCTACACTAGTTTTATAATCTATGTAATTAACTATCACGATGGCATCGAAACAGTGGATACCGTGAGTTAGTTTACAATGTGGCAACTCATTGTGAGCCAACAATGAGTTACGCCATAATATACTATCTCGCCATCTGATTCACATCAATAGCTCTAGGTCTAGTATTAGCTACTAACTTGCAAAATGTCCTAACTTTATAATACCGCATCGTTCTGCACCTATATTGCCTCAAAAAGGCTATCTGCAAACGAAAACATATTTTTTAGGACAGTCTTGTTTTCTTATGGTTGACAGGCCAGCTTATTAGCTACCAACCTCAAGTTAAAAAAATCTGCCGCCAAGCACCTAACGGTGTGTTTCGGCTGCCTCACTTGAAGGCCAGTTTCATTTCATTCCAGACTAGGTGTGTTTACCATCTTCGACCATACCGTCACTTAACATCAGGTGATCTGTGGTCAAACACCTAGCCTGTTAACCGTTAAAAAAACACAGACACAGAACAAACATTTGTTTATACCACAAATGTTTGTCTTGGGTGGGAATCACACCAACGTCCTACAGCGCTTGAAGCAGACATAATGAGCCAAAAGAGATTTGTCGCCTAGCTACCATAGCGACTGTAATCCTACTATATTATATATCCTACTATTCTACTCCCATATTACTACTATATAGTATTATATTACGCGGACGAAATCGCGGGTAACAGCTAGTCATCAACAAATTCTTCTGTAGAGTAATATGTCTACTCGATTAAGAATGATTTAAGGTTTCTTGTGAATATGTGTAAAGAACTGGCTTCATTTATCACTATTGGCAATTCATTATATAATTCAATGCCCAGACAAAAGACGCTTTAATTGTTAAGTTGAGTTCTCGCTTACGTAAAACATTATTCAGTTTGTTAACTTAGCTGAAGTTAATTATAAATCATGTTTTTGGATATTTACTTGCTTGTAACATTCATAGTTATGGCTTTAAATATTTCGATTCTGATGCTTAAACGAGTAAATACTGATTTTATATTTTACCATAATTATATGAATATAAATTTTTGAAATTCTGACGTTATCTATGAATATCAGAAATGTACATGAATTTATCTCTCATAATTACGCTTTTCAATTTTAACTCTTTAATTGCTAATTAATTGGTTGATTGGGTAACACTTTACTGTCCAAACTAAAGATTACAAAAATATGCGTAACTATTGGTGACATTATCGCTAAAAGCGATTTTTTCCAGGCACACTTAGAACAGAAGGGATACAAGGATGGTAGGCTGGATGTGTTAACAAACAGGAAACCTATGGGATAATATAACTACAATATATACAGACATTTATAGTTAGCGAAATTACAGAGCTGTTGAGACTAACCATTGGAAGTCTCAAAGTAATGAGCGCCAAAATAGCGATACCTTGCTGAAAATAGTGATACGTTTTGCTAACCAAAGTGCAGCGTATCGCTGCAATGGTCATCGATATGTGGCATCTCTCTTATATCTCTTACCATCAGGAGAGCTTCTCGTTTGTCTAATTACTTTACAGTTTGTTCTGTGCCCAGATGTTCTGTATGTATTTTAAATAATTAATAAATAAATATTGTAGGACTTTACACACAACGCCATCTGACCCCAAACTAAGCAGAGCTTGTGTGATGGAAGTCAGATAACTGATAGAATACATATATATGTATACTTTTTTTTAAATGCATACTTATAATACATACAGAACACCCAGACACAGAACAAACATTTGTTGATACAAAAAGTGTTTGTCCTGAGCGGGAATCAAACCCACGTCCTTCAGCTCTTAAGGCAGATATGCTACTAATAAGCCAATAGGGCTGTCAATTTAAGTATGCACTTACAAAAAAAAAGTATATAAGTATTCTATTAGTTATCTGGTTCCCATAGTACAAGGTTTGCTTAGTTTCAGGCTAGATGACGCTTTGTGAAGTGTCCAACGATGTTCATTATTATATTTTTTGTGAAATATCATGTCATACAAATTAAATATTTAACACAAATTTAGCTAAGCATGTACAAAGCACCAGTTAATGCATCATAAGTTCTCGTTGTTAGGCCATAAAACTTTAAAAACAATTCGACCAGCCTTTCCATATTTCCAACTATCACATCAAACACTTTCCACGTCTACAATTATAATTACATCAACACTACTTCATAAAAAGTAAAAGTTGTGTACAATTCACATAAACACGGAGCGTTTAGCGCCACTCGCTTTAGTTCACACCAAATTAATATTTATACCGGAAATAAAAATAATAATGGATCTTATTTAAGACAATAGACAACACTTTATTTGCGACATAAAACACATTTCAACATAATTTACAATACATACAAAAAAATAAACAATAAACATAAAACATAGAAAAAAACTTAAAGGTGTATTTTCAAATATGTAAAGCTCAAATTTAAGATTTGTAGGTTTTCATGGTAGTTAAACTCGATCATTGCCATTTTTTCATCATTTCATATAATCTGTGACACTTCTTTGGTAATTTTTTTTTTTCATTGGTGTTGGTCGCGTTTTGAGCATTTGCCAGTGTCAAATATTTAATATTTTCAAGATTCAAAAGTTAAATAAGTGTCGTCGAAGCTACAGTTATAGTCAAAGTCCAGTCTTGGTCAAGTACATTCCGTGTCAGTCAAGTCCAGTCATGCTTTAGTAAAGTAGTGGTGGCTTTACTATAAAGCTTCGATGGAGTTTTGAAAGCAACACAAAAAGTCATGTTTCACCGCATTATATCATTTTCCCACACTCGCGCTTGTGATTCAGCACTTCATGAATAAAACACCACCATTTTTATGCATAAACACTCTTGTAAAAAAATACAACGGGGCAACACGACTCTTTCCACGTTCCCGCCAAAAACTCTTCTACAAAGTTTTTATTCAAAACTTTACTAATATTTTTAAATTTCTCTGCGACTTCTTTCTACCTACTTCATTATATTTCTCTACAGTACATCTCACAAACAAAGAGTACAAATTGCACACCATTATCATCATGTATTGTTCGATTGTGCTATCTCTTCAATGTACCATGATTCATCACCCTTTTTTTTTTTTTTTTTTTTTTTGCGTGGGGGAAATGCATTTACGCACTTCCGCCCGCCGGGCAGACGGGCGGGGTATGTCGGGCTCGACACCAGAGTGGTGCCACTACCGACTAAAACCCCCACGTGTTCCCTCGGCAGTGACCAAGTGACAGGGTTGCGGGACCGCTCTCGCATTCGCCGCAACCCCGTCCTGCCAACGTCCTTTCGGACCCGCCTCGGGGAGGGAAAACCCCCTCCCATACGGCTCCAGCGACGCGCCGGGAACATGTGGCGCGTCGCCTACTCTCGAGGGCCTATCCCTGGTGTGGGGCGTCAGACAGCCCGTCGTCTGACGCCCCAGGCCCTCCGATCGGAGACGGAGTACGAGCCAAGTTGGCTCGTCTCCGTGTCCGCACCCGCCGGCGGGGAGGAGCTAAGGGGTCAAGCTCTCTCTCCCGCTCCTCGGCCTCTCGTCGTGAGACGACGGTCTCACAAAACGAGACCATCGCCTCCCATGACCTCTCGTCGGCGACCATCTTAGCTAAGATGGTCGGCAAGGAGAGGTCTGCCCCCACAACCGCGACCAGGGACTGTCGCGGTTCCGCCTCCCCCGGGCAAGTCACCAGCACGTGCTCTGCGGTATCCTCCACAGAGCCGCACCGGTGACATTCCGGGGTCTCCTCCCTTCCGGCAACACGACACAGGTATCTCCCGAAACAACCATGTCCCGTGAGAACCTGCGTCAACCGGAAGGTCAGACCCCCGTGTTCTCGCTGGGCCCACTCCACGAGTATGGGCCGGAGTGCCTCAAGGAGCCGTTGGGCTCCGGTTCCCCTCTGTGTAGGCCCCGCGAGAAGACCATCCTTCCACCTCTGCAGAGCCCTGGCCCTGGCATCACTGCGCCACCGCGCCACTTCCTGTGGGGCGGGACGCAAATCTTGCTCCCTCGCACGTGCCCTTCGCCAGTAGACCGAGGACAGAACCTCAGCCTCTAGCCTCCAGGGCAGCGATCCGGCGAGGGCGCAAGCCACCTCGTGTGAGAGTGTGCGGTACCCTCTGCACACTCTCACGGCCATCGTCCGCTGGGCTCTGCAGAGGAGCGCCGACTCCGACCGGTCCAACGACCCCGCCCATATAGGCGCACCGTACAGGGCCATGGAGCGTACCACCGCTGTATAGAGGCGGCGGCAGCTCCCATTCCCCCCGCCGAGGTTGGGCAGAAGTCGGCTCAGCGCCGCGGCAGTGCCCGTCAGTTTGGGGGTCAACTGCCGCAATGATTCATCACCCACATTAAGACCTACTAACGTAGTAACGACTACATGTGTTTATATAAATCTTATCCTTTGTCTAATTGTTCATTATTTATTGTTTTTAAATACTTCTATCCTAACTGCATTCAAACATGATTTACATTTTCAACAGTACTTTTTTTAGGTAAAGTTAACTAACTGCAACTCATTATTTCATGGGTTTCTCTATTATGTACCTACTAATTACTTTTATCAAATACAAACTGCGTCCGTTACCCGCTACGTGTTTTCGGGATAAAAAGTAGCCTATGTGTTGATCTAGGGTCTCAGCTACCTTCATACCAAATTTCATCCAAATCCGTTCTAGTTTTTGCGTGAAAAAGTAATAAACATCCATCCAAACTTTCACATTTATCATGTTTGTAGGATTTACAATTTTACAAATTATAGTATATTGAACCTTTTTTGGCTTTCGACCTTGTCTTTTCGGCCTTTTATAACCTTGTAAATTACTTATATTCGGTGAATTCTTAAAATGTTATCCGGGATTATTCACATTTAATTATGTCGGATAACCGGACTATAGTTTCGATCACATCCGGTGGCCTTTTTCAAGGAGACAAAGCAGAGTACAACGCGCGCATGGCTCACCAAACTGTGGCTGAAACTATAATCAGAGTATCCGCCATAATTAAACGTGAGAAATCCCACAAAAGTAAAACAAAAATGTGTCATAACTACGTCAGTTTTCATGTTATAATTTATTACCCAAAAAGAAATATACAAAGAACGAAAGCCACTAATTGTGGAACTGGCTCATGAGGTTCTTTTTTCGCTGTATTTTTTTTATCTCTGGCACAATATGGATTTGTTATCTAACCATAATTTTGTTTTAATCAAAGTGTTTATATTTTTCGCTTCAATACTATCTTTTTGTTCATTCATTTATAACTTTCACAGTGATTAATTCTATAGCTTTATAATTGGTTCAAGTGTAGCAATTAGCTATTTTATATTGCATAACATCTACAGCTATAAGTGATCATCAGATTCTATGGCACAACATAACATAAGATTAGATGGCCGGACTTGTAATTTTATCACGATTTGATATTTGAAACAAAAATTGATGATTGTGTCATAACAAATAATACATACCAATACAATGATAAATACTATTTTATTACGACATTTAATTTGCGTAAGATGAATTTGCAAACTAGCAACTAGTATCTAAATGAAAAGTAAAAGTGCATCTTAGAAATGTTTCAAATATATAACAAAAAAAAAGACTTGAGTTAGAGTGCTTTTTAGTACTCGGCTAGCTAGCGCCAAGCATCTAACGGTGTGTTCTGAAAGTCTCATTTAATAGCTAGTTTCATTTCACACTATGTGTGTTTACCATCTTCGACTTTACCGTCACTTAGTAGCTACTGAGCTGTGACCAAACACCTAGCCTGTCAATGATAAAAAAGAACGGCATATCTCAGAAGCTTGTTAGAAGTTGAAGTGGCAGTGAGCAAGACACATAGCACGTATAACTGATTGGGCTGCAAAGTTCTGGAGTGGAGACCACGAACCGGCAAGCGCAGCGTAGGACGTCCACCCACAACTCCCACAAGGTGGACAGACGACCTAGTAGATAAAGACCACAGGAACGCGCTGGGTGCGAGCCGCTTCCAAGCGGTCTTTGAGGAAGTCAATGGGGGAGGCCTATGTCCAGCAGTGGATGACCTACGGCTGAAATGATAATGATGATGATACCTTCATATACAAATACCCCAAAAAAAGGAAAAAATCATGAGAGAAATAAAATAAAAAATTGTCATAAGCAACACACAAAAAAGTGAAACCCCACCAAAACATTTTCATGCAAAATGTTGCCAAGACGAGACCAAATGGCTCGCACAGTCAAGTTATCATGTCTCATGTAGAACCAAGTTTCTGACTGTATACGCCCTAACTAACTCTGTAAACCCTAACTTCACAAATTTCTTAGTCAAAATATGTGGCTTGGCCGTTCCTCTACATTCACATAGGCATAAGGTGAAAAAACAAATAAATTTGTGACACTTATAAACAAATGGAGCATAACTTTACAGTGAAATCACAGCTACTACCATTTATTTTGGTCTTTATTTGCGGTAAATCACAATTGCTTGAATAAAACAGTAGATTATTCGTATAAAATCAATGATTTATGAATTTATGATTTTTGAATAAAACATTAGATTATGCTAATAATAATCTTCTGTTTTATTCAAGCAATTGTAATTTACCGCAAATAAACACAAAAATAAATGCCAGTAGCTGTGCTTTCACTGTAAAATTATGCTCCATTTGTCTATAAGTGGCAAAAAAATATTTGTATGGAAATCGAACCATCATAAACAATAGTTCTTACAGTAACGAAACGCACAAAATAGAAAAAGCTACGGATGAGCTCTTCTTCTCAATCGGACACTCTTGGCAGAGTGGTCGTGACTGCAGATGGACGATGCGACGATTGTAGCGATGATAGCTCAGTGGTTAGCGCGGTAGGTTCGCATGCCGAAGGGCGTGGGTTCAAACCCCAACAATGAGCTTGAGCTGCCGGTGAAGGAAAACATCGTGAGGAAACCATAGCATGGTGGTAGGGTACTTTCTAGTACTCGGCTGGCTAGCTACCACCCTCAAGTTGAAAATCTGCCGCCAAGCATCTAACGGTGTGTTCCGGCACCCTCACTTGAGAGCCAGTTCCATTCCAGGCTAGGTGTGCTTTACCATCTTCGACCACACCTTCACTTAACATCAGGTGAGCTGTGGTCAAACAACTAGCCTGTCAACCATTAAAAAAAAAAAAAAAAAAAATGGACAAGGTTGCGTCCCGTCGTCCCCGTTAGTTCCCAATGCTGCTGCACGTCATGCGATCTCTCCAGTTGTGGCGATCCTCCGCATTGCGAGCACACTGTACTGCAGTGGACTTCGTTATCGACTTGACAAGGTCAATCCAACGAGTTGGAGACCTACGGATGATGCAACAATAGAAATTAAAATCTGCTAAAATTGAAACCTAATTACGTAATTTTTCACAAAGATCAAATAGTACGCTAAAATAAATCAAATAAAGCGTTTACGAATGTGCCTTACAAACGAGTTATCAAGTCATCATTATTCAAATTGTTGGCTATATCATTTTTATACTCGCTTGTCACTTGTTACAACGTTAAAGATTTAAATAAATGAGGCACGACTTCATATTAAATTTCTGAAGCTATCATAATATTCTTTATGAGGCAAGACGGTTACGATTTAGTAGAAATATGCGGTAGAAAAATGATTGACTGATTTTGGATTCTTATTTAAATGTAATTAGAAAAATACTGACGTCGTTCGTCTCGTGCATCTGTTGCATTTTTTTTTGACGTGTGTCTTTAAATTTTTTTTTCTTTTTTTTTATGTAAAAGTAATGAGACGATCGATGCGCTCTCTTGATGGTAAGAGATAATGACCATTGCAGCAATGCACAGAACTTTGAGTACCAAAACAAAGTCCGGGGCATCGCCACTTTGGCGCTCATTACTTTGAGACTTTCGATGGTTAGTCTCAATAGCCCAGTAATTTCGCTAGCTGCAGTATCCTTCAAACCGGAACACAGTAATGTTTACACACTACTGCTTGGCGGCAGAATATCTGGTACTGCGGTGGTACCTACCTAGACGACTTCCTGCTAAGGAAATCTACCACCAAGTTAAGTTACCAATTTGTATAGTGGGAGGCAATGCAAACAACTGTTGATAACAATCAGGGAATATAGTTTTATGTTGCTGTTACATACATATTTACATCCGAAACTACATTGCTCAATAGCTAAAAGATCAAAAAATTCGTTATGTTGAGTGCAGACTTGAAACATGGAAATTAATATGAAACGCTACTTTTTCAAAAAACTACAAGTATTTGCTAAACTACATATAGCCGCGTTAATGATACAGCCACACCCCGATGTTACTCTTCATATTTTAAAGAACAAGTCATCTACACTAATATTATAAAGAGGAAAGATTTGTATTTTTGGGGTTTTGTTGTAACGATTAAACTCAAAAACTACGAGGCCGATTTCAAAACATCTTTCACCATTAGAATAATACATTCTCCCTGAGTAACATAGGCTATATTTGTTACTAGAATTTAGTTAAAAAATGTCCACCCGTGTGAAGCCGGGACGGGCTGCTAGTACTTATATATCAGTTCTTATCACAGCTCTAGCTTTTTTTTATAATGAGCACAGCTTGTATTAAGTGACGGTGTGGTCTAAGATGGTAAACACACCTAATCTGAAATGGAGTTGGTTCTTAAATGAAGGTCCTGGAACACACCTTTAGGTGCTTGGTGGTTAATTTTCTTCTTTAGGGTGGTAACCAGCCAGCCGAGAACTAGAAATTACTTACCTATGGTTTCCTCACGATGTTTTCCTTTCCCGGTATCTCAAGCTCATTGTTGGGGTTTGCCCACGCTTTTCAGCGTGGAAACCGACCGCGCTTACCACTGAACTATGCACGCTGTAATGTACAGTAGGTATGCATCGTGGCTAAGGAGATTACAATCTGTGTTACAGTTGGAGCTCTATAATTTAGACTCAACTAGCTTTTACTTTTTGTACCGTGGCGTGCCTCTGGGCTAAATTGGCCGTTACCATTTCAGATATAGTCAGTTGTTGATCTCTGTAACTAATTTCAAGTTTTTGCTTCAGTTTTTTTTTATGGTTGATTATCTAGGTCCTTGACCACAGCTCACCTGAGGTGCGGTCGAAGATGGTAAAGCCCACTTAGCCTGGAATGGAACTGGTTCTCGAGTGAGGCTGCCGGAACACACCGTTAGATGCTTGGCGGCAGATTTTCAACTTGAGGGTGGTAGCTAGCCAGCACAGTACTAGAAAGTATCCTACCACCATGCTATGGTTTCCTCACGATGTTTTCTTTCACCGGCAGCTCAAGCTCATTGTTGGGGTTTGAACCCACGCCCTTCGGCGTGCGAACCTACCGCGATAACCACTGAGCTATCATCGCTACGAGTTTTGTTATCAGAGTAGAATTGCCGATTATATTTGTGCTTTTTTCTGCTGACGGGACATTCTAGTACTCGGCTGGCTAGCTCAAGTTGAAAATCTGCCGCCAAGCATCTAACAGTGTGTTTCGTCAGCCTCACGTAAGAGCTAGTTCTATTACAGGCTAGGAGTGCTTTACCATCTTCGACCACACCTTCACTTATATAATATCAGGTGAGCTTTGGTCAAACACCTAGCCTGTAGACAATAAAAAAAATGAACATGCCTTATCTCTTACCATCAGGCGAGTGTACATCTCATTACTTTTTTATAAGATGCGTGTACTTAATCATGTATTAACCGGCCCCACTCGCGTTCCCATGAGTAATACAATGTTGTTTGAAGATTAACTACCGTCTGTATAAATATCCGGTTTGCGTGGTCTACACCTGCAATGTTACATAAATACTGTCGAGATCATTGCGTGAGCGAATTTACAAAAAAGCTTATTAGATTTCAATAACACTCTTCTTTTTCTAAACTATTTTTTATCCGCGGCTTCGCTTATGTGGCCAATAAATCTTAATCATAATCATACGAAACTAAAGGTAAAAACAACCGGCAAAGTGCGTGTCGGACTCGCATACGATGGGTTCCGGACCATTAACTAGATATAAAAACCGCAAAAAAAAATCACGTTTGTTTCATGGGAGCCCGCTTAAATATTTATTTTATTCTGTTTTTACCTACGACGGAACGGAGACGGTATATGCGTTTGGGGTGATGTTTGTAGGATGTTTGTTTGTTTGTGCAAATACATGTTGCCATTTTTCTCCAAAACCACTAGTACGATTTTGATGCAGTTTTCAGTAATGTGTTAGGGTTTGATAGGTGTATTATCTTAGATAGACGCTACAGTGACAACTTTTATCATTCTACAATTACTTTTTAACCGTCGTGAGTTTTTCAAAATTTTTAATTTTGCTTTTTAGTATTTGTTGTTATAGCGGCAACAGAAATACACCATCTGTGAAAATGCCAACTGTCTATCACGGTTCGTGAGATACAGCTTGGTGACAAACGGACAGACAGACAGACTTCAAGTCGCGAGTAAATCGGTTTCTTCTAGGCGAGCGTGCTCCACCATAGACCGCATCTTCGCTTAACATCAGGCGAGTTGCTGGACAAACGCAAGCCTATTTGTAATTTTAAAAAAATGTCCAGCTAAAACAATATCAAATTTTTTAGTTACTAAATAAGTGAAACCAAGCACTATAAATTCTTTAACCTTAAAAATTGCGATGTTAATTTAACAGATGGTCACTCAACGATCCAATGCCAAATGAACATATGGGAATGAAACGCTGTCTGGTTTTAGATAAGAATTAAACATTTATTAATTTAATTTCGTTTTTTTCTATCATTTCATATTATAAGTATGCTATTTATACAACGAATCAAAGTCTATTGCGTCATACGTATTTTAAGATTACCATCAGAAATAGCCGAACATCTGATTGAAGTCAACATGTTTTTTTGTATTATTTGTGTTCTTTTAATCAAAAGCTGTAATGCTTTGAAAGTGTAACATAACCAACTATGTTTTGACAGGAACACGAAAAAATCGTGCGGCTACATTATATCATTTTCCAACGCATGTGTTTTTTTAAGTGTGTATGTATACATTTTTTTTTTTGCCGTAGTATAAACGTGATCCTGGAAAAGTGATATAAGTCTAATAAGTCTAATATAGTCGTGAAAAAAGACTTTACGCGTTGCGTTCAAAACTCTTTTAAAGGTTGTAGTAAATTCGGCACTACTTTACTAGGGCGTGACCAGACTTGACATTGACCAAAATATGTACCTATAAGTTATTTTCTTTTTTTTATGTTTGTTGATTATTTTTGTATGTATTGGTAATTATGTTGAAATATGTTTTATGTTACAAATAAAGTATTGTCTATTGTCTACTTAGACCTCTTTTACTAGATTAATAAAATCGAAAATATATATATAAATATTTCACACTGGCAAATGCACTAAGTACGACGCCAAAAACAAGTAAGAAGAAAAAAAACTTGAGTTTCTTTGCTATATTATTACTTTTAATTACCTCGGAAATCGTTCAAGAAAGGAGGTCGCATGGATTTATGGCATGTCTAATCACCAAGAAAAGGACTAAATTTCCCTTATAAGTCGGAAACTTCTTCTACCTATAATGAGATTTATAGTAATACAACCTTCCTGGATCGTGACCCTACCTATCAACGCAAATTTGACCTTAATAACGTAACATAAAACTCATTTCACAATGTTTGAAACTGCCAGCTCAGTTAGGTTCGTGACTTGAACAGCTACGAGGCACAAGTAACTTTCCAACTTGTTTGTAAATCCGAACCATTTCTAGTGAAACTTGCATCGAGATAGATATCTCCTTAGGAACCATTATACGGTCAGAACGAGCTTTGTTTAAACCTTTAATGCCTAGCTAGATTGCTTAAAACAAAAACAAAGGAGTTTCTGTTACAATATCTAAATACTGGAAGGCATTTCACACAACGTCATCTCGCCCTAAATTAAACAAAATTTGTAATATACAATTGAGATAACTAAGTAAATTACGATGATAGCTCAGTGGTAAGCACGGTCGGTTCGTATGCCGAAGGGCGTGGACTCAAACCCCAATGAGCTTGAGCTGCTGGTAAAGGAAAACATCGTGAGGAAACCATAGCATGGTGGTAGCGTACTTTCTAGTACTCGGCTGGCTAACTACCACCCTCAAGTTGAAAATCTGCCGCCAAGCATCTAACAGTGTGTTCCGGCAGCCTCACTTGAGAACCAATTCCATTCCAGGCTAGGTGTGCTTCACCATCTTCGACTACACCTTCACTTAACGGGTGAGCTGTGGTCAAACACCTAGTCTGTAAACCATAAAAAAAATCAAATATTTATTAAAACAAACAATTACTCGTATATACATTTTGAGATCTCGAAAATCACTAACGATTTCGATGAAATATGATATACGGGAGATTTTGCGTCAAAAAAATAATCTAGGTAGTTCTAAGTCTATGGGAAAATGTATATTTCTTTGCATATACCGAGAAAAACTACTTTTCGAAGTCAAAATATGTCAAAATAAGTAAGTGGTAGCTAATTTTTTAAGCATTGAGGTTTCAGCTTAAGCTGTTTCTTTATTGCGACATCCAGACTACAACAGCCTAATGCCTTCACATTTGCGGTTCATATTCGCCTGGTGATTGAAACAACCTTGAACTTTCACATTTACAAGACGATCATAATCTTTCACAACAATGTTTGCTACATTGTTGTCGTTGAAAAAACACACCTATTGCCATTGAACAAGGTCTTTGAAAGTAATTAGCCATTAAGATCAACTCCTGTAGAGAAAAACAAAATTTTTTTTCATAAATAGTGTTGAAAAATGTTCTCTCGGGTATAAATAAATAAATAACGTGTAGTATTTATTTTGTGATGGAAGTCAGATAGCTGATATAATACATAAATACTTTTTTTTTGTGAATACATACAGAACACCCAGACACAGAACAAACATTTGTTTATTCACAAAATGTTTGCCCTGAGTGGGAATCGAACCCACGCCCTACAGCTCTCAAGGCAGATATACTACCAATGAGCCAACGGGGCTGTCAATTCTTTCGATAATATTGCATTATGTCCAAGTATATATAAATATAGACATTGTTAACTACGTCTCCGCTTATTGCAGGCCTATGTAGCGCAGAGATCAAGTCTGCTCTGGCTCGAGAGACCGTTTTAACTTCGCATCCAACTCATGCTTGTCTAGCAACTGGCGGCAGAAGACTTAAATGTCAATCACGACCTTTAACCTCTCAAGGATAGTCTCGCATTCCCATTCCCACACAGTTTCAAGGAAAACTTCTTACATATAAAAAGACTGCAGCCATAAAAGCCTTACCATAGTTTGCTACAAAATTTTCTACTATTAAAAATTATATAAAAGGTGTATCAGGTAAAAGGCATCACGGTGTTTGCGATCGCACTCCTCCTCGAAACGGCTCGACCGATTGTAATGAATTGTTTTATGTATATTTGGTAGGTATTAGAATAGGTCGTAAAGTAAATTTCATACCGCTAGGTGATTAGCTACTTTTTATTTCGAAAAAATGTAGCAGGTACGCAGCTAGCAATACAAATAAAATCTTTGATAGTTGCCCTTACCATTTGTATACTCTGTGCTTAGCTTTCATTACAATATACTTACTGGTCCGGTATTCAGACTAAGTTACTTGTTAGAGCTATCTTTGTTTTAATCCCACTAATAATATAAAAGTAAAAGTTTGGATAGATGGATGTTTGCTACTCTTTCACGCAAAAACTACTAAATGGATTTTGATGAAATTTGGTATGGAGGTAGCTGACACATAGACAACTTTTTATGCCGAAAACATGTAGCGACTATCACCGCGGGGCGCAGCTAGTATTCTATAAATGTAGTGTAGTAGCTTTAGCAAAGTTATGATACGCTCAAGGGATATTTTTTTCATAAAGTATATTTATATTTGAGCAAAGTAATGAGACGAACTGGACCCTCTCCTTTTGGTAAGAAACAACGCAAGCCCATGACCATTGCAGCGATACACAAAACTAAACAAAGCTAAAGGTATCATTACTTTGCGACTTTCCATGGTTATACTCCACAGCCCTGTGATTTCGCTAGCTGCAGTACCCATAGTAATGTTTACATACTACTGCTTGGCGGTAGAATATCTGGTACTACCGCGGTGGAACCTACCTAAACGACCTCCTGCTAAAGAGATCTACCACCAAGTAAAAGTGGTTGGTAGTAAAAAAACCCCCCCTGTTCGTTGTAACAAATATAAATATCGTAGAACATTACACACAGCGCCATCTAACTCCAAACTAAGCAAAGCTTGTGCTATGGAAGTACTTAAATAGTTTTTTTTTGTAAATTCATACTTATAATAAAAACAGAAAACGTAGCGTAGGACGCACTGAGACTCGGTGGAGTGACGATATACGTAGGACAGCTAGCGGTGGATGGAAGCGAAAAGCCGAAGATCGGGCTGAGTCCAGCAGTGAACCACAAAAGGCTGATGATGATGATGATGATGAATGAAAACAGATCACTCAGATACATAATAAACATTTTGTTTATACCAAAAAATGTTTATCCTGGGTGGGAATCGAACCCACGCCCTTCAGCTCTTGGAGCAAACATATTACCAATGTATAATAACCATAATCTTTATTGACAGCCCTGTTGGTTAACAGGGCTGTCAACACTTTAACTTAATCTACGCTTTAACTTATTTGTGTAAGGTACTTCAGCGTTGTTAAGTAATCGACTATCTACGTTCGAGCCATCGTGTGCAATATTTTCATAGCTTATTCTGAAGGGGGCCTAGGCTTAAAATATCACTCCAATCCTTAGAGACTTGATGTATTAGACTTCGTATTTCGTGATGTATCTTGAAAGTGGATCGAGTTACTTGGTTTTATTTTTGTAGAGAAATTTATGAGTCTAGTTTCGAGTGCATCTGAGCATTGCAGTTTATTTATATTCAAGTTAAAGCTTTTTGTAGCGATGATAGCTCAGTGGTTAGTGTGGTCGGTTCACACCCAAAAGGGCGTGAGGTTCAAACCTTAATAATAGACTTGAGCTACCGGTGAAGGAAAATATCATGAGGAAACCGTTGCATGGTGGTACTTTTTAGTACTCAGCTAGCTATCAAGTACCACCGCAGTACCAGATATTCTGCCGCCAAACAGTAGTGTGTAAACATTACTATGGGTACTGCAGCTAGCGAAATCACAGGACTGTGGAGTATAACCTTGGAAAGTCGCAAAGTAATGATACCTTTAGCTTTGTTTAGTTTTGTGTATCGCTGCAATGGTCATGGGCATGCGTTGTTTCTTACCAAAAGGAGAGGGCCCAGTTCGTCTCATTACTTTGCTCAAATATAAATATACTTTATGAAAAAATATCCCTTGAGCGTATCATAACTTTGCTAAAGCTACTACACTACATTTATAGAATACTAGCTGCGCCCCGCGGTGATAGTCGCTACATGTTTTCGGCATAAAAAGTAGTCTATGTGTCAGCTACCTCCATACCAAATTTCATCAAGGTTTGAAGGGTACTGCAGCTAGCGAAATTACTGGGCTGTTGAGACTAACCATCGAAAGTCCCAAAGTAATCAGCACCAAAGCAGTGATGCCCTGGACTTTGTTTTGTTACTCAGAGTTCTGTGTATCGCTGCAATGGTCATGGACAAGCGTTATCTCTTACCATCAGGAGAGCGTCTCGTTCGTCTCATTGTTTTTCACTTAAAAAAAAAAGTTGAAAATCTGTCGGCAAGCACTTGTTACGGCATCCTCACTTGAGAGCTAGTTCCTTCCTGGCTGGAAGTGGTTACCATCTTCAACCACACTGTCATTTAACATTAGGTGAGCTTTGGTCAAATACGTAGTCTGTAAAACATTTTAAAGCTGTGAACACGATGTGTGTAATTGTGTATGTCTTTGTGTTTCTTTGTCATGGAAACTGACGTGGTTTTACTAATGCGGGTTTACTCACGATAGTCGACGATATAGGAGAACGTTACATACAGAAATCATGCCAGGGTTATAAAGGATCCATTCTATCTAAGAATGATGAATCAATAAATATAATATCACGAAAATATCAAATGAAAAAAAAATATATCTGACAGCTGGACAAAATATAAATTTTATTTATCAGCATACGTAAACCATTGCGTTTTTGCGGGAACGTGGAAAAGTTGTATCTTTTCAAGTTTTTTTTAATAAAATGGTGTTTTTTTTTTTTTTTAGGGTTGACAGGCTAGTTGTTTTGACCACAGCTCACCTGATGTTAAGTGAAGGTGTGGTCGAAGATGGTAAAGCACACCTAGCCTGGAATGGAACTGGCTCTCAAGTGAGGCTGCCGGAACACACCGTTAGATGCTTGGCGGCAGATTTTCAACTTGAGGGTGGTAGCTAGCCAGCCGAGTACTAGAAAGTACCCTACCACCATGCTATGGTTTCCTCACGATGTTTTCCTTCACCGGCAGCTTAAGCTCATTGTTGGGGTTTGAACCCACGCCCTTCGGCATGCGAACCTACCGCGCTAACCACTGAGCTATCATCGCTACAAAATTAATTAATTTATTTTATAGGTAGGTACGCGCTCCACGGACTTAGTCAACTTTGAATTATTTATTTTTTTTACCCTATACAGAGGTAATTAAGATTCAAGATTCAAGATTCAAAATTTTATTGTCAAATGTAGGTAGTAAAGATCTTATGTAATAATTAATACAGTTCCATACAAATTACCTCTTTTAGAGGTGTACAATAATGTAAGTTATATTTTATTACATGTTTTTATCATTAATGTATTCTAGAATTGTGTAGAACATTTATACAATAACCAAGAATTTAATTTACGTTTAAATTTGCTGTTAGGTAGCATTTTTGAAATTAATCTTAATCTAGGATTAAAGCACGAGTTTGTATGTATACCGTGAGTAAACCAGCGATCCCTGGTATTTTATTCATGACGAGCTGAATTACGTGTGTAATTGTAGAAAGTCGATATAATACGGCAAAACATTACTTTTCGTGTTGCTACCAAAACATCGTCAGAGTTTGTTGTAAAGTCACCACTACTTTAGTTGGGCATGACCGGACTCTACCTTGACTTACTTTGTGTGACTTTGACTTGTGTAACTTTCTTTTATAACACACTTGAAATATTGAAACACTTGACATTGGCAAATATACACAGAACGACGCCTAAATAAAAAAAAACCTGCTAAGTGCGAGTCGAACTCGCGCACGAAGGGTTCCGTATTAGGGTTACGTTATCTATTAAAAAAAATCAAGTTTGTTGTATGGGAGTCCCCCTTAAATATTTATTTTATTTTATTTTTAGTATTTGTTGTTATAGCAGCAAGAGAAATACATCATCTGTGAAAATTTCAACTGTCTAGCTATCACCGTTCTTGAGATACAGCCTGGTGACAGACGGACGGACAGCGAAGTTTCGGTAATAGGGTCCTATTTTTACCCTTTGGGTACGGAACCCTAAAAAGAAGAAACATGTCGATTAAAAAGCTTATGTTTAAAAGGTTTTTTTTTAAATTATTAACGAGACTGATTAATATCGTCCAGAAGAAAGTCAATGGAGTATTGCAGAGAATCGAACCCACGCCCTACAGCTTAATCAGATACATATACCCTACTACCAATGAGTCAATAAGACTATCGTGATATGGCCTTTATAATACGGATTTGATTTTTACAATTACCTGTAACCGCAAGAAAAATAAACATTCACTTAGGTTGCGAAATAAACCGAATAAATTAACTCAATATGTTTTATTTATAAATAAAACTTTATACAAACATACTTTTATCAAGCATAAGTCTAACAGGTTTTGTTTACATCATAGGCAATTCACCGCAAATATCTACAAAGCGTAGAAAATTGATTACACTGCGAAATCAATTTAAGACTATAAATACGTACTATTATGGTTTGAATTTCGTGAGAAAACACGGATTATTTTTGATTGCAGATCGTAAAATAGTGAATAATAATTCAACTCTCTGTCTATCCTTACTTCTATTTGTTTTCCTTTTATTATATTCGGTTACAACAGTGATTAAAATTTAACTAACTTGACAATTTTATGAACCCCATCCGAAACATTGGGCCGCTGCAATGCGTCCATGACGTCATCCATAACCATCCTCGACCACGCCTTCATTAATTTTGCTAAGTTAGAATATATTTACCTAGTTGTCTCTGAAAGAAAATAATTGTTTTAGTTAGTGGAACTGGCTGGCACCCGTACTAGTAACTAAGCTGTGCTACAGGCGCCCCTCATATGAATTTACATTTTATGATGAGCTTAATATTATATACATTTATATTATTATTTCTATTTAATTATTTATTTACCCTACCACCATAGCATGGTGGTAGGGTACTTTCTAGTACTCGGCTGGCTAGCTACCACCCTCAAGTTGAAAATCTGCCGCCAAGCATCTAACGGTGTGTTCCGGCAGCCTCACTTGAGAGCCAGTTCCATTCCAGGCTAGGTGTGCTTTACCATCTTCGACCACACCTTCACTTAACATCAGGTGAGCTGTGGTCAAACAACTAGCCTGTCAACCATAAAAAAAAAAAAATTATACTATTTACAAATTTATACAAAAAAACATAATGTAAAAGTCCGTCAGAGCCACATACAAAAAAAAATCTAAAAGTCCGTCAGAGTGGCCACATATCTCTCATATGTGGCCAGAATGCTGACAGCATTGCTACGCCGGATGGCAATGCTAAGCTTTTGACCAAAGTAGATGCCAGCATTCTGGTCACCTGAAGCCTCCTCTAAACGTTTGACCAGGTCCCGATATAGTTCGAGAGCGGCCGGCCCCCACGGACCTGAGACGGGCCTTATTTATTTATTTAAACAATTTAGAACATGCAAAGCAAAAAAATATAATACAACCCAATTCATGCAAACCATAATTTTACATAACTATTCACTAAATAACTTTTATTTAGAACATAATTTCTTTCTTTTGTCAAACACCTAGCCAGTCAACCTCGATGTTGATCTCGTGAATTAAACGGTGCGACAGTATTTTCATGTATTCCGGTCCAAAGAGTACCTTTCTCTCTTCGGTGGGTGCTACCAAATAACGAATTCCGAGGTTGAGTCGAGGTCGGGCTTACATCTAGGAATGAACAGCGTAACAAGCACGCACGCATTGCCCCGACCGCGCTTGCCACTGCCCATCCGGTTATGTAACGAGATGACCGACTCAAACAATACACGCCTAGGGTCGGCACCACACACAAATCAAATCAAAATCAAAATCGTGAGGAAACCATAGCATGGTGGTAGGGTACTTTCTAGTACTCGGCTGGCTAGCTACCAACCTCAGTTGAAAATCTGCCGCCAAGCATCTAACAATGTGTTCCGGCAGCCTCACTTGAGAGCCAGTTCCATTCCAGGCTATGTGTGCTTCACCATCTTCGGCCACACCTTCACTTAACATCAGGTGAGCTGTGGTCAAACACCAAGCGTGTCAACCCTAAAAAAAAATAAAAAAAATATCAGTACATTTGTAAGAATATTGTTGCATTACATTGTCTTATTATTAAAATACAAGGTATCAAATATTTCATCTTAGTATGTACAGTATTTTAAAGTTAAGTTTAATTCAGAATAGGTAAACAGTCATTAGCCACACTAATATTATAAAGGCGAAAGTTTGTGAGCGTGTTTCTATGTTTGTTGCTTCTTCACGTTCAAACGGCTGGACCAATTTAGATGAGATTTGGTATGGAGATAGCTGACCCCCTGGATTAATACATGGACTACTTTTTATCCCGAAAAAGTGTAGTGTTTACTTGGGAATAGCGGGTAACACCGCGAGGCGCAGCGCAGTGTCACACTTGTCAGTCAGAAATTGTAATAGTTTAGATTTACACCTATCTTTTAGTTTAAGTACCTATTGATACTTACTTGCTCGAAATTATTTAACAAATTCTCTCCAATTAATCTGACAAATAAAGCACAATTCGGTATGTAAAGTTTTTTTTTTGTATTTATTTTATATTTTTTACTGATAGTAAACTTTATTTTATGAAACTAATTTGAATATTTTGGCTTTCTATACGGTAGTTTAATTCTAATACATTTTCAAACTTTTTATAGTTATGACGTCATAACATTGGCTGAATATGTAAAATATGTGCACCTTTTTTAGGCACTGAAAGAATCCTTATACAGCCAAGGACATGACGTCATTAGAAGTTAATTGAAAGTCAAATTTATTTTATGTATTTTATTAAAATAAACCCCGTCTCATAGTTTAAAGAATTTTAAACGGAAAAATCATGTACAGGAATGTAATATTTCGAAATGGTTTTGGAATCAGCAAAGTATTTTTTTTCTTTACATACCGAATTGGACTTCTTCAAAACGCTCAAGTTTCATACAAGCCCGACTTGTATCCCTTGTGTGGTGGTACGAAAATCATAATACGTGTATCATGATTTTTTACAAACAAGTACATATTATTATAATGTTTAAGTATCTATTAAGTAAATCATTTATCTTATATTGTTAAAACTTATTCTGTTTACTATTGTTTATTTTAGTCTACGTGTGGTAATTGTTTTTTTTTTTTATGTCAAAAGTAATGAGACGTACGAGACGCTCTCCTGATGGTAAGAGATAACGCCTGTCCATGACCATTGTAGCGATACACAGAACTTTAAGTAACAGAACAAAGTCCAGGGCATCACTGCTTTGGCGCTCATTACTTTGAGACTTTTGATAAAGTTAGTCTCAACAGCCCAGTAATTTCGCTAGCTGCAGTACCCTTCAAACCGGAATACAGTAATGTTTACACACTACTGCTTAGCGGCAGAATATCTGGTACCTACTTGTAATAATATACTATTGAAATAGTATTATATATCATTGTGTTTGCCAAAAATATACTTTCTTATATTGATTATAAAAAGTTTTTCTACTTTGTCAAATAAAAAATGGAGTATGCATTTATTATAATAATATCTATTATCTTATCAAATTATTAATTTATAATACCTACCAAAGTTTTAGTTTCAATTAAACAAAATAAAATAACTTAAAATAATAACTACTCCAAAAGACCGCTATCAATGGGAACAGTTCCCAAAACGCGCCCCATTGCCGCGTTGTATGGCAATACTCAAACGCTGAGCAAAATAAAGACCAGCGTTTTGTTTGATACATTTACCATGTATTTAATTTTTTAAATTAATTTGTATTTATGCTCATATTTTTCTAATCCTTCTTGTGTTTATAAAGTTCTGCGACAACCCTAGTCCAATTCGAATACTCTAATCCAATTACTGTCACTACACGACAGTGAAAGTGCGGTCACGAGGCGTCCTTGGCACCGGGCGGCGTGTTAACACTGTGAATCCGGTTCGAGATTCGAGGTTCGAGGTTTTGTATTAGCTCTATTGTGACAAATGCTACCAATTAACCAGTTATGACTTATGAGTTACTTGCGTAACATTTGCTTCTGTTGATGAACTTGTTGAGACTAAAAAGTTAATTATACAGTGTTGTGAGCTTGGGATGTAGTAAGCCGGACTATCATAAACAATTTTTAACTATAAATGTAAATCACTGAAATTGCGTTAAAAAACCAGCTGTTCCATATTGTATACTAGCTGCGCCCCGCAGTGTTACCCGCTACATGTTTTCGCGATAAAAAGTAGCCTATGTGTTAATCCAAAGTTTCAGCTATCTCCATACCAGATTTTATCCAAATCGGTTGTGTAGTTTTTGTGTGAAATAGTAACAAACATCCATACATCCATCCATGCTAACTTTCACATTTATAGTCTTAGTGGGATGTTCTCAAAACAGAGCGCACAGCGTGAGCGGCCTCGTCTTGCATTGCACTGAAGTAAAACAAAAATGTGTCAATGTCACGTCAGTTTTGAAAGTTTTTTTTTTCTTTGTTTTTGGCGTCGCGTTTTAGCATTTGCCAGTGTCAAGTATTTATATATTTTCAAGTTTCAAAAGTTAAATAAGTAAGTGTCCTCGTAGCTAAAGTTATAGTCGAAGTCCAGTCTTGGTCAAGAACAGTCCATGTCAGTCAAGTCAAATTATGCTTTAGTAAAGTAGTGGTGATTTTACTATAAAGCTTCGATGGAGTTTTGGAAGCAACACGAAAAGTCATGTTTCACTACATTATATCATTTTCCCACACTCGCGCTTGTGAATAAAACACCACCATTTTTATGCATAAACACTCGACAAAATACTAGTTTTGGAAAAAAACAACGGGGCGACACGACTCTCTCCGCGTTCCCGCCAAAACTCCGAGTCATAGATTGATATGCAATTTTTACTCAATTACATTCATACCAGTTATTATGTCAAACGTTAACCATCTTTACACTTGTTGACGTAGGAAATGATACACAGTTCCATAGACGTAATTTACTGTTTATGAAGTCACGCGGTATAAGCACTGTATTGTACGGTACTGTTAATAACCGCACTTACACTTTCCAATGCAATGCAGTGTATGATTTTGATTAATTTTACACTTTGTAATCAGCTTCTTGTTATACTCATGTCGGATACTCCAACTATAGTTTCAGCCACATCCGATGGTTTTTTTTTTATGTAAAGGTAATGAGATGATCGAGGCGCTCTCCTGATGTTAAGAGATAACGCCTGTCCATGACCATTGCAGCAATACACAGAACTTTGAGTAACAAAACAACATCCAGGGCATCACTGCTTTGGTGCTCATTACTTTGAGACTTTCGATGGTTAGTCTCAACAGTTCAGTAGTTACTCTAACTGCAGTACTCTTCAAACCGGAACACAGTAATGTTTATACACTGCTTGGCGGCAGAATATCTGGTACTGCGGTGCTACCTAGATGACCTCCTGCTAAGGAGTTCTACCACCAAGTAAACAACAACAACAAACCATCAACAAACTTATGCTGCTTTACGTAGAAATTTAATTAGTTCCACATGAATTTCAATTTTAGATGACTTCCTCTACTTTGGCGGCCCAGTTTTGTAACTGATGTCGGTTTTGTAATCGATGCATAAGATTACAAAACGATATTTAAACATAATTATACAAATACATGTATACATTACATATAGTTATTTTGTGTATTTCTGTTCTGTGTATCGCTGCAATGGTCATGGACAGGCGTTATCTCTTACCATCAGGAGAGCGTCTCATTCGTCTCATTATTTTTCAAATAAAAAAAAAAGATCCGTCACCAAACGTATCCGTTAATCTTTATTTCACGGTAATATCTCCTAAGTTCAAAAACAATTTCAAATTCAAGTTCTGGCCGTGTAGGGTTAAGTACAAACTCGTGTTTATGCTTAGAAAGTCCTTCTAAAGAAAACGCCTTCATGTTTTTCTACTTTTAGAACAAGTAGAAAACTCGACCCTTTTAGGAGGCACACAAGAAAATAAAAATATCTTATATCTTTTTAAAGCAAGAAAATTCCGGTAGAGGTTTCATTTTGTAAACTCAAAAAATTGTGTAGTATGAAAAATATCAGCAATCTACTTTAGTTTCGAATTATTATTTGACTGGCCTGATAGCTCTTTTGGTAATTAATCTTCTTCAACAAATGCGGGGGTGGGTTCGATTCTCATCCAGGACAAAAACTTATTGCTTAAATGTTTATTTTGTCTGTGTGTTCTGTACCTTACTAATATTATAAACTTAAAAGTTTGTTTGTCTGGATGTTTGTTACTCAATCACGTAAAAATTGATGAATGGATTCGGATGTAATTTGGCATACAATAGTTCATCACCTGGATTTACATGTAAAATACTTTTATATCAGATTTTATGAATGTTATTTAAAAGCTCATTTATTAATTATTTAGTTCATTCGTTCTTTTTATATCAGAAAAATGTTAGCTTCTTGTGGAATTACTAACAAACGAACTACTGGACGTATCCACTTGAAATTTAGTATAGATACGTGTTTTTTTTTTCTTTGGTTTTGGCGTCGCGTTTTAGCATTTGCCAGTGTCAAGTAATTATATATTTTCAAGTTTCAAAAGTTAAATAAGTGCCATCGTTGCTAGTTTTAGTCAAAGTCGTCTTTGTCAAGTCCAGTTCGTGTCAGTTAATTCCAGTCATGCTTTAGTAAAGTAGTGGCAACTTTACTACAAAGCTTCGGTGGAGTTTTGGAAGCAACACGAAAACTCATGTTTCACCACATTATATCATTTTCCCACACTCGCGCTTGTAATTCGGCACTTTATGAATAAAACACCACCATTTTTATGCATAAACACTCGACAAAACACTAGTTTTGGAAAAAAATACAACGGAGCGACACGACTCTTCCCGCGTTCCCGCCAAAACTCCAGATACGTGTTATGGAACGTTCTTCAGAGATAAAAGGTATCCTTTATCTTAATGTAATTGTAAAATAGCGCAAATTTCAGGACTATTGCTTATTAAAATTTGTTACTCAGACATTCAATTAGGTAGGTCCAACTTTGAGAAAGAGGTCAGTCGTCGAATCCAACTCGGCTGGGCAGCGTTCGGAAAACTGCGCGACGTCTTCTCGTCCGAATTACCTCAGTGCCTCAAGTCGAAAGTCTTCGACCAGTGTGTGTTACCAGTGATGACTTATGGCGCTGAAACGTGGTCTCTGACTGTGTGCCTTCTTGGTAAGCTCAAGTAGCACAACGCGCTATGGAGAGGGCTATGCTCGGAGTTTCCCTACGAGATCGAATCAGGAATGAGGAGATCCGTAGACGAACCAAAGTTACCGACATAGCCCAACGGATTAGCAAGTTGAAGTGGCAGTGGGCAGGGCACATAGCACGCAGAACTGATGGCCGATGGGGCTGCAAAGTTCTGGAGTGGAGACCACGGACCGGCAAGCGCAGAGTAGGACGTCCACCCACAAGGTGGACAGACGACCTAGTAAAGACCGCACGAACGCGCTGGATGCGAGCCGCTTCCAACCGGTCTTTATGGAAGTCAATGGGGGAGGCCTATGTCCAGCAGTGGACGTCCTACGGCTGAAATGATGATGATGATGATGACTCAGACATATTTCACTAGCTGCGCCCCGCGGTGTTACCCGCTACATGTTTTCGGGATAAAAAGTAGCCTATGTGTTAATCCAGGGTCTCAGCTACATCCATACCAAATTTCATACATATCATATTTATAGACGTAGGATAGGATTTCTCTATGAACCTAATTCTATAATTAACGCGGATAAAATCGCGGGCGTAAGCCAGTCTATACTATTATAAAGAGGAAAGATTTGATTGTATGTTTGTATTGAAAAGGCTCCGAAACTACTGGACTAGATTTCAAAAAATCTTTCTTCGTTCAGAAGCTACACTATCCCTGGGCGACATAGGCTTCTTTTTATCCCAGTATTCCTATGGGAACGGGATTTTGTAGCGATGATAGCTCAGTTTGTAGCGATGATAGCTCAGTGGTTAGTGCGGTCGCTTCGCATGCCGAAGGGCGTGGGTTCAAACCCCAACAATGAGCTTGAGCTGCCGGTGAAGGAAAACATCGTGAGGAAACCATAGCATGGTGGTAGGGTACTTTCTAGTACTCGGCTGGCTAGCTACCACCCTCAAGTTGAAAATCTGCCGCCAAGCATCTAACGGTTTGTTCCGGCAGCCTCACTTGAGAGCCAGTTCCATTCCAGGCTAGGTGTGCTTTACCATCTTCGACCACACCGTCACTTAACATCAGGTGAGCTGTGGTCAAACACCTAGCCTGTCAGCTATAAAAAAAAAAAAAAAAAAAACTACGCGGGTGAAACCGCGAGGCATCCGCTAGTGTATTATAAGTATGTATTAACATAAAATTAGTTTCTAAATAATTTATCAGTTATCTGGTTCCCATAGTACATATTAGTTTAGGGCTAAATTTTGCTGTGTAAAAAGTCCTACGATATTTATTACTTTATATCCTGTTGCTTCTAACAAAATTATGTTTCATAAATTAACTTCCTTCGAACCTTTACTTTCTCTGTACAGCGTTAGCTACAGATATGCGTGTAGAAAGCTAGCCTAGCTGTTAAAGATAAAACTGGTCACTTATCGGTTGTTCTAAGATAATTACTGTGGCTCTCGGGAAATCAGTAATATTCAACCAAAAATGAATCTTAAATTAATACACGGAAATTACTATTTTGTATGGCTCTCTTGTTCGTAGTTTTTTAGTTTGAGATAAATGGTATCCATATTGCAAGCTACAAAAAAAAGTGTAAACTACTTGTTCGTTGCCGATTTAGTTGTACAAGGTTAAGCGAGACGCGTTGTTAAAAATTGAAAGGAGGTCATTGCACTGATCTTTACGAACAACTTTTACTATGAGCCTAGCCATGTACGTAGTCGATTAAAAAGAAACTTACCCATAGAAGTACGTACTTTACTTAATTCATATTGAAAGTTATGTACGGAATGTGGCTGTTTATCATTATTTCAGAAACGATGATAGCTCAGTGGTTAGTGCTATCCACAAACCATCATTGTGATTTCAAAAACCATCGTGAAGAAACCATAGGATGGTAATAAGGCAGTGCCTTACTACCATCCTATGGTATGGTATAATACTAGTAGTCGATTGATTAGCTCTACCCTCAAGTTGAAAATGTGCAAGCACCCAACTGTGTGTTCCAACAGCTTCAATTGAGAGCCAGTTCCATCCAGACTAGGTGTATATACCATTCGCGATCACACCGTCATATGAAAATTGTCGATGTTGTCGTTCCACGTAAAATTCGGATTTAATGTATATACCTACTAGCTGCGCCCCGAGGTATTACCCGCTACATGTTTTCGGGATAAAAAGCCTATGTGTTAATCCAGGGTCTCAGCTACCTCCATACCAAATTTCATCCAAATCCCTTCAGTAGTTTTTGCGTGAAATAGTAACAAACATACATCCATACCTACTCAAAAAATTGGTAGGATATATATCTATAAATAAACCCTTACGTAGGTTTCGTTTACCCAAAGATAAATAGGATAAAAATAGATAGGATGTTAGTTACAATTTTGTCCCTTATATTTCTCTTTTGTCATCGACCTACTGTATTTTTAGAAGAACATCTTAATAGAGTTCATTCTAACTCACAAATCGCTTTGCCCTCGAGCGCCATTCTAAAAAAGCCTTGCGAGCTTTTTCTATTCAGTATAAAAACTTTGCTCTGGTACTGTCTCTTTTGTAACCTTCAGTATTTTCACTTGCGAATAGAAATATCTGCTCTAATTTATCTTATAGTACCTACTAAGCAAATGTCAATAGACTTCTTATAATATCATCGTAACAGATTTATTAAAAACTGTTTTATAAAGGTGTGTATGCTTCGGGTGTACTAAGCCACAAAGGGGCCATTGTTTTCATTAAAAATAGGTTTTACTATATCCACAAACTGATATCGTAAAAAAATATGGAAAAGGTATAAGACACGGACGACGACAAGTTACGAAAAGTTGTTTTTTACGATTGTAGAAAACCATACCATACCATTGTGCCCATAGTTTAAGTTGATCATAATGTCGAGTATTATGTCATTGTATGTACAGTACAAGCTTGTAACTTTGTATAAAAAACAACAAACAAACAGGTATTTTTTACCACAGACTAGGCATTTGTTTGAACTCGAGAACGATGTGATCGAAGACGGTGCACGCTTGAATACAAACTACCTATTCAAGCTCTAAAATTATATACCAAATTTAATTTTTGTCCAAATTAAAAAAAAATGGACATGATTATTTTATAACCATGTACAATTTTTTTTAAATAACCATAACCAAATATATTTTTTATTTTAATTTGTAATTTAAAAAAATGACACTGTTAAATATGTTGAAATAATATAATAAAGCGATCGGCTCAAGAACAGTGTTAAGATAAATCCCACGGTAAGTTCTTAACTAAGATTTAAGAAAATCACTGTACGTAGTCATAATCCTCTTTATTATCTAATAGTAATGAGACCATCGTGACGCTTTCCTGATGGTTAGAGGTGACATCTGCCCATTACCGGGCTGTTGAGACTTACCAGGCAATGTAGGGCATTTATTAAACAAAATATAAAAAAAAAACCTTAAATTAATACTATGTATTTACAAAATTTATACAAAAGAACTTAATCTAAAAATACCATCGAATGTCTCAAAGTAATGAGCGCCAAAGCAGCGATGCCATGGACTTTGTTTTGCTACTCAAAGTTCTATATATCATAGACAGGCGTTATCTCTTACCATCGTTAGGATACCATTGTATCAGGAGAGCGTCTGGTTCGTCTCGTTACATTTACATTAAAAGAAACACTGGACACTTCATTAGATTTTATGACAGTCTGCGATCAAATTAAAACATTCGAGTCGGTGCTGGATTACAACTTGCAAGGAACCACACTAATCGTAAAACAGTTCATTACTTTGACAGTAAAATCACTTAACTCAGGACATCCTCTGTCATTAGCCAAAACAATGAGAGCATGGCAAAACGTCCGCTTATTATCAAACTTACCTACGACAAATGGTAAATACCATGGACAATAATGTAACGAAGCGTGAATATTCTCATGAATCCAATAACCTCTATGTCATGCTTTGTTGTGGTTTATATATGACAAGTAGGTATGCACATTTTGCAGCGCTAGATGACATAATCAAACTTATCTCTTTTTCTGTGGTGATGGTGTGTGATGTCTACCATATAAACGACATTATAGCATTAATAACCACGGCTTCAGACGTACGGATTTGTTTCGCGAAAATCGCTACGGATCGCTAACCAAAGAGAGGGAAGAAGAAAATACATGTTTTCCTCTCTTTTTGCCTATTCTTATCTATCTATCTATATCTATACTATTATAAAAAGGAAACATTTGATTGTTTGTTTGTATTGAATAGGCTCTGAAACTACAGGACAGATTTAAAAAAATCTTTCACCGTTGGGAAGCTACACTATCCCCGGATGTCATAGACTACTTTTTATCCCTATATTCCCACGGGAACGGAAACTACGTGGGTGTAACCGCGAGGCGTCCGCTAGTCACAAATAAAAAGCTGTAAAAATATTATCGACCTTTAAGAAGATGTTTGAAACATCTTGTTTTTTTTGCGTTATAATAATTTTGGTAGTAACATTTGGGCCCATTAATAGGTAGGATCTTCTAAAAACTTTGATGCCATTGTTTTTATACATTTTTTCCTGTTTCAAAGTCGTCGTCACATTATGAACGTCGTAAAAACCTGTTATTTTGTTAACCTGTGCATCCTACACATACCAAAACTTTATGCATGAAAAGAGTGCGTTATGCTATAAGTATTAATAAATGTGTGTACTGTTAGTGTTTCTAAATAAATAAATAAACTTTGTATGAATAGTAAGGCGAGGGGTAAAGGGGAGTCTGCGCAAGAGCTTCATGACCTTATCCCATCCTCCTCGTTCCACAGGACAAGCAGAAGAACGGCACACGATCATCTGTTCCTCCTGAACATTCTCAGTATTCGTACGCAGCAATTCGGCTCTACTTTCTTGATGAAAGAAGAAGCTAGCTGGTTTCCTATAAACTACAATTTGGACGTTTCTTCTTCGGCCGCACCGTCGCTTTCCATCAGGCGAGTTGGTGGTTAAATTAATAAAAAATAAATAAATATCGTAGGACATTACACAAAGCGCCATCTGGCCCCAAACTAAGCAGAGCTTGTGCGATGGAAGTCAGATAACTGATAGACTACATAAATCCTTTTTTTTTGTAAATACATTCTTATAATACATACAGAATACACAGACACAGAACAAACATTTGTTTATTTAAAAATGTTTGCCCTGAGTGGGAATCGAACCCACGCTCTACAGCTCTCAAGGCAGATGTATTACCAATGAGCCAACGGGGCTGTAAACGTAGATCTATTTAATAAATAAAAAAAACGTAATCTATACTGTTATAAAGAGGAAAGATTTCATTGTTTGTTTGTATTGAATAGGCTCCGAAACTACTGGAGCGATTTTAAAAATTCTTTCACCGTTGTAAGCCGCACTATCCCCGGGTGACATAGGCTACTTTTTATCCCTGTATTCCCACGGGAACGGGAACTATACGGGTGAAGATATACTCTTTATTGTGCACACCATAAACAGAAAAAAAGTACAGAGAACCTTTGAACACATTTAACTCATAAGTTAGATATTTCGACCAACACAAATGGCGTAATCTCACGGCCAAAGCTTTCGGACGTTTATCTAACTGGAATTCCTCGTTAACGCTGATGATGACACCCACCTAAACTAGTTCTTAAATATACATTTCGGAATACGTATCATATTTCTAGGTTATATTAGTACACCGATATGTCAAGAATGATATGTCAAGGTTAGCATAAAGTTGGAAAATGTGGCTAATTCTCTACCAAGGTCGCTATTATATTTAGATTAAACATTTATATATTCATAGAAATTGTTTTAATATTCATGTAATATTAAAGTTTTTTTTTTGACGTGATGTTTTTCGTTTCCGTAGAAAACAGGTCATGTGACTGGTCATTTTGTATGGAGACACAAAATTTGTCTTGATTGAAATAAATTGGTGCTGATTTTTTTTTATTACAGGCTTGGTAAACGTCCACAGCTCATCTGATGTTAAGTAATGGTGTGGTCGAAGATGGTAAACACAGCTAGCCTGGAATGGAACATTGCTTATTTTATTTAGGTAGCACTCTAAGTATTGCTATATCTCTAAGAAACACTTGTAAACTTGTACTTGTATAACGTTTATCATACAAAGCTTTACTTATAGTATATATATGTCTCGGTTATAAAAATAATTATGTGTTAAAATAGTCACATGTAATAAAAAATAGTATACGAGAATTTCCTCATCCATTGTAAGACTTGTGTTCTTACAGTATAAAGTCGATTTTACCTGCAAACATCTCTTTCACTATAATTTATTAATTTCGTAAGATATATATGTAGATTATGTAGGTATACTTTTTTTTGTTTGTCAATAAATATTTTCTTTTAAAATATTTGAACATTTAGTAACGATTCGTATTACAAGTATATTTAAAACTTAATTGACTTTTATAACAAAGAATCTCCTTTCGCAATTTGTTTGCACATCTTTTTTTAAGAATGTTTGGGCTACTTTTATATCCTCACTTTGTTTACATTTTTAATTATTATTTAAGTTTGCATGCTTTGCAATACAGCAATTAATTATTGCACTAATTATGTAAATAATCTCAGTAGGTAAGTGAATTGTTTCAGTATTATAAGATTAACAAATATTCTTCTTTTTTTATGGTCGACAAGCTAGGTGCTTGACCACAGCTCACCTGGTGCTAAGTGACGGTGTGGTCGTAATACGATAAATGTCAAAAACATGATATCATAACGTAAATTTAGATTCCCAAATCGCTTAGAAAATGGCACGTGCAAGAACAGGTGACAAAAATGAAACGACTTGAAAAGTTTTAAGCTTGTATTTCTATGTAAGCCTAAATAAACCCCCAATGTAAACCTCACAATGAACTAAAGTACAGTCCTTTGTACTAGAAACTCAAAGAGAATAAGCGGAATGTGAGTTACAAAATACTTTGGACCTTAGTTTAATATTCAAAAAGGCAAACGACAAAGTCTCAACAACACGTGAATAAGTTAGTAGACAAAATGCCTGTACGGGGAAATTCATTAAAAGCTAGGAAAATTTCAGTCGTAAAAGAATTTTGTAGGCAGCTTAGCGTTTTCTCTTAGACTATTTTGGTAGAAAAATAGGTATTTCAGTATAGGATTTTATAAAATACTAGCTGTACCACGTGGTTACTCGCTACATTTTTTTCAGGATAAAAAGTAGCCTATGTGTCAATCCAGGATGGCAGCTACCTCCGTACCAAATTTCATCAGAATTGGTCCAACCATTTGAGTGTGAAGAAGTAACAATCATACAAACACACTTACAGACACTTTTGTGAGGTTTCCACGTATATTGAAATGTGTACCTACAGTGCATACTTAAAAAGTAAAATTTAAAACCGTACGTCGAACTGGACTTAGGTTTTTTTTTTTTTTTAATGGTTGACAGGCCAGGTTTTTGACCACAGCTCACCTGATGTTAAGTGAAGGTGTGGTCGAAGATGGTAAAGCACACCTAGCCTGGAATGGAACTAGGTTATTGTTATCTTGTTTTTGATGTACAAGAAATTTGCTAACATTTGTCTTATTATAAATCTTGCATTTTTATTTGTAAAAAAATATATTTTGACTTTCGAAATCTCGATGCACAGATGAAATAGCAGCGTATCAACACCGTCATAACTATAAACAATATCTTCTTTGTTACAGGAAGAGAACATAGCGCTCCGTCTTATCAAGCAGCACGAAGAAGAACCGGAGAGCAGTCCTGCGTCGCCTGAAGAGACGGCCATCGGCAGCACAGGGAGAACATACTTCGATGAGGGCGGCTACGTGGCAAGCGGCTCGAAGGACCAGGATCCTTACGTGAGGAATCGATTCAACCAGGCTGCATCAGACAACCTGCCTAGTAACAGGGCAGTCCCTGATACGAGGAACGCTATGTAAGTCATAACCTTCATACACGCTTTTTATAAACTCAGTGTACTTAGCCAAAACAGGGCGACAACTTTTACTATGAGCACAACTGTGGATTATTTTGAGAGACGTAGCGAAGTTATTACTAGTCAATAAAGAACAAGGTTCGCTAACCTGTTCTTATTGAAAGTGGGGGCGGTGAGTACTGCACTTGGGGTGTACTGTGCATTTCTCTCTGCCAGTATCTACCCGAGCAGACCCAGCTCCTTGAAGTACCGGAGCGAGGCTCTGGGCCGCTGGCATAATAGTTCGCTAACCTGTTATATCAACCTGCCCGAAAATGTTTGTACAAAAAAAACGTATTGAACATGTGCATTGCAATTTCAAATAAGTTACCTGATGACATAAAAATTCTGAATGGAATTAAAATTGAAATTGTTTGACTGATTAGGTCCTTAACAAATGCTTCTACGGCGTTAGGGGCTCATGAATTCTTCTAATAAATAATTACTAATAATTTAATATTAAATTAATGTGTCGACTTTTAACATTCCCACGTCTGCTTGACTTGACGTTGTTGTAAGACCTATTATTGTATATAGGTACCTACATGTATTCTTGCGAACAAATTATTTGATTTGATTTGGAACTTTTAATTATTTGGAAAAATTTCTAAACGAATAATAAAGACAAATCTAGCAGGACAAGGAACTACTATTCGCAAATGAAGATTACGTACAATTAACATTTCCGTACTATACGGAAAATTAAACTACATCCACACATGCTTAGCTCATTCAAAGGTTAACTAGGTCTGGGAGAGGTCACGCATGGTCATAAGTGGGCAATGCTATGAGGAAGATATTAAAGACCATAAGCTCAGGGTTAAAATAGACAACAGTAAGCTAAATGACCAGCTCCAATTTTTCTAGCCTGATGGTAAGCGATAGCGGTCGAAGGTGAAGCAATCAGACTTAGGAGATACCTACTCACTTTGGCCTTGAAAAGATCCAGATTATTAACATACTAGCTGTTCCCCGCGACTTCGTCCGCAAAGAATTTAACAAACACCACTACCACCAGATGTCGTCACATCATATGTAGTATACTCATTGCTTTTGTGTATTGTGAAACTGGTGGTGCCCTAGGCTTAAACATTTTTGGTACGACCACAAGAACCTAACATTTATCACATATATCCTATGTGTTAATCTGGATAATAAACTATATGTGTGCTAAATTGTATCCAAATCCGTTCAGCCGTTTTTGCGTGATTAAACAGCTAACATCCAAATATACAAACATTTAAATTTACTGCGCACCACGGTATTACCCGCTAAAAAATCGGGATAAAAAGTAGTCTATGTGTTAATCCAGGTGTCAGCTACCTTCATACCACATTACATTAAAATTGGTCCCGCCGTTTGAGCGTGAAGAAGTTTTAAACACACAAACTTAAAACGGACAGCAAAAGGACAATATACAAACGGTTTAAACAATGATGTGCAATTTGATCCCTTGAAATGTTTCCCCTCCGACCCAATTCACTCTACACTGAATCAGTGCCCAGTAGATAGGGCAGGTGAAGCCTTTTCTTTGCTTATCAGCTCTCTTTCTAAGACACCTTCGGTCAAGAGACTGAAGAATTAAATAGGCCTCTTAAAAATTAATAAAGATCGTGATTTGCAAGTCATTGTATAAGGCGAATAAGTCGAGCAACAAAATTTATTGTAATCGAGTTATTATTACAAAGTATCTCACATGTACGAAAATAAGTTATTTCAATGAAATCACGTATTTCCCGCTTTCATTGAGTCTCTGACGGAAATAGTGTTGCCAGAATACGGAATTTTGCACAATGTAGAGTTAAATTTAGATGTATTGAATAAATGTAAAAAGTAAATCAGACATTTTTACCTTCGGAAAATATCTTAGAATGTTGTGTGAAAGGAAACTTAAATATTAAGAAAAAACACTATAGATATCTTATATCCTACAACAAAATAAAAACCTGTTCACCGTTATTCGAACAGTAGCACGAATTGACTGCTCAGTTTGATCAATTCTGCTTGGAGAACTGAAGAGTGTGGGTTCGATTCCCACTCAGGACTAACATGTTTTGTTTGACTAACATGTTTGAGTTAACTTTAACTTTAACTTTATTTCGTAGGACATATTATACATTACATTGTATTGATATAAACATATATACACATTTATCACATCTAAACATAATACAGAGAACATAAAAATTAAAATTGACTAAGTAATAAATCTAATAAATCTGCAACTGGAGGTAGTTTCTTAGGTAGTTTCTGAGTTATCTGGTTCCCATAGTACAAGCTTTGCTTAGTTGGAGCTAGATGACGCTGTGTGAAAATGTCCTCCAATATTTATTTATAGAAAAATAAATCATTATATATATTTATTTATAAATCATCTACAGAGAGATAAAGTACATAAACGCAACATTAATGTTTTTACAAAGAATTGGATAAGTAATCATCATATCAATATGATTTTTAATAACTAAAACATTTTTTTCAGGTGCCGATTAAAAAAATTCGAAGATGATCTACCAGTGACGAGCGTGATCATCACATTCCACAACGAAGCCAGGTCCACACTACTACGCACCATCGTCAGGTACTTTTTTTATTTATAATTAACAGGCTTGGGTTTGACCGCTTCTTCTGATATTAAGCGTAGATGTGGTCTACAGTGCAGTACGCTTGCCTAGAAGAGACAGATTATACTATCGGGAACAGCAACACAGGCAAAAAATTCCACTGTTAAACGGTTCGTTAGAAGTGGTATTAAACCATTTAGCTGTTGAATCTACTTTGTGGTAGATCTCCTTAGCAGGAGGTCGTCTAGGTAGGTACCACCGCAGTACCTGATATTCGGCCGCCAAGCAGTAGTGTGTAAACATTACTGTGTTCCGGTTTGAAGGATACTGCAGCTAGCGAAATTACAAGGCTGTTGAGACTAACCATCGAAAGTCTCAAAGTAATGAGTGCCAAAGCAGCGATGCCCTGGACTTTGTTTTGTTACTCAAAGTTCTGTGTACAGCTGTAATGGTCATGGGCAGGCGTTATCTCTTACCATCAGGAGAGCGTAACGTTCGTCTCATCACTTTTACATTTTAAAAAAACTTTTGAACACATGAGGACTGCAAACTGTAGCAGCCTAAAATTTTCAAATTCTAACGTGCAAATTGCACATTCTATTTCTATCCTCGCGATTTATTTACTCGTGTGTCTAGTGAGCGTTCATTACAGTTGTGATATTATAGACATTAATGTATTCTTCGGTAATTGTTTCAGTGTCTTGAACAGGAGTCCAGAGCACCTCATAAAAGAAATTATTCTCGTCGATGACTTCAGCGACAATCGTAAGTGTAATCTAATAGTTTTCAAACGGTTATATTTAGCTTGCCCTGTTTATTGTTCAAACTCTAACATAGAAATTTGCGTAAAATCTATGAAAATTTGGAATTTCCAGCGCCCTCATCGGATATAAGTGGAAAATATTTTTATACACGTTTTAATAGTTGCATTTTTCGCTCTTCGCTGACAGAATTTATGTAGTAAATTTATCGGGTGCTTTTTAATGAAATCACACTGAAGATTTTTTTATGGACGACATGCTTGGTGTTTGACCACAGCTCACCGGATATTAAGTGACGGTGTGGTCGAAGATGGTAAAGAACACCCTAGGCTGGAATGGATCTGACTCTCAAGTGAGGCTACCGGAACACACTCTTAGGTGCTTGGCGGTAGGTGGCTAGCCAGTCTTGTACAAGAAACTATAACACCATGCTATGGTTTTTTCACGATGTTTTTCCTTCACAGGCAGCTTAAGCCCATTTTAACCACCCACGCCTTTGAACCGTGCTAACTACTGAGCTACCATCGCTAGAAAATAAATATGTATATATACGTATGTAAATAAATAATAAATAAATATCGTAGGACTATACACACACATACACACACACTGTGTGTACCCTACGATACACACAGCGCCATCTAAGCAGAGCTTGTGCGATGGAAGTCAGATAAATAATTGATAGAATACATAAATACTTTTTTTTTGTAAATACATACTTATAATACATACGGAACACCCAGACACAGAACAAACATTTGTTTATTCACAAAATGTTTGCTCTGAGTGGGAATCGAACCCACGCCCTACAGCTCTCAAGGCAGAAATACTACCAATGAGCCAACGGGGCTGTCAAACGTTGTATATTTGAAAATTAACTCATAGCACTAACCTTTACATAACAATCAAATTAGAACTCAACAAAGAATTGATTAGGTAACAAATGAACTATTATGTTATACTATGTGAGCGTTGTTTTCTATTGTTAGTTATTGTATACAAAAAGCCCGTTTTCAAACAAACAGAACAGGTAAAATAATTTCACTCCATTTATTATTTTAGGATTATGAATTGTAAATGCAAAGTACTCAGTACTTTGCATTTACAATTAAGTTAAATTGTAAGAAACTCTAACAGTCTTGTTCCGGAAGCCTCACTTGGGAGTCAGTCCCATTACAGACTGTGTGTTTACCATCTTCGACCACGCCGTTACTTGGCATCAGATGAGCTGTGGCAAAAACACCTAGCCAGACAACCATACAAAAGAAAACAAAGAACTGTGACATTTTTTTTTGACAATTACTTTATGCAATTTAGTTTCATTTAATTTTCCGGATTCTATTTTGTTAATATATCATATAATTAAATACCATAATTTTAAGTTAATCCTGTAATATTGCATGTTCGTACTGAACGTAAGCTGTTGCTCTACTTAAATCTTAAGGCCTTAATGTACAACACAGCATAGCAATAAATTACACTTTGGCATTGACTTTAAAAGAAAAACGCAAAGATTCAATTCAAAACCAACCTTATTCAATTTGAGGCAGTACAAATACTCGACTCATACTTCAGACTGGTAACGAGTCTGGGTAAGTCACCAAAATAACAACATTGTATTAACATTGACCGTAGATTAATCAGACAACCTTGAACCAGACCGGCCGCTGCCGGATCTCGACATTGCAGAAATATTCATATGATCGTAACCATTAAACGAGAAAAATTGCCATTCGGTTGACGTCAGAAGAAATTCATATTCTCAATAATATTCTCAAACAGCCTCTCGACTGCCCTATTGGTTCATTAGTAGTATTGTTGCTTCAAGAGCTGAAGGGCGTGGGTTCGATTCTCACCCAGGACAAACATTGTGTGACATAAATAAATGTTTGTTCTGTGTCTGGGTGTTCTGTATTTATTATACGTATGTACTTACAAAAAAATATATATTTAAGTATTCTATTAGTAATCTGACTTTCATAGTACAAGCTTTGCTTAGTTTGGGGTCAGATGGTGCTGTGTATAATGTCCTGCTATATTTATACCCGTATCCGTACCTATACAGTACACTTCAAACCGGAACACAGTAATGTTTACACACTACTGCTTGGCGGCAGAATATCTTGTAATGCTAGTATTGGTGTGTTCCGGCAGCCTCACTTGAGACCCAGCTATTTTACCAGCTAGGTGTGTTTACCATCTTCGACCACACCATCACTTAACATCAGGTGAGCTGCGGTCAAAGAACTAGCATTTCAAACATTAAAAAAATATCGTCGCGTTTGACCATAACCTTATGCGGTCTTACTTTGAAGGAACCTGTTTACTCTGGATTCGAAGATACTGATATTGTATTTATGTGGTGACAAAGCGTTTAGTGCGTTCATGTGGAATGTCTACCATATAGTGTGACGCTTTGTCTGACTATCAGTTTAAAAGGGACAGGTGAAGTCATGTGGCACAATTCCAAGGCACAATCAACGAAATGTATCCGTGGAAAATCTGTAAACAGACTTACATCAATACTCAAGGCTCTGCAACCAAAACATGTCCAAATAATGTTAGATCAATGTGAGTTAACAACGAAATACTTCCTTACAGCGGATGATGGCGCATCGCTCCGTGCGATCAGAAAAGTGAAAGTCATCAGGAACTTCAAACGCGAGGGTCTGATGCGGAGCAGGGTGAAGGGAGCAGACGCTGCTTCAGCTCCCGTGCTAACCTTCCTGGACTCCCACGTAGAGTGCAATGTTCACTGGCTGGAACCTCTATTGCAGAGAATTAAAGAGGTAAGAACTTGTAGTACTTGAAGATATCACAGCGGCAAAAAATCACGGGAAAAGTTTGAAAGTTGGATATTTTGCGGGGTGCGGCTAGTATATTACATTGTAAATACATTGATAGATTGTCTATGGAAATCAACAAGTTACAATGACAAACGTTGAGGCTGGATAGGATATTAATAGGATATATTCATCATCATCCACAGCCTTCTTTATCCCACTGCTGGGTATAGACCTCTCTCTTTTCATGCCATCTGCCTCGGTCCTGCGCCAATCTGGTCCAGGTTCGACCCGCGGCGGTGACAATATCGTCGACCCATCTTGCGGCTGGACGACCGACGCTCCGCTTCCCTTGCCTAGGCCACCACTCCACCAATTAATCCACCTGCCATCACTTCGCCTAGCAACGTGTCCTGCCCAGCTCCACTTGAGGTTCATTATTGTGATACCGACGTCTCGAACTTTCGTTCGTGGCCGGATATCGGTATAACGAACTCGGTCTTGGAGTTTAATGCCGAGCATGGATATTTTAGTATGGTTGATTTAGGTATCGATAAAAACGATAAAACTTATCGGGTCATGGTGCATTTCAATAAAACTAAATATGCTCATCACCAGTGTAGGTGGTTACACAAACCAATTTCCCCATTAGATGTTATCTAAGCCATAATATTATGGACTCGCGTAGGCGACAAACAATCTAAATATCTTAGAATACAGATTGCGGTCTCCTTGTGACGACATTCTACTTTTACTATTACAATGAATGTAACTTTTTCCATTAGTAATTCTATCATTATTGGAGATAAGTTTACCTAAGCACCTATCGGGACCAAAGTTTTTTTTTAATGTAAAAAGTAATGAACGAGACGCTCTCCAGATGGTAAGAGATAACGCCTGTCCATGACCATTGCAGCGATACACAGAACTTTGAGTAACAAAACGAAGTCCAGGCATCGCTGCTTTGGCGCTCATTACTTTAGAGACTTTCGATGGTTAGTCTCAACAGCCCAGTAATTTCGCTTTCGTACACTTCAAACCGGAACACAGTAATGTCTACACACTACTGCTTAGCGGCAGAATAACTGGTACTGCGGCGGTACCTACCTAGACTATCCCCTGCTAAGGAAATCTACCACCAAGTAAAAAATAATAAAAAATCTACCACAAAGTTTTCATACAATACGCGTTTATCTCATGAACTGTTCACAAGTTCAAAAGCTACAAACCTTGCGATGGTAAGATTTTGTTGTTAACATTTTTATTCCTTTCTTTACAACATGAATGAAATATAAAATAAGTAGGTATTATCGTGATCCACGCGCGGTTCCGTGAAAGTGTGTAGAGATCATAGAGAGGGATCACAATTAGATTACAGTAACCGACGTGCTCTTTACATATTTTTGTTTTACTTATATGAGATTAAAATAATACAAATCCTTCATCAATTTAACCTATTTTGCAATGTATTATTTTTTTACAAAGTTTGTGCAATAAAAGTTATTAGTTTTTTAATTTATGTTGACATGGAAAAATATAAACGCTGCATCTTTAAATAGGCATGTAAGGCAGGGAAACGTTCCATAAACTGACCCTGAATCGGTCACAGTTGATAGCCAATAATCATCTTTTAATTTCTTTTCAGTGCTTGACATTTACGATACACTTAACCTTAAACTTTTTAAACAACTTCCAAGCTAACCAAGTCAAGTAAGGAAGTTCTCAAGTTAAAGCACGCGAATAAGTTATCCGTGCGACATTCTGAGTGTTCATTTTAACGATATGGTAATGTCAAGGCCCTTGGAAGCGACGTGACGGAATTCTTAAATCAGTTTGTGGGACGACGGAAATACTGTTTTGGATATATAAATCTTACAGTTAACTAAAATAGACACCAATTGATACATCGTCACTTAAATCGGCCCTATAGTCAACTTTTAGACGCATAGTCAACTGTAGAACGCATAGTCAACTGTTAGACGCATTGTCAACAGTTGACACGCAACCTATAGGTACGCATATTTGTTAATACTACAAACCACATACACATATACACTATTCACTTCTTTTATAATATTACAATTTAAAAAATGATGCCTTAGTTTTTATGATTGCCGTAATTGTTCGTTGGTAGTTAGTTAATATTTATGACCATTTGAAAGTAAGATTACATCGTCAGGCAAGTTTATTACATTCAATAAATAGTTATTTTACTGGAAGCTAAAGAAACAAATAATAGTAATGAATAAAAATATATTTATAATAAAAAAATAGTACCTAAATAAAACAATTGAGTAAATAATAATTATGTCAAATCTATTCTTTTACGTTACGATAGACATAAAATGTGGAAACAATGGCTTAGAGATAATTTTAGAAACTTATTTCAATGCTTGCATAGGTTATTCAACATAAAGCTATAAAGCGAAATATTTATAACACTAATAACATTCTTCATTATTATGTAAATATTTTGTATACACAATTTACTCGCGTAAACAAGTTAAGAAAAGCTACGAAAAGTAGTAGTTTTAAACAGTTCACATAACAATAAGAAATATAGCATCATCCATCAATATAGATTTCCCGTCTGTTCATTTATTGTTTTTTACATTCTTGGTTGCCTCAAAAAGATCGCTCTTAGCAATAAGGCCGCCACTAGTGACACAAGCTCATAAGATTATTTTGGTTTTTGTACTTTTTCTATTTTTAGTGTGCACAGTAAAAGTTTCTATCTATCTCATTGCTTATGGGTGGTCGCTCGTATACGTACGGTTCAATTGAAAATCATTTCAATTGGACTATTGTAGAACTCTGTTAGCTAGAGATTGACAGGAACCAATTGGATTTGACAGTCGATGATTTAACTTTCGACTTTTCAATTAAGTTGTTAGTTGTAGTTGGTAATTAAAGTTTAGGAGTTTTGCGTATTATTTAGCATTTAGATTTTGTGTACATCGTATTTAAAACAAGTACCTAGTGGCCGGTTGGTTAGATAATCATTTTAAATCTAGATTTTTATCCGTTTTATATGTTACGCAACATCAGTTATAAAACAATATATTATACAATTATTTATCCATTTTCATGTATAATTATAATAATATGTATATTTATTTTGTATATGCTTCATATGATTATGATGATACAAGTTGTTGAATTCGCGTATTTTTTAATTTTGTTTATGTTTTTGAATTATACAACATACGTAACATGACGTATATATCTATTTACCTATTTATCACACACAGTTTTGGGCATATTTTTTTTTTTTATGGTTGACAGGCTAGTTGTTTGACCACAGCTCACCTGATGTTAAGTGAAGGTGTGGTCGAAGATGGTAAAGCACACCTAGCCTGGAATGGAACTGGCTCTCAAGTGAGGCTGCCGGAACACACCGTTAGATGCTTGGCGGCAGATTTTCAACTTGAGGGTGGTAGCTAGTCAGCTGAGTACTAGAAAGTACCCTACCACCATGCTATGGTTTCCTCACGATGTTTTCCTTCACCGGCAGCTGAAGCTCATTGTTGGGGTTTGAACCCACGCCCTTCGGCATGCGAACCTACTGCGCTAACCACTGAGCTATCATCGCAATTTAAATCTGTATGTAAGGTCGAACCTAGACCAGATTTGCGCAGGACTGTGGCCGATAGCACAGCAAGAGGTAGATAGATAGAAACTCATTGAGCACACCAAAAAATCGAAAATAAGTACAAAGAACAAAATAATCTTATGAGCTAGCGCCACAACACGGCCTTATCGCTAAGAGCAATCTCTTCCAAGCAACCGAGAAAACATGAACTAGAGAGAGAGATATATAGTGGGATAAAGAAAAAAGTTATGATAATAATTGAATATAATATAATGAAGCTGTCCACCAACCTGGCAAAGAGCAATTTGGCCCACTTCACACGTCATAGACAACATTATGTAATTTCTGACATGACAGGTTTACTCATAATGTTTTCTTTCACCATTTGAAGCCAACGCACTTAAGTTAAAAAAGATAGAAGTGAAATTTGAACCCATACTGGGTTCTAGTACGGCTCCAGATTGGCAGTGAGTCGCCTCCCAACTAAACTGCTATAGCTGTGTATTTCTAGCGAACTTCTAAGTTATGGCGACTTTTTTTATTCTAAATAGGTTCGCGTTTGACGCTTTGTACGTACATGGGGAATATACCCCTTGTACGAATGACGTTTTGGTCGCGTTTGTCTGGCCGTCCGGTAGTAGAAAGGTGCAAGGGAACCAAATTGTGCAGTTCAAGTGCTCTCCAACAAATCCGACAAGCAACTCTACGACGATGCTCAAGGCTTTGCAGCCGAGACTTCAGTAAAGTGTCATTGCCAATTAGTCTTCTGGCGCGTCTCTCGATCTACTCCAATATCTGGAGTTGGTATATAACAGGACCCGTCCTTTAGGTCCGAACAATATTCCATACAAGATCTTACTTGTGATTTGCACAAGCTTAGAACTGTACCGGTTTTACAAGTCCTACCTTAAGAAACGATAGTAGAAACTCTATGGCGCTTACTAGGTCGATTATTTTGTTTATAGTCAAGCTTAGATACAATATTTCCTCACGTTGCCCATGGATTGCGTGTGGAATCGCTACCGTCTGTCTCACGAGAACGGGAAAATTGGTCTGTGATTGGATTACGTAAGTCTCGCAAGCTCATAAGTCATAATAACTTATATTGCCTTAGAGCAAACTGCCACTTTATTAGATTACGACTGAGGGGAAATAATAGTAGATAAACGTACTAAATATAAAGCAAAAATGTATTAATGTTTAGTTCTTAAGCCTTCAGTATAGGTATTGGGAACTTGCCTTGGGAGGGTATTTATGATAGTTGAAAGTAGTGAACTAATTCTAAAGATACAGTAGGAACTGCGGGTCAAAATCTCTGCAATCTAGAAGCGCCAATCCGAATCTTTTCTGTCCGAGTACTGTATTGCGCTAATCTATTTTTACACACTTTTATTTAACTTACAATGTTTGTTACTAAGAACCACTTTCTGTTACCCTACGGAGTTGAAATTTGACATGTTGATTTAGTTGCGGCAGTAATACATTTTTTTGGTAAGCATAACCTGACCCAGAATTGGCTCCAAAAGAAGCTCCTCAACGATCAACAGCATTGACACTAAATGTTGTGTACCTACATATTTTATTTTACCATTTTAAATTGCAACATTAGGTACATTGCTGCTTGAAAAAAATCTAGTAATTTATTATCTACTATCTACATTATTATTAGTTTAACACACTTACTATATATGCATTATTTTTAACGTTTTAGTGTTACAACATCTGCCGTCTGTTCTTAATTTGTATCGCTCTTAGCAATAAGGTCGCCCCTTGTAGCATTAGTTTATAAGATTATTTTGTTTTCTATACTTTTTTTTCTACTTTTGGTGCGCCCTATAGAAAAGTTTCCACCTGTCTATCTTCTCTCTGTCTATCTGTATATTCGAGAAAAAAGTTTGGTTCGGTAAAGACAGTTGAGTAGGCAGTTCATTTACATAAGCATTTCTTTTGCTTCCGAATTGTGGTCCGGTCCAGATAAAGCGGGCTGGCGCCTTCATTAATCTCTTCATTATACCGGAACGAGACAGGTTGCTTACCGCACTTAAATATAATACAAATACTTACTCGTCTAGCCCGAGGGCGTTGCAAAACCCATTCAGTTCGAAAGCAAGTTACCTCACGCTACGCGGCTACAGATATCCACACTGTTGCATTTTGTGTAACGACACAAGTTACAAACTTAAAGATATTTTTGAAACTAGATTTATTTCTTTGTTTCATCTTTACTTGTCTTTAAATTTGTTTCCATAGTAGAAGACAATTTAGAAAACTGATGATAAAAAATTCGCGAGGTACAGTTTGGTATTGCAACTAACTTTAAAAACAAAAAACACTCGGTAGCTAAAGTATCAAAGAATACGTTGAATGAGGACTTAATACATGGAAATATAAAGGACTTCTTGACAGCCCTGTTGGTTCATTGGTAGTATGTCTGCTTCGAGAGCTGAAGGGCGTGGGTTTGATTCCCACTCAGGACTAACTTTTGTGTGACTAACATCGATGTTTGTTCTGTATCTGGGTGTACTGTATGTATTATAAGTAGGTATGTGTTTACAAAAAAAAAAGTATTTCAGTATTCTATCAGTTATCTGTCTTCCATCACACAAGCTCTGCTTAGTTTGGGGTCAGATGGCGCTGTGTGTAATGTCCTATGATATTTATTTATTATTTTATTTATTTATTCTTAAGTATTTAAAAATTGACTCAAAGTTGCGTACCTGCCCACGACACAGCGACACACCGGTCTTTTCTGTTGTTTTTCCCCCCTTTCTAATACATTCGGTAAAGCCTTTACCATAAAATGAAGCCTGCAGGTTAGTGTAGCAACATGACACTATATTTAAAAAAAAACTTAACTATTGTTACTTTGTATCTACAGCTTGCTTTTGCGGCTTGATTTATTGAAACTATAGTGGTTTTTATAAGGTCCAATTTCCAATTACCATACTTTTCATTTTTGTTTTGTTTTGCACCGTCTTATGTTTTAGTCCCGTTGAAATTCTTCTGTGTCCCTTATTACATCTTTCTGTCTTATCTACATATTTTACTTTTGTCGTTGCTGCTTCTGCGTGCTGTAATTTTTGCTTTTTTTCAAAATATTTGTAGAATCCTTTGTGTTTTTGCTATATTTACAGTTGTGTTATATTTACAGTACCTTCTATCCTTGACAAATTCTCATGTCATTATTTCCCGTCTCTTTTATTCTTAGTTCGCTCTCTTCTTAACTTGGCGTATTTTGACGGAGTCCATCATTTCAAAGCATTTTTCATTTTCATTTTCACACGTCATTGTTATCTTCTTCCAATATTGGTATCGCTACTGCTTGTAACTTAAGCATCTAGTTACTCAAGCACAGTGAACGGAAGATACTAAATGTGTTACGAAACGCAGATGACCGACGATCCCTTCACCCTGCGTTATATTTGATTTATTGCAGTTGAGCTACAAATGTTAATCCAACACCTATACCGCATTCCTTGTGCCAGCCCGATATGCCACAGAGTTATATGGCGCTGTGTGTAATGTCCTACTATATTTATTTTATTTATTCTTACCTACCTCTAGTGTCTTGCCTATGCATGATAATAGAACTTAAATCATATAACCAGTGCAAAACAAAGATGTTAACACTGAACTTGTGTACAAAATCGCGTATAATGTACTTTGGAGAACATTTGCCACAGCGCCATTCATCAAAAGCAAAACTTGTACTATGGAAACGAAGTAACTATTAGAAAATAATTATGTTCATCAGAGATTTTCCTGGGTGAGAATAAAGTCCACGCCGGAAGAGCAGCGCTGGTCATACCGCTTAGTATGACCAGTATTATGCTGAGGGGGGTCCTTATTCTGTAACTGTTTGTTTGTTTTGTTTTAGTGTTTGTACAAAATTACTATTTGTACTATTTGTTACAAAATAAAAAATCTTTTTCTATCTTTTATAAATCCCACAAATTCTACCAAAAGAGTTGTCACTGCCCTCAATTAGTTTTATGTATTTTGGAAGGTCCATATGCCCATATGATATATAATTTGTATAAGTACCATTTCTCATATCTTTAAATTAGTTGAAATAAACAAATTCTTTTCCAGCTATCTAGCTAGTAACTCCATCGACTGGTTTATTACTAAAACTCATTAATCTCAAGCATCTTTCTTAATTTTCAAACATTTTTTAAGATGAAATTACTCTTTAATCAAACCTAAAAGTTAGTTTGCATATTGATTCAATCATCTGCTTGGTAACAAATATTGAGTTATAAGCATCTACTAATGAGTAGTATACGATTTCACGTACTATACTTACGTAATATTATTTTAATTATTTCATCTTCGAAAGAAGGTCAACACAATATCATTGAGCTATAATACATACTATGTAACCATAATCACAAATTTAGGCAAAAACACTTTTAATAATGCAAATAAATACCGACTGAATAAATTATTATGTCCATTTGAGTTAGGAAATGTAAAACTAAGTTATACTTTTAAATTAAACAAAACAATGTACCGTGGTGCTAACTTTCCTCATCAGAAATTTCAAACTGCTAACGGCGAATCTTCCAGAACTCACTTTACATGACCCGCGATTACTCCACTGACCGGTTCTGTCCGAAGTCATAGCATGTAACTATTATTTAATCTGCGCCGATGTTGTCACCTTACTCAACCTTGACACGCGCTGGCAATGAAAGCGAAGATCAGTCTGACAATGAAAGTGAAGAGTTATGACATGACAATGAAGTGGATATAGTGACGCTAGAAGACTCCATTATGTCATTGTTTAGACCCATGAATGATTTTTGTGGAGGTGTGTCTGACTAATATTTTCTATACATGCTTTGTTTTGCGTTAAAGTATTTCTATTCAAGAAGTTTTATAATCAATAAACAGTTAATAATACAAACTATGGAATTGTATGTATGCATATTTGAACTGGTGCTTTTTTGCTACGACAAAATTACACTAGAAAATAAAATGTTATTGAAATGCGAAAATACAATTGAAAGGTAATTGAATTAATTCGAATTAAATTACTGTGCATAACGATATTTCTTTTTTTTTTTAAGCTAGTTAATTATTTATTTCAAATATGCATAATATACAAAAAAAATACGCCGAGGGGCGTAGGTTCAAACCCCAACAATGAACTTGAGCTGCCAAAAAAGAGAAAACAATCGCGAGGTGGTTTTCAGGCTAAGTGTGTTTACTACCTTCGACCACACCGTCACTTAACATCAAATGAGCTGTAGACAAACACATAGTCTGAACCATAAAAAAGTTAGTATTTAAATTTCCGAACAGCTAAATTTTTTTATGTAAAAAATTATCTAAACATTTATAGAACACTAGCGAACGCCTCGCGGTTTCACCCGCGTAGTTCCCGTTCCCGTGAGAATACAGGGATAAAAAGTAGCCGATGTCACCCGGGGATAGTGTAGCTTTCCAACGATGTAAGAATTTTTGAAATCGGTCCAGTAGTTTGCTGGTCCTATTCCATATAAACAAACAAATCATTCCTGTTTATAATAGTATAGATAGATGAGTTATGTTTCATTTCAAAGATAACAATTACTTTCAGTTTTTTACTATGCCCCCAAGTATTGACAGCCCCGTTGGCTCATTGGTAGTATATCTGCCTTAAGAGCTGTAGGGTGTGGGTTCGATTCCCGCTCAGGGCAAACATTTTGTGAATAAACAAATGTTTGCTCTGTGTCTGGGTGTTCTGTATGTATTATAAGTATGTATTTACGAAAAAAAAAGTATTAATGTATTCTATCAGTTATCTGACTTCCATCACACAAGCTCTGCTTAGTTTGGGGCCAGATGACGCTGTGTGTATAGTCAAAAAAAAAGTATTGTGTTGTAAAATATGGAGAGTCAACCTATGCTAGCAAAACATTTTCATATGAGTGAATATAACAAATAACTAAAATACTGATACTTTTGTAATAAAATACCAAGGCTATACTTACTATGTTCTAAACGGCATTTAGTTTTGCATATTTCACTGGTTTGATAACTTACTTGTTTTTCAATCTGGATGATCAACTTCAAGGAATCCTACTTCCTACTAATCCTACTAATATTATAAACTAGCTGCGTCCCACGGTGATACCCGCTACATGTTTTCCGGATAACAAGTAGCCTATGTGTTAATCTAGGATGTCAGCTACCTCCATACCAAATTTCATCTAAACCCGTTCAGTAGTTTTTGCGTGAAAGTGTAACAAACATCCATCCATCTATCCAAACTTTCACATTAAAATATTAGTGGGATGGGATGCGAAAGTTTGTGAGTGTGTTTGTTACTCTTTCACGCAAAAACTACTGAATGGATTTTGATGAAATTTGGTATGGAGGTAGCTGACACCTTGGATAGGCCGAATAAAATCTGGAAAACATGTAGCGGGTAACAACGCAGGGCGCAGGGTCATTAATATTTCTTGAAATCAGTTTATGAAATTAATGTATTTAGAGATCTTTAAAACTAAAGTGAACACTTAACCCAATCGATTTAGTTTATAACTCCGTATACAAATGTCGGTCATGGCCCCAAAATTCAATACACTACGTGTTGCAAAGTAATGTGCACGTTAAATTGTTCATGAAATTAGCTAGTCTATACTATTATAAAGAGGAAAGATTTGATTGTTTGTTTGTTTGTATTGAATAGGCTCCGATACTACTGGACCGATCTTAATGATTCTTTAATTATTCGAATGCTACATTATCCGTGATGGACATAGGCTATATTTTATTTAAAAAAAAATAGGGATCCGTATGGAAAACTCAAATGTAACCCAAACTGTGAAAAAAATTTAAAAAATCTTTACTTAGCATGCGCAGCGAAAACTATTGACAATAGAATACAGTGACGTTTTATAGGTGGGGTTTTATGGGCTGGACATATTTGTCGCAGAACCAACAACCGCTGGGGTAGACGTGTTCTAGAGTGGAAACCGCGAATTGGCAAACGTGGCGTAGGACGCCCTGAGACTCGATGGAGTGACGATATACGTAGGACAGCTGGCGGTGGATGGAAGCGAAAAGCCGAAGATCGGGCTGAGTGGCGTGGCGTGGCTTGGGAGAGGCCTATGTCCAGCAGTGGACTACAAAAGGCTGATGATGATGATGATGATGACGTTTTATAGAGCAAATTGACAGCTACAAATAAGTCCTAAAATCCCTGTCTAACTATTACAGTTGTCATCTACATCTTATAATGAGGAAAGATTTAATTTTTTGTTTGTATTGAATAGGCTTGAAACTACTGGATCGATAAATGTATATTGTTAATCGAGTGTTGTCCTGTGCGAAGCCGGGGCAAGCTGCTAGTTTATAATATAGTTCGTTACAACAAAAAGATAATTTTCCTGTTTATGAATAGCCACAATGACTGGCAGATATTTGAAACAAACAATGGGTTGCGAAGCGTTGGGCACCGAAATAAGAGCAAATTAGAAAATCGTATCAATTTTTGAACAGCAGTGTTATTTTTTAGGGTTCCGTACCCAAAAGGTAAAAACGGGGCCCTATTACTGAGACTTCGCTGTCCGTTCGTCCGTCCGTCCGTCCGTCTGTCACCAGGCTGTATCTCAAGAACGGTGATAGCTAGACAGTTGAAATTTTCACAGATGATGTATTTCTATTGCCGCTATAACAACAAATACTAAAAATAAAATAAAATAAATACTTAATACAACAAACTTTTTTTTTTGCCGTTTTTATAGATAATACGGTACGGAACCCTTGGTGCGCGAGTCCGACTCGCATTTGGCCGGTGTTTTTTTTTGTATTTATAGTTAACAGACTAGGTGTTTGAGTACGACTCACGTGATGTTCAGTGACAATGTGGTTAAAGATGGTTAAAACACCCAGCTGATAGAAATACAAATAAATAAATATCATAGGACATTTCACCAAAATTACAAGTCAATTTCCGTAATATCATATCAAATATAAATCATTAAATATGCCAAAAACACTGATTATTTACATGTCAATATTAAGTATGTCAAAATAAAAAAATATTTAATATATAAATAATAATTGTATGTCATTAAATTGTATCTTTTAGGATAAAATATTCTAATTTATTTAATAGCAAATCTGCTATTACTATTACATACTTAGTGGCAGATTCTCAATGATTTTTACGTGATTAGGTATAGATTAAGAATTTCAAAAAGATTTATTATTATTCGCAAAAAAAAATTGTGCATGACAGTTTCTGAAAAAAAGTTGTCTTTTCATACAAGAGATGTGGATGTTTTAAAAGTTGTTCTGTCTCTAAAATTCCAGGACCCAACTCGTGTGGTGTGCCCAGTCATCGATGTCATCAGCATGGATACTTTCCAGTATATCGGGGCTTCGGCAGACCTTCGCGGAGGCTTCGACTGGAACCTAGTGTTCAAAGTAAGTAACATTACTTGTGAAAACACTAAGTGAATACTTGGACTGCAGGGGTCACCAAAAATTATAAAAGATTTTAGTAAATTTTAATATCGGTGCGGTATCGATTTTAATAAAAGATAGATAGATAAAATTTACTTTTAAGTGAGCGCCGTCGGTTCGCATGCCGAAGGTAGGTGCATGGTGGTAGGATACTTTCTAGTACTCGGCTGGCTATCTACTTCAAGTCTGGTCAAATGCCTGTCAACCATAAAAAAGAAGGAAAAAGAGATAAATTAGACATAGACATATTATTATAAAATTAAACATAATTACGTTTGGTGTGTAAGTAAGTAACTAAGTCTTACTGAGAAAACACACACGTGTTTTCTCAGTTTTGTGAGAGATGTAAATCTTAAACTAGTGCTCTAATAAGAGATGCTTCATATTTTATCGAGTAATTTTTTACCTTTAGGTTATTTCTTGATTGACTTATAAGGCTTAAAAAATCTTATTTCAACCCAACTTTTACAACAACCATTATGAAATATATTTTTTTACTTGTAATTATAATTTTTCAACTTATGATTTTATTTGAAAATGGGACGTTTTTGTTTAACTTTCCCGCGCTTGAGTTTATATTCTTCGTCAAATTTATATTAATTATATACGCGACGTTTCAAAATCCAAAATACTATATGATTTCTTAGTAAATATAACGTTACGTTGGTCTAATACCATGGTCGGACCTTCTAATCTAATCAGTTTGTAGAGGAAACATATCTACCGTTCAAGGTGAACAAGTAGTGATTCGTGTTTGATTTTAATAGTGTCTAAAACCCATACAGCCATATGTACTGCTGTTGAGCAGCAAATTTGGGGCACGACAGTACAAAACAATGTGCCAAAAAAATTGCGGATTATGATAATTTATATCTAGTATTTGATTTCGATATTTTTTTTTTTATTTCAACTTTGACATAAGCTATAATTATATTGTTAATCGAGTTTAGTTCTCCCGTGCGAAGCCGGGACGGCCCGCAAGTAGATAATATACATAATAATTATGTGTATTATGTATTATGTAGCTGCAATACTAAACTGTATCCCCCGATTTAAGTTTATCAGTTTTCGGAATTGCCTCCCACTGTGGAGGTAAACTTAAAGACGTATTCAAATCAAAATAATTCGATTGCCCGTAAAATTACTTTTCGAGTCAACTTTGTTATTGTTCTGATTTGTTCATAATCATGTTTCAGTGGGAGTATCTATCGCACGCGGAGCGAAGCGCCCGCCTGAGTGACCCCACTCAAGTAATTCGCACCCCCATGATAGCTGGAGGGCTGTTCAGTATGGACCGAAACTACTTCAACAAGCTCGGGAAATATGATATGAAGATGGATGTCTGGGGTGGAGAAAATTTAGAGATTTCTTTCAGGTAAAATTACTTAATTACGCTATCAAGGAATAAAAACGTGTCCTATCCTTAAGGTTCTATGCTCCGCCCAGTAGAGCGTCGAAACCGCAACCATCAAAACCCCCAGCACCCAGCCTCGACAAGGAGGTTCGCCTCGAGGTCGACTCCGTACCTCCCGAAATACGGAGAAGGAATTGATTGCATTCTATATTCATTGTAAACTATCATAATTATATCATTTGCGCATTTACCGCTTATTTCTGTACTAGAGCATCAGTAGTAGGTATACGACATGAAAAACACATCAGTAGGTAGTTCTGAAACATACCATGATTGGTGGCGCCATCTTGTAGTAATAATAGTTACTATTTAACTGTTGTTCGACAGTTAGTGCTGTTGTGTATAGATGGCAGCAGCCTAACTTATTAAATACCACATTCATTAGTAAATTCAGTAATCTGCTTCGATCAATACTGAAAGAAAGTTCATTATTATGGTTGTACTAATCAACTTGTTAAAGTGAATTTAGCAAACAATTATGAATTCACACTTAATTAGTATACGATTAAATGATTTAAAATACAATACGGTTAACATTAATCCACAACAAAACAGTCACAAACACAACAATTGAAATAAAACGTTGTATGATATTAAACGTCGGACGCCAGCTCGTTGGGTCGACGACATCGTGAGGGTCGTGGATCTTACCTAGGCCAGGTTAGCACAGGACCGGGATAAGTGGTGTCCAAGAAAAGAAGCTATGCTCAGTAGTGGGCGACAATTGCCTGAAAATGATGAAGATGTTTATGTAATTCAATGTCTTCGTTCTTCTATCCCCAGAGTATGGCAATGCGGTGGTTCTCTCGAAATAGTTCCATGCTCTCGCGTGGGCCACGTGTTCCGGAAGCGCCACCCTTACACCTTCCCCGGGGGGTCTGGAGCGGTGTTCGCAAGAAACACCAGGAGAGCTGCAGAGGTTTGGATGGATGACTACAAGGAACTCTACTATAGATCCCAGCCGTTAGCCAAGCAGGTTGACTTTGGAGAGTAAGTAATGCGACAAATTTTTTCCAAAACTAGGTATGGGAGAGTCATTTGATTTATTTGCACCAAATAGGTTTGCGATTGACAATATTTTGTCTGAGAAATTAAATGATCTAGAATGGATCACGCTTACATGGCACCTGTTTACTCTGGATTTAATTACCTACTTAATTATTATCTTTACTTTTAATTATCTAATTTTTGGATCAGACAGTCTGATCAGATCAGTCAGTCAGCCTGATCAGTCAGTTCTTCCACCATCTTCTTCGGTGTAGCGTGGTGAGATTTGGCTTCGGAGCTTTCTCCATTTTGCTAATGCGAATGGCGGTTCCTCTACAGGTGCATCTCAATAGCATTCAGATGACCAGTTTGTTAAATGTTTTGCTTTGGAATATTTTTCGAAAGTTTGACTCACGCACAGATTTGACATAGAAGCCTCATGCACGTCTTTAGTGTTCAAATAAAAAATGTAGAGTTAAATCGGTTAGTGCATACATGGGAATAATCCACTATAATGATCTCAAGAAGGCGTTATGGTCGCTTTCATCTGACCGTCTGGACATAAAAAGAGTCAAGTGGAATGTAGCTGTAATATTTTAATTTCATATTTATTATTGTTTCTACAGTATATCAGAGCGCACTACCCTGCGAGAGAAGCTCCACTGCAAGCCATTCCGTTGGTACTTGGAGCACGTGTACCCCGAGCTTCAAATTCCGGCCATGGTCGGAGGCTCACACGCCATCAGGCAAGGAGTACGGTGTATGGACACCATGGGGCACCTGGTGGATGGAACTCTGGGTAAGCAATTTTTTAATTGAAAAGACCGTTTTGAGGTTTTATTTGTATTGAGTTGAGTTATGTTTAATTCTTATAAGACGAAGAGCAGGGACGTAAAGTTTCCACAAAAGTGGCTTGGCATTGTATTGTTATTTATCTTCTGTACAAGAACTTCAACATACAACTCCTTCCTGTTTTTCTTTTGTATTAATAATTCTGGGCAATTTTTGCTGCTCTCTCCCTATGGTAGTTTAATTTTTTTATGGTTTGTAATTATGGGTCAAATGCCGTAGCAAGAAAGTGGTTATAAGAAGGATTTACTAATGCAGTCCAAAGCTACTACGATTTGTACAGTGAATGTAATATCAAGTCGTAAAAAGAGATTCCAGCGTGATTTACTAGGCTAGAAATGTTATATGACTCATCAGGGATGTAGTTAAATTATCGTTGGCCATCATAGAAACTCTGAAGCAGGTTTTTGTATAACTTTAGCTACGTGACAGAATAATAAACAAGAAAAAACGCAATTTAGTAAAATTTTAACTCCATTTTAGGGATGTACCCCTGCCACAACACTGGCGGTAACCAAGAATGGCGTTTCGACAACGGCCTCATTCGCCACCACAGCCTGTGCGTCTCCCTCTCCGCTGAAGACAGAGTGACCGCCGTCCTGGCCGCTTGTGACGCCTCAGATGACGCCCAGCGCTGGCGGCGGCGCGGCCTGCTGGTCAGGCACGCCAAACTAGACGCCTGTCTCGACTCTGACCGGCCAGCGCTTTACTTAGAACAGTGCGATGAGGACAAACCTAGTCAACAGTTCACTTTCTAAAGTGCCTCGCTTCTGTGATAGAGGGTAGACAAAGAATTGCTTCTAAGAAGGGTGTAAATTAATTTGAATTTTAGCAAATGTGCGTTAAAATGAGTCTAAAAACTGATGTACCAAAATTTCAATGATATAAAATGAGGTTCCAACACAAAAATTTGCGAGAAATATGAAAATTTAAATTAAAGATTATCAGAAAAAAACCTACCAGCTTGGGGAGCTGTCCCAGTTTTTAAACATTTTTCTTTTCCATATTACGTATTTCTCACAAATTTGTATGCTAGCCGTTCACAAAAAAAAATTCGCTGACGAAAGCTATCCCTTCAAAAATTATGGATAAGGTTGTGAGATGCAAGTTCCAAGCACCTCAGAAATTGATGAGGTCTCAACATAAATTCAAATAAATCAAAATTAGCGATTAGATGTACCTAAACAGAACAGTAAATTACAATTTTTGTTGATCAATTTAATTTCTTCGTAAAGTAATACCTATTATAATTTTAAACTGTTGGAACTTGACAATACTTCAAAATCTAGTTAATCGTAGAGTTATAGTTCAGAAAAAGTTACTGAAATGTGCCTGCCTGATTCACCTAACTCTGTAGATGTCGCAAAACACTTAAAAAATCTCGAATTTATAACAAGAACTGACTATATGGATCTTCTTCATATCAAGAGATTCAGTGGTGGAAGGAAATACCTTCTGTAGGTAATACAAATTTTATAATACAAAGTTTTTTAGAACTAATTATATACCATTAGTAGACACCACACTGCGTTTTCAGAACTCTTCACACCAATTTATAACAAAAGTCAGAATCTAAAATATAGTAATCTCAGCATAAGTGATTACATTATAGCTATTATAAGTATTTGATAAGGTATCCAATTATTGTAAATACTCTTTGCCTACGGTTAGGTATACATAAAAACATTAAGTAGGTTATTAGACATTCCAATTGTTATCGTAAAAATACCTTACAAATACACTTTTTTATAATTTTCTTTTTTATTTCATCTAGAAATAAAAATCAGCCTCACTATGCGTTGTACAGCTGTTAATATATATAGAAAATTCTTTTTTTTTTCACAGACAACTATTAATTCCGAATCGTGGCTATCTGCCATGACACGCGCAATAAATAAATTACCTAGCAATAGAACCTATAAAAAAATATTTCCCCAATTAATACAGTTACTAACAGAACATATTATAATATGTTATAATTAATTATTGTTTAGTTACCATTAATTGTATTATAAGTTCAAATTAAGCGCCGGGAAAGTGGAATGTGGTTAAATATTAAATTTAGTACCTATTTTGTAAGTGAAACGAAGAATTAAGGAAGTACTTACTTATATTCTATCGACTTCAAAAACTAGGAAGGTTCTTAATTAGATCCGTAGTTTTATTGTTGAGCTACTAAAACTACATGCCACAATATATTTATCAACATTTTATATTATTGTGGGGTATTCGTATAAAGTAGACCTTAATTAAACCTTAATGTTCTTCCTCAACAACCTATGTACACAGTAGTAATATCTAATTTTTCTTTATTAGATACTAATTTAGTTAAGTTCTAAGCAATATAAACTAAATCGAGTAGGTTGTGTTTATTAAGAAGTCTCAATACACACCTCTTGGTTTAGTTAAAAATTTTAAATTTAATAGTTGTACCTAAGTTGTCTTCTCAGTTATTTTAAGTTAAAAACATTGACGTCCAGTAAATAAGCATTGATATATTTTTAATACTCGTTATATCTAAGTTGGTATATTTTTTTTATTTACAATTGTTACTTTATGTCAAATAGAGTATTAATTTATTTTATTATGTCAATAACTTTGTATTACTTAATTTTTTGTCGGTGTTTTAGTTTAGTTTTTTTTTTACCATGTTTAGTTAGATTACAAAGCGTCTATCACCAGTGTCATGGAATGTTTTCTTTTTTTTCTTTTTGTTTTTGGCATTGCAGTTTGTGCATTTACCAGTGTCAAGTATTTCAATATTTTTAAGTACCTATTTTAAGAGAAATCAAATCAAAATCACAATTAAAGTCACACAAAGTAGGTCAAGGTCCAGTTCGGCCATAACCTAGTGAAGTAACCAACTGTAAGCTTAGATGAAGCTTTGGAAATAACACGAAAAGTCATGTTTTACCACATTATATGAATTGCCTGTAATCACATACTCAAAATATTTTAATTATTTGGCAGTTGAAAATCATTTGTATTGGCCAACAATCATAAATGACTTAAACGAGAGATGTTTTATAAAAGCTTGCAAAACTACTATGCCGGACTGATTGAGTCATGATTTCTCTCTTGCCATTTTAATCCATTCTAACAAACTTTAAAATACTTTACAACAACTGCAATATAATGATGTGATATATTATAAACAAAATTGTCATAGAACATGATAAAAATGTTTTCTAGTGACTACTCAGCTAGCTCCCACGAAGCACAAACATTTATGGGAAGAACGTAGATATTTGTTATGCTTGGATGTACTAAATATGTATTTACAATAATATATATATAATCATAAGTATTATGCCTGTTATCTAGTTTCCATAGTTTGGGGCTAGATGACGCTGTGAAATGTTATGCAATGTTTATTTATCTCTACCTATTTGTACCTTGATCAGTATAATGATCATCACAATTTTATAATCTGTTTTACCTAAAACACATAGTTCATTTCATTGTTTAACTTCATCATTAATTCATCCAATTTTGTAGGTTTTCAAACTTGTATACTGTACGTAAAAAAACCGGTCACTATCATTCGGTCTTTTAATCTATGACTTGTAGAGTTTGTGAGAAAAAGTTTACACTACAGAACATCTTGAAATATTCTAGCTAGTTATCAATTACTTATACAAATAATTTGGCCTATTTCATGTAAATTTAATATAAGCTCATGAAATACATTCCACTAAATAATAATTAAGTAGCATGTAAATAATTATCTATACAAGTTGTAATGTATTTGTGACTAAAACTTATGACATTTTGTAGTTTGGTACCATCGTTATTGCATTTGCACGTAATATTCAAATAATATGAGTATTATTAGCACCTAGAAGCACAAAATAGGTGTAACTCAATTCAAATTTCATTTGTTCATTATTATCATTCAGACGAATGTCAACATTTTTCAAATGTGACATTTCATTGATGTATGAAATACGACGACAGACGACGTATGCTTCGCTTTTTTTATTATCCGATTGCCCAACAAGGGAATGTTTTTTTTTATTATTATAAATTATGATTTATTGACTTACCTAGTCAGACTTTGTTAAAATTGGATAATATCCGTCATATTTTTCTTCATTTTGTGTACGAAAGCGTGATTTTATTTTAGTGAGACATTTTAGTAAATAAAAATACGTGATGAACAAAACTGATTATTTTATTATAATTTTTTTAATAAACGCCGATTGGCGTCCGCCTGTACCCAAAACCTTTGGAAATAATTTACGCAAAAACATTTTTAGTACCTGCAAATACATTACCTATCAGTTTAAGTTTGCCTACAATTATCGATAACATAATAAGTGTTGTTTTAAGTAACTATGATAATACATACTTAATAAATAAAAATGAATTTTCAATAGGAACATACAATAACATAAGAGGAAGCCAAAATCAAATTTCAGTCTTATAACCTAACTTTAAGGTTAGGTATGTGTGTTTCTACAGTTGCATTTGTGATATATCAAAAATATATACTCTCAGAATTTAAAACAATATCTATGTCACAGAATACGTAATCATTTTTATCTGTATTTCTTCTCGCTTTACTTATACGAGATTACTCACGTCAACAATTCAATTTTATCGATTACTCTTGACTATAGTTTCGACCACATTCGGTGACCTTCTTCATGGAGGCAAAGCTAAGTACAACACGCGTGCGGCCTCATCTTGCTTCGCACTACGAAAATAACGTTTGGTGCGTGAACGCGGGAGTGGGAGCGGTTAGTGTGCTGAGATGCACCGTACGTTCTAGAGCCTTTCCTCACAGGAGTCCTTTGTGTAGTCTGGTATATTTTAGCACAACTCGGACTGTCTTTTCAACTTTTCGGTTTGACGTCTTCATATCCGCGACCACCATCACGAGCTCCATAAAAACAAGGTTTAAGTAAAACAAAAATGTGTTAAAACCACGCCAGTTTCCATACTAAATATTCCTTATTTAGCTATGTTAAACACCTCGCTTACAAATTAACGTTAGTCACCTAAATCTACAAAGTAAAATTATTATCTAGAAATTATATCACACTGGAACCAACAACCCTTTGGCCTTTATACAAATAATCTTAATCATTCTTAAAAATGAATAGTAACTATAAACGAACAAATTGTTTAAACTTTATTTACATCCGAATATTAATATTCCTAATTAATAAAGGACACCACAGCAGACATTAAAAAATGCATTAAAATCATCTTATTGCATATTATGCAGATGAATAATTTATTTTACAAGTTCTCAAGGTAGACTTTAGGCATTTTAAAACTCTATGAATCGAAACATGAAAATGAATCCAAACTTCTCTTTGAAATCACTATAAACTTTTCTAGGGTTGTAGCCATCCGGGCCGGCCGGGTTCTTTACCTACAAATAAATCGAGTATAGATCTTCCCCGTGCGCAATCGTGTTAAAGCTGGATTATGGATAAATCTGAAAAAGTGAACAGAATTGAGTCTTAAGCCTTATTAATTTGTTATCACTGAACAGAACTCATCTTCGTCTTGATGAAACTTCCAATAAGTTTTATTGCCCTGAAGGCGTAGTTAGGCGAAAGACGTTGTCGTAGTAAGTAATAACCGGTGAAATTCATAGTGACTAACATAAACACTAATATGCCGAAGTCTTTCCAGAAGGAGATTCCAGACATGCCCATCAGCTTTACAAAATACCTGAAAAAAAAATACGATGTTGATTTTTTTTTGTGTGGCAGTAATGTGACGGACGATACGTTGTCCTAATGGTAAGAGATAACTCATGTTTTTTTATGGTTAAAATTATCACGATAGACAGTGTCATTTTGACAGCCCTGTTGGCTCATTGGTAGTATATCTGCCTTAAGAGCTAAAGGGCGTGGGTTCGATTCCCGCTCAGGACAAACATTTTATGTATGAACAAATGTTTGTTCTGTGTCTTGGTGTTTCTGTATGTATTATAAGTGTGCATTTACAAAAAAATTATATATTCTATTTGTCTATGTAGTATTTATGTATTCTATCAGTTATCTGACTTTCATCCCACAAGCTCTGCTTAGTTTGGGGTCAGACGACGCTGTGTTTAATGTCCTACGATTGAAAAAAAAAATGTGTAAGTTCAAGTTAAAATTTGTAACATTCTATGACCAAATATAAGTAATACGATAGATTAATAAACAACTTCCAATTGAGTGCACATTTTAATTTCTCACAGACAAAATAAGAAACTTTAGTAAAGAGGATACTTACGCAAGATTCTTATACTCGCAGTAGTCGACATCGTCAGGACAAATAAGATCTTCTCTCGGAGGGCCGTAGATGGCTGCTACTAAACCTTCGATGCCATATCTCAGGAAGGAACAAGCCTGGGCCAATCTCCACACGATGGGAAGTGGGTCGTCTCCACTACCGATGCCGTAAACAGCAAGTAGCATCAGAGGGACGCTAAGCGCTGGTCCGAGGAACACAGAGTTCTGGAATAAAAGTAACAGAAGTCAGTTAAAAGAATACTGAGTCACGCTGTATCTAAAACAAGATAAAATTTAAATTAAAAAAAAATTATGAGTAGAAGAAGTACAATAACCGGATAGAATCTTGGAAATAGGTCGGAGATTTTTCACAAAAAAAAACTACAAATGCCGCAGAAAAAATCTATTTTAATTCAAATACTCGAAATTATCAGCGATGACAACATATTATTTGTTATGAATAAAATAGTTTCACTTCTATTTTAGTAAAGTCACCAATTACTTTTTTAATTCGATGTAAAAGTTTAAAACTCTGTCAAACATATAACCCGGACTTCAAATCATGCAATTCTTGACTTTATACTAATTTTCTTTTTTCGTACTAGAGCGTGTGGGATCTGATTTTTTTTCTGGCAATAGGACCGCTCTTAAGATTTGGTTGGTTCTATAATTTCATATTTATTGCCATAATAACGATGTCCGTATCAAATATTAAAATGGCCTTCTATCAGCCTATTATGGATGCCCTAAGTTTACAAATCGTGTATTTATTTTATTATTTAACGTAAGCTTAGTCATTTTGCTTTAACAATCTGCATGTCAATATACAAATGTCAGGGTTAAATTAAGACAAGCTTTCCTGCAGTTTGCTTGCTATGCCAGTTACCTTCAAGAATGTGTTCAGATTACAATAAGTTTGCAAATAAAGGAGTAACCGCAAAAGAACTTTAAATATATGAACACGACGCCTGTTTCAAATATCAGAGCAGCACAAACAGTATAACACGTGTCTAAGATTGTTTGTATTGATAAATGCAAGTTTTCATTTGAGGTAAGGCTGAGTCGTTGATAGCTAATACAAACAATGTCAAGCTGTCTGAAACCCCCTGTTCGTGTAATGGACATTTTTCGAAACGTTCAATTCGTGGAATGTTAATTTACGAAACATTGCATTCGTGAATTGTATTATTCGCAATTTTTTAACGCGTATAGATCTGCATTTATCCACTGACTTATCTAACAGTGAGCGACAGTGTAGTCAAATATAAGAAAAGAAGAACTCAGACGCAGGGCCGTCTTTACCCGGGGGTTCAGGGGTTGCGGTGCACGCGGGCGTAGAGTCCTAGGGGGCGCGAGACCGCCATAAATTTCGATAGGTTCCTACTAGACTGAGACCACGTGAGCGAGCAAATGTAATTGTAAGAAAACGTCAACAGTTTAAAAATTAAAGAATTTGAATTTAAACTTTTTAGACACTTACAACATTAATAAAGTTGGTAAAGTACTTACAACAACACTCAACATTGAAGATATCATAGTTCCCATGGATTCCGCTATCAGTGCCACCATGATGCATATTGTCGTGAACATGATTATTCTAGGCGCTTCCATCGGCTGTGACGTCAGGGGATACGTGATGATCAAGTAGATCAGACTGAAGAAGATGGTAGCTGGAGTCCGTGAGACCACGAGGGCTGCGTAGTACGGCTTCAGGCCATACCACCGGTTAAAGTATTCTCGCTTCACTAGCTGAACTTCCACTGGAACTAAATTTGATTTCTTTTAATATAAAGTACCACAAAGTGAATGGAATGAAAGAGGATGAAGAGGATGATGTTGCTTTCTCCCTTTTAGAAATACCATCACCGTCACTTAACGTCAGGTGAGCTGTGGTCAAACACCTAACTTGTCAACCATAAAAAAAATCGTGCTTTTTTGTCGTATTAGATTTTAAAAAAATTTGAAAAATTAAAGGTTTTGATTACATTAACTCTGACACTAGGGATGGTCACACCAATTATACAAACTTGCTTTCAGATTGAATATCTGATTTCCATGATTCGAGTACAGTTTTTCCGGTTTGGCCAGTCAGTGCAAATTTCTGACGGGCGATAAACTGAACTGAACAATGTTTCATGAATGTGATCTTTTGCTTCTTTTTTGGTATAACGAGGCTTCTTATGATAGTAAGAGATAACGCTAGTACAAGGACCATGAAGCGGTAGCCAGAATTTTGAGTAACAAAACGAAGTTCAGGGTATCGCTGCTTTTATTGCTTTAAAACATTATTTTGTCTGCAACATTTATTTTTTTTGGTTGACAGGCTACTTGTTTGACCACCTCATGTTAAGTGAAGGTGTGGTCGAAGATGGTAAAGCACACCTAGCCTGGAATGGAACTGGATTTCAAGCGAGGCTGCCGGAACACACATAACATTTTCTCTTACCATCAGGAAATCGTCTCCTTCGTCTCATTACTTTTACTTTAAAAAAATGTCAAAAGACTTTATACTCACAAGCTAATAAAACAGGCATCATTGGTATGTAAAGCATGGCAATAGTACAGGCGTAGCAGAATCCGAAGTTGAAGAGGGTCTTCGAACCATCGTAGCCCATATCGTTAAATAGAAGACCTACTAGTAGACCTAGAAAGACGTGCATTCCAACCCGAAGCCAAAGATAGTTCTGTAAAAGAAAAACAAAAGAATCAATGTAAAATGAAATGATCAAAACGCTCTTCTGATGGTGAGAAATAACGATCATCTATGACAATTCAAGCAGTACACAGAACTATGACAAACAAATCAAGCCCCTCTGATTCGCTTCTTTGACGCTCATTACTTTCAGACATTTGATGTTTTGACTATAATTTTACTAGCTGCAGTCTACTCTTTAAAATTACTACAGCATCTTTAACATGCCATTTCTGAGGAACATGCCTTCCCATCCAAGGGTATATGCGACAGTTTGCCACGCTAATCTAGTTCATATAGACAGATTTACATACATTGTACCTACTCGATGATAAATCTTGCACGTCGACCTTTCGAAAGAGATAATCGGCTAGTTACTGCTTTGTAGAGCGTTATCTCTGTCGCACCAAGCACTAACAGTCCCGAACACGAAGACAAACTTCACTTAGACCACAAACGTCACTTAGGTAGTGTGTGACAGAGATAACGCTCTACGAAACCAAAACTAGCCGATTATCTCATTGCAAATGAGTTGTGGCGGGAACATGGAAAAAATCGTATCGCTCCATTGTATTATTATCCAAGACTTGTGTTTATTCGAGTGTTTGTGTATAAATATAGTATTACAAAGCTCCTTCGATGATTGTAGTAAATTTTTATTTATTTTTTTTCTTCAAAGGCTTAGCCATACAACGGAGCAATGCCGCCAGCGTACTGGGAACCCTACCGCGCGGCAGCGATCTCGACGGCGTGTTCATTCTATAGTACTATACAAATTGTAATAACCAAAACTGTCCTTTAAAAAAAATATGTAATTCGTTCTTGTAATATATAATATTAGTTTTTGTAAATAAAGGATACTGGTAGGTATATAACAGATGCAAAACACGAAATCCAAATAAAAATTATGTAATTAATTATCATGACATCTAAAAATATCGTTTTATTTTATCGATTTTTTTTTATATTTTTTTTTTATTATCGATTTTAGCGATGATAGCTCAGTGGTTAGCGCGGTAGGTTCGCATGCCGAAGGGCGTGGGTTCAAACCCCAACAATGAGCTTGAGCTGCCGGTGAAGGAAAACATCGTGAGGAAACCATAGCATGGTGGTAGGGTACTTTCTAGTACTCGGCTGGCTAGCTACCACCCTCAAGTTGAAAATCTGCCGCCAAGCATCTAACGGTGTGTTCCGGCAGCCTCACTTGAGAGCCAGTTCCATTCCAGGCTAGGTGTGCTTTACCATCTTCGACCACACCTTCACTTAACATCAGGTGAGCTGTGGTCAAACAACTAGCCTGTCAACCATTAAAAAAAAAAAACAAAAAAAAACTAAATACTTGAGCCTTGGCAAATACGCAAATCACACCGCCAAATACGAAAAAGAAGGAGACTGTGCGTCATTGATTTTTTTTATGGAAATATCAACACAAGTTTTTTCTGACGTTCATCGATACGTTAGTAAAAAAGTTTGAAACATCCATCGAATGGTCCTTTTTTCATCCCTCATTTATTTCTTTTGTTATGCTCTTTATATGGTGTCTATAAAGTGTGTCTTTTTTGTAAGACACAAAATGTTTTTGCAATATCGTTTACAAGATTTCGCACCTGTTGTAGGTATATATATGTTTGTAGTATGCAAAACCTCTTATCGATGACTGATATTTCGACACAAGGAAAAATATCAAAGTAAACACATAATTATATTAACCATTTAGTTTTTTCTAGAAATAATTTACAATGTAGACAGTTGTTGCTGTAGATAATTAGGCGAAGATAATTTGAAGTTACGATCGAAATGGCTTGTTTCTATGTGCATTGTGCATATTAAACTTTTTGTACGATATCTATCTATACTAGTATAAAGAGGAAAGATTTGATTGTTTGTTTGTAATGAGTATCCGTCCGTAATCATTTTTCACAACTCCCTCAATATGGGTATCAAATTAAAGGGCTTGACTAATATAATACTTTACTTTTTGTAGCGATGATAGCTCAGTGGTTAGCGCGGTAGGTTCGCATGCCGAAGGGCGTGGGTTCAAACCCCAACAATGAGCTTGAGCTGCCGGTGAAGGAAAACATCGTGAGGAAACCATAGCATGGTGGTAGGGTACTTTCTAGTACTCGGCTGGCTAGCTACCACCCTCAAGTTGAAAATCTGCCGCCAAGCATCTAACGGTGTGTTCCGGCAGCCTCACTTGAGAGCCAGTTCCATTCCAGGCTAGGTGTGCTTTACCATCTTCGACCACACCTTCACTTAACATCAGGTGAGCTGTGGTCAAACAACTAGCCTGTCAATCATTATAAAAAAAAAAAAAAACATTATTTAATATTTTGACATTATAGTATTTATTTGACATTTTATATTATTCACTGGACATTTTTGTTAATATTAGGCAGTGACAATTTGTTAAATTGTTCTTTCATTTTATATAATGTTGTTATTAATAACACAGGTCTGCATCAAAAATGCTGTCTGGTTGTTTTTAACTGATTTCTATGTATTTAGGTGTTCTGAAAACGAGAAAAATACTCAAAAAATTCCAGAACGTCAGATTTTTATGCAAAACGCAAAATTTGATTATAAAAAGGAGTAACTTGAAGTCATAAATAATAGGCACAATTTTATTTTGATTACTGTTTTTTTTAATGTATACAGAATACATTATATACTATATGGCCTGTATATATATCATATTATTACTTTCTAAATAAAGAACTGCCTATTTGAACTAAAATAACAAACAGAAACATGTTGTAGCCTAAACGTACGCGCTCCGACAGTGTAAAAAGTGGCGCGGGACAATTACGCATTATCTCGTTAGTGCTATATAGATCTTGGTTCAGTATAGTGCAATGTCATCTGTGCGAAAGTGTGTAAATTTGTCTGACAGTTTCTGTTATATTTGTGGCGAATATATGGTATGAAAGCAACAAATTAATATCACGGACTTTGTAAAAAAAAGTATACTTCGCGTATTTTGGTTTAAAACTCCGAGATCAGGATAAAGTTTGAGCTCCTCATAAAGACTGCAAACGATGTGTTAAAGACCTTCGAAATTGGTTCAAGGGCAAGAAAAAAGCTTTCCGATATGCGATTCCTATGGTATGGCGCGAGCAAAAGAACCATAGTTATGATTGTTACTTTTGTTCGTGTAATGTGAAAGGGTGTAATCCAAAACGGAAGCAGTCAATTTCATACCCAAATCTAGAATCAGGTGTTCGTCCCATCCCTCATGGGACAGAAATACCAGTGCTCAAGGTCCCTACTACCTTGGAAAAGGTTCCAAATTCTGACCAAGATGGTCCTGTACCTAAACCCGATGACAAGTCAAGTTTTGAATTTGAAGATGACAGCAGTCCGAAATTGTTTTCCCAGGGCGAGCTAAATGATTCGGTAAGAGACTTGAATCTTCCCAAACCTCAAAGAGAAGGCTGGATTGCCTTTAAAGAGGTCATAGAGAAATTTTTAGGCAACAACAAAGACCGTCATTCAAATCGTCAAAAGAATGTTGACAGCGTTTCAGGCTTTAGATTGCCTAATGAGTTTAAAAGTTCATTTTCTTTATTCCCATCTCGACTACTTTCCAGAAAATTTAGGAGATGTAAGTGAAGAGCAAGGTGATTTCACCAAGATAAAAAAGATACCAGGGAAGATGGAGCGTCTCAATGATGGCAGATTACTGTTGGACGCTTCAGAGAGACCTTCCAGATGCTTCCCACAAGCGAAAATGTACCAAAAGGAGCCTCACTGGGAAAAACAAATGTGTTTAGGGCTTACTAACGAATGTATTTTACATAATAAAAAATAAATAAAATAAGTTTTGTCACACAATTAGAAATTATAAATTTTTTTTAGTCTATTAACTTTCATTTATAGATGATAACTTGTTTACTATTGTCAGAAAACGTGACGTTCTATGAAAAAATAAATGTCATTTTCGGATTCAGCACACCCAAAAACATAAGAATTACGCAAAAAAACCAAAACAGCTCTCAATTTTATTTTTTTTGCAGACTAGTGTAATTGTAATTTTGACGTGCCTAGTGTAACATATGTAGTTATAAAGCCAATAAAATATTCTATTCGATTCACCTGCCGGGGTTTTTTTTAATGTTTAATTTATCTTGTATATGTCTGTACTTTACGAGCTTTAATTACAAATTTTGCTATAAAACTGTACGACAAATTATAAAAAGTGAAAGAATTAAGTCAATACTAAAATATATTTGTTATATTTGTTACTAAATATTACTGAGTTTTACCTAGATTTATAACAAATCAATCATCAGTTGCCGTTGCAGACTCATTATATTTAGTTTGCAACTTCCTTTTACGGAAACACGAAATTACTTAGAATAGGTGCTCATTGGGTTTATGTTCATTAAACAATTTTAATTATTGGTTGTTCTACAAAATTTCACAGACTAAAATAATTACAACTAGCCAGTTTATACTAAAGCGTCGTGTAGCCAGTGATTTGTTAATTTCAACAAGCATCAATGTATGTATGTTCAATGTATGTTTTACTTGGTGGTAGATCTCCTTAGCAGGAGCTCATCTAGGTAGGTACCACCGCAGTACCAGTTATTCTGCCGCCAGGCAGTAGTGTGTAAACATTACTGTGTTCCGGTTTGAAGGGTACTGCAGCTAGCGAAATTACTGGGCTGTTGAGACTAACCATCGAAAGTCCCAAAGTAATGAGCACTAAAGCAGCGATGCCCTGGAGTTTGTTTTGTTACTCAAATTTCTGTGTATCGCTGTAATGGTCATGGACAGGTGTTATCTCTTACCATCAGGAGAACGTCTCGTTCGTCTCATTATTTGTCACATAAAAAAAAAAAAAAAAAAAAAATTTTTGCGTCTTCTTCTATTTTAGTCCAGGTTTGTGTTTGTATTATTCTACGTACGTCACATATTGTTCATTAATTTATCAAAGATGTGCGTGCCGTGGGATTCGAACCGAGGTCTTCCAGATTCGAAGCTAGACGGTTTCCCAACTATGTTGCCGAAATTTCAATTACGCTGCTGAAACTTCACAATTGCAAGGTTAATCTCACCTTATTCCTCACAGTCTGTAGCAACATTCTTTTCAGTATCACCAGAAACTGCTGGCACGCCGTGCTACCGTGCTTGTAATTATGTTTTTCCACACCTCCAGCGTTTAACTGCTCTATCTCCATTTCTTCAACATAAATATTATCTATAGCAAAGTCTCGCCAGCTCTGATTTCGGCCATTCTCAATTGCTGAGACCATTCTTTCTGCGTGAGAGCCATACTCGCCGCTTGATACTTCGATTACTGAAACATACATACGGAATTTCACTGGTAAGTCGCTTTTTCACATCATAGGTGAAATACATTTTTCCTTACCGCATAAAGTATTCGCATGCCCGCAAAACAAATATAAAACTGTTCAGTTCATTCGATCGTCGTAACTTCCAAGCGCAATACCTATTCTATACAATAACAGTCTTTATTGGTCATAATATTTGATTCTCATATAATTTTTTTATTTATTATTGTTATTCAAAGTCCTGCACCGACGTCCCGCTTGGGGTGTATTGTGCATTTCCCTCTACCAGCGTCTACCCGAGCCAACCCAGCTCCTTAAAGTATCGGAGCGGGGCTGGCTTTATTATATTTATGTTAAAGTAATCAGACGAACGAGACGATCTCCTAATGGTAAGAGACAACGTCCATGACCATTGCAGCGATACACAGAACTTCAAGCAACAAATGAAAGTCCAAGGCACCGCTGTTTTGGCGCTCATTACTTTGAGATTACTAGTTGCAGTACCCATTTAACCGGAACACAGTAATGTTTACACACTAATACTTAGCGGCAGAATATCTGGTATTGTGGTGGTCTACCTAGACGACCTCCTACTAAGGAAAACTACCACCTAATCACTAATATGTAGCACTGTTCTTAACTTTTTTTTTTAACTCGAAGTAGGTACAACTAATTTCAGAATCTTTTCTAGCATTGTTTAGAATTTAATTAAGCATCAATCACTTGGTATTGACTACGAGTTCTCTATTAACAAGCGACCTTACTCTTTTTGACCCTAACCTGTGCAGATTGGAACTAGAAAACCTTTTGCCTTGAGTATCGTACCAAGGTTACATGAATTTCATATAAGTAGATAATGGGAGGAGAGACATTGATTTGTTGAGTTCTCTGCTATTTTTAAAAATAGAAATTAGCACTGACATTTGAGTATAATGTAACCCAATTGTTTTGTGGTAATTTAGTCCTCAAGTAAGCTTCAAAGATGCATAGATCATGTTTCTTTCATTTAAGGTTTCGATAGACTAGTCCAATTGATTATGTTCTAAAACAACAATTATGTATTTCTAATTGAAGTATTTGTATGTATCTTTATTGTCTATGTTATACGTAAGTATGCATATTAACATAAAGATATCCTTTGCTTGTTTATCGTCCTTTTTATTTGCACTAGTTTCCTACTCAAACTGGATTCTGAATCTTTTCCATCCTAAGCCTTCCTGGAGCATATCGCATTTAGCAGTAGGGCTGCCAATTGTTACAATAGTTTAAACGTTTGTATTTATCTATCGTGTTTGATATTTATCATTGGTGTGAACAATAAAGAGTTTATCTATCTATCTATCTATCTATCCATCTATGTATCTACGAATGGCTTGGAACATCAAAGAATTTTCTACTTACTAAAATCAGCTGGATTGTATGTTTTCGGGCAAGGCAGTTGCAATTCATTCAAAAAGGGCACAACTCCAGCGGTAGTCCCTTGGTAAGCACACCGGCCATCTGCCACGACATACACGTGGTCAAACTCGGCGAATATCCTGGCTGAAGGTGTGTGAAGAGAACAGATGACAGTCCGTCCTCCTCGGGCCACTCGTTTGAGAAGAGACACGCACGTTGAAGAAGCTACATCGTCGAGACCTCTGTGATCAGAAATGAATCATAAATATAACCGGAAAGTGGTAGAAGTAAACTTTCTATCTCGAATCTTTTAACTGAACAGCATATTAATGCAGCAATCAAAAAACAAATGAGATTTAACAGGATTATATAAATAGAATAGAACAGAAACAGGGTTGATTTCTCTTTCACTTGATATATTGTTGATTCAATTGAAAAAACAGTACGTCGAATTCATTTAATCTTTATTAATGTTTGACTAGCTAGGTGTTTGACCTGATGTTAAGAGGTTTGGTCGAAGGTGGTAAAACACACCCAATTTGAAATAGAACTGGCTCTCAAGTGAGGCTGCCGGAACACACCGTTAGGTGCTTGGCAGCAGATTTTTAACTTGAGGTTGGTAGCTAGCCAGCCGAATACTAGAAAGTCTTCTACCATCATGCCATGGTTTCCTTACGATGTTTTCCTTCACCAGCAGCTCAAGCTCACGCCCTTTGGCGTGTGAACAGATTGCGCTAACTACTGAGCTATCATCACTACAAATCAACTGTTTCTACAACGCAAAAGAATTCTAAGAAATGATTAACAGATAACCAAGTATCATTACTCCTATTGTCTTTTAAAAACTATGCGTTCTTGCGCAAGCGAAAATTATCTTGATAAAGCTACAAATACCTATCTAACACAATACACAATGAATATTTCACAGAGAGTCAAGTTTCACATCATAAACAGATCATTTCACTTCCTTACAATGCAAAGTTAAAATGTGTGATACGAACTAGTATTGCAACATTTGACGTTAAACATATTTGCAGTTTGCACCGCATAATAAATTCGGTATACAATTCATAAATACATAAGACATTTAAAATAGACAAAATTAGACTTGTACGTGAACAAAACAAAACCGTGACATAATAAATGACATTTAGAATTAGCAGAGGTTGAAAGAACTTCCTCATCGTGATAAAGTTATTTCATTCTTTACCTTATTGTTGGGTACAAGCCTCTTGCTATGCCAATGTTTTTTGGTCACTTGGTCATAACTTAGAAAAGATAGAGGTGCATGACATGGGATTTGAATTTAGCTTTCCAGATTGAAAATCAAACAGTCTTCTGACAAAGCTGCGATAGCTGCAATAACTTTTATCAATGAATTGCCAATTTGTACTTACGTTGTAGGTTCATCAAGGAACACCACTGGGGGATTATTCAGTAGCTCCAAAGCTACCGACAGTCTTTTTCTTTCACCTCCAGACAGTCTCTCGGACGGCGTATTTCTAGCCTTCGTTAACCTAAGAAGTTGGATGATTTCTTCTACCTGTAGTAAAATAGAAAGCTGGTCTTAAATTCTGTCAGCTTCTCCACAAGAAATAGTAAAATTTCAACATTGTTTTAGCTAGACAGACATTTAAAAAATAGTATGCGCGGGTTATTGCATTTTTTACGCGTAAACTACTTTTATAATGGAACCAGGTGGTGTAGCTTTCCATAGACGAGCCCTGTACCAAAATGTGTAGCCCTTCCAATACAATTAATACAATTTTGCTTAGACATTATGGTATACCCTTGTAGCCCTCGAGTCCCGTATCATTGATACATCGCTAGCTACGCCTCTGTATGGAACCAATGTTATGGAATAAGCTACGAAAAAATATTAACTGTTTTATAGAAAAACTAGCTGCACCCCGCAGTGTTACCCGCTACATGTTTTCGGAATAAAAAGTAGCCTATGTATTAATCCAGGGTCTCAGCTACCTCCATACTAAGTTTCATCCAAATCTTTTCAGTAGTCTTTGCGTGAAAGAGTAACAAACATACTCATAAACTACATACAAAACTATCGCATTTATAATATTAGTAGGATAGGATGTCATTGATTTTTAACAAAATGTAGGAAACAGCTTAGTTTTTTACGGATTCAGAGTTGGTTTCATAGTAAAAGTTCTTTATAATAATGAATAGAATGACCCCCTTTCAGCTTAGTATACCCCAAGCTTATAACCCGGTATATAATGTAGGTAAACTGGATTAACGCAACATAGAATACAAATTTCATAGCCCGATGTTAAGTACCCTTAGATTACTATCGGATAAAACTGCACACCGCTGTTAAAAGTTGTTTTTTTTTTAGAAATCTTGAAACTTTATTTTTAGACAAATTTTAGGCATTGATTTTATGAACAAAAAATTGCAAATACAAGTTTTACATTAGAAAAAAGTTGCTGACGCACTGAACGCGGAAATGCCACATAAAGCTGTCTGAATTTTATTACTAAACAATCGTTAGGTATACATCAACTTGTTTTTGCATTTACAACTAAAATCTGAGACAGAGTCCAAGGATATGATTCCCGGAACACAACAATATCTGTGCATTACAAATTGTCATGTATGAAAATTTGAGATAAAACAATAATAATATGCGAACAACTAGCTAACAACGATGATAATTTGGCACATTGTCACGAATTCTAGTAGATTTTGTCGGAAGCGACAAATTTTTTTGCCTGTGAATTCAGCTATTTTTTCCTCTGCTTAAATTTGCATTATTTCAATTGTATGCTTTGTAGAATCTACAGTTATATTTCTTTTACACAATTCATGTTAAATTTAATATACCTACTAAATGAGACTCTTTTGTTTGTTTGTATTTGTATCTATATTTGTTCCTTGTTTACACTGAAATGACTAAACGGATTTGGATGAAATTTAGAATGCATAACTTATCCTGGATAAGGGTTACTTTATATCCCGGATAATGTGGGTGTAATCGTAGAGCTAGTATCAGCGATGACATGATGCTGATGATGATGATAGCTCAGTGCACTGAACTGAACTCGGTCGACAGGTTTCTGTATCCAGTATTTGCCCGCCTCATTACGCAGGTAGTCATCCCATCAGGTCGCAGGGCGTCCTACACAACGCTTGCCTATAGCTACCTACGTGGTTTCCACTCTAGAAATCCTCGACCTTAACTGTTATCGGTTCTTCTAGAAATGTAACCAGCCTATTACCACTTCAGTTTGCGAATTCTTTGAGCTATGTAGATTAAGTTATTTGTAGGATGACTTCGTTTCAAATTTTGGCCCGAAAACAGCCCGAGCATGGCTATCTCCTAAGCTCGCTGAGCGACCTTGCTGTTAAGGCATGTGAATAGTTATTTATCGTGGTTAAAAAAAAACTAATCCACTATTGACGCAAGAATTTTTTGCAACATTTTTAAATGCCTCATCATAAATAATTTTTTCAATGTTCCAGAACTAGTTTTTTACGAATCCCACAAACTTTTTGTGCTAAGATTCTACGAGTAGCTTACATTCATTATTATCGGCCCTAGACCCTAATTCTTTAACTAGCATAATATTACTTGCGAACACGAATACCGTTCATAACCTTATGGACTATCTACATCTACACTATTATAAAGAGGAAAGACTCGATTTTTTGTTTCTTTGTATTAAATACTGGCTCTGAAACTACTGGACCGTGGGTTCGATTCATAAGAGCAAACATTTATATGACGAACATAATTTTTCTGTCCCATTTCTAGATGTTCTCAGTGTATCAAATTCAAATTATTTTTTCAAATCCAGAACAAATATTTGCATAATGAATATAAATGGAAAATCAATGTATTTGCAAAAAAAAAGTATATTTATATTCTATAAGTTATTTAGCTTCCATAGACGTGAATTTTAATTAAAGGACGCCTAAAGGAACGCGGCCAAAGCGTTAATCGTAAGTACGTGGCAGATATTTTCCACGTACGGCCTAAATGTTTCGATTCCACATTTTTTACTTGAAGCTTTATGTTTTCCGAAAAGTTCCTACTTTTTTTTTTATCACATATAGGCTTCCGTTTGACCGCCACTTTGCCTGATGTTAAGCGAAGATGCGGTCTACGGTGGAGCAGGCTTGCCTAGAAGAAACCGATTCACTCGCGACTTGAAGGCACCCAGATTGTATCTATCAGGGAAAACCCACTCGGGCAGCAAATTCCATTGTTTAGCGGTTAGTACAATATGGACAATAATAAATAAATATCATAGGACATTACACACAGCGCCATCTGACCCCAAACTAAACAAAGCTTGTACTATGGAGGTCAGATAACTGACAGAATACTTAAATACTTTTTTTTGTAAATATATACTTATATTAAATACAGAACACCCAGACACAGAACAAACATTTGTTTATGCCACAAAGTTTGTCCTAGGTGGGAATCGAACCCACGCCCTTCAGCTTTTGAAGCAGACATTCTACCAATGAACCAACAGGGCAACAAAATGGTCTTCAAATCAAGTTTAAACCAGTTTGCAAATAATCCTGCTCCATCCAAAACCACATCAGTACTCAACATTAGGCAAGATGTGGTCAAAATGCGAACCCATTAAGAATTAAAAAAAAAACAATTATATTTGTCTTACTACAGTAGCTTTCTTCCCCTTATCCAGATCGGTTCCAAGTTTCAGATCAGCTGCCATCACCATCGCCTCCAGGACTGTGATGTAAGGTTGCAGCAAGTCCTCTTGCATGATGTATCGGGACAGCTTCCTGAACTGCCGAAGATCTCGGGGTTCGCCGTTCGTAGTGATCAAGCCATTAGCGCCAGCCACTCTGAGGTATCGATACATAAATGATCAGATATACAGATGTTATTCAATTCTACGGGTCAGAAGCTTGAAGTGTTTCAATCCGAAAAGGTGGCGCTGTACTCATTGTTATGAATAGTTTTTTACTGACTGGTTCAACTCTATGAAATCGTATTCAAGTAATTGTAATTTACCGCAAATAAAGACCAAAATAAATGCTAGCAGCTGTGATTTCACTGTAAAATTATGCTCTATTTGTCCATAAATGGCAAAAATTTATGTGTATGGAAATCGTACCACCTTAAGATCATATTTCTATCTTTTTTCAGTGTTTTTCTACATTGGTTATATTATTTATTAATTTTGGATGCCAATTAATAATGAACTACCAAATTGATATGGATTTTTTTCGTATTTGTTGTAGAACAAAAACACGTCACGGGCCGCACAAATATGGTCCATGGATTGGACAGACCTGGCATTATAAAAGCAAATATTAAAAGCTGGCTGAGAGCAGGTATTCATCTTTTGGTTTGAAGGTCGTTCCACGCAATAGTCTAGAGTCTAGACTAATGTAGGACCAATGTAACAAGTTTAGAAACCTATATATACAAAAATATTCTTACTAGTATTGTAAACGCATATTTTTATTGGCTTGTTTTTTTGTTAGCTCATTTGGTTGTAACTAATGCTTCCTGAGCTAGAGTATGCGTTCGATTCCTACACAGGACAAACATTTATAATATGATTTCTATAGTGGTCTGTGTGGGAATTTTCTAAATATGTAGTAATTTGCATTAAAAAGTATGTTAATATTTTATCACAGACTAGCTGCGCCCCGCGATGTTACCCGCTACATGTTTTCGAGATATAAAGTAGCCTATGTGTTAATCCAGGGTCTCAGCTACCTCCATACAAAAATTTCATTCAAATCCGTTCTGTAGTTTTAGTAGGATAGGCTTTTGCCGCTATCTCACCTGGTGGTAAGCAAACATGCGGTCTACGATGGAGCACGCTTGCCTAGAAGATACCGATTCATTAATGACTTGAAAGTACCCAAATGTAACCAGTTACATCAGATACTACCTGGTTTCCATAATCCAAACTTTTAACTGTAAAAATGTTTACTATTAATTTATTTATTTCGCGGCATGGCGGCAGATTCAAGCTAGCTGAGTACTAGAAAATACCCTACCACCATGCTATAGTTTCCTCACTGTATTATTATTTACCGCTAGCCCAAATTCATTGTTGGGTTTTGAACCCATAACCTTCGGCATATAAACTGACCGCGCTAACCAATGAGCTATCATCGCTACAAATTTCGTTCAGCGCTACTGCAAAGCAGTGTATACACCACAAAAAAATTAATTCATTTAGTGCATAAATTAAGAATTGATTTTCATACTATGCTATTGATTTAGCCAACATTTTTTTTCCATCATAAAATACAACATACAAGTCATATACAGAACAACGGTGTTAATTGGTTGACCATGTCGTAAACACTTTATTGCTTTGTTTTCTAAGTGCATATAATCATAAGGATGTGTTTTTTTTATTTAACCATCATAAATGTTATGCAGGTAAATAAATTTACATGTGAGATTACCGACGCAGATAAAACCACGGGTTGTAGGTAGTATGAAAAACCTTGACAACGAGTTATATAGGTATCGCCTAAGTCTAGTATTTGAATGCCTCAACACTTACGGCTCAAAGTTTAATGTTTGACATTTTGATTTATGTATGTTTATACTGTAATTTGAAGCTGTTTGGAAGAATAGAAAGAGCATACTGCGAATGGGGCCACCATTTATAGTATGTTCTTTACTTATCCAGTGTTCACTTTTCAATGGTTTTTAGGGTTCCGTACCCAAAGGGTAAAAACGGGACCCTATTACTGAGACTTCGCTGTCCGTCCGTTCGTCCGTCTGCCACCAGGCTGTATCTCAAGAACGGTGATAGCTAGACAGTTGAAATTTTCACAGATGGTGTATTTCTGTTGCCGCTATAACAAATAATACTAAAAAACAAAATAAAACTACATAATTAAAAAAAACTACATAATTAAAAAAACTACACAATTAAAAAAACTACCAAAATGGTTTCTTTTCTATCCTAAGGTCGCCTTAAACAGATCGTTATTGAGTGATAAGGTCGCCAATTGTTACACTATCTGTTACAGTTTACAGTTTATTTTTTTTACTTAATTAGATATTTCATCTTTGGTTAAAAAAATGTTAACTAAATCAATAGGTTTAGTATGTTTATCTAGCAACGATTTGCTCTCTTTGTATATTTTTTTTCTACAATAGTTTCAAAAATATTAATTTCGCAATAAAATTTTGTAACTGATTGTCTCTGTTTTTTTTTGTTTTAGGCTTGTGTTACACAATAAAATTATTTTCTTTCTTTCTTTAAATACAATTGATGCTTTTAGCCCTTTAAACGCCAGACCGATCCCGTACAGGCGTTTTCCCACTTTCAGTGGGCAAACTTGTGGGCAGTTAAGTTTTTTTTAAAACGTCCTTTATACAGCGAAGGTACTGCCTACCGGAGCTTCGCCCTCCGTTTGAGAGCTACATGACCACGCCATGTATTTATTTGCCCTTTTATCTTTCATCGATTTCAACGACCTCCACGGGACGGAGGTCCTTAAACCGATCGATTGACCTCTATTACTCTTGACGATGTTTTTTACTGATAAAATCATTATTGACATTAGATTGGGCATACCATGTTCTTTTATTATTTGTTTATTTTATTATTACTTTTCTTTATTCAATTTGTCTCCACAATTTGAGTTTCAATTAAACAAAATAAAATAACTTAAAATAATAACTATTACTCTAAAAGACCGCTATCAATGGGAATAGTTCCCAAAACGCTGGCCCCATTGCCGCGTTGTATGGCAATACTCAAACGCTGAGCAAAATAAAGGCCAGCGTTTTGTTCACGTGTGGCGTTGACCAAACGAGATGACAATTCTATAAAATTTTTTTTGCTCCCGGTCCCCACGGTCCCAAAGTTTCAACCCCACTAGCACTTTTTGAGGTCTTCTGCAAATTCCGCCGCTTTTAAATTACTTTTCTTTGTTTTTTTTATTATTAATTTGAGTTTGAATTTGAGGGGCTTGAGATCGACGAAATATAACATCAATAGTAACCCTGTAAGCGTAAAACATTCTTACACATTCGTCGTAACTCCTGCTGAAATACATAAACACCGCTCAGTAAAAATATTTTTTTTATCAGCCTCTATTGTCCTACTGCTGGGCAAAGGCCTCCTTTTCCTACTCTCAGACTGCCCGGTTTTAGGATTTGGTGGTCCAGTGACTATAATGACGATGTAGTTCATCACACCACCTTCGTCTGGGTCGACACTGAGGCCGTTTAAATTTTGACGTCCAAACTGTGGTGACCTTTGCCCAGCGGTTATTTAACATTTTATTTATACGAGACGCTCTCCTGATGGTAAGAGATAACGCCTGCCCATGACCATCGCAGCGATACACAGAACTTTAAGTAACAAAACAAAGTCCAGGGCATCACTGCTTTGGCGCTCATTACTTTGAGACTTTTGATAGAGTTAGTCTCAACAGCCCAGTAATTTCGCTATTTGCAGTACCCGTCAAACCGGAACACAGTAATGCTTACACATTACTGCTTAGCGGCAGAATAACTGGTACTGCAGTGGTACCTACCTAGACGAACTCCTGCTAAGGAGATCTACCACCAAGTAGACATGACATGCGACAAACGTGGCCCAGTCCCACTTCAGTCGTCCGGCTTTGTGGCTAACATCGTAAAAATATACAAATACAAAAATGTACAAATGAAACCGTACCTGTATCCAGCTAAAATGTTCAGCAGCGAGCTCTTCCCAGCTCCGGAGGGCCCCAATATAGCTGTCAATTGTCCCGAGCGGAAGTCTCCATTCAAGCCGCGCAGTATGATTTTAGAACCTGTAACAATTTAATACTGATAAGTAGAGGAACTATACGAGGGGCGTTACTTCAAGGTCAACATCTCTTTTACCAGGTATCTCTAGCAGGTAATTGTATAGATAGATCTCACCGCAGTTTGAAATATTCTTCCGCCAATCAATAGTAGTAATAGTATAAAGAGTTTTTTTTACAGGCTAGGTGTTTGTCCGCAGCTTTTTTTTATGTAAGAAGTAATGAGACGAACGAGACGCTCTCCTGATGGTAAGAGATAACGCCTATCCATGACCATTACAGCGATACACAGAACTTTGAGTAACAAAACAAAGTCCAGCGCATCACTGCTTTGGCGCTCATTACTTTGAGACTTTCGATGGTTAGTCTTAACAGCCCAGTAATTTCACCTGATGTTAAGTGAAGGTGTGGTCGAAGATGGTAAAGCACACTGGAATAGAACTGACTTCCAAGTGAGGCAACCGGAGCACACCGTTAGATGCTTGGCGGCAGATTTTCAACTTGAGGGTGGTAGCTAGCCAGCCTAGTACTAGAAAATACCCTACCTCAATGCTATGGTTTCCTCACGATGTTTTCCTTTCACCGGCAGTTCAAGCTCATTGTTCCATCGGCGTGCAATGCTATCATCGCTACAAAATCGCTGATTATAAGCTTCGTTATGTACATGGCCGAAAATGGGTCATTACATTTATCATTTATCATTAACAGCTTTTACTTTAGAAGCTAAAAAACTAGTATGACAAAACATAATATACAAATGTATCTAGTTCCATAAACAAATAAATTCATTCAACAACTCTAAAATCGTAAAGTAAAATAGTAATTACTATTGTCTAATGCTTTATTTCTTCATAGGATAATTTGTTCATAGCTTAAATAAGTTCTTTTTAATATTGTCATTAGTGTAATTCGTGAATTGTGCGGTGCTAATTGACTGAATAAATAAATAAAATGCGAATCTTAACGACATTTTGTGGTGGGTGATGGTAGAGCCCTAGTACATTTTTGGTAATCCCACAGAAACTTAACATATTAAATATATCCCTATAATATATCCTATATTCCAGGTAATAAACTGTATCTGTGTCAAATTTCATCCAAATCCGTTTAGCCGATTTTACACGATTGAGCAACAAACATCACATACAAATACAAAATACAAATATTTTATTGATAACACCAATGTTACAAGTCAATTTAAAATTTCAAATATGTTTGTCATTATATGAGTTTTAAAACACTGTCACAACATATATGTAAATGAAAAAAAAAACAAAAATGTCAAAATAAGGTATGTCAATATACAAACATGTCAATATGAAATATGTCAATAGATAAATGTCGTTAAGTCATAAGTATAATAGTCATTACTATTGTCTAATGTGAAACTTAACGACATTATGTGATGGGTGGTGAACGAGCCCTAGTACATTTTTGGTAATCCCACAGAAACTTTTCACATATAATAAGTATCCTATATGTTATTCCAGGTAATAAACTATATGTGTGCTAAATTGCATCCAAACCTCTTCAACTGTTTTTGCAAGATTCAGTAACAAACATCCAAACAAACAAATTTTCATATATTCTATAATATTAGTGGGATTAAGAGTAGTAAAATAGTATTCTTGGAACTTATTCCAAGTCAACATAAGTATCATTAATTTCAATGTTATAAAATAAAAAATACCTTAAATTATACTATTTACAAAATGTATACAAAAAACTTAGTCTAAAAAACCGTCAGAGGAGGGATATGTGGCCAGAATGCTGGCAACATTGCCACGCTGGATGGCAATGCTTAGCTTTTGACCAAAGTAGATACCAGCATTCTGGTCACCTGAAGCCTCCTCTAGACGTTTGGCCAGGTCCCGATTTCAATTAAAATAACTGCAAGTTTTCTTATTTAATTATTTATCTTTTCAATAAATAATGGCGCTCGAGTATTGCATCTGAACCGTAAATCTGAGTAACAGACCAACAGACCTGACCTGACCTGACCTGACCTGTCTGGACAGACCTAACGTCTTTTATCTCCTGGTCGTTGAAGGTCCAGAAGTTCAATCTCAAGGTCAGTAAGAGAGGAATGAACACAGTATACAATATACTCATAGATACAACAGATCTAGTATGCTCTACCAGAGTTCCAGAATTATAACGAACTAGTTTGGCCCGGTTTCAATCGCGTTTACCCTGTGTTAAGTGAGAGTATAAGTTATCTGAACACCGAATTTAATCAGTCGCTTAACTTCACGGACGTCACGCCTCGTCTTTTTCTTCCTGATCCTTTCCATCCTAAGGTTGCCTGGAAGAGATCGCGTTTCGCGATAAGGTTGCCAGTTGTTACACCACTTAATTAATTTTATTTCTTCTGTATTGTATTATTTTGAGTGTGTACAACCAATCACTTTTGAGGTCTTTCTGGAAGTCAATGCTCGTCTTTTGGGACCCAATGCCACATGCATCATCTTTACCTAGCACAGCTAGCGGTTTTGTTGGCTAAATCATATTGTAAAAGTGAAAGTTCGTATTTATTTATATTCGTTACTTCTTCATCCTGTAGTAGCCATTTAGAATCTCAATAGTCAGTAAGCATCACAAAAAAAAAGTTCAGATTCATTGGCATCCAGCATAGTTCTACAGTTCTAGATAAGTTTTAACAATACTTCCGTTACTTTTACTACCAAAACTGAATTTTAAAAATGAGATGCTAACTTCGCGTTACAAACTATAGCATCTCATCGAAATTCGCAGATTTCACGTCAGTAGAGATGAAATAAACTGAGTTTTACAGTTCTTGATAAGTTTTAACAATAGTTCCGATAATTTTACTGCCGAAACTGCATTTTAAGAAACTGAAATGCTAACATTGCAAAACATTGACATTCACGGATTTGACGTCGGTAGAAATGCAACTCACCGAGTTCTTAAGTTTAATATTATTTTGACACCGAGTTTTGGCGATAACGCAGAAAAGCTTTGTCGCGTCGTATTATTTTACAACATTAATGTTTGTTTTTGGATAAAAATAGAGTTATTTAATTTTAAAGTTTTATTAAACAAAATAAAAAATACCTTAAATTATACTACCTATTTACAAAATGTATACAAAAAACTTAGTCTAAAAAACCGTCAGAGGAGGGATATGTGGCCAGAATGCTGGCAGCATTGCCACGCTGGATGGCAATGCTTAGCTTTTGACCAAAGTAGATACCAGCATTCTGGTCACCTGAAGCCTCCTCTAGACGTTTGGCCAGGTCCCGATACAGTTCGAGAGCGGCCGGCCCCCACGGGCCTAAAGTTTCAACCCCAAACGGCACAATAAGATACATTCTATCCAAATAACTATATTTGTGCCGTTTGAGGTTTTTAGCTTTAGGTTATTTAATTTGTAATGTGCCGAAATATGAACAATTTACGCCGACTGGAATACGCTGGAACGTGTCGCAACGAACGCGCGCGTTTGCGGTAGTATCCGTCCTATTGCTAAAATCCGCTAGAACCTAGCTACATGCGGGTGCATCCGCCAGCACGCTATTATGAATATCGTATAAGTGCTTAAGTGTTCATACCTGTGGAATGATGTAATTCCATGTAAAAATGACATCTACACCACTCCATAAACACTTTAATTTTCTTGAACACATTGTAAATCATAATCTATAAGCGTGAATTTATGGAAAAGTTGTAATGTGGAGAAACATGACGTGTTCCTTTCAAAACTCCATAGAGCCTGTAAAAATACAACACTACTTTGCTAGGGCATGACTGGCTTTGGTTTTAACTCACATTGTGTGATTTTGACTATGACTAAGATTTTTATTTTTTATGGTTGATTTGGTCCGAGATATTATACACACTTAGCCTGGAAGGTGATCTCAAGTGAGGCTACCAGAACACACCGTTACATGCTTGGCAACAGATTCTCAACTTTGGTGGTAGCTAGCCAGCCCAGTACTAGAAAGTACCCTACGACCATGCTATGGTTTCCTCACGATGTTTTTCCTTCATGCTCGTTATTGGGGTTTGAATCCACGCGTGAACGTTTCAACGCAACGTGCAAATCGACCGCACTAATCATGAAGCTATTATCGCTATTAAAAAATCCTTTTAATCTAACAATGTGGTAATTTTGTTTGTCTTTTTAAATAGATAATAAACAACATTTTATTTATGACATAAAATAAATTTCCATTACATTAAAAAATACGCACAAACATAAACGACCACTTGGTATAACCAGTATTATGCTGAGATGAGCCCCTTTTTTGTAACTGTTTGTCTCTGTTTGTTTGTTTTGTGCTTGTATTCGGTTGTGTTACGAAATAAAACTATATTCTTTTCTTTCTAATAAAAAAATATCCTAATTAATTAACATTCATAAAACACGACTAAAATATCACAAAAGATACGATTAAGACAACTTTAAACAGATAATTGTTCGACATTACAATTTATACAACGAAAGTTTGCACGGCAAATTTCGTGATTGCAAAAAAAAATGTATTTTGTGAGGATGACACCTTCGTCTCATAAACTACCTCATTTATCTAGATCTTTCGCAAGCACTTTCTAAGTAATCATCATCAACCATTTTTTCTCGGCACAAACGATGACAATTGTACGTTAGCTAATAACATTATGCCATATTTCATTACGTTAAGACTTTCTAGTCCATTTATTTAATGATCCAGTCTATGGCTAACTCATTCAGTTTGGAAACCTTGTAGCGATGATAGCTCAGTGGTTAGCGCGGTAGGTTCGCATGCCGAAGGGCGTGGGTTCAAACCCCAATGAGCTTGAGCTGCCGGTGAAGGAAAACATCGTGAGGAAACCATAGCATGGTGGTAGGGTACTTTCTAGTACTCGGCTGAAAATCTGCCGCTAAGCATCTTACGATGTGTTCCGGCAGCCTCACTCGAGAGCCAGTTCCATTCCAGGCTAGGTGTGCTTTACCATCTTCGACTACACCTTCACTGAACATCAGGTGAGCTGTGGTCAAAGACCTAGCCTGTCAACCATTAAAAAAAAAGGTTTTCTCATTCTTTGATCGTTAATATTTAATTAAGAGTTCGATAAATATAAATGCAATTTTGCTCGTCTAAGCAACTAGGAAATAGTGCATGTAATGAAGCATCACGCAGTTATGTAGTTTATTTACATCACAATGGTTAGAAACTGCTTTATATTGAAAACAGATGGTTATATTTTCAGAAACAGCTGCTAACAATACAAATGAAATGTGTCCATTTTTGTGGTACGGAGCTTTCTTTATAATTATAATAATTATTGTTATTTTAATTCTCTCTCTTATATCGATAATAATATAGTTTAAGTACTACGAATATATATTGTTAGAAGTACTGTGACAAAGATAAAGCAAATTTCCGTTTTTTTTTTTATTCGTAGGACTATACACACAGTGCCATCTGGCCCCAAACTAAGCAGAGCTTGTGTGATGGAAGTCAGATAACTGATAGAATACATTAATACTTTTTTTTTCGTAAATACATACTTATAATACATACAGAACACCCAGACACAGAACAAACATTTGTTTATTCACAAAATGTTTAGTGTGTCGTCAAGTTTTTTTTTGATGTGTGTATTTTCTAATAAAATTTTTGTTATCTATGGTGTTTGAGTACATTGTGTAAATTTCTGAATTACTGTAGTATAATTTATATTTGAAATATGGTTAGGATAATGTGACTGGTCATAGATACCCGTGGGTTTTACTAGTAACTATTTATTATAATAGTATTTTAGTTCATTAAGTATGACCGCAGTGCATTCACGTGCAGCTCTGAAGAATTTAGGGCGAGCCTCTATAGCGTCACGTGTAGAGATCGACTAGTTACGCGAACGAAACTCTATTATGAGTTTAATAACTATCGATAAAAAAAAATGTACGCCACATGTAATAAAAAAATATGTATTGGAATACTTCCTTCTACGATTTTATTCTTTTTACGGTCGAAACAGCAGAGGGAAGAGAAACAAACCATTTTGCGGAGGACCTAGGACCGCGTTTGACACAGAGATCGTCGGTCGATATGATGGCGGTTACAATCATTAATTTGTAAAAAAAAATGCGATTACAAATTTATTTTTGCAATTGGAAAAATGACCGTAACATATTTCGAGTTATGGGAGTTTTTATTTTCAATTGCAATTTTAATTTTGTCATTCAATCCAACTTTTACGTTAAAAATATTTCGAGACTTTTATAGTGAAAATCTTCGAGACTCCATTCCCGTGATAGTTGACTTATCGACATACAAATTACAACGGAACCCTCGTCGCGCAACTTGCACTCGCTCTTGTATTTATTACGAAGTATACGCTTCCCCACCATCTCGCCTAATGTAAAGCGAAGATGATCGATGGAGCACGCTTGCCTAGAAGAAACCGATTTACTCGCGACTTCTCTAGTTATTTTCTTTCATCGATCCTATTTACTAAAATTTAAGATATTTTCACATCCCTATATTACGCAGCCCCCCACGTGCTTTCTAAAGTTAGCCAACGTTCGCTGTCATGAGCACTGCAATTATATATAACTACAATACAAATTGTATTGCAGTTGAGATGCAATGAAGCTATATGCAAACGGTTTATGGATATATAAGACTTATAACATTTTTGTAAATATTGTATTACTGGGCACATACTGGAAGCATAAACAACTTCTTGTACCATAAACTTCTTTCTCTCGTTTGTTTTACTGAAAAAACAAGAAAGTAAATGGATGATTCAAATTTAAAACAAAATTAATTGATGTTACTCATTTTTTAAGCGGGAAACGCGTAAAAATCATTTCTCCGTATTGTATTAATGTTATAAAATTGTGTTTAATGGAGTGATCATGTATTGAAAATAGTGGTATTTTTATAAAGTGGCGAATTAAGTGTGTTAGTGTAAAAAAGTGATAATTAATGTGGGCAAACATGTGTTTTCGTGATGCTTCCAAAACTCCAACGAAGCTTGTAGTAAAAAATATCACTGCTTTATTTTATTATTAGACTTGACCGGACTCCATCGTGACTTACTTTGTTTTTAGTTTGACTTTGACTGTGATTTAAACTTGTTCAGCTTGTTTTTTTTTATAACTACGCATAAAATATCCTAGCGCATAACACTGATAAATGCACAAAGTGTTACGCAAAAAAGTGTATCTATAAAAGCTAGCTGCTTTTCCCTCTAAATTGATTGACCATTGATACTGATGTAAGATTGAAATGAATAGTCCTTACTATAATTTGTCAGTCGATAATATTAACCGCAAAGATATAGTTTTGGCGCCAACGAAGAAGAATTTTGTCGCCATATTGTATTGTTTTCTACAACTTGTTCTGTTTTGCAAATTCGATCGCGTGCAGAGAATTAAAAATGTACATAAGTACTTAAAACAAAAGTCTCCTAATCTAATCGCAAGATGAAAATAAAATCTATGCTAAAAACTTCAATCTATCAACTTGTCCCGTTGTCTTGTAATTACCTACATTCATCTTGATGTTATTTATAACCTCATGCCTTTCAAAACGATTTTGGAAAACCCCGCTTTTACAATACACATATTTTTAAACTTTAACCACATTGTATTCAAAAGTTCCGTTAATTAACGGTAAAAAGTGAGTACTTTGATCTTTCAAGTGTCTGAATATACACTAAGTGTTCAGACAGTATTCAAAATGTCTCGTGTAGTACATACAGTAAGTGGAATGATAATAATCGTATATAAACGTATTTTAGCAATTACGTAGTTTAATCGATAACATCATAATTGTAGAATAATGGTGGAAACTCTTAGCTCTAATATTATTTTAGTTTGCTCGATATTTATATTAGATTCGAAGTTTCCATAGATAATTTATTTTATCTTTTTAAGATAGTTCAGAGACAAAAATACGTAAACAAACATTATTTAAGTTTTGGCGGGAACGCGGAAAGAGTCGTGTCGCCCCATTGTATTTTTTTCCAAAACTTTCCAAAACTGTTTCGAGTGTTTATGTATAAAATTAGTGGTGTTTTATTCAGTGGTGTGAGAAACTGATATAATGTGATGAGACATGACTTTTCGTGTTGCTTCCAAAACTCCTTCGAAGCTTATAGTAAAGTCGCCATTACCTTACTAAGGCAGTCATGCCTTAGTGGCGACAAGTGGCATAGAGGACTTGACTAGACTTGACCAAGACTGGACTTTGACTGTAACCATAGAAGTTATACATTAATTGCGAAAACCGAAGGACAAGGCAGAATGAGTTAATAGCTTTAGCCTGCCCGATAGGGCAAATTAAAGTTTTTTTTTTTTAATGTTACGTAAATAAAATATTTAAGGCACGTTACGTAAATTAAATTTTATTTATTTACTAATTGTTATGAAACCCTGCGCCAAAGACATGATTTCTTGACATGAAATTTGTTCAAAATCGATAAAGATATCTCTTTTTAGTAACCGAAGCCAAGACACATTTAGGATCGCTGCCCAGCAAAGTTAGTTCATATAAATTTTGTATCTAATCCCACTAATAATATAAATATGAAAGTTTCAATGGATGGATGGATGTTTGACTCTTTCACGCAAAAACTACTGAACAGATTTGGATGAAATTTGGTATGGAGGCAGCTGAGACCCTGGATTAACACATAGGATACATTTAATCCCGAAAACATGTAGCGGGTAACAATGTGGGTCGCAGCTAGTATAAGATAAATCAATGAAAAACTAATACAGTTAAAGATAACAGTGTCCTTGTATTTTATATTTGGCAATTTATATTTGCCCGGGATCATTATTATTTTGGGCAGCACTGTTCTAGTAGTTGAACTTACTTTTGCCATTTTGCACGGTGTAAGTGAGGTCTTGGAACGCGAGGTTAATCGGCGGCCGCTGCGGAAGATGCGACAGGTGCGCTCTGCCCATCGCGCGCCCTGCGCTTGCCGCTTCCAGCTCGCACATCATCATACCCTCAATTGGACACCATTATCTGTAACAAACACATTTACAAACACGTTATTTCTTACAAACGACTACCCTGTAAGCTGAGCTCCATCAGCTCTTGTTTTGTGAACATGACTATTGGTGAATAAAATTTCGGCTGTCACATCACGTCAATTTTAGTACCGTTCATATCCGCCAGGGGCGCTAATCCGTTCTTCACCTATTTATATCTATATCTATCTATCTATAGTATTAAAAGGAGGAAAGAGTTGATTTATTTGTTTGTATTGAATAGGCTCCGAAACTACGGGGCCGATTTCAAAAATTCTTTCACCGTTTGGAATCTGCACTATCTCCGTATGACAGGGTACTTTTTATCTCTGTATTCCCACGAAAACAGAAATAACGCAGGTGAAACCGCGAGGCGTCCGCTAGTACACTATAATTTAGTGTTGAAAAGTTAAGGAAAGTCTTTTCACAAATTACCATGTAAGGCACTCCGTGCGTGGGTTCTATTCCTACCCAGGACAAACATTTTTTGTAACAAACTGAGAACGGGTGTTTTAGTTCGTTACTTATTATATTATTTAACTAATCTAAAAGGTAGGTTTACTTGGTGGTAGATCTCCTTACCAGGGGGTCGTCTAGATAGGTACCACCGCAGTATCAGATATTCTCCGCCAAGCAGTAGTGTGTAAACATTACTGTGTTCCAGTTTGAAGGGTACTGCAGCTAGCGAAATTACTGGGCCATGAGACTAACCATCGAAAGTCTCAAAGTAATGAGCGCCAAAGCAGTTTAGCCCTGGACTTTGTTTTGCTACTCAAAGTTCTATGTATCGCTGCAATGGTCATGGACAGGCGTTATCTCTTACCATCAGGAGGACGTCTCATTCGTCTCATAATTTTTCACATAGAAAAAAAGGCCTATCAATAGGAATAGTTTCCAAACCGCTGGCCTCTAGTAGGTCTGCTTCGTTTAAGGTTAAATGGCGCAATGTGAATGTTCTCCGATATAAAAAAAAAGTTTATAAGAATACGTTGAAACCATTTATCACAATCGTTTGAAGCCAAACAATCGTAGAAAAAAATCGCACCTCCGTTACGTAATACTGTAGATTGTCGACATTGACCCACAAAGGGTTCAAGTTAGTTGCATTCGTTGATAATTGTGATGATTGCAAGTCATGTTTATTTACTTTGGTGGTATTTATTGGAACTGCGAAGTCTGCGATACACTATTGGCAATGAAAACATTTGGTAAGCAGCTAAGTAAACAGTAGGTACATCACACAAATATTATAAGCTTGCCCCCAGTTTCTGTATATGTAACAACATTTACAGTTTTTTGGAGTTTTCTCATGTCTCATAGCTTTGTAGTTTTAGGTGTGAATGATATTTTATATTTATTTAGTATCTTGCTATCGCCTCATTTGATTCTTTTCCCAGCAATGAATTTGTAGATTTTCTGGGCAGGCCAAGATTTTTGAGTAAATTGTAATTTGGAACGTATCTATAATTCACTCATTCCTTCCGTTCATTCATTCATTCCGTTCATTCGTTCTTCGTGGACGTTCCCAGTAGGTACTCGTACGCAACGATTCGGCTCTACTTTCTTGATGCGTACAGCCCAGGAATTGATTTCTGGCTTTTTTGTTTCTTATGAACAACAATTTGAACGTTTTTAAGGCTAGAGTAAATAAATTTATTCTAGATTAGCGTGCTCTATCTTCGGCCGCACCGCCGCTTTCCTTCAAGCGAGTTGGTGACCAAACGTAGATCTATTTAATATTTAAAACAAAATAGAGAAAGTTTGTTAGAATTCCTCTCATCCCCATTTCTTCTGCATATTATCCAACTATGAAACCATTTATGCTCAAGTCATAATATCTATTTAGATTCATCGTGTAATCTTTAGAGATATTCGTTTCCCATGGTACATAGGTACCGGTTATTACTTAATTAAAGTGTATATAAATCGATAATTATTTTTCGCTTAAGGTCGATTTCCTTCAAAGTGGTACACAATTAGTTTAAACTGAGATAAACTCGGATAACCTTGCGTTTACTAATAATGTTAACTTTTAAATAAAAAATTTACACGCAACACTGACCCTGGACAAAGTCCAGTTATTACATAATTATATGTATGCATGTCCAGCTTGGGCAGAAGATTTGGAAGTACAAGTTCCAGGCTTTTTCCTCTTTCGAGCAGGCGAGAGAGCGAAGATAAAATGTTGTCTACGCTTTTTATTCCACGATGACGAAACCGACGTATCTAACTCTAGTGATGTCGCTTTGACATGCAGGAAAAAGACAAATTATCCCTGGGGCATGCAAGAAAGACTATAAAACAAACCAACAAACACAAAAAAAAAAACAAACAACAACAACAAAACAAACAAATAAACAACAACAACATAACAAACAAATAAACAACAACAACAACAACAAACAACTACAACACAAATTATCTCTTATACCTACAAGTTATGCCAACAGATAGCTTTATCAGCTTTTTATAGCAAACTGATAGTGTATTAACATAACAATGTCCGGAATTGACACACATTATTTCCAATTTAGCATTGTTGTTTTACAAAGTTGATATAATGATACAGTCGTAATCAGTTTTTTTCACACAGTGCCATTTGACCCTAAACTAAACAAAGCTTGTACTAAAGAAAGGCAGATAACTAATAGAATACATAAAATACTTTTTTTTTTTGCTGTGGGAATCGAACCCACGCCCCACAGCTCTTAGGCAGATATACTACCAATGAGCCAGCAGGGCAGTTATTATACGTTAGTACCTGCGTACTTATGTAGCGCGTTAATATTTTTTGCTTTCCTTGTCATTAAAAACAAATCACACCCATGATAAGAAACAGGATTATAATTTATGGCTTACAAGCCATAATTCTTATAATGCCATGTGATTAGGTGTGCGTGAAGCAGTAAAAAGAAAAAAACAGTCATCTGATTTATAAAAGGCCATGAGATATATACTTATACGCCTCAACTAGGCTAGGACATTGAAATATCACTGTTATTAACGTGGACTGAATATTATTTTATATTATCCTTTGATCGGCAGAGAGAACAATAAAAATAAACCGCCTAATCCAAAAAGCTACCAGCTAAAAGACAATAATAATTATTGGGCTGTTGAGACTAATCATCGAAAGTCTCAAAGTAATGAGCGCCAAAGCAGTGATGCCCTGGACTTTGTTTTGCTACTCAAAGTTCTGTGTATCGCTGCAATGGTCATGGACATGCGTTATCTCTAACCATCAGGAGAGCGTATCGTTCGTCTCATTACTTATTACAGTAGTAAAATAAAGTTCAAGGCATCGCTGCTTTGGCGCTCATTACTTTGAGATTTTTGATAGTAAGTCTCAACAGCTCAATAATTTCGCTAGCTGCATCTGCTACCCTTCAAACCGGAACACAGTAATGTTAGCACACTATTGCTTGGCGGCAGAATGTCTAGTACTGCGGTGGTACCTACCTAGATGACCTCCTGCTAAGGAGATCTACCACCAAGTAAAACACTTATATCACTTACTTACTTGCTTTTATATCTGGATTGGGTATGTTCGTCTCTCAAGATACAAGGAACCCGGTAGCTTCCTTCTTTCCTTGGATGTCTAAGATTTATATTACGGAAGTATAAAAAACTTAAGCACCATATTTACCAGGTAAAATAGGTATTTGTACAAATTACCCAGCATTCATTGTCTGACATGACACGGGTCAGGAAGGTTAAGGTTGCTAAGCAAATTACTAAGACATAATTCTAAACGGGTTTAATAGACATAAATGAATTTTAGTAAGATGCAGCACACACTATCTTTATACAAATGAATTAAATACTTTTGCAAATTAGAATGCACGTTGCAAAAATATGAAACTAGATTCTCTCTCGTCTGATCTATGAGACTTCCTCTATTAAACAGGTACAAGTTTGAACTGGCGCCTGATGACGATTATTTGTGGGGCAGTTCCACGAAACCGTATATACGTACTTGGAAACTTTTAGATTTCTTTGCTTTGGGTTTTTATTTAATAAACCTACCTACTTCAATATTCACAATTTTATTTTATTTATGTAACATATATATACAATACAGAACGCTTGGTAGTAGGACACTTTCTATTACTCTGGCTAGCTACCACCTTCAAGTTGAAAATCTGTCGCCAAGCACCTAACTGTGTGTTTCCGGCAGCCTCACTTGAGAGCCAGTTCCATTTCAGGCTAGGTGTGTTTACGATCTTCGATCACACCGTCACTTAACATCGGGTGAGCTGTGGACAAACACAGCCTGTCAATTATTAAAAAAAAACATGAAATTTAATTTATATTTTAACGATCTACATATAAAAATTAGTTATTATACATTACTACAATTTAAAAGGTCACTAAAAATGACATAAGTTCTACAGTCAAATTACACAAAAATCAATAATAGTTTATTTTGTAATTAAATTCTAAAGTGATCTTTAATTTCCTTTAATATAGATTAAAGTGGAAGATATCGTTGTTTCTGTTAGAGGTTATCTATGCCCCGCGGCTTTGTCACGATTAAAGACACTGACGATAACAAAAAATACAAATGACGAACAAATATATTTTCAGTATCTTGGTTTTCTATGTACCACCAGCTTTATTTTATGAGCCAGCGTTTGTTCACTGTGTTACCAAATGCTAGGTGCATGCAATATTTGCTTTGGCAGAACATGAATCTTTACGCAAAGTGACTTGCAGATTGCAGTTTTATTAACATTGAGTTTTAGCTTTATGAATTAATGTTATGAACTTTCGGTGCCGAAATTTGAACAGTCACAGTGAGAATGGTTTACAAGTTCAAAGTCGCTCAGCGAGCTGTTGAAAGAGCTATACTCAGTATCGTATTAGGTACGAAGTAATTCACCAGTAATAGTAAAGTAAAGTCGCCGACAAAGTCAGCGTGATCAAAACTAAACGAACAAATAGATACACGTCAAATGTAACTTAATTAGACAGCCCTGTTGGTTCATTGGTAGTATGTCTGCTCCACGAGCTGAAAGGTGTGGGTTTCATTCCCACCCAGGACAAGCATTTAGTGATATAAACAAATGTTTGTTCTGTGTCTGGGTGTACTGTATGTATTTACAAAAAAAAGTAGTTTTATCAGTTATCTGTCTTCCATATAGTACAAGCATTGCTTAGTTTGGGGTCAGATGGCGCTGTGTCCTATGATATTTATTTATTTCTAGCCCCCGAGAGTTATAAGTTTAAGGGTAACGTGTTTTTGTTTTACTCATGCGGGATTACTCACGTTTTAATATGTCGGATACTCCGACTATCTATTTTTCATTTTTCATTTTCAACATAATTAATAGTGAGTAATCCCACACAAGCAAAACAAAAATTTGTAAAAAGTTTCTATAACAAAATATATGTGTCGGTATGTGGCATTGTGTTTCCCAAATTGCTTTTGTTTGATAAGTGACTTGATCGAGAATGTTCTTAATGATTCGAAAAAAATTGTTTAGCTTTTTGAAGATTATTAACATCAGATGAGCTGTGGTCGTGATTGATTGGTGATTCGCCAGAGAACTAAAGTAACAGACATAGCTCAGCGTATTAGCAAGCTGAAGTGGCAATGGGCTGGACATATTTGTCGCAGAACCGACAACCGCTGGGGTAGACGTGTTCTAGAGTGGAGACCGCGAATTGGCAAACGTAGCGTAGGACGCCCTGAGACTCGATGGAGTGACGATATACGTAGGACAGCTGGCGGTAGATGGAAGAGAAAAGCCGAAGATCGGGCTGAGTGGCGTGTGTTGGGAGAGGCCTATGCCCAGCAGTGGACTACAAAAGGCCAAGCTTGTCAAACAAAAAAAAAAGAACAGGACCGGTTAAGTCGAAATTTGTTTTTTAATTATTTGTGCCGGGGATTTTTTAATTTTTTATGTAGGTATTACCAACTATTTAGTCGTAATATCGTTTTCAATTATTATTTTAAAACAAAATCTATCATATTCCATTATTATATTATTCTTCCTACTCGACTTTTGTCAATTTATTTTACTTACACCAATGGCCCCGTAACCTTTGGCCTAGAAACCAGAATGCTATCAGAACTTCTAAATAGTTTGTTACATCCCTATATAATATATAATTGTGTGTGTAATTTGAGCAGTATTGTATGTTTAGTTTATCATTTGACACACATTTCGTCCGATAACAAAATGGCATGTGATTTTTAGTTAGCTATGTTGCAATGGTCGAACGCATAGAGGTCGACAACATTCCGTTTTGACTACCACGCTCAATGTTATGCTAAAAGTGTCTATGAGATCTCATTCAACAAATATGGCGATTAGCAGAAGACCCTGAAGATTGGAACTTCGTATTTTGGCAAACCTGATTAAAATTAAATTTTACTTTATACTAGCGCACGGCTTTCGCACGGGTGCATATCTAACGTGGTGCATATACATATTGCATATGTATGTATTATACGTGTAAACCTTTCTCTTGAATCAGTCTGTCTATTGATGGAAACCGCATCAAAATCCGTTGCGTAGTTTAAAAGATCTAAGCGTACAAACGGCGGGAAGCGACTTTGTTTTATTCTAAACAGGGGCGATGAAGAAAGGTTTTATTATGGGTGACAGACTAGATGTCGGACCACACCTCACGTGATATTAAATGACGGTGTAGTCGATGATGGTAAACACACTTAGCCTGGAATGGGAACTGGTTCTCAAGTGAGGCTGCCAGAAGATACCGTTATGTTTATTTCTTAGTTTCTACAAGCTGACTGCCCTGTTAGCTCATTTAGTAGTAACTCTGCTTCCTGATCTGTGAAGCGTAGGTTCGATTGGCAACCAGCATAAACATTTGTGAGGAACATAGACGTTCATTCTGTGTCTAGGTGTTCCTTCCTTATCAAATACTAGCTGCGTCCCGCGATGTTACCCGCTACATGTTTTCGAGATAAAAAGTAGTCCAGGGTCTCAGCTACCTCCATACCAAATTTTATCTAAATCCGTTCAGTAGTTTTTGCGTGAAAGAGTAACAAACATCCATCCATCCATCCAAACTTTCACATTTATAATATTATTTATCTCACTAATATTATAAACATGTATTTACAAAAAAAGATTTCCCATAGTACAAAATTGTACTATGGACCTATATTAGTTTGAGGTTAGACGGCGGAGTATCAAATGGCATCCAAAAATTGACCGACTTAGTGTTTGGTGTGGTGGTAATATTCATAGTTATTTATACCTAGTCAATAAATTATTTTCATACTGGTCTGTCAGTAGATTTTCATCTTGTATCTCTAATAAAAAATGCATATAAAAACTACTTATGACCTTGACAAAAAAGGTACGTAGCAAAATTATGCATCGTAAGATAATATCTTCGGTATATACCTCGTTAAATCATAATAATATTTTGCTGCTAAATTACTTTGGCATTATAATTTTGTAAACAATGTTTGACAGTAAAAAAATTTCATTAAATTTAGAAACTTACAGCCCTATTGGCTTATTGTATATCTGCTTTAAGAACTATAGGGTGTGGGTTCTATTCCCACCTAGGACAAACATTTTGTGGTACATAGTATTATAAGTGTGTATTTGCAAAAAAAAAGTATTCTATCAGTTAGTTGACTGCCATAGTACAAGCTTTGCTTTGCTTTTTAACTAGTTTGAAGTCAGATGGCGCTGTGTGAAATGTACTACGATATATCTTATAATAGTAAGTGAGCATGCACGCATGCAGGCATGTTTTTATTATAGTAAATAAAGTAACGTCCATTGCTTTGTGTAAAAGAACATCCACTGTTGGACATAGGCCTCTCCCAACAATTTCCATGATGACGGGTAGGTAGCGGCACGCATATAGCGCATTCCTTTGGTCTTCATTAGGTCGTCGGCCCACTTGTAGGCGGACGTCCAGCGCAGCTGGTCACCACTCCAAAACTGTACAACCCCAACGGCCATCAGTTCTGTGTGCTATGTGCTCTGCCCACTGCCACTTCAACTTGCTAATTCGCTAATCCGAGTGTTAACAGTTTGAAATAACACAACAAAAACAAACGCAGTTAGCAAATATTTTGTGAAAAAACAAGCATTGATGTTACAGATCGATCCCTCTTCATCTCCCTCTCTCTCTTTCTTCTGTTTTCTGTATTTTAGTGTGTGTAATAAAAAGTTATCAATCAATCAATCAATCGTAAAAAAATGGAACTGCGTGAAGTTTCGGACGAATCGCAAATCTGTTTTCTAACATTGAGACATCATATTCAGTCAATGTCTAGACTTGAACAAAACAATGTCATCTTGCGTCATCGTTTAAAATCTGATGCGATTTCCAGTAGGGGGGTCAAGGATATTTCTGCCAAACCTGAGTCCACTAAGGCGTTGCAGTGTTACCGAGCTACGCTTCTCGGTGTACCGGTACATGTAAAGGAGCATCCCCGATATTAGGCCTCATTTGCGGATACGTTTTTGAGGAGGAAATCTTCTCAAGACACACGATGGCGTTAGAGCGCAATTGAGGTATTGTTATTTAGTGCTTAACAGAGTGTTTTTTGTTCCCCAATAAAACGGATCGGTGCTTTCAACACTGCGCTTTCGCTCCTCTCAGGACAGGTTGTCCAGGCCAAGCCATTACGTTGTCGTCCTCTTTAGGCTCTTTACGTGTGACTTGGTGGCAGATCTCCTTCTAGTACTCCGGTGGTTAGGTAACACCGGATATTCTGCCGCCAAGCAGTAGTGTTTAAACATTACTGTGTTCCGGTTTGATGAGTACTGCAGCTAGTGAAATTACATTACATCCATTTCAGGCTAGATTTGCTTTACCACATCTTCGACCATACCTTCACTTAACAGGTGAGCTATCGTCAAACAACTAGGCTGTCAACCACAAAAAAAATTACCGGTCCAAAAATTACAAAATTAATTATTATTAATTTCATTTTAATTTTTAATGAAAATGAAATTAAGATGGTTGGTTATGAGCGTCAAAGCAGCGATGCTCTGGACTTTGTTCGCTACTTAAAGTTCTGTATCACTACAATGGTCATGGGCATTTATATCGGCACGTTACCTCTTACCGTCAGGAGAATGTAACATCGTCACTTTACTCTTAAAAAATATGTATGGTCGGAGCCTCAATCCCAACCTTCCTAAGACTTAATTTATTTAAGCGATGCGAAATATTTAATAACCGGTCTGACCCTTTAAGCACGTGACCTTTTAAGGTTTAGTTATAAAAAAAAAGAAAAAACCAGTTCACCGACTTAATTCTCAATTATAAGTAACTAACGTAAGTAGTAAATTAAAAAAATCACGTGCGTCATGCTATATTTTTATCACTAAAACAGATCATGTACAAAAAAATTAAAATCAATAATAATAATAACCTCTAATAACCAAATCGGATTAAGACACGGCAAATGAGCACGCCCTAAAAGTTCGTACCTTCTTAAAAAAAAACAAGTATAATGAATTATTTTTCCATTAGTAGGTAGGTATCTACCTTAAAAATCACGTTTACAAAGCAAAAACCGTACGCAAAATGAATGATCGATTATTACTAGTTAACTATTATAATATCACATGTGTGAGATGAGCCTAATTTTATGACCATGTATTTACAAAAAAAAAGTATTTTACAAAAAAAAAGTATTAATGTATTCTATCAGTTATCTGACTTCCATCACACAAGCTCTGCTTAGTTTGGGGCCAGATGGCGCTGTGGTGTATAGTCCTGCCTAGTTTTTTTTTTATATACACTAGATGTAGGTAAATAACAAAATTTAAAACAAGGTACCTATTATTGAAATTAAAAACTCTTCACGACACTACTGTATTGTCACAGCGCAGTGTCAAAAACATCTGGTCACATTCTGATGTTTTTGCGTATGAAAGAAAATATTATAATAACTTCCACACAATGCGCGATTGTCTACGTATTATAGGTACCCTTAGTAATGGCTGAGAATATATTCACTTGAACATAAAGTTAGCAATACGATATCGCATTCTGAAGGACAGCCTAATCAAGGAAATTAGTTACGAATGCACGACGTTCTAAGTTTTAACTAGATTCTATGAACGTATAGCACTTTTTATGATGTAGGTAATGAAAGATTGGATTCTTGTTATGTTGTGTTTTGTGTTGTTCTCAATTGAATGATTTCAATTGATATAAAATTAATTTGTTTTTTTTATGTAAAAAGTAATGAGACGAACGAGACGCTCTCCTGATGGTAAGAGATAACGCCTGTCCATGACCATTGCAGCGATACATAGAACTTTGAGTAACTAAACAAAGTCCTGGGCATCACTGCTTTGGCGCTCATTACTTTGAGATAAAACTCTTTCAAGTAAAACTCTTTTACTTGAAAGAGCTGTCTCGCTAACGAGGTTATCGAAACATATTGTGATTAGGAATACAGGTTCCCCTGATGCAGGCTTTGTCTTGTAAGGCAACCACTAGATAATATAGTTGTTTTTAGAAAAGATGTCAGTAATAAAGTTATTTTTATTTTCATTTCACTTTGACTACATAGAGCGTTTTAAAATGTGTTGCGAATAATTTTTGGGTTAATTCTCATGTACCACAAATGTAACGTCTAATTTCACGGTCCATGAATTACCTACGCTATTCTACAATACAGGTAGCAGTAGTGTCCTAAAGAAAGACTATTGAAATCTAACCACAATCTTGATTACGCAAAAACAGCGGTTTTATACATAAAATGTATGTATAATGTAGCTCCACACATGGGTCAATGATATCGTCACCGTCGCGGGTCGAGCCTTTATCATGACCGAGGCAGATGGTATAACAGGAGAGAGGCCTATACCCAGCAGTGGGATAAAGAAAGCTGTGGATTATGATGATGATGATAGGCGATTGGCGCGGTCGGTTCACACACTGGAGAGCGTGTATTTAAGCTGCTGATGAAGAAAATCATTGTGACAAAACCATGATGGTAGGGTAATTTCTAAGTAATTAAGTAATATCAAGTTGACAATCTGCCGCCAAGCAGCACGGTGAACTACTACCATTCCAAGCTAGGTGAATCCTGACCACATTGTAACTTAATATCAAGTGAGCTGTAGTCTAAGGTTAATTTAGGTCACTTGCTAAGTTTATATTACTTTTGACACAAACTAATATAAAGGTACCAACCAACTTTAACAGTATTATTTTTTCCTAATAACTAGGTTTCACATATGTCAGTTTCGTTGGTACTTATTATTTTTCGTTGGTATTTTGGTTAGGTAGATATGGGTACAAGTTACATTACAACCGCAGAAACAAAGGCCTGTCCCACACGTTTAATAATTTGAATGTCCATTTTTTTTCTTATTTGATTAGGTATTTGACTAAAGCTCACTTGATATTAAGTTACAATGTGGTCAGGATTCACCTAGCCTGGAATGGTAGGTTTAGGTTACTATCTAAACTTAGTAAGTAATCTAAGAGTCATCTCGTACGTCGGAGTCATAAAGATTACTCTCGCGATATCCTTCCAGCATCAAATAAAAGATATGCATAAGAAAAGTGTACAGTTAAGGTTACTATCGATGACGAGAACATTGAACGTAAATAGCCATTGAATTTACATTTTTTCAGGTAATGTTATTCATGTATTACGAAAAGCTTTTAAGAAAACAGTCTACCGCTAGTAAAAGTTGGTATTAAAGTTTGCATTTTCCTCATTCCTTTAGTCAATTTTCCTACATCTGTTATCTATCTTAATCTGTCTCATTTATACCAACCGAAGATAAATCAAAGTGTTATCACAGCTGTCAACATCGGGTGCCGTATTCGTGTAATTTATGTTGGCCTTGTACCTACATAAAACTCTTTGCAAACCACAGCAGCGAAAGCGGAAAAGCGACTATTATTCATACTAGTGTTGTACTTCCACGCTATTGTTTTGTGCGTCGATGAGCACTCGCTTTACATCACTAGTCTATTACCTACTCATTTATAAGTTGTCTTATACAAAAGGTACGGAAAGTCACAGATGTCTACCAATGACTTTTTTTTATCATTGACAAGCTAGGTGTTTGACTACAGCTCACCTGATGATAAAGCACACCTAGCCTGGAATAGAACTTGATATAACGTGAGGCTGCCGGAATACACCGTTAGGTGTTTGGCGGCAAATTTTCAACTGGAACAAAATTGATATTGGTAGCTAGCCAGCCGATTACTAGAAAATACCACCATATTATGGTTTCCTCGTTATATTTCCTTCACCGACAGCTCAAGCTCATTGTTGGAGTTTGAACCCACACCCTTCGGCGTATGAACCGACGGCGATAATCACTAAGCTATCATCGTTACAAAACATTGCGATACTTGATATAACGATATCCCATTTCAAAACATGACAAACAATGACAGCCCCATTGGCTCATTGGTAGTATATCTGCCTTGAGAGCTGTAGGGCGTGGGTTCGATTCCCACTCAGGGCAAACATTTTGTGAATAAACAAATGTTTGTTCTGACCTTACTGGTCAGTAGTTCGTACGCATTGAGTTCAATACGCATTACGCATTCTGCACGGCACCGCAAATACATCCTCACTTGAATAGGAAATGACGAATTAATGCACTACTTATGGGAAAGAATGCATTTGTTGCAAATACCGCTAGCCGAGTCGAGGTATAAGATGTAATGGAGACATGAAAAGATTTAAGTAGGTACAAGATATTTTGCCGTCAAGCAGTAGTGTGTAAACATTATTGTGTTCAGGTACGAAATTGCGAAATTACATCACTGTTGATGTCTCAAAGTAATGAGCGCCAAAGCAGTGATCCTCTGGATTTTATTTTGCTACTCAAAGTTCTGTGTATCGCTGCAAAGGTCATAGGCATGCGTTATCCCTTACCATCAGGAGAGCGTTACGTTCTGCTCATTACTTGTACATTAAAAAAAGTTTCCATACACATTTTATATCGAGAAACCAAAATAAAAATTAAAAGTTCTAAGAATGCTTAAGTTATCCACATGATGAAAGAATTATTCAGATTGGTCCAGCAGTTTCGGAGCCTATTCAATACAAACAAAAAATCAAACCTTTCATCTTTATGATTAGTGTAGATGTATATATTATAGCTTTTAATTATGTGGTGTGAAATTAATTAATTAATTAATAGTATACATACTTGTCTTTGTAATTCTTTTCCTGTTGAATAACTTTGCTCAAAGCTGAATTTTTATAAACAATAGTAAATTTGCATATAAGTTTTTCTAAATTAAAGCAAATAGGTGGGTAATTTGTTTTTTTTTTTACAATAAAAATATAAAAGAAAAACACGCTATCTCTATTATTAAAAGTTTTTTTGATTCAGAGCTGGGATTTTTTTCCAATATTTATTATTATTTGTTTATTTACATCTGCTAAAAAGGATTTTTAAGCAGTTTTCTGCAGTACCTTTAACTAATACAATAATGGACAATTAACAACATCGAGTTAAAGAAAAAGTAAATGGTAAATTCTCAATAAATTACGTGAAGGGAATACTGCGTTGGTAACTACTGAATTAAATGTCTACATTGATTTAGTAATTCTAGGTTTTTGCATATTAGTAGCTTTATACACTAGTACTAGCTGCGCCTCGCAGAGTTACCCGCTGTTCCCAAGTGAACACTACATTTTTTTTTAAACTAACCTATGTGTTATTTCAGGGTGTCAGCTATTTCCATACCAAATTTTATCAAAATTGGTCCAGCTGTTTGAGCGTAAAAAAATTACAAACACACTCTTCGCTCATAAAATATTAGTGTGATTATATTCAAATAACAATAATAAGACACCGTCACTTAATATCATGTGAGCTGTGGTCAAACACCTAGCCTGTCAACCACAAAAAAGACTCATATATAGTTAATTTAAAAATTAGTTTCGGATGGTGTCATGAAAATGGTAGGTATATAAAATAAGTAGGTACACTTTATCACATAATGAGACATTACTGACAAAACTGTTTAAATATTTCGACATTTATTAATTCCATACATAAGTTTATTTATCCGGTGCCTAATGCGATTAGTACCTTTTTCGTATTATTTTGAATAATTTAGTAAGTGTATACTAGCTTCAATTATTTAACCGACTGTATCAAATAATGTAAAAATATATTAAGTCAAAAATTCAACTCTCCGTTCTGTTTAAAAACATTTTTTATCATTCTAACTCTATTCTAATTCTAACCTTTTTAAATTAACATCAAATATTTACTAGTTAAAAATGTATCTGAGTAGTTAAAAAAACACTCCTAATTTGAATAATGCAGCTGTGCAAACGCCGTGCATCGCGTCTAATAAAATTCCATAAAAAAACTATAAACAAAACCCTTACCTACCTTAACTCTCATTCCACACGCAGTTCAACTTAAATTGGATACCTACATAAACTGAAGCAAACTTTTTAAATACACAGCAGAAAAAAAAGCACTGGTCAATAATAAAACCTCATTGAAAAATAAACAAAAAGGTTAAACTATCGATGTTTGAATATGGAACACGACAAAATGATTATTTTGAATGAAATGGCGCATGCGTGGTGCGCTCGCCAAGCCGCGAAGGGAACTAGCTAGCGTCTAACTAGCTTGTAAGTTTCATTGAACTTATTACAAACTAAACCCTGACTTATAGTTCAACGCTTCGCATCATCCTTAAACGTATATATCCCAATTTATATCGATAGATACTTTCGCTTAAGTACACACTGCAGACATGGATGTAGTTATGTTTATTCATAAAGTGCCTAATAACATGTGTAACCGTGGGATAATTGTTCGTGAAAAAATGTGTGTTCTTTTGTTTCCAAAACTGTGTGAGCTTCTAATAAAGACTGCTACTTGACTAGGACATGATCGAACTCGATCTTGACTCGTCTTGTGTGACTGTAACTTAGACTTATGTCACTTGATTTAATCATAAACAATCTTGAAGTACTTGTCACTAACAAATGCTCATAGTGCGACGCCAAAAAAAAAGAATAAGAACTGATCGAGAAAAATCAGAAAATAGTTTTCTAAAGTAGATAATTGTTACTTGCTATGAGAGTAATTTATTGCTTATTTTTTCAGTTTTTCCATACCAAGTACTATGGGATAAAATACTTACCCTTTGTTAAAGCCAAACAAAGCCTTTGTCTCGATATATTCTCACGCAGAAATAGTCTAGATAGAGAATTGTTGAACTACAAATGTGTAAAAATTTGTTAGCTCTTCGATCACGTTTTCATTTACATTTTAGAACAGTTACCTCTATCTTTTTTTACTAGATACGCTATCACATGGTTGACGTATTCATGTATGAGCAAATGGATATAAAAATACCAGTTTTACTTTTTATAAAGTTGTATTCTGTTGTTTTCTTGTTTGTTGTTCTAGTTGTCTTGTTTGTTGTAATTGTAGTTGTATTGTCGTTGTTTCTTTAGATACTTAGTTAGTTTAATAGAGACTAGCGACACGCCTTGGTTTTGCTTGGGTACAATTCATATGCATCTAGCATATGAATCTTCTGATGAAAAAAATTTAAAATGAATTTCTTGGATCACTGTATATTGATGGAAACCGCATTAAAGTTGTTGCATAGTTTAAAAGATATATTGTACTATGTAGAGACGATGGCTCAGTGGACAGTGCTGTCGGTTTGACAAGCCGAGGAGCGAAGGTCAAATCTCAGCAATGGCCTTGAGCTGCCGCTGAAGGAAACCATAGCATAAGTTACTCTTGAGTCACTAGCACCGCTGAAAATCTATGTTCTGATAGTCTCTTTCTCTCCGAGACTTTTTAAATTTATTTTTTGTATCGAATGAAAGTATTCAAATAATCTTTTATTAGTTAATCTGCTGCATATTGCTAGAGTCATTGATATCTAGTATTCGTATTTAAAAGTAAACAAGTTTATAGAGACTGAATGGTAAAAGCTGCCGCCGGAATGCCCCTAATACAGTTTGATTGTTGTTATAGCAACATAGAACAAACAATAATAAATAATTTATATCAATATTATATTAAACAGTAGAGTCTCACTAATCCGGCCCTTGTTAAAAACCAGGCGGAGTCGGATTATTGCATTGCATATTGGATTTTTACTATATTTATATGACATATCTTAGAATTAACTTATTAGTCTTAAATCAATCCTTAATTGAGGTCTGCTTTTTTGCAACGACTTTCGAAGAATTATAATATCTTTAGCAGAGATACTGATGCCGGTGCGCAAGCATGGAACGAAAGTAGTGAGGAAACGTGAGCGTAGGGTGCCGAATCATTGGACGTATCGGACTACTGAAGTGCCAGATTAGTGAGACTCTACTGTATTATTATTTTATTTACTTTTTAGGGTTCCGTACCCAAAGGGTAAAAACGGGACCCTATTACTGAGACTTCGCTGTCCGTCCGTCTGTCACCAGGCTGTATCTCAAGAACGGTGATAGCTAGACAGTTGAAATTTTCACAGAAGATGGATTTCTATTGCCGCTATAACAACAAATACTAAAAATAAATATTTAAGGGGGGCTCCCATACAACAAACGTGCCTTTATTTTGCCGTTTTTGTAGATAATGGTACGGAACCCTTCGTGCGCGAGTGAGACTCGCACTTGACCAGTTTTTTTTCTTTATTTATTGGCATCTCAATCAATTTTTTCAACATACTTTGTTCTCTGTCAATGAAAAAACCTGGTAGAGGTACTACTATAATTATCGCAAGACGTAAGTAGGCATGGTTTATTATTTCAATATGGCTTAGGTAAAAAAAGCAGCAGTAAACACATTCGAGCTTACGTAGTTTCGAATCAAAAACAATAAGATTTGTTAACTTTTTTTAAAAATTGGTTACTCACTTTTGTTCGAATTTTTACTTTGAAATTCGAGGATTTGGTAAATGCAACGCTCTAGACTTCGATAATTATGGGCAGGCCTTATGTATTTCCATCAGAAGAGTGTTGCATTCGTTTCGGTACTTCGCTATAAAATAAATTAAAAAAAAAATGTTGCTATACACCAATTTTATCAACTCATATCACGATACAAAGTGCTCTGATTAACAATGGCTTCCACACCTATGGATTACACGAGTCAAGTATTTTGTACTACTGTGCAACAGCCAATGTTGGTCAAGGTTGGCAGACTAATAGTTAGCTGTAGGTGCGACATTAGCTAGTTATCACTGACATACAGGATGTCCTGGAGAAATGTAATATCACTGAAGGATGTTAATCCAACCATCAAAGGAAAGATTTTACTACAAACGGAACCTAATGCGTCTAAACCCAATCACGAAAAAAACGCTGTTCCAGACATTTTCTTGTAGATTCAGAACAAGTTTCTATTGAACAGATCCATAACATTTTTTTTTATGAAACTTATTGTGATCTATAACATTTTTCATGGTCGATCGTCATTAAAAGTTGTTCTCATTGATAGTTATCGGGTAATTTTCTGATGTTCGGTCAGATGATAGCAATGTCCTATAGGTGTATCCATGGGGTACACAATTTTTTTTGTCTAATTCCTTTAAAAGCTATCTAGGTCATCGACAAACCAAAAAATGATAAAATCCTTTTTGTGGTAAAACTAATACTATAAAATTATAGAGGGTAGCTATTGGGTAGCTTTACATTCTTTAAAAGTTCTAGGTATTTTTACATCAGCTTTTATCATACGAACACGGTAATGCTAAATATGGGCATTCTCGCGATACTATGAACACTTGCTTGGTAACGACCAACAAATTTAGATATTTCTTCTCCAGACATAAAACATGCACGATGTTTTCTTTAATACTTCACTGAAAAGCTAAAGATTTGATTTAATATAAATATCAATTTGTGTACCTACTTACTCTAAGGTAAGGGCAAACGTACTCCAATACTTATTATGCTGTTCTGTAGGTAGGTTTACTTAATCAATAAAAAAAAATCTGTTCTATGTAGGATATCATAGGTAGGTGCTAAATAAGGTCGTTAAAAAGAAAATCAACTACGTAAATCGTTTGAACTAAAACAAAAATAGATTATTGACATAAATAACGCTCTTGATGTATGAAATACCTTTTGGATTTCTTTATTATTGTTTACCTAATTTATCGGTGATTAATGGAAAGCATGCCTTAGCGAGTTGAAATACTCATTAGTATTTATCAGTAGCACTTCGACCACCAAACATGTTGGCTATATTGTTACTAGCGACTTCATTTCTAAGCGGAAGTTGCCTAAAAATACCAGCGCACGAAGTAATTAAGAATGACGATCATCAGTTCGCATGTATCGCAAATATAACGCGCCAATACTTCGCAGCAGCCCAAAAAATGGTTTATTTAAACAACAATTCAATCGACAACAACTTACTAAAGTACCTCCACTCGATGGAAATTATATCATTCAGCAGAAATGGGAAAAATGACATAACGACATCTAACCTTGTATACATGGTAATTGTTAAAAACGTTCCTGAATTTTTGAAGAACCACGTTTATCATACCTCGTTTCAGAGACAAATTGGAATCCGTCCGCTTACTTTTTGATAGTATTTAAATCGCTGAAAACAGAAGAACTGCGTCAGGTGTTCGATATCTTCCTTCATTATCACGTGAACGACGTTGTAGTTATGAACGGGACGAGCACAACAGAACTGTACACTTACAACCCATTTGAAAACTTTGCCTGCGGCAGATATTATTCAAGAATCGTCTACTACGGAAAATGTTGTAATGTCACTGTTAACATTTATCCAAACAAAGCCATTACAGGTCTCAAGAATTGCTTTTTCAAAATGTCCGTCCCTCATTGGCCTCCTTGGACAATCGATCCTTCAATAACAAATTCTGACCCAAACATTCTCGGAACGGAACAATATGTTTTTCATTTGATGAGTGAATTAGAACAGTTTCGTTACAAGTTTCATTACGATTTTGATCCAGAAACATTTTCAACGGTATACCAAAACATGTCCATATCAGGGCCGATGCGCAAGCTTGTGCAAAACCAAACAGATGTTATGTTGGGTGGCATAATGCTGACATCTTCCCGGGCGAACGCCTTCACTTATATCAGCGGACACTTGGACCAATTAGATGAAATGAAATTTTTAGTTAATAGGGCTGGTCCAGCTCCCGCTTGGAAGGACATCTATTCCGAATTTTCTGCCTCAGTTTGGATTTTATTAACGCTAACTTTACTTCTATACACGGCTTTGATGGCAATATTGCTGAAAACAAATGATAAATGTCATGTCTTTCTAGTGCTGTTAGACAGTTTATTTTCTCATGGCTCTAAGTTTAAATGCCGTCAATCAGTGAAATGCGTCGTCATCGTATGGGTGGTGTTCGCATATTTCATTCACAGCTTTTACATCACCAGCCTCATGAGCTTAACAATAAAAGCCATTCATAATTTTCAAATCAAAAAATCAAAGACGAGCAGTCTGTCATAGACCACCGCTTAGAGCCTTGCATCAGTCAGTTAATGGGTAAATACATAAAATCGGAGGATAACCACGGTGAAATCCTCAAGAACGTCAAAATTGGTACTAAAGGCTGCGTAAAACACATTGAAAGTATCCAAACTGTATGCAGATCGGAGAACATGTTCACCATCGTTCTGTATTCCGTATATTTAAATAACAAATATCTGTTTTACAACAAGTACGGGAACCGTTTGATTTATTCATTTTCGAAACCCTACACTAAAGTTATCTACGCTATATATTACCAAAAAGGTTTCCCAATGAAGAAGAGACTTCATGATTTGGCACTCCGAATCCGACAAGTCGGTTTAACGGAGAAGAATCTCAAAGACCACTTTTACAACCAAACGCTCAAGTACCGCTTTCGTACGCCAGAATTCAAAGCCCGACTCGCCGTATCGTGGTATCTTTATATGGTCGGAATATTCGTATCTACTATCGCATTCGTGGTAGAGCTAACATCTCAGTACAACAAAACTACACCTGCTTTTTCAGAAAATCGATAAATAGAGGTGTCATTTAGCATTGGACTAGATTGTAAACGTAGCGTAAAACGCTGTGAAAATCACGATGCACGTAACGTTGGGCGTACCTATGTAGGTACATCGTCGCGTGGCACACAATGGGCAGTAACTGGACCCGAAAAGTGGAAAATCGGGCTAAGCGGCATGTACTAGGACAGGCCTATTTCCAGCAGTGGACTAAAGTGAGCTGATGATGATGACTTTTGACATTTTTGCAAAGTTGCTAAAGTTAGATAATAATAACTACTAACGTATAATTATGCTCATGTTCATATTATATGAATTCTGAAATCGTTATACCTACTCCTTTTTTGGGCACTCGTGTAAAATTTGCGATAGCAGTATTTAATTTTAGCAACTTTACAAAAATGACAAAAGTCATCAATAGCCTAGCATAGCATAGCATAACTTTTGTCCACTTTAATGTTTAATTTAAACCCCAATTTAATGTCCACTAACAAAAAAAAATATTGCCAGTGTCAATCGGGATGATGTAGGGATTCTATCGATACCATTTACATTCTAATCTGATTTTAAAAAGTTATGGTGGAATAAAGAAACTCAAATTAATGCATACACACTTGTATTTTTTTTTAGTGGGCATTCGTGTTTTTTTAATTGTTTCAATTTAACTTGTTTGCATAACAGAAGGACAAGGTAGGTAGGCCACCTGATAACCCACCTGGGCACCTGGCCACCTGGTAAGTGGCCGCCGCCTATTAACATTTGCAACACCAAAAGCTCGTGGCTTACGTATTCTTCTGGGTGAGAATTAATAGATATTAAAATAGACATTAATTATTATGTAATTTATTATATTATGCATTAAAGTCACCTACGAAACTGCTGATTTTTCCTTGACAAGGAGCCAGTGATCCTAATCTCGTTTAAACATTTAATCGTGCCTTTTTGTGTTCAAGCCTAAAAAGGCAATAAATATTCGTCAAACGCGACAGAGGGCCTCGGAAAATGGACGTCGATTCTAAACTCCGTGTCGTGAATTCAAAACAGCACATTAGCTACGCTCTGCAAAGAAAACTACGACCTAGATATTATGTTGATTTTTTCAGACAATACTTTCGACATCGCAAGCAAAGTCTGGCTTCTGTGGAGACAAATGTTGTTCACACAATGAAATCAACATATAGCTTTATTCACTAGGTAAATACGTAAGCGTTTCGAGTTTTACTATTTATCCACTTATCATACTCGTTTATGACAACAGACTAGTAATAAATACAGGCAGTTATAATTAAGTAGGTATCTGGGCGGCTGAGCTTTGCTCGGTGTACCTATATGACATTTATTATCCAATTAAAACTCAGAATCACACGTTTTCCCCGAGATGAGACCTAGCTAGATCGATTTTTCACTCCCATAGACCTCCGTATATCTAGGCATGCCTGTCTGTGGTCAAATATGCCAACCCTAAAAAACATCGAAATCGTTGAAGCCGTTTTAGAAACATATACCTATACCTACGTAGACAAATATTGCTAGTTTATAGTAATAAATTAGATAGAAAACGTAAATGTATATAATTATATTATAAGGGATATAAATATGTATTTTCCAAGACAATAGACAATGCATTTTTTACATCGGCGTGCCTCATCGCACGACCGCATCGCAGCAACAGGCGAGTAAGTGGTCAAACGCAAACTTTTCAGTAAATGAAAACCATTACCAGTTAGGTTGACCAGTCTCAAATTAAATCAATTTAAAAATATCATCCAGTAAATATGTAGGTACTACTCAATATTCATCATCATCATCATCAACCTTTTGTAGTACACTGCTGAACATAGTCCTCTCCCAAGACACGCCACTCAGCCCGATCTTCGGTTTCGCTTCCATCTACCGCCAGCTATCCTACGTATATCGTCACTCCATCGAGTCACAGGGTGTCCTACGCTACGTTTGCCAATTCGCGGTCTCCACTCTAGAACACGTCTACCCCAGCGGTACTACTCAATATTAAGATATTCAAATTCATTAAAAGAAAACATTATAATCCTTATTTCATAAACCATTTATTAAAAAAATATACAAAACACGTTATAACATCAAATACCGTATTCTAACCGCTTATTATATTTACTTAGTTGGACCATTCACTATGCTATTACAAACTAAGTACACGTCAAAAGACAAACACCTCGTTCCCTGATAAATAATGTTAATAAACTAAATCAAAGAAGCCAATGGTAATAGAAGTTAAATGACTGTATACTGATATCAATGTACATTAACCTATTCGACGGAAGTCTGTCATTTGAACTTAAAATAAATAATGTAGATTAAAACTTAATCAGCATATTGAAATATACAGTTAAAGGAACCTAAAGAAATTAACTAGGTATCCAACTGTTATTTATTTTATTATTAGTAGCGTGAAATTAGAATTGTTATTTTTTTTGTGGCTAGGTGTTTGACCACAGCTCAGTGACGGTGTGATCGAAGATGGTAAACACATCTAGCCTGGAATGGGACTGGCTCTTAAGCGAGGTTGCCGGAACACACCGTTAGGGTGGTTCGATTTCCATACAAATAATTTTTTGCCATTTATGGACAGATGGAGCATAATTTTACAGTGAAATCACAGCTACTGGCATTTATTTATGTCTTTATTTGCGGTAAATCACAGTAGATTATTAGCATAATCTACTGTTTTATTTAAAAATCACAAATTCATAAATTTGATTTGATGCTAATAATCTACTGTGTTATTCAAGCAATTGGGATTTACCGCAAATAAAGACCAAAATAAATGCCAGTAGATGTGATTTTACTGTAAAATTGTGCTCCATTTGTCCATGATTGGCAAAAAATTTTTTGCATGGAAATCGTGCCACCTTAGGTGCTTGGAGGCAGACTTTCAACTTGAAGGTGGTAGCTAACCAGCCGAGTACTATAAAGTACTTTACCACCAAGCTACGATTTCCTCACGATGTTTTCCTTCACCGCATCTCAAGATCATTGTTGGGGTTCATTATCCAGTTTTTAATTAAATTGAGCGTAGGTTTATGACAAACTAAATATATCTTGTCCGCCACTTGTGGCACTAGTTAATAAGGTTGTTTGTTCTCTGTAATCTTTTCTATTTATGATGTGCACAATAAAGAGTTATGTCTATCTATCTATCTATCTATCGATATCTGGAATCGAGCCAAATTAACCTCTATTACCATCAGTACTTAGTCGTACAATTACATTGATACACTTCCTCGAAAGGGCAATTATGAGGCAAGCCAGTAAAGGCAAGACTAACAAATTAAATAAATGAGCAATTTTTTTTTTTTACAAATATCTTTTAACGATTCAAGGTGACTCGCATATTTCTATAAAGATCGCATTTACAAATTTGCGAAATATCTAAAGAATGAATCTAATATCAGATTCGAACAGCACTCTACCCCTTGTAAAATGAAACGTATAGTTATAAGAAATTAATTTTTTTTTTTAAATGTCTCGCATTGCATACTAATCTTGCTGTCTATTGACATTGTTTATATTAGTCAAATTATAATTGTTTTTAGAAACTGCTATTCACCGTGACTATATCCATTCTATTTACATATTTTTTTATAATCTGTATAATTATTTTTTATAGTATCTGTGATATCTTCAGATCTCATATTTGTAAATATCGATTTGTATAATAAATAAAATTAATTGAATGGATTGGTAACTCTTTTTTTTTTTCAATTTTAGACATTTATTCTTTTCTGTACAACGATTTCATTCAAAGTGTCGTCAATAATTTGCGTCGCGGCTCAATTGTCAATTTATCACATAAAAATTTATCACACTAGTTTTTTTTTTAAAATACTTTTTAATTTGTTGTAACAATTTCACAACCTTTGTGTACAAAGGTAAAGGAAATTAAGCAGTCGGTAATTTTAATATATGTTAAATAAGGCACTTGGAAATAGCATGCATTGTCATGATATAAAGTTTTTTTTTACTTATTAACAAATGTCATTTTAGTCTGTAATCTATGTCCATTGAATATGCCATAGGATTTTGGCACAACATTTTTTTGAAATTAAAACGGTCCTTATTCGAACAGACACATTATCACATAAACTGCGTATGTATATAATTATCTAGCTACAGTCATAATTTGTAACCCTGTCACAGTGAAATTTCTAATATATCGAAGTTTTGTTCCATAGATATTTTTTTTCAGCCTTTCACTGTGATAAGATACCAATAAAATAAACTTAATTTAAGAACCTGTCTCATTTTATTACTTATACTAATGCGGTGCCGTCAGTCAGTTTGCTTTTTTCAACATTACATTTGTTCAACTGTCAAAAGACTTGTCAACTTCAATTGACTCTACTTTCTCTTTTATTCCTTTCGATTCAATACGAAAAACAAAGTCACATCCCAAAAAAATTGGTGTTTACATCGCTGTGGACTTCATCCTAAACAACCACTATGTTATACTCCTTAGCAGTTTGGTAAGGGGAAAAGAGTGTACACGGCTAAAATGGCCAAAGTTTGACTTTGTATAATTCTCCTTTAGCAGGAATTTGATACAAATCAATCTAATGTCACTTTCTTTTCGTGATTACTGAAAGCTTTTTACAATCCGATCCCAACTTAATATCATTTGTGAAGTGTACTACATGGTACGCTGCGCAAGTGACATGGAGTTTGACAACTTCATAATCGACATGAAGTTTGCTTCAGGTTGTACTGTAAGTATTTTCAGCAAACTGTTGACGGCACCTGTCTACCCTACTATTTATCTGGTAGCCTTGAGCTTCCAACGCAGGAACAGGAAGGCGGATATACGAAGTACGACGAATATGAGCACGAGCGCAGCGATGTCCAGAGTGAAGTCTGCGTTCTCCATGTCAAGCTCCTCAAGAGTTGTCAGAGGGTTCTTGAAGTGGCAGTATGTCTGGGGAACGAGGGATGAATTAGAAACTTTTAATTTTTTTCGTTTATGTATAAGTTATGACACGAACAAGACGCTCTTATTGATGGTAAGAGATAACGCCTGTCCATGACCATTGCAGCAATACACAGAACTTTGAGTAGTAAAACAAAGTCCATAGCATCGTTGCTTTGGAGCTCATTACTTTGAGAGTTTCGATGGTTAGTCTCAAGAGCCCTGTAATTTTGCTAGCTGCAGTACCCTTCCAACCGGAACACAGTAATGTTAACACACTAATGCTTAGGGGCAGAATATGTAGAACTGGGGTGGTACCTACCTAGACGATCTCCTGCTAAAGAGACCTACCACCATGTAAAACCTTAAAGACTCGAAAGAAGAGAAAGAAGAGAAAGAGATGTTATTATTGACTGACATGTCATGTTAGATCATTTTGATCTTTATAAGATAAAGGTTCGATCCCACACTTCCACACACGGCAAACATTTATGTGCCGAATATAAGTTATTGTCCAGTCGGTGTGTTCTAAAACTAAGTTTACAAAAGTATATAAAAAATATCTCCTAAAAGTAAACCATTATTTGAAGTACAACTAAAACATCGACAATCAAAATCCAAGTTACTAAACTATATGATAAAACTATTTAAAAATCTTATAAAGAAAAAAACAAAACACGAAATGGCATTGCTCTAAGAAGCAACTCTTGACTGATTGTCTTAAAGTAATGAGTGCTAAAACCAAAACAGCGTTACCCTAGAGTTTGTTTTATTACTTGTACCCCTGCAATGGTCAAGGTCATTGGTAGACGTCTCCTACCATCAACAGAACAAATCGCCCCTCTTAGATACATTTAAAAAAATTCTTACCTGATGACATTGCAGCTTGGGGCGGTCGAACGAGTAAGTAGCCAGAGCGGTGCCCTCGAAACCGTATCTGATATACGATAGATACGTGATCCAGCGGAGATACACTGGAATCGCGTTAAACGACACGAAGAAACCGCTGAACAGAAGGAACGGGACCGACATCACCGGCGCAAGGAACACACCGTTCTGGGGGCGTAAACAAACACAAGTTATTACAAAACAAACTTAATTGAGAAAATAAAAAAAAAAAAGACGAACGCTCATAGTCAATCACAAAAGTTCAGAATAGTGACTAAAAAAAAAGAAACTCACATACATTAACCCTGAAAACATTAAACTCCTTTTTTTGAGCAGGTTTTTTTTGTGTAAAAAGGGGTTGTTGTTATTCTTTGATTTTGGCGTCGAATTTTGTGCATTTGCCAGTGTCAAGTGTTTTGGTATCAAGTTTCGTACGTTAAACAGTAGTCAAAGTCCAGTCCGTGTCAGTCAAATCCAGTCATGCTTTAGTAAAGTAGTGCCGATTTTACTATAAACTTCGATGGAGTTTTGAAATGTGAAAAGTGGTGTCTGTTACTATCGCGTAGAAAAATAGTCCATAGATTTGGATGTATGTGATATCGTTAGAATCCTAACCTTACATCGTCGCGAGTGACACTGGCTTTTTTTTTAAATTCACTATGGCGACATAGTAGCTCCATTTTGAAATGTGAAAAAATCCTAACATTTACAAAAAACACACAACTCAGTCGTGTTTTTATTTCATCTCAATCACAAAATTAATTTTTGTTTCAATAATACAATAAAACCAATTTTGAAGGCTTCAGTTGACCAATCATACGAAAAATATTGCTATCCTTGTCTAATTAACTGTAATGAAAAAGACGCCAACATTTTTAGCAAGTTCAATTTTTAAAAAGATTTTAGTTTTCCTGTAAACCTACGATTTGTAATGTGTTCGATAAATTTAATTTTTTTTTTTGTTTTGACATCGCACTTTTTGCGTTTTGCCAGTTTCAAGTATTTCGATATTTTCAATTACCTATCTCATTAAAAACATTACAATTTTAGTCAGTAAAAGTAGGTCATATTAGATGACGTCATTAGAAGACAATTGAAAGCAAAGTTTATTTTAACTATTTTGTTAAAATACATCCCATCTCATTGTTTAAAGAGTTTTAAACGTAAAAATATTGTACAGGAATGTTTTATTTCGAAATGGTTTTGGAACCAGTAAAGTTTTTTTTTTACATACCGAATTCTCGACCGTTTCTTCGCTAGAGCGGCTAAGCGAGGCTTTTTATTATGCTGAGGTGAGCCCTTATTTTCTAACTGTTTGTCTCTGTTTGTTCGTGTTTGTATTTTGTGTCTTAAAGTTACAAAATAAAATCTTTTTCTTTCTTTTTAGAATCAGATTTTTTTCTGGCAGTAGCTTAACCTCTGCACTATTATCGCTAAAAACAAAAGAATGTATAGTGACCTGGACGTTCATGGCAGCTCCGACCACGAGGCCGACACTTTGCGCGACGAACGATATGAGGAGGCACGAGGACAGGAACATCGCGAACCGGAACCAGACGGGCGGCTGTGACGTCAGCAGGTATACTATCACCACGTAAATGATGCAGAATATCGCCTGGGGACAACATACAAATAAACATTCAAACCAATAATTATACACATTTTGAATATTCAAGGTACATACATATTTAGTTTATTTCCGCTTAACAGTCGTTCCAGTTACAACAGTGGTGAGGACTTAAATTTAACTAATTTGACAACAACTTATTAATTAATAACCTAATCTTACTTAAGGTGGTTCGTATGTCAAACTAGTTCTAGATATTAAGGTGGTACGATTTCCATACAAATAATTTTTTGCCATTTATGGACAAATGGAACATAATTTTACAGTGAAATCACAGCTACTGGCATTTATTTTGGTCTTTATTTGCGGTAAATCACAATTGCTTGAATAAAACAGTAGATTATTGGCATATTCTACTTTTTTATTCAAAGATCAAAAATCATTCATAAATGAAAATTTATGAATGATACAGAAATCATTCATAAATTTGATTTTATGCTAATAATCTACTATTTTATTTAAGCAATTGTGATTTACCGCAAATAAAAACCAAAATAATTGCCAGTAGCTTTGATTTCACTGTAAAATTATGCTCCATTTGTCCATAAATGGCAAAAAATTATTTGTATGGAAATCGAACCACCTTAATATCTAGAACTAGTTTGACCTAAACTTTAAAAATATATTTTAACAAAAATCTAATTAAAATAACCACAAGCCTCAAAATCCTCGTCTCTCTGCAGTAACCACTTGCCGAAACGTGTTTCGCCTATACACATTTTTTTTTTATTGAAATTGATTTTTGCCCTGGAGGTAGCGTTGCAAATACAAAAGTCATGGTCAGTCGGCTGATGTTGATGTCGATAGTTAATCTTATATGACTAATAAGTAAACCGAGCGTCAGCTGCCCAAGTAGCGGTGGGTATGGGTGTCACTTACTTGGAATGGTATATCGGAGACGGTGATGGCAAGATAGTACGAACGTAATGAGTACCATCTGTTGAAGTGTTCTTTCACAAGCACCGGCATTTCAAGCGGAACTGTAACACAAATAAATACCACTGTGACATTGGTCTGTGAAACAAAGTTTTTACACATAGGTGTGACAGAATAATAAAGTACTAAATCTTCTATCTGACTAAGGATAAATAGGGACGTCAGCTAACATATCTGATAATCGATTTAATAGGTAATTTTTTTTTTTTTTTTTTTTGCAAATTCATCATATTTTTATTTCCCAAAACATGTAAAATTTCTCTTTTATAATATAGTAGCTGTTACACGTGATTTCGGTCGCGTGGAATTTAATAGCCGCGCCGTGTTTGCGACGTATTCGGTGCGTGCCCGCTTCGCTTTGAAGACGCTCGCAACCGCTAGTATGATCTTAACATTAAGTGAGCTGAGGCCAAAACCCTAGCCAGTCAAAAAAACTTACAGCTGAGAATAGTGATGGTCATGGAGGTGTACATGAGGAACAGCATGTTGAAGAAGAGGAAGCCGAGGTTGGAGAGCACCTTGCTTCCGTCATCGCCAATGTCGTAATACAACGCTCCGATCAGGAAACCCACCAGGATGTGAGCAAACAGTCGCAAGTACATCAAGGTCTGGAAAAAAATAACCAAATACTCTTTTATTTATTGACTTGCTAGCTTGACAGAATATCTGCCTCAAGAGCTGTAGGGCGTGGGTTTGACTCCCACCAGAACAAACGTTTATGTATTAGTATTATAGTATTCTTTCAGTTATGTAGTTAGTTAATTTGGGGCTAGATAGCGCTGTATGAAATATCCTACGATGTTTATTGTAAGAAATTATACACGTACTAGCTGCGCCCCGCAGTGTTACCCGCTACATGTTTTCAAGATAAAAAGTAGCCTGTGTTAATCCAGGGTCACAGCTACCTCCATACCAAATTTCATCCAAATCCGTTCAGTAAAGGGAAATTACAAGGCTGTTGAGACTAACCATCAAAAATCTCTAAGTAATTAGCGCCAAAGCGGCGATGCCCAAGACTTTGTTCTGCAACTCAAAGTTCTGTGTATTGATACAATGGTCATGGGCATGCGTTATGTCTCACCATCAGGAGAGCGTATCGTTCGTCTTATTACCTTTACATTTTAAAAAAAAGTCTGTTAACTTAATTTATAACTGTACGTGTTAAGGATTACGTGTACGTAATCCTTAACACTTTCATTGCCTCCACTATTTTCGAGTCCCAGTGATCCGCCCTATATAAAACGCGAGCACGCCAGGCGTGCTCTCGGCACTGCAAGATGAAGTAACATGAGCACGATAGGCGTGTTCGCTGGTACTGTATAAAGATGAAATTATAAAAAGCCGTATTTCGGCTTCAGATAGAAAATATGCCCAAATCTTTGATATATCCATGAAAAATCGAGAGTACGCCTGGCGTGCTCGCGGCATCGCAATAGGGGTTCGTGAGGACACGCTAGGCGTGTAGGCGGCACTGAATGTGTTAAAGTAAAAATCTCAGTAAAACTTACCCAATCTCTTCTGCTAAACAGCAGTGTTCGCTTGAGTACCACCCAGAACTGTGTGAGCTCTGACGTGGCGTACCGTCTCGGAGAACCTTCTCCGCCCAGCAGCGCCACCTCCGCATTATCTTGCTTTTCAGTCTCGTGTATAGTTACTACTAGAGGTTCACCTGAATAAATAAACACACAATAAACAAAAAAAAAAAATTCATCACACATATTTCATATGGTTTTTTTTTAATTTAAATTTCATTGTGTGATTATTCACACAACGAAAACTAATTATACGTGTATTTTTAAAAAGACTAATTATGTATTCTATCAGGTACCTATCTGACTTCCATAGTACAAGCTTTGCTTAGTTTGGGGTCAGATGGCGCTGTGTGTAATGTCCTACGATATTTATTTATTTTTGTTCGCTTAACAAAATCAATGAAAATAAATAAAACAGCCACTTATCTACACTGATACAATTTTATAGATACCTATTAAGCTATGTTAATATTTACAAAGTAGTTGGCTGCCCTGTTAGTTCATTTGGTATTACTTCTATTTTTATAAGTTGTTCGATGTGGGTTCGTTTCCCTCCAAAAACAAACATTTATATGATGAACTGTCAAGCTCATTGTTGGGGTTTGAACCCACGCCCTCTGGCATGCGAACCTAGAGCGCTAACAACTGAGCTATCAACGCTACAAGGCTGATGATGATGTAATAATAAACGTTCATGCGCGTCTTATAAAATGTTTGCTATATGAAACATAGCTACTACCAAAAACGCTGAAAAGCTAATTAAAACTGAGTATTGTACTGTTAGCACAGTACAGCCCTGTTGGCTCATTGGTAGCATATCTGCCTTAAGAGTTGAAGGGCGAGGGTTCGATTCCCGCTCAGGACAAACATTTTATGTACCTTTTTTGTCGCACTGGACACTACAGCGACAACTTCCTACATATTATTATTTTTCATTTTGATTTTCTAATCTATTATTTGTAGTGTTTTTTTTTGTTGTTGTAGTGTTGTGTGTATCAAAATAAATGTTTTCTTTCTTTCTTTCTTTGTATCAACAAATGTTTCTTCTGTGTCTGGGTGTTCTGTATGTGTTATAAGTATGCATTTACAACAAAAAAAAGTATAAATCTATCAGTTATCTGACTTCCATCTCACAAGCTTTGGGGTCAGATGGCGCTGTGTGTAGTGTCCTACGATATTTATATATCTCATCTCTAATTATCAATTACCTTGCGTTCTTATTATCTACCGTATGTCAAAGTATGTTATTAGTCTTGTTAGCATCCGTCAAAGGAAGACCTCGTTTCAATACAGATTACGCGTGACGATAAGCAAAGGTCAAAGTTCAGTGATAAGTGACACTTCCTGTTTGTTCCGCTAATATTGCAAAGCTTTTTGTAATGTTCTATGCAAATAATAATCGTCGCGAACCTATGCCGGTTCGCCGTAATTATGATTTTAGAATTATGCATCCGTACAACTCGATCGGAAAAATATTTTAAAAGAACCGGTGTATCGTATTTATAATTTTCGTTTCTGAATGTTTTGTTTTTATATGAACAATTTTTGCGTCACGCTTTGACGTTTGAATATGTATCGGTGTTGAATTATAATTTATATTTTTATCCATATATATATCATATTTGCATTTATTTAAATGTGAGATTATACTGGCAACTGGTACAGTTGTTAAATTATAATGTTTCTAGTTATACATGGTCGTTCAACGACCTAAGAATAAAAATAAAATAAATATCGTTGTACATTACACACAGCGCCATCTGACCCCAAACTAAGCAAAGCTTGTACTATGGAAGACAGATGACTAATAGAAGACTAAAATTTTTTTTTTGTAAATACATACAGTACACCCAGACACAGAACAAACATTTGTTTATATCACAAAATGATTGTCCTGGGTGGGAATCGAACCCACGCCCTTCAGCTCTTGGAGCAAACATACTACCAATGAACCAACAGGGCTGTCAGAATGTTTGAAAATGTTAGTTCCTTCCTTTGTATATAGAAACTAGCGGACGCCTCGCGGTTTCACTCGCATAGCTCCCGTTCCCGTGGGAATACAGGGATAAAAAGTAGCCTATGTCGCCCGGGGATAGTGTAGCTTCCCAACGGTGAAAGAATTTTTGAAATCGGTCAAGAAGTTTTTGATCCTATTCAATACAAACAATCACCGGAAGACCAGCGCTGGTCATACCACTTAGTATGACCAGCATTATGCTGAGGTGAGCCCCTATTCTGTAACTTTTGTCTGTCTCTGTTTGTTTGTTTTTGTGCTTGTTACAGAATTAAACGTTTTTTCTTTCTTTTAAATCTCTACTCTTTATAATAGTATAGAAAAAAAAAAATTCTGGTAGGATGCTGGCGGCTGATGTTGGGAAATCTTTTGTTTCTTTCAAGGAAGTTTAATAAGCAATCAAAATAATATACCTTTTGAAATCTCATTAGCAGCGTACTGGAATATGCCATTCTGCAAGTTTCCATTCCCATTGGTGCCGTTGGTGACATTGTCTTTGAACTTTTCCTGCGCCTGCGAGAGGTCGTTCTTGTTCCATTCCTTGTTCGTGCTGAGGGATACTTCCATGTCTTTCTTATTGTTGTAGTTAGGAACAGCGCTGTCGGGGAAAGGCTGGCCGTTCCTGGAAAGTAAAAAATAAAATTGACGGAAAATGTCCAGTGATTAATATAAAATGTCAAATTAATAATATGATGTCAAATGAATAACAATAATTTAAAAAAAATGTCAAATAAAAAATCTAAAAAAAAAAGAATAATTAGATTTAGTATAAATAATAATAGATATACTCGTAATATGTACATAATTACAATAGTCCCTATTTTAAATAAAGTAAATTTATTGATGGTTAGTTCCATGCAAGAATGAAGATTCAGTCAGTTTCATATTCATAAATTCATTGATAGAATATTTTGGGTTGGACTCAATGAACGTGAGAGGAAAACCTTCATTGACTTGTTGATACCGCCACATGACCATTATTGTCCATATGACCTAATAAATAATCATTTATAGAAATAAATAAATAAATATCGTAGGACATTACACACAGCGCCATCTGGCCCCAAACTAAGCAGAGCTTGTGTGATGGAATACATACATACTTTTTTTTTGTAAATACATACAGAACACCCAGACACAGAACAAACATTTGTTTATACCCAAAATGTTTGCCCTGAGTGGGAATCGAACCCACGCCCTACAGCTCTTAAGGCAGACATACTACCAATGAGCCAATGGGGCTGTCATATATTATATATCTTACCTTATATCGTTCCTGCCGTTGTTGATAGCGCGTACCAGTTTGCCGGTGTTGTCTCCGTATTCCCCGCAAGAGACTTCAATGATGAACGACGCCGGGTTGTGGTATGAAGGGCACTGGAGACTCAGGCTGCCCAACCATTCCACTGCATAAGAGATAAAATATGGTAAGAATTAGCTTCGCCGCTATTTTGCCTACACTGACCATAAGTAAATAAAAAAACCGGCCAAGTGCGAGTGGGACTCGCGCACGAAGGGTTCCGTCCATTTCGCACGAAGGGGTCCGTTGTATGGGAGCCCCCCTTAAATATTTATTTTATTTTATTTTTAGTATTTGTTGTTATAGCGGCAATAGAAATACATCATCTGTGAAAATTTCAACTGTCTAGCGATACCGTTCTTGAGATACAGCCTGGTGACAGACGGACGGACGGACGGACAGCGAAGTCTCAGTAATAGGGTCCCGTTTTTACCCTTTGGGTACGGAACCCCAAAAATGGCCATATTATGAACAGTCTCACTGGTAGGCGCGGCAACCTAAATTTTTTTTATTTTATTTTTTTAATGTAAAATGTAATGAGACGAACGAGACGCTCTCCTGATGGTAAGAGATAACGCCTGTCCATGACCATTGCAGCGATACACAGAACTTTGAGTAGCAAAACAAAGTCCAGGGCATCACTGCTTTGGCGCTCATTACTTTGAGACTTTCGATGGTTAGTCTCAACAACCCAGTAATTTCGCTAGCTGCAGTACCCTTCAAACCGAAACACAGTAATGTTTACACACTACTTAAACTACGTTTGCTTAGCGGCAAAATAACTAAAAATGTCTCATTGTAATATTTATATTTATTAATTGTAATTGTATAGTGTGGTGGTAGGGTACTTTCTAGTGCTCGGCTGGTGAGCTAGTTGAAGCCCTCAAGTTGAAAACCTGTCGCCAAGCAACTAATTCTTGTTTTTTGTTTTGTTTTGTATTGTTATATTCTTAATCTCTTTTTTATGTTTCATATTAGTATGTTGTATGTTATAATTTATGTATGTTTGGTATGTAATAAAGTTGTATTCTATTATATTCTATTCCATTCTCACGGTATGTGAACTTTTTAACAGGAGGAAGTTCTCAATTCGACTGTATGTTTTTTTATGTTTGTTGAGAGATAACTCCGCCAATTATGGATCGATTTTGACGATTCTTTTCTTGCTTGGTAGATAATAAATAGGTATATACTTCAGAGGTTGTCAAAAACTGTATACACCGATGATATTTTCGTTTACCCCGAAACCTTGCTGTTTCATTGTAGCAGTGCGTTTAGTTGGCTTAAGACTCATGGTCGGTTTTTAAATTGTAAAAAATTGAATTTTCGTCGTAATTTCAAAGTTGTACCCATAGTAAAAGTTGTTTATAATTGTTAATAATAAGTGCAATGACACCCTTTCGGTTTGGTACAACCCAAGCTTACAACCCTGTACATAAGTAAATCAATGGTGACAACTTACAATCATATGGCCTGTCGCTTGTTTACCACTTTTTTTATACAAAAGCAACTATTAAGATGCTTATTAATGCTAAGTTTATCCATTGAATTTTAAAACCTATTTTGATCGATTCTAAAACAGCTGTGTACTTGGCTCTACATCTTCGGAAAACAGACTTACATGGAGTTTTTTTACAAAATGTGTCCCGCTCTAATCAGATTAGCGAATAATTATATACTCGAAACAAATCCCGGCGACCTTCTATACGTTCGCAACGAGTTATACGAGTTTTTACATTAATTTAAAATTAGCTAGATATTGGCGAATGGCGCAAAAACTACGTAAGAAATCACATAGAATATAATTATACCTATGGTTTCATGTTTATATGAATATGTATCTGTGTGTATCTTTTTTTTTATGTAAAAGTAATGAGACGATCGAGACGCTCTCCTGATGTTAAGAGATAACGCCTGTCCATGACCATTGCAGCGATACACAGAACGTTGAGTAACAAAACATCGTCCAGGGCATCGCTGCTTTGGCGCTCATTACTTTGAGACTAGATGCTTAGTCTCAACAGCCCAGTAATTTCGCTAGCTGCAGAAATGATTCGCTAGATGTTAGGTTCTGTCGCAGAACCGATAACCGCTGGGGTAGACGTGTTTTAGAGTGGAGACCGCGTATTGGCAAGCGTAGCGTAGGACGTCCTGAGACTCGATGGAGTGATGATATACGTAGGACAGCTGGCGGTGGATGGAAGCGAAAAGCCGAAGATCGGGCTGAGTGGCGTGTCTTGGGAGAGGCCTATGCCCAGCAGTGGACTACCTAATACAGGCTGATGGTGATGATGATATATCAAACTAAATGCACCTGAACACCATAAGGTAGTGATTGTGCGGGGTGGTCGAAGACGCATTTCATGTCATAGCGGAGTGTGTCCGGACCGAGGCTGAGCGATATGATTTTTTGACAAAAACCAATATCAACTTGAAGGATGTAGGGTGGTGTAGCAGTGTACTGGCTAATCCCTTATCGGAAGAAGCCAGAATACTGTTCCGCATCACAAATATTTATAATAAGCGTAGGACATAAGAAAATTTTGTTATAGACCAATGAGGGTCGCATAGTCATGTTTGACTAAAACCCTCTACAAAAAAAAAGATTAAAAAAAGGTAGTGATTGTGCCAGAGGTCGTGGCACTATCACTACCTTCTGTGGCAATAGTTCTTGTCTGTATTTGAATTTTTTAAAGAATATCCATCTATCCCACTAATATTATTATAAATGTGGAAGTTTGGATGGATGTTTGTTACTCTTTCACGCAAAAACTACTGAAAGGATCTGGATGAAATTTGGTATGGAGGTAGCCGAGACCCTGGATTAGAACATAGGCTACTTTTTATCCCGAAAACATGTAGCGGGTAACACCGCGGGTTTATTTAAGAGTCAACACACTTTCTACGGAACATCTACTTTTTTCACTATCTCGAAGTAAAATGATCTTTCGACTTAGTACCTACACCCTAAGCATGTAACCCTGTATACTGTTAATAGTATCATCCGCTTTTTTGAGTAGTCAGATAAAAAGAAAGACGTCAATTTCTGGAAGACTAACCCAGGCGTCCCGTACTGCCTTGGTACACGCACTGTCCCTCAGCCAGCGTGTAAAGATGATCAAACATCTCGAAGAGCCTCGCAGACGGCTGATGTATGGTACAGATGATAGTCCTCCCGCCGCGAGCTAAAGTCTTCAGCAGCGAAATGCATTGGAAACACGAGGAGCTGTCTAACCCTGATGTGGGTTCGTCGAAAAACATTATAGGAGGATTGTTGACCAACTCTAAAGCGATGGAGAGGCGTTTCTTCTGACCACCGGAGAGGTTTGACGTCATTGTCTTGTGGTGCTCCGATAAGCCGAGGGTTTCAAGGATCTCTTGGATCTGGAAAGAAGTATACGTATGATGTATTAGGTCAGAATTTTTTCTTTATGAATTTACCAGCTAATGGAATTCCGTAGGAAGTCGTCTAAGCACGTATTAATTATTCTGCCACCATGCAGTAGTGTGTAAACATTACTGCACACATCCTTTGATTTTAAACTACAAGGGCTCACCGGAAGAGCAGCGCTCGTCATACCGCTTAGTATAACCAGTATTATGCAGAGGTGAGCCCCTATTTTTTAACTGTTTGTTTGTTTTTGTTTCTGTGTTTGTATTTGTTACAAAATAAAATAATTTTCTTTCTTTCTTTCTTTACTGTGTTCCAATTTGAAATATAGTATCTAGGTCAAGTAACAGGGTTATCGCGGATCGCAGTTCAATGTCTCCAAGTAATATGCGTTTTGTTGGACTTTGTTTTGTTACATAAAGTTCCGGGTCAGTCTCGTTGCAAGGGCCACGGACAGGCGTTATCTCTTGTCATCAGGAAAGTGTATCATTCGTCTAATTACTTTATATGTATATATTATGTATATTTTGTCCTACTACAATATTATAAATGTGGAAGTTTTGATGTTTAAATGTTTGTTACTCAATCACGCAAAAACGGCTAAACATATTTGAATTTAATTTGGCACGCATATAGTTTATTACCTGGACTAACATATAGGATACATTTAATATCAGAAAGAAAAATGTTTATGTTCTTGTGGGATTATCAAAGACTACTGGACGTACCCACTTGAAATTTGGTTTTTCCTGAGTAAATTTCCATAAAAGTTATCATCTGTCTTAATCTAATAATAAAGTTTCATGACTACTGTTTATTCGTTAACAACACATGTTTAATTTATCTCTGAACCTAATACTATATACATATTCATTTTATTTTTATCGAGACGCTCTCCTAATGGTAAGAATAGCGCCTGTCCACGACCATTGCAGCGATACACAGAACTTTGAGTAACAAAACAAAGTCCAGGGCACCACTGCTTTGGCACTCATTACTTTGATATGTATACCTATCATATTATATAATACAGATATTTTTAATGTTGAGGGAAAATTTTGTGAAACTTACAACTTACATAAGTGTGATTGTGAAAAAAAAACCTGTCAAAATTGACTAACAAAGAAACTTGTGGCATATAACTTTACGACTTATAATCACTTGATAATCCCCAATATCAGATGATAATCGTCAGTTCTGCGAGCGTTTCCGCATTTCCTTGAAACTTTTGACGTCACAGCTTTGACTCGCCATACAACATTTTTTTTTTACCACAGCACAGATTTTCAACTTGAGGGTGGTAGCTAACCAGTCGAGTACTAGAAAGTACCCTACCACCAATGCTATGGTTTTCTCACAATGTTAACCTTCACCGGCAGCTCAAGCTCATTGTTGGGGTTTGATTCCACGCCTTTCAGCATGCGAACCTACCGCGCTAACCACTGAGCTATCATCACTAGAAAAATAATGTCAAATTTACATTAATAAAATATGTCATGTCATGTACCATTAATCAAAGACTACGTACCACATCCTCTTTGTCAGCGCGTGACGTGGAGCTGGGTAGTTTGAGGGAGGTGGCGACCGCCATTGCCTCTTCCACTGTCAGATTTCCGTGCAACTGGTTGTCTTGCATGATATAGCATGACAACTTTCTGAAGCTGGACAGGTTTCGCTCCATGCCGTTGACGGTGATGCTGCCTTCCATGCCCGACGTTCTGGTGACAATGGATATAACGTTACATAAAAATTCACGTTTGTACAACCGAAAAATAGAACAATTTTCGAACCTTGTTTCGCCGAAAATAATCAAAGTCTAAGAGAATGTATTTCAGAGTTGCCAACAGTCCTGTTTTCCCAGGACATGTCCTAGTTTTTGTAGTGTCCTTGAATGTCCTAGATAGTTTTCAAGCAGCGTCCTGAGTTTTCTAAAGCGTCCTGATAAGTAAAATCCGCGCGCCACTTTGCAACTCTATGTGTCCTGTTTTTTTTTTTGGCCTGGTTTTTCCAACTTCTAATCCTAGTTTTTTTTTAAATAGGGTTGGCAACCCTAATATATTTGGGAATAAAAGTTTGAATTAGGATTTCCGACGCAAAGACTTTTTATGGGTGACAGGCTAAGTTTTTTTAATAAAAATGACGAGACGTTCTCCTGATGGTAAGAGATAACGCATGTCCATGACAATTGCAGCGGTACACAGAATTTTAAGTAGCAAAACAAATTTCAGTGTTTCGCTGCTTTGGCGTTCATTACTTTGAGACATTCGATGGTTAGTTAAAAATTTGCTAGGTACTACGTATATCTGGTACTAGTGTCGGGGTTTTTTTAAATTTATACTTGTAATTTAAACTGCGAATGAGTATTCTTAGGCAAGGATTTATTTCTAAAGTTCGCTTCATCTTCGGCCACATGATCGTTTACTTATATTTTTACCTACGACGGAACGGAGACGGTATATGCGTTTGGGGTGACAGGATGTTTGTTTGTTTGTGCAAATCCATGTTGGCATTTTTCTCCAAAACTACTAGTTCGATTTTGATGCAGTTGTCAGTTATGGGTTCGGGTTTGATTGGTGTATTATCTTAGATAGACGTTACGGTGACAACTCACCAGGGGGCGCTGCAGTAAACCTTTTTTGTGCAAATTCATGTTGCCATTTTTCTCCGAAATTACTGGTCCGATTTTGATGCAGTTTTCAGTTATGGGTTTGGGTTTGATTGGTGCATGTTCTTATTTTATAACAAGTTTGTTAACAAGGCAGACCAGCTATATTTATGAATTATTCTATTACCTGTCGGTGTGACACACGTGTTATCTAATCAATACCATCGCCATTATAACATTACTAACACTGTACTATATCATGAAATACTTGTATTAAGCACGATAACTCGTGACTAATACGATTAATCTCTTAGTTTTCTATAAACTTTTGTATGATTCACATCACGGTATAGTACTTATCATAAATGAAACAATAACAATGATGTGTATGTAACTATGATGTTTGATGAATAGTTTAAAAAAATTATTCACATTTAGGTGTTTTCTTAGTATACATTTTTGACTATACTCGAAATTTCGTAGGACATTACACACAGCGCCATCTGACCCCAAACTAAGCAGAGCTTGTGTGATGGAAGTCAGATAACTGATAGAATACATATATACTTTTTTTTTGTAATTGCATAGTTAGGTACTTATAATACATACAGAACACCAGACACAGAACAAACATTTGTTGATACATAAAATGTTTGTCCTGAGCGGGAATCGAACCCACGCCCTTCAGCTCTTAAGGCAGATATGCTACTAATGAGCCAACAGGTCTGTCAATTACACATACATAATTTTTTGTTATTATATATATATATATTTTTTGTGCTTGAGCTGCCACTGAACATCATCGTGAGGAAACCATAGCGTGGTGGTATAGATAGGGTACATTATAGTACTTGACTGGCTAATTGAAAATCTATCGCCAAGCACCTAACTGATGCTGTGTTCCGGCAGCCTCACTTGAGAACCAGTTCCATGCCAGGCTAGGTGTGTTTACCATCTTCGACCACACCATAATATATTATAAAAACAAAAGTAACTAGTTCTGTCTATTACTTAGGTAATGCTAAAGGCTAAATGGATCGTAATTAATATTCAAATAGCTATAGAATGTTTCTTGAGGACGGACGTATGTACCTACTGAACATTGAACATAAATGTTAATGAGAAATCTGGTAAATAATATTGACAATGCGCAGCGATTGTTGTAAACGTGAGACGAACGCAAATATAATGATTCATGTTGCTTATTCTGGGACAGTTCGGGGCGCGCGCATAGTATAAAACAAACTTCTCTATCCGGATCTATCTGTGTATCCGCTGACTTCTAAAGCACGCAACGGATTTTTGATAACGTCTTCATTTCCATTGAGAGATTTTTAAGTCAAAGTCAAAGTCAAAGTCAAAGTATAGTTTATTGCTATGCTGTGTTACATTAAGGTCTTAATGTATAGGTAGAGCAACAGCTACGTTCAGTACGAACATGCAATATTAGAGGTTTAACTTAAAATTATGGTATTTAATTATATTAACAAAATGGAATAAGAAAAATTAAGTGGCATACTGTAATTGTCAAAAAATAATTATATAAAAAATGTCAATCAGTTAATCATTTAAAATTTATCGGCAAGAAAATCATTTATTTTATAGTATCCCTTATCTATAAGAAAATTGAATAATTTGCGTTTAAATATAGAAAAACTTCCTGACTCCAGTATTGATATTGGCAGATGATTGTATATCAAAGGACCCATACCACATACACCCCTACCAAAACATGCCAATTCATTTCATTCAATTACATCCGAATTCTTCTTTCTCTTCTTCATACAACATGCATGTTAAAAAAACTTTTGTAAAAGTAGAAGAAATTCAATGTTTTGGTAATCAATTCGCCAATGATTACAGAACAGTAATATAAATACGACGACTTTTTCTAAAATTACTCTTTCGAATTGACTGTGAACAAAACAAAAAAAAATGCTCAGTATACAAATTAATCGAATCGTATTTGTACAATCGTACATTTAATTTTGTTTTTTAAACAGCGAGAAGTATAACTTGGTGGTAGATCTCCTTAACAGGGTAGGTACCACCGCAGTACCGGATGTTCTGCCGCCAAGCAGTAGTGTGCAAACATTACTATGTTCCAGTTTGAAGGTTTCTGCAGCTAGAGAAATTACAAGGACGTTGAGACTAACCATCGAAAGTCTCAAAGTAATGAGCGCTAAAGCAGCGTTTTCTAGATTTTGATTGCTACTCAAAGTTCTGTGTATTGCTGGAATGATCATGGACAGGCGTTATCTGTTAGGAGATTATCAGGTTCGTCTCATTACTTTTACCAAAAAAAAACCACGCACTTTTTAAAACCTTGAGAACGTTCCTATCTTTCAAAAGTAATAAAATATTATGGGCTCTTATCATGAATTATAATCATTTAGCATTTTTTATAGAATAACAGGTTGCTAAAAAGAAGAAACCTGCATTAGCCTTCATTGGTCAGAATTATTTTAGCCCACCACGATTCGCTAACGTGTAATCACGGTATCCGTACAAAAAAAGAGGCTAATTTCTGAAATTATTACAACTGCCTTATGACAATCTAAGGACACAGAATATCTATCAGAACTAAGGGTCAATAATTGCGTCGTCACGGAAAATTGTCTCAATACTGAGAATCGACAGACAGTTTTTTTTTTTTTTTTCCTTCTAATGATGTATCTTTCTGTTGATAGATACCTCATTGTTATTACAATCTAGCCTAGTTGGACTAATAAGTAATTTTAATATAACTTAAATTGCTAAGTAGAGTATATTCTAAGAATGCGTCCATCGACACTTTTCTTACTGTCTCTATTAAGGGGAAGACACTTTGTTCATGTGTTCTATAATATGCACACTCACTCACTGCACTGACATTACTAACTTAATACACTAACTCAAAAGGTTTTGTCCTTTTTAGTCTTCTTACTATATCCGTGTTGTCGAGATGCTGGATAGCCTCGACATTCACATGTTGGTGAAGTCTATTTTCATGAGCTTCAGCGTATTTTTTAATGATGGTTGCGACCATGTCCACTTTGAGGTCCCGATGGAGGTCGACGTTTCTTATGTACCAAGGTGCGTTCAGTATCCCTCTGAGTACTTTGTTCTGGAATCTTTGTATCATCTGTGTATTGCTTTGTTTGGTACAGCCCCATAGCTGAATACCATAAGTCCATATTGGCATGAGGACTTGTTTATACAAGAGTAGTTTGTTGTGCACTGATAACGAAGAATGTTTTCCAAGTAACCAGTACATATTCTTGTAGCGAAGCGACAGACAGTGTTTCGTGTTTTCCAACAACGTTTGCAGTTGCGATTTTCAACATTTTGCTAATGCACTTTCTAGCTAGTTCAAGGCAAACATCTCAAAGATGGAATCGAATAATACCATCAAATGTCTCAAAGTAATGAGCGCCAAAGCAGCGATAATCTAAACCTTTGATGACAAGTATATACATATAAATTTACAATTTAAAAAAACCGACTCCACGACCCTTAGGACAACTAAACGCACTGCTCCAATGAAACAGCGAGGTTTCGGAGTAAACGAAAATATCATCAATGTATGCAATTTTTAGATTTTTATTGATTTTTAAAAACCGCTGCATCTATTTGAGTATGATCTGCTAAGCAAAAAAATAATCGAAATCGATTCATAATTTGCAGAATGATTGCGTAACATACATGTAAAAAAAACATACAGTCGAATTGAGAACCTCCTCCTTTTTGAGTCGGTTAAAAATACAACAAAAATCATCAAGAAAAGACATTAATTGTCCATGTCGTATTTTTTTTTTAGGGTTGACAGGCTAGTTGTTTTGACCACAGCTCACCTGATGTTAAGTGAAGGTATGGTCGAAGATGGTAAAGCACACCTAGCCTGGAATGGAACTGGCTCTCAAGTGAGGCTGCCGGAACACACCGTTAGATGCTTGGCGGCAGATTTTCAACTTGAGGGTGGTAGCTAGCCAGCCGAGTACTAGAAAGTACCCTACCACCATGCTATGGTTTCCTCACGATGTTTTCCTTCACCGGCAGCTTAAGCTCATTGTTGGGGTTTGAACCCACGCCCTTCGGCATGCGAACCTACCGCGCTAACCACTGAGCTATCATCGCTACAAAATGTCGTATGCTATAATAGAGTTCCATCATAATCTAATCAAGCAATCATGTATATTCCATGCGTGTACATAATTACGATACATATTATGGCCTGACAAAGATACGCCGGTCAGTTGACAATACATGTGAAGTTGACCACAAATGTAGTTGCGGTAATAATAAACTTGTAATTATCTTAATCACAATTTGTCAGTTTTTGAATGGCTCTGTAATAGCATGGACTATCAAATTACGTTATAAGCCATTTGTATTATGTTATGTATCTACCGAATTCATTATAACTATTCTGTAAATATACAGCCCAAAACTTGTAAATGTCACATCTCTGTGTTTATAATAAGCAAATGTTCTTTTTTGTGAGTGTGCACTTGGACTGCACAATTTGGTTTCCCTGCACCTTTCTTTTACCGGACGGCCAGACAAACGCGACCAAGACGTCATCAGTTACATGGTGGATGTTCCCCATGTTCGCACAAAGCGTTTTGATTAGGGATTGCAATCCGGAAAAACGGATCCGGTAATCCGGCGGATCCGGCACCATTTAACGGTTACCGGATCCGAAGACCGTGTCCGTTGCTAGCAGTTTGTGGCAAAATAATATAGTAGGTCACTTGGTGGTAGATCTTCTTAGCAGGAGGACGTCTAAGTAGGTACCACCGCAGTACCAGTTATTCTGCCGCTAAGCAGTAGTGTGTAAACATTACTGTGTTTCGGTTTGAAGGGTACTGCAGCTAGCGAAATTACAGGGCTGTTGAGACTAACCATCGAAAGTCTAACGTAATGAGCGCCAAAGCAGTGATGCCCTGGACTTTGTTTTGTTACTCAAAGTTCTGTGTATCGCTGCAATGGTCATGGGCAGGCTTTATCTCTTACCATCAGGAGAGCGTCTCGTTCATCTCATTACTTTTTACATTAAAAAAAAAACTTGTCTTAACATTGGTTAGGAAATAAAGTTGATTTTATTCATTTGTGATTTATTTTTTTAAACTACGTACATATAAGTGCAGTGACACTTGATTAACTCGCTTATTTAGCGAAAATCATCTTGATTTGATCAATCTGGCCGGATTCGGCCGGATTGATGGGAATCCGGTCGTATCCGGCCGGACTGAAAATGACGCCGGATTGCAATCCCTAGTTTTGATCCTACATTTATATATCCATACAAATATTTTTTTTCCATTTATGGACAAATTGAGCATAATTTTAAAGTGAAATCACAGCTATTGGCATTTATTGTGGTCTTTATTTGCGGTAACTCACAATTGCTTGAATGAAACAGTAGATTATTAAAAAGATAGAATAGAAAAGAAAAGATAGAAAGAGAAAAGGTAGAATAAAAAGCGTAGAACTAGCTTCAACGAATTCAGGTCAGCGCGAATGCGTAGATAGTACGCAATACTTTGGCGTTATAGAAATACGGTGCAATATATTAAACTATCGCTTAGAAGATGCACCCAACCGTAGTGGATGTAGGCCGATTGCATTCATATAAAGGAAATTTAAAGCATTTTATTTAATTTAAAATTTAAATTTTATAATACAGTGTATGATTAGATTTTTTTAACTTTTCTTCAAGCTCGTTTAAAGAATGTAACTAAATATAATATGGTATGTATATTAAATGGGGCGTTCTACTTTTCTACCGACAATGACGTGTCTCCTCAGGGAAAAAAAATCTGTATCCGTCCTAAATTGCAGTTTCTCAAATTTTACTGTCACAAGATTTTTTGGACCATATAGTCATTATAATAATACTAAAATCCCGTTTTTATTGTTTTTGCTTTTTACAAAATTATTGTGACATAGTATTCGAAACGTGTGACAGAGGTGTTTTACATACAAATAGAATGTGTCCCTTTACGCTGCCTAATGTTACAAAATGATGTCGCTTAAAAAAATCATATAGGACCCTATAATATAAAATTATTTATTGAAATGCTGAAATATTATCTTTAGATTAATAAAAATATAATAAACGTAAAGGTTCATACTATTAAGCAAAAAAATATTTTATCCTTGGGTACGGCTGTATATGTTTTTTCTTGCTATCTTCCGTCACGCATTTCGCAAAACAAAAAACGTACCTTAGCTGTTTGATCTTCAACACTAAACAACAGCACGGTTTCCTTCTCCTCTTGGCTTTAAGCCTTGAGGCCTCACCCGGGAGCGAGCCGAGTTAGGCGCCCGCAGGTAGTGAACCAGAGGTGCGTGTGTTTATTCGGCGACCGCTCTGTCACGTAAGTTACTACTTTAAAATATTATTGTTATTCCCATTTATTTACGTAATATTATTATTTCCCAGTATATCTGTAATATTTACTCACTTTTACGAACAATTTGTAATTTTATGAACGTTGAAATCCTCGAACACTGTTATTTTACACCTCTGTCACGAGGCACCTCTGTCACAAAATAGCTGTGACGGGAGTAGTATAGCTCGTGACGGAGTGGTATTTTTTGTCAGAAACTTTGCCTTAATTGATTTTCACAATAGTTAATTGATATTTTTTGTATTCTATATATTACATTATCAATTATTTTATTCATTTAAGGTATTATCATCAGGGTAATTAAATAATAGCGTTATCTGCGACGGAAAAGCAGTGACGTTGTCGTGAAAAAAGGAAACAGGACCCCGAAAAAGTCGCAGAAGTGAAATGATAAGACTTAGAAAGATACCATGCTTGCAAAAAGCTAGTCAAAGATATGACACCAAGAGTACACAGACAAATGAAAAGAAAATGGCAAGTTAGAAACAAGAAGAGAACAACAGAAAGCTTTGCAGAACGTTCTAATGAATACTCCGACTTCCACACCTGTTCTTTCAAACCCCAGGTTACTTCTTTAAGTCCTAGATCTCGTTCACTAACTCCAACCTCATCCGCTGCTAGAGCAAAGGGAAGAGAAAAAGTTAGCCGAGACAGATCGAAAATTTATAGGCAAAATATGAAACTTCAAGGCCATGTAAAATAATTACAGAAAAAATACGAAAATACAAGAAAAGACTTCATCGCCAAAAAAATTAAAGAAGACAGCTTATTACATAATATAACCAAACCAAAAAATTAAGATAAATTTAAAAGCGCCGAATAAAGAAGAAAAAAGAAAATACATATAGTATTTTGACAAATGCCATTAAGGAACATTACAAAAACAAAATGAAACACTGCTTCAAAATAATCCTATCCTTTCCTACAAGACACAACAATTAACCGTTCGGGACTAAAACTTCAACTGTTTCAAGAGACTTTGGAAATAAAAACATGCTGCACAACAAATATTACGTTTATGAAACTTGCTCTTTATAAAAATAAAGCTAGCTAGGTAGTTAAGCGCAACCTCAGATTAAAAAGAACCATTGGCTGATATAAATAAACAACATAATAATTAGAGCTCCTACAAAGAGATTTTATGAGACTGTTGTATAACATTGTATCATCTTCATCTTCTGAAGAAGTATTACTACTTCAGAAGATGAAGATGATCAGCCTCTCGTTAGTCAGAAAAAAACCTGTGCACATAAAACCAGGTGCTTCATGTGACCTATCTGGAGACCCATTATTAATAAAAAATGATATTATGTCAGTAAAAGTACCCAGTAGCAACTAAGTCGAGTACACCTACTTAAGAGTTGAAAAAAGTTGTGTGGATGAAGATGGAGATGTTCAGGTGATATTTTATAAAATTGTTGTTGACACTGACAAAATATTTAAATTAGTAAAATCAGATGTATAAGATGTGATGAAAACTTGATAAAAATGATTACGGTTAAAAGAGGAAGGCATTTTATAGAAGTATTTGAAGAGTAGAATAAGAGAAAAGCGAAGATTAGTCTGATGTTACGTGCACCAAATAATGATTATACCAAGAAATAATATCTTATGTAGCATTGTAAGAGAAGCATTATGTTTTGTTATCCTTTTTAAAAACTTTCAAAACCTTAAAGGATTAAGTTTAAATGTTGGCCTATTAATATCTACCATTCTGTCATACTCTATCACAATTTTGTCCCCCTTGTAATTAAGCATTAAAGCAGCATATGTTCAGTTTATTGAAAACATATACACTAAAATAACGTATTATATTATTATATACTGACCATAAAAGGTAGTAACAGAATTTCAGCTATGTTTATTTCAATTATTTGCAAAATATTTCAAAGTTTGTTGTCTTAATGAGCAAAAATGTGACAGAGTGGTATTAAATGTCATTTTTTATATTATATTTGTGACAAGAATTCGGATAAATCGTGTTCGATAATAATAAATGCTTGTATTCTAGTTAAGCCAAGTTAAAAAAAACTGTAAATTTGATTTTACATAATAATTAATAAATATATTAGTTTGTGACAGAGGTGTTTATTTTTTTTAACTATTCCGATAAATCTTAAAATAAATAAAAGGTAAATAACAAAACTTCGCTGCACTATACATATCTGAAATCTTCGATAACTGGACAATAATTTAAAAATACATTTTTTTAAAGAATTACACTTTTATTTTTTTTTTGAAATCTAAAAATTTATCACTCAGATTGTCGGTAGAAAAGTAGAACGCCCCAAATACGTATTTATGTATGTATCATCATCATCATCATCATCATCACCATCATCATCATTTCAGCCGTAGGATGTCCAATGCTGGACATAGGCCTCCCGGCCTATGTCCATGGGGACCATTGACATCCATAAGGACCGATTGGAATCGGCTCGCATCCAGCGCGTTCCTGCGGTCTTTACTAGGTCGTCTGTCCACCTTGTGGGTGGACGTCCTACGCTGCGCTTGCCGGTCCATAGTCTCCACTCGACGTTTGGGAAGCAAACTTTTATTCTGTGTATTTTCCTGCGCATGTGAAATAAAACAAAGAACTGTATCATTCATCCTTGTTCTTTAATGCTGTTAATCTTATCGATATCGTTATCGGCTCGTGCCTACGTGATATTTATTTGTAGTAGCAAATACATAATTCACTAGTCGTGTTTTAACAATATTTAAAAAAATTTACGACTTAGTAAATCTAGCCTATATTTCATAAAAATCATTATACATTACTAGCTGCGCCCCGCGGTTTTACCCGCTACATGCTATCGGAATAAAAAGTCTGTGTTAATCCAGGGTGTCAGCTACGTCCATACCAAATTTCATACAAATCCGTTTTGACACCCTTGATTAACACAAAGGCTACTTTTGTTCCCCGAAAATATATAGCGGGTAACACCGCGAAGCGCAGCTAGTATATTATGAAAACAAAAGTAACTATTTCTGTCCGTTACTTAATGCTAAATGGATCGTAATAAATACTCAAATAGCTATAGAACATTCATATTTATAATATTAGTGGGATATAATTATAATGATAATTGTCAGTTATCTGACTCCCATAGTACAAGCTTTGCTTAGTTTGGGGTCAGATGGCGCTGTGTGTAATGTCCTACGATATTTATTTATTTATTTATTTATGATTGTCTTTAAATTATTATTATTATAATTTGACAGCCCTGTTGGGCCTTTGTTGTAGATCTGCTTTAAGAGCTGTAAGGCGATTCGATTCCCACCCAGGACAAATATTTTCTAGTATAAACTAATGTTTATTCTGTGCCTTGTGTGTTCTATAGTATACATATATGTATTACGAGTATGTATTTACAAAAAAAAAAGTATCTAATTTCCATAGTACATGATTTGCTTAGTTTGGTCAGATGATGCTGTGTAGTGTCCTACAATATACATATACGTGTGTATATATTGTGTATATTATATTATATATTACCTACAATAATAATGATTTGTAATTATTTATTTGTTACTGACTACCTTTTGTTAGGTCTCGTGCGAGGGCGGACAAGGTGTCATCACTCTTTTATGCAAATCACTCATTCGGAATTCGGAAGCAAAGAACCCTTTTCTCATATTTAATTTTAATCTCGCTACAATAAGTGTTATCTTATGATTTGGACAATGCTCCTAGATCTTAGTATCAGTATCCACCTTCTAAAAAGGTACAACGTCCTATCATTAATGTAGGTCCCACTTGTCAAGAGATTTTATTTAAAAACTGTAAATCACAAGAACTATTCATTGATGTCCTTAGATTTGAATTTTCTAAAAGTTATCCTTATAGCGTGAATGAAATGTAAAGTAGTTCACGATAATTAAAACTATTAGTGGGTACATCGTTTCCATGTAGGTATTCGACTCCATTATCAGTGTGGAGTAAACTAGGTCAAGCGTCCGACTTCAACGCAATACAGCGGCAATGTTGAATATTTTTTTCTAATGCAATGTTAATGAACTTTGCCAGTTTTAAGTTCATCTATCTATCTATCTATTCTATTATAAAGAGGAAAGATTTGATTGTTTGTTTGTTTGTATATTGAATAGGCTCCGAAACTACTGGACCGATTTCAAAAATTCTTTCACCGTTGGGAAGCTACACTATCTCCGGTACAATATCCTCCATACTTACTTTTAATCCCTGTATTCCCACGGGAACGGGTACTACACGGGTGAAACCGCGAGGCGTGCGCTCTTTTAATGTATTTTAGGCAAGGCAACTTTATTTGTTGTTATTGTCAGCGGCGGCCTTAGCTGTTGCGAGGCCCGGGGCGACAGATCATTGTGAGGCCCTTTTTCTTTGAGTCCATTTTACATAAAAATTAGTTTGAGTGCTCGAGTGGCCGTAACATGTTTGCACTAAAAATGAAACCGTGCGTTCAGGGGGGGTTTTGTTAAGTGCGAGGCGCGAGATACATAATACATATATGGTAAAGACTTTTTTCTACGAGGACGCGAGGCCCCGGGCGGGTGCCCTGTCCTGCCCTGCTTGCCTCCCCCTAAGGCCGTCACTGGTTATTGTTAAGTAATTTTAATTAGTTAACTAGATTTTGTAACTAAATATAAATAGGAAGCCAACATATCCGATCCACAGAGATGAAAGACGGCATACCAACACTACAGCATATCAAGTGGTATCACGAATCATTTCCTGTCCTTTGTACAATTCGGACGGAAGTCAGATGTGACCTTTGAACCGACTCCCATTACTGTTCACCTAGCGAATAAATGTCAATCACACCATAATTATAATAATTGCTCTCAATTGTAAATATTAAGTCTAATAACTGTAAAAAATCGTATGACATTCTGCTGAGTGCTGTAATTATTGGTGTTTTTGTACGGATGCTGAATTAAATAATACCATTGACTTCATTCCAGGCAGCGTCTTGCCATAATTAAACAAGTCATAATAAAAAAATTTTTGAAGGTCCTTGAAGTCGGTTAAAAAGTATTACATAACATAAAGCATGCAATAACCTTTCTTTCAAAGTAAGGACGCAATGTCTTGAGACCACAAACTTTCACTTATCATTTCCGGATGTAGAGGCTCTTCTATGAGTTATAGCGTTTGTTTATCAACATTTCACACCTCTAGAAGCTTCCAAGATCGAGTCGTGTTTGCGACAGTGCCTCACATAAATACTCATTATTTAAAAGAGAAGAATTACCTTGCGACATTGCAATACTATTGGGACTACTTGGCGGTAGATCTCCTTAGCAGGTCGTCTAGGTAGGAACCACTGCAGTACCAGATATTCTCCCGTGTTTTAAACATTACTGTGTTTCGGTTTGAAAGGTACTGCAGCTAGTGAAATTACTGGACTGTTGAGACTAACCATCGAAAGTAATGAGCGCCAAAGCAGCGATGCCCTGGACTTTATTTTGTTACTCAAAATTCTGTGTATCGCTGCAATGGCATGGACACGCGTTTTCTCTTACCATCAGCAGAGCGTCTCGTTCGCTTTATTGATGTCCCATTTTAACGTCTTAAAATAATGAGTCATGGTTATAACTTACTATTAGAGGGCCTAGACAAAGTAACATTCGATTAACGGTAACGCTAATAGAAAAGCCGAAAATGTACGGATTTGACATAAGCTGTACACGTGACATATCGCCAGCTTATATGAATACGTTCTGGGCTTTTCTATTAGCGTTATCGTATTTTGTCAATGCCCTCAGGAGAGCGTTTCGATCGTCTCATTACTTAATATACGTAAAAAACCTAACACAAGTCCTTTCTTACTACAAATACGTGACTTCTATTGAAAATGTTATACAGACAATATATTTGGGTTATAATAGTGGGTTTACCTTTTAATAAACATGACATAATCAAAGGGGTTAACATTATAAAACCATAAACAATAAAAATCTTTTTTTTACAAGAAATAGGCTTCCGTTTAGATCTCGCCTGATGTTAAGTCATGTTACGGTCTAAGATGGAGCACGCTTGCCTAGGAGATACCGATTCATTTTCGACTTGAAGACACCCAGATTATATCCAATGGGGAACACCCACTCAGGCGCATTTCACTGTCTATGAGTGTATGTCTCTCACTATTCTAAATAAGTATTTACTTTTAAGTTATAATAGTTAAAGTTAAAAACATTGTGTTACAAACGTCACGGACCCCGTGGGTGTGTAGAATATATATAACAATTAACGTTTATTACGAAAATAACAATTTAAAAAAAATACGGTCATTTCACCATCAAAGGTCAAACTAAGCAATGAAACCGGACTACTATTAGTTCTATGGGAAACAGATAACTAAAATCGGAATCGATTTCGATTCCGATTTTAGTTATCTGTTTCCCATGGCACGCGCGTTATTCTATAAATTTATATCGTGAGGAAAAGAAAATTGGTCCTGAGCGGACGCAGTAAAAATAGACCTTATTGCCATACTACATATTATTCACAAGTTTTCCTTCACTTATGATCTTCTGTGCTCTTATTTGGGTATACTTCCTTCACATTTAAAGTTTACTATAAGATTCATTTTACCTTGAATTTTTGGATAAGGAAATATCATCTGTCGACTGTGTAAGATGTTAATTGAGTATTCAATTTGGTTAATTGCGATTAAAAGCGATTTTAAAAGTAGGCACCTATTTATTTTTTAAGGAAAATATCCACACCTACTATGTATGGTATTTTCCCCGTCATTATTTAATAATAATTATCGCCCTACATCTTTCAAACCTGGAAATCCCATACCATGTTTTTCTCGGTGTTTTCACGCACTTAAAAAAAAAGTACTTTTTGATAAAATTAACGTTTCCATTATCTGTTAATAAGAAAAAAAAATCTAGACCAATTATTAATATTTAATTAATTAATTATTAATTACTACTCTTAGTAAATTTTAATTAGTTTCCGAGTTACATTTGCGTATTTCCGAAAAACAATAATAATATGGCCAAGCGGTAGACTCTTATTTTCGTCCTTATTCCCCTAAGATTAGGGAATAGCGTATGTGCAAAGCAAACTTGGGATTTTATCTGAAAGAGCCTGCTCTTAATGGGAAAATACAATTTGTAATTTGACAGATGGGTACGATTCTCACCCAAGACAAACATCTTGTGGTATAAATAAATGAGTGTTCTGTATGTATTTACAAAAAAAATAAAAAGTATTGAAGTATTCTAACAAAAATAATGATAAAATAATATGATAATAATGATGAAGTATTCTATCGCGGTATACATATACACACAACCTAGTGCCTACTTTAACCTTAGATTAAGATTAACTTTCCTCTTCCTATATAGTAAAAAATAAAAAAAATTATAATTTAAGTTGACAAAGGTCACGGACCTCGGTGTCTACGGAGCGTATAGATTTAAATAAAAAAAAAATTATTCTATCTATTATTATCAGACTTATATCATACAAGCGTTGCTTAGTTTAGGGGTCAGATGGCGCTGTTTGTAATATCCTATATCCTATGTGTATTTATTTATTTTCTAATGTTAGCACTTACTTGTATCCAGTAAGAATGTTGAGCAGGGTAGACTTGCCGGCGCCAGATGGCCCCATGATGGCCGTCAGCTCGCCAGAGCCCAGTCGGCCCGACACCGACTTGAGGATAGTCTTCACATCTGTGAACACGTATGACCAGTATGAAACAAGAACAAAAGATATACAAAAAAACATCAGAAAAACAAAAATCATGTCCCCATACATGATTTTTGTAGCGATCACAGCGCAGTGCTTAGCGTGGTCTGTTCACATTCTGGAGGGTGTGGGTTCAAATTTCTACATTAAGCTTAAGCTGCAGTTGAAGGAAAACATCGTCAGGAAACCGTAGCATTATAGTAGGATGGCTAGCTACCACCTTTAAGTAAGAAATCTGTCCCCAAACACCTAGCAATGTCTTCCGGCAGTCTCACTTGGGCACATAGCACGCAGAACTGATGGCCGATGGGGCTGCAAAGTTCTGGAGTGAAGACTACGGACCGGCAAGCGCAGCGTAGGACGTCCACCGACAAGGTGGGCAGACGACCTAGTAAAGACCGCAGGAACGCGCTGGATGCGAGCCGCTTCCAACCGGTCTTTATGGAAGTCAATGGGGGAGGCCTATGTCCAGCAGTGGACGTCCTACGGCTGAAATGATGAGTCTCACTTGAAAGCCAGATCCATTCCAAGCTAGGTGTGATTAGTAACTTCGCCCTCACTATCACTTAACATCAGATGAGCTATGATCAAATACCTAGCCTGATAACGCATAAAAAATGTATTGACTAATAAAAAACATACAGGTTGAATTGAGAACTTTAATCCTTTTTTAAGTCAGTCTATAAGGCAAATGACAATATGTGTTTTTTCATTAATTCTTTGACAATGCATTTCATTGTTGTTTTTTTCTTTCCATGGAACTTGTTATTCATTGTACTGAATAACTGCGTGTTTCTATTCACCAAGGATTACTGAACCTTGTATTGTTCAAATCGTGGGGTTAATAATAATAATAATAATAATAATAATAATCATTTATTTCAGACCATGTATGTCCATATTACATATAATCATAGAAATTAAAATTAAAATAGAAATGCTAATTACTAAAACTTAAAATTAAAAATTACAAATAAAAATGAAATAAAATAAAAAATAACAATAAAATTAAATCAAAATCAACTAAAAGAGATTATTTATTGTCACCTACATAATTTTAGCGGTTTGGATCCAGAATGCCCAATATGCACCTTCGTCCAGTATTGCATAATTGGACAATCTAGATCCATCCGTGAGGCGAACAATTGCAGGTAGCTGTTGGAACTGCCCCGCACCCGGCGCATCAGGGATGCGACTCGTTTGCGCATAATTGCTGCAAACCCGTCTATACGAGCCTCGGCAAACATCCCCGATGCGCTACAGGAGCGCGGCAGCTTCATCAGCGCCCTGAAAGCGTTATTGTACAGGACGCGCAGGGCATTGTAAGACTTTTTTGAGTGCTTGACCCATAGGCTGCACGTGTAAAATGACTGGCAATACGCTCGAAATAATGTAGCTTTCACTTGTTCAGTGCAACGTGCAAACCTACGAGCCAGCATGTTAGCCCGAACAGACAACGCCCTGCGCTCCCTCTCAATGTCTAGATCGTCCTCGAGCGTCTCGGATACCCAATGGCCCAGATACTTGAACTTTGTTACCTTTGTGAGCGCAATACCTTTGAGAAACACTGGTGGGATAACAGAGTATGTTTTTGCGCCCGCCTTAAAAACCATAAGCTCACTTTTGACGGCGTTATATCTGAGCCCATGTACCTCCGCATAACGCTCGCAGATCGCTACGAGATTTCTGAGGGCACTAATGGATGGACTCAGCAACACCATGTCGTCTGCGTAACTGATATTGTTGACAAACACACCATCTATAGAGCAGCCGACACGGGAATTGCTGAGCTCACGCACCAGGCGGTCCATGTAGAGGTTGAAGAGGCTCGGCGAGGATAAACCGCCCTGCCTCACACCACATTCCAGCCTATACATGTCCGATAGTGACCCCGCCCATCTAACATAATTGCTCTGATTGCTGTACCAATATTTGAGAAGAGATACAAATTCAGGGGGGACCTCTGTATCCTCTAACAACTTTTGCCACAACCTATCATACGCCACAAGATCAAACGCTTTTGATAAATCCAAAAAGCAGGCGTAAACGGGTGTGTTTCTGTCGGTGTAATACTGGACGGTATGCTTGAGACTCAGTATAGCGGATTCAGTCGACAGTCCAGGTCTAAAACCGAACTGAGCATCATGCAGCCTTAGATGCTTTCGTAACTGAGCTTCAATCAAACCGTCCAGTACCTTGGCGATGATTGTTGCTAGTGATATAGGTCTATAATTACCCGCGCTGGAAACATCCCCTGTTCTATTTTTAACAATCGGAACAACCACAGTCTTCATCATGGCATCAGGTAGATATGAATGTCCAATACAGAAAGTGAAGAACCTGGCGAGCACCCCCGGTAAATGTTCACCAGCACACTGTAGGTGTTCAATGCTGAGTGAATCATGACCTGGGGATTTTCCTCGTTTCATGTCCCTCACCACCAGCTTAATCTGTTTCGCCGTGATATGAAAAATCGGTTGTCCCACTTGCAATATGCTTGCCTCAGTTACTTTACTTACAGGTCCTAAAGGAGAGCAAACCCTAAAACAACTACTAAACATATTAGCAATCTGGCCGGAGTCACTAATACCCTCAACACTTACAGGAACACTAGGCTTCGAAGTCAATTTATTAGTCTCTTTCCAAAATCTACCAAAATCTTTAGCAGAATGCTGTGTGGCAAGTAAGTCCATTTTAATCTGAGTCTCATTGTTCTTACACCACTTCAACTTTTTCTTAAACTCTCTCCGCGAATCCCGCATTTCTTCGTATATAAGACCAGATGTTGGTTTCCCTTGCAAGACCCATTCATGAAAACAAAGCCTAGCGCTCTCATGCGCCTCCTTACAATGCTTATTCCAGCCCGTAATATTCTGTTTTTTGTTTAAATTTAGTTTACGAGCCTTAGTTTTCGAACACTCTGTAGCCGCGTTTCTAAGAATGTTAACTATTTTATCATACATTTTATCAATGACAAGCCTGTGTTCTATGTTGTTACATGACACTTCTCCACATTTCTGAAAATCGACTGGAAAAACAAAATCACGCAGATTTACAGAACACATTTCCCAATATTGGTCAATTTGTTGTTTATCCCGCTCTCCCCAGACAACATTATCCCGCACGGAGGTCTGAAGCTTAACTTTAGGCACTAAAATATTCAAATTACACGTTAACTCAACAGCGAAATGGTCAGACGTTGATATATCGTATCTTATGTTAACGCTTAAAACTGTTTTTTTAGCGACTTCGGTCGTGATCACGTGATCTAACCATGACGTAGTCCCGCACGCATTACTTAAATATGTATAAGTATTCGAGTGCAATCCCAAGAAATCTATGTCGACGCATGTCCACCTCTGCTCGGTGCAAAAGTTCATAAGCTCCGTGCCAAACAATGCGCCCGGTTGAGCGTTAAAATCGCCTAGGACATAAACAGACTCTACATTACAGCTTTCTATGACTGCGCTGATTTCACCTAGACAGCTTATAAACATATCCAAGTTTTTCACATTATCTACGGGCATATATACTGACAAAACCAAAAACTCACAGTCCACAAGCACCACCTTCACTGCGGCGATACGCGCACTTGTACACTCTACAACTGTTACTGAACGAAACATACTCTTGCGCCAAAGTATACCTAATCCGCCATGAGGTCGGCCGGTCAGTAGTGTCGCTGTGTCTACTGAAGACTTGCCGGTGTAAGCAAAATCAGGATCAATCCCACCAAGGAATGGAACATCATCCGGAAGAAGCCATGTTTCCTGTAGTGCCAGAAAATCCGCCGTTTGACATAAGTTTCTGACGTAATCTACAGAGTTTTTAATAGAATAACAATTAAAACTTACGAACTTAACTTTGTTTATCGTTTTGCAATCCATACTCTTTCTTCTTAAACTCAATAAATTTTCTTACAGTTATACCTTCTGGCCATAACGAATCCTCCAAAAATTGCGACAGCTTAGCGCTAGGTACATGCACTTTGTACGCATTATACTGCCTCGGTACCTTCACTTTGATTCTCCGCAAACTAACACGAACTCGTGTCTTGTTCAATATATACTCGACTATGTCATTTTCTGATGTACTTCTATCGACGTTATTTATAAACAATGGTACTTTAATATCTGCAGCCTTAAATTTCTCATTTGTTTTATTTTGTGCTTTGCCCTCCAATGTACTAAACTTATTTCTTGTTCTCTTACGTTGTGCTAAGATCCATTGCTCATTTGATTTTTCGGTCTTCCACTGTCCATCAGTACTTACAATTTTTGCGAGCGTTTCACTCAAAACAGTCGGTGTAGATGTCGCTGGCGTCGCTTGGTGACAAATATCCGAACTTCGTTCAATATTGGGGCCTCCCCGCTGCGCTAGCGCAGGCGGCGTATTACTGTGCGAAACCACGGTACAATTAGCGATGGCCTCATCGCTCTCGTCTACCTGTTGAGGCGAGCGTTGACCGACGGTCTTTGCGGGGGCTGCGCGAGCGCGCGCGGGTGACGCTGTTAGTGTGACACACGCAGTTCGCGAGGAAGACGGGTTACAAGCCGTCTGACTATGAGTCATGCTGTTTTCTGTATGCGAAATGTGGGGTAGGCCGATCGGACCGCTGTCCAAAAAATAGCTATTCGAGATTGCTCCGCCACCTCTTTTTCGATTAACGTGTCGGTCAAAATTATTAACCAGAGAAGCATTCTTGAGATTATGTAATTCGTATTTGACCTCATTTAACCTTTCTTCGGTTACATAAGATCCCTTTATTACTTGAAGATCTTTTTGTATCACTAGGATGTCTTTTAGGAGCTTCGTTGGATCGAGATGGTCGAAATGAACCGGCGGTAACTTCTGCAAATCTCTGGCCACAAATGTTGGTGTCAATTCCGGGTCAGTCTCTTTAAAAAGAGTAATAACGTCGTATAAGTTCCGTTGTGAGCGCCCTTCCTTTTTCCGAGATATTTTTCGCTTAGAAGTCGTTACGGAGCTAAATAACAAACTCTTAGCACTGTCGATTTCTTCCGCAGAAAAAGATGTCGTACAAATACGCACTAAACTCTCTTCATTCATAACATCTATTTTATTTTGAATGAACGTAAGAACTTCACAAATAACTATGTTGCAATTACTACATTTTACAATATTAGTTGTCATCTTGGAAAGATGAGTCACTGACTGCGCGACCGCTCGCTATCGCTTACGGACACAGAATGATTGCATGTTAAAGTTAAACCGAATGAATGATATTTTTTTTCGTTTTTCCCTTAAAACTAATACATAGATATTATTTATAGTGTTGATGGAATGTTTATTACAATAATTATGTTCAAACATTATGATTTAATTGTATTTACCTACCTATATAACTTTCCTGACAATAATACCTACCTACTATGTGAATAATCATAAAGTTTTTACTGCACAAGAATAAATATGAACATCTTTACATAATATAATATATAGACGCTTCCCGCCGTCTGTACGCTTAGATGTTTTAAACTACGCAACGCAATTTTAATGCGGTTTACATCAATAGACAGAGTGATTCAAGAGGAAGGTTTATATGTATAATACATGCATATGGACCACTTTAGCATCTACATTGCACCCGTGCGAAGCTGGGACGGCTCGCTAGTATATAATACAGTAATCAATAAGTACTACATATTTCATACAAATAAATATCATAATTTTACTACCTAATAAAAGCAGCATTTTTTTTTTCATATATTTGTCCGACTCCGATCCGATTTATTTCTCAAGGAATATTTTCAATTAAAAAAGAGGCTTATATGTGACGGGCCATTTAAGGGTAAGTGGTCACGGTCGCCTATGGACACCTACAATACCCAAGGCATATACAACGCCTCGCCTGCCTTTGAGGACCCTACTCACCCTTTTGTTTTTTTTTAATATAAAAGTTATGAGACAAACGAGACGCTTTAGGTACTGATGGTAAGACGCGTGTCCATAATCATTGTAGCGATACACATAACTTTCAATAGCAAATCAAAGTCTCATTACTTTGAGACATTAGATGGCTGATGGTTAATCTCAACAGCCCTTTAATTACCCTATCTGCAATACCCTTTAAACCGGATCACAGTAATATTTACACACTACTATGGTATAATAACTGGTACTAGCTTTGTTTGAAACGATGCATGTTATAATTATTATTTCAAGTAATATTTTCTGGGTGCATTGTCTTAAGTTTTGGTGGATTTTTTCTAGCTACGTATTGATATACCTGTTTGTACATAACATATTTTTAATTAATATTTATGTATGGTTTTTTTCAACTTTCTCCACAATTTACCGCTAGGAGTACCTACCTAATAACAGTTTCTCCGTAGCCACAGTATAAATATATTCTATGCAAATCTTTCATTTAACTGTGAGCATTGTCTTGGATTTTACAGACGTAAGTAATAATGTAATTATGCTTGTTTTTCAAACCCGGTAACATTAAATGTTTATTTATTTTATAGATGTTTTGAACTCTATTACAATATCCGCACAGTACATACTAGAATGTGTCTTGAACTTAGGTAACACATGCCTTCTATGCGACATTGTAACAAAAAAGGTTAAATATAATCATAACAGTAAATATGATGCGAAGTGTCGTGTCGCGAAGATTGAACTTGAAGGATTCTCGAAAACCACTTGAAACTTGTAATAAAAAATTGTTTAGGATCTACTCGTACAATGTTACCGAAACAGAAAATAAAAAGAGTACTTAACTAACTTGGTAAAATGAGGCTCATCGTCCTCGTCTAGCCCAAGCCACCATCCGTAAAACGAAGACGTGAGACATGACTTAGATCTTGTATTAACCTCGTCTTTTCTTCAAAAGTAAGATTTGACTCCAAGATAAACTTAAAAATTCAAGATTCAAGATATTTTATTCATCATGTAAGTACTTTTGCCTAGCACATACATAGGCATATAAATGTTGTCCTACTCAATTTATATCTACGTGAATAAACATCTGTCAACCTAGAATGTATTACGCCGGCTCCACACGGTGGTCCCAACGCTGGTACCAACGTTGAATTGTAAATTTGGTGAGGCGCACACACGATGGCAATTATATCAGTTCAGTTCCCGTCAGGGCCAATTTGAAGATATCCGATACAGAAATCGAAATTGCTCTATGCGCTTTCACAGTACTGAGTGCACATTTATATTTGTTACTGAGAAAAAAGAAAAAGCCACGTCCAAGAAGATGGTGGATGATGACACATCATAAAACACAGAATTATTGAGTACAGATCCATTGCATATTCAGCAGTTGTATAATATTGAAGTAATTATCTGTAAATACACTGCCAACGTGTAGACAAATCGCGAGCGTTGGTGCAGATTCCTTTGATGAAATCGACACGAGCCGGCCAACTGCCAACGCTCGCCCCAACGTTGAGGCCAATGCCATTTACTAGATCCGCACTTTCGACAAGTGGCGTTGGGGCCTATGTTGGGACCAACGTGTGGAGCCGACATTAAGAATTGTGGTCATGATTTCGTACTTATACATACTCCTTTGTTTTGTCCAACATTAGTCATATCAAGTCAAAGTACGCGTCAGTCAACTTTAATAGGTAGTATATTATTTTCGCAGATAAATAATATAGTTAATGCAGTGCCTTTGTCTTTGTTAAATTTAATGTCTAATATTAATACAACAACATCAGTAAAAGAAGAAATAAATACAGAAGATAGAAATAAAGGAGCATCGCAATTCGCAATACGCTCAGAAACTGCGAGTGACACGTTTTCTGAATTTGAATTAATAAATTATCTTAATTAACATATTACATCGTTCAGTTAATACACTTTACTTATATGAGAATTGTAACAAAATCGAAACATACGACCGAATCTAATTGCCATTGCAAACAACATAATTATGTATAAATGGATGATTTGTTCACGATATAGAGTATTTTTTTTAAACTATTGTTATTTCAGTGATAATGGAATTAATTACGTGGCGCTAGAGACGTAGTTCGAATAGATCAGGCAATTCAATCAGTTTTTGGATGGGTGACCAATAGCATTTACTACTGGCCGATAACGTGTTAAATTATACAGTAGGTATTGCAATGCAAAAATATTCGTTTTGTAGAGACTTGTAACATACTCATGGCAATTGAAAAAGTTGTGTTAATCACAATTGCTCGAATAAAACAGTAGATTATTAGCATAAAATAAAATTTATGAATGATTTATGAACTTATGATTTTTGCAATTGCAAAAGCAATTGTGATTTACCGCAGATAAATACCAAAATAAATGGCAGTAGCTGTGATTTCACTGTAAAATCATGCTCCATTTGTCCATAAATGGAAAAAAATATTTGTATGGAAATCGAACCACCTTAATATCCAATATACGATTTATTTTAAAATTCCCTTAAATTAAACTTAATACGGTTTTAATCTCGAATTTTAAGCAACAGCCAGTATATTTATCACATGGAGCAATAGCAACCATCAATCGGATTGGAATCGTCAATCGAACGTCAAAAACCTTCGGACGGTACATTAGCTCTAGCATAGCATAGTATATTAGCTGGCCAGTAGTCACAACCCTATTCGAATTGACTACTATAGAAAATCTTCAATTTCCATCTGATCAATTATTATATCAGAAGTATTGAGACCATACAGACACTTTTGTGTATTATTAGTTCTATTAATGACGGTTGGTTGTGTTGAACTAAAATTCGTTCCGTAGTTTGAAGGTCTAAGCGTAAACTCTAGTCTCTAGTCTAACTATGTAGAGATTAGTTTAATTAACTAAATACTGCTTCTAAACTTACTAACACTTCCCTGTTCATTACTTTTATACTATGTTATCACGTATCTTACAATGTTATAAAATGATTTATACAAAACCTCTGAAAGCCTTTGATCTCTGATTCTTGACATGTTTAACATATTTTTTTAATATACCTACAAAAAAGTTGTCTCAAACAAGTTTGCTAATGTTTGTAGGTATATGTAAAATAATTGCGTATTTATTAACTGAAGTATTTTCTACAAAATGTTTGCAGAGGTCTTGTAGAGATTTAGTCGTGAAGTGCTTTTTTCTTCATCAAGAGTAACTTGCCTTGTTTCATGGTCAAGTTCACGGAAGATTTTAACGACTATTGCATTTTGAACTTTATCCATATTGATGTCAAGGTATGACTTCAGAATTTCATTTTGAACGCCTTCCTCTTCCTGTTGTAAGGTGTTAAGGTCTTGTAGTGATTTAAGTTCCGATAGCGCCTTTATGTTGAAGGGTCAATAGCATAGTACGCGTACATTACATGGCGATACCAAATGTCTAGGTTGATAGTCACCCTTTCAAGTTATCATATTTAAAGGTTTTTTGTATGTACTTATATGATGAAAAGTCTACGCATTTCTTCGTCTGAAACTTCGAAACTACATTTATTTTAAATAACAATTTTTCTCGTTAAATTTTTGTCAGCATAGATTAAAATTAAATAAGGTTGATAATTTATTACGATCATTATATAGATACTTATATATCTTCTGAATCAATAGACATGAAGGATAAAATATTCTGTAAGCTTTTAGGGGAGGTTAAATCAAATGGCTACCAAAACGCTGACGTCGTCAAAAACACTTATGAGAAGCTCTTTTCTTGTAGTACGTTTAAAATTTAGTGTTTGGTAGCGACAACTATAAGATTTAAAAACCAATTTCTAAATAACACGCATTAGTAACAGTGCCTTATCTAGTTGGTGACCCCCAGGTGTTATTATTCTGAGATGTGTATCGGTAATCAATAACTAAATTTTTATTAGAGGGGCAGTCGCCTTGACAATGCGATAAGCAATACCTGTTCTTATCGATACAGATTAAAGTATTAATTTTAGTAAAGAAATAGCACAAAGTCGTGACATCGACGGGCTAACATGCAGTGCCGTATGCCGTGCCAAGGGGATTACGAAAGCAGTAGGTATTTAATTATATCTATAGTATATCGAACGGATATATCGAAATATATGACACAATGTTACAGTGAATGCCGATTAGGCAAACACGTGGCTTGTGGACGAATCGGAAGAACTTTGACATGCATGCAATAGATGTGTTCAAAAACAATTTTAAACTTATGATTGTTCACTGTTGTATTGTTCTTGTATAGCACTTAGACGCAATCACGGTGAATATATAAATAAATACTGGTTCTATTAACTTTTAAACATTCACATTTATCTATATGAGTAATACCTGTAGATCAATTTATTAGCACTTACTTTTGGAAAGATAAAAAAATGATAGGTACTCACTCAATTGCGTGACACCGTTTACAAAAGTGTGATTTTGTACCTTATTCTTTCTCTTTACCGTTAGTTCAAAAGTGGTGCCAAGCCACTGTTAACTTCTGTCGACATAACGCCAAGTGGAGTCTCTACGCAAACGTTGCAAAACCTCGGAACGTGACATTGCATGTTCAAATCTCTGCTACTGCGGTTTAGATAACTCTTGGAATGAATAAAATTATTCTTCGGATCGCCACTAGAGAACTTATGAAACTCGTCTGGTTCAAAATTTGAATTATAATTTTGTTTGTCTACAAGCCGTAAACAAGAAGACACTAATAGATATATTTAAACAAAAACTGGTGTTAAATTAAGGTTAAATATAATTAAAAATAAACTTGAGTGCGAATAAACATCCAATAAAAACAAATAACAACAAGAATCATATTATTATAGAAGGGAAATACCAATATGTGTTTGCAAACATTAAATTACAAAAACATTGTTTTCAATAAAATAATATGTCGCGTACTCGTATATCTGCATAATATCAAACTTAAGGAGGTACTAAAATCGTTGAAACAGTTCAAAATCTCAAAAGACACTTATATAAACACAAGTACACATTTGCACTTAATTCTTTGTTAAACAAGTTATTCTAAACGTGTTTTTGCAAATAAATTTGACAGTCGGTCCATGAATCATTGTTGAATTCGTAATGTATCAACTAACGAACAAGCGACAAAACATTGTAAATTGCATTATTATAACACTGCATTTGATAATACTCAAAATTTTAATGAATTTAGGTTTGATGTGATCTTGTATATATTTTTAAGAGATCGAAGTATATTAAATTTGAACTGTACTAAATTTATTTAGTATTTTAAATATACCTATTGTGAATTTACTTCAAACTTCATATGTAACTTGAAAAATGTTCTGCTAAAACTGATTGATTTCTAAACTACATTAGATTGAAAATATGAAACTGTAAAATGTATGTATTATGATGGCATTATACAAAAAGATTTTTAGTAAGCTACATGATTTTTTTCTTTCAGCTAAACATTTTTTAAACTTAAAAACCACAACACAAAAGAAGAAGAGTCCTATTCAATAATGTTTCGTGACCTGCGGTTACTCTCTAATGCTCGGGCAATTGCCGTGAAGGCAATTACTTGTCCCGCCTCCAGCGCTTCCTTAGCAATACATTAATGACAAGCCACTACTACTGCGGGCGGACCTACGCATCCTGTATATGTTACTTATTATTGCCAATTAGTCACAGTTGTCGTAAGTAAAAATAATAGTTCATATTCTGTGTATTTGTCATCAACCTACAGACTTTACATAAATGTTTTAAGTATGAAATTTGTTCGGAAGAATATGTGAAAAGAAACAGAACCATCATGGCTAAAGTTTTAAAAAGTGACGAAAAACTACTAAGCGACTAAAAGTATGAATTTATACCTAAGATGAAGAGGCCGAAGTAGATTATATATAGTAGATAGTAGAAAGCCGAGTACGATTTTGATTCTAAGCCGGAAGCTTAGAACTTAAGACTAACTACTTCAACTATATGACTTAACGCATAGAGGTCACTGACTGAGAGTTTTCTTTAATCTGGAGTAAAAAAGTGTAATAAGTAATGACTTTTTATAATTTAGTATCTACCTAAAGAAGGAAAACGTCAACAGGAAAATACATGTATAGTTTTGGATAAGTTTTAAATTAAGCACGAGGTTTTTTCAAATATTATATAAAGCATGCTAAATAACGTTATAATAGCTTGAGGTAAAATGAAAGTAGAATGTAGAATATTTCAAAACACCAATATAATAACTCTAAATTATAAAATAACTATCTTCGTATGATTGTTATGTAAGCTTATTCAAAACAAACCGGCTAGGCTAGACTAATCTTGGAAGAAATTGAGCTATTCAGTATTGTAAATCACGAGGCTGAATAAAACATGGCTGGTAAGAATTTGCGGAGCAGCACCTATCGACACATCAACAGAAGTCTACAAAGAAAAAAGGAGGAAGACGAGGTTTAGGCCTGACTGTACAAGAAGACAAGTAGATCATGGACCCGATGTGGCCAAAAGATCCAGGTAGTTAAACTCGGCGTAGAAGCAGAAGTAATGGTGTGCTACAGATATACCTACCTTGGAGATACAGATAAAGATCGATAAGTTGAATAAGATTTTTATATAATAATACTTTTAGCTCTCTTAACCACCAACACCAACTTATTACAACATATATATAATCTTCTTACAGAACGTTTAGATCACATTTACAAAACACGTGTAAGTGAAATCGTTTGCTGTGACAATCACTTGTGGAGCTACAAATTAGTCGATGTGTAAGACAATCTTTTTAAACGCCCTACAATAATGGAAGCAATCAGTTGGACCTTGGCTGATGTATCAAGGAGAACTAGTTGCAAACAAGAGACTTAATTCCAATTACTACTATACATCTGAGGATAAAAGGTGAAAAATATTTTACGGTTGTAAATAAGTAATTGAAAACGAATAAGAGGTTACGGTTCTTAAAAGATTCTGATCAAGGAGTCTTACATATTGAGCATATATGAACAATACGAATACGGGACGCGATGTTAACAGCCGAGAATGACGCGGTCTTTTTATAATTCGTAAGTGCAAAAAAAACAAATAGATTGAGATATGTGGCATAGACACATGGGGAAATTTTAAAAAAATATGATAATAATGTATTGTGATTATCAATGTTGATGATGATCAACAAAAATCAATATCTAGAAAAGGGTAATTATTGTATCTACTACTCTTCTTCTTTTAGATCTTATTATTTTTTAATAAGAAACTAACAATCTTTATAAAGTAATTTAGAATAAAACAATTACTTTTTCACAACCTATTCGACATTGCATAGAAAGATATTTTAAATTATACAAAATACAGACAACATCAGCATATGAATTAATCATGTTCATAATAATCATAATTACAAATACTACTAACAATATTTAAATTGAGTCTAAATAAATATAATAATAAAAATCATATAAGCCAACAAAAAAAATTAAGTCGTTATATCAGCGACAAATAGTCTTATACCTCGCCTGTACCTGGTGAAAAGATACCCATGAAGCTGGCAAAATTCCTATGCTGGATAGCAATGGCCAGCCTTTGCACTAGGAGATATTCAAATTAGATTAGAAGAGTGACAAACAAGCAGACAATCCACTTGATGGGAAACAAGCTGCTGCCTGCATCACTAGTGGTGTTGCAAACCTAGAAAGATTTTTATTCTTATCCGGAATAAAGGCGATAAGTCCTGCACTGACGTCCCGCTTAGGGTGTGTAGTGCATTTCCCCCTACCAGCAACTACCCGAGCAAGTATCGGAGCGAGGCCCTGGAACCCATTACGATGTCTATAGACGCCGTTTTTTCAACAAGGCGATTTAATGTTTTGATTTGATTAAATTTTTCTATGTAAAGTTATTCAAACACAAAATACGCAAAATATCAAAAACTACAATTCCCATCTTTGCAATTGTTAAGTTTCTCTAACAATCTTTGGACTAACGAATAATATAATAGACGGAAACAGTCAAAATATAATAAAATGAATATCGCGCCATAATCGTATATAGTACTCAGAATTAGATGCATAGTGACGGATTCTATTACATCACTATATATTCGCTTTGGGGTCTTCGAGGCTGATCCACAGCAAATAGTCTTTTCAAGGTAATTGTATAGATACGACTTCCCTACAAAATTATAACTATACGGTAAAGTTAAAAGGCCTTCGCGTATAGTATAAGTGTAGGATTGAAAAGTATTGTTAATATATAAATAATTAAAAAATACTAGATGGCACAAATTAAGTTGGCTAAACTACATACTAGGTATATTATCATTTACCTTACCTAGTCAATGCATTTCCAACTCAACGGTTCATAATTTCACATCTGAGACCAAATATGGTATTTATAGCATGGTCTATTAACTAGATAGGTAGCATGACTTAGCATTTATATAGACCCGATTTCTTGAACTTTCTTAAAAACTTATGCACTAGCAGATTAAATGAACGAGAGAAAGTATTTTTTATCTGTTACCGCGTATAATAAAACGATTGTTTGCGGAGTTTTGGCGGGAACGCGGGAAGAGTCGTGTCGCTCCGTTGTATTTTTTTCCAAAACTAGTGTTTTGTCGAGTGTTTATGCATAAAAATGGTGGTGTTTTATTCATAAAGTGCCGAATTACAAGCGCGAGTGTGGGAAAATGATATAATGTGGTGAAACATGAGTTTTCGTGTTGCTTCCAAAACTCCATCGAAGCTTTATAGTAAAGTCGCCACTACTTTACTAAAGCATGACTGAACTTAACTGACACGAACTGGACTTAACTAAGACGACTTTGACGATAGCTATAGCTAAGATACAGCAGAAATAACACTTAAGACAAGGCAGTATGGCTTTATAGCTTTAGCCTGCCCGAAGGGGCAAATTATTAAAAAAAAAAAAAAAAACGATTGTTTGCCTCAAACTCTCTTTGGGGCAGACAATGAGAGTGACAAGACCGTTTATCATGGATATTTCCTTGGTGGTAGATCTTCTTAGCAGGAGGTCGTCTAGGTAGGTAACACCGCAGTACCAGTTATTCTGCCGCTAAGCAGTAGTGTGTAAACATTAATGTGTTCCGGTTTGAAGGGCACTGTAGCTAGCGAAATTACTGGGCTTTTGAAACTAACCATCGAAAGTCTGTGTAACGTAATGAGCGCCAAAGCAGTGAAGCCCTGGACTTTGTTTTGTTTCTTAAAATTCTGTGTATCGCTGCAATGGTTATGGACAGGCTTTATCTCTTACCATCAGGAGAGCGTCTCATTCAACTCATTACTTATTACATTAAAAAAAACCGTGATTGTGCTTTACTTGGAGTTGGTGGTGGACTTTCTTTGGTGAATTGGAATTCTATTCTATATTATAAAATTTTAAGTATATAGCGTGTTTAATCCACATATTGTAATAAGAGGAAAGTACTTTCTATCTATCTTCCTGAATACGCATCTCAGTTCTCATGATATCACTTTCTCAGTGGTTAGTTATCACTTCAAGTAATCTGAATTCTGACGCCTAATCGTTCTGGACTAATAATAATTATGTGATTTATAATGAGTTTGCAGTAGTTGATAGCTGCAGTAAATTACCTTATCGCAATAAACTCGATACAAGTAGACATGTTATTTTAATTATTTTTATTTATTTAGTTAGAACTTATCACTATAAATTACTTAGAAAAACAAGATAAATAAAACAATGGATTTTAATTTAGTTTTGTGTGCTTACAGAAACAATAAAGTCACTAAAACAAAGCATAAAATTTGATTCTTGGTCTTTGATTATGTCACCGTAACTACAAGCGTAAGCGAAATGTGGATTATAGGGTAAAACAGAGAATGAAAAACCTATGTCAAACAGTGGAATTTGTGGGATGAAGATTATGATTTATACGCAATCCCAATTAATAAAGAAATTTTATAATAAAATACATAGGATAAAATACATTATGGAAAACCCATAGTAGGTATATACGTATAGTGATGTCAAATACATTTTCGGTAGTAGATAATAACGGATATTATTCATATTACAAAGAATACAAGGAAAAATATCGTCTTATGAATATTAATTCATCAGTCAGGTGTTATGTAGAGTTGTATGGAGTTATTGTTGCATTGATCATATACATAATTATGTATAAAGAAAATCTTTATTACTAGTCTGAAAGTAATATCTCTAATCTCTACATAGTATAAAACAAAGTCGCTTTAATCCATTTCGATCCATTTGCTCAATTTACTAATTGAGCAAATGGATCGAATTGGAAATTATATTCCTTTTTGAAGACTGTAAAAATGATACTTCCGTTGTTATACATTTTCATTGAATTATACCAACTGCTTATACAATTATATTAGATGATACCAGTATTTTTTAAAGTTTATTTACTAAAAACAAACTGGTTTCTACGTCAACGAGTCTTGTTACTGCGAGATTGAATTTTAATTGCATTCCATGATTTAAATTAATTTACTTATTTACGGAATACAGTCGCTAGGAAATATCTATTAAGGTCATAGGTACACTTGGATACTCATTAGGCGATAAATCGATACATCGTTAGGAAATATTATCGACAATATTTGTTCGTTATCAATTACAAAACAAGGATGTTTGGATGTAATCTAGGACTTATCTAACTGCTAGAAAACGGCACATTCTTCGCAGCGTATCGCTACCAAGATTTCAGTAAAGTTTTCTCTTTTTTTATGATTGACAGGCTATGTGTTTGACTACAGCTCACCTGGTGATAAGTGACGGTGTGATCGAAGATGATGAAAACACCTAGCCTGGAATGAAACTGGCTCTCGAGTGAGGCTGCCGGAGCACACCGTTAGGTGTTCGGCGACAGATTTTCAACTTGAGGGTGGTAGCTAGACAGTCGAATACTAAAAAGTAACTTACCACCACGCTATGGTTTTCCATCACCGGCAGCTCAAGCTCTTTATTGGTGTTTGAATCTACACACTACGGCGCGTGAACCAACCGCGCTAATTACTAAGCTATCGTCGCTATTTTCTGCATTTTCCAGCAAGGTTTAAGCTACAATCAACTTGTATCTATTGTTATCAGAATCTATAGAATTAATCTGGACGAAGTGTGTTAAAGACGTTTTAAATTGGATTTGCGCAGTATTAAGAAAACTAAAAGTAAGGCATAGGTCCCCATGTCTTGTCTTCAAGAAGCCTAGTGGAACAACAAATTAGACTTGATGATGATGGTGTCAATAAGTGCCAGATGTCTTATCATGGAAAACTTGAACACGATTAAAATTAAAATGGGGGACTAAATTTTATTTGTGTATAGTTTTCTTTTGTTCTCCGACAAATTGTAGTATAGAACCTATAGGAAAAAACTTAGTGGATGTAAAAAGTGGGGGAATTGATTACAATGTCATTGTCACCATCATCTAGATTGAGAGTTGAGAATTAAATTAGTGTGACAATACTCACTGCTTTTCCTTCCCTCTTGCACCTTGTAAGTCAAATCCGTAAACGCCAAGTCCACTGGCGGTCTCTTGGGAAGGTGCGTGAGAGTCTTGTGTTGCGCAGGAGTGATGGTCACCTTCAGGCTGCCTTTCCTGTCAGACATTATCGGTTTAGTATCCACCGGTCCCGCAAGGGACAATTCTTTGTCCACTTTCATTTTGTACACACGATTACAAAGTCACTGCACTACGTCACAAAGAGTTGGAAGAAAGAAACGCGCGAGTTGTAGCGCGGTCGCGCACTGACTGCCTCGATAACCGACCGAGCGTTGACTGATGGCTGAGGAGTGAGGACTGATGGGTACAAGAGGCGAGGAGGGACGGACGATGTTGTGACGTCACGATTAGGACATACTATGGAAGTACGACAGTATGGACTTACCGTATTACTTTAGACGTGACGGCGAAGCAACGATAACACAATAGAGATAAATATATTTAATTCTTGCTCTTTTGTCGACCAGATAGCAGAACGCTGACCATCGTTGCTAACTGTTGCCTAATGTCTATTTCTATCTTTTTTTTTAAATGTAATTGTAATGAAACGAACGTAACGCTCTCCTGATGGTAAGAGATAACGCTTGTCCAGTACCATTGCAGCGATACACAGAACTTTTTGTGACAAATCAAGGTCTAGGGCATCGCTGCTTTGGCGCTCATTACTTTGAGACTTTCGATGCTTAGTCACAACAGCTCTGTAATTTTGCTAGCTACAGTACCCTTAAAACCGGAATGCAGTAATGTTTACACACTGCTGCTTGGCGACAGAATATTTGGTACTGCGGTGGTACCTAACTAGACGACCTCCTGCTAAGGAGTTTACCACCTAGTAATCTAAGTAGTATCTATCTATGTAAATATATCATACAACATGTGTAGTTGGAGTATTTAGAAGTGGTGATAGCTCAGTCATTAGTGCATTTCACTTCTACACTTCCGAGGCAAAGTTTGTAGTCTCAATAAACTGCCAGCGAAAAAATACAAAGAAACCGCGTAAGGAAAAGAAGTACTCAAATACTGGCCGTTTTATTTACAAAATTAGAGTGGGCTTCCCCATTCAAATAAATACAGATAAAATGACCACTCTAATAAATAGTTACTGTCTGTAGTGTCATACTTTTGCATTGTAAGGTAATAAGATAATTATTTTTTCTTACATAACAATTTATTTTATAGTTAATCACAGATCTAATCATTTGATGTAGGCGCCTGGCAACACCTGTAATTTTTGTTTAACTGCAATGTCATTTTTTAATTAGAAGATAATTTACTTACATATATTAATAAATAAATATTTATTGATTAAGTATATAGACAGTTGATCGTATGACAGTTTTTTACATGTTTTTTCCCCAGAAAGCACGATACTAAGTGACATTGTGTATAACATTTTATTAATTTTTGTTTATACAAGTTAGGGGCCCCTGCAGCCCGAGGGCCCCGTATAATTGATACGGCTGATATGGCGGTAGCTACGCCCCTGACTGCAATGTCGTGTGTGTGTGAGTTGTATAAGCATAATTTTTCCATAAACTGTTTCTACTGTTAATAAGTGAGACAGCTAGTAGTGACATAGTTCAAGCGTGCAACTATGTATATAGCAATGTATACTTATATACATAATAGTATGACGATGATAATGTGAACTTTGTGCTTTAATTTGTTGACATATTGACTGAGGGACAGAAATTGTTTCTGGCACAATTTATTGAAATGCCATTGTAAGGTTGACAATAAATTGAAAAACAAACATTCATGAAAACATTCTAGGAATCATAATTGTGTTAAAATGATCATGACTACACTAATAATAAAACATACTTAAAATTATAATACATATAAAAACATATACTGTATGTTTTTATATGAATCCAAATACAGTGACCCTCGAGAGACTGGTGATATGTCGTAGTACAAACGGAAAATACACAAAATTACCATTAATAAAATTTGAATATGTCCTATTGTTATAAATATATTTGTAGCTCTTATTTTGAAATAATATAATGTACAAAATAATTATTTATAAGTGAGAAAAACAAATTTTAGAATTAACAACAAAAAAGAGATTATTTAGATTAAATCTATCTACCTATCTATAATTATGCATGTAATCTTCTGTCACAGTGTTTGTGGTCACACTCCTCTGAAATGGCTAGATTTTTTTGTGTATATTTGGTAGATAAAAAATAAACATAGTAGATTATAAGCATGGGGTAAATAAACCGAAAACATTTAAAACTAGGTAGGTATGTATAATTCTAAACAACTATTGTTTTAGACTTTTCTATAAAAACAAATAGTTTTCAAGATACATAATGTATTGATCAGAGTAATAATATTTACCTACAAAAACTTTCACTTTAGCTCAATGTAACAAGCTTTCAACTTTGTCAGAACAGATTAAAAACACACTGTGATTTATGTATGTCAATTAACATGGTGGGTGAGATGTTTTGTGTGTATATTTTACATTAGTTATATTAAATAGTAAACAAAATTATGTGTAATCAACAATTTATCACACTAGTATTATAAAGATGAAAGTTTGGGAGTATGTTTTTATGTTTGTTATTTCTTGATGCTCAAACGGATAGATCAATTTTGATTAAATTTGGTATGGAGGTAGCTGACACCCTGAATTAACACATAGGCTACTTTTTATCCTGAAAAAATGTAATGTTCATGTGCAAACAGCGGGTAACACTATGAGGTGTCGACTAACTGTTGATAAATAGGTTGTTAAAAGCAGATTATACCTTAAACCAGAATAAGAGTGTTTTCATAGTACATCTGTATAAAGTTTTAAAGTTATATACACACCATTTTTCATTAAATACTTAAAATATTGGAATAATTGACATTGGCAAAATTTAAAAAATGCAATGCCATATGCATAAAATTAAGAATCCTTTGAGTTTGGGATTCTTTTATTTGTTTTGATGAATCTCATACATTACAGTAAGCTAAAATTACTGAAGTGTTTTTAATACTGTACTATATATTATAATAATAATTACAATTAAAGTCAACCAAATGGGCAACCTTCCTGTCAGCTATACTTCTCGAAGTAGGTCATGTAAAAAGGCCCACAGTAATACCTACTTTAATAAAGTTCATACAATTAATAATAGACTACCTACTTTTCTTTTTAGACTTTCTATTCATCTCTTTATTCATAAATTACGAATAACTATTTTTACCTACGACATACGTAATGTCTGCTGCCTATGTAAGAAGAGTAGGACAACTTTCTACTGTAGTTTGTAACAGCTCGAAACCATTTTGTAAATTAATGGTTTAATACACGAATGTTAAATATATTTACGTCCTTTTATCTATATGAACTATAACCCTTAATCGCAAGAAAAGCGAACCAAGAAAATTATTATCACCAAAGTTGAGGTCAATCGTCGTAAAAAGCATTTGAACGACGTTGCAACAAATTAAACAAATTATTTGTGTATTTAAGCAGGATTTCTTGCCTCAAATAATAATACAGATTTCTTACCTTAAATTGTTAAGAATGTAGACGTTATCCATATTAACTGCTTTTTATCATCACTAAATCTAAGCCTTATTTATTTAATTAAAATAGTAATTCGATGCAACACAACAAACAAAGACAACAAAACGATTTGACAATTGACGAACGACTTTTACGTTGACTTTCCATTGGATTTTTTTTCATTATTTGTAACTACGCACTTTATGTATTCTGCCAACGTCAAGAAGTCAATATAAAATCAAGCATCACAACATATAATTATAAATACTTAGTCACAGATAAAGGCAAACTAGGGTGATATATATGACAATTCTATAAAAAAAGACTGAATTTGTTTGACTATTTTGACCAAATTCAATTTCAGATTAGGCAAAAAGAACTTTATATCTAGTTACCGATGAATGTTTAAAAAAGCACATGTGGAACATCAAAGTCAAACCGAAATCGAAATCAATGTCAAACGATTTGTCATTTCCGTGTCAATAATCAAAACCATAAAAACAACTTGTGTTCACTAACTTCACTACGTGTTTTTACGTAAATTTTAATCAAAAGTATTTATACCGAACTGTATCAATTATGTACATAAATTACATAACAGAACAATGAAAGTCTGAATAAAAGATCAAACCGAAATGGAGAGCATTGCAGTAAGCTACATTTATTTTTCTTTGTTCATGTTATTTATCCATTGTTAATATAACTTTTCTCTCTATGATTTCAGAATTTTTCCATATCACTATTCAAAGGCTTCATAGACAGCTTGCGAGGCGTTACCGTGCTCTTGTATTTGGATAAGGAAATTAATGAGAAGGCGCTCAATCGATCACCAGTAATCGAGGACTCTAAACAAAAATCTAAACAACCTAAAGTCAAACAGTATGTTATCATTATTTTAAGTTTCTGGAAAGTTCCGCGGAATTTATCACGGATCCGCTTTATCTATTTCATTTTCTTTAATCAAATCTACTCAAGAGAAAAAAGTACCACATGTAACTTTTTTTATCTTCATCTTACTATTACAAATTACCTGTAAAATACTAAAATAAAAGCAACTTCCCAAACGTTAAAAACAAAACAGTAGTTTAGTTAAATTATAAAAAAATATTTAATGTAGGTACTACTGTTCTTAAACAATGATAAATGTTGACTCCATAGGCTGTGTCTATGAAGGGTGCTCATTATCGTAGTTTTTAGCTATACTTAAGTAATGGAAATCTGTCGAAGCATTCCAAAGTAATGATCGTTATTCAAAATCAATTTTTATTTAATTAACAAGTCCTTTTCATTCCAGAGAATCCAAAGTACTTACCCGAGTGTTGCAGTCATGCATACTTAACGGCTTCATATTCCTACTCAGCATACTTGTGTTTGAGTATGCATTGTTACCTGGAGTGAAGTACTTAGTCACAGTCGTGTTTGGACATGATCCAGGAGTGGCGCATAATGTCTGGGGTTGGATGCAGCCCTTCCTTTCCATGACATTCAGAATGATATGGGTACTCCCATTGTTTTTATTGAGCAAGCTAGTTAACAGCTTGTGGTTTCAGGTAAAGAATCTCAACTTTAACATTTAATAACTTTAAGTAACAAGAACCACTGGAGTTCTCCTAGTTTTTGAGTGAAAACATTAGATTTCAAAATCTGTGAAGAATTTGAATTTATTTTTTTAGTCATTTCATTATTACTTATAGTTAAAAATTTAGTTTATTGTCTGCTTCGAGAGCTGAAGGGCGTGGGTTCGATTCCCACTCAGGACTAACATTTGTGTGACTAACATTGATGTTTGTTCTGTGTCTGGGTGTACTGTATGTATTATAAGTATGTATTTACAACAAAAAAAAAGTATTTAAGTATTCTATCAGTTATCTGTCTTCCATAGCACAAGCTCTGCTTAGTTTGGGGTCAGATGGCGCTGTGTGTAATGTCCTACGATATTTATTTATTTAAAAGTTAACATCATGTAATTGAAGGTATTTGAATGTTGTAAATTGTAATATACATCAACTTGTTGTCAGGATATTGCTGACTCAGCGTATCGGCATAGAAGAGGAAGACCTCAGTTTATGTCGAGTGTCAGCAAAATCATTGCTGATTCACTATTCAGCTTATTGGTGCAAGCATTATTTTTAGTGCAGGTATGTATTTCCATATACATATACAAGAATTTTACACATTAAATTTAGCTAAACATATTGGCATTTCTCTGAGGAATGGATCCGAAACGAAGTAATTCGGCAGAGAACTAAAGTCATTGACATAGCTCAGCGTATTAGCAAGCTGAAGTGGCAATGCGCTGGACATATCTGTCGCAGAACCGATAACCGCTGGGGTAGACGTGTTCTAGAGTGGAGACCGCGTATTGGCAAGCGTAGCGTAGGACGCCCTGAGACTCGATGAAGTGACGTTATTCGTAGGACAGCTGGCGGTGGATGGAAGCGAAAAGCCGAAGATCGGGCTGAGTGGCGTGTCTTGGGAGAGTCCAGCAGTGGACTAATATAGGCTGATGATGATGAAACATATCAGGGACTGCTCTGTTAGATTTTTTATTTTTATTTTGGACAGGCTTGGTTTTTGATCACAGCTCACCTCATGTGAAGTGATGGTGTGGTCGAAGATGGTAAAGCACACCTAGCCTGTAATGGAACTAGCTCTCAAGTGAGGCTGCCGGAACACACCGTTAGATGCTTGTCAGCAGATTTTCAACTTGAGGGTGGTAGCTAGCCAGCCGAGTACTAGAAAATACCTTACCACCATGCTATGGTTTCCTCGCGATGTTTTTCTTCACCTGCAGCTCAAGCTCATTGAACCCACGTCCTTTGGCATGCGAACCGACCGCGCTAACCACGGAGCTATCATCGCTACAAAATCGCTTATTTGGTAGTAGCTCTATGAGCTGTTGGGTGTGGGTTTGGTTCCCATCCACAACAAAGATGTGATGTGACTAACTTAAATGTTTGTTCTGAATGGATGTGTTTTGTATCTATTTACAAAGAGTGTATTGGTTCCCTTAGTACCAGCTATAACTTAACCATTATAACTTTTTTTTTTGTCGAGTGTATGCATTACAATGGTGGTGTTTTATTCACAAAGTGCTGAATCACAAGCGCGAGTGTGGGAAAATGATAAAAAGTGGTGAAACATGACTTTTCGTGTTGCTTCCAAAACTCCATCGTAGCTTCATAGTAAAATTGCCACTACTTTTAAAGCATGACTGGGCTGTACTTGACCAAGACTAGACTTTGACTATAACTATAGCTACGAGGCAATTAACTTGAAAATATAAAACACTTAACACTGGCAAATGCTCAAAATGCGACGCCAAAACAAAAAAAACTGGACCAGAGATCCCACTCTTTCGGTGGACCCCCTATGAGTTACTGACACATCAATGTTTTTTCAACTATGACATTTTTTCTCCTCAGAGTATGTTAGTAAGCATGCTTCCCATCACGTACATAGGCGAGCTGCTTTGTCTCATCCACATGTGCCTTCTGTACTCGCTGTACTCGTTCGAGTACAAGTGGTTCAACATGGGCTGGGAGCTGCACAAGCGGCTCACGTTCATAGAAGCCAACTGGCCTTACTTCCTGGGCTTCGGGCTGCCGTTAGCAGTGCTCACGCAAATACCGCAGTCCTATATCATAAGGTTAGTTATCTTACAAAGTTTTTCTTTGTACGTACAGGTACAGGTACAGGTACAGATGTTTCAGAGTAGATAAATAATTATTTTCTTTTCAAATAATAACGGTCTTATAGCGAAGAGTCTCGACTAACGTCTTAAGAGACTCTCGCTAGACGGTTGGGTCAAGGGTCAGCTTCAAAAGGCAGTGATCCTTGACACGGCGCGCATTGTGAGGAGGTTCCTCACTCTGCAGCCCTAACCACCGGCAGCTTGAGCACTACCCCGCTGCCGGCGGCACCCTAGTTTTTAATATTATTTGTTTTATATTTAATGTAAAAAATTAAGAAGAAAAAAAAATCCATGACAATAATAATATAACTCTTTATTGTTACCAATTACAAACAATTATAACAATATATGTATACTTAACACTAATGTAACAATTGACGGCCTTATCGCTAAGTGCGATCTCTTCCAGACAACCTTAATATGGAGAAGATTTTACGAAACTAAGGACGGGGTGTGTTGACAAGGAGTTAAAATAAAAATAAAAAATCATTTTAAACATAATACATTCAAACATTTTCTGTAGATACTATTCTTCCTACTAATATTGTAAAAGTTGTTGTATGTATGGATGTTTGTTACTCTTTCACGCAAAAACTACGGAATGGATTTTGATGAAATTAAAGACAAAAAATTTTGTCTATTGTAAATTTGGTATGGAGGTAAGTGACACCCTGGATTAACACATTAACACATCCTGAAAACATGTAGCGGGTAACACTGCGGGGCGCAACTAGTATCATAAGTTTATTTATTTATTTATTGTACAACAGATACTCCCTGTGCTTACAGATTACTCCAAAGCGCACAGACAGTCAACATTACATAAAAATACAATTCAAAATAACTTATTTATACTAATGATTATTATTTATTTACTATTGTTGCTATCACCATTGAAGTTATTGAAATGTCTGAGTCCAGAGCCTCAGAGCCAGAGTAGTACCTACTTTAAAGACCTGGGTTAAATCAGGTAGACAAAAGGCAGAAAAGTGAATAAAAAAATTACATAAAACCTGGACAGTTGCGATTAACAATAAATTGTAAATGTTCCGATGACACCAAATATGTAAATAATTATTTCTGTTTCACAACAATACCTACCATTAGTGAAACATAGCTATGAGTAACAAAACAAACATGCGCTTTCTGCGTGAATATGCAACTAAGTTATTTCTATAAGTGACAAAATAAAGGAATTAAAAATGTTCAACAAACCCCTGTCTGTTTATTCAGATAATACGACGCTGGCGATATATTCACATATCTTGGTCGGACTTAATACGGTTACTGTATCAAAGTTCAATGTACCAAGGTTGAGGTATTAGATTAGGTACGTAGTTTTGTCTAGAGAAAATTATGCCTTATGATAAAGGAATATGAGCCTAAATAGCGCGTAGGATTCATTTAGTGAGACATTTATTTCTAATCCATGCAAATTAATTAGTTCCATTAAATTATATGCATAATACACGGATATGAGACTTTTATCTGTTAAAGTGGTACGATTTCCATACAAATCAAGTTTTACCATTTATGGACAAATGGAGCATAATTTTACAGTGAAATCACAGCTACTAGCATTTACTTTGGTCTTTATTTGCGGTAAATCACAATTGCTTGAATAAAACAGTAGATTATTAGCATAAAATCAAATTTATAAATGATTTATGAATTTATGATTTTTGAATAAAACAGTATATTATGCTTAATAATCTACCGTTTCATTCAAGCAATTGTGATTTACCGCAAATTAAGATCAAAGTAAATGCTAGTAGCTGTGATTTCACTGTAAAATTATGCTCCATTGGTCCTTATATGGCAAAAATTTATTTGTATGGAAATCATACCACCTTAACAGCTTTAGTTCAAATAAGGCATAAAGCAAATTTGCCATACATAATAATGATTGTATATGTATAATTATATATATGTATATATATATATATATATATGAGTATTATGACTTAATTGTATCATTCATTGTTTATTACAAATTATTTTGATTTTGATTGAAAGGTTTGATTTTTAGTTTGTTGTAATGAATAGGCTCCGAAACTACTGAACCGATCTGAATAATTCTTTCATCATTAGAATGCTACATTATCACTGAGTAACATAGGCTATATTGTTAATCGTGTATTGTTCACCCGAGAAGCCGGGACGGACCGGTAGTGTATAATAAATATGTGCCTATTTACAAAATTATCCAGTTCCCAGAGTACAAGCTTTGCTTAGTCCAAACTAAGCATTTGACACAGCGCCATCTATCCCCAAGGATAGATGGCGCTGTGTCAAATGCCCGACAATATTGATTTATTCCCATAATATGCCCATGGCATTATTTATACTACATCCAAAAAAATGTGTCTTGTTACCGCCAATTCCATAAGCATGACCCTCGAAGGGTCGGTATCTAAACAGTCGCTTTTAAAAATAGTAAAACCGATTTTTTTCTTTTATTTTCAGTGGTTGTGTGTTTTCAATATTCTTCCCCGTATTCATCCTGAGTGGCAATGAAGCTACACCAGTCATAGGAAGGTGAGTTTTTTTTTTATAATTGACAGGTTATGCATTTGACCATAGCTCATTTGATGTTAACTGACGATGTGGTCGAAGTCAGTAAACACTTAGCCTTAAATGGAATGGGCTACCAAGTGAGACTGCCGGAACACACTGTTAAATGCTTGGCGGCAGATTTTCAAATTGAAGGTGGTAGCTAGCCAGACCAGTACTAGAAAGTACGCTACCACCACGCTATGGTTTCCTCACGATGTTTTCCTTCGCCGGCAGCTCAAGCTCATTGTTGGGGTTTAAACCCACACCCTTCGGCATGTGAACCGACCGCGCTAACCACTGAACTATCATCGCTACGGAAGTCAACTCGTAGGTATGATTACCTCGTGATACCTGAATAATTCATCTCCGACTGTTGCCGGTGAATATTAAATAGATTCATAAACAAGGTTATAAGCTTGGGGTGTACTAAGTCGAGAAGTCATTTTAAGAGTTGTACCCGTAGAAAAAGTTGTCCATAATGATGAAAACAATTACCCCCTTTCGGCTTAAAATACACTAAGTTTGTAACCCTAACTTTGTAAATCCATAACATAATTATATTTCTGCATTGCTTTTCAATTGGATATTTTCTATAGATTATTTATAATTGAGTTTTGTGTCCCTTCCAGTGAATACCCGCTCCGGTTATTCTCGCCCGTGGTTGCGATATCGAATGGCATGTTTCGATTCGCGAGACAAGGCGCCGAGGCGGTCACGCATCGCAGCTGATAATCAACTTTACTGTACTTAATGTAAGGCATAGTTTTGTCTGAGGCTGACCTAAGAATATAATCGCGCCAATATTGTAAACGCAAAAGTTTATGTGTATGTTTGGGTGAGATTCGAAATGGAGATAGACAGGCCCTGAATGAAGAATTTTGTATCCAGAAAAATAGATACCTTCCTTAATATCTTAAGCGTCTTTTACATATCATATTAGTCACATTTTTTTATCAATTAGACAAAATTAGTCTTCAATTCCGCACACATTTTTAAACACACAGTAAAATTTCGTAACTCTGCGCTTTCTGTTTGTTCCATCTATTTCCGAAAAAGATAAATTTCCGTTGATCTTTGGTCGAGCTCCTAGCCTAATTCTAATTCAGCTACAGACAAAATTATACAATGTGTGACTTAAATGGTTAAAATCAATTTTACCGTTAGCGGACAATACTATTAAAGTTGTGTACGAGAAAAATATTTAAATGAAAAAAATATTGTTGTAAAGGTTAATATATTGCCAGAAGTTGAAGTTTACATTTTGATAATTAATTCTACAAAGAGTTTTGCTTATGACAATTAAATTTTATGTGTAACAGGGTTGTGTGAAAATCTGTTTTAATAAATTGGTACTAGATTTTAAGCAAACGTAGTCTGTAATATATAATTACATTCTTCGTCCACGAAGCTTTGCCTAATACAAAAAGAGCTTCAATCACAAGTCATAAAGTCGAATTTCGCATAACCCTGTAGATTTCTTTTACTTTTCCAAATCTACGTTATTTGTGATGGTACATGATATGGTTATTTTTTATCTGTGGTCATTATGACAAGTTCGAAAAATTAGAAGGAATAAAATTTTAAACAAATTTAAACGTAAAATTGATCAATGAAACAGATGATATTAAAAATAGGCTAAATGTAACTAAAATTAAGTAATTTAAAAGAAAGCGACGACTCTACCTAAGATGCTAAGCCTTAAATGCAAAATTCGTTTTCTTCTTTGTTCTTGGCATCGCATTTTATGTATTTTGCCAGTGTCAAATATTTCGTTACCTTCAAGGATATGTTGAAAATTTAAATGCGCCAGTCGCCAAAAAATAATTCAAGATCAAGTCTGGCTATGTTCTAGTAAAGTAACTTGAAGCTTATGGTGGTTGCATAGCAAAGTCGGGAAGAAAGCACCAAAAATCTGCCTTTGAGTGTAAATTTCTTTGATTCAATGTAGAATCGCTAATAAACACTAATTATAGGAAACTTTTGGAGAAATACCTAAATTTTTAGCGCGTTGTCATCACGTGTTTTAATCATAAAAAATGTATTACTTAATTTTTAATCGCGACACACAAACTACTACACCGACGCGTTTCGTAGTTTTAGAAAAGTCGCGAACGGGAGTTACCGTGAAATCATCTGTTTCTTTGATCATGGTCCTAGTAATAAACATTGCTTAAAGTTAATCTATGCTCAAAGTAGTTTCACATTTCGACGCGTGTCATTTCACTTTCTCGAGATGTTGGCAGAGCATTTTAAACTCAACTTTAAGGAACACGTCTAACATCACTGAATAGTTACGTGTGAAGTTTTATTTGGTCCGAATTACTGCACTACAATATTGTAATCAATGGTGCATGGTTATAGGTTACAAATAATGATTATGAAAAAACTTAACTTTTATACTCTGTGAAACATGGCTCCACTTTCTTGGCAAGGTTTCTTCTCCTGTCACATTTGCTGAATGCAGTTTAACCGCTTCATCTAGGAATAGTAGTGTTTCTTTTGGTTCGTTCTATAAATTGAATATTTATATAATGAACACCAACTTTAAATCTGTTTAAAATTATTGATTTCATGCTAGACAGAGATCGCATTATAGATGATAATGGCGTCATTTTTACACGCGACATAATTGGGTAATATATTTGTACTCTGGGAAAGAAAACCCAATTTTACTTTGCTTTCTGTGTAGCATGAAACTAAAAAGTTTGTATCTTCCTTATTTTACAGTTGTATGCGCTGACTTATTTACCTAAGGTTGTTTTATACAAACCTATATTATCATTATTCGTAGATAGTAAAAATATAAACACGGTTGCTAAAACGCCACAAATGTAGATGTTATGAAATAGATTATTTATTAAAAGCTGTTTATGGCTAAATCTACAAATATTTAATAAACGATGTCATGGCGAACGTTGTGCAGTTCAAGTCTTTATAAATAATTTATTATCGCTAGTAAACTTAATATCTTTAGATTTGGCATTCAGGTTGAATATGCAGGAAAAGTTGGAAAAAAGACTTACTACTTAGATAAATAATCGGAGTGTTAAAAAATGTGATTAAATAATTAATAAAGTGTGTCCTAGTGAGTTGATAGGATTCCTTGGATTATACAGGATGTTCGCTAATAAGGCATACATATTATATTTGAGAATAGGGTTGTCATATGTTAAAGATTATCTCTAACATTTGGCCAACGGCCACAATTTTTAGAAATGATGACACAATTTGTAGTTATCTTCTTATTCTCTCGCAAAAGCAACCAACGTTAGAGGCCAGCAATATAATTCATGTCACATTACTAACTATCGAGGACTATTGGCAGTTTTTTTTAACTTGCATTTTTCTAAATTCCGTCTGTAAAAAATAATTATAGAATCATGTATGAAATACCCTATCAAAAAATATTCATCATCTAACCGAACATCTTGTACCTATAAAGAAATCCGACGGTAAAAATCTAATGATTTTGTTTGGTTGCGAATACTACAGATCAATCCCCACTTAATCTCCAGAAGCGCAGATTACGTTCGCGTGTACGCAAGTCAGGACAGGTCAGGTTGACTGACGAAGCATCGCAGCGCATAAGCATAAGTTCGTGCACCAATCACGCTTAGTTCCTGCGCACTCGTTCGCCTTTCTTTGTTTCGCTAGAAATATGTGCATTATTTTGTGGGAATAAAGGGCGATAAGCTGTATACAGATTTGGATTGAACACGTTGCCGCTGCGTCAATGAGGATTGACCCTAAAGAGTAACATTTTTTTTTACATACTCCGAGAAAGTAAGAAAGAAAACATTTATTTTGCCACACACAACACTACAACAACAAAAACTCACTACAAATAAAAGATTAGAAAATAAAAATAACAATAATAATATGTAGAAAGTTGTCGCTGTAGTGTCCAGTGCGACAAAAAAGGTTAGTTCTCAGCATTAGTGCTGCCGATTTCACAGCAGCGCTGCTTTTCAGAACTAACCTTTTGGGACGCACGAGACTGAATAAAAATACATAGATACATACGCGAATATATAATAGAATAAATAAATTATAAATATAGAAAAAGTCTAGAAAGTTGCTTATAGAAAGTAAACTTCTATTTGGTCTGAGTTCACACTATACTTAGTCATGAAATGAGGTGAGAAATTTCTTAATCTATCGTTATTATTCCTTTCTATTATTTTAGAAATAATTATGGCCGTTTCGTCTGCGAATCTGTAATCATTCTCGTGTAGAAATATTGTTGTGATTATTTTTTTACATGACACTATTTATTAAATGGACTGACTGATTTATAAATGGTTTTTATTGACATACCCTTAAATACTATCAAAAGAAATCATCGTCAAGATAAATCAAAGAGAAGAGATGACTGCAGCTGGAAAGAACATGGATTGTACAGGGTTACGCGTATTAGCAGTACTAAACCAAAAGGTCATTGTAGGTACTCGTAACGAGACTAATAGCTTCTATCTGGCTATGCCTTACTTTCACAATAAAATTATAACCAAGAAAAAATATTAGAATACAGTGTAAACTCTTTATAACGGCTTTCGATATAACGTGTATAATGGCCTCCTTGGAGCTTTATTACTACCGTGCTGCGTAACCCTGTACATACAGGGTTACGCAGAACGGTATACGGTACCTAGAACGGTAACTTAGAGTATATCATTTTATGTTATGTTGTAGGAATAGTAAGGGTTAAGATGTAATAAAAATAATTTGCACTGTTCAATAACTTCATTCAATTTATTTATAATTAAATTTACATTGTACACAGATATTTGGTAACTCACTGTTAATTATATATAATTGCAGATGTAATTCAAAAACTTAATTGTATAAAATATCAATCGAAGCGGTAAACAATCAAGCGGTTTGTCAATCAATTACGTACACAATCTCTACATAGTATAAAACAAAGTCGCTTCCCGCTGTCTGTACGCTTAGATCTCTTAAACTACGCAACGGATTTTAATGCGATTTCCATCAATAGACAGACTGATTCAAGAGAAGGGTTTATATGTATAATACATGTACATATATGCACCACATTAATATCTACATTAAATCCGTGCGAAGCCGTGGCGAGTCTTGTGTTTGATAAACGAATTACGTCTGTGATTTGACTTAATTTTTAATTGATGTTTAATTTTCAAATGTTTCAACGCATACCGTTTATCAAAAGAACACTTTATTTTTGTCTAGAAAACTCAAACGAGTGTTCGTCAACTTGTGTCTAGTGTCTAAATAGGTACATTAAATATTTGAAAACATTTTACACGGCGCCTAACTCCGCCAAATTTGTACTATAATAGGAATCAGATAGATTACTTATATACTTTTTTTTGTAAATACAATAGTTAACAAGCTGCCGGTTTTTTATATTATTGAGGGAAATAATCTGATCTTTTCAAAATCCTGTCTGCGTGCTTCATCTTCGACTACAACATCGCTTACCATCAGGAGAGTTAGCCGCCAAATACAGACTAATAAGCGTTAAAAACGATACATAGGTACAGAACGAACATATTATATGCTTGTCACAGAAATATATCCCGAGTAGAAATTGAACCCACATCCTTTCAGCTTTCGAAGCATAACTACTATCAACTGAGCCAACAATCCAATCGACAAACTGTTTCATCATTTACCTACATTCACTATAAATCATAATAAATACACGGAGACAATTGACAACAGTACATAATTATTAAAAAAAAAACTGTTACTCTCAATGAAGATTCACATTTCCAGCAAAATGGGATTATAATTATCATTACATACTTATCAATTTTATCACAAAAGCATTTGGTTGTGATTTTTGATTGTGTATTAAATAAATAAAAATGTTTCAACATAATTATTAATGTTGAAACATTCTTAAATCAGGTAAAACAAAAATCATATAAAAATGTGTTTCTCACCCGTGATGTTAAAAATTATAAACTAATTATATTAACTAATAAAACTTAAAAATAAACTAGTATGTAAATGTCATTTCGATAAAACTAAAAAAATTAACTATCTACGCTTTATACAGAATTCTCACTAGAAAAAAAAAGTGAAATTATCGTCAAATACTACATGAGATCTATTATATAACACAGTTTGCTTAAAATTAACTGTTATTGATTTGTGTTACATTTTTTTTATTCATCTGTGTACTAACATAGATTTGTGTTTAAATTATTAAAAAAATAAAATCATCGTTGTGCTAACATTGATTTGTGTTTAAATTAATAAAAAAATAAAATCATTGTACTAAAGTTGGTTAGTGTTCAAATTAATGAAACATTAAAATCACTGCCATGTTGTGCTAACGTTGATTTGTTTTCAAATTAACAAAAAACTAAAATCAACGATGTAATAATATTGATTTGTGTTCAAATTAATAAAAATATAAAATCACCGTTATACTAACGTTGGTTTGTGTTTAGATTAATAAAAATAAAAAATTCATCGATGTAGTAACGTTGATTTGTGTATAAATTAATAAAAAACATTGTTGTAATAAAACTAAACAACGCGGCAAAAAGCAGTGTTTTATATTTACAATGGAATGCTTGTTTTTATATGCAGTGAGACCAATTCTGAAGACGTTAGCTGACAGATTAAAATTTACTAAAATATCGTCCTTATCTAATGAACTGCAATGAATAAGACACCACCATTTATTAGTAAATTTGAATCTGCTTCAAAATTGTTCTCAGTATTTTCTACTAAAACTAAGGAGCAATTTTCATAGAGTTACAGAGTCAAGGCGGCATTTATTATTCGTATTGTTTTATTACTGTGTAAATATGGACATTTAAAAAAAACAATCAAATTAAAATACATTGTAAAGTCAATTCTTTACAGGTTTACCAAAGGTTTGTAATAGAACATTTGGCGACAAATTTTAAAGTTATAAATGAAAAAGAATCTTTAAAACAGTTTAGTTGGCTTTTTATGGAGACTGTGTGGTTGATGTAAACACACTTAGTCTGGTATGGAACTGGCTTTCAAGTAAGGCTGCCGGTACACTCCGTTAGGAGCTTGGCGGCAGATTCTCAACTTGAGAGTTGCTAACCAGCCGAGTAACTAGAAAGTACCACCATGCTATGGGTTACTTAACGCACATCGATTCTTTAACACAATGAGGATCATCCCTGACTAACATTGACTAATTATCTATTGTTCAGTGTATAAACTAAATCGATCTAGATTCCCGTCTTCGCTTAAGGAACTTCAGTGTAAAATGGTCATTGTTAAAAGTCAATAACAATGACTATTTGCACTTACTATACTTTACTTGGTGGTAGATTTCCTTAGCAGGAGGTCGTCTAGGTAGGTACCGTAGTACCAGATATTCTGCCGCCAAGCAATAGTGTGCAAACATTACTGTGTTCCGGTTTGAAGGGTACAGCAGCTAGGCAGCTAGCGAAATTACTGGGCTGTTGGGACTAACCATGTAGTCTCAAATTAAAGAGTGCCAAAGCAGCGATGCCCTGGACGTTGTTTCGTCACTCAAAGTTCTGTGTATCGCTGCAATGGTCATGGACAGGCGTTATCTCTTAACATCAGGAGAGCGCCTCGATCGTCTCATTACTTTAACATTTAAAAAAAACTATTTTTTTCTTTGATTTTGTAATGTGACGAACGAGATGATCTACTGATGGTAAATGACCAAAAAACAAAATCATTGCAGCGATATCCAGAACTTTGAGTAACAAAACAAAGTCCAGGGCATCGCTGCTTTGAGACATCCGATGGTTAGTCTCAACAAGTAATTTTATCTAGTTTAGAATGTGTTGCCCATCAGTTAAGATCACCGAGATAATCGCACTGTTAATTCAAATTCTGATAGAAAGATAATATTTATATATTTTTATAATATTACAATACCTGTATAGCTAATAACGTCTTTTTTACTGTTTTTTTTTTCATTAATATTTGCTATATATATTAACCTAATAAAGTATTGGGCGATTTCTTCCCAATTCATATTATATTGATTATTTTTATGACACGACGATAAATATCGATTATTATTTATAAATTTATTTAAACTCTATGATTTGTTATATTATATCAAACATAAATACTTAGCTTAAATGATTTATTATAATAATCTAATTTTCAAATCTCCTTTTTTTCGAAATGCATTCCTTCCCTGTAGTCATATTACGTAACAGCTTACCGTCTATGTCGGCATTTCCTAAATTTCCTTCAAAGTACTTTCAACAGCTTTCAAATTAACTCTCCTAAACAGTTTTCAAATAAAGCAATGCAATACGGAAACTTATTAAAAGTTATGTGTTACTTTGCGGAAGTTCATTTTGAGTATTCAAGGTTTTAGTTTATTTTCGCTTAATTTTTTAACACACATTAGAGTTGTGCTGCAGATTACCAGTCAGTAATCTGAAGCACAACTTAATTGCATTATGTCATTTTTGTAGTGAATACTTTATGCAGATTGTCTTTTAAAAAAACTTTAACTTTCCTAATGATGCTATTTGCGCAGTAAATATGGTTCAGATTACCATTAGGTAATCCGTCCGAAACACACAACTCTAATGAGGTTAGTCATTCTTGTAGTGCAACCTTTTTGCAGATAGTCTTTTAAATAAAACGTTAACTTTACTAATGATGCTATTTGCGCAGTAAATATGGTTCAGATTACCAGTAGGTAATCCGAAGCACAACTCTAATGAGGTTAGTCATTCTTGTAGTGCAACCTTTTTGCAGATAGTCTTTTAAATAAAAAGTTAATTTTACTAATGATGCTATTTGCGCAGTAAATATGGTTCAGATTACCAGTAGGTAATCCGAAGCACAACTCTAATGAGGTTAGTCATTCTTGTAGTGCAACCTTTTTGCAGATAGTCTTTTAAATAAAAAGTTAATTTTACTAATGATGCTATTTGCGCAGTAAATATGGTTCAGATTACCAGTAGGTAATCCGAAGCACAACTCTAATGAGGTTAGTCATTCTTGTAGTGCAACCTTTTTGCAGATTGTCTTTTAAAAAAACGTTAATTTTAGTAATGATGCTATTTGCGCAGTAGATATGGTTTAGATTACTAGTAAGTAATCTGAAGCACAACTCTAATGAGTTTAGTCATTCGTGTAGTTGTAACTTTTTTTAAAACATTTACTAATGATGCTATTTGTGCAGTATGTACTTTAGATTACCTACAGGTAATCCGAAGCACTCTATTGAGTTGAGAGTTATTATTGTAGTGAATTATTTTTTTATGAAGCAATAAATGTACAAATTATCATAATTCAGTATATGCTTCAGATAACCAAATAAAATTATGTGTTATTATTCCTTTTTACAAGTCGTCTTTGAAAAGCGTTAACTTTACAAATTATGGTAGGTATTTGCGCAGTACATGTTTCAGATTACCAATAAAGTGAGTTAAGCCTTCGTCAGTTTACAAGACACGCACTAGAAGCATTCCGACGGCTGCGCCTACTGTCAGGCCGACGCTTAGCATGGTCGCGATTACTGATGACGCTTTCTCTCTCTCGTGAAGCTCCACTTCCCTGGAATAAACGATTTTTACTATAAATTTGTAATTTTTTTTTACTAAAATTATTAATTACCAATACAATTAAAAATACTAGTGTACCTACATTATAATTAAATAACATGTCAGACAAGAATTAAAATGGGGAAAAATAAGAATTAAAAAATAAAACATACATACAACACAAATTTAAAATAAAATACCAACCAAAATCGTAAATTTGTGTTGTCTGAACGGTCAGCCATAATATCAGAACTAAATAGTCTTGAAGAAAAGAGCAAATAGAAATATTTAATATTTGAAAATATCATACAAAATAGTACTTTGACTTGGTGATTTTAACTTATTTTAATACATCTTTTTAAATTATTTACAACTAGCTACGCGTTTATCTATACAGAATAAAAGTTAGCTGTATTCCAAATATCATCTTAATCTGTTAAGCACCGACTTAACACGACTATGATTAAGACTAATTTCCCTTGATGGCATATGACACGTGCAAATATAAAATACTTGACACAGGCAAAAGGAATTTAGTGCGTTATGAAACATAAAAAAATACAAATTTGACATAAACTTGCGAAGACAGCGACACTTGTGCATATGCTGGCCCCAGAGGTGTACAATCGGCTGCCACAGAACGTGCGCGATGCGCCCTCTAGGGAATCATTTAAGAAAAAACTGAAACACTGGCTGATCGAGCAGGCTTTCTACAAGTTTGACGATCTGTATACAGAGAAAATTTGTAACTGACATTAATTTAAACATGTATCTACAATTATAATAATGACATGAAATACTATGACTAATTATACAATCTTTTGTATACCAATTTTATTTATTATTTTTTATTCTTATTTAATTATTTTTTTTGTAATCTTTTGTTAATTTTATTTTATTATTATTATAATTCAAATTTGTATTCAAATAATCTATAATTATTATCTAATGAATGTTGACATGTAACCTATAATTGTTATAAAAAATAAACTATAAACTATAAACATGAAAATTAGGAATTAAGGGCATTAAAGTGCCAAGAGAACGACTTTACAAGTTATCTATATTATTACATAAGAATTTTACAGCAAATCATAAACAATAAATAATAAGTAGGTAATTTGCTCCATTAGTAATTAGATCGAGCACATTATAACAAACGATGCGTCTGCATTCTGCAAAGATAAGAAATAGACAAAGCTGCACAAATAATACGATAAGATAACCTTTCGGGCCACAATACTGCTGTTCGATTTATTAGTCCAAACTATGCAACAGAATTTGAATTGATAACAAGAATATTTAAATAACAATATTGAATACAATACAATATACAACAAACCAAAATACAATAACAATTTACAATAAAACCAAATAAATAAGAGTTCATTCAAAAGAGAGAAAATCATCACTTAACATAAGATGAGATAGCGGTCAAACGTAAGCCTATTTTTAATTTAAAATAACCTGTTTAATATAATATTATTTACTTAATAATGTATTATTTTATTAAAATGTTAAATCTTTTTTATTTAATTTGCCCCATAGGGCAGGCTAAAGTTGTTAAGCCATACTGCCTTGTCTTCGATTTATGCAATTCATATCTAAAATCTATGGTTACAGTCAAAGTCCAGTCTTAGTCAAGTTTAGTCGACTTTACTAGGCTTCGACGGAGTTTTGGAAGCAACACGAAAAGTCACGTTTCACCACAATACGTATTTAACTTTCCCACACTCGCGCTTTTAATTCGGCACATTATGAATAAAACACCACTATTTTTATACATAAACACTCGAAAAAACACAAATTTTGAAGAAAAAAAAATAGAATGGGGCGACCGCGACACGACTCTTTCCGCGTTCCCGCTAAAACTCCCGAAATGTTATTCGTTTTTGACGTATTTAATTTTAGTTTTGGCAGGTGGACGTACTTTTAAAATTGGTGTTATGAATAAAATATTGTAATGCTAAGATACTTTACCTGGTAGCGTTGACCATGACGATGTTGGTAAGGTATCCGTTGGTGAAAGCAAAGATTATCATGATGATAATATACTCCCAGTCCCAGGGGAACAGCACCGGCAGGTGGCGCCGCGGCTGCGCGTTGCACACCATCAGCATTGGGACGCCGATGATGCGGAGCAGACTCGCGGCCGCTATCACCCATTGATTGTTTGGCTGGAAACATAGCCAGACATAAACCCTCGCGTTCTGATTTGCGAAAACGTATCGTGTGTACCGTAATGTATGATAAGATAAAATATAAATTTACAATTTAAAAAAACCGACTCCATGACCGTTTTTTTTTTATTATTCAAAATAGGTTTACGTTTGACCACACTCTGCCTGATGTTAAACAGTAGGCCAACTAAACGCACTCCAATGAAACAGCGAGGTTTCGGAGTAAACGAAAATATCATTGACGAGAGGACGCCTCGCGGTTTCACCCGCGTAGTACCCGTTCCTGTGGGAATAAAGGAATAAAAATAGCCTATGTCACCCGGGGACAGTGTAGCTTCTCAACGGTTAAAGAATTTTTGAAATCGGTCCAGTAGTTTTTAAGTTTATTCGTTACAAACATGCAAAAATCCCAAAAAGTTGTGTACCTACGCATGCCTTTTTTTAAATCATGGATACTCACTCGTAAAAGAAAACCGGCCGTCATGCGGCCAGAATAATCTCCGCAGTTGAATATGAGATAGTTTACTACAGGCACGAAGAAAATGTCTGAAAAAAAAAGATATGTACCATAAGAACCATTTCACTTAAATACAAATACAAACATTTTATTGATAACACCAATGTTACAAGTCACTTCAAAATTTTAAATATGTCATTAAATGGGTTTTAAAACACTGATTACATGTCAAAATAAGATATGTCAATATCCAAACATGTCAATGTAAAGAAATATTGTCAATATAAAAATACTTAAGTTTCTATGGACAGTTTTCATATTATTATGTTAGGCATCGTCCTTACATTTGCGGCTTTTTCCGTTCGAACTATGCGCATATTATACAAAAGCCTCATTCAACCTCAATGTCACAAGTAAAAAAAAAACTAGCTAAATCGATTCAACCGTTTTCAAGTTATGCGCTTAACAAAGAACCTCATTTGGTTTTTATTTATACACTAGCGGACGCCTCGCAGTTTCACCCGCGTAGTTCCCGTTCCCGTGATAATACAGGGAAAGAATTTTTGAACTCGGTCGGATAGTTTCAGAGCCTATTCAATACAAACGTTTGTAGCGATGATAGCTCAGTGGTTAGCGCGGTAGGTTCGCATGCCGAAGGGCGTGGGTTCAAACCCCAACAATGAGCTTGAGCGAAGGTGAAGGAAAACATCGTGAGGAAACCATAGCATGGTGGTAGGGTACTTTCTAGTACTCGGCTGGCTAGCTACCACCCTCAAGTTGAAAATCTGCCTCCAAGCATCTAACGGTGTGTTCCGGCAGCCTCACTTGAGAGCCAGTTCCATTCCAGGCTAGGTGTGCTTTACCATCTTCGACCACACCTTCACTTAACATCAGGTGAGCTGTGGTCAAACAACTATCTATCAGATATCTATAGGCGACGGTGATTGCTTAACATCAGGCAACCCGTTAGATGGATTGCCACCTGTGGCATAAAAACAAAAAAAAAAAACTTGCCTGTCAACCATTAAAAAAAAAAAACAAACAAAGTATCAAATCTTTCCTCTTTATAGTATCGATATAGATAGCTACGATTAATATAAGCGATTTATAGTGCAAATCAAAAATAAATACAAAAATATTTTTTAAATTATTTTTCATATTATTTATGAACGGTTAACTTTGGAACAGGTTTCGTTGGGATACTTAAAATTCTGGCTACCTGAGTAAGGTGCCTACCAGTTTCGCTTATGAACTTCCAAAATAAAAAGTGACCTTGAACGTTACGAATATTCAAGTTTTTCTACTTATAACGTCGTTTGCAATGTAAGGAACGATAAAAGGATACGCAGAAAGACACTTATCTTGTACTGTCATTAGCTTATAAAATGAATTTGTTGACTGAATAATATGGCGTAATTAATGACTCATAACGAAAAACAATATTTGTTTGCATTACACCTTTTTGTCTGAGTTAATCTAATGAAGTTGACGTTCAATTTTTATCGCAAATGAACACTTCACACTTGAATTGTGGTTAGGTATTCATTATATTTGATATTTTAAAAAGCAATACCTACTACAATACTGTCGCAATAAAGAACAAAATTTTAAGTTTTTTTTTTTTAAAGTAATGAGACGAACGAGACGCTCTCCTGATGGTAAGAGATAACGCCTGTCCATGACCATCGCAGCGATACACAGAACTTTAAGGAACAAAACAAAGTCATGACTGCTTTGGCGCTCATTACTTTGAAACTTTTGATAGAGTTAGTCTCAACAGCCCAGTAATTTGAACTGAAACTGGAAGGATGATGGTAGATGATGGTAAAAGATGCTCATCCTATGGAAGATGGGACGCCACATGCGTCCACACATTGGCACCGTCTCATCTTTCTGTGATTTCGGAACAAGCTAGTTATTTATATAGAATGTACTTGTTTGTGCCGTTCGGGGTTGAAACTTTAGGTGGTGGCCGACCGCTCACGATCTATATCGGGACCTGGCCAAACGTTTACAGGAGACTGACCCGAATGCTGGTAGCGACTTTGGTCAAAAGCTTAGCATTGCCATCCAACGTGGCAATGCTGCCAGCATTCTGACCACATTTCCCTCCTCTGATAGATATTTAGATTTGGTTGTTTTTTTTTAAATTTATAATAGTGTAAGTAGCTAGTGTACCTATTAGTTTTAAGATATTTTTTTTTCTTACGGCACAATTTTAAAAAAACTTAATTTTCATAAAACTTATTTCTAGCACAGATTTCGAAATAAATTACAATCGATGTTTATTTTGTAATGCATACTAAGAAACAAATCTTTCAAAACGGTAACGATAGTTCAGTGGTTAGCGCGGCCGGTTCACACACGTTCACACAAGAGCGCCAACAATGAGCTTGAACTGTCGGTGAAGGAAAACATCGTGAGGAAACCATAGCATAGACTATTTCTAGTACTCAGCTGGCTACCTACCAGCCTCAAGTTGAAAATCTGACGCCAAGCATCTAACAGTGTGTTCCGGCAGCCTCACTTGAGAGTCAGTTCCATCACAGGCTAGGTGTGCTTTATCAACTACGAGCTGTGATCATACCTAACTTTTCAAACTTAAATAAAGATTATTTGCATACTGTATTCTAACTGTAAAGATTAAACAAAATACTCACTATTCCAATCTGTTCCCGTAGTGTTGGGATGAGATTCCACCAATACAGTCACGGAGGGATAAACAGCCATGCTAATAGCGAACACAGCAAAAATACTAAACGCATACACCCAAATTTTCTTCATTATCGTCAGCATAGACACTTCCCTGTGCCTATTAGTCGAAATACCCCCAGTTCCTTTCATAATATTATGCGTAAAGAAGTCAATCTTATACAGCATAACAAAGGATATTAACGAAGTGATGACCATGATATCAGCGATGATGAAGTATATCAAAGCGCTGTGCTGTGGGGATATCTTGAAGGCTAGGGATATTATCTGGGCTAAGGCGGCTATTATGCCTCCTAGAGATTGGCCACTGATGACTGCGGCCATGTATTCCTTGGAGAAGCGACTCGCGATGCCTACGAGGCCGCCGATGAAGATCGCACTGGCAGCTGGAAAAAAAATGAACGGAATATTTCAGTTTAACTGCCAGAGAACAAAGATCCTTTAGGTACATAACTCAGTACTACTAAAAGCATTTATCAAAGAAACAAGGTTGAAAAAGAGAAAATTAACAATAACAAAAATATAGTTATAAATATTATAATGTAATAGCTCGTTGTATACATTTTTTTTTCGTTTAACAACTGCCCACCTGATCTTAAGTGGCGGTGGTTGAAGATCGTAAAGCACACTAAGCCTAGAATGGTACTGGCTCTCAAGGGAGGCTGCCGGGACACACTGTTAGATGCTTGGCGGAAGATTTTCAACTTGAGGGTGGTAGCTGAGCCGAATACTAATAAAGTACCCTACCACCATGCTATGGTTTCCTCACGATATTTTCCTTCACCGGCAGCTTAAAATTATTGTTGGGGTTTGAACCCACGCCCTTCGGCATGCGAACCGACTGAGTTATCATCACTACAAATATATATATATATATATATATATAGATAGATACATGTAGAGATGCCAGGTCGGACACCCTATTTTATTGAGGATTTTGTGTCTCAGTATTAATAGGTACGACAAAGATGCCCGGCCACGCTCGGCCGGAAACGGTTTATTTCGGCCGGACACGCAATCAAAAAGCCTAACTATGTCCAGCTTTATCCGGACGCCTAGCAATGCTAGATACATGCCTTTGAGTAAGAATGTTTGCATGATTGAGTGGAGGAGAATGTATTATGTTTAGTTAATGCATTGACTTTGTGTAGGTAACATAAGTTCCAATACATGTACGTACCTCATAGAAGCCTTTATATCTAATCGTGAACATGTGCCCTAAATTAGACGAATGTTTACCAAATGATATTATGATAGGTCAAATCAACGTGACTCATGCCCTGGGTTGAACGCCAATTAGACTGCAAATATTGCATTTATACAAATGTAGCTTTTCGATTGGACAATGTTCTGAATAGTTATTCCAGTAAAAATCATTACAGATTTATTTGTACTTACTTACTGAAGAGTTTTGTACTGAGTACTCTCAGACTTCCAAATGTGAATGTACATTTTATAAAGGGTTCCAATTACAATATTACATTGGACTTTTATCTTTACTTCTTTAGACGGAAAAACAATTTTAGAAATTGAACTTTGGACAACTTTAATCATTTTTTAAAGCATAAAAAGATCTGGTATCTGTTGTTTTTAAATCTATATTGCACATAATATTTTTGATACGGCCAGTCATTTGTTTAATATTTTTTAAATAATTCAAACCCATCAAAATAACCAGCTGCGCCTCATGGAATCACTAGCGATTTTAGGACAAATGTAGACTATACTTATGTACCTATATGCGCTCAAAGTAGTGAGGGCCAAAGCAGCAATTCCCTGGACTATATCTTACCACTGAAAGTTCTTTGTATCATTGCAATAGTCATAGACAGGCATTACCTCTACCATCAGAAGAGTGTCTCAATGGTTTCATCACTTTTACTTTTAACAGTATAAAGAATTTACAAACTTTTGCATTTTTAGTATTAGGTAATATCACAACATGCTAAAAAAGAAATTGAAATTAAATCCGGTTTATAAAGTTGAAAGGTATAATGAATTCTACAAATCATTTTGCTCCATTTCAAGGTTGTGTACGTTATTTAATCAAAGAATGATTTACTAGATGACTGTGTCAAGGTTACATAGAAGTTGTAAGTCAACTGAACAATGAAATCAGAATTTACTAGTTTAGTTTTCTTTCAAGCTACCTCACAATGAAGTTGTTTGTTGTTGTATAGGTACTATAAACAATCAACATTTTAATACTGACTTACCAGTCATAATAACAACAGAAATCATGGTAACGATAAAGAAACCATTCTGCCACTCATCAGTATTGACTTGCACTAATACTGTAGTCACGACAAATGAACAAGTGACCACTATTAGGGAACCCTGAAGGCGACTCTGCAGTGATACCCTGTAAAGAGGATTTGGAAGAATTGACGAGTATATATTTATTGCAATAACTTGTAGTTTAATCTGTGATAAATTTAATTCTTGCAAGATATCAAATATTCTCCCTTTGAAGGTCTTTCTGCTTAGTTACAACATAAAACACTATAAACATCTATCAAAAGGGTCATCTATAAACATCTTTCTGGGTTGACAATGCATCCAACAAACATCCTTAATTTTGTACATGTTCATAGGTGTTGGTTAGTTTACCATCAGGCAAACTACTTGCAACTTTCACACTCTTTCCTCAAAAAAGATAGTGTCAGTTACTAATGCAATATTTTGCTTTAGAATATGAGTAAATTGGAAACAGCTGACACAAAATATGAAGGCACAGAAGTCCCAAAAAATACTTATGCTAAAAGGCAAGCTGGGTCAATAAACATTATAGTGTATGTCAAACAAAAAAAGATATAAATTACATATTTAATACAATTTAATAAGAAGTATCATGAACATGGCTGTTACAAATAGTATTACGTATATGACAATAAAATTGACTTAAACTTGAAATACATAACTTTCTTATTATTATGATACCTATGTTAAAATATAAAACAATCTTACTAAACTTTTCCAAGATGATTTTACATGTAAAAGGTTCATGTTTGAGCACATCCTGCCGTATGTTAAGCAACAATGTGGTCTAGGATGGAACACACTTACCTAAAAGCTTATTTAGTTTATTGCCTTAGTTTTTTTTCCTCAGGCTTTCTTATTCTTACCAAACTCATGTGATACAAAATACCAATATTCTAGCAAGATCTACAATCAAATTGTGACTATCTAGTTGTGTATATAACACACAATTAAAGCTAGTCTATACATGTATTTTAAGTAGTTTATAAATTAAATAACTTTCCACCCAACACACTGGAGCTACTATGCCAGCGGCCCAGAGCCTCGCTCCAAGGGATGTTGGTGCAGGACTTATCCCCCCCCTACTTTGAAAAAGAATTAAATAGATAGAACTTAAGTTTGCATATGAGTTAATCTACTAGTAAATATTAACACTCACCAGTGCCCATAAACAGAGTTCAGTATGAGAAACAGCAAGTTAGGTACAGCTGTAGCCACATTGAGATAAGAAGTAAACTCAGCTTGAAACTGTGTCTTGCGAGGCAGCGGCGCTGTGAGGTTAGTGTGGTTTACCTCTCGGAACTTATACATCCAGTACTAAAATAAAAAAGTTTTCATCAATAAGTAAAGAAGTTTTTTCAATTGTATCGTTTCCAAACCTCCACGTATATGTAGAAATTGTTATTTTGTAAGCTTAATTACAATATTTCAGAGATTTTAACTGCATGGTACAAAGAGAATTATTAAAATTTAATAGTAATATTACAACAACTATGACTATACATATAATTGTGATTTAAACACAATGAGATAGATAGCGTGACACTACAACCTTATCTTGTCTCAATTATACATAACTGTACATGTACACAAGGTTTAAACAATAGTGGAATAAATATTAGGTACATGCAGTACACAGTTCCAGAAAGCCAAATTTTATAGTTGTCATAAAGTGTAAAACATTTTGTAGAACAAAGTGTTTAAGAATCTCACTTTCCTCTTTGTTCTCGCTGTTATTAAATTTACCGTATGATAATAAAATTAGCATCATAATTTGTTTATTCCTTACAATATAGGTAAACAAAGTACCTAAATTATTGTGATCTTAAATGTACTTAAACTACTTGAGCTCTCTATTTTTGCTATCAAAACTTTATGTAAATAAATTTAAAAAAAAAACAAATTTTTTACTGTTTTGTTTAGGTCTTCATATACCTTATAGCAAACTAGTCCTATGACTTTGGTATATGTATACATATGTATTATTTCACACTGAGTATCACCTATTTAAAATTAATCTAGTACCGAAATAAAATAAAATAAAAACTGGTTTAAAAAAAGGATACACTTACATCATTAGCAGTTATCAGAAAATTCCATGGCACAAGGGATGTGATTCCAAACAGAAGAAATAGAAAGTAGACAATACGGTATCGATCTCTAGGTTCTTCTGACACGTCCAAAACTTTCGTCGAACAAGAATCAGTGACCAATTCTCTTTCTTCACTGTCGTCAATAACGTCTTCTTCATTTTCAATAGAGTCTACGCAGGCATCATTATTGATAGACCCTGCCACGTCCATTACGGTTACGGGCATGTAATACACGAAAGTAGCTAGAATTCTACGGAAACTACGGAGTTCTCTCTTAGAGAGTTAAAACTAATCAAAGAAGAGATCGCATATTCAGTTTTTGAAAGCACTTCAGTATCTTGGCTGTTGGCGGCCGAGAACTTGGCTACACAGGCCGAATTCTAGTAATTTTTCAGGATATTTACTAACAGTATATCTAATGGATTTATCTATTTGTTATTTTTATTCGATTATTTAATCCATAAAATATCGAGCCTGCGTAAACGTCATTCAAAGATAAACCAAATACTGAACTGACCACAGATCACAACACAACACTAACTTCGTAAGATTGAATTGAATTGAATTTTTTTTTTTTTTTTCTTTGGTTTTGGCGTCGCGTTTTAGCATTTGCCAGTGTCAAGTATTTATATGTTTTCAAGTTTCAACATTTAAATAAGTGTCCTCGTAGCTAGTTATAGTCAAAGTCCGGTCTTAGTTAAGTCCAGTCTGTTTCAGTCAAGTCCAGTCATGCTTTAGTAAAGTAGTGGCAACTTTACTATAAAGCTTCGATGGAGTTTTGGAAGCACCACGAAAAGACATGTTTCACCACATTATATCATTTTCCCACACTCACGCTTGTAATTCGGCACATTGAATTGAATTGAATGTGACTTGCAGTGCTATCCTAGTGTTGCAAGAAATTTAAGACCTAGAAGATATAAATGAAAGAATCTTTATATGTTGTACTTAACATAACAGCTAAATTACCAATTAATAAGTCATATTATGTCAGCTCAAATATGCAAATCACAAAAGTTTAACTCATTGAGTCACGGTTCACTTAAGCAGATCAGTCGTAGATAACGACAATATTTTGGAACATTGGCGGGAACGCGGGAAGAGTCGTGCTCCGTTGTATTTTTTTCCAATTAAAATAAAAATTCTGGCAAATGCTAAAACGCGACGCCAAAACCAAAGGAAAAAAAAACGACAATATTTGTTGACAAGAGGCAGATCGTTAAATAATTGTTGTGTCACCCACAGCTTCAATGAATGGTATGGGTATGTTATGATAATGGTTAAGTAATAAGACGTACTCGTATGTGTCACATTGTACGTGGGATCATACGCGCGAAGGGTGTTAATGCGTTAGCTCTCACAACATATTTCACAGTAGCTTCAGTTGAGCTGAACTAGGATTTTATGATCAATTTGCTCTTATGAGTGACCAAAATGGCCTCCTCATTAGTGAAACATCGCGCTTAATCAATTATAGCATAGATTGTATAATGTATACCTTTGCTTGTTGCCTACCCAAGAAAACAGTGCAGTCCTGCTATTTTACAAGACGTGTGCATTAGAGTCACACTTTCAGTATGGACTGAAGTTTTGGGGATTTCGCATGACTACAAAAAACTTAAAGTTAAGAAAACCACTAGTAAAAGTTTCTGTGATCAATACGTCTCATACAAAATGCTCATTGAAATAATTTTAATTTTACTGAAAGTATCTAATGAATATATTGTGCTAATAATCGAAGCATCTAGTAAAACTGCCACTATTTTAGTACAGCATGAGCAGATTTGTCTTTGACTTACTTTGAGTGATTTTTAACTGTGACAGACTTATTTTAATTGATTTAGTATAATTTATTCGAAATATTAAAAAACTTTACATTGGCAAAATGAATAAAGTGCGATGCCGTAAATAAAGAAGAGTAAGAAATAAAGAATGAACAACTTACATAGATGAAATATAATGTTACCATTACTACTCTTTTCTACCAAAAAGTATAAAAATATGATTATGAAGAAAATATCGTATTTACGTAGAAGTTAAATTGTACTCAAGGATAATGGAAATCATACTGCTAAATATCTTATTGTTAGCTGGCTCAACTCAGTTTAATAACAGAAAATTAAGGTCGATGATTTCATTCGTGTTTTTCACTTTTTCAGTATAATTATTAGTATATACATTGTATAGTACTGTAATGTGTGCTATTTTGTGAAAAGATTCGTAATTGTAACTAAACATGCAATATGCCTTAGTCGTTACCTAATTTAAAGTTAGTCTTAGCTAGCTAGCTAGCTAGCTTGCTATTACCTCCTATGAACCGAATTAGTCGAGGTTTGGTACAAAATATATGATTAGGTAGGATTATTTTGGATTTTTTTGGTTAAGTATTTAATAAATTTTCAAATATTTGTAAAAATAAAATATATTTTTTACTGTCAGTAACTAGGTATAATAAAATATATACATTTTGTTTATTTACTTAGTAGGTACAGGATATAAGTAAGCGACTCCCTACCTATTGTGATTTATGTAGTCTTAAAGGTTAGTTTAACAACTATTTAAAGACACTGATGTGAATAAATTAGATATCTAGTGGTTACAGTAAAAGTAAAATAAAGTAGGTAAGTAAGTATTACCATACTAAAATAAATAAACATTATTTTTTATAACAAATTTAAAAAATATGCGTACAATTAATCTGTGAAAAATTACTAGTATATTTTTTTGTAATTAAAAAAACAATTATGTACTTGTAAAAAAAATCAACTTAGTACCTACCTACCTACATAGAGGTTAAATGAACGTTACCTACATAACAATATATTATTATAGTTATGTACCTATCTTTAAGGAACATTTTTCATTTTCTGATGAAATACATAGTTAAATAAAAATCTTTATCACACATCTTTAGTGCAAGATTATTATATTTCATATAAAAAACGTAGAAAAACGATCCTATAATTATACGTCTGAGTCCATATGTGTGTACCTACCTACCTACATGTAAAAAAAAATAAAAAAATGTCAGATTGGTAAAACAATAATAATGCAAAACTCGCAACTGATAATAATCAAAAATATAATTACATCACTTGGGTTTCATTGGTTGTTACATCGATGTTTTTTTTCCACTTCAATAAGTCCTGTCAGAAATAAAAGTTTTAAAAGTAGAATTCGGTTGAATGAACGTTATAGAACAAAGTGATAGCAGATAGCAGATTTGATTAGACAGATATTAAATAGAAATGATTTAATTTTACTTATAATCAAGTTCCCTTTCTGAGATCGTGCATTAATGATACTTAAATGAATTTATAATTACAATTTATTACGAATTACGTACTCTATATTACATTTCATTATACTATACATTTTGTTAAAATTAAATGGAATGTGTGAATTAAGCTTTTCAAACCTATCTACAAGATACAAGGCACTTGTTTAGAAAACAGCTAACACATAAATGCAAAATAATGTAAAAAACGCAAATCAATTATCTCAAGTTAATCAAGACATCCATATTCAGTCTTTCATTGGTTACCTACTTATTTTTCTAATTTTTCTTTAATTCTAAACTTTTTATCAAGATTTTCTTTCACAGTCACATGACCTCTTTTCCTATAAATAAAACATTACGTGTTTTTGGTTTTGATATACCTATAGAGGAGTTGTTGTATACATTGTTGATCACATAGCAGTTTCTAAAGGTTGACTGTGAGATCGACTCGCTTCTGTCATGGGGAGTGGACTGGGGTCATCGTCGAAGTCGAAATTAGTTTCGAGCAAGGCTTCAGACTTGGACCTGTGATGTAGTTCTGGCGTTGGAGAATCGTCGAACTCCCGAGACAAGTCCTGAGGACTGGAGTCATAGCTTGGAATGTTGTCCGATAACGTGTTGTCGTAGGGGCTCGAGTAAACAGGCGGATGTGGAGGAATGGGCAGGTTGTCCTCGTAGTACTGCTGCTGATCTACAAATTGAAAATTATTATTAGGAATCATGGAAACAAAAATGTGTCAAAACCATGTCAGTTTCCATAGTAAGAATCATAAAGGTAATGAAATATTTCAATTACACCTACTATAAGAAAGGTAACAACAGACATAAAGTCCACGACAGATCAGTAAATAAAATAGTAATTAATAATTCTACAAACAAATTACAATGTAATCTAGTTGGGTCAATATGCCAGCACAGTTATTCTATTGACAATATTGACGGATGGCTATCCGCCATTTATGTTTCAGACAAAAAAAGATTAATTTTGTTTTAGGAACGTAAAACTTACCAACAATGTTATTTCTCTGTCCAAACGTCGTTGTAGGCACAGCGCCTGGCTGCGGCTGCTCCGGCATCTTAGACCTTAACTCCATTAAAAACGACAGCTTTGGTTGCGTACCGAAGCTAGGAGTTCCGTACGGCCCTTTTTCCATCTGTCGCCTAAGATTATCATCAGAATGGTCCAAGTTTCTAAGCGGTAACGTATCTGAATTGAAATATTGGTCACTAGTCGGCGAAAGCGTGTCATCATCTGGCGGTGACCGAATTCCACCCGGATGATGGAGGATTGGTATTTCTTCTGTCATCACAGTGTTTATTGAGGGTGCTTCACTGCCTGGCCCCGAATTATCCCTGTAACCTTCATTCCTAAACGCTAAATTGCTCGTATTATACTTATTAGTGTTCTGGGGAACAGAATATTCTGGCGAAGCTGGTTTCTTAATGAATGAGCTATGCTTGAGCGGCATAACATTCGGGTTAGGATTGTGCGCCTCATAAATATCGAAGCTTTGATTATCTTCCACCGAAGAGTTGAATTGGCTTTTCTCCATTGATTCCATGGAAGTCGTAGATGCTAACATCTTCCGGTAGTCTGAACCTTTCGTGAGGGTATCGGTCGAGCGAGTGCTCTGAAAAAATTAGACAAAAAAATAAAGCAATGTCACACATTCATTCAATCATCCATATAAATCTAGTCGTCGATGCTACGCAATGATACTCACGTAGTACGCATGAAATTTCACCATTTTTAAAATACAGACAGGACTATTGGTCACAGCAATGCAGACTTTTTTATCACAGTAAATTCATAATCTTAATCATCTCAGTCATAGGACGTCCACTGCTGGACATAAGCCCCCATTGACTTCCATAAAGACCGGTTGGAAACGGCTCCCGTCCAGCGCGATCCTGCAGTCGTCTGTCCACCTTGTGGATAGACGTCCTACGCTGCGTCACAGTAATTAGTAGGGTAAAATTTTGTTTACCATTTGTGTAAGTTTCCTCCTATAAGTGTTTTCAGGAAATCCCCCGTTGATGCTTCCGATAGACCGAACAGAATGCAGAGATTGGCGGATGGAATTTCGCCTCTCCAGCCTTTGAACATGTCTGAAAAACGTTATAAAAAAAGTAAAATCCATCTGCCTTTCGCAAGTTTTTAATTCTATCAATATTTATCTGTATAATTATCTGTGCCATTGCCATTAGGTTGGCGATGATGAACGCGACGACTTATCTGTTTCTTTATTTGTTAGCAGTTCAGTTACTGACATTGCATGGATACAAGCTGTTGGCACTTACCTATGTTTAGACTTAGAGTACCAGCAGACCAGTGCAGCTACCACCAGCACCACCATGGCAGCTAGCACTCCGATGAAAGCAACAGCCAGAGTATCCCCCCTCCACGACATTGGATCTATCATTATCTTTGGGTCTGGAAACATTTATAATTTTTACTAAGACATTAAATAAAAAGTCATGACTGCTCCGTTTGAACACACGCCTCAAACTCGTAAAGTTCTGTATTCGATTCCGAGCCGGTAGCAAAACAGTTAAGGAAGCACACTAATATTATACATGAGAAAGTTGTCTGCTGGAAAGCTTGTCATCCACGCTGTAACAGTTTAACGGGTTTGGACAAAATTCGTAATACAGACCGCTTTAAGTATACATACATAAAAGGTTCACACATGGATGACAATAATAACAGGTGAAACCGCGCGACGAAACTAGTTTACGTATGGGTTAAAAAGATACCAACATGTTTTAAATCATGAAAAGAAAACACAAACAAAAACGAAGCGAGGAAACCAATAAAATGTCAGGAGAATAAATTCAGATAAAAACATCTGCCCCATAGTTATGTTAACTTTTCTAAAACATAAGGTTAAATGTCGTAAAGACATACTAACCAATTTCACAAATGAAAGAATTCTTCTGATTGCAATCGGTGACGTCGACGCTAGAGAAGGCAAAGGAGGTGCACTGAGTAACGTAGTCGATGTGGTTTACCCAGACGCGATCCCCGTACTGGAACCACTGGTTCTGCCGCTGGATAAACTCGTACAGGGCTGCATAGTTACCCGTCACGTACGGCATAGACGCGTTGTCTGTCTGTGAATTTGAATAATGTGAAAATTACACATGTTTTCTCTGATAAACTTGATCTTAAGATTCGACCGATTCTGAAGTGTATTTGTTTGGGGCTTCGTTAGCGCTGTCGGCGTCAACTGACTGTTTGTAGTTTCATACGGGATTTTGTTATTTATAAAATATAATAAATATTATAGGACATTGGACACAGCGTCACCTAGTCCCAAACTAAGCAAACCTTGTTCTATGTTGACCAGATAACTGAAATAAAATGTGTATATTTTTTTTAAGCACTATGTACCTAAAATTTTGTGTATGTACTAGCGACCCGCCCCGGCTTCGCACGGGTGCAAAATTCGAAAAAAATCAATATGTTTATTTATCAAAATAGGATGCACCACATCACTTTTTGATAGTCAATATTTACATAGTCTTTACCTGCCTCATATACCTATATGTATATGTATGCCTTCTTTTCATATATAGATATTTGGCATGTTAATGTAAAAAATTTGAATATCTATTTATTTAAACAATAATCTTAAATGCGTTATAAAATAATTAATATATTACAGAATATCTTTATATACAATGTTTACAGCCTTCTTATCTCTTCGAAAATATTCAAAGAAATTATGTGCTGTAAAAGGCCATATAAATCTATGTTAAATCAACAATCTATTTATGGTATTTAATTAAATAAGGAATAATGCTGTAGTGCTTAAAATCGCTTCGAAAATTAGCTATTATTTGCCGTAAAAAGTAAATGACAAAAAATGGTTTTGTGGGATATCGATAAGAGATAGACATATACAATCGCGAACTTTTCTATAGACCTTTTCAAGGTGTACAATACTTAGTACATTATTTTTATAAATCATGTAAGGTTAAGCCTGCGTACGCAATGTAAGCGGCAAGAAATGTAAGAATTTACGACACCACATTAGAAACCCTGAAAATAACAGTATTTCTCCATTATTTAATAGATGTTATTATACATAAAAACCTTCCTCTTGAATCACTCTACCTATTACAAAAAAACCGCATCAAAATCCGTTGCGTAATTTTAAAGATTTAAGCATACAGACAAACAAACAGACAAAAATAGCGACTTTGTTTCATACTATGTAGTGATAATAGATACAGATACGAAAGAAATATCAGTCTTTGTCACATAAATATTTTGTCTTGTGCGAAAATCGAACGAACATGCCCTATAACTCCTAAAACAGAGTTAGTGCCAAATAAAAAAGCTAACAGTCGACATCGAGAAAAAAAAAGAAAAACTCAAGCAATACAAGTAAAACTTATTTTATATGCAGTTGTATTTTTTGTTTGAGATGTTAAAAAACTGCTTGCATGTTTATAAATACTTACAAGGCAGAACTGCCTGGCCTCTTCGTACGTCATCGGTGCCCCTACGTACATGTAACAAGTTCCAGCTATAGCGTCCCATCCAGGGGGGCACTTGCCCCCGTCTAATATCGTCAAGTTGTTCATATAAAACGGCCCATAGTCAACTTCTAGGAGTAAAGGATTGTCTGCCTGGTCACGAATTCGACCCGCCACGGCCAGACTTTCGTTATAACTCCAGAAGTTGTGTTTTGCGTCAATTTTAGTTCGCCAACTTTCCAATGTACTGTGGACATTTTAAACATGTTATTTTACGGGGAAATAATGCATTAGGCGACAATGAAAACGTGACAATAGAAGTGTTTAGTAACATGCTTCTTTAAATTTAGCATATTGTGCTTCTGAAAGGTGATTTTTTGACATTCAATCAATAATATTAGGTAACTATAGTAAAATACCTATCGTTAATTCTAGACGACTTTTTTGTCTAATTATAGTAAATACTCAGATATTAGTAACAGTAATCTAAATTAGTTCTAAATTACACATTTACGCATAATATCTAGAGAGTGAAGAAAAAGAAAAAATCACGTTACTTGTGAAAAAACGTGCGGTCAATTCCACACCAAGTGGGTTAGAAAGCAAAAAGATCATGCGGTTAGAATCCAGAACTTTCAATTTCATAAAGATATGTAGGTATGGTGCGAAAAAATGTGATGTTCGTCATAATATATTAACTCACCTTATGAAATCTGTATTATAGTCAACAAAGCTATGGTCCCGAGGTAGCCATGCAACAAAAACATGCAATAAGATATTAATTAATAACACGTTCTTAAACATCATGTATTTTAAAACTAAGTCACATAAAATACATAAAATTAAGATACATAAAATAATACCCAATGACAATTATAATGGGGCATGCAATTAACATCTAGGAATATAGATGCATTGAGAGATCGTTGTACTATTACATATCATATGCAGATTCGTAACTAAGCTTATTACGAGTATGAGTAGGTACGTTGATTATTTTATATAAATAATATTATCTTTTTATTTACTTATGCAGCATTACTAACGTTTAATTATACCGTGAGTTATTCCGCATAAGTAAAACAAAGACGTATTCACGTCAGTTTTTTTAGTAAAATGTAATCTTTATTATTCTGCCATCGGATTCCCAAGTACTTACATAGATTTGTTAATAGTAATCATTTCGTAATCGTTGTCAGGGTTAAAGAAGATGTTATCCACATAGCTTTGCCCAGCTGTTCCAGCAACAACTGTAGCTCGACCTTCACGGTCTGTGGCATAGTTTCTGAAATGGAAATTATAACACTATGAATAATGCCTACAACATTAATAGGATTAAAAATACTAATGAATAACAATAACAAAACGATTTCACATGAAGAAGTTGTATTAAAAGAAACAGACTTACTTATAAAAACCGTTGTGGGAAGTGGTCTGATAGATTGGCATTCTGACTTTATCAAATCCTGAGATTTCCAAGATTCTCATGCCAGTATTATCGTGAACATAGTTGTAGTTGAATGAAGAGACCACCTGACGAAGGACAATCACATCGTGGAATTGCACACGATTGCGAGTGAAGTAGTTACGGTAAATTGTCACTTCTTGATATGGGGTCGACTGGCGGCCTGAAATGTGAAATTGACAAAATCATATTTGACGCATCGTATTTCTAAATGGAAGTATTAAAAATAAATAATTAGGTAATGTATTAAGTGACACTGTTGAAATTTCCAACGGTTCTTGCATTTTTTTTTCAATAATATGCTGATGGAAAGAAATCAACTTTTACGCTAGGCAGTAGGTATAATTTTGGTCTACAAAAATAACCATGGTAAAACATACCTTCAACCTTGAGACACGGTAGATCATGATTGCCAAAGAAAAGGTTATTGTGAATCCAGCCTCGTAAAGATGTAGCAGATCCTCTCGAGTCAGCTCTAACTAATAAGCCTCCAACATTGTTCCGAACCAAATTATTCTGAAAAAATAATCAATTGTTATCTACGGTATATGACTGTGATGCATTTGGAAATTAAATTTAAAATTTCTTCAGGTCTTACCCTGAAAACCAAAGTTTGTGTATTCTGCACATCAACTATCACAGCGGATTCGCAAGAAGTAAAGTTTCCGTAGAGTTTAAGACAGTTGTCTTTGATCTCATTCCTAGTGATGGCCAACAGCGGGTTGACTTCGCCAACAGACTGATAGGAGATGGCTCCGTCTCTGTTTCTGATAAATTCACTGTTAGATATGTTGTGTTGTACGTCACGATCTGTGGAGAAATAATACATCCTTAAAATCATGCATAATAGAAATAAAACAATTATTAAACACAATAGTTTGGCTAGTACTTACTGAGTCCAATAGCAGATATAGGCAAAGTGACGATTTCAGCAATGAATCCATGAGTCGATGACGCACCGTTAGCAAATAGTTTTACGCTCAAACTGGGACCGTAAGTCTTGAAAAGCTTCTTCTCTTCATTTGAACCGTTTTCTAAATATCCAATCATCGACGCTGTGATATTGTAGATATCGCCATCATACAAGGCTAGAGAGTCTCGTTTTCCATAGTTTTTTGTATGGTTAAACAAATTAAATTGAAGTAATCTAAACCCTAAAGGTTTTACTCTGTACATACTTTTGAATATTTTTACGCAATTAACAGGATTGTTATCGTACTTGTAATATAAAAGCATTCTTTCTTCAATTGTTACCATTTTACTGCTATCACAGATGTCAACGAGAGAAAATAGATGGTACGGTAAGGTTAATTCTTTGAGAGGTGTGAAACTAGATTCATCTGATTCTCTACCTTCTCCGTTGAGTGATATAGCGCTTACTCCTTCTCCTAGAATATCGTTAACGGAGTTGAATCTAATGTTTATTGTATCACTTGGAGATATCAAGTTAATACCATGGTGAGCACATCTGCTAATGTTGACATTTTGTATTAATGGGTTTTTTATTATAGCCTGTATTGCAGGTGATTTCTCATTGTGAAGTAATCCAGCACCTATGATTTGAACGTGTCTTAGTTGACTTTCAATTTTTCGCATTGTTTCATGTGTATGATGATCGTGAATTCTGTGCTCGTATAAAGAATATTCAAATTCTGGATTTGCAAATCTGATTCCACCCCAATAATCATACGTTTCTTCGAGATTTCGAGTACCGCAATGAATGAAAACAAATTCCGAATCCCATTTACATTCATGCCTATGCCCATACAGCTGTCCGTTAAGTCTGATTGGGCAGTCTTCATACCGATCTTCAGTACCGACGCATTGTAATGGTTCAGGCCAAGACCAAATACGTGAAAGAGAGTTGCTATGATATTCTACACGACGGTCGTAGGCAAAGAATACGTTAATTGGATCAAAACCGAGCTCTCTACAGACAACTTGAGCATTTCTTTCAGTGAAACGACTATCGCACATGGGCACCCATTGTAGCGTAGTTTTGTTATAATACTCCAAGAATCCTTCGTTATTTCTCTCGATCACAGTGTCACTCATAGAGCAGTTTCTGCCTGGACAGAGTCTTATAGAATTCTGGACAATAAGAGATTCTAGTTGTCGTCTTTGTTTATGATGTCTAGGTGAATATTGTCCTATTTCTCTTTTTTCGATTCGATTTATTTCAATATTACTAGCTGGTGTTATCGGTCTTAGCACAATCGGTAATTGTGCGTGACCAATTGCTTCAAGAGTGCCCATCACAAGTATTCCAACATTAGGAGCGAATTCCATAACGACCCCAGGGCTTATTACAAGATTTGCTTCTGGCATAACTGTTATATCAGATTTTACGATATAGGGAGCAATTCTTGCTTCAATAGTAAAATTAGATAAAAGACGTCCTCCTAATTCGTTAATATTCATTGCTGTTTCAGGGCTAAATGAGACGGATACGCTTGCATCAAATTGGTCTTCAAGCAGATATGGTAAAAAGGTAGCAATGGCGTGATTGTTCCAGTCATCAAAATCAAATATTTGTTTCTTTATTTCCTTTTCAATTGTGCTGCCCCACCAATTTTCAGTTACATCGAGTAAGTTATTAATTTTGGCTGTTTTAATTCCTGCTAGCAATGTGTACTCTTGGCCGTTATTTCCAAATAAATTCCTACTCACTTTAACTTTTTGAATTCCTTTGAAGCCTATCACGTATGTAGGCTCAATGCTTCGTACCAATGCTCCTCGATTAGCTTGTAATATATGATTGTTATTTTTCACTTGATTATAAACGAACACAGCATAAACAAGACCCATTACTTCACTCTGACTGTCCATGTAGAACTTTACCATAAAATTACCGTTATTTCTTTCTATTAAGTTTCCGTCGATCATCATTTTCTTTTCCATGCCTTGAATGGATAGCAGCCCAGTTTTACAGAAGTTATCTGTGAACACATTCTTACTGATATTGACTTCCGCGAAGTGTCCATCTATGATAACTCCAAAGTGCTGATTATTACGCCACGTATTGTTATACATATAAACAGAATGGGTAAAGTTCTCGTTGTATTGCCATACATATGGCAAACTTACGTCGAAACCGCCATTTCCATTTCTTTCAATAGTATTATCTTGCAGAATGTAATGGTACAAATTGTTCGAGCTTCTTAAATCTCTGGCAAAGTGATAGATTCCTCTACCATTATCTGTTATCAAACTGCTGTTTACCATGATAGTTATTTCTGTAATGTTACTTTCATGTATGTCCCAAAATGGAGTATTTACGTAAATGGCTTCTTCTTTATTGTGTGCTATTTCACAGTTGAAGATTTTTATCGACTCATTAGCTTTACGAAGAAAATGGTCACCGAGCTCATTTAGATAGCGATTGTAGTAAAGTGCTTTGACGCCTTTTGTATTGCCTTTGATTTTCGAATTTACTATTTGTAACGTTGGCACAGGCCCTTTAACTATTCTGTTTCTCAAATTCTGTACGGGCGCAACAATTGTACTTACAACTAAAACTACTCCTCCGAGAGCCGTATCGCCGCTTTCATAAGTAAGAACGACTCCAAAAGTGTTGCTGGTTGTTGGAAACGTGGCTAGATCTCTGTCCAAACACCATTTAGAACTAGCTTCGTTTATATTTTGTGAATCGTAAATACAAATGTTTTCAGTAGAAAAATTATGAATGGGGTTTAATAATTGTAATCCCAACACGTATCCTGGATTACATTTTATGTTATAAGTTTTGCTTAGATTTTCTCCGTAGTGCTTGGAAAATACTAGATATCTTGTTTCTCCGTTTACTAAACTGATATCAGTTTCGTATTCGGGTATAGTAATCGGGTTGTAATTAGATTCATCAAAATTGAAACCTGGGTCCAGATTAAACCACCCAGCAATTTCTCTTTGTTTTGGTCCAGGAATATGGGGATTATGGAATATCCCAGCTACATTATTGTTCTCAATGACTGACCCATACACTTTGAGACCCAATTGTTTAAAACTTATACCACTTCCTCTGTTATTGCTGAACTCTGAATTTCTTACGGTGTTAACAGAATCGGCTCCATATAAATCCGAATAAAGCACTCCTAATCCGTCGTGGTAGTTGTTAGCAATTTTGACACTTTCCAAACTGTGTCGTGCAAAATCCATTTGAAGAGCAGGTTTAAAAATATTTGATGAGTAATCTAGCAGACCAGCCCTTTCAATATAAACGTATTGTAAATCTACTCTTTCGGATATAACGCTAAATCTAAGACCGGCCCAGCTTGTCTCGTAGCACCGTATACCGACATCATTTTCGTGGGTACAAGATTGTTCAAACTGATCTCTGGTTTCAGCTTTACACTTTGTGATGTCATTATCAAATTCTGTGCATTCCACATTCGATAATATTATGTCTTCTGTAGTTCCAGCACTAGGTATTTCATTTGGCTCTAAGAACCAATCGTCTGGGTTAAGAGCGAGGCCTAATTGATTACAAACTAAAGCAGCATTAATTATATTCCACTTGTAATTGCAAACTGTTCCCCATTTGTCGTCCATTCTAACCTGTAATCTTCCTTCATGTTGAGTTCTTCCTCCTAACAGCCTTATAGGCACTACTGGTTCTGAATAGCCCGGTGTAGTAGGTTCTACATTCGAATCTGTTTCATAAAAGCTGTCGTTAGTAATAATAACTTCCTCTTTTAGAGTAAATGTTATGTCACTAGGCCGTTTTCCTCTCGCTTCAAGTTTTCCTGCTACCATTATGCCTATTGCTGGAGGGAATTTTAACGTAACCCCGGGTTGTATAACCAATTTTCCTCCTGGACGAATATTTATGTCTTTATTGACGTCATATTCTCCTTGCCTCAATATTTCTATGCCTTCGACTTCGCCGCCAACAATGAATGTACCTGGCACGTTGAATTGTGGGACGTACAAAGAATTATAATTTATTTGTGTAGCACCAGGGTTACTACTATGCAATAAATATGGCATGTATTGAATCCTAGCTAAGTTGTACCTATCTTTTCTGTGGAATAATCTATTGTATACTTTATCTTCTTCTCCAAATCCTAGCCAGTTGTAAGTACAATTAAGTACTTTGCTCTGATCTTCCACATGTGAACCAATTTCATACTGACTTTCTGGATTATTTATGATGTTTCTGAAAACGTCGATGTTACTAGAAGCTAATACTATGGTTGCTGCTACTCGACTTCTCGGCGTTAACCTTGAAGATATTCCTTCCAGTGGTTCAAAGGGTTCTCTTATTTTATTATCTCTTAAATAATTTCTTGAGAAATGTAGGTACTGCAAATCACTGTAGGGCGACAACCCTAAATTTACAACAAAAGGTCCTCTGTTACCAAAAAAGTAGTTGTGTTGTATTTTAAATTTCGCTGGTAATATTTCAAATTCTTCTAAATATTTTCCTTCTATTCGATTCAAAATAACTATCGCACCATAATTGCCATGTTCAAAATAATTATGTTCTATTCTACCCATTATATTCAGAGCTGGTTGAATTTTTAAAGGCACTCTTTGGTTTTGATAAAACCTATTGTGACCCACTTGCAGATTCAATAATTTTGCTGGGTTATTAAATCTCCAACACGTTAATAAATCTATCGTGCTTTCCATACTAGTATTGAACCAATTTCCGGTGATATTAACCCAACTATCCCCGCAAAAATTGCCGTGTAAAATACCAACATCAAGATTTTTAAATATTTCTGAGTATTCAACTGTCGTAGTCTGATTAATAGGTATGTATTCAGTTTCTTGAGTATTATTTATCCATACGGCGATTCCATATCCATGATTAGAGCTAAGAATACTTCTGGATATATTTCTGTTTCCACCCGTGATGGTAATGTTAATTCCATCTCCCTGATTAAATGAAATTCTACTCTCTGTAACATTAATATCTCCCGCGCCATTAACAACTTGAAGACCAGCAACATGGTTATTGTTTGAAATTGAAGTACGATGAATGTGAATTTGTGATCTCAAATTCTCAATGACGACACCTCTTCCATTGTTATCCGAAATAATCGTGTCTGTTACATTTAAATCGTAAGTTTTGCTTACACCCGAGGTCAGTCTCAGAAATCCAGTTATATCTGTTCTCGTGTCTGCGCGAAATCTCACGTACATTCTACTTCTTGTGGATGTCACGCTCTGCGGTCGCGAATGATTTCTTAATTGTAACGATAGCAAAAGTTTATCATCTGAAGTCAGTCCATCGTAAACAAATATCTCTCCAGTGTTATTTTGATTTGTTAGCAGTTTTATGAAGCTTAACGTTAATACGTGATCCGGTCTCGTGTAGAACTTTTGATGACAATCGCGTTCCATGTTTGAGTATCTAGATTGTTCTATTGACATTTGTATTGGGAACGTTTGACTAGGTGTTGAGGCGAGAGTGCAAAGATCAAACACTTCGCTCCTGTCGAATCTTTCATCGATATTCATTTCGTGTACCACGTATTTTATACCGTCACCACCATTGTCGTGGATCGAGCAATTCTCGATCTTGGTCATGCCATACGTAGAATTCACATAAACACCGTAACCTCTATTGTTTTGTATCGTGCAGTTGTTTATAACTATGGGGGCATTAGGTGATGTCACATTAATTGCGTTGTACGCAGAATTTGATATTTCTATATCCTCCATAATCGGGGGGACTCCTAACACATCTATAGCGCTGCTAGCATTATTGTCTCGCCCTAAGCCAGCATTTTTTATAAAAACATGTCTAAACCTAGACATCGATGTTGGAACGTAAAGTGTATTAGCTGCTGTCAGTATTCTTTCGTATACTGCGTTTTCAAAACGTATTCCTCTCCAATATCCTGAGTTTCCTAATTCGTTTACATCATGATGAGGTAGGCATTGGATTCCTAAATCAGGGTGATAGTCGCAGACTCCCGAACCAAGTTGCCTGGAGTTCCAATCGCACTGAAAGAGATCTTGTTCTGTGCCCCTGCACTTTGGTTCTTCGAATAATAGCCTAGGGCGTCTCCCAGGTTGTCTGTCTACCCAGTTGTAGAATGATCCTCCCATGAAACCTAATTGTCTGCATGCTGTTTCCATATCATTTATGGTCCAGCTGAAAATTAAAATTAACTTGATTATTTTCTTGTAACTTGAGAAAATCGATGGCAAGTAATCGTTTTAGGTGTTGCTGTTTATATGATTTCATGGTTTGGTACATAAATAATCAAGATTTTCGGCGAGCATGTGTAAGTAATGTAGCCTAAGTGCAGCGTTAGTAATGTCTTTTATTGAAAATATTTTTTACATATAAATGTCCATAAGAATACTTATTTCGTAGTTTATACTCACTTTCTAGAGTTTGTGCAGACTGATCTCCATTGCCCTCGATGTAAAAGTTGCACTCTGCCAACAAGAATGGAGGGTCCGTCCACCAAGCGAATATCTGGAATGGGTTTTGATGGTCTCATCGGCTCCTCCGTACTTGTAAATGTTATACCACTGCCATGGTTCCCCTGAAACAGAGAACATATTTTTTGAGTTACAGAAAGGATTTGCAATGTTTACAATATTATAGCTTGCAAGAATATTTTGAAGATATAAAATTGACTATACAATTAATTAATTATGGACTGAATCGCACACAACTTTTTTTTACGTTTGACAGGCTAGTTGTTTGACTAGAGCTCACTTGATGTTAAGTGATCGTGTCTAAGTGAAGCGATTTTTTTAGTACTAGAATAGCAATTGTTAAAGGTTTCGAAAGTATTCGCAAGCGTCGATTGTAAAGTGATTTGTACATAATAAAACAAATAAAACTGTTCGTGCCTATTGAATGAACGTGCCGGACGTGGAGTAGGATGTTGCAAAATTTCACCAGCAAAATAATGATAGAATTTAAAACGACCAACTTTATTGTATCTTTATTGTACATGAACAGCTTAGAATTTATTGTTATGAGAAGGTACAAGCCTTTTTCGTAGGTTATTTGACTTATGTATCTAGGTACCTATTTTATTCTTTTGTTTTTGGTTTCACACTTTGTGTATTTCCATGTTTTCATGTATAAGTCTAGGTCACAGTCAACGTCACACAAAGTAACCATCTCATCTCATGTTTTATACTGTGAGGATGGCTGGCAGCAAATGCATTTAGCTTTAAGTCCTCCTTTTATACATATTATTTTGTAAGTGTGTGTAATAAAGAATTAAATAAATAATAATATTTAATTAAGTCACGGACGACAGAGGGACTTTGTTTTAGAGAAGAAAATCCACCCTCCTACGCCGAAGGGCGTGGTTTTGAACGCCAACAATGAGCTTAAGGTATGGTACTTTACTTTCTAGTACTCGACTGGTTAGCTACCACTCTCAAGTTCAAAATCTGTCACCAAGCACTTGACGGCGTGTTCCGGCAGCCTCACTTGAGAGCCAGCACCATTCAAGGTTTACCATCTTCGACCACATCGTCACTTAACATATTATAAAAAATAAAAATAAAAGACTGACAGAAAGCCAAGTCGTATAGGTATGTCCTTTACTACAATCGTAGTAATCATATAAGTACAAAAACAAAAAGTTTTTTTAGTCGTCTGTACGGTTAGCATACAAAATTATTTGGTATTAGATTTCGAATTCCAATTGGACATACCCTAAATGTTTACTTTGATCACGCCTGTCTCTTAATGATATCACCCACTCTCACATTATTAGCCTTGTATTGCAGTAAAAGTTGCCTGGCCAAGAATTTACTCGATGAGTGCAAAACGAATCTCAATTGGCAGAACATTTATGTGCCAATTTGCCAATAGGTAAATATTTAGCGATTGGCTCTCAAGAGTCTAGTCAAGGCTTAAAATTTCGTGACTGCAATATATTGCACCTAGATCTCCCTGAACTTTAGTGATATATCCAAAACTACATCCTACAGCATTTAATAAGGTATATTACTTGTGACGAATCTGAGGTACAATTTGAATACCTACTATGATTTGAGTGTTGTTTCTTGAAAGCGTTCTTTCCACTCATGATTTTAATTTGCATTAATATCGAATGTGATTACAAAAAAAAATCATTTAATCAAGGTTTTCGTAAAATTAAAAACGTTATTTACTACGTAATGATTGATTTCACAGAAATTTAAATAAAAAATGACTTGAAATGAAAATGCGGTTTTCGAGACATGCCTGCCGTATTCTGTCGTCTTATTGCGATTCCCACTAGGTGCTCACAAAAAAGCTACGCGATCGCATCTCGTATACCCACACAGTAAGGTTTGCAGTCGCGAACTTTACTGAGCGGGTGAGGTTCGCGACTTCTATAGAGATTCTATTGTTAAAATATAGGAAAAAAATGTCATTTTCAGAACTTTGTAAATTAGAATAAGATTTGGTTTCAAACGGTATACTGCCCATTTAAATTTAATCGGAATCGGTCAAGTGATTTAAAAAAAATCAACCAAAGTCTAAAAATTGTATACATCGATAATACTTTCGTTTAGTCCGAAACCTCACTGTGTCATTGGAACAGTGCGTTTAGTTGGCCTAAGGGTCATGTAGTCGGTTTTTTTACTGTAAATTTTTATATGATTTCCTACTTTATATGGCCGTTACTTTTCAAGTGATGCTAGATTGACTCATAGACTATATTGAGGCGACCTTGTCCGTCCTTTGAACTATCATTAAAATCTAACGTTTATCTTTCAGAGTGGGCGTAGTTAAACTTTTTGTCGTCGTGAGCCGCCCAACCGTGTCGCCTTAACGGATGATAGCGACCTGCCTTAAAAATACTTTAAATGACGCGGGCAGACTGCTAATGTAATGCTTGTTGTCGTACTGGAAATTTGGCAGAAGTTTGATGTTATTTTGATAAAGTTTATGTACATAACTAAGGATTCTAAGGTAGTCTTAGATACAATGTACTGGATTCTATCAGTTTGTTGTTAAATTAGACACGATCTACTGGTCAAATCATAGTTCAGGTATAAAAAAAATAGGAAGAAATCATGAGGTCATGTATTCCAGCCGGTCTGTCATCAGGCTGTATGTCATGAACCGTGGTAGTTAGACAGTTGAAATTTTCACAGACGACGTAATTCTGTTGCCGCTATAACAAAAAATACTACTTACACAGAACAAAATAAATATTTAAGGGGACTCCTATACAACAAACGGGATTTTTCTGTCGTTTTTATAGCTAACTAGCAGACGCCTTGCGGTTTTGCCGCCGTAGTTGCCGTTTCCGTGGGAATACAGGGATAAAAAGTTAGCCTATGTCACCCGGAGATAGAGTAGCTTCCCAACGGTGAAAGAATTTTTGAAATCGGTCCAGTAGTTTTTGGAGCCTATTCATTACAAACAAACAATCAAATCTTTCCTCTTTATAATAGTGTAGATAGATACATAGATAGATAGATTTATGACAAGTCTTTATTTTATGTCATCACCACAACACGACTATTCTATTCCACGGTTCACTGAGCTCACTGATATCTATCCCCGTAAATTCCAGCTCACCGACCGACGTGCAATGTGCCAACTCATCTTTCTAGTTGAATGAGGGAGCCACCATCGCATTTCGTGACAAAACTAACAATCACTATTATTTAAAACTAGCTGCAGTGTTACCCGCTATTCCCACGTGAACACTAAATTTTTTGGGATGAAAATTTTTGGGTAGCCTATGTGTTAATCCAGGGTATCGGCTTCCTCCATACCAAATTTCATCAAAATTGGTCCAGTTGTTTGAGCGTGGGGAAGTAACAAACACACTCACAAACTTTCGCTTTAATATTAGTGTGATATAGTTCCATCATTTCACCACGTCAGGTGAAGATAAACTGAATTTAGCAACGCTGCCACAGTTGGCCAGTAGATCGTGACTGCATCAATGGGGTGGTATGAAAAGGCAGGAAGCTGTATGAAGTGCAAGGGCGCTGCTCCTCGGCATATTTTACTGGCAAACTAGGATGCGTGTGCGCACGCCTGATGTCATAAGTGTAACCTATTTGATAAGCGCTCGGGTCTTTATGACGTATGGTACTGTTAGTTTCAAAGAATTAAACACGGAAATAATTGAACTGGAGGTGGCGAGACAATCTGTACTGTACCTAACGTCTAGCGCGATAGTCGCGATCCTAGTAATTTGGATTATTGTAACTAATTTAAGCACCGATTTAAAATTTGTACCATTTGCTCTTTCCAAAAAAATAACGTGATCTTCTATTTTTAGGGTTCCGTACCCAAAGGGTAAAACGGGACCATATTACTAAGATTCCGCTGTCGGCCTGTCACCAAGCTGTATCTTATGAACCGTGATAGACAGTAGAAATTTTCACAGATGATGTATTTCTGTTGCCGCTATAATAACAAATTTTTAACAAACTTTTGTGGCGGCGGCCATCTTGGACCGAATTTCATAAATCATAGCTAAGAACACTCCGACTAATTCACTTTTCATACAAAAAATCTAAATCGGTTCATCCGTTCGGGAGCTGGAGACAAACACACACACAGAGAGAGAGAGAGACACGTCAAACTTATAACACCCCGTCGTTTTTGCGTCGGATGTTAAAAACGAGGTGGCTAAAGATCTTCCTGGAAGTCAATAGCAAAGTACTTTGTGGAAGTAATTCACGATCGAGGAAGGTAATATATTAGTATGGTATAGGAAGGGCAAAGTTTGGCCGTGGGACAATAGTTGGAGACATCTTGTAAAGATAAATATCTAACTAAATCTCGTGCAGCGATCTAAAATGTGTCACATGTTAGATCGCTGAACTATTGTCCCACGGCCAAACTTTGCCCTTCCTATGATCTCTACAGAGAGGTGATAAAGATTCCCATTGAACGTTGTCACCTCAAACCATTAGTCGTCAGCTCACGGCAAATTCCTCGCTTTACGACGCTCGCTTCCTGTGTTCAACGAACGCGGTGTGTGGAATCTATAACATGCGAGGACTAATGGGCAATTGGGCATGGGTGAATATCGCACCATGGCTCATGATCTACAACATGATGTGTTATTACATGTTATGAAGAAAAGAAATAAACATTAACGTGTAACTAGATTATTACAATTGTTAAAATAGTAGAATACAATGTACGACCTACTATTATGCACGCATTTAAAAACGCTATTACAGTGTTATGTTATGTTAGAAACGTTTTTGATACAAAAAGTATTCATTCGTTCATTTATTTTACGTTGATTCCAGTTTTAGTTTACATCTGCCGCTTACGCTGATCCTTTTTTCTTATTATTATTTTTTTTTTTGTTTTGGCGTCGCGTTTTAGCATTTGCCAGTGTCAAGTATTTATATATTTTCAAGTTTCAAAATTTAAATAAGTGTCCTCGTAGCTAATTATCGTCAAAGTCGTCTTAGTCAAGTCCAGTTCGTGTCAGTTAATATTAATGCTTTAGTAAAGTAGTGGCGACTTTACTTCGGTGGAGTTTTGGCAGCAACACGAAAACTCATGTTTCACCACATTATATCATTTTCACACACTCGCGCTTGTAATTCGGCACTTTATGAATAAAACACCACCATTTTTATGCATAAACACTCGACAAAACACTAGTTTTGGAAAAAAATACAACGGAGCGACACGACTCTTCCCGCGTTCCCGCCAAAACTCCTTCTTATTATTTTGGTATCAAAACTTTAAGAGTTTTTTTTACATTGCCATGAACATTAATATTCTACTACTCTAGTAGGAAAACTAGAAGATTGTAGATTGTTTATACATATGGCTAAAAACATATTAAAATATATTAGAAGACGTATCACAATGCCATTTAGCCCCAATTTAGGCAAAGTTTGTACTATGGGAACCAGGTAGTTGATAGATTACTTATATACTTTTTTGTAAACACGTGCCGATCACCTAGATACAAAACAAACGATATGTTCATCACACACGTGATAGTCCTGACAGAGAATCGAACCTTGCCGTTCAGCGCTCGAAGCAAAACTACTACCTACCAAAACGTGCTAACAGGACAGTAAGGTACATAAGGTAGGTAAGGTATATTTTACTTAGGTGTGATGACAAAATGTAATTATTACATACATACGCATGACATAAATTCGTCGCTCAAGAATAAGACAGACCGTAATGACTAATCTTATAAAGCGGAACGAATTTAGCAATGATGGCTTTTGAGAAATCAAAACGGAAAACTATATCACATAAATTAATGACTCATTCTCTTAGTATGCGACGTAACGAAAATTCGGTTTCCATGAGTACCTAATTAAACTCATCTTGTTAATTTATTCAAGTTTATTATAAATGTGAAAGTTTAGATGGATGGATGGATGGATGTTTGTTACTCTTTCACGCAAAAACTACTCAACGGATTTGGATGAAATTTGGTATGAAGGTAGCTGAAACCCTGGATTAACACATAGCCTACTTTTTATCCTGTTGGTTCATTGGTAGTATGTTCCAAGAGCTGAAGGGCGTGGGTTCGATTCCCACCTAGGACAAACATTTTGTGACATAAGCAATTGTTTGCTCTGTGTCTGGATGTACTGTATGTTTTAAAAGTATGTATTTACAAAAAAAACTATTTAAATATTCTATCAGTTATCTGTCTTTCATAGTACAAGCTTTGCTTAGTTTGGATACAAATGGCGCTGTGTGTCCCACGATATTTATTTATTTTAGCCCGGTAACATGTAGCGGATAACACCGCGGGGCGCAGCTAGTATAATAGTATATCCTTTAACTATAAACAGTAATAAAGTATTATAATTTAACATAGTATTAAATTCAGGATCACTTTCCTAACCTTCATCTTTGTAGCGACACATGAATTAATTTCCTTGAATTTAAATAAGTCTACCTACGTAATAAACTCGTCATGTTCAATGAATCATAAGTGCTAAAGAGGAAATTCCTCTCATGTTGTCAATTCGTGATATTCCACACTTTTAAGCAGACTTGGGATCGAGGTGTGGCTATAAGATAAATTAGTACAAGGACTCTACTTTTGATGTTTCAGTATTAGTGCGCATTCGTATTTAATAGAACTGATATTACAATAGTATTATAAAGGCGAAAGTTTGTGTATGTTTGTTGTTTCTTCACGCTCAAACAGCTGGACCAATTTAAATGAAATTTAGTATGGAGGTAGCTGACATCCTTAATGTGGGAACAGCTGATAACACCGCGGGGCGCACTTGGTTTGTTTCATAACTCGAAACCCCATGTGCATGATTCAAAGATCTAACTAAATCAATTCATTTGCAAAGTACACCAGCCCCCGTACTCTGAGCTACTTATAGCGATACCTGTTAGATACTCAAGAAGTGGCTACGCGACCATAAATCGTGTGTCTGCGCAGTAGGGTTTGCAATAGCGTAGCTTTTTCGTAAACGCCTAACAGATATCGAAGAAGCTCAGGGTACAGGTGCTGTACTGTATAGTAGATGTACCTAAATACAAAAAATAAAATATTTCACTTTACTGGGTGAGCAAATGTCTGAGTACAAAATAAAATAATTTCTGTTGATTTAATAATAAAATTGTAATAGTAAAATGTCAGAAATACAATGATACTATGACATAATCGTCAAAATAAAATTAAATATATTATGTCATCATTGCAAGATTACAATTTAATAATATGTCAGAAATACAATAATAATACATAATTATAGTGTTATGTCATAAACATAAAATATCAATTGATAGTTCTAATAGTTCTATACATACGTAATATGTAGGTATGCACATCAATATGGAGTCACTTCACAGATTATTGTCATCAGTAGAAGTTTCGATAGAATAATACGTCTTTTCAATTAAAAAATGACTTCAGTTTGCCTCTTTTATTCACAATGGCAACTTATAAATTTCCACGCTTATACAAAAAGTGCTCATGGAATACAGTTGAATTCTTACTCTAGATGGTCAAATAAAGTTACGTGGTGTAATCGATCACATCTACAATCGAAAGGGTAACATGGTTTCATTAACCGATTGAGAGAAATCCCTTGATCGCTCCATCAGGGCGTGCTTCCGCCGCACCGATTCCCCGTAGCTTGCTGTTCCGTCTAAGTAATTTATCTAATTCATTCGCTGCTATTTGCGTCTAGTTTCCCATCGTTATTCACGCACCAAAGACTCTGATCTAGATATTATGTATGGATGCGAAATGTCCGAGATGATATTATCTTTATGTTCATAATTCCGACATTCAAGTTCGCATAATATTTATAGGTATGTCTTTAGAGAAAAAAGTATCTGTTGACTTTTGAAAACTAATTTCGAACTTTATCATGTCAAATAAAAACCGACCAAGTGCAAGTTGGACTCGCGCACGAAGGGTTCCGTACTATAAAAACGGCAAAAAAAAACATGTTTGTTGTATGGGAGTCCCTTTAAATATTTATTTTATTTGATTTTTTAATATTTGTTGTTATAGCGGCATCAGAAATATATATACCTTTATTTCTTTGGTTATATGATTTGTATATTGTATTTTATTTTATGATAAAATAAATAGGAGATAAGTGTTAACACAAAAGCCAAAAAGTTTTCGATATAATTACTACGATATAATTATATTTACTATATTAGATTTATTTAAACATACAACACTCGATCCTTGGTTTGGCCATAATACACAAAGTAGCTTTATGATAAGCCTCTAACCTCTCCGTCATTATGCTCATTAGCGTCCACATGACCTTCTATCACAGTGCACAGTTAAAGTTCATTGTTCTCTCTGAAACCTGCCAATCGTTTAGCAATTTACAGAAAATATCGCAATTTACTAAATTCTAGGAAAACAAAAGAACTGCTGTCACAATATCCTGGAATCACGCCTGCCTTTGTTTTATATTAAGGAACCTTGAATAAATAGAATCTATATTGGATCCGTAGATTGTACTAATGTATTACTGTTTTCGGTTACTAATCAATAATGTAAAGGCATTGACCGTTGAGTTGGCGAAGTCAAATCAATCAATACAAATATGGAATCAATGGGCAATGATCACTCCCCAAAGCAAATTTTGATTCAAGGTTGACTTCGCAAATTTCGTCATACAGTACCGATGATTAAAATAAATAATTTAAGAAAATATCATAGCGCCGCCCGCCGTCCCCAAATAACAAAATGGTAATTGCATTATTTATTTTTCAAGATAAATAAAAATCCGGTTTTTGACTATTGCCTGCTGAGTAACAGACTAAGACATAAGAAATGAGGCTCAAATAAAAGCCTTTTTTTAAACTTTCGTAATGTTTTTGTACATTAATAATTAATTCCGCCAATTAAAATATATTAAGAAAAAAAATATCACCTAAACTTATTATTGTAGGTAACTACACGATACCATCTTATTCTCGTTGCATCAAAACAACGATAAATATTGCATTATTGTTAAGACAATTTTGTTTTGACAAATGTTTAATATAATTTAGTACTTAGATATGGTATTAAAACTTTGACCTGGTATTCTTTCAATCACCCTCCTCCAAGGTGCAGGTCCCCCCAGCGTCCAGCGTCGGTAAGGAGGTCCTTACCGCAAGGTCGACTCCCTACCTCCTCGATATAGAAGGAAAAACACTGAATGATGATGTTTTTAGGGTTCCGTACCCAAAGGGTAAAAACGGGACCCTATTACTGAGACTTCGCTGTCCGTCCGTCCGTCCGTCTGTCACCAGGCTGTATATCAAGAACGGTGATAACTAGACAGTTGAAATGTTCACAGATGATGTATTTCTATTGCCGCTATAACAACAAAATACTAAAAATAAAAAAAATATTTAAGGGGGACTGCCATACAATAAATTTTGATTTTATAGATAATGGTGCGGAACCCTTCGTGCGTGAGTCCGACTCGCACTTGGCCGGTTTTTTAAAATATGTGATCAACTTTAATAGATATTTTTTTGTAGATTTAGTTTTAACAGACAAACGCAAAACTAAAATAACTAAAAGATAGTTATAGTGTACATCACGACGTCACGAACGCGACATGGCAAGGCATCGTCTTCGTGCCGTGGCGAGACTCAGGTTGTTCACCCATTTCAAAATTCTGACACGATCCAAACGGAGCCTTCCGTGCAATCACGAATTCCTATTCTATTGTTTATCCTTGATGTAGCCTGTACTGTAGCGCTGTCTCGCGTCAAGTTACAACTTACAAGTAACAGCCGTGTTTTTGGTATGATATGGTATTGATTGTGAAATTTGTGAATCAAGATATGTATTGCACCTACAAATAATTGTGCTTTTAATAGATATTAGAAAAACATAGCAAATTTTTTAACGAGTTTGGATCTGTCAATTAAAGCCCACAAAATTGGTTTTCGGTATTTGTTGGTGCAAGTGTTCACATTTTTTTTTTAGAATTACTTTAATATGGATTTAGATTTTTTTAATTGTGACGTCACATACATCGAGGTCCGTAACCTTTGTAACTTAAACAAACACAAGTTGAGTTTGTGTTTGAATTGAACACAACATGATGTTAAGTGACGGTGTGGTCGAAGTTACTGATTTGTCCAAAAAAGGAGTGTAATGTTTTCAAAGTTCATGTAGGTGTGTGTGACTTTCTTTTTTCCACCATAACTTTTAAATGGCTAAACAGGTTTGGATGTATGGGTTATCGTTAGAATCCTGATCCTGAGTGACACAATACATTAAAAAAAACAATATGGTGACAGCATAGCTCCATTTTTAAATACAAAAATAATTATATAATATACAAATTTTATTAGTTGCTCAATGTTGTTTTAAATCGTGTTTTATTCAATAACCATTCTTGTCCAAAAATCTTATTTCATCGTTTACAGAAGAAACTAGAAACGATTAAACGCCCAAACGCCAACTTTTCACCGATGAGAGGATCTGTTTTTCACGCTTTTTACAAAGGGAATCAGGGCATGACGATGATATCTCCCGTGGCGGTAGGCCAAAAGTACGCACAATGTTTTATGTGGTCCCTTCTTTGTATGAATATACTATTTTATTCCTGTAACTAACTTCGCGATTTAAACGTACATAAATACCATTTCAACACCAGGACCGATGTTGGAAAATTAATTTACAGGATTTGTTATGCATTACTAAAATGGCCATTGCGTAAAAAATAATAGACATATAAAAATATTTATGCACGACCTTCTAGAAGTGAACATTGCATGCACATAAATAATTATGTTATGGTACACTTATCACAAATATTAAGTGACATGGTCGAAAGTATTGTGAAATAATTTGATTTAACCTTGTGGTGTGTTTTGTTTTTTTTTATAACAAAAAAGGCTTGCGTTTGACCGCCATCTCACCCGATGTTAAGTGATGATGCGGTCTTTTTTTTTTTTTTTTTTTTTATGGTTTATAGGCTAGTTGTTTGACCACAGCTCACCTGATGTTAAGTGAAGGTGTGGTCGAAGATGGTAAAGCACACCTAGCCTGGAATGGAACTGGCTCTCAAGTGAGGCTGCCGGAACACACCGTTAGATGCTTGGCGGCAGATTTTCAACTTGAGGGTGGTAGCTAGCCAGCCGAGTACTAGAAAGTACCCTACCACCATGCTATGGTTTCCTCACGATGTTTTCCTTCACCGGCAGCTCAAGCTCATTGTTGGGGTTTGAACCCACGCCCTTCGGCATGCGAACCTACCGCGCTAACCACTGAGCTATCATCGCTACAAAAGTCTAAGCGGTCGCGGTCTAAGCTGAAGCACGCTTGTCTAGAAGATACTGAGTCATTCTTAAATTAAAGACACCCAGGTTGTATCCATCGGGGAACACTCACTCGAGCAGCTCATTCTACTGTTTAGCGGTCTGCACAATGAGAGCGGAATCAAATCGTTTCTTTCAAATTTTTAATACGTCAACCATAAAACGATGTCGCTTATTATAGTTATAGAGTTTTATTGCCTGGAACCAAATTACATATGTCATAATTATATATTTGTCACTTTTAATTCAATGGAATTATGTTAGCGTTGAGTATAGATTCCGGAAATAATTTCGAAATGTTTAAATCCGATTAGCGTTCGTAATCATTGTTTATCGGCATAGTAAACAATGATTATGATATAGTAGAACCGTATCTTTCTATAGGTGCGGTCCTGATAAGGTAAGTTTACTTGACTACCTTGGTCTCTGTTTATAAACCAGTAAGTAATTTCCACTTTTATCGAATCTAGCTAGTTACATTTTCACTAACTAATATAGTAATCGTGAACGAGATGTGTTGGTGCACAAATATTTAAAAAAAAACACGTTGTACTTATCGAGGCCAAAATCATAGTTTTAGAATGTTTGCCTGTTTGTCTGTGTGTTTGTGCACGCTAATCTCAGAAACGGCTTGGCCGGTTTCAATCTTGTTTCTACTAATGTACGAGTAACTGTAGCAAACATCCTGTAACATTTGGTGTTTGCTTTATTCCAATCGGTTCAAGTTCAAGTTTAGCAATTAATCTTTTTAACTATTTTGTCGTTTATTTAAAACATTTTTTATTTACCTATTTTGATTAATTTTGTACTATTTTTTTTACTTTATTTTTTCAAAATCAAAATGTATTTAGTTTTTCAGTACAGATGTCAAAATATTGGTACATAAATAAAACGTCGCTTAACCCAGAATTGAGTGTGCAAAAATTAAAAAAATGTTTGATGTAGACGTAAAACAAACAAAATCTATCAATATAAACAAACATATTCATTAGAAATTAGTGGGATTGTTTATTATTTTAATAGAAAGCTTTTAAACTTGTCACTTGTTTCAACAATAATACTTATAAATCATTCTTCGATGAATAAGTTACAACATTTATTGTCTCCAACGGACATCGTTTTACAATGGCTATTGTCCTAAATGTTTATATCCCTTGTGGATTGTACGTAACAGACTCGCTGACATAAGTGCATAAGGTTGTATCAACTAGATAGACTAAGACTAATATTATTCGTAGGACTTAAGTTGTTATGAACTACGATGTTACATTTAAAAGAGTTTTTGTGTTTAATTTTATGTCTATCGATTTCATCTGTTTATTAATTTCTAATCGCACTACATTCCCAGTAAATTCCATTTTTTTTAAATATTTGACAAGCTAGGTATAATAAAATTATGACCACAGCACACCTGATTCTTATTCTTATAAATAAAGAATAAGAATAAGAATAAGCACACCTGATGTTAAGTGACGGTGTGTACAGTAACTTGAATTACATTGGTTTGAATTTCATAAAATTTTGTTAATTGATATTTCATGCAATACAATTTTTTACTTGAAAGTACGATTATTTTTAAGCTAAATCTAGCACAAAGCTTCGAACACCGACGAAAAGTTCCCGGTCTATTGGTTCTGAAATCCGTAATCATTTCATTGTCGATGTCCAAAAAACTCGAACAAAACGGTTGGTTTCCACTTTCATCATACGAACCTCTCCACAGTGAAGTTTTGCTGCCTGACTGGGTGTTCCCCGATAAATACTTGAGAGCCAGTACCATTTCAGGCTAGGTGTGTTCAACCATCTTCGACCACACCGTCACTTAACATCAGGTGAGCTGTGGTCAAAACTCCTAGCCTGTCAACCCTAAAAAAAAAATACAATCTGGGTTCAAGCGGCGTGAAAATCAGTTTCTACGGAAATCGCGAAATACCTACTTTAGGTCTCTCCGTAAAGCAAAAGGTCGACGAGGTGTGTTGTCAATATTAGTCCAATAACTTTACTAAGCTAAAATTACACTGTTTAAAAATTTTCTTTTACGGGGTTTTTTTTCGTGTTTAATATTAATATCAAATAGAAGGTTTCACTTAACATAATTCTACGAACATAACCTACAAACATACATCTACTACCTACCATTTACATCTGACGGACTTTTAGATTAAGTTTTTTGTATAAATTTGTAAATAGTATTAATTTAAGGTTTTTTTTTTATTTTGTTTATTAAATAAACTTTAACACGAAGTGAACATGTAAAAAAAATTCCTACAAAAGGTAAAGGTATAACTTTTTACTAACAAATGTGCGTGCAGTGGCTTATGTCATCATAAAAAAAAACAGCGTACTATAAGGAAGTAAGTCAATCTATAAAACGCGGCGGATTAAGCTATTTTAGTCTCCCATTACACCAGTAATGTTTTGTTTTGAAATACAGCAATGAGTCCCTAGTTGCGTAACCCATGCACTTTGATTACATAATGGTGCGTCTGCTATACGCACCTTTAGCAATCATGTTTCTTCGAAGGATAAATTACGACAATCCTAATATTAGGTTAATCGCTTTCATTTATTCGTCTTTATCGCGTGCATGTCAATAACACATCACTAAGACTTGTATTTTATTTGTTTATACATAACAACAAATAAAATCATCGTGATAACACGAATAACAACAAGCCAACAAAAAAATTGGATTAGATTTAGAAAAGTGTACCTAAAATTTCGAAAGAATAAGTTCTTTTATTGGGATCAAAATTCCGAATCCGAATCGTGCAGAACTGATTCGATGCAATATTTGGTGATTCGTTCTGGAGATCAGAGTTACAGAAATCAACTTGAAAAGAAGCAGCATTGCGAAAAAATAGATGAAACAACGCTTTGTAAGCTAGTTCAAATCCATAGTGTAAGAGGTTCTGATACAGAAATCTACTTTTAAAAAAAGAGATGAGATTGTGAAAAAAATTGCATCGTTTTATAAAATGCAATGTCGCATAAAAAAATGTAACATCGCTTTAAACATGCAATGTCGCTTTGTCGCTTTAGAAAATATAACATCGCTTTATAAAATGCAATGTCGCTTTAGAAAATTGAACATCTCTTTATAAAATGCAATGTCGCTTTAGAAAATATAACATCGCTTTAGAAAATGGAACATCGCTTTAGAAAATGTTTCATGCCCAAAAGGAAACACCGTTTCCGTTACTACACGTTAGCTAGAAGGTAGGTACCAATTGTCTCAAGCAGCAGGTGGCTCGGTTCGACTCCAGTACATGGCATGATGGCACGCACAGACCGAGACTGGTGGGTATATGCCGTAACAAGATTGATACGATACCGAGACATTGAACTTAGAAGTGAAGTTTAGAAGGCCAACTTTAGAAGGTTCTTATGAGCCACACAAAAAAAATGCATGGATATCTTTCTTGGAGGAAATTGCAGGCATTTTTCGATACATTGAGAATGCACAATAAATATAAATAAATTAATAGTAATTTTTGGTATCAGAATGTAATAAGATGACAGTACAGTTGACGAAGAGTATATAACTTGTGTGTTCATTGTGTAATAAGACATTGACCTTACCGTGTGCCAGTTCCGGTTGTGTTTTTGGTAATAGGACTGTGCGATATTTATTTTTGTATGGTTGACAACTAAGGTGTTTACAACAGCTCACCTGATGTTAATTGACGGAATGGAAGCAGGAATGCCGGAATACATCGTAAGGTACTTGGCGGCACATTTCCAATTTAAGGGTGGTAGCTAGCCAGCCGAGTACTAGAAAGTACCCTACCACCATGCTATGGTTTTCTCACGATGTTTTCCTTCACCGGCAGCTCAAGCTCATTGTTGGGGTTTGTAGCCATGTCCTTCGGCGTGTGAATCAACAGCGCTAACCACTGAGCTATCATTGCTACGAATATGATGAAAGAGTAAAAAAAAAATCAATGCAAGCAGAGAAGATATCGAAGTACCCGGACATCGAACATCGTGAGGAAACCATAGCATGGTGGTAGGGTACTTTCTAGTACTCGGCTGGCTAGCTACCACCCTCAAGTAGGAAATCTGCCGCCAACCATCTAACGGTGTGTTCCGGCAGCCTCACTTGAGAGCCAGTTCCATACCAGGCTAGGTGTGCTGTACCATCTTCGACCACACCTTCACTTAACATCAGGTGAGCTATGGTCAAACACCTAGCCTGTCAATCATAAAAAAAAAAAATCTAGGCAGGCTGCGCATAGTTTCTATTTGCACGATGACATCAGTAAAAACATTCGACGTTATAGATACACGATATAAGAAAGAATACGGTTGTAAATCGGTAATCAGTATTATTTATATGCCCTAAATCTTACTAATATTATGTCTGGCACACGCTTTATTTTAAATTTATCGCTAAAATTTCATATATCTAGCGTCTCGCTCAACGAATCTAAGATCAGTGTCAACTAGTGCGGTAATAATTGGCGTCCATGTGTAGAAATGGATGAGTCTGCAGCCTGATAGCCATCTCATGTGGGCGAACCGGTTTCATGTAATCTAACTCGAGAACAGAAGCTATATTATTGATTCGCAAGGTCTCAGATGCTCTTTTTTACTATACCAATTAAAGTCCAATTATGTTTTCAGTTAGTAGCGATGATAGTTCAGTGGTTAGCGACGTTAGCGTGGCCGGATCCACGCTGAAGGGCGTGGGTTCCAATCCCGACAATGAGCTTGAGCTGCCGGTGAAGGAATCGTAAGGAAACTATTAAATTAAATTGTGTTTATTGAGAAACACGAATAAGGAAACGGTCAAGCCAATTACATCACAATCTCACAAATTTCGATTACATTAAAATTAAAAGAAAGAGCATAATATAATTATAATTATTGAAAAAAAAATGTAAATTAAGGCCGAGCACAATAAACTATACTATAAAGTATATCCTACCACCATGCTATGGTGGTAGGATACTTTAAAGTACTCGGCTGGCTAGCTACCACCGTCAAGTTGAAAATCTGCTGCGAAGCACCCAACGGTGTATTCCTGGCGCTTCACTTGAAAGCCAGTTCCATCCCAGGCTAGGTTTATTGACCACGCCATCACTTAACATCTCTTTATTGTCTACACCAAAATACATATAGCTTGCGTTTGACCGCCATCTCGCCTGATGACGACAACTGGCGACCTTATCGCTAAAAGCGATATCTTACAGGACTAGTTTAGGACGGGCTAAAATCAGATGAGCTGTTGACAAAGCCTGTCAACCAAAAAAACAGTGTTAATTTACGCTTATTACTGACGTCATGTCTGTACGTATCACTCACTAACAAAGCGAGCACATGACAGGTATGCTCGCGTGTCCAAGTTGGGTGATTACCATCGATCGATTCTTTAGGGGTTTCAGAACCACCTCTGAAATAAATATGCCAAGTATGACGACAGTGCATTGCGTAAGAACAACCGCAGCCTTGTTTTTTTATAGTAACTTAGTTATACTGTTATTCGGGCGTGACCCGAAAAAATCAAAACAATCGATCGCCAGTAATCGTGATATCTAGAGATTTTTTACGCGTGTAACAAACGTTTTTGTCCCGGTGATTCCGCTCTGATTTTTTTCTCGGATAGTTTCCGTAATTGATGAATAACAGTTCTTTGTAAATCGGTGAGAGCATGAACGCTTTGATTTGTTGAATTTGCTAAAGCACTGACTTTCTTTCTGTCTAGGTACCTTATAATCATTATTTATTAAATGAATAAATTCACTCTCCTGTTTTTTAAAAGCCCAATTATGTTTTCGGTTTGTAGCGATGATAGTTCAGTGGTTAGCGTGGCCTGTTCCACGCCGAAGGGCGTGGGTTCAAATCCCGACAATTGTGTTTATTTATATTTTGTTTGGTTAAAAGTCCGCAAAATGGTAATACTACCTTGGAAACGAAATAACTCTATGAAGTTAAACGAAAATAATAATCATTAATTTTAGGCAATATGCACACAATTAAAGAAATTTAAAATGGAAACAGTGAAATGTAATTTACCAATATGTTTAAAAAAATATTTAAAATAGGTATCTAAAATGAAAAAAAAGTTAAATAAAAATAATCAAAACACTATTTATTGTTATTATAATTAGTGACTAGCCATGTTAGCTCATTTGGTTAAATTCTGTTTCGACAGCTGAAAGTGTTCTACTCCCACTCAGGACTAACATTTTTGTGTGACTAACATAGATGTTGGTTCTGTCTGAGTGTTCTGTATACGTATGATAAGTACTTATTGTATTTACAAAAAAATAATTAAGTATTCTTATATTCTGATCACAAATAAGCAAAGCTTGTACTATGGAAGTCAGATAACTGATAGAATGCTTAAATACTTTTTAAATACCTACATAGGTACGTATAATAAATACAGGACACCCAGACACAGAACAAACATTTGTTTATACCACAAAATATTAATCCTGGATGGGAATTATTTTACGACTTGCAATTCTCTGGTCATAGACCCCTAAGTACTTATACCATATATCTAATATCACAAAGCAGGACGGATGTACGCACAGTGGCTGATAAGTTCAAACAATGTCATAACGGAAGTAATATTACACTAGAATCACTAGATGGTAAAATTATCAGGTGACGTGCTATAAACAAACAATAAATGACAAATAGGTATAGTGGTAGCTGACATCAGGTGACTCATCTGGGTCGTTACGTCTGTGGACAATTACAAAATGGAGAGAGCTAGATTTAGTGTGATGTTCTAAAGAAATGTCTCATGATGATTTGAACTTGAAACGCTTTCTTCGCCGGTAATTGTTTGGAAAATGTTCTGAATTACCATAGATTAACAATTGCTAGTTGCCGATGAAGTCATTGTAAGTAAACAATCGACTGTTTTAATATTATAAGTATGAATTTGAGAACAGCGTTGGTGCGAGTAAATAAAAAGTCTGGTAACTATATCAATATTAATGTGAGGTTGCCTGGAGGAGATTATAGAATTACAATTACCTAAATCATTATCTTACAATATAGAAGGAACTATATTTTAAGGTAATTACCTATATTAATCATATTGACATATTTTGTATTTGGCATATTGTTGTACATAGACTAGACATGTCATTTTATTGACATATCATAATATGTCAATAAAATGACGTCATCAATAAGTCAACAATGTGCCACATAATTATGTTATGTTTTTGACCTTTTTAAACGGTTTTATTTAGTTTGCCCTGTTTGTTGTTAAAGTTGTTTTTAAAATACGGATGGGAAAGTGACTTGTAAGCATGTTGTTATCGATAAAATATTTGTATTTGCAATATTAGTGCAAGTAAAAAAAGTGATAGCTCTGTCAATGCCAAAATAATAATTAATACAGCCGATTTTAAAGTTCTAAGTTTGCTATGAGTCAGACGTAACAGCAGTCACAAATGAACATGAGTTAATTAGAAGAATCTCGATATCAGTGACATTAATATTGAGTCATGTCAGATGTACACGAGTAGTATACTCCAGTTTATGTTGTTTAAAAGTACCCTCAATGCATTCAGAGTAGAGGTGTTTTAGTGTACCAAGTACTCGATGTTTTGGTATTTCTGTGATAATTTTAGTAGCAATGGTAGAACAGTAATTAGCGCGGTTGGTTTGCACGAAGGACCTGATTCCAAATATCACCAATAAGCTTTAATCTGTCGGAAAATGCAGTTTTTAACTACACTTAAAAGCTTTGAAACACCTGTTAAATATATATATAAAAAAAAAATGTATGAACCATTAATAATTATCACCTCATATAATTTGTAGAGTAGAATCAGCACATCACTATGTCTAAGTTGTGTGCTGGGCGAACTCTGTGAGATGCAGACTCGCAAAAAAACTTTTTCTGGCCGGTTTTGTAATTATACTAAAATAAAAAATGCAGAATGCAACAGTGAAGTTGCCAGTAGGTAGGCTTGGTATAGTAGCTAGTTACTAGTCAGGTACCGCATGATTCAGAGTTTGCGTTCGATAATTTGCTTCCAAGGTTGCTATTTACGCCAAGAGGTTATAGACCAGTCAACCACAACATGACCGTTAGCTGTAACATTAACTGTTCTATTATTAGGGCCGCATTATCTCACAATAATATTTTTATTGCAATTAATAATAATATTAAAATAAATAACTATGATAATAAAAATCTTTATTCGCATTTAAGCAACACAAAGAACATTAGTATCTAATAACATAGTTACATTAGTAATTTGCGTAACGATTTAACAAAAGAAAATAATTCTTACGTCTAATGATAAACAGCAATGTATGCATACAGTTTTAGTGTCGTTCTAGTATTTGGAATCTAAAAACTTTTCGTTGAACTGACTCGGCTTATCTCTGATACAGGACTGAACATTAGTTGATAAGTCTCATTACTAGCTGTATAGAGATTAGAGATGATCACTTTACCAAAACAGGGCCTTTTTACAACAGGTGCAACTTGGATATTTAAAAAACCTTAACTTGGAGACCTTTTCCAACAACACGCGTGTGCTAAGGATGACTGTTTACTGCCTCAGCCACAGTATAAATAATAGTCGATAAGGTACCAGTCTTGATATCTCGTTGTTTCGTATCTGTTTACAGATCTTGACACAATTATGATAGGAGCAGTACCAAAATACTGGCACACGGCTGTTTTAAACTTTCACGGTTATTTTACCACATCAAACATTAATCCCGTAAGCTAAATACCTACTCATACTAAATAACAACTGGCACGTCATTAACGGTACCAGATGTTTGCAACATTTTCAGTACTTCGTACTATGTACCGTTTAATACCCAGTTTTGCCGCCTGTCTTTGCTCAAAAGCAAGGGAACTGCATAATTTCACTGATGTTATCGTAATTTAACAGTGAAAGTTTTTTGCGGTTTATGTTTCGTTCAATATTTTTTATACCGTTTCCGACACATCCGTTGAATGGGGTCGAAAAAACGTTAGAGCGCGAGCGTCGACAACCCCAAAAATAGCAAAAAAATGTTGATTTATAAGCTTATCAATAAAAACTCCTATAATTTTGTAGTTTTTCTTTTTAAAAAAAAGTGGCTTTGAAAGTTTTTTGATAAATCAATGACTGTTCATCATGTAACTCTTTTCTAACTAGCATTAGGTAACCTAGCTTATTGGGTAAGCGTAAAATTTCGATAAATGTTCTAATAGCGATTAAGCGTAACACAGTATAGGTACCTGCAAATGCATGGTCAAATGATTTCGCTCTGTCTCGATTATATCAACACAATAAAGTATCGTGGGATAAAGCTGTTTTCACTTGGCATTATTGCCGTGGAACTTGGAAGGCTAGATTCCACTCCAACATTCATCACCATTGAATTAGACATGCGTAATTTGGTATTGACCATCTCTAATGATGAATGTAATGGTAGACGGAATGGAACAGAAGATATTTTAACAAAAGTAAGTTTCATGATGCTTAACAAATGGATTAATTCCATTAATTGTTTCGATCTATGCTTTCGACAACTACCTGACGAAAGATGTTACAATTATTATTTTCAGGTGACTGAATATAACAATAATTTTGTATACCTATCGTAAAAGGAAGCTGCAACAATTTTCTTATCTCTTTGAGTTTTGATTATTTTAAAGTCACTTTATTTGGGTTTTCAGTTAAAGATAAAACCAGTAAATCTTTGGTGTTAGAAACCTTTGAAGAGTGGGAAGTTTGGGGATGCCTTGATCCACTCAATGAACACGACATGTAACCATCAAGATTCCCAAGCAATTGCTTGACTTCCTTCCTAGCCTAGATTTAATACCGGGAAGTGACACCCATTGCCACGACGTCTGATTTGAGCTGATTGAATTAGCAAAACGATGTCGCTTCAATGTCTCTTCAGTCAACTTCGGGTCAGGCAGGTCAGGAAGTAGGGTCAAGATTAGGGATCAGCCGGCGCCCTTTGTCACATCAGCTGCCTCTTTGGTACATAGTACCGTTATGATATGACTCACGATTGTATGATGATCGAAAACAATATTTTTAACCGAGATATTCTGTGAAGAATTCCTGGTACTTAACATTTATTTAGAATGATCTAATTCTTTAGCAGACATACAGTTTGTCAGCGGCAATATAATGAGTTTGCAATAATTTTAAAATTTCGAAAATACTTTTCTTTGATCTAACAAAGTTTACTTTTAACAAAAATTTCTTTGATACATGATTTCCGTTCAATAAAGTTATCAAAGGGATTCTTATTTACATTGCTATTCAAGTACTCGTGTGGTACAAATATTTGCGGCCAGCACACTTCTAACAGGTGAACAAATCGACACAGGTGAATGAGCGTGTAGTTATCAGCGTTTGTACGCGGTATCAGCTATTGCGAAATTTATCGACCCGTTGATAACACTCAAAGGGAAAATGTGATCAATAATGTCACGCTCTATATTTACGGTAGTTTTTAGATCTTTGTTCGTATTTAGGGCAAGAAGATAAGAATCGCTGTTGGAGGACATTTTTGTTTCATTTTTTTAGATTTGGACCACATTATATTATATTGTGTGACCTTTTTTGAAAGCGAGTCTGTGTTTATGACGCTTTTTTTTCATTGGGGTCTTCTATCACCTTTCTCGGTTGTTTAGACATTTTTTTACCGAGGATCGAGCCGTACCGTGTGAAGGCGTGTTTTGAGAACCGGTTCTAATTTGACATCATCGTCTCATTCCCGACGTTTTTGTATGGGTCCAGTTTGAAAAGTAGATGGACAAAGTTTTACGCTACGATTTCGTGCTTACGGGATTTAGTAATTACTTATATTTCCTATGAGATTTAAGTCTATAGAGTCTAGTTTGAATTGAAATATTTTAGTCTCTAACTAGGTATTGATTTTTTGTGACATTGATTCACATTCCAGTTTGCTTTATGGAAATGTAACTAAATAGAATGATAGGATATAAATAGACTTATAGCCGTAGATATATTCATACTACGAGTAAGTATATGAAGCGTATTCCATCAATAACGCCTGTAAGTGCTTACAGTATTCAGTTTACCTACTTACTCATGTGTTGATTATGTGACTCACAAATAGCCCAAGTACGTGCTTGAGCTTTTAAAATAATGTACCTATGTATACCTAAGATTGCTAGCAAGCACTATTATGTTTTCATGAATAACAGAATTCGATCTCTACATAAATTTAAAAAAACCTAGACATTTTTTACCAGGCAAAACACGTTAGTATGGTAAACGGACCGGGCTTCCCACAAGGCTCTGTCCCGGGTCCCGTTATATTCATCATGGTTGAAATAAAAGGTAATACAACTTACCACGGCGACTAGCTTCCCTCGAACCGTGATGCCGACCATCGGCGCGAATCTTACTTCAACTCCTGGTTCAACCACAAGTTCAGCATCTCTTTCTATCAAGAGATCATCCCGTAGGAGATAAGGCCCTCCGTCCTTCTTCCACAACGTCCGTCCGCCCGCTAAAACTCCTCCGGACAGTTCAGTCAGACCTGCGGATCTATTCACCAGGTATGGGTCTGTTTCCACCAACTCCTGTCCCGTACACATACACAAACTCATAACGTATAAAAACAACACTGTCCTCCACTTGTACTTCGTATCGCTGAACTGGCTATGTCTTTTCTGCACCCCCATATCCTTAGAACACTCCATTATTCACTAACTAAACACAATAATATTCATTTCACTTTTAAATCACTTCAACTGCACGCAATCTATTTCACCTATCTAAACATCGCACAGGTATCCCGTCTACTATAACATTGCACATCCCTATGTTATCATTAGATAACGTTCTCAGTTTTACTGTGGTGCATTTACGGTAGTCGCCGAATTCGTAGCATCGATACCGAAACAAAGGTGGGGCTAACTGAAGCGGAGGTAAACGTATAGTGCGCGGCACCGCAACGACCGTTGAACAAAGTAGTTTGGCCGGTTTTGTAGTTACCGTCCTCCTCCCTCCGACGAGTTGCACTCACATTCGAAGCCTCCTCCCACCCTTCACTCTCTGCCTCGCACACGCACACAAATGTACCACGAAGCAAGTACGTGTCACACATGCTTACCTAAAACAATATGAATGCGATATATGAGAACAAATCAAAAATCGGTGTATACTAAAATATTTTCAACATCGATAATAAATTGCGGATAGTAAAAATTGCAAAAATAGGTAAAGCTAAGTTTGAACGCAGTAGTAGAATATTATTCCTTTATAGCAGCAACACTATTTAAGCAGTCTGTGCCAACCGGCATTTCATTTCGTTCATTCGATTTTTCGATTATGTTCAGAACAGTTCATTCTTTCACTCTCTTAAAAGCGTTGGACGTCGACCTAGTTCTCTTGCTATTTTAATTTTTTAAATTATTGCAAAATAGTTTAGACCGCATTTAATATTATTTTGATCTAGAAATAATTTTAATACATTATCACGTAAGTCTACATATCTACATATTATCAGCAACCAGATGAGTGATCGATTAGCTGGTGTGGCGTCGTGGCAGCCAAGCGTCCGTCGACATCTTGTTTTCCCGATTCTTTGTATTTATTTATTCATTCCGAAGTCAGATTCCTGCATCAATGGTTAGCATCGGCTTTTAATAGATTGAGATTATTACATTATAAATAGCGTCAACATATTTTCAGTGTTTTATGTTACTAACATTTTCTTTTTAGATTCAACACAATCATGAGCTCTAACGGGACCCGCGTGTACGTGGGCGGCTTGGTAGAAGGCATCAAAAAAGAGGATCTCGAGAGGGAATTTGACAAATACGGGAAACTGAATTCTGTCTGGGTAGCATTAAACCCTCCGGGATTTGCGTTTATCGAATTCGAAAGCTTGCAGGAGGCTGAAGATGCGTGTAGCGCGATGAACGGTTTTGAGATGCTAGGCGCGACGCTCAAAGTAGAAATCTCTCGAAGGCGAGATGGTCCTCGTCGGGGAGGTGGTGGTTTCAGGGGTGGGCGTGGGGGCGGCGGCGGTGGTGGCGGCTTTAGAGGGCGCTCGTTCGGCGGCTCCTCAGGCGGAAACCGACCATACAACTCATCGTATGGTGGCGGTGGCGGCGGCGGCGGCGGTGGCCGCCCTTACAACCGCAACGGCGGAGACGGTTACGGCTCCGGGGGCGGTGGCGGCGGCGGTGGTGGTAACTTCCGGTCTAGGTCGCCGCACTCACGATATTAATTAATTTAGTTTTAGTTTATTCTTAGGTTTAGTGTTATCGTTATCTGAAGCCTTCTCAAGTATTGAAATTCGAAAACAAATACTGGGGGTTTAATGCTAGGAAGAGTTCTGTTGATGTCTCCAGGAATTAGAGGTAACGTTATTTTACTATTTGCTTTAAAGCTACCAATTTTACCGCCTACTGATAATGTCGTACAATTTGAGGTTATCTTGTGTTTTCGGCATGTGGTAAAATTGGCATACTTTGTCTTGATCTTTCAAACTTGTGCTTGAATAAAGAAAATAAAGCAGTTTGGGTAAGATTAACATGCGATTCATTAACTAATTGTATATTTTCATGTTTTGAAGTGTGGTTAGTGACCCTTATTGATTTCTCAGCCAAGTTTGTAAATCAGCTTTTCTTACGTTCATTGCTGCATGGTATTATTTTTGGTGTTTGGTTGGACATGTATGTTTAACACATTGAGTGTTTGTCTTTAGTCAATTCACCTAATTTCAATCATAACTGATAGCGCTATTTGCAGACAGTTCATATTAAGATAACACTGATATTCTTGTGCATACCATTTTAAACATTTTTGTAATGGAAGCATAAGAGTGAAGATAGAGAATTCAATTTGCATCAGACAAAATGGTTCAGGTGTAATTGTCATTTGGCTCTGTGCAAAGTTCAAACATGATGTTTTACACATTCAGTTAGTAAGGCATGTTAATTTTTATAAACTACAATTTAATAAATGGTAGGTAGTGTTTTAACAAATAATTACAGGCAATTTTCAAAATACCACAATTTTTTGTTAGGCAGCATAATTTATCTCATAAAAAGACGAAGCTTCTTAGTAATCAATATTACTGTACAAGTGCCTAATCGTTTGCTATCCAGGGGTGGGAACCCCTATAGTGCCTAGGTCTTGCAATCCAGATTAGGATTTAAAGAGCCCCCATAATTATGTATTAATACTCACTTTCACTGCTCGAGTGTCTTTCCATACCTAATCAAATTTTATATGATTTTCATATTCTTTCTAATTTTGAACTTTGGATATTCTTTCCAGCAATTAATATATTGATGTTCTTAGCAGGCCAAGGTCTTTTGTAGATTATAGAGGGAAAATATAAGGTGATTAGTTATTAATGTTGCAGCAAGTGTTTTAACACTTAAATTTTAATTTTGGTACAGAAATATCCAGTGAAGTGATTTAAAGAAATGTGAATAAAGATAATTTTATTATCTTATTTGGTTGCAACCAACTTTTAGGTATGCTGAAATAATAGAATAGGTAAAATTTTCTCATGGGTTGTAGTGACAAAAACTTGTATTTGACCTTATTTTTAATTCTAGCTGGCCCTTAACTTTGATCTTCATCTGCACTCAGATAGTTGATCTAAGTGGCTGGCAAACATCAAAATGTCTGAATATTATGATCATTCCTATTGACATAATATACCTGGTTGTGCATTTCATTAACTACAACAACACAGCTAAAGTTGACAGAGCAATTTCAGCTAAGTAAAGCTTCAAAGGTCTTATGCAATGTTTATAAAACATTGCTAAATTTAAATTTCTTGCTGATGTGAATATTGTGAAATGCATGATAATAGATACTTATTGCTTATATTAACAATTATTGTAATCAGGGCCTCAAATTATACTGTTTCTTTTGTTTGGTAGGTAGTCTTTAGTAGTTGTGTATGAAATAACAGTACTGTTAACTAATTGAAAGTGGAGGTGATGAGGCATGCACAGATGCCCCGTTTGGTGTGTTTTGTGTTACTGTTTACTAATTATTGTTCATTCTATCTATACTCTTCTACAATAAGTATACTTTAAAATACAGTCAATTTGGTCTGAATATGTGGTTTAAATGATCGATGTAAAAATTTGAAAAGAACAAATTTGAATTGACTCAAGTCTATTTTGTTAATGAGTAATTGAATTGTAACTTTAAATGCTTCTATGGGTTGGTAAATTTCTGCTAGTTTTTTGAATGTGCAATAAAAACTGAGCATAGAATGGTACCACGATGCGGGTGCCAAGTCCTTTGTAATTATTCCCTCTTTTATGGTGTAGTAAAACAATGAATTAAAATAATATATGCAGGGAACAGAGTACATAAGCTTTACTATATTCAATGGAAGCGAAAAGCTGAAGATAGGGCTTAGTGGCGAGTCTTTGGAGAGGCCTATGTCTAGCAGTGGGCTTCTATTGGCTGATGATGATGAAGCTTAAACATACTTTTAATCTTCAAACATTAATGGTTCCCATAAAATAGCAGTTACCATAACTAATGTATATATGTGTTTAAATTGGTAACATTAGTGTTAGTATAAATTGACCTTAATAAGTGTCACCAGAAGGAAAAAGATTTATGATAGGTACTACTATATTTTAATAGTACTTCTATGTAATTGTCAGCTTACCTTTCCATGACTGGGTTATACTCACTCATCATCATAATCATGTAACATTAAGCTCGTACAAAGTTTTATTGTGGCTAACAGTATGTATTCTCTTTTTCAGTTCCATCGGATTTCATGATCTCCTGACATATACATCCGAGAGATGTACTAAAGAACAATCTTCAGTGTATATTTAACATTTTACCTAAATATCCTAGTGTCTAAGTTTCATTTGCATAAAAATTTAATTAAAAGATTTATGAACTGTATTTCATGATTTATTGCTTGTTTTATTCTACTTATAAGTATACAAATATAAAAGCTTAAAATAAGGGTTAGGTTCATGATGGACTGCTTAGACTAGCCATAAGCAGTTCCATCTTGTTGAGAAAGTTTTTGCCCTCCATTTTGTCTAATTTGATCTCTTTGAAAGCTCCTCCGAGATTCTCCCATTTCTTATCTTGAACCAGTTCACTGGAGAAAAAGTCCTTCCTTGGGGATTGTGCAATGAACACCTGCATTCCGACCGAGGGCTCGCAGCGGATTGCTATCATCCTGTCGCCTGAAACGTTACATAACATTAGATAATTCGGAATATAGATTTCGAAAAAAATGTGTTCTCAAACTCTTACATGCTAGTTTGTAGCTACTTTTTATTGCAAAATTAGTGATCGAAAAGAGATTCACTTCGCATCCTTAGGTAATGAGGTATGCCTATATTACCTTGAAATTATGTAGTAATAAGTCCCAATATTTCAGTGGGTTTTGTCACTAGTAAGAAATACATTCTGTAAAAAACAGATGCAACGAGTGATAGTGTGACTGCAAACAAAATCCCAAGTCATTGATTACTATAGGTACTACGGCGCAGGTGCATTTGTTTAAATAATATTTAAAATTGTAAGTGCATAACTTGAGAACGGCTGAACCGTTCTAACAGATTCTTTTTTAAATGGTTGTGAATGAGGTTTACACATGCATATTTATATAAGCGAGGACAGGTTGTGCTACACCATACCGAGTATGAAGTACAGCATTGAGCTATTGCATAATGTTTATGAGCAGACAACAATATATTGCCCTGTACGTCATTAAAACCTATAAATATTCAAATACATACATACTTGGTATGTATGTATGTATTTGATTTTATCACAGTGTTATGCCAGAAAGTAATATTAAGTACCATTAGGTGATGCCAGTAGACAGGAGGAAGCGTTCCCTAGGAGCTCGACTGGCCCGGAGCCGAGGTGAGAGGAGCTAGCCAGCAGCTGCCAGCCCATGCAACGGCCCACCGCTTGCACCGCTGTCATCTGGTGCTGGTATATCTGCAGCGGCAAACATTTACATGTAATTCAACCATCATCACGAAGCCGTGTGTTCAAGAGAATGTAGGACAATACCTGGCAGTAAATGAGATCACGGAGCTCCTGCAGCTCGTAAGACAAGTGGCGCACCTTCCCGTCGCGACAAATGCACTTGAGCGTCTTCTCTCCCACGTGAACCACCAGCGACGTGCGACACACGGCGTCGTAACTGGAAACATTTTTTTATTTTTACTGTTGACCACAGCTCACCTGATGTAAAGTGATGGTGTGGTCGAAGATGGTAAAGCACACCTAGCCTGGAACGGAACTGGCTCTCAAGTGAGGCTGCCAGAATACACCGTTAAATGCTTTGGCGGCAGATTTTCAACTTGAGGTAGCTAGCTAGCCGAGTATACCTACTAGAAAGTACCCTGCCACCATGCTTTGGTTTCCTTACGATGTTTTCCTTTACTGGTAGCTCAAGCTCATTGTTCGGGCTTAAACCCACGCCCTTCGGCATGCAAACCGACCGCGCTATCCACTGTAAACTATACTAGACTAAAGTAGTCGCTAAATCTTTCTTGAGAACCGTATCTACATTTTGCGATGAAGACTTCCTCCCTAAAGCATGTTTCTCAAGTTTACTTTAAAAACCAATCTTATTTCTTTATTAAGGTACGCCAACAGCATACATAGATATTGAAAAGTAAGTACAAACATCACATAGGTTTACGTTTTTTTTTTAATGATTGACAGGCTAGGTGTTTGACCACAACTCACCTGATGTTAAGTGACGGTGTGGTCGGTGTGTGTTCTTAAACATGCGCCAGTTATAGGCATTAACAGCTTGTTGAAAACATATTATTTTAACAATAATAAAACATACCCGTATGCCATAATGTTGATTTTGACACAGGATTGTGTTGGGCTGTTCAGTGCATTCCAGTGTGAAACTATGAGAGGGTCTTTCACCTGAAAGTTTTACAAACAACTTGTACCTACTAAGTATAAGGATATGACACTTGAGCTATCTTTATTGCTTTTGTCTCGTGCTACATACAATAGGACACAGAAATAGGGAATTAATAAAAATAATGTTTTGACACAAAGAAAAATGATAAGAATAGAATAAAAGTTTGGGAATTACGTACCAACCAATCTATACTATTATAAAGAGGATTGATTGTTTGTTTGTTTGTATTGAATAAGCTCCAAAACTAGCGGACAGATTTAAAAAATTCTTTCACCGTTGGGAAGCTACACTATCCCCGGGTGACATAGGCTACTTTTTATCCCTGTATTCCCGTGGAAACGGGAACTACGCGGGTGAAACCGCGAGGCGTCCGCTAGTTAAATATAAAGTAATACAATATGTAGAAATTTTGTAAAGATATCTCACACAAATTTTAAATGTCAATAAAAGTGATTTTTATTTGATAGGTTTACAAATAAAAAAAATATTTAAAACATCATTAGAAAAATGTTTTGGTTGTTACCAAAATATTTTTAAACTAGCAGCTTCTCACGGGTGGACATTCATTTTTTTTAAATTAAATTCTAGTAATAAATATAGCCTATATAACTACATTTATAGCATTTTAATGGTGAAAAATTTTTTGAAATCGGTCCAGTAGTTTTTTAATTTATTCGTTACAAACATACAAAAATCCAAAAATACAAAACTTTCCTCTTTATAATCTTAGTGTAGATGCAAATATTCCGCATTTTTTGATGTTGATTTGAATGTGACGTCATACTTAAGTACACGCAGACTAAAAATGCAATTCACCATCTTTTCCTTGCTTCTTATCCATATCTCTACTTATGTTGTTATCACTTTAAATTTATTTAGTAAGTAGATATTATACGAAGCGTCTGTAAGTTTTGTACCAATTCACCGGCACACGATTTTTATGTGAAAATGGTCTCCGCAAAACAAAGAAAAATTAATAATGAACTAAGTATGTGTTATCTTATTTTTAGTTAGTATATAAGTTGTAAGTTTATTGTTATGAAGGATATCTTGTAGATATGTACAATTTTTTTTTTTATATCATAGGACATTACACACAGCATCATCTGACCCCAAACTAAGCAAAGCTTGTGCTATGGAAGACAGATAAATGATAGAATACTTAAATACTTTTTGTTGTTGTTGTAAATACATACAGTACACCCAGCCACAGAACAAACATTTGTTTACATCACAATATCCAGAACTAATTTGACATAAACTTTCGAGACTCAACCAACCAACCAAGCGCTCGAAGAGTCAACACGCCCTGAGAATGCCTCGTTTACAGATGTGTCAGCAACTGGTTACTGCAGCGAGAAGAGCATATAAAGACGGTTATTTTAATTAGATATTTGTCAAATTATATTTTTAAAGTTTATGTCAAATTAGTTTTAAATATTAAGTAAGATTAGGTTTTTAATTAATGAGTTGTTGTCAAATTAGTTAAATTTAAGTCCTCATCACTGTTGTAACTGGAACGACTGTTAAGCGGGAATAAACTAAAAATACCTTGAATATTCAACAGGGCTGTCATTATTAATATATTAGTTCACCTCTTTAGCGATGGTGTCGAGCACATATTCGCTGCGTCTGCGCATGAAGAAGTGCTGAGCTTGTTGTATGATTTGTTCCAGTAGGGATTGCTCCTTACTCATGTCTAGTAACTCGTACCGATCCGCCGCCATTGGACCTGAAGAAACACGTTTGTTTAAATCTGTCTTAATAAACTGGCTATTTAGCTTATATGTGCTTTCTTGGTGGTAGATCTCCTTAGCAGGAGGTCGTCTAGGTAGGTACCACCGCAGTACCAGTTATTCTGTCGCTAAGCAGTAGTGTGTAAACATTACTGTGTTCCGGTTCGAAGGGTACTGCAGCTAGCGAAATTACTGGGCTGTTGAGACTAACCATCGAAAGTCTCAAAGTAATGAGCGCCAAAGCAGTGATGCCCTGGACTTTGTTCTGTTACTCAAAGTTCTGTGTATCGCTGCTATGGTCGTGGACAGGCGTTATCTCTTACCATCAGGAGAGCGTCTCGTCCGTCTCATTACTTTTTTACATTAAAAATATATTTATAAACGACAACTTCATAATCAAGGTCGGGAAGACAAACAGATTTTCTCCAGTTTTTTTATTTATTCAGAATAGGTTCGCGTTTGACCATACTCTGCCTGATGTTAAGCAGTAGTGCGGTCTAAGATGGAGCACGCTTACCTAGAAGAAACCTATTGACGATAAATTAAATTCAATCAAATTTTCCTTGGTGCAAAATTTGCCCATTGCTATGCAGTGCGGGAGATATGCTAGTATTATGGACACTTTTCTACCGGGTATTCAGTCAGGAGCGGAGTTATTGATGGAACTGTTCTGACTTGTTAATACTTAGACATACTATAAGTACCTATATTATAATTTTCAAATTAAATTAGAAACAAATTTAAATCTTGTTCGATTTAGATAAATGATCGTAAGGACATTAGTTATAATAATTGTTTCAGGTTTTATTAAATTCTCATACTTTTTGCAACTAAACCGGCTTATAAGCGGAAATACACTCACACTAGAGATATCTAACTCCAGAATAATTGTTTTTGAAAAAAAAAACTTATTTATTAGCTAACCTGCCTCATTTGAAGAAAAAAAAAATGATTTAAAAAAAACGATAAAATAGATTGATGTAAAACTCTATTCTTAGAGTAATAAAAATAAATCTCAGTAAAGAAAAAGTACGTCAAACACGTTGAAATTAAAAATCTCATTAGAAAAAAGTAAAAATTAAAATTAAAAATCTTTTTTTTGATCGATTTTCAGAGCTTTTTGACTCGGGCGCAAATACCGACAATAATCGAAAGTTGGACGAGAAATCTACTCTTCTTCTAGATTGTAAAGTTTGCTTTATTTCCCCTGGATTAACTTCGTGTGTCATGTAGTGCCGTTATGAAAGACCACCTACGTCACATAATTATCAGGAAGCAACAAAGCAATTTGAGACTATAGTTACCAGCGAGGCAGCGTCGCTTGGAGGGCCCGAGAGGGCCGGTGGCGGGGTGTGGGAAGGGGTGGTGCGTGTTAGCGTGGTGGACAGCCCGCAGCAGCTGGTGCAGAGAGTGTTCCAACACGTGGTCGTGGTCCGCCTTCCCCGCTGCGGACGCTTCCGGCTATCGATAGGATACGTAAACCTTAACTTTTTTCTTTAGTATTGGCATCGTATTTTGTGTAAGTATTCTACCAATGTTGAATGTTCCAAAGAGTGTTTTCAAATTTTCAAGTGACTCAAAATAAAATCAAGCTAAACAAGTCATATAAAGTAAGTCATGATCAAGTCCAGTCTTCAACCTACTACCAACCTACCTAGACGATCTCCTGCAAGTTTTACTTGCAAAAGTTAAAGTTTACTTTAACGTTTTTGGTAGATATTTCTAAGTGTGTGTGATTGGTTTCTTTTAAGTTCCATTCTATTCAAATGTAGCAATGATAGCTCAGTGGTTAGAGCGGTAGGTTCGCATGCCGAAGGGCGTGGGTTCAAACCCCAACAATGAGCTTGAGCTGCCGGTGAAGGAAAACATCGTGAGGAAACCATAGCATGGTGGTAGGGTACTTTCTAGTACACGGCTGGCTAGCTACCACCCTCAAGTTGAAAATCTGCCGCCAAGCATCTAACGGTGTGTTCCGGCAGCCTCACTTGAGAGCCAGTTCCATTCCAGGCTAGGTGTGCTTTACCATCTTCGACCACACCTTCACTTAACATCAGGTGAGCTGTGGTCAAACACCTGGCCTGTCAACCATTAAAAAAAAAAAAAAAATGTAACTGCTTTAAATGTAATCCATTATTTTTTGCATATTTATTATGTTGCATGAGTGTATAATAGGTATGTCTTACTTTAACATTTTCTAGGTTTGTGTTGTTATTTTGGCCGTTGTTGTGACGTAGTCCGATAAGCAGTTGAATTCCGGGCAACACCTGAAAAATGCATTAACTTTAACTCAACGCGGACGTAAATAAAAATGACAATATGTCGTCGTAACCTAAAATGTTGGTTTGACCATTAATCATTTAATTTCCGAAACTCAGTCATGCGGCAGATGTGTGCCACTTTAGCATGACAGCTTTTATAGTTAAAAACATATTTCCTAAATATTAAAGTTTCCACTTAACAGTCGTTCCAGTTACAACAGTGATGAGGACTTAAATTTAACTAATTTGATAACAACTTATTAATTAAAAACCTTACCCCTTGCATATTACAAAATTAACTTCCGCAAAGTAATACCTGAATCAATCAACAAATATCATTTTTAGACTGTGTAGTACGGAGCAGAGATAACTTAAAATAATTGTCTTACAGTGGCCATGATATGGTTGCCAACAACCATGTGAGGTATAGAAGCATCAAGCTGCACCGCCTCAGCCGCTAGTCTCGCGAACAGTTCCTTGCAGAACAGCACATTCTGTGCCGCTTCGAGTTTTTGCTGCCAGTGTTGTTCCACACCTTCCCCGGGTATGGTGCTCGGACAGTTCAGTACGGACGAGTTGAGAGTCATTGACACTACATCTTCTTGTTCTGGAAAATACAATACCATGATATTAAACACATGCTACATTCAATTGGGTCCTTAGTATAGAGGCCCGTATAGTGCCCAAGTCTGGCGATTTAATTGTTTAATTGGGGCCTTTTTAAGTTGCTTTAAGGCTCGCCGCTAATGTTTTGCCTAACCAAACTGCATAATAACTAAATATCATAGACATTACACACAGCACCATCTGGCCCCAAACTAAGCAAAGCTTGTACTATGGAAGTTAGATAACTGATAGAATACTTAAATACTTTTTTTTGTAATTACAAACTTATAATAAATACAGCATACCCAGACACAGAACAAACATTTTTTAATAACACAAAATATTTATCCTGGGTGGGAATCGAATGCACATCTTTCAGCTCTTGGAGCAGACATACTACCAATGAACCAACAGGGCTGTAATTGTCATAATTATAACCCTACTTTGGATATGCTTTTCAGCAATTAATAGTACTACAACTGTAAGTATATTACTATGGTAAATGTAACTATTCTTCAGGTGTTTTCCTAGTATCCTACGGGGAGGCCTGGTGCCACTCACTGTACTTGTTTCGGGTTATTTTAGCTCTTTGGCCACTTTGTTATGTGAAAGTTATGACTTCGTGTTTCATTTGTTGCCTGCCAAAACATTACATACCACTCAAAAACTAATTAATATATATGGCAGTATAAGAGAGGCCTTATCACCTAAAGCAATTGTAAATATAGCTTTAGTAGCGATGATAGCTCAGTGGTTAGCGCGGTAGGTTCGCATGCCGAAGGGCGTGGGTTCAAACCCCAACAATGAGCTTGAGCTGCCGGTGAAGGAAAACATCGTGAGGAAACCATAGCATGGTGGTAGGGTACTTTCTAGTACTCGGCTGGCTAGCTACCACCCTCAAGTTGAAAATCTGCTGCCAAGCATCTAACGGTGTGTTCCGGCAGCCTCACTTGAGAGCCAGTTCCATTCCAGGCTAGGTGTGCTTTACCATCTTCGACCATACCTTCACTTAACATCAGGTGAGCTGTGGTCAAACAACTAGCCTGTCAACCATAAAAAAAAAAAATATAGCTATAAGAATAAGAGCTATTGTAGAGTTTTGGCGGGAACGCGAGAAGAGTCGTGTCGCTCCGTTGTATTTTTTTCCAAAACTAGTGTTTTGTCGAGTGTTTATGCATAAAAATGGTGGTGTTTTATTCATAAAGTGCCGAATTACAAGCGCGAGTGTGGGAAAATGATATAATGTGAAACATGAGTTTTCGTGTTGCTTCCAAAACTCCATCGAAGCTTTGTAGTAAAGTTGCCACTACTTTACTAAAGCATGACTGGAATTAACTGACACGAACTGGACTTGACAAAGACGACTTTGACTAAAACTAGCTACGATGGCACTTATTTAACTTTTGAAACTTGAAAATATATAATTACTTGACACTGGCAAATGCTAAAACGCGACGCCAAAACCAAAGAAAAAAAAAAAGCTATTGTAGATGTGGATGTGTGTTGTGGATTTCACTGGATTTCCATAATGCCTAGATTTCGTTGTATTTTTGCCGCATTTATAGCTGGTTTAGTGTACCTTTCTGACACAGGACAGAGATGAATGCGACACCCTGTAGTTCGGGCGGCACAGTGACGCGCAGTGCAGATGGCGCCGGCCCGCCACCACTTGTGCTCATAGCCAGGGCTATCTGCTCCTCTGGGGCTTTGGTCACCTAGGTAGATGGATTATGTTAAGAAGTATGTCATGCAGCATTGAAGCAAGGGATACAACAGTTTAAAACTGACATTAGCTACTTTATATAACATACAAAAAAGTGGTTTTTCATAATCATTTATTTGCTTTTATTATTCTAATACATTTCTAAGTTTGTATTACAGTTTCAATTTCATGATGGGGCAAACATAAATGAAATGGTAAAAAACTTGCCTCTTCTATAGTGCTCCTACAAATATTTATATCACAAGTTTTAGAAAGAGATTAAAAGGCAATTTCCTATCTTATAAGTTAAATGTTAGAATCTTGAAGTATAAATTATGATTATAAATACAAAATAAAATAGAAAGAAAGGGTCACTTACTTCAAATACCCCAGTTTGACTAAACTTAGATCCAGCTGTTCTATAGCTCAAGTCTCCCACGATGGTGTTAGAAACTTTTTTCAAACGCCAATTCTGTCTTAGTCTTAACAGATCAATGTGGAAATCTGGCATATTTCTTGTCATTCTCATTGACTCACTAGCACGGAGACGGTCCACCCCAGCTTGCAGGACTGCTGCAGCCGCTGCTAAGGCCTTTTTTCTGCCATACACTTGGACCATAGGACGATTTTCAATTTGCTCAGGTTGCACTGGGTCTAATACCTGAAATTATGATTAGAATGTTCTGATGACATTTATAGGATCAGCTTGTTAGGTGTGTATTGACTTCACAGTTTAGTAATTTTTCTTTGCAGTGCCAAGTTATTGTAATGATATTGACATTGAGAATTTTCGTTTATTCACTTATTGTTTTCGCTAACTTACCATATATCTCTTCTCTTTTGTAATACTCAATACATCACACAGCACAGAGACTTCTGTCAGACCATTCCTTAGTTTGTTCCGCACGGAGTCAAATGGCCAAAGACTCGATTGGTAGCCGGGTTCCTTATCATCTTCAGATTTGTTATCTGAACTGCTTTCTCCTTCTTTTTTGATATTACAGAACTCATCGTCAGTCTTCGAGAAATCTATCTTTTGAGCCAAACGAGCGAGGTTTTCTGACATAGACAAGGGTCTGAAAGTATTTAACAATTAGCAAGTACTAGTAATATAAATAAACACAGCCTAAAATCACGAACAGTAAACATACGCTTGGTATATCTCCTGGCCATCGTAAGTTATTTCTTGGATTTGATTTTCTATTGGCGCCTCGATAGAAATGTTTACAGAATTTGCCATTATAATTAATTGACTATAACGAAGATTATGATTTTAGAATATTATAAACATAAGCCATCGTAAAATTAAAAGCCAGCCATATAAATGATTTTTCCGATGATCGAATTTGATCGAACTTGTTCTTGTTTTTTATTTTGACATTGGCACTTGGCAGTAGATAATTGTAACTTTGACATTGATAACCATTTTTTTTTTATTAATTTGCCCCATCGGGCAAGCTAAAGCTGTAAAGCCATACTGCCTACATTGATAACCAATTTTCATGATCAACTTTTTTTTTATTCTTGGTAATGAATTGTCCCGCAGCCATTACATGATCTGAAACTATTTCGTGTGACTGTATAATTCTAACTATTATTGTCACCAAACTTAAATAAATCTAAAGGCCAAGTTTAACACTACTATAATATAAATAACAATATTTGATAATCTCTAGAATCTGTCGAAAGATTCAGCTACTAGCAAGTAACATTTATATCCATGCAATGTTCGATTTTAATCGCATTCGTACGAATTTTTAAGTGGTATATAAATCAGACGGATTATAGAAACATCAAAATTGTATTTAAATAGAAAAACTAATACGAAATTAAAACGGCTAAGCTTCTTAAAGTTTCTTAAATAGTCCCTCCATCCTTCCTTCCAAATAGTCCTTCCAAAACTCCATCGAAGCTTTATAGTAAAGTCACCACTACTTTACTAAAGCATGACTGGACTTGACTGACACGAATTGTACTTGACCAAGACTGGACTTTGACTATTACTTTAGCTACGAGGACACTTATTAAACTTGTGAAACTTGAAAATATATAAATACTTGACACTGGCAAATGCTAAAACGCGACGCCAAAACCAAAGAAAAAAAAAAGTGTTCATGTTCTCTCTTGCGCTCTTGCTAGTTTTCGGCTTTTTATCCTTGTCGTTGTATATCGCACTCCGTGAACTCACTTTTCACTCGATCGAGATCTGGATGTTGGTGAAAGAACTTGTGGAACACGAAGTCACTTTGCAATTTAATTCACGAATTTGTAATGCTAGCACAATTCTGTGGTCTAGTAACTTAAAATCTTCGCTGTTTGATTAATGAGCTCAGAATGGATCGTCCTATTGCCGTAAGTATATCAAAACTAGATAATTATGCAATTAAAGTGGCTCCTAAGTACATACCGAAAGCTTCTCGATTGATTTTCTGATTCCGAAAACAATGAGATAAACACGGAAATTCGAAGAAGCCAACAACCAATATTCATTATGACGTGCTTTCTTCGAGTCGAGAATTTTGAGTGACCCCATTTTTTAGGGTTCCATCGAAAATATCTATTGCTGATAAGGAACCCATTTAAATGAGTAATTGGTTCCTGCGCTTCACAATTAATAAAGAACTTCTACATACTTCACGAACTAAAGTTAGTTTGGTACTACTACTAACCAAAGTAAAACATAATTATTAAGGTGGTTCGATTTCGATACAAACAATTTTTTTCCATTTATGGATAAATGGAGCATAATTTTACAGTGAAATCACAGGTACTGCCATTTATTTTGATCATTATTTGCGGTAAATCACAATTGCTTGAATAAAACAGTAGATTATACCTACATACAAAATAAATAATTTTGAAAGCACATGATTTGATCAGAATGAAATACATTATTGAGAAATATAATTATTCAATAAAAATTATGAACTGAAGCCAAGTTGAAGTTACTCATGTTATTCAGCACCTGTAATAACCAGCGTCGTTAGTTTGTTGAACCCCATCTATGATAAAGGGTTCACAAGAATGTATGGCTGATTAATTTTGTACAATTTATTTCCAGTCCCGTCCAAGCCAGGAGCAAGTAGTGGCTATTGTAGACTTTATGGAACATCATTTAGCTCTAGGCCTTGGTCAGATGAGAGGCATGGAAGGTAGAGAAGAGAGCAAGAAGTTGTGGCTCCAACTCACCATGGTCATCAACAATATTTCAGGACCCACACGGCCTATGAAGAGTTGGATGAAAGTTAGTTCACTTGCACTTTTTATTATTACCTACATTATAATTTAAAAATGGTTACCTAGTATAGTTTTTACAGAAAACAAAATGTGCACTTGTTTGATTAGTGTCAACTGTATTTAAATACTAAATATAACCAAACCAAAGGAAAGCTATTTGGTATGTGTATAAAATATTGTGTTTTATATTATGGAACCCTTCATGTGCAAATCTGGCTTGCACTTGGGTGGTTTTATTTTATGCAATTTTTATGATAAACTAAACATATTTTTTGTTCTAACAACCAGCATCTATAAATCAATGCACTAAGTTGGAAATGAATCTGTGCCCATAGCCCATAGCACAAACACTTTTGGGAAAATATACATATTATAAATAGGTGCAAATAATATTGGTGGAAAGTTAGCACTTATCTACATATTTGATTTGAAAAATGTAGCTTAAGGGGGTTTGATTTCCATACAAATAAATTTTTGCCATTCATGGACAAATTGAGCATAATTTTACAGTGACATCACAGCTACTGGCATTTATTTTGGTCCTTATTTGCGGTAAATTACAATTGCTTGATTAAAACAGTAGATTATTATTATAGAAAATCAAATTTCTAAATTAATGATTTTTGAATAAAACAGTAAATTATGCTAATAATCTACTGTTACAAAACTACTACTACAAAAATTTCTTTGTATGGAAATTGGACCACCTTAATAATAATTATCTCGTTGAATTTATTAGCTTAATAGTTTTTTTTACCAGAACTACTAAAATCTATTGAAAACACACAAACAAAAGGACATTGGTACTTACATGTATTTTTTTAGAGTTTTGTGCAAGATGTATTAGTTATTCAACAACATCCAGCCACTAAATTTATTGATCTCACAAACACATCAGTGAGATAGTAGCACTAATGAAACTGATTGATGGATTACATTATGCACAATGTTTTATTTTTCAGTATTGGGCAGACAAAAAATCAACAGTACGTTCAAAAGTAGTCAGCAGTGGTGGTAACCCTCACAATTTATCTTCCAACATTGAGAAGAAAATATGGGATCTCTTCCTGGCCAATGACCCAGAAAGTAAGCACTTTTGATATTTCTTTAATTTCTTATTTCAGTATTGCTCAATCATGAACGGAGATTCATCAGCTTATGTTGTCAAAATCTACACAAAGGTAATTTATTTAAATGTATCTAACTTAATTTTGGAGTGACGATATACAGCTGGCGGTGGATGGAAGCGAAAAGCCGAAGATCGGGCTGAGTAGCGTGTTTTGGGAGAGGCCTATGTCCAGCAGTGAACTTCGATAGGCTGATTATGATGAACTTAATTTTATTAATTAGACTAATATGGAAAATCACACAAAAAATTGCATCAGCATAAGGCTGTTATAAAGTTTATGTATATGGTTGATATGCAAGGATTTGATGTTATGGTAAGTATGTTACGCTGAGCCGTTAGAAGGAACATTATTATTTGTTTTTATCTAACTATGCAAAAAGTAGGCTTATGATTTTAGCGCATAATATGTAAGTAATATATTATTATATACAAAAATCAAATCTTTCCTCTTTATAATTAGTGTACAGATGTTCATTTGTTAATGTGTTATTTTGTACCTAACTACTGACTAAGTATAATTAAACGTTGTCGCGTCGTATTAGGGTTCATGACGTCACTGTAAAACCAATATGGCCGATGTTAACCCTTAAATTTACATCAAAATTTCTTTTTGTTTCATGTTTAGCATCAATTTTTTTAAATGAATGTATTTGTAAGACATAAGTCTGACGCGGCGTAAGAATGTTTTCTAACCTAAGTATAACTTGTGTTCAGAAAACGAGCCGCGCTCGCCTCGAGGGGTGAAGCAAGAGACGTACTTCCTCGACGAGAGTTTGTTCGCGGAGCCCGTCGCGGCGGACGAGCCAATGCTAGCGTTTGAAGAAACAGTGGTGATGGAACCCGCTGACCCGGAGGAACGGCAAGCGGCCATCATGGACAAACTTGTAAGGAAATTTTACTCTTTTTTTTTTTGTGCTAACAAGGAAAAGGACGAAACGCTTACCTAATGACAAAACATCTGCCCATGGCCATCTCAGCATCTAGATGTATAAGGCACTTTATTAGATAAAGTGAAATTGGTCATCAATATCAATTTTCAGCTTTTCGCTTCCAGTCATTGCAGCCGTTCTACATATATCATCACTCCAGCGAATCTCAGGGCGTCTTACACTCGAAATGGACCGGAACGGCATTCCGTTTCGTAAAAGTTTTCCTTATCTACATCGTTCTGATCCGACAAAAAAGCGAAATTGTGGAACTATTGTGGAAAATTTTATAATAAAAAAATATTATATATTAAAAGTTATTGTGTTTAAATAAAAGTCCAGAGTTTTCCTTTATTTCATTTGTATTAATCTTAATTGTCAGTCGTATCTAAGGATTGCAATACCGAAGGTGTTTTTCAATACCGGTATTTCGGTATTGTACCTGAATGATACCGGGATACCGGTATTGATACCGGTATTATGATAACAATTAAAATTTGTTCAAATTAACAAACAATAACAAATGGAACAACACGCATCGAATATAAATGTTAATAAAAAAACAATAACAAATGGTGCAAATACGCATCGAGTGTAAATGCTCGTAAAAAAAAAAGAAAAACAAAATGGAGAAAATAATAAATGAGAATGAAAGAACACACTAAACACAATCATTGAACTTTAATTTCTTTAATGTCAAAATTCAACAGTTATCACAAATATATACAAAATCTTCTTTTCATTTGTCTGTACGCAAAAAGTAAGCACGCAAAAAACACAATTTGTCAATTTGTCGTCACCAAGACGACTTCGCAGTTTAGTGCAAAAATAGAAAGACAATCATTTGTCGAGATTTGAATAAAACAGAAAAGATGATATTGGTTAGTAAAACCTTTTTTCCCAAATACCGAAATTTCGGTATTGTCTTACTAATACCGGTATTGTAATACCGGAGAAAATCGGTCCGGTATCCCGGTTTTCGGGATTCCGGGATCCCGGTATTCAATCCCTAGTCGTATCTGTGTTTCATTTGTAAGTTTTTGGTGTATAATAATATTCTATTCTATTCTACGTAAGTATTAGGTAGCGATGATAGCTCAGTGGTTAGTGCGGTAGGTTCGCATGCCGAAGGGCGTGGTATCAAACCCCGACAATGAGCTTGAGCTGCCGTTGAAGGAAAACATCGTGAGAAAACCATAGCATGGTGGTAGGGTACTTTCTAGTACTCGGCTGGCTAGTTACCACCCGTAAGTAGAAAAACTGTCGCCAAGCATCTAACGGTGTGTTCCGGCAGCCTCACTTGAGAGCCAGTTCCATTCCAGGCTAGGTGTGATTTACCATCTTCGGCCACGCCTTCACTTAACATCAGGTGAGCTGTGGTCAAACATCTAGTCTGTCAAACATTAAAAAAAAGGTATATGTGGTTCTAGCAGACTTATGTCCTGTAGCCACAACATAGCCGTATAAAAGCTAACTTTTCGCATTTAACTCGGAGACCTTCGTTTCGCTCGGACAAATGGTAATGTAATAATTCCAGGTGAAAGTGATGGGTGAGCAGGCGCACGCTTTGTCTCAGCTCGCGCACGCGTCGCAACTCAACGCAGAGGCGATGGAGAAACTGGCCGACGCAGCTAATGTACAGGTATGCTTAGTTTTTAGCAAAAAAAAAACAAAAAAGAATTATCAATTCGGTATGTAAAGTTTTTTTTTTGTATTTATTTTATATTTTTTACTGATAGTAAAGTTTTTTTTTATGAAACTAATTTGAATATTTTGGCTTTCTATGCGGTAGTTTAATTCTAATACGTTTTATAGTTATGAGTCATGAGGTCGGCTGAATATGTGGAATATGCCTTTGCCATATAAAACAAAAAAGTATACAAAACATTTGACACATTTCATTAACTTTGACAACAGAACTGACAAGTTTTTTTTTTATTTGCCCCATCGGGCTGGCTAAAGCTGTAAAGCCATTCTGTCACGTCTACGGTTTTTATAATTCATGACATGAAGTAAACAAGTCTTATGTCATAAAAGCGATATCAGAGTCCAAATAACGTATAAAGTAAAATAATCCAGATATTTGTATCAATAAAGCGAAAAACAACTCGACGTATGTGTATTGAAGAGATTATTATGATCGCCGTTGACTTGACATTGACAAATTTTATTTTGGTTTACCATTGCTTCTTTAGTCTATGAAAGTTGCCCGACGAGGTGACGTCATGAGACATCAATTGAAAGCCAAGTTTGATTTATGTTTTTTAATAAAATAAACCCCACCTAATAGTTTACAGAGTTTTAAACGTAAAAAAATATTGTACAGAAATGTACTATTTCGAAATGGTTTTGTAATCAGATAAGTTTTTTTCTTCTTTACATACCGAATTTCCTATTGCAGTATTCCTGTATTGTTTCCAGGCGCGCGCCATCGAGCGCCTCGCCAGCACGTTTGAAACGATCGGTACGACGACGCGCGACGTTTGCGTTGCAGTCGTAGACATCGACGACACCATGAAACGGTTTTACAATACCGCCCCCACATAACACAAGATATATCAACCGAGGTATCCGGATCAGCCATGTTATAAACTGTCCCATTGTTGGGCGCGAACCTCTTCTCACTGTGGGAAGCGTAAGACTTTAGGCACAGTCCACCACGCCGATCAAGTGCTGGTTGGCAGATTACACACATGTGTGAGATTAATAATAACTCTGCAGGTTTCATTGTTGTTATTTACCGTTTGAAGGTATTCGCAAATAACTTAGGAAAAATGGAAATGCTTGCCGTGGGATTTGAACCCAGGAGTTTGGAATTTGTATTTTGTAACTGGCGGTAGTAATCATAATCAACGCAGCGATCCTATTACATACAGCGACATCTATCGTATATGGCTAACAACATACAACGCTGAAAGCCAATCGACAAAAGCATTCGATCGTGTATAGTGCTTGTAAACATTGCTAAAAGTTAGCCAGTTTTTTTATTATTGATAGGCTAGGTGTTTCACCAGTGTGGTCGAAGATGGTAAAACAAACTTAGCCTAGAATGGGTCTAGCTCTCAAGTGAGGCTGCCGGAAGGCACTGTTAAGCTAGCCAGCGAGTACTAGAAAGTACCCTAGTGTACTACTACCACACAATGTGTGTCCGATGTTTATCCTTCACCGGCTTCCTTATGTTGGTTTAGTGTTGAACCTACATTAACCATTCGGCGTGTGAACGCGACCACCAATCGCCACAAAAAGGGTGATTAAAATGCTCTATAAAATTTTGTCGACGTTTAAAGCATAGATTAACTTTAAGCAATGTTTATAAGAAAAGCTTTAAGGTTCTACTGCGAATTTGATGAGCACGTGCGTACAGTTGTACACATTGAGTAAGCTCTACCTGTGATATTATGTGATAAGAAATACGTGGCATACTTATGTATATATACATATATGTGTATAATTATGTATAATATAAAAAAAAATAGTCAGAAATTTGATTTTAGCGGAGAGACATCGATGATTTACTTGGTGGTAGAACTCCTTAGCTCCTGCTAAGCTTAGTAGTAGGGGAGCCCAAGCGGGGATTTCGGGATTTACTAAAGCGCGGCAGATTAATATACAGGGGGATACCTTGTACCCGGTTAAGTACCTCCACAAAACATGAGGCCCATATATAAGGCCGCCCGTGAAGGATACAGGATCAGATTAGTAAAAAAAAATTGACCATCAGAAATTCTCGAGCGCGTCAGATTAAGGTAGGGTGAGTTAATTACATCCTAAAAAGTGTATATTCCACTAATCTGACAATTTGAGAGTGACGTAAAAAAAGGGGAGGGCAACAAAGTTGTAAAAAAAAACGTCATCTCGACATTCTCGAGCGTAGCTAAATTTTTTTTTATTTTGAAGGAAATAATTCAAGAATAATGAAAAATATATAATCTGACGATTTCCGCAAGCCGAAATAACAAAAATTCGTCGATAAAGTTAAATGCGTGCAGCTGCGTGATGCATACATTTCCTTCTCCGCGTTTCTATTCCTCTCTCACTCTTTCTCTATCTATTACTCTCTCACTCCGTCCCCACTCTGGTTTCTGTTGCCATGACGAGATGAGAGCTCAAATGCACGAGATGAGAGCTCAAATGCATAGAAATATTATTTCTTTGAATTCAGCGAGCTCAAAATATCACATAAATTATATTTTGAGCTCAAAAATGTCATAAGTACAATTTTAAGCGCCCAGGAATGGAATTAGCGGGAAGTTGCAGGGATGGCCTTTAAGGTGAACCGTTTTTCTAATTTTTTTTTGTCAGATCAGGCGAATCGCTCTAGATAATCGTCAGATTATGAGACAGTACGTTTAGAACATAAAGATGAACCATATATATCTTAATCTGACGCGCTTGAGTATTTCAAAATGGCGAATTTTTTTTGCACATTATGAAAATGGCCGCGAGTTTGCGTCCCATCGAAATCGTCAGATTAGTGAATGAGAGCTTTTTTTTGATGCACTTAACACTTCCTTAGAAAATCTGACGCGCTCGATTAATTTTTTTTTTTTTTCATTTTCAACCCTTAAATACAACCACCCGCATCATGCAAACGATCAGATTAACATACGTACATTATTAAAAATACGTAGGGCATTGATGCTATCAATATCTGACGCGCTCGAGGATGTCCATGCAACAGTTTTTTTTTACATATTTAATAATCTATAGCCGCTTCCCCCACCGATGTAAAGGTATATATCATATAACATTTTTTTCTTCTTATCATCTAAGCTTTGCATCCCAATAGGTCTCTACGACGCTCGAGTAAATCCCCATTTAGCCTCGTGGGCTCCCCTACTATAGCTACTGGTACTGCGGTGGTACCTTCCTAGACGACCTCCTGGTCGTCTAGGTAGGGACCACCGCAGTACCAGTTATTCTGCCGCTAAGCAGTAGTGTGTAAGCGTTACTGTGTTCTGGTTTGAAGGGTACTGCAGCTAGCGAAATTACTGGGCTGTTGAGACTAACTCTATCAAAAGTCTCAAAGTAATGAGCGCCAAAGCAGTGATGCCCTGGACTTTGTTTTGTTACTTAAAGTTCTGTGTATCGCTGCGATGGTCATGGACAGGCGCTATCTCTTGCCATCAGGAGAGCGTCTCGTACGTCTCATTACTTTTGACATAAAAAAAGATCATCGATCTAGGAATCGAAATCAAGCGAGACTTTGATCGAAAAAGTACGTCTTTTCTAATGTTAGAAATAAGTTTGTTAAATTTTTTTTACTTATAATTACTCTGCACTCAAAAGTGGGTTGAAAAATGTTCTTAACTGTTTTCCTACTGTAAACATTATATTTCTAGTGTAAGTTTTGTGACATATTTTATTTTATACCCAAAAAAATCGATTCGACACACGATGTACAATGATGTATCGTTACAGCCCAAGCGTAGATATTTACTTTTCAAGTAGAATTTAATATATTAGACAATATACATGGAAAATAATTAAAAAGTTTACACACATGAAAGTAACTGTTATCCACATAAAAAGTACAGTAATGTTCAATTTCAGTCTTATAAACTAAGAAGAATGAATATTTTTCAAATCATCCCACACAGCGAAACTATGTAAAGTAACTGTGTTTTAGCAGTATGTATAATAATAACAATGATTAAGTTTGTATAATTAACTTTGGCTGTCCTGTTAGCTCATTTGGTAGTGTACCTACTTCAAAAGCTATGCGTGGGTTATATTTTATTTTGTTAGATAAACATTTGTGTGACTAGCATAAATGTTTGTTCTATGTATATCTGGGTGTTCTATACGTATTATAAGTATGTATTTTTTGTAATACATAAGTATTCTATCAGTTATCTTGTTCCCATAGTCCTAACAACCTAGGAAATTTCACACAACGTAATCTAGCCCCATATTAAGCAAAGCTTGAACCAGATAACTGATAGAATAATTATATACTTTTTTTTGTAAACACATATAATACATACAGAACACCTAGGCACAGACGTAGCAACTCAAGGTTAATGAATTAATACATTGCGTTAACTGTAAGTTTGGCAATCAGTTATAAGTAAATGAATAAAATAATATATACGTAGAGATTTACTACGATAACATGGCCCGCCCCTCCAAATTACTGTTTTAATGTGTGTAGTCACATCCTTAAAGGAAGAGTTTGTATGTAGTTGTAATTATTTATTCGTCTTCAGTAGCACCAGATTTGTTTGTCAACTTCCCATAACTAGTTGACGCGGAAGACATACACGTGTCATTTTCATAGACTACGTCACACGTCGTACGTCAGTGCAGCGCCACACTAATAAATAATAAAGAGCGATTAATGAACGCCACTAGTCGACACACAAATCCATGGATTTGCTAGCTCGACTAGGTGTTTGACGGCAGCACCAGTAAGCGCACATGCGTGGTGGTGCGTTGTAAATACTTTCAAATGTTTTGAATTTTGCAGGGGCGGGTCATGTTATCGTAGTAAAACTCTACCTACATTTTTGTTTTATTTACTTGGGATTACTCACGATTAATTATAAATAGAAACGCCACAGACTATCTAGTTGCTGTGTAAGTAAACTTCAATTTATAAAACCATAGACTATTCTAAGTTAAGGAGGCTGAATTGTTCAAAATAAATAATCACATTTAATTTCATGTTTTTATTTATAAGTTTATACTCTAAGTTTCATTATTACAATAAAGACTAACGTTAAACTTTGGATAGTATTGTTTTATACACACTACTTACCTACTACTTCATTTGTTTACACACTATGAAAAATATAACTAACATAATTAATTATAAAGATATCACACTTAAATTTGTAGTTAAAAATTATAATATGTGGCACTACAATAGAATAGGTTGACGAACCAATTACCATCAATGTATCGCTTGTCTTTTTAATACATTGATTTATTAAAAAAATGTAAACAAAGATGGCGGAAATAAATGGGCATTTTTTTTTCTCTATGTGAAACTTGACAGATGTACACAGACTAACAATATTTAGATGAGAATGTTTTTAAAAATCTATGCCCATTCTATACAAACATAATTATAATAAACGAGCTCTCAAGGGAAACCAACCAGCCGGAAAACCAGCGCTGGTCATACCACTAAATATGACCAGCGTTATGTTGTGAACCCCAATTTTGTAACTGTCTCTTTTATTTGTCTCTGTTTGTTTGTTTTTGTGTCTTTGGTTTTGTGTTACAAAATAATGTTACTGGAGCCAAGAAAATCGTTTTAAGGTGTACTACTATGTGTATACGTGTATACTAATAATCTACTGTTTTATTCAAGCTATTGTGATTTACCGCAAATAAAGACCGCAGACCGCAAACGCCAGTAGCTGTGATTTTACTGTAAAATTATGCTTAATTTGTCCATAAATGGCAAACATTTATTTGTATGGAAATCGAACCACCTTAAGACTTATCTGTTTGTCAGTTTGTCTCTTTGTCACTGCGTTTGAGCACGCTAATGTCAGAAACGGCTTGAATATTGTGGCAAGTTTCCCGAAACACTTAGTGTTTTATTCACAAACAAAAATAATTATAAATGTTCAGTACAATTTTATAAACATGTATAATTTCAGTAGGTACCTAATTGAAATTATACGCGCTCATTTCTTTGTTTTAAAATCTGCCATATTTGTTTACAGTTTTGGGCAAATTAAATTATGCACTGTCCGTAACTACTTCAGAAAAGAAAGTATGAGGCAGATACGAGGAGTGAAGGGGTTATTTCTATTTTCTTCTCAAGTAGGTGAGAATTTTGGCAAGGGTAGATCTTTTCTGAAGTCCTTCGAGTTCGTTTGGTTTGAGACCATCTGTGCCTTTCCCGTACAGGGGTTTTGCGTTTGTTGTCAGGTAAAAGTTGCCCCGTGCTCTGAAATTGAAGGTATGAGTATTACATTTTGTATTTGCATCTCTTTTATTCTTGTTAGTCTGCTAGAATCCGCACGCCAGACATCGATCGATACGAATTTACAGGGTAACCTTACGACTGTTACTTTTATAATCAGTATCAGTATCTAATATTTATTGGCCATAAATAACTATAATGATACGGGCAAGTCACTTGTTACAAAAATATCTTACAATTACTTTTTAATTCATTACTTAATTTACTTTAAATAAATGAAGCTATATAATTCATTGTTAAGTTAACAACAAACATCTATCTTACTTACACAAAAATGAGGATAACAAGAATCTCATTGACATATTGTATAATTATATATTCACTTATTTTTTGTAAAATGGATGCTTTTAAGTGAATCTTTAAGTGTTAAAATTATACTTATGCCACGCTCGTTATTACAAATTGCGGCAGTTGGTTTAGACGTAGCTGTAGTTTTAGACGGCCGGCTGAATGGAAAAAGTGTAGGAAAGACTTTATTCATTCCTACACAATGTTTAGGTTAGGTTCGGTGTTTTGACTACAGCTCATCTGATGTGTGGTCGAAAATAATTATTAAAGCAGACTTAGCCTGGAATGGAACTGGGTCTTAGTGGAGGCTGCCGGAATACACCGTAAGGTGCTTGACAGCATTTCAAAGTAAATCTCGAAAAAATACTTACCTAGTGCTAGTCAAGTCTCCCAAGTAAATTGTGATGTTTTTTTTTCCTCCGGTGATATGCCAGTCGTCGGCATCGATAGCGGACACGGCAGGGAAAGCCGTGGGCGACGCTATAGCTTCTGTATAATAGTGCCAGGAGCGGTCGTGGCTGCATAGATCTGGAATGTGTGTTTAGCAATAGGTACAATGGGAGAGGATAGCAATGCGCAATGTCCTGTTCACTCTCATCAGCATCTCAATGTGACAGAAACATTACTAAAAACTTTACGAACCCTGAATTTTGTGTGACTAAATATCATGTAGAGTTCAGAAAAATTATGGCGTTTACCATGTTTTAAACAAAAAGTGGGAACTAACATGGTAGAAAACATTTTAGCTGTAATCTTCTTATTGTGAGAGCAATACAATAAGATAGGTAGGAGTTTTGGCGAGTTTTGACGTTTCGAGCTCCTTTGAAGCTTGTAGTAAAGTCACTACTACTTTACTCAGGCATGCCCGAATTCGATCAAGACTTCTTGTGTGATAAGTCACACAAAGCGAGTATTTATTTGATTTGATTTTCCACAAAATACTTGAAAATTTCGAAATACTTGACACTGGCAAATGCACAAATTGTGACGCCAAAAACATAGAAAAAAACGACTTTTTTAACCGATTTCAATTAAACATTTTATCATTATACCAAAATCTCAATCTGGGAGTTCACGGCAAGTTCTCGATCGAGATAGTGATACACCTTGTTACTGGCTTATGTAGGTACCTACCACTGTTTGGAAAGGCACATTCGAAAGGTCGATTCCCTAACGCATGTTAGGGCAGATGATTGAATAGGTATATAGGTAATTTGAATGTTTTGATCTGAGCGTGGATGTTAGTTGTCCGTATCTAACATCTCGATTTACATAAGAATAGTAAGGAGCGATAATTATTAAATTTCATAGCGTGGCATCACTTAGCTTGTTGGCGTGGCCAACTGTTATAATCAGGCTACCAAAGCTCAGCAGAAGTGTCTCAACTTGCATCAATATGCGTTTTAATAAATAGCTGTTTATAAGCAAAGCAGTTACTAACATTTTATGGTCGTAAATTTTATGTTCGAATTCCAATATGCAATATTTAAAATCTTCTAGGAACTAACAGAATGTAGCCTATATTTTCTGAAATGCAAATTTATTTAACAATACGATATTGCAGAAAGAATGTCAATGTCAAAAATTACGTCATTTTTATACTTAACGATCGAGGTAGGTACCTACACTACATATTTATATCTAAACTGGATTAGTCTATATTAATTAATCGACATTTCACCGTGCTGGTTTGTTGTGGGTTTGCGGTACCTATTACTAATTCCTCCCTATAAGTGCGCATTATTCAAACATATGCAGTTTTTTTTCACAATGTTTTCTTGTACCTAAAACCCAAAAGTATGAATATCTAACACCTACGAAAACCCCGAAGAACTCATTGGTACCTACTATAGATGTGAAACGTGTATTCTATTTTTCTTTTTTATTCCTTTTCAGTGATTTTTTGGAGGCCACGATGTGCCCACCAAAAACCTAGTCTGTTTTAATTCAGGGTACAAGCTTGCTGCATTTCATCCATTCATTTTTGTTTTTCATCCATTGTAATGCCGTTAGAGCGTGAAATAACAAACATACAAACTTTCGCATTTATAAAATTAGAGTGATTTATTCGATGCTTGAGACAAATTGTCGACGACTCTGGGATCACCGATGCCCTAGAACCGCTCAGCTTGCGTAGAGACGTCGGGTCTCTGTGCGTATTCTACCGCATGTACAACGGGGAGTGTTCTGAAGAATTATTTGATCTTATGCCGGCGTCACGGTTCCATCACCGCACTAGCCGCCGCCATCGTATCAAAGCTCATCCACATGTTATTGATTCATGGAAATCGCACACTGTGCGATTCACGCGATCTTTTTTGCCATACACTTGCAAATTGTGGAATGATCTTCCTTCTTCCGTATTCCCGCGGAGTTTCAACATTGGGTTCTTCAAAAGGCATGTTAATAGAATCTTAAAAGGTCGGCAACGTATTTGTGGTACCCCTGGTATTGCAGATATCTATAGGCGACGGTGATTGCTTAACATCAGGCAACCCGTCAGCTTGATTGCCACCTGTGGCATAAAAAAAAAAAATTACAAGCGATTTTTTTTTTGGAAATTGCAAGATGCATCTTCTCTAGCTCTTGATCTTTAGTTAGACCACGACATCTAAATCTGCAACGTATTGACTAAACTGAGATAAAGCTTACGTAAATTTTAAACTTTCTCGATTAGGACACATTTATGTCTTTCTATTACTTTTTAGCCGCGTACAAAATTATATGAAATAGTTTTGTTTATTTACGTAAGATTATTATCACCTCACTAACAGTTAGTGTAGCGCCGTAGTGAGAATCTTACGTTTTTATATGGCCTAAATGAAGGTAAGACTTCATTACACAACCATTTTTCGCCAAGACCACCCGTATTCACCAGTCAGTTCGTGACCACGGCTATTACAACATGCCTAAAACGTCGAGGTGTACCTACCTATATTAAGCTTTTTTAAAAATCTATTTTGCCACAAAATTAAGTATACAAAACTATTTCTTAGTATTTTGACTTGGTAATAAAGATAATTAAGATCTGCTTCAGAGATCCATGTTTTCTCTTTGATTGACAGAAACTTTCATTCAATTCGATCGGTTGTTATAGATTTGGCGCAGACTAGAATGTAGGTATAATAGTATATGTATATGGGAAATGCCGCAAGCTGGGAGGATAAAACGAGTTACTTTCATAAAACGAGTAGCTGACACCATACGCAGAAGCCGCTGACCTTGGCTAAAGGCATTTTAATAGCAAATATGCCCGAGATTTGCTAAATGTACGATTCCAGAGCAAGCTTCTTGCACAAGCACTTGTGGGCATTATATTGCGCTACATAACATTGTTATAATCACTTACTGGGTCGCTTGAATGGCACTCTCAAGTGATTCACAGTCGAACGTATGGTACCGTATGTTTCTGGGCTTACCTCGTCTGAAAGTGTCATTGGGTGCAAAAAATGTATTAGTATGTACTTACCCCTATAACAAAACATATGTGTAATATCGTATGCCCGGTGATTAAGCATAAAGGTTAAATATTGACTTTCTCTCTATCTCTCTTTTTATATACCTACCTCTCTCTCTCTCTTATCGCTCTTTTTTATATAGTATTATTTGGATGTCTTTAAAGTGTTCGCGCTTAATCTTAGACTGCATCCTGCTTAACATCAGGCAGGGCGTGGTCAAACGAAAACCTATTTCGTATAAAAAACAAAACAAACAACAGATTAAACTGTGAAAAGAAGACGTCAATTTAATTGTCGTAGTACGGACTTACGTCTTGATACCATAGATATAAGAGTACCTTATAAGGGCTCAAGGGTAAATTTAAGGCTGCGGGGATTAAGACGTTTATAAAATGTGGGTCAGAAAACCAAACATAATGAGAGCACGATCAATGGAAACGTTAATTATGTACCCTAATGTTGCGACTCTATTGTGTAATGTCCACAGTGCCTTTGTACAGATGTACTTTGTAATGCATCAAGCATTAAGTCTCAGCATTAAGTAAATGGGAAACTAAAAAAAACTGGAAGTCTCTTGAACAATTTGATGTAGATACAAAGACAATAAAACCTTTTTTATCTATGTGTAAATAGGTATGTATAATTTATTAAGTATTCAATTTAAACTTAATGCGGGCGGTCGAAACTGTTTTTAAATTTAATTTTTTTATTAGACCTACGAGACGCTATCCTGATGGTAATAGATAACGCCTGTCCATAATCATTGCAGCGATACACAGAACTTTGAGTAGCAAAACAAAGTCAAGGGAATATTCACTGCTTTGGCGCTCATCACTTTGGGACTTTCAATGGTCAGTCTCAATAGCCCAGTAATTTAGCTAGCTGCAGTACCCTTCGAACCGGAACAGTATTGTTTACACACTTCTGCTTGGTGGCAGAATATCTGATAGATACTGCTGTGATACCTACCTATACGACTTCCTGCTAAGGAGATGTACAATGCCACTTTGAATAAAACTTATTTTGTGAAAAATGAATTTTGGCCTTCGATTTGTTAGTATCGAGTAAAGAGATTGTGTGCTTACAGTCGAGTATTAAAAACGATTGTGTATAGTGGTTTAATAAATTCAACCCGAATACCAACCTACCCACACATGTACATAGATATAGTCTTCATCGTTTTCGATCCAGGAATCTATTTAATTTGATTTGCTTGGCGTTTACTTTCTTTTGCCTGCACCTTCCTATTGTAGGACAAAGGCCTGGATTCTCGCCATTACTCTGTGTTTAGCACAACTTAAGCAAGAGTCTAAAATTAGTCTCATCAATCTACCTAGATACAACTTATCTAATAATAGTTACTAAACTTTACCTTCCGGACTGAACATATCAAAGTTCCCCTTAGGGCAGCCTGGTTGCAGCGTCCCTTCGATATTGTTACTGAAATTCGGCCATATGTCCACTGTTCCTGTGGAACTAATTATGCCGTAACCTCCGGGGTCGCTGTGGACGATGTCTACGAACTTTGCACAAGTACGGTCCAGGCCTGTATGGATTGCCAGTTGGCCTTCGTACAGCGCGCGTGCTGGATCCAAACCGGTGATTCTGGGGAAAGAAAATGAATGCAATATATTCCTAATGATTGTAGTAGGCAATACATTGTGCTCTTGTTGCTGCATTTATTTTTTTCTGCTTCGTTTTTGGTGTCGCAGTTTGTGCATTTGCCATTGTATTTAGATATGTTTATGTACATCATGAAACATAATTAAAGTTAAATGAGTTAAAATCACAGTCAAATTTAGAGTGTAAACATTACTGTGTTCCGGTTCGAAGTGTACTGCAGCTAGCGAAATTACTGGGCTGTCGAGACAAACCATCGAAAATCTCAAAGTAGTGAGCACCAAAGCAGTGATGCCCCGGACTTTGTTTTGTTACTCAAAGTTCTGTGTATCGCTGCAATGGTCATGTACAGATGTTATCTCTTACCTTATCCGCGTTCCCGCCAAACCTCCGCATTAATATTTGTATTAAAAAAAAACTCCCCGAGTATCAAAGAAGATTTACAAGATAATGGCCCGATCATAATGCTTCATGCACCGTTTAGTTATTTTTCCCAGTTCAAATATATATAACAAAAGAAAGTGAAATAACTATGTGTAGATTAGATATATTTATCTTTCTGTCCTTCGTTTGACTGTCGAATGCGCGAGTAAAATTTTTCGCGTTCTCGACTAACCTCTCCACAATATATCCATCTTCTCTGGTTCTACGGCCAGCGTATCCCATGATGTGCGCTCCTAAAGAATGTCCCATGAGATGAATATCGGTCATGTTTACCCCAGCTGCCTGTAGCCTCAGTAGAGCTTCGCCCAACTCCTTGCCAACCTGGAATGAGGTAGTTTTATAATAAACTAGCGGACGCCTCGCAGTTTCACCCGTGTAGTTAACGTCCCCGTAAGAATACAGGGATAAAAAGTAGCTTATGTCACCCGGGAATAGTGTAGCTTCCCAACGGTGAATGAATTTTTGAAATCGGTCCAGTAGTTTTCGAGTTTATTCGTTACAAACATACAAAAACCCAAAAATACAAATCTTTCCTCTTTATAATATTAGTGTAGATAATTGGCCTATGATACATAATTATGTATATCACTATTAGATATAGACCACACCAAAGATACGTTACTCAGCACTTTGCCTTTTCTTTTTCCTTTCCTCTCCTTTGGCTCTTCTCTGTCTCTCTTATTTATACTGTAACTCGGATGTTTTATACTGCGTTTCTCGACTCGTCGTTTCCACGTTTATTATTATTATTTTAAAACATGGGTTTGGCCTCTCCTGTTAAGTTTGTAAAAACCTGTATTAGGAGAGACCGCTCCTTCAAATACACTTTTATATGATACATTTTCGCATACATAATAACAATAGATTTATTCAAAAACAATTAATTACACTAAACACATAATTTTCATATGTTTTTGTGACTACGTATAATTATATATATTGCTACAGTTCTCTAGATTTGTATTTTAAATTGAAAAATGAAATTAAGTCGAAACAGATCCCTATATTTATATCTAGGTATTTATTTATAATGGGTATTTTAACTGCTTACTCTTGAACTATTTTACGATAACAGTTATCGTTTTTGTGAAAGATATCAAGGAATTTTGTAATCACTAGGTACTTACATAAGTTTAAAGCTATAATTTTTTTGCGTTTGCTCAAATAAACCAGTAGTCGCTAGTCCAAAAAAAAAACACTGCACGTTTATTTTTTATCAATCTATTACGTAACTTTAGACGACTTTGCCTAGACTCTTAGCCAATTTGTAATTGTACTGTCTATATTAGTAACCGGTCATGTGTGAATCGAGCTCATACATCAATGGTTCCGTATTGTATAAATGGTATTGTAAAAATATTACCAAAAAATGTGTTTCCTTCTTTTTAAATAGTTGACAAGCGGGGTGTTTGACCATAGTTTAACTGATGTTAAGACGGTGTGGACGAAGATGGTAAAACACACCTAGCCTGGAATGTAACTAGTTCTAAAGTGAGGCTGCCGGAACACACCATTAGGTGCTTGGCGGCAGATTTTCAACTTGAAGTTGGTAGCTAGCCAGTCCACCAGTCGGTAGGCCTACTAGAAAATACCCTACCATTATAACTATGGTTTCCTCACACTTCCCTTCGGCGTGTGTACCGACCGCACTAACCACTGAGACCGCACTAAACACTTTGCACCACGGCCAAAATTACTTTGATTCAGTTGAGGTCTTTAGTGTCAGCTCTTCTCACACTTGACTCGTTTTTGCAATTTGTTATGTTATACAATTGAGCTTGCTCTGCCACTCCTAGTTCAACTCTAGAACGAGTATGTAGGAAATTATTTAATAGAAAAAAACACAAAAACGCTACTTTATTAACATTGTTTGAAGTCAACCAATGCTTGAAATAAAACTTCTTGCCGACGTGAAGCGTCAGCATTGTCTCAACATACATTGAAACGAGACAAGGTTTATAGAAATTGATTACATTTAAACATTGCTTAAATAAATAATATCTATTGGTGAACATTTCACACAGTTCCATCTATCCCTAAACAAAGTAAAGCTTTGGAACTTATATACTTTGTTTTGTAAATTCATACTTATGAAACAAACAGAAGATCCAAACACAGAACAAACATCTATGTTCTGCGTGGAAATCGAAGCCACGCCTTTCTCTAGCTATCTCTCTTTTTTTTTCTTTTTTTTTTTTATTCAAAATAGGTTCGCGTTTGACCACACTCTGCCTGATATTAAACAGTAGTGTGGTCTCTCTCTCTTTTTCTAGCTCTTGAAGCATATACTCTACCAAATGAGTTGATAGAGCTGTCAATTTACAAGTAAGGGCCTTAATGTGTATTAAATACATATAGGTATTTGTACGAAAATACCTTGAAATTTTTGTGGATAAAGTAACCTTGTTTTCTTTTAAAATTGAAATTGTAGTGCCATAATTAAGGAAGCTATGTATGCTTCTTATTGCAAAGTAAAAGTAGTTACGGAACCCTAAAACATGCGAATGTAATAGTCGTATTTCTAGGTCGGTATGTTAGTTTGTTACCTTGTATATAGGCACAGAATATAACAAAAAAATAGATAATAATTAAATACCAACATAGTATCGCAATCTGCCAAATGATTTATAGATTTTTTAATGTAGGCAGGTCTGGCAGGTCCTACCTTGAAGATTAGATCAACGCGGTCTACTATTCAAGTAATCGTCATTCATATAAATAAATACTGTAGGACATTTCAAAACTAAGTAAAGCTTACTAATAAAATACTTATGTACTTTTTTTTGCTAGTACATACCTATATCTATAGTTAATGCATATAATACATACAGAACAGCCAAAGAGAGCAACCAAAGGGAGCAACTATTCATCGTCACAAATGTTGTACTGGGTGGGGAATCGAACCACCAAATGAGCTAACTATATGTATATATTATATGTCTACAACATATTCTAAAAGCTGGACGCCTTGTCTTGTTTATTAAAAATTAATGTAATAGAAGTTCTGAGCTGTTAGTTTTTTTTAATTTAAATTTATTCGCTCCACAGACACAGGGGTCCGTGAACTTTGTCATCTTGAATTACAATTTTTTATTTTTAATAATATAAGAGGAAAGCTTGTCAAATAAATCTTAATCTAAGGTTAAAGGTTAAAGTAGGTACTAGTTTGTGTGTATACCGCGAGTAGACCAGCGACCCGCAACCCGATCATGAGTATTAGGGCTGTTAGTTTAGAGTAGTATTGGATTTTAGAGAGTCTCACCTTCTTAGCATTAGGAACAGCGCTGAGGGCGTATCCTAACGGTATTCCCAGCAGACCACTCCTCGCTTGCTCTTCCCAGTCCAATAGAACCACATTCCTCTTCTTTTTCTTTATATAGGCTGTGAGGACAGCCGTGGTAGCAGGTCCTGTGGGGCGTCCGCGGTAGCCGAATGTATATACGATGGTTGGTACAGCGGGATCTAGGCATGACGTGAAGGATCCTGGGAACGGCTTTTCTAGTGGAGTCACAAGGTAATCTTCAAGAGATCTGCAAAAAAATGTAAAGATCAGCAGGTACAACGTAAATTTTCTACAACGATGCTAGCGTTGTAGGAAACCAAAGCATGGTGGTACTTTATAGCAGGTACCTATCTACTATCCTCAAGTAGTATTTTTTTTGTATGGAATAGTTTTGCGTTTGACCACATCCTGTCTGATGTTAAGCAACGATGCGGTCTAGGATGAAACACGCTTACCTAGAAGGAACGTGTTTACTCTTGATTTAAAGACACTCATATTGTACTTCAACTGCAGCGAAGCACCGAACGGTGATTTGTGGCAACCTCACTTGAAAGCCAGTTCCATTCCAGCTAGGTGTGTTTACTATTATCACTTAACATCAAGTGAGCTGTGGTCAAATACCTAGCTTGTGAACCATAAAAAAACTAGTATTCTATAAGTAATGATATTATACAATATAGGTAGTTATGTATGTATGTTTTTGATATATTATGTTTCAAATGTTTTTTTTTCTCTCGTACACACCCCGTACTTAGTAGAATCCTCTCCATACTAAGGTTGCCTGGAAGAGATCGCTCTTAGTGACAATGCTGCCAATTGTTCCACTGGTGTTAAGATTATATTGTTGTACAATAAAGATTTATATTATTATTATTCTTAAGTTTGTAAAAATATTAAGCATAAAATATTTTTGTAGGTATGATACTTAGTATTTATGGTGGAAAATCCCTGTTCTATTTTATTAGCTCGTTAAGTCATGGTTTTGATTTGTAAAGCCAAGTTTTAAGTTTGGCTTTCAACTGCAAAGAGCGCGAAACGCATACCAATTGATATCAGCATATTGTAATGTAAAATAGATATTAGTAGTGCCTATTGTATAAACTGGCAGTATACGTAAATAGTTTTTCATGTGACCCTGGCCATGAGAAAAATGTTGAGAGCTCTGAATGTTCTGCTATTTACACGACTGCTCAAAAAAAGGAGTGTAATGTTTTCAGGGTTACTTTATTCTATTTTATATGCCAAAACAGATTTGGATGTATGGGGTATCGTTAGAATTTATACATCAATCCAAGTGACAGTTTAAAAAAAAAAATACAATAGGAAGCATCAATTAATTGACTTGTTTATCATTTAATTTAGTCCCCTCCCCTTAATAAAATTTAGTGGTATCCCCCCTCGCCTACACTTGAGATTTACATTATGCATTTAATGTAATAAATAATTTAATTTTAACAGTCATGATTTTTTTCCGGGAAAAAATGAGAGACCAAAAATGTAAAAGAAAATTTTGACATATTTTTTTTATTGTTTGTTTCTATACATAAAATGTATATCACTTTAAAACGTCAATGATGGATTTTCAATTTCATATTTCAATCCTCAGTTTTGATGTGATATTAAGATATTTTACTGACATTTTGAGCTTATAGAGGTAATTTATGGATACCGCACATTAGTGCGGTATCTACGAGAACATTAGTTCTCGTAGAAATCTAGTATTAATTTCTCATTGCATATTCATCGCTAAAGCGCAGTTTTATAAGAAGCTTTCACCAGACAAATAAATAATCAGCAATGATTAGTTACATCACAGAAATGGCTTGCAAAAATATCAAGTTAAGGTCGCGTCATAGTAAACATCAGCGCTGCTATCCTATCACTTATGTAGGTATTTATGTTAATTATCGGGTCTTAATCACGCACAAAATACTTTTAAATTAGTTTTGTTACATACCTCGACGTTTTGGCCATGTTACAATAGCCGTGGTCGCGAGTTAACAGGAGAGTGAGAGTAGGGATGTGACTTAGAGGGGGAAAAAATCGATGACAAAATAGTTGATTTGAAACTTTTTAAAAATAGTCAATTTTTTTGTAACTATTCGAAAAATTGCATTTTTTTGTCCATAAAAATAAAATTACTAAGTCGATAATAACTAAAACAACAATCTATTGGTTTAAACAAGCTATGTATTATTATTATTGTTTTTAACTTAAATACTTAATGAGGAAACTGAATGAAATTATCGATTTTTAATATTTATATACAGATGGCACCATTTTTCGGCTGACAAGTGACATTTTTACGTTTAGTGACCACACGTTTTTTCATTTATCGCATAGATCGCGCTGAGTGCAAAATTCGATTAAAATGTGTAGCGTGGCTACGTTAAGGCTACCTGGCTACATATACATATAATAGGGGGGATAGGTATAATTGATTGGAATAGTCGTTTTTATCTCAATAAATGAATTTAATTTAATTTATTAGAACATATCAGTTGTTCATTCTATGAAACTCCAAACTGAAATGCATGGCGCGCAGTATGATGTTCAGGGACGCCACAGACGGTATGGACGTATGGTGAAACCGACTCGAATGTAAGAGCATACTTTATATTTGCAGCAACCTTTAGCAGTCAAATGAAACTGAATCAGTGCCTAGCAATCAGTAGATGGCAACATCTAGGTTGCCATGTACTCACCTGAATTCTAAATAAAACTGGCCAGTGGGTAATTGAGTTGTGTAAGCATAGGATGTGTCGAAGCCCCCTAATAAAGATAGCATAAACGATAGACTAGTGGCAAATAAGCCGGTCCGCATGATGGCCATTGTTTTATATGTGTGGTGTGAAACATTTTTAAGACAATGTTTTCGCAATAAAAAAAAATATCATTTTTTTTTAAAACGGTTTTGTACAAATTGTAAATCAAGACATATTCATGAAACTCTTATACCTTATCTCATGCGCGATACTTTTTTTAGTGTAAAATTAATTAGACGAACGAGACGCTTTCCTGATGGTAAGAAATAACGCCTGTCCATGACCATTGCAGCTATACAAAGAACTTTGAGTGACAAAACAAAGTCTAGAGCATCGCTACTTTGGCGGTATATTGATAGTAATATTTTATAACTTGTGTTTTCCAGTGTTTAGGTATGAAAATAGTAGCACTTTACTCTTAACTTACCGAATTCATGTAAGTCTGTGGAAAGATGTTAAAATGTGGTGAAACATGTTCTTTTGCGATAAACATTATTGTGTTCCTATTTGAATGGCAGCTAGCGAAATTACAGGGCTGTTGAGATTAACTATCTATCTAATGTTTCAAAGTGATGAGCGCCAAAACAGCAATGCCCTGGACTTTGTTTCGCTACTCAAAGTTCTTGATATGTACTGGTGTTAAACATGCGTTATCTTTTACCATCAGGAGAGCATGCCGTTCGTCTCAATACTTTGACATTACGAAAAATATAGCCCGGCAACCGCGGCTGACCTCAGGAACCTTTTTGTATGTAAACAAATGCTGTAATACTAATTAAAAACCTGTCGCCTATGGTAAAAGTTACAATAAGATTGTAATCATCGATTCGTGACCGCTGCACATATTGTCAGAGGTCGAGCGGTGAACTTGGACAAATGGCTGTCACCTTGCATTTGTTTTTGTTGAGTAGTCGGCGAATGCTATGGAAGTGCTTGAATAGTGGCTTAATAACAATTGGTAACAATTGACGATTCGATTAGCTATGTTAATCGAATGGTGAGGTTATAGTTACACATAGGTATAAGTAATTACGATTTTTATTGAAAATCTATCAGTTAACTGGTTCTCATAGTAACTAGTTGCTTAGTTTGGTTTGGTCATTAAATATCCTCCGATATTTATTCGAACATTTTTCAGTCGTGGTTTATAGTGTACCAGAGTGCAAAGATTTTCGTATTATCTTATTATACTTAAGTTTTGACAGCCGTGTTGGTTCATTGGTAGTATGTCTGCGCCAAGAGCCGAAGGGCGTGGGTTCGATTCCCACCCAGACATACAGGTGTTCTGTATTTATTATACGTATGTATTTACAAAAAAAACATTTAAATATTCTATCAGTTACCTGACTTCCATAGTACAAGCTTTGCTTTGTTTGGGGTCAAATGGCGCTGTGTGTAATGCCCAACGATATTTATTTACATTTATTTATTAACTGTAATTGACATGAGATTTTTGTTACTGAAATAAAAGATTTATTTTTTATTTCATTTATTAAGGCTTTTAACCTAGAGTTTAACAAATTGACCTAGTGTAAAGATAAAGTATGTTTTTTTCTCGCTATTAATTCTTAACGATCACCTCTCATTAATAATCTTATACCGTCAGCGGCAACACGGTTACCGCATACCCAATTTGCCAACAACTGACGTGTTAAAACTTTAAATGATATATCGATACGACAATCGAATACATTGACTAATCATGGAATAATCGCGGCAGGCAACCCTAAATAGAAAACTTCAAGGTGACGGTGTGGCAAACATTATGTCAAAAACCTCAGTCAAAAACGCAATGGGCCGCCTTACACGTTCAATCATGATCACGATCCGCGATCCGCGATCCGCGATCATGATTTCAAAATTTCTAGATATTATGCGATCCGGAGCATCAGTCCGTCAATCCGCTTCGTACACGATCAGTCTGGATCGCGATCATTGATCGCGGATCGCGGATCGCGGATCGCGCGCTACGTGTACGGGCTGCCAATGATCACAAACCGGTCGATGATTATTTAAAAATAATTATGAAAGTGGTTACGTGTGCTATCATCGTCGTATAACCGGCCCAATACTCCACTTTTTACAACCTTGAAGTTGTGCTGCTTTGCAAAAACAATGTAAACAGTTTTACCTAACGCACCGTCGCATAGTTGTTGGCTTATCCGTTTTTTTTTATCAGAGAGTATGCTTCAGATCTACATGGTCTAATTCCCTCCATGTCTATTCTTCTATCGGACAGCCAGAAGCTCGAAAAAGCGACATTGTTTTATGATTGACGTTCGTTCCATTTAATTCCATATAAATATTTTGTTACAACTTGTAACATCAATGCGCACCACTTGTAATAGAGCATATCGTGGATGTTACATTACAAGCGAATGCTCGTCAGTCAGGGAGGCAGTAGGTACTGTGATGTAATGCATGGTGGTAGGGTACTTTCTAGTATCCGGCTGGCTAGCTACCACCCTCAAGTTGAAAATCTGTCGCCAAGCATCTTAACGGTGTGTTCCGGCAGCCTCACTTGAGAGCCAGTTCCATTCCAGGCTAGGTGTGCTTTACCATCTTCGACCACACCGTCACTTAACATCAGGTGAGCTGTGGGCAAACACCTAGCCTGTCAGCTATAAAAAAAAAAGTCAAAACCGAATTTGAAATGTTACATTACAGGCGAACGCTCCTGGTGAATGATCACGTTTTTGCGAACCGCTAAACAGTGGAACGGTGAATGTTCCTCGATGGATACAACCTGAGCGTCTTAAAGTCGAAATTGAATCGGTATCTTTTTGGTAAGAATGCTCCATCGTAGACCACAAGTTCGCTTAATATCTGGTAAGATGGCGGTCAAACACACTATTTCAAATATAAAAAAAAAACATTCTAGTGCAATAACACAACACAAAACACATTTGTTGATACGAAAAAGTTGTCTTCGAAAAATCTTTGGCAACATTTTTATATCAGATAACTATAAGCCCTTGGTTTCCACAGCCGGCCCATTTCAGCGGGGTTACAGTACCTACCTATCACATTTTTTTCAATAAAGTTACGCAACTTTTGGGACGGTTTATAAATACTCCCTTATCTCGCAGATAGTTACATCAATTTTAGGTACGTTCGTTCGTTGAATAAATCTATACGTAATTATTATCATGATATAATTAATTCAATGTATTATTCCTAATGTTAATTAATAATGTAATTAGCATATAAACTTTGTTTTTAAATTCTATAATTAATTGCATTTTGTTTATTTTTGAACAAAGTTTTAGACTTTAAATATTATGCACAATGATACTTTTCACACGACACAAGGTTATTGAAGTCATTATCTAGAATTTAATTACTACGGGACTGAAATCTGTACTATTATAAGGAAGAAAGTTGTTTGTTTGAATAGACTCCGAAACTACTGGACTGATTTCAAAAATTCTTTCATTCTTGGGAAGCTACACTATCTCCGGTGACGTAGTCATCCCTGTACGGGAACTACGCAGGTGAAACCGCCAGGCGTCCGCTAGTGTGAAATAAAATGAAAATGTTGAAATTTCGATAAAATAACTAGCCACTGCGAGTTGGATCACGCGCAGGGTTTCGTAGGGAAGGATACCTTGACTTTATACACTTTTCCACTTCACGGTTAAGCTATTGCCGCCATTATCATCATCACTATCAGCATATATATTTATCCCTATAACGCAGCAAGTTGTGACAGCAGGTGTTCGCAATGATTAACTTGTTAGTGGTTATGAGAAGTTTTAAGTTCCTGAATAATTTACAAATGCGCGCGTTACAAACATGAACTTTGGCGGCCATATTTCGCAAAGCATGCTCATAAAAAGTGATGTAATCATCATCAGATTACATATTTTTTAGAGATCAGATTCTATCTATATCAGATTATATATCTACTTAAAAAGGCTGTTAAGCGAAGACGCCTTCTACGATGGATCACGCTTGCCTAGGAGAAGCTGATTCCGTTGCGACTTGAAGGCACTCAGATTGTATCGACAGCCCTGTTGGTTCATTGGTAGTATGTCTGCTTTAAGAGCGTGGGTTTGATTCCCTATTGTGGTACAAACAAATGTTTCTTCTGTGTCTGGGTGTTCTGTATTTATTATTAGTATGTATTTAAGTATTCTATCAGTTATGTGACTTCCATCGTACAAGCTTTGCTTATTTGGGGTCAGATGGCGCTGTGTGTAATGTCCTGCGATATTTATTATTTATTTATTTACCGGGGAAAACCCACTCGAACAGCAAATTCCATTTCAATTCGTACGATGAAAGTGGAATCGAACCGTTTTGGTTCGAATGTTTAGAACATCAATTATGAAGCGATGTCGCTTTTAAGCGCTCCGGACTATCCAAAAAATCCTTGTATAATGCTCACGTATTCTCGTCTCGTCTTCGTATTCTCATATAGAAAGGATAGGTGGAATAAAGATAATATTTGTAAAAGATCTTACCCTCTGTAACATCGCAACAACGCTCCGCCAGCCAGCTGAGTGAGACCTGAATACAAACATTTAAATATTAAGAGAGACATTAGTTTGGATTCCAATTTCCATAATTACTATTGTTCTACCAGAACTTGAAATACGTTTTAACTTTTTATACATTCTTATTCTTATTCTTATTCGGAATGGGGGCGATGAGTCCTGCACTGACGTCCCGCTTGGGGTGTATTGTGCATTTCCCCCTGCCAGCGTCTACCCGAGCCAACCAACTTTTTATACATGTACTGGTATTCAAATGAATTTTTAAATTAGAATAATACCTACCGTTTCGGAAACAACAATTTTAAATTTGAAGAGATGATTATATTTATACATTTTAAACACTTTAGCAACTCTAGATCTTAGAAGACCTATGAAGTTTTAAAGTAAATTTCCAGTATTCGGTGACTTATAATAGACATGGGAAAGTGATGCATGATGCCACTTTAAGTACCTATAGATAACTTTAGGTTTTTACGCTTAAGGTGTTTCGATTTCCATACAAATATTTTTTTGCCATTTATGGGCAAATGGAGCATAATTTTACAGTGAAATCACAGCTACTGGCATTTATTTTGGTCTTTATTTGCGGTAAATCGAATTGCGGTTAAGCTCGATTTTCCCATAAATGGCAAAAAATTATTTGAATGGAAATCGAACCACCTTAAATTTATACATTACGGTTTGTTGTAATAAAACTTTGACGCATAATAATGTTTATCACCGGATCTTAGTTGCGCACAAAATAAAAGGACGCGGTGATAAATGAAATTAGATATGTGTTCAAGTCGCGAAAGTTTAAAAATGACAAATTCTTTAACCTTTGTTGACATTTTGTTGTCTATTTCTCATACCATATAGTGTAAGGAAATTCTTTTGATTTTTGATTCTGCTCTAAATTATAAGTTTATAACGAAATACATTTAATACTTAGTATGATAAGTAACTTATATTCACTTTCCTGGTATAGTAGGTATAACATTATATTTAAATAAGAACATTTTTGTGATGTATAAATACAGCTGTTTAAAGTTTCTGAACCAGATACATATTTAGTTATTGTTTGCATATACAATAAATTGAACCAGATATTTTTTTACAATTATAAGATTAATAAGAAATATCTAAAATTATCAAATAAAAAATAACTAGTTAATAATATTTAAAAGAAATACTTACAAATCAAACTTATGGATAATAATCCAACGAAATGAAAATTTTTACGAAACATTTTTTAACACTGAAAAGTTTTTAAAGTTCTTTTTTTAAAAGTTTTTTTTTTAATTTCAAATTTATTGTTTCTTTTGAATAAAATCTCGTGTCAACTGACTGCGCGCGTTATTCGCCCACACGCGTCAGCTCTACACCACCTGCTGATTTAGCACTGCTGCTAGTGGCTGATAACCGCACGATGCGTTCATTTGTAGTTATTGTATTAGGTACCAAGGATGACTCTTATCACAGCTCTAAAAACAGGCTGCTGCGTATTGCGAGTCGTTATCAGACCTGTCAGCGTAGACCGCTTGTAAATTTATTAAGGTTTTGGTAGCCATGATCTGTTTTTAGTACGTTTCCATAGACAAAAAAAATCTATGCAGGTCAACGAGTTCTATAAACTTACCTAAAAGATAATGCACAACAGAAAATGTGTGGGCAAAAAGGCCATTTCAATTGGCGTGACTGTGATATGATTTTATTATATATATATGATGTTTTTTTATGATTTATTTTTGCCAAAATCAATCAATTGCTCATGTCAGGAATTTCTTAATTTATTCTCTAAATTAATGTTCTTTTTTTCTTTTTTTTTTTAATTTTATATCAATCTAGCTGTTACACGCGACTTGGTTTTTTTTTTTTCACTTTATAGAATTTCCGAAAAGTTATTAATTCTGTTTTCCTCGCAAATAAACACCTTGATCATTGGTAAATAACTTAACATTTTCCAGTATGAAAAGTATTCTGTTTGTTAATTCAGCTAATAAAATTTCATTTTTGCGTGATTGAGTATCCAACGAATATCCAAACTCTTTGTTTTCATAAGTACGTGGTATGTACCTGACAAAAAAAAACTATGCAGGTACATGCCATGTGCCTGTATACATTTTTTGTCTGCTCGTCCTAAATAGTTTTCGACTATAAATCAACTTCGACTGTAATACAATGATGGCGAAATACTCGCTTTAATTTTTAGCGACTTCAATAAGGAGGAAGGTTGTTAATTTGGTCCGTTTTTTTAAATGTAAGTACACAGATTACTGCACCATTTGTGTAACGTAATCAACGAGTTAACTCACATAACATTCAAACTCATCTCAACTCAAGTCAAACTCAAAATTACATATTCATAAGCTTATAAAAATGTAATATTATTTAAATAAGCACACACACTTCATAATTTATGTGTTGTGACCATGGTATCGTGGTATCTATGCTGTACAGTTACGTAGTGGATATATACCCTACATATTTAGGGACGTTCAAAAATTTGGTTTTATATCTATACTATTATAAAGAGCAAAGATTTGATTGTTTGTTTGTGTTGAATAGGCTCTGAAACTACTGGACCGATTTCCAAAATTCTTTTACCGTTGGGAAGCTACACTATCCCCCGGTGACATAGGCTATTTTTTATCCCTGTATTGCCACGGGAACGGGAACTACGCGTGTGAAACCGCGAGGCGTCCGCTAGTACTATTATAAAGAGGAAAGATTTGATTGATTGACTGATTGTTTGTTTGTATTGAATAAGCTCTGAAACTACTGGACCGATTTCAAAAATTCTTTCACCGTTGGGAAGCTACACTGTCCCCGAGGTGCCATAGGCTACTTTTTATTCCTGTATTCACATGGGAACGGGAAATACGCGGGTGAAACCGCGAGGCGTCCGCTTGTTTTGTAAGTCTTCATCGAAAAGTGCCTACAAATATAGAGTAAGTAGATTTTATCAAGATAAACGTGCTCCTATACCATACCATTGCTTCACATCAGGAAGAAGTTAAAAAAATAATTGTTGAACGTATTTTATCATTCCATAATTTGCGTCTATTCTGAATAGCGCCTGACAAAAGAATGAGGCATAATAACATAGCGAATAAGAACTTCGAAAAAGTTTAGTAATTTAAAGAAAATACTTTCTTTTTTTAATGTAAAAAATAATGAGACGAACGAGTCGCTCTCCTGATGGTAAGAGATAACGCCTGTCCATGACCATTGCAGCGATACACAGAACTCTGAGTAACAAAACAAATTCCAGGGCATCGCTGCTTTGGCGCTCATTACTTTGGAGACTGTCGTTGGTTAGTCTCAACAGCCCAGTAATCTCGCTAGCTGCAGTACCCTTCAAACCAGAACACAGTAATGTTTACACACTAATGCTTAGCGGCAGAATATCTGGTACTGCGGTGGTACCTACATAGTCGACCTCCTGCTAAGGAGATCTACCACCAAGTAAACTGAATAGGTTCGCGTTTGACCACATCATGCCTGATATTAAGCAATGCTGTGGTCTAGGATGGAACACGCTTACCTAGAAGTAACCTATTAATTCTTGATTTGAAGACACTCATATCATACTTTTCGGGAAAATACAGACTCCTACGAAACTAAAATATATTTTTGGTTTATACTCTTATCAAAAGTACCTATGCAATTGAGTATGATGAAATTATAAAATTTAGTCTATTATTGTAGTAGTTGTCTATTGTTTTCTAGTGAAGTTTCAGCTGCCTAGTTGGGAGACAGTCTTTGTCTCTGGATCGATTATTTCCAGTTTGAATTCTTGAGCTGTGGTCAACACCTAGCCTGGCAAACATAAAAAAAAAGTACTAGCTACTACTAGCATGCTGCTTCGCCCGCACAGTCGAACGATTCGTGATCTTAAAAAATCACACAAAGCAAATATTGTTATCTATACTATTATAAAGAGGTAAGATTTAATTGTTTGTGTTTATTGAACAGGCTCCAAAACTACTGAACCGATTTTAGGATTGGATTTTTTATTTAATTTTTTTACTTTTTTTGCTTCTTAATCTGCCCTGTAACTTTAAGTTTATGTAAAATATTATATTATTATCCTCATTATTTATAGTGACATATATCGATAACCGACCATAAATCTAGAAGCAAAAAAAAACTGATTTTGTTTATTGGCGATAATTATGGCACAGATTACGTGTAGTTTTTAAAATATGTTTTGTTTTATTTATATATAGGTACATATTAAAACACATAAAATAAATTTGAGACAATTGATGTTTTTTTGAAATACATATATCTATATATATTAAGCATATTAAATTGAACATAAATCAGACATTATAATTATATATTTTGTAAAAATTTAATTGTTTTGTTTAGTTCTCAACAACATTAAGCCTGTGCTATTACATAATCGCTTTTGGGTAAAATGGAGTTACCATAAGAGATAAGAAGGTGTTACTAAAAGGTTATCAAAACTTTTAGAAAACGACAATCCGTTCGTGTTTCGAAAAGGTGACCGCGAGTGGTATTTACAACTATGCGCCATAGTAGACTGGTTGACACTTCAAAATTACCAACAATTTTTAGAAGCTTTTCTACGTAGTAAAGAATAATATATTACACGATTATGCATACATTAAGTACATACCTACCTACAAGGAAAAACTAAATCATTTATTATTAAAAATTAAATATAGATAGATAGCTATTGAAATAAAGACGATACTACAATAAAAAAAGTCGATAGGTACAATAAAAAAAAGTATAAATTTCGTTATAGTGTACTATTAGATTAACCTACATAAGTAAACGTATTTTGCAGCTGTTTCAATTTACACGATTTTCATAGTTAAACGCTGTAAACAATTGACAGCAAAAAATATCTTAATTATAAATAGGTATGTTACAAGTTAGTAGGTACTGTAAAATATTTTCATAGCTGATAAGACTGTAAGCTGTTTGGCATGTTTTAAAAAGGCGATTCATCATTTGTAGTCATGTAGAATACACCGCTAGCTCTGTAAAGGAATAAACATTATTATAATAGACATACTTTTATTGCGAGTTGAAGAAAACTTTCCTGATGATAACAGATCTTTTACGCTTGTTAACCATTGCAGCGGTACCTAGCTTTGAGTAATAAAATAAAGTCCAGGGCATCGTTGGTTTAGCGTTTTTTTTTAATTTATAAAGGCAATGAGAAAGTTTCCCGTAGATGAAAAAAATTTAAGAACAGCCATTAAGTAAAAATATAGTTAAGAATTACGACACCAGGAGCACTCCATCGTCTCCTATCTGGCGCTTGCAGGTTATTTATGGTAAGAAGTAACATGGTGACCGTCATATTGCTTTTTTTATGGTTGACAGGCTAGGTTTTTGACCACAGCCCACGTGATGTTAAGTGACGGTGAGATCGAAGATGGTAAAGTACACCTAGTCTGGAATGGAACTGACTCTCAAGTGAGGCTGCCGGAACACACTGTTAGATGCTTGGCGGCAGGTTTTCAACTTGCGGGTGGTAACTAGCCAGCCGAGTACTAGATATCCCTACCACTATGCTATGGTTTTCTCGCGATGTTTTTCTTCACCGGCAGCTCAAGCTCATTGTTGGAGGTTAAATCCACGCCCTTCGGCATGCGAACCGACCGCGCTAACCCAGTGGTTAGCATTCCGAAGGCTCAGTGAGCTATCAGCGAACATTACATTAGTCGATGGGGGCTCGTTAGTTAGCTTCTCACTTTCATTTATTCATCAAAATCTCGCCCTGAAATGATCACTTCAACTGTTGAATTAGTATAGGTGTACCACATTTTTAGTAAACTTACCTTCTGTCCATACCGTCACCAATTGTAATGACTTCTGGTGACATGCCCCCTGACTTCCATTTGTTGCAGTTTGGTACCTTTTTGGCTTGCAAAGTCTTGCGCCCACTCCAACTCTCGCTATGCAGTACCCATGAGCGATCGTGGCTGCACCGATCTAAAGCCACAGTTAAAAAACTAATCAAAAACATTTTAGCTAATAAAAGAAGAGAAGAAGACAGAAAAGAAAATTAAGAAGTTACAGAATTTTGTTGTACTTTCTCCGAAAAGAGTTCTATAGAAAGTTAACTGGCTCTTTACGCTACGAATAAATAAAGCAAGGACTTCAAATTTTCAAAATAGAAAATCAATGATTGAAAATACTTTTTACGTTGGTTCTGCTAGAGAGATACCAGTGCGTTAGATCTTGCTTACCTTCCGTCAGGCACAGAAGCAAGTCACAGAGTATAATAGGAGTTTTAATAGGTAAATTCCTACATAACCTTGATATACGCTAATAAAGCTTATCTTTGGATGCCTTTACCAAAAAAAGGTTCTAATCCCTATTTATTTTATAAATTTATTACTTGGTTGTAGCGTCCTTTTCACACAGCACCAGAGCAATGAGTCGTAGTGATTTTTGGCAAGAATAGGTACAGATGTAAAGTTGGAGAGTGACAGGATGCTTTATTTTTAGAGGTTATCAACAGAAGAAGAAGAATTGTTACTAGCAGTGCCTATGGTGTCAACTGCTAGTAACAATTCGATTCATACCATTTGTAGTAAATATTTCGAAAGAGCCAACGGGACAGCCTGGTTGCACGTGGTGATCGTTGACTCCGTTGTTAAAGTTTTCATAATTGACGTAGATGTCCACAGTAGCCAGAGAAGTGTTCAAACCATAGCCACCAGGATCTGTGTGGATAGAGTCCACGAATTCGGCACAGTCACGTTGTAAGGCAGGAAAGACAACTGGTCGGTCGAACATGGGCCCTGCAGGATCTAAACCCGTAATACTGTAAATAAGACAAGATACAATTAATATTGGGGGGTTCTTTTTAAAAAAATGCGATATATAAATAATAATAAATAAATTGATGCATTGTAATGCCGAAAAGAGGACGATACTCACCCATTTTAAAACACCCCATATTGTAATTCTGTCAGAGAGAAGAAAAAATTAAAGAGGGACATTTTGCATTTGTAAAAGGCGCTGCTGTTGAACATGATTTATCTATATAAGTCGCTTCGGTAGTTTTTAAATTGCTTATACATATTTTAAAGCATATTTAAAAACTGGTTTCTGGTTACGTTTGCTCACCGATTTATAACTTTTCCATGTCTCTTCAGGTATCTGCCAGTAAAGCCGAAAAGATGAGCTCCGACAGAGAAACCGATAAGATGTGTTCTTTTTAAGTTAAATCCTTTTTCAGACATTCTTGTGGGTATGTACCGACAAATAAAATATCAAGATCTCTTCAGTTTTGATTTTCACTTTTATTTCGGCACGATAGTTCACATATATTTTATAATACAAGAGACAGAAGTCAGCACAGTTATATAGACGGGACGGTACAAACGAATATGAATTTTGGGATATTAAAAACGTTATTATAGCGATTATGACGAGGCTAAATAGGACGTGCATTCGCCGTCGGGACCAGTTGACGACTGCCGCTCGCGACCGAGCGCCAGCGATTTAACGGGCAAGTCTTGTGAAATAAGGCAATCGATGTGTTTTTGTCAACATTTTTGTGCCGTTATACATCATGTGGAAGTTTGAAATTAATGAATACTATAGTACATATCCTGAATTATTATGCTTGGAGAAAAAATAGTTTCAAACGCTTTTCGTTTCTTGAAATTATGAAATAGAATATGGCCAAATTATTTTTAATCCGTAATCTTGACATCAAAATAATTATAGGAAAGGCGCAATTTTATAGATGCTAACTTTGATGCAGATACATTTAAGGCTTAGACCTTTTATTGTACGTTTTGTTTATTCTATTAGCAGATAAGTACGGATAGTTTGATGAAAATTTCTGATAGTGCCTGCTGAAAATCTCTTTTCTGCGTTACGTCTGTTGCTGTTTTATTTTGGTAGGCGCTACAAACCATCGAGAATCTCTGAATCTGACAATCTAACGTCACGAGTCTCGTGGTCGTGTATAGCACGTCACGAGAGGGCGCGCGGTGGCGGCGGTACCGAGCACCGCGCGCATGCTTCCCGCCCGTTTTGTATTTGACACTTGACACTGGCAAATATTCAAAACGCGATGCCAAAACAAAAAAAAAACTTCTGTCATAATGTAACAGATAATCAATGTAAAATCCGCTTCCGGCAATAGGAATAAACATTCTGTCTCCTTCTTGCTCGTGGCTATAGTAATTTAACTCTCCTTATCTATTTTAGCGTGACGTCAATGTATTCAAATCTAACGTCAGACGTATATGGGGCGTTCTACTTTTCTACCGACAATGACGTGTCTCCTCAGGAAAAAAAAATCTGTATCCGTCCTAAATTGCAGTTTCTCAAATTTTATTGTCACAAGATTTTTTGGACCATATAGTCATTATAATAACACTAAAATCCCGTTTTTATTGTTTTTGCTTTTTACAAAATTATTGTGACATAGTATTCGAAACGTGTGACAGAGGTGTTTTACATACAAATAAAGCGTGTCCCTTTACGCTGCCTAATGTTACAAAATGATGTCGCTTAAAAAAATCATATAGGACCCTATAATATAAAATTATTTATTGAAATGCTGAAATATTGTCTTTAGATTAATAAAAATATAATAAACGTAAAGGTTCATACTATTAAGCAAAAAAATATTTTATCCTTGGGTACGGCTGCATATGTTTTTTCTTGCTATCTTCCGTCACGCATTTCGCACAACAAAAAACACGCCTTAGCTGTTTGATCTTCAACACTAAACAACAGCACGGTTTCCTTCTCCTCTCGGCTTTAAGCCTTGAGACCCCACCCTGGAGCGAGCCGAGTTAGGCGCCCGCTGGTAGTGAACTAGAGGTGCGTGTGTTTATTCGGCGACCGCTCTGTCACGTAAGTTACTACTTTAAAATATTATTGTAATTCCCATTTATTTACGTAATATTATTATTTCCCAGTATATCTGTCATATTTACTCACTTTTACGAACAATTTGTAATTTTATGAACGTTGAAATCCTCGAACACTGTTATTTTACACCTCTGTCACGAGGCACCTCTGTCACAAAATAGCTGTGACGGGAGTAGTATAGCTCGTGACGGAGTGGTATTTTTTGTCAGAAACTTTGCCGTAATTGATTTTCACAATAGTTAATTGATATCTTTTGTATTCTATATATTACATTATCAATTATTTTATTCATTTAAGGTATTATCATCAGGGTAATTAAATAATAGCGTTATTTGCGACGGAAAAGCAGTGACATTGTCGTGAAAAAAGGAAACAGGACCCTGAAAAAGTCGTAGAAGTGAAATGATAAGATTTAGAAAGATACCATGCTTGCAAAAAGCTAGTCAAAGATCTGACACCAAGAGTACACAGACAAATGAAAATAAAATGGCAAGTTAGAAACAAAAAGAGAACAACAGAAAGCTTTGCAGAACGTTCTAATGAATACTCGACTTCCACACCTGTTCCTTCAAACCCCAGGTTACTCCTTTAATTCCTAGATCTCGTTCACTAACTCCAACCTCATCCGCTGCTAGAGCAAGGGGAAGAGAAAAAGTTAGCCGAGACAGATCGAAAATTTATAGGCAAAATATGAAACTTCAAGGCCATGTAAAATTAATTATAGAAAAATACGAAAATACAAGGAAAGACTTCATCGCCAAAAAAATAAAAGAAGACAGCTTATTACATAATATACCCAAACCAAAAAATTAAGATAAATTTAAAAGCGCCGAATAAAGAAGAAAAAAGAAAATACATATAGTATTTTGACAAGTGCCATTAAGGAACATTACAAAAACATTAAAAACAAAAACAAAATGAAACACTGCTCCAAAACAATCCTATCCTTTCCTACAAGACACAACAATTAACCGTTCCGGACTAAAACTTCAACTGTTTCAAGAGACTTTGGTAATAAAAAAATGCTGCACAACAAATATTATTTGCTAGCTTTATTTTTATTAAGTTGCTCTTTATAAAAGTAAAGCTAGGTAGGTAGTTAAGCCCAACCTCAGATTAAAAAGAACCATTGGCTGATATAAATAAACAACATAATAATTAGAGCTCCTACAAAGAGATTTTATGAGACTGTTGTATAACATTGTATCATCTTCATCTTCTGAAGTAGTATTACTACTTCAGAAGATGATCAGCCTCTTCAGCCTCTCGTTAATCAGAAAAAAACCTGTGCACATAAAACCAGGTGCTTCATGTGACCTGTCTGGAGACCCATTATTAATAAAAAATGGTATTATGTCAGTAAAAGTACCCAGTAGAAACTAAGTCGTGTGCACCTACTTAGGAGTTGAAAAAAGTTGTGTGGATGAAGATGGAGATGTTCAGGTGATATTTTATAAAACTGTTGTTGACACTGACAAAATATTTAAATTAGTAAAATCAGATGTATCAGATGTGATGTTTGAAAACTTGATAAAAATGATTACGGTTAAAAGAGGAAGGCGTGTTATAGAAGTATTTGAAAAGTCGAATAAGAGAAAAGAAAAGATTAGTCTGATTTTACGTGCACCAAATAATGATTATACCAAGAAATAATATCTTATGTAGCATTGTAAGAGAAGCCTTATGTTTTGTTATCCTTTTTAAAAACTTTCAAAACCTTAAAGGATTAAGTTTAAATGTTGGCCTATTAATATCTACCATTCTGTCATACTCTAGCACAATTTTGTCCCCCTTGTAATTAAGCATTAAAGCAGCATATGTTCAGTTTATTGAAAACATATACACTAAAATAACGTATTATATTATTATATATTGACCATAAAAGGTAGTAACAGAATTTCAGCTATGTTTATTTCAATTATTTGCAAAATATTTCAAAGTTTGTTGTCTTAATGAGCAAAAATGTGACAGAGTGGTATTAAATGTCATTTTTTATATTATATTTGTAACAAGAATTGGGATAAATCGTGTTCGATAATAATAAATGCTTGTATTCTAGTTATGCCAAGTTAAAAAAAACTGTAAATTTGATTTGACATAATAATTAATAAATATATTAGTTTGTGACAGAGGTGTTTATTTTTTCTAACTATTCCGATAAAACTTAAAATAAATAAAAAGTAAATAACAAAACTTCGATGCACTATACATATCTGAAATCTTCGATAACTGGACAATAATGTAAAAATACATTTTTTTAAAGAATTACACTTTTATTTTTTTTTGAAATCTAAAAATTTATCACTCAGATTGTCGGTAGAAAAGTAGAACGCCCCATATACGTCTGTGTGAGTGGAAAATATCAATGTAGGTGTTCAAGCAGAAGTTCCCACGGTCGAGGACTTGGCCCTTAATTCTATCGCGCTTGGCGGTCTCGAGCGTCGGAACTGGTTTTGCGCCCGATCATCTAACACTAGCTTCTCACCCGACATGACTTTAACAATTATTTTAATAACAAATTTACACATATATACTAAAAAGAAAAGCGGCGTAAAAGCAAGGTGCCTACACTACTCCCCCGCCGAGACCGAAGGTCACTGAGGTCGATAGTAGTCCGGAAAACGTACTGTTCGCCCGGACCTGGTCTTCCTCTCAGGAACAGGACTCGCTGCTGGTGTCGCGGGTGGTACAGTGCTGTAGGAGTTTGCCGTACTTGTCTTCGTATCGTCTCGGGTCATGTGAGCGGCCTTCAACCGGTCTATTGAGACGGTTGTCTCTCTTTCATTTATGACAATTTTAAAAATTTTGTTCCCCCTTTCTAGGACCTTGTAGGGGCCAGTGTATGGTGGCTCCAGAGAGCGCCTGGCGGCATCCTGCCGGAGAAAGACATACTCTGCGGTGGTCAGGTCTTTTGGTACGTAGAATGCTTTCTGACCGTGTCTCCCTGCAGGTTCTGGTGATAGTTTTGCCATTTGAAGACGGAGCCGCGATGTGAAGTCCGTGACATCGTGGTTTGTTTTGGCAGGAACGAAGAACTCCCCTGGAAGTCGTAGCGGCTCCCCGTAGACAAGCTCTGCTGCCGAAGCCTTAATATCTTCTTTCCAGGAGGTGCGGATGCCTAGGAGTACTAGCGGCAGAACTTCGGTCCAACTTGCATTTTGGTGGCACATTATGGCTGCCTTCAACTGGCGGTGGAGACGCTCCACCATACCATTGCAGGCAGGATGATATGCCGTGGTGGGTCGATGCTGCGTACCCGGGATGGTAGTCATGCTGCGGAAGAGCTCACACTGGAACTGACGGCCCCTGTCTGTAGTGACTTGATGTGGTATTCCAAAGCGCGACACCCAGCCAGTGATGAAGGCGCGGGCGCATGTCTCCGCCGTGATGTCTGGAAGTGGATATGCCTCAGGCCAACGAGTGAAGCGATCGATGACCGTGAGACAGTACCTGAAACCACACGAAATTGGCAAAGGGCCTATTATGTCCATGTGGACGTGGGAGAAGCGTTGGGAAGGAACAGGAAAAGTGGACGTGGGTGAATGGGTGTGCCGGTATACTTTGCTTTTTTGGCAATCTGTGCATTCTTTGGCCCACTGCCGGCAATCTTTTTGTGCTCCAGGCCAAATAAATCTTTTTGTGATCAGTTTTGCAGATGCCTTCGAACCTGGGTGACTCAACCTATGTAATGCGTTGAATATTTGCTTTCGGTAGGCAGGTGTAACATATGGGCGTGGACTTGGAGTAGAGACATCGCAGTAAATTAATGTATCGAAGTCTGGTGCTTTGATCTTTTTAAGATCTAGTGCTGAACCTTTCTGTAGCAGCTCTTGAAGTTCTAGATCTTGGTTTTGAGATTCGGCGAGTGCATGGTAGTCCACCGCGTTGCTTATTTCTTCTATACGAGAGAGTGCATCCGCTACAATATTCTGGCTTCCTTTGACATATTGAATATCCGTGGTAAATTGGGAGATATAGTCTAGGTACCGAAACTGTCTTGGAGAACACTTCTCGCGGTTGTAGGAGAAGGAGAAAGTCAACGGCTTATGATCCGTAAACACCGTGAATGGTCTCGCTTCTACCATGTGTCTAAAATGGCGGATTGCGTCGTAAATTGCTAGCAGCTCGCGATCATACGGGCTATATTTCTTTTGTGCTGAAGATAAACGTCGTGAAAAAAATGCCAGAGGTTGCCAGCTGTCGCCACATTTTTGCTGAAGTGCTGCCCCTATCGATGTATCCGATGCGTCTGTGAACACAGCTAACTGCGCGTCAGGTTCTGGGTGTGCGAGCATCACTGCTTCCGAGAGACTTGATTTGCAGGTGTTGAAGGCTTCCAGCATTTCCGGGGTCATCGTTATACTCTGCGATCCTTTTGATTTAGGGCCTGATAGTACGATGTTAAGCGGTGCTTGAATTTTGGCTGCCCTCGGTACAAATCGGCGGTAAAAATTGTACATACCTAGAAATCGCCGCAGTTCTTTTACCGTCTTTGGTATCGGGTAGTCTCGAATAGCCTGTACTTTATCCGAAAGAGGTCTGACGCCGTCCGCACTTACGTCATGTCCCAGGAATGTAATATTTGTTTTTCCAAACTCACATTTATTAACATTTATTAACATACCATATTTGGCCAAGCGCTGGAACAGCTGTTCGAGGTGCTGGAGATGCTGGGTTTCGTTCTTAGACGCTAGCAAAATATCATCCAAGAAACCGTAACAAAATGGGAGCTCTTTAAGCATTTCATCTATGAAACGTTGGAAAGTTTGCGCCGCATTTCTAAGTCCGAACGTCATATATGGAAATTCGAACAGACCGAAAGGTGTGGTAATTGCGGCTTTCGGAATGTCCTCTGTATAAATTGGAATTTGATTATATGCTTTGACCAGATCTACTTTTGAGTATATTTTTGTACCTGCTAGCTGCTGCGAGAAGTCCTGTATGTGCCGGATTGGGTATTTGTCCGGAATGGTTCGCGCGTTCAGCGCGCGGTAGTCACCACATGGTCGCCAGCCGTTGTCTTTCTTTGGCGCCAGGTGCAGTGGTGATGCCCAAGAACTTTCAGACCTGCGCGCGGTTCCATTCGCCAGCATGTCGTCGAACTCAGCCTTTGCGATTTTTAGTCTATCTGGTGGAAGTCTTCTGGGTCGACTAGAGACGGGCTGGCCTGACGTCGTGCGTATGTGATGCTCGGTGCCATGCTTCACTTCGCGTTGCGTTCCTGCTGGGCATGTAATGTTAGGGTACTCACGCAGAAGCTGGTGGTATACGGTGTTCCCAGATACCGCCTTGATTGAAGCGATGTCGTGTGCCTCCTTATCCGGCATTGCTGTAGTGGAGAGTGATGTCAGCCCGTCGACCAAGCGGTGGTTCCTCACATCTACAAGCAAACTGTAAAATCTGAGAAAGTCAGCACCTATTATTGCCCTGGAAACGTCGGCAACCACAAAACGCCAGCTGTAGACGCGGCGTAGACCAATGTTGAGATGCAGTTGTATCCAGCCGTACGTAGCTATAGCAGAGCCGTTAGCTGCATAAAGATGATAGTCGGTCTTAGTTCGAGTCTGGTTGAGCGCCGTTCGCGGATACACACAGAGGTCCGATCCTGTGTCTACGAGAAATGACATCTTCGTCGCTCTATCTTCAATAAACAAGCGGCCTGACTTGGAAGGGCAGTCGTTAGCCGCTATTTCCGGCTGCCGTTCGCGTTTTCCGTCGAACTAAATGCGCATGGGGTGGTACATCTAGTAGCCCTATTACTAAATCGATTATGGTACCAGCAGAAATCTGGGTTATATTGCCTTGAGCGTGAGTTGCTTCGATCACGAATTGGGCGATGCTGTCCACGTCCCTGTGATTCCGATCTACCATAATTATTTTGCGAACGTGATATATGTCCCTTTAGTGAAGATACTTCACGTGACAACTCTGCGATCTGCTTTGCCATGTCTTGGAAAGAGACATCTACTGCTGCTACCGCGTGAACTGCCGGCGCTGGAACTATTTCGTATACGCGATCTGCCAAATCAGCCACCGCTTCTAGAGGTGTGTCTGCTTGAGACGCAATGACGGTCTGTATGTTGTGCGGCAAACGACTAGCCCATAATGTGCGCAGAAAGGAATCGGGAACGCTCGGTCCTGCCAACGTCTGTAAATGTCTAAGGAACTGCGATGGTTTCCTGTCTCCCAGCTCCTCGTGCATAAGCAGCTGTTTCAGCTTCTTTTCTTGCGAGGCGGATAGACGTTTAATCAGCTCGGTTTTTAATTTAATATATTTATTTGCCACCGGCGGTGTCATAATGACGTCTTTTACCTCTGTCGCATATTGTTGATCCAACTTTGATATGACGTGGTAAAATTTTGTCGAGTCGGATGTTATCCCGGCTACCTGGAATTGGCCTTCAATTTGCGCGAACCACAAGCCAGGTTCCTCCGGCCAAAACGGTGGTATCTTTACCCCTAGTTTAAAAACACCCGCAGCATCACCAACGTTAGCGACCGAACCGCCACCAGCAGCTTCATCTGAAACCGGGTCTTGAACCTTCCTTTTGTCCATGCTTCCTTCTTCTTATGTTCAAAATCGGGGTCACCAAATATGTGGGTATGTACCGACAAATAAAATATCAAGATCTCTTCAGTTTTGATTTTCACTTTTATTTCGGCACGATAGTTCACATATATTTTATAATACAAGAGACAGAAGTCAGCACAGTTATATAGACGGGACGGTACAAACGAATATGAATTTTGGGATATTAAAAACGTTATTATAGCGATTATGACGAGGCTAAATAGGACGTGCATTCGCCGTCGGGACCAGTTGACGACTGCCGCTCGCGACCGAGCGCCAGCGATTTAATTCTATCGCGCTTGGCGGTCTCGAGCGTCGGAACTGGTTTTGCGCCCGATCATCTAACACTAGCTTCTCACCCGACATGACTTTAACAATTATTTTAATAACAAATTTACACATATATACTAAAAAGAAAAGCGGCGTAAAAGCAAGGTGCCTACATTCTAATCAATGATTTCCCAAAATTTCGACCAACCTGAAAATGTAAACATTTTAACTTGAATTACCGCTATGGGAATAAATACTGATATAAATGATTTTGTATAAAGCGTTTGTTATATTGAATAATAAAAGCTTTTATAACAGAAAACAATAAGAAATTAAAAGTTTGAAATACTTGTATGACTACTAAAAAGAAAGTAGGGACATTATTTTTTCTTGTTTTTTAAACGATGTTATTGACAAGTTCAGTGTTTACTTTCAGTGTATGTAAGCTGCACAAGTTCATATCGTGAACGATACGATCAGAAGTACTTACGATAACTGAATTTGGGACCACAATAATTGCATATGATACAGCCAACCCAAAGTTCCCTAAACCAAAATAACTGTTAGCTTCCTTTGTCCAATCGAGGAGGAAGACGTTTCTATCGTTAAGTTGTAACAGTGATTGGAGAACGGCAGTAGAATAGAGTCCGTTAGGGTTACCTGTGAATTGGAATACAAAGTTATTTATCTACAATTTGTAAAGTACCTACTAACAATAAGCGATGTAGCGATGATAGCCGAGTAGTTAGTGCGGCCGGTTCGCATGCCGAAGGGCGTGGGTTCAAACTCCAACAATGAGCTTGAGCTGCCGGTGAAGGAAAACATCGTGAGGAAACCATAGCATGGTGGTAGGGTACTTTCTAGTAGGTAGATACTCGGCTGGCTAACTATCAGTTGAAAATCTGCCGCCAAGCACCTAACGGTGTGTTCCGGCAGCCTCACTTGAGAAAGCCAGTTCTATTCCAGGCTTGGTGTGCTTTACAATCTTCGACCACACCGTCACTTAACATTAGGTAAGCTGTGGTCAAACACAAAAAATGTATTTCGGAAAAATGGTTGAAAACGATTTTGGGTCTCACTTATAAACGTAACCTACTTAAAAACTATGCTTAAATTAACCTGCCTCGTTTTCATTTTACATTACATGTTAGGGAGAAGTTAAGCTATGTTTGTAATGTTATTAATTTTAAAGTACATGGAATGTTCCGGTTTGCATGAGTAGTATTAGGTAGTTGGTACCTGTAAATCCGAATGTGTATATCACGTTACGCAGACTACTGTTGTAGTAGGGCGTATGTAGAATGGTATCAGCAGAGTCTAACGGTACCGCGTAGTAATGTACTAGAGATCTAAAAAAATATATAAAAAGACTTGTCATCTTTTCCACGCCACACGTGACCAAAACACTGGCATCTACTTTGCACAAAAAATAATAAATTTATAGTTATACAATGTGGTAATGGAGTGGTACGTGGTACTTACACTTAATCACTAACAAAGAATTGTTAGTTCTCGTTTTATGTGGTATACCAGAATTGAGATAAGCAAGCAAGCAAGCAAGCAGTACTTACATTTAAGTAATATAATGTATAAATGGTAATCTAAGTGCGTGGAACGGGCCTTGCTCATTTTAATCTTTTGCCTCAAATTTTGTAAAGCCATGATAGTTTATTTATTTATATTGTTTTTCATTAAATTTAAGACTGAATGTAATTATATATTTTTAAGTCCAATCATGTTATCACATAAGTGACAGCAATCTCTTACTGATAATAAAGTTTCTTTAAACCTAAACCTATAAATTAATGTAAAATGCATTTTTTAATTAAAAAATGATGTGTACAAAAACAATTTTTTCGTAACACAATTAAATTTACTAAAATGGTGCAGTTTTTTTCATTGCAGTTTATTAGACAAGAACAGCACTGTTTTCAGTAAGTTTAGATTTGTCAACATAGTTTTTTTAACTACTTACTTTTTGTAACATCGTAGGTAAGCACTTTTCACCGGAGCAATGATACATGCTCCTGAAATATATTTTCACGTTCATAAAGGAAACAAATAATAATAATATACAAATTTAAAATTAAAAAAACTGACTCCATGATCCTTAGGCTAACTAAACGCACTGCTCCAATGAAACAGCGAGGTTTCGGAGTAAACGAAAATATCATCGATGTATACAATTATTTAGATTTTGTTAATTTTTTAAAAACCGCTCGATCGATTTTGATTTAAAAAAAAACACACTCGAATTGAGAATTTTCTCCTTTTTAAGGCGGTTAAAAATAGATAAATATATGATAAAGTATTGAATTTGTTAATTTCGAACGAAATTCACTATAGTTGGATAAAAAAAGTGCACTACTGAAAGAGGAATTCGTATTTTAAAACATTTGAAAATATAATTTTAGATTTTTATGTACTTACTTATAAGTAGATGAGAGAAACACAAAAACAGGAAACCTAAAAATGTCGTAAAAACCCAACACAAGTTACTTATCCGCATTTTCCGTAACAGACTGACGACGCGATGGTACTTGTTTGTTTTTTTTTATATTGACTTTTTAATTTAAACAGGTATAATACAGGTATAATACAGGTATAGGTATAGATTGTTCATTGGCGCATAAAGTTTACGATTTAAACATTACGTTTACTTCGACTCCATTCTAATAGAGGCCCTTCGTTGTGTCCGCTGGTCTCTCGCTGCATATAAATGAAGGTATAAAATTAATCTTTAAGTAAAATTAGGTCTTAAATTAATAAATTGTTGTCAAATTAGTTAAATTTAAGTCCTCATCACTGTTGTAACTGGAACGACTGTTAAGCGGAAATAAACTAAATATATACCTCGAATATTCAAAATGAACTTTCGCAAAGTAACGCCTGAAGCAATCAATTATACAAGATAAAAATCATGATAATATAACATTATGTACATTTACTACAGCACACCTTATTTTAAATAACGGTAGGATCGAAGCTGGAAAACAAATTTAGCCTAGAATGGAATTGGCCTTCAAGTGAGGCTGCCAGAAAACAGCGCGAGTTAAAAACTGCCGGCAGTTTTTAACTCGAAGTTGGTTAGTTTAGCTAGCCTGCCGAGTACCATAACTTCATCGCAATGTTTTCTTACATCGTTAGTTGAAGCTTGTTTTTGGGATTTGAATGTATTCCTCACGGCAGGCGGTTCGAACACACTTATTTAGTAGTTACCATCATGTGTGGCAACCATCGCTACAAAGTAATTTACTGTAAAGTTGAGTAAGTAATTAACATTTTAGAGTATGTATTAAATTTGGTTATTTTAAGTACGATTTTATTGATATTGCAGTATATTAAGCACAAGCTGCGCCCCGCGATGTTACCCGCTAGATGTGGCGCTACATGACTGTGACTGACTTTATGCGATTTTGACAGTAACCAAGGCTTATTTGAATGTTATCATACAAAATATTTGATTTACCTACTTTACAAACTTTGTCAGAATATTCAAATAGCGATGTCAAAAGAAAGAAAAACATATTAATTTGCATATTAATAAAAAGAAAAATATGTATTAGAAAAAACTTTATTTAATCAGAGTACGTACATATTTTGAACATTATAATTTTACAGCGGCTATAGATATATACAAATACATCAAATTTGTCTTACATTAACCATAAAAAGCCAATTTGTAAATATAAGAGAAAAAGTAATGAAATAAATTAAACGCTAATTTAAGTAATCAATTTCTTTTATTTAATTAATTTATGACAATAATACCTTTGCATTAAAACCTTAAATTTTGACTTTTAAGGTGGTTCGATTTTCATACAATTAAATTTTTCATTGGTTAAAACCGACGAAGTGACAATCAAGTTCGAACCAGATATCTTAAACTTGAATAAGAAAAAATTTTTTTTGTTATAATTTAACCAAAGTACAATTTGTAGTAAAGGAACATAAATTAATTTTAGCAGTTTCAGTATCAAAATTACTTTTTATATCGATTCATTATTTATATCTTCACCTATGTAAATAAATCTAAGTAATAGAAACTATTATAGATTAACGTAACTTTTACGATTAATCTTTTTTACGTAAAAGAATATAATGAGAGGAACAAGACACTCTCCTAGATAACGCCTAACCATGACCATTGCGGCGATACACAGAACTTTGAATAACAAAACAAAGTCTAGAGCATCGCTGTTTTGGCGCTCATTACTTCGAAACATTCGATGGTTCAGCAGAAAAAATATTACGGGCAAGCTCCAGCTTCTCCCAGTCCATATGGAGATGTAGAGTTTGTTCTCATGAAGTAAAGGCCTTTCTTCCTGTTGAAATAATAATAAAGATAAATTATTACACAGAACGGAGTAATAGCTAAAATTACATATCAATGTAGTATAACAATAATTAGAAATAGTAGTGTAGGAATGGAACAAGCTACCGGCTTCCTTGTTTCCTGATATAATCTAGATCTTTTCAAGGTCAGAGTGAATAGGTATCTTCTAGGTCTGCGTGCTTCATCTTCGACCACATCATCGCTTACCATCGGGCGAGTTGCGTTGGTCAAACGCGGACTTATCCGTATTAAAAAAAAAACATGTTTGTAGGCCCCAAACAAAGCACGAGGCTTAAGTAGGTATTCATTACAGTTTCAATAGAATTTTATACAAACTTCGCTCAATCCACCAACATTTGTACAGTTGTGTCAGTGTTTCAGCTACCTCCATACCAAATTTCATTCAAATCCGTTCCGTAGATTTTCCGTGAAAGAGTAACACACATCCAAACATTCACATTTATAATATTGGTGGGATTATGTCATGTATGTACGTATGTTGTATGTTTGTGAAGATGCTGGCGGCGAGTTCTTTGAAAAGATTTAATCCAAAAAGCTTTTCTAATGGAACTTATTTTGTTAATTTCGCAAAACTTTCTGAGCGCCTCACGCATTAATGAGGCAGCATTTTAATATATTGCTGATACAATCCTCTATAAAACTGACAAATTTAATTTTACTAATAGACTGCAATGGCACTGTTAATGAACACCTTTGAGGAGAAGGCGGAAAATTTGTTAAAACTTTCAACGGTTTCTAAGATCAAAAATGTAACCACATCTTGAGCAAATAAAAACTTGAACTTGAACTTGGCATGGTGTATCGCGACAGATAATTATGTTCGTGACAGCCCTGTTGGTTCAGACAGCCCTGTTGGTTCATTGGTAGTATGTCTGCTCGAAGATCCGAAGGGCGTGGGTTCGATTCCCATCCAGGATGAACATTTTGTGGTATAAACAAAATGTTTGTTCTGTGTCTGGGTGTTCTGTATTTGTTATAAGTATGTATTTAAAAAAAAAAGTATTTAAGTATTCTATCAGTTATCTAACTTCCATAGCACAAGCTTTGCTTAGTTTGGGGTCAGATGGCGCTGTGTGTATAATGTCCTACGATATTTATTATTATTTACTTTTCATTTTTTTGATAAAGAACTTTAAACTAACGTTGTATTCCAATGGATACCCAAAGCGACAGTGTCAGAACAATCTCTGATGCCGCGCTGCCAGTCCCACACGTTGTTCGCTTTGCAAGCTAACAGGTTCAGAGTAAAGTTCTTTATGGATTCTATAAAAAGCATCCAGCTGCGGTTATGACTGCACAAATCTGAAACACATAGCAATTTTTATTTGAAAGAAAGAAATAATGTTTTTATTTTGTAACACAAAACACAATAAGCAAAGAAATAGAGACAAATGAAGGACAGTCACAAAATAGGGGTTTACCTCAGCATAATACTGGTCATGCTCAGTGATATTAAAAGCACTGGTCTTCCGGTGAGCCCTTGTAGGCAAAGCAAAGTAAAGTAGGTGAAACAAACAACAAATACAAAAGTTTAAAAAAATCTATGACCATAGTGCGAATAAATTAGCTATAATAAATAAAAAAACTTCTTAAACCAATTTATTATTCCTAATTATATTAAAACATAGAACATATATATATTTTTATAATTCCCTTTTAATTTTCTTTCGATAATTTTAAAAAATTAAAGAAAATTAACGCGATAATTTCGTTATTCTTTTTTAATTATCATATTATTATTTCGCGCCAAAAATCTAGCATTTTTTAGCAAAAAAATTGCCAGATTTTTGGCAGATTTTAAGGACACTTGGGGTTTTAAGACGAATATAAAATAAATATCGTATCGAATTTAGATGTATTTGTATTGTATTCGATTGTTTATACGTATTTAGTTCTAGTTAATAAAAACATTAAGAAAATGTATCAATAAAATAAAAACTTGCATCGATATAGGACTAAAAATGCTAAGTCGTTGGATCTATGATATCTGAGATGATGATGATGATGAGTCTCAAAATTACCATTGTCAGAGAACTTCTCGTATGTTCCAATTGGACAGCCCGGTTGCACTCTTTCTTCTTCAACAGGCAGCGTAAAGTATTCAAAGTTAATCAAATAATCGACTTTGCAGACTGTCTGGTTATTGCCATAGCCACCAGGGTCGGTGTGAACGCAGGAGACATCCTTCGCGTCTCCAGCACGTAAAGAAGGCAGCACTGGAGGATTGCCGAAGAACGGGCCGGCTGGATCCAGTCCGATGATCCTGCAAAATGGGTTTATTATTGATACTATAACATTGTCTCTAACTTTGAGAATGTTTGTGTTACACCCCAGCACACAATACAAATATTTTATTGATAACAACAAAGTTACACACATAAGTCAAATTTTAATAAAAACAACAAAAATACCAGTAGATTAAAAATGTATAAAATAATGAAACATGGCAATACGATAACGAGTATAATGAGATGTCAATTATTTATTATTACTTATTACTTATTAGTAATTGAACCCCTTATTTTTAAATAATCGTTAAAGCCATAAAAGACGGTCTTTTGGAGCCAAGATTGTAGCTTGGCTCTGAAGCATGCGGTGGAAGATACATGCCGAATGAAAGCGGATACGTGGTTGTAGACCGCGGGTCTCAGAATGTACCTATACCGACCTCCGCGTCTTGAAGAACCTATGCGACAACGTTACTAGTTGGCTTCATTTTATGGCGAACATCTAACATGCTGTGGACGCCTTTATGTTCGACTGGGTGAACCTGAACAGGACATTTTGTAAATGAGCTCACACGGCAAAGGTAGCTCTCTAAACATCTCTACGAGGCATCGTCCTGCACAAATGGCTCGTTTCTGCATAACAAAGACTCAGTTATGATCGGCAGCGCAGCCCCACAGCTCCAACCCGTAGTCCAGTCAGAGATACCAAATAGTGGTCTTATGTATTGTCTCTAAATTTAGTTCAATTGTTTTTCCTGTAGCAGGATGAGAACGTAATGTATTTTTTGAAATTGTGAAACTTACCGCCCAATCGTCATATTAGAAGTATTGACCGTTCTTCCCGTTACGCCGGCAAGTTGTGCTCCTAAAGAGTGACCTATAAGGTACGTCAGTAACAGTTTCAAGCCAGCTTTTGCCATCTCCACCAATTGTATTCCAAATTGGATGCCGACCTAAAATAGATAAATTTCATAATTTACTGGCTGTTACCCGCAGCCTTCGCTAGGTTAGTTACATTATTTGCACAAAACCTTGATAAACTATATACATATATAGGGTGTTTCTCTAGACGACGGACATATTTCAAGGGGGTGCTCAGAAAGCGATACTGGACTCAAATACGTCATAAAAACAATACCTTACAATTTGACCAAATTGTCCCACAAACTAATGTAATCAGACACATAACAAATCCAAGTAGGCATAAACAAATCCGGGCGTAAGCTATCTGTGCCTACACGTCGCGCGGCGCGGGCGCAAAGCTGCGGCGGCGTCTGAGGGGGTGGGGCGGGGGTGCGTGCGATTCTCGGGTCAACCAACAGGTCACGCAGTCAGTTCGCCACCTGCGTTCAGCGTGATTACAACGCTGCACCGTCCCGCCGCGCCGCCGCGCCGCCGCCGTGCCGCATACCGCTCTCGCGTCGAGTGATGATTATTATTATTATTTATCGCTCATCGTGACGATTCCTTATCAATACACCAGCGAAGAGTATTGGGATAATTATGGTGTGTGTGTATGTACAGGAGTACTTTGACAAAATTCCATCCCGCGCGAATACCTACCTACTCAGGACGAGATATTATTTTTATTATCGGGTCATATTACGAATACGTGTACTTCGTTTAGTCGAACTATTGGACTGTCTCAAGAAATACCTACAGGTACAGCTGATATTAGATGTTTTTGCCTGTTCTAAGCTAGGTTGGTACTAACTCAACAAGTTCAATGAACTCTACTTGACGTTGAGTTTTCCTTTTTTGACGTTATACTTAGAAGTATTAGGGAAAATGGGAAAATTTAGGAGAAAGGTACACGTATTACACTTGTACATAACTAACCGATAAGTACATACAAACATCGCGTCTGCTCGAGCGAGCGCGCGGCGCGGGGCGGGCGGGCGAAAGATAGAAAGTACCCTACCACCATGCTATGGTTTCCTTACGATGTTTTTCCTTCATCAGCAGCTCAAGCTCATTGTTGGGGTTTGAACCCACGCCATTCGGCATGCGAACCGACCTAACCGCTAACCACTGAGCTATCATCGCCACAAATATATCTAAACGTTCCTCATAAATCACTCTATCTATTGGTAAAACTCGTGTTGTCGCACTGGTATTTGCCGCCTCTCCAAACGTTCGTTCGTTCGAACGTTAAAATGCGTTCCGGAGAAAGAAACTTTTAATTTTTCGATTAAAGTCAGGCATTGGTAAATTTCTTAAAGCAACTGGAGAGCTTACCATCAGTAGAGCGTCTCGTTATTGTCATTACCATTACATGAAAAAAGAAGATGAATACCCATGTTATTGTATCAAGATTTAGAAATAAACTCACATTGATTGCCCCCTCAAGTCCAGTTGCGACGTAAGAGATCTGTTTTGTAGTAGTATCCGTATAATTACTAATACTAATGCTTGAGGCTTCTTTCTCCCAGTTCAATAGCATCGTGTTATACATCTTCGTTGACACGACGGCTTTGAGGACGCCAACAGTGGCAGGACCATTTCTTTTTCCGCCATACCCAAATATATAAAATATAGTTTCCCTTTCGTGGTTGAAGCAAGGACTTTTTAGAAGATTTGTTGCGAAATTCAAGGGCACCTCTTCGTAGATTTCTAGGGAGCTGAAATTAAAACAGATATCAGAAGATACCTTACAGGAGGTCGTCTAGGTAGGTACCACTGCAGTACCAGTTATTCTGCCGCTAAGCAGTAGTGTGTAAACATTACTGTGTTCCGGTTTGAAGGGTACTGCAGCTAGCGAGATTACTGGGCTGTTGAGACTAACCAACGACAGTCTCCAAAGTAATGAGCGCCAAAGCAGTGATGCCCCGGACTTTGTTTGCTACTCAAAGTTCTGTGTATTGCTGCAATGGTCACGGCATGTGTTATCTCTTACCATCAGGAGAACGCGTCGTTCGTCTCATTACTTTTACATTAAAAAAAACCACCCAAGTGCGAGTTGGACTCACACACGTAGGGTTCCGTACCATTATCTATAATAAAACTAAATATTCTGGGAATAGTTAAAGCGTCTACCTGTCACCGTTAGTAGTATCGAGCAAGAAACGGTAAAAAAATCAAGTTTGTTGTATGGGCGCCCCACTTAAATATTCATTTTATTTTATTTTTAGTATTTGTTGTTATAGCGGCAATAGAAATACATTATCTGTGAAAATTTCAACTGTCTAGCTATCACCGTTCTTGAGATAAAGCCTGGTGACAGACGGACGGACGGACGGACGGACGGACAGCGAAGTCTCAGTAATAGGGTCCCATTTTTACCCTTTGGGTACGGAACCCTAAAAAGTAAGTTTCGAGATTTCAAAACAACTTAATAAATGAACACTATACGTATTTATAACACAAGTCGAGGAAAAACAAATTAATTAATTAAAAACTCGGTCCACCGGTCGAGCCCGCCGCGAACGTATCCATAAAACTGGCGGCATTTCTTCGCTGGATCGCTAGAGAAATGCGCTGGACTATGTAGTCTCCCGACCTCGGATCCCGCCCCCATTATCTTCTTAATCTTAATCCCACTTAATAAATTAACGTTAACATTGATGATACAGTATGATTATATGTTTTAGATCATGCATTAAATACGTTTGCGTAATATCATTAACAAAAATTCCGTATTCTAGAGATAAGAACGCAAGTAACTTACTCGTCGTCATCACAAAACAAAACTACAGAGGCGCTTTGAGTTAGCTGTGCTATTCCTGAAAACGTTTAATATCGTTAGAAAGGTAAATCATACTATCCTACAATACTATCTCACTAATAAAAGTATTTATTTTTATTCACATATTTGCATATAAAATAAATGTCTTTACATGCCTATACTAAACCTCCTTTATCATTAAAAGATGTCAATTAACCTTTTTGGTACCCTGATATCTACTCTCACTAATAGTACAAATGTGAAACTTTGGATGGATGGATGTTTGTTACTCTTTCACGCAAAAACTACGGAATGGATTTTGATGTAGTTTGGTATGGAGGTAGCTGACACCCTGTATTGACACATAGGCAACTTTTTATCCTGAAAACATGTAGCGGGTAACACCGTGGGGCGAAGCTAGTGGTTTTCCGATGTATACTCAACTCTAAATGTATCGGAATTATCTTGTCCTTAAACCAAAGGCTATCTAAATTTATTTTGTATAATATTTCACGAGTCGAATAAAACAATTTTGATTTTTGTTTTGATAATAATATAAGGTTACAAAACAAATCGCTCGATTGTGAATAGTTGAAAGCTAAATAGGCAAGGATTTATCGTTAGCTTTATTCTTTGTGTGCAAAGTAGGCAAATCGTTTTTAGATTTTATTTCAATTACTTTTCTTTATTTCCTCCCAATCATCATCATCATCATCATTTCAGCCGTAGGACGTCCACTGCTGGACATAGGCCTCCCCCATTGACTTTGGGTTGGACAAGGACAAATACCGGTTGGAAGCGGCTCGCATCCAGCGCGTTCCTGCGGTCTTTACTAGGTCGTCTGTCCACCTTGTGGATGGTATTATACAAAATTGATATTTAATATTTAGTTTTATTGTTTAAAAAATGTCACGGTTAGCAATAAAAACAGTAAGTCACATTTTTTGTTAATTAATTAAATATCCTACAGGATAGTTAGTAAAATCGTTGCTAGTATATACCTCCATACCAAATTTCATCAAAATCCATTCGGTAGTTTTTGCGTGAAATAGTAACACACATCCATCCATCCATCCATCCAAACTTTCACATTTATAATATTAATGGGATAGTGGGATATTCGTATCTTATATTTTTACTAACTATAAAAGCTAGAAATTTTTGTAAATAAATAAAAATAAATAAATATCGTAGGACTATACACACAGCGCCATCTGGCCCCAAACTAAGCAGAGCTTGTGTGATGGAAGTCAGATAACTGATAGAATACGTAAAACTTTTTTTTTTAAATACATACATATAATCATCATCATCATTAACATCAGGTGAGCTGTGGTCAAACAACTAGCCTGTCAACCATAAAAAAAATAAAAAAGATAATAATACATACAGAACACCTAGACACAGAACAAACATTTGTTTATTCAGAAAATGTTTTGCCCTGAGTGGGAATCGAACCCACGCCTTACAGCTCTCAAGGCAGATATACTACCAATGAGCCAACGGGGCTGTCAAGTATAGTAGTAGGAACTACACTTATGAATGAAAACAAGAACAAAATTAATGAAAATTATTACCCAATAGCATCGCACATATTTGCTGTAGACGTTTAAACGACATGGTTTTTACTTACAACTGATAAAATGGCGAATTTCGAATAGATTATATACCTGCCTTGTAAGTAGAATATTCAAGTGAAGATAATTTATTCAACATGAATATATTTTGTAACAAAAGACTTTTTGCTTAACTAGTTACTAGTTTTTGTCCGCAATTTCAGCCCCGTATATATATCTCACTAGCTCGCGGTGTTACCCGCTACGTTTGACAACCCTGTTGGTTCATTGGTAGTATTCCTACTCAGGACTAATAAAGTATTTAAGCATTCTGTCGGCTGTCCGGTTCCCATAGTACAAGCTTTCTTAGTTTGGGGCTAGATGGCGCTGTGTTAAAATAATGTCCTCCAATTTTTATTACGTGTTTTCGGGATAAAAAGTCAAATTTCATCCAAATCCGTTCAGTAGTTTTTGCGTGAAAGAGTAACAAACATCCATCCATACAACTTTCACCATGTATTTATTTAATATGTCAGCTTCAAGAGCTGTAGGGCGTGGGTTCAATTCCCACCGTAGACAAACATTTGTGGTATAACCACTGGGGTAGACTTTCTGGAGTGGAGACCGATAACCACTGGGGTAGACGTGTTCTGGAGTGGAGACCGTGAATTGGCAAACGTAGCGTAGGACGAACTGATACTCGATGGAGTGACGATATACGTAGGACAGCTTGCGGTGGATGGAAGCGAAAAGCCGAAGATCGGGCTGAGTGCCGTGTCTTCGGAGAGGCCTGTGTCCAGCCGTGGACTTCGATAGGCTGATGATGAGGGCAATACCATTGAACGGTTAGAAATTTCTTTTCCAGTGAAGTCTTTTCTCTTGAATTTTTATTGTAAGTATATACCTAGTTGATATTTCATTAATTTTTTTTACATATGTAGGTAGTTTGAAATAAAATAATCCTGACATAAATATTATCAACAATGTCTTACCGTACCTACTTTTACACACATGTATTTGCACATTTGGTTTTTAAGTAAATAATATGTACCTCATTGTATTGATAATTATTCACTGGCAACTTGTTTTAATAGGATATTCTTTGAACACGGTGGTACAGCAATATATGTTAAAAATAATGTAGATTTTAGAGTTAGAAATGACTTAAATAGACTATCTTTCGAAATGAATTGTGAATTGTCAGCAATAGAATTAAGACCTTCTAAAACAGTTGTAATTGCAATGTATAGACCTGATTATGACATTGATTTGTTTTTTAGTATACTTAGAAAATTTTTACAAAAACTTTGTAACGAGAACAAAAAATTTGTAATTGCAGGTGATTTCAATTTAAATGTATTAAAACAAGATAAAAATGTAAAGAAATTTGAAAATACACTTTGTTACTTCAATTGTAAATGGGTATTGAATAAACCCACTAGAACCCAGACAACAAAATTAAATAAAACATTAAATGAACTAGCTCTACTTGTATAGATAATTTCATTTTAAACTTTACTGACTATAAAAGCTCCGTTTTAGATTATAAGCTATCTGATCACAATGTAATTAAAATAGTACTATGTAATATTAAGAACAATAATGTCCAAGGCAATACCAGCTATGTAGCAAGAGTTTTTTCAAAGAACAATCTAAATTATTTTAATTATTTATTTAATAAAAGTTACTTTGAATTAAAATTAGAAATATTGTCAAATACTGATACAAATGCAAAAATGAGTATTTTTCAAGAAGCTCTGAACTATTATTATAACATTGCTTTCCCGAAAACAAAAAGACAAACGCGAAAAAACCAAAAACAATGGACTACATTAGGTATAGAAACATCTAAGAAAAACTTAGCTAAATTAGAATTATTGCAAGATCATGATCCTTCTGAACAAAGGAAATTAGTAATAAAGAAATATAAGAAAATATTGAGGAAAACTATGATTGCAGCAAAAAAATTACAGTATCGACATAGAATAAATAAATCTAAAAATAAAACCAGAGAATCATGGAGTATTATAAATGAACAAGTAGGACGAAATAAAATTAAAAACGCTAAACATGGGATTCGCGCTGTAAAAAATGATAGGGAAGAGGTAACCACGGAAGCCGAAAAAATTGCAAATATATTTAATGACTTTTTTCGTAATATTGCGCATAAGTTAACTGGTAATTTAAATATAGTCTCTGAAAATTGTATGAAATATCTAGATAATTCAAATAAGCCCCACACATCTATTAAGTTCAAGCCACTGGATCACAAGGAGTTGAGAAGTATTGTAAAAAACTTAAAACAAAAATCAACACTCGACATTTATGACATGAGCACAAGAACTTTGAGGAATATTATTTTGAATAATTTTTATGTATTTGAGTTGATACTTATTATTATAAATTCGTGCTTAATCGAGGGCTTCTTTCCCGACGTACTCAAGACAGGGAAGGTATTACCACTTTTCAAAAAAGGGGATTCGTTAGATATTAACAACTATAGACCGATTTGTATATTGCCAGCGTTGTCCAAAATATTAGAGACTGTTATCAAATCTCGAATCATTGAATTTTTTGAAGAAAACGATCTTTTTAATGATGCTCAATTTGGATTCCGAAAAGGGCGTTCTACTGAAATGGCGATAAGAAATGTAATCTACTTTATTCTGGAATCTTTAGATGAGTCTAATAGATGTGCAAGCATATTTTGTGACCTATCAAAGGCTTTTGACTGTTTAAGACATGATGTGTTGATAAAAAAATTGGAATTTTATGGCTTTCGTGGAACTGAACTAAATATGATAAAAACTTACCTTAATAATCGCAGTCAAATAGTGTGTGTAAATGGGTCTTCTTCAGCATTGGGTAACATGTCAATAGGGGTGCCACAAGGCTCAGTTTTAGGTCCTCTATTGTTTTTAATTTATATTAATGATCTCGCAGGTGCCATGCCAGAGTGGGCGCAAGTAAGTCTCTTTGCCGATGATACCCATGTTGGTATTAAAGATGTTAACAAACATAACTTAGATACGAAAATAAATACTACTATGGACTTGTTAACGGAATGGTTTGATTGTAATGGTATCATTCTAAATTCTAATAAAAGTACTGTTATGCACTATCAATCGAAACTTGGCATTTTTGGTATCTCGGCAAGTAAAGAAAATGTGTTTTTAGGATACACAATAGATAATACAATTAGTCACAATGCTCATATCGATAATATATGTAAGAAAATTGCCAGCGGAAATTATGCGTTATTTAAACTTAAGCCGTTAATAGATAAAAATACTCTTATATCCGTGTATTATGCATACATACATTCTGTTATAAGATACGCAGTTACGATATGGGGTAACGCAGCTAGTATTACAAAAGTGTTAAGATGTCAGAAGAGAGCGATTAGAATAATAAATGGTTTAAAAAAACGTAGTTCTGCAAAAAAATACTTCAAAACTAACAAAATTATGACAGTGATATCACTATACATATACAATAGCTTATTAGAAATACACGGAGCTAATTTGCCAAAGAACAAAGACAGGCATCAATATAACTTGCGAAACAAAGAAAAGCTGGTCGTGCCATGGACTAGGTTAGGTAAAGTTGAAAAGCAGGGCCGTCACGCCAAAATATTAATGTATAATAAATTGCCAAAATATATTACAGAATTAAATCATACCGAATTTAAAAAAACCATTAAATTTTTTTTGGAAAACAATCCATTTTACAAATTAGGTGAATATATGTCAATGAGGTTCTCAGAATCCTCATTTATGTGTAGTACATAAACGGAGCCTCCGCTGTAGTATGTTCGTTGTTAATTACTCGTATAGGTATAGCTTCATTCATTAAAGTGTAATCGTAAGGTTTTTTTGTACATGTGACTTGCCTTTAACATTATTGTTATTTATGGCCAATAAATATTACTGATTTACTGATTTACTGTTTAAAAATATTCGGCAAATAAAATAGGTTTTTGAACTTCGTAAATAAAACCTGTCTGTGAGCAAATGTAGTGTAACTGTCTAGGTTTACAGGAGTTCTCCAATGTCTACAGTGCAGGAACCAATCCATACCATACGTCGGCGTCACGTTAAATGCCACTGTAAAACGAGAACGTTTGTAGCGATGATAGCTCAGTGGTTAACGCGGTCGGTTCGCATGCCGGAGGGCGTGAGTTCAAACCACAACAGTTTTATGCTGAGCAACTGTTTGTCTCTGTTTGTTCTGTGGTGTTACAAAATAAAAAATCATTTTCTTTCTTTTCTTTCTTTCTTTCAACAATTTGCTTGAGCTGCCGGTGAAAGAAAACATCGTGAGGAAACCATAGTATGGCGGTAGGGTACTTTCTAGTACTCAGCTGGCTAGCTACCACCCTCAAGTTGAAAATCCGCCGCCAAGCATCTAACAGTGTGTTCCGGCAGCCTCACTTAAGAGCCAGTTCCATTTCAGGCTAGGCGTGCTTTATCATCTTCAACCCCACCTTTATCAAAGTTAGTTGATGAGGGATGAGGGTACCTAAATATTTCTCACAAAAGAAACAAAAATGCTTGCATTAAATGAAAATAATTATTTATTGATATTATTATTATTTACTTATATGGACAATTTTCACAAATACCCTAGCAACTGCGTTATGTGAGCCGCTATGTGGTAGAAGGCTCAAAAGGCAACACATATGGGGCTTTGTTGAATTGAAATAAAAGACAGCTTCCTCACAGGAGGAACAGCTCCTACCTGACAATCAACAACCTCAACAAATCTGCTGAGGGCTTGTGGAGCCGATCGCAAGATAACACGGAAAAAATGGACAATTGATCGTATGACAGTTTTTTTTGTTTTTTCCCCGGGAAGCACGAGATTAAGGGACATTGTGGATATCATTTTACTAATTTTTGCTTACATACGTTAGGGGCCTCTGTACCCCGGGGGCCCCGTATCATTGATACGGCGGTAGTTACGCCCCCTATACTATAGATACAACTTGACGCCAAGTATATTACGCCCTACAATTTTTCACCATATTGGTTACTCATAAAATTAATTTATCTTAGTTTGTGTGGAGGTCACGATAAAAATAACAAATGCATTTGTGTAAATATAATGTTATTATAATTTAATTAGTTGCATATTAGTTTTCATGGCACGCAAATATATACTTGGTATAAATAAATACATACTTTGTGGTAGATCTCCTTAGCAGGAGGTCGTCTAGGTAGGTACCACCGCAGTACCAGTTATTCTGCCGCTAAGCAGTAGTGTGTAAGCATTACTGTGTTCCGGTTTGAAGGGTACTGCAGCTAGCGAAATTACTGGGCTGTTGAGACTAACTCTTTCAAAAGTCTCTAAGTAATGAGCGCCAAAGCAGTGATGCCCTGGACTTTGTTTTGCTACTCAAAGTTCTGTGTATCGCTGCAATGGTCATGGACAGGCGTTATCTCTTACCATCAGGAGAGCGTCTCGTTCGTCTCAATACATTTTACATTAAAAAAAAAACTTACATAAATTTAAAAAAATAAGTTTTGTAAGGCTGTTTAATATTGCTCGCCGTTTTAAGCGTCTAGAAGTAAGTCTAGCGTCTAGGTGTGAGTCTAGAAGTAAGAAATTGAGCTCAAAAGATTCTTACATAACATTGTAAAAATAAACAAAAATTATAAACAAATGTTTGTTCTGTGTCTGGATGTTCTGTAGTTATTATAAGTATGTATTTACAAAAAAAAAACAAAGTATTCTATCAGTTATCTGACTTCCATAGTACAAGCTTTGCTCAGTTTGGGGTCAGATTGCGCTGTGTGTAATTCCCTAAAATATTTATTTTATTTATTGTTTAGATAAGTCGTTAATAAGACATTAAGAAAGTAAAATATGGTGATAAAAAAAAGAAAAAAGAAAATGAAAAATTATTAAAGACATTTCGAAGCGGCTGGTCTTCGCTTCAGGGAATCCCAGAGCTGGCGCCTACCTACGTCAAAGGCTAAGCTTAGCCAATTAGCCATACAACAGGGCAATACCGCCAGCGTCCCGGCAACCCTACCGCGCGGCAGCGATCTCGACGGCGTGTTCATTTTATAGTAGTATAGTTTATTTGTTTTGTTTATTTATGATTTTGTTTTGAATATGTAATAAAAAGTATTAGTTGATAGAAGTATAAATATGTAAACTAATTTAACTTTGACATGTAAATGTCACTTATGAAATAAATTATATAATAATATGGTGATGAGGTTAGGTCGAACTCAGGCACGTTCTCCGATAGATAAAATACGATAGGAGTTTTAGCGGGAACGCGGAAAGAGTCGTGTCGCCCCGTTGTATTTTTTTCCAAAACTAGAGTTTTGTCGAGTGTTTATGCATAAAAATGGCGGTGTTTTATTCATCAAGTGCCGAATCACAAGCGCGAGTGTGGGAAAATGATATAATGTGGTGAAACATGACTTTTCGTGTTGCTTCCAAAACTCCATCGAAGCTTTATAGTAAAGTCACCACTACTTTACTAAAGCATGACTGGACTTGACTGACCGGATTGTACTTGACCAAGACTGGACTTTGACTATAACTTTAGCTACGAGGATACTTATTTAACTTTTGAAAGTTGAAAATGTATAAATACTTGACACTGGCAAATGCTAAAACGCGACGCCAAAACCAAAGAAAAAAAAATACGATAGAAAAAGTCAATTATTTTATTTTGACAACACAATTTACATACACAAATACACAACACATTTATTTATAAAAATATTGCCTTAATTAACCTCCATAACGCTAGATGGAAAAATAATATACATACATTTCACTTCCCGTATGCGCTATTCCACGTTTTAATAATAGTATTATTGTAAATATCCTAGTTATTGCATAATTGCACTACTTTTAAGTACTCTACACAAAAATCTTACATCATGAGAAATCTAACAGAACTACACTTATAATAACTGGAAGTTCCTGCTTCAGACTAAATCAATATTTCATTCATCAATATACAACACCAATTAATACTTCGATAATGCTGGACAATTTACAATTATTTATATACTTTATTTACATGATGGCACCCAAAAATAAGTACCTACGTCTTATTAGCAAAATCAACAAAATATAGGTAAAAATAGCAAAACATCTTGTAAGTAAACAAGTATACAAATATGACTAGAATATTAAATTACCTAATAAGCGTAATATATAAGACACAAGTAATGTACTTAGCTTAGCATAACAAAACGTCACCCGAGGCTTGTTACTAAATAATTAGGCAAATATTAGTACGTTAAATAACATTAGAGTGTTCTAATGTTATTTAACGTACCTACTAATATTTGCCTAATTTACGCGTAATGAAGTGTTCTCGTTCACAAATAAAATGTCATGCCCAAACACATAGAGGCAGCTGAGAGTCTTCAATGGAAATTTGTAGCACGTAGTCGATAGAAAAATATAGAATCCTTTTATGTAAGAAAGGGGGGGGGGGGGCACTGACGCTCTTTTCATATAGTTTCTACGCAATACGTATTGAAAGCCTTCGTCATTAGAAATATTAAGGTAACAGTCCGAAAACTCCAGGCTGTTTTCATGAGCATACGTTATGCTGTATATAGTTTATTATACGTGTGTATTTTTATTGTTAAGTGAATAGAAAAGTTTAACAACACACTGCTTATTTGCGTTAAATGGTAATTTTTTTTTAAATTTGATCGCAATGTTGTTTTCCCGGAAATTTTAAAATATTGTACACACATGTCATAGAAATTATCAGACACAACAGTTATTGTTTCACGAAATTATTTTGTTTTTTTTTTCGGAATGAAAGGTGATGACTTTTTCTGTACCCCTGAAAACGTGTATGCAACATTTCATGATCATTTCCAAGGTCGTTTGAGCAATTATAGCGTGAAATGTAACAAAAAAAAAACAAACAGACATTCGCATTGTGATATAATAACTTTAGTCAGGATTCACAAACGGTGTTACAAATTAATATTGCCTGTTAGAAACTCTACACAACAGAGACTATAATTATTTATCACAAAATAAATAAGCAAAATCATGAGCATTGCAATTATGTTTAGGTTTTTCTGGAAAATGTATAAACGGTTTAGTCCTATGAAGCTCAACAAAACTCTCCAAATATTAAAAAAAATCTAGCCACAAATTCGCTATCATAAAAAGCCACAGACTTTCAGACATCAAGACATCATGTATCGCTTAACATTATATTGCTTATCCAAAATATAAATTTAGCTATAATACGTATTGTACACATATACAATAAATCTCCTCTTCAAAAACTTTTTCGTCAACATTAAAAAGAAGTAAAAAAATACTGCTGTTTTCTGACTGATAGTTACACCCGTCATCGTGAACATTTTCGACTTAACCACACAATTTAGGGGAATGTTCAAGGTGGTGCAGCCGATATGTTGTTAGGCACAATCTCTGACTCCTCGTCAGCTGTTTCCGAACCGCTTTCCTTCGGAGACTCAGTTTCTGGTTCATCTCTCATTAGCGCCCGATACTTCTTAGCGATGATCTCCCAGTCCACCACGTTCTCAATTTTGGTAGCGTTACTGAAGCTCATCTGAGAACCGAGCGGACTGAGGTGCACCACAGACAATCTAGTTGAGTCTGAAAATAAAACAGCACTTATTTAACTTTTGCATTTTTCAACATTCCTGTAAACATAATCATATTATCATTGATAACTAGTAAAATGATTTTACTGTCTATAGATAATGTTGATGTCTAGATTATAGATTGATGTTGTAGCTCAAAACCATTTAAATTATAGTACTATCAACATGTAGGTGTTTTATTAACTAACACGGTTACACTCCCGTTTTCAAGGACATGTGTGTCAACCTAAGGTATAATAGATCAACATAAAATATATATCTCTATTCTTAATTTAATTAAAAACCGACCAGTTCTTACAGCGTAGAAGTCACAAACAAACATTACTATTAATTCGCAGTTACATACATATAAGCTTATTAGGGACATGGTTATAATTTCATTGACATTTGGATCACTTACCTTTAGGCACGACCTGTCCTCTTTTGACTTTGGAGAGCCATTTCGCTCCTGCCTTGGACCTAGCGCTGAGCTGGTCTTGTCTTTGTAGACCGATCATGTGGACGAGACTTGGACGCTTCTTCTTAGTCAGCCGTTCCTGGAACAGAACAATAAATGTTATACTCAATAATGTCTTATATATAAATCATAAAATACAACAATAAAAGTCACATTAAAATGGTAAAAATTTTGATGTGTTTTGCAGTTTTGTTACGGTTAATATTTATTGTTTTTTTTTAATGGTTGACAGGCTAGGTGTTTGACCACAGCTCACCTGATATTGAAGTAACGGTGTGGTCTAAGATGGTAAACACACCTAGCCTGGAATGGAACTGGTTCTCAAGTGAGGCTACCGGAACACACTGTTAGGTGCTTGGCGACAGACTTTCAATTTGAGGAGGGAGCTAGCCAGCCGAATACTAGAAAGTACCCTACCACCATCCTATGGTTTCCTAACGATGTTTTCCTTCACCGGCAGCTCAAGCTGATTGTTGGGGTTTGAACCCACGCCCGTCAGCATGCGAATCAAGCGCGCTAACCGCGCTAGCCACTCAGCTATCATCGCTACAATCGCTTCTTTATACAATTTGAAAATCAAAAGTAGTACCTACCTATCCCAGTAATTCGAATATGACGTGATAAAAATGCTATCTCATACTATCTTAATATTAAAAATGAGACAGTAAGCTTGTTTTTATGATCAACAGAGATAGAATGAAGAGCGAAGTATCGTTTATACTGTCCTCACAAAGAAAGCGAAAACTTAAAAAATGCCGAGTAAACGAATATACAAATAGCTACAGTGTAAATTTTTTTTTTTTATGCCACAGGTGGCAATCAAGCTGACGGGTTGCCTGATGTTAAGCAATCACAGTCGCCTATAGATATCTGCAATACCAGGGGTACTACAAATACGTTGCCGACCTTTTAAGATTCTATTAACATGCCTTTTGAAGAACCCAATGTTGTAACTCCGCGGGAATTCGGAAGAAGGAAGATCATTCCACAATTTGCAAGTGTATGGCAAAAAAGATCGCGTGAATCGCACAGTATGCGATTTCCATGGATCAAGAACATGTGGATGAGCTTTGATACTATAAAATGATAAATCAAGATACAAGATGATTAATATTTTTATTCGACTTACTTGACACCTATGTATCAGCCACATCAGCCACGTGGTGACCAGGTTGAGAGGCGACGGAGCTGTGTTGGTTCTGTGCATATTTCGGATCAGCTTGGACAGCCCATACTTCCATTCTATGTCTGATTGTGCCTGTAAAGTTATATATCCTTATATTCTGCTACGAATAGGTCAACAGACAAGTATTAAATACTATTACTATTATGTTCATACATATCATTGGCAAATACCTCTTTAAAAAACTGTCTGAGGTATAAGTACTAACGTTTCTCTTTTATATCTGATCTTGGCATTGTAATAACATGCAAGTGGCAGGGATCGGCATCATCATCATCAGCCATCTTTATCCCACTGCTGGGTTTAAGCCTCTCTCTTATTTTGCGATCTGCCTCGGTCCCGTGGCAATCTGGTTTAGATTCGAGCCTCAATAGTGCTCTCAGGAATCACCCTTTCTCAAAGGCTATCTTAAAATAAGTTTTTTTGTGGTTTTTATCTGTAAAACGTGATAAATGCGTCATCAACATTTTTATTTTCATAACTTACAATGGAAATTGGAAATTTAAGAGCTACTGAGACTAACCATCAGATGTTATATGCAATGACCACGGAAGCAGTCCCTTGACTTTGTTTTGCTACTCATAGCTCAGGGGACTGCAATTGCGATTTGCGATGAGCAGCCGTTATCTCTCAGTTTCTCTAACGTATGAGAGCGTTTCGTTAGTCTCATTACTTTTACATAAAAAAAGATCAGATTTTCGTTCCAGAGGAGTTGCATTTGTAGGAGTACCTGTATCCTCTGGTAAGTATCTGACATCATGGCAATGAGCAAGTTAATCAGCACCACAACAGACACCAACATATAGATTCCGAACACTATTTTGAAGAGGTAGTTGGTCCACTGCGGCTGCGTGGTGGTGTCATTCCGATGAACCCTCGTCTGCTCTGTGGTAGTCTGCCCGAACACCGCGAAGAACAACAGCTCGAACGAAAAAAACGGGTTCATGGTAACTGCAGACAAAGGGGAAACTCTTGGGCGCGCGGTTACCTGTATGCGTTGGTAAGTGTCCGACATCATCGCAATCAGGAGCGTTACGAGGACCACGACAGACATCAGCAAGTACGCTCCGAAGATGATTTTGAACTGGTTCTGTGTCCACGAGGGCCGCAAATTGGAGATGTAGTTCAGGTCTGACAACGTGATCTGGCCGAAAAGGGCGAAGAACAATTTCTCGAACGCCTCGATCGGTGACAACGTCGCTAAAAGACAATATGAACACTCAAATGGACCTCGTTCTTTTTTTGTGAAATTCAACAGAATAAAAACGAATTAACATAGTAACAACTTCAACTGTCAATTTGTTTTTAAACTGACTTCACTCTACCAGCAATCTAAGGACAACTAAACTGACACTCATGTACATACTGAGTAGATTGATACAATTTATGTGGATCTGGTAAAAGGTAGTATAATAACAAAAGGCGTGAATTAAATATTGCATCAACTTACTCTTTAATCTACTCAGTCATATAGCCGCACATCAACAGCGAAGACGCAAAAGGCGCCACATCGAAGACAATCAGCCAAACATACCCAAAACATGAAACAAATACCTCGAGACGGCGTGAATCACAGCCCCAGGACAAAATCAAGCCACGGCATGCGCAAAACAAACGTCCATCGAATGCGGTGAGTCGGCACTCATTCCACTACACTAGGCACCGTGATGACACGTACGCAACGCATGTTCAGTGACGCATCTGCAAACCGCGCGCCTTTTAAAGCCACAAATGAAGACAATACATTGGGTGCTTTAGTTACATTCTAAACCTTATCAAAAATGTATCTGCGTGTATGTTGTATGTTACAGAGCCCACATTCCTCATTCCGTTCGGTGGCACGATCATCTAACGGGATGAATTTGTTTACTATCAACGATGATAACATTCTCGATGTGACGGCAACATTCAAGCCTGCAAGCGGATGCATTGACGGTTTCAGAACATAAACAAACAAATAAAACAAGCACATCGAGATTTAATGCGATCATCGTATGAAAGTGTATTATGTGGACATCGAAATTTTCTCTCTAACTCCCACTTACGTCCCGACACTCCCTGTTTTCTTCTATATGATTCCCCAGAAATGGTATATTGCGGATCAATGGTCTGACGTTTGTATCGGAGACTTTCTATTTTATAACAAGGATAACGTTAGTCGATTAAATAGAACAAACATTTAATTTGAAAATAGAAATCATTGTCTGAAACATGGCTTATGTTTTAATGACAGCTGTTGCGTGTAGTAACAAATAATATAGATACACACGTACCGTCTGAGAAAAGTTTTCTTCTGGCTGTCCTCGCGTATTTGTTGTCTTCTGCCTTGTTAATGTTCCTGAAGGGCTGGTTCAAGGCGACGATGTGCATTGAGAATCCGAACACGAAGATCGCCAGTACGGCCAAGAAACGTCCCAGGTCCTTCATGAGATCTCCGATGATGATGGCCCATGGACCAAACAGGTGATGGAAGGAGAGGAAGTCTAATATTTGGACGCACGCTAGTAGAAATGATAAGGCAAAACATTGATTCCTACAGTACATGAGCGTCGGCCAGTATTTCGGTAACACGAATATCCAGCCGACCACGTGTGTCGCTACACCTATCATACCGAATAATAGTACCGCTATCTTAATCCAACCTAACCCCGACTTATCGCTTGGATTCGTTAATTCGAATAACAGAAGCCCGCTCAGACAAATGAGCAGCATCCACTCGTACCACCGAGGCACCAAACTCTCCCTAAAAATAGAATTGTAAATAGGTGTTATGGCGACTAACGATAATAATATCATGAGGTAAATATGCGACGTTAAGTACGACATAAACTTAATTATTGGAACCTTATTATATTTATGGCCTAGTGGAAGAGAAAACACCATCCAAACTGGTGGACAAACTATAAATGCAAAAAAAAGGAACATTATTTTAATGCCGCTCCATTTGAGGCTCCCTCGCCAGAGTTCCTGTAACAAAAGACAACCATGAGTCTTGTTATAAGACACATTTGTATATGTCGTTATATTTGAGAAGTTACCTATTTTTTACCTGAAGATATCTCTGGACGACGGTGTGGGCGATAACTTCTTTCTGTTCGTTCTCAATGAGGACGTCGAGGAACTCAATATTCCTGTTGTCGGTAGCGGTGAGGATGTGCCCAGCAGAGTCAGCGCCGGCTGCGAGAGCGAGCAGCTCTGTGGCCATCGCCTCGCATTGCTTTCCCGCCGCTATCAGGTCTTTGGCACGCTCCTTCTCCTGTTATAAAGAAGATCATGATACGAAATGCAGATTCATATTTTCGGAATTTCGCAACAAATCACGGTATTGTTATCAATGAGTCATCATTAAAGCTAATACGCTAAGTTAAGTTGTGTTCCGTAGTTTCACCTGCGACCATCCCATTTTCGCTGTGGGGAAAAAGAGTACAGAATTCAGATATCACAACTGTGAAAAAATATAAAAATTACGTCGATACACCATGAAATATGTACTGATATTTTTACTACGTGAAAAAGAACAAACATACACCTTTTCAATAGTAACAATTATAATATTAATAGAAATTAATGTTGTTACCTTTGAAGAGAGATTGATGTAGATATTTGAGAGCTTGGCAGCGGTGTCGACCGGCGCCGGAGACACCAATACGAACTCCTCGATCGGAAGATTGTTATGATTTTTGGAACACACCATAAGGTTGTAAACGAATCGTTTATCGTCCATAAGCGATTGCGTGTCGTGTTCCTTGTGTAATAAATACTCAAGGACGTCGTTATGGTTTTCGGAAGCCGCGAACCAGATCGGCGCGCAGTTTAGGTTTGTTTCGCTTTTTGGCGACGCTCCGGATTCGCATAAAAGCTTTACGACGTTTAGATGGCCGGCTTTAGCTGCGCAGTGTAGTGGGGTCCAACCGTTTTTGTCGGTCGCGTTAATTTCAGCTCCTTGACCGAGCAAAACCTCTACCATTTGATAATGGCCGTGAGTCGAGGCTATATGGAGGCCGGTCTTTCCGTGCCTGTCGGTACTGTGTAACAGTTCTGCTGATCTACTTAGCAAGAGTCCGACTATAGACATGTGACCGCCAAAGCAAGCGAGGTGGAGTGGATTATATCCCTGTAATGAAAAAAAACTGCTTATTTCTTTTTCCAAATTGTCAATAATACATGATTGTCAAAACCAAATACCACATTAATAAGAATCTACGAAAACGATCAATAATATAGGAAGCATTTTATTTACACAAAATCACTAAGCTATAGATAATTCCAAAAAAGTATATGCAGACTTTGTTCCTAGGTTTAATGAAACTTACATTTTCATTAGTAGCTGCATCCGCCTGCACTCCAGCTGAATTGAGCAGTAGTCGCACAACGTTTTCATTACCGTTGTATGCAGCGAGATGCAAAGGAGTTAGTCCTGATTCTGATCCTAGCACAGGTACTAACGACATTCCAGTAGGAGCTTCTGATTTTACTGTTCCTGGCACTTGAGATAGCAATTCTCGCACAGTCTCTATAAAATAAGTACTATTATCCATACAGCCTTTAAATAGATGCATACATTATGGAGCTAGCAGATAAAATGCTCTTTTAAAATACAAATGTCGATGCACATATCTATACAGTATACACATATGTACACTCTCTCATAGCATAGGTACTAAAATAGTTGTCACAAAAAAGTACTCTTATTTTCATACAAAATGATTCTTTACAATTTAAAAAATCTACAGAAACAACGAATCTGTTTCAATTGTGATCATGTTTCTAAAATCGAGACTGAGAAATTACCCAAAGACATTTTCTCAATTCAATTTTATTGTTAAATTTGATCTGTTTCTCATGCATTTAATGAACATAACTTATATAATCTGTATATTAAACCAAGAGAACTTTAAGTATAAATTTGAATTTGACTTTGTCTTACCTTGGTTTGACCTACGTTTTTTATTTCTAGAGCAGTTTAAAACTTACCAGCTTGTCCATAATACGCTGCGATGTGTAAAGGGGTCAAGCCTAGCTTTTTACTGGATATCCTTAGAGTGTTTGTCGATCTCATCACGTCTAACACATTAGTATGGCCATACTGCGCAGCTAAATGTACCGCAGTAAGTCCGGCCCTGTTCTCATCAGTACATGAAGCGCCCGCTCTAACTAATGTCCTCACTACGTCTGCGTGACCTCCTTCAGCTGCTAACTGAAGTGGTGTTGAATCATTTAATTTATTCCTAGCAGATATAACACCAGTCCTATCAAACTTCATTAACTCTTCTATCACTTTCACCGAACCCTGCATAGCAGCTATGTGAGCACACGTATTACCATCCTTAGTCGTTGCCATCACTAAATTGGGATGCTGCTGAAGAAATAATTGAACTACTTCAGAGAAATTGTTTTGAGCTGCCGTGTGGATTGGTTTTTGTCCAAGTTCATCCGTAGCGTCAATGTTAGCTCCGAGTTCTAACAATAGCTTACAGACTTCCATTTGTCCACTAGCCGCGGCCAAATGTAAAGGCGTCTGCTTTTTTAACGTTAAAACATCGATCATGGCGTTGTGGTCCCTGATCAAAAACTTGACTAAATGCGCGTAGCCGTTCATTGCCGCTAAATGTAGTGCAGTCCGACCGTTTCTCGCTTTTGAATTTATGAAGGCCTTATTTGTGAGTAAAGCGTCACAGACTTGAAGAAAACCATGCTCAGCTGCTAAATGCAACGCGGAACGACCTTCAACATCGAAGACATCCACTCTGGCGTGGTTTGAAAGTAAAGTACTGACAAGTTCCATGTGCCCTCTATTACAGGCAATTAGTAAAGGGGTCCATCCAACTGAGTTCTGCTTATTCAGCGCTCGGCCAACATCTGCCGTTGATATGTGAGCAATCATTTCTTGCATGACGTCATTGTTTCCTGCAATTGCGCAGAAATGGAAGGCGGTTTCGTGATTGTGTTTCGTTTGTAAAGTTACATCAGCTCCGTTTTCAATTAGGCACTTGACGACTTGTCTGTCTGCTGTCGGAGTTTTGACTTCTTCTTTAGTAACTTTGCAAGCAAAATGAAGACAACTGGCACCATCTTCATCAACAGCGTCTATATAAGCAGTGGCCACGTTTTCTCCTTTGTGCGTTTTAACAAATTCTATCAAATGTCGTACAACGTCAGGTTTACAGCTTCTACATGCCATGTGAAGGGGAGTTTCACCTGTCTGAACAGAAAAAGAACTATGTAATATCAATTATACCGATAATGCAAACGTTTCAAGTTTATTTAAGTACAAGCTGTGTTACCCGCGATTTCGTTTGCGTGGAGTTTAACAAAAAGTTTGTTAATGAATGCAAAGTGAATGATTTAATTAATAAATTAATAAGTTTTTAAATAAAATCTGATATCAAAAGTTTTCTACATTAACCCGATAAATAAACGATATGTGTGCCAAATTTCATCCAAATCCTTTTAGCCGTGTTTGCGTGATTGAGTAGCAACCTGCACAATATGTATAAGTAGGATAAATTATAACAATTAGCATGATTGTTTTGTGGACCAAGTCTAAAGTTACAGGTTGAAAAAAGAAAGAAGCAGTTTTGTTAAAACTCTTTACTTCCCTACCTTTGTTTTCTTTAGCGGGTCACCACCGTCCTCCAACAAAAGGATCAGCGTCGCCAAATTGCCATATTTCGCTGCCACGTGAACTGGGGTCATTCCGTTCTCTGTTGCCTTGTTTGGTCCCGCACCTGATTTCAACAGCATGAGGGCACATTTATCCCCTGTAATCACAAAATTTGATAAAATGTCAATCATCTCTTCTAGAACTCGAATAATACTTAAAAGCCTATGTTTGGTGTTTTTGAAAATCAATGTACGTACATGCCTATTAAAATATTACATTTATAAGATCTGAACCGAAGTGAAAAAGCTACAATTTTTTTACTTAATTTTTCTAATGCAGTGCATGCATGCAATTTAGTCAATTTAGCTTAATAACTAACCCAACCTGGTTGGCTGTTAATTCATATCAAAGATTTATTTCTAGGTTAAGGACGTTAGGAAAACATCCTGAGTTGTTATTAACATGCTGAGATTAGGTTAGGAGAGACGAGGTAAGGAAATACAACTCTATATTACAAACTATACTAAGCATCTTGCTGCCATGTATTGGTTTCTTACTTTGTTTGTTTGACTGGCAGCTCAATATATCATATCTATATTAGAGATGACGAAACGGCACTTGTCGAACGACCGCTGATTGGCAAAAGTCGAAAAAATTTAAGCGACCTTTATAGTAAAGTGGTATCACGAATTAAAACATCACACCAGTCATAGGACCACCAAACCCCGAATACCGGCTACTCTGAAAGGAAGGGAAGGAGGTCTTTGTCTAGCAGTGGAACACTAGAGGCTGAAATAAATAAATAAGAGACGGCATCTTACCGTCAGGTATTCGTGCGGCTATGTGTAAAGCAGTTTCCTTCTGCTTCCCACCTCTGACGTGCACATCAGCTCCGTACCCGAGGAGAGTTTCCACCACGGCCGGCTTGCATGACTCCACTGCTATGTGCAGGGCTGTGTAGTTATCCTGCAAATTCAAGGAATCAGTTTAAGTCATCTTGACGTACCAGTTCATATCATAGGGCGCGAAATATAATGGAAAAATGTAAGAAAACCGGAACTGCGCCCGGTTCTATTTAAAAATGTAGAATCAAAACGCTTTGTGCGTACACGGGGAACATCTACCATGTACAGATGACGATGTTTAGGATTGAGTTATAAAATATGGCAGTTCGTGTACCGACATTTGCTCGGGTTGGAAATGCTTTTTTTTTCTTTAATTTTGGCGTCGCACTTTGAGCATTTGCCAGTGTCAAGTATTTGATGTTTACAAGTTTCTTAAGTTAAATAAGTTGCCTAGTAGCAATAGTTATAGTCAAAGTCCAATCTTGGTCAAGTCCAGTCCGTATCAGTTAAGTGTAGTCATGCTTTAGTAAAGTAGTGGCAGCTTTACTATGAAGCTTCAATGGAGTTTTGGAAGCAACACAAAAAGTCATGTTTCATCACATTATATCATTTTCCCACACTCGCACTTGTGATTCGGAACTTTATGAACAACACACCACCATTTTTATACATAAACACTCGAAAAATCACTAGTTTTGGAAAAAATACAACGGGGCGACAGGACTCTTTTCGCGTTCCCGCCAAAACCCTCAAGAGGATGCCTACGGTCTACAGTGAGTATTTGGAGATAGTTCGAAAAAATATTAGCTTACATTAGTGGTGACGTCGACGCTCTCTCCCTTCTGCAGCAGTGTGTTAATGATGCCCACGTGCCCATACCGCGCTGCAGTGTGTATACTCCGCGCTCCGTCCTGAAATTATTCACTGATACGTTAGTTTTTTTTGTTTTTTTTTTCCTTTAAATGATGTATCTGTTTGTTGTTAGATACCTCATTGTTATTACAATCTAGCCTAGTGGAGACTAATAAGTAATTTTAATATAACTTAAATTGCTAAGTAGAGTATAATCGAAGAATGCGTCCATCGACACTTTTGTTACTGTCTCTATTAAGGGGAAGACACTTTGTTCATGTGTTCTATAATAAATACGTTACGTTAGTAACATAATTTAATTAAGAAAAATGATTAAAAGAACACATTCAATCGACACAATACAGACAGAAGATAAAAAAACAATAAAGTAACTGTTTTGATACCAAGAATACCGATGGTACCCTCAGAATTGCCTTTTCAGTTCAAACGTTTAGCGCTATTAGCGCGGTCGGTTCATACGAAGAAGGCGTGGGTTCAAGCCCCAACAATGAACTTGAGCTACCCGTAAAAGAAAACATTATGAAGAAACCATGGCATGGTGGTAGGGTACTTTATAGAACTTGGCTGGCTAGCTATCTCAGTCAAGTTGAAAATCTGCCACCAAGCATCTAACTGTGTGTTCCGGCAGCCTCACTTGAGAACCAGTTCCATTCCAGGCTAGGTGTACTTTACCATCTTCGACCACGCCTTTACTTAACATCAGGTGAGCTGTGGTCAAACACATAGCCTGTCAACAATTTAAAAAAAAAAGTCGGGGCGAGTCACCAGTCAAAAAAAAACATTCAGTTCTGGTAACTTTCTAGACTTTAAACTGCATTAAGCCTGAGTACTTAATCAAAAGGCACCCGGCATCAGGTAATTGTAAAATAAGGCTAAGGTTACAAGTCTGAAGTGCCCGTATGCACCGCCACTTAGGTACCTGAACAGTTAATATGGCGGAGCACGCAACGTCATAAAACGCTTTCGTGCAGAAGCTCGATGTGGGAATACAATAAGCTTGCCACAGCAAGATTTGTAAGCGGTTCCCATGATTTCAATCATTCGTTGTTTAGTGTTATCTATTCTGTTTTGAGGAAGTGTTCCCGTTTAATGTAATGGATGAGTTTTCGCTATTAATTGTAATTAGGGGTTTAAATCCGACAATTGGTTCCGTAGAGCACTTAATAGTTATCTGTATAGAGGCTTGCATTTGCATGCAATAACCTTGTGTTTTGGCTAATGAAACATTAGATTATCAATTTATGTTTATTTATTGTAAGCCTTACTTTTGATGACTGTTTACTCTTATATTTTAAGACTTGCGGTTACTTTAATTAGATTTTTATTAAATTATATTTTTAAAGTTTTGTCAAATTAGTTCTAGATATTAAGTAAGATTAGGGTTTTAATTAATAAGTTGTTATCAAATTAGCTAAATTTAAGTCCTCATCACTGTTGTAACTGGAACGACTGTTAAGCGGAAATAAACTTGAATATTCAAAATGAACTTCCGCAAAGTAACGCCTGAATCAATCAATTATCTTATATTTTTATATAATATGTTCTATTCCAGACTAGGTGTGCTTTGCCATCTTCGACCACACCATCATTTAACATCAGGTGATCTGTGGTCAAACACCTAGCCTGTCAACCATAACATAAAAAACTAGCCGTTCATCCGCGTGGAATTTAACAAAAACAAACTTGTTCAGTTCGCAAAATTTACGAAATGTTAATGATTATTACAATTCTTGCATAAAAATACGTTGAATCTTTGGAAAACTAACATTTTCTGGTAACATTTTCTTGTATGTTAATCTAGGTATAATTGCGTAATCGAGTAACAAAGTTACAACAAGAAAAATTAAACTTATAATTCTCACCTTATTGGGCATGTGGAGGTAGACTCCTTTCTTAAAGAGCATCATAGCACAGTCTGCATGTCCGTTCAGCGATGCGATGTGCATGAGGGTGCTACCGTCCTTGGTTCTCTCGAAAATGGACGCTTTGAATTTGTCAGCCAGGAGTTCTATTACAGCTGCGTGACCGTTTTCTGCCGCCAAATGCATTGGTGTTCGATCTGAAACAATAAATTGATTTTTCCCGTTACACCTGCTGCTTCTAGAAGGGTTCCATTTCTATCACTCTGACGTGTGTTGCAGTAAAGGTAAGGTAAGTACGAAACTGACTCCTAACGATACATACATGACTCTCCTTAGCGAAAACATATTATGTTTGGTGGTTATAAAGTGTTTGTATAATTCGAAAACGAGCTTCTTCACGACGCCTCGTCGTGTTTTTTAATTTGATATTGGCATAGACAGTACTCTACTATTCTACGCAAATTTAACTAGATTGTTGCTCTTTTTTAAACGAAATAGTTCTACAGTAGAGCTATGGGATTATTATCTCTTGTCTTACAAATTAACACACCACACCATAAAACTGGTACCAAAAAACCAGCCAATTGAGCGAGTTTAAGACATTATATTAAAGATCCATCGGAGATTTTTTATCGTTGAAAGATTAGGTGTTTACAATAGTTCACCTGATGTTAAGTAAAAATGTGAAAGAAAATGATAAGTAGGTAGGTAAACCTAGCCTAAAATGGCTTGGAAGTGTAGAAATATTGATTTGAAAAATTGAAAAATTTGAAAAACTGTGAGCTAAAGAAATCTATATTCCAGCAAAATAGATCGATGCCCAATTCTTTGCCAAGCCTGACGTTGTAAAATCATGTCACCAAAAATCTAAATAAAGTAATCTGGCTACATCTTGTATTAATAGACTGTTATTAGCGTCATAAAGTTCTGGGTCACCTCAATACTGATTTGTTATTCGCCTTAACGTTGGTAAATTACAATTAGTAATTTCCGGGCTTAACTAAGGGCTTGCTGGCTTCTATTTAGTAAAAGTAAAATTTGAATTTAATAAATTGACCGTTTGTAATATTTATTTACATCTACACAACGTTTTTAAAACGTTGTTACATTTAATTACATCGGACAATTAAGAGCCATATCAGTTTATGGCTGGATTGAGTATCCAAAGCAGCGTTGGTAGGATCATAATATGATATTTAGTTTGACAGATGCAACACATGTATTGAAGGTGAAGCGTTGATCCATTTTAGAAATTAAAACTTGAGTATCTTGAACTTATACCTGGGTCGCTGTATGGGTTCTTGACATATATGTTCAAAAACTGGGCATCCTTGGCGAAGTTTGCTGACCTTTGCGAGACGCATACCTCAAGGGATGCATTAAAACTAATAACACCAAGGCATCTTCCTAGCTAAGTCCAAAAAGTGTGCGCGGGTTTTCGGTGTACAGGTTTTTAACTCCCTACCTAAGTCCATACGGGAAGCTAAGTCGCTATCTAGCTTCAAGAACAAACTTAAGCTGTTTTTGATAAACATGGCACCTTATACTGTCGAGGAGTTCATTCCAAAAATAAATTAACGCTTATTATTTATTATTTTCTTAATTGATACAATGATCACTTTAAAAATCAACAGTTAAAAAAATGTATGAAATACATATATGTATACCTAGTTATAAGAACCTGACATGTAATTTATAATTATCAATAAAGTATTAATATCAGTATCATCATTCGTCTTGTATGTATCCATTTCTATAATTATTTGTTCCTTAGGTATTAGATAGGGCTTACCTTCATTGTCAGCGATGGCAGCATTAGCTCTGACTCCGTAGAAGTACTTTACGAGTGGTTCATCCCCTTCCGCAGCGGCTATGTGGAGCGCTGACTGCCCAGCGCCGTTCGTGGCATCGACCACCGCACCATAGTCCACGAGGATCCGCGCCATGTCGACGTCTCGCCTTCGAGCAGCCAAGTGCAGAGCCGTGTCCCCGGCCGGTGTACTTGCCTGCGGAGAACACTGAGCATTCGTGGGTTGAAGACGTACCGTAAAGCGGGTGAAAACAGATACAACCAGAAAAATTAAGTGTGGAAAGTAAATTGTGTTGAATTAAAGTGTGAAATGTGAAAGAGTTGGGATTTTTAGCTGTAGGTAAAGTTATCCCATAATTATCAGTGATTCAATCGAGTCGATCGCCATAGTACGATTGATGCTATTATGCATTACGTAAGCGTCAAAGAGAATGATAAAAGTTTTACTACGAAAAAGTTAGCAAGTATAAAGTTTGTACGTATACCTGATTAAGTAACAAATGAAACAGAAACTTTTTATTGAAATGAAGACATTAAGCGAGGCAAAGTTAGCGAAGATAGCGTTTAAAGAAACTGTTTAATCGTAAAAGTTGGAGCCAGAGTTCTTTCAAAGGCTTTTAGGTTTTAGTGTTATTGTGTATGGAAACGTGAGCGACAAGCAACTTACCTTGAGCTGCTCCGCGGTCTGCGCGCTCAGCAGTTCGCGCACCATGGACTGGTTGCCGGCCTCCACCGCCAGCAGCAGCGGTATCTTCCCTCTCTGCAACACCATGTCGCGAATTAACTTTTTCCACTCCTTCTGCCTGGCGCGCTCTTTGTTCAGTTCGATATAGCTGAGTTCGAGTTTCTGCAAGTCTTTATTGACTTGCAGGTTCGCGGGCGGGCTGCGTCCCCCCGAGCTGATGCCCCGGCGTGCGCTCCGGGGCAGCTCTCTCCCGCCCTCGGCCATGCCTCGCGCCTCGCTAGGGACGAGCGCGGCCCGCGACCGCCATCCGCGGAATGCACTCCACACTGTCACGCCGCAGACAATATCCGACTGTGTGCAATCTTCGGAAACGATCGATCCGATGCCGTGCCACACCGTATTCCCAATGCGAATTTACAAAGCTGTTCCTCTTTAAAGTCTAGATCACCGCAGTGGAAGACTTGAATACATACTTGATCCTCCATCGTAATCAATTTACAGACACGAATTGGCGGGAGGCCATGGCGATGCCGCCTACCCCAAGGCGTGCCGAAGGACCGACTGAGACTTACTGTATTAAAATTAGTAATTTTGAATTTCAGTGCTGACGCTATAACTAATATTCAGCGAGTGATTTGCATTGTAAATTCGCGCGGTGACGTTTACTCGGCAGCTTAAGCTCGCCGGATAATTAGCTAGTTTCTATTCGTACGGGGTGGCGGAGGTGGCTCACTGCTATCGGAATGTCCTCAAAATGTCGTGCGCTGTTCCGCCTCCCATCCCGGAATAATTCGTTTACGTCAGATTAATGAGTGTAGCGCCGGCGAGTGACTCCCTTGCGAAGTTTTATTATTTTCTGCGCGGGGAATTCTTTCAGTGTGCGGTGTAAACTGCGGGCTTTGTTTACACGTTGTATTTTAGGGTGTTTTGGGGGGTAGTTCCTGAATCGCGGGCGGATGGCGGTGCCAGGCGACAGCCCTGCACGCGATGCCTGTAGATGCAGCTACTACGACTAGCTCACCAATCGAAGCTCTATAACTTTACGATAAGGCATACAATTTATTACCCGTGTCTCCAATACGGCATACAGCGCCATTTGGTATAATAACCATTTTAAAATCTGCATAAATTTGTTCGCGAATATTAAAGGGTATTGAGCAGCTTGGGTCGTGAGACTCGCAGCCTAACCCCAGGGTATCCTTGGTGCAAAAGTTGTTGACCCTAGTGAGCGATGACACTACTATCAACTTATTAATTCATGAGCAAATAGTACTAGCAATGTAAATTAAATGTTGTCATCTATGAATTGCCACAAGTTGGTAAATTAAAATTTATTTAAATTAAATTAAATCTGTCAGATCTGTTGACTCATTGGTAATATATCTGCCTTAAGAGCTGTAGGGCGTGGGTTCGATTCCCGGCTCGGACAAATATTTAACGGTGCGAGTAAAAACAAATAAATACGTTTACCTCTTTACATAGTTAAATAAACATTGCCCTGAAGTTAACGCACCATTGTAAATGCTAGATTAAACGTGTTTACTTGTGTGAGATTTGTTTTGCTAGACGCTGTACAAAGTTATGTCGTCAACTTTGTATGAGCTGTTAACATAATGGACAGAGTATAGTGAGCATTCGTGTTTTGTTTAATTTTCTTAATGCAAAGGTAATGATATGAACGAAATGCTCTCCTGATGGAAAGAGATTATATCTGTCCATGAACATTGCAGCGATACACAGAACTTTGAGCAGCAAAACAAAGTCTAGGGCATCGCTGTTTTATATCAATACGCTGATATATCAATGGTTAGTCTCAATAGCCCAGTAATTTCACTAAATGCAATATCTTTCAAACAGTAATGTTGATACACTACTGCTTGGCGGCAGAGTATATGATACTGCGATGGAACTTACCAAGGAAAACCTCCTACTAAGAAGATCTAATACCAAGTAATCCTCTGAAGGTAATTACCCCATCAGCTCGTAGTCGGATATCCTTTCCAGCTGCAGTTAGGAGAGCGCGGAGGATGCTGGTAGCTGTTCCCGTCTGTCTGCTGGCAACCAGGTGAACGGCTGTTTGTTGTCGGCTCTGCAAACATACACTGTATCAAAATAGCAAAACACATTTTTTTTTGTAGGACATTACACACAGCGCCATCTGACCCCAAACTAAATAGTTTTTTTTAGAAAAATGCTAAGTGCCTGAGAGATTTAAAAAAAAATTTACTACAGGAACATCCACTTGAAATCTGGTATACATGCCTCTTATGGAACATTATTCCAGGATTAAAGGTATCCTTCACCTTAATTTAATAATGAAATAGCGCAAGTTTCATGACCATTGCTTATTTGTTATTTACACACGTTTCATTTCTTTCTGAATTCTAAACGCGGATAAAGTCGCGAGCGTAAGCTAGTGTAAGATAGAAAGAAAGAAAGAAAACATTTATTTTGACACACATAACACTACAATAACAAAAAAACACTACAAATACAAGATTAGAAAAATAACAATAATAATATGTAGAAAGTTGTCGCTGTAGTGTCCAGTGCGACAAAAAAGGTTAGTTCTCAGCATTAGTGCTGCCGATTTCTCAACAGCGCTGCTTTTCAGAACTAACCTTTTTTTTTTTTTTTTTTGGTTTTGGCGTCGCGTTTTAGCATTTGCCAGTGTCAAGTATTTATATATTTTCAAGTTTCAAAAGTTAAATAAGTGTCATCGTAGCTAGTTTTAGTCAAAGTCCAGTCTTATTCAAGTCCAGTTCGTGTCAGTCAAGTCCAGTCATGCATTAGTAAAGTAGTGGCGACTTTACTATAAAGCTTCGATGGAGTTTTGGAAGCAACACGAAAAGTCATGTTTCACCACATTATATCATTTTCCCACACTCGTGCTTGTAATTCGGCACTTTATGAATAAAACACCACCATTTTTATGCATAAACACTCGACAAACACTAGTTTTGGAAAAAAATACAACGGAGCGACACGACTCTTCCCGCGTTCCCGCCAAAACTCATCGAACTAACCTTTTGGGGCTCACGAGACTGAATAAACATACATAAATACATACGCGAATACATAATTGATAAAGATAATTATTATATCTCACCCCTCCGGTGGCGAATGGGTCGACTCCGCGCTTTGACAACAGAAGTTTGACAATATCTTCTCGTGAGTACATGGCCGATATGTGCAATACATTGTAGTTGTCCTGGAGAAAAAAAAACAGGCAATAGTGAGAATGGTCTATAGAGATAGAAACTCTTTATTGTGCATACAAGAAATAGAAAAAAAAAAATGTACACCAAAAATATTATGGGTATTTAGAGTAGTAAATTACATTTGCTTGGAAATTTTAAGTTAAATTTTAAAAGCTGTTATTGTTATTTTAATGGTGGTAAAGATATAAGAATATGAGACGTTAGTTCGACGATTTATTTTCTAGTAGAAATATCATTCACTGTATGTACTATTTACTTATGTACGCACAATATTGACGAGAACGCTGGAATAAGCTAGTTTTTGAGAAAGTAAAGACTATAATAGAAAAGCAAGATGCGTGACTATTTAAATTCTTGAAGGTCTCGATCAGAATTGAGGATATTTCAAGAGAGAGATATTAAATGCGATCGTCTGGAAATTTACCGAAAGGTCGGCTGGTACGACCATTATAACTTCTTACAGCATAATGATAAAATGGTGAGTTGTATTGAATATAAAACTGTTGGTAAATTATAATTTACTACTTGGTTGAGGCATCTCGCATTATCTCCCTGCTCATATAGGTACCACTAGGTGGCGTCATATTTCTATAATATACATGCTAAGAAACACACCGTGACATAAATGTGAAAGTATGTATCTATCATATGTTGTTACAGGAGAATTTATTTACAAAAAATATTTATATTATTTAATTTTGACCCAGCATATATCTTTGGTCATCCAGCGCGGGAACGCAGCCAGCGCCCTGGGGACGTTCGGACGGGGCTCGGTGCGCGGGGGACTTTTTCAGTAGTTTTTAGGATTAGGGATTTTGACTATATTTTCCACTGAATTGTATAATTATTAGAAATTAAATAAATACATTTGATCTATTAAAATTATAAACAGATAAAAATGTATCTTAAAACTAATGCCTCGTATACTATTTAACAAATTTATAAAAACAACTTAATCTAAGAGTCCATCATAGGAGCAAAATGTGGCCAGAATGCTGGCAGCATTGCAACGCTGTATAAGGCAATGCTAAGCTTTGGACCACAGTAGATTTTTTTTTGATTAATTTTTTTCATTCTGTTCACCTGAAGCCTCTTCTAAACGTTTGGCCAGGTTTCTATATAAATCGTGAGAGGCCGGTCACCACGGACCTAAAGTTTCAACCCCAAACACACAAACAAGTACATTCTCTCTAAATACCTAACTATATTTGTGCCGTTTTAGGTTTTCGGCTTTAGATGTGGCACTACCGAGTTATCCCAAAGTCACAATAGATGAAATGGCGCCAAGGTGTCGACGCATGTAACGTCCCACACCAGAGGCCGTCCCATCTTCCATGGGATGTGGGTTATCACTTGCCGTCGTCGCGCATCAGTCTGTTCGATTATAAATCTGATGGGACGCCGGCACAAAGGTTCGACGGTCTTACCGTCTCTATAAGGACCGGACAGTAACTTTGGTGTCATCAAAATAGATAGCAGATGGCTCCTAGTAGATTTTTAGAACAGAACACGCGTATAAAAGTGTGAGCGCAGTTATTATGTCTTAGTAGGTACATGGTCCAACGAAGTTAAGTGTTTCTTTAGATCTACGATCAGCTTGCATGGCTGCTGGAATTTATAAATAACAGTTTAATAATACGACTTCACACACATTAGCGTCTGCCATCGCGTGCAATCTACCGGCTTTCTTACATACGCGTGTAAGTACCTAACGTGCTTTATGTTTGTATGCAAGTACAGAACTTATGTTTCCCTAATGAAGGTAAATTGCATCATGTCTGGTAATATCTTTAATAGCATTGTGTTAGACATAAAAAAACGCAAACGAGGAAATCAGTTTTCTGTATAATTTCGTAGTGTACGTAAGAATTATTAAATCTAAACCAAATCAAACTTAGACAGATACCTTATAGAATTTATTTTTATTTAGATAGATAGACAAACCTCTTTATTGTGCACACCATAAACAGAAAAAAAATACAGAGAACAAAAGAACTTTATGAAGTAGTGCCACAAGTGGCGGCCTTATCGATAAAACAGCGATCTCTTCCAGGCAACCAAGGAAAGAAAAAACACGATAGATAACATAAGAAACAGACGGGAGATGTAAAACTAATAAGAATTAAGAATGAAGAATTTAGTTTTGACAATTTAATTATTTTGTCAACTTGGCATTAGATTGAAGTTTCTATCGAAGATCGCCAAAAATGGATTGAGATCGCTTATTGGGACCGGCCGTTAATCTGAGAGTTGCGTGTTCTAGGGGCTGAATGCTCCCGGTGATTTTAATGCCACGGTTTTTTCGACTGACGATTCAATCTAATTGAGGAATGCGTCAACAAGGAAATGATGTGGGTTGGTCGAGGGTTGCGTCCGTTTTCAAGGTTACTGTCGTCATTGAGTAATTAGGTAGGGTAGTTGATATACCGGTAAACAAGTGTCAGTGCAATACTAAAGAAACTAATTTAAATTTACACACATTCATTTTTAATCGACTTTAAAAAAGAAAGAAAGTTATGCAACAGCGTGTCATAAGTTTAACGTAGTGTAAGTAGTGTATGTGGCATCATAGCTCTCAAATGGCTTAACCGATTTAGATATAGTTTATTGTTGTTTGTAATTTGACTTGATTGAGAGTGTTTTTGGTGCTGATTAAAGGTTATCAGCTTTTTTATAGTTATGAATGGATGTAAGCATTTTCCAAAGTTACGATCGAGTTAAAATTTGGCGTACTGTTTCGGTGTTTTAAATTTTTTTAGTTTAGGGATTAGTGATGATTTTTTTTAATTTGTATTTGTTCTAATGACATTAGGATATAACCGGGGGTTTGCAATTTAAATTCTGAAATTATTTCTTCATAATATGCGTACAAACTAAAAAAATCAAACAGTTGGCTTTGATTTTGTTGAAGGAAAACATGACCCGCATGTAATAGTAATGACACGAACGAGACGCTCTCCTGATACTTATTGACCATTATAGCGGTACCTAGAATTTTGAGTAACAAAACAAATTCCAGGGAAACACTACTCTGGCTCTATTCTCTACTCTGATTCCGCATTCTTTTTAAATATTAGTTAGCAAGTAGGTAATGAATTGTTCTTCTGATAACATCGGACACCATAATGCATGTTATTGTCTGAAGGACACTGCAGTTTGTACAAAGTTTGTAGATACCTAGTTTGTTTGTTAGTAGCTTTGTTTTTGCTGGCAGCACTGGTTTATGATCAATGTAGCATAAACGAGGCACCGCTTACTTATTCTATTCAAATTGAAAAAGAGAAATATTGTTATTTTTTTGATAAAAAATATAATTGAAACAATAAAAGCCAAAATTAAAAAAATATAAAGCAATTAATAAAGTTTTGACAGTTGACGAATTGCAACTTGGCGAATCCACTACCCACATGGCAATACAGATGCTTAGAAGTTTCGATTCAATGCTAGATCATTTATTCTAACCCTATTACGATGCAGAAAGTATTTACAGAGAAATGAGTTACAAATTAAAAGAAGCTTAATGCTACTTACATTGTTCCTGGCGCCGACGTCGGAGCCGAGGTCTATGAGTCTCTCCACGAACGATGTTCGGTTGTCCTTCACTGCGTACATGAGTGGAGTCATCCCGTTGGCCTGTGGAAAACAACACAGTCACTTTATACAAGAAATAATAGCCGCTTGTGGTAGTTCATTAAGAGAACGGACGTGAGCTCAATCGTACTGTTTCAAGATGCTCTCAGTAGCTCTTGTGAGCGTATTTTGATGTCTGGACCATACGCTATGATAACATGAGCATGAAACGCACCGCGATTATGTAACGTGGCGGAATCCGCGTTAAATTTTCTTTGAAATAGTATTCTCGGTGCCAATGTAAAATAAAAAAAATGTGACGTGATCGGAAGGCACGAATATTTTTTTTTTATGTAAAAGTAATGAGACGAACGATGCGGTGTCCTGATAGTAAGAGATAGGGCATGGCCATGACCATTGCAGCGATACACAGAACTTTGAGTAGCAAACAAAGTCCGGGGCATCGCTGGCACTCACTACTTTGAGACTTTCGATGGTTAGTCTCAACAGCCCAGTAATTTCACTAGCTGCAGTCACCTTCAAACCGGAACACAGTAATGTTTACACACTACTGCTTGGCGGTAGAATATCTGGTACTGCGGTGGTACCTACCTAGACGACATCCTGCTAAGAAAATCTGCCACCAAGTAAAATGCATGGAATTGACATAAGCTGTCAATACGTCGAGTGGACAGTTTATGTTAATACCGTACATTTCTTGCCTTTCTATAAGCGTTATCGCTAATCGGATGTTGCTTTGTCTAGATCCTCTGAAAAATGATCGTTTCGAAGTTTTAATATTACATATAAACTTTATACGCATTTTCGGTGAAGAATTTCTGGTGAGCAGAGAATCTGGGGTCTAAACTTTTTCAACAATACCTTCACGGTGTCGCATTTAAGGGAGCATACACATGACCCTTATTAATGTACTCGAAATTTGGATTAATAGGCTTTTTTATTTTATTTATTATTACACATGACCCATTAAGTACACGTCAACTTCATGGTTCGTACTATTCGTATTCGTAATTTTTTTTCGTATAGTTTGGAACTTAAAATATTTTAAACACCTTACTCACACATAAACGTTATTCAATTAATACGTTATTATTGAAAAATATTAATTTTACTCAGAAAAAAAACATAAGTAAAAAAATATAATACAATATTTAATAAATCATTGATAGTATTATCTCTATCGACATTATTTTTTCGCGCTTCTGTCCAAAATACTTGAAGTAGCTACAATGTATTATAGCGTTATATATACAACTTGGTAATGTATTATATACACACAAATGTAATTGAGAAACTCTCCAAGAAATAATTGTTTTGACATTTGGCTAACTTTGGAAGTTCCAAACTTTCGTGCTGATAACTAGCCTAAGTCAACTATTTGGAGTACAAATAAAAGACGAAAGCGGGCTTTTGATTTTGGGTCCAAAAATAAAGTGGTATAGTAATTTGACTTGTGTACTTACTATTTTGAAGAGAATAAAAGGAATTGTGAAATTAACATAAGTATAGTGCATAACTTATGCTAATAAAATACTGGTTACGTATTTTTAAGTTACTACATATAATATTTTTTTTATCCTTTTTACAAACTTAAGCGTTGTCTGTACTGGTACTATGCTTATGGTTTTTTGACTTACTTAAGTTTTGAATCTCTATGACCTAGTTACTATATTTTGTATGTGTGTTATATATTTCACTTTAACTGGTAACTTATTTGGTAGTAGTTCTATTTTCTGAACTGTAGTGCGGTGTGGGTTCAATTCCCACACTGAATAAACATTTTTTATGGCTAACATAGATGTTGCTTCTGAGCCTTGAGTGTTTCGTATCTGTTATAAATATTTATTTACAAAAAAACTGTAAAAGTATTGTTTCAATAATTTGTTACTCATAGTTTGTTTTGTTTAAGATACTGTGTGAAAATGTCCTACGATAATTATTCAATAAAAAGAATAATTCGGACCAGTAAAAAAAAACTCCTTTTTGAAGTCGGTCAAAAGAAACGCTTCTCGCTTTTGCCTTACACGTTATATTACCTGTCACAACACTTAAAGGGGTTAGAAAGGCCCTCTCTCGGGGAATATTGGCGCGGGGTGAAGCGTGACCCGTGCTAATTATGTTCAACGGTTGTTGGCTAATGATCACTCCTACAAGTTTTGCAGAAACATACAGCCTTATTCTAGCAAAACGCTTCTGGATACGTGATACAATTTCGATGTTGATATTTTTGAAACCAATATTAATAGTTACAAGAATTCTTTGTGAATTCTATATGACAGCAATTGACATTAAAACTGAGTAATTTATTTTTTTTGTGTTTGACTCGTAGTGTAAAGTTTTTTTGTTCTAAATTATTATTTTAATTTTAGAATTCGATATTTTATTCGAATTCGAATAACTATACACTTTATAATTCTTATTGTGTGCTGTCTTCACCTGTCATTATTGTGGCGTGTGTGTTTGTTCTGTGTCTGGTTGTACTGAATGTATTTACAAAAAAAAGTATTATCGTTGCTTAGTTTGGAACTAGATGGAATTGTGTGAAATGTCCGACAATATTTATTTACTTTACTATTTAGGTACCTTCTTTTTATAAAATTTTAGATTATGTGACACAGACAGATGATCTTATTTATTGACAGTACTCGGAAGAAAAAAAAAACAAAATATCGTGTCGAGTTGTGTCTTTGGAGGAGCGTCATAATATGTTGGTTATAGCGGATATTCAATGGAAGCAACTCTAATTACATAATAACTAGTGACAATTCAGTTTCATGTTATTTTCCATAATTATTATACTAGATGGAAGACCCCCTTAAGTCGTTCTACGTAGGTGGTACCTACGTAGAGGAAGTCCTCTACGTAGGTACCACCTAAGTACCATATATTCTGTCGCCAAATAGGTGTGTAAGCATTACTGTGATCTGGTTTGAATAGTACCGAAGTAATGAAATTATAAAGCTATTAAGACTAACAATAAAAAAAAACAAAAAATTATCTTTCTTTTTTTCCTCTTAGAAAAAAAACACAGATTCTGTGTTTTGATATGGAAATTAGTAAACGTAATTTAACTACGTACACTATTTTCAATTTAAAATTTGGAACCAACGTACATAATTTTATTAATTACGTCATATTATATCTTCTTATCTTATTTGTATAATTTTTCTGTTACCACTCGTTGACAGGACCGTAGGACCGTAACAAATATTGTTTTGATAAAAAAATCTACAAAAAAATTTACGTTCTCTCTCAGGGATCCCAAAAACAATCGTTAGAAAGGGAAGTAGGTCTCAACCTGTGAAATACAAAGTTAAACAATTTTACACAATATTTTTCGGCTAATGTACTGACTCTTGTCAAAATGCATAAAATAAAAGCCTGGAAGAGATTGTTCTAAGCGATAACGCTGTCAATAGTTAGATAATAGCATTTCATTTGAATGTTAATTTTGGTGTAAACGATAAAGAGCTAGGTGTCTATCTATTTTCGATAAAACTAAATAAAAAAACGGCTCACTCTTCTTATTTAAAAACACAATAATAATGTAGACACATAAATAACTACAAAAACTATAAACTTAAAGTTACTAAAGAAACTTAAAACTATAAAAAATTTAAGTGGAGTTCTTGATGCTAACTACTGCAGTTCAAGTTAAAACTAATTTATGAATAGGAATACGAATAAATGATATGGTAATAAACCTGAAAATTGTTAAAAGTACAATTCCTTACATTACCCCCGTATTTGGCACACCTTTTGCATTAGATGATTGTCGGCTGGCCTCCATAATAGCCGTAGGTGTAATTAAGGACAAGTAAACCGTAAAATCGTTATTTGGATAGGGGAGGTACATTTTTGGTTATGATTTCACAGAATAAGTATGTTACTGAAAGTAGTTATGGTACTTTATTTTTTTAGACTTCTGACTTACGTAAATTGAAAAACTTTCTTACTTCATTTGTTATTAGGTAGATAATAAGGTAAGTACGATAATATAATTATGGTACAGTGAATATTTGTTCGTATATTATACGCTGCGTGTTCATCCGATTGGGATAAAACTTGATAAACTTACTGCTTGCACTACGCGAAGGTTATAGGCATGGTCCAATTGTTTATTTTTGTGGCAGAAACGCGCCGTGTACCAGCTAATTAGTAGTACTTACATATATACCTAATAATAATTTTATTGACATTTTATTAGGTAAAAAAAATACAATATAATGTATTTATAATGTATTCATAAAAATATATTATATTGTGTTTTTTTTACGAATACATTAAAAATACATATTTTTTGTATTGGTACATTTTTTCCATTGACATGTAATCAATATTGACATTAGTGATATACTTGAGATGACATTCCATATAAAACAAAATTTAAGTCAAATTACTTAAATTGAGGTGGACGGACGACTTAATAAAGAGCGCTGGATGCGAGCCGCTTCCAACCGGTCTCTGTGGAGGTCGATGGGGGAGGCCTATGCCCAGCAGTGGACGTCCTACGGCTGAAATAATGATGATGATGATTATACTCAAAAAACATTTACTAATTATATAATTTAAAAAAAGTTAAACGAAAATAAAGATACAGATCTTAGGTCTAAGATAAATAAGTACCTAGTTTACCTAGAATCGCCCTAGGAATCGCGCTTACCTAGTAAGAACCTGTTTACTCTTGATTTAAAGTCACTCGTATTGTACTTTGCGGGAAACACACACTCCGGCAAAGAACTTCGCTTAGAATAAAAAATGATTGATGATGAAAAATAGTTCAAATAAAGAATGTGGATCCGAAGTGCCATTGCGTATCAATCTCTTAGTGCACCTCTCAACTGACTCCACTCAAGCTGGAACTAAGCAGATCCATCCCTCAGGTGCGAACAGTACACCCAAAATTTTATGGTTAGTCTTAATAACCCTGTAATTATAGCTGTCTTACTTGGGAATGCCCTTCCTACCATTATTAGACAGGCTAAGTCAATTTATACTTTTAATAATTTAGTATATAAACATTATTTATCAGCCTGCTAATCTATATATTTAGTTTATTTAGTATCTCAGAATTATGTATATACGTTTATTGTATTGTTCTTTTATTTATTTATTTCTTTTGTACACCAACCTTATATTTATTTACTTTTCTTTCCATCCAAAGGTTGTCTGGAAGAAATCGCTCTAGGCGATAAGACCGCCCTTATACATCATTTATTCTATTGTTTTGTTATATTATTTTATCTTCTTTTTTTTTTTGTTTGTTGTTTGTTTCCTATTTGTATTAATTGTGATCTGTGTTTCTGGTGTATAATAAAGTTATATTCTATTCTATTCTAATTTCGCAAGCTAGTGCCTTTACCGTTGCCATGTTTATACTTGTAATAACATTGTCTCTAAGTATAACTAAAGTATCAATATCAAATGTAACCTTTATTGAAAACCTTTTGTTACAAGTTTAATAATTACCATGAATCACTATGGCTATAGTTACTTGGAATAGGGCATGACGTGGCGGAAAGATTAGGTCATTCTCGTGTATTCATCGACTAAAAGCCAACTCCGGATATTAGCTGCCGAAGGAAGTGCGATGAAAGGCAGACAAATCAGGACACGAGGAAATTGGCACATGATTACAAATTGTACTTGCGTCATGGAAAAAGTTTTCATGGAGTTTTAGGCCAACACGCAATAACTATGATATGGTTGCTTTATTTAAGTACTAGCTGCGCCCCGCGTTGTTACCCGCTACATGTTTTCGGGATAAAAAGTAGCCTATGTCTTAATCCAGGGTCTCGGCTACCTCCATACCAAATTTCATCCAAATCCGTTTTGTAGTTTTTGCGTGAAAGTGTAACAAACATCCAACCATTTAAACTTACACATTTATAATATTAGTGGTATTTTGATAGGTTCACGTTTTATCAGACCATTTTTGATCACTGTAAATAAGACGAACTAAACGCAGAAGAGCGTTATGGTATGAGATATGGCTTATTCACAAACTTTAACTTTTGTTTAATTAACAAAACACAGCCCAGGCCATCGCTGCTTTGGCGCTCATTTCTTTGAGACGTTTGTTTGTTAGTCTCTGTGCCGTAATTTCGCTAGCTGCAGTATCCATCAGACCACTTGCGGTCTAGGATGATGACCTCTGGATTTTAAGACAACCATATTGTACTTTTCGGGAAACACAGCTGGCGAAATTCCACATTCTCGGTGTTAATATTGTTGTCGTATCGTGAGACACGTTAATCACGGTTTTAGTGCCAAGTTCAAATACTATTAAGCTTTGATACTTTGTAGTGTAAATTACGCGTCATGTAAGTACACGTATCGAGTAAGTTAGGTACGGCATGATTCATCCATGTGTGAAGAAAGTTTGTTAGTGTAAGTTGGAACGACTTTGAACTCCTTTTTTCAAGGGCTGTGCTATAGTTAGACCAGTTTTTAGCTAAACGTCACGGTCAAACTAAAAAGTGTTTGGACTAGAGAAACTGTGAAAATAATAATAATAGCTATTTAATTATTTTGGTTACTAATTAGAAGTATCTAATATCTTTGTTAATAGTAAATGCTTGTCTTCAAAACTGTTTAGTATATAAAAAATCCTTAATCATCGCATGTTGGATGGCTTCGTTTTTTAACATGTTGTTTGGTTTTTAGTAATTATTTTTGCATCTTTTTTGTTGTGTGTTTACTTTTGAAGTAAACGTTCTTAAAGGCGTCTTCGCGCTCCACATATAATGTGCTGTATTATGGTTGTCACTGTATGTTCAATACAGCGGCTCATTGTCGGCAGTGAGAGCAAGGAAGCAAGATGTGCCCAAAACTATTTCCGACATAATTAAAGTTATCTCTTACAAGTGAAATCATAGCTTGTTAAATAAGACTTAACAAAATAGAAAGCCTGAAAGGCGGTCGTGAATTTAGTCGCTACCAAAGGCAGAGCTCGTGTGATGCAGGTTTCTTGCCACTCACTAACACAAACCTCAGCTCAGTTGCAGCTGACATAACCACCGTTGTTATCCTTTTTTGTCCGCATTTTGATCCAATTTAGTCTATGGCAGTCTTAAAAGGTTCAAGAACCCAACTACATCGTGAAACATAAATTATCACCAATTAAAATTGACAACGTTACCCTTAATGAATCAGTCTTTTCAAGCCCTCTTGCAAATTTGAAATGACTAACGACCGTGACTAACCTTTTGCCGCTAATGGTGAAATTTGACATTTAGGTGAGTCAAATACCTCCACACTCAATTTCTTGCTCAAATTGGATATACTGTGAAATGTGAAACATCGGTAACCGTCTATTGACAACAATATACAAAATCCATGTCCAAAATCAGAATGGAGTGCTGATCACCTTTTTAGGTCATCTGTGAATCTTAAAATATATCTTCTTTATACAGTATGTTATTGTGAGTTATTTAGATAGAAAGTACTTCTCTGTGTCGTTTGATTTTTGTTTTCATTTTCTAGTAAGAGAGACAAATATGCAAACGGTGCAAGCGAGCGAAAAATGTGTCATTGTTTAAGTTTCTGGTACCAACTATGCCGAAAAGACCTTAAAGTTGACTTATAATCAGCAGTACTGAAATATTTTTAGGTCAATGACGTTTCTATGAAAGAGCTGATTTTTCGTGATTTCAGGATTGCTTTCAGAAAAAAAGGTGTTTTATTATAAACACCTTTTTAAGTATGGTGTCTCCTTACATGTTGTATGTGTGAACACTTTCATGCACACATACATGAACATGAAATTACACCATACACAGGCGTTATGGTTCAAGTACATATCACATGCGCATAATAAATACGGATACAATTTTTTATGCATTATCAGCATTTGTCATCATTTCCACCATAACCGGGCAAATTTATCATTTTTAGTAGTATTACTTTCATAGCTCATGCATACCCTCGTTTATTTTGATGACTTTGTGTAGGTACTTAATAGTTCCATTTTTGTGGGCCTGCCCATCGCTGGGTTAATTGGTGCACGGGTAGCGGCGCCCACGGCGAGTGAACAAGGTCAGCGGTCGCGTGAGCCCGGCTCAATGAAGGACTGCTATTGACCGAATCAGAACGAATTGCATCAGATTTAGTACATACAAATATTTGGAGGGTTTGGGGTGTGCGGCTGTGGTGACAAATGCTCGAATGTGAGCTTTTGGACTATTTCCGGGAAAAACGACATTTCTTTTATTTGTACAGACGTGCTCTTTGGTTTTCTAAAATCTGATAGCTATTTCGTTTTTGCTGGGAAGTGTGTATGTATGTCAAAAAGACGTTTCCACAATCTAATAGATTAGGAGATAAACGTATCGTATTTATAATTTCTACAATGTGATAATGTTAACCGTAGAAACTATTCTGGAATAGCACTATTTTTTTTTAGTATTTTTGTAGCGATGATAGCTCAGTGGTTAGCGCAGTCGCTTCACATGCCGAAAGGCGTGGGTTCGACCGCCAACAACGAGCGCTACCGGTAAAGGAAAACGTCGTGAGGAAACCATAGCATGATGGTAGGATACTTTCTAGTACTCGGCTGGCTAGCTACCACCCTCAAGTTGAAAATCTGCATCTAACGGTGTATTCTAGCAGTCTCACTTGAGAGCCAGTTCCATTCCAGGCTAGGTGTGTTTACCATCTTTGACCACACGGTCACTTGGTCACACGTTAGGTAAGCTGTGATAAACTATCTAGCCTAACAACCATTAAAAAACTTAATATAAAGTTACAATAAATTCGATCTTTGTTTTGTAGTTCAATTCTTTAAGATTATCGTACATAGATTGCAACTTGTTTCGTAACCAAGCTTAAAAAGCTTTCGTTAAGTTTACACTTAACCCTCAACAACGTTAATGCACAATGTACATGTTATGATTTCCGAACGGTGGTAATAAGTTAGGGCGGTAACCGATAGGTCACCCGCCCCCGCTGGGCGGAAGCGAGTGACATGTGTGGTGTCGTCTCTAATAGCCACTCGTTGCTTCAAAAGACATCAACGACATCCCTGTCACTTTGGACATATTAGGATTGCGAACTTATCGTTAAAATTTGGGAACATTTTTTTTCTGTAAATGATAATCAATCATTTATATGAATATGGAGAGCCGTTTGCTTTGTCTGTGTGCCAGAGAATTTTCAATACATATTCTCTCAGGGATTTGTTTTTAAGGCTATTATCTCATTACACACACTAATATTATAAATGTGAAAGTTTGGATGGATGGATGGATGTATGTTTGTTACTCTTTCACGCAAAAACTACTAAACAGATTTGGATGAAATTTGGTATGTGAGGCCCTGTGTCGCGTCATATGCATGCGAAAATATAACTAGGACTAGCTTTTGACAGCGACTTCGTTTGCGGTATTGTTAGAAACAGTACTTTTTCTGGATGGAAGGTACTCAAAACTCATGTGTCTTTTTTTGGTAGGGCTGACAACGTATATGTACAAAATGTCATGATGATCCTTGGTGGTAAATCTTTTTAGCAAGAGGTCGTTACTTTAAAAATAAAGAAATTAAAAATGTTGTATTAAATTTTCATATACAAAACATTTCTATGCAGTCTAACAAAAGATTCAATCGAAATCAACTTTTAGATTGAGCTTAAATAGCTGTCGACCGCCCTTAGTCCTTGAATTGCGTTTGAGTCAATTCCACACTTAAAAATACACAAGCAAATGTAAAATAATTGCCGACTCACCCAGTTATAAATGCCATTGCAATTTACTAAACAGCAGGTATCATAAATTCAATACAATTTTTTTGCCAATCTAGTAATTTATAATGAAATGGGCTTTCGTTAATTGCAAAAAAAAACAATTTCTTTAAAGTTTCTAAAATGCATAATATGCTGTATTTTACTTTCACTATGTAAGTATATGTTTAACTAAACTACAAACCATCTTTTGTATCATAAGTATCGTCAGCTTGTTTTTGTATTTTAGTTCGAGTAGAAACGTATTACCCTACTTATGTAAGCTATGAGTCAGTCTTGAATACATAATACATTTTTCCTCATAAATCTCTAACCAAATATGAGCTCATAATACGAGAAAGATTTTTAACTATTATCACTTTTTTTCAAACAAAGTCATGCGTCGTAGAAACGCGTAGAGAAACGTTACGAGCCTCTAAGCGCTACGACAATCTGTATTTCCAAGTGCTATAAGACACAATAAAATGCTCTACGGGATTTATTTACTATATTTTACGGAATTGCATAGAAAAACTAATTTAGTAACTGACTTTGTCTAAAAGTAGTCCAAACTAAAGTACTGGCATTTTGCCTGACAAGTAACTTATCTCTGTAAATATCTTTGCAAGTTTACGGTATAAAACCTAGCATAATTTCGTCTTCGTTTTTCTGCTGAAATACGTTTTTGTACGAGTATTTACTGGTTCTTCGTGTTTTATAATAATTTATTGAAAAACTAGATTACGAGTTTTTCAGTTCGAATTTTGTATATCGACCTACATGCGCCAATACTAAGTTTCAAAACAATTTAATAAATAAAAATTACTATTAGCAACAAATTTAAATTCATTAAATAAGTCTTAATGAAAACCATTTTAATCTATACCTACTATGTATACTAATATAATAAAGAGAAAAGATTTGTATTTTTGTATGTAACGAATAAACTTAAAAAAACTCTACCGATTTCAAAGTTATTTCTCCGTTGGGAAGCTACACTATCCCCGGGTGACAAAAACTACTTTTTATCCCTGTATTTTTTTTAATTGTTTTTATCCCACAGGAACGGGAACTACGCGGGTACAACCGCGAAGCGTCCGCTAGTTTACAAATAAAATCAATACGGATTCTGGTTGTCAGCTGTACCTACTAGGTAATCTTTTGTTACATCTGCCGCAATTCAATCTCTATCCTATTCTTGTTAATTTATGATCATACATACATGTAAAGAAAATGTATTTCTGTGATTTATAACTCTGTAATCGCAAAAATAAAATCAGCTGTTCTATAAATTTGGTGACGGGTCAATGAACTTTTTCTATGAAACTAGAACAGCTGATTTTTATTACAGGGGTTTGTGCATAATAGAAGTTGTTCGTAATGATGAGAAAATCACCTTTCGGCTTAGTACACCCTAAGCTTATAGCCCTGTATATTTCTCAGGTCTACAGTGTCCCAACATTAGTTAAGTTGTTCACTAACTAAATTTAGAAGATTGACAGAACAAATGGACTACTGGATTAATGGACTAATGAATTACTGTAACTTAGTAACTTTATAAACTGAGACAAAAAACTGTATTAGATAGATAGATAGATAGATAGATGTAACTCTTTATTGTGCACATCATATATAGTAAAAAGTACAGAGAACAAAAAACCAGCATTAGCATTATTAGCATTTTTTTCATTTCATACTTATTTACGAATTTCAAAAACTATAAGGTGTATTACCACAATCTGTATGGCAAATATTTTAACTGAAATTTGATTCTTAATTCCATTTCATAACGTTTATAATACAACGACACATGCAAGTGCTTCAGATTTATTAAACTTTCTTCTTCGAAGTTTTTGAACTGCTGCCATCGTAACCTATTTGTATCACATTTATAGTTAATTTTATTATTCATGAACGTTAAAGTATTTGAAGTTATACGGTGACGTGAAACTTGTGTAAATCAAAAAAACAGCGGTACGCCGCGTTGCGTCGCAGCCACAGACATAAGAACTTAGACTGGCAATAATATATTTTGTAGAAATGTAATTCCGTCGCTTATTTTGTATATATCATATATTCATTACAAGCTTTGCTTAGTTTGGGACTAGATGGCGCTGTGTTAAATGTCTTCTAATATTTATTTATTTATTTTACTATTTGTGTTCCAAATTTCATTTAAATCCGTTCATTACTTTTTGCGTGAAAGAGTAACAAACACACTCACAAATTTTCGCATTTATAATATTTGTAGAATTAGTAGGTAGTAGTATTGACCTAAGTACTCTTCAGCAACTTTTGTCAGATTTGCCAAACTAGGGCTCGTATCTAACTCGCACTGATGCCTCAGCACTAGAATATGGCATCGGTCCCCCCTGCCTACAGTAAGAGCCTGCTCATAGGCTCAAAGAGGCTCAAAGGACTAGGCTTAGCAAGGTTAGAGTTAGGTCGGAGAGAACTACAGCGTTGGGTGGTATACGTTGTCGTAGACAGGTATGGTATTGAGGACAGCATGCTGCTGTCCCAGAACAACAGAAATGCAGTGTTGAGAGCGTCGGTGCGCCCCAGTAGATCCCGGAACCGTCCGTTAAGCATAACCTGGGCGGGTTTTAGTCCCACATACCTCTCTGCTTTGACTGCTTGCCAATGCAGTTGAGGTACATCATCATCATCAACATTTCAGCCGTAAGACTTTCACTGTTGGACATAGGCCTCCCACATTAACTTCCAAAAAAAACCGGGTTTTTTATACAGAATTGGTTCGCGTTTGACCACACCTTGCCTGATGTTAAGCAGGATGCAGTCTAAGATGAAGCACGCTTACCGAGAAAAAACCTGAAAGCAGCCCGCATCCAGCGCGTTCCTGCAGTTTTTACTAGGGCATCTGTCCACCTTGTGGGCGTCCTACGCGCTTGCCGGTCCGTGGTCTCCACTCCAGAACTTTGCAGCCCCATCGGCCATCAGTTCTGCGTGCTATGTGGCCTGCCCACTGCCACTTCAACTTGCTAATCCGTTGGCTATGCATTTCTGATTCAATCTCGTAGGGAAACTCCGAGCATAGCCCTCTTCATAGCTCGTTGTGCTACTTTGAGCTTTCCAAGAAGGCACACAGTCAGAGATCACGTTTTAGCGCCATAAGTCACTGGTAACACACACTGGCACCGTTAAGGTACGTAAGTATAAATAGGAATATTAACAATATCCGTATATTGTTAAAATTTTTGCTTCTGTAAAAAATACAACTAAACCACCAGCATCCCAAAAGGTTTAAACAAGACTTTATTTTACGTAGTACTACATTATCTATCAATTGATAAATCTATCTTTCTTTCTTACAGTATACTCACTGTCTACTAGACATTTCATCATCATAAAAATAATGGTTTTAGCCACATATCTATAGACAGCGTGTATCGTCTTTGTACGTAAGTCTGCGGTCGCGACCCTCCTTTTGCATATATAATTAGCATACCCCTGAATGTCTTGGAACTTGGAAGTTACTCGGTATCTACCCTCCGATCGTCTGGCTTTGTTTGTTGTGCGACTAGATGATTGCAGGTTTGGCGATTTATTGCAGTTTTATGAGCTTTTATAACTAAGATATCGTTCTGTTTTAATAGACATTACACGATTGCTATTCTTGTGTACGTGATTTCTAACACTACTATTTCATAACTTTACTAGATTCTACCAATGACATCATCCCAAGTGAAATGAAACAACTACTAAAACGACTAACAAAAAAAAAAGCAATAGTTTCAACTGTTATGATACTTGTGTTATAGAAAAAAATAGCTGTAACTTTGCGTGTAACTGATTGGGTATTTGATATGATAAAGAGGTTATTTCAGGCTGTAGTGTCCTACTGCTGGTTAAAGGCCTCCCTTTCCTCTTTTAGGACTACTCAGTCTTCAGCTTTGGTGATCCAACGTCGTGACGGTTTGACTGTTTGACGTGACCTTGCATATGTATAAAAATATATTGGGAAAGTATATACGTATATATACATATATACGAGTACATACATATATAATCACCTTTAGAGGTGAGAAACATGTTAAGCACTTAAAAGCTTGTGATATATAAAAATGTCTACAACTGCGCTGGAATTTTTGCTTTCTTTTGTGGGTGAACGTGTAAAAGCTAGAATATTAATATGTTTGGCACATTTCTGCGAGATAATACTCGCGTGCAGTCGCCGTCCTTCTTTTCCGTGAATGGCATTTCACGAGGGTCATGACCACCAATCCCCATCGATCTCTTTCTGGTTAATTTAAATATTTCTTCTATAAATCTTCCTATAGTTTAACCATCGTCCTGATAGCCACCGTTCCGCCAAAACGCACTTCAGCGTGGCCTTCTGTGATTAGACAGGTCAGCAATAGCCAAGGATGGAGCCTCGCGAGCCAAGGTCGGAAATCTCCCATCGATTACCAACCCACCGAGCACGCAAAACTCCTCGCCTCTACCCTTGACACAGTAACGGTCAGTTCAGCTCATATTTCGATTGAGACCCGAAATTATGTAGGTTGGAACGCCACGGGCGGAAACGACGCTGATTTACAAGTCACGGTCACAAGTGGGACTGCTTTTGTCTACATATTGTATTGTCTATTCGGGGAAGGGGATATAACTATTTATCTTTGACAGCCCTGTTGGCTCATTAGTAGTATATCTGCCTTGAGAGCTGTAGGGTGTGGGTTCGATTTCCACTCAGGGCAAAACATTTTGTGAATAAACAAATGTTTGTTCTGTGTCTGGGTGTTCTGTATGTATTATAATTATAAATTTACAAAAAAAAAAGTTTACTTCCATCACACAAACTCTGCTTAGTTTGGGGCCAGATGGCGCTGTGTGTATAGTCCTACGATACCTACAGCTAACACTGTAGGGTTAGCTTCACTGCACAGAATGCTCTGTGCAGTGTAGCCAACCCTACAGTGTTAGCTGTAGATCTACAGTTTTTTGCTGCCTCAGTTTTAGTTTTTTTTCTTCAGTTTTACCTAATCTACAGCTTTTAGCCCAGTTTTATTTTATTTGTTCATCAAAAATCTAATTGAGACAAAAATTCGTAGGTTTCATAGTTTTGTACGGCCTTTTTAGAGCTAATGTACAGATTTTCTCTAATTATATTGGTTGGCTACACTATTATTGCCCTGGAACTCACTTTGTGTATACCACTGCATTGGATATAGATATATTATGTTGTATTAAAAAAACTTAAAACAAAAATTATGACAATAACCACAAGTATTTATATTCTCTTCTCGCTGCAGTAACCAGTTGCCGACACGTGTTTCGCCTCTACACGAGGCATCCTCAGGACGTGTTGACACTTCGTTTAATACTTTATATTAAAAAAAAATGCTTGTAAAAATTTAACCTGAAATAGAAAAAAACAAGGAACTATGACGTTCATTTACTTTTTTTAATGCACGTAACTGTGACAATATTTTTTAAATATATTTTGTGATTATGTAGTATTAAGTCCGTTAGAAAATTTAGCCCTCGCTAAGCTGTAGAACTTAGAACATAGGTCCAAATTACCTGTGCTTAATTTCCTTTCCACCTTATCGGCGTTTATTAGAGTCATAAGGTTGGAAAATATATCAAATCTACGATGAAGGTTGTGCAAAAGTATAACTGACCACCAGCATTATAATCTGTGTTCACGACACATTGCTAGACATTAGGTATTTCTGACAGTTAAAACTTAAAAATTGTATTTTCACTGCTGATTTGAAATCTAAAAGCAGATATATAGTTAGGTTGAAAAATTGATACCTGAGCACTTCGTAATATTGTTGTATAAATTGGAACATTTTAAGTATATCGTAAAAAAAAGTTTTTGATAGATGAATTCAGACTGTCACATGTCGCTGAGGTTTACTTTGGTGATTTCATACATTCTCGTAGATTTTGCTAAGAATTTAAAAGATAATTTGCTGTCAAGTTTTTTAAATAGTTTATTGACATAAAAAACTGTTAATCAATTACAATTATGTCATAGAATTCTACATTAATTAATGAGAAAACCAAACAAAATGTCAAATTTGATATAAAATGTCAAATTCGAATATGTTCATTTGTTGTGATGTTGTTTATGTTGTGATATGTGTTTTGTTGTGCTGTTGTGTTTTTTTGTTTTAATAACAAATTAAAATTGAATGTCAGTTTTAAATACAATATCAAATTCAAATATTCTAATAAGTACAATAAGTCAGTAACATTACTAAGTTATGGTTTGAAGGGTAGGCATTGCGACTAAGAATTGTAAGCTATTGAGACACCATCGAACGTCTATAAGGAATGAGCGTTAAATCAGCGATACCCTGAAATTTGTGTTGCTATTTAAAGTTCTGTGTATCGCTTCATTGGCAGGCGTTATCTCCTACCGTAAAAAGTGCGATTGATAAACAATAATTTTCTTTAAAAAAAACTACTAACGAATAGACGCGGCAGTCAAAGTTAAAGTTTGCTGTATTAGCTTATCCAGTTATGGCTGTGGGGGTTTTATCACACTAACACAATGTTAGTTCAAATACTTTCGTTTGCAGATATTAAAATGCCCCGTCAGACACCTAGGCCACTAGGCCAGCGTGAAATTTATATACCCAAACTACTTATTATGTGTAAGGTTTTTCGGCACGCGCCTTTCTAGTCGTAAAGCCTCCAAAAATAGAACTCTTGAATGGCCAGACTCGCCAGTGCCTGGCTGACGTGGCCACGTCCTTCGGTAAATCACTTACCTATGTCATTTTTACAAGGTTCCTAGTTTACTCCAAAAAGGATTTTTCACTGTAATTAATTGTGGAGATGTCAATTTACAACAGTTTGTAGGGTTCCGTACCCAAAGGGTAAAACGGGATATACATTCTTACCGACGTATCTCGCGTAAAATACCAAAACAAATCATACGTGAGCCTATTGCGATCGATGGCAAGCGAGGCAGTAAAAACGTGGAAAGATGGCTCCGAGGCGGCACGCAACCGTTGCCAAGATATCGAACATACAGCCGGTGCCTTCTGCACTACGTCTCACTTTTTCCGTCACAAGTCACGAGACGGTAATGCTTGCTAAAAGCTTGCCTGATGTTGGTGTGCTCGAAGATGGAACACACCTGGCCTGGAATGGCTTTCAAGTAAGGGTGCCGAAATACCGTTAGGCAGCCGAGTACTAGATAGTACTCTACTACCATGGTCTTTACGATGTTTTCTTTCACCGGCAGCTCAAGCTCATTGTTGGGGTTCGAATCCACAGCTATTAACGATAAAAGATAAGCGGTTAAAATTAACGAGTGACCACTATACGAATTTTCTTTAACAGTTTTGAAATTACAGGGCTGTTCAGACTAACCATCGAAAGTCTCAAAGTGACGAGCACTAAAGCAGTGATGCCCTGGACTTTGTTTTGTATTCAGAGTTCTGTGTATCGCTGCCAGGTAACTGATGAAATACTTATATACTTCATTTTTTTTATTTTGTAAACACATGTAACTTATAACACTTGCAGCACACATAGGCATAGCAATCTATCTTCGTCCCGCAAATGTTTGTCTTTATTGAGAGCTGAACCTAAGCCCTGCAGCTCATGAAGTAGAGTTATTAACAAACGAGCTATGTAATAGAGCAGTCGAGTCAAGATTACAATATCAAAAACCACAAACATTACGTAACGGTAACAATTTCTATGTTAACTGTTTGTAACAGACTCTCCAACGTTTGGGAAACGAATGATGCTTTGTCCGTTTCATCTCGCCGTTGAAAAGACATAAACGGGAGTCGATTACAATTATTTATCATCCCGCCTAGCACGCGACCAGTGATGTGAGTGAGTGAAGTTTTTACTCACTCACAAAACAGAGATATACGTATCCCATATTCTATTCATATTAAGACACCAAAATTGTACTGTGTGGTAAACACAGAATTCTACATTATATATCTACACTATTATAAAGAGGAAAGATTTGATTGTTTGTTTGTATAGAATAGGCTCCAAAACTACTGGACCGATCTGAATAAGTCTTTCATCATTAGAATGCTACATTATCACTGAGTATCATAGGCTAAATTATCAGTCTAGTTTTGTTTTCCCGTGCGAAGCCGGGACGGTCTGCTAGTGTCTTATATGCATGTATGCCATTCCTAGCTAAATGTATGAAAAATGTGTATTCAAAGTTCTCAAAATGTGTGTATATGTCTATAACACAGACAAATATCAAAATCTAAGTGTAAGTAAGTAAAAATACGGTTTCTCGAAAATTAAATACCTTGTTATGAATTTGACAAGATTTGCGAGGGGAAATATTGTCCCGTCATACTTCTTATTCGAAAGTAGGCCTGTACTCAGCTGTGGGATGTTAAGACGCTAAAAATACTCAAAATAGATTCGCAATACATTTTTAATTAACTAAAATATTATATTTACTCGTATTGATCTTGAAGATATTCAAGAGGGGAACGCTTTGAAAAAAAATCGCCACAAATAACCTCTAAAATACTTTTTCATCCCCCCATCACTGAAAGAGTATTTTTGCTCTTCGATATCTGAGTGCAAAAGTCGTTTTTATCCGCTAGAGGCTAAAGTAAATTTGAATTTAGAACATCGTGTGCACTAAGTTTGTGAATTCAAAACATCATTAAACCTATTTACTTCTACCTCCATGGTGCCGAATTTATCATACAACTTTTTTTAATTTGTTAAAAACTCAGACTCGGAACCTCCTTGGTGTACCAAGGAGGTTCCGAGTCTGAGTTTTTTCCGTTTCCGTTTTTTTTAATAATTAGATTATTTGCATTTAGTCATTTCCTCGCTGAGGTGGGATGAAAAGTTACGTGTTGCACTCGAGTGCAAAGATTTTTCACTTCGTGCTCTTTTGATCCCCTCGGTAACGCTCAGGATTCTAATTTTAGAATCCTTCGCTTGCTAGGTCATCAAAATTGAGCACGCGGTTAAAAAGGAACTTTGCACTCTTGCATAACAAACAACTCTTTATGAGTTAAGGTTACGCGCAATACTGTAAGCAACGTTCCTTTTATTTATTCCGAAATTGTTTTAATGCAATTAATTACGAATATTTTCCAATAATTGATTCGTACGAATGACACCGTACACACATATCTGCTATATTTTTGCTCTACTAAAAGCGACACTATATTTTACCGAGTAGGTTTAATAATCAACTAAACGAGGTACTAAAATACGCTTTCATTATCTACTAGGACAATGAATTTTAATTTTGTTACGAAATCTACTACAACTCAATGTGCTGTCAGTTGTAAATTCACGTTATAGAAGTTTGTAAACATTTTGTTGTGACATGTCAAATTGCCTTTTACTGTTACTTTTTTTTATTACATATCGGTTTGCGTTTGACTGTCATTTCGCCTGATGTTAAGCGAAGATGCGGTCTATAATGGAGCACGCTTGCCTCGAAGAAACCGATTCATTCACCACTTCTTTCTTCAGATATACAATCTGCCGCCCACAGTGGTGGGTGCCTCGGGCATAATTCCATTGTTTAGCGGTTAATATGATAAAGGTGGAATCGAACTGTTTAGTCCAACTTTAGTGAGTTAACTTATTTTGGGATACTAACAGTTTATGAACAAAGATGTTTCCTTAACGACTCGTGGATTTATCGATAACGGATTTTTTTCGTGATGTTAGGATATAAAAGGAATCCATAGACATTCGAACCGCTTCCCTCGAACTTGTAAATAATATAAAAATTCTATATTATACGAGCAAACAATTGTTAATAATACTTATAGTAGTTTAGTTTCGTTTGTTTTGGTAATTATTCAAAAGATAAATTATAATTACGAATTATTTAACTTATTCGAACATCATATTATTTACACTATTGTATTTAATATCTAGATAACACTACTTTAGCCGTAATCACTTCTAAATCTGGTTCATTGATTGATTTAATCAATCAACTCTTTATTCATTTTACAATGTACACCTTAAAAATAATATAATACAGAAGAAATAGACTTAAAACAGATGTAACAACTGGCAACCTGGACGGCAAGTAAAGTCTAGAATTTTCTTGATATGTGAGCTGTCTTATGAGTTTCCGACGTTTTCATGATATAAAGCAGTTGGCAGAGCTATGAAACATAAATACCTCAGTACATGACAACCATCACATCGTAATATATAAGCTGTACGATTTAATAGTGAAACAAATCGATAAAAAGTCGGACTGATACATAAAATAAAATAAGAGTTGTCGGTGGAACTTGAACAGTGCCAGAGAATTCCATGTGCATGATAACATAGCGATCTATAAAGAGAATCAACACTTCTATACGGAATTAAATCGTAACCAATTGATTCTATGTAAAACTAGATAAAGTTACACCAAACTGTATCCTCGGATTTTATTTTGTTTATTTTTTTTTAATGTAAAAGTAATGAGACGAACGAGACGCTCTCCTGATGGTAAGAGATAACGCCTGTCCATGACAATTGCAGTGATACACAGAACTTTGAGTAACAAAACAAAGCCCAGGGCATCGCTGCTTTGGCACTCATTACTTTGAGACTTTCAATGGTTAGTCTCAACAGCCCAGTAATTTCGCTAGCTGCAGTACCCTTCAAACCGGAACACAGTAATGTTTACACACTACTGCTTAGCGGCAGAATAACTGATACTGCGGTGGTACCTACCTAGACGACCTCCTGCTAAGGAGATCTACCACCAAGTAGAAACTTTTTGAGAAACATTGCCGCATCGGGCAGGCTAAAGCTATAAAACCATATATCTACCACCAAGTAAATCAATTAACATAATATTGTTTCATCAGTGCCGAACTAACCTCGGCTTGAATTCACCAATAGTGCCCATGTGTTCGACTTATAATGATATCAGTGACAGTGTGGATGTTTTCTCTGGCTCCTTAGGACAATTTAAGAAGCTAGTTTCAGAGGCGCAAGTAAATTAAAAAAAAGTGCGGATATAGATACCGAAATTTCTAGATAATTGATTGATTCGGGCGTTACTTTGCGAAAGTTAATTTTGAATGTTTAAGGTATATATCTAGTTTATTTCCGCTTAACAAAAAACTAAGCGAAAATAAACTAGATATATACCTTAAACACCGAAAAATGCTGGTTCCTATATTTACTATACTTTGTGTTTAGTCATAGTTTAAAAAAAAATGTTTAGAATCTCTTTAAAAGTAAGTTTATTTCCTTAAAACTGCAAGCAATATGTTTACCAAGCTGTGTATGCCTATAACTGGCGCATGTATCGGAACATAGCTTTTTGCAATGTGATTGTAAATTTTGCAATATGTGTATGCAATTATTGGCGTACCTTAATAAATAAATTAAATAAAATCTTCTGAATTAGTTTTCTGAATTGCCTTAATGGAAAAATATTTACGTTTTATTAAAATTTAAATATTGATACAGTTAGTTTTAGTGATACGATTTCGTAAAAACAAATTTTGAATCTTATTTCTGAATTTTAATGATTTTATTCGCAATGAACGTGGTAATTTTTTTTCAATCGTAATCAAGCTAGGTATTTGACCACAGCTGACCAGTCGTTAAGTGACGGTGTGGTCGAATATGGTAAAGCACACCTAGCTTGGAATGGAGCTGACTCTCAAGTGAAGCTGACTTTCAACTCGAGGGTGGTAGCTAGCCAGCCGAGTACTAGGAAATACCCCACCACTATGGTCTCATGGTTCCATGGTATAGTTGGTTATTTACTACGATTATTTTTCCGACCCAAATATCGACCAATAGAATTGCACCATTCGACGTCACGTGGTACAACCTACATGGTATTATACTGATAATTTTTTGAAAATTTTCTCTGGTAGTTGCTATATATAAAAAACAAAACATGATCCAGTCAAATTAACCACACGTCAAACTGACAGGTTGAATTCAATTGTGAAAATTGGAGAGTTTGCATGAAAATGAGTCGATTTGGAGTTTGTTCTCTGTCCACCATCGATAAAAAAGTCACCATCCATCAGTAGCCATCTACCTCTTCTGGGACCATTACCGATAACTCTGACTTGAAGAAAACATGCACCAATGTTTACAACAATTGTATTTTTAATTGCACTAGCCTGAATCTTAATTAAATGTTGTTTTATTCATTATGAAATTCTTATTTGTTAACTGTACATTTCGTCTCATGGTGCAATTCTATTGGCCGACATTTGGGACGGAAAAATAATCCCCCGAATACCACACGAGCTTCAAAATTATCTGGCATTTCCCTCAAGGTTCCCTGCAAACAAATAAAGTCGTCAAGTTTTGAAAAACTTGACTCCTTCATTTGTTTGCAACGAACCTATCGGGAAATACCCGATAATTTTGAAGCTCTTGTGGTATTATAAGTGAAAATTCGTTTTAACTATTTACTTGAATGTTTTGTTTCAAACAGAAGGCATACCAAGAACGGGTACATTTGATTTATATCAGTTGTGAGCCGTTTCACTTCAAAGAATCATATTACTATGCAATTTTTATTATGAATCAATGCATCCATTCCTTTACATTGCATCTGCTGTTACATGTCGTACTGGTACGGGGTGAAAGCACTCTGAACAAGAATGTGGTTAGCGTGGCTGAAGGATAAGGGCATTGTCTATATCAATGTCGACTTCTTGAGACCTTGGAGGCCCTTCGTTGTGTCGTTTCGCTTGCATATTTTGACTGTCCTGTTAGCTTATTTGGTAAAGTATCTGCTTCAAGAGCTGTAGGGCGATGTTTGTTCTATGTTAGAGTGTTCTGTGTGTATGATAATGTAATTACAAAAAAAAAGTATCTACGTAATTATTATCATGTGAGCCGTCTATCAGTATGATCATATCAGTTAACTATTATTATTGTTATCAGTATAATTATATCAGTTATCATCGTACAATCTTTGCTTAGTTTGGAGCTAAGTAGCACTGCGTGAAATGTTCTACGATATTTATTTATTTCTTTACTAGCTGTTCCCGCCCGCTTCAACACAAAAATTAATAGTATTTCTTTTATCAAATCATATTATGTTGGTTGATTCTACAGATTTCAGAAGTCACCACGTGGCTTGTGAGGCAGCGAGTGTGCCAATATCCATAGTCGACTGTTCCAGCGGTCAATGAAATTCTCTTGCATAGTTCACATTCTCAAAAACGTTGAAGAACCCAAACAATAACAAGTATGTAGATGGCACACAACTCACACATACAATACACAACGACAACTTGTTTGCATTTGGGTACGTTTAGGAATAGCTTCTAAGGTTAACATTTCTTTTGATTGATTGATAACTCTTTATTGTACACACTAAAATACAGAAAACAGAAGAAATGAACTTAAATTATAAGTGTAACAACTGGCGACCTGATAGCTAAAAGCGATCTCTTCCAGGAAACCTTAGGACGATTTAATGATTTTTTTTAGAAAGATTTTACGACTCAAAAAACTATTAGAAGCTTTTTTATGTAAAAGTAATGATACGGACACTCTCTTGATGGTAAAAGATAACGCCTGTTTATGACCATTACACACAGAATTTTGAGTAGTAAAACAAAGTCCAATATCACTGCTTTGCCGCTCATTACTTGGAAACTTTTGATATTCAGCCTCAACAGCCCTGTAATTTCATTAGCACCAGTATATTTCAAACCAGAACATAATTTATATTTACACACTACTTCTTGGCGGTACAATATCTGGCACTGCGGTGGTATCTACCAATACGACCCCTTGCTAAGGAGATCTACCACCAAATAGTACTTGTCAAAAAATAATCATCAATTTAACGAAATATATACATAAACTAAGTTATAATTTATACATATGTATACAGTACAGGTATTGTTATCAAGTACTATACAAAGCACTTCATTAGATAAATAAAATGTCTGATGTCAGTCACTCTCTTACACAAGAGCTTTTAGCATTATCTGTAGGTTTACCTATAAATAATACATTTTAGGTTTATAGACATATATGTACAATATATTAAGTTCTTAACACACAACACACACTTTTCGACACTTTACTAGTTTGTGCCCGCGTTTTCATCCGCGTTGATTTAATAACTATTGGGTTCAGAGAGAAATGAAACATGTGTAGTTTGCTTTTTGATAATCCCACAGGAACCTCACATTCTCTGATATAAAGTATTCTATATGTTAATCTAGATAGTAAACTATACGTGTGCCAAATTTCATCGAAATCCGTTCAGACGTGTTTGTGAGATTGAGTAACAAACATATCAACTTTCACATTAAAAAAATTAGTAGGATTTATCACAAAAACTTAACACAAACTAATAATGTGGTAACAAATCAACTCATTAAATGAAAAAAAAACCAAAAGAGATTTCTAATTAAAGTAGTATTCCAGTTTAAAAAATAAGCAAAAAAATAGTAAAAATAGTAAAAACAGAACGTACGTACTGTACGTGCCTACATTTTTAGTAAAATAGTGAAAAGATGTGTCTCTTTTTGGAATTACCAAAACGTCCGCTAAAAAGTAAAAGTAGATATACAAACAAGCATCATTTACCGTTCGGGCGTGACCTTCTAGTAATATTTTCACATACCTACTTGCACTGGTTCTGGGTTAAAATGTATTATGTTCTTTAGCGTAAGTTTAGGTTATAGGGTTGGTGTACAACCCGGTTCGAACCGCAAGCCGCCGCCGCCATGCGGGGAACACGACATCCTTGAATGGTGGGTATTTTCCGTGAGTGCGACAGGCGTGAGACTCTGATATGAAAATTCGAAAAATGTTGCTACTTTTTATACGTCGCGTCATGTAGTTTTTTCAAGCTTCCGAAAACCCATGAAATATGTATTTAATTTCATTTTGAGGTCATTATAAGACTATATCGGAATTAATTATAAAATTAATGAACAATCGTACTTATTCTTCTTTTTTCTTGTTGCAATTGCGATACAATCACTATCACGATATCTATATCTAAAGTTTATTTACTTTTCTTATCAGCAATATAAATAACAGAAAGTAACAAAAAAAGGAATCTAAAAGTTAAGAAACCATTTTTTTACAAAAGTATTAAACATCAGAGTTCATGACGACGTTCTCTCTACAAGCAAGGGCTTTCCTTTTGAACTTGGCTACATAAATGAAAACACTTACACTCTTATTCTAACCTATATTCGTTACTATTCAAACTATGTGGACGACACGCGTCGCGACAAGGTGACGCGACGTCGTTTTTCATAACTGTAACAACTTGCGTAGCCATCGAAAAGAGAAGAGAAGTAACTACCACTCACCGGATCGAGGATGCCTGCCATGGGCACCGTGACGGTATCCTCGCCACCAGCTGCCACCAGCTTCTCCAGGACCTTGAGGGTCTGCTCCACGGCTGGCCACTCCCCCTTCTGCGCCAGCACCAGGATCTTGGCCGCCACTTCCCGCATATTGACCCCCGCGCTAGGCGGCTTGACCAACACCTCCGCACCATTGTTCTCCTTAACCTCCTTCTTGTCACCATTATTGGAAGACGTCTCATCCTTCTCCTCGGGGAGTTTGGGCGGCACCGCCTTGTCGTCATCGTTCTTCTTCGGCGGTCCCTTGCCGCCTTTCTTGCCGGCGGCTTGCGACATGGTCTCATATCCCGGGTCAGTCGGCGACGGCACTAGTGGTGCGCGCCATGGCTGGGCCGGTGCGGCGCGCAGGGCGGGCGGACCATGACTGCGGCGCTCTGCGTACCGAGCCCCAGCCGACTTCTTGCATGATTCGAGTAAATAAACGCGACCCGCCGCCGGCACACAACCCGCCCGGATTTACAAACAACTCGCCAGCGACGTCTCCCGTGCATTTGACCCATTTTTCCACGGAGCAGTTGTCATCCTGGAGACGGAAGTGCGTTTGGTCGAGTTTTTTATCGAATTATTCGTATCCTGACAACTGCGAGGGGAAACAAAGAAACTCATTTAAGTAATTTCTGGGTTACCAGTAATGGCAAGCGCGGGTAGTTTTATATAGAGGGTGAAATTAAAGGATTTGATTGTATTATTGTATTGTTCCATATTGTAAATGAGAAAAGGAAGAAATGCAAAACATTAAAGTGACATCATAATATGCTCCCTTGCAATTCAAATAACTACATCGATGATTGTCGTTTCTTTCAATAGCTTGCTCTACTTCTGAGCGGTAATCGATATAGCAAATATTATAGCGCTACAGTTTCATTCATGAAAATTATAATTACGTAATGGACATTCCCTTTCATGAACATCTACCCTTTTTAAAGTTAAACCGGAATATTTTCTTTCACTGTTTCTCGTGAAGAAATTTAGTTTTTTAAATACTCTTTGTTATATACTGAGTACGTGGCGGTATTTTCGAGAAAGAACTCTCGCTTGATGGTAAGCGCCGCGTTTGCCGTTACATTTTAGTACGATTAAGTGCCTTATTTAATGGGCATGATTATTTAATAATAAGAGATTATTATAACTATTATTGTAGGTATTATAAAATCCGTTCCAGTTAAGTATTGTTATTGTTAACTTCCCCAATCAGCGATGATCGTAAACTCGTACTCGTACTCGTACTCGATCGTACAGTTTCATGGTAGAATTCAAATCGAAATTTATTTATTTCAGGTTAATTGTATCCATATACTAGACAGAGTTGGCCGTGTATAGGTAATTCTTAGATATCAAATACCAAGATGAGACCTACATAGGCGTTTAGGATAAAAGTTATGCAAAAAACAGGTGCTGGACCTAATCAGGCGGGTTTTAATATAAAAACTATCATGGATTTGACATTTTTGTTTCACTTACAAGTCAGCAACCGCTGACCTTTCGTGCGAGGCGCGCAGCGGCTCGTAGAGTAAGGTACTCTGTACTCTGCTTTTACTCCTTGAAAAAGGCCACCGGATGTGGTCAAAACCATAGTCAGAGATTCTGACGTAAGACTTTAAAAAAAATACATTCTGTCAAAATTAAATGTAAATGTGAAATGAAACTTCAAAAGACAATTGTCAATTTATTTATTTATTTATTTATTAGATCACCAACACTATACACATCACAACAGTAATGGCGGTCATTAACACAAAAAAAAACAAAACTAGATGTGATAGCAGTTACAGGTGACGACAACATGCAATAAGTTAACAATTATTTACAAAATTAAGAAATGTCAGCTAAATAGATAGTCAATGGATAAATGTCAATTTTCAATAAGTCAAATTAAATAATACAAATTAAATTAAATTTAAACTATACTTTAAAGATTAATTTTCAATATTAATCTTATCTTATCTATCTATCTATTCTATTATAAAGAGGAAAGATTTGATTGTTTGTTTGTATTATATAGGCTTCGAAACTAGTAGATCGATTTCAAAAATTCTTTCACCGTTGGAAAGCTACACTATCTCCGGGTAACATAGGCTACTTTTTAGCCCTGTATTCCCACGGGAACGGTAACTACGCGGGTGAAACCGCGAGGCGTTTGCTAGTATTAAATAATTTGAATGAAAATACCATGTATAATAAGCCATAAAATACAAAAACTAAAAGAAAATAGTGGTAGGTAATTCTTTTCTTTAAAATAATCCAATCCGTGCAAGAAACTAATCCGTGGCAATATATTGCTGTGATGTCTGCACAGCAGCACGTGTCTGCCCATCCAGAAATATACATAGGTGGCTATGTAGACAGCAAACGTAGCGTTAGCCACTCTGTGGCTTCGTGGAGTGACTAGTGACCATATACAAACGGTAGTAAATAAGTGGAAGCAAAAATCCGAAGATTGAACCGACTGGCGTGTCTTGAACTGGTCTAAGTTCAGCTGCGCTATACTAACTATGCCTATCATAACTATACAGCGTTATATGCTTAGGTTATGTTAAGCCAAAAAGGGGTCATTATATTCGCTATTATGAAGGAAAAAAATCAAAATTTTCGGAAAAAACTCAAGTGTTTCATAAAGTTGTTCAAGAATCGGTAACCTCTTTTTAAATTGATACATTTTTTCGCGATTTCAGAGTTGTGCCTAAAATCTACTCATTACGATGAGTACAATGACCCCCTTTTGGCTTATTATACCCCAAGCACATAGTTGTCTGGAAGAAATCGCTCTAGGCGATAAGACCGCCCTTATACATAATCTATTCTATTGTTTTGTTATATTATTATATCTTCTTTTTTTTTGTTTGTTAGTTTCCTATTAGTATTAATTGTGATCTGTGTTTCTGGTGTATAATAAAGTTATATTCTATTCTATTCTATTCTATAGTTCTATATGAGTTTGTGTAATGATTACTAAGTGGTAGGTCGCTTTAGCAAGAACTCGTTAAGGTAGGTACCACCGAGCGCAGTATATGCCTAAGTAGATATTACGGTCTTCCTGTTTTAAAAGTACTGCAGCTATTACGGGGTACTGTTCCAATGGTCATGGACAAGCATCATTTCTAACCACTACGAGAACGTTTCGTTCGTCTCATTACTTTGTGAAACATTTAATATGGCCGGTCAAACCCTCTACAGCCGTGGTGACGCGTCATCACGCGCTGTTAACTCTGCGCCTCTCTTACTCTTACTCTTACGGTTTGGCCATCTCCTCTGTACAAAATTGTTCAGATGATTCACATCTCCTAGACGTCCCGCGATAATTTCATTTTCCTTAAAAAAATGTACGAAAAAATTTATTGATTCAGGCGTTACTTTGCGTTCATTTTGAATATACAAGGCCAAGCACCTCTCTCTTTGGCTCTTCGACCAAGCGCTCGAAGTGTCAACACGTCCTTAGGATGCCTCGTGTAGAGGCGAAACACGTGTCGGCAAGTAAGTGGTTACTGCAGCGAGAAGAGGATATGAAGACTTGTGGTAATTTTAATTAGATTTTTTAAAAATTTATATCAAATTTTTTCTAAATATTACGTTAATATAAGATAATTGTTGTCAAATTAGCTAAATTTAAGTCTTCGTCATTGTTGTAACTGAGCCGACTGTTAAGCGGAAATAAGCTAAATACGTGTATATATATATACATTGAATATTCAGAACGAAAAAAAAACAAATAAAGCCTATACGTCAAGCTGACCAACGCTTCCTCACTCCACGACAAAAATTAGCATTAGAAAATAGATTAATAGGTGTAGTAGTTCTCTGCGACCTTGTTTAGGAGCTACGAGCACACATGAAACGCATTTCCCCCCAGATCATATCAGGGCTGTGCACGCCAGTTATAAAACTCCACACAAAAGTTCGGTCTAGACACATAAATTCACATTGGTTTTATTTAACTTGACGTAAGGTAGACGAAAATGAATCAGGTAATATGCACCTATATTATAGGATATTAAATCCTACTAATGTTATAAATGTGAAAGTTTGGATGGATGTATGTTTGTTACTCTTTCACGCAAAAACTACTGAACGGATTTGGATTAAATTTGGTATGGAGGTAGCTGAGACCCTGGATTAACACATAGTCTATAGACTTTTTTGTTTTTTTTTTAAAGAATGTTATATCAATTTAATGAACGAGAATTTAATCAGGGGATTACAGAGTCCAGCGTATTTCGATAGCGATCCAGCGAGGAAATGCCGCCAGTTTGATGGGTACGTTTGGCGGCGGGCTCGACCGGTGGACATGGTTTTAGTTAGTTTTTATTGACATGTACATGACTTCTATTTAATAATAATGACGATTTATGTGAATAAAAATTTGAATGTGTATTGTAAATAAAAACAAGTAATTGTATATTTCAATAAAATAACGATCATACATAAATGTATGCATTTGTAAAAAACGTACATCAGTATTCTATCAGGTATCTAGTTCCAATAGTACAAGGCTAGATGGCGCTGTGTAAAATATCCTAGGATTTTTATTTAATTTAAAATAAAACGCGTATGTAAATATATGCGTATTGTAATTTTTTTAAACTTGTCTGTACAAGTGTACTTTCAAAGCGTAAGCTTATGCACTGGGTATATTGTGCGCTGTGAAACCCAGGTGGGGGGGAATTTGCATCGTTCGACGGTAGAGGGCGCGACGTCGCGTGCCCCACGCCGCTTCCGGTGGGGGCGGGTGGCCTCGATCCACCACCGCCAACATCAGATACTGAAAGAATATGCTTTGACCGTGGGCCGACACTTGTAATGGGTGAAGTTTGGTGTTACGGTTAACCATAAGTAGCCAGCGCCGGATCTACGAGTTTTCCAGATCGGGCTAAGAATTGGGCATTGGTGCTTCTTTCCGTGGAAGAAATAAGTGGCAACACTAATTTATAAGTCATCTATTATTTATTTATTTATTTATTCCTTAATTTCACACCATCCTTACAGGATTTCCCTAATGCGATGGTGCTAGTCAATATTCAATTATAAAAATAAAATAAAAATTACGAAAAAAAAAAAAAAATATAATTACGATTTACATTATATTCTAGATACAAACAAAAATATAGCTACTAGTATATAATGTAGAATTCTAATGATTTAAGAGTTATTCAGATCGGTCCCATAGTTTCGGAGCCTATTCCATACAAACAAACAAACAAAAAGTCAAATCTTTCCTCTTTATAATTAGTGATTTCATTTTTGTGGTGTGTTTTGTCTTTTGTTTTTAATGTGACTTTGAATAATTTTTTTTTTCTTCTTTATGTGAGAAATAATGAGTCGAACGAGACGCTCTCCTCATGGTAAGAGATAACGTCTGTCCATGACCATTGCAGCGATACACAGAACTTTGAGTAACAAAACAAAGTCCAGGCATCGCTGCTTTGGCGCTCATTACTTTGAGACTTGCGATGGTTAGTCTCAACAGCCCGGTAATTTCGCTAGCTGCAGTACCTACCCTTCAAACCGGAACACAGTAATGTTTACACACTAATGCTTGGCGGCAGAATATCTGGTACTGCGGTGGTACTTACCTAGACGACCTCCTGCTAAGGAGATCTACCACCAAGTAAATGATGATGTGACATTTTGTACAATTTGATGTGACATTTTGTACATTTTGAATTTGTAATTATTAACTTTATAATGTAAAATTGTATCTGTAATACATTGTTATTATCATTATCCCTCTAAGGCCAATTTTGAAGGTCCATGTACATTTTGGAAGTTCTTTAGTTTAAGACTAACGAACTGTATGATAGACTTCGTAGAATAAAAAAGGGATACAGTTTTCATCGCGAGAAGATGCTAACAGGATTCGAGAAGGCTGTAAAAGAGGTGTCTGTCGCAAACTGGAAAAAGTGTGTTGAAAATTGGTTTAGACGCATGACACTTTATACAGATGCTGGCGGAGCATATTTTCAATATATTTAATTAAGAAAACTTTACCCATAGAACTTATTTTTTTTATAGTTTCGCAAATCTTTCTGATTGCCCCACTTAACAGACAAACTTACGACTTAATTATGTTTTAGCAACGTAAAACCGCCATCCAAGATTTTACTATCTAATAAGCCAAGTTATCTTAATAGCTGTGCCCACACAATATGCATTATGCATGTGTACTTAGGATGACATTACATTTATACGTCATTCACTTCGTCCAGGTGGGATTAAGCAATTTTTTTTTTTAATTTTTCAATTTTCTGCGCAATTTTCATAATTTTTCTTTCCTTAAGAACCTTTTACAAAGTAGGGTCTGAACTAAACAAAAAAAGATTAATGAAATCGGTAAAATCGTTCTTAAGTTATGGCGTGACCAAGAAAACAGTAGATTATTTACATATACATATATGTATTACTTTATATGTATATATATTGTTTATACTTTATACGACGTATCGCAAAAAAGACCAACAATATTTTTATGGCAACATTGGTTTATAAGCCATTCCACAAGGTCTTTTTCTTCTCAACATGTCAAATCACAAGTTATCGCAAGTCAAACTTAATTGTAAACTTGACCAGGTTCAACGCTAAAAGCTGTACAGCTGTCGCATGGCCTTGTCTATCAATGACTAATAAGGGCGCAGTGCAGGATATTTTTATTACTAACTAAGGTGAAAAATGAATAAAAATAAATTAAATTTTAAACTACTTCGTTTGTTTTCGGATTAGCCTTGTTCATACAAACTTCCACGGCTGGGCACGGGTCATCTCACTGTACGAAATGCAAAGCCTTCGACCACCACGCTGGCTATAATTAAATATGATAATTATGTTGTATGATAGTGATTCTTCACAGCGCCGGAAAGATAAGTATTCAACTTTACAAACGAACGATAAGCGTTACATAAGGCACAGCCCACGCTGCAAGCTAAGCTACCAAGCTAACCTATATAACTTAGCGGTGTTACTCACATGCCTAACAATAGTACCTATAGCCAATAGACAATATACAACACTTTATTTATAACATAAAACAAATTTCCATTACGTTCAACAATAAATATAAAAATAAATAACAAAACAAAAAGACAGAAATACATTTTATTTCACAAACCGGCCTCAACCCAGCATAATGCCGATTGCAGCCAACCGGCGCTGGTCTTCCGTAGAGGCCGGCAGGTGACGTCACGGACGAGTGTCCGGGAGATAAAAATAGACCTATTTTTATCTCCATATTATGTATTTATGTACATATTATGTACAATTATGTATATATGCACAAAATAATATGAAGAAAGTTGCAAACTAATAAATGAACGATAAACTTAAAATATGACCTACTAGCTGCGCCCCGCGTTGTTACCCGCTTCATGTTTTCGAGATAAAAAGTTGCCTATGTTCTAATCCAGGGTAGCTCCCTCCATACCAAATTTCATCCGAATCCGTTATGTAGTTTTTGCGTGAAATAGTAACAAACAGCCATCCATCCACATATTCACATTTATAATATTAGTGGGATAGCACGTTCGGCAAGTACCTTGACTTGGGTCACAATACAACTGCCATATGGGATAATGATCGTGAGTCAATATTCTCACGTACCCCATGATAGTCGTCTTGGTAAACGGCGTAATAGCGAAGAGCCTTTCTGCAAATACCTTGAGAGACTTTTGCTAGGCGGTTGGGTCAAGTATTGAATGCAAAAGGAGATCCAAAAGAAGATTCCAAAAGTCCTTGAAACGACATTTAACATCTATAGTTTTATATATTATATTGTAAACCACTAACATATTTAAACCTTATTATATTTAATTAACAATCAAATTATGTTCATTGGTAAGCGCATAACTTAAATACAACTGAATCAATTTTGCTAATTATTTTTTCAAACGGTCGTTAATTTTGTAACGCGAACGATATTTATATATGTATTTGCGAGGGCAGAGGTCGAGTTCTACCGCACAGGGCGCAAAGTGTCAGGCATACAAGTAGTTTAAAAATAAATTCTTAAACATTTAAATGAAGCCAGAGAGCGAGCGAAGTTTATTTGCATAAGAACACACTTTATAGACATACAATAGACCACATAAAGAAGAGCTATCTCACAAACTGAGATTTTGTAAATAAATACAAATTAGAATTTAAAAAAAGCGGTCAAGTCGAGTCCATACCAATTCCATACATTACATACAGAAGGGTTCCATACCATTATTTATAAATTCTCCTAAATCAATCTCAAATCTCTTCAATCAATCTCTTAATAAATAATTAAATCTATCTGTAATTGATTTCGTCGTTTTTATTTCAATAAATGTTTAAATAATAATAAATTTAATTTAATGAAAACGGTAAAAAAATATCACGTTTGTTGTATGGGAGCCCCCTTAAATATATTTTACTCTGTTTTTAGTATTTGTTGTTATAGCGGTAACAGAAATACATCATCTGTGAAAATTTCAACTGTCTAACTATCACGGTTCATGAGATACAGCCTGGTGACAGACGGACAGACAAACAGACGGACGGACAGCAGAGTTTTAGTATTAGGGTTCCGTTTTACCCTTTGGGCACGGAACCCTAAAAATCAGGTATGAAAAGTCAACGCAGTGTCTACCTACTTATCGTAAACGACTTTAGTATGGAAACAAGATGACCTATTAGGTAATTAATTTCAAATCGACTTTAGCAGGTAACTATTTCGCAATTACCAAATCACTATGCGCAGATAGCGCAGTGGAGCCTAGCTTGCGGTGTGCTCTACGCTTATTCGCGTATATAATAGTCGGATAAATATTTTGCAAACAGCTGATACGACAGTATCATTGCGAGCCGCCATGTGGAGGAAAAGTGTTCAGTTCTGTGCTCCGAAGTTAAAGTCATTGAGGTTTGATTTAATTAATCATATTTTTTGTTAAATAATCGCTGTAAAATTAATTTTAGGAAAGTTTATGAGCGAATGTTGTTAATACGTTACTTCTTGATACTATAGAAGTTCAATGGATTTAGATGTATTTGAAATGGTTGTCATTCTGAACGGATGGAAATGACTAATTATATATATAAGTTATATTTAAGTAATTTTTAATATTATACCTACTTATTAACGTTAACAATCTCTGACCGACTTTTAGATTAAGTTTTTTATACAAAAATAGTATTAATTTAAGATATTTTATTTTGTTTAATAAATTTTAAATAGTATTTAATTATACTGACATCATTATAAATCCAATTTGGCATTAATTAATTTATGTTTGGACGAAATTGTATTTTATTGCTTGACATTTATTACATTAACATTTTTATTTTTTCTACTTTTGATTTGACAAACAACTGACAGTAGTTCCTATTTTTGGCTTTCGATGGTTAGTCTCAACAGCCCAGTAATTTCGCTAGCTGTCATACCCTTCAAACAGGAACACAATAACGTTTACGCACTACTGCTTAACGGCAGAATTACTGGTACTGCGGTGGTACCTACCAAGACGATCTCCTGCTAAGGAGATCTACCGCCAAGTACTCTACAGAAAAATCCCCTAATCTACATAATACAAGCAGCCGATTGTTATTTGCTTATCAAAGATAATTTACTAAACACTAAATTAATATAGATAAGATAAACATGTTTTAAAAATATGATACGTCGTTTACTATAATTTTGAGTTGTTAAAATATTAACCTACTGAGTACTAGTAGAATAATTCAACGGTTCTTACTTTATGTATCGGTTTATACTTAATAATAATAATTCTTCACATTTTATTATCACAATTATTTACTGTTAAATTGTGCGTTCATAATTTTCTGTATACATACATTTTAATAGTTTTATCCGCTATGAACATACAATGTTTTACAATGTCAAAGTCATTTTTAAATTATCTTTTTTTATCATTAACTTACAATATGAGTATCATATTTAAACAATTTAAATATTATTATTTAACAAATTTATCATTATGATACACGTAATGCTATAGTAAGTTACAAAAAAATTAAATAACTTACCTTTTAACGTGGCTTCGCTGTCCGATTCTATCACTGTTTTAGGCAAATGGTTATTTTTGCGCCCATTTCTGGTACATTTTGTGTCAAAGCTCTTTTTTTTTTTTGTTGGAACGTAGAATTTTTTAAAAAACGCTACACTGTGTTGGGTTGTAGTCGACATGTGTAGGGTTGTGTTCATTAAAACCAGCGCTCCAGATGGTATGTGGTCGAAGCCCACAGTTCTAACTGTTCTAAGGCTAGTCTCCTATTAGCAGGCCCTTACTGCGAGCGGGATATTGATGCCGCATTCTATTCTTCCGACACCACGGCGAGTATGAGAACTAGCATTCAAACTGCTTAAACACGTAGTTTATAAACAATTCTTATGGAAAAAGTGATTTCCGTTGACACTGTGTTAGTTTCCACAGATTTTCGTATTGTATATTTATATTTATATAATTTCTGCATTAGAGGTACTGTATTTTAACCATCATTGACAGCCCTGTTGGTTCATTGGTAGTGTGTCTGCTTCGAGAGCTGAAAGGCGTGGGTTCGATTCCCACTCAGGACTAACATTTGTGTGACTAACATCGATGTTTGTTCTGTGTCTGGGTGTACTGTATGTATTATAAGTATGTATTTACAAAAAAAAAGTATTTATGTATTCTATCAGTTATCTGACTTCCATCACACAAGCTCTGCTTAGTTTGGGGTCAGATGGCGCTGTGTGTAATGTCCTATGATATTTATTTATTATTTATTATTTTATTTATCTCGAATGGTTTTTACAATAATTTAATACAATGTTTATAACTAGTCTATCTTTGCAACTGTCGATCATGTATGAAAACGTTAAATGAAGTATAAAAAGAATTGGATTGTATATGTTAGATAGATAGATAGATAGATAGAACTCTTAATAGTGCACACCATAAACAGAAAAAAAACAGAGAACAAAATAACCTTATGAACTAGTGCCACAAGTGGCGGCCTTATCGCTAACAGCGATCTCTTCCAGGCAACCAAGAACAGAGAAACACGATAGATGACATAAGAAACAGAGATATGCTAGGATTGTAGCAAGTGGTAAGGTATAGTCGCTGTCCACCCCTTATGGCAAGAAGGCATAGTTATTTACATGTTTAATTTTATTTTTCTTGCATAAAAGCTAAAGTTAGTAAACAACGTCATATAAAACTTGCAGCTGCAATTAAACAGGTTACTCAGGTTTTATAGTGAGCAAGATAATACTGGTTTTCAAAGCTATATCTACATTACGGATTACATAGTGTCAGTTGGTAGGGTTTTTTTGCATAAATGGAACGCACTTGGCAAGCGAAGCCCGCCATGAATGGTCGACATAGTCAGTAACATGTAGTCGTAGCATTCGCCATATTTCTCTCCACGTATGACACTTGGCCAGCTCGCATCAACGTATGTATTTTCTTCCCAGCTTAAAAGTAGCTTAGCGATTTCATACATTTCATTAAGGAAGAATGTATTTTTTTCTGTTAAACAGTTGATTTGTTTCGTGGATGAGGGTCTGTGTTATAACAACCTCCTTTTGTAGTACCGTTATGTGTACTGCTTACTTTGAAAAGATTAATTAAATATTCTGATACAGCTCTCATTTAGTAAACCTTGATCGTTCTTCTTTAGTATTCCCGCGGAGTTGCAACATTGAGTTCTTCATAAGGCGTGTTAATAGAATCTTAAAAGGCTGGCAACGTATTTGTAGTGCCCCTGGTATTGCAGACATCAATAGGCGATGATGATTGCTTACCATCAAGCAAATCTTCTACTTGTTAGTCACCTGTGGCATAATAAAACTATCTTACGCAAACGTACAAGTTTTGCCTTTACCAAAATATCGCTAAACGCAGCTAAAGAACTTTTCACTTGAAAAACATTGCATAAAGTTGATTTATGTAATATATGTACCTATATACAGTGGCGGTCTTAGGGGGTGGCCTCGCTCTTGCAGGGGCCTCGCGTCCTCGTAGAAAAAAGTCTTTACCATATATGTATATGTATATGTACATAATTATAAACACTTAACAATACCCCCCCCATTAGTCAGTCTCTTATGGTTTATATTTTCTTCGGGCTGATTTCCAGATGGATCCACGAAGTCAAGTCAGACAGCTATTTGTACAACCCAGGCTCGGAGCCGCTGACTCTGGCCACGTACGGCGCCGTGCTGGCGGAGACAGCCCATAAGTACCCGCACAGAGTCGCCGTCAAGTCCGTCCACGAGGGCGTCTCGATCACTTATGAGGAACTGCTCACACAGGTAAATGGAGAAGTGATAAATAATCCAGATTCTGTAGAAAAGAAACACACAGGAATTGCAGATCCATTGCTAGTCAAAAATCACTGATATATTTCTATGGAACTGATTTTTGTACAAATTATTGAGATGAAAAAGCACGTCGCTTAATTGCGTCTTATTAATATAGTACATGAGTTCGTACTATATTAATAAGACACTACGACTGTTTGCAATATTGAAAAAAAAAAATGTTCTTTAATAACTTTATAATTATAATATGCGATAGATACATAAATAATATTCACATTCTAAGAAATCTTTAATTTCAACATTTTTTTCGACGTGTGTGTTTGGTATTCTGATGTTGAGCCAGTGGTGTCCGACCAAGTTTAAACGCTCTTGCTGTACGATGAGTTAATTCCGCGTGCAAGCAAGTGACAAGAGGAGGTACCTTTTAACACCTAAACCCATAATTGATATAAGCTTTAATACGTTTATAACTTTGACAGATTGTCTTATCTTCGGTAAAACACAGTATAACGAATACTCCAAACACTAGGTACTGCAAATAATGCAGCCAGCCTTTATTTGCCCACAATCATTTTGCTATAAGTTATCGTTAATTAGTGCTGTAATAAACTCAGTTTACTTAGTCATCGTTTAGGTACATTTATAGCAATGATAGCTCAGTGGTTAGCGCAGCATAGCTTACCATAGCATTATAGTTTGTACCCGTCTTCATTTTTTTTATTTTTTTTTTATTGTTGACAGGCTAGGTGTTTGATCACAGCTCACCTGGTGTCAAATGAAGGTGTGGTCGAAGATGGTAAAGCACACCTAGCCTGGAATGCAACTGGCTCTCAAATGAGGCTGCCGGGACACACCGCTAGATGCTTGGCGGCAGATTTTTCAACTTGAGGGTGGTAGCTAGCCAGCCGAGTACCAAAGTACCCTACCACCATGCTATGGTTTTCTCACGATGTTTTCCTTCACCGGCAGCTCAAGCTCATTGTTGGGGTTTGAACCCACGCCCTTCGGCATGCGAACCTACCGCGCTAACCACTGAGCTATCATCGCTACAAATTAAACATAAAAATGTTGTTTATTCATGTTTATTTAGGTTACTGCGCTGTTTGTATCACATAACGCTTTCGTAGCGATGATAGCTCAGTGGTTAGTGCGGTCGGTTCGCATGCCAAAAGGCGTGGGTTCAAACCCCAAGAATGAGCTTGAGCTGCCGGTGAAGGAAAACATCGTGAGAAAACCATAGCGTTCTAGTAATCGGCTGGCTAGATATCACCCTCAAGTTGGAAATCTGCCGCCAAGCATCTAACGGTGTGTTCCGGCAGCCTCACTTGAGAGCCAGTTCCATTCCAGGCTAGGTGTGCTTTACCATCATCGACTACACCGTCACTTAACATCAGGTGAGCTGTGGTCAAACACCTAGCCTGTCAGCTATAAAAAAAAAAGTTTGTATAAGATTATGTGCTCGATTAATGAGGAGTATAAATTTGCTTCTATTTCAGGCTGATGCTCTGGGCTGCGCCTTCCGAGACCAAGGTCTGGTAAAGGGAGACAGGGTGGGCGTGTGGTCACACAACATGGCCAGTTGGGTCGTGACCGTCGTAGCCGCTATCAGGGCGGGACTCATATCGGTAAGCATTAGTTATATAGTAATAAACGACGTCCGACGTCCACCCACAAATAATAATAAATAAATAAATATCGTAGGACATTACACACAGCGCCATCTGACCCCAAACTAAGCAAAGCTTGTACTATGGGAATCAGATAACTGATAAAATACTTAAATACTTTTTTTTTGTAAATACATACTTATAATACATACAGTACACCCAAACACAGAACAAACAGACAAAGGTGGGCAGACGACCTAGTAAAGACCGCAGGAACGCGCTGGATGCGAGCCGCTTCCAACCGGTCTTTGTGAAGGTCAATGGGGGTCTAAGTCCAGCAGTGGACGTCTTACGGCTGAAATGATGATGATGATGAATAAGCGACAATGCAGTGTTGCTTATTCTACTTTGTTTTGATAAAAATTCTACCGCTTCTATCTTATCATAACGCTGTAAATGGTCACGGGCGAGGGTTATCTCTTACGATCAACGGAGCGTTCTGTTATACGTATATCTTTATTTATTAATCTATGATTATGAATTGATAATAAGCATGGTCTTTTATTATTCGTGTTTTTTTTATATATGTACCAATATGTTATAGGTACATAGTTCTTATTGTTAACACTAGCGAGCGCGTGTAACCTTAATAGGGCCTCCAAAAGACAGGCCTGACTGAGTTTGGGGTCCACCGTATTGTATTGTTCTGTTTATTGTTATTTGTAACCTTAAAAAGAGGTAGTAGGTTAGGTTAACTTTGTTATGTTTTTTTAATGGTTGACAAGCTAGGTGTTCGACCACAGCTCACCAGATGATAAGTGATAGTGTGGTCGAAGAAGATGGTAAAGCATATCTAGCCTAGAATTAAACTGGCGCTCTCAAGTGAGGCTGCCGGAACACACCGTTAGCTAGCCAAACGAGTACTAGAAAATACCCTCTATACTCCGCCAAATAATCCGCCGTCTATACTACTAATACTCCGCCAAAATCAAAGAAGAGATCTAACGATGATACGAAATAGACCAATCAAATTTTTCTTTTTCTTCTTCGTTTTTGGCGTCACAGTTTGTGCATTTGCCAGTAGCAGCAATATTTTATGCGTGAAAATCTGCGTACGATTCAAAAATCTAAGCATTGTTGTCATTTTGACAACGAACTAAGATGTACCAAGATATATTGGAATAATTCAAAAATCGAGAAAAAAATATAAGCAGAAACTTAAGTTAGACTGACGATAGTTTAACATTAGTAAAAGGTTTCAGGTCCTCATAAACCCAGTATACGAAAAAGACGAGTTAAGTTTCTGCATAAAGAAGACCGGAATGAAGAGTTTGTTCTTCGGGGAAAGATTACCAAATAGAAACTACTACAATACACTGGAACAGCTGATACCGGAGTTGAAGGATGGCACACCAGGGCAGCTGCGGTCGAAAGCTTTCCCGGAGTTAACGTCGGTCATCAATGGCGGAAAGGACAAGCTGAGGTAATTTAAAGTATTACTGTGCCCCACGGTTCCACTCGCGTTTTCTACTATATAACATCATCATCAGCTTATCGAAGTCCATTGCTGGACACAGGCCTCTCCCAAGACACGCCACTAAGCCCGATCTTGGGCTTATTATTTATTTTGATCCCATCCACCGCCAGTTGTCCTATGTATATCGTGACTCCATCGAGTCTCAGGGCGTCCTACGCTACGTTTGAGAATCCGCGGTCTCCATTCTTAAACACATCTACCTCAGTGGTTATCTAATCGGTTCTGCGACAGATATGTCCAGGCTATTGCCAGTTCAGCTTGCTAATACGCTGAGCTATAAAACGTAGCTAAGTAAATTCCGGGTATAAGCTATAAACACACATTCACACTAACAGACACAAACACACGCGCGCATGCGCGCACGCTGATTGGAAAGAAAATACTAGATATACCGAGATCTCTGTCTAGCATAAAAGTGTATATTTCTAATAGACTTCCATATATTTAAGCGAATTTTATTTTTTATGTTAACGACAGCTCATCGGTTAGCGCGGTCGGTTCACAAGCCAAAGAGCTTGAGTTTAAACCCCAACAATGAGCGTGAGCTGCCGGTGAAGGAAAACATCGTAATAGCATGGTGGTATGGGTTTTTTTTTTATGTAAAAGTAATGAGACGATCGAGACGCTCTCCTGATGTTAAGAGATAACGCCTGTTCATGACCATTGCAGCGATACACAGAACTTTGAGTAACAAAACAACGTCCAGGGCATCGCTGCTTTGGCGCTCATCTACTACTCTACTACTACTACTACTAGGTACTTTCTAGTACTCGACTGGCTAGCTACCAATTCAAGTTGAAAATCTGTCGCCAAGCATCTAGCGATGTATTCTGACAGCCTGATTAGAGAGCCAGTTCCATTCCAGGCTAGGTGTGATTTAGCTTCTTCGACACTTAACATCGGATGAGTTGCTCCAAACTCGACCAGGCCGCTGTCTTGAGAGCTCTATTAAAATTTATCTTTTTAACCATTTTTGCGCGTTTGCTTGTTTTAAATACACTAAATAAAATACATTCAACACTTATCAGCAGCTTCTTAATCCTTGTAATTTAGATGACACACATACCTAACTTCGTTTCAGAATCATACTACCTATAGGCAGCCCGTACACGTTCCGCGCGATCCGCGATCCGCGATCCGCGATCAATGATCGCGATCCAGACTGATCGTGTACGAAGCGGATTGACGGACTGATGCTCCGGATCGCATAATATCTAGAAATTTTGAAGTCATGATCGCGGATCGCGGATCGCGGATCGTGATCATGATTGAACGCGTAAGGCGGCCCATAGATGTGAGTTGACAGCTCACCGAATTATGACGATTTCTTTATAAAAATTTACGCGTTTACCTAACAATAAGAAAATTATCTTTATTTACATTCGTAAAATAACTTACATAATACTTGCTTATCAAAACATAAACACATGCCACTTTAATGTTTCGTTGTAATCATACCCATATTTTATTGCTGTAAGTACGTTTTTGTTGTTTCCACACCGAAATTCATCGAAATTGGTTCAGCCGTTTGAGGGTGAAGAAGTGACAAACATACAAACACACTCATAAACTTTCGCCTTTATAATATTGGTGTGATTGTTTAAACTGGTATGATTGTATAAACTGGTAATGTTTATTTATCCACAGTGGTACATTTATATATGACTCTCTCGTCAAAGATTATATGAACAGAAGTGAAATTTCAAAATACGGAAGCGAAGTGAAACCTGAAGATGGCAGTATTATACATTTCACATCCGGAACTACAGGTAAGCGACTAAAGACTACTAATTAACCGGCAGTATGTCACATGGTGCTATTATTTTCTATCCCTGCGGATAAATTATTATTTTTAACAAGTATAAGTCCAAGTGTGACCACCAAGCCGCCTGATGCTAACTAATGATGTGGTCGAAGATGAAACATGCAGACATTTCACTCTGACTTTGAAAAGATCTAAATTACATATCTCAAGAAACAAGAAACCCGGCAGCTTGTTCTATTCCTAGACCGTACGGATGAGAAATATAGAGTTAAAACGTTGGGTACGTATCCAAGAAAATTTCACTATATGTGGGTCGTCTTTCTTCTTGTCCTGTAGTAAAAAGAGGATGGAAATACAAGGTCGTATAGTAGCATATTCTCCTATATAAATTCTGTAGAAAATTGACAGACTTGCTACCTTTCGGCGGTGTTTAAGTATATAAAGTTTTTTTTCTACAAACTTTTCATCACAATTGAGTCAAACAGCACGCCGCTTTATCAAATCAAGAGCTTGAAGATGATACTTCGCAGAACCATTCCAAAGGTGGCAGCAATACTCGACACACAACCTTACATTTATTTGTTATTTATTGAGAAAGAAGACGGTTAAACCAATTACATCCGAGCAAAACATTGATACATTGAAAGCAAAACATTTTGATTCCATCATAACTCGAAACACTTTTCATGACCTCGTTCTGTATTGAAATTCATGTTTTAATCATTTCAAGTGACAACTTACTCCCTCTACGGATAGTAGTGGTACTAAATTGCCGTAATTGCTTCGCATGTATTTTTTACGCGTTGAAACTTTCACATACTTACTCACTGAAGGGTAGAAAGGATTGTTTTTACCTGCCCATACATACTTGTACCTCCTAGAGCAAAATGAGTTATGCCACTGCGTAGTGCATGAAGAAAACGTTAGATGGCGTAACTAGTAGGAAGTTTCGTCCAGCGATTTTAATACTAATTTAATTTGATTAGGAAATATAGTAGGTACCTTCCATTGTGGTTACATAACAGAAGTATAACAACAATATGATTTTATACCAACCAGTTTGTCTGACACGCATTGCAATGTGAATTTTGGCGGAAACGCAGAAATATCATCTATCACTGCATTGTAGTCAAAGTCAAGTATTATTCCAAAACTAGTCTGAGTGTTTTGTTTTGTTTTTTTTTTAATAACCCCTTCTAATCTTCTAGTAAAGATTACTAAGGAATTGATAGACTTAATCGTAACTTTGACTTTGGCATAATTAATTTTTAATTAATTAGTTTTTTTAATGGTTGATTAAAATGTTTCATCACAGCGCACTTGATCTTAAATGACGGTAAGGTCCAAAACTTAAACACAACTAGCCTGGAATTGAAAATTGGTTCTCCACTGAGGATGTCAGAATACACTGTTATTTTATCTTGAGACATTTGACAATATGGCACTGCATAAACTGTCAGAATGCACAATGTGCGATGCCAAACATAAAAAAAGAATTTGCAATTGGTGATTTAAAAAAAAATTTACCTTACGACAATTACCTTACCTATCAACAGAGTTTTGGCGGGAACGCGGGAAGAGTCGTGTCGCTCCGTTGTATTTTTTTCCAAAACTAGTGTTTTGTCGAGTGTTTATGCATAAAAATGGTGGTGTTTTATTCATAAAGTGCCGAATTACAAGCGCGAGTGTGGGAAAATGATATAATGTGGTGAAACATGAGTTTTCGTGTTGCTTCCAAAACTCCATCGAAGCTTTGTAGTAAAGTTGCCACTACTTTACTAAAGCATGACTGGAATTAACTGACACGAACTGGACTTGACAAAGACGACTTTGACGATAACTATAGCTAAGATACAGCAGAAATAACACTTAAGACAAGGCAGTATGGCTCTATAGCTTTAGCATGCCCGAAAGGGCAAATTATAAAAAAAAAAAAAAAAATTACCTATCAACAATTTTAATGATCAATTTCAGGCGAACCAAAGGCAGCTCTAGATTCGCACATAGGCGTCGTTAACAACACGTATTTCACGGGAATACGGAACACTTTCCACGAGGGGCATCATAATATCTGCGTCCAGGTAAGTAAATTATACTTTACATACAATATCAGTCCTTCTAATAAAACTAATACATACATACATGGTAGAAAAGTTAAATTGTTAGCAATTTGTCCAGACAAGATTTTTATCAAGAAAAACATGGGTTAAACATGGGTTAAACCTGGGTTAATCTACTAGCTATGATAGCGAGATAAAAGGTAGTCAATGTATTAATAAGTACAGAGTATAAACTATACCTATATGTATTTTTAATTTCATCCAAGTCTGTTAAGCTACTACAGCGTGAAGAAGTAACAAGCATAACATGCATAACACCGACAGCTCAAAATCATTAACAGGATTTGAACCCACGCCCTTCATCGTGTGAACCAACCGCGCTAACCACTGAGCTATCATCGCTGTTCCACGTAACTGACATATTACTAGAATTTAAACCATTTTTAACTAGTATACAGTGTAATAAGTATCATTTCAATTAACACATTAAACATACTTGCTGCGCCCCGCGGTGTTACCCGCTGCATGTTTTCGGGATAAAAAGTAGCCTATGTGTTAACCCAGGGTCTCAGCTACCACCATACAAAATTTCATCGCAATCCGTTTTGTAGTTTTTTCGTGAAAGAGTAATAAACATCCATCCATCTGAACTTTTACATAGATAATATTAGTGGGATTGTTTTTTTTTTTTTATTATTATATAAGACTTCACATAGATAACTACATCACTACATATGTTATAAAACTTACAATTAAATACAACTAAATGTGATATCTTTTAGAGGAAGTACCGCATGCTTTATTACAACTAATTTTTAAAAATATCAGAAACAAAGGTTATACAAGTAAACAAATTAATGGACTACATTGTTATAAATAAATGAGTATGTAGTAGCTCCGTTACGAAGCAAAGTTTTCCTTTTCAGGTGCCTCTGTTCCACGCGCTGGGTTCTATCGTGACGGCCTTGTCTGGACTACGGCACGGCTGCAGTCTGGTGCTCGCCGCGCCCACGTACAACGTAACCTCCAACATCAACGCTCTACTCAGTGAGAAGTATGACTCTGTGCATCAACAAAAATAACCCATCACCATGCTTTTTATGTGAAAGTTATGAGGCGAACGAAACACTATTCTGATGGTAAAAGTCAACACCCATCTATGACCGCTGCAGCTGTAGTCACACAGAACGATGAACAACAAAACACTATCCAGTGCATAGCTGTTTTGACGTTTATTTATTTAAAAAAATCGATGATTAGTCTCAATGTCTTTGTAACTTTGCCACCTACAGTCCTACAGTAGGTACCCTTGAAACCGAGATATAATTAAATACAAATGTCTTATTGATGCCACTAATGATACAAGTCAATTCCGTAATACCATTTCAAAGAGGATAATTTTAAAACACATGTCAATGAAAAAATTGTAAATTGTTATTTTTTTTTTATCGTAGGACTATACACACAGCGCCATCTGACCCCAAACTAAGCAGTGATTGTACGATGGAAGTCAGATAACTGATAGAATACATAAATACTTTTTTTTTTGTAAATACATACTTATAATACATACAGAACACCCAGACACAGAACAAACATTTGTTTATTCACAAAATGTTTGCCCTGAGTTGGAATCGAACCCACGCCCTACAGCTCTCAAGGCAGATATACTACCAATGAGCCAACGGGGCTGTCCAATTATTATAAATAGGGTGGTCTTTACAGTTGTAACTTTGTGCCTGACCATAATAGTTGTGTGAGCGTGTATGTGCGAATGAAATGTGTAATGTTTACGCACTACTGCTTAGCGGCAAATATCTGGTGGCAATGCTAGGCGTAGTGTCATCTCATGCTTATTATATGACCGGGCACACGCTAGAAAATAGCCCGAACCGCCGGACACAATGTGGACGATATCATCATCATGATTGTGACCTTGATCATTGTTATCAGATGCACGATGATCACGGGCACGCCGACTATGTTCGTGGACATGCTGGGACAGCTGCGCAGTATGGGCGAGGTGCCATCTAGCCTGCAAATAGCACTCGCCGCCGGCGCACCCTGCAGCCCACAGCTTATCAAGGACATGGATCGCACCTTGAAGACCAAAGTGAAGGTAAGGTAGCATTGTCTGTCTCAATGCCGGCACTGTAAAGAAGTTTGTATGAAATTTTGTACCAAAATAAGGTAACACAATGTATTGTATTTCTTTCAGGCGTTATATGGTATGACGGAAACTACGGCTTGCATATTCCAGTCGATCGCAGGAGACACCGTGGAACAAGTGGCGGAAACTGTGGGCTACATACAGGATCATGTTGAAGTGAAGGTAGCAACATCGTTTTACATATTGTTAGAAATACAATTCCTACTCTAATTTACAATCTCCGCTCAAACGAACAATCCTCTTTTAAGTTCCAAAAACTGTATAAATGGGTAACGAATGCGATTAGCTTCAAAGTTCGTATTTATGGTACTTCTAGAATTCTAGATATCGACTGGTAACTTCGGCATTTGTTTTATTTTGAATAAGGCCTGACTTTACCAACACTTGTCGTAACGCTCGTATAATTATGATAGAACTTCACTTACAGGTAAGTTCATTTAATCACTAATTATACTTTAGGCTTCGCCTGAAGAGGTCAACAAATAGATTAACACTTGTAGTAACGCATAGCGATCACCATTTCTAGTGCGAAGTTCTTTATAGTGCGTTATGCGTGCCTCGTATAATTATGATAGAACTTTACTTACAGGTAAGTTCATTTAATCACTAATTATTATCTACCCGTGGTGATACGTTAAATCGTAGATGTCATTTGTTTCTTCTAAATTTTCATAACAACCATTAAGCCTTGGCCATGATAACTCATCACCATCATCAGTTTCTTATTGTCCACTGCTAGACGCAGTCCTCTTAATGATCCTTTATTGCATCACATTAACTCTGACACTAGGAGCGGCCACTTAGTAAATACGAATCTACTGTACTTCCGAAATATCCGTGTGGCTGTTGCGAACGAGCTTAGAATGAATCGCAAAGTTATCGCCGCTTGTTTTCGTAGAAATATCTGCATTTTCGTCAACCAACAATAGAATGGATTCCTTGGATGGCAGCCTTGAAGATTAGTTTCGTTACTACGAAGACGCAAAAAACAAAATCATAATATACAAAGACGATTTTCACTGTCGAGTAAGCGTGTAAAATGAGTATTCGCGTCGAATACGCTGCGCTCTCGATTAGCTTACTGGCTCGTAAATCGTCAGTGTGATATATTCCTAAGGAAATTTTCAGAAAATTCACTCTTTCCTCCATTGTCCGCAGGTGGTAGACGAGAATGGTGCCAGCGTACCGTTTGGCAGCCCTGGTGAGCTAGTTGTGCGGGGTTACAACAATATGATCTGCTACTGGAACGAACCAGAGAAGACCAAGAAAGCTTTTGATAAGGACGGCTGGCTCTACACTGGGTACGCCATGTTGTGGTATATCTTACTTCACAGTATGTTTGGTAACCAACTCAGGGCTTGGTGTCAGTTAATAAACTGGCGGTGGTTATAGAAATAATAGCGGGACGTCCCGGCTTCGCACGGGAAAATAAAACTCGATTAACAATATAAAAATAGCCTATGTCTCTCAGTGATAATGTAGCATTCTAATGATGAAAGAATCATTCAGATCGGTCCAGTAATTTCGGAGCCTATTCATACAAACAAACACAGAAAAAAAAACAAATCTTCTCTCTTTATAATTAGTGTAGATAGAACAAATAACTGGGACTAACAATTTAAAACATCACCAGACCCTTAGTAAATATAAATGCCACTCTCGGTCTCCAATTTAAAAAGTAACTAGATCATCAGTGGTAATATAATTTTAATCAAGTTACTAGAAAGTTGCCGTTTAATTCCAGAGATAAGTTCAAGATAAGTGAAGACGGGTACGGACGCATTGTGGGCCGGCTAAAGGATATCATCGTAAGAGGAGGCGAAAACATCGCACCAAAAGAGATAGAAGACGTGCTGAACACGCATCCTGATGTCATTGAAAGCCAGGTACGAATAAAAGAACAGCCTCGGAAATTCAAGTCCATATCGATTGCTACGAAAAGAGCGCCCGATTTGTTGTGTCTCAGTATATTCTACGAAATTATACATATCATTATTATTATGGTTGTTTTAACATGCCATACCACCCGTATAAAAAAATAAATATCGCAGGGCATTACACACAACACCATTTGACCCTAAACTAAGCAAAGCTTGTACTATGGAAGTCAGGTAACTGAAAGAATACTTAAATAGTTTATTTTTTTGTAAATACATACTTATAATACATACAGTACACCCAGACATAGAACAAACAACGAGCAAATGTCCGATGTTTTGCCAAAATAATCCGTGGTAACGAAAACTTGAGTCTGAACTTGCTTAGCTCGAATCGATTTAGTTGATTGCTGTTTTATTTATCCATGTGCGACAAATTATTCCCCTTTTTACCCTTTCTTATCCCTTCGAATTATTTCCGCTATTTCTTATTTTAAGCCTATCATTTTGTTTTACGAAGCAAGAAATCCCCAAAAGAATTATATAGTATCAAGTCGTATTTATAATGTACTAGCTGTGCCCAGCGAGTTCTCCTGTGCTTTCTGAGACAAAAGTAAAAAAAAGTTCCGATTTTCATCCAAATTTCAGATATCTTTCGTGGTATTTCTAAAAAAAATCTTTTCTTTTTCTAAAATTTCTGATATAATTATTACAAGCAACGAAAATGAAATCAGCCAAATCAGTGCAGCCGTTCTCCGTGAAGTGATGCTCCGACAATCGGTCTATATTTATAAAGATAATGTTAACCTTGACCTATACAGTATACATATATAGTGACTTGTAACATTTGTGTTATCAATAAAATATTTGTATTTGTATTTGTATTTATAAAAGTTTATTATAGATTTAAAGTCTGAAGGGCGTTCGATTCCCACCCAGGACAAACAGTATGTGGTATAAACAAATGTTTGTTCAGTCTGTGTGTTCTGTATTTATTTACAAAAAAAAAAAGTATTTAAGTATTCTATCAGTTATCTGACTTCCATAGTACAAGCTTTCCTTAGTTTGGGGTCAGATGGCGCTGTGTGTTATTAATTATTATTATTTACTATATGGAAAAATACGTACGTCTGAAATTATTTTTGTGACAAATAAGTAATGTAGGCTTCATAAATACATATTTTTGTGTTTGACAATAATTATTTTTTATTTGTTTTTTTTTTCTTTGGTGCTGTGTTCAGGTGGTCGGAGTATCAGACGAGAGACTGGGCGAAGAGCTGTGCGTCGTCCTCCGCCTTGAAGACGGAGCAAAATTCACCCTGGATGATGTTACGAAACATCTGACGGGCCGACTCGCCAGGTTTAAGATACCAAGGATACTGAAAGTGACACATGAATTCCCTAAAACTGCGTCGGGAAAGATACAAAAATATAGGCTAAAAGAATTAATTGAGACCGGCGAACTTTGACATATTACAATAAGTATTTAAAAGAAAAATTGTTTTACTTGTAGTTCATTTTCTACTTATTATACAAAGTATAAGCAGCTTTTTTTTTAATGAATAATTTAGAATATACATCTCAGTATCTTTGATAATTTATAATGTTACTCGAGTGTTAACAAGTCAACATGTGGCAGCTGTCATTAATACATTGACACAACAACACGCGTAACTGAGAAAAATAAATAACACAAATCCACCGACATATATTTTTTTAATTTATAGCCAGAGTCACTGGATGATGTAAGGACACTAACTATACCAACCCATTAAAATCTGTTTGAACCTTTAAAAGTTGTGGACTATAGAAACTCTGAGAGTGAAAGCATTACACTCCTTTTTTAGGCAGCCGTGTAGAAATGGTGAAAAAAAACAGTGTTTTAAACATCAACGAAAATTTACATGTATAAATTTGGAAAAGTCGATAGGGGAACATAAAACGATTTTTGGCATTATGTATTTTGTGTTTTGCTGCCGTTCTGCATAGCCCTGTACGGTATTACCTGGGTAATTATGTTCCTTATCGGGTATACCTTTTTTTTTTTTTGCCCAGGTAAATCCTTAATGGATACCACCGGCTCCGGGGGAAGCACGGTGATTATGTGGGACTCTCCGCCAAAGTGGTGGCCTACCCACTAAAAACCCTGGGGTGTTTCTGCCTGACACCTATGTGCCGGGGCTACGGGAACGCTTTCGCACTCATCCGCGGCCCCGACGGCGTTGGTCCCCTGGGACCCTTCCCTTGTAGGGGTGGAGCTGGAGAGCCTCCACACCTCTTTCCTTGAGGGGCGCGCGGAAACACCGCGCGCGCCACCTCAGGGGCTATTCTTTTTCGGTCGACGGACTCCCCCGAGCCCGCCGTCCAAGCACCTACCTAACGCAACATTTTTTTTGAATGTTTTGATTTATGATAAAAATGTTACTGAGTAACGTAACTTTGTATGAAATAAAATATTATTATCTTAATATGACTATATTATAGTTATTTATAAATTTTAATATGTTTGACGCAATATGATTGATAACTATTGTACGATATACAAATTATGTTTTGACTAAATCGTAAGTTCATGCTTTGTACCAAAGTCATTTGAACAATTAGGTTTATTGTCATTGACAAAAAAGCAAAGACAAACGGTGGTGTAGGGCGTGGAATCAATTATAAAAGACGAAGTATTTCAGTTACCTAATTCCCATAGTTGTAAGCTTTGCTTAGTTTGGGGACAGATGGCGATGTGCGTAATTATTTTTTTAATTATGTATTACCGGTGGGCCGTATGTTTGCATACATACATACATCATGATAATCCAATTCTGATCTGAAAATGGAAATCTCAGAGTTCAGGATTCAAAAGCCCACCGGTTTTATTCTTGGCTTAGATCTTCTTTGATCTAAGTGGTTACCTTCAACCAATATTAGAGGAAGTTACTGCTCTTACTCCTGTGCGCTTACATACAGTTTGGCAGTTCCATTAAAATCCTCACATTCGTAATAAACAATGTGCATTGTATTTATTTTATATCATCTGTGTATTGTAAAATGAAATCATTTAAATCAATAGTTTTTTACTACTTTTTATACTATCCTATCCTACTAATATTATAAATGTGAAAGTTTGTGACAATGCATGTTCGTTACTATTTTAAGCAAAAACTACTGAACGGATTTGGATTAAATTTGGCAAACATATAGTTTTAGCCTGGATTAACATATGGGATACTTTTTATACTGCAAACGTTTATGTTAACTAGCTACTAACCGCGACTTCGTCTCCTCAAATTTAACAAAAGTTTGTTCAACTTTTTGTTAAATTCGAGGAGACGAAGTCGCGGCTAGTAGCTAGTTAACATAAACGTTTGAAAGAATTTAAGTTTTAGAAAATATTACAATAAGACACGTCCTTTCCGCGTTGGCACCAAAAATATTTTTTGTGGTTGCCAAGCTAGATGTCTGGCCACAGCTCACCTGATGCTAAGTGACGGTGGGGTCGAAGATTATAAAACACACCTAGCCTGGAATGGCTCTCAAGTGAGGCGTCAAAAGTCGAAACACAGCGTTAGGTGATTGGCGACAGATTTTCAATTTGAGGGTAGCTAGCCGCTAGCCGAGCACTAGAAAACACCCTACCCCTATGTTATCCTCACGATGTTTTCCTGCACCGACTTTTTGAACCCACCACGCTAGTCACTGGCAGTAATATAGCGATAATAGCTCAGTAGCTATCATCGCCATATTATTATTAACAAACAAAGGCGACCCTTGAACTACAACAATATATGAACAATAAAAAAATCCTACGATTTTGAAACTTCCAATTAAATTTATCTGAATGAGATAACTATTACAATTTACTTATTAAACGTTCAGCCACTATTTACATGGCGTCAATATTTGCACTTTAATATGACATTTTTAAATAATACAGATATGACTCGTTTAGTATTCATAAGCTCTTCGCTGGTGCAACACATCAGAGATACTTCTTCTTATTGAAACATAAAACTCAAACTGAATAGTACTGGCGATAAATGGAAGATCATTACAAAGCCATGATACCAGCCCTGAATGGTCAAACATTTTCACGCAATTAAATGTCGGAGACAGGTGAAATTTATAGAAGTACACATTTTATTTCACATATATGTTTATATCAATACAATGTAATGTATAATATGTCCTACGAAATAAAGTTTCAAAATTTGCTGACTAAATATAGGCTGGGACAATATAATATTATATTATATTAATATTATTTTAAAATAATAACACTAGATATTTGTCATTTCTGGTGAAATAGCTGAAGAGACAGCCATGATCCTGCAAGCGTTGATACTGTTTTGTGCTGCTATCATGCTGGCCAGCTTATATTATCGTCTGAACTACAGCGGCAGACTGATTCATAAAATCCCCGGACCGAAAGGCTTGCCTATCATAGGAAACGTCCTGGATATTGTACTGGGTCCCGGTACGTCTATTTCAATGATACGAGTATAGTGTATAAATATATTTATGCCACAGGTGGCAATCGAGCAGACGGGTTGCCTGATGGTAAGCAATCACCGCTGGCTATAAATATGCAATGCCAGGGACACTATAAATACGTTACTTTTCTTAAGATTCTATATAATGAACACGCTTTTTAAATAACTCAATGTTGTAACTTTGCGGGAATACGGAAGAAGGAAGTTCATTCCACAATTTGCAAGTGTATGGCAAAAAGGATAGCGTGAATCGCACACTGCGATTGCCATAAATAATTTATTGTGGATGAGCTTTCAGTCCTTTCATTTCACCGAACTTACTATTCCACCCAACTCACTGGAGCTACTATGCCAGTGGCCCAGAGCCTCGCTCCGATACTTCAAGGAGCTGGGTTGGCTTGGGTAGACGCTGGCAGGGGAAATGCATAATACACCCCAAGCGGGACGTCAGTGCAGGACCTATCGCCCCCACTTTGAATAAGAGCTTTCAGTCGACGGCGGCTAGTGCGGTGAACCGTGACGCAAGACAATAATTCTTCTGAACACTCCCCGTGTTTGTTTGAAACAAGGATTTTATTCACAGTTATTAGACAGCCTTGTGGGTTCATTGGTAGTATGTCTGCTCTAAAAGCTGAAGGGCGTGGGTTCGATCCCTCCCAAGATAAACATTTTGTGGTATAAACAAAATGTTTGTTCTGTGTCTGGGTGTTCTGTATTTGTTATAAGTATGTATTTACAAAAAAAAAGTATTTAAGTATTCTATCAGTTATCTGACTTCCATACTACAAGCTTTGCTTAGTTTGGGGTCAGTCTATGTATAATGTCCTACGATATTTATTGTGTATATTAGGTCGTTCTACTCTTTTAATTATGCACCAATTTTATTATTATATTGACTGTGTTCTGTATTGAAAAGTACTGTAGCTAGCGAAATTATGGGGTTGTCGAGACTAACCATCGAATGTCTCAAAGTAATGAGTGCCAAAGCAGCCATGCCCTAAATTTTATGTTGCTACTCAAAGTTCTGTGTATTGCTGCAAAAGTTATGGACTAGATTTAACTCTTACCATCACGAGAGCGTCTCATTCGTAACTTTTACATAACAAAAAATATTGTTAACAGTGGTTTATTTTCCTCAATCAAGTTATGAATCGTGCTACCACAAAAAAACTAAATGTTTAGTGATTTTCGACGTTCTGTACGTCCTAAGGCAGTGCTTGTTTCAACGATTTACCAGAGTGTGGTTATACTTTAGTCCGATATTTAATTTAACAAACATTGCTCTCGTCCAAAAAAATGCATTGAGAGACCTACACAGGTTCACTAAACAGATTATACAAGAAAGAAGGGAATACAGGCAGAGTAATAGTATTACGGATATGATAGAGGAAGATGATGTCTACGGGAGGAAGAGCAGAGTAGCTATGCTGGATCTACTACTTGACCAAGAGCAGAAAGGACTTATCGACGACGACGGCATCAGAGAAGAAGTTGATACTTTCATGTTTGAGGTAAGTACTAATACAAAGCGCTAAGTGGTGGAGTATACTAAGCGGTACAATAATTATGTAAATATTAATATGAACAGCTTTTATTATGGACACAACTCTGAAATGGTAAACCTTTTCTTGTATTTTTTTTTCATTTATAACAAAATAAAACAGGGCGACACGACTCTTTACGCGTTCCCGCCAAAAAACTCTTCAGCCATTATTTTTCATTTTCATCATTGAAATAATGGTAAGTATTTTGCCTAAGTCTATGTTATTTTAAAGAGATGATTGAAAGTAAATTATAAAAAAGACACTTAAAAAAATATAAGTATTAAATAATTTACTCTTTTACTCTAATTAATTAAACTTAAAATTAATATAACTCCATGTTGTTTCAATTTTACATCGCGCCGTAATTGAGTGGCTGAATAGAAATTTGTAACATGGTTCAACAGAAATAAAAAAAAAAACTTATTGTTTTATAATTTGACAGTTGTCACTTGTCAGTTGAAAGTGAATCACCCTAGGACCTTCTGATTATTCGTGTGAGGAATCTCCCTACCCCTACAGCGGAAAAGTATTACTTTCAGTCCGCTGCTCAGGCAACTTCAGACCTACTTTCCGAGTATGAATAATGAAAACACATATGTATTTTAGCACAATCTAGCGCTCATAGCGCTTGTAAATTATTTAATTTTTATTTCAGGGTCATGATACTACTGCTACGGCGTTGAGCTTCATGCTGATGAGAATTGCAAATGAATCAGAGGCACAGGCAAAAGTGTTATAATGTATTAATATCATTATACTCGCCGAGGGGCGTAGGTTCAAATCCCAACAATGAACTTCAACTTCCGGTTGAAGAAAACATCGTGAGGAAACTATACGGTAATTTCGAGTACTCGGCTGGTTAATCTAATGATGTGTTCCGAAAGCCTTTTTTCTTGTAAGAATATTGTCTTAAATGGTAGTTTTTATTGTTAAAATTCAAAGTATTGAATATTCTTCCTTCGTAGGTGTACAAATTGAATGTACTTTACATGAGATTTCATTCCAAGCGTGGTTATCATTTTCGAACACAGTTACTTTACATCATTTGTGCTGAGGTTAAACACCAAGTCTATCAAACAAAAAACATGTATCTCTACAACTCCTTAAGTTCTACAGATTACTACATAATATGTAAGTAGGTATATCACAGTCGTGTCGATCAAAAATTCGACCAAGTATGACTCCATCGCAAAAACGTCTGTAAATTCGCCAGTAATTCAGGATGATAAGGTACCCGGAGTTCTAAGGTTCGAAGTTTGTAATTGTAAAACAAAACAAGAACATATCCAGTAACTAAAAATATTGCAGGAAAAGATATATGATGAGTTAAACCGAGTTTTTGGGGACTCAGACCGAGTTTCGACAATAGAAGACCTCGCCGAACTTAAGTATCTGGAATGCTGCATCAAGGAGTCGCTGCGGCTCTACCCCAGCGTGCCATACATTGCTCGACAAATAGTCGATGACGTCATACTTAGTAAGTTAATCTTTTTTTTCGAATTGGCGTCATAGATATGAACATTAATCTAAGACAGGCGCTTTTTAACCTGCGGTTTTAAGGTGTTTGACCATAGCTCACCTGATCGGAGATGTTAGAGCACACCTAGTCTAGAATGGAATTGACTCACAAGTAATGCTGGCGGAATCCACAGTAAAGTGCTTGACGGCAGATCTTCAACTGGTGGTAGGTAGCCAGTCGAGTACTAGAAAATACCTTATAACGCTGTGGTTTCCTCACGATGTTTTCCCTCATCGGTAGCTTAAGCTTATTATTGAGGTTTAAACTCCCGTTCTTCGGCGTGTCATCCGACCGCGCAAACCACTGAGCTGTCATCGTTACAGCTTTCGTAGAATAATATTCTTGAACACTCAAACATCTATTCCAGGCGGATACCAGGTTCCAGGGAATACCATCGCCAACATTCACATTTTCGATTTACACCGACGCGAAGACATTTACCCAGACCCGGAGCGGTTCATTCCTGAGCGATTTCTACCAGAAAACACAGTAAAACGACACCATTATGCATATCTGCCGTTCAGCGCTGGCCCAAGGAACTGTATAGGTTTGTGTATTTTTTATGTATAAACATAAAAAATATAGCACGGTGGTGGTTCTCTTAATGGTAAAAGATATCGCCTGACCTTTGCAGCGATAGCCAGAACTTTGAGTAACAAAAAAAGTGCATGTCAAAGTCGCTTTGGCCCTTACTTATTACTTTAAGACATTCTATAACCAGCCTAACAAATGCGCAAAGTGCTTTGCCAAAGAAAGTAGTTTTTTTTTTCTTTTCTTCTTTGGGATTGCACTCTGTGCGTTTTGTCGGTTTAATGCTATTTTTCAGTTTTGAATTTCTAAAAGATTTATTTCCATAGTTTGCTTAAATTTTGAAACGTTTCAGTCAGGTGACCAGAATGCTGGCATCTACTTTGGTCAAAAGTACAGTAAAAGTTTGCACTTACACTATTTACAAATTTATAAAAACAACGTAATCTAAGAGTTCATCAGAGGAGGTAATGTAGTCAGAATGCTAGCAGCATTGCCAGCGTGGCAATGCTAAGCTTTTGACCAAAGTTTTTTTATGTGAAAGTAATGAGACGATCGAGGCACTCTCCTGATGTTAAGAGATAACGCCTGTCCATGACCATTGCAGCGATACACAGAACTTTGAGTTGCCAGCATTTTGGTCACCTGAAGCCTCCTGTAAACGTTTGGCCAGGTCTCGATATAATTCGAGTGCGGCCGGCCCCCACGGACCTAAAATTTCAACCCCAAATGGCACAAACAGATACATTCTATCTAAATTACATATAGAATCAGAATAACTATGAAGTAAAAAAAAATATTGCTAGGTACTCCAATCATATTTTATAATTATATCATAAATCTATTCATATTTTCTTTGAATTGAAATTTTGCAATTATTATTCCAATATACCGCCTAGGATATTATACCTACTCGACATAGAAATATTAAAAAAATATACTTAACTTTAAAACACTCCAGTGAATTAGATAATTAATCTAATTTATAAAAATTAAATGAACCATTGCGCATATACTACAATAACCGAACGCAACAAATTCAGGTCAAAAGTTCGCCCTTCTAGAGATGAAGACGCTGATGTCCGGTCTGCTGAGGAGGTACCGCCTGGAGCCCGTTACTAAGCCAGAAGACCTCCAATTCATCTGTGACATAGTTTTAAGAGTCAAAAACCCAATATACGTGCGATTCCGAAACAGGGAAAAAGTTATACACCATTAGTGGGCGTGGGTTCGATTCCCACTCAGGGCAAAACATTTTGTGAATTAACAAAATAAATGTTTGTTCTGTGTCTGGGTGTTCTGTATGTATTATAAGTATGTATTTACAAAAAAAAATGTATTCTATCAGTTATCTGATTTCCATCACACAAGCTCTGCTTAGTTTGGGCCAGATGGCGCTGTGTGTACGATACTTATTTATTACGATACTACGATATTTATTTTATTTATTTATTTATTTATTAGTTTTAATTAATGCAAAAACTTGAATGGACAATAGAGACAGACATCGTAAATGTACAGTAAGAATTTTTGTTTACTTCATACATTTTCGGTAATCCTGCATAAAATTATTGACATATGTATGACATTTACTACAAAATAATACTATCACAAAGGTTATATAAGTCGTATATTAGTGATTTTCGACATCGTTTTTTTTCATAGATGAGTTAAGTTATAGCAGTAGATAACGCCATTTTTTTCTAGTAATTAAAAACTACACACATAAACCCAAAGTTGCAAAAGTTATATAAGTGGTACATTCATGATTAATTCAACGAGCCTAATCAACTTTTATATAAGTTTAGCTTAAGCTAAGTTATTACATTCGCAAAATTTTCAATTAAAATATCCACGCATTTACTGATACGCTATTTTAAATTAATAACAATATTATTATAATTAAAGTAAAATATTCATACAAAGTACTTACATTAAATTAAATTACCTATTTAAATACTTGTACAGTATTTTCATTACTACTAATTATCATTCTAAATAGCATTATTCCTAAACATCAGGCAACTTTTAACATTATAAAATAATGTTAAAAGTTGTTGTTTCGAGCTAGTGAAGTGCAAAATATTTACCGATAGTTATTAATAAAGCTTGAGTTGGTTATGTGTGCCTTGTTATTGCTCGTAGGCGAATGACGAATGCTATTTGGACAGAATTAGTATAAGCAAAACCTACCAAAATCGACCAAACATTTTGAAACAATCTTATCTTAGTAATGAAACAACAAAGTTAATCTTATGCAACTATTGTATTTTCAAATATTTGTAACATACCACAAAAGAGATCGTTGTGTGCCTAACGTAATGAAGTAATTTCAACAAGTACTTACACTACTACTTGCATATCAGAATTACTTTACTCTGAGAAGTAATTTGCAAAGTATAACTAACTTTACTATACTTTTTTTATTTCGGTTAATTTATTGAGTCAAATGCCGCAAGAAGATTTGCATCATCTTTAAAGTGCGACAGTACTTCACACCAAAACAACTACTCAGCTTATACAAAGCCCGAGTAAGATCGTGTATGGAGTACTGTTCGCACCTATGGAATGACTCTGCCAGGTACCAGCTTGAGGCATTGGAGTCGTTCGAGAGACGCACCCGGAGACTAATTGGCAACGACACTTTACTGGAGACTCGGCTTCAAAGTCTTGAGTATCGTCGTAGAGTTGCTAGCTTGTCAGGTTTCTACCGGATACATTTCGAAGAGTGTGCACTTGAACTGCACAATTTTGATTCCCCTGCACCTTTCTTCTACCGGACGGCTGGACCAGATCAAAACGTCATCCGTACATGGTGGATGTTCCATGTAGGCACAAAGCGTTTTGATACCACATTTTTCATTCGCACAGCGAGGTAGTGGTACTCTCAACCGGAGTCTGTGTACTGTGTATTAGGTACAATATGGGTGTCCTCAAATCTAATTTATTTTAGGTAAGCGTGTTCCATCTCAGACCACACTACTGCTTAACATCGGGCAGCGTGTAGTCAAACGCGAACCCATTAAAAAAAACTTGCGTGCGCATCGACCCAAAATGTGGCTCCGATACTAAATACTTACATCAAAGGAAATCCCAGACACTGTATAGGTTTGTCCGTCTCTGCGATGCCCTGGACACGCAAGGCAATACTATTGAATGCAAAGAAGTTTCGTCTGTATTATTGGAGATTTTTTAAAATAAATATTGTCAATCTCACCCCAAACTAAGCAAAGCTTATACTATAGAAGTCAGATAACTGATAGGATACTGAAATACATTTTTTTTGTAAATACATAGGTACTTATAATAAATACAGAACACCCAGACACAGAACAAACATTTTGTTTACAACACAAAATGTTTATCCTGGGTGGGGATCGAACCCACGCCCTTTAGCTCTTGAAGCAGACATACTACAAATGAACCAACAAGGCTATCAAGATTTACTGACTGCGTTTGGGTAATCCTAGCTTTCCTTGAGCACTTGTAACTTAACCTGAATTTTTAACATATTTAAACATGCGCGGTTGTTCTGCTGTATAGTTCTGGAAGTTGTTGTTGACGCCCCCTGACTTTTTTGTTCCACAGCTTCTGTAATAAAACAACAATGATTTTGTTAAATCTTTACATTTTATAAATATAGTAATCTGCTTTATTGGTAAAAGAAATTTAGTAAATAATAACAGAAAAACAATAGTAGTTTAGTATATAAGTGTAGTAATAACAAATCGCAATGAGCAGGAGCAATATTCACCATAGCGCTCTATGATCAAAATAACAAACTAAGCACTCTGTTTTTGTACTGAAGCAGAAAAAAATATATTTTGTACATGATAGGTAACTCGATTAAGCTACTTTGAATCGCAAATTACTCGATTACGAGAACGAAGTCATTGGCAGCAACTAGTAACAAATAATGACTTTCCCCTTCTGAACTGTAGGGCGTGGAATCGATTTTCACACAAGATAAACATTTTCACAAAAAACATGGAAAATGGTTTTTAACGTGTATAATATGTAGATTATGCTAATAATCTACTGTTTTATTCAATCAATTGTGATTTACCGCAAATAAAGACCAAAGTAAATGCCAGTTGCTGTGATTTCACTGTAAAATTATGCTCCATTTATCCATAAATGGAAAGAAAACATTTGTATGGAAATCGAACCACCTTAAAATGGCATGTCAAAACAACAAATGCATATGTCAGAAAAACAAAAAGCTCCAGGTAAGGCCCCAGTTAGGTTTAGTTTCGTTTCGGAGAGTGTGCTTCAGAACTACATGGTCTAATTGTTCCATGCTTCTTTTTTATATTGGACAGCCAGAAGTTCAAAAAAGGGACATCGTTTCATGGTCGACGTTCGAAAAACTCGAACGAACAATTTGATTCTTCGTTCATTATGCGGACTGCTAGACAGTGGAATGCGCTACATGAGTCGGTGTTCCCTTTGGATATAATCTGGGTGTTTTCAAGGCGAGAGTGAATCGGTATCTTCTAGGCAAGCGTGCTTCATCTTAGGCCGTATCATCACTTAACATCAAGGCGGTCAAACGTAGGCCTATGTCTTTAAAAAAAAAAGTTACATCACTGTACAAGTGCACACTCTGTACATGCCTTTGTGGATCTGATCTTGGTACTCAATGACGTAGAGTTTACGTGTACTTCTTAGTCTAGTATGTAAGCCATGTGACAGCAATGTTTCTTCTAGGAAAGTGTGTTCCATGGTAGACCGTGTCTTTGCTTAACATCAGATGAGGTGGTGGTCTAACGCAAGCCTATTTATAAAGAAACTAGCGGACGCCTTGCGGTTTCACCCGCGTAGCTCCCGTTCCCGTGGGAATACAGGGATAAAAAGTACCCTATGTTACCCGGGGATGGTGTAGCTTCCGAACGGTGAAAGGATTTTTGAAATCTGTCCAGTAGTTTTGGAGCCTATTCATTACAAACAAACAAGCAAACAATCAAACCTTTCCTCTTTATAATAGTATAGAAAAGTCTGAAATAATTTGTTCGTCTACCTTGAGTGATTGTCGAAACTTAGTAGACATCAAGCTAAAGAGCAGCGGGTTGAGTACTGCGCTGAACCAGTTGTTCAGAACTGAGATCTGACACCAGAAGGTCCACCACTGGAATTATAAGCAAAATCTTTAATGTGTGAGCCATGCGCGCTTTTAAATTCTATTACGTAACTTGTTGGGTATACAAAACTTTTTAAGAGAAACGTATCTTTTTTTATGGTTGTGTTTGACCACAGCTCACCCGATGTTAAGTAACGGTGTGATAGAAGATGGTGAAGGACGCCTAGTCGGGAATGGAATTGGTTCTCGAGTGAGGCTGCCGAAACACACCGTTAGATGCTTGGCGGCAGATTTTCAACTTGAGGGTGGTAGCTAGCCAGCCAAATACCAGAGAGTAGTAGTATAAGAGTTTTTTTATATATTGTCAACCATATAAAAAAACTCATATCAAGCTCTAGAAGAAACATGACAGTTAAGGATAAAATGTTTAATGTTCATTAATTTGGCCAATAATCGCCAAATCATTAAAATCAGTGGAACTGCTATCATATCAAATAATATAGTCGTTCCAAACTAATTGACCAAATTGATGAAGACATATACCTCGTCTACCTCGATAAGTCGCTTGGCGTCCCAGGAGAAGATGAAAATCCTTATTGTGAAGAACGGCAACCAGCACACCAGGAACGACACCGTCAATGCTACTGAACAACAAACTTGCTATTACCATTATCAGATAAACCAAAAAAACTTTTAAGGAAATACACTAAACACGTCCTATCTATATTATAAACCTACTAATATTACCTACCAATATTATAAATGTGAAAGTTTATGAGTATGTTTGTTACTCTTTCACGCAAAAGCTACTGAATGGATTTTGATGAAATTTGGTGTGGAGACGTAGCTAACACCCTGGATTAACACATAGGCTACTTACTAAGCTTTTTTTATTATGAAATCATGTAGCGGATAACCCCGCGGGGCGCATCTAGTATCAGTTACTATAATTGATTGATTCAGGCTTTACTTGGCGGAAGTCAATTTTGAATATCGGGTTACCCGCGGGGCGCAGCTAGTATCTCTTACTAAGTATCAATTACCATAATTGATTGATTCAGGCGTTACTTGGCGGAAGTTTATTTTGAATATTAAAGAGATACTAGCTGCGCCCCGCGGGTGCAGAGGTTTTAAGTAACTACTAAAGCTTACGAATTTTTTTTCTATCCTAAAGCTTTACACGATGGTAGATTTTCTTAACAAGTGGTTGTCTAAATTCTGACAGTCTACCACCAAGCAGTAGCGTGTTAAAATTACTAGAGTACCTTCTGCAGATATCCGTACTGCAGTTTAAAGGGCTGTTAAGACCAATAAATCGAAAGTCTCAAATTAATGAACGTTATGCTTTGTTTTGTAACTTTCTGGGTACCACTCTCAGGATAGACGTTATTCTGATCATCAAACTAGCGTTTCTTTAGTTTATTACTTTTCCACAAAAATGTTATAAAACTTCTGTACTTACTTATAAGTTTGTTGACTTTCTTCGTATTGTTTCGATGATTGAAAATCCGTGCCTTCATTGCGGCCTTTTTTTGCACGATATTCACTTGGAACGCTATCATTGCGTACACGAACGTCATTATTGCCAGAGGAATAAGGAAGGTCACCACAGCAAGTATTCCATTTATCATCTTAGCAAAAGGAGTAGGTATTATGAAACACAATGATGCTTTCTTTGTTTTTATTAGACGTACAGTCCAAATCTCCGGAAGAGCTTCGATGATCGCTACAATCCAGATGATAACAATAATCTTCATAACTCTTCGCAAAACAGGAGCAGATTGCAGAATCAGAGGATAACATATTGCTACATATCTCTCCGCTGCCAACGCCGTCATTATCAGAATCCCGTTGTTCCATAGCGAAACTACTAAGAAGAAATGTATCTTGCACGCTATTTCTCCAAATGAGTAATATTGATATCTGTGATCTGATCCGAAATATTCGTGGATCTCCAATGTGATAGCTAACGTCACGAGCAAGTCCGAGATGGCCAAGTGAAATAGGTAATAGTTTGTGGCGGTGTGCATAGTTTTATCATAGTATATGACGACGCAGGTCAGCAAGTTGCCCACCAGACCAACTATGAATATCAGCAGCATAATAAAGAGGAGTAGAAACTGAGCCCAATGAGACTGTTCACTTAAATAACGTTCCACCAGCTCAGACCACACTTTCATATCTATATCACCAATTTCTGTCATGTTTGACATTTTGTTCTGCGCTTAGTGGGCCGAGGTTGTAGTCGCAGTGGCTATCACACTAATATTGAGCCAAGTCTTGAAAGTAGTGACGACAGTAGATCCTATACCGATGTACATATAGTGGTGTATTCATTGTTTGCTATAAGGGTACACAAGATTACTTAATAAGATTAAAAGAATGTTTGCTTAAGACCGCTAATGGATAATGAATGGCGTATATTAGCCTACTTCAAAAAAAACAATTAGATTCTTAAAACGTTCCGCATTTTAGGACTTTTTACCTTTATAGATCTTTACAGACTTTTTGTCTCATTTATTTGTATTCAAATTAGGTTCTCGGTTGATTACACTCCGCCTGAGTGCGGTCAAAATCTTGGTGGTGATATTTCATTCACACATACATATGCGGCGTTCCAAGCTCGAGATATTATTATGGATTGCTAGTTTTAAATAACTTTTGACAGTCTACAGTTGACAGTTGACAGTATAAATATACAACATACAACTTTATGTAAATACTAGCGGACGCCTCGCGGTTTCACCCGCGTAGTTCCCGTTCCCGTAAAAATACAAGGATAAAAAATAGCCTATGTCACCCGGGGATAGTGTAGCTTCCCAACGGTGAAAGATTTTTTGAAATCGGTCCAGTAGTTTCGGAGCCTATTCATTACAAACAAAAAAATCTTTCCTCTTTATAATAGTGTAGACTAGCTGCTCGTCCCGGCTTCGCACGAGTGTAAATTTATTTTTAAATTAATTCTAGTACTAAATATAGCCTATATCACTCAGGGAGAATGTAGCATTCTAATGGTGAAAGATTTTTTAAAGTCAGTAGTTTTTGAGTTACAAAAATTTTTCCTCTTTATAATATTTGTGTAAATTACCAAATTTTTTTCTATATAATTTCCTTAATAGACAATAGACAACACTTTATTTATGACATAAAACACATTTCAACATAATTTACAATACATAATACCGAATTGTTTACTCTGAAGGAGCTATTTTAAACTGTATGCACCGTCTGTTGTAGTTCTAGTTAGAAGAGAATATATGTTTTAGCCAGTTAAATAAATTAAAATTAGTTTTGCAATTATTGATACTTTGTACCTATAATTTGCACACCTCAATAGACCCTAAGCAGTGAATATTTATATCCTTGAATATGTTTAGTCATCATGCCATCAATTATCATGTCAAGACTTCAAACGACAAGTCAACGTCACAAGTAACTAAATCATTGGTCAATAAACTATTTATCAAGTAACTATTTCGCACCGTTTGAGTATTTTTTTATTCCGGAAACGGACAGTGCTCATAAGTACTATAAAAAAAATATAATAAATAGGCACCATTTACATAATTATTTCCGCGTATCTAATAATCCACACCTTCACTTGTCATCAGGTGAGCTGTGGTCAAACACCTAGACTGTCAACCATTAAAAAAAAAAAAATTAAAACAACAGTTTTAAACGCACCAAACCAGTTTTTAATCGACTCAAAAAAGGAACGATAGGAAGCGATAATTCGACCAATTATGTATTATGAAACGATTTTGATGATTCTTTTTTTGCTTGGTAGATCAATCTTCAGAGGTGGTCCCATATACGGTTTATCGAAATCAATAGAGCGGGCTTTAAAAAATCATCGAAAATCTACGTCAAAATATACGTCGATGATATTTTCGGTTACTCCGAAACCTCGCTGTTTCATTGGAGCAGTGCGTTTAGTTGGCCTAAGGGTCATGGACTCGGTATTTTTGAATTGTAAATTTTGTGATATTGGAAGTAGTAATAGTTTTAAGTGCATGTAAACGAATACTAAATATATCGAATTCAGGGATAGTTTCTAAATTGTTGTCATAGTTTGGTGAACATATAAAGCGAGACCTTGTAGAGCTGTGTATATGAAGAATTATAGGACGTATTACAATGGTTGTAAGTACTTTCAAGTTTATCTTAGAAAGGGGATGAGTGAAGTTGACTCGACATTGTGCTATTTTGGTTAACAATACAATATCTGCGTCTCTCGTAGAGAGGAAGCGTATAATATCTACTACATCTACATACATATATATATAGTCAGTCGCTGTCACGTTTGTTTACTCAAACTGTAGACATCGCATATAGCTGATTTATGTAGACTTCAGCATCATGTTGTGAATATCAATATAATTTATCATTACTATAAAACATGGCAATGGGGCCAGCGCTTTGAAATCTATTGCTATTGATACACTGGGAACTATTTCTGGTCATTTACTAATCTAAGAGGCAGAAAATGTTTATCCTTATTTAGTATGCTTACTCAGTGGTAGGTCTCCTTAGCAGGAGGTCGTCTAGGTAGGTACCACCGCAGTACCAGATATTCTGCTGCCAAACAGTAGTATGTAAACATTACTGCGTTCCTGTTTGAAGGGTACTGTAGCTAATGAAATTACAGGGCTGTTGAGACTAATGTCTCAAAGTAATGAGCGCCAAAGCAGTGATGCCCTGGACCTTGTTATCACTTAAAATTCTGTGTATTGCTGCAATAGTCTTGAACAGGCATTATCTCTTACCATCAGGAGAGAGCCTCGTTCAAAGAATAATATTATTCACGAGGTCTCGTTCGTCTCATTAAATTAAAAAAAAAATTGTAGCTGCTATCTTTTTAATTATATTTTTCTTTTTGGTGTCGCACTATGTGCATTTGTCGCTGACAAATGTTTCGATATTTTCAAGGAGATTATGAAAATTCCAGTTAAACAAGAGTAATGTTTCATTGAAACATAAAACGTAAGGGTTCTACACCGATATAATATACATCGAAATATGTTCAGGCATTTTATGTTTAAACGTAAAAACATTAATCTAATTGTTAATTTAGTTTTAAATCTTTAGTTATTTTTGTTTCTTTTTTTTATTAACTAGTAAATTGTAGGTAATATCAATAATAAGAGTTGTTTATTTATATGTATACTTAAAAAAAATCATCTAATTATTTCCCAGAACTGAAATAAAATTCACATTAAATAGTAACATTTTAATACGTACCGTAGTCCTTATGTTAAAATAAAAATAAATGGGTAAAAGTAAAATGATTGTTTGTAGTTTTGTTGAAATTAAAGTGTTGTATGGACGTTTACTAAGCCGAAAAGGGGTAACTGTAACTGTGTAAATACTTTGTCATTATGAACAAATTTTATTCAGACAACAACTCTGAATTCGAGAAAACATCAATGTGTGTTTTGGTCAAAGGCCAAAGTATTTTTTGTATAGAACACCTGATTTTTTTTCTCGTTTAGAGTTGTGTTGTCTGAACAATCGTTGTTCATGATGGTAAATACAATGATACACATTTTCAGCTTAGTACACCCGGATCTTACAATCCTGTATATTATTACCAAGAAATGAATACAAGTCTTACAGTTTTTTGTACCCGACGATCTCCTCCGAGTAATTCCACAGTTTTATGGCATCTGGTTGACTCTTGGCCTTCCACAGCATGAGGCGGCTCGCACAATCTACGAAGTAACATCCAGACACTTGAGCGCATTCCTCAGCTACCGCCAGATACTCCACAGTTTGTGCACCTTCTTCCGCCGTGCGATTATACACCAGGCACCACAACCAGAATAGAATGCGAGATAGGAGAGAAAAATGTTCAGTGATATCAGTCAAAATGACTCCTGGATGCACCGCGTTCGCCACAACGCCCGATACTTTCAACCTTCGCGACAGCTCCAAAGCAAACATGAGCATACAAAATTTGCTGTCACAGTAATTGCGGAACGTTCCCAAAAACTGTTTTTTTCTTTTGGGATCATTGATATTGTTCGGATTAAACTTTCCGATAAAATGCAGAATGGAAGACAGGTTGATTATTCTGCTCGGCTGGGATTGCTTCAGCAGCGGCAAAAGAAGAAGGGTCAGGAGGAAATGGCCGAAATAGTTGACTTGCATGCTCTCTATAATTTCGTCCTCCGTGTAATCGTTGCAGCCGTAGACTCCGGCATTGTTTACCAAGACGTGTAATTCGGTTTCGGTGGCTAGTATGTCGGCTGCGAATAGCCGGACTGATTTCAGCGAGGCAAGGTCCAGCTTCTTGAAGATGACGTGCTGGTTTCCAGTGGAGGACACGATTTGTTCCCGTGCATTGCAGCCTCGTTCCTCACTCCGACACGCGAGGATCACCCTTGCACCTCTCTCTGCTAAGTTTTTCGCCGTGTGGAATCCAATGCCCCCATTTGCACCGGTCACAATCACCACTTTACCCTTCATATCACGCTTTGATGTACACCTAACAATGCTATATTTCAGAAAAACAGCGCCTGTTATTATAGGCAACAGTAAAAAACTGATAATTAATAACATAACTCTAGTTTTGTGTACGAAACACTTACACGTGTGACCGACCGGCAGTCGACACTGCGATTAAATGGAAGCTATGCTGATTGTTATACACGTAGTCTTGACTAAGTAACGTCTTCATGATCGATATGGTAGTAACAAAAAATAATAATAGATAACAAATTTAGTTTAGCGTCAAGAAAAAATAAACTTCCTACTTAACAATTAGAATTACTAATTTCTAATCCTACTACTACTAATATTATAAACGCGAAAGTTTGTATGTATGGAAGTATGGATGTCTGTCACTCTTTTACGCAAAAACTACTGAATGGATTTTGATGAAATTAATATTTAATATTGCAGGAACTAAATTTGTGCACCACCCTCAAGTCAGTCGAGTGCTAGAAACATTGTTAAGATTTGAAAATACATTCTTCGGTGCGTGTGAACCGACCGCGCTAACCACTGAGCTATCATCGCTACCACTATTTAAAAATAGTGGTGGTGGTATTTGTGGTGTGTTATTTTTTTTCAATAACAAGCAATCAGCCTGTAGTCAAATAGAGACTAATTAATAATGCAATAAGAATAATAATGAATCAATATTATGTATCATAAATTATTTCCACGATACATTCAGGTTGACACAAACAAAATAAACAAATTAAGAATACATATTATGGAGTAAAGTGCGATAAACTTGAAAAAAAAACGTATATATTGTTCGTAAGTCTTGTCATCCCATACGGTAATTAAACTCTAAAACTATTCTTAGATGTGTTTTGAAAATATTTTTTTGTAAACATTGTGACGATATCATAGCATAGGGATCTTTCTAGTACTCGGCTGGTAAGACACCAAAGTCAAAGCAAAGTCAAAGCCAAAGCATGTGTGTTCCGGCAATCTAACTTTTAATCACAAGAACTGATTTTTGACAATTCAAAGTCAAAGTTAAAGCATAATTTATTGTTATGCTGTGTTACATTAAGGTCTTAAAATTTAAATAGAGCAACAGCTTACTTTCAGTACGAAAATACAAAACTATAAGATTATCTTAAAATTATGGTATTTAATTATAAGTATAAATTAACAAAATAGTATGTGGAAAATTAGTGAAATTGCATAATATAAATATAGGTTTCCTTTATTTTAATTTAATTATTTGTTCCCAAAATGATTATTAAATAAATATGAACGTTAAAGAAATGCAGTGGCGTATGTGAATCCTTTATTTATAAGAAAATTTAATCAGCTGCGTTTAAATATAGACACACATCAACGACAGCCCCGTTGGCTCATTGGTAGTATATCTGCCTTGAGAGCTGTAGAGCGTGGGTTCGATTCCCACTCAGGGCAAACATTTTGTGAATAAACAAATGTTTGTTCTGTGTCTGGGTGTAGAATAGAATAGAATAGAATATTTTATTCGCCTTATAACTACATATGTTACACTAGGCACGTCAAAATTACAATTATTAATCGAAATTATTTATTTATTTATTCATTTATTTATTAAGGTACGCCAACAGCACACATATTGTTAAATTTACAAAAACACATTGCGTAAAGTTATGTTCCGATACATGCGCCAGTTATAGGCATACACAGCTTGATTAACATATTGCTTGTTTATGGAAATAAACCTACTCTTAAAGAGATTCTACACATTTTTTTTAAGCTATTAAGGAGATTCCAAACTTTTTTTTTTATAAAATTACAAAATGAAATAAGAACAATTAAACAAAATGTCACTGCCTAATATTAAAAAAAGAAAAGTCCAGTGATTATTATAAAATGTCAAATTAGTAATATTATGTCACAATATTAAATAATGTCAAATGAATAATAATAAAAAAATAAAAATGTCGTGATTAAATCTAAAAAAAAACAATAAAGAACAATTAAGATGTACTGTATGTATTATAAGTATGTATTTACAAAAAAAAACAAAAAAGTATGTATGTATTCTATCAGTTATCTGACTTCCATCACACAAGCTCTGCTTAGTTTGGGGCCAGATGGCGCTGTGTGTATAGTCCTACTATTTAAAAAAAAAAAAATTATTAAAAAACATCCTAACTCCAGTATTGATATTGGCAGATGATTGTATATCAAAGGACCCGTACCACATACACTCTTACCAAAACATGCCGTTCTATGCATAATTATCCATAGTTTCTGCTTGCTCCGCGTACTCATACAAATATAGATGATTCCTCACGAAATGATTTTTATAGCTATACAAGGAAAATATATAATTTGTAGTTTAGAGAAATATGGGGCGCAAGAATCAGTACTTTTTAATTGACGAACAGAACGCAAACACTTATTGTAGGCTTTAAAAATATTACGAACCGCTAAACAATGGAATTTGCTACCCGAGTGGGTGTTCCCTGATAGATACAATCTGGGCGCCTACAAGTCGCGAGTGAATCGGTTTCTTCTAGGCGAGCTCCACCGTAGTCCGCATCGTCGCGAGTTGGTGGTCAAGCCTAATTGTGTAATAAAAAAAAATAAATCTACCTAGGTACTTGTTTACTCTCGAACATTAATTTATTTTAACGTCAATTTACCAAAAAGTTCAATGAAGGCCGATCCCGAAGTAACGTGCCTAACTATTAATTTTGTTACTTTAGCGGTCATTGAGCAAAGTATCGTTTAATCCTATTAGTTTAGTAGATATCCTCGCGGGCGCTAAAAACGCTAGAAACCTCGCTGTTACTAAATAGGTGAATAAGTGTATAAGTGTAATAAGTAATGTTATCCTACAAATATTACAAACTAGCTGCGCCCCGCGGTGTTACTCGTTTCATGTTTTCGGGATAAAGTCTCAGCTACCTTTATACCAAATTTCATCCAAATCCGTTCAGTAGTTTTTGCGTTAAAGAGTAACAAACATCCATCCATACACCTATCCATCCAAACTTTCACGTGTATAATACTAGTGGGCTGGGATTTAAGAGTTATAGTGAGTTGTTTGTATGCTTGAATGTTTGTCACTCGACCAAAGAGGCGGCGTAAGGCGTGAGCGACGTGGGCCACTGCCTACGGCCTCGTGCCTCGGAGGTTTATATATTACCAAGCCGTGAATGTGACAAAAAAATTTACTCACCATAAAACAATAAGTATTATCTCACTAATATTATAAATGTTACTTTCAGCGTCATGTAACCCCAAACTAAGCAAAGCTTGTACCTACTATGGAAGTCAGGTAACTGATAGAATAAAATGTGTTACGCCATTTTTAATATTTTTTAATTGTGTCGAAAACTCTCGTGGACAAAACGATTATCGTACGCATTATAAGTGCAAACAATTACTGATAACGATACCTTTTACGAAGTATTAAGGTAAACAGTAGCCCCTGACGATTACTCTCATGTGTGTCGCAAAACTGCCGCGGTGTCCAAAAGGGATGTAGCATCGACTTCATTCTCCCAAAAAAAAAATGTGTAACGAGACAGATATTAGTGAGAAAACTATCAAAATGTGGTCAGAACTAATGGAGCGTATTTATGAAGAAGACCCCACATGGCCAAAGCTGCTCATACCTTCTCTGATGGTAGTTATTTTCATGGTTAGCCTCGTCGGAAACTCGTTGACCTGTATCGTCATTTATTACGACAAAACCATGCATACTCTCACCAATTACTACTTGTTTAACTTGGCAGTGTCAGATTTGCTGGTGACACTTGCAATTCCATTAGTGGTTCACGAACAACTACACTCGGATTATCTTATTTTACATTTCTCATTTGGAGACACGGCGTGCAAAATACACTTCTTTTTGGTCATGGTGCTTTGGAATAACTGCATTTTGATAATGACTGTATTGGCGGTGGAGAGATACGTGGCAATATGTCATCCAATGTTTGTACAGCCCGCGCCTGTTTGGCGGAGAGCAGCGAAGGTTATTGTGATTATATGGATTGTGGCAATCGCAGAGACAATCCCGGAGATGTGGGATGTGCGCCTGATACAGACTAAGTCAATGTCTTTGTGTCTAATGACGCCTACTCGCTTAGCTAGGATTGTTAACGGAGTGCTTGCAATAGTTAACTTTCTTATTCCTCTTTCTATAATGACGTTCGTGTATTCGATGATAGCTGTTCAAATGCGTGTCATGCAGAAGAACACGTCCATTGGCAGGATCTTCAACAAAAGAAATAATAGGAGCAAAGTAAACAAACTGATTAGTAAGTACAAAAATAAACTTCTTTTTGTGTAAGCCAATTATGTCAAACATTGAATCATATAGCTCGCCCCGGCTTTGCACGGGAAAACGAAACTCGATTAACAATATAAATATAGCCTATGTTACTCAGTGATAATGTAGCATTCTAATGATGAAAGAATTATTCAGATCGGTTCAGTGGTTTCGGAGCCTATTCAATACAAACAAACAAAAAATCAAACCTTTCCTCTTTATAAATAGTGTAGGTAATACATAGTTCGAAATATGATATTTCGGACTTATTTGAAGCTGTCAATTTTCTCTATAAAACGTAATTTTTTTCTATTGTCGATAGTTTTTGCAGCGCATGCTAAGTAAGGGTTTCGCGGTAAATGTTTCACAGCTCGGCTTACATTATTGAAGTTTCCATGCGGATCCCTAACTGTTTTTTAAATAAAATATAGCCTATGTTTATCACGGATAATGTAGCATTCTAATAATGAAAGAATTATTGAGATCAGTCGAGTAGTTTCGAAGCCAATTTAATACAAACAAACAAATAAACAAAAAAAAGGTTGAAAACAAAGGAAAATAGAGCTTTAAAAAAGTTCTCGAAGATGTGTGAAGTCTACCAACCCACATTTGGCCAGCATGGTGGACTACGGCCTTAACATTCTCACTATGAGAAGAGGCCCACGCCCAGCAGTGGGACATTTTTATTAAAGTCTGAATTGTAAATTGAAAACAAATGGCACCGATGGTTTGCCGACTATCGAACACGCAACGTACAACTGCCGTTGCGAAAAACACAGCAATTAATTCCACAAAACAATTTTTTTTATATAACAGACTAGCTACGCCCCGCGGTGTTACCCGATACATGTTTTCGGGATAAAAAGTAGCCTATGTTCTATGGTCTCGGCTACCTCCATACCAAATTTAATCCAAATCCGTATCGTAGTTTTTGCATGAAAGAGTAACGAATATCCATCCAACCATCCAAACTTTCACATTTATAATATTAGTGGCATAAAACAATGTAAGAAACTGAACTGCACAGTTCACCTAAAGAAAGAAAGAAAGAAGATGAAAATATTTTTTATTTTGTAACAGAACAAAAATAACAACAAATAGAGACAAACAGTTACAAAATAGGGGCTCACCACAGCATAATACTGGTCACACTAATTAGTATGACCAGCGCTGGTCTTCCGGTGAGCTCTCGTCGGTCAAACGAAACAAACATAACAAATCATCAACAAAGGTTATCGATAACAAAAATTTAGCAACACAAAAAAATTTTATAACAGGAAAATAATTTATTTCTGTATAATTTTGATGTATTATTTGGTTCACTCATAAATGCTTGGAGTTATGCTTCAATATGATTAGATACTCAAATGCAGTATAATAGATGATTGTTTATTTTAGGTCTTATATTATTGTTACATTTTTATGTTCAGTAGCATTGACTGTGGCATTCGTGGTGTGCTGGGTGCCTTTCTTTACGCTGAGAATCTGCATGTTTGCTTGGGACGCTAAACGACTTATGAGCGTGGATAAGGTAATACATTTCTTAATCATCGATTATCGAAATGAAATAAGCATGTCCTAATTTATTATCGTCTAAAGTAAAACAGTTAGTTCGAAGGCGGTTACTCCATTGTTACACAAAGTCACAGAAAAGTTAAAAACTGGTTCGTACCGAACAGTAAGCATTCCCACACAAACAAGTATACCATACCATACACATTGAATATGTTCACACACATACATCAACACGCATGCAAAGAGTCAGTTACGACCTTTTAACGGGATACGCCCTTATTGTTATACATCGTCGATACGATATGTATAAGGTATAGGTGAGTTTTGGCGGGAACGCGGGAAGAGTCGTGTCGCTCCGTTGTATTTTTTTCCAAAACTAGTGTTTTGTCGAGTGTTTATGCATAAAAATGGTGGTGTTTTATTCATAAAGTGCCGAATTACAAGCACGAGTGTGGGAAAATGATATAATGTGGTGAAACATGACTTTTCGTGTTGCTTCCAAAACTCCATCGATGCTTTATAGTAAAGTCGCCACTACTTTACTAAAGTATGACTGTACTTGACTGACACGAACTGGACTTGACTAAGACTGGACTTTGACTAAAACTAGCTACGATGACACTTATTTAACTTTTGAAACTAGAAAATATATAATTACTTGACACTGGCAAATGCTAAAACGCGACGCCAAAACCAAAGAAAAAAAAAAGGTATAGGTAATAACAATGATAGAAATAATAAAATTCATTTCTTTCCTTTTGTTTTTATGTTTAATTTATAAAATACTAGCGGACGCCTCGTGGTTTCACCCGCGTAGTTCCTGTTCCCGTGGGACTACAGGGATAAAAAGTAAAAAAAGTTTTTTAAAAAATACAAATCTTTCCTTTTTACAATATTAGTGTAGATGAATAAGCTTTGTTATTTCTGAAATTTGTGAAATTGGTGAAATTTGTTTTATGTTACAAAAAACGTGTTGTCTATGGCAGCCCGTACACGTAGCGCGCGATCCGCGATCCGCGATCCGCGATCAATGATCGCGATCCAGACTGATCGTGTACGAAGCGGATTGACGGACTGATGCTCCGGATCGCATAATATCTAGAAATTTTGAAATCATGATCGCGGATCGCGGATCGCGGATCGTGATCATGATTGAACGTGTAAGGCGGCCCATAGGCAGCCCGTATGATATTATGCGATCCGGAGCATCAGTCCGTCAATCCGCTTCGTACACGATCAGTCTGGATCGCGATCATTGATCGCGGATCGCGGATCGCGGATCGCGCGCTACGTGTACGGGCTGCCTATGTCTATAATTTAGTTTTTGTTAGGAGAAACTAAGCCATCCTTTCTTTTCCCGGAGTCTCGAAGTAAGCTTGGTAAAACGAACTCAAAGCTTGAATAGAAGAAATCCTTACAAAATTATGATTCTTCATTATTTTTTTCTTTTCTTTTATTCTTTTTATTTTTGCTTTGTTTTTTTTTTTTTGAATGATTTGTATTACATTCCAGTGGTGGATCTACATGTGGAAGATATGCGCCCTCAACACCTGGTTCAGTGCAGTTCTCAATCCATTGCTCTTCAGCGTGATGTCTACCAAGTTTCGACAATCTTTAAAGGTATATATATATATATGTCGGCGTGTAGCTTTAATGTTGATTTAGTTAAGCGCCATCTTGCGTAATTTTGGTGGACTAGAGGTGGAATGGCGACACCTCTGACGTAACACTGGTTCCGTGCTCTGCTTGTTGTTATTCGTGTAAAGTATTTTGACTTCAACCAATGAGAGAAGGCGAAGTTGCGGATGTTGGCCGGTAGGGGCGCTGTGTGAAGCGAGCCGGCCGTGCGTTGAATGTTGAAGTGGGGAGATCATTCTTGCTTTGGTTGAGGAGAGATTAACATTGATTCTTGCTTTGAGAGTGGATTGAGTTAGTCGGCTGCAGAGTGCGAGCTAAGCGGAACGTTTTGTCCCCAACCTATGTAATAGTGTCTATAATGTTCTAATCGTTCTTAAACTAAAGTCATTGTGAAGTGCTGAATAAACTTTGTACAAGATAACTGAATTGTGTGGTTTGTCTCCTAGCCCGCTACACCCACGCCCAGTTACCCAGTAACCATACATGATGTTGATCGGCCATCCCACCGTATGTCGTGATATAGTTCCTTCTTCTTATCCTATATCTCCGACATATATATATATATTTTAATGGTTGACAGGCTAGTTGTTTGACCACAGCTCACCTGATGTCAAGTGAAGGTGTGGCCGAAGATGGTAAAGCACACCTAGCCTGGAATGCAACTGGCTCTCAAGTGAGGCTGCCGGAACACACCGTTAGATGCTTGGCGGCAGATTTTCAACTTGAGGGTGGTAGCTAGCCAGCCGAGTACTAAAGTACCCTACCACCATGCTTTGGTTTCCTCACGATGTGTTCCTTCACCGGCAGCTCAAGCTCATTGTTGGGGTTTGAACCCACGCCCTTCGGCATGCGAACCTACCGCGCTAACCACTGAGCTATCATCGCTACAGATCATCGCTGAGCTATCATTACTATATCTGCAAACAATAGATCGAAGAAAAATAGACAAATTTACAATTAAAAACAATCGACTCCATGATTGATTAACTCTTTATTGTTCACATTAAAAAAAAACAATACAGAGTAAATAAATTTAATGACCATGACCCTTAGGCCAACAATTTTCTTTTTTAAACCGCTAATCGATTTTGATAAAATTTATATGGGACCCGCCTCTGAAGTATGATCTACCAAGCAAAAATGAATCATCAAAATCGATTCATACTTGGCGGAATTTTCGCGTAACATAGGTACATACAAAAAAAAACATACAGTCGAATTGAGATCCTCCTTCTTCTTTGAGTCGGTTAAAAATGATTAGGTACATTTGCTTAACAAGTAAAAACTAACAATAAAAACTCCGACTCCATGCCCCAAATCTGGCTAGGTTTTAGGTATTTTGTTTTAAAAATTATATAATATAAAACTATTGAAATAGTTTGATTTTCATAAAATTTCTATAGAATCAATTCTAATGTTAATCCCTTAAAATATATTTTTTTTAATTTCCTTATTGAGGAAATTCTACGTTTTTGTAAAGTCGGTTAAAAAACATTAGACAATACAACGAAAAAAACTACAAACAACACACACAAGTAAACGTTATAAGAGGATTATCGCTGCCATGTTCTGTGCATAAAAAAAGACCAGGCTCAACAATGCTGGGGATTTTTCCGCAGCACATTTTCACCGCTGACTTTTAAAGACGTAAATGAAGTATATGACTGACTTCGATGAAAATCGTAGTGTGGAAGAATGTAAGCTGTACAATAAATATTTAATACGCAAACATTAGAAAAACATATGAAAAAACAAAGTTTCTATACATTCTCTATCATTCACTGATACGATTCTTCAAGAATGATTTATCTTACAGGCTCTATGGGACAGAAAAGTTAGAAGGCAACAATCGGAAGGCCCAGAATTGTACACAAGCAGAGCGACAACTTATTTGTAGAAGAAAATTACTGTCAGAAGCATAACAACTAACTTTTGTAAACTAGTAAGGTTTGGATACAGAATTAGCAAGCTACCCAAAGAAACAACGTACAGCTTGGTTCAACAGAAAAAAATAAAATAGTGAAAACAAAAGCTTATCGATGTTACTTTGTTTTAGGTAACAAATACATAGGTCGAGCCGTTTTCAAATAGTGCTCCGTCATAAATGTGCAATTGATTTATATTACTATAATATAAACTTTTCTATATATAAATAGAAAGCTACAGAGTTGAGAAAATGGCTTTGAATTGGGAGTAATAAAAGGCATGCTTTTAATTTGTGCTTTGTTTTTATTTACGATTTCATACTAACATTTTTTTTTTTAAATAAATTACTATAGTATAGCGATGATCTACGGTTTTATTAGCTAGTCTTACATTTATTTGTCACGGTTTCATTGTTTCGAAATAAAAACAATAAAACTGTGTAAATAAATAATAACTTATGAATTTAGAGTACATATTTATTACAGGTTTTATTAAGTCATGCTGTTTAAATGGAATTAAACACATACCTACTCGAAATATCTTCCATATTAACGATCAATTTATAAATTATTCTGAAGCCAATTGTAAGTTCGGCTAATGTATCTAATTATACACTTTACGTACTTAAACATTAAACATTTACAAAAAATAAACAATAATGTAATGTATAATTAAGGTTATAATTAATATTATGTTCCTCTAGGTATACCTAGAGGAACATAATATTTAACTTATAAGAGAATTATTTAATTACAATAAAACTTTAATGTCTAAAATACACGGCCATGGCCACACAGATTTAAAAAAAAATGTTTTTTAGTATTTGTGTTTGTTTGTTATAGCGGCAAAAGAAATACATCGTCTGTGAAAATTTCAACTGTCTAACTATCGCGGCTCATGAGATACAGCCTGGTGACAGACGGACAGACGGAGGGCCAGCGGAATCTTTTTTTTTTTTTAATGATTGACAGGCTGGGTGTTTGACCACAGCTCACCTGATGTTAAGTGAGGTGTGGTCGAGTCTTAGTAATAGGGTCCTGTTTTACGTAGAGGTGTGATGGATGACTCCTTGGCTCTACAGTTTCGGCTTGTTATAGGTACGTTGTAATTTTTTTACCTTCGCGACTTGTACACATTATTGTGTTTATCACGGCAATTTCAACATGGCTGAATCAAATAAACAAAACTAGTTTCATAGTTTTTTCTGCACGTTATGTTAACTGTTGTTATATGTACACATACATATATATATATTAAAACCTAACGTTACAAATTGTAGGACCAAGAAGTCTTTCCCAATTTTTTGAGCGACGTTTTATATCTGTACAACTTTTATTTTTAGTCTGTACGTGGCTAAAATAAATTTAATTTCATGTCACTTATCAAAACGGCTAAAAGTCAGTTACAACAATTATGTAGTCAGTAAATTATGCTATAATCCTTTTAAAAAGAAAGGTAAAAATAGTAGATAAATATAATTATTTGTCAAAGAAAAATTAAGTGAGTACTGATTAAAAAAATATCAGTACTAAAAATCAAAATATGAAAATTCTAAAATATTGGATGAAGACGGATTCAAATGCGTAAGTTTCAACATGGATTATTAACATTTTTAGCCTACTATGACCTACAAATTTATGCCACCTTTACCTGCGTTAACCTTGAAGTCATTTAGGTTATGGGATAAACACGAAATTCAAAAAAAACCTTTTTTGTCAGAGAAGATAAGACAATCAAATGACATCAGCGAGTCAAAGGTGTATTTGTGTGTGTACATATTAAAAAAAAACACAATGTTTCATCAAAAATGAGTAAATTTAGTCTTAAAATTTCTACTTCTTTACACGAAGCAGGTACACGCACATAAATATTATATGGCCTTACGTTATACATATCCATCGAGGTATTTGTATGCGTGTAATTTTTGAAAGACAAGCGAGGTCGTCAACTTAGCTACCACCGAAGTATCAGACAACTATTTTGTTTCTAAGCAGCAGGTAACTGCTATGTAAATAGGTGCTGCAGCTAGAGAAATTACATTACGCTATTTAAACGAATCATCGAATGTCTCAAAGCAAAGCAATTACTTTACTACGGTTTGGTCTGAAGTAAAATTTTTAGGACCACTTAATATTTGCCTATTTTCTACATTCTATATTGGAGTTTTCGGAAAAAAAGTATCTAATATAAATGTAACGTAGAATCTCGATCTTAGGATCAGTTCCCCGATCTCATTGAAGAGTACCAATAGTTTAAATGGGATAGGTTTCATGGACAGCTGCGTTGCGGCAGGAACCAGCCATGTAGACACTTGGGCGCTGCCGAAGGCGTGTGGAAGTGCGCACGCGCGGTCTCGAGCATAGTGCGCGCGTCCAGCACCAGCAGCGCGACCTCGCGCTCGCGCCCGCCAAATACAAGAGCGCTCAAGAGCACACCCTCATCCTCACTCTAAACAAAACAACATAATATTAAATTGAAATTATAATTAATATTACATTCTGTTTTATGTGTTTTTAGCTGCGCCCCGCGGTGTTACCCGCTACATGTTTTCGGGACAAAAAGTAGACTATGTTCTAATCCAGGGTCTCAGCTCTTTCATACCAAATGTCATCCATATACGCTCATTAGTTTTTGCGTGAAAGAGTAACAAACATCCATCCATCCAAACTTTCACATTTACAATATTAGTGGGATTAAATAAATAAATCAAACATATCAAGTTTGATTGGACTGATTCCTTCCCTTCCCTTCTTCCTTTCCTTCCCGGATCAGCCATGTTTTTATAAACTATCTCATTTATCGTTATGGGCCGCTTTGCATTGTGAGTAAATTAAGGCTCCACCAGAGTAAACTAGAGTCTAGCTTGGTGGTAGGTCTTCTTAGCAGGATGTCGTTTAGGTAGGTACTACCGCAGTACCAGATATTCTGCGGCCAAACAGTAGTGTGTTCCTTTTTGAAGGGTACTGCAGCTAGCGAAATTACTGGGCTGTTAAGATTAACCATCGAAAGTATCAAAGTAATGAGCACCAAAGCAGCGATGCCTTGAACTTTGTTTTATTACACAAAGTTCTGTGTATCGCTGCAATAGTCATTGACAGGCGTTATGTCTTACCATCAGGAGAGCATTTAGTTCGGCTCATTACTATTACACAAAGTAAATGACTATTACGCTGGCTTAGTGTGGGATAGTTTATAATAAGGCTAATCCAGATATGTAACATACTGTTACTGAAAACAGCTGGGCCTACTGTTGTAATCTAAAAGCTTGTAGCTGTTGTTGGTTGGATTCACGTTAAATTTCCTCTTTGGTAAAAATGCAAATTTCTTTAAATTTCAAAGAGCTCGTTGATAAAAACTTGCGATCAAACCACTTCACATCCACATCACACTTCACGATTGCAAGCGTCTTTTCCTAACGAGCTTTCAAAGTCGAGTAATAAATTTAGATAGAGCTAAATTACACTTGTTTCGTAAACAATGGCGATTTGTAAGATTCCTACCTTGGCGTCTGGCGCAGGAACAAAAATAGGTTCGCTGGGATAACAGTTACTTTCACACCACATCACGGTTTGTCCAGACTTCGTGTCTACTTTTATTATCTGAAACCACAAAAACGATGAAATAGGTAAATCCAAAATCAAATAACGCACGATGTAGTAATCTTTGTTTCACGCTAACTTTGTTTTTGCGCAGTTATCGTTCTTTGGACGTATTTATTCATAGTAGTAAAATGGGCATGTTGAACACAGCATTATATTATTATGCTAATGATACTATTACGCTGATGATACTTACAGCTCCAGGATTTTCTGCATCGACATCAGAACTGATCGCGTAGAAATATTGATATGGACGACCTGAAAAGAAATTTGGTGTAGATAAAATAAGAGTCATAACTTAAAACAAATTAAATTATTCGTCCAAAAAATGCGCTAAAATGAGCTATATTTTCCTTAGTCCTCTAAACAAAAACGGACTGTGGCTCGGTTGTTTGTTATTTAACAAATGTGTCCAGTAACGTTAGAAAGATAGACAACAATATTACAGAGCTATTGAGATTGAAGCAGCGATTCCCTGAACTTTGTTTTGTTACTCGACGTTCTGCATACAGCATACCGCTGCAATGGTTATGGACAAACGTTATCTTTTCCAGCGCATATTATTTGTCTCATTACTTTTACACAAAAAATATCGGGCTTTCTTAATGGTGAAAGGTCCAGGTGGTGAAATTGGAGTTTTGCTAACCATTATATAAGTCGTAGTGTATCCTGGGAGTCTCGCAGCCTACATCTGCTAGCATCCTGGGCTCCACCCGGGTGAGCCTGGGGGCCGCCAGCTCCAGTTCTATCCGCCTGGGTCGCGCTCGGAACCACTCCGCGTATTCTGCGTTACTCTGCATCGTCTAAACAGACATACATTCCACTTTTTAGCCGTAGTTCGTATGTCGAAAGAGACATCAAATGATTTCGTACGAATTTTTGGATCGTCAACCATGATACTATGTCGCTTCTGAGCTTCTAGCCGTCTGATGGTAGAATGGGCATGGGGAAATTACATTATTTATCTTAAATACACACTCTCCGTGTTAAATCCGATAAGAAAACCTCTGAAATTTGCGACGACTCAGGTAATTTTTTAGCTTTAAAAAAGTTATGTTCTTGTTAATTACAAACATAAATTGAATTCATATCTGTGAATGCCTACATACCACACTCCAACAAAATCTTGTCAGTGTTTTAAAAAAACACGTTTTACATGTTCAGAGTATTTTATCAGCAGTCATGCTCACCTCAATCGCCTGAATGTACATTGCGTCCAACGCTTTTGGGTCCTTATACGTGCAGAGATCTACCGTCAGCCGGTTCTCCTCTTCGAAACAGTTGATGATGTGAAGAAAAAACAGCGTCTCTGTACGATACCGCTTCCATTCCTTGCCGTCCTTGCGACTTATGAGGACTATGTGGGTCTAGAAAATAGAATAATTTCATATAGGCTGAGAGCCATGAAACGTTTCATATGCCGTGACAGACTTAACACATTCAGTGTCGCCGACACGCTTAGCGTGTCCTCAAGAAAACCTATCGCAATGCCGCGAGCACGCCAGGCGAGCTCTCGATTTTTCATGGATTTGGGCATATTTTCTATCTGAAGCCGAAATACGGCTTTTTATGATTTCATTAATATGCATTTTCATGGCTAGAGTAGCTCAGATGAGCTAATAAAATGTCAATAGAATTAATATAATTTACCTACATTAAAATATTACTTCTATATTAAAATATTAGTTCTGACTCTGTGTGCCTGACTGTAAGTCATTTTAATTTGATTTTTATCCAATATTAAAAATAAACACACAATATATCAGAATACTGCGCACTGGCAAGACAGAAAGTGCGACGCTTAGGTAAAACAAAGACAAACTTATAATTAAATTGAATACAAATACCTCGTGTTTGGGATACCAGTGAAGACTCGAGGCCATCGGCTCGTTGGAGAGTTGATTGTGAAGCACGCCCCATAGAGACACTGAAAGCGGCTGCTCCACGATCACGAAGTAGTTCTCTGTTATACCTGGAACGATTTTATCAGGATTCACTGCTTGTTGCCCTTCAAGTTCAAATCAAGGCGATCACGCAAAAATTACCCGACTGTAAACCTCACAAGCATAGCCTTAGCATACGATATGCGGTCGCTTAGCTTTTTTTCGATTACCTAATATTAAATATCCCAGGACGTTTAATACAGCGCCATCTAGCCCCACACTAAGCAAAGCTTGTACTGTGGGAACCAGACACAGAACAAAAATGTATACTTGTCACAAATTTTTGCTTGAACTCATGTCCTACAGGATAGTCATAATCATAATCATAATCATTTATTTGTTTGCGTATATAGGTAGAATGGTGGAAATTAAAAATATAGCACGCCATATGCCGCCTTTCGGCATGCAAAAAATTAATATATACAATCAATAACAAAAATACAAGGTCAAAAAAAATATTCAATGTCAAGAGCAAAAATGTCAAATAATCATTAATACATAAATTATAATAATGTCAAAAATATATGTTATGGTAAAATGTCAAAATAATTAATATCAAAATTTCTCCGTCAAATACTCTGTGACAGCATAATATGCCTTCTCCAGCAGAAATGTCTTAAGTTTACGTTTAAAGACATGAGGTTGCTCTGTTTTTTGTATTTCCTGTGGCAAGTGATTGTATAGCAATGGAACCATGCATAGTGCGCTATTAGAGAGTAGTGCTGTTTTGCTCTTAGGCATAGCCAGTTTGTGTTTGTGACGTTCAGTTTTTAGATTTTCGAACAGGTCAAAATTATTTCGTGCAAACATTACACACTCATAAATGTAAAGGCAGGGCAAAGTTAAAATATTTAAGCTTTTGAAGTACGGTTTACAGCTTACTCTCTGCCGAAGCTTGCAAATGGCTCTTATACATTTCTTTTGGGCTCTAAAAATGGCCAATCTATCAGTACTATTGCCCCAGAACATCACACCATACCTAAGCAAAGATGAGACATTCCCATTGTAAGCTGTTAAGACTGTAGATTTACTAACTGTTTTTGACAACATGCTTAGTGCATACGAATATTGATTTATTTTCGGGTGTAAAGCTGCTATATGCTGTTTCCAGGATAAAGAACAGTCAATATTTAAGCCTAAGAATTTAGTAGTCTCAATTGTTTCAATATTATGTCCAGAATAATGAATGTTCAAATTAATTATTTTATTTATTCTATTTCTAAATAGCATCAAATTGGTTTTATTAAGATTAATCGTCAAGTTATTAGATGTCAGCCATTTTATAACCTCACTTAGCGTATCATTTATGTCATTTTCTAATAGTGTACCAGATTTGCCTGAGAACAATATTGTGCTATCATCTGCGAATAACACAGTAGGGTGCTTCGTAGCTTTAGGCAGATCATTTATATAAATTATGAAAAGCAAAGGCCCGAGCACACTGCCTTGAGGAACGCCACATTTAATTGTTTTGAATTCTGAGGTATGCACAATTTCTTTTTTTAGTGTTGGACAGATCTTGCTTATCAGTGTACATTGCAGACGGTTAGATAAGTAAGACTTTATTAGATCATATACATTTCCTCTAATACCGTACGTATAAAGTTTTCTTAAAAGTATCTTGTGGTCTACAAAATCAAAAGCCCTAGTTAGATCCATGTACAATGCACATATAGGTACTCTAGCATTAACACTTTTCATTACAGTATCCAAAAAATTATAAATAGCAAGGTTTATTGTTTTATTTTTACGAAAACCCACCTGCTCCGGTGCAAACAGGTTTTTTTTTTCAAATCCATGTTTCGGAATTTGATTGATAAAATGATTATTAAATAAAGTTGCGGTTTCAAGAGGGTCTGTAATTATACTGCCATTTATACTAATTTCTATTGGCTCTTTTGGAAGGTTATTTTTTGTCCCATTTATAATATTCCACATTGCTTTAGTTTTATTTGGGGCCTTGTTTATAATATAGTCATTTTGGGATTTTTGAGTAAGCTTTATGATACTGCTTAGTCTTGACGATAATGCTTTAAAATTTTGTTTATTTTCGGCAGTCCTATTTTTTCGATACACCCACAGCAATGTCCTCTTTCGTTTACAACAATTTTTTATACCGGTTGTGAGCCATTTTGGTCGTTTTTGTGACGTAATTTTTATATTACGCCTAGGAAAACAGAGATTGTAAAATAAAATAAATAAATCGTGAAAATCATTGAAAGCAATATCAGGGTCAAATTGTTCTAAAATGTCAGAAAAAGAAATTGAATTTAAGCATTCTTTAAATTTGTCAATATTTTCTTGACTGTAGTCGCGTCTTTCAATGTACCAGTGTTTGATAAGGGAGATTGGTTTCACTGGACAGACCAATAACTGTGCTTTGTGATCTGATACTGCAAGTTCAAGTGTTTTACCTGTACATTTTCGCATGTTGCAGAGAATATTGTCCAAGCAGGTTCCACTTGCCATTCTAGTCGGTTCATTTATCATAAATTTCAAATGATAACTAGCAGCTAATTGTTTGAATTCATCAACCTTACTATTGTTTTTTAGCAAATCTATATTGAAATCACCACATATTATCACTTTTTTTGTGCCAAAGCTTACTTCTTCGAGTAGTTGATTCAATTTTGAAAAGAAAATGTTAAAATGATGTACGAGTTGCTTAGGTGGTCGGTAAATACATAATATTACGAATTTTTGGTCAATCATTTCAATGCCAGAGCACTCAATAATTCCTTCTACACAATATTTCTGCAGCCCCTGAAGCGTTTTATATCTATGTGTGATACGGACTAAAATAGTCGAGAGTATATATACCACTCAAGCACGCGTTCCCGTTTTAGGCAAGGTGTATTTACTATATTCGATCACGCCGTTACTAATGGTAGTATTTTCAAATTCTACGCGTATGTACTAAGAAGAAAACTTTATAAAAAGAGAGCGAGGGGAGCGCAAACTTAGTGTTAAGAAAATTTAAATTCTTATTTGTACAAAATGTTATTTTTTATATGCCAGAAATTCATCCTCACCAAAGGTATGCATGTAGGCTGGATTGAAAGGCCAACGTGGCTTCATACTGCCAACTATGTGTGCCTTCGAGAACATGTCGCCTGTAAAAAGTAAATAAATTAAATTTAACATTCACAATTCTGCTACATTATATATGTCTTTGTCAATATCTTACATGCCGTAAGGCAGCGGTCGGCAACCTTTTGACAGGCAGGGGCTTCAAGGTGGCAAAATAAAGTAAAGCTTAATTAAATTATTAACATATAATTGATCTTATACCATAGAATAGATAGAAAAAACAAAAATGCTATTAAAAACTGTTAAAATTTACGATTACTTTACAAAACAATCAAGGACCGCAAGTAGGACATCCACGGGCCGCATTTGGCCTTCAAGCCGCATGTTGCCGACCTCTGCCGTGGGACATAATTATGTGACGTTCATTTTTTTAATTATAAATATATATAACATCTTTCTTATTTTTTGAAGATTTTTTTGAAGATTACTAACAAACTATTGAAGTTGCAACGTCAGGCCTTCAATCAGTAAAAGTCGGTTAGGCCTTACAATCGGTCATGGCAATTTGAATGGTCACAAGTACATACTGGGACCACGAATAGCCCACATTACCGTGGCTGCCTTCAGGAGAATGAAACTGTAGAGCATGTGTTCTGGCAATGTGAAGCCACAGCAGAAACTAGGATTGCTACTAGATTGCATGAGGCAGTTTAGAGCCTCGCTCCGGTACTTCAAGGAGCTGGATTGGCTCGGGTAGACGCTGGTAGGTGGATGGATTTGCATGGTGGTAGGGTATTTTCTTGTACTCGGCTGGCTAGCTACCACCCTCAAGTTAAAAATCTGTCGCCAAGCATCTAACGGTGTGTTCCGGCAGCCTCACTTAAGAGCCAGTTCCATTCCAGGCTAGGTGTGTTTTACCATCTTCGACCACACCTTCACTTAACATCAGGTGAGCTGTGGTCAAACACCAAGCCTGTCAACCATTAAAAAAAATGCACATTACACCCCAAGCGGGACGTCAGCGCAGAACTCATCGTCTCCATTTCAAATAAAAATAAGAACAAGAAAATCTTTCCCTTTTACCCATATTCTACGTTTCACACGTGACTAACAGAAACTTACCCTTTTCTGTGAAAGGAAACTTGACGACGACGTGCCGCAGTCTGCCTTTGACAACAGACATGCCAACGTTGTAAACATCACCTGAAAGTGTTATTATACGATTTATTGACAGAAATTCGTCCTCACCAAAGGTGAATGTAGGATGGAGTGAAAGGCTAACGTGGCTTCATACTGCCAACTATGTGTGCTACGTGTACTCATTTGATAGAATATCTGCTTCAAAAGCTTAGCACCGATGTTACTTAAGAGTAGTTAACATCAGTGAGCTGTGGTTAAACACCCTTCAAAAAGTCTTCAACAAAAATTTGTTGAAAACTTTTTGAAGGCATTGTTTAACGGCTAATAAAAAAAAATAAAGATCCGAGGTCACAACCCCTGACTTTTTACCTAGACGACCCGCACTCTCACAGTCATCTCATGACCACGGCTATTGCAACATGGCCGAAATGCCCAGGTAAATTAACTATTAACTATTTTCATAGAATTTTGTGCGCGATTAAATCCCGGTGATAAACATAATTAATTGGGTAATTTTACTTAAGTTATTTTAATTTAATTTTTATTTGGCATTATGTTTAAATTTTAATTATTTAATTTTATTTTAATTATCATTGACATAAATATTATATTTTTTTACATTTGTTGTAGTGTATGATTTGTAACATTTTATACTACATAATATTTTAAATATAAAATATTTCATAAATGTTGACATAAATAAGTGTACGACTGTACGTAATGTACACCTATGTCCCTAAATTCAAATTGAAATTTTTCTATCATACATCAACTCTAATATGACAGCCCTGTTGGTTCATTGGTAGTGTGTCTGCTTCGAGAGCTGAAGGGCGTGGGTTCGATTCCCACTCAGAACTAACATTTGTGTGACTAACATCGATGTTTGTTCTGTGTCTGGGTGTACTGTATGTATTATAAGTATGTATTTACAAAAAAAAAAGTATTTAAGTATTCTATCAGTTATCTGTCTTCCATAGCACAAGCTCTGCTTAGTTTGGGGTCAGATGGCGCTGTGTGTAATGTCCTGCGATATTTATTTATTTATTTATTTTATTTTAATATTAACATCCTATACATAAAATCCTTACTATAGTACCTACTAGCACTAAGTTAAAAGCACTTTACCATTTGGCATAACGTGTGGATGTGATGTATGATTGACAAGCGCCACATCGTCCATGAGGTTTCTTCTTTCCATCGTGTCCAAAGTAACTGGATCAACCCTGAAAAAGTGATAAATGAATGCATAAAACTTGGTGGTTCTCCTTAGCAGGAGGTCGCCTAAGTAGAGACCACTGCAGTACCAGATATTCTGCCGCCAAGCATGTGTAAGCATTACTGTGTTCCGGTTTGAAGGGTACTGTAGCTAGCAAAATTACAGGGCTATTGAGATTACCCCCTACCTACCTACTACTACCTAGACAACCTCCTGCCAAGTACGTACAATAATGGTACGTTTTCTGTGTAAGTTTTATATCAAGACAAAAGATAAAACAATATATTAAGATAATAATTATTTAATAGACTGAATACGATGGGGTCTCCAACTAACCTGTGTATAATCGGTCCTTCAGTAAAAGCATAGATTTCATCTCCGAACGGATACAAAGATATCATTGCATTGTCGGACATTGATTCGCCTGGCTTAAATATAGCGGCAACCCTGTAATCACAACATTATCTATTACTTCTCTCGTAAATCGACATAACTCAGCTTTTAAGTAAGCGATAACTGTTGGGATAGAAGTGTTCTAAAAGACAAAGACTACGAATCGACGTACCATCATGGCTTACCATCAGACGAGTTGATGGTTAATCGTGGATCGTTATACGTTTTCAAAAATCGCATGCCGTGAGACTTGGTGGAGTGATGTAATACGTAGGCAGTGACTGGAATTAAAAAGTCGTGGGGGAGACCTATGTTTAGAAGTAAACTATGATAAGCTGGTTGGAGACAATTTTCGTAACTCTTATTGCTAAGTAAAATATTTAGGGCTATGGGGTATACTAATCCGACTCTTCATTAAAAGTAACTTTTTCTAGGGGCATAACTCTGAATTCGTCTTTAAAACCGCCATAGAAAGGACGGTGTCCCTTGGCCAAATATAATTATGGAAGAGCTGATTGTAGTTTCGCGATTCCAGAGTTGTATGTGTAAAAATTACTCAAAATATTTTCATTTTGTTTCATATTTTCTTTAAAATATTAAAGTTAATATTACATGGCTAGATAGATATTAAAAATATCTTGAGAACGATACCAAACAAAATACTCAAGGCTCATAACAAAAACGAATAATCAAATAAAACCTAAAAAAGTTTAAATGATCATTTTCTCAAAATGCGTTTTTTCGGTGGAGCTATTTTTATATAAAAGCAAAAGATGATAACTGAATGATGAGACGAGATCACTGTTTTGTCGGTCTTTCCATAAAAAAAATGTACACAGACCTATCAAATATGGTGTGACACGGGTCGGGAACAGACTTGGTGCCAAACTCCGTAACGACGATTCTGTTAGCCGCGCGGTTCTTCTTTAATGTGTTGGTGCGGAGAAATCGACACTGGTAAGTCACCGATTCGTCCAGGATCGCGAACCTGAAAAATTGGTGACGAACCAACACTTGAAAAACAATTGAATCGGCCGAAAAAGTTTTGAAACATAAGGTGGGTATTAAGCCGCTCAAGCTCATTCTCGCAAATCAAGTGCTGGTGCAAAAGAATTTGTTAAAGGCACTTTTTTGTCAAGCCATAATACCTAACCTACAAAATACCTAAATGTATCATCTAATTATTTATATTTTTTTATTATTGTTTAATTTATTCTTATACATTTTATATATTCGCGTATGTATTTTATGTATTTTTATTTAGTCTCGTGCGTCTCAAAAGGCTAGTTCTGAAAACCAGCGCTGCTGGGGAATCGGCAGCGCTGATGCTGAGAACTAACATTTTTGTCGCACTGGAAACTACAGCAACAACTTTCTATAACTATTGCTATTATTTCTGTCGTTTTCTTAAATAATTTATTTCTAATTGTAAAATAAATGTTTTCTTTCATCTAGTAGTAGTCTGCTAAAATATGTATTTCATAGCAAGTCTTTTCATATTTACCGATGCAGAAGCGCGGAGCTGTCGAACAGGTGGTCAAATCGCATGGAACCGACTTTGAGAGAGCCAGGCCCGTTCCGCAAGAGCGTTCCGTGCAGCCATGATGGTAGCTTCCCTGAGGAATAATTTTTTTTTAATGAGAGACATCTCTCTTGTCTAACTTCTTGGGAAACTTTACAGGTAGGTACGTACAGCTTGTGATTTTGTCTCGGTGCGAGGGAGACAGATATGTTTTTCACATGTTTAATTCCCACATGGAACTCCTATCATAATCTATAAAAATACTTCACGTTCTCGCCCACGATATTTAAAATGAAAGAAGACAAGAAAATTTATTATTTATTATTAACTTGTCGCTGTATATAGTATCCCTTTGCCACAAAAAAAGTTAGATCTCAATGATAATACAGTCAGATAATACTGGTTTTCAGAACTTACCTTTTAAAACACAAGTGACAATATGAGTAACTTCAATTTGAATCCAGAATTAATAGATTCCTTCTCTTGGCAAGCGTGTTCCTACACTATAACATTCCCTTTCATAAAGTAAAATTGAATGAAAAAAATATATGATAATCTTAAAAAGATCCTCCGATGAAAGTACGTACATTCAGTTCAGTTCATTTGTATGTAATTAAAGTTTAAAGTATAGTATGTACTATAATTTAAACTTTAATTAACATTTCCGTTACGTACAGAGGCAGACCACTGAAAAAGTTTTGTAGGTACAAAATATCCAGATATCTTTAGAAGCTTTCTCCTGTTATCGATAAAAGGAGTTGAAATAAGTCGAACCTGGACCAGATTAGCATAGGACCGAGGCAGATGGCAGATAAAGAGAGAGGCCTATACCCAGCAGTGGGATAAAGAAGGCTGTGGATGATGATGATGAACGAAATAAGTACATACATACGTGTTTTGAAGAAGATTGCTGTTTCATCTAAATATAGCACAAGCACCCACCAATTTTTTTTTTTTTTTTTTTTATGTAAAAAGTAATGAGACGAACGAGACGCTCTCCTGATGGAAAGAGATAACGCCTGTCCATGACCATTGCAGCGATACACAGAACTTTAAGTAACAAAACAAAGTCCAGGGCATCGCTGCTTTGGCGCTCATTACTTTGAGACTTTCGATGGTTAGTCTCAACAGCCCAGTAATTTCGCCAGCTGCAGTACCCTTCAAACCGGAACACAGTAATGTTGACACACTACTGCTTAGCGGCAGAATAACTGGTACTGCGGTGGTACCTACCTAGACGACCTCCTGCTAAGGAGATCTACCACCAAGTAAGTAATATTTTAGATACTCGTTACTAGGTTCACAAAATTACAATAGGTAGTAACCGACTATTTCGTTTATGAAAATAAAACACAATTACATATGGTAAATGCACAAGTTCTACAAAAAGTTGCTTGTGTAAATGTATAGAATTTGAATTCAATTAACAAAGATTAACCTTTTTTTTTCAAATACCTGTGAGATTTCCTTCCAAAGGCTTGTCGAGCTCCTCTTCACAAGATCTCAACCACACACTCGAATCGCAGTTTGGATACAATTTCTTTTGAGTCTCCGTCATAGTCACTAAAAGATTAACAAAAACAATTGAGTCAAACTTTTTTCTAAAATAATTTCAATTTTATTCTTGAATTAAAAATGTACGCGTTCAATCTACACTACTTATGCACTTAGGAATTTACATTCGATCACTGCAAAACTTACAGAGAAATGATCTTTTTGGAAATATTTATTTCCATGCACCTAATTAATCGGTTTTAAATAATTATGCAATGAAATGATGCCATTATTTAATGTTAAGTAGTACGTACTTAAGCGTTTCTTAAAATTTTCGTCGGTGAATCTATGGCATATAAAATTTTCAAAAAATTGTTTGATGATTCGTTGCTAATAAGTATATTTCTTAATTGACTAAGATCTGCGTGTTTTAAGTATATTAAAATCGAAACGATTCCACATTCATTGTTCGAACAGCTAAGCAGTTGAATGCCTGAGTGGAAGTTCCACGATGGATACAAATTTGTCTATCTTTTAGTCGAGGGTGAATCTGTATTAGATAAATGGGAGAAAGCGTGCTCCATCGTAGATCAGGTGAGACAACAGTCAAAAGCAAGCCTATTATTTCATTTAAAAAGAAAACGTAAGCGAATACAAACTTCAATACTTCGGTCAGAGAAACATCAATTTTCTCCCCATTAAATTAATTTTTAATTATAATTTGATAGAATAAAATCATTCAAACAGTGACAACAATCTACCAAGACGTATATAAATACAAAAAGCAGTTAAATCAAAAATTAATGTTCCGTAAATATCTAATTTAACAAATTTACAGGCCTATTTTCTAAATTCTTGGTGAAGGATAAAAAATTAACGAAATTGATACTTTATAATGATAACGTACCTTATTTTTCCACAGTATAAAAAAAACTATCACAAACATTTGATTTCTGTAATAGTTTTATAAATAACTGTTGTAGACAGAACAGGATCGCGAGCACTGATGGACTGGAGTTCTACGCAAGGGGCAAGTAGTCAATTACTTAATAACTAGTATTTATTCTGCGCCAGTGGGTGGCTGGGCGGTTGAAGCGCAGAATTAGCAATAGTTACTTCGGGAAGCAATCGAGAAACGCCCGCCTTCGACCTTTAACTAAAAAATATCCTCTCATTATTATGATTAAGTCTTTTGTTTAATTGCAACACAAAAGAGTCGCAAAAACCGCAATTAAATTTAGGTTTACAAAAAAAAAAGTATTTAAGTATTCTATCAGTTATCTGTCTTCCATAGCACAAGCTCTGCTTAGTTTGGGGTCAGGTGGCGCTGTGTGTAAAAAAAAAAAAAATCACCAGATTTATTGTTTGGGATTTTCGGATCAGTTCCTTAAATAATTCTTCACTTCTCTTAATCACGTCGTATAAAAGCTTAACATTAAGACCATCTAATAACCCATTACGTCAATATTCATCAATAGTCAATTTCCATTAGCTAAATATAGAATAAGATAATACATATTTTATTTTATTAATATACATTACTATAATTATTACATTAGTATAATATACATACATACATAATATACATTTAATTATTTTTTTGCATTTTATATTTTTTGTTGTGTTATGATGTGATGCGCTTTGTATTTTTGGCTAACGTAAAATGAATTAAATGACCGAAATTTCGGATTTCGATTTTTTTAATTAATTACTTTTTAAAATACTCAAACATGTCAAACATAGAACAGTATCATACGACTTTAATGTATTTATTACACCAAAAATACAATCAATTTTTTTGTAGCGACTATAGCTTAGTACTTATCGCGGATGCATAGGTTCAAACTCCAACAATGAGCTTGAACCTTCAAGTTGAAAATCTGCAGCCTGAACGCTATGTTCCTGCAGCCTCGCTTGGGACCCAGTTCTATTCCAGGCGATGTCTGTTTACCATCTTCGACTACACCGTCACTAAAAAAGTAGCAATAAAATATGCTCTACTTTTCATAACTTAAATGGTACATGGTAGGTATAAGTAGGTAAGTATGAATCTGAAAATCTATTTTTAACATTTATATCTCTTCAACTAACAATGACGTCACAAGTCTTTGAAACACGTCATTTTGTATAAAGGCATCACACGAGTGGATTATGTCGGTAGGTATAGCGGACGATCGTGACATTGATACTTGAGAACCTTTGAGAATTGCCCACGTTTAAGTCACAAGCTGTAGCGTTTTTTAACTATTTCAACCTACCTACGTAGATATACGGTAAATAAATATCGTAGGACATTACACACAGCGCCATCTGACCCCAAACTAAGCATAGCTTGTATGGATGGTACTTTTTTTAAGTAGTTTAGATGGGAGCGCAATCGTTTCATCGTACAAAATATAACAGAAACACTAGTACATAGAAATCAGCAAAACTTTCACGTAAATAATAGTGAAATACAATGATTATTATAGATTCCTTTTACTCCTAATTGGGGCATTTTTGTTTTACATATACAGGAAATCAATACCGGTTGGGGTGATCAAATACTCCAACTTTAGTTTTGGTCATATCCGGTGAGCTTTTTCAAGGGGTCAACGCCAAGTACGATGCGCGCGCGGACTCGTTTCACTTCGCACTGCGGGCCACAGCGCGCCTTATACGTGAGGAGAGCGATTGATACGCAGGTGCGGGTGTAAGAGCGGGTAGATTGTAGCCCAGTAAAAGCGCTGCTGTACCAGTTTTGATATATTTTTCTATTTTCTATTACGCAGTTCAAATTTTTCGAAAAAAATATTAAAATTCGAACTCGTTTCGTCCACGTCAGTCAGTAGCTCGGCGTATTATATTAACCCGCAATTCTTTTATCACTCGGGCCACCGAAGTAGATAATCCCTTGGGGTGGTCCACCCCCGCTGACCTTCTCGACCATGGCCACGCTCAAGTTCAATACCGGATAGAATTACAGGCAGCTCTCAAGGGAAGTTTCTACGTCGCTAAAACTATTGAAAGTAAATAGATATTTTGTAGGGGTTTAGCTACCTTTGTTGACTGCGCCAACAAGATTTTGTAATTTGTAAACTTTCGCGAACTTTAAACTTTTCAATTTATTGATTTTATTTTTTAACAAGTAACAAGTTTTCTTGTTATATAGGTAAATAACACAATGATAAAAATAATAAAATTCAGTCCTACTGAAAAGTGAAAATAAATCATTTTATGGATTGTTATAGCTTACTATAAATAGTACCTACGTCTTCATGTATTTAAACTGCGACTTTTAATGTGCATTGTCCCTCTGCTCTTAATGTTTTATCTTATGTGCAATTTCTTACCGAGATTTCTTACCGGTTGTTTTGTGGGGTGAGGAAGGTTTTGGGGGGTATAGCACCCCTTCACCCCACAAAACAACTTGTGGGAAGGAACACCTTGCACCTTTCTACTGGGGCCCATGAACCCATACAAAATGATTGTTGCTCAATCAGTACAACAAAATTCTCGTGCCTCCCTCCCTCACTTCCACAAGTAGGTAAACGTGACTTTATTTTTAGCAGTCACGCTTACAAAAATGCGATTCTAATAAAAGAAAGCCATTAGCTTTCTTGTAATGAAAAGTTAATTTAAGACTTAGCTATTACTAGATAGAACTGAAAAAAAACAGCGTCAATGACGGAATTGAAAATAAAGTGTCTAGACGTTACCTACTTAGCGCTATTTTTGTCATTTTTATGAATCTTTGAATACGGCATATTGTACAATTGTACAGTCAATTGGTGCTCAGTAACACAAAATTTATCATTAAAAAGATCGACTCCATGACCCTTAGGCCAACTAAACGCACTGCTCCAATGAAACAGCGAGGTTTCGGAGTAAACGAAAATATCATCAATGTATACAATGTTTTAGATTTTTGTTGATTTTAAAAACCGCTCAATCGATTTCGATAAAATTTATATGGAATTACCTCTGAAGTATGATTTACCAAGCAAAAAAAGAAACATCAAAATCGATTTATAATCGGCGGAATTGTCGCGTAACAAACATTTAAAAACAACAGTCCAATTGAGAACCTCCTCCTTTTTTGATTTGGTTAAAAAGGAGTTTCGCAGTTGTGAGGGTGGTTAAGGGTTACCTGGAAAGTTTTCCGGAAGGTTTGACAATTGGTGATTTTATAGATTTTGACATGATCTCTCCGAATTTTTACTGTGCCACCTCGTATATTTGCCACTCGCGCCATATTTTGGAAAGTTGGCGCCCAAAAACAGTTTTTGACAATATCTCCATTCCGACTCATTTTACGATGGAAATCATACCGACATAAATTAAACTAGAGAAAATTTCCTACAATTTATGTTGTGACATTTTTTTCTGTAATATCAATAGTATTCAGCGTACGAGCGCCGCAAAGCCCACTCGAACACGCATTTTGACCAAATAACTCATTTCCACACTACCATAAAGTGGAGTAAGTGGCGCTTTATTGTTTTTTCTTTGAATACTTAACTCTCCAATCCTTTTTCCTTCACTCTAATCACCTCACTTCCTTGCAATGGAACCAACCAGAAAAAAGATATAGAAAGAGTATGCAGAAACTACTTGCTAGTTTCGCCCCATCTCACTTCCTGATACGTCCTCCAAGCGTCCTGAGTGTGTGATTTTCATAACATTCAGAATTTCAAATAGACAGGGTTGTATATTGTTTATTTATCAATCAAAAATGTAGCGTGGTATAAGGAATTAGGTAAATAAAATCGATTTTACAACGTGATTCATAAATAATAATAAAATTATTTATTTCGGATCAAGTCCATAATTATTTACATTCATATTAATAGATAGTAGTAATGTAGTATAGTGCCGCGGCACTTCCAGTATATTTACAAATCCATGTCGTAGTAGACCAGAAGCCATGTACAATAGTCCCGTGAGCATGTCACGTGTGAGCCCGCATGACTCCCCTCGTGCGCGCCTTCAACCTAACCCTCACCAGGCACGTGTTTGAGGCTTGGGGATGCTGTTGCGAAATCATTAGACCTAGTTTAATTGGCTTCAGTGTCTCAATTTGTTGAGTGAATAACTGATATCATCATCATCATCATCATCCCAACTTCATAATGAAGTTTATACGCTGTTAGTATTTCAGTCAAATTTATTTTAACGTGTTGATATGTGAGTCTGTATGTAGCATCGTAGCTTTATAGCGATGATAGCTCAGTGGTTAGTATGTACGGTTCACACGCCGAAGGGATGTGGATTCAAACCCCAACAATGAGCTTGAGCTGCTGGCGAAGGAAAACGTTGTCAGGCAACTATACTAGCATGGTGGTAGAGTATTTTCGAGTACTCGACTGGTAAGCTACCACCTTCAAGAACCTACCGGTGTATTCACTTGAGAGCTACTTCCATTCCAGCCTAGGTATGCTTTAACATCTTCGATCACACCGTCACCTAACATCAGGTGCGTTATCAAACACCTAGCATGTTAACCTTAAAAAAGAACAAAAAAAGCTCTCAAACGATTGAAACGATTTTTATTGGCATTTTTTGTTCAAATTTTACTTGATCGCGAGTGTTCTTAGCTATGATTCAAGAAAATTATTTTAGCCGTTTGAGGATTGTCAGCTCCTCATTCTAGTTGACGGAATGGAAACGTGGAAGGCGCTCCCGAGTATCTTCCACAGGTTTGAGGGGCTCAAAATTTGGTATTGTTTTTTATTTGGTATTTACATTATATTGTTACTGCTGTCAAAGGTTTTTAAAATTTTCAATTTACTTGTAGATTTAAATTGTTTTATGTGTTGTAAAAACTGTTTCAGAATCCTCAAATAAATAGGAGAAACGTTTTAGAGATATCACCGTGTCATAATATTTGACAAGACGTTACACAGTAAATATAATAATAATAATAAAAGAAACACATCTATTCTCATTATACTTTTATGTCCATTAAAATACATTGCATAATTCGTGTATTACGTAGTAAAAAATAATATAAACAAAACTTCTACACCTCACATTTTTGTAACTCATAAAAAACTTAAAATTTCAAAAGACCAAACAAAATAATTTAGACTAAAATTTGACCTCAACTTCACTTGATTTTTTTGACTCCGTAGAACTTTCAAGTCTTTAGATTAATCTTAGTGTAATATTTTTTTCATTAGAAAGCCTCTTGAAACACAATCGCCAACGAACCTTATACAACAGTTTAATTTTCTAACAAATTACTGTCTGCTGTCTTCTCTCTCTACTATTTCCAATAGCGTCTATTTGCGCTTTCTTCTCTTCTTCAACTTTAGCTCTGCTTTCTCTTTCTCTTCTTTTTCTCTCTTTAATTTGTCGCATATATCTTCTTCTTCGCCGTACTTCAACATTCTGCAGCTTTCGCAGACTTCGCAAGGCTCAGGTTTTTCAAACACTGGTACCTTGGCAGGATGTATAAAGTATTCTTCTCCCACGGCGAAACACCTTCCCAAGTTGAGGCTGTCTAGCAAGTCAACTCTGTGGTAACGAAAAAAATATTTTACGAAATAAATTTATAAAACGATAGTTTTGTCCTGATCATATTTATGTAATTGTTTTGTTGTCATTACTTAATGTGTGTATGATCACGGAGAAAAGATAGCAGAGTGCCATTTATAAAATTTAGGCAGTGTTACCAGACTGAAAATAATTAAGCAACTAACTATATTATCTATCTTTATTTAATTAACATTTGATCCTTACACTAGTCACTAACATCGATAGATTTGTCATCTTTAACAAAAAGGGTTGGTAAATAGTAATAAATATCGTAGGATATTTCACACGCCATCTAGCCCCAAACTAAGCAAAGCTTGTATTATCGGAACCAGTTTTTTTAATGTAATAATAATGAGACGAACGATACGCTCTCCTGATGGTAAAAGATAATGACTGTTCATGACCATTGCAGCAATACACAGAGATCTTTGAGTAGCAAAACAAAGATCCATGTATCGCTGCTTTGGTGCTCATTACTTTGAGACATTCGATGGTGGGTCTCAACAGCCCTGTATTTTCGCTAGCTGCAGTACCCTTCAAACCGGAACACAGTAATGTTTACACACTACCGCATGGCGGCAGAATATCTGGTACTGCGGTGGTACCTACCTAGACGACCTTCTGTTAAGGAGATCTACCGTATAATAAGATAATAAATTAAAACTTTCAATTAGAAGTAACTTCAATTTGCTTACTTGGCATCTTCAAGTAACATAGCTTCGGACCCGTTGATTTGTGGTATGGCATACTCGACAATACCTCCTTTTCCGACGCTGATGGGAGTAGCACATATCTCCAACCCGAAGCACTTGTCCGGGTCATTCTGCTCTACTAAGGCGCTGTCTATGAAGGTCGACTTCTCAAAAAGGCCTGTGATGAACATAGTCAAAGTATTTTGCACCGAATTACAAAAATACACAGGTTTGACTTCCCTATTAACAGTAGTTCTGCTTCTGCTTTGTTCCGTGACTGTGGGTTCTGTATACAAATATTTTACTACATTTACCTACGTTTTATAACATTGGAGCGTTGATTCTAATGCATTCATTTACAATGTATGATTTTTTTTATGGTTGACAGGCTGAATGTTTGACCACAGCTTCAAAAATGGTGTTTTTTAGTATCGGAGACCGTAGTACACAAAGTAATACTAGTACTATGTAAAACAAATACCTGTCATAATGTTGACAACGAAGCGTGCTGTAGCGAATCCGATGGATAGGTGTCCTTGCTCGTTGTTGGACTTCACGCGGCAGATGATGTCGTCTGCTTCTCGCACCAGTCGCGACAAGCAGTCCACTTGAGACTACGTACAAAGAAATATGTTTTATGAATAAAATTAACTTTCATAATGGGAAGCAATTAAAAAATCTAATGTTAACAAAATCGGGGAATACAGTTTGGGGTTGCTACATACATATCATCAACAACGTCCAACACTTTACACCACTCGATAGCTAAAACATAAAAAAATAGTTATGTTGAGTGAGGACTTGAAACATGGGCATCCGAAAAACTTCATAGCGTTCAAAAATGTACACGTATATTTACGTACACACCGATTTTTTTGGTGTATATAACTTATAAGTAATGGGACGAACGAACGCTCTCCAAGATCCTTATTTGGTATGAGTAGGTACATAAACATGTAACGCACCGCGTTTACATAACTCGATGCAGTGCGAGTTAAATTCACGTAGGATGATATTCTGTAATGTCTAATTTAGAAACTAGATAAGACGTGTTAAACTCTCGTTTTGGACTGTCAAAATAAACTTTGTAAGCGTTTAATATCCTTAACAAAATACGGTAAGCAATTAATGTGAGTTATATAATCCTGATGGTAAGAGGTTAAAGCCTGTCTATGATCATTGTAGCGATATCCAGAACTTTGAATAACGAAACGAAGCCTAGGGCATCTCTGCTCTGTTGCTCATTACCTCGAAACATTCATGTTCGTATTTATAAAAATGTTGGATAACTGCAACGAATTCTTAGAAGGGATCTTTAAAGAAGTGGGTATGTGCAAAACGGCCAATCATCTGCATGATTGTTCTGTAGATGACTTTATAATTCTTATGGCATACTTTTGAGAAAATAACTATGTCTAAATGGATTTTATATTGTGTCTTGATACGAAATTCTTAATTTATTCACTAAATATATAAACGTTGATGTAGACCACTGAACAAGATGCACTGCTCTGTAATTGAACTAAATGGGTTTGTAGTCACGGCTAGTAGGTACTTTGTAGAGATACATGTAAGATGGGTAACTAAAAATTGTCCTGGTTTACCTGTGGCACATTTCCAGGTTTCCCAGCAGAGAATATCGGCACCCTGGTGCAGCGGCCGGTGCCGCAGATGACGGGGATGTTAGACCCCTTGGGGTCGGAGCCGGTGATGGAGCAGAATAACTGGTTGGCGCGCATCGAGTTTATAGAGTTCACGCCCAGCACGCGCCGCTTGTCGTAAACTAGGTTCAGATCTAGCGTCTTTGTTCACATGGGAAATAAGAAAAACATTTATAAAGAATGTTGCTAAGAAAATGCTTCATGTTGACGTGGTCTGCGGAGGCAGCCGAGGTCTTCCGCTAACATTACTTTGAGACTTTCGATGGTTAGTCTCAACAGCCCAGTAATTTCGCTAGCTGCAGTACCCTTCAAACCGAAACACAGTATTGTTTACACACTACTGCTTGGCGGCAGAATATCTGGTACTGCGGTGGTACCTACCTAGATGACCTCCTGCTAAGGAGATCTACCACCAAGTAAAAGAGTAATCCCGCATAAGTAAATGAAAAATATCTTACATGCTTGACTAGCGTGAAATTGCAGTCGACAGGAGGGGTTTGAATAGCGACGACAGCTTGCGGACAGAACTGTGCAATGGCCAGTGTGACCGTGCGCACGAACTGCATGTTCATCAGGAACAAGTCTCGGTCCAGTATGTTGCAGCACGGCGGCATCACGTAGTGTCCGCCGCAAATCAGTACCACATCGGAATTCTGATTATTTTTGGCAGAGATGGCATAAAGTGGGATGGGGTCAGTGTACTTTTCATTATGAACAGGGTCACAACACTGAAATCGACTAAAAAATTACATGTTTCATAACTCGTTCGATATATTTTTTTTTTAAACTTCACAGTTGTGGCATTTTCAGCTTAGTATACCTCAGGCTTACATCTTACACAGACACATCATCGCATGAGGAAAAAACGGTGCAACGGTTATTCGGACTATTAAATAGCTTGACCGTTATTTGAAAACCTAATTAATACATGAGATAAGCGACTTCCGTTTCCGAACTATTCAAGCGAGTGCTTTCCGACCATCCGCTGGTTTCGTGCCGTTCCCCCTCCTACCGACGTCATTTCCTACCGTCAACATGGCATTCGAAATGGTAAAGTCCATTTCGATCTGGCTTCATTAGCGTCTGAATTTCCAACTGGTGAAGTCGCTCGCTTCCAAGCGGAGAAGTCTCACCAGCATTTCAAATAAGCGAGAAATAAAGTGCATAAAACTAAGGTACAAAGTTTTAGCTTTGGGAAGGTACGTGCTTACAAACTTTTTTAATCATTTTAACGGTTTTTTACCGTTCGAGTTTTAAAACGGTGTTTTTAAAGCTTTCAGTATCCATTTGTATATTCAAATAAAATGGACGAGCCGCCCTTGGTAAGAACTGAAGGAGAATGGGCCGCAGCAGCTTCAGAGGGTAGAAAAAGAAAAGCAAAGTCCCGGTCGAGCTCTGCCTCTTCTAACTCGAGCAGCTCATCTACTTCATCAAGCTCGTCTTCAGATAACAAGCGCAAAAGGCGACCCAAAGAGAACAAACGCAAGCGCCGCCGCCGCCGCGAAAACAGTAAGTTTGATAAAATATTTAGCGAAATCTGTAATCTAAAAAAGCAAATTGCCTCAAATTCTAATGGCAGTGATCAATGCAAAGATGACTGCATAAGCCTCGACGTAAGAGATGATTGGTCAAACTACACTTGTAATCAAGAAGACTTACCACGCGCTCAAGAGCCGAGCGCGGAACTAGGTCTTACCCTCGCTCTGCGCACTAAAATAAAAGAACCTGCCGTTAGCCCGGCATGCCCTAAATTACTTGAGCAGTTAAAAGATTTGCAGAGATTTGACAGCCCTGAATGGAATAACGTTCGCTACTCAGATGTCCAGAAGGTGTACCTTCAAAGTCCAGGGTTCACCAATCTCGAAGTAAATGAAGAAGCCAAAGGATATGACCAATCTAAAACGAATGCCAATATGGAGAAAGCCTTTGCATCTCTCACGTGTGCTCTGCTCAAACAGCGCAACGCGCTTCAGAGTGACCTCAAATCTTTTCTTTCAAAGGTTCAGCATGATAACACGTTAAACTATGAAGATATAAATCGTGAGTTGAATAGCTGTATTTGTAATGGTGATTATATTAAGGTCTTTAACGATGCCCTGCAAATTGTTTGCGGACACCGGGCCGAAGTAGTTCAACATCGCAGAGAGAACATATTGTCGGCTGTAAAGGACCCACTGCATAAAAACAGCTTACGTAAAATACCCCCAAATTGCTCACACTTATTTGAGCCTGAAAAATTTACAGCGGTCCTAGACAAAGCAGGGGGAGTCCTAAAGATGTTTCGGAACAGAGAAAAAGAACACCAGAGTTTCAGTCATGCGCACAGCATACAGAACCGTCCATCGGGCCCGTTTCAACATAGGAAACCAACAAATAAACCTCACCAAAAGATTTCAAACAAAAGACAAGACTCCTCCTTTCGAGGCTACCCCAAAAAGGGAACAAACAAAAGGGAATCCAAAAATCAAGCCCGAAACAAGTCGCCTCCCTATTCCCACCGGGAAAGGCGATCAGACGGCAGATCCTGACTATATGAACCGGTCATTCAGTGCCGGACAGCTTCGCATGTACCTGCACAATTGGGAGAAACTAAACGCTCCAAATTATATTATGAAGGTAATAAGAGGGTACCGCATTCCTTTTATTCAAAAACCTCCACTGCACATGCCGGACGGGAAACATATGGTAACACCGCAGTCCGAACACATGACAAAAGCTATCATAAAAATGATATCTCAAGGAGTGCTCAAGGAAGTCCAAGCCTCGCCCAGTTTCGTCTCGCCAATGTTCCTGCGACCAAAAACCGATGGCTCGATGAGACCAATTTTCAACCTCAAGAAATTAAATTTTTATGTGGGTACCGACAAGTTCAGACTTGTAAACATTTATCGAATACCCGACTTTATTCAGAAGAACGACTGGGCAGTAAAAATAGATATCCATCAAGCATATTTTCACATTCCTTGTGCAAAAGTACACAGACGCTTCCTACGGCTGCAATACAACTTAAAAAACAGGGTTCGCCCACAAACATACGAAATGACGTGCTTACCCTTCGGGCTCAGCTCGGCTCCAAAAACGTTTGCTTCAGTGACAAACTGGATCGCAAGTTATCTGCGCGAACACGGTATTCGCTTGCTTGTGTACCTCGACGATTTCTACCTAGTACACCAAAATCGGGACACACTCAAGGAACAAGTATCCTTCACCATGACGACGTTACAAGATTTGGGCTGGCAAATAAACACAAGAAAATCAGTGTTCCAGCCTCAAAAGTGTCTCGAGTTTCTAGGAGTTCTATGGGACTCGTGGAGAAACGTCAAATACCTCCCCAAAAGGTTAGTACTCAAAATTCGAACTTTCGCCTCAAAAATGATCATGGAAAAGAAATCGAATCTGAAGAACCTTCAAAGTATCGTCGGCGTCCTCAATTTTGCGAGATTTGCCGTGCCGAGGGGCCGCTTAAACTACCGTCACCTGCAAAAACTTGCCAATGTAGCACTAACAACCAAACCACCTTTCTTGCTGAATGCATATGTCAATCGGGAGCTAACCTGGTGGATAAAGCATTGCGAGGACAAGTCTCCGATACATATGCCACCACCCACGCATTATCTGACTACAGACGCGAGCGACATTGGCTGGGGAGCCAAATTAGACAATTTAACTCTATCGGGGACTTGGCTAAGCCACCAAAAACATTTACACTGCAATCAGAAAGAAATGTTGGCAATTTTATTTGTTTTGCAAAAACACTTTCAGCTTCTAAATTCCAAAACGTTACTAGTCCAATGCGACAACAAAACGGTTGTCTCTTACTTACGAAACGAGGGGGGCACGAAATCGCAAGTCTTGATGAAACTAACAACAAAAGTATTTCAAATACTCGACCGCCACAATATTCACATGTCAATATACCACATTCCAGGAACCTACAACTGCGAAGCGGACCATTTGTCGCGGAACAAACGTATCCCAGAATGGCATCTGCTACCCAAAATCACAGAGATCGTGTTCAGAAAATGGGGCACCCCAACAATCGATCTTTTTGCATCGAACCAGGCCCATGTAGTACCGACGTATTGCACGCTCGACAGGAACGACAAACGAGCAAGTATGTACGATGCGCTAGCGAACCAATGGAATTTCGACCTAGCGTGGGTCTTCCCACCACCCTTCTTGGTACCTCGAGTTCTCCACCACCTGAACACTGCTCGAGGGGTATACCTCATCATAGTCCCACGCTGGGACAAAGTCTATTGGCGACCAGATCTGAAAAGTCGAGCCTTATCGGCTCCGTTCACAATAAAGAATCCACATCAGGTTCTAGTAGATTTAGCAACAAATTTACCACCTCCACAGGCATCTCAAATGACACTCGAGATATGGAAATGTGCTGGTGGAATGAACACTTGACTGATTGGTCGCGTGAACAAAAATGTTTCTTGAAAAGTAGTTGGAGACCATCTACACTAAAAACTTACAAACCTGCTTGGAAACGCTGGTCTTCTTGGGCTCTGTCGGAAAATATTGACCCCCACAGACCCTCTGGCTCTGACCTAGCAAGATTCTTAAGTGACCTATACCAAAAAGAAAGGTTATCGTTATCCACAATTCTAGTTCACAAGTCTGTAGTTTCTACTTTTTGCGATCCAAACCACAGCAACAACTTAAGCAGCCACTTTCTCGTGAAGCAGGTTATCAAAGCAATCGCTATAGATAAACCTAAGATAACGAAAACACCGCCCATATGGGACGTTGATGTTCTTTTCAATCATCTTCGGGCAGTCGACCCCAACACGAATAATTTTTTCAAAGCTTCTCAGACGACCTCGGCTTTGCTGCTCCTGATTTCAGGAAGACGCGTGCATGATCTGACACTCTTGAACATAAATCCAAATTTATGTATAATTTCAGATAGCCAAATCGTTCTCTGGCCAAGGCATGGATCGAAGACTGATACAGCACAATATCAACAATCCGGCTGGAGGCTGAACCAAAATAAAGAAACCCAATCCCTGGACCCGGTGCACTGGGTAAAACACCTCATAAAGCTGTCTAAAAATCGACGTGATACTGCTAAAACTGACAATTTATTCTTATCTACTTGTAATGAACCAAAAGCCGCTACACGCACAATCATAGCGGGCTGGGTCAAGAAGCTCTTGCAAGAAGCTGGAATTCAGGCAACTCCAGGAAGCTTCCGCTCAGCAGTGGCATCGAAAAGCTGGTTGGAAAACATCCCAATCGACGAAATTCTTGCTAAAGGAAATTGGCGGTCTGCTAAAACTTTCAAAATGTATTACTGCAAGGAAGTGAACGCTTCGACTTCGAACAACAGCCTGCTCAGACAAGACCTTTTCGTGCCTATTGCAAACTAGATGCATTTTCTTATGTTTACCTAGTAAATTAATCAACCACTATCCTGATCATTACTTCATGTCTGATTTACTGTATTGGCTAAACAATTTACCTATATGCTAAACTGATTAATATATGCTGTACTGAAGTGTAAACTGTGTACTGTGTAAAGTGTGTACTGCTGTAAAGTGTGATAAATAAAATTCCTACTTATGACTCACTAGATTATTTTTGTGCCACAAACCTGTAGGTACATCTCATAACAGTAATGGGACTCTGACACACAAGTGTCACATATTGGTATATTCCAAATATGAAGGTATATAAAAGCTAGGCATGCTTACTACATGGATTATATGCCTGCCCGTTATAACCACACTCACATTAGCGTCCTACCGCCACCAAGCGATAACAAACAGATCTCATGTATTAATTAGGTTTTCAAATAACGGTCAAGCTATTTAATAGTGACGTTTTACCTAAAATAAAACGTTTATTAAATACTTACCTTATTTGAAAACCTAATACTTTTTATCTCTGCCTGGTGGCAAAATACATGAGCATAATGAAGCCAGATCGAAATGGACTTTACCATTTCGAATGCCATGTTGACGGTAGGAAATGACGTCGGTAGGAGGGGGAACGGCACGAAACCAGCGGATGGTCGGAAAGCACTCGCTTGAATAGTTCGGAAACGGAAGTCGCTTATCTCATGTATTAATTAGGTTTTCAAATAAGGTAAGTATTTAATAAACGTTTTATTTTAGGTAAAACGTCACTATTATTCTCCAGGCACTTTTGCAATGTCATGCGGGTAGGTGGAGCGTGTGTAGTGCCTTGTGAGTACCTACTCCGGAATATTTTAGCTTTACATTGGCTACGTTAAAGCTGCCTAAAATACGATAAAACCTAAAACGTCTGTCACGTTTATACAAGTCGAAAGACTTTTAGCCCGCCTCGCGTGCTTGAGGAGCTGCATGTATCACAGGACCCATCATTTATTATTACCGACTACAATCCCAATTAAATAAGTAGGTATTGCTTACATATAAAGCCGCCTTGAGAAAAGCCCTGCCCTGATAAGCCTCGACCTCGGTGCTGGTGTCGATGTGGGCGATGTCGTTGGCCACTCCGAGCACGAAGCGTTCAGGCATGTCGTCGTACATCGCCAGGGTCTTGATCAGCTTCTGCTGCTTAAGGAACAGACACGCTATGCGGCCGATGTCGGTGCCCGCTCCGCATACACACACCTATTATAGAATTATTCATATTCATAGGTACTTGTTTTCTTAATTTTTGAATTTTAAAAAACTTACAAGCAAGGGTGCCGCTGGCAGCGGGGCAGGGCACAAGCTGACGGTGGTTAGGGCTGCAGAGTAAGGAACCTCCTCACAATGCGCGTCGTGTCAAGGATCTCTGCTTTTTGGATCTGACGGTTGGGTCCCTTGAAGAAGCGAGTTTCTTTAGATGTTGGTCGAGACTCTTCGCTATTTATTTATAAATTAATAAATATTTTTTGTAAGGTTTTTTTTTAATTTAATTATACAAAAGTTTTCCTTTTTTTTGGAAAATTGATTTGTAAACGTAATATTTATTAATAAAATACTTTGACTTCACCTAAAGAACATTTATTTCACTATGGAAGTTATCTCCAAATTTACCGCGTTTTTTCTAAGAGTTTATTCGGCCTATGCCTCAAATCTTAATTAGGTACAAAACAGCGCAGGGCATAGGCAGCGGTGACCATACCATTATCATCTACGTGTTTGCCGTACTACCTAAAAAAACTAGATACCTACTAATCCTAATAGCCATTAGAGGGATCGAATCTATCGATTAGGTAAATATCTGTTTGTCTTAAGAATATTGATAGATATTATGTATTAGGTCTAGTATGATTGCGACACTTGATCTGGGAACCGCAGAGGTATCAGCATCAAGGTCGACAGTGTCGTAAACAGAGTGTAGGTAACATTCTTATCCTCGTGGGAAAGATATCTTCAAAGAAATAAATTATATCAGGCGCTACAAATACTAGTTGCACCCCGCGGTGTCATCCGCTGTTCCCTCGTGAACTCGTAACATTTTCGGGATAAAAAGTAACCTCCATACCATTCCATTTGCATTCATCTAAATCCGTTTAGTAGTTTTTACGTGAAAGAGTAACATACATCCATCCAAACTTTCCAAATATTATTTCTAAAATAATATTAGTGGGATTTAAAAATAAGAATAATCTTTATTACCAAACATACAGTTTTAGAGTTTTACGCTTTCACATATTGATTTACTGTTTATGATTTGTGACCATCTTACCATCAGGAGAGCATCTCGTTCATCTCATTACATTTACATAAAAAAAACATAGGTAGAAAACACACCTTCTGCGGTGGAAACCGAGGCGTGGGGCAAAACCTCTCACACTGCTCTTCTAACTTCGCTAGGGCATCGGACATAACAAAATTCTGATACTTGGCAGACTGTACCACCATCGACGATATTTGGGAGAGGATCCTACGACCCGCTTGTAGAAGAAGCATTTTCACTGACATTGGAGAAATTTAGTACCTAATAAGAGTTTAACATGCGACAGATATAGGCGTAAGTGCCCAAAACCGCGACTCTTTCGAGTCCGTAAAACATTTATATATTAAAATATTCCGTCGTATTTTTAAAGATTTTGCATTGTTAATTTTGGAACTGTATCATTTTGAACACTTTTTATTAATTTTATCACATTTCTAATTTTATTATACTGTGACAGAATTAGGTAAATAATGATTGACAGAAAACAGAGAACATCAAGAGTTGTAAGACAAGTGAAACCTTAGTTCCCCTTCAAGGAGTTTTATCATGGTCATTGGTCATGGATACAGGGTGTTTCGGAGAAGTGTATTTAGTATTGAAGGCAGCACCCTGAAATCATGTATCCTACCTATAGCTGGTTATTTGAATGAGGCAAAATCGCATAGTATAGACTTTTTTAATATTAATCATTGCAGAAAAATAATTACCTTATTAAAATCTCTGAAAACAAGCTTAATTAAGAAAGTGAGAATTTACGTTTTTTTCTTCAAACAATATTTTAACCAGGTCCGTGATGTGAAGAAACTCTCATACATACATACATTAACACTGAAAACATTACTCTTTTTTTGGGCAGTCGTGCATACTTACCTGTAGCGATTATAGCTAAAAAATTTGCGCTGTCGGTTCACACGCCAAGCCAACTATGAGCTCGAGTTGCCGTTCAAGGAAAACATGGTGAGGAAACCACAGCGTGGTGGTAGGGTACTTTCTAGTAAATGGCTGGCAAGCACTTAACGGTGCGTTCCGACCTCACTTAGAGCTAGTTCCATTCCAGGCTAGGTGTACTTTACCATCTTCGACCACAGCGTAACTTAACATCAGCAAGTCGAACATAAAAAAAAACCTTTTCGCTTGATAACTAAAAAATTGAAATATAAAATCAAAAACTTCTCAAAATGTAAAGCCAAAGTTTTATCTTTTCAGATTAATTTAAAATAACATACCTAATTAGATTGTATACTTAACTTACCGTTGTCATTACCTAATAAGTAGATACGTAGGTGCTGTTATAGAAATGAAACAATACATTAGAACAGACATCAAATTTAATAGATATAAGTTTCACCTATATTTATTAACATTTATATTGATTATTACATCATATTGTCTACCCATAATACAGGCATACTGTTCATGTTAGATACAATACGGAGGAATAAAATGACTAGAACTATTTGAGAGGGAAAACCGCCTAGCCTCGCTCCATGTTTCGTGATCACACACCCCATACTAACTATACATTTAAACTGTGGCTCCCTTGTCACTCGAGCTACCATACAATATTCAGTGATCATACAAACTTCACGAGTTATGGTATTGGCTAGTAGACCTACATATATTTCATCTACCTATTGACACGAAATAAGTATTTTATTAATATTAAATCGGCTCTAAAATTACATTTGTGCTTAACGAATAATTTTGTGATGTCAAAAATCTCTACTAATAAAATTTTAAAAATTGTGACGTAATAGTTAGACAACAATTTTTTTTAACCAATAAATAATTTATAATTGAAAGTGATAGTGTCTTTTTTTATAGCTGATATCTTTATCACCCATACTTAATGTAAAATAATAATATTCTGGCACATGTAAATACATTTTTTTTTTCACTTAAAATTAACAGATCATTGTTAAGATTCAAATAATCGAAATTTATATTTACAATTAAAAAAACAACAGAAACTCAACAACAACTAATTTTATCATCACGCATTATTCACAAACTTTATACAAATGAACATAATCTAATACAATTCAAACGTTTAAGGGAGGCTTCAGGTGACCAGAATGCTGGCATCTACTTTGGTCAAAAGCTTAGCATTGCCATACAGCGTGGCAATGCTGCCAGCATTCTGGCCACATATCCCTCCACTGACGGACTTTTAGATTAAGTTTTTTGTATAAATTTGTAAATAGTATTAATTTAAAATGTTTTACTTTGTTTAATAAATATATTTGATCTAATTTATAAAATTCCAATTCAGTGATGCTTTGTTACAAAACTCCATAATACACTGAGACAATGTACAGATACAGGTCAAGACAACTTATAGATAGGACAGGCGCATAACACGTAGTACTTGCATCGATGTTGCTATTCTAAAACATCTTCTCACGAGGTCAGACGCCTCAGTTCCTAGCTTATTGGCAATAATTTATTTCCTTCAAACAGTACATTATGTTTTAGTTACACGTAATTAAACCACGACCGTAAGTCACTCAGTCTGGAAATGCAAATAGAAGGCCGATTATAAATAACCATTATTATTCTAATAGCATTTGATGCAAGTACTCATTCCAACATATCTGATAAACGATGTCAAGGATAGTACGCAGTGCATTTGAAGCCATGAATATTTATCCATCCACATGTTCTGTACATTTTAACATTTTGTGCACAAATTTTAAATTAATCCCAATCTCATTCATCTTATTCAATTATAATAAATTATAAAATTAAATACGATTCTTTTAATCTAGTTCAAAGTATAGAACATTTGCGTAACAAAATTGTAGTTTTTTTTTAAATGTCCTAAAAATGTACATTATTTATGATATAATGTGACTTTCTTGGCAAAAAGTCACAAAGTTTTTAAAACATATGCCGTTCAGTAGCTACACTAGGCGGGCTCCCTCGTTTGACAATAGAGAAATGCGCGTTGGATCAACTCGATTTTATTTCTAGTAATCTGTTTAGCAGCCATTATAGCGCATAGTGGCATTAGCATCTTTGCTTATTTATATTCACAAACGTGAATTTGGGAAGTATACCGATCTGCTACACGAAACTAACTAAATCAGCTGCCCTTTCTGTCTGTTACTCAGCAACATAAAATGACGAAACATAACTTTTTGATCAGTTGAAAAAATATGTTACAATTCCTTCCAAACGCTAAAGTTGTAAATAAATTCTGAACGCGATTAGAGTGTTTGATTGTATTCTTACGGTCTTACTTATCAACGTTGGTTCAAGTAGGTACATCTGCATTAGTGTAATTCAGTTTTTTTTTTCATTTATTGGCAACTGTTTACACTGTCCTTGTGCCTCAGCTCAGTATTTGCCGTGTTGCCAGCATTCTTGCGAAGTTACAACTAAATCATTGTCAAAGTATTTTAGTAGATTACACAGCATAGTACAAAATCGAGTAAATCACAGACGTCGCGCAAGTCCCTTGTCCCTGGTGGAAGCCAACTACAGCTTCGCTCACTTTTTAACCATACTCTCGTTTACTCACAACCCGTAGAACGTGACGCTTAAAGTAGTTCATAAGAAACGTGCCAATCACTTGTTTGCACCCCGCTTATACTATGATTGTTGGCAGGAAATATTTATAAAGGTTTATGGCTTCTCAAGGCAAATTTTGAAGGCTTTGATTGACAGACATTAAAATTAAACAAAAAATCGCTGTTCTAACTATCTTCTATCTATAGACTATTATAAAGAGGAAACATTTGATTGATTGTTTGTATTAAATAGGCTCCGAAACTACTGGACCAATTTCAAAAATTTTTTCACCGTTGGAAAGCACTAGACGAAACACTATTCCCGGGTGACGTAGGCTACTTTTTATCCCTGTATTCCCACGGGAACTGGAACTACGCGGGCGAAACCGCGAGGCGTCCGCTAGTATAAATGCAAGAAAGTTACAACAATTTAGTAAGTTCACATCTGTCGACTAAAACCTTAAATAAATGCTTGTATAATAGTCTTAATCGCAATTTTCCATCGTACAGATACATTTAAAAATCTGAAACTATCATTTATTTTTGTCAATTGTTTTTAAATGAATTTTATGTTTCATCTTTTTAAATAATGTGTATCCTATTTTAGGGATATTTGAATAAACTAAAAAGGGGCGTGTCAGAAATAACAGTGATGATAATTATATTAAACAGCTAGCTTTTACCACTGATGAGTACGCACTTATGTGTAAAATGAAATTTTTAGCTTTTATTAGCCGGCCAAGTTTGATTTGAGACGATAAAAGCCGCCCAATACTATTTGACATTATTCAACTTTTTTTAATTGTGGGATTTAGTCGCAATGCGATTTTGCCAGCCCCGTTTTACAAGACAGTATAATATGCCATGCAAATCATAAGGGATTGACGTTCTGACGCTCGACTAGTAATCCTGAGATTCAAACATACAAGGCTTTCGCCGCATCACATGTGAGTGCGGCCAAGATAACTTGAAATTGGCCAACATATCGGTGGTTAATATCGTATTATTAAGCCATAAACATTCTTATAGACTTGCTTCGGCCACGCTACCAGGAGATGAGAAACATCTTCAGGTGGTGGATTGCACTTAGTCCATTAGATGATCAAACCTCAATTGTTCAAGTGACATGTGACCGGACCGGAGTCTATGTGCTAAAACTATAAAACCTCTTTGCAAATTACTGTTTGTAAACCATAGAGAATATTCGAAGAGGTTCAAAGTTTTGTCCCAGATAATCAAACAACTTTTACAATAATAATTTTGATGTATCAAGCGGGGCCAATAGCGGGCATATTAGCTTAGAATCTAGACTATACCAATATTTATGTAGATCTAAGTAAATAGATCAATATTTAAAAACTTTTGATTAACATACGTAGATGGATTATGGATACCTACAGATGTGAGGTATCAAATACCTACAAACCTACAAAGTGATAGTATAACAGCTTTTTATGACAAATAAATACATAGTTATTTGATCAATATGTCATGACATAGTATTTGATTTGGTGTTGTTAATAATAACGGACCTCAATACGGGTATAATATTAGTTGCTGTTTGTACATCACAAAGTACCCGTATAGATTCAGCAGTACATAAAATATTACGAATATGAACGAAATAAACGAGCTTAATTATGAAAACATTGATCAAAAATTTATATCCAGTTTCACTCGGGAAGGTGTAAGAATTCTAACGATATCCCATACAACCAAATCTATTCAGGCATTTTAAAGTAAATATTTACACTCTTTTATGTGCAGTCATTGTTGTTGTAAAAACACTATATGTCCGTCAAAGAAGCCGTATAAAAACCCATGGGTGAATAGCTAGGCACGATTGGATGTTACATCAGCCAATGGGATCTTTTTGTCTCAATCAAACAGCACACAGTACAATCTTCAGACCATAGCTACTGGATTTGAACAGTTCTTTGTGGGGGATTGCTCTGAATTACGAATACAGAAAAAGTTAAAAATATTTGTGCATGAAATTTAAATCAGTGTATGTTTTATTTACAGTAAAGAATAACTATATGTTTTCTCATTCACAATGACTATTTAACTTTTGATTGCTGAAACATTTTTAAGTATAATGAATTTTATCTCCCTGTAGAAAAAACAGCGCTTCTAAAAACAAATAAAGTGTATGTAAAGCTATTTAAAAAATCCATCTAAAATCATATCAATAAGAAGCATTGCAATAGGAAGGCCCTGTCAGACTAATTATACCAAGAGTGAGCAAATTCAAGTTATTTTGTAGATGATAGTAAAAGTAGAATTTACAAATGTCGTTTGAGACAAAATTGTGACGTAATTAATGTTTCTCAAAAATAGCATGTAAGATGTGTATACAAGTTTCCTTACCACCTATTAATTATATTAACAGTCGAAGACTTAAGAACGTTCTCCGTTTAACCGTACATCACTGAAGCTGCAGTAGGTCCAAATACCTATCGCAATGAAACAGCTATCCCTTAAACCTAATTGGCATACTCGCTCACAATCATCATTACTATAAAAGACCACAGCACTAAGTAGATATTTATAATTATTTAATTATATGCGATTAATATAACTTTATATGCAACTGAAAGGCATAGTTACAAGGCGTAATTACAAATATTGGGGCAATGTTGTGGCACGTATAAATTTAACCGATACTGTGATAAGTAATGCCATCCTGGTCACAAACTCGTAAAAACAAAAGCGTAATTGTAAATACCAGAATTATATTTATACGGACAAATCAAATTGTGACCAAAGAAGTTACGTAATGTAATAGTAAAAATATATTAATCACTTCGAAAGCTTATCTGCTGTAAATAGAATACGTTTTGAGTTCTTTGTATGACATGACGATTTCCTTATTTATATTCACGATCACGAGCCTGGATCACGAAAATTTATCGAATTCGCATCGTAAAGGTATCGAGTCCTCGATAGCATACAAAGCTGTACAAATCTCCTACAATTTTTGTCGATGTCGATACGAATTCTTTTTCGAAAGTCGTTCGTGATCGAGGCTCTGAGAGACGCTAATTCAGGCTGATTCAGTCTTCGATCACTTGTTCGGAATTTACCTCAATGATAGTTTTCATGTAACTGTCATATCGTACAAAGAACCCCTTTGCCAATGTTGTGAGGCCTATTTTTACTAGATACGTGCATATGGAAGTTCATGTGCAATTCAGATTTTGTCAAGTGCAGTCAAATACGTTCTAAATTGTTGTGGTTAACTTAGGCCTCATAATTTAAAAACACAAACCTGCTGTGGCTTAGAACAACGGCTACCTTATTTTAATTCAGTTAAGGTACACAAGGCAAGAACAAGGTATCTTAAATAAGTGCTACTTCTCCCCACGTCACTATCTAGTCTAATTTGGTGTTACGATAGGATAACAATGCCAAAAACGGGTATTTACGAATGAACGTTATCGATATGGGACGTAACTAAAGATAGCACTATTTACAGATACACCCTTCACACAATCATCGTTTCAATATTTTTAGTTTATTCGAATTTATAATGGCACAACCTCTAGTAACCGGAATTAATTGCTACTACAAATATTTTTTTCACTGAGGTCTGCGGAGACCAAACTACAAAAGGTCATATCACTTTCTTTTGGCCCACTCCGCTAAATTTTTTTTTTTGTATACAAAAGTAATGAGACTAACGAAGCGCTTTCTTAAGGGTAAGAGTCCATAACCGTTGCAGCGATACACAGAACTTTGTGTAGTAAAACAAAGCCCAGTGCGTCGCTGCTTTGGCGCTCATTACTTTGAGACATTCTATGGTAAGTCTCAAAAGCCCTGTAATTTCGCTAGCTGCAGTACCCTTCAAACCGGAACACAGTAATGTTTACACACCACAGCTTGGCGGCAGAATATCTGTTACTACGGTGGTACCTACCTAGATGACCTCCTACTAATGAAGTCTACGACCAAGTAAATTTATTAAGTAGCATCATTACTTTAGTTGTGTGAACAGGTACAAGTTGTGCCAATACAAACTTAACTCCATGTAATCATATTCACTCATTACGTAAACAATCTGCACAGTGACATTTATGCGAAAGCTCTTCAATCCCATTTTCATTACTCTTTTTATATCCAATCGCTCACAAAAGTCTAACTTACATTCAAGTCATCTCAAGGCTCATTAGAAACCTAACTTAAGTGATATTTGACTACACATCGATACATAATGCTTTCACAATAGTATTTTAACTTATTAGATATTTATTTTACAATATCTATAGATAGATCAATAAATATAGTAGAAGAGATAGGCTAGATAAGAGGTTCCCTGTTTTCTTTAATCATTTTTCTTGTTGATTAAGAATGTTTTAAATTTATTTTAACAATAATATTACTGTACATAATCTACGGATAGCAAAAACTTTTTTCAAACTAGAAGATGAATTAAATTTTTACAATCTTTTTGATTCGATAACAATAGTGAATAATTATTTACTAAACTGAATTCAAGGCAATCATAGGACAGGATTCGAAACATTAAAATGTGTGTTTTAATATTTAACACACGGTAACTTCTTATGGAATATAATCAACGTTCTAAAGATTTCAAAAAACTTTAACTACGTGTAACATTATTTGGCATCTACTCGGAATTTCTTATCTAAAACATTCCGGTACGGATGGTGCATATATAAGTAAACAAGTTACATAAGACTTTTTATTGCACGTTTGCTGGTGATACGTTCATTTTGAATAATGTACTATTTATAATTTATATAAATTCACATCAATACTAGGAAGGTTCACGCGAAAAACATGAACAAGATACAGAATATTTTTAAGCTCAGAATTGGTAAGATGCTTTTATTTTACCCCTAGATACCCTTGTAGATTTATCAAATTTTCTCTCATTATTTAGGTATGTATTATCAATCAAAAATATACTTATGCTATACTTTGACCATATAGGTAATGAAAACATTATTTAAAATGAACGTATTTTTATAGCTTACCTTACGAAGAGTGCATAGATTAATATAGATACTATTGCATTCGATTCTGATATAGACGGACTTAAAACTTATAATTAAGCAAAAATTTTAAACAATAGAAACAGTGGTATCTCTATTTTATGTACCATTTTAAGAATCGTAATGACTATAAGTAATTTCAGTGTTGATTTTAAACTTTTCGTGTAATGTGAAAGTTCTTGGTGGTTAATTTCATTCTACGGCAGCTAGGATTCAAAGAAACGGTAATATCGTGTTTTCGTTATGTACAAAATATCTTTTTCTATTTTATGATATCACCAGTATTAAAGGATCATTTTAGATCTATATATTTTAGAGTTTTGTAGATGTTACTTTATGCCATTTCAAAATTGAAACAGACGCGATAATTTTAACACTGGTCGAACAGTGTATAAGAAGAATCGTACAATATACTAAAATCATCATTCAATACGATATAACGAATCACATAACTTCTACCTGTTTAATATTTTACAGGTTTTTCTAATATTGGAAGAACAGAACATCAATTTATGTATAAATTATTAAATATTAAGTACTTTGAGCCCTAAACATAGAAGAAGCACCATAGAAGGATAAACACTATTTACAGCCGCATTTAAAGCTTTATTCTAACGAAAACCCGTAAAAGAAAGTTTATGACACGAACTGCGGCGTTGCTAAATAATTTTTTGTGTAGTACGATAGTACTTGAAGATACGTATAATGTATTTGAATCTTTGTTAAGCTACATGCATAACATTGTTATGTATAGACATCCCATTTTTTAAATACTTTGAGCCACCACATTGGCATAATCGCGCTAATGTGTTGTTGCAGTATAACACTAATAACAATACCGAACTGATTTCGCTAAAATACGAGACGCACTTTAGTTTCGTTTCTTGTATTGAATCTAAAGTACAGGGTTACTGAAAAACTTTTACTATGGACACAACTCTCAAATTTCGATGAAAATTACTAGTAAAAATTGATCATAATGATAAATGACTTTCAGTTTAGTACATCTCAAGCTTTTAACTCTGTAGAACAGCTTGTTACAGCATTAAATACGACGAAACGTTACACATATATATGTAACTACGTAACTTTTTATACGATGCTTGGTAAACGGAAGACTTCTACTGTGAATGTTTTACTGTACCAAATAAATAACAACCGACGAACGATTCTGCTAGATGGATAGAAAATGTTAATTTATTTATTGTATGTAGTGGCATACCGAATATATATTTTTTTTTTCGCGCTTTAGGTAAACTATTTTAATATCAATTAAAATTTCTCGCAAATGCTTTCTGATTTCATATTAATTTAAATACATATATTTATTTATGCGTAATTAGATTCTGATTCACAAATTTGTGTTTTGGAACTCTATAGTCTTAGTCTTCAATGGTTGAAATAAAAATTGTGCAAAGTTATGTACGCGTAGTAGGTAAACATTTGTGCATTATTGCAGACGACTCAATGAGTATATCAGACCTCATGCCTAGTTCGGACTGAGCCAGTAGCTCAGTCAAGTCGCTAATTCGAAACATAGTCCAGCTACTAGCTTAATCGTATCTGGACTTAATGGAAATCATGAAGCTAAAACGTCCTAAGCATTTCGAACTTTGGAATGTTAATCTACAACCTATATAAGTTAGTTTAATTAATGATGCAAACAAGCGCATAAAATATATAGTTATATTTCTATACATAAAAATCTACACATAAACAATTCACACTAAGTTAAATAAAAAAATTAATGATCGATTTTTCAATCGTCAAAATTTTTTTTAGCAAATGAATCAAAATTTCGAAGCTTCGAAGTACTGTTTCCATAAAAATTAATCCGATAATTGAAAACTCAGCCCTAAAAAAAATATAATAGAACACACTATAATAAACTCCGTATTCCGTAACTGCAGCGAGAATTCGAAAACATTGGGTTTTTTTTTATAAACTTCTACACTATTTTACTGATATATTCAAACTCTTACGCATCGAACGCTTTCACTAACCACATAGTTGGAATAGCCATCATAAGATCATTTATTTAATTACAAATCTTGGAATAAAATTAGCTATCAACACGTATAATATAAAGGAAGAACGAGCATGGATACATGACTATACGGAAGTTTAGTTGTGCAATAGATATGTAGACTTTACGTGGTTACGAAATTCAAACAGCGACAAAATATCGAATTGGTATCTTATATTTATAATTCTATAAAACGACCAACTTACCCTTATAGAAGGTCAGGCTCAAAATAATTGCGATTACATTAGAGAATATTTTTCAGTCGATTTTTTTTCGTACAGTACATTCTTAAGTGTGTGTGTGTATGAACCAATGACAACTCTTAGCTCTATCAGTATCTTTAATACTAACTAGAAAAAAAAACAAAGATAAGTTGTTCGTTTTACATTTTCAATATTTCGAGTGTTTTCGATCGCATTCTGATGCGCGATGACTAGCATGCCGTCGAAGCGTAAACTATGCAGACCTCTATCGACTAATATTAAATGCAGTTTGACTTCTTGTCTCGAGACACATCTCCTGCGACGAACGTCGAGCGCCGGTCGCTCGACCGATCGACACACTCGTCGACCGACTCTTCGGATACGTCGATAATTCCAGGGGTGAAACACGGCCGCGCATCGCAAACTAAAAGCTACCGAGATAGAAACGATTCGCGCCGCGGTCCGCGGTGCCGAAACGGGCGGTACGCTCCGGTCCTTAGGCGATAATATCACAGATTCCTAAAGAAAACAATAACACGTAGAGTTTCACGTACCGGCCGCCGCCTGAGGGAGAGCGCCACCTGGAGGCGGCGGGAGTTTACCCTTCCGGCGCGCCGCCGCACATTCCTTCCAGTTCAAGAAGCTCCTGGAATTACAAGTTGATTATAAGTAAGCAATGCCGTAACGTATTATGTTCGCACACTATGATGATATATTCCGGTCAGCCGCCAGGTTAAGGCGAGGCCAGGTATAGATGTGGTCAGTCACCTGGTCGCGGTGCTTCTGTAGCAGCTGAAGCAGGCGCTCGTGCGAGCGAGCGAGCGCCTCGCGCCGCCGCGCATACGTTTGCTCGAGACGGCAGCACTCCGCCACGCCGCGTTCCACAGACTGACAAAATCAACAATTGTTTTATATGAGTTAAATGATAAAACGCGAAAATCATTTAAGTTTTTCGAATTAAATAAATTGATTAATTATTCTTATTTGTCTTTCTGCTTTTTAAGGCGGTGAAAAATTGTGGTGTTTTAACTATAAAGTGCTGAATCGAATAAGAGTTTTTTAAAACAACTTTACACATAATTATGAAACAATATTAACATTGAAAAAAATGTTATTCTACTTTTTTATTATACATAATTATAATAATTAAAAACCAACCTGCGAATGAATCTCCCTCTTTATCCTAAGTATTTCGTCTTTGTCCCGGTTAGTTTTCTTGGCGAGCGCTTTCACATCTTCTTTTCGCGAGTTGGCAAGTCTATTAAGGATATCTTTCTTCTCCACCTCCAAATGATCCTGGTAACAATTTCAGATAGGATATAACTTTAAAGTTGCTTGCATGTACGAGCTATTTTTAGGTGTATATGTGTACAAGTTAAATAGCATGCCAGTAACTATCAAGCGAGTTTGACAATGTAAAGTTTTCGTGTTGCTTCTAAAACTCCATCGAAGGTTATAGTAAAGTCGCCATTACTTTAGTTAGGCATGACTGGATTTGACCGACACGAACCAGTCCGTGACTTTGACTGTAACTATAGATGTTAGACTTGAATTGCAAAAACAGAAGACGAGGCACTATGGTTTTATAGCTTTAGCCTGCCCGATGCGGCAATGTTTTTCAAAAAGTTTCTACTTGGTGGTAGATCTCCTTAGCAGGAGGTCATCTTGGTAGGTACCACCGCAGTACCAGATATTCTGCCGCCAAGCAGTAGTGTAAACATTAATGTGTTCCGGTTTGAAGGGTACTGCAGCTAGCGAAATTACTGGGCTGTTGAGACTAACCATCGAAAGTCTCAAAGTAATGAGCACCAAAGCAGCGATGCCCTGGACTTTGTTTTGTTACTCAAAGTTCTGGGTATCGCTGTAATGGTCATGGACAGGCGTTATCTCTTACCATCAGGAGAGCGTCTCGTTCGTCTCATTTTTTGTCACAAAAAAAAAAAAAAAAAAAAAATCAACCGCCATCTTGGAATGATATTTTCAACATGTGATCTACTGATATTAGAGTTAAATTCAAGCATACACACATATTTTAAGCAAGTTATTTACACCATAATTATTGCAATATTCGACGTTACGCGTTAATGTGGCTCCAGCATTATAGAAAACCCAAGCAGTGGATTGTTAAAATGGTAATGTGTACGTACAGTGAGTTGTTTCATCTGATGGTTGTGGTCGGTACGCGTATGTTTCTCGAGCGCGGCGTATATCGCGTGGTGGTAGCGCAGGCGCAACTCGCGCTCGAGCGCGGCCGCCTCCGCGCTTGTGTCTTCGTTACTTTCGCCGGCGCCACCGCCACCGCCGCTGCTATAACTATCAACAACACATACATAAATCCCACTAATATTATAAATGCGAAAGTTTGGATGGATGGATGTTTGTTACTCTTTCACGCAAAAACTACTGAACGGATTTAGATTAAATTTGGTATGGTGGTAGCTGAGACCCTGGATTAACACATAGGCTACTTTTTATTCCGTAAACATGTAGCGGGTAACACCGCAGGGCACAGCTAGTATCATATAAATTAAAAAAAAATATCGTTGGGACTTTTGCACAGCGCCATATAGTCCCAAATCTAATGACAGGATACCTATATAATCCCCTTACGTTAAACATAAGCTTAATATAGTCTATGCTATGCATTAAACAACTCTACGCAAGTATTGTCAGAAAACGTTGGCGTTCCACGTATCATGGCGGACTTTCGTGTTTAGTCAAAATAAAAGTCAATCTTGCTTTTGATATTTCTTTTTTTTTTTTTTTATGGTTGACAGGCCAGGTGTTTGACCACAGCTCACCTGATGTTAAGTGAAGGCGTGGTCGAAGATGGTAAAGCACACCTAGCCTGGAATGAAACTGGCTCTCAAGTGAGGCTGCCGGAACACACCGTTAGATGTTTGGCGGCAGATTTTCAACTTGAGGGTGGTAGCTAGCCAGCCGAGTACCTACTAGAAAGTACCCTACCACCATGCTATGGTTTCCTCACGATGTTTTCCTTCACCGGCAGCTCAAGCTCATTGTTGGGGTTTGAACCCACGCCCTTCGGCATGCCAACCTACCGCGCTAACCACTGAGCTGTCATCGCTACAAAAAAAAATGATAAAAAAATAAACACGTATTTGGTACTGACTCAAGTTTCATTAAATAAATATATCATTTTAGTGGTTTTTAATTGCTGTCATCATGCCTATTTAATGGTATTAACATATCAACATGTTATTTTATCTTTTCTTTGTTACAAATTAACACGCTTTTGACCGCCATCTCGCCTGATGCTAAGCGAAGATGGGGTTTACGATGGACCACGCAACACGACTCAATCTAGGGTCGGTTTGTTTCATTTTCCAAAGCATAGACAAATTACATACTTTTTCCTTCAAAAATTGCAACGCAGTAACAAGATCGGAGTTATTGTTATACTTTAAAATATTTACAAAACTAGGGTTACTTACATATTTTTAGAAGAAAGCTTCTTGACAAGTTTATTGCTGACATAGAACTTGGCGGAAGTAGGCCTTCGCTCCTTGTCGTACTTGCGCCGGAGCGCGTCCAACTTGCGTGCAAGTTCCGAACGCTTCTCTTTAACAACTTTCAGCGAAAGAAGTGCTTCTAACGTTTCTTCTAAAGATTCATCCGAACTACCGTTTGCTTTGCTGTCTGGTGGATCTGTAATAGGTAGCGGCTAGTTAGATATCTGACATGAAGTATATTATATAAATTTAAGTCTTAAATATGTCTTATTTGATAAGAGATATAATGTCGACCTTTCGAATAAATAGGTGTTTTCCAAGTCTGCGTGCTTCATCTTCGACTACAATGGCAGCGGTTGTGGTAAAAAGCGGATTAATTTACTAAATGTTTGAAAATAAATCTGATATAATCGAAGACAGAAATACAACAAAATCAATAAATATTAATCGATAACCTTTTGTAGTTCTAAATTTGCTTTCTTGGGAAATAAATAAGTTTTTTTTTTCTTAAATTCGAAATACTAAATTACAAATCATTTTTTAACAACACCCTTGTTATAAGTCAATCATTGTATAGGATTTTAAAATAATAGCTTTGCGTTTAATCACGCCATACCTACAGGATGCGGTCTAAGATGGAGTACGCTTACCTCGAACAACCATACCCAGAAAACTTTACCTAAAAAAGTAGGTTTTTTAAACAAGTACTATTACGTTTGAATACCACTGAATGTTAATCATCATTAAAGTTAAAAATTATCAAAACTACCAAAGCGTTATCCGTAGATAAATAAATATATGGTGGACGTTCCCCATGTGCGCACTAAACGTTTTGAATCTACGACTTTATTTGCACAGCGAGAATGTGAAACTCTATGCCGGAGTCTGTGTTTCCCGAAAAGTACAATATGGGTGTCTTCAATTCAAAAATAAACAGGTTCCTTCTAGGTAAGTGTGCTCCATCCCAGACCGCATCGTGTGGTCAAAAAAACTATTACGTTTAAAAATCATATCTAGACATATATTATTGAATCATTTACGTAAGAAATTGTATCAAAAAAAGTCTTGTCAATATTTTTATAAGCGTAATTGTACCTTGCGAAGCCCTATTGTTGACTGAGGTGGCCGCAGGCGCGACGGTCACCGACTCGCTTTCAATCAGTTTCTTAGTTTCCACCATTGCTACCTTCAACGGACTCGTATGCTCTGCCGCCTCTGGCTTTGCCTGCGAATATAAGCATTACACAGTTATTGACTATTTTGTTTAATGGAAAATTTTACTTAAGAAATTATGTTAAAACAGAAAAAGAAATAAAGTGGATCACATATCTAGATGTAAAAAAAAAGAATATTAATAAAATAAATATTATGGACATTTCACTCAGAGCCAAACCAAACTAAGCAAAGCTTGTACTATGGAACCTAGATAACTGATAAAATACTTTTATACTTTTTAGTAAATACATACTTATAAATTATAAAATACAGAACATATATAATAAAATCAAACCAATTCTTTCGCATAATCAGAACATCTATGCGTTGTTAGGTTTTTTATGCACTTATTCGTCTAATACTTAGTAGAAAGACAACGTCATTGACATCATGGCTTCGATGAGCACCGCTAATTGTTATCGCGTTTGTTCTACTCACTCTTGGTAATAGAGTCATAGCGCTATCTCGCTCACCTGTGGTGCTGCATCTTTAGCCGGATTCCCCGATGTAGCGGAGTTAGCGGGGTTGGCAGCGGGCGCGGGGGGAGTGTCAGTGTCTTCAGTGAGGACCGCCAATTGGTGCTCGCGTTTGTCTAACTCGCTCTGATACTTGATAGGGTTGGCCAAGGCCTCCGCCCATTCTGAAAGACCGTCTGGCACGTAATCCTGGAATGAAAATAATAAAAGATTAGGGCCGCGTATACTCAAACGGGACATTTTCAAAATTACGAAGTTAATAATGTTCATTTATATTATCAATATGAAATTAACAACGGATGTTTTAGATGCTCATAATTTATTTATTAAAGAGATTATACACCTTATATTTCATATAGTTTATAGTTTTAGTACTGGTTTGCGTTTGAGCTACACAAACACTATGTATATGTATAAAAATGCTAAATTTCAGTTCCAAATGTTTTACTCTACTCTAAACTAAACACTACGGCCTTAATTATCTTTTAAAAATTTTAAAAACATCGTATTAACTTTTCTGTAAATAAAAACGGGACAATTTGGCGTCCCGAAGCTTTATTGTGGGCACCGGGACGGAGAAGCAGAAAATGGGGCAGTCCCGTTCAAAACGGGACGCATGGCCAATTGGTCACGGTAAGAAAAACGACATTAACCTTTTTTATGTACAACATAATTTTGAGTAATTTCCATGCGATCCTCAGATGTCTTACCTTAACGACGACGTGCAATAATACGCTACCCGCCAGCGGCTGGCCGAGTTCTGTCCGCAGGTTGACGTGTCGGTACCCCGGACACAGGCCCACTACTGGCAACACTCGGTGGCCGAGCAGGCGGCCGCTCTCCTCGTGCGCCGCGACTCGTATCATAGCTAAATCTGGAAGAACCACCTGTAAACAAAAGAAGAATATAAAAATATTGACATTTAATTTTACTGACATGTGTTATGATTTTGACATTTATAATGTTATTTGTAAATATGAATTAAAAAATGTCCTGTAACCTGTAAAAAAAGATTCCGCTTATATTTTTTGCGCTAGAAATGGAAGTGAAAGAATGGTTATAGCCACAAAAACATTTAGATTTCAATACCGGTTTAGTATTAATAAATAAATATCGTATCTGTTATCTATCTTCTATAGTACAAGCTTTGCTTAGTTTGGGATCAGATGGCGCTGTGTGCCTACGATATAGATAATAAAATAATAATTAAGGCTTAGAATTATTTTTTTAAAATTGTTGTCAAATTAGTAAAATTTAAGTCCTCATCACTGTTGTAACTGAAACGACTGTTAAGCGGAAATAAACTAAATATGTACCTTGAATATTCACACAGACTAGTCTAGTTCATTCTAATGGCACAATAAGCTAAATAACTAAATGGCAAAGCTCGCTAATTAATTATGCAGCCCCGAGCCCCGATATCGTATTAATATCAAGCGGCGACCTGGTTTAATTCCCGATAGATGCCAGCTAAGCTAAATTGATACCAAAAAGTTTTACGAGAAATCTGTTAGATTTTGTTGCGATAGATTGGATGCTCACTAGTAGAGCAATCATTATTATACTAGAGAATTAAACCGTAACATTTTTTTTATTATCAAATGAAATTACATATCTGTAAAATTATGTCGCATTTTTTAACTTTTGCTTAACAAGGTGTTTTGTTTTTTTCAAATATGTAAACTAGCTGTTACCCACTACATGTTTCCGAAATAAAAAGTAGCTTATGTGTTAATCCAGGATCTCAGCAACCTCCATACCAACTTGGTGGTAGATCTCCTTAGCAGGAGGTCGTCTAGGTAGGTAGCACCGCAGTACCAGTTATTCTGCCGCTAAGCAGTAGTGTGTAAGCATTACTGTGTTCCGGTTTAAAGGGTACTGCAGCTAGCGAAATTACTAGGCTGTTGAGACTAACTCTATCAAAAGTCTCAAAGTAATGAGCGCAAAAGCAGTGATGTCCGGGACTTTGTTTTGTTACTTAAAGTTCTGTGTATCGCTGCGATGGTCATGGACAGGCGTTATCTCTTACCATCAGAAGAGCGTCTCGTTCGTCTCATTACTTTTTACATAAAAAAAAAAAAACAAATTTCATCCAAGTCCGATCAGTAGTTTCTGCGTGAAAGAGTAAGAAACATACTCGGACATCCATGCATTCTTATAAACTTTCGCGTGTATAATATTAGTACGAAGTAGGATATGTAAAAGTAATGAGATGAAGGAGACGTTCTCCTGGTGGTAAGAGATAACGTCTACCCATTATCATTGCAGCGAAACACATAGTTAGTTAGAGTTAGTCTCAACAGCCTAGTAATTTCGCTAGCTGCAGTACCCTTCAAACCGGAACACAGTAATGCTTGCACACTACTACTTTTGTAGCGATGATAGCTCAGTGGTTAGCGCGGTAGGTTCGCATGCCGATGGGCGTGGGTTCAAACCCCAACAATGAGCTTGAGCTGCCGGTGAAGGAAAACATAGTGAGGAAACCATAGCATGGTGGTAGGGTACTTACTAGTACTCGACTGGCTAGCTACCACCCTTAAGTTGAAAATCTGCCGCCAAGCATCTAATGGTGTGTTTCGGCAGCCTTACTTGAGAGCCAGTTCCATTCCAGGCTAGGTGTGCTTTACCATCTTCGACCACGCCTTCACTCAACATCAGATGAGCTGTGGTCAAACACCTAGCTTGTCAAACAATAAAAAAAAAAAAACAAATTTGAATAGCAAACAACGTCCAGAGTATCGCGTCCAGAGTATCGCTGCTTTGGCGTTTTTACTTTGACACTTTAGATTACAAGTTGAGTTTTGCAATAATTATTTATTGGTAGCACCTTTGTTGCAGGTCATATTTAGCAAATAAACTAACAATTTATTTTGAAGGACATGGATGGCGCATCTCTTTTTGCCTTCGGCAGCCGAAACCGGTACTCAGTAATCTTTATACACTACTGCTTAGTTTTAGAATATCTTTTACTTGGTGGTAGATCTCCTTAGCAGGAGGTCGTCTAGGTAGGTACCACCGCAGTACCAGTTATTCTGCCGCTAAGCAGTAGTGTGTAAACATTACTGTGTTCCGGTTCGAAGAGTACTGCAGCTAGCGAAATTACTGGGCTGTAGAGACTAACCATCAAAAGTCTCAAAGTGATGCCCTGGACTTTGGTTTGCTACTCAAAGTTCTATGTATCGCTGCAATGGTCTTGGACAGGCGTTATCTCTTACCATCAGGAGAGCGTATCGTTCGTGTCATCAATCATCATCGTCAAAAAAAAAACTGGTACAGCGGTGATACCTATATAAACGACCTTCTGCCATGTGAATCACGACTAAGTGTGGTATGTGGTACACTAGGTGAAAAATGTGTACCTATGGATAATTTCAATTCATGTATAATATTTTCGACAAGAAATCACATGTGATCAAGAGAACCAGGACTTTGTTTTGTTATTCCAAGTTCTGGATACTGCTGTAATGGTCATGGAAATGTGGTGTACTTCTTACCACAGGAAAGCGTAAAGAAAATAGTATGTATTAGTAAAATGAGTATATTTTTAAAGTTACTAGAATCAGCAAACGATAGATACAAACCTACTTACAAATCCAAATAATCCATAGCGTTATCGCAAAAACTATTGCTTTGAAGGTTACGCAAAGAACGACCGTGTTTTTACTGTAAATTCGTAAACAAATATATAACATGAGCCGTATGGTCGCAATTAGGAATAGATAACTTCTATTCGTATTTAGGTTTCCTCGTATTTGTTTCTGCGTAACAATGTTTTTGAATCGTGAATATTGGTTCTTTGAAGAGTTTCGAGTAACTTTAATTACAGTAACAGAAATCTAGTTGGCTTAGACTGGGAAAAGTGGTGTGGAAGAAAAAAAGAGACGTATGGCGGATCATTCCCAGCTGATGATGATGGTGATGACCCTGGGATAAATCAGCATAGGTACTGTTTACGTTTTTTTATTACATAAAATAATCTTTATTGTTCCTTCCGATGCGCACATTACATTCTATAAAGTTTACTAAACATTTTTTTTTTTATTTGTTGTTTTGTTGTGTGTTTGTTACGTTTGCATGTTGTTTTTATGTCACAAATAAAGTGTTGTCTAGAAAATACATTCTTTTGGTTTACTATTGCCTGGTAAGGTTTTTGACTACAGCTTAACTGATATTAAGTGACGGTGTGGTCTAAGATGGTAAAGCACACCTAGAATGGAACTGGATTTCAAGTGAGACTACCGAAATACACCGTTAGATGCTCGAAAGCAGATTTTTAACTTGAGAGTCGTAGTTAACCAGCCGAGTACTAGAAAGTATTTTATATACCATCACTATGGTTTCATCGCGATGTTTTCCTTCACCGGCAGCTCAAGCTCATTGTTGGGACTTGAACTGGCTTGTCATACCAGCGCGCTGACCACTGAGCTATTATCGTTACAACGCTAAATGAGACACACCACTAAATGCTATACGACTGAAATCACTATAGCGTTTCATTTTTTTTTATCTTAAAATTTTGACAGCCCCGTTGGCTCATTTGTAGTATATATATCTGCCTTGAGAGCTGTAGGGCGTGGGTTCGATTCCCATTCAAGGCAAACATTTTGAAAATAAACAAATGTGTTTTGTGTCTGGGTGTTCCGTATGTATTATAAGTATGAATTTACAAAAAAAAAAGTATTTATGTATTCTCAGTTATCAGACTTCCATCACAAAAGCTCTGCTTAGTTTGAGGTCAGATGGCGCTTTGTGTATAGTCCTATGATATTTATTTATTTTATTAAAAACACATACCTTTTTAAAGACAAACGGTTCTTCCCCGTACACAGGATTAATTCCATTATTTGGTGAGACTCTAGTTCGAAACTTCTTCCGCACCGTGTCGGCTGGTAGTCCATACATGTCCACCTCCACGTACGTGCCGGTACGTTTGTCTGTCAGCAGCTGAGCGGACAGCACTGTAATGGTGAGTGAACCAGCTATGATGCCGTCCACTGTGCTCTCCGCAAACGGGTCGAGACGGCGATCCTGGAGTACGGATAAGTAAACATGGATTGATATCAAGTTGTATGTATTTTTTGTACGAGAATGTTTGTTTACTTGGTGGTAGAACTCCTTAACAGGTCATCTAGGTGGGTTCCACCGCAGTACCACATATTCTGCCACCAAGCAGTAGTAGATATATAAGCATTACTGTGTTGCGGTTTGAAAGATAACTAGCGAAATTACAGGGCTGTTGAGACTAACCATTTGGAGCGCTTGGCCGAGAGTATATAATTTATATATGTACCTACGTATATGTGTTTTTATTGTTGATATGCTAGTCGTTTGACCACAGCTCAATTAATTTTAAGTGACGGTGTGGTCGAATAAGGTAAACACCTCGCCTGGAATGGAACTGTTCTTCAAGTGAGGCTGACGGAACCCACCGTTAGGTGCTTGGCGGTAGGTTTTCAACTTCATATGTACTAGTGTAAAATAACTTTAACATTACCAATTATTAAAAAAAGAGAAGAGATAAGATAGAAAAAAATTAAATCCGATCGTACTTTTCTCCGCATAAACTCCGGTTTGAGCAGGTACCCGCAACGTTTGTTGTACTCGAACGTGCCGAGGTTAAGCTGCATGGCCAGGTCCAGCGTCTGATAATTCAGGGCTACCAGCTGGCAGCCCGCGTTCCAGAACACCTGTATCACAGGGGGCGAAGGTTCATTATACTATTCTAACTTTTAAATGTCTATTCAAATATTAGATGACATTTCACACAGATCCAAAATAAGCAAAGCTTGTACTATGATTATTATTTTTTTGTTGTAGGTAAATTAATACTTATAATAGATATACACTTAGTGACACAAAAACAAACATCAATTACAAAATTGTTGGTGCTGAGTGGGAATCGAACCCAGGTCCTTTAGCTCTCGAAGCAGAACTACTATTACATACATTTTCATAAGTTTCGACAGCCTCTTGAAATTTCGGCAGCCTCTTGAAGTTTCGGCAGCCTAATAAATTTTCGGTAGCTTAGTGAACCTTCCAGCAGCCTAGTAAAGTTTCGGCAGCCTAGTAAAGTTTTGGCAGCCTCTTGGAGTTTCGGCAACCTAATAAAGTTTCGGCAGCCTAGTAAAGTTTCGGCAGCCTAGTAAAGTTTCGGCAGCCTAGTAAAGTTTCGGCAGCTTAGTAAAGTTTCGGCAGCCTAATAAATTTTCGGTAGCTTAGTGAACTTCCAGCAGCCTAGTAAAGTTTCGGCAGCCTAGTAAAGTTTCGGCAGCCTAGTAAAGTTTCGGCAGCCTAGTAAAGTTTTGGCAGCCTAACAGTCGATGACTTCTAATGGTCAAAGTGAACATTGTGAGCGGACTTATATGTCCGAGAGTTTTAAAAAAAAAGTGTTTGAAGTTATGTGAAGTCTGCCAACCCGCACTTGACCAACATGGGGGACAATGGCCTGACTTCTTAGAATAAGATGAAGCGCGCACCTAGCTGTGGAACTGTTTATGCAGGACTGATTCGGACATAAATCGTATTGTTTATACTTCTCTCGAAGCGACTATACTCGTATTCTAAAGAATATGAGACGATCATCACCTGTGTTATTATTATTTTTTAAAGAAGTTATACCTGAGGCATAAAATTGGAGGAGTCGAATCTGGTCCCAGCGGGGTACACGCGCGACAGTTGATGCTTATTGTAGTTGACAAACTCTATGGGACGCTCCTTCAACAACGTGGTGGCTTGTTTCTCGTCGAACGATGACATCTCGTAGAAGCGGTTCTTTTCTGTGCACATCAGATAAAGATTTTGAATTGGTCAAGTTATCATGACATTTCCGGTGACAAGTTTAAGGGGCCGTTCAAGTATTACGTAAATATCAAAAGGGGTAGGGGGGGTCTTTGCTTTACTTATTTTTTAAAGACATGGGGGATGGGGATCTTAATCGGGATAACGTCAGCAATGTCATATAAATGTTGTTATTGGCACACCTCGTTTTCTACTTGTTTTTGAATCCTCTCTATACTTTGCCTGGAAGAGATCGCTTTTAGTGGTAAGGGCTTGTTTAACCAATGTTTACGTGAGCATAACAGGAGGGAGAGCTTTGTTTACTTTTGCTGATTTTTGTTAGTTAAAAACCCTTAAAATTCTGGATACTTGAACCTAAGGTCTAAAATTTTAAAATGAATGTTAACAAACGAGTCACTTATGTGTTTTTATTTTTGTATAAAATTTATTTTTAGTGTGTGTTTTTAAAATGTGATATAGATCTGAAAAATGTGTAGTTGTCTATTGTTACATTCTGTTTTATGTGTTATGAAATAAATGTTGAATTATTCTCACTACTGACTGAATAACGAACGTTTCAATCGTTTAAACATTGATAATCAACGAAACATCACTATGTTATTGTATTTTTGAATTGTATTATGCAAAAATAGGTAGCGTACCTACCTACTGAATTGTTAATAATGTATTCAGTCACTTCACAAGTCAAACATAACGGATGTCGGTCATGAATTGCAAATTTGCGATTTATTTACAATGATCATGCATCTAAAAGCATGTCCTTTCCATATCCTTTCCTCTGCTGCGAGAATGAAATACATAACTTTGCATTGAAGACCTAACTGTAAAAGTTGGTACTAAACTAAAACCATTTTACTTTATATTTACTTACTAAAAGTTTCATTATTAAAGATTGATTATATTTTTTTATCAGACTGCGGTGAAGACAAAGAAGATAAATTATACAAATATTTATAACACCCTACTAATATATAATATCATACATGTGAAAGTTTGGATGTTTGTTAGTCAATCACGCAAAAACGGCTGAACGGATTTGGATGAAATTTGGCATACACATATAAAATCTTACTCGTAGCTTATTACTTGGATTGACATATAAAACACTTAATCAATAGATTTATTTCATTTGAAAGTTTATTTGACGTATTGACAGATGCCAGTTTGACTGATATCAGACTGACAGATCTCAGATTGACAGATGTCACATTAACAGATGTCAGATTGACACAACAGATTTATGGCTTATTTTGTTACTTACATGTTTCATTTCTCTCTGAACCTAATTCTAAAGCTAACGCGGACGAAGTCGCGGGCGTCAGTTAGTATGTATATAAAACTCACTCTCAGCGCTCTCGAATGAGGAGAAATGTACGGGTTGTACGTAGTTGACGAGCGCCGATATCTCGGCGGCGGCGTGCGTCTCACGCTGATCGTCCCCTCCTCCCTCCCCCTCGGGGCCTTCCCCACCCTCGCCTCCCGCCTCGTCCTCCCCTGACGAACTGTCTGACGATGATGAATCCATCGACTCTTTGGATCCACGTCGCACCACCTGCGTAACAAAAAAAAATGTGTTAAATTAGCATAATGTATAGGTACATATTATGTATCTGTACATATTATTATACTTATATCAGTTTTCTAAGCGTTATATAATATGTATTATAATTACGTACGTACCAATTAACACTAACGGTTTCCATAGCTTTACTTAGTTTGAAACTAGATGGCGCTGTGTGAAATGTATGAACATTTAATTTTTTAAGTTTCATCATACCACTTTGCTGCAAAATAGTTAGACCGAAGATGAATCTTACATAGTAGACCGTCTATATCAAAAAGTCATAGAAAGGGGATTAAGATAGATTTAAGATTATTTCAGTGTTGTAACTTACAGGAGCGTGTGGTATTTCGCCGTTCCCTTGCGGAGCGGGCTCAGTCCGGGGCTCGCTTTCCTCCGAGACCACAGACTCTTCCGCTTTATGGTGATGGTGATGTTTCTTCTTGTTCTTTATTATGATCTTGTGGCGAAGGAGCGACGGCGGCGGCAGCTCTCCTCCTAAGGACAACATTAAACATTTTGTTATAACACACATTAACACATTATATTTTCTATCGGTAATTATTACATAGTATAAAACAAAATCGCCTTCCGCCGTCTGAACCATTCATCATCATCATCGTTATTATTTCAGCCGTAGGCCATCCACTGCTGGACATTGACTTCCATAACGACCGGTTGGAAGCGGCCCGCATCCAGCGCGTTCCTGCGGTCTTTACTACGTCGTCTGTCAACCTTGTGGGAGGACGTCCTACGCTGCGCTTGCCGGTCCGTGGTCTCCACTCCAAAACTGTGCTCTGTACGATTAGATCTTTTAAACTACGCAACGGATTTAAATGCGGTTTCCATCAATAGATAGAGCGATGTAAGAAGAAAGTAACCATATTAGTATCTATTGTTGTTGTTGTTTATTGTGGTTGTAGTTTTAACCAGTCGTCCTGTTTTGTATTGTATTCGCACTTCGGGTATTTATATTTTATTTTCGCTTTATTTGTTTCTCTTGTTTGGCTAGCTGTTATTGGAACTGTATATTATATCATTCTGTTTTATGTGTTTAAATTCATCCGTAAAATATTTTTTACCGGTCGGCACACTCGTGCGTGACGTCACCTGCCGGCCTCGACGGAAGACCAGCGCCGGATGGCTTCAGTCGGCATTATGCTGAGTCGAGGCCGGTTTGTGACATAAAATATATTTCAAACTTTTTGTTTTTTTGTTTAATTTTTATTTATATATACTATACTATATACCTATAAGTTTTTTTCTATGTTTTATGTTTATTGTTTATTTTTTTGTATGTATGTATTGTAAATTATGTTGAAATGTGTTTTATGTCCCAAATAAAGTGTTGTCTATTGTCTATTGTTATTGCACCCGTGCGATTCCGGGACGCGTCGCTAGTAACTAATAAACAGGCAAGTCACTTACTACAAAAAAACCTACAATTACATTAATTGCCTTTATGGAACGTGTACGAAAAAGGCTCTGTCAACAAGAAAAATAAAAAATAAAATAAAATAAGAAGCACGAATACGCATTTTGTTTTTTAATTTTTGGCTTTGCATTTTGACATTTTTCCAGTGTCAAGTAGTTCAATTAAAATTATTATTAATGTGACTGGCTTTCATGTGAGGCCGTCAAAATACACCTTTATGTGCTTGACAGTAGATTTTCAACTGGAGGACAGTAGCTAGCCAGTCTAGTGCCCTACCATTATGCTATAGTTTCTTTATGATGCACGAAGGAAGCCACAAGCACATTTATAGAATCAGTAAATAAATACTAAACATGATATTATAACAGAGTGTAATGTAAATATTTACGTAAAATATACAGCGATGAAAACCCCAACACGCTATGCGTTGGGTTTTTCATCGTTAAATATTAGAAGAAACTAATAAACTTCTAAAGAAACTACCCATTACTTAGGAAAAGAAGAAAAGTCGTTTATCTAGCGATGAATGGATGTCAGCTGATAATGGCTAATTGTTACAGAAAGAGCGGCAATCAGGCAGTTCGCATGTACAAAGCTTCAATATACGACACACGTTTTCATACATTCGAGGTATGCGAGCGCGTGCATTACGATTTTTTCTATTTCTCCACGTTTTTGGAGCAACTGCCACGGTACAGCCTATGAAACTAGTGCAGTCTGTTGGTTCTTCGTCTGGTCGTTTTTATTTCAATAAAAGAATTTAATTTAATTTAATTTTTTCGAGTTCCTATGGATTGAGAACCTGAAAAGACGAAACACCACATCATGCGATACACCAGCTCCTACAACACACGCCCGCCGCTCATAACATAACCACAACCTAAGCGCAGCTACGAGACCACAAGGACCCCACATGATCGGTGGCACTCCCCTCACCATATTGTTTCATACTCAGTGATGTTGTCGATGCGTTGCCATAGTAGATAAAATAGGTATAATAATTAGCTAATCCAGCCATTTTTTTTTATTTATTTTTTTATGTGAAAAATAATGAGACGAACGAGACGCTCTCCTGATGGTAAGAGATAACGCTTGTCCATGATCATTTCAGTGATACACAGAACTCTGAGTAACAAAACAAAGTCCAGGGCATCACTGCTTTGGTGCTCATTACTTTGAGACTTTCGATGGTTAGTCTCAACAGCCCAGTAATTTCGCTAGCTGCAGTACCCTTCAAACCGGAACACAATAATGTTTACACACTACTGCTTGGCGGCAGAATATCTGGTACTGCGGTGGTACCTAGATGACCTCCTGCTAAGGAGATCTACCACCAAGTAAAGTAAAGTTTTGTTTCTATACCTGCATTGCTTTGTTCGAAAAGTCTCACTAAGAAATCTAGGACGGTATACCGCACGAATTAAATGATCCTAGAATGAGCTTTATATCAATATTTTCTTTCTAAAAATTGTTTGCCGTAGATTACCAACAAAAGTGCAGGATACAAATTACATTTCATCGCATAAACCCGTCAGTAGTATAATGTAAAGATCGCATTAGAGCACGTTTACACAATGGAAATTAGTTTGTTTTTATTTCTTTTTACAATGTAAACACAATATCTCACCGGGCGGGAACACAGTACATTTACACGTCAGTAGGGCAACTGGTACTATTTGTAATAACAGGGAATGAAAACGATTGCTTTTTTGTTTTTATAATCAGTCATCTTAAATTGATTGCTCCGTTAGCTAATTTAGTAGTAACTCTGCTTCCTGGGCTTGTAGGGCGCGAGTTCAATTCTCATCCAAGACAAACAATTATGAGGCGAACATAGATTTTAATTGTGCCTTGATGTTCCGTATTTTTTATAAGTACCTACGTATTTACAACAAAAAAAACTAGAACATGTCACACAGCGCTACCTAGTTCTAGAACTAGACTACCAGTTATCGGGACCCCATAGTATAGAGATGGTGCTATATAAAATGTCGTCCGATATTTATTTATCTATTGTAAAACCGTTTAGCCAATCATCATCATGTTTAGATTGACGTCGCCAGCTAAAGGCATTTTAATCTACAACTCCAGTTCTCCCTTTTTTTATTTAGGAATATTGATATCCAATGGAGAAACTATAACACTATTTCCTTCCTTTAACTTATTACAGAAGAATATTCATACGCTAAGTTTACGAATAAAATCAATGTTAATACAAGATCCCATACTGTGCGTGTGAATGTGTATGCGTTCCAGAAATAGCCTATACAGCGATCGTTGCTAACGATATTCAGTAGTCGGAAACTCAACTGATATAATGTCAAGGATAGACGGACAGGAGCAACAAACGCTGAGGGTGTTTGAACGCATCGATTTACTAACCTTTGCCTCTAATACAGTAGAAACAAACCGTCGTTCTGTTTACGCCGCTGACAGACAGGGCTGTTTCACTAGTGTTGTAAAGAAATACGAAGAGTTACAGATAGATAACTCTTTATTGTTCACACAAAAACTTTTTTTTAAGGAAACGTAATGAGACGAACAGGACGCTCTTCTGATGTTATTTTTTTTTTATGGTTGACAGGCTTGTTGTTTGACCACAGCTCACCTGATGTTAAGTGAAGGTGTGGTCGATGATGGTAAAGCACACCTAGCCTGGAATGGAACTGGCTCTCAAGTGAGGCTGCCGGAATACACCGTTAGATGTTTGACGACAGATTTTCAACTTGAGGGTGGTAGCTAGCCAGCCGAGTACTAGAACGTACCCTACCACCATGCTATGGTTTCCTCACGATGTTTTCCTTCACCGGCAGCTCAAGCTTATTGTTGGGGTTTGAACCCACGCCCTTCGGCATGTGAACCTACCGCACTAACCACTGAGCTTTCATCGCTACAAAGATGTTATCTATCGTCTATGTTAAGAGACAACGCCTGTCCATGAACATTGCAGCGATACACAGAACTCCGAGTAGCAAATCAAAGTCCAGGGCAATCACTGCTTTGTGACTTTCGATGGTTAGTCTCAACAGCCCAGTAATTTCGCTAACTGCAGTACCCTTCAAACTGGAACACACTAATGTTTATACACTACTGCTTGGCGGCAGAATATCTGGTACTGGTCTAGGTAGGTACCAACCTACCTAGACGATACCCTGCTAAGGAGATCTACCACCAAGTAAACTTACTACAAAAATTTAAATAAATAAAAAACACAAGAATAAAACATTTTGTTCAATAAATCGTCCAAGATTTTTTTACAGAGTTGCTTTGTAAAGACTTTTCCTGAACCCTTTATTTCAGATTACACAAAAAGGAGGGTTATGATTCCAGCAGCCTATGTAAAGTAATTATGTATAAAATCACATTTCACACAGAGCCATCTAGCCTCAAACTAAACAAAGATATGGGAACCAGATAACTAATACAATAATAATTATTCTTTATCGTTTATGTGATTTTGTAAATATAATATATGCATCGAGAAGAGAACGTAGAACAAATATCTATGTTCTTTATACATTTAAATAAATGTAAGAGATACTACCGAATGAGCTTAATTATAATCAGTCTTGTGCGGGTTCAACCTTCGGTCACGTATTGTCCTAAAACTGTTTTAACTGATACTTTTCTTAAATCGTGTTATGTCAGCCCGTTGTATCAAATCGGCCAATACAAACATCGCACGCAGGTGGCTCTACTTCAAAGTGATACGGTCGCGTGGAATTCATCTCCAAAAAACAACATAAGTATCGATCATAAGGAAAATTTTAGAAAAACAGTCTCTATTTATGAAGACCATAACAACTGCAGCTAATCGTTTTTTTAATAAAACTTTCTAGATAAGTAACTTTTTTTTTAATAAACGAGGAAAAACGATAACTGCAAATCATGATTATACTCATGTGTGATTATTAAAAAAATATTTACAATTTATAATATTAATCATCCGCTATCACAACACCGGATACTATAATAAATGGTATTGTAGTTTGATTACTTAGTAGAATAGTACATAAGTTTATCATATACCGAAACAAATATAGGTACCTACATATCTTTAAAAAAACACTAAACTTTATTACACTGATTTTTGTGTGTGTACATGGTAATTTTAAGTTTAGGGAATTTTACTTAAATTTTATTTTAGCCTATGTGTTAATCCAGGGTATCAGCTACCTCCATACCAAATTTGATCCGAATCCGTTTAGTAGTTTTTTGCGTAAAAGAGTAACAAACATCCATCCATCCATCCAAACTTTCACATTTATAAAATATCTAATAATAGTATAGTATGATTCTAAAATCAGAAATATTTTTATATTCTTCGCTCACAAAAAAGATTTTCTATAACCCATAGTTCTCCCTTAAGCCAAGAGCTTTTCTGTTACAATTACATACTTTACGCATATTTTTTTCTATATATTAAATAAACAAAACTTATCTGTAATTATTAAACTGCACACTAGATTTAGCAAGCAAGTTGCCGTAGCGTCTGATATCTGTACCAGACATGTACGACTAAACGGAGAACGATAAAATTGGCAGAAAGCGGTGGCTGGATTCAAGTTCCGTACAATGTAGTGGAGATCGGATATCAGAAGCCGCACAACACACTTTGGCAATTTGCCTCCTGCCCGAAACATTTGATATTCGAGTGACCCCTTGAAGGGGTTTAGTTTTGAAATGGGATCGTGTTTAAATTTTAATCTAAGAACAAACGGGTTAACTTACAGATTACGTACAATTAAAGATTGCCAGAAGGTTTGCCTTCAAATGGCCGGTGAACAGTAATTTTAAGCTAAGCTTTAAACTAAACAAAGCTGTAGAATTTAATTGTTTACAGTGGTCAACATCCTACATTTGGCATGAATCCCAGAGATGATGGTATAATTTAACAATATTTTTATCGTCATTGGCATGATTTCACGTTCTTTTTGGACATTTCGTTAGTGATCTCCTGCACTGACTTACAATCACTAATCGAAAGTATCTATGAAGACATTAACGACGCTTGACAGTTGATCCAGCAACATGTCCCGGCTTCGCACGGGAAAACAATCTAATAATGAAAGAATTATTAAGATCGCTCCAGTAGTTTCAGAGCCCATTCAATACAAACAAACAAACAATCAAATCTTTCCTCTTTATAATAGTATAGATAGATTGATAAAGCGCGGAAAATTCTCACAACGCGTCCAAGCGTTCGATGGGGCCTTACTTACACATCGTCATTTATCCAAGTGGCAACATACTACAGCCCTCAAGGGAGGCAGGGCAATGCTTACATTGTATAATTTATTCATAGACACCGTGTTGATACAACACTGGCCGGCGCGAAGCGAAAGAAAATACGAAGTGTTACACAATACACATACCACGTTACCCACGGCTCCATTCACTCATTGTGCAGGAATGACTGTTTAATTAAATAAGCTATTTTTAACGAGCGCCGCAAGGACATTGATAATGTTATCGTGGAAACCAGTGCGTGCGGAAATGCCTTTTTGTAATATTGCTAAAGCTGCCAGTTTTTTTTTCTTTGGTTTTTGCGTCGCATTTTGAGCATTTGCTAGTGTCAAGTGTTTTATATTTTCAAGTTTCATAAGTTAAATGAGTCGCCTCGTAGCTATAGTTATAGGTGAAAGTCCAGTCTTGGTCAAGTACAGCCCGTCTCAGTCAAGTCCAGTCATGCTTTAGTAAAGTAATGGTGACTTTACTATAAAGCTTCGATGGAGTTTTGGAAGCAACACGAAAAGTCATGTTTCACCACATTATATCACTATCCCACACTCGCGCTTGTGATTCGGCACTTTATGAATAAAGCACCACAATTTGGATAAAAACCAGACAAAACACTATTTTTGGAAAAAAAATACAGCAGAGTGTCACTCTGAGTACAACTCTTTCCGCGTTCCCGCGAAAACAAAAGCTGCCAGTAATACCTACGAGAAAGCGCCAGGTTTATAACCGAAAAGGAGGAAAGTCATTAATTCGACCCGCATCTCTTTATATAATGTACACCGAAGATTGTTTTTACTGTTTAGAGAATGCCCGAGTTCAAGATACATGTTATGAAAATACAAAGTTTTTTTATTAGAAATAGATCAACATTAGCCCTTATTGCGCATAGTAACTACGTGGCCGAAGATAGAACCTTTTAAAAATAAAAAAATGGCGCACCTGGCTTGCTGAAATCTGTTTACTCTAGCCCTATAAAGGCCTAAGTTGCCTACAGCTTATTGGAAAAAAGTTGCCACTAGATTAAAAGAGACGATGAAATCAGTAAAGGTCACAAAACAGAAGAAGGTGGGATTGGGCAGGACCCGAATCTTTCCATTTCTAAGATGTACGCATTATACCTTTGACGGAGTTTCGTCCCAATCTTTTGTTTTCAGCTTCACAACAAAAGAATAGAAAAAGATCACGTACGTAGGCGGGGAAGGCATAGACTCTCTTAACAACTATTGTTTCATTATAGGAGCATTAGCCATTTATATAATGACCCTTTTGTAAATAAAAGGTCCCGACGAAGTACCGATAACTTTGATAAGCTTATACTTATCTCAAAAAAGGTAGTCGAAAATGAAAATAAATCAAATGTAAATCGAACTGTAAGAAATAATTGAAATCATGTTTCATTTTAGTTCGCAATTATCGTCAGATGGTGATTGTAAAACTGCGAACAGAGTGAAAACTGCAAATACGCAAACAGTTTGTGGTAGACCGACGCCCTCGCTCATAACCTTTGTTTTGACTTACACTACACATTGTATCAACTTCTTACAATTCAATTATTGTTCTAAAATTAAACACCGAAACATTTCAAATATTCAGTTACGACAAAACTTTTCACTCAACAAACTACAAGCAATCAAGAGTTCCATAAAAATGTGATAGAAAGGCGTTGAATGCGTAATCAGTAATTTCTTAGGAGAGTCCTTGAAATGACTTTTATTACGCCTCAAGAACTTATAACAATATATTAAGTTAATAGGTCAAACTAGGGTTTGGAGGCCCTTTCGAATCAAACTTTCATGGCTGTGACTACACAATCGGCGACAAAATATGGAATTGAATTTACGGTTTGGGAATACAATATGTAACAAAGGGTACAATGGTACAATTTTGATTATACAACAATGTTACTATTAGTGTTCAAATAGTAAATCAAATTAGGAATGAAAAGGAAAATGTTCCTATTAATAAGCGTGATAGTTAACAACACAAAGCATTATTAAATGATTATCACAGCTGACAACAATCAAATCAAAGTGTAACAACATCAGCATCTCACAATGAGAAGTGCCCGTGCCCAGCAGTGGAACTGTTTATGGAATAAGGGCTTAGGATAATTATGTTATTATTGGAATGTATAATATGTTATAGTTATGTATGTATGCCCCTATATGTATATTCTCGTTATTGACACACATCATATTTTTGTTTCTTTAATCCTTCCCGTACTACGGTTGCCTAAATAAAGAAAAAAAAATCAATTAGGTACGTTTTGTTTTTTGAGCGACCCTCTAACAATATGATTGATTGATTGACTAACTCTTTATTGCACACACTAAAAATAATACAACACAGAAGAAATAAACTTAAATATTAGGTGTAACAACTGGCGACCTTATCGCTAAAAGCGATTTCTTCCAGGCAACCTTAGGACGGACAGGATCAGAGGGAAAAAAGCCGGGGTGTGTCAATAACGAGGATATGCACAAAGGATAACACATAACTATAAGATAAATATATCTACATTCTAATGATTATATATATGTATGTAAGTACCATGTAATTTTTAGTGTGAAAAATAAAGAGTTAATCAATTAAAGTTATCTAAATTGATAAAAGCCATAGATGTTAGATTCGTTTGCATAAAAACTACATAACGACGATCATAAAAAGTCACTCTTACCGAAAAGTCACACTCACAAATGCAACAAATATCTAAGAATCAGCGAACCCCCCAGTAAACATCAAAGTGTAATAATTCCGATGTTGTTTCCTGGATTATTTCGCCAAATATTTGCCTCGCGGATTCCGCAGAAACGCGATCTATTGATACGCGATGACCGAAACTCGAAAACGGAATATTCCCGAAACATTCTGGGAAGCGAACATTTAATAGTGAGTACGGTGTCGAATATTGATTTTCACTGCAGTTTGATTACATACAGGCAATGAAACTATTAATTAATATTGTCACAACTTGTGACAAAATGATAAATCAATGTTTAAAACAAATGAGTTCTATTGTTTCGCTGTCAGATCAAATCGGAATAGAATAACAACATATCGAGTTTTGGCGGGTACGCGGAAAGAGTCATGTCGTCCCGTTGTATTTTTTTCCAAAACTAGTGTTTTATCGAGTGTTTATGCATAAAAATGGTGGTGTTTTATTCATAAAGTGCCGAATCATAAGCGCGAGTGTAGGGAAATGATATCATGCGGTGAAACATGACTTTTAGTGTTGCTTCCAAAGCTCCATCGAAGCTTATAGTAAAGTCGCCACTACTTTACTAAAGCATGATTGGACTTGACTGACATAGACTGTACTTCAGACAAGACTGGACTTTGACTATAACTATAGCTACGAGGCAACTTAATTAACTTGAAAATATGAAATATTTGACACTGGCAAATGCTCAAGATGTGACGCCAAAACTAAGTAAAGAAAAAAACAACATATTTTTTTTTTACTTATGCGGGATCACTAACGTGTAATTTTATCGGAAACTCCGACTATAGTATCGGCCACAACAGATGGCCTTCATCATGGAGACAAAGCTACAACACGCGACAACCGAGGCCCGAGTTTCTGACAAAATTAAACGTGAAAAATCCTGCATTAGTAAAAAAATATGTCAATATCACGTCAGTTTCCATAACTGACAGCCCTGTTGGTTCATTGGTAGGATGTCTACTTCAAGAGCTGAAGGGCGTGGGTTCGATTCCCCACCCAAACTTTGCGGTATAAAACGGTTTGTTCTGCAATGGTTATCGACAAGCGTTATCTATTACCATCAGATTCTCTCACTTTAACATTAAAAAGAAACACTATTCAAATCTCAGTTTAGACAGAGTAAGTGACGCTTCTTGAGAAAAACTATACTGAACAGTAGCCTTGTATAATTTGGTAATTAATTTTACATACCCGGTTCTAAAGCATGAGAGTCAAGCGCTTTATCCAGCAGCATATCGCCAAATATATCCCTGCAGTAGTTCGCTATCTTCGCTTGTTGGCGCGGATTGCAATGATTTTCGAAGCTCAGTACTACGGGAAAGTCGGATGTCTTGAAAGCGCTCTCAGCGATGGCTTCTAGAACTTCTTTGGCGCTGATCTCTGGCACGAACGTATAGCCGTGGACGATGACTGGCTCCTCAGTCCTACCGTTCCAGAAGTCCAGCTCAACGCACCTGAGAATTAGACGATTTTTTATTGTATCAGCCTAATGTAATCATAGAGGGTTGCAGGAAAAGTGTTAAAGGAAAAAGTACTTAAGTACTGAAAACGCATCATAAAAAACAGCTACATAAAAATTAATTATTTTAGTCTCATCGTATACAAAACTTGAATATTTAAAAAAGTGAACGAAAATCTCGTGCGTTTACAAAATTACAACGCTCACCCAACATCGTGAATTAAAATTCGTCGTGTAGTGCGTAATTTCTAATTTTTACGTATACATGAAGAAATTACAAAGAATGATATAATTGATTATTATTTATGAGAAAGAATCGTAAATTCTAGAGTAGTCGACTCTCGAACGTGTAAAACTCGATTGTTATTTCCATCATGCTGTACATGCAATATGCATAACAATATCATTATTGTATTTTGTTGTACTTGTACAATAATAGGATTGAACAGTGAGACCATAATGTGTTGCAAATAGATTTAGAAACAATGCAATTATGTACAAATTACACTATACGGGGTTTTCACTATTTGTAATTACAATGGCACGTATTTGTAGAAATCTGGCAAATTACGTCCTAAAAAAAAATTGCCTATGTGTTTCTGACCTCCGTAGCTTAGTTTGGGGTCAGATGGCGCTGTGTGTAATGTCCTACGATATTTAATTATATATTTATATACATTTGACGATAACATAAGTAGGTATTATTGAATCGATCTTTAAGAAAGTTTTTAAATATAATACTAATATTGTTTTTTTTAATGTGAAAAGTAATGAGACGAACGAGACGCTCTCCTGATGGTAAGAGATAACGCCTGCCCATGACCATCGCAGCGATACACAGAACTTTAAGTATATAACATAACAAAGCTCAGGGCATCGCTGCTTTGGCGCTCATTACTTTGAGACTTTCGATGGTTAGTCTCAACAGCCCAGTAATTTCGTAATGTTTACACACTACTGCATAGCGGCAGAATATCTGGTACTGCGGTGGTACTTACCTAGACAACCTCCTGCTAAGGAGATCTACCACCAAAATATGTATGTATATTACTTCGTCACGCTGAAAAGGCTCGACGGATTAGGATGGAAATAAAAATATGGACTTTTTAACTTGATAATTTATACAAATAATCAAGTTACATTCGTTCCAAACAAGCCAGATATCATACAGGCTGCTTTTTTTATTCCAGAACACGAAGAAGAAACTCTAGAGCAACTCGATTTTAAAAAAATATTTAACACAATGTTCACATTTTGATTTTGGATAAAATTGGTTCGTGGATTGTTAGGTTAGGAGGATTGCGAGGTCACTATTGTAGCGTATTCTGTTATTGGTTAAGTGCAGACTAACTAACTGCTCGTCCCAAAATATAAACAGGTTTTCACAATTTCGAAGAAATGTACGAATTTCGAAGAAATGTACAAATTTCGAAGAAATATACGAATTTCGAAGAAATGTACGAATTTCTAAAGAAAACTAATGGATCGAGCATTTATTTTACATTTCGAACTTTACAATTTTATTTGTTTGTTTACAAACATAATACAAGGAGCTAATTAAAGAAACTTAGGGAGTTTTGGCGGGAACGCGCAAAGGCCGTGGCAAAAAGAACAATCGGATCTACGATACCTACTTAAATTAATTTTATTGACGAATAAAAACACATAAAAAACAATTAACATAATATCATAATCGATGTTCATGTACGACTAATAACGGAAAAAACCACCCAAGTGCGATTCGGACTCGCACACGAAGGGTTCCTTACCATTATCTATAAAAACGGCAAAAAAATCGCATTTGTTGTATGGAAGCCCCCTAAATATTAATTTTATTGTTTTTTTATATTTGTTGTTATAGCGGCAACAGAAATACATCATCTGTAAAAATTTCAACTGCCTAAATACCACGGTTCATGATATACAGCCTGGTGATAGACAGACAGAAAGACACACAGACGGACAGCGGAGTCTTTGTAAAAGGGTCCCGTTTTACCCTTTGGGTGCGGAACCCTAAAAAAGGAAAGTCGTTTTGCCCGGAGATCAAATTTAATAGATTGACAATAAAAAAAAAATTACAAAATTTAAACTAAGCATGAACATTGAACGGGTGTCATCACACTCTAATACGAAAATTTACAAAACCTGTCGCGTTATCGTTTCTCGTGGCTTATCTTTATTACAAAAGCTATAATTTAACGACAAAAATATTCCATTATAAGTGGAATACATTAACGACCAATCAATTAACCGACCGTTTACTATAAACAACGAAAAACAAAACTAATAGCTTTCTGATAACATGTGAAATATGCGAGTAGATTACCTGGTTAGACGTAAAGAACCCCAGTAATCGGATACTTAAAGAATTATTCTATGAAAGAAAAAACAATCAGCTGCCATTACGATTTAGATAGAAACTCTTTATTGTGCACACCGAAAATAGAAATAAAAAACCTGCTAAGTGCGAGTCGGACTCGCGCACGAATTCCGCACTCGGTTCCGTATCATTATCTATAAAAAAAAAAAAATAAGTTTGTTGTATGGGAGCCTCCCTTAAATATTTATTTTATTTCATTTTTAGTATATGTTGTTATAGCGGCAATGGAAATACATGATCTGTTAAAATTTAAACTGTCTAGCTATCACCGTTCCTGAGATACAGCCTTGTGACAGACGGACGGACGGACAGGGAAGTCTCAGTAATAGGGTCCCGTTTTTACCCTTTGGGTACGGAACCCTAAAAAGAGTACACACAGAAAACAAAAGAATCGTATGAGCTTTTGCTACAAATGGCGGCCTTATCGCTAAGAGCGATCTCTTTCAGGCAATCAAGAATGGTGGGAAAACGACACAGATTAAGAACAGACGGAAGATTTTTAAACGAACGGAGCGAAATATGTTTAGACGGAAGATGTTAAAAAAGTTTTAAAAAAACTAATAAATATAGTAATACATACTTACTATATTATATAAAATAATAATAATGAATTTAAATAAACCGAAATAAATATAGTTCATGGATTTAATATAGTCCGTTGAGGTCAGAAGAACAAAAAATTTACTGACTACGTGTACAGTATTACAAAGTTACAAAAATAAGCTTATGGAGAAAATAATTATTTTTACAAAAAAATCGTCTTTATTCCGCTAATCCTAAATACGGTTAGGTTGCATTGTTTAATTACCAAGTTTCGGTTTCATCATCATCTGACGATAAAGTCGGAAAGTAGGCAGGCAGTTCATTGGGAATAGTTTAGTGACCGAAAACATCACTGTTAAGTCAAAGGAAAGCAAAAAACGCAATTGGGTTCTATACCATTATCTATAAAAACGGCAAAAAATCACGTTTGTTGTATGGGAGCCTTCCTTAAATACTTATTTTATTGTGTTTGTTGTTACAGCGGCAACAGAAATACATCAACTGTGAAAATTTCAACTGTCTAACATCACAGATCATGAGATACAGCCTGGTGACAGACAGCGGAGTCCCGATTTACTCTTTGGTTACGGAACCCTAAAAATATCAAAAACAAATTTCTTTACGATAAAAAGTTATTAAAAAAGTACAGTCTATTTGTAACCAACGTTAACACAGTTTGCATCTTGAAAATCTAGGTTCAGTTTTGTTTGTTTTCTGAAATACTCTCGCAGAAAACACAAACTTTCGCGGCGGTCGTAAATTTTTCCTATAGAGCATTGCCAGTAAGGATATGTGACCATTTTTGTTTTATGAATCTGTCGGTGAATACATCGACTCCACACACACTGTATAAATTTAAATTTATCTTATTATTATCCTTCGCTAACCTGTGTACTATGTTGAACTTTGTAGGCAGATACTCATATGATTAGAACAAAAGAATTCATTGTTAAAATAAACTACGACAGTGTTACTTAATTTAACTCGATTTTTTTTATGTAGCGTTGATAGCTTAGTGGTTAGCGCGGTCGGATGACACGCCCGAAGTGTGTGGGTTCAACCCCCAAGAATGAGACCCACTCGATGTCTCGATGATCCGTATGTATATAAGTATACATACCTATAAGTATATAAATAAATACTATGTATAAGTATATAAGTATTTACAGTAAAAAGTATTAGTATTTTTTGAGTTATTTCCATAACTTCTAATGGGTTGTGAACAATAAAGAGTTACATTATTAGTTTTATTATTATGTTTGGCACTTTATTTATGCACATAATCATTATATGTTATTTTCGTATACTGGTTTGTTGCTTTTTTCTATACCATCTACCCTTACTGTTTATGAAACCAACAATACAGAAAAGTCAAAGCAAATGCTAATTAAATATAATGCCGCAAGATTTGCTCGCAAACACGTCACACTAAGATAAATTCATTTAAATGTTTATAAATGTTGAAATGGTTGAATATTATAAAGTAAATTTAATTCTTTTGTTCCATATAACTAAAAAAAATATTAACTAGGTATAAATAACAGACAGGTTGACATACATATGTGAAAGTCCACGAAATACGACAATTATGAGAAGTAATCAAAGAGCGCTTTAAATGGTTCAAACGACGTCTGAAATTTTTAAAAGTTATAAACCATTTACAATATGCAAGGTTTCTTAAGCCATAATCAAAATTGTCAAATTAATAAACTTTTCAATTTATACAAGTTGTGTTACAAGGCCATGGGTTCAAACCCAAACAATAAGCTCAAAGTAATGAGCGCCAAAGCGGTGATGCCCTGGACTTTGTTTCGTCACTCAATGTTCTGTGTATCGCTGTAATGGTCATAGACAGGTGTTATCTTTTACCATCAGGAGAGCGTCTCGTTCGTCTCATTACTTTTTACAGTAAAAAAAAAGCTTGAGCTGCCGGTGAAGGAAAACATCGCGAGGAAACCATAGCATGATGGTAGGGCACTATCGAGTACTCGGCTGTACGAGTATACAACGTGTTTGCAATATAAAAACTAACGTTACCCAAACATTTACATTAATTTTCATCGGCACGCCATCAATTAGGGCGGATCGGATAATGTCGATATCGATAATACAACTCGGATATTCGATAGCGGTCTGTTAATTGGATAATTAAAAACGCATCGCGGCCAGATCGGTTGTAATGCGTCATGTTTCGCTACACGTGAGCAGTGGTTGCGCATGGCCACTGGTGCGTTTCTGCGATTATCGATATTTGATAGGCACAACACTTTCAAATACGTAACGGTTATGATTTTAATAAAATGATCCTGGATTTTTACGTGAAATTGAAAAACGGTAAATACTCGTCTGAAAAAGCTTACAAAATGAAATAGCAAGAGCGGGTATAATTTTGTTATACTTATGCGGGATTTAATTATATCAGATACTTCGTCTTGTGCGAAACAGACGAGGACGCGCGCGCGTTGTACTCACCTTTGTCTGCATGATAAACGCCACCTGACGTGGCCGAAACTATAAGCGGAGTATCCAATATAATTGAACGTGAGTAATCCCGCTTAAGTAAAACAAAAACGTGTCAAAACCACGTCAGTTTTCATAGTGACTGTAATAGTAAATAAAATCATATTGACATATTATTTAATTGACATATTGTGGTGTATATACACCAAGGAGTTTTTATTCATTTTATAAGTGGCCTGTTGTGTTTTGTGTCGTGGGGTTCGCCGATGGTCTTTTGTTTCAAGAGTGTCTGTGGTCTAATAAAATGGTTTGATCAGAAATGTATTTCTCTGTGTTGTTTTAATTCAAATACACATTAAATATGTGATTTTGATATTTTAAAATATGAATGGAAAAATTACCAGTAAATTTTGTGTTATCAATAAAAGATTTGTATTTGTAAAATGGGTATCTTGATATTTAACGAAGTGTGTTAAGGTTAAGTGTTCTCTTATCTCGTACAAGAATTTATCATCGTATACAAGTAGGTACTTATAAAAATTTTACTTTTAAAGAAACTTTGAAAGCTTCAAAACGACCTATATTACACGGTCTCGTTTCTCGTAATTTTCGGCTCACGTTTTAAGCCGTTGAAAAGAGTGAACATTCTGTAGTGCTCTAGTACTTAAAACCAGGGCGCACACTAACATCTGCGCTCTCAACTTATGAATAAGTAATTATTTAAACGCCAGCGGTTTTGCTATTTCAAAACAGTAAAGCGGGGATTTGAAAATTTTCTCTTGGAATTCCAAGTTCGCATCTTGAAACGTTTTTAACAACTTTGTGCAGTTCTATGAATTGATTTTAATTTGAACAGATGAAACGCCATTTAGAGCATTTTCCCAATAACTTGCAAAACTTTATTAATTTATAAGTTTTTTGACATCACTCGACATTCACGTGTTATTTGTTATTGTTAGTTGAACGACCGTAGACGAGCCATCGAATTATTGTGAAAATTAATTTCAGTAAATGGATTTCTTATCAGAGCATACATCGCTCGAGTGTCATTAGACCGACCAAGTGCGTGTCAGACGAAGGGTTCCGTACCACTATCTATAAAAACGGCAAAAATATCACGTTTGTTTTATGGGAGCCCCCTTAAGTATTTATTTTATTCTGTTTTTTAGTATTTGTTATTATAGCGGCAACAGAAATACTACATCATCTGTGAAAATTTCAACTGTCTAACTATAACGGTTCATGAGATACAGCTTGGTAACAGACAGACAGACAGGCAGGCAGATAGACAGACAGACAGACAGACGGACAGCGAAGTCTTAGTAATAGGGTCCCGTTTTACCCTTCGGGTACGGAACCCTAAAAATCACACTAATGTTATAAAGGCGAAAGTTTGTAAGTGTTCTTCTTATGCATATTAAGTGAGTTAGTGGTCAAACGCAGACTTATTAGTATTAAAAAAAAACGATACACGGTAAGTAGAGAATGGCAAACGAATACCCCAAGACTGGGATTGAGTAGGAAAGTCACATATCAGTGTATCAAAAGCTACTTCAGTAAAAATGTAAAAATATGAAACCAACCTGCAGCCAGCTAGCAAGCTCTGCCGGTATATCTCGACGCTGGACTTGCCCGTGATCTGATGCCCCGTAAGGTATGTGTTGTGAGAGCTGTTGATGAAGTAATGCGCCATGGGCTGGTCCATGTCATCACAGAGATCCAGCTTGTTGGCCGCCACGATCGGGTTGTCTTCCGACATCAGGAACCTGGGGATTTTGAGCTTTAAAGTCATACGTAAAGATACATATTAGAATCACATCTCATGTATAACCTATATGATACACACAAGGTTTTAAATTCATGTCTCACGTTATAACTGGCCTATGCATTTAATAAAGATATTGACAGTCGGTCTAAGATGGAACACGCTTACCTAGAAGGAACCTGTTTACTCTTGATTTGATGACAGTCATATTATACTTTTCGTTATTGTTCTTTATTTGATTCATTAGTAGTATGTCTGTTCAACGAGCCCAAGGGCGTAGGTTCGAGTCCCACCCAGGACAAGCATTTTGTGATATAAACAAAATGTTTGTTTTGTGTCTGGGTGTACTGTATGTATTATAAGTATGTATTTACAAAAAAAAACTATTTAAGTATTCTATCAGTTATCTATCTTCCATAGCACAAGCTTTGCTTAGTTTGGGGTCAGATGGCGCTGTGTGTAATGTCCTACGATATTTATTATTATTCAGGGTGATCAGGGGAGTTTTTTTGTAACGGTTTTGGCGATGGTGTATTCGAAGATAGTAAAGCACACCTAGCCTGGAATGGAACAGACTCTCAAGTAAGTGTGCCGGAACTGTTGTATAAATATAAATATTACTAAATAATGTATTATTAAAAAAAGTCTAGAGTATAAGCTGAACTCAAAATGTTATCCAAATCCGTCCAGCAGTTACAGCCTAAAGAAGTACCAAACTTATATCAAACTAAACTAACTGCGCCCCGCGGTGTTACCCGCTACATGTTTTTGAGATAAAAAGTAGCCTATGTATTAATTCAGGGTGTCAGCTACCTCCTTACCAAATTTCATCAAAATCCATTCTGTAGTTTTTGCGTGAAAGAGTAACATACATCCTTACTCACATAATTTCGCATTTATAATGTTAGTATTAACGAAAGTGTGTTTGTTGCTTGATCACCCTATTACGGCTTGATGGGTTTGGATGAAATTTGGAATGCTGATAGTGTATAGCCTGCATTACATTTAGGCTACTTTTCATCCCAAAAAACGGTGGAACCGCGGAGCGCGGCTAATACGTAATATTAATATGATATACTCCAAGCAGTGACATCAGTAGTAAGCGTTTTCACTGTGAATCATCCTGCTTCATCCTCGCTAAAGAATTTTTACTCATAAAAATATGAGTTCCTTACAATTTCTTTTTAATCTCAGACGCAAACAGAGGGTTGTTATAAGTTTACCTTGTATCTGTATGTCTAGCGATTTTGACTGACAGTGTACTTAGCTATGGCTCAAGAAAATCTTTTCAGCCGCTTGAAGATTATAAGCTTTTCCCTTTTTACTACGGACCTTGACGTGGTTAAAAAGAGATGAAATTACATAGGCTAACTACAGATATAAGTACAGATATCTTTAAAAAACATGTCATTTATCTTGACGTTTCGGTCATGTTTAAAATACATTTATTTCGACAAATAATCATATTTTCATACCTAATTGTCTATGAATTAAATAGTATTTTGTGCGCGATTAAGACCCGGTGATAAGGATTAGGAACTTTTTAGTTTAGGGGGTTACGTTAATCTATACTATTATAAAGAGGAAAGATTTGATTGTTTGTTTGTATTGAATAGGCTCCGAAACTACTAGACCGATCTGAATAATTATTTCATTATTAGAATGCTACATTATCACTGAATGGCTAGGCTATATTTATTTTGTTAATCGAGTTTTGTTTTCCCGTGCGAAGCCAGGACGGCCCGCTAATACTTTATATATTTGGAAAGGGGATAAAACAATAGGATGTACTGCGGCGTTAATCCTATTAAAAACAGCAGTGGCATGCGCATACATATACCTAATCTACATCTACACTAATATTATAAAGAGAAAAGATTTGTAGTTTTGGATTTTTGTATGTTTGTAACTGTTATTTAGAACTTCATTGTCTAGTAGTTCAATCATTTATGGGTTTAGTCTTTTGTGCCAGTAGTCTGCAAGAAAATATATTTTATGCCCAAGTTACCGCTTTTATTTATCTATTGATAATGAATATAATTCCATTGTGATGAGCTCTCGCTATCAGTAACGAATAAACACAAAAACTACTAGACCGATTTCAAAAATTACAAAACATTGGCTAAATATAGTTTTGTAACTAGAACCAGAATTTAATTTAAAAAATAATGCCCACCCGTGCGAAGCCGAAGCCGCCGCTTGTCTGATATAAAGAAATAAGTATAGTTGCACTGTACGAAGTCTTCCTTTGCGAGAATAGAGATTTAGTTAGCATAGAAATGGTAATGCCGTTGCATTAGTAGTAGATTGAAACAGTTTAAAGATACCGTCCTTAAGCTGAGCTCGTTGTAATGTTCACTTATGAGCGCATTTCAAGCGCATCTATTTATTCTAATACTAACGTACGTTTCGCGGTTTCACCCGCGTAGTTCACGTTCCTGTGGGAATACAGGGATAAATACCGATCACCCGAAGATATTGTAGCTTCCTAACGGTGAAAGACTTTTTGAAATCGGTCCAGTAGTTTCAGAGCTTATTCAATACAAACAAAGAATCAAATCTTTCCTCTTTATAATAGTATAGATATATGTATATATAGATACATATATGTGTAGGACATGCAGTGAATTACTGGGCAAAGAGATTTAACACTAGATATCTCGGGGCGACGAACGCATCGGAGCGCAGTATCATAAATATATTGAACTGTTGAAAAATATATATATGTTTATCAGAATCTCAGGATTTCAGCGATGTTTACTCCACTCTTAAATAAATAAATATCATAGGACATTACACACAGCGCCATCTGACCCCAAACTAAGCAAAGCTTGTACTATGGAAGACTGATAACTGATAGAATACTTAAATAGTTTTAAATACATACAGTACCTACACCCAGACAGAACAAACATTTTATTTATATCACAAAATGCCAGTATGTTTTCTGTGGAGATGTAATATAGCTATTCCAATCAGTTTTTTGTATACGATGATCGCGTCTCATAAAAACAGTAGCTAATGTCATCCTGAGTAAAATAACGAATCGATTGACACGCCACATCAAAATCAGATAAATAGTTTCGGCGCTACGGTAGAACACACATAAATACAGACATACATAAACAGCTAAAAACATAATTCTACCTTCTTCAACGAAATCAGGAAAAACATCACACAAATATTATGAACGCGAAAGTTTGTCTGTGTGTATGTTAATTATTTCTGACGCTGTTTAAATATGAAATTTTCAAAATTTATTCAGAACTAGCTGCGCACGCGGTGTTACCCGCTACATGTTTTCGGGATAAAAAGTAGCCTATGTGTTGATCCAGGATCTCAGCTACCTACATACCAAATTTCATTCAAATTCTGTAGTTTTTGCGTGAAAGAGTAACAAACATCCATCCATCCATCCAAACTTTCACATTTATAGTATTAGTGGGATTTTAAGATTTCGTTGATTACCTCAGAAAACCGTCGAAAGTGAGCTGCGACCGTTGCTGATGGTATTTGTTATGCTCGTACGCCTTGATCAGGTCCTTGGCCCGTTGGAGATCAGCGTAGGGATGTAGGATCTCGTTCAGGCGAGGGTCCCTCTGTATCACATTGAGGAAGTCTACCAGTTGGGTGGCCGACAGATGCGGTTTGCCGTCAGTTCTGTGTGAAAGAGTAAAGTGATTAGGATGATTAAGGCATTGGCGGACCATTTTTTTTTTTTGTGAATGACATACAATTGACCACAGCTTATCTGATATTAAGCGACGGTGTGGTCAAAGATCGTAAAAATACCAAGACTGGAATGGAACTAGTTCTTGCGCTGAAGCCGTCGGAACACACTCTAAAACGCTTTTTATGTAAATGTAATTATACTAACTACTAGCGCTACACAGAACTTTCGAGTAACAAAACAGGAACAAAACATCGCTGCTTTGGCGCTCATTACTTTGAAACTTTCGATGGTTAGTCGCAACAGCCCTGTAATTTTACTAGCTGCAATACTGGAACACAGAATTGTTTACACCCTACTGCTTGGCGGCAGAATATCTGGTGCTGCGGTGGTACCTGCCTAACCGACCTCTTGATAAGAACATCTGCCCATTCATCCCACTATAGGTCATAATCATTCCGCTTTCGCTGTTAATTTAAAAGACGATAATTGTTATTTTTTATTATTTATATTATTTTTATTAGTATTCTATCAGTTACCTGTCTCCCATAGTACAAGCTTTGCTTAGTTTTGGGGTCAGATGGCTCTGTGTGTGTCCTACGATATTTATTTATTTTATTTCATTGCACAGGTCATGTAATTTTTGCTCAGTACAAAAATGAAGTGTTACGTTACACAATTATCTTACTTATAAACGATATCTTACTTAATCAAAGTCAATATTCTGAAAGTAGCCTGTCTCTCTTTTAAATTTTTTTTTTAATGTAAAAAGTAACGAGACTAACGCTTCTGATGGTAAGAGATAATTCCCGTCCATGACCATTGCAGAACTTATCACTGCAGCATCACTGCTTTGGCGCTAGAAGTAATTGATTAAATGTATTTTATGCATTTATCGCGTTAAAACAACGTTTATAAGTAAACTACAAAGTGTGACTTATTTATTTTTCTCATGGAAGATGAAAGGAGACTATCGCTCGGTTGCAAAATAAAGTTGTTCCACGGGCAACGCATATTGAATCTAGAGTGCACTTTGTCTAAAAAACATCTATTTTACTACTTTGTAGTAGTTGTATCTAGAGCATGTCATGTCAAGATCAATTTAGTCGAAACATTTCAAATAAGTTTTCAACAATTCATCCATAACATTCTTTCGAGTTCTAGTTTATATTATACAACAGTTTGTAGCAAGATTTTCTTTAGGAAAACTTCCTCGCGCTCCTTGTTTCTATCCCCATTGTAGAAGCAAAATACAAGGTGCCTAATTAGGGTTTCCGATGTTTACCATTTCTGAACATCGTTTGAACCGTGTTACTTGAGTCAACAGAACACAAAACCGACATATTTGCTTTTCAATTACAGTTCAACAGATGCACCGCTATTCTGTGTTTAGACTATTTGTTATACAAAACAAACTTTGTTAAGAACAAAATTAATGTTCAACATCTTAAAACAAAATGTGTTGACACTTGGTTGGTATTGTATAATTTTACATAAAATTCATAAAGCGAGTGTTGTATCCACGCTGAACTAACCAAAACAATTTTTCCCAACTGAAAAAGAACCGCTTGTTTCTATAACAGTAGTAACGAAGCTAATGAATGAAACATCACGTTTATTAATTTGAAAATATTCAAATGTTACACAAGTCTGCATAATCTCGTTTTGCAAAAAGTCAGATATAAAAATTCCTCGCGCAGTTTATTGCCAAGTCTATTTTAATTGTGATTTATTCGCAGCGAGAAGACAGACGGGTAATGCTCGCACAATCCGGGCAATTATAACGAATTGCCGCGCCATTTGAACCCGTGAACTCGACTCGGCCGGGGTTCGAATTAGTGTCACTTTGAGGCGTTCAAATGGCCAGGCGTTAATTATGGACAATTCACCCGTAGTCGGAGGTCCGACTCGCTATTTGTCAACACGATATTTAAATTCAATATCGCCTAGAAAATATTTGAACGTACTCGTTTTTAGGGTTCCGTACCCAAAGTGTAAAACGGGACCCTATTACTAAGACTCCGCTGTCCGTCTGTCACCAGGCTGTATCTTATGAACCGTGATAGTTCGACAGTTAAAATTTTCACAGACGATGTATTTCTGTTCCCGCTATAACAACAAATACATACTAAAAAACAGAATAAAATAAACATTTAATGGGCCCATACAACAAACGTGGTTTTTTTGCCGTTTTTATAGATAACTAGCGGTCCGTCCCGGCTTCGCACGTGTGGACATTTATTTTAAATTAATTCTAGTAATAAATATAGCCTATGTTACCTACTCAGGGAGAATGTAGCATTCTAATGGCGAAAGAATTTGTGAAATCGGTCCAGTAGTTTTTAACGTTTTTCATTACAAACATACAAAAATCCAAAAATAAAAATCTTTCCTCTTTACAATATTAGTAGATGGTACGGAACCCTTGGTGCGAAAGTCCGACTCGCACTTGACCGGTTTCTTATTTTTGCTGTGAACAATAAAGAGTTAGGTATATTATTTTATAATCTATATACCTATATTTATTTAAATAATAAAAAATTCTACGACAAGACTTTATGTACAAACAGAACTATATAAAATGAGTAGTGGAAATTTTCTTGATAAAACAATATTGACAAGTCGCAATCGGAACTTTTACTATACTAACGTTACGTATTATGAATGTTACATTGTTCACGACAGCTGTAATAGAAACGTAATGCGCTAAAACAAGCAAGCTTTTGCCGAGAATAAAGACATTTTCAGAATAACCATAAGAGCAAGTCAAGTGGGTAGCGGGCAATTGCTACTTAACGCAATCTGGCCAATTATAACGAATTGCCACACAATTTGAACTCGTGAACTCGGCGGAGGATGAAATCAGTGTCGTTTCAGACGCTGTAATAACCACGTGTTACTACGCATTCACGCGAGACCAGTCTGCAGATAATGTGGTCGACTAAGCAGATATTGAAATAAAACTCGATGCTGATTGCTTACTTAGTTGCGTTTAGCTACCCGCCCCGGCTTCGCACGGATGCACTGTAGATACTAATATTGTACATTATAAATGTATCACACAAGCATTTTTTTAAATGTATAAATTAATTAATTTTTTAATTTTTTTTTAATTTTTATTTATTCATTTCAAGTAGGTAACACATGGACTCATTAAAATACAATAATAATAAAATAAAACAGAATAAACATGTCAAAAAAAAATACAATAAAATAAAAATAAAAATGTCAATAAAATAAACAGGCATAGAGCGTGTGCCACAAATGTCAGTTGGGAAACTTTTTTTTTTTTTTAAAGGTTGACAGGCTAGGTTTTTGACCACAGCTCACCTGATGTCAAGTGAAGGTGTGGCCGAAGATGGTAAAGCACACCTAGCCTGGAATGCAACTGGCTCTCAAGTGAGGCTGCCGGAACACACCGTTAGATGCTTGGCGGCAGATTTTCAACTTGAGGGTGGTAGCTAGCCAGCCGAGTACTAAAGTACCCTACCACCATGCTTTGGTTTCCTCACGATGTTTTCCTTCACCGGCAGCTCAAGCTCATTGTTGGGGTTTGAACCCACGCCCTTCGGCATGCGAACCTACCTCGCTAACCACTGAGCTATCATCGCTACAAACTAAACTAATGAAACGAACGAGACGCTCTCGTGATGGTAAGATATAACGCCTGTCCAAGACCATTGCAGCGATACACAGAACTTTGAGTAACAAAGCAAAGTCCGGGGCATCACTGCTTTGGCGCTCATTACTTTGAGACTTTCGATGGTTAGTCTCAACAGCCCAGTAATTTCGCTAGCTGCAGTACCTACCATTCAAACCGTAACACAGTAATGTTTACACACTACTGCTTTGTGGCAGAATAACTGGTACTGCGATGGTACCTACCTAGACGACCTCCTGCTAAGGAGATCTACCACCAAGTAAAATGAACGTTTATAACGTTTAGCATATGTAAATAGAACGTTTAATTGAAACGCTTTGTGCAGAAGTGGAGAATATCACCTACCGTACAGATTACTTTGATTGCGTTTGACAGGTCATCTGATAGAATGTCAGGTGCAATCCAATTGTGTAATACTAGGCCACGCTGTCCAATTTACCGTTTTCATATTATAAATAAATAAATAAATAAATAAATAAATATCGCAGGACATTACACACAGCGCCATCTGACCCCAAACTAAGCAAAGCTTGTACTATGGGAGTCAGATAACTGATAGAATACTTAATTTTTTTTTTTTTTGTAAATACATACTTATAATACATAATACATACTTATATTATATCCGAACATTTGAAATAACTATTATATTTTGTAACTAGATAATGAAATCTTGGTCAAATGATATTTATACGGTGTAGCTAATCGATGTATTTTAGCTTAGATGCTTTTAGCAGCTCAAGCTTATTGACCCACGCCCTTCGGTGTGTGAACCGACCGCGCTAACCACTGAGCTAATAAGAAGTTTAAGATCTGCTTGTATTGGTTCGATTCCCACTCAGGGCAAACATTTTGTGAATAAACAAATGTTTGTTCTGTGTCTGGGTGTTCTGTATGTATTTACAAAAAAAAGTATTTATGTATTCTATCAGTTATCTGACTTCCATCACACAAGCTCTGCTTAGTTTGGGGCCAGATGGCGCTGTGTGTATAGTCCTACGGTATTTATTTATTTATTTTGTCAAATGATACAAATTACTCTAGTTGTGTTATTGTAGACACTGCATTATTCATGACAATGAGTCTGTCCAGTTTCAATGGCTTTCAATGATTTTAAAATTGTTGACTTCAGAATTCATCTTCGATGTTTACGCTAAAATGTTTTGACTGGCTGTATAGCGAGATTGATATAAGTCACGTTCTTACGTGCCAAGCTTTTTGATTAGTAATACTTTGTGCTTTCTCAGAAATGAATGCGTTGAAGGATCGAATCAATTTCGTATTTCAATCTTTCTTTAGGTTGTTCAACTTGGTTCAAGTACTTTAAACCTTTGGCCTGTTTGTTTAGTACGATATGTATATGATAGCTGTACGCGTCGAGCTGTAAATCAAGTGCCTAGCTAGAAAAAAACTGTCAAGGTCGTTTTGTTGCCCGAAGGTGTTTTCTCGCTAGGCACACTGTATCTAAGGCGTGGGTTCCAAACCTAACAATGAGCTTGAGCTTCCGGTGAAGAAAAATCGTGAGGAAACCATAGCATCGTGGTAGAGTATTTTCTAGTACTCGGCTAGTTACCACTCTCAGATTGATGAGAGTGTGTTCCGGCAGCCTCGCTTGATAGTTTGGTCCATTCAAGGCTAGGTGTGCTTTACCATCTTCGAGCACACCGTCACTTAACGTCGGGCGAGCTGTGGTCAAACACCTAGTTTGTCAAATGTATAAAAAAACGGCTACTAAGAGCCCGGCCTTGCCGAGTTTGGCCCACTGATATAATAATAAAAATACTATTTAGGAGTGCATGCTTTGTATGTTTTTTTTTATTTATTTAAAAAGTAATGAGACGAACGAAACGCTCACGTGATGGTAAGAGATAACGCCTGTCCATGACCATCGCAGCGATACACAGAACTTTAAGTAACAAAACAAAGTCCAGGGCATCACTGTTTTGGCGCTCATTACTTTGAGACTTTTGACAGAGTTAGTCTCAACAGCCCAGTAATTTCGCTAGCTGCAGTACCCTTCAAACCGGAACACAGTAATGTTGACACACTACTGCTTAGCGGCATTCTGCCGCTTTATTGTAAAACATTGGTACCTTAATTCAAATATTCAAGATATCTTAAGTGTATTAACCGCTTAAAAGTCGTTATATGAAGACTTGTTGTTATTTTAGTTAGTCATTTTTAATTTATTTAGATTTTAAGTTTATGTCGGATTTTTAGATATTAAAGAATATTTTAAATAGATATTTAAAATTGTCGTCTAATTAGATATAATTATACATTAAATTAAATTGTCACTGTATTAACCAAATCTACTTTTAAGCGCAAATACACTGAATGCAATTGAATACTCAAAATGAGCTTCCGCAAAGTACCGCTTGATTCAATCAATAAATAATTGGTTAATTAAATGCTAAAAAAAGTATCCATTACATCGATCCGCCATCGACCAACTACAAAGCATAATATAACTCGATCAACAGCGAATTAACGACTACAATATTATTAAAGTAAATTAACCGAATCTAGCAAATCGCATTGCCCCTTAAAAGTCGAAAGAAAAACTACGAAATTGGCATGTCATTTCTACAATACCTTTTGTTGGCTACAAAAGAATCGTAAAATTACCATGACAAATCGCCCCGTGTTGGGCTGTTAGCAGATATATTACACGGTTATTAGTTTTTTTGTCTCACAATGTCAAACATTTACAAGCTGTGCTGTCTGTATGGAAATCTTCGAACGAATATCTATTACAGTTCAATATGTACAGACAAAGAGTACACGCTTACTACAGGACCCTGTAAGACGCCCTCAAGGTACCCTCAAGAACACAATTTTGGTTCCCCTCTGCACCCTCTGCACCTTTCTTCTACCGGTCCGCCAGACAAACGCGATCAAAACGTCATTCATACATGGTGGATGTTCCCCATGTACGCACAATGCGTTTTGATTCCACATTTTTCATTCGCACAGCAAGGTTGTGGAACTCTGCCGAATTCTGTGTTCCCTGTTTGGTACAATATGAGTACAAATCTAGAGTAAATAGGTTTCTTCTAGATGTTTGAGCTGCCAGTAAATCATAGTGTTTTCAAGTACTCGGCTGGTTACCACCCTCAATTTGAAAATTGGCGTCAAGCACCTAACGGTGTGTTCTGGCAGCCTCACTTGGGAGCTAGTTCCATTCCAGGTGTGCTTTACCATTATCGATCACACCGTCGCTTAATATCAGGTGAGCTGTGGTCAATCATCTAACCTGCCACCAAAAAAAAAGTAGTAGTGGAAACATGGTCAAATATCAGGAGTCGACTTACAAATTGTTGAATATTTTCTGGACCTCGGTGCGCTGCGTGAGACTCTTGTAAAAGTTGAAGAACTCCTCGAACTGGAACTTGGACTGGCTGATCGTGTCTGTCTTGCCAGTCGGCAGACCTGACTCGCTGAGCGCTTTTTCCACGCGCTTCTTGTCTTCCTTGTTCTGGGCGAACAGCCGAACAATACTAGAACAAATATTACAAAACTTAATACCTCACTTAACATTTCATCCGAGGGATGTCTAGAAGGGATCGCTTTGGAAAGGAATATATAAAAGTATAGTTGGTTAAAATTGTGTTCGTTCTGTTTATAGGGATTTCATTAATCACTGTCGTTTCTCTCTTCATATTAATTTACCTAAACCCTTTCTCAGGTACACGTGTTCTCCAGCTTGTTCCAGGTCTCTCTATCCTTTGCTTATAGTTCTCCAAGTTGTCTTCTATCAACCTTTTTTCATTTTTAATGTAAGACATCTATAACTTTCGTTTGGTGTCTTATGCGTTCAAAGACATAAGAAAACAGTTGTTAGTTGGGCATAATCTTCTAGAGCCGTCTTGTTCAAGTGATCTATAATTTTATTTCCAACAGACCTTTGGTAATAATTGCCTTGAGTGTAATATTCACACAGAATTTGCATTGACAATGCACTCTGTGAATCTCTTTGTCTATTCAGACAGTTGCTCATCTCACTATATCACACAATGTTATAGCGGCTACACACTGCTAACGATCGAACGAGAAACGATACTGTAGAGAGGCACTTCGTTTCGCCTCTAACAACCTCACTAAGCCCTGGCCGACTTTGGTATCAAAGGACTCGAAGTGCCACGAAGTTCGAACACGAAGTATACTGCGCGACTTACATGAATTTATATTTTTTACAAGCGACCCGCCCCGGCTTCGCTATGTAGATACTAAAGTGGTGCATATGTATAATTTATAGTATCCATATAAACCTTCCTCTTCAATCACTCTGTCTATTGAAGGAAACAATCCGTTGCGTAGTTTAAAGGGTCTAACTAACCGTATAGACGGCAGAAAGCAATTTTATTTTATACAATGTACAGACGAGATGATTTCTGATATTTCATGACATTTTTATGACTAGAATAATAGCTGTATATTTTTATGTTAAAATACGATATTCAACATTTAAAAATGTATTAAGTATTTTATCAGCTGTGTGGTTCCCATAGTACAAAGCTTTGCTTAGTTTGGGGCTAGATGGCGCTGTGTTAATGTCCTCCAATATTATAGTTATGGTGTTGGTTAAATATCTAGCATTTCCTTTCAGTTACAATATCATCCCATGAGATGACATTGCTTGCGAGCCACTCGCCACGTTGCCCGAGTGTGTGGTCAAGCGCTTTGGATCCACTAAGACGAGGAATTCGCCGAGGCGACTTCGCAAGCAGTGTGGAGCCGCCATTAGCCCATTGCCACTCAGTAACCGCGCGATGATTGACTGCTATGTATACAGTTATCACTACAGACATAAACAAGTAACGAGCGCCACTGAACTATACTATAAAATGAATACAAGCACGATATTTAGGAAACTAGGTAAATATTTAAAGAGTACGAAATTACGACTACAAAATTCAGGTCAGCCAAGTTTTTTTACAAAGCTACGCGGATGATATTATTAAAGCTTTACGTAAAGTTAGCTAATTTCATCGAGAAAGACCGGCGGACCTTCGCGTTAATAAATAATCGATCCCTTCATCCTTTTTACGAGTTTGACATTCACGGTACAAAGTTAAAATAGCCGACCTTAACTTTAGACGGCGTTTTATTGGATTTCCACGTAAAGCACAGATTATATATATATACATGTTACTAGTACAGATACCCCCATCGTCCCATACGACACACGGTACAACGTTAAGGGCCAAGTCCTCGACCGTGGGAACTTCTGCTTGAACACCTACATTGATATTTTCCACTCACACAGACGTACATACGTCTGACGTTAGATTTGAATACATTGACGTCACGCTAAAATAGATAAGGAGAGTTAAATTACTATAGCCACGAGCAAGAAGGAGACAGAATGTTTATTCCTATTGCCGGAAGCGGATTTTACATTGATTATCTGTTACATTATGACAGAAGTTTTTTTTTTTGTTTTGGCATCGCGTTTTGAATATTTGCCAGTGTCAAGTGTCAAATACAAAACGGGCGGGAAGCATGCGCGCGGTGCTCGGTACCGCCGCCACCGCGCGCCCACCTCTTGCGGCCTCTCGTGACGTGCTATACACGACCACGAGGCTCGTGACGTTAGATTGTCAGATTCAGAGATTCTCGATGGTTTGTAGCGCCTACCAAAATAAAACAGCAACAGACGTAACGCAGAAAAGAGATTTTCAGCAGGCACTATCAGAAATTTTCATCAAACTATCCGTACTTATCTGCTAATAGAATAAACAAAACGTACAATAAAAGGTCTAAGCCTTAAATGTATCTGCATCAAAGTTAGCATCTATAAAATTGCGCCTTTCCTATAATTATTTTGATGTCAAGATTACGGATAAAAAATAATTTGGCCATATTCTATTTCATAATTTCAAGAAACGAAAAGCGTTTGAAACTATTTTTTCTCCAAGCATAATAATTCAGGATATGTACTATAGTATTCATTAATTTCAAACTTCCACATGATGTATAACGGCACAAAAATGTTGACAAAAACACATCGATTGCCTTATTTCACAAGACTTGCCCGTTAACGTATTACAGTTACAACGTACAGTTTTATCGGGTTATTCTTTGGGTTTCTCTGCATGTTTTTTTTTGTATGTATGTTACGCGATTATTCCGTTAATTATGAATCGATTTTAATGATTCTTATATTGTTTGGTAGTTTAACGTTTTTTAAAAATCCAACAAAAATGTAAAAATTATGTAAATGAATAATAATAAATAAATAAATAAATATCACAGGACATTACACACAGCGCCATCTGACCCCAAACTAAGCAAAGCTTGTGCTATGGAAGACAGATAACTGATAGAATACTTAAATACTTTTTTTTTTGTAAATACGTACTTATAATACATACAGAACACCCAGACACAGAACAAACATCGATGTTAGTCACACAAATGTTAGTCCTGAGTGGGAATCGAACCCACGCCCTTCAGCTCTCGAAGCAGACATGCTACCAATGAACCAACAGGGTTGTACATCAATATATTTTAGTTTACTCCGATACCTCGCTGTCTTATTGGAGCAGTGCGTTTAGTTGGTCATGAAGTCGTTTTTTTTTTAATTGTAAATTTATACATTATCTAGTACTCGATTGGCTAGCTACCACCCTCAAGTTTAATATCTGCCGCCAAGCATCTAACGGTGTGTTCCGTTAGCCTCACTCGAGAGTCAGGTCTATTCCAGGTTAGTGTGCATACTTCGACCACACCTGGACCACACGCTGATCATCAGGTGAGCCGTGGTCAAAAAGCTACTCTGACAACCAGAAAAAAAATGGAATTAAGTATTTTGATGTTGGACTACTGGGAAGTATATAAAGTTAAAATAGCTTGAAAGATTTATGTGCCAATCATTAATGTATGTTTTGTGTCTGGGTGTTCCCTATATATTGAATGAATGTACATATTTACAAAAAAGCTTGTCAGGCGTCTATGTCAGGCGGCGGAAGCACACAGGTGCTTGGCAGCAGATTTTCAACTTGATGGTGGTAGCTAGCTAGCAGAGTACTACGAGAAAATACCCTACGACCACGCTATGGTTTCCTTCACCGGCTGCTTAAACTCATTGTTGGGAACTCACACCCTTCAACGTGTGAACCGATCGCGCTACGCACTAAGCTAACATGGCTACAAATGAGACATAAACGTTCTAAATGAAATTATACAGCGACAACATCACGAACAAGATTGTGATCTTATTATGTTGTTACACGGTTTGTTTCCCTGCTTATTATATGATTGACGTAATTGTACGAATTACAATGGAACTCCCGAATGGAGATCCCGAACGTCGGGTAGTCCAACTTGATATGAACATCCTACAGGTACAATGTACATCTCGTGTCAGCGCTTATCAAATTGTAGTGTTCTAGGGGAACGTCATACAAAAATCACAGACGTTTTTTTGTTTTACTTTTGACTTATATACAGTTTTATTAATCCTATCATTTACTTCGCAGATTTCTTGCCGCCGTCACCACCACCCCCAACTTTGATGTTAGCTTGTTGTGCTTTTAGGACCTTGACAATCTTCTTCTTCAATGAGGAAAGCTCCAGTTCTTCAATGAGGAAAGCTCTAACTATGCGCTGCTTTACACACTTGTGGCAGAGCACACCTCCATAGACTCGCTTCACTGTCTTTTTGCGATAGCAAAGGTGGGAACGTGCAGCAGGCCTGGCCGGTTGGATACCACGTAGCTTGCTCTTGCACTGGCCACATCTCGGGATCTTCTTGGGCTTCTTTACATACTGATATACCAGGCGACCACCTGGTGTTCTCACTATTCTTCTCTGGTTAGACTTAGTATTGTACGACAGTCGTCGTCTGAACGTAAGCCGCTGCACCATTTCAGAGCTTTTTGACAACTCTTGACAGGAAAATTATACAGAATTACATACGTTTAATTGAATGAATGGACTATATCGGATACTCCGACTATGAAACCACGACAACAAAGTGTCAAAACGACGTCAGTTTTTATACTATAAAAAGCAAAATTAAAAATGTTGAAAACCCCCATAACGGTTAAAAAGTAATTGTCACCTATCTAAGATAATGCACCAATCGAGTGTAGCGATGATAGCTCAGTGGTTACCGCGGTAGGTTCGCATGCCGAAGGGTGTGGGTTCAAACCCCAACAATGAGCTTGAGCTGCCGGTGAAGGCAAAACATCGTGAGGAAACCATAACATGGTGGTAGGTACTTTCTAGTAGGTACTCGGCTGGCTAGCTACCACCCTCAAGTTGAAAATCTGCCGCCAAGTATCTAACGGTGTGTTCCGGCAGCCTCACTTGAGAGCCAGTTCCATTCCAGGCTAGATGTGCTTTACTATCTTCGACCACACCTTCACTTAACATCAGGTGAGCTGTGGTCAAACAATTAGCCTGTCAACACAAAAAAAAAAAAATCGTACCCGAACCCATAACTGAAAACTGCATCTAAATCGGACTAGTAGTTTTGGAGAACAATGGCAACATGGATTTGCTAAAACAATGTTTGCTGCAGCGCCCCCTGGTGAGTTGTCACCGTAACACCTATCTAAGAACATGCACCAATCTAACCCGAACCAATAACTGAAAACTGCATCAAAATCGGACTAGTGATTTTGGAGGAAAATGGCAATATGTATTTGCACAAACAAACATCCTCTCACCCCAAACGCATATACCGTCTCCGTTCCGTCGTGGGTAAAAAGTATTTTGTGTTTATATTGCATTATATGTAGATATGTAGGTCCTTCATTTTTTACCGTTAAAGTCGCCGTTGTACTACCGCTAATATAATATTATAGCATTTAGGGGTTTTTTTAAGATGTAATGTTTCGGTGTATAAAATTTAAATTCTATTCCATTAAATTCAATCTAATTCCATTAAATTCCGTTCAATTCCATTAAATTCCAATCCATACCATTCTATTCTAAGGAAGAGATTCTCAATTTGTTGGGATAGACGATAATCAGACGGGGGATTATGTTATGTCAATTTCAAGGCCATCTCAGAATTGCAGGAAAAAATATAATCTCCAACGAAGCCGCTGCTTTTGCAGTACATAATTAAAAGAGGGTTGTTCACAATGCGTAATTTATTACTTGTATAAATAGAAGCACTTACACAGGCCAGTAACGAATTAACATTTTTTTTAAAGAATCCGGAGAACTTATTACTCAAATTTTACAGGAAAATTTTTGCAAAGAAATTTGTTAAAATCACTTGAAATTTTTAGTAGTATTTTTGTTTTTGTTTACAGGCTAGGTGTTTGACCACAGCTCACTTATAGTTAAAAGTTGGTGAACACACCTAGCCTGGAATGGGACGTGCTCACAAACGAGACAACAACTTTTCAACTTGGTAACTAGCCAGCTCAGTAGAAAGTACTCTACCCACCATCATCAAGTTTATTGTCACAATTTGAACACACGCTTTCCGGCACGTGAACCGACTACGCTAACCACTGACGTATCTTCGCTACTAATAATGGCTAGCAGTGCTGGGGACTGCGTCCATTATAAGAGGCCTGAAATTAATATTGTAACAAAGATTATAACAGCATCATACTGTTCATGATCAGCCTAAATTCATAACACGATGCTCATAATGGCCCAATTAGCATACGAAGCATCGTCATACAACCAATATAATTATAATTATGCATGAAGCGTGATTATCAATCAGCCCGCCGATGAATAGGTGCTATAGAATCCATTCTCGCATAATAATTTTAAACAAGACGGATTAAAGATATGCAGTACTTATCAAATCGCATTAAATGCACACTTTAAATTAAACTAATCCTCACTAAAATAATTGCGACTCAATTCTTAGTTAGTTTGTAGTACTTTCAGAAAGCAACGTAACTGAACTTGTATTTTGCATTTTGCACGGCTTGTGAAGGCTAAATATAGTTCTGTGTATCGCTGCAATGGTCATGGACAGGCGTTATCTCTTACCATCTCTCAGGAGAGCGTCTCGTCTCGTCTCGTCTCATTACTTTTTACAAAAAAAAAATATAGAGATTTTATTTTCGATCTAACCTGTACCTATATTTATGCAAATAAAACATTTGAATTTGGTTACTGGTTTTTTTTTTAAACTTTTGTGACTTGAACACTTCATTATGTTTATCGCAAAACTAAATTCATAGCATTTTGTACTCGATTAAAACCCGGTGATAAACATTTCATTATTTGGTTTCCGGGGTTCCCTTTTTTTTATCTTATGCAAATTCAAGCGAATACAAATACTCATTTAAAACGTTCGTGATATGACGCATTTTTTAAATCATTTGTTAGCTTGGTTACCACTTTCCATAAAATATTTAAACCCTCTTTTGTTCCACACAGCACGTTTCATAATGTAATGTTATCTTACAAAAACGAAAACCGAGAATGTGTTGCTTTTTGCAACGTTGAAATGAACGTCAATGAAAAAAAAGATTTGATGAACATCTGGTTTAATTTATATAAGAAATTTAGTACGTATTTGTATACGAATACTCATGTGTAAAATTCAAAATCACAGCTCAGGTGAGTAATCTCATATCATTCATTTAAAAAATGCAACAGTTGATGTGTTATTATACGAAGACGTATCATCGTAACAACTTCACGTATTTGGAAATCAGAGTTTATACTGTTGTACTTTTAGGGTTCGGTACCCAAAGGGTAAAACAGGACCCTATTACTAAGACTCCACTGTCCGTCCGTCTGTCTGACTGTCTGTCCGTCTGTCACCAGGCTGTATCTCATGAACCATGATAGACAGTTGAAGTTTTCACAGATGATGTATTTACAGTATTAAATAAATATTTGAGGGCATACAACAAACGTGATTTTTTGCCGTTTGTAGCCGGTTTGTTATAGTATAGTTTGGCCGGTCTTTTATTCCAAATAGATTTGCGTTTAAATGCCATCTCGCTTCAGCAAGATGTTGACAAAGCATTACAAAGTTAACTTTAAGCAACGTTTATAACTAAAGCCCTAGTAATTATTAGAAATATAAGCGATTTGGACATTTCTTTTTGTATTGCTAAACCGTTTAAGGTTTGCGGATATTATTCATAAATGTCTCTCAGCCACTGTAAAAAATACGCGTCGTGTAAAAGATTGTTTTCCCCACAAGGTAACATGACAAAGGCAGAATGTGGATATGTTTGTCTTGTCATCGCAAGTGGAAAGCTTTAATCACATCTCGTGTGCCGGGTAGGTTTATACCTTAGGTTTATACAGTTCTGTTCTGTCATCCGATGGAAGTTGTCACGCACAAATCCAAGAGGAGATTTTGTGAGACAGACTGTAATTATAGCAAACTTTATAAGGGCCCAATACGTTCTATTAATTTATTTATTTATTTCATTTCATAACACAATGCAATAATATTCACTTATAATACCACAAGAGCTTCAAAATTATCGGGTATTTCCCGATAGGTTCGTTGCAAACAAATGAAGGAGTCAAGTTTTTCAGGTTAAAAAATCACGAGCGCGAAGAAGCGCGAGTGATTTTTTAACCTGAAAAACTTGACGACTTTATTTGTTTGCAGGGAACCTTGAGGGAAATGCCAGATAATTTTGAAGCTCGTGTGGTATTCGGGGGATTATTTTTCCGTCCCAAATGTCGGCCAATAGAATTGTACCATTCGACGTCACGTGGTACAACGAGAAAATTTTCAAAAAATTATCAGTATAATACCATGTAGGTTGTACCACGTGACGTCGAATGGTGCAATTCTATTGGTCGATATTTGGGTCGGAAAAATAATCACAACAATAAATACAAATACACATTTTTTAAATCTGTATCGCATTCCAATACTAGGGATGTCTAGGTGCATTACAATTACATTTTTTAAAAGTCGCTAGATAATAATTAGGATTTAAAAAATTATAATTATAAATTAAATTGAATAATAACAATTAATTGGTCAATTGTTCAGTCAAAAAATATATGAAATATCATAACTAAATCAAATTAAAATCTAAGATAATCTTAATCTGTCTTTGAAATTGGTATAGACTTGAGTGAAAAATATCGATGTGCTTGCTGGAGACGAGGATTTCATTGTATTGGCGACTCATTCTAACAATAGGGTTATAATAAGATGTGTTGTTGGAAATTCACCTTATCTGTACATTTACATATGTACCTATACGTTTACATTCAATCTTGAAACTTGAAAGAACTTACATTAAAAGTTTGTCGAAACCTGTAACAATGGACCTACTCAAACAACCAACTAAAAACTTTTAAGCCTTGAACACCGCCAAAAGGTAGCAAGTCTGTCAGTTTTGCACAGGATACATTTAGGAGAATGTGCCACTGAGCTGTATGAAGTGTACGACCTAGTACTTCCATCCCTTTTTACTACAAGAGAAGTAGAAAGACGGCCCACTACCACCTATACGTAGTGGAATTTCCTTGGGTACGTACCAAACGTTTTGACTCTAAGTTTCTCATCTGTACGGCCAAGGAATAGAACAAGCTGCCGGCTTCCTTGTTTTCTGGGAGATATAATCTCCTCATCATCATCATCATTATCATCAGCCTTTTGTAGTCCGCTGCAGGACATAGGCCTCTCCCAAGACCTGCCACTCAGCCCGATCTTCGGCGTTTCGGTTCCATCCACCGCCAGCTGTCCTACGTATATCGACACTCCATCGAGTCTCAGGGCGTCCTACGCTACGTTTGCCAATTCGCGGTCCTCCAGCACACGTCTACCCCAGTGATTATCGGTTCTGCGACAAATATATCCAGCCCATTGCCACTTCAGCTTGCTATTACGCTGAGCTATGAAATACCTTATGTATATATAATATGTATGTGTGTGTAGATATAATCTAGATCTTTTCAAAACCATGAGTGAATTGGTATATTCTAAGTCTACGTGCTTCATCTTCGACCACAACATCGCTTACCATGAATAATTGAATGTTATAAACGAACTGTATACGAAAATAACTGTAGAATATAAATGAGTCAGTATGTAAGGACAAAAGAATTTAAACAAGAAATTAATGTTGTGCCAAAAGTCAAGCTACATATTCACACTTTGCAATGTGATCAAAATATAAATATAGGCAACTGGATATTAATTAAATGTACCGTATAAATACATTACACATGTTAGAGGACAGTTATGTAAAAACTGGGCGTCTTGCGTAAGGTTAAGCGATACTTCACACCGGGGCAGCTGCTTGCATTGTATCAAGCACAAGTCCGGTCGTGTGTGGAATATTGCTGCCACCTCTGGGACGGTTCAGCCAAGTACCAACTTCAAGCTCTTGATTCGGTAGAACGGCGTGCTGTTCGACTTATTGGTGATGAAAAGTTGGTAGAAGAAAAACTTTTGAGTCTTGAACACCGCCGGAGGGTAGCAAGTCTCTCAATTTTCTACAGGATTCATTTCGGAGAATGTGCTGCTGAGCTGTACGACCTTGTTCTTCCATCCCCTTTTTACCACAGGACAAGTAGAAAGACGGCCCACTACCACCCATACGTAGTGGAATTTCCTTGGGTGCGTACCAAACGTTTCGACTCTACGTTTCTCATCCGTACGGCCAAGGAATGGAACAAGCTACCGGCTTCCTTGTTTCCTGATAGATATAATCTAGATCTTTTCAAGGTCAGAGTGAATAGGTATCTTCTAGGTCTGCGTGCTTCATCTTCGACCACATCGTCGCTTACCATCAGGCGAGTTGGTGGCCAAACGCGGACTTATCCGTATTAAAAAAAAAAAAAAAAAAAATATATGTAAAAGTGAACTTAAGTAGACATGACTAACGCAACCGCAGGAACATTCACGATTGTACTATGGAAGCTAGTGTGGTTTTGACACATTAATGTTTCACTTATACGGGATTGCTTACATTTCATTAGCTGGAACATTACGCCTAGCAAGCAAAAAAATACTGCGCCTACTGTGCTTTAATTCCTTGAAAAAGGCCACAGGTCGTGGCCTTAAATATAAATAGATAGATAAGCTTTTTTTCATGTAAAAGTAATGAGACGAACGATGCGCTCTCCTGATGGTAAGAGATAACGCATGTCTATGACCATTGCAGCAGTACACAGAACTTTAAGTAGCAAAACAAAGTCCGATGCATCGCTGTTTTGGCGCTCATTACTTTGAGACTTCCGATGGTTAGTCTCAACAGCCCAGTAATTTCGCTAGCTGCATTACCCTTCAAACCGGAACACAGTAATGTTTACACACTACTGCTTAGCGGCAGAATATCTGGTACTGCGGTGGTACCTAGACGACTTCCTGAAAGGATTGAAGAACTAGAAGAAAACGAGGTGTGCAAATGATAAGAATGAAAAAAAAGCTAAGGGTTGATTTTTAATCTCATTATCCGACCTAATCAAAGAGGAGCCCGTGTGAGTGAAAAATAAGGACAAATATGGGATAACGAAGGCTGTGGATGATGATGATGATGAAGCTTCATTATAACTAAGTATGTTAAATTTAGCATTGCTATCCACTAACGTTACTGATGCCACTAATATCAACCCAGTTATAATCTAAAACTTGAACTGACGTACATATTTCACAATAATGTGTCTAGTAGGATGTCACGGAATTTATCAACGAATCGTATAAACATAACTAGGTAAGCATGTATGATAGATGTATTACGAAGAACATATATGATCAAATTATTAGTTGAAGGTTTAATTACTTTACTAAACGACAACATCATCGAATCATTAGCGATGTTCTGTAAAAACACAATATTGGTTGCTGGTGACACAATCGCGAAGGCTATCTTGTCTTATATACCATAGGCACCGGCAAGTCGACATCCTCCATGGCTGAACCAATATTTACCGTCCATTATATGCCTAATACGTGTTAATTTATACTCTAGAGGTTATGTTTTGTTTTCTTGTCAATGACTAGACATTGTGATAACGGCCCTGTCCATTGTAATGTCAGAAATGACTTGTGCAAATACTTATCACGGATTTTGTTGTATAGACGGCTCTTTAGATGGAAAGGACTTCATTAGTCTTAGATTTGTAGCGCTCGTGACTAAGTGTTCTCGAACGATCGCCAGTGTTAAGCAAAGTTCGCTGTGGTCAAACACTAGCCTGCAGTAAAAAAAGGACGGTTTGATCAGTCTTTGGATGGGTAATCATGGGTTTTATGCAGCTACGGATCTAGGGAGGGGCAAACCGGGGCATTTGCCCCGGGCGGCAGTTTTATATTTATATGGACCTTGTCGGGCACAGTAATGTTTAGAAAAGAAGTGTGTAGCACTATTTTAAAATATACAAAATGAACTTCCGCAAAGTAACGCCTGAATCAATCAACTGTTTTAAAAGTCAATATTTATTGCCAACAAAACCTTGGTCAAAAATTTTGTCAAAGTTATTTTGACAAATTTACACGGTTAAAATTAAGACATGTGTGACCTATAGAGGTCAATGCAGTTAATACAGTTCTTTATAGGCACTGGATTGCCGCTGATGACGTGATTGATGTTTTACAGATTTTTGTCAACGGTATTTTAATATCCACAAAGCTGGAATTTGGTTTTCGATTTCACGACCAGAAATTTAAGAAACAAAGGCAAAGATGATTATAACGATGAATAAGAAGCGAAGGGCTGTGGTATTTAACCGTAAAGGTATTCCAATTCTTCGAGTTGAGAAACGACTTCCCACGCTTTACTTACCGCTGGAATGTTAACAAATGTTCCGACTGTTCAATGGATAACTCGAATACTTACAAGTAATGAATTAATTGTATTTTCGTCGACGCAGAGCGAATTTCTACACAAATTGGTATTTAGTTCAAATTCTGTTCTGAGATAGATTATTATTAGACGAGTTGTCGGTGAAAAACAATAATTATGATTCCTGATAATTTCAGAACTATGATCACATTGATATTAATATTTTGAAAATGTCTAGAAAACTTCAGAAGATCAAGGGATCAGCTTGTAAACTTTTTTTATTGTTGACAGGTCACAACTAACCTGATGTTGAGTGACGGCACGGTCGAAGATTGTAAATACACTTAGCCTACTAGAATAAGAACTTGCTCTCAAGTGAGGTTGCCGGAACTCGCCATTAAGTGCTAGCTAACAATAGGCAAACATGAGTTTTTATACAAAAAATATATGTAATTGACTTTCGATAACTCATGAGACAAGTAATTCGTACTATTCAAAAATCCTAAAAATTCCCAGAATATTATATTTACATTTCACAAACTAAATACAATTAAAAATAATAATTAAAAAATGTTATATTTACGTGTACTCGTACTTACACACAAATTAAACTAAAAGAGTAAAAAACAAACAAATAAATTTTATTTCTTCTCTCGATCGAAATAACGTCACAAATCCAAATCAATCTAATTTAGTCGTAATAAATACTTTCAAGTCAGCGACCTAAGCTTCACAGAACATCCACGATAAGTAAAAAAATGGAAGGACCATGTAAATGGAAAGCAGGCTAGGATAAAGAATCCACATCTGATGTAATAAGAACAAATCATGACACGTTAAAAGGTCCATTTGGGCCTATCAGCAAGACAATAAGTATTCAAGTGCCTAATGTTGAGATACGGCCTCGATGTCGAACACGAGTGTTGATTGAGAGAAGTAATTACAAAAGTTTGGGGATAGATAAGGACAGGGCAATTGATCTGTGAAAACAAAAATAGGGGCACGAGGAAAAAATATCAAAAACCTTATAGAAATCACAAGCAACAGCTGGAATCGCTCCAGAATCATTTAAGTTAAATTGTTACTAGAGGAAAGAAGCGTCTCGTTCGGCTCATTACTATTACATTTTTAAAGAAAGAACCTGTTCAGAATACGTGGTCAGATAGATTAATTGACGATGGACGAAGGAAAAACATGTCAGGCTTGCTGAATATTTCACTTTTGCAGAACATCTCGTTTACGACTAAAATTTATATGTGCTTTTAGCATGGACATAAAAGATCGAAAAGGGGCCATTTTCATCATCTAGTACCCACGAAAAAATTGTTATACCAATTTTAAAAATACAATACTATTCTGAAGTTTATATGTTTATTTAAGCTCCTTGATCAAAATTGATGTGAGTGTGCCATTATACTTACATAATGTTAGCTTTCATTTACTTATGGTATTTGGGTATTTTGTTCGCTAAATAATAATGCTTACATGGTTGTACTACCATGTCCACATGCACACTAGTTGATTTTACATGTTTGTTTTGTATTTTTATGGCTGAATAAAGAAATTTTAAAACTAATTCCTGTGCTAATCTGGTACAAGTGCGACCTGTGACAATGACAATATCGACACATCTTGCAGTTGAGTGACCAACGTTCCGCATACTTTTTTTAACTGAGCTATCACTACGTCACAACCTTTCAGCAGTTTGCTTAGAAACGTGTCCTGTCCAGCTTACTTCTAGATTCATAACCGTAGTGCTGATGCCACTAACTTTAGTTCTTGATAGAATTTCATCATTATGAATAAACCTTATAATAAATCTGCAGCGCGAAGTTCGTGTCTTTGTTCAACAACAGTTCCCAGCAATAAAATATGTACCGCAGTCTGACAAGCGAATTTCAATTTCTGACGTTTGTTCTAGACTTTAGATTTGGTACTTACTTTTTAACGAGTATTTTCCCAGATTTGTCCGCCTTGAGGACGATCTTCGTGTGCAGTTTCTCAAGGAACTTAATTGTAGGGTTGTTGGTCTGGTTTAGGTTGTACGCCAGCGCGAACAGTTCTTCCGTCCACATCTGTTGACAAGGGAATAATAGTTAATTGTTACTTTTATTTGAAAGGTAGAGAAGGCCAACTAAACGATGAACTGTTTGTTCCAGGCACACTAGTCAAATATAGTAGAAGATGGTGATCAAATATGTCAAAGTGATGTGACAAACGATACGTTTTTGTGGTAGTAAGAAATAACTCCTGTCCATGACCATTGCAGCGATACACTGAACTTTTAGTAGTAAAACAAAGTCCAGAACATCGATGCTTTGGTGCTCGTTACTTTGAGAATTTCGATGGTTAGCCTCGACAGCCCTGTAATTTCGCTAGCTGCAATACCCTTCAAACCGGAACATAATAATGTTTACACACTGCTTGGCGGGAGAACATATTCTGTCTGGTGCTGCGAAGTTACATACCTAGACTACCTACTGCTAATGAGATCTACCATCAAATAAAAGCATTACTTTGAAATAAATTTAATGGTTAGGAAACCTTTGCCCATAAATAGAATAGAATGAGTTATTTTAAAGGAATACACAACATCTATTTTCAATTTAATCGAGAGAATTATTTAATGTACAATTTATACATATAGTTTAAACAGATCTCTCATTTAATATTTCTTATGAGTTCTTCGATTCATTAATACAGACTTTGTACCTACATAAGACTGTATTACACTTACCGAGTCACTAATATAATATATGTAATTACAACTAAGATATCTTAATATTCCATTAGCAAAAACTACGAGCGAATATAATTTGCTATTAGCACTGAATTAATCTAGAAAGAGATTTGGCACATTGTCAATACGAAATGAGATAAGCTAAATAAGTAGGACGCGAGCCTGCCTACCTAGTGCCGAATCAAGTTTGGATACAAGTATATATTTAAAATTTTAAAAACCCCCCGACAGGTGTACATTATTCTACAAGTCAATCCCTTTCATTTGATACCCATATTGAGGGAGTTGTGAAAAAATATTGAATCTGCCATTTTGTGGCGGCGCGGCGGCCATCTTGAACAGATTTTTATAAAACATTGTTAAAAACACTCCTGACTAATTCACATTTCAAACAAAATCAAAATTGGTTCTGAGCTACGATGCCACAGACAAACACACACACACACACGTCAAACTTATAACACCCCGCCGTTTTTGCGTCGGGGGCTAATAAGTACAGGAGAACATAAACTCTGTAAGCAAGTCGTAAAAAGAATTTCTAATTTAGCCTGCTTGTCAACTGAGCTTTGAACACGCATCGAGAATTTCAAACGAGGTTTAACGTTAATGTTAACGTGGCTATACTGAACACTGTGAACTTCGATTTACGTAATGAATCACTCGTATTATATATCAAGAGAATTATTTTATAATTATATCTATAAGATTACCTGTGTATGACGTGTATTAAATTTAGAAAACTATTTCTAAGTTGCAATAAAATTATAATTATCTGTACGAGTCATATGAAATTTTATTATATTAAAACGTTAATGAATACTGGCTGGCTCTTAAGTCTCAAGTGAGGCTACTGGAACACACCGTTAGAAGCTTGGAAGCAGATTTCCAACTTGTTGTAGCTAGCCAGCTAAATACTATAAAGTACCTTACCGCCATGCTATTGTTTTCCTTCATAGCTTACTAGGATTAGGGCTACATTTACTGGAATGAAATGAGTGAAGTGTTTTTGTCTTCTGGTTTTATCTATTGTCGCATATCGTTAAGACTCGGGATGTGTATTTTTTTCTAGCTAAATCTCTACAATACAATTTCACCGTTAGGTAAAGAGCATAATAAATTACTAGCACGATTTAATACATTTAAATCATGTATATCGTTCCATTTATTTATAGTATGGTTGCAATCATTTCCATTTCAACGGAGATGCCATGCTCACGCGCTAGTGTCAGTATAGTCGTTTGCATGCGTCCACAATCAACTTTTTATCTAAATGCTTTGCGTAATACGAGTGTCAATTTAATCCTCCGCCACGTACAGATGTCACCTGGGGGTGCGTTCGTGTTTGTGAGCCCGTATTGCCAGAGCTTCGAGCGCGCATCAAGAATTGCAAACGAGGCACGTAAAAATTTAATGTTCTGATGACGCAGCTTCGATGAGTACTCTGAATTACTAATACGGAGCACTAAACATTTATCACTTAGGCGATCGTTAAAAATGTTTAATTTCAGCCGAAATATGAAGGGAGCTTTGATCGCCCGGCGTGAATCTTTAGTGTTGGCTGATTCTACGAACTTCTGAATGAATTACTAATGCTGACTGTCGAACATCCTTATTGCCAGTGTTCGCATTCAGTTCGTAACATAGCAAGTGGTAACGTTTCGTTTTCGTATCCATACTGGTGATGTAAATAAGCATCTAACAGACTTTATCAACTTTACATAAAAAAGAGCTTTTAGAAATACTTTATATTTTTTAACAATCATTTTTAACGATTGCAAGTGGTCTTTCTGCTATTACAATTTCCAACATCCTCCTCTTTAGGATACTAATACTGTGTTCAACAAATAGTACTGTGTTCCCAATCATACTTCAATAAGGTAGAAACGAACGGAAACAGGGAAACGTACAAAACCTACTATGGAAACTAACGCGGTCTTGCCGCATGCGGCCATCAGTGCGAAGTAAGACGAAGCCGCGCGTGGGTCGTACTCTGCTTGTCTTCTTGAAAAAGGTCACCGGTTGCATCCAAAACTATAATCGGAATATTCGATTCCTATAGAGTGTCGATAATAAGAGCAACGTGCCGAAGTTGCTAATGTCGATAACTCGAGACATTTCTTTAGTACTTATATGAATACATGATTCGCGCTTTTGCTCAACATTCAACGACACTCGATTATTGTTCTAGACTACAATCAAAGTTCTGCGTAGCATTTGTAAGTTTACGTTCCCTTAAATGCCAAGGATTTGTACTGAAATTCAGCATGACACTACAAATCTTACCCAAGCGAAAGCTTAACCTTTGTAGCTGGAGGCACATTAATCACGGTAGCTGAAACACCATCATTTGCTTTCCCACGGGTCGTGGACTCGAGACCTTATTTCGGTACGAAAGTGATTTAAGGGTCAGCCAAATTGCGGGGCTGATGTGACTAATTTATTCTAATGCTAGCGACCCCACGAATCCCGTTCAAACTTGGCACACCTAAAGCCCATGCCAGATAGTACCGTAACAAACTTCTTTACTGAAGCGATCTTGATAATTTATTACATTGTAGAGAACGATGCAAGTTAGATCTTATTAAATTTACGCACTATGGTCGACGCCATTGTCACCGTCGCGAGTCGAACCCGGACTAGATTGGCGCAGGACCGCAACAGATGGCATGACAGGAAAGAGGTCTATACCCAGTAGTGCGATAAAGAAGGCTGAGGATGATGATGATAACGCCACTATCTACAGGGTTATAAACTTGGCCTATTAATGCGAGTCATGGTAGTTGTCACTAAGAAAATCTTATACGTCTACTGTGTTCACAGGTTCGTTGACCCTTGGCCAAAATGCACCGAGTTTTTACGCTATTTCAGAGTTGTATCCATACAGTAAAAGGTGTTCACAATAATACACACCCAGCTAAAAATCCTGTATAAGGTGAACATGAAGTAAGAAATTGAAAAGGTCACCTTGGCAAGCCATACAGTGTAGCACCCGCTTAGGTGGCAGGCCCTCTAAAAGGCGTCGCGGTTGTATTCCATAAAAACATTTATATTTTAATAGCTATGGCATTTACGACATACACCTTTTTCAGCAGGAGATTGACCAGGTAGGTACAACCGCAGTACCAGATATTCTACTGCCAAGTAGTGTGCAAACATTACTGTATTCCGGTTCGAAGGGTACTGCAGCTAGTGAAATTATAGGGATGTTGAGACTAACCATTGAAAGTCTCTAAAGTAATGAGCGCCGAAGCAACGATGCCCTGGATTTTATTTACTATTCAAAGTTTTGTATATCGCTGTAATGGTCATGAACATGCGTTATCTCTTACCATCAGGAGAGCGACTCGTTATGCCTACGTCTAGAAAACAGTTGACTTTTTTAAATGAAGCTGAACTATGGCTAACAGCACTCTCGATTACGTCACCTTTAAAATAACTAAATCAAAATCGGTACAACTGTGACCTACGATCCCACAGACAAAAACATTGTTAAACTTATAACACCCCTTTTTTGCATCGAGGGTTAAAAATACACGTGCAAAGGAACTGAAACTCGGTCAGTTTATTAAATAAAATAATATAAGCTGGTAATGTAAACTAATAAGTCAGTTTCTGAACGATCTAGATACCAGTAACTTCAGCCTACATAATTGAAGTTTTCCTTTTGCTCCACGGCTACGGATATCTCGCCAATGTATCACGGGTTTAGGCATTCAAATATTTACAAGGATATAGGTTTCGGTGATAAAGGTCGCGTCACACGGAGTTTCCACGAAGTGTCAATCACATGAATGCTATCGCGATAATGTGAGCACAGAAACTTTAGACACGAAGTGCCCGTAACCCGACAAATGTACTAAAACTACCCACAAATATTTGACGGTAGTTTTGAAACTTGTTTTTTCTTGTGTTTATGTGTAAAAGTAGTGAGTGTGGACAAGTAATATAATTTTGTCGAGCATGTCTTTTTGTTTCCAAAACTCCGTAAAAGATTTTTTTTATGTTTTTCAGGCTAGGTGTTTGACCACAGCTCACCTGATGTTAAGTAACGTCGTGGTTGAAGATGGTAAACATATCTAGCCTGGAATGAAACTGGCTCTGAAGCTTCTAGTAAGATTCATTATAATTTCAAAAAGATTCATTAGAAAGATTTAGACTGTAGTTGACTATGATTCACTTTATGTAATTTAGACATATAGGTATTACTTGTTTTCATCATGATATACTTGAAAACATTAAATATTTGAACGATGGCGGAATTAACAAAGTGCGACGCCAAAACAACGAAAAAAATATTTGTGATTACGTAGCGTCCAATATTATATCAAACTCGCTGTTACAAGCCATTTTGTAATGGAAATAAAATTACAAAATTCTGCTAGTAAGCTTAAGTTGAGAAAAACCCAAATTTGATAAAAGAAACCCGGATTAGATTACAATGTAGTTCGTGACTGGATCATTATAGCCAGCAACAAAGCGACCAACTAAATGTCAAGGTGCGAAAAAATTGTGTACCTACATGGAAAGTACACTCATCGCATCGCCGCCTCCGTCCAAAAGCTCATAACATGAACGGCGCACGAGTAAATCGGAGCCTTGACCTGCCGGAACTGCGCCTCTAGCATAAAACTAACCGTCCACAGAGCCACGCTCAAAGCTGTATTTACGAGTGTGCCAATGTCCCATAACTCTGCATATAAAGAGGCAAACACACGCTCATACTAAGTCTAATTCGAAGCACATGGAGCGTTCACATACAGCGCATTTGATGGCTGCAACGAAGTACGTACAATTGTACATAGAAGAAAACTTCCACCAATATGCGAGAATGTTCTGTTGATGATTTTGAATTGAATCGAAAATAACCATTAAAAATAAATGTTAAATTACAAAAGTCATAAATCTAACACACAACACACTGCTCTGCCGTTTATCTAAACAAAATGAGCATTAGGACTCATCATCGAGTGCATAAGTACAATAACATCACTGAATGGCTGCAACTTTGTGCCGTATACAAATATTTTGGCAGTTCCTCACGCGAACAATGGCGCGAGGATACACAAAAGATAAATATATCATAAATCATCCCCAAACCGAACTCGTAAAAAACGTCATTCAACCGCTAACAATAAATAGATGCAATTTGTAGCACTAGGGGAAGTTGTTTCTCTGCGGAGAGGTTAACAATACTATAGTATTCATAGGAAGCGGCGGAAGACGATCGTGCAATATATCACTCGCACGACACAATACTGCGAGCGAGAGTACGCTTTTTCCTAATAATGGATCTGCCTCATACGCGAGCTTGATTGACGGCTCGACCGGGACCGACTCCTCCACGCAAATATGAATAAATACAACAAAGGAAAACCTGAAACTATGAAAACAAACCAATCTTTTTTTAGCTCTGTCCAATAAAAACTTCGCTACAGATTTCAATGCAAATCCAAAAGCATATAGCTTGTACACAATGTCAATATTCAACCCAGTTCTATTCAATTTCAAGAGCGCATGATCAAAGAGGCCTTTTCAAACTATCCCCTTTATTGCTACGCGAATTTAAACAATCGAACTTCGCGTCATGCGCACCCTATTCAAAGTCTAGACGAACCGGTGCACATCGGCCCGCGGCGTACGCTTTGTTCCGAGCTTATACACACGTATTTGTATATGTATAGCAGAATTATAGCAGAGAAAATGTAATAGAGGCTATATTCGAACGAGGAAAATGGTCCAATATACAAATAGAGGAGTTTTTAATCCCGTATAACTGCGCTACGGATTCATCGCGCTCCGCTGGGCACGAATATCAGAGATCGTGGATGGAGTACAATGCGAGATAGCTACAATGCCTTTAGCCACATCGGAGACGCGGCTTGTTATGTATGCCCGTCGCATTGTGCCGGTGTGCTAATACGGTCGGCGATCACGACTTTCCGTCATAATAATATGAGAATTTTGGTTATATGCTTGTACAATTTATACGCCGAATATAATTGAAGATATTTGCTTATCCATGTTGTATTTTTATTTTTAAAGTCGATCTAATTTCCGAAACAATCATTTACAGAAGACAATTAAACTGACCAGGCAGTAATCTCAACAATCAGTTTCATTCCGCAGATTGGATCTAATCCGTCGATTATGCAGCGACGGCGGTATCGATCGACCCATTTAGCTATAATTACCGCTTGCTTACCTGTGCGATTTCCTTTCTAGTGCAACAGAAGTTGATGAATGTAACGTTCACGAAGTCGGTGCCAAAACACACGGTGACAGTCTTCTCTTCCAGTGAGCCTTGAGAACCGATCAGCACGACGTTGCGAATTTTCTGGTCCTGATGACAAAAAATATCAGATTCAAGAAATATAAAAGAGGAAAAGGCTGTTATTACATAGTTAATTTTGTATAGATGGTATGTGTCAAAAGATATTACACAAAAAGTGTTTTATGACCAGCAGTGCCTAGACTCCTAACTAGCAACGGAGACGTGTTTTAATAACAAAAGGCTTATCCTACCTACGTTAAGCGAAGAAGAAAAATGTTTCATAAAATATATGTCAATAGTTCCCCCCGGGCGGTCTAAAATCTCCCACAGTGACTTAAGTCGATATGAAAGGAACAAATATTTCTACATTATATCGTAAGTCAATGTCTGAAAGCCATTTTCGTAAATTTAATCTGAGATCGTCGATATTTCGGAGATAGTTATTATTATAGGACAATTCGTTGTCATCTCAATTATTCCGATCGGAGCGTATCTTTCGGTAAACGACGATCAGCGAGAGAGAAAAAACAGCTGAGCGAGGCGCAATTGAATAGAATTTATCGATTGCCGACCGGGATAGGTGATAAGTTACTAAAACGCAACTTTTCTGTTTCTACATACGGTTTTATTTTCTAGTACTCGGCTGGCTAGTACCTCAAGTTTAAAATCTGCCGCCAAGCATCTAACGGTGTATTCCGGCAGCCTCACTTGACAGAGCCAGTTCCATTCCAGGCTAGGAGTGCTTTCCATCTTGGATCACACTGTCACTCAACATCGGGTGAGCTGTAGTCAAAAACCAAAATTGTCAAATATTTAAAAAAAACGTATCCATCACTTCAAAAGCATTTTCAATTTAAATGTAAAAATAAAGGACAAAAAAACAAAGGATAAAAATTAAGAAACCCGCAGGCGACACGTCAGTATGCTAAAAGCATACCATTTCACTACTTTCGAGGAAACCGGGCCAATTTTCTCGGAAGCAAAAATCTGGAGTAAAACAAAATTGTCAAGGCGGTAATAACAATTTGAGTCGGACAACAACACGCAATACTGTTTATCGGATAACTGGAGGGGCTCTCGACAAATTGGTGCCTTGAGGCGCCGTAAAGAAACACCCCACAAATGATCTCTTAGGTAAAAGTCCGTTTTATTTGATTGCAGTATTATTGGATGAAACAAACGGAAAAGTTTGTTTTGTATTTATTTGATGTTTCGAGACGAATTTTTAAGATCCCTCTTACAAATACGTCCATAATGTCGATATGTTTCTAAGGCCGAAGCCGAAGGGACAGTATAAAGCTGCCCGTGACAGGGGCACCCTTCGCCCCGTGCAGTTGCCGTCAGGATTATTTCGAGATGTTTCTCGTGACTATTTTTATTTTCTTTTGTACTGAAGCAAGTACACACACGGATCTACAATACTTATTTTTTTATTATTATTAAATGTTATTATATTCGCACAGCGAGGTAGTGAAACTCTTTTCGTCCCCTGTTAGGTACAATAGGGTATTTTTTTATTTAGGTAAAAGTAATGAGACGTACGATACGCTCTTCTGTATGAGATAACGCATGTCCATGACCATTACATCAATACACAGAACTGTGAGCAGCAAAACGAAGTCCAGGGCATCGCTGCTTTGGCGCTCATTACTTTGAGGCACTCGATGGTTAGTCTCAACAGCCCAGTAATTTCGCTAGCTGCAGTACCCTTCAAACCGGGACACAGTAATGTTTAAACACTACTGCTTGGCCGTAGTGGGAGACTTCCTGCTAAGGAAATCATTCTTAAATTATGAAATAGCATTCTTCTAGGTAAGCGTGCTCCATCATAGACCGTACTTCTGCTTTACATCAGTTAGTGTGTGGTCAATCAAGAACCTATTTAGTTTTTTTTCTAAATAGGTTCTAGTCTAGTTCTAGTAAGTCTAGGAAATCCTCTTTAGTTCGTAAAAAATATAGATACGAGTCGGTCGTGGTATGTTTCTTAACATTCGTTACTAAGATTATAAAGTGTGGGAAATGGCAATCATTTTGTGACAATAAGAAATTGTTTTCGAAGAATCCGTAGGTACGTCACCTTATGAAAGAAACGGTTTTAATAATCTTATCACGAAAGAGCTAGAAAATCACCATAGAAGAATCTTTAGACAAATATTTCATTCAATTCATACACATTGCAAGTATTAATTTATCTATTTGAATTTATTACACATATCTGATACTTGAAATAAATTCTATCCCTGTAACATGAGACGAAGCGAGACCGACATGGTTAGTACATGTATCTATCATTCAAGATACATCACCAAAGCAACAGTGCCGGCCCCGTATGCTGTCACTGTTGTACAATCTGTGACAGTCCCCGTATCCCGCAGAAACTAGGTCACAGCTTGGAGCCCCGGCTAGGTAGAATCTAATCTCTTATCCGTATGGTCTCAAGCGAGGCCTGTACAAGTCCTTCTAAATGAATTCTATCGGCCTTCAGCCGAGACAACCTTCTCATGATTCGATTCACATACGGAGCTGATGTTGTCCGCTGTAGTCTATCTATTGTATTCTACGCTGCAGTATTGTAAAGGCTAATGGAAATATTAAGTGAAGTGATCTAATTTCTTTGTTCTATAATGTTGTATCTTACCTTTAATTTTACTACTGTACATATGTTATATATTGTACTAGCGACCCGCCCCGGCTTCGCAAGGATGCAATGTGGTGCAAATGCATGTATTATACACTAGCGAACGCCTCGCGGTTTCACCCGCGTAGTTCCCGTTCCCGTGGGAATACAGGGATAAAAAGTAGCCTATGTCACCCGGGAATAGCGTAGCTTCCCAACGGTGAAAAAATTTTTGAAATCGTTCCCGTAGTTTCGAAGCCAGCAATATTCATTACAAAAAAAAAACAAACAATCAAATATTTCCTTTTTATAATTGTATAGATAGATATGTATAAACCTTCCTTTTGAATCACTCTGTCTATTGTGATGGAAACTGCATTCAAATCCGTTGCGTTGTTTGAAAGATCTAAGCGTACAGACTGCGAGAAGCGATTGCGAGAAGCGATTTTATTTTATACTATGTAGACATGTTTTAATAGTACTTTATCGAGAGATGTAATATTAATTGTGTTATTTTTATTCTTTAATAAATAAACACAAAACTTATTAAGTACATCATCATAATTTTTTCTTTATTACGAAAAATAAAAAAAAATACTGTAAAAATTTAAAGTGATAGACTTACAAACAAGGTCACCTGAGAGCAATATAAGCTTACGAAAAGATAGATATATTGAGATCACATATTTTACTGGTAGAGTTTATTCACCTCTCAACATTTAAATTACATGAAGCTTCCAAGTACAATTTTTAGAAATATAATTAGAATCAGCCCAGACGTATCATGAATCAACTCATTAGACACATAACACACATCGCAGGTGACTCTAAGGTTGCGACTATTTTGGTTTCTGGTTCATAAAGCTAGTGTATGAGTACAACATCGATTCAGATGTCGCTTTTTCTAAACTAAACTCAACGAATTCTACGTAGGTACCTAGAAGAGAACTTCAGTATTTAGAAGTGTATTGCAAATCTGCGGCGGATCCCATTGCAGGGTGACCAGATTAAATTTTAGGAAACTGCCATAGTCACCTGCAAAGAACGTTGTTCCTCATAGAAATGAACGAAAAAAAAATTGAAAATCAATTCATATGAATCAAAATCAATCGAAATCAATTTTTCTTTTTTAATATTTTATTATAATGTCAATAAGCCTGAAAGCCTAAGATAAAACCTAAAATGTAATCATTTGATTCGAGGTTACTGCTGACATCCTTGAAAATATCATATGTCGTTTACATAATGTAATGGTTTCAAATTTTGCTTCTGTGTAAACCGATGTTCTTTATCATTTATTAGCAACCTGCCCAGGCTTCGCATGGGTGCGATTTATGTTGGCGACTTGATTACAAAACATTGAATTTCTTTACGTATACAAAAGTTTAATAAGGACGTTTTGTTTGGATGTATTAATTACAAACTTTCCGTAAAAAAATATCTGTGAAAATCTTATTAAAATCTATTGTGTGGTTTAGTAGAAGTAAGCGGAGGAACAGACAGACGCGGATATCGATTTTGTTTTATATTATTTAGAGATCAAGATTCAATTATTAGTTATATGTATATGTTAAATTTACTCTGTTTTTACCCTCTATGAGGATGGAATGTAGGTAAAAAGAAATAAGCAATACATCGTTTAGATCACACACTCACTCATTTAACCCAAAATGGGTCTTCATAGACCTATTTTGGGTTCAACTTCAACTTCAACTCTTGATGAATGGCCTTTGCGGAGATGCTCCACAATTCTGTCAATGTCACGTGGAATGATAGACTGCCACATAAAGAGGTTGGGTTAAGTAAAGTTTTGACTATTATATGTATGTAATAGGTACAGTTCACAGAATTTTGTGCTTTTCCCTTTTTCTGTAACAAAACAATTAAAACTAACTATAGACAAACACAGGACAAATACAGATATATAGATATTTATATATATTTAAACACTATTTTGGGTTAAAAAGAAGAAAGTATCTTGTCCCGGTCTTGTGCTGTTTCCTGTCAGATTTCAAATTGACAGTTTCCCATGTCTACCTGCTCAACGTCAATCCAGCGACATCTGGGCCGGCTCACGGATCTGCGGCCACTTGCTACACCAAGAACTGACTTTTTGACACCACGACCCTCGCTCATCCTAAAGTAGATGGCGCGCCCAACGAAATCTGAGACTTAATTTCGCCGATGCATGTGGGCACTAACATTTATACCTAGATGTTCTTGCCAGGAATGTTTGAATAAATACGTACCTATATATATACTATAGGTGTGTACTTACAAAAATATATAGTAATTAATTCAATGCCCTATTTTAGGGTTAGTGTCTCACCTCAGTACACGAAGACTTCGATAATCCTTGTAGATACTAATTTACATAACATTATAACTATTTTTGATTTGTTTATTTACAAATCAATATTATAAATATGAACGTGTGTGTGTGTATGTGTGTCTTATAATGCTGTAACAGCTCTACAGATTTTAGTCAAATTTATAATGAGAATAGCTTAGATACCCTGGATAAACGCATGTTACTTTTCAATCCAAAAAAACACACGGTCCCCGAATGATATCAGGTAAAACCATCAGACGCTACGCTGCTTGTAAGGTAATAATATCAAGAGCAGAAACCGTAGTTTGATCAAAGAACTCCAACGTTATATTTAGGACGAATTTTATAGTTCAGATAGATCCCAGATTCAAAGCTTCAACATTAATTACGCTATCTTCCAGCGCTATATCTCCAAGTGGTCGCGTAACTTCCGTCTCTTTGAGTTTTATACGCAGGATAGTGTAATGGTTTAATTCTATTGACAATTTGAATATCTCACATTTTTTAATAAGTATGAAGTTTCGGCATCCTAGTTTGGAGACCGTCTGGCTTCCAATCCGGTCCTGGATTCGAATCCAACGGCATGCACCTCTGTATTTTCTGAGCTATGTGCGTATTGGCGCTGACTTCCAACGGTGAAGGAAAACATCGTCAGGAACTACATGTTCTTGAATTAAAATAAAATACAATGCCGCACTTCACCAGCGTGGTGGACTACGGATTTACCCCTCTCACAATGAGAAGAGGCCGGACTTCCACCGGAATCCAAGTCCTGAGTACCTACCGTTCCCATCTCTACAACGCGTTCGAGCCAGCACCCGCACGGCGATACCATTGAATGATTGATAGACAAACTCTTTTATTGTTCAGGCCGGAATTATAAAGCTAAATGAGACACTATCGAAAGTGTCAGAGTAAAAAGCGCTAAGACAAGAATGTCTCTGATTTTGTTTTGTTACTCTTTCTGGGTGCTGTAGCGGACAATGGTCATGGGCAGTCACTATCTCTTATCATCAGAAAAACGTCCATTTCATTTCGTTTTACATTAAGAAAAAATAGCATAGTATGCGAATAACAAATGAAAAAAAAATTGAGAAGAAAATGTTCAGTCGATTTGTTGACAAAATTTATAAAAATACATATTAGTCCAAATATTTAGATAATATAATCTTGTTTACAGATTTTGTATACAGGTTTCGTCAGGTAAAGATTCAGCAGTAAAACAGCACACTCAACGAGAATTTGAAAACATTTTCTTCGAAAGTCCATGTGCAAATGTTAAACATACCGTAACATCATTTCCATTCACCCAATTCCTTTTCGAGTCACATCTGCACTTTCTTACCGAAAATGAGCTTGAATTTCATCTAAACCGAAAATTGGCTATATACCTTACGTTTTCGATCCATTCCACCCCGATATATTCGGCTATATATCACATATCTAGGGACATAATTCACGACAAACTATCATATTATTATGACTTCGCTGAATAACAACGTGATTTTACGCTACGCTCGTGTGGTAATGTCATGTTCTTGTTCGGTTAGGTAAGGCAGAGGGTGAGCTCATCTGCGGACTGCTAATAAATAATAGTGCTAATTAGGTTAAGTGGTGCTAGACTTTAAAATCTGTAATTACGTCATGGATCCATGACATGACATTTAGAACAGTCTCAGGACAGATAGACAGCATAACAACTAGTATTAGCGCATACATTGTAGACGCAATGTGCTTTGAGATCTTGACTGATTAAGATCATCTATCTATACTATTATAAAGAGGAAAGATTTGATTGTTTGTTTGTATTGAATAGGCTCCGAAACTACTGGACCGATCTTAATAATTCTTTCATCGGTAAAATGCTACATTATCACTTAGTGACATAGGCTATATTTATATTGTTAATCGAATTTTGATTTACCGTGCGAAGCCGGGGCGAGCTGCTAGTGTAATTATAAAGAAGAAAAATTGTATATATTGTATGCATGTATGTTTGTTTGTATTGAATAGGCTCCGAAACTACTGGTCCGATCTGAATAATTATTTCATCATTAGAATGCTACATTATCACTGAGTAACATAGGCTATATTTATATTGTTAATCGAGTTTTGTTTACCCGTGCGAAGCCGACACGTGCCGCTAGTATATTATATGAAGAATTCATAAATTTTTTACAGTTTTAAGCTTTAGTTCAAAATCTAGAATTATTTTTAAACTAATTAGATATACGGTAATGTCATAAAATGACTCCCAGTGTCAGAGAATGCTTTGCTTATTTATGATGATTTCGTAGAAGAAAATTAGAGTAAAGTGGTAAAAAAATCTATGCCTTCCCAAGACAGAAAAACATAAGAATAACATAAACCTGCCTACTTTCTTCGCTGTTTGTCTTCCTCTATATTTTTTAAAGTAGCCTATGCCACGGCCCTTTTGTTTTAAAATTAAACATATTTGGTATGTGACTATTAAGATTTTTGATTGGCTTCGTCGTAGAATGGGCCTACCACCAAATTTCCCCTGTTAGCAACTCGTCCGTTTCGCAAAATGTATTTCTCTTCTTTCTTTTGTTTTTGTCGCTTTCAGCGATAATGCCACAAGCTCATAAGACTATTTAGTTTTCTGTAACGTCATAAGTACCCGTGTTACACGTGCACAACAGAGACGCGTCGAAAGACACCTCATTTATCGATTAGTTGTTCAGGAAATACGTTGATACAAAGTAACGTAATTATACAAACACACATTACATGGATTGGTAATTGTTTTTGCGTAATACAGAGAGATTATGTAAATATTTGTATGCAAAAGCAATAACAGCCACCAGTAAATCATCACCTATCATTATTTCAGAAACTGTACCTAGTATACACAATTATTTCTTCTGCTTCATTTTTTCAGCGATCGCCTTCACTCTTATGTTCACTCTCTTCACACACAATCAATCACACGCCGCTCATCTGTTCGCGGTATGCACACAAAACTAGCAATAGAATACCTTACCTCTCCCTATATTGAGTATAGTTCTCAATTTTATTTAAAAAAAATTGCATTAAGAGCCTGCCTAATGATAGAAAAAAATTAGATTCCACCCGCTCTAGTGCGAAGAAACAAGATCGAGAATTGCATGACAATTACATGATTTGAAATCCAAAGCATATTTTTGACAGTTTTTTTTTTTAAACATTTACAAAAGTTATGAGACGAACAAGACGCTCTCCTGATGGTAAGAGATAACGCCTGACGCCTTAACATCAAATTAAAAAAGTAATTGGTGACTTTACTAAAACATAAGTGTAGCTATTTTATTTATAAAAAATTAATGTGGATCATCACTGACAATTTCGAGTATTTGAATTAAAATAGATTACTTCTGCGGCGTTTGTAGTTTTTTTTTTTTTTTGTGAAAAACTCAACTTATTTTTTTTTAATTCTATCCGGCTATTGTACTTCTTCAGAATTATACACATAATCCAATACTTTTTGTTGTGATATTTATATTTCTTAATATCAAAGAGTAGCATCGAAAATACCCCTTTTCCGTTTTTTGTGACATTTGGCGCGCTCTTAAGGTGACAAAGATCATGAACCATGGTGTCTGTGGCGCTGAAATAAAAAAAATCTTTCACAAGGTTCCTCCACACAATTATTCAGCAGTAAATACATTTAAGAAAGTCTCAGTTAAAAAATACCGAGACGTCTGTTTGCACTCTCTAAATACACATCGATCAGTTGCGATTTACTGCCAATACTAAACGTGCTAACATTGTGTACCTGTTTGAATAAAATCAACATACGTGATCGATACTGCGGGGACAGCAGCCGCAACGTTACAGGAAGTAGCTTGAACAAGCAATACCATATTGGTCTAGGTATTATTTACAGAACATTAAATTCAAATATATTATTGATAACTCCAATGTTACAAGTAAATTGTAAAATAAGTTCAAACATGCGTAGGTATCATTAAAAAAAACACGGATTACATATCAAAAAATAAAAACCAAATGTCAAATGAAGTAGGTATATAATATGTCGATATAAAAACATGTCAATATAAAAATATTGTCACATATATAAAACATGTCAATACAATAATATGTCAACATAAAAATATAGTCAATTTAATAAAATGCCATTAAAAAAATTGTGATTACTTACTAGTAATTTTTATTAGGCAACTGCTGATTTTCTGTTGATGTGTAGCTATGATAACTCATTGGTTAGCGTAGTTGGGTCACACGCTGAAGGGCGAGGGTTCAAACCCCGTTTAATAACGGGGTTTGACCTTGATAGGTTATGCTGTCGGTGAAAACACCATCACCAAAATGTTAGTCTTGCGTGAGAATTGAACCAATGCTCTATAACTCCCGAAGTAGAACTGCAATCAACTGCGCTAATCAAACAGAGTAGTCAAACACTGATATATAAATGTTGTTCTTTGCATCCAGTTATTTCACGGCAACAAAGTTATAATAACGTACCATGACTAAATACATTAAATACGTAATATTTTTAACAACCCACATAATAACAGTTGACAAGAAAACTAAATAATTGCCCGAGCACAGCGAAAGTGAATTATGTAGTTGATTTGAGACGTTTAATGCAAAAATATCTTATTGAATTTCTATGAAAAAAGGATCTTGCTTCGAAGGGCGTTTAAACTTTAAGTGATACAGGAGCTTATAATTCATAGCGTCTACCCACAGTTGAAATGTGCATCAATCTGGAAAATCGTCTAGACGTTTCGCGGCGCGCCACGAAACCGCATCTGCCCACAACACAATATAAAGTCAGGTCCCAGATTTAACGTGCGTGATATCAATAAAACGGGCATAAAAGCAGAGATAAAATCAGGGATGTGTCACAGCGTGGGAACATAACGGAAGCGTATAATCATACCGTAACCACAACCTCGCAGTAACGCACCTACGCAACCAAGTAAACAAGTAAGCAAGATGATGTCTATTAAAACAAAAAAAAAGGTAAGGTTTCCTCACGATGTTTTAACTTAATTGGAAACTCAAGTTTATGTTATGACTCCACAAAAAAAACACAACGCCGATAGAATACTTAAAAACCTTTTTTTTCTAAATACATACTGAACACCTAGACACAGAAAAAACATTTGTTTACACAAAATGTTTGCCCTGGGTGGGAATCGAACCCACGCCCTACAGCTCTCAAGGCAGATATACTACTAATGAGCCAACGAGGCTGTCAATATAGTCCAGCGCATGACGCTAAGGTTAATCACGAGCGAAATCCTCGAGCTTTACGATAATCGAATTAGCGGATAGTCGTGTAAAGTCTTACAATACGAGTATCAAAGAAGTTGTAGCTGTAATCTAACGCATGATAATTGGTTTAATCACGAGCGAAGTCGCTAAACTTTGTTAAAATTAAATTACTTAGCGCAGAGTTGTGCACGTATTATACACTAAGTCACATGAAAGTCTTGAGAGATGCTTGTATGTATTTAGTTCTAGATGTAGCTACGGGTACATGTTATACATATACAGGGTAATTTTTAAGTAACCAAGTAACCAATCTTTTTCGACAACGTTGGTTTGATTTACCTTAACCATTTGACATAGAACGAAAATATTTGACAAGAGTTAAATATTTGAGATTGAACAAAAATTAAATATTTCCGTGACTGATAAGAATTAATTTCTATTTATTAATTTTTATTCTTTTTAGTTCACTAAATGTACGGGTCTTACAAGAAAGAATACTAAGCCTAGAAAAAGGATTTCATACAAACTGTAAGCATTTTTTTATTGAGAACGAGAACTTTTTTTAAAAATCATAAAACAAAATCCGTTATTTATGATGTCATCAATCTGGCTGTGAGTGGAGAACAAGTAATTAAAAATGACCGTGTATAGTTTGGCAAATAATTTTATTATTAGTTTAATCACGAACGAAGTCGTCGAGCATTGTAGAAACTAAATTAGCAGTGAGCGCGCACAAATCGCACCACAAATTAATTGTATCAAAGTCTGACTCGTTTCTAATTCGGTCTGTCTGTTTAGGTTCATTAAAATAACCTCCACTTTAATACTGTTGAAAATTAATGCGGTATATTTGTTCAGCTGTAAACTGTCACTGTTAAATAAATCATAGAAAGTACAGATAGAATGTTATTTATAAACGATGACGTTAGATATTTTTGTTTTGTTAGCTTTGGCAGGAAAAGCTGCATTCTAATCTTTGCGCTTCAATTATATTTCTGAAACGAACACCTATAAACATTTTTGAGAGTTCAGCCATGATAAATGTTATTATTGCAATTAGTGATAACAATGTACAGTGGATTCTGTACTAAATAGAGTATAGGTACTCTTGGACGGAAACTTTCGCACGAAACTATAAATTAACGACGCCCCGCCTTTTACCTAATGGTACAAATTGAAAGCCCTTAATGAGTTTTCCTGGTAGCAATATCGTAATTTGTTACACTTAAAAGGTGCAACATTTTCCATACAACAATCGATCGCAGAACACTAGCTCTCTGAATTTCGGAAGCGAATGAACGTTTTTATATTGACTACCCTGTTGGCTTATTGGTAGTATATCTACTTTAAGATCTGTAGGGCGTGGGTTCGATACCTTTCGAAACATTTTGCGGTATAAACAAAGGTTTTTCTGTGTCTGGATGTTCAGTATGTATTTAGAAAAAAAAAGTTTTTAAGTATTCTACCGGCGTTGTGATTTTTTTTGTGGTGTCATAACATAAGCTTGAGTTTCCAATTAAGTTAAAACATCGTGAGAAAACCTTAGCGTGGTGCGGTAGGGTACTTTCTAGTACTCGGCTGGCTAGCTACCACCCAACCTCAAGTTGAAAATCTGCCGCCAAACACCCACCGGTGTGTTCCGGCAGTCCCACTTGGGAGCCAGTACCATTCCAGGCTAGGTGTGCTTACCATCTTCTTCCACACCGTGACTAAATACTAGGTGAGCTGTGGTCAAACACATAGCTTGCTATCCATAAAAAAACGTTAAAAGTCATTGTTTTTTTTAATTAAGTACTTTCTTAATTAATAAAAAACGTTGAACCTTAACTACTACTTGTTTACAATTCCCCGATGTTTACAAAACGCCTATCAACGTGGACCGTTATCAAAATAGTTTTAACGAAGCACTTCGAGCTTAATGTCCGTAGAAAGTGTACTCACACATCTGCTGATGATACAAAACACTCATTGTGATACCAAGTATGAGAGCTTTGTATCAATAGCTCCTTTCACCGAGATAAAGACGGCCCACTCGATTTAATTCGACCGGACATCATAATATACGTTCTCTGGAACACAATCGGCGAGTTCTTATTAGAGATTCAATTAAAGTTACCGAATTCAGTACTTTTTTTTAATGCTTGGCGGCAGATTTTTAACTCGAGGGTAAAAGCTAGTCAGTCGAGTAATAGAAAGTACCTTACCACCATGATATGGTTTCCTCACGATGTTTTTCTTCACCGGCAGCTCAAGTCTATTGTTGGGGTTTGATCCTACGCTCACCTACGTGAATTACCGAGCTAACCACTGAGTTATCATAGCAAAGTTTCCAGGAAAAACGCTAGCGATAAAGTATTCCCATCTGCTCTAGATGTGTTCTGTGAAATCTATGAACAAAATAAACGGGGATAATTCTCTATTATTTTAAGAATGGAAACAAATGCAAATCCCGCTATGATCTACATAAAGTAATCTTGCCATAAATCGGGTCGCAGTGTAGATGTTTGCGAGACGTCGAGGCGGTAATTTAAACGATTTTTTTTTCTTTCTAAAATTAGTACATGACATGGAATCGATAACGATCGGATGGACGCGCGATAATTTTAGCGCTTACCCGGCATTCTTCGTTCCACTATATCACAATAATAGAGGATGTCTCCGGAATATATAGAGATTACGTGACTATGCCGAGAGATTCTGAAGCAGCGTTTGTTTACTGCTTTATATGTATGAGTGACAGAAGTGGCGGCAGACAGGACATATTATATCCAGATATAGAGACAAAAGAAAAAAAAGTATCTTCTAGGCAAGCGTGCTCCAACGTAGACTGCATCTTCACTTAACATCAGGCAGGATGACGGTCATACGCAAGCCTACCTATTATTAAAAAAAAGGAAAGAGACGAAAGGTCGCCCTAAGAAAAGCTGGATAGAAGATAAGCTAGCAATAGCGGGAAGTAAATGGAGAACAATAGCAAAAGATAGAGAGATGTAGAACGAAAGCTGGAGGAGGTCTATACCCGAGAAGGGGTTCCGTTCAATATGATGTTAACTATTTATGAACTAAGTTTCAGTCGGCGTACTATTACTTAATTTTTTCAACTCTTTCTCGACCTCCCACATACCCACTACTTGGGCAGCTGACGTTCGGTTTACTTATTTGTCATATAAGATCTACCATCGATATCAAAATCAGCCGGCTTACTATGACTTTTGTATTTGCAACGCTTGATAACCCAGGTAAAGCAGGCAATAGCATTACCCGTTCTAATTTGAGAATGTATTCTATTACAATATGATTAGCTGAAAGATATCCTAAGACCGATAGCACTAGCTTATAAGGTTCATAACGATACCATTATTAATTTCTGATGTAATACAATAAAGAGTTTCTGTCTAGTCTTGTTTAAATCAACATAACAGATACCGAATTCGACATCGACAACACCAGTTAGAATTACTAATGCACCTATATTCCCAATATTTCGCTCTTTTATAGCAAAAACCTGTTTAACAATCCCTAGTTTGTGATACAAAAGGAGTGATACGACTGTTCTTGTTTCGCTAACATTGTCTTTAACTCAACAGGTTCCCAGTGCTCCCGTGTCGAATCCCCGCGGGGCCTGTGAGCCGTGAAAAATCAATGCCCTGAATACTTTATTTGATCAGGCCCGGTGTAGCCAAGTTGCAAACTTCCCAGCTCGCTAACGAGTAACAAGCGAGTAATGGAGTCAATTTCGACCCGTTTCAGATTTTATTAAAGTTATTTTTCTTTGTAGGGACAGCGTGAAGGGAAGCGTTTCGTTTCTATCGCTGTAATAACATAAGAGAACTTTAACTTTTATATTTATACTAGCTGTGACATGCTACTTTCTATACATATTTTAAAATGGAAAAATATCCTCAGTGTTTGTCATTATTTTATTTTTTTAATTATTATATATATACCTAATTATTTCAGACCATGTCCATTTTTTTTATGTGAAAAAAGTGGCTAACAAGCGACGGGCCACCTGATAGTAAGTGGTCACCGCCGCCTATGGATCAATGCCCGGGGCATTGCCAGTGCGTTGCCTACCTTTAAGGACACTATTACCCTTCGTTTGATGCCATAGAATTACATTAAATTTACTAAATAAATAAATTATTTGTAAAATATTTTTATTGGTAACACTAATGTTACAAGTCAATTCAAAATGTCATTATATGAGATTTAAAACAATGATTGCATGTCAATGAATTAAAAAAAAATATGTCAAAATAAGGTATGTCAATATACAGAGGCCGGTGCCGAGTTGTGGGAGAGTTTATAAAAAAAAACATGGCTGATTCTAAAGACTATAATTAAAGAAAACACTTAAGATACTAAATCAAAATCATGAAATATGAGTAAAATGTTAAAAGTTTTAGCACAATTATGGACGAAGATACTTTAAGACCATTAAATCGAGTTTCGAAAACACTTTAACCGACTAGATGGACTCTTAAATCACAATATCTGACGGAATCTCAGTAAAATGCGAACTCACAAAGATGATTTGCGCACCACAAACTAAGAATAATATCCAGATAATGTTGGCGATAAGTTTAAAACGAGAGAATGCAGAAATGTTATCAGATTTTGACTAATTGGACGTGTTAGACAATTTTTTTTAGTGATTCATTAACTCGGTATTTGACTACAGCTCATCTGATGTTATGTGACGGTAGTCGAAGATGGTAAAGCAAACCTAGCCTGTAATGGATACTCGCCCTCAAATGAGGCTGCCGGAACACCCGTTACGTGGTAGCTAGGCAGCCGAGTGCTAGGAAATACCTACGCCTTCCTTACAACGTTTTCCTTCACTGGCAGCTCAATTGAACCGACTGCGTCATTTGCGACTGCGAATTTCGTCATGAAATTTACTTTCTCAAAACGATGGACTTGCAAGTCCATCAATCACATTATTAGACGTTGTTAGCGACGCAAATAAGTTTTCCAATGACTTACATGATTACCTTACTTGATAAGCACTCAAACTAAACAGGTCCCAGGGTAACAGCGCTACAGGAGTAGGAAACTAAGAGAAAGCTTTTAGGAGTAATAGCAGATAAAAGCACTAACCTTCGTAACAGTTTTAATTAGTTTTCTAAAGCGGAATGGAAGATAGAGTGAAATGGATAGAACGCACGGAATCATGATTGTGAAACATACTAACTTTTATAAACTATCGCGATTTTTCGCTGCAGTTATATGATTACACATAACATAGGTTAGGTTAGGTATTAACATATGACACATATGTGCGGGATATGGGAACATGAGACTGAAAAAAACACTGTTCGTGGCCTTTCTCCTTACCCGTTCTTCTATCAAACGACCAGAAGCTCGAAATAGTGATATCGTTTCATGGTCGACGTTCAAAAGACGAACTAAACGATTTGACTCCAATTTCATTGTGCGAACAGCTAAAAAGTAGAATGCGCTACCTGAGTAAGTGTTCCCGGATAGATACAGTATTCTAACAAGCAGTAGTATGTAAACATGACCATGTTCCAGTTTTATTAAGGGTACTGCAGCTAGCGAAATTACAGGGATGTTGAGACTAACCACCGAAAGTCTCAAAGTAATGAGCGCTAAAGCAGAGATGCCCTGGACTTTGTTTTGCTACTCAAAGTTCTGTCTCGCTGCAATGGTCATGGACAGGCTTTATGTATAAGTACATTCAGAAGAGCGTTTAGTTTGTCTCATTAGATCCACATCTTTAAAAAATGATTTTTACGTAAAGTCAAAAACTGTTTATGTATTCCATCATATATCTGGTTGCCATAGTACAAGTTATGCTTAATTTGGGCTAAATACCGCTGTGTGAAATTTCCTACGTCATTTATCATTTATATCACAGCACAAATCTAATTTCTAACTGAACGAAAACAGTATTTAACACCACAATCCTAGTGCTCGGATTGTTTGAAAGGAAAACACTAAACTTTAAATGGAGCGTAAATACGAGACCTAAACATGTCTTCGAGATGAATCCACTCAACGACTCCGCAAACAGGTGCGTTCTACGATTTAACTTTAAGGTTCTATTTTTACCGTTTTGTTAGAGGAATTATTTTCCAAGTCATTACTATACTCGTAAGTTTAATTCAGGTAATTATGTTAAGTATCGGACTTACTCTAGATTTTAACTTTGGTCTAGTTAATTAACTATATATTAGAATAGAATAGAATATAATAAATTAAAACTTTATTACACACCAAAACAAAACACAACAACATACAAATATGGAACATAAAAAAAAGAGATGATGAACATAACAAAACAATATAATACACTACAATACTGGAAGAAATCGCTCTAGGCGATAAGACCACCCTTATACCATGTATAATATGTATCTATTCTATTGTTTTGTTATATATATCTTCTTTTTTTCCTATTTGTATTAATTGTGATCTGTGCTTCATTTTTGGTGTATAATAAAGTTATATTCTATTCTGCAATACTTACTTGAACTACTGCTCCAACAGCAGTTCTACGAAAAAAAGCCCATTTTGCCACTTCAACCCTACTGCCCCAACAGCAGTTCTACAAAAAAAAGCCCATTTTGCCACTTCAGTTCGCTATAATGCGCTACGTCAGTACAGTCGATAGGTAACGTACACAATACCCCGAACTTCCGAGAATTCTCCTTTTGAACACTGTTTCTAATGTACTCACGAAATATGATTTGAATTTAGTCTGATATTTTGTAATCGGATGCCGCGTTAACTCTGTTCTTCCACTGAAAATGCTATTAGCAATATTGATACATTGAATAACTGATTGATTTAAGCGTGTTTTGATTACGATGATTGTTGGTTTTATGGAATTTGCAATTACTGTTGAACTTTTTTCAGTAACATTTATTTTTCCATGTGTAAGATACAGATTTAGATTTGTAATATTAGTGTCATGTGATAGTGTGACCGATCCTATTCATTCTCAAAAAACAATGTTTTTTTTTTAATGGTTGACAGGCTAGGTGTTTGACCACAGCTCACCTGATGTCAAGTGAAGGTGTGGCCGAAGATGGTAAAGCACACCTAGCCTGGAATGCAACTGACTCTCAAGTGAGGCTGCCGGAACACACCGTTAGATGCTTGGCGGCAGATTTTCAACTTGAGGGTGGTAGCTAGCCAGCCGAGTACTAAAGTACCCTACCACCATGCTTTGGTTTCCTCACGATGTTTTCCTTCACCGGCAGTTCAAGCTCATTGTTGGGGTTTGAACCCACGCCCTTCGGCATGCGAACCTACCGCGCTAACCACTGAGCCATCATCGCTACAGACCAGCCGGTTGTTCCATTACAACCAACATCGCAACGGAAAAAGAACTGTGTCATAATATAGTACATCTCGTGGATCGACCTACAGTCAAATGTTTCGGGGGGTCTATTTTTAATCATACGCCTAAGTTTTAAATATACGTATAATGAATATCCTAGGAAATTTAACAAAGACCCCATAGTATAGGTACAAACTAAGAAAGCTTGCATTATCTATAACAATAACTGATAGAAAACTTTTATATACTTTTTTTGTAAATACATACTGGCATGACCTAAATCACACTAATATTATAAAAGCGAAATTTTGTGTAAGTGTGTTTGTATGTTTATTACTTCTTCACACTCAAACGGCTGGACCAAATTTGCTGAAATTTGTTATCGAGGTAGCTGACAACCTGGATTGATACATAGGCTACATTTTATCCCGAAAAAAATATAGTGTGCACGTGGGAACAGCGGGTAGCACCGCGGGGCGCAGCTAGTATCATTAATTTAATTAAATTAAATCAATAATGTAATTAAAAACATCATTAATTAAAAAATATGTAGTAAATTGACAAGATATTTTATATACTCTCTCTTTAATCGATTTCATTTCTGAGGATCGTGGTCACTGGAACCTCTTAGACGGACAATCTGCCTCCATCAACTCCGGTCCGAAGTAGCCCTCACAACCTGGTAGAATTTAGAAGTTGAGGTGGCTTCTAAAATGCATACTAATAAAAAAATACATACAAAACACACACTTTACATAATTATACTTGTATTTGTAAATACATACTTCTAATAGAAAAAAAGACACCCAGTTATACGACAAACCTCTAGGTACACACGAGTATGTTCGTCACATAATTTTTAATCCTGTGATGGAATAGAACTCATGCCCGACATCTCAGGAAACAGAGCTACTACCTAACGAGCTAAGAGAGCACCCAAGTCCGGAATATGCTCGACTGTCATACAATATTGTCGGAAAATCAGCCATATTTGCATGCGAAAACAATACGAACAATTCTCGAGCCCCGTGTTTCGTCTCGTTCATCTTCAGTGAACATGAGCTTGGCAGACACGGTTGGCGCACTGAATATGTTGTGCAACATACAAAGCCGCAAGCGACAAATCTCTCTGATCTAATAAACATCACAATATAGCCGCGTCAAGTAATGCTAGCAACACCCGCTATCCTACGGGAACCTTATATTTTTACCCGACTAAAAAGAAGGCTTATGATTTTAGCAGTTCTAAATATATATTTAGCAGGCATATCTCATCTCAAATCACACTCACATATCTAAATAGTAAAATATGAAACAAAGTCGTTTCCCGCCGTCTGTACGCTTATTTCTATCCTTTAAACTACGCAAAGGATTTTAATGCGGTTTCCATCAATAGACAGAGTTATTCAGGAGGAAGGTACCACTTTAGTATCTACATTACGATGCGCTCTCCTGATGGTAAGAGATAACGCATGTCCATGGTAAGAGAAAACGCATGTCCATGACCATTGCAGCAACACACAGAACTTTGAGTATCAAAACAAAGTCCGGGGGCATCGCTGCTTTGGCACTCACTACTTTGAGACTTTCGATGGTTAGTCTCAACAGCCCAGTAATTTCGCTAGCTGCAGTACCCTTCAAACCGGAACACAGTAATGTTTACACACTACTGTTTAGCGGCAGAATATCTGGTACTGCGGTGGTGCCTACCTAGACGACTTCCTGCTAAGGAAATCTACCACCAAGTAACTTGTAACTTATGTTATCAGTAAAACACTATGACTATGACATCTTCACCGTCATCGGAATGGGGTCAAACAACTAGCCTATTAATTATAAAAAAGGTTAAGTAATTATGCTGTTCAATTTTCCTAAAATTTGACGTCAACCTATGTATTTTGTGCCAGTGAGGCTCAGGGGAAAAAACACATGAAAATTAAACTTTTGGAAAAAATAAACTTTTTTTTCGTCTCGTTCATCTTCAGTGAACATGAGCTTGGCAGACACGGTTGGCGCACTGAATATGTTGTGCAACATACAAAGCCGCAAGCGACAAATCTCTCTGATCTAATAAACATCACAATATAGCCGCGTCAAGTAATGCTAGCAACACCCGCTATCCTACGGGAACCTTATATTTTTACCCGACTAAAAAGAAGGCTTATGATTTTAGCAGTTCTAAATATATATTTAGCAGGCATATCTCATCTCAAATCACACTCACATATCTAAATAGTAAAATATGAAACAAAGTCGTTTCCCGCCGTCTGTACGCTTATTTCTATCCTTTAAACTACGCAAAGGATTTTAATGCGGTTTCCATCAATAGACAGAGTTATTCAGGAGGAAGGTACCACTTTAGTATCTACATTACGATGCGCTCTCCTGATGGTAAGAGATAACGCATGTCCATGGTAAGAGAAAACGCATGTCCATGACCATTGCAGCAACACACAGAACTTTGAGTATCAAAACAAAGTCCGGGGGCATCGCTGCTTTGGCACTCACTACTTTGAGACTTTCGATGGTTAGTCTCAACAGCCCAGTAATTTCGCTAGCTGCAGTACCCTTCAAACCGGAACACAGTAATGTTTACACACTACTGTTTAGCGGCAGAATATCTGGTACTGCGGTGGTGCCTACCTAGACGACTTCCTGCTAAGGAAATCTACCACCAAGTAACTTGTAACTTATGTTATCAGTAAAACACTATGACTATGACATCTTCACCGTCATCGGAATGGGGTCAAACAACTAGCCTATTAATTATAAAAAAGGTTAAGTAATTATGCTGTTCAATTTTCCTAAAATTTGACGTCAACCTATGTATTTTGTGCCAGTGAGGCTCAGGGGAAAAAACACATGAAAATTAAACTTTTGGAAAAAATAAACTTTTTTATTATTTTTATTACCTACACCTAGTGTGCATCTCAATTTATCTATCTATACTATTATTAAAGAAGAAAGATTTGTTTGTTTGTATTGAATAGGCTCCGAAACTACTGGACCGATTTCAAAAATTCTTCTTCGCCGTTGGGAAGCTACACTATCTCCGGACGACATAGGCTACTTTTTATCCCTGTATTCCCACGGAAACGGGAACTACGCGGGTGAACCCGTGAGGCGCCCGCCAGTTTATTATATAATCCCAGTTACTACACGGATTATCTTAGTAGATTTATTCTTCCTCCAGATCTGATTATGGCTGATTTTAGTCAGAAAATTATATAATACTTTGCGTCGCATCGTCCGTCTACCCTTTTCGACCAACGAATTTATGCGCGGTGAAATTTATGCGTATGTTTTCCACCAAACACCGAGACTGGCGCCTCTCATTTTATTTAATTGCTCGTGTTTATGACAAACATAATTACGAACATCTGACTATGTGTGCTTGTACCGAAGAATAAAAACAATATTGCCCTTTTCCAGGCATCGTTCATTTTTAGGGTTCCATAAACAAAGGGTACCAAACAGGACCCTATCACTTAGGCTACTAGGTTAGTCTGTCTTTCTATCTACCTATTTTGACATGTGGATACCTAGTGAAATAGTTTAAAAAACGGGCAAGTACGAGTCTGACTCGCGTGCCGAAAGATCCGTACAAACTTACAAGTATACATCCATGGGCACCGAGACTCGAAGATTTGTACCATATACGAAAATACAAGTCGGATCGAAAGACAAACTTAAAATTGTGCAATATTTTTTACTAAAATTACGACCGAGTCTGAAATCGTGTAAAAAAATAAGCAGTTTTATAGAAAAAAAATTAGGAACTGTCTGTTTTTTTCGCAATTTAAAATATTCTCACTTCTCTATGCAACTTTTCCTAAGTACATCACCATGCAGTCTTAACTTAGTCTTAGTTTATCCTACCACCGGAGTATACGAGAGACCGCAACATTCGCGGTTATCAATTTATAGGGCGATTTATTAGTATAATTTTTTTTTTTTTAATAATTTGCCCCTTCGGGCAGGCTAAAGCTATAAAGCCATACTGCCTTGTCTTAAGTGTTATTTCTGCTGTATCTTAGCTATAGCTATCGTCAAAGTCGTCTTAGTCAAGTCCAGTTCGTGTCAGTTAAGTCCAGTCATGCTTTAGTAAAGTAGTGGCGACTTTACTATAAAGCTTCGATGGAGTTTTGGAAGCAACACGAAAACTCATGTTTCACCACATTATATCATTTTCCCACACTCGCGCTTGTAATTCGGCACTTTATGAATAAAACACCACCATTTTTATGCATAAACACTCGACAAAACACTAGTTTTGGAAAAAAATACAACGGAGCGACACGACTCTTCCCGCGTTCCCGCCAAAACTCCTTATTAGTATAATCTATATTCGCATTGTATACATTCAATTTAAAAAAAAAAAAAAAAAAAACTCTTTGCCTTGTACATCTGCACATTTTCCCTATTTTCATTTACAAAGCGTCACCATTCGAGAAGCAATTTATGGTTGACGGTAATTCTACACGTACATAACTACCGGAACTAAGTTGAAAACTGCGTATTGCATACAGTTTTCCTGCATGTTCCGGTGAGAAACGTATTCTACGTAATTACATTTTGGCGAGTGCCAAACCCAGTGATTTTCGAGTTTTTATGTTTTAATAATATAATGCCGAATTGTACGCACGGGTGGAATATGTTTAGTCATGTTATTTCCAAATCTCCATGGAAGTTTGTAATTTTTTTATTGTAAAATTAATGAAAGAAAGAAAATAACTTTATTTTGTAACACAGAACACAACAGAGACAAACAGTTACAAAATAAGGGCTCACCTCAGCATAATACTGGTCATACTATGTGGTATGACCAGCGAATAACAAATTACCAACAACAAATATAATAAAGCGAAATTAAAAATTCAAACACACTACTATGTTAATGAGATGTTCGATACAGTCTCCTGATGGTAAGAGATAACGCGTGTCCATGACCATTGCAGCAATACACAGAACTAAGTCCGGGGCATCGCTGCTTTGGCGCTCATTACTTTGTAATGAAGTTACCTCTACAATACGAGGGCATGAAACAAATGCATACGAGATATTTTGTGTAATAACATTATACTTTAACCTAGGTAGTATTAATGGATAAAAATGACCATTATTGTACCATAATCCCCCCCATATTATATTGACAATTACAGCGCCCTATTCCTCGCCGCTGTAGGGTTGGCAAGCATATGACCTAGTTTATTTACAGAGCTGTACCGCTAATATTTGCAAGTGCTTCTATGAACGTGTATAACATTCATTTACATGTACGGCATAGAAGCATCTGGACTCGAAATAATAAATAAATAATAAATATCGTAGGACATTACACACAGCGCCATCTGACCCCAAACTATGTTTTATATAAGCATATACTATGGAAGCCTGATAACTGATAGAATACGTAAATACATACTTTTTTTTTGTAAATACATACTTTATAATAAATAGGTACAGAATACCCAGACACAGAAGAAACATTTTATTTATACCACAAAGTGTGTGGAAATCGAACCCACGCCCTTCAGCTCTTGAAGCAGACATCCTACCAATGAACCAACAGGGCTGTCAAAAGAGAGAGGCCTATACCCAGCAGTGGGATAAAGAAGGCTGTGGATGATGATGATGATGATAACTACAAAAGATCTAGTAGCAACCCTACGACCCTACGACGAGGTACTCAACTGACATAGGCTATTACAGTAGCCGCGCTGTAAAAACACTTATGTGATGTCGATAGTGAACGCTAAACCGTAATAATACGGCTATACCACTGTTGACTCTTCCCATAAACGATAGTGAGCACTTTCTAAAAGAGTGCCGTCACATAATATTTTCTTTAAGTCATTTTTGCTCGACTAAATTCACATGCCGAGTCACGGCAAAATAAGAGAACTAAATCAATAAAATATATATAACATCAATGTAAACCCTATTTTTAGTGAATAAATTTCATTTCACAATATATTTACTTGTTGGTCGGCGCCCCAAACCTTGCAAAATCTATATTTTGACGGTCCGTGATGATGTTCATCTGCAAAGTTAATTATTTTGTTGATTTTGTTTAATTGTAGCGATGATAGCTCAGTGGCTAGCGCGGTCGGTTCGCCAATAGGTGTGGGTTCAAACTCCAACTATGAGCTTGAGCTGCCGGTGAGGGAAAACATCGTGAGGAAACCATAGCATGGTGGTAGGGTACTCTAGTACTCGGCTGGTTAGCAATCACCCTTAAGCCGATAATCTGCCGCCAAGTATCTAACGGTATGCTCCGGCAGCCTTACTTGATAGCCAGTTCCATTCCAGGCTAGGTATATTTACCGTCTTCGACCACACTATCACTTAACATCAAGTGTGGTCAATACATCTAGTCGGTCAACCATGAAAAAAATGTACTAGGTAATTGTTTATACGTATATGTATTATTTTTTATACAACGTATAGGTATGCGTTTGACGGTGAATTGCGCGTAGACGGTGTAGTTGAATTGTTGTATTTTGAAAAATTTGTAGATACTTTTTCTCGGCTGTACGAATAACAGAAACATAGAGACATCATTTTGCATACTATTCTTTTTGTAAGTATTGTAGGTATCCATGGATGAACCGACTTATCTGTCTTTACTGTCTGAAATAATTTCATGGAGATCAGATCCGATTTCACTGTATCGGTCGCGTAGCTCATGCCTAGTTGTAGGAAGACCCTAGCTTATTTGTTTCCTAACATCAACATTGTAAAAAAAAAACGATTATACAAAACTTCGAATTACGAAAGTACCAATATAATATATTATATGAATACTAGAAAATATTCTACGCGATTTCGTAACAAGCTACTTATAAAGAGAGACCTTTAAAGCTACTATATAATTTAATTTTATAAACAGAACCTAAAGAGTCCGAAATGTTCCAAATTCATACTGTATCCTAAATTAAAAGTTTATAAACGGGGAGAGTAACTTTCGCACTGTATGTTGGGGAAGAGAAGCTAAAGTTCGCCAGTTTTCCCCTCAAACAAACATAGGTAAATACTAAACAAACAATCGTCACAATTAACAAACGCAGAGTTTGACACAATTACATTAGGATGCCGTCTCGAGGCGGGGAAAGGCGCTAGTGTTAGCGGAATGAACGAAACGACACACCACCGCGCCCTGTAATTTTCCCCCTATACCCCCGTAAGTAATATGAACGGCATAAACGTCCTTAATGGTTCCATAACATGATATATCGTGAATATCAAAGATGACAGTCCCTACGAATGTTGTGCATACCGGTACACTGGGCACGCTTGTTTAGCTATGACGGAAACATGACAAATATGCTGACACGACTACCGCAGATTAGATTTCAAAGTGATAAAATTTCAATTCCCTGTTTTTCTCTTTCGTTGGTCAGAATACAAATAGGGGCACACGTAATGTGGCTTCATTTTATACTACTTATTGATTTCATATATTTATTAGTTTAACATACAAGTAGAAGCATTCACAAATGTTAGAAATACAGCTTTTATAGCAGAAAAGGCTTCTTTCATACAATGGTGTTTTTATTTAATTTCATTTATTACCCACCACGGAACGGACTGCGTTTGGGGTGAGAGGATGTTTGTTTGAACAAATCCATGTTGCCATTTTTCAAAACAATTTACAATTATCGCATCGATTAAAGAAAAGGGGGGAAAATGGAAGGTAAAAAAAGGCGTCTTAACAGATTCTTGAAAAATTGGCTACGTATTTGTAGTGCCCTTAGTATTGGCTAACGAGGCTACTCGTCTATTACATGGTCAGACGGCGGACCGCCGTGGTCAGCGAGAACCAAATTCATGTGGAACCACGAGCGATGTACGTGCAGAATTTAGTTTGCGACCACGGAGAATCGGTATAATAATATATAACATATACCCAACGAGAGAGAACGAAACAAAATATACTTCGCTCTTTTTTTCTCTAATGGATTCGTCGTAGTCAGATCCACTGGTCTGTTAGGTATATTATTTTTTTGACAGTAAATCGATTTCTTCTAGCCAAACGTAAACATTAGGCGAGATGGCAGACAAACGCAAGCCTATTATTTTATCATTTAAAAAAAAAGTTGTATAAAGCGTCTCTGGTCTCTCCTATGGATGAAATCCTATGAATATTACATAACAGTGAGAATACATGTTATAGAAATGTATTTTAATGTGACTTTTATTGATATTATAGTATATCATAAGGGCCGAAGTAATTGGTTACATTTTTACATAATTAAAACAGTTTCCAAAGACACTGAGTGACATTGAAACTCGTATCTCTTCTATATTATTCTATAAATGAATAACATTCTGTTTTCATACTATAATTCAACTAGTTATCGAATAGACGCCGAGTCAGACTCGGGCACCCTTTCTCCTGATTATTTATACGAAAGACAAACCAAACTATTTGGACTCAAGCCAGGTTTAGGACAACAGTTACCTACTGTTTATAGCATTAAAACACATATTTTTAGCTCACTAACAAAATATTCAGTGTTAAAATACTCGTAATGAAAGGAAACTTTCACTATCTTTAGTTTTTCGTTAGTTAATAAACTTTCAAAAATAAAGTTTAACGTAGATTTACTCAATAGATAACACTTTATTTATGACATAAAATAATACCTAATACAAATTTACAATTTCAAAAAACCGAGTTCATGATCCTTAGGCCAATTAAACGCACTGCTACAATGAAACACCGAGGTTTCGGAGTAAACGAAAATATCACCGATGGATTTTTGTTGATTTTTTAAACACTCGATCGATTTCGATAAAATTTATATTGGAAAAAAAAACAGGATCGATTCATAAAATTGGCGGAATGATCGCGACACATACATACAAAAAAAAACATACAGTCGAATTGAGAACCTCTTCCATTCTTGAGTCGGTTAAAAAGGGGGCTAATTCGGATGTCTGTGGCATCACTCCTAAACGACTGATATTTGGTTTTTCTTTTTTGTGTGAAGTTTTTGTGTGATTTTGTCTAATATCCTTTAGCTATTATTTAAGAAAATTTGTTCAGCCGTTTGAAGATTTTTTAGATGTAAATTTAGAAACAAACAAACTAAGGTGCGCGATATCGAATCGGCTTATCGAGTTGGGCAGGACATGTCGCCAGGCAGGGTGATGACAGGTGGACTAAGACGTTGACGGATTGGTGGCCGCAAACTGGTAAACGGAGCGGTGATCGTCCGCCAGCTCGTTGGGTAGACGACGTAATAAAAATCGCGGGTCGAACCTGGACAAGATTGGCGCACCGGGACGAGAGGCATACAAGATGAGAAGCCTCAGCAGTGGGTGATTACGGACTGATGATGATGATTACATTTTCATTAAAAAATGACGGGACATGCCTGAGTCCCATGGCAATGGCTAAATCAAAAAAGAACTCGTCCGCGCGAAATGGAAAGAGGAAAGGGATTATTTGCCCTACAGCAATAAAAGTAAAAATTGTTAGGTCAAAGAGATTTTGCGAAAATATGGCATACTGGGCAAAATTCCAGTTCTCGCGACATTGTTTTAAAGAAGGCCGTGGACAGCTGCCATTCTCATACCAAAGGTAAGTACCAAATTTTTTTTGTACTCTTACATTTAAGTCTTTATCTCATTTGGAATTGAGTCAAGGATATTAAGTATTTGTGATTTTAATTAACAAAATATGTTTGCTTTTTGGAGAAAAAAAATATTGTTTTCAAAAACAGGCTAGAAAATTATTACAAAAAACAACAGTTGAAAAGGTTTAATAATATATATAAATATCTTGCGTACTTATAGTTTTGCTTTTTTACTAGTACTGCTTTGTAATTGCCCATTGAATTATAAATTTTGATTAATACTTACACATTACATTCCTATAGAACTGATAAAAATTCCCAGTGCAATGAGATATGATGATGTGATGAAATCATACATAGATGTTTATATGTTACAGAAAATGGTATCTGTGCAAAAAGTAGGGAGCTTCTACACAATATTGAACAAGGTAGTGCCAGGGCTATACAAATTTCGGCAAAAGAACCTCGAAAATCTTACTAAAGAATGACACAGAGTATTCTGTTTTATGTACATTGTATATCTATACTAATATTATGAAGAGTAAAGATTGTGCATTTTTGGATTTTTGTGACAAATAAACTCAAAAACTACTGAACCAATTTCAAAAATTTTAAAAGTACTTTTTATCCCTGTTCCCGCAGGAACGGGAACTACGCGGCTGAAACCGCGTAGTGTATCCTAAAATTGGTAAATTGCACCTTTTAATTTTATTTGAATTTAGTATTTGTAGCAAACATGCTGGTTTGCTTGTACCACCCCCTCCACCACCCCCAAACTAATATTGATAATGAAATATAACTTGCAAGATAGAAGGGACTTACCTTAGGGATCTTGGCATGGATCCCAGTCCTGACGTCCCTGACGGTAGCCAAGTCCAGTAGCTCCACCTCCATGTTCTGATCTGTCCAGAAAAGGAAGAACCCCTTAGGGTCCACACGCAGTGTGACCGGAAGTCCTGTGCCAGAGTCCTGGGGAGCCAAAAAAGCTTCAACATTGTGTTTGTGTGTTAAGAATAGATCTCTTCTCCCGTTCTAGTTGTTTTCAGTCACCTGTTAATCTCATCTACATATTATAACCCACAATAGGTCTCTAATTATTATCCCATAAGGCTGTGTAAATTAGGTGTAAATAAAATACTGTTTCAGTTACAAAGTAACAGACAACTAAACTTTTAGTTTAGGGGATCTAAAGTCTGTAGGATTAATTTGAAAATACTGACTGAACTGAATGTAATAAAATTCAAAATTGAGCAACTTTATTACTTTACTATACAGAAATTAATCTTAGAATGTGCCTCTTTAAGTTAAAAAAATAAGTAGAGACTAATAAGGTTTTTAATGTAGGTATGATGTTTGTTTTCCTTCACTGTCTGCCACTAGATTCAAATGGTGAAAGAAACCATTGTGAAGAAACTTAATTTCATCTCACAATAGAAGAGACTCAGGCCCAGCTGTGGGTCAGTATATAAAAACAGGGCTGAGCTCTGGTCCAGCAATATTTTACCTCTGGCTTTTAAGGTTTTTTCCTGAATATTTGTATAGCTCTGCTTATCACTCAGTCTTTCTGGATTGAATAATATTTTTTATCCATCTTCATATTGTTTACAAAACTTTATTATAAATAATTAATCTATTTTATCTTAACAAAAAATAACAAAAATATACAAATAGCATTATTTTTGTGATTATAATATCAATATCACTTAACTATTGTGTGTTTTGAGAAGAATGTTAATAAAACATGTACTTTTATCAGAACCAAAGTGCACAAATATAAGTAGGTAAGTAACATTGTATTTTCATGTTTATAAAATAGGTAATGGCATTTTTTTTTTTGTCGTGCTACATTAAATTTATGATCCAAGTCTCTTCTAATGAGTGGATATACATACAATTGTATTTAATAACTGTTTCAAATAAGTATCATTTACTTATTCCTATAAGAAAAAAAAAACACATAAGTCATTATGTTGAGGTACTTCCCAAAACAGACTGGCATCATTAATGTAAATGTTATAAAAACCAAGAAATGATTACCAGCCTCAGTCAGAATTTATAAGAATGTTTTGATCCGATCACTGACCTCATCCCACTTGATGAACTTTTCTCCTTCCTGCAGCGCCTTCGGAACCTCGATGGGCTTCCAGCTCACTTTAGCCGATCGCGAACTCGCAGTCATTGTGAACAATAAACACTTTATGCGGAAATAACACTCTCAGACATATAAATCGTCATTTTCCTCACTGACCACGAAATTAATCTCGATTTTCTAACAACGGCAGTTAACGACACGCTCAGCTGTATCAGTCCTGAAACGTAGACTGACCACGATACTAAAGTAAATCAATAATGACTAACGTAATACAACATAATCCCCAATATCTAACACCTGCTCATTAATTGGCAAACAAAGATTTTTCCCACATACTCTCGTCGGTCGACGGAGTCGGAGCCACCGAATATCCTAAATGTCAAAATTCATTGACTGACTGATCGTTCTTCGAGCTACAGCTCGCTACCAGGGTTGGATTCGGGTACGTTGAAAAATATAGTACAAGACCATCAAAATAGTAGTACGCCGATAGTACACATTTTTTTTCAATCTTACATTGTTAAAAAAAAACTATTAATCAATAAATAGATAGTTAGAATCAACATGTTATGCAAAATTTACTCCTCTTCTAAATTATATAAGTTCTTGGCTATTTTTTATTCAGCCTTAGCATGTAATCATAAAAACATATCTTCTAACCTGTGAGTATACGAAAGAATGAAATCGGTACAGTTCCCACTTTTACTGCACTTTTTTTTCTTAGATTTTGGCGTCGCGCCCCAATCATTTGCCAGTGTCAAGTTACACTTTCAAGTTTCATAATTTAAATACTCAAAATGCGAAGCCAAAATCAAAAAAGATGAAGAAGAAGTATTGTTTGACAGCTTACCACAACACAACTCAATGATTTTTTTACAGATGGTTTGGCTATAAACGTGTGTCATATTTACCTATTTTGGTCTTTTATATTCGAAGTAACGAAATTGTAGTATTTTTCCGTACTATCCTTAGATATGGATAGTATCTAGTACGGAGCATGAAATAGTAGTACAAATACTATAATTATAGTACGAAATCCAACGCTGCTCGCTACTTGCATTGCAAGTTCCAATAGAGATGGCATGATTCAATAGAAGCCGAGTGAAGTATCGACTAGATTCAATCGATGTCGAAATTCAAAAATTTAAAATAGCACAATTTGACCTACCGTTGATTTACAGTAACCAGTAAAGTAATAGTACTATTTTTATTATGTATGAATGCTAATGTGTTTTAGTTTGATTTTAGTAATAGGACCGTACTATTTATGTAACTATTACACAGTCATGATGTTCTTCAAATCGATACCCAGAAAAACCAAGCTCTTGGTTTTACAAAAAAGTCGTGGAAGTACTTGAAACCTGAATAAATGGTCAAAATCTCATAAAGAAACAAAAAAATTCAGGACGTCATACTTGCAATTTATATCTATTATTTACTTTTGATGAAATGGTATTAAAATACTTTAGGTGACTAAAACTCCAGGTGGAAAACATTTAACGAAATAATTTTGCAGGCACCTTATCGGAAAATAGTAAAAAAACTGCAATATGGTGGCTTTTATGAGCACTTTTAGTTTTTAACCCCATGGTGAATAGGAACATGACAGCGTTTGACATTTCAAAGTTAGTTATTTTATCGATAAATCAGCATCAACTGCTCGAAGTAATGTTCAGCACTATTTTCAGACAAAGAAATAGACATAAAAAGGTAGGTGGGTTTTGGCGGGAGTGCAAAAAAATTATGCCGACGCAGTGTATCATTAACCAAAACATGGTGTTTGTCGAACGTTTACTGTTACTAATGGCAGTTTAATCATTATGTGATCGAATTACGTGTATGAGTGCAGGCAAGTTACTTAATGTGACGAACATCTTATAGTGTTGTTCTCAAAATTTCGTCTGAGCTTGTCAAAAAGTTACACTTTGTATATTCACCAGTGTCTAAGGAATGTATATTTTTAAGTAATCTATGATTGATCAAGTAAAGTAATTCTAAGTCGCAATTAAACTCACATAAATTAAGTAAAGGTTAAGTCCAGTCATGCTCTAATAAAGTGGAGGCAACTTTGCGCTTTCACAAAATTTATGAACCAACATGAGGTGACATGTCTCAGTACATTACATTTAATTAAAGCAGAAAAAGTCGTGTCGCCTCATTATATTTTTTGTCACAACTTGTGTTTTGTGACTTTGAATTATTTAACTTAATTTTCTTCATATACGTAAAGATATCAAAATACTTGACACTAATAAATACACAAACTGCGACGCCAAAAACCAAGCAGAAGACGAGTGAAAAAAAAGCAAATAAGTCAATTGAAATGACAATTCTATGTACTGGTTTCGTTTCATTAAATTTAATATGAAAAATCGTCTGAATTTAATAGATACAAATTACTTTGTACTAAGCTCACAACAGATTAATTAGCCGTCAACAACACAATAGAAGATGCCGGAATCAGAAGGAGTTAAAACTGTAGATCAAGAACAAGATGCGAAACAAGAGCAGAATCCACGAAAACGTATTAGGCACCGCAAGAAACAATTATACGAAAATATTTTAAAACAAATGGAGTTCTACTTCAGCGATGCGAATCTCACTAAAGACAGATTCTTAGGAGAACTTGTTAAAAAAGACCCCTATGTGCCTCTAGAAACTTTTCTCAAGTTTAACAAAATTCGCTCATTAACACAAGACACCAATGATATCGCTAAAGCTATGAAGAATTCGACTTTCCTGGAACTCTCAGAAGACAGAGCAAAGGTAATTTGTGATAACATTTGTAGTAAAACCTATTATAATGACCTCAGTTTGTAGCAATGATTGTTCAGTGATTAGCGTGGTTTCGGTTCACACGCCGAAGGGCGTAAGTTCAAACCCCAACAATGAGCTTGAGCTGCCGGTGAAGGCAAAAATCGTGAGGAAACCAGTGGTAGGGTACTTTCTAGTATTCGGCTGGCTAGCTATCACCCTCAAGTTGAAAATTTACTATCAAGCATCTTCACTTCACTTGAGAGCCAGTTTCATTCTATGGTAGGTGTGCTTTACCATCTTTGACCACACCGTCACTTTGTCACTTTACAGCATCAGGTGAGCTGTGCTCAAAAACATGACTTGAAAACCTAAAAAGAAATTTGAAAACTCTAATTTGGATACTAGTAATGTGTCTTTACAAGGCAGACAATAAGTAGAGTACAATTTTCAGGATAATCCTAAATCATATAAGGAACAAAATATAAAGAGAAAAATAAACATAATATTATCTGGATAATACCGCTGATGAATAATCATCAGCTATAAGCTGTGCAAAACTGTAACCATGAAGCTTCCACAATTCAAATACATAAATTTTTATGTTTATTATGAGGACTAGACATTTGACACTTTACACAGATAATTATAGTATTGTGCTTACACAGATTATTCAACTTATCAAACCAATATTATTTGTGACAGACACTTAATAAATGTTCCAGGTGAAAAGAAAAATGCCTCTACAACCTTACAATGCTGATCTGAGAACGATATATGTTGAGTCGATACCTGTGACAGCATCACTAGAGTGGGTGGAACGAGTGTTCTCTGACTATGGACCCGTTGCATACATATCCTTGCCAAAGTTCAAAAACTCGCAAAGAATAAAGGTAGGCATGATCATGATTTAGCTACTTGCAAGCTGTATTCATGCATGTAGGCTAACAATGGGTTATCTTTCATCATTGTCCATCTCTCTTGGCAGACTGACTATTTACTACATCAGCGAGACATATGTCTAGGCAGTATATGAGAAAAGTTCTGGATCAACTGACTTTTATAAAATTTCCCACAGTTGGACTTTGTCATAATGTAAAAAAGTTAAGTCTATATTATTGTCTACTAAGTTGAGTATGTGTGGAATGGCAAACTACACATCTTCAAGTACATTCATCATCATCATCATCAGCCTATATTAGTCCACTGCTGGACATAGGCCTCTCCCAAGACACGCCACTCAGCCCGATCTTCGGCTTTTCACTTCCATCCACCGCCAGCTGTGCTATGTATATCGTCACTCCATCGAGTCTCAGGGTCAAGTACATTAATAACTGTCAAATGTGCAGGGTTTTTTTCCCTTTGGTTTCGGCGTCGCATTATGAGCCTTTGCCAGTGTCAATTGTTTTATATTTTCAAGTCTCAAAAGTTAAATAAGTTGCCTTGAAGACATAGTTATAGTCAAAGTCCAGTTTTGGAGTATACTTTCTATAAAGGTATCTGCAGATTGGTGGTCAAAAGATCTTCCAATTAAGCAGCTATAGATTCTATAAGACAAGTACTTTGAAACAAATAATGAGTAGGTTTGTTTTTTTACTTTCAGGGCTATGCATTTATAGAGTTCCAAAGCCCTGAAGATGCACTAAAGTGCCTCAGTACGTTTACCAAAATGGGTTGCAAACTACCCACATGCATGCCTCCTGAAGACCTATCTTCAATAAAAATGTTCTCAGTGGATGAACCTGATGATTTAATTGAAAAAGAAGAAAAGGCAGTGTATGAACCACCTAAAAAGAAAAAGAAGAAGGAAAAGCGACCACAAAAAGGCTTGGATCTTAAACTTGGACACTATTCTGATAGTGAGAAGAAAGTGGAGACTCCAACTGTAAGCATCTTGAGATTTGAATAGCTTTACATACTATTTATAACGATCTTGGACTAAAGTGGGAATATAAGACCATTTTCATACTGTACTCCACACATTCATCATGCGATCACTGTACAGTTCAACTTTTTGCCAATAGGGTGTTCCCAAAGCTAGGGGTTTTTAAGTCTCAAATAAATCTGTAACATCTAGGCATTCTCTATCGTAGACAACTTATAGACTACACCTTCACTTAACTTCAGGTGAGATATCAATCAATCCAAAGCCTCATTATTTTTTTTTAATATAAGCTTATATTGGCATTGTTTTTTTAAAAACTATTGATGTGTCACAGACATTTAATGCTAACTCAAATAATACTTTAGATATACCAAATTAAACAATACACATTTTGTCCTGAAGTTTCGGGCAGACTAGCTGGGAGACTGTTTAGTTTCCAATCTGGAGGTCCGGGGTTCGGACTCAGGCCCCACTGCATGCACCTCTGTCTTTTCTAAGTTATGGACATCTAGCCGATAACTTTAAACGGCAATGAAAAGTATTGTGAGGAAACCTACATGTCTGAGAGATCATTAAAAAAAAGTTTTTAAAAATGTGTGATGCCTGCCAATATATGGCTTTCCCTTATCATAATGAGGAGTGGGCCCAGCAGTGGGAAAGTTTATAAAAACAGCTGATTCTGATACATATTATCTTAGGGCTATCTTAAGCATCAAAATGAGTCCATATGGTCATTGCACTAACTTGCTATGATCAGATTGCTATGTTCTTAGTAAGTATAATAATATTCTTAGTGTTCTTAATAAATAATAAGTCACTTTTAAGCAACCTAGCCAACTTGCATTGCACCTTGTTATCAAGAACGCATATTGATTTTAACTATTTTCTTATTTGCAGGATGAAACAAAAACTATTACAACACCAACTGAGGTAAGTTGAAATACATCTCTAATAGTTGCTTCTTTCATTTCAGTTTTCCTGAATTTTCTTCATCTTACATGCTCTTGCAATGCAAACCATCTTACCTTATCAAAATCAATTCAGTAGGGTTGTGAACGATCATAATCCTTCAAAAATGAATTATTAAAATAATTCTATTTTTATTTTTTTCATGTAAAAGTAATGAGGCAATTGATGCACTCTCCTGATTGTAAGAAATAATTCATGTCAATGCAATGGTCATGACCATTGCAGTAATACACAGAACTTTGAGTAGCAAAACAAAGTCTGGGGCATCGCTTTGGCACTCATTTATTTGAGACTTTTGATGGTTAGTCTCAACAGCCCAGTAATTAACTGAGTCTTTGAAATTCATAAAAAAAAATATTGCATGTTTGCATGTTTATCTCTGTGTCCTTCCAGAGTTTACACCATAAAGTTCAAATCCTAAAGGTGTTAAAGGTGGTTTTGAGTTATATCTGTAATCATTCCAATGATTCAAATGAAATGTTAATCAGCCTTAATTTTTCAGGAGGAAAAAAGCATTATAATGTCTACAGAAGTAAGTTAATTTTTTATTGTACTATTGTTGCTATGCCTGGCGTTGATATTTATTTAGAGTTGAGTGGGTAAAATATTATTAAAACTTTTAGTGGAAATGCGGGAAAGTCTTGTCGCCATTGTATTTTTTCCAGAACATGTTTTATTCTAGAAAACGTGGGTGAATCTGCAGTGTACAGATAATATTTTTTCTATAAATAAACACCTAAATATTTAGTTCATCATCATCAGCCTTTTGTAGTCCACTGCTGGAAATAGGCCGCTCCCAAGACACGCCACTCAGCCCGGTCTTCGGCTTTTCGCTTCCATTCACCGCCAGCTGTCCTACGTACATCGTCACTCTATCTAGTCTCAGGACGTCCTACGCTACGTTTGCCAATTCGCGGTCTCCACTCTAGAACACGTCTACCCCAGCGGTTATCGGTTCTGTCGCAAATATTTAGTTGGCTAATTTAAATTCTAGGAAATGAAAACTCCAGATGTGGAATCCAAAGATGAATTGACCAGCCATGATGAAGGAAAACCTGGCACAGAGCAAGACACTCCAAGGAAGAAGAAGTTAAGAAAACGTACCAAGGAAAAGAGCAAATGTAGCTTGGGGAAGAACGAAGCTCCAAAAGGTATATTATATTGTAGTTGGCAATGTTAAAAAAGGGACTTTGATAATAATAAATAGAAACTCTCATTATAAGTATGTATTTACAAAAAAAAAAAAAGTATTTATGTATTCTATCAGTTATTTGACTTCCATCACACAAGCTCTGCTTAGTTTGGGGTCAGATGGCGCTGTGTGTATAGTCCTACGATATTTATTTTATTTTTATTTATAAAGTTGCTAATAATGTTTTCAGGTGCGCTATGGGGCTTGCAAGTCCTAGCCAAGCCTGAATGGAAAGCACTTCGTAATAAATACCTGAACCTGCAGAGGAAATACATGAAGGACATGAAGATGCAGCTCCAGAACAAGCGTTACCAGTATTCCAGCATTCCGGAGCCAGCCGCACCCTCTGTCGGCGTCGAACCAGGTGCGTTGCGTGTGGGATTCGTACCCAGGACCTCCAGATCGGAAGTGGTCTCTTTGTTTTTTTAAATGGTTGACAGGCTAGATGTTTGACCACAGCTCACCTGATGTTAAGTGTGGTCGAAGATGGTAATCACACCTAACCAGGAATGGAGTTGGCTCTGAAGTGAGGCTGCTGGACCACACCGTTAGGTGCTTGGCGACAGATTTTTAACTTGAGGGTGGTAGCTAGCCAGCCGAGTACTAGAAAGTACCCTACCACCATGCTATGGTTTCCTCACGATGTTTCCTTCACCGGCAACTCAAGCTCATTGTTGGGGTTTTGAACCCACGCCCTTCGGCATGCGAATCGACCGCGCTTACCACTCGGCTATCATCGCTACAAGAAGGTCAAAGTCTCCCAACTAGGTTGTCGAAACTACAAGTTTTTTTTACATATCATTGTATTATTTCAGCTATCCCATCGTCAGAGGGGCAAGGAACGAAGCTTGCGGCCAAGTTGGAGAGAATACCCGGCGTTTTCGTCAAGGAGATTCTGCCCGAGCCGTGTCTCGATGTGAGACTTGCCAAACGAACGGTAAGTCAAAAGAAAAGAAATATCAATAGTAGTAATAAATTCGCCTAAACGTCTTTTGTTCTCTATTTCTTAATGACACGATTGCAGTGCCACTCGGAACTTTGAGTAACAAAAACGAGTCTAAGACATAGCTGCTTTGGGTTTTTTTTTTTACTGAAGATTGGCTTACGTTTGTCCGCCAACTCACCAGATGTTAAGCCAAGATGTGGTCTACGGTGGAGGTACGCCTAGAAGAAACACTCGTGACTTGAAGGCACCCAGATTGTATCTATCAGGGAACACCCACTTGGGTAGCAAATTGCATTGTATAGCAGTTCGTAGAAAGTAGAAGGAAGGAAGGAAAGTAGATTCGAATCGTATTTTTTTTACAGACACCGGGTCCTTGACCTTAGTCAACTTGAATTACATTTTTGTTTTTCATTCAAATCGGATTTAATTTGCTCTTTACTAAGAGGTTAGCCTCCATAGTCCTGTGATATCACTAGCTGTAGTGCCCTTCACACAGGGACAAAGTAATGTTTGCACACTACTAATTGGCAGGATATCTGGTACTATGATGATATCTACCTAGAAGACCTGCTAATTTTGTTCTTCTACATAGTTTTTTTATTTACGTTAAGATATTTTTGAACGAAACGACGGTTTTTTAATTTCACATCAATTTGCGAGATTTTTTTTTTTCATAGATTACGACTATGGTTCATTTACTTTTTACCTTCTGAGAAAATGGCGTTGCGTCTTGTGCTTTCGCCAGGGTCAAATATTTCAAATAATTATCATTGTTGAACTGTGATAGACACGTAAATATCTGTGATAATAGTAAAACAATCTTATGAACTAGTGCCACATGTGGTATGGTAATTTAATAGGAGCAGACATAGTTTACAATCGTGAATTGTGAGGTCGATCCCTTCATAGCTATGATGAATAACTTTGTATGTTCAATGTTTATATTTAGTTTATTTCCGCTTAACCGTCGTTCCAGTTCCAACAGTGACGAGGAGACTTAAATTTAACTAATTTTACACTGCTTATTTATTAAAAACCCTAATCTTACTTAAAATCTAGAACTCATAAACTTAGAAATATTCTTAATTTGACAAATATAAAAAATTAAAACTACAAAAAATCTAATTAAAATAATCAAGAATCCTCTCTGCAGTAACCACTTTGCAGTGCAAAGTGGTTACTGCAGAGAGGAGGAAACTGGAACTGGAACGACGGTTAAGCGGAAATAAACTAAATATAAACATTGAACATTCAAAATGAACTTCCGCAAAGTAACGCCTGAATCAATCAATTATCGAATAACTTTGTATAAAAAGCTGATATTTCCTCTTAAAAACACTTTCAGATTCGTAGCAACGTGCACGCGCTCCACGTCGACGTGAAGGAAGGACAAACTGATGTCATCATTCGCTTTGATTCCGCAAAAGCTGCTAACGAGGTGACCAAGTTGCCTAAACTCTAAAGCTTGCATGGCTACATTTCAGAGATCTCTTATTATTCTTGAAGATCTATTTGGTTATAAGTGGGGGTGCACTTAGCTGAAGGGGGTCATGGCACTCATAAATAACATTTACTATGGGCATAACTAGGATATCGTGAAAAACATTTATTTGTTGCATAAAAAATAAATATATTGTAGGACAGCGCCTTTTAACCACAAACTAAGCAAAACATTTGTTTACAGCACAAAATGAACCCACGAACCCACGCCTTTTAAAGCAGACATACTATCAATGAGACAACAGGGCAGTCCCTGGAAAATTAAGATAAAAAATTAGAAAGTAAAAAGTCAATCATCCTTCCTAAAACATAATGTATTTTTTTTTTTTTGGTTGACAGGCCAGGTGTTTGACCACAGCTCACCTGATGTTAAGTGAAGGCGTGGTCAAAGATGGTAAAGCACACCTAGCCTGGAATGGAACTGGCTCTCAAGTGAGGCTGCCGGAACACACTGTTAGATGCTTGGCGGCAGATTTTCTCATTTTTTATAATTTCTTCTTCAATCAGTTAATTTATCGATAAATTTTTGCTTATAACGTGTGCTTTGTTCCTAGTACTGCGCTAACTGCAGCAACGAATCCCGCACGTTGTCCGCTGCAGAGGAAGATGAGCAGTGGTCGCGTGCGGAGTCGGCCCGCGCTATGCGCCGGCCACGTGGCCGTTGCCGGCTGTTAGCGGCGCACGACAAGATGGCCGCCGAGGGACGCCCACTCGCGCCCGCCTCGCCGCAACCTACCCACACTCATATACGCTTCGACGAGTAACTTGGGGCTTGACTACAAATTGTGTCTTTGAAACTAAGTTGTCGTCGCAAAATGTTTTGTAGCGATGATAGCTCAGTGGTTAGTGCGGTAGGTTCGCATGCCGAAGGGCGTGAGTTCAAACCCCAACAATGAGCTTGAGCTGCCGGTGAAGGAAAACATCGTGAGGAAACCATAGCATGGTGGTAGGGTACTTTCTAGTACTCGGCTGGCTAGCTACCACCCTCAAGTTGAAAATCTGCCGCCAAGCACCTAACGGTGTGTTCCGGCAGCCTCACTTGAGAGCCAGTTCCATTCCAGGCTAGGTATGCTTTACCATCTTCGACCACACCTTCACTTAACATCAGGTGAGCTGAGGTCAAAACACCTAGCCTGTCATCCATAAAACATAAAACAAAACATGTTGATTTTTTGTTGTTGAATAGTGACAGCAAGACAAGATGGCCGCCGAGAAACATCCAACTTGCTGCGACTCACGCACACTTATATATGCTTCCACGACAAATTGAGTTGGATTTCCAACTTTTGTAGTAGTATTTATACTATAATTTCAAGCTCCGCACTATTCGTTTCTAGATGATTCATGTCAAAGGACAGTACAAAAAAATCAATCACATAAGTTTTGGAGTAAAATAGTTTTTTCTACTATCCTATTTCTGTTTATTGTTTTGGTGCTGTTTTTTTTTTATCTTTAGGTCTACATCAACCTCTGAAAATGCTAGCAAGTTTTTCAAGTCGCTTGTCTGAACAAAATTGAGACTGGCGCCTGCTTTATCTCGTAACTAAAATAAAAAAATAAATAAATAAACCCATCCTGTTTCAATGACGATGACGCTCACTTTAAAGAATAATATTTTAAAACATTGATATTCATGATAATGGTACTATAATTTCCGGACACTAAGTCCCTCACTTTCATGTATACTTATTTAGTTTTCATATTGAACGATTGATAGCCAAATATTGCTTCCATGCAACTACTCGTACTCACTCTTAAGTTTTGCTGTCCTATTCGCTGGTCATGTATTTAATTCTTGTAAAAAAAATATTAATAACCATGGTTTTTATTCTGAGTCAACAAGTATTCATCTACGAATAGTCCATAGCTACAAACAATATAGTTAGGAAGCTTGCTCATCATATAGATACTTGTATAGACAAATGTTAGCAAAGAATGTTTATAAGTCATGTAAGAGTTATAAGTACATAATTTTAAGTAAAATAAAACCTTATTGAACTGAAATAAAAGTATTTTTCATCAAGTACTAGAATAAGAACTATTAAGTCAGAAATAAAAGTACTATACCCACAAAAGAAAGTTAACTATTTTTGTAGGTTAAATTGAAACAACATGATTCTTACAAAATTTATTACATTAAATAGATGCCAACATCAAAGATATTCAGTCTTAAAATTAGCTTAACATAATAATACAGAGGCACTGGCACAAGTTTTGTTCTTAACTTACAAACTATACTTAATTTTACAAATACAAAAAAATACATAGTATTATAAAAAACCTGTATATTACAACCTGATTTTCGTTCTTCGTCAAGTATTAAAACAATACAATAAGTACACAATAATTTATGATTTATACTATTTACGATACCTTATAGATACAAGAATCTAACTCGGTACCAATCAGGTTAAATTTGAACTGGTTTTTTTTTACATTTTGACCCAATAAGCATCACGACGTCAAAATTAATATTTATTTACGCAGTCTGTATTAGCAATAGTTTTTACAAGCTTTTATTTATTGATAGTATAAAATGTGAAATTATGTTTTGAAATAAATTTTTTGACCAAAGTATACAAGTTTATATGTATAGTTAAAGTTAATAAATGAAAGTATAGTAAACTTGTGACTATATAATACATAATAATGATGATGCTAACAACTCACTAATTCCCACAGGAATATGCATAATTTAATGTCAAAAATATTGTTGTTGTTTATGTTTGTACATTGTTTTTATGTCACAAATAAAGTGTTGTCTATTGTCTATACCTGCTAAGAAAAACTTAAAAAGTGTATAGATAAACACAATGCAGTCATATATTACACTAAATAAAAACCTTGATTGATACTAAGCTAGTCTGACCCCTAAGAATAAACTTACATAAATATAGCTGCTTAACTTAAAATGTGATGATTTAGTAGTCACAAACATTTTTGAAATTAATTTTAGTTTATAAAAATATACTCAGCTGAATTAAGGTACCCGCTCTAAACACTCAGTCAAACTTGTTCAGTTATAATTCTAGATAAGATTGTAAAGATTATTTGATTAGATAAGTACATTATTACAATAATTAATTTTATAAGTACATAGTTCATAGTAAGGCGAGCCGCACACTGCATACATTTTATACCTAACGCCACGTGGGAAGGGTAAGCGGTCTTATTAAAAGATAAGTTGGAAAATGTAAAGCATCGAGTTTTTAAAACCTTAAAAAAATATAGTCTAGCTTTCCTGCGAAGAAAAACAGAAAATCAGAGTGTTATACCCAGAAATTAAATTAACTGGTGTGGTGGAAAATGACCCAATCGTCATTATTTGTGAGTAGCACTTTAGTGCAAGCTCCAATTCCAGTCTAGCTGTTCACCATCTTGGGCCACACCTCAAACAATCACTTAATATTAGGTGAGCTGCGACCAAATACAGCCTGTTACCCATTTTTTTTAAAGATCTGGGATTTTGCAATTTAGTACATTCACCATAAACGTGTATATTTAATCTATGTAGATGAAGACAGTACATTTCATCTCGCCTACATACATATGGCTTAAAAGTATTGCGCGCATAGCAAGTTGCAAGCGTGTGGCATCTCCGGTATGCGGCCGGTCTTAACTATGTTAGCGTTGCTTTGGAACATGAACCTCGATAAAATAACTAAAGGGACTCTTAAATAACAATGAGCACCAATATTGCAAATAGAAGGAAAGCATACAAGTACATCATTATGTTATTGTAGTTAAAAATAAAATTAATATTAATTGAACAGTCAATTTCAAATTATAAATCAAAGGAACAAAAGTAGAATTGCATTAAATCTATTGTTATGTACAGAAGAGGTAGATTTATTCTATTACGGTTAAAATAGTAGTACATTTATGACGCTTCCATATGACGGTGGACCGTCACAGGGGCAATGACGCTATTCTTTCCACAAGGCAGGACAGTCACGCTTAAATCCCCTACTTTTAATCTCGGCTTTATCTTCGCCGGGAGCGGACAGCTGACGTCAGACTTTGTATCGTCTGATAAAATAATGGGGTCATTTACTGAGAAAGCCGTAGCTTCAGAATCTTCGTGAGGAGTCATCGTAGAGTAGCCATGGTCGGAGCCTCCTGCCGTGTGTGCCCGCCTGTACCCGGTCACGACTCGATAAGGGGATATAGGAGCCTCTATTTCCATTACAGGCAACAACTTATCCTGCCCGGATTGATCGTGAGGTTCTTCCGACTGCAATTGACTCATCTGCACGTCTGCATCGTGCCACGTCTCTGCGGGACCATCCACATACAGATTGTGACAGCTATCTGTCGTCACATTCTGTCGGTAGCAGTATATCGCTACAGCTATTATGAGACTGACGGTGACAATACACCCTGCTATGGGACCTATAGCCGAGTAACTTCCCAACGCGTCTCTGTTAACATGGCCGAAAGTACCTTCTCCATAAGGAGTCACCGCCCCTAAAACGCCATTGAAACATGTCGATTGTGATGTGCAGAAAGGTGCATTAAGCGGCGTATGACCGTCAGTATCAATCTGGCACCATTCACAACCTAAGACGCCTAAGCAATTCGAGTGGCTCAAATAGTTTTCGCATTCGAAATCAAAGCAAGACTTTAAGTTCTCTGCGAAGTTGTGAAAATAATGAGACTTGTGGTTATTGTTTTCGAGCATCACTCCGCAGAGAGGAATCTCTTGAGCGGAGCGTGACATGTTTGCGTTCGGGCATTCGTACAGTTCAGAGCTGCACTCGCAGGGGCATTCGCATTCTGATTGCTCCATTCGATTGCAATTAAGGCACAGGCGGTCTACCATGCTGCAAGGACAGAAGGCTCCGACGCTGCACGAGGCGTTCACGAGACCGACGAAGGCATTAGTGCCAGGAATTGCAGCGACGTAGTAATGGACGCAGTGATCCCCAGATACTACATTAGAGAGCACGTTTGGCAAGGAAGTATTAAATTCGTAAAACCTCTGAATCGTTTTATCGTAAAAGTTACTGCACAGTTTTTTAGTAACAAAACCCTTGTGGTTTAACATGTCCATGGCGATCATGGATTCTTTGTGCGTAATATGTTGTTGTTCTATAGGTCCAGAACTATTGGGATCCATTAGACCCGGATGGGAGACTAGGTATCCTCGATTGTTCATAATAAAACATTTAACATAAGACATGGCACAGAGAGGCATGCTGTCGATCAGAAGTTTGTAAAGGAAGCCCATAGTGACATCCATTGAAACAACCATAGTTGGATAGTAAGAACTTTTAACAGCATATGAAATAGATACAACATAACCTGCACCACCAACATCTAAATTGGGTGGAGTGAGGATTATTTTATCTGGGTTGTCAAGGGCGTATGTGTACCAAGGTCGTCTTACAGGCTCATAATCATACTCCAACACTGTGCCTGGAAACATGACAAGTACACCACTCTCTGTGACCGCATACCTTCTCACGATATACTTTGCATAGTCACCATGCAAATGTTGCCTTTTGTAAAATGATAGAATAGAGTTCAAAAAACCGACATCTTGTTGAATTTCAGCCTTGAGACCTGGGTTTGACAAGAGACCATGAGCAACACTTTTTAAATAGGCTAAGTAATTCTGCATGTAAGTAAGAGCTTCTTGTCCATCTCCCATATCATATAGATAAGTAAATGGAGACTGAAAACTGGAGGGACTCAAATACACAGTCCCTTGGTCAACAGTGGCTATCTGTTTGAAATGACGACACATTGTTCCCGACTTTGGAGGAAACAAATCAAGCCTATGAAACAATATTTCCTTATTAACCCTTGAAAAAAAAATATTGGTCTTATTAAAAATACTTGGCTCTGTTATTTCAGATACAATACAAACAATGTAAAAGCTATCTACCCATTTCCATGTATACACTATTTTTCTGGTAGTATTTAGTTCTGTTAATATATCATGAAATACACTACCAGCACTTTTAGTCAACATTTCTGTTTTAACATCATTAATGAAGTCATATGTTTCAATACTTTCTAAATTTGTGAATTTTATTTTGTCAGAGGTTGATTCTGGACGTGGGAAAAATGTGTGCATCAATACTCTACCCGAAAAGTCCATAACAAAAGCTCTTTTCTTTTTGTTTGTGCCTTTGTAATAAATGATATCTTCTGCGAGATCTGACCAATAGAGGTCAAGCCCTATTACACCATTAGATGTAGGGAGCACAAGTGAGATTATGAAGTCCCTCTCTGTGGCCTCCCATATTGGACCTTCAAGTCTTATTTTGTTACTGTCATACTTACCTGGTAGTAGAGAAATAAATGCAGATGCTACTTGTCCTACCACACCACTGTTGTTGATATGCAGCCTCATCACAGAATGGTTAGTTGTATGAGTGTGCCATTTGTCAATATGTAATATTCCTAATGAGCTATTCTTATCTACTTGGTTATCATATATCAATCCGATAGCAAAGTTTAGATTTTCATCTTTATTAGAGGGGTATGGAAACAATTTTAACCAAGTCTCATTTTTCAATACTTTGGAATCAGTCAGGAAAATAAAAAGTTTGTGTTTTGGCACATTTTTTTGTTCAATCAAAGCCTTCAATTCTTTGTTAATGGCCAGTGGAGAAACACTTGTGGGAACAACATCAATTGATGACAAATATTCACGTAGTAATAGTTTATTGCTGTCTGTAGCATTGCCAAGGTCTGACATGCCATCGGAACTGCATATATCTTCAAATTTTACAAAATCGGTCATATTTGTCATTTTCAAGGCTATCCTATCTGTACTTTGCAAAGCATAGGCTGTTTCTTTGACAACATTTATAGCATGCTGCAGTGAATTTATATTCATATTGTTGTCAACAATAAACACTACAAGTTTTGAGTCTGGATGCACAACTTTATGATAGAGATATCTTAAGTTTGTGTGCAGCATACTAGTACAATCTTTGTCTGTGGCATAATCCATATGAGAAAGAAAATATTGTCGCTTTACCTTCAAATCCTTAAAATGACCCATTTTAGATTTGGCTTCCGTCGATTGAAAAGCCTCCACATAAATATTCTTTAAGGATACTGATTTCCGAATAGAGTTGAATGGACAGGGATGAGTGAAGGATGGAGTGCTATTATCATTGATGACATTCTTCATTTCACGAAGTATGTTCATTGCAGTTGTCAGTTTATAACTAAGTTTATCACTGATGCTGAGCAGGGTATCATCATCGGATGATTGATATCGACTGACTTTATAAGCTGTTCTAACCTCGAAGTGTGCCGTGTATTCGCTGCCCAACTCTTTCACAACAAGATCAGTAAACTTGTTCGCCAATGTGTCAGTCAAGCTACGAAGGCATAGTTTGTAGTCTCCACGATTGTTGGTCTTTGTGCAGTTATCATACTGGGCGAGAGTCAATTGCCCGCCGATGGAAGCAAAAATCATAAGCAATAGAGATAAAATCTTCATCTTGTCGGTATCAGCATTATCTTTGCGCTTTTTACTTATTTACGACGAGTAAAACTAAGTTCATCTCTTTATTCGGAGTTATTTACATTTTCGCTGGCTATTGCGATGTTTCGAATCATGGATCATCGATTTCTTCATTGTAGAATACAAAACGTTTTTTGTCTATTTAATCTCTTTTTCTGGGATGTTTGTCACAATATTTTTACACTATTTATTCACTAAAATACAACAGAATTAGAAAAAATGTACCATGTTTTTGTATTTCGGTGTTGTCCTTTGGATTGGATGAATTTGGATGATTGTGCTTGTGGTTCTTCTTCTTTGATTTTGGCGTCGCATTTTATGTATTTGCCATTGTCAAGTGTTTTGATATTTTTATGTTTCATAAGTTAAATAAATAACTAGTCAAAGTCCAGTCTTGGTCAAGTCCAACCCATGCCAGACTGCCAGTCGACTCCAGTCATGCTTTAGTGAAGTAGTGGTGACTTTAGTCTTTACTTCAAGTTTCGATGGAGTTTTGGAAGCAACACGAAAAATCATATTTCACCACATTATATCACTTTCCCATACTCGTGCTTGTAATTAGATACTTTATGAATAAAACACCAATATTTTTATACTTAAACACTCAATTAAATACGTTTTGGAAAAAATTACTGTGGGGCTGAGTGGGGCGACACGACTCTTTCCGCGTTCCCGCCAAAACTCCATGGTTGACGGTTGTGGTTGTGGTGTGGCACTGGCAACTCTGGCAAAACAACAGTTTTTTTCCAATTCATCGGCAACTGGATATAGAGTTTATAACGCCTACCTAATCTTTATAATAAACTTTTATTTATTTTACTTATTTAATTGCGCACTTAATTTAATTTTTGTCATTTTAGTCAAACGGATTTAGAATTAGTTATAATCATCGAAGTGACACAAAATAGTTCAAATCCAGTCCAAGTCATATCATTATTTACTTAAACTGAGATTCCTTTACTGGAAGTGTCTTCCGAAGCTTAGAAAGTTTAAAACCATCTCGGGAAGACTTCTTTTAAAGCATTAGATAACTTGCCAACTCCCATGGATGTATTATGGCACATTATTTTTCAATACGTTTGATGAAAAATCAAATAGAATTATTCCTGAGTTATAGTCAAAGTCAAGTCATGCCCTAATAAGATAGTGGCATACTCTATTCTCGGAGTTTTGGGAGACACTCTGAAATACATGTTTCACTGTTGTAAATCAGTTTCCTAAATTCGTGCACGTAATTCAACTTTTCATAAATAAACATCACTACTACTACACCACCACCACTATTTTTATTTTCTAAGCATAAACATTAAACACATCCTAATACCGCAAACCTAAGACCGCACAATAGAAGTAACAAGACATTCAAATAAAAAAGATTAGCCACAGAATGTATCATATTTCTTATTTTTTAACTTGGTTTTTAATAACGCCATTGCCTTGTTTACTGTTTGTGAAAGTGATTATTGTTTAGTTGTCAGCGTGGCGGTTATCAAACAGCATAGCAGCAGTGGTTTTTACTGTAGTTCCGTAGCACCTCTGTATTAGTATTTTGTAGCTTGTAACCTTATCTGAATAATGCTATATGCGCAATCTGATCTTATAAGTTTTGGGACCACCCGATTTACTGTATCAATAATTAAAGTCGTTCAAAAGATTTAGCTACATAACTGAATTCAAATACGGTGAATGAAAGCATCATTTTTAACCGCCTTCAAAAAGAGTTAAAAAGGTTCCCAATGCCTATAATATTTTTGTTTTTATTATTCAATTTAATCTAATATCCTTACTTAATCGGACTAGTATAGGAATACTTATTTGATAAATATTTCTATAGGTAGGTAGGTACCTATAAGTATCTAGTAAAATATTTCTTTAACAAAATCCTAAAATTTGATATTAATTTCTTCAATATTCAGGGCCACTATCATAGACATAATCAGTGTTTTTTTTTCAAACAAGATTACCAGGCACCATTAAAAGCACCCTATTTCTTAAATTCATAGGTACCTATACATATAGATACATTATAAGTATGTATACAGTTAGGTTGAACTTTAAACTTATAAAAAGTTTAAATAAGAAAACTAAAAAAAAAACACGAATAATGAATATCTAAATAAATGTTTTTCAAAAGAAATTATTTCGTGTCACTACTGACAATGATGTAAGGATTTTAAACATACCCTATAGGTACATCCAAATTTGTTCAGGCATTTAAAGTTATGGTGTAATAAATAAACAAATGTATACATGAACACTGCAACAATACACTCCTTTTTTTTAAGGCAGTCGTGAAAAAATAAGCCGCAATCCATACAAGGATCACGATCGCGATCTTTTTTAAGTCAGCGTGCTTCTTTGACCACATCGTCGCTTACTGTTAAACGAGTTGGTTGTCAAACATAGACATATACTCGTACGCATTAAAAACAACTAGATATAGTCAATTATTGTGCCCAGTCGACTGCCCAGTTAACTCATTTGGTAATGTACCTGCTTCAAGCGCGTGGCGTGACTTCGATTCCCACTCAGAGATTTTGTGTGACAAGCATAAACGTTTGTTCCGTGTCTGGATGTTCTGTAGGTACTTATTATAAAAATGTTTTTGGAAAAAAATTTAGGTATGTAAGTATTCTATCAGTTATCTTGTTCCCGTAATACAAGCTTTGCTTGGTTTGGGGCTAGAAGCTGCTGTGTGAAAATGTCCTTGGATATTTATTTATTATTGTGTTGTGTATTTTTTTTTTAATGCGAAATGGGTTCGCGTTTGTCCCCGCCCTGCCAGATGTTAAGCATGATGCAGTCTAAGATGAAGCACCTGAAAAAACCCTGTTTACTCTAGATTTGAAGACACCCAAATTGTACTTCGCGGCAAAAACAGGCGTTGGCAGAGAGTTCCACATCCTCGCTGTGCGTATGAAGAATGTGGAATGGAAGCGTTTGATTCTTGATACTTAGGAACTGGAACCTAAAAAAATATTACACACTTTTTTGGGCAGTCGTGTTGCACTAATTCATTAGGACCTATCCACAATCTATGTAGTAAATGGTAAAGATGAAACTAAACCATAGGTATGCTATTTTATAAATACGTACCTACCATGTAAGTAATTTCAGGTAACAAACCTATTTTGTCATTTCTGAGTAATTTTACAGCTTACTATAAGCCTCTAAACTGTCGAGCTTCGAAGGTATTTGGGTTATTTGGTAATATGTGCTTATAGGTCCAAGGTAGATGCCATGAATGGTATGTAACCTAGATTATTCCAATGGTACATAAGGTGGTTAGCACAAATTTATATACCTAATTAATTATATATAACTTAATAGACGTACACATACATTATAATTATGTATTTCGAGATTTGGATACTTGAACTCAAAGAGCAAATATATCATACACTGAATGGAATTTTAGACTTTTATTATAATTCTTACATAGTTGATTCATTTACCTACCATTCCATTCAATTGTCACAGGATATTTTGTCAAGGATTTCCTTAAATCTTACAAAATAGATATTTTGTAAAGAAATCCTTTGATTTGCCTTGATATTTATCAAACATGATAATTATCTACTAGGTGAACGTGATTTGTTAGAATGTACACTTTATTTCAAATAGCCAGTTACAATTCCAGGCTAGGTGTGTTTACCATCTTCGACTACAGAGTCATTGAGTTGTGATCAAACACTTATCCGGTCACATATTTAAAAAATGTATGGCTGCTTTGAATTAATAGGTAATTTTCATGTTACTAAAATATTTTACAGCATTTTCAAACAGTTCAAAAGAATATAGGGAGGTAGGTACCTAACTTTAATTATTTGATCATGGAAAGTACAGGGAAGTTAATTAGAATTGATGAGTATCTATACATATTATGTAAACCTATTATCAAACGTGTGTCACCGAGTTAACTCTCATGGTTCTAAGGGCATTTTGAATTTGAATTGGAATGGCCTAAACATACGGGACTGTCATAAGCGATATATCATGTGGGTAACTTATGTCAATCAAGCTTTTTTTGGAATTTTAGAAAAAATACCTACTATTAGCGTTATCGCTAATCGAATGTTACGTTGTCGATGCCTTCTGATCAACATTCGCAAAAACGTATGAGAGCTGTGTGTGGTGGTATACGATGTAAAGTAGTGCACACACATGTTGGAATCGATTGGTCAGGGGCGGGCGCGGCGGCGTGGCGTACCGGCCGATCATTAACCCAGTTGTAGCGCTGGGCGGCGGGCGAAGGCACGCGACGGCTCACTCCGCCGGCATGCAAGTGCCCGAGACGCCGCCGCCGCCGCTCGCTCCGCTGTGGGACCGCGTGGTGCGGGCGCGCGCCCTGCCGCCCGACCTAGACGTCGACCTGCTCTACGTAGCCATCCGTGACCGCCTCACACATCCTGAGTGGGAAGTACGCCTGCACGCGCTCCGTGTGCTAGCCGACCTCCTCCCGCTCGCGCAGAACGCGCTCTCTTTTCCCTTTGACCAGGTCGTCGACAACCTCGGACACAACTCACCTAACGTACGCAAAGCCGCGCTCGATGCCCTCAAAGTTTTCTGCACGCATTGCGAGGACGCGGAATGCGCGGCGCGGGCCATCCTCGACAAATGCTACTACCACAACATAAGACCGCACTCCGCCGGCCTCGACACTAAGATGAATGTGATCACAGGATTGATTCTGTCGATTCCTTCCGTGATGGGAATTCTGAAAAGAAGAAACACTGCTCTCGACATGATTCCCGTCTTTCAAATATTAGGAGAGAAGCTATTTGATCCTGTACACAGAGACGTGGCACACAGGGCCCTAATGAAACTTCGCAAAGTTTGCGGATCTAGGGACTATATGTCGAATATATCAAGGCTGGATCAAAAAATTCAGGAAAGGTTCCAAGTGTTATGTGATAATTACGACGAAGATTCGCACGATGTTTTCTATGCACCCAAAAAGATTGTTTACCGCGAAAACAATAATCAGCCTATGGTAAAAATAAACCAGGTTTTTAATAATTCCCTAACGACCCCTATTCGCGTGACCACGGATTCCTCGTCCGAGGATTCTTTTGGGCGCATCGGACCGTATTACAGCAACAATTTTGCTAAAGTTATAATAGAGACTGAAATAAAGTTTGATTCGGACACTGCGATCACCATGACGGTATTAGAAGAAAATGATACAGAATCTGAACGAAACACTTTGAGTGAAGACGAATACGACAGCTCTGACAGAAACATGCTCAGATACAGCGATGACGGAGATTCTGAGGACACCGACGTCGTTGTGAAAAAAGTGCGCTTTGGGGGTGAGAGTGTAAAAATAAGGACGCCGGATAGTGATAATCTACTAACAAGTGAAGAAGACATGAATCAAAATAAGACAGACCAAAATGTGCCAATAGAGACAGACAACATGGAACAAATATCAAGACCTGTTACTCCAGTGATAGTAAATAAAATGAACGAAATCAAGCGTGAAGCATTTGAGCGAGAAATTCATATGAAACCACCGAAGAAAAGTGGCATTCCGTTGCCGGTCATACAAAATAAGTCGCACAAGCAAGAATACATCACGCAATACAACAGAGTGAAGCTAAAATCGAAGTCTTTGAGTGAGTTGTACGATTTCTTTAGGTCAAAGAATGGTGTGAAAGATAGTGGAAAGTCGAAAGAGTTTTCGGGGTTTGCTCTGACGATATCCGAAGTGCGATCTCCGGAAAAGGTCCGGAGTCCAGTAGAGCCTCACAGGGAGGTAGAAGTGCTTCACAACTTACAGCGGAGTCCTGTGTTGTCTCCACGACGGGCTCACTCACGTGTCCACCTTGAGCAAGATGGGTTAGTAAATATCTACACTTTTGTCAATTGAGTTAGTACCCTAATCATTAACTACTTACGGTTAAGTTTGACGTGAACTTAGGGTTTTCAGTGATCAGACTGAGATCCCGACCGTGCAAAAAGTAGAATGTTTACGATTTTAAGTCAATGTGTATTTTATGTATGTAAAAACATGTAGGTACGTAAGCAGCTACGTTTATATGAGTCCCCTTCAACATTGTAAACTACTTTTTTATAATATATCAACAAATGATTATATTTGTCATTGAAACTTTTTCTTGGGACTCTGCTTGTCCTACAAATAAGTTATGACATCACAGTGAATTCAATATGGTGGAATGTTTAACATAAATTCGCATTTCACATTGTCTCGATTCGAAAGTTAAAAAAAAAAGTTAATTTAACAGTCAATTTTTTCATAGATAAAATATCAAAGGATAGAAAACTATCATCGAAAACTTTAAGTATAAAATAAATTTTGATAACTATACAACAAACAAATAGTTCGCCTGATAGTAAGCGATCACTATCGCCTAGAAATATCTGCAATACCACGGGCACTAAAAATACGTTGCCAATCTTTTATTGAATCGTTGTTTTTTAAAAGCGTGTGTGACGTATACAACATAATTGTACATTTATTCTGCTCCAGCCAATCAGCATGTAGGTGTTCTAAGTAGAGCTCTATCAAGTAAAGACCCTTGGACCGTTAGAATCTAGCACAAGTTATATGCAAATACAAATCTTTTATTGATAACACCAACGTTACAGGTAATTTTTCCATTCAGATTTAAAAATATCAAAATCATAACATGTGTCAATACAATGAAAAGGTTGGTTGTTAGATTCGTGCTGAGCCTACTGGCATCTTCGCCGCCTCCGCGGGAGGACTTGCTGTCTCCTAGACCCCCGACACCACTGAGGCCGCGGTACGACTGGGAGGAGCTCGATATATTGCCTCAGTACGTGGTCGAACAGCTGCATAATACGGTAGGTCATGTGTACCTAAATGTGCATATGTGTACAATTATGTGTGATGTTCTATATTTCTTCGATCGTCTTGAAAGTATCTATTGTAGAGTTGGGTGTCACAGTATACCTTTCTATGTTATTTTTTAAATATGTACTCAGGTTGGAGTTTTGGCGGGAACGCGGAAATTGTCGTGTCGCTCCGTTGTATTTTTTTTTCAAAACTTGTGTTTTGTTGAGTGTTTATGCATAAAAATTGTTGTTTTATTCATAAAGTGCCATATCACAAGCGCGAATGTGAAAAAATGATATAATGTGGTGAAACATGACTTCTCGTGTTGCTTCCAAAACTCCATCGAGGCTTATAGTAAAGTCACCACTACTTTATTAAAGCACGACTGGACTTGACCAAGACTGGACTTTCACTATAACAATAGCTACGTGGCGATTTATTTAACTTATGAAACTTAAAAATACAAAACACTTGATACTGGCAAATGCTCAAAATACGACTGCGAAAAAAATACTTCCTCAGGATAATGAGATGAACGACACTCAACTTATATTTTTAGTAACAGCTGTTCTATAGAAAAAAAAATCGTAGGACATTACACATAGCGCCACCTGACCCCTAACTAAGCAAAGCTTGTACTATGGAAGTCGGATAACTGATAAAATACTTTTTATTTATTTTATAAACATTTGTTTATACCGCAAAGTTTGTCCTGCGTGGGAATCGAACCCACGCCCTTCAGCTCTTGAAGCAGATATTCTACCAATGAACCAACAGGGCTGTCAAGTTAATTGTAAGTTGTACTCATAGTAAAAGTTGTTTATTATGATGAGCACAACGACTCCCTTCCGGCTTAATACACCCCAAGCTTGAAAGCTGTTCATTAGATGCAATATTATATTGTTTTTCTTTTATTTCACAATATCATTAATTCAACGACCCGGTAGTGCATCTGGCATATCTACTACATCAATTTCCTTTTTTTAGGTTGTAGGATATTTCTATGATAGTGCTCCATTTCGATGAGTGTTAATAGGTACTAAAATTGCAGGAGAACTGGATAGCGGCAGTGAAGGCGGCAGATCAGCTTCACAGCGCGCTGTTAGAAACAGACGTAGTGCGGCAGGTAGAACCCGCCGCCTTATCGCTTGTCAAACACATGTGGGCGCTCAGCGACACGGTAACTTGCAAATTAATCCATCTACATAATTATGTATATACCTATTCAGCTTTTTAACGATTCTACAGGGTTAAATGCTTAGTGTACCTATACTAAAGCGAAAAAGAAGTCAAAGTTAGAATAAGTTTTACTATAGTCATGATTCTGAAATATTCGGCTCCATATATTTTCGTCAAGGGCGGACAAACTTATTGTATGGAACGGCTGATTTTTTTCTCTTGATTTATAAGTTGTACCAACAATAAAAGTTGTTTGTAACGGAGAGTACAATGACTCCCTTTCAGATTAGTACACCCTAAGCTCGTAACCCTGTATGAATGTTAAAATTCTTATGATCATTATACGTTTGCTTGGCAATATCTCTATTACAAGGTTATGCGGTACTGTAGCATTATCTTGAAGCTAAGTCATTGTAGATAATTTTGTTCATGAAAACATAGTTTCTTTATTTTACCCCTAGCGGACGCCTCGCGGTTTCACCCGCGTAGTTCCCGTACCTATGGGAATACAGGGATAAAAAGTGGCCTATGCCACCCGGGGATAGGGTAGCTTTCTATTGGTGAAAGAATTTTTGAAATCGGTCCAGTAGTTTCGAAGCCTATCCAATACAAACAAACAAACAATCAAATCTTTCCTCTTTATTGTAGTATAGATAACTTTTTAACTTTTAAATGCCAGTTTTGGATGTACGGATATCGTTACAATTCTTACATCATCCCGAGTGACACTAGCTATAAATAATTTAAAAAAAAAATCTTTTCTTTTTTTTAAATTTCATTAGCCCAGTAATTTCACCAGCTGCCTTTAAACCGGAAAAGGGTAGGTAATATTTTCACACTACTGGGGCTTTATGGTGGCAGAATATCTGAAACTGTGGTGATACCTAGCTAGGCGACCTTCTGCTAAGGAGATATTAATACCTTTTAGCTAACTTAGTAGTTACTTTAAGGTGTATAATTTTTTTATTTTATGTTTTTGAAGGTGCTTTGGGAACTCATTTCCATCTTGAATATCAGGCATCAGGCATTTTCGTAACTGACTCATTGTTTAAGTCACTGTTTAAGAAAAAACAGAAATGTGGTTTCATCTGTTTAAGTCACGAACGGTCACGTCTGCCATTTTCCGAGTACACACTACTCGGAAAATGGCAGACGTGACCGTTCGTGACTTAAACAAATGAAACCACATTTCTGTTTTACTTATGCGGGATTACTCACGTAAAAAAAAGAAACCATAGTAAAATGAAATCACGAGTGAAATCTAGTCTCAAATTTATATCTACACACGTCTAGACCGTTTGCATAATGTGGTGTATTACCGTATTGAACTGTTGCCATTTTATACGGGATCCCTTAGAAATATTAATAAGATTTTCAACTAGTCGTTTGCTATTTTACTTATTTGAGCAATGTCTTTATCTGTGTCAGTTTTACTGTGGAAACTGACACATTTTTGTTTTACTTATAGGTACGGGATACTCACGTTTGATTACGTTGGATAGGTACTCTGATTATAGTTTAGTTTTTCATATCAATTAATCTTATCATTGCAAGTTCTAGAAATAAAAGGTCTACATACTTCTATCTACCAATTTAGCAGTTAGGCACTTGGTGGTAGATGTCCTTAGCAGGAGGTCGTGTAGGTTACCGCATTAGGTACCAAATATTCTGCCACCAATCATAGCCAAAGCAGCGATGCCCTGGACTTTGTTTTGTTACTCAAAGTTCTATGTATCGCTACAATGGGTTATCTCTTACTAGGAGAGCGTCTCGTTAGTCTCATTACTTTTACATAAAAAAAAACAATTATTTTATGAACTAAGATGAATAAATAAATAACTAATAACAGGTGGCCGCAGCTAAAGCTCCTGCAGAAGGAGCTGTATGTGCGCTGGTTCGCGGCGCAAGCAGTGATTGCGCGCGGCAACTTCTCCCCGCCCTGGTGTCCAGGATGGCGCGGGAACCGCTGCCAGCCGCGCTGCCACACGCTTTACTTCAGAGACTGGCGTTACATCACCTCGTAGACCTCATATTCGACCCTTACATGTTAGGAGTAAGTAGATCAAATTATAAGTCTTCAGAAATGTCTGCTCCAAACTTCTGAAGGCCAGGATATGTCAGCGATGCAACCACACGCTTCCCGCTGAGGCTCTGCTTCGGACCCTCGCAGAGATGGTTTTCGACCTTTTCGTGCTGGAAGTAACTTTTCCATCATGACAAAGTTTCCAGAAAACATTGCTTGAGGGTTCTGATATCCAGGATAGCAAGGGAAACGTTGCCACATGCTTTACTGTAGATGAGCATGACATAACATCGTGTGGAGCCAATTTGGCCTAACTCGTATACTATACTATATTTGATAATTATATTATTATAAGAAGTACTTATCTAAGTAACTAGCTGTTGTAGTTATTATAGCTCAGTGGTTAGCGCGGTCGAATCACACGAAACGCTCGTGTTCAAATTGCAACAATGAAGGAAACCATCTTGAGGAAACAATAGTATGGTGGTACAAGTACTCGGCTGGCTAGCTACCACCCTCAAGTTAAAAATACACTGCATGTTCCAGCAGCCTCATTTGGGAGTTAGTTTCCATTCCAGGCAAGGAGCGTTAACATCTTTGGTGAGCTGGGTTGAACCCAGATAGAAGTTAACAGACACCCATTTTAAAGCGCTCTATTCTGTAGAAAGGGTCTGCTAATTACTTTTATGATTTACAGACTATTCTATGGACGTCTTGAAGCGTCATTCACCATTCTTCTTTCACCCAGGTGTCAGGGGACTGTGAGCACGTGCAAGCGGCACAGCTTCGTGCCACAATGTGTCTCGCTCGGGCCGCCGGGCCCGCCGCCGTGCTTTCTGCCGTGCGCAGACGCCTCGCTGGCACTTCTAGAGCTGACACCTTCTGTAATAAGGTAACAGGTGCTATAACGTGTAAAAAGTACCCAATGACATGATGATAAAGCATCGTGATGGTAGATAGATAGTCATGATTTCTTTGTTTGCAGCTACGAGAGCGACTTAGCAGACCTCTAGAGAACATCAAGCCAAGCTTCGGTGGGAGGTAATTTATTTATCCAATATTAATTTCAACCACATGGAAGAATGTGAATTAATTATGTATGTATGTATTTTACATGTAACTTTGAGATTTTATTAAGAAAGATATCAATTTATGGAGGAGCAATCTGACAGCCCCGAAAGAAAGGTGGAAGGGCGTTTAAGGGGTCATGATCATCGACTAAATCCTCGCTTATCAGTAAGCGAGTCGCACTTAAATGTATTTTTCTGTATTTATACGATAAAAAAACTACCCAAGTCTAATTATGAGTACATTCTTAAACGTCCAGGAGTTCTCAACTTCCCGTGCCAGTGAGAAGACGAGCGAGATCTACTCCTCCACCAGCTGGTCCGCAGCCTCCCAGGAGACTTAGGCCACTTCCAGACTCCGCACCATTGCCTGGTATGCCCCGGAATACTATTTTTTATACACATCTTCTCTAGCTTTAACCGGACGAAGTCCAATACGTCCAATATGCAATATGCCTATATGCACTACTGCTTGACGCATTCCTCAAAAATCATCCAAAGTGTAACATTTATGGTGACAAGTGGTCTGCCATTCTGTAATTGCTTTTTAACTAATTCATTATTTTTATTTGACTCATTTTTGTTCAATTTGTATAAAATAATAAATAGTTATTCGTAGGCGACGGTGATTGCTTACCTACCATTAGGCAACCCGTCTGCTTGATTGCCGGTTCCCGTAGTACAAGATTGAGTTTGGGACTAGATAGAGCTTTGTGAAACGTCTTCTTACATTAAATTGTACTTTACGAAAGTTGCGACGAGAAATGACATAACTAAGGATCAAACCAAAAATAAATGTCAACTGTCCGTGAAATACCGACTTTGCAAAGACTACCCGTGAGTCTATTATCTTATTACAACTTCCCAGTAGGATTCGCCGGGTGTCACTTTGGACGCGACCAAATAATGTCACTGGTAGCTTTAAACTTACTTATGAATTAATGAAGCTTTATACCTTCAACCTAATGGTTACGTTGATTGTATCATGAATTTCAGTACATTTCTGTGACTCAGGCGAAATTTGCCATTATGACGATGTTACGCATTGGGGTATGGTGACACAGCGGAAGCAACCACCGGTGTTTTGAACAAGTGAAGGTCACTTACACCCGACCTTGTAAAGTGCTAATTTTTTGTTCTTTGGAAGTTATTAATCGACATAGATCTCCATAGAGACATATTATGCTCGACTTGTATTCATGAAAGTTAATTGGCACTTGCTCAAGTTAAAAAATGAAACGTATTTTTGAAAATCAAAGACAAAAATTGCACGATGTAGAAACAAATATGTTCTAAGAAAACCAGTTCAACTAATCTCTTTCCATACATTACTAATAGTAGATTATTGTTAACAGGAATCACACAACTCGGAAGGGATTATCTGCTAAAACCTCTGTCACCGATTCCACTGAGCGATAGGTGAGCTTAGTCAATAATTATGTAATGTACGAGTACTTACCTATCATACCGGGTGTAATAGAAATGCTTTGGACAACGAACATGAGGTGATCACTATCATTCATGTTTACTAAACCGTATATAACTATATTTTTAAGATAAATTTTATTGCTTCCAAACAGTACAAATTATAACTTAAATTGTGAGGAGGGATTTTTTAGCGTCAGCAATTTTATTCAGGGTGGTTTGTACCCGGGGGTTCAGGGGGTGCGGTGCACCCGGACGCAAAGTTCAAGGGGGCGCAAGCCGAGATTGCCATAAATTTCGATAGGCTCCTACTACACTGAGACCACGCGAGCGAAGCCGCGAGCACAGTTAGTTCATTATACATCACAGATATTGTTTTACTAAATACGCCGCATGCTGCTTTCGGCAGGTGTCATACCATTCGTGATGTGCAAGTTAATTTCACTCTACACAACTAAGAATTTAAATTCATTCAACACGTGAGCTGGGTGACTTTCGCACCCCGGTGCCGAATATGTTTAAGACGGCCCTGACTTTATTTATAATATCGTATTTTTCGTTTTCGGAAGCAAATGCCCTTACACCCTGTGTTACCTTGTGCACCTTGAAGTTAAATTTATTTAAAAATTTAAAGGTTAATTTGTTTTTATTTGTGTTTCCAATGAGTATAAAATTCCACAATATAAGTAAAACATTTCTCAAGGAAATCTTTAGAAAACTAATTGTCACAAATATTCTTCTTGTTGTTTCGCATTTTGTCCGCTGCAGAATCTGTCTCGGAATGTCTTCGGTATGGATGGCCTATCGTAATGTTTTAAATATATATTTTCTATGACATCCTTGTATCTTCTATCCTAGTATATACAGTGTTCCTATATCTTCTATCTTAATATCTTTGGGGTAGGCACACAATAGATAGAAACTCTTTATTGTGCACACCAAAAATAGAAAGAAGAGTACAGAAAACAAAAGAATCTTATGAGGTAGTGCAACAAGTGGTGGTCTCATCGCTAAGAGTGGTCTCTCCTTGTTCTTCTTGAGATATACCTATATCTTCTATCCTAGTATCTTTGGGATATATATATACTATATAATATATATCTTCTATAATAACATCTTCGAGATACACTTTGACTCGGTTTACTTGGTGGTAGAAATCCTTAGCAGGAGGTCGTCTAGGTAGGTACCACCTCAGTACCAGTTATTCTGCCGCTAAGCAGTAGTGTGTAAACATTACTGTGTTCCGGTTCGAAGGGTACTGTAGCTAGCGAAATTACTGGGCTGTTAAGACTAACCATCGAAAGTCTCAAAGTAATGAGCGCCAAAGCAGTGATGCCCTGGACTTTGTTTTGTTACTCAAAGTTCTGTGTATTGCTGTAATGGTCATGGATAGGCGTTATCTCTTACCATCAGGAGAGCGTCTCGTTCGTCTCATTACTTCTTACATAAATAAAAAAAAAAAACATTTACCATCTTAATATCTTCGGCATATAAGTACTATCTTAGTATCATCGGGCGTCTATTAACTCTAGTGAAACTCAGTTACTTTGACGGCCAAACTTAGGTATAACAATTAGACTCGCCCTAAAGGGTCTTTAACCGTACGCGAGTTATTAACTGTCTAGTATAAAGTTATATTACCTAGGTGAAAATACTACCTAGGTACACGCAGTCTCGTCGATCGGTCAATATCCTTCCTAAACATATGTAAATCCGTTGGTATGGGACGCCACTTGCGTTGACATGTGTATGTGTATTATTAATGGTCATGAATAAATTATCTTATCTTATCTTATCTTAAGTAGTTAAGTTTTAATCTGTACATAGTTTTACAAATAAAGAAGGTTTTTGTAAGTCTAAAAAAAAAAAAAAAAAAAAAAAAAAAAAAAAAAAAAAAAAAAAAACACATTTGCGCCGTCTCATCTTCCAAGAACTCAGATTAGGGCTGGCGCAGCGGCGGAATTTGCAGAAGACCTCAAAAGGCGCAAATATAGCACCCTGGACAGTGGATACATATTTGAGCCTTTTGGGGTTGAAACTATGGGACCGTGGGGGCCGGGAGCAAAAAAAATTTTTAAAGAATTGTCATCTCGTTTGGTCGACGCCACACGTGAACAAAACGCTGGCCTTTATTTTGCCCAGCGTTTGAGTATTGCCATACAACGCGGCAATGGGGCCAGCGTTTTGGGAACCATTCCCATTGATAGCGGTCTTTTAGAGTAGTTATTATTTTAAGTTATTTTATTTTAGGTCAATTCTTGTGTGTTTATTATATCTGATTACTGTATAAGTCGATTAAACTAACCTGTAAATCCTACTTACCAATTCTAAAATTACCTTTAATACCTAGGTATTATCTAGCAGGTAATAATGGCCTCGACCGTGAAAGGTAAAGGCTAGGAAGACAAGGACCATGAACCCAAATGGTAATTTTGTGAGAATTTAAACAGATGCTCAGAATATTCCGGAAGATAGAAAACTTAAGAATTTATATTTTTTAATGGCATTAAATTTATTCGTCATAAATGAAAAGGGTCTTAGTTTGAGGTATGTATTTGTACCTAAGTATTGTTTATATTTTTAAAGTGTAAATGTTTTAACAGAGTTCAAAACAAAGGTTTTTGTATTCTTTATTTATGGGACAGATTATGTACGTTTTATTAAGTTTTCATGAGCACAAGTATAATTTAATAATATCTTTCCCAATCTATGACGCAAATTTACAAAGTACTTTCTGGCACTAATCGCTCGAAGTGAATACATTTAAAACGCTAGTCATTCCCTAATGTAACCTATGACTTTCAGGAAATGTAATTATAGTAAAATATCGCCAAATCCAATCTAATACTACGCGGAAAACAATTTCGTATTACTAACGCACCGCGCCGCGGCCGCATTTACTACATCTACTCGAAATATCGCTAAATCGAATAATTTAGGTTCCGATTTTAATCTCTACTAATAAAACACGGCCTCAAATTAGCGATTGAACCTTGGACCCAAAACGACTCCAAATAAAAATACCCTAATTCATAGATTAATTATGTTCATTAGAGGCGATTGAAAACTAACTTTTTGCTTGTGCCCTGTTAACAAAAAACCGAAATTGAGAGTGATGGGTATCTGTTGGTAGGTAGGTATATGTAAATATAATACAAGAAGGTAGTATGTATGCCAATTACGCCTACGCAACCGAGTCAACCACCCCTCTAGCGTCTGACTAACGCCAATCGATACACCCCATACGTGTAAATTATTGTTGTAACTAAACGCGGCTTTCAAAGAAACACGTCGTAATTTCTCCGACCTCGAGGAAAATGTCAAACATTTTACGCCTTTACGATTCCGTGTTCAAAGAAATTATGCTAATAAATTATGAAACTATACTTAAATACTAGACTAGAGCTTTGGGAGTGCGAATTTAAGGCTTTGCGTGACTTTAATAAGTCGCGTTTTAGTATTTACCTACTTATACATGGCAGTTTGTAGAAACAGATGTTTATAATGTTTCTTATAATGTAAACTAGCGATACATACCCCGGCTTCGCACGGGTATAATTTGGATACTAATAGGTGCATACGCATGTATTATAAATACTAACCTTCTTCTTGAATCACTCTGTCTATAGATGAAAATTGCATTCAAATCCGTTGCGCAGTTTATAAGATCTAAGCATACAGACGGCGGGAAGCAGCTTTTTTTTATACTATGTAGAAAAGTAATGGGCCGTGTCTATGACCATTTCGATACACAGAATTTTGATTAGCAAAACCAAGTTCAGGGTTTAGCTGCTCATTATTTTGAGGCATTCAATGGTTGTTTGAGACATTCGCGACAAAAACGTCATCGGTACATGGTGGTTCCCCATGTAGATACGCACAAAGCATTTTGATTCCACATTTTTCATTTGAACAGCAAGATTGTGGAACTCTCTACAGGAGTCTATGTTCCCTGTTACATACAATATGGAGTGTCTTCAAATCTAGAGTAAATAAGTTTCTTCTAGTTAACTGTGATCTGACTTAAACCACACTACTGCTTAACATCAGGCCGAGTGTCGTCAAACGCGAACTTATTTTGAATTAACATTCGATGGTTAATGGTTGCTCATCGAATTGTGGATAGTATCAAATATACATTCTTTATTCAAAAGATGTTATGTTAAACCATTCGATACTAATATGTTTGACTCATATATTACGAGTATCGTCCAAAAAGGGTGTAATTGCGTGCCACCACTAACCTACATATTGAAAGTTGAATTTATTGGCCCACTTTCATTCAGGGCGATTCAGGGGCGCTTATGAACGGCGGACACGGCTCTAGACGACCCATTTTATACTATCGTCAGATCGTTCCACTTTTCGCCCGTCAGACGGCTCCAACAGGTCTGAGGCGTGTTAGCCGTCAGGGCTTTTAAAGTTTTATTGTAGCCCGTAGAGTTCGAAAGCACGTATTATAAAAGCCGTAAATCATAGTAGGTACACTATTGTTCTAAGTATTTAACACTTTTTATTTCAATTTACTTATATTGCACAGTAATTTTACTGCAGAACGTTGCAATTTATGCAGTAACATTACATCATAGAAAAATTGTACATTCAAGTGAAACTAATGACAAGTAGTAGATACGTTTTTGTATGGTAAAAAGTCAAGAGATAAACGAGATCAAAAGAGCGAAGACCTTGAATCTTGATGCCTGTCATTGATTATTTATTGCAGCCATACCTATCTAAAATTTACTTATGTGAGTAACCAAGTAATGCCTAGTATTTCAACACGCTTTTTATACTAAGCAACCAACTCTATACTAATGACTTTTTAGAATTATGTCGCCTTTCTTGTAGCTCTATGGGCATTCAAATGATCTAATTTGCATAATATGCAGGTGGTAAAGTGAGGTCATCGAGTGTTGGTAATAAATTGATCGCGGGCAGTAGGTAGGGTAGGCAGGGTGAGTCGTGTCGCGGGCTCACGGGTAGATAGCGGGCGGTCGGGAGTCGCGCGCCGTCACTCGCGGAGGCGGCACGGCATGCTTCGGCTGTGCTGCTGGCCGCGCGCTGCGCCCATCGCGCCCGCGCCGCCCCTCACCCCGCCGGGGGACCCGCTCCCTCTCGACCTAGTCGCGGACCTACCCCCGCTCACCTGGTAACCCTCGAGTTCGCCCGCCCCGCAGTAGTCACCGTTGCCCCGGGACGTGACGCTTTGTTTGTGTTTACAGGGACTCGAGCGCGCCGCTCGTTCACCATGAGAAAACATCACAGGAGCCGTCCGAACACGACGGAATGAACGGCGATGAAGCGATATCTAATGGACACGTCGACGTGTTCGGCGACGTCGTTTCGGCTGATGATCACGGGTCGGATGTAGACCCGTCACCGCACCATACCCGATCACCTTCGATTCGCATCGAGGACTACTCAGAAAAGTCAAATGAGTCCCTGGCTGGGCTTAGCGGGACTGAAGCGTCACCGGCGAGGAGTCGAGCGGAGGGTGACGAGGGACCCGCGTCGCTCGAGTCCTGCGGTAGCAGGGTGAGCGGCGCCCGCCGTAGCCCGAGCGGAAAGTCGGCCTCACCGCCGGCGGAGCGAGCCTCGCTGCCGGCCGAGCGAGCCTCGCTGCCGGCCGAACGGGCCTCGGCCGAGCCGGCAGCGACGGCGCGCGGCACTCGGGAGGTACGCACAGCGCTGGCCGAATGCGTGTTGCCGCCGCGGCACGAAGACTGGGAGGCGATCGTCGCCGGCCTCGCCGAGACCGAGCGACTCGCGGAGGACGACGCGGCGCGCGCTCCTGCCGGCAGCTGGCGTGTGGCAGCTCGTAATGCGACGACGCACGTGCGGTCGTTACGGTCGCGTGTGGCGCGCGCTGCGTGCCGCGCACTCGGGGCACTGTTCGAGCGGCGTGGGCGCGCGCTGGAGCCAGAGCTGGAGGAGAGCGCGGCAGCGCTACTGGACCGTTGCGCGGATGTTAACCGATTTCTACGCGCCGATGCGATCGCAGCGCTAGCACGGCTAGCGGGCACGAGCGGCGCGGAGGCACGCGCGGTCGTGGCACTGTGTAAGCGCGGAGCGGCGCACCGCGCAGGGCCCGTGCGTGCAGCGGCCGCAGCGGCGCTGGCGCAGCTGGTTGCACGCTCAGGGCCAGCGCGCGCATTGTCCTTGCCACCGGAACCACGCGCGTTACTGCTACGCGCAACCGGTGACCTACTCGGCGATGCGAGCGCGGAGGCGCGAGCGCACGCGCGTCAACTCGCGCTCGCGCTCGCTGAGGACGTTCGTTTCCGTCCGCTGCTAAAGGACGCCATGCCGATATCGCGGTACCGCACCGTCGAAAAGCTTCTCGATAAACTACAATGTCGATAGCATATCGACCGACTCTTGATTCCGTCCGTTTGATAGGTAGGTACTTTAATTGAAAATATTTTGAATTTTTGTACTGTACGTTGCTGTTTGGAAATTATGAAGAAACTTTCTTATATTAGAAGTATCGCTGCTGGTCAGGTTCGGTTAGTTTTTAGGTACTTTTACCTTCTGTCTACTTACATTCTTAAGTAAGCATTTTAATTATGTAGTAAATGATCTGATCTATAAATAATTGTTAAACGATGACTGATATGTGCGAAAGGTATTTTTGTAGCGAATTCTTTAGTCTAGCTCTACAAAGATCTAGAATAAAAAATTACCAATATATTGATAGGTTAAGGTTGATTTTATTGTTAATCTGTACAATGTTAATTTTATATGAAGGAAATTAAAGTATAACAAAACTCATTCAGAAGAAAACATTTACTTTACATGTAGCACCCTACCGATTCTAAAACCTTCAGACCATAATGCGCGTTAAGTAGTTAGCTAGTTAAATGATCGAAGTAGTATAGTGCAGATTATATTATTATTAAATTCGATATCAAATTATCTGAAGAAGAGTAGTAAAGAGTAAGAGTTTTATCTATGTGACAATCCACAAGAAAACCTTATTAGTCAACTCGAATCGCTAAAGTCTGCATCATCACGTCAGTCTCATCTATACATTTATAATCTCAACACGTCAAATGACAACACAAATCAAAACATAACATGTATCTAACATAGAAAACCCATTACTTTTAACCATTTAAAAGTACCAACTCTACGGGCAGTTATGAATAGAAACAAAATTGAACCGTAACAAAATCAAGCAGAATGGTACAGAATTGAATGGCTTGGACGCAAGAGTTATCAGACACGTCGCTCGTGAACCTCATCTCGTTTCTGTTTTGGAGCGGGATGTACCTTCACACGGCACTCAACTGGCCGGGGAAGGACCCTGAGTGGAGCTCGAGGATGGTCACACTGCTCCACGGCTGCATAGCCACGATAGTGGGTCTCTCGCAGTGCGATCTCATGAATCTCACGTATTGGCGGTTAAACAGTGAGTTTGATTTTCAGTAAAAAACTAAACTCTCTTCCCAAGATTTCTTCCGTAGATTTTCACTAATGGTAGAAATAATCTACCTACACTAACTATAAAGAGGAAAGAATCGATTTTTTGTTTGTATTGAGCGGGTTCCGAAACTACTGGACCGATTTCAAAAATTCTTTCACCGTTGGGAAGCTACTCTATCCCCGGGTAGCTTAGGCTACTTTTTATCCTTGTAATCCCACGGGAACGGTAACTACGAGGTTGAAACCGCGAGGCGTCCGCTAGTTACTAAATAAAGAAAGAAATACGTAGTCCTACAATGTTTTTCTAAAGTTTACAATTTTTTTTGATATGTTCGTAGTGGTATAGTAAGTAGGTATGTACTTATTGTACCTATAAGTTGACTAACTTAACTTTCTGGTATGTTTATCACTGCAGTCTATTCCCCCAGTGCAAATATCATCGCGTCACTACGCCCTAATGGTGTGGTCATGGGGCTACTTCGCATTCGACCTCATGTGGTGCCTGGCGTATCAGCCCGAGGGACGCCTGATCCTGTGTCACCATATTAGTGCGCTCATCGCTATCACACTCTACATGCAGAAAGACTTTACCGGCTGCACATTTGCTTGCAACATGGCAATGATGGAAGTCACCAATCCTCTACTACAAACTCGGTGGTGCGTAACTGTCAACGTATATCTAATACCTACAATAGAAAAGTATAATATGTCTATCTATCTCTACTATTATAAAGAGGAAAGATTTGATTGTTTGTTTGTATTGAATAGGCTTCGAAACTACTGAACCGATTTCAAAAATTCTTTCACCGTTGGGAAGCTACCAGGTGACATAGGCTACTTTTTATCCCTGTATTCCCACGGGAACAAAAACTACGCGGGTGAAACCGCGAGGCGTCCGCTAGTAGGTAGGTACTATTACAAAGAGGATAGATTTAATTGTTCATTTGTATTGAATAGGCTACGAAACTACTGGACTGATTAAAAAAAAGATGTATGTAGGTACTTATAATTATTTTAAAACTACTTATTTTTTGCTTCTTTTTTTTAATTAATTTGACCCATCGGGCAGGCTAAAGCTGTAAAGCCATACGTCTTAAGTGTTATTTCTGCTGTCTCTTAGCTATAGTTATGTCACAGTCCAGTCTTAGTCAAGTCCAGTCATGCTTTAGTAAAGTAGTGGCGACTTTACTATAAAGCTTCGATGGTGTTTTGGAAGCAACACGAGAAGTCATGTTTCACCAGATTATATCATTTTTCCACACTCGCGCTTGTAATTCGGCACTTTATGAATAAAACACCACCATTTTTATGCATAAACACTCGACAAAACACTAGTTTTGGAAAAAAATACAACGGAGCGACACGACTCTTCCCGCGTTCCCGCCAAAACTCTCTCTTTGCTTCTTACTAAAACAGTAGGTATTCCATGTTTCAGGTTCCTAAAATATGAAGGTTATGGAAAAACCACTTTGTTTTATCTGATCGAGGCAGCATACGTGGTGGGCTTCGTCACTGTCCGAGGAATGCTCGGCTCGTATATAGCGTACAAAATAGTAAAATCCGACATGTTTGACATGGATGAAAAAATAATATCCATTGTTTTCTTCTGTGTATCAATAGCACTGGTCTATCAAGTGATGGGCTATGTGTGTTACAGATACAAGATATGGATACAAATAGTGAGTATGTCATGCGAAATTATGTTTGTGTTAGGCAAAATATCTCTAGCTCATATTACGTATTGTATATGTAGTAGGTATAGCACCCGTTTACGTCCGTCTCGTCGTTTACGTCGTATATTTGAACTTATAGCACTCCTATATTATAACTACATAATATAACACGACAGCCTTGTTGGCTCATTGGTAGCATATCTGCTTTAAGACCTGAAGGGTGTGGGTTTGATTCCCGCTCAGGACAAACATTTTATGTATCAACAAATGTTTGTTCTGTGTCTGGGTGTTCTCTATGTATTATAAGTATGCATTTACAAAAAAAAAAAAGTCTATATGTATTCTATCAGTTATCTGATTTCCATCAGTCCAGTAGACAACAATAATAAAAATTAAGCGTCGAACCTGGACAAGATTGGCACAGGGCCGGGATGAGTGGCGTACAAGAAGAGAGCCATATGCACAGCAGTGGGCGATTACAGGCTGATGATGATGATGATATGTACAATGATTTTATTCTTTATTTTATTCTTATATCTCTATATTTTATTCTTTTTCTGATTGTAGGAACAGTTCCTGGACAACATGGGGATTATATTAATGAATTAATTATCAATTCTGTAACATTTGAATAAAATTCATTCAATGTTATTTTTGCAGTTTGATTTTTTTACTTAATATTTATTGTGGATCAGGTATTCTCATTTAAAATAATAATAACAAGATTCTAATTAAGCCTTACCGAGGAATTTGTATGAAACAAATTATAAAACCAGAATTGATTTTAATTTTTATACAATACCCTCATAAATTAAATGTGGAGCAGTTTGGTAAGTTTTTTCCACAGACCGATAGAAAAGTGTAACTACAGTGTAAACTCTATATAGCGACGCTGAGGGGACTGCGTATTTTCTGGCGTTATAGAGAGTTGTTGTTATATGGAGAAGTTTGTGAGAAACTAAGAATATGATAACGTGTTGAAAATGCATAATAATAACCTAACGACAGTCTAGCAACTGAGGCAAACACGTGCAAAGTAACAAAAGAACTAATTTCTTAGAATCTCTGGTTCGTATGATGCCGACAGTCGAGGTGAATACGGGCCAGACAATAAAACGACAAAATGACAAACAAAAGAACGTACTCAACTGCTGTTCTTATCAATTTCGGCAACTTAGAAACAAACAAACAGTAGGTGCTTTATTAGCTCCCGAAATTACTTGCTTTATAACAACATATTGTGGTCGTTATGTAGAGTGTGCGTGATGCTACATAGAGTGCATCATTGTATGGACAACAAGGCAAACCAACCAAAGTCGAGTAATTCCGACGTTTTAAGGAGTTTGACGTTAAATCGAGTGATGTTACATGGAGTTTACACTGTATATGTTTATTAATACTATCTGATGTCCAATTATTAAGGCTACTGTGTTTATTAATACAAAAAATATTAGATTGTGTCATGTATGTAGCATATGTCTTCATTCAAGTCCATAACATCTAGCTGGAGTTGCACAAGTTAATAATAAATTAATATACCTTAGAACTTTGGATTAACACATAGCAACTTTTTGTCATGCAAATAGTTACTGTAGAAATCAGGATCAAGAAGATAATTTTAACAGACAAATACACAATCGTACATCAGCATTATGCTACTTGCCTTTTAACTTAGTAAAAAAAATATTTATATACACAATAACATACTAGACAAGCAATGTCTTTTATGAACCTATAGATTCAAATAAGTGCAATAAAACAGGAGCATAAATTCAGTAGATGTATATTTAAAAAACAATTTTATACATGCATAATATGGGACTAAACTTGGTCTCTATTTTATAGGATTGTAACTTGGTAGATATCCTTAGCAGGAAGTCGTCTAGCACCACTGCAGTACCAGATATACTGCCGCCAAACATTACTGTGTTCCAGTTTGAATGGTACTGCAGCTAGTGAAATTATTAGGCTGTTGAGACTAACCATCGAAACTTTGAAAGTAATGAGCACAAAAAACAGTGATGCCCTGGACAAAGTTCTGTGTATTGATGCAATGGTCATGGACATGCATTATCTTTTACCATCAGCAACGTCAATTGTTTGTCTCATTACTTTTACATAAAAAAGTGAGTACTCTTAAGATCCATCTTTCATGATCAACCCACCTTGAAGTTGCAAGTGAATCAGTTACTTCTAGGCAAGGATGCTCCTTCTTCATAATATAAACCACATTGTTGCTTAATAGTATAGTGTAATACAGATAGTGGTCCTATGCAAGCCTATAATTTTTTTTAATAAACAATAATTTTTGAAACTATTTTTGATTTATGTAACTTAAGAGTCATCAATATGAGACTTACATTACAATAAACATATATTTGACAGACCCAACACAATGCAAGGTTAGTCATTTTTGAATATTAGATAAACTGCATTCAGTCTCTTTGATGGTAACCACCTCTCCTGTGGTTCCTTCTATCTCGCCAGCTATTGGACTGAATGTTCCTATTTCCTTTGTGGGACACCTCTCTCGGTCTGAATTCATCTCGGGGATGTAGCTTCTCTTTACCTCTATAAGGATGATGTCTGTGTGACCAGTTACCTTGTAAACTAGCTACTACAAGCTTGTCTAGATGGTCTTGATTTTGTCGCAATGCATGAACACTCATTATATCCTGTCCAGTCAAATGTTTGGTCATATCAGAAAATTGCTCAGCTACTTTGGGCTGGGAATTGAAGTTCAATAGAGGCTCTGATCCATAGTAACGAATGGGTGGCGGCAGCATGGGCATGCGGCCTCGACATTGCAGCAACAGTGTTTTATTGAACAGGGCAGTCCCTCGGAACAATTGAATGGCGTAAGGGACTGATATTTCATGGCAGTATGTTATGAATGCGAAAGTTTTCTGACGTCCATCCCGTTCTCTCGCTATTCTGACTTTTTCCAGTGGTCCAGCCTGTGTATAGGTAAAAATTAGTAGTACACAACGGTGGGCTACAAGTTTATCACAAAAACATGTGGATTAATAATCTACCTGCAAAAACAGCTCGTAAAGAATTTCTTCAGTAACTTGTTCAGCTAAATTGCCACACCAAAGCGTGCAGTTGTTATCTTCAGTCATGTTTGCCATAGAACTATTAATTTGCAGTACTAGAATCCATACTAATTAATCAAAACTATATAATTCTTTCCAACCGTACTTTTCAAGAAATTATTTTACAAAATTCAGAAATCAAAACAATGCTTGGTAAAAGCAAATGACGGTAAGATAAATGACAAAATGACGGATGACGTAATGACATTTTTTTTTTTTCTTTGGTTTAGGCGTCGCGTTTTAGTATTTGCCAGTGTCAAGTATTTATATATTTTCAAGTTACAAAAGTTAAATAAGTGTCCTCGTAGCTAGTTATAGTCAAAGTCTAGTCTTAGTCAAGTCCAGTCTGTGTCAGTCAAGTCCAGTCATGCTTTAGTAAAGTAGTGGCGACTTTACTATAAAGCGTCGATGGAGTTTTGGAAGCACCACGAAAAGTCATGTTTCACCACATTATATCATTTTCCCACACTCACGCATGTAATTCGGCACTTTATGAATAAAACACCACCATTTTTATGCATAAACACTCGACAAAACACTAGTTTTGGAAAAAAATACAACGGAGCGACACGACTCTTCCCGCGTTCCCGCCAAAACATCGTAATGACATTTACAATAAATTGAAAATTTTGAGTCTATGTGTTTCATTTTCATTCATTGTCTTTGAGCTTTAGCCTGCCCGATGGGGCAAATAAATAAAAAAAAAATCATTGTCTTTGTCATTTAATTCATTCAATCGTGTCGTGACGTGAGAGTGAGACGAGTCTGTGAATAGTTCAACCCGAGTAATTCTTTGGTTCAACCATTCAATTCATTCATGATTCTTCAGTCAACTTAAAGAAAAAAATATACTTTTGTGGTATTTGTTAATTTACATTTCCATTTATTTCCAACACAAGTTCTACAAAATGCAGGAATCTGTATGTATCGAGACCTGAGATACTTGATGAGATTAAAATAACTTCTTGTTTCTACGTAAATTTTTGGACTGCTTTAAGGTTAAGCTTCGAGGAGCACCATGGAAGACCATAATAAATTCCAGCAGATGCAAGATGAAATGTCTAGGTAAGAGCTCAATAATCAACGACTTATTGTATTAGGTAGGTGTCACTACCAAAACAAAACATATTTGAAATAATAAGTATGCAATACAATCTAAGTCTAACCAATTAAATTACAGGTTTGAAGCCGAGATCTCCGGCACAGAAGCAGCCGGGATGATGCGGCCTGTAATAGGTGCAGCAACATATGGTGCAGTCCAACAACAACTCGAGCAGGGACCAATGCAGTTCCAGTTGCAACAGCAGGCTCTAGCCAATATGATGTACCCAGCCTTGCCTCCTCCGCCTCCTCCGCCTGCAGGCATCATGGTGCCTGCACAAGTATGTAGATTGTTTAATTGTGTTAATGACTTCTTTTCTCTTAATTCGAAATAATAATTACCTACTGTGCATAGAAAGTCACTAAGTAAAGTTTGCATGAATCAATAGTATGAGAACCAAAAATGTATAGCATATTTTTTATTTTTCTTTTGTAATAGATAGGCTTGCGTGTTTGACCACCTGATGTTAAGGGAAAATATGGTCTATGATGAAGCACGCTTGCCTAGAAGAAACCGATTCACTTGCTACTTGAAGGTACCCAGACTGTATTCATCAGGAAACACCCACTCGGGTAGCAGATTCCTAAGTCTAGTGTTCAATGGTTATAAGTATAACATAGACCTCTACTTATTATACATGTCACCTTATTATACAGGGCTACAAGAAACAGTATTACAGAGGTGAAAGGAGCTCATTTTGTTCATTATTCTACATAACAAGAAAAATAAATTAAACTACAATTTGGCAGCATTTTCACAATATTTTTTAAGTTTTGATTTTGTTTATTAAATCGATGAAGGTCCGAATCACTAATAAACTAATGTTATCTATTAAGCTTTAGAACATTTAACAACTTGTTGAAAAATTCTGAAGTATTGCTTAACTCTATAGGTACAGCGTCTCCGTAACCCGTTACCAGCACCTCCAGCACCTCCACTACTAGGGCAGGACTATCCCCAGCCAATGCCATTCCTCCGGCCTGGTCTACCTGGCCCACAGCTGATCCCACCGCCGCCCGCGCCGCCCAAACCGCAGCCAGTTGTACTCTCCGCTGCTCCCAAGTTGTATAAGAAGCCTGAAGATGATGAGAAGAAAGAAAAAAAAGAAAGCAAAAAGAGAGTAAGTTTCCTTATTTATAAAAGACAAGGAAAACGTTTTCTCCCAAATGCAATCAAGATTTTTTTTTACCAAAAGTAATTCTTGAATCAAATGTCTAGTTATTTTACCAATCTTTATAACTAATGTCTGTTATATCATAAAATTGATTCACATTGATTTAGGTATTGAAATAAGCCCATTAAAGGTTATTCTAATGGCGATTTGAAATTTTGGTAACAAAACGCGTATTTATTATTCTCTTTTTTTTTATGTGAACGCAAGCGAATATTTAGAAAAAAGTAAAGTAAAAAAAATACTTATTTTTTTGCTATTTTCGTAGAAACGCGAGCAGGCAGCGGCGCCGCCACCGAAGCCTGAGCCAATGCGCGAACCGACACCGCCGCCCGCCGCGCCACCACCTGCACCCATCCTCGCAGACCCACCAAAGCCTAAGAAAGAACGGAAGAACAGGAAGGTAAATGTCCATTCATTTTGTCAAAGGCCAATGACATTTTTCTGTGAAACAGCTGAATTTATATTTAGATTAAAGTCTGTTTATAGTAATTCCTTCCACTGATCTACCCATTTAATATTTTGTATTATTACTCTTCTCCAATAATTTATTGATTGCAATAAAATAATGTATAATTAATTGGGTACCTATATATGTATCTAGGATCAGTTGCTAGGACATTATAAACCTTCAGGAACAAATTATCTCAAGATCTATCTTGAGATAATTTGTTTCATTTGTTTGTTTGTTGTTTGATTTGTTTGTTTGTTTTTGTTTGCTCAGTTGTTGTTGTTTGTTAATTTGTTTGTTATTTGTTACTCTAGTAACCATGTTAAAAGCCATTGTATTTTAGAACTTATTGTTAGTCAACAATCTGTCTGTTTGCTTATTTTTTAAATACAGTGAGATTTCTAATTGCAACATAGAAATAACCCTTCAAATGAATAAATATCATAGGACATTACACACAGCGCCATCTGGCCCCAAACTAAGCAGAGCTTGTACTATGGAAGACAGATAACTGGTAGAATACTTAAATAGTTTTTTTTTTATAGATACATACTTATAATACATACAGCGCACCCAGACACAGAAGAATCATTTGTTTATACCACAAAATGCTTGTCAAAAATACGTAACAATTTTTCAGGTAAATTTTAACTTAGTAGATATTTCCTAACTGTACTGTAAGGGCATAGCAACAGTGTGGAGTTGTGCAATACATTCCATTTCAAATTCTTTGGTGAATTGAAATCATTAAAAGTATTCTTGCAGGCATTTCAGAGTTAACCTGTCAGGCGCGTGTATACTACTCGCAGTAGAGTATAAAGCTTTTTTCCTTTTTCGACCATAGAACGTTCGTTCATTGTGCGATATATCGCCAATTATTATATTATCTGTGCATTAAATTTGATCAGCGTCCTTTTCTCTGGTAGGTGGTGCGTACGGCGGGAGGGCAGGTGTGGGAGGACGTGACGTTGTTGGACTGGCCGGACGACGACTTCCGCATGTTCTGCGGGGACCTGGGAAATGACGTCACCGACGAATTACTTGTAAGTTTATTTACCTAAATGGAATTTGCATCTCAAGTTGAAATAAAATACAAAGAAAGTTTTGTTTGTTACCTTGTTTTTAGGGTTCCGTACCTTATAGGAACCCTTATAGGGTCAGTTTGTTGTCCATCTGTCCATCAGTCAAGACCTATCTCGAGAACGCGTTAAGGTATCTAGTTGAATTTAAAACCATAGACGTAGATCTGTAGTCCCTAACAGCTATAAAAGAAAACTTCTCAGTTATCCTAAAAAAAAATACAGCCGTTTATGTCGCAAAAAACCGTATATGTCAACACTTACAAGGGAATCAAAACCTAGTGTACCTCCCGTTGACCTAGAACTATGAAAATAGACAAGAACCATTGTCTTATAGTACACATAGAAAAAAAATCCACAAAAATAGTGTCTTTATGCAAGGAATGAGAACAGGAATTTATCATACTTCATAGTTTGTACGGAACCCTCGGTGGGCGAGTCTGACTCGCACTTATCCGGTATTTGTCATAACTATATTCAGTAAAACAATCCTCAACACAGCTGAGCTCTAGTCCTTTTTTGATGTACTGGACATTGCAGCGTCTTAACATCCTACAGTGGTGATTGTAAGCCAGTCTATGTTTAGTTTACTTATAGCTTAAGTCTCTTGTGTGTATTGCTTGTAGGTTCGTTGTAGTGTCTAGTAATTCTTGAGTAACTGACTTTATTTTAAAATATTATTTTCTTAATTTTATCTTGCATGCCCTGGATTTTGCTTTGTTACTCAAAGTTCTGTATATCGCTGCAATGGTCATAGACAGGCGTTATCTCTTACCATCAGGAGAGCGTACCGTTCGTGTTATTACTTTTTACGTAAAAATAAAAGTCGTAAATGAATATGGTGAAAAATATGAATATTTTGTACTCTTTTACGTAAAAATAATTGTAGTAAATGATGTCATAGCGAATCCAAAATGGCGGATTTTGATAGTAGATATAAATTGTTTATAAAATTTTTTCAGTGAAATACATTTTGACGTGTTGCATTTCAGACGCGGACATTTAGCAAGTACACATCGTTCCAGCGAGCGAAGGTGATCCGAGACAAGCGCACTAACAAAAGCAAGGGCTTCGGTTTCGTCAGCTTCAAGGACCCCGGAGACTTTATCAAAGCCATGAAAGAAATGGACGGTTAGTACTCAGAATACTGAAATATTTGGCTTAGTAGGTTGTTTGGTAGGTTGTCAGCCAGACATAATTTGTTTTCTAGATTTTGTAAGTACATATATAAAAATAATCATAATAATGTATTTAAATAAAACGCAATATTTACATATACAAATACAAAATACAAAATAATTTGTTTGCTATAATTTAGGGGCTACAATAATACTAGTGGACCCTGTTCTAGGAGAACCTGTATCACAGGGACCAAATTAAAGCGTTTACTAAATAAAGTGTGACAGGTAACAGTAATATTATATATAGGTATATATATATATAAATATAATATAAGTAAATTAAATTATCAATAATAATGTCAATTAATCAAATATCTTATCAACAACCAACTAAAACAACCCACCCCTGACTGTTCCCAGTGCAAAGGTGCCCATCAGTCTTCCATATAGAAGATTAAAACAAAAGCAAAATAAAAACATCATCAGATACGAATAGAAACGACAATATAGATTAAGAACAGACGGGAGATGTTGTAGTTAAGTCTTTAACTTTTTAATGGCTGTTTTTTTCAGGTCGTTACGTCGGCAGTAGACCCATAAAGCTGCGCAAGAGTTCGTGGAAAACCCGCTCGTTAGACGTCGTGAGGAAGAAAGAGAAGGAGAAAGCTGCTCTGCTCTCACTTCTCATGACTGGCAAATAGATGGAGGTTAGACACTCCGGCGTAGAGAATAGAAAAACAGTTTTTTTTAAGTAATTGTATAAGTAGTATGAAATATATATAAATAATAAGTATTGAATTTTGACAAAAAAAAGTAGTGATATTTCATTCGTTTGTAGCCCAGGACTTTGTCAGCGTTGATATACGACTACTCGTGACGGTATCATTACTGAGTTCACTCTTTCATTCATTCATTCATTTTTATTAAAATATAGGTACAATAATGTGCAATTATTCATGTCAAACAAAATATTAAATTTAAAATGTCACAATAATAATACATGTCAAAAAAAAAATGTCTCTGATCATTATGAACAACTTTCACTAAGTGACTAACCTTGAAATTTCAAATGGGCATACTGATTATTTTGCGATTCAGAATTGATGCTCCGGATCTAGGGAACAAACCGGGCCGCCTGCCCCGGTTTGGCAGCTTCAGAGGGCGCACATAGGAGTATTTACATGAAAAACCTGGCCAAAATTATTTTTTGTATTTAATTGCGTGAAAATGCGTAAATAAACAATAAGAAACGGTTTTCAAGCGTATATTCATTAATATTATACAAAACTTCAAAATTGAACAAATCAGTCATGAAAAAAATCACTGTTTTCGATTTTTAGTATGTTTTCAGACGCAAAGATCAAAAGACTTATTGTTTCTGAACAGAAAAGGCTTACTTTTTTTTTAGGTTGACATGTTTTTTTTTCTGTCTGTAGAGCCTAAATTGCTTGTTGCGAGCTCCAGCAGCCTCTTCCGAAAGCTGGCCAAATTGGCAGCTTTCCACTTTTGCTTTAAATCTTACTTAAAATGTGTTTTAATTCGTGTAGGCGATTATCAGGACATTTTGTTAACTGGAGCATTTTTTCCCAAAAATAGCATTGGATATGCCATATCTTTCAACGGGTTTTCTCTGACGCTTACTTACCACCTCTACTGGAACTACCTTCTTTATGATAGACTCATTTTCTTTTTCGGACAAAGAGTGATATGAATAACTTAACTGCTATATATAGAATCATCTATATTTACCTCTGTTTTTTCTAATGAACTATCTTCTTCTTCTGAGTCTTCTTCTCTTTTTAAGTTTCCTTCTTTCTCTGACTTTTCTTCGTTCTCATTTACTAACACCTAAGCTGTGTCCGAGTCTTGCTTTTCCATAATGATGACATCTCTGCTCATAGTAACTTTCCTTGTTTTTGGGTTGTACAATTTGTATCCTTTTACATCATCTGGATACCCAACTAGAATCAATCTGTCAGCCCTCTTATCCCACTTTTTTCTTTGTACTTTGGGAACATGCACCATTACCTTACTGCCCTATATTCTGACATAGATCAGATCTGGTTTCTTACCTGTCCACTTCTCGAATGGTGTCATCATGCCTAAACTGGCGGCTGGCGTTCTATTCTTTAAATATACTGCGGTATGTACTGCTTCAGCCCAAACACATTTGTCGAGATCTGCTGCAAACAGTAAACATCTAGACCTTTTAACTATAGTTCTGTTGAAACGCTCTATGTAAAGTCCAAATGCAATGATTACTCAGTGATGAATGAATTTTATTATTTTATACTCATTATCATGTAATTTTAACATTTTGGTTGCATACTAGTTTACTATTTATAGCCTAGATGTCGCTAGTATACATTTACTTTGATATAATATCTCGATAATTGTAACACTGAGAGACCATTCTGCTCCGTAGTTTCGTGGATCGGTCTTCTGATGGCCGATACCAGCTTCTTTCACGAAGTTCTCCATCTCACGTGAACAATACTCCCCTCCGTTGTCGGTTTTTTTGCATACTAGTTTACTATTTATAGCCTAGATGTCGCTAGTATACATTTACTTTGATATAATATCTCGATAATTGTAACACTGAGAGACCATTCTGCTCCGTAGTTTCGTGGATCGGTCTTCTGATGGCCGATACCAGCTTCTTTCACGAAGTTCTCCATCTCACGTGAACAATACTCCCCTCCGTTGTCGGTTTTTTTGCATACTAGTTTACTATTTATAGCCTAGATGTCGCTAGTATACATTTACTTTGATATAATATCTCGATAATTGTAACACTGAGAGACCATTCTGCTCCGTAGTTTCGTGGATCGGTCTTCTGATGGCCGATACCAGCTTCTTTCACGAAGTTCTCCATCTCACGTGAACAATACTCCCCTCCGTTGTCGGTTTTTTTGCATACTAGTTTACTATTTATAGCCTAGATGTCGCTAGTATACATTTACTTTGATATAATATCTCGATAATTGCAACACTGAGAAACCATTCTACTCCGTAGTGTGTGGATCGGCCTTCTGATGGACGATACCAGCTTCTTTCACGAAGTTCCCCATCTCACGTGAACAATACTCTCTTCCGTTGTCGGTTCTCAATATCTTTATTTTATTTCCAGTTCGATTTTTAACCATAACTCGAAATTCTCTGAAGCGCTGAAATAGCGCTTTTCTGTCAAGAAGTAGACTGAAGTCATTTCTCCTGCCATCATCTACGAATAGTAGAAAGTATTTTGACTGACCGAGCGATTTGGTCTCCATCGGCCCGCATAGGGGAGACCGGGGATGGTTGACTAATTTTTTACAAAATCATACATATTTTTTGTGTTTTTGTACATACAGACAATAAAACTGCATCAATGGATAGAAGAACTCTTATACTTATAAAATAATACAAAAAGAAGTCGATTAATCAATATAATTATCATAATTTAACGCATTTTACAGAACACCAACTCTTAGTCAATTTACCCCAGTTCCGGGGTAGATTGACTATATGCCCGGGGTAAGTAGACTTACGTATCAATAAGTGACAAATTGTGAAAAGTGTCAAGTAATAAAACCTTTTTTTTTATAATTTAACAAAACTTTTTATTCAAAATCATTTTTAATCAAGTACAGACATTACAAAAAGTCTTTAACAAAACTATCAACTTCTGTTTTTTATGTAAACATATAGTTTTATTAATTAAACAGTATTAAAATAACTTTATATCTTTAAATCTTTAACAAAACTATCACCTCTTAGTTTTTATTTAAACATTTATTAGTTTTATTAATTAAACAATTTTAAATTAACTTTATATCTTTTAAGTCTTTAACAAAACTATCACCTCTTAGTTTTTATTTAAACATTTATTAGTTTTATTAATTAAACAATTTTAAATTAACTTTTCTAGAAATTAAATGCACATTTTTATTGCTCTGTTGAAATTATAGTAATTACTAAATACCTAATTTTAGTATCTAAACTTAATCATCTATATATTTGTTTTATCATAAAAAGTAATAATCATTTTGTTTGAACTAACCTCTTAATCAGTCTCATATTAATCTTTGTATTCTTTAAAAAAAGGGCAAGTTATCAATCTTCAATATCAGAATTACAATGTTTGCATTCATAAAACATTAGATTGCCTCTTGCACATTTGGAATGAGCCCACAACTTACAATTTATGCACTCAATCCATTGTTCACCTGGAACACTATCGACGTAGGATTCAGTGCACTCTATACAAATAGTATCCTCATCATCTGAATCTACAGCATTAGCGTAATTTTCATCGTCGGTGTCATCAGCAATCTCGTTAACTTTATCTGTTCCTTTTCCTTTGCCCTTTCCTTTTCCTTTACCCTTTCCTTTTCCTTTACCCTTTCCTTTTCCTTTACCCTTTCCTTTTTCTACTCTGGTCTTCGTATCTGTTTTTTTCTTCTTATAGGTTTCTCTTTTGTTTTTCATATCTAAAAGTTTTTGTTTTTCCGGGGTGTCAGTATATATGGTACTTTTACGTTTGCGAACATTTCTTTTATTTTCTAAAAGTGGCGCCGCTTTTGGATATGGTCTTAGCTCTTCAAATGGGTTTAGATTGTGTAAAGATGGCGCATTGGCTTCTGTAGAATAAACGTTTTCTGGCGTTTTGACGTTTTCTCTCAATTCCGGTTCAAATATAGAATTGAATGTTTCGTCTAAAAGAGAAGGTGACTCACATTCTGTACTCAAAAATCTTGTAGAAGAGGGTATTGTGGTAGTAATCTGATCTGTATTTGATGCCAGAGAGTGAGATTCACTTATTGTACGGTGATCAGGAATTGGAACCTCTTCGACAATAGACAACCTGTTAGATGTAGCAGAAGTAGATGGAACAGCATCTGTGCTCACATCAGATGCTGCAGGATTATCACCATCACGGGAAGTGAGCATCGGCCTATCTGTCACATAAGAACCATTAAACTCGGAGTCAGGAAAGATGTTTTCATTCAATGGCGAAATCCCGGATACTCTGAATCCTGATTGAATATTTTCAATTGTAGCAGCCAACGGTAGTGACGTTTTAAGTAGCTCCGGTATTTCATAAATTGTTATAGTTTTTCCCGGGTTACTAGCCATCCAGTTGTCACACGCTCGGTTGAAATACTTTTTCAATGGTCCATACACAGATCTGTCAAGAGGTTGTAGCTTGTGGCTACAATGCGGAGGGAATGATAGAACGGTTACTCCATTAGATTTAAAGTAGTCCAACACTTCAATGGATAAGTGAGAGTCATGGTTATCCAACAACAAAAGTACAGGTTTTTCCTTACTAGGTTTGGTATATTTCACGAAATGTTTGGCAAACTTGACAAAGTTCTCTTCCTTCATCCATCCGGAAGCATTAGCGTCACCTTCACATCCTATAGGGCCACCTCTAACAAAATGGGATTTATAATGGACGCGTGGGAATACAAAAAATGGTGGAACCATATTTCCTACAGCTGAAACAGCTACTGCAGCCGTCACCAGTGTTCCTCTCTCAGCTGATGTCATCTTGCCTAAACTTTTAACACCACGTCGTGCCATTACTCTATTCGGTACTTGTGCGGTTGTCATACCTGTTTCATCGACGTTCCAGATATCACCGGGGCTTAAATTCAAACGTTGGTAAACAGTAGTTAAGTTAGCGAAGAACATACTGACATTATGTTTGTTGAATGATGTAGCTCTTGCAAGACTTGTTGCTTCTGGTGTCCTTATGGATAAAGTAGGATGACGTTTGAGAAATGAGCCTAACCAATCTTCGCCAGCCATCATTTGTGTTCTCCAAGAGTTAGGCATAGCTTTGTTATTTTTTATGGCAAACTGATATGCCATTTTTCGTGTTTCATATGGTGTTAAACCATAATATATATCAGCAGATTTTTTTAAATAACTTTCTAAAGCTTCTTCTTCTGCATCAGTCAAAACTTGCCTATTTTTAATGTATCCCACTGAGTCCAAGGTTAATTCTGCTCTCGTCAAGTTCGGATTACGTTCCAATTTCTTCTTTAGTTTCGCCACATAACGATGTAACGTCTTGTAGGGTATGTCATATTGTTTTGAAATTGAATTAATACTTTTTTTGTCATGAATTATTAGATGACATGCTCTTTCTACAACATCTTTTGGTCTATCAGCTCGTTCAGTCTTTCTTTTATAGGTCCTCATCGTGCTGTAACAAAATAAATATTAAAATACGAATAAAAGGAAAATTTGCGAGATATTGCAAACTTCAACTTATATTGGGGTTGGTCGACTAACTATTCAACCAGCCCCGAAAGAAATTATTCTACCAACCCCAGACGCCATTTTAAGTTTCAATGGCATGGGTTACCTAAACACTGCCGTCAACTTAAGAAATAATATATGAAATATGCTTATTATGCACTCACGAAACACTCTGACTAATAAGCAAATGGTTAGCATAAAATGTGTAGGTGTCAGAAGAAAAAATATGCAATATGAAAATATTACTTACATGATACGAAAAGAAATCACGTGTCACTGCTCGAAAACGGCGTGCGCCTGCGGCGCGGCGCTCTGGACGACTGAGCGGGGAGTGGAGAGTAATGCGCGGCTGTGTCGGGATAACGTAATACTCACATCGTTAACGAGTTTTTGGCTGTTAGTCTACCTACCCCTATAGTCAACCATCCCCGGTCTCCCCTACATCTGAGTGAACTACACTAGTTTTTCACTTCTATGATTGGCCGATGGAAAAGGGAAACGTTTGATTTCCCTCACAACATACTTCACAATTCTGGTTCTGTATGTCAGGTGTATTTGTTAAAAATAACTCCTTCTACAGCACTTTCATTCGTTTTCTGCAAGGCATTACTGTTTATATGACCTAGCCGTCTGTGCCACTGCGCGCTACTGACCGATATCTGTACCAAAACCTCAGACTTCACAGAGTTTAGTTTGTACACACCATTCATTTTCTTAGCTATTTCTATCAGCTCGTTTTGTTTACTGTGTATTAGGCACTCATTTTGTCGGAATGTAATTCTGTTTCCTGCTTCTATCAGCCTGCTGACTGACAGCAGATTCGTTGAGATTTCTGGTACACACAAAATGTCTTTCACAAACACGTCGGAGTTCTGAGAATTTACTTTGGTAACTACCATTATATCAAATATTAGATTTTCAAGTTGAGTGTGGTAGCTAGCCAGCCGAGTACTAGAAAGTACTCTGCCATCACACTATGGTATCCTCACGATGTTTTCCTTTATCGCCAATACAAATTCATTGTTGTAATTTGAACCTACGCTCTTTTGGGATGATTACTGAATAGATCTTTTAAAATAAAAGCGTAATTAAATTTACGCATAGGTATGGCATTGTTTACTCTCTATTTATTCATAATATTTAATTATGTAAACAAGACATTTTAATGTCGTGATTAACAACTGGATTTTGAATTTCTCTGAATGGTTTTAATTGTATAAAAGTAAAATAATGTAATTGTTTAGACGAATTATGTGAATAGATAAATAAACTTTGTTTACATAGAACATTTGTATCATTATTTGCCCTTCACCAGACAATAGTGAAAAAATTAATACATCCATGCTTGGATGGGCTAATTTTAAGTTAAACATGAAGCTCATTTAATTAAGTTACGGACATTATACATATTCATTCATACTCATGATATTACAAATTCCAGTTCCATTCCAGGCTAGGTGTGCTTTACCATCTTCGACCACACCTTCACTTAACATCAGGTGAGCTGTGGTCAAAAACGTAGCCTGTCAAACATTACAAAAAAAAAATTAAAAAAAAAAACAGAAACGCACAGACTGCCGTTTCAACCGAACAGATTGGCATTCGTTTCGTTCGGTCAATGATGGAGTCAAACCCAAGTAATATGATTTGATTTGTAATATGTAACACTGCACTAGTAGGGATGGCGGTCAAACGCAAGCCAATTTATTATTAAACAAACACACACACACATTACACATAAACCTTCTTCTTGAATCACTCTTGTCTATTGATGGAAACCGCATTAAAATCCGTTGCGTTGTTTATAAGTTCTTTAAACGTACAGACGGTGCGGGCGGGAAGCGACTTAGTTTTATACTATGTAGACACAAATCGAAGTAATTTATATGTTTAAATGAAACAGTTTTTATTTCAAAAAAAAATCATACATAAACAACTAAAAATTCAAATATATTCATACATTATCAATGTCTATAATTTGCGGTGCGCATTCTTGTACGCTACGACTGAGAAATTTATTATTATCACCGGACCGTAATCGCCCACAAAATACTATAAATTAGTTTTGTACCATTAGTTGTGTTTTGTTTTAATACCTTGACGTTTTGGCCATGTTTCTATAGCCTTCGTCTCGAGCTGACATTTTTTTAATAGTAGCTAACGCCTGCGACTTCTCGTTAACTTAACAATATAATTATGTAGGTACATACATTATTTTGTGTGCTGTGAGTCCCGGTGATAATCATACTTATACATAGGTCGAAATCGCGAAAAAAATAAGGAACTAAAATTATTCTTAACACATCGGAAAGACACTCGATTATTAACTCGATATATCAACCAAGTAAAACATTGAAAACTTTATACACCATTTATTCTTTTTCACATTCTTTGGCTTATAACTATTATATTAAAGGTAATTTCTCTAACATCACTGCCATTATTTATTTAATACACCTAAGCTCTAGTTGGTTTTTCCTAAAGTTTTGGCTCCAGACATACAGAAGTATAGTAAGTACCTAACCATGCCTCAAGCTTTTAAGTAGGTATATTATATAGGTAAGTACCTACGCTACTTACTAGATTTTATTTTTAACTTTTTAGTTCATTGTCTCAGATAAAAGTTCGTTTTTAACAATATTTTTTTTACTTTTAATTTATTTCTCACTTGACTGGCAAAGTAATAAACACAATCTAATTCTGGTCTATGATATTGGTAAAAATAAAAACACATAACACACTCATTATAACACTTGCCATAAATTTCACATGTTTTTTGTTTTTACATTGGGATTATTTAGGTAACTTTGATATAAATGTCTATTCGATCATTTTAAATCACGTTTCTAATTAAAAGAAGTAGGTACTTAAATAAAATGAGAATTTTTCACTAAAAAACTATTTTAGAAGATAGAAACTAAAATTGCTGGAAGTCGTAAAATGCCGCGTGAACGCTACTTTAGCACTCATTATTTTGAGATATTTGATGGTGTACCTATCCCGGTTCATTTAGCCCTATAATTTCGTTATAGTAGGTACTTTTCAAACCGAAACAGTACTGCTTGACTGCAGAATAACCGATACTGTGGTGGTACCTACCTAGACGACCACTACCTAGTAAATAGCTCTAATTCTGTACATTAGCATATATATATCCTAATAAAGGTTGCCTAATCCAGGGTGTTGTTGTAAATGGCATTGATCCCCTGTCCGGCCCGCATTTGTCGGAGGCGCACGAGGGGGCGCGGCCGCTTGTGCGGTACTTCGGCAGTAGCTGCGGCCGCGTATTGCGCATCCAGACAGCAACGCTCGTCGCCTTCAGCCAGCCCAGACGTGTGCGGACAGAACGGCGCTGTGAAATCTTCTATGCAGTACGCGCCTGATGCACTGAAACAATCATACAGACCAAGATCACCTATATAGTTCAATTGTGTCTGCGGGTCGGCCACATTTCACACATGACGCGAGTTCTACTTCTGAGTTCTTCTAGACTTCTAGAGCATGTGTAATTGTGTAGATTTAATTATGAACACCTTCATTGCCTCCACTATTTTCGAGTAGTTCCTAGCGATCCCGCCCTATATAATACGCGAGCACGCCAGGCGTGCACTCGGCATTGCAAGATGAAATTACATGAGCACGCTAGGCGTGTTTACTGGCACTGTATATCTATACTATTATAAAGAGGAAAGATTTGATTGTTTGTATTGAATAGGCTCCTAAACTACTGGACCGATTTCAAAAATTCTTTCATCGTTGGGAAGCTACACTATCCCCGGGTGACATAGGCTACTTTTCATCCCTGTATTCCCAAGGGAACGGGAACTACGCGAATGAAACCGCGAGGCGTCCGCTAGTATGGTATAAAGATTAAATCATAACACATCCCACTAACATCATAAATGTGAAAGTTAGGATAGATGTATGTTTGTTACTCTTTCACGCAAAAACTACTGAACGGATTTGGATGTAATTTGGTATCGAGGTAGCTGAGACTCTGGATTAACACATAGGCTACTTTTTATCCAGAAAACGTAGCGGGTAACACTGCGGGGCGCAGCTAGTTTATAATATTAGTGGGATTAGCGTTATTTCTGATCCAATGTTATTTTGTCTAGGCTCTCGGTACGTAATTGTTAAGATTAGAAGTAGTGTACTGACGTCATAGGCGCAGGTTGTCCGAGCGGAACGGGCAGCGTGGCGGCGCGCGCAGGCGCCGGCCGCACGGTGCAGCGGCGGCCGCACGGCGCCGCCGCCCGCGACACGAACAGGCTTTCCGCCTGATAGCAGATCGACCAGATATGGCTACACAACGCCTCGTCTGTAACACGCAGTACAATCATCGTAACACAGCCTTATTGCACTAACTCTAGGTAATTTTTTTATCGTTGACATGGTTATGACCACATCTCACCTGATGTTAAGTGACGGCGAGGTCGAAGATGGTAAACACACCTAGCTTGGAATGGAATTGTGTCGCTGCCGGGTCATAGGTCATTTATGTAGGTGCTTGGTAACAGATTTTCAACTTAAAGGTGGTAGTTAGTCAGCCGAGTACTAGAAACCCTACCACCATGCTATTGTTTTCTCGTGATGTTTTCCTTCACCGGCAGCTCAAGTTCATAGTTAGGGTTTGAAACCACGCCCTTCGGCGTGTGTTCCGGCAACGCTAACTATTGAGCTATCATCGCTACAAACCGTACTAGATTCAGTTGTATTATGCACCTCTAAATTTTGCATAGTAATTAAACGATTAAGTTTTTGATTCTATTTATTTATTGCACACTTAGGTAGGTAAAACTAATTTTTTTTTAAATGTAAATCTAATGAGACGAACAATACGCTCTGCAAATATCTAATGCAAGCAAAGCATAAGCAAATATCTGATGGTAATAGATAACACAGGTCCATGACCACTACAGCAATACACAGAGCTTTGAGTAAAACTAAATTCTAGTGCATCGCTGTTTTGGCGCTCATTACTTTGACACATTCGACGGTTACTTTCAACTGCACTATAATTTCGCTAGCTGTAGTAGTTCGCTACTTCAAACCGGAACACAGCAATGTTTACACACTACCTACTGCTATTTGTTTAGAAACTTTATTTAATACACACATGTTAGTCCTGAGTGGGAATCGAACCCTTCAACTTTCGAAGCAAACCACGCTAAATGAGTTAACAGTAAAAAAAAACTTACTCGGTGTGTCCTCGCAGAAAGGCTGGCTGCGGCCGCCATTGAGGCAGAAATCCGCGTGTCCGAGACGCGCCGCGTCCCCGTATCGGCCCGCGTTGGTGTGAAGCACGTGCACTGCGCGTGCGTCGCCCGGGTCCAACCGCAGGGCGGGCGCGTTCCGTATCAGCGGCCGAGCGGGGTCCAACCCTGACATCATAATAATGTTTTTAATTTATGTTATCTATCGTGTTTTTCTATTCTTGGTTGCCTGGAAGAGATCGCTCTTAGCGATAGGCCACCACTTGTGGCACTAGCTCATAAGATTTTTTTGTTTCCATCCATCTATCTATCTATCATAACCACCATCAAAGACTTTAGAACAATAATAGTAATAATAAATAAATAAATATCGTAGGAAATTACCCTCCCAACGTTTGTATAACGTACCAATGATGCGGTTTAGCCTGAATGTAAGATAGTTGGCGAGGATGCCGCAGAGATGCGCGCCGAGCGAGTGGCCGACACAGGTGAGGCGGTCGGGGCGGAGGCCGGCCCGCCGGAGCTGGCCCAGCGCGTCCGCGGCGCACCGGGCCACCGGCCGCAGATTGTGGACGGCCGCTACGTAGCACGGTGGCTGGCAGAGCGCGCCCCAGTCGAGCATCAATACGTTGTAACCGCCGCGACGGAGGTATGCTGCCGAAATAACGACGACAATAGCGATGTACTCTGTGTACATTTTACTTGGTGGTAGATCTCCTTAGCAGGGGGTCGTCTAGGTAGGTACCACCGCAGTACCTACCACTTATTCTGCCGCTTAGCAGTAGTGTGTAAACATTACAGTGTTCCGGTTCGAAACTGCAGCTAGCGAAATTAATGGACTGTTGAGACTAACCATCGAAAGTAATGAGTGCCAAAGCAGTGATGCCCTGGACTTTGTTTTGTTACTCAAAGTTCTTCGTATCGCTGCAATGGTCATGGAGAGGCGTTATATCTTACCAATAGTTAAGCGTCTCGGTCGTCTCATTACTTTTTAGATTGGAAAAAAAAAATACGTAAGCGGAAATAAGATCGACATTTAAAAGTCTGTATACAACCTATGGAAACCGTCTGCCCTTATGCAACGCGATGGAAAGCATTCTATAATCACGAATTCAAGGCATCGACAACCTACCGTCACAAAGAAGTAACATTTCTGCCATCCCGGTCGTTGCCTTCAGTAACTTCGATGCATTTCCGGAGAAAGTCTGGTACTACATCATGCTGACATGCAAGCGATTTCCAACATTTACCTAGGTATTAACTATCCACGTATACCTACCTAAGTAAATGAATAAGTACAGCTAAGTGCCTAGAAGCACAGATTATGCAAAACTATTGATAAATCATTAGTCATTACGGTTGGTAATAGAATTAATTTTAGTAGGTACACTTCAGAATCAAGACTTTTTTTTCTTGTATAAATGGCAATATTTGTACCTATGCTTCTCAAATCAAGGGATATCGACTGTCGGGATTGCTTAGAAACTTTTGCTCCTGAAAAATACAATGGTAAAAAAATAATTCAAACTAAACATTTTTTTTCCGGGAATGAATTGGATTTGTTCAAAGGTAAGTCATGTACCAAAAATTGTTAATTCAATGCTGGTGGTCAAAATGGTTTCTTGATACACTTTTGTATATAAGTTTGGTAATTAATTGAGATTTTTATAAATATGTTGTCTGGTTCCAATGCAGTTAATAAAGTAGGTACAATACCGACACTCGGCCTAAAGTACTTAACTTCACTTTTAACCAACAAATAAACAGTGAAATTGGCTGCCCGAGTGGGTATACCCCGTTAGATACACTTTAGGTGCCTTTATATCACGAGTGAATCGGTTTCTTCCAAACAAGCGTGCTCCACCGTAGACCGCATCTGGCAAGGAGGTCAAACGCGCGCTTATAAAAAAAATCTTACACATTCTGTGATAATACTATGGTAGGAATAACCACCAAATTGGCTACGCTTCTATTGTATTTTGACATCCCATTAAACATGACAAAGGAATAGTTCACAGGCTTAGATAAAGAGCAAACAGAACTACAGATATTTTCAAATTAAAAATGGAAGTTTTTCCAATACAACAATTTTAGTTCATTCGGCTTGCTCTTCCGACGACTGACGAGTTTACTTATGAAGTGCATTACGGGTGCTTTCACTTTCCAGAGAATTCTACGCTACAGAAAATTTATGGAAAACAGCGCTAACTTTCGTTGACATTTACCTACCACGTTGTATAATATGTAAATGTATTAAATTAATATTTATTGACAGATTCTGACGTGTTCGGTTAATTAGCTCATAACTGTGGTGATTTATAATGTTGAGATCATAATAGGTACCTATCTGCATATGGGTTCCGGTATACGTAAGAGATTATTCGAAATTGGCAAACGTATATGATCTTAAAGAGCAGAAACTATCAAAACTCAACAAAAATCATGTTTGTATGTTTTATTACGTTGCATTGTATTTTTTTCAAAACTGTTTTCATATATTGGAGTTGATAATTATTTTTTTTGCGGTTGCAGAAAGTGTTTCATAATGTTGAGTAGGTACCCCTTCGGCTTAAGCTTATGTTAAACGTTCTTGTCTTACCATCCCTGAGCACAGTAATGGGCAGTGTGTCGTCACCGCCCGCGTAGCCGTGGATCAGTAGGATGGTCTCATGAGAAGGTTCCCAGCCGCTCTGTCGCAACCAATCTTCACTAAACAGATCCACCTGGAAAATACAGTTAGTAAAATAAATTAATAACGAATATGTAGAGTAAACTAAGTACCTAGTAAGTACGATAAGTAACAGCTACACGCATTTATGATCTAAAGTTTATTTATTGTGTAATAATATGCAACGTTACAGCATAATTATACCAAAGTGTTACTTATTCTATCTTATAGCTATAATAGGCAATAAAAGTTACAAAAAATATTAAAAGTTAAAAAAGTTATTGACAAAACACTAAAAACAACTATCATGAAACGTAACGAAAATCACTAACAAACTATAGGTAATATTATTTCAGTCCTAGAAATGCTAAAAGACCTTACACTGTATGGTATTCAGCATAGAGATATATTTAGAGATCTGTGGTATTCAGTTAGCCACCCCTAACTCGGAGATGAGTATGATCAGAAAGAGAGCCGGTACGCGAATACATGATCACGCCTACTTCGATTACTGGGCGCTGATTCAGTGTAGCTATCTGGTGTAATTACTATAATATAAATTAGAGTCTAAAATTAAAACTCTATTCCTTACTTTCTCGCTCGATTTTATTTTCTGCAATAGGCTCATGTTTTTTTTTTCACCGCTATTTTGATTCAGTCTACGGTTTCCTTCTAGACAAGCGTGCTCACCGAGTCACTCGCGATTTGAAGACACCCAGATTGTATCTATTGGAAAATGCCAACATGGGTAGCTTATTTCGGCGGTTCCCAAAAAAAGTCGAGTCAAACCACTTCGTTCGAGTATTTTAAAACTACGAAGCGACATCGCTGTTTCGTTAAATTAGCCTTAGGTACTCTTCATCTCAGTGCATCGTCATAAAATTCTTAAGATTATTTCAAAAAAGCAGATAAATATAGGTCATTTCAGAAAAAAAACAGCTGTTCAATGTATAGAATGACTTGACGAATTCATTATTGGATCAGCTGATTCTCTTTTGCGATTTCTGAGTCGGTTCTATAGTAAATGTTTTTCTCAACCTCTTTTTGGCTTGGTACTATCGATCTGCGTGGCCGTGCAACTCTTTATTTTATTTTGTAGTAGGAACTACCTCAGCTAGGAATGCGTACGAGGTACCGTTACTCGTCCTGCCGTCCTTGCCTCATGAGTATTGCGTGCGCATTCGCAACCCACTACCGCACTGCCCCTATTAGATTTTGGATATGTTGGCATGTGACCTTGATGTTACTATTTTTATAAGACGGGCAGTCTTAAAAGGTCAGTACCTATTGAAAAAGTACGTCATTATCAGTGACGTTTCATCAAGCCCGCGGTACGGTAGTGCATATGGCAATTTTCCATATTCACCGCCAATTTTATTGAAGTTGCATTGAATTTCTTAACTTCTAGATTTCATAATGCTGTCGTTATGTATGTCTGTAAACAAAAATCAATTTCCACATGTATGACGGAGCATTACTTAAGAACCGTTCGACCGATTTGGCAAATTTCTTCGTTGTGTACAGAATTGTCAGGAAAAAAATCCACGGGAAAAATTCAGAAATTTGGATGATAGTAGCCAAAATCAAATATCGCATTTAGAAATCCGTTTTTTTATGGTTGACAGACTAGGTGTTTGACCACGACTCACCTGATGTTAAGTGGTGATGTAGTAGGAGATGGTAAACACATCTATGCTGGAATTGAACTATCTCTCAAGTGAGACTGCCGGAACACAGCGTTAGGTGATTGACGGAAAATTTTTAACTTGAGGGTGGTAGCTAACCAGTAGAGTGCTTACTATAAAATACCCTACCACGCTGTAGTTTCCTCACGATGTTTTCCTTCACCAGGAGCACAAGTTCATTGTTGGGATTTGAGCCGACTGCTCTAACCACTAAGCTATCATAGCTACAAAAAAGTAACCATCCGAAGCCAGGGTGGATCGCTAATTGAACTATTATAGTTATTAATTAAAATATCTACGATGTTATTTCTTTTATAACTTCTAACTGTCTAAAATAATTTGGTATGTGTGTTACCCTTATTATGACAGAAAGATCAACAACTCAACATTATTAGTTAAAGTTTAAAAAATTAAAATCTAATTTTTACAAAATCAGTCCTGTTCACAATAACAACCAAAGTACAAACACAAAGTTTTATAAAAAAAATTGCAGAAGCCGACTTTACAGAAGAAGTGTACACTTATAAAACTTATGTGTTATGTTCCTTAATTTTGTGCGAACACGGCATAATAAAACACATGGAAAACGTTTAGAAAACTGCCCATGCGGATGGAAACTGAATGCTAATTCGATTCAGTGTCGCAACACCAAATAACAATGCAGATGGGTGAAATTAACAGTTCAGCTACCTGCTTGATGTGCATACAATGCAATGTTATACTTTAAATGAAATAATGAGGGTTTCAAGCGATTGTGTAAGATAATACATGTATCTACTCTGTGAATAAGAAAGTGAATTCCGTGTCGGGGATAATGAAAGACAACATTCACAGCTCCATTTTCAATAGCGTTCGCTGGATCTAAATCTAAATGTAAAAGTAATGAGACGAACGAGACACATATTTAGGATATAAAAAAAATTGAAACAAAAAAAATTATGTAACTGAAATTACAGGGCTATTGAAACTAACCATCAAAAGTTTCAAAGTAACAAACGCCAAAGCAGCGATGCCCTGGATGTTGTTTTGCTACTCAAAGTTCTGTGTATCGCTGCAATGGTCATGGGCAGGCGTTGTCTCTTGACATCAGGAGAGCGCCTCAATCGTCTTATTACTTTTACATAAAAAAAAATTGATGACGCTCTCTTGATGGTGAGAGACAACGCATGTCAATGAGCATAGCAGCGATACACAGAACTTTGAAAAACAAATCAAAGTCCAGGGCATCGCTGCTTTGGCGTTTGCTACTTTGAAACTTTTGATGGTTAGTCTCAATAGCCCTGTAATTTCAGTTACATAAATTTTTTTGTTTCAATTTTTTTTTATATCCTAAATATGTGTTTTTAGATTATGATTGCAGATATGTGCTAAGGTTAATTAGAAAAAAATGTGCGCTTGATAAAAAAATCCACACAAAAAGCATTATCAGTAAAAAATATATTGCATATAATTTTTTTAACATAAACTTTGTGAAAGATGCTTTTATATTGTTTTTGTGTATTGAACAATTCTGTATGCCATTTAAATAATATTAATCGATTCTGCTTTATTATTTTTTCATTCCGATGTTTTAAATTAAATTCTGCAAATGCTATTGTATTTACGTAGGTACAAGTTCCTACTAGTAGGTACTTAAAAATAACATGTTTCCGATTGTCACAAGTTCAATGTTAAGTAAACTGAAACCAGTTTCAGCGTTTCAGTCAGTTCCAAAGGCGTGCGTGCGGTCACAGTTGGAAGAACTTGACCGTGTACTGCTTTCTTTCCACCTCATATCTGCTGTTTTATTCAACAATATTTTTTTGCGACAATGTGACCTAACGCAACTTTTGTAATGGTTTTAATATTCCTAGTTAAGCATAGAGGCAGGCTTCTAGCTCCAACATTTTACCTGACGTCGGTTATGCGTTTATAGAACTAAATAAATGATGAAAACGTGAGGGCCGGCTGCTCTAGAACTCTATCGAGACCTGGCAAAATGTTTAGAGGAGGCTTCAGGTGACCAGAATGCTGGTATCTACTTTGGTCAAAAGCTTAGCATTGCCTTCCAGCGTGGCAATGCTGCCAGTATTCTGGCCACATATCCCTCCTCTGACGGACTTTTTGATTAATTTTTTTGTATAAATTTTGTAAATAGTATTCATTTAAGATTTTTTATGTTGTTCAATAAATTCTTTTACTTTGTAGAAATTAGTGTTTGTATTAGGTGTTTAGTTATTAAACAGTATTTATACACAGATTTAATAAATGTTACAATCATGTGGATTTATGTTGGTGCATACTGCATAATACGAGTATATGTCTGAGTGCGTGTGTTTGGATGATGACCATTTTCAAATCTTGCAATTGCAGTACATTACTATGAAAACTGACGTGGCTTTGACATATTTTGTTTTACTTATGCGGGATTACTAACGTTTCATTATATCGGATACTCTGACTAAGTATATTTAGTTTGAGCCTTCTTCAAGGAGACAGCTGTGTAGCAACCCGAGGCCGCATAAGTAAAACAAAAATATCCCACTAATATCATAAATACGAAAGATTGGATGGATGGATGTTTGTTACTATTTCACGCAAAAAACTACTGAACGGATTTAGAAGAAATTTAGTACGGAGGTAGCTGAGACCCTGGATTAACACATAAGCTACTTTTTATCCCAAAAACATGTAGCGGGTAACACCGTGGGGCGCAGCTAGGATTTGTATACAGTAAAGTCGCCACTATTTTACTAAAGCATGCCTGGATTTGACTAAGACTGGACTTTGACTACTTTTTAACTTATGAAGCTTGAAAATATTAAAACAGTTGACGCTGGCAAATGCACAAAATCAAAGAAGAAGAAGTTTACAATTATGAGCATGAGCAATTCCGGAAGGAAAACATTGCGAGAAAAACAGCACTATGTCCGGCAAATATATTTAATTGTGGTGGAAATACTTTCAAGGATAGATCCAATAGTCCATGCTCAGCTGTGAGATGTTAAAGGTTGATACAGCTGAGTACTTACATATGTAAGCAAACACTTTTATTGCAATTGTGTACGTACAAGATCTTGTGAAAGGAAGACCCGTGTCTAGAATCTATTTTCAACACGTGAGAAAATATTAAACAAAAGGATTTACATACAATAATTACATATCTTACGACCAAACTCGTATTTTAAATGTAAAAGTAATTTATCTACTTGTTGTAAGTACGGTTTCTAAACGCGTGCTTTCGAAACACGAAAAACGTTTTTAAAATTTGACCAACTTGAATTTAAAAAAAATAATAAAACCACGCGCCAAACGATGTGCTGCAGCAGCCTCACTTGAGAGCTAGTTTAACACAAATATTTTATTGATACCACCGTTACAAGTTACAGGTCATACCAGGCTAGGTGTGTTTACCGTCATCGACCACACCGTCGCTCAATATCAGGTGAGATGTCAAACATTAAAAAAAAAACTTTGTTTGGCCGCTTACACTTTTGAAATTTTACTATTGATAATCCCTAATCTTGTTTAGCCGCTACTGAAAAATCTAAAAAAAAACAGGATTTGAAGCACATTTCTTACCGGTTTTTTGACGGGCTCAGCTTCCGTGTAGAGATGTAGTCGCACGTCTGGATCTGGGCAGGGCTCCCGGTCGCGTCTCCACACGCAGTCCTCGAAGGTTGCATTCACGTACGCATCGTTGTGCAGGAATAGAGCCTCTTTGATCGGATGCCGGTCGGGGCGCTCCGGACGAAGGGGTCTGTCCGGCTTGCATTCTGTCACTAAATTTTTCTATTTATTATTATTATTATTTTGGACTTTATTTACACTCCAGGGCTAGAATTTTTATCCTAAGGATTTAGTGATTAATGTATCTTTTCGTGGTGCTTTGAAATTAAGATGACTTTTGTTCCAAGTGGTACGTTTTACTTTTCTTCTTCTGTTTATGGCATCGCACTTTGTGCATTTGCCAGTTAAATATTTCCATGTTTTGACGATAATAAATCTAGTAAAATAAGTTTAAGTTACTTTACAGCCGTTACAGTTTGATGAAGTAACAAACATTGATAAATAGATAGATAAACTCTGTATTGTTCACACCGAAGATAAATATCAAATATGATAGAAAAATATAAACGTATAAACTAGTGTAACAATCAGCTGCCTTATCGCTAAAACACAACAAAACAACATACATAAATATAAATAAATAAATATCGTAGGACATTCCACACGGCGTCATCTGACCCCAAAGTCAAATAAATGCTAGAATACTTTAATAGTTTTTTTTTGTAAATACATAAATTATACCCAGACAAAGAACAAACATTTTTTTAAACCACAAAATGGTATATTATTTATTTATCTTATAGTTATGTATTATCCTTTGTGCATAAATCCTCGTTATTGACACACCCTGTCTTTTCTTCCTCTGATACTATCCTAGGGTTGCCTGGAAGAGATCGCTTTTAGCGATAAGGTCGCCAGTTGTTACACGTATATTTAAGTGTATTTCTTCTGTTTTCTGTATTTTAGTGTGTTCAATAAAGAGTTATTAATCAATCAATCATTATCCTGGGTGAGAATCGAACCCACACCCTTCAGCTCTTGGAGCAGACAGACTAACAATGAACCAACAGGGCTGTCAAATATAGCCATAGAAGAATAATCAAGGAAAGGAAAACATCGTGAGGAAACCATAGCATGGTGGTAGGGTACTTTCTAGTACTCGGCTGGCTAGCTACCACCCTCAAGTTGAAAATCTGCCGCCAAGCATCTAACGGTGTGTTCCGGCAGCCTCACTTGAGAGCCAGTTCCATTCCAGGCTAGGTGTGCTTTACCATCTTCGACCACACCTTCACTTAACATCAGGTGAGCTGTGGTCAAACAACTAGCCTGTCAATCATTAAAAAAAAAAAAAAAAAAAAACAAACAAATATAGATCAGAGCAGTCAAAGAAAGAAAGACGTGGAGACATCGCCTGTTTGAAGCCTCTAGCATCATACGACGTGCATAAAAACGCTTACTACCTGACAATTTCTTTGACAAAATCGCGGAATGTTTATGAAGCAAGATATTACCCTACATCGGGCCGCTACTGTTACGCAACCGTTGTATGTGTGCGTTCCGTCTGACATGGGTACCGACAAAGTACAGCAATACACATACAAGTAGATGTATCTTGGGTAATTGTACTTTATTGCTGGAATTTCCATACTTTTAATATGTTTTCAGGATTCCGTACTTATCCAAAAGGTAAAACGGGACCCTATTACTAAGACTCCGCTGTCCGTCTGTCAACAAGCTGTATCTCATGAATCGTTATAGTTAGACAGTTGAAAGAGAGAAGAGTTGAGAGTCACAGATGATGTATTTCTGTTGCCGCTATAACAACAAATACTTATTAATAAACAGAATAAAATAGACGTGATTTATTGCCGTTTTTATGGATAATGTACGGAACGCTTCGTATGCGAGACCGACTCGCACTTGGCCGGTTTTTTATATGGTTGACGTGCTATGGTCACAGCTCAGTTGATGTAAAGTGACGGTGCGGTCGAAGAGTGTGTAAGGCACACCTAGCATGGAATAGAACTGGCTCTCGAGTAAGGCTACCGGAACACCGTTGTGTGCTTGGCGCCAGATTTTCAACTTGAGGGTGGTAGCTAGCTAGCCGAGTACTATAAAGTACTGCCATGCTATGGTTTCCTCGTGATGTTTCCCTTCACCGACAACTCAAGCGCATTGTTGGGGTTTAAACCTACGCCCTTCGGCATGTGAACCGGCTATGCTAACCACTGAGCTATCATCGCTGAAATGATTGTGAGGAATTTCACCCGCGTTATACGGATAAAAAGCCTATATGTTAGCCTGGGTGTCAGTTACCGCCATACCAAATTTCATCAAAATTGGTCCAGCCGTTTGAGCGTAAAAAAGTAACAAATTTTTATAATATTAGTGTGATAGAGTTTTGGTAAAGATTACTTATAGTGTAATATTAAAGAAAGAAAGAAAGAAAATGAATTTTATTTTGTAACACAGAACACAACAAAAATAATAATCAGAGACAAACAGTTACAAAAACGTTAACGAACGTTATTGGGGAACGTTCTTAAGTTATTTAATCTTTCTAGCCCTGAACTATGCAAAGCTATTGGAACCAGATAACTGGTAGAACATAAAAATATTATGGCTGGCAATGATCAGGTGTCTCACTTCAACAGTACCAGAAACTTTAATCCTACGCCGCTGCCGGACCACAAAAGCCTAATTATTATTGATTTTCTTTTTTTTTTGTAAGAAATATAAGATAACAGTGGCGTGGCAATGCTGCCAGCATTCTGGGCACATATACCTCCGCTGACGGCCTTTAATATTAAGTTTTTTATACAAAAATAGTGTTAATTTGAGATATTAGACATATCTTTCTCTATCTCTCTGCCGGCGTCTGTTTTTCCCGTGAAGTACAATTTGGGTGTCTTCAAATCTAGAGTAAACAGGTTTTTTTCTAGGTAAGCGTGCTTCATCTTGGACTGCATCCTGCTTAACATCAGGCAGGGTGTATTCAAACGCGAACCTATTATGTATTAAAAAAAAAAAAAAAAAAAATCTTGTTCAAATAACAAATATGAAACAAATTAGGAAAAACTTAGTAAATTTGCTCTTTTTTGTCTTTTTGTATTCTCTATTGTGTTGTTTTTAATAGATAAAATTATTTTAAATGAAATTTCACTGGCGTTTTTGTAACAATTATAAAGTAACAGTATTACACATGTACAATGTACGTACCCCGTACTATGACCGCTACCACGAGCACTGCCACTGCTTGACGCCGCATCCTCTACCGACCGCGCTTCGGCTACTGACACCGGAGACAGACTGTCGACTGCGTCGCGCAAGGACCATACGCCACGGCGTTTGACGTCCGCACAGCGCAGGTAGCGTGAAAAATAATTCACCAGCCACTAGCAGTCATCGGTGTGATTAAAAAGTGAAACCACTTTATACTTGCAACCTGTTGGTTCATTGGTGGTATGTCTGCTCCAAGAGCTGAAGGGTTCGATTCCCACCCAGGATAAACAGTTTGTGCAATAAACAAATGTTTGTTCTGTGTCTGGGTGTAATTACCTATTATAAGTATGTATTTACAAAAAAACTATTTATGTATTATATCAGTTATCTGACTTTCATAGTACAAGCTTTGTTTGGGGTCAGATGACGCTGTGTGTAATGTCCTGCGATATTTATTTATTTACTTGAGAAAACACCCGATTTCCGCGTGATGTTGAGGTCGAAAATTGTTGACTCATAGCACGTTGATATACCTACCTACGTGCTAACAGATCGCAGATCTAAGATACGCGAATGTTTAAGTTTCAGAATTGTACTTACTCTTTTATTGTATAACTAGCGGACGCCTCGCGGTTTAACCTGCGTAGTTCCCGTTCTCGTGAATACAGGGATAACAAGTAGCCTATGTCACTCGGGGATAGTGTAGCTTCCTAACGGTGAAAGAATTTTTGAAATCGGTCTAGTAGTTTCGGAGCCTATTCAATAATAATAAGATAACGATTGCAGTTTAAATTTCAAAATTTCAATTTCAGCTTGTAGGCACAATTAAAAAAAAAACAAAAGCAAGCAAATAAAATTAATTATAATGCTGCACCTGCTTTCATAATTTTGTTATAACAACAGCTGTTCCTAAAATATTTTTAGACCAAAAATTATGAATATCATATTATTTATAGATATTTGTTGTGAAAATGTATAGTTGAACAGAGATGTAGATACAAACGCCTACTAAATAAACACAGCAATAATGCATGGAATGTTCTAGCTACTCTGTATTCTAGTACCACACAGTCATACTCCTTAAAAGTCAAATGATAACAATACTGAAGTCAAATGTAGAAATTGTTACTAATAATGACAGAGAATTCAACACCAGACAAAAATCGAAAATTATTTGAAAGTCTTCTCTAAGTACTGGGCAATGCTACAATGGTCATGGACATGCGTTATCTCTTACTATCAGGAGAGCTATATACAACAAAGTTGTTGATGTATATACGCTATAATTAAAATAGTGAAGTAGAAAAACAATTGCTTGCCAACTTAATGTCAGTAGGTAAATTATCAATAGTTTTCACATAATCATGGGAAAGAAACTACATAAAGAATCCAGTATCTAAATAAATTCTAAACAAATAAATGTAATATAATTATGTACGTAAAGGTTTTACGAAATATTAAATAGATCGTACCTAATGATAAAATAATTATAGCTAGTTAAACCATATAATATTCCAGTACGTGATATACGTATACGTCCTTAGAAAATGTTTATCAATGGTCACATTTAGGTAAGCAGTGAAAAAGTAGCAAGAAAGAAAACGTAAAACAGCTGTTTTATTGTTCACGCGGAGAGCGCGTTGATGTCTTGTCCACGATGTATCATAAACTTTGAACTTTGCAACAAAATCATGAAAAGAAAAGCTAATATTTAACTCGCGATTGCACTAATTTCTCATAATGTTGAGTTTGTTTATATACTCTACCTAGAGTATGACGGAGCGGATTGAATGACGAAGTTGTAGATAAGTACAACGTAAGGTACAATGTTTGTGTGTGTACATTAAGGAGGTATAATGGTGTGTGCGGGCGAGACGGCGCGTTACAGTAGAGAGAGAGAGAGAGATAGAGCGCGAAAGCCTTCGCAGGTAGCGCGCCCGAACGCCGAGCGCCGAGACCGCCGTCGCCGCCAGTCGCCGCCCGTCTCGCGTATCGCGCGACGCACACGCCGCTAGCCGCCGTGACGCGCACGCAAACAAACATAACCTGCTTCACATAAACAACACTACTAAACTCATACCCAGTGATGACAACAACAAACGAATCAGGAAGTAATGCAACTATTATATCAGTGAACAAACAGTGGTCTTCATAGACAAAAGAAACCAACTAAAGTGTAGTTAATTGCGCGAATGCCACGGTCCACAGCCTACGCAGCCGGCGGCGCGTTCCCCTCCTCCGTCCATTCAAGGACCATTCGTTGAACCCATCCCGGCGCGGCTTTCGCACGGAGCTCGGCGACATCTCAATTCGGAAATGAGCGACGAAATTTCGTCGCGATGCCTTGATTGAGCCGATGACCCCCGACGCGGCCAGCGACAATGTCAATCAATCAGAACGCGGGCCAGTTCAAGCAGAAGCCGCAACTAGGTAAACAGGGCCCGGAACCGGTCAACTTTCCACCTCGTTATCATCCGCCCCCGGCGGCCGCGGGTCACAAACTCGCCGCCAACACACACGACGCGGCCGCGAAGGAGTTCAAACCGCATGCGGGCAGAGCTTTGGATCCGAGCCAGCTGCACTATCCGTCAGGAGCCGTGCAGGGGCCTTACCCTGGTGGTTCAGTGCCTCTCAAGTACAACCCGGGGTATCCCGTCGGGTACCCGCTCCCGCCAGGAGCCATTCGAGTGCTGCGACCCAACTCAGAAGTGGTGACAAAAGCCATCGTCCACGAGTCGAGCGAGCGCGCCCGCAGCGCGGACGACACTCAACGCGTGCAGCGTAATCTCGAGGAAGAGCAGCTTCACCGACGCTCCGCCGATATGCTCAAGTTCACGAAGCGTGTCGATCCGGACGCATCACGCCCCGGCACTGACCAGCGCCGTCAGATCCAGGCCCTTCTGGACGAAATAAAATCGCTGAAAGAAGAAAACCGCAAGCTCAGCGAAGACAACCAGGAGCTTCGGGACTTATGTTGCTTTTTGGACGACGACCGACAGAAGGGAAGGAAGCTAGCGCGAGAATGGCAACGTTTCGGGAGATACACCGCGTCTGTCATGCGGCAAGAAGTATCTGCCTATCAGAACAAGTTGAGAGAACTAGATGAGAAACAGCAGGAGTTGATCAGCGATAACTTGGAGCTCAAAGAGCTGTGGCTATATCTAGTAGAAGAGCGCGAGAGAGGGACGTGCGTGAACTGTGGACGGGCGTCAGGCCGGCTGCGGGACGACGGAGACGGTAGCAGCAGCAGCACCAACGTAGAGGATGGGCCGCGGCCGCCCGCTGTGCCCGTGACAATGTCGCACCCACAGCTAGCAGAAAGAACCGTACAGTACGTGCGGGACTTGGAGCAGAAGGTACGACGGTTGGAAGCTGAGAAGGGCGTAAATAGTGGGACGACAGAGCGGCCTGAGGCCGTGGTACGAGCGCTGCAAGTACTAGAAGTGCGGGAGAGCGTCGAGCGCGAGCGGAGGAGGCCGGCCCCCGAGTTGGACACAGGCGAACAGGCGCTCGTCAGGGAAATGTGCAACGTCGTGTGGGGCAAACTTGAAGAGGCCCCACCGCAAGCCCCTCCGCGTTGACACCAGCACACCTGCTGCTGTGCTACAAACATTCGAAAGGAAGTTATCGTGTGCTAAATGCGAGTCGTTTGTTTGGAATCCGACTTGATTGAGGTCATTGAGAACGCCTCGATGTCTCTCGTGACCCAGAGAGTGGAATTAAGTGTCGACCTTGTTTAGCGATCCGACATAACAGTAAAAGAACTTAGTTTAGATGTAAGGGCTTGGTTAACTATGTGATGAATACTTGCCACGTAATGCCTACTTATATTTAAAACAAAATTGAGAGTACAAAATAGATGCTAATTATTTTTGTAGTACAATAGGTACGTTTAAGACTTGGACTTTGTACTTTTCTTCCTCTGAGAACTCTTTTGACGCAAATGTATAATGTAGGTGGTTAGAGGCTATACAGGATAATTGTATACTGAAATCTGTGATGTTTCTATGGGCTGGGGAAATAGATCGATTTCAAATAATGGAAAACAGTTTGCCTTGAGTCCTTGCTCAACTAAACTATATACGGGGATATCTATAATTTGTATCAATCACTCACAGGCATCTCTCCTTCACCATACTTTTCTTCTATGACTGCTATTTGACACATAGCACATAATACATTCGCCAAATATTTCTTAGTTTGTTATTTTGTAGATTCAATCATTCCCAGGCTTAGTCGGGTCCTCTGTGATCCTTGCTTGATTGATTGATAACTCTTTATTGTAAACACTAAAATACAGAAAAACAGAAGTAATAAGGTAATACATAAGGTGTAACAACTGGCGACCTTATCGCTAAAAGCGATCTCTTCCAGGCAACTTTAGGAAGGATATCCGATATCCTTCCGAGTAATTGCCATTAACCCCCTAATTTAAACATATTAATAGTTGCCCTTGGAGAGTTTGCTAGGTAATAGAAATTGTGATTGATTGTTGTCAATAACCCTGTTTTTATACAGTGCTGTATACTTATTCCTTGTATACAGTATAGTTAATAGCTTGCCGTGTATAATAACGTCTAGTCAGTAACGATCGTGCACACTTTTATTATTGTATTTATTGCTAATTCAGCTCATAAAGATCCGATGCATATTCTCTGAATTCCTTGCGTAAGGTGTTATTAAATTATTTAGATTAGCTAGGTATTATTTTAATAAATATGATAAGTATTTTTCGTTTCAATAAGTAATGAGTTGTTTTTATTTTAATCTGATTTAACAAATTATCTTTGTAGGTAAATATCTATTGCGATTTCTTTCAAGAAATATTGAGTATAAGGAATTTAAGCTTGTATTTCATATATACAATTATACATACATTATATTTAAATAGATTTCCTTTTCTTTGGGAAGAATACAGAGCTACTGGTAACCAGAGCCTTAATAACCTCTTAACGCCAAATTTTGTACCGTATAAAAAATAACTTTTCTTTTACAAGTTTGAAAATTGCCGAGAAAAAAGTTCGATGAAATAAATTTTAAAAGCTTTATACGCCATGCAGAAATCGTTGACTAGTTACTAAAAACCCTGAATACAGACTCATAATATTATTATTTTTATTCAATGTCTAGAGAAATATATTTTCCCGGAGTTTGGTGGGAACGCAGAGAAACCGTGTCGCCGCATTGCATTGTTTTCTAAAACTTGTGTTTTTCGAGTGTTTGTGTATAGAAATAATACTTTTTTTATTCATAAAGCGCCGAATTACAAACGTGAGTGTAAAAAAGTGATAGAATTACATTTTAGGTGAAACATGACTTATAGTGTGGCTTATAACACTCCGTTGATGCTTCTAAAAAATGCTTTAAAACTAAAATTTTTTTTTAAACTAAAAAACCTCCCCGACCCCCTTTTCTTGGAGCACACGCAGGAAGATAATTTGGATTGTGTGTCTCGAGCATTCATGCTCACCATCGAAGGCTCCTTGAGGAGGGCTGGCACATGCGTCATAAACATGATCGGATGCTGCTTGCGGATCGCTGGTCTGCTCGCGGTATGCACATAAACTAGTACCTAGGTACTTTACCTTTGTATTGTAGGTATATAAAGTAAAAAAATATATAATTCATAAAAAGTTGACAAAGGTCATAGACCTCGAAGTCTGCCGAGCGAATATATTAAATAAAAATTGAACAAACTATATAAATGTAAGTATACCTACGTCAATCGCGCCACATTGCTGTCAATGTTCAAAACATTTAAGTCAGTTGATATTTTTATAATGCTTTCCAGCATAAGAATAAAGAGGAATAATAACAAATATTTGAGAATATAAGTGACCCGTACGTTATATTTACAAACTCTTTGAAAACACTTCGCTAGTGATTTTCATGGATAAGTCCATCTCTCGAACTTGACTTGTCTTGTTGTTCGCATATTTTTATCTTATTTAAATAATGGCTGAAGATAAGGGTGAAGCAGGGGAAGATGAGGATACCATCGGTGTAAGTATGAGAATAATCGCTTCTCGTTCCACAAAGACAGTTGTCCAGTTCCACCTGAAAGGCAACCGCGAGTGACATTTAGCTTGCCATGAAACGGTGAGATCAAAAATAAATTAAATTGCAGTTCGGCTCGATTCACGCCAAGATTTACGTGATGGCATTTAAAATGTTGCTCAAGGCCGCTACGCTATACCTACACGGGTTTCCTTTCAAATAACGCCTACTTAGTACTTAGAGCAAGAAATGTGATGCTGTGGTACCGACCATTCTTATTCGGGATGGGGGCAATAAATCCTGCACCGAGACGTCCCGCTTGGGGTATATTGTGCATTTCCCCTTGCTAGCATCTAACCGAGCCAACCCCGATGCCTAATCGCTAAAAGCGATCTCTTCCAGGCAACCAAGAATGGTAAACACGATACAGCTTAAACGGGAGATGTTGCAACACTATTACGTTTAAACTAATAAATATTTAAAATAATTACGTAAGTATATATTTATTGTGCAGTTAATAAATTTGTAGTGCTTCCATAAAATTAAGTGTCGGACTTGAAAAGTAGCACGTGAAGAGATTATATCAAACTCAGTATAGATATTATGTACAACCAAGAGAGCACCAAAGTAGTGTAGGTACATTTTCAAAGACCTTTGATCATTTGCTATTAGATCTACGTAGGCGGCCGCAGCGCTGAGGGTGAAAGGCACGGGCAGGGATGGGCTGTGCTGCCCAATGGAGACTTCTACCAGGGCTGCTACTGCAAGAGTTTGCGGAACGGGAAAGGGCTCTATGTGTTTATGAAGAACGGGGCGAGATACGACGGTAAAAACACGAGACAAATATTTGGCCAAGAGCTAACTGGCAAGTTAACGTAATTGGGGAATTAAGGAAATTATACCCGACGATAACGACGAAATTGCTTGTATACTTTATTTATATTAGGTACATAAATTACCGAATAGGATAAAAAATATAGCATAATAATAATCCTAAATATATAAAAATAATCAGTATTTATGTTTGAAAGCTAGAAATTAACTTTTTTAGTGTAAAAGTCTAACGAAATACTGCTAATGGTATAACAAAGTATAAAAGAAGATAACTATGGGAACTGGCGTGGTTTTGACACATTTTTGCCAGATTCATCATCATCAGCAGCCTATATTAGTCCACTGCTGGGCATAGTCCTCTCCCAAAACACGCCACTCAGCCCGATCTTCGGCTTTTCGCTTCCATCCACCGCCAACTGTTCTACGTATACGAGCGCTCCATCGAGTCTCAGGGCGTCCTACGCTACGTTTGCCAATTCGCGTTCTCCACTCTAGGACACGTCTACCCCAGCGGTTATGCCGGATTACTCACGTTTTATAGTTACATAAAGAGAGGATAACTTTTTTTTTTTATGTGAAAAATAATGAGACGAACGAGACGCTCTCCTGATGGTAAGAGATAACGCCTATCCATGACCATTGCAGCGATACACAGAACTTTGAGTAATAAAACAAAGTCCAGGGTATCGCTGCTTTGGTGCTCATTACTTTGAGACTTTCGATGGTTAGTCTCAACAGCCCAGTAATTTCGCTAGCTGCAGTAAGTACCCTTCAAACCGGAACACAGTAATGTTTACACACTACTGCTTGGCGGCAGAATATCTGGTACTTCGGTGGTACCTACCTAGACGACCTCTTGCTAAGGAGATCTACCACCAAGTGAACTATGTGATTTTTATGAAAAAGCGTCGTTTACCGTAAATTATAGCAGCACGTTCGATGCAGCACATGGAAAGAAATTTACATATTTATTTCATAGAACTAGACTGACATGCGTCGGCCATTAGTAGAAATTCGAGCTTTATTGCTCCTATTGCTAAGCCCGAGGTATTATATCCCTAGGCGAATGGCGCAAATCAATGAAGTACGGAGTGGGGACAATGTTGTATCCGGACGGATCACGTTACGAGGGGGATTGGAGACACGACTTAAAGCAAGGCTTCGGCGTCTACTACTACCCTAATGGAGATATATACGAGGGAGCCTGGTTTAAGGGCAAACGCCATGGCTTGGGGACGTATTTGTTTTCAGAGTGGCAAGTAAAGTTTATGGGGACTTGGGTGGAAGGGGTCATTGAAGGTTGGTGTTATCCTCGATCTCCTCTGTTCTACATACATAATATGTAGGTATATAAAGAAAAATCGGATTGCCTGTCGCGCGTGGCGCCGACGGCGGCGCGCGGCACTAGCTGTTCGCTCGTGTGCCTTGCGCACTCACACACAGAGCGCACAGAATACCTAAAATCGACTAGAGAAATAAAATCGATACGCCCTTAATAACATTTAATCATCATTTATTTTTTAAACGTGTTCGTAGTTCCCTAAGATATTTCTTGTCTTAGGGATCAACAAACATTCAAATAGGTATACTTATGTAGGTTCCTTCTTTGGACAATAAGCTCAGCTAAGTGTATACATAATTAAGTTATGTTAATTACTAATAGCAATGGCAGCTCAGTGGTTAGTGCGGTCGGTTCACACGCCGAAGGGCTTTGTTCAAACCCCATCAATGAGCTTGAGCTGCCGGTGAAGGAAGACACCGTAAGGAAACCTACTCGACTGGCTAGCTTCCACCCTCAAGTTGAATATCTGCATAAGCACCTAACGGTATATTTCAACACTCACTTGAGAGCCAGTATCAATCCAGGCTAGATCTGCTTTAGTTTAAGTTCAGTCTTGGTCAAGTACAGACCGTGTCAGTAAAGTCCAGTCATGCTTTAGTAAAGTAGTGGCGACTTTACAATAAAGCTTCGATGGAATTTTGAAAGCAACACAAAAAGTCATGTTTCACCTCATTATATCATTTTCCCATACTCGCTTTTATGATTCGATACTTTATGAATAAAACACACCAATTTTTATGCAGACACTCGACAAAACACTAGTTTTGGAAAAAAATACAACGGGGCGACTCGACTCTTTCCGCGTTCCCGCCATAACTCGTTGCATACATTACTATGTTAATAAAAAATATTTACTAATTTCAAGGGCCCGGTCAAATAATATACCCGCGTGTACGTTTTCACGGCTCGTGGATAAAATGCAAGCCGAAAGGGCCTGGTTGCTTCGTGTTCGACACCAACTGTATGCAGCACGGGTTTTACTTGCTGATCAAGGATCCCGCGCTCGAGGAGTACGGGGAAGGGGAAGAGGAAAAAGAAGAGGAGAAAGAAAAGGAGGAGAAAGGAGAAGGCGGAGAAGAGGAAATAGAATTTGACGAAACTTCAGGTGAATTTTTGTTATCGCGGTTCACAGATGTAGCTCTCGAAGCCGTCGAAGAATTGACCGATCGAAATAAAGTAGGAAAACATTCTGAGACGCCCCCAGTGCTAACCAGAAAGAAGCTGTCCTTACTAATATTACATAATTATGCGAAAGTGCGTCTCTTTGTCCTTCTTTAACGGAACAAAGGTTCGACAGTCTATACTTTCTATTCCAAAAAACACATGGCATCCACTGCAGATGGAATTAACTTTGGGTAGAACTTTCCAGTGATCTAGAGCGATATCTGCCTTTTTTGACCTTAATAATATGGCTTACACTAAACCAAAACTGCAAAATACTCCAAACTCTGAGAGGTAGATCCCCTTAGACAAGAGGTCGTCTAGGTAGGTACGTAAACATTACTGTCTTTCGGTTTAGAAGGTATTCCAGCTAGCGGAATTACAGGGTTGTTGAGACTAACTATCGAAATTCTCAAAGTAGCGATGCTACTTTGATTGTTACTCAAAGTTCTGTGTATTGCATTGGTCATGAATATGCGTTATCTCTTACTGTCAGAAGAGAGTGTCGTTCGTATCCTTACTTTACACAATGAGAACTTCATTTTCTAGGTAAGGTGGCAGTGTGGCGTGCGCGCAACGTGACAGCCTACATGGCAGAGTTCCTGCCCCCCGAACCAGTGCCGCTGCCAGTACACGACTCTCTCCCTTCACTGTCATACTCCCCCAGCGTGTGCTCCGATCTCCCATTCGAGCGCATATCCGTGGGTGAGGAGTACGAGCGAGGAGACGATAATGACTCCTGGCTTGTGCAACGCGAGCAGTTCTTGGAAGGCAGCGAGAAGGCGTGATTCCTTTGAACCTACCTTCGAATATTCAATAATTTTTCATTCTAAAGTCAATATCCTCATCATGCAATTTTAAGATTTAGCCATTCCGTAAACCTATTAAAAGTACTACTTAAATTTTAGAAACATATACCTACTCCATTTCATTGTTAACTTTTTTAACACCTTAGTTAAAATAAAACATTGTTACATCTTAACTTTAATTAACTTTATTTTAAATAGTAAAATAATATAACTTCTACAGTCAACTTATACTCCTTTGCGGACAGTAGTAGTATCAATTACTATCAAGGCTCATGTATGAACAATATGTACATACATTTATATATCATAAGATTAAATGGCGAAACATGCATATTGGCTAAGTATTTCATGTATGAGATCATGTTTTGCTTAGTTCCACAAGATTATGGTGAACAATGTAAAATATTTTTAAAAATGAAGAAAATATTATATCTATTTTTTTTGTGTTTGACAAGCTAGGTGTTTGACCACAACTCAGCTGGTGTTAAGTGACAGTGTAATCGAAGATGGTAACCAAACTTAGCCTGGAAAGGAAATGGCTCTCAAGTGAGGCTGTTGGAACACAGTTAGGTGCTTGGCGACAGATTTTTAACTTAAGGATGGTAGCTAGCCAATCGAGCACTAAAGAGTACCTTCCTCACAGTGTTTTCCTTCACGGACAGGTCACACTCTTTATTGGGTTTTAAACCCACTCCCTTAGGCGTGCGAACAGACTGCGCTTACCACTAAGCAACACTTTAATTGGTGCAAATTACAGATTTGAGATAAATATCATAGAACATTGCACACAGATCTGACCCCAAACTAAGCAAAGCTTGTACTATGGAAGTACTTTAATACTTTTTTTTATAAATATTTATAATAAATACACTACACATACATATTGAAGACTGTCGATTATATCTGAACTAAACAGGGGTTTTGGGTGTTTGGAAAATAGATTTTATTCAACCATACAGTACATACAGAACACCCAGGCACAGAACAAACATTTATCATCACATAAATATTTGTTTTGGAGAGACTTGAACCCTCGCTATACAGCTCTTGAGGCAGATGTTCTACCTAATGAGCTAACAGGGCAGTCAAACACACTGACTATTTCTTTCAGATCCAATTTAGACTGTATATAGACTTGCTAGTGTGTAATGTGACTCCAGATTGAAAATCCTATGTGACAATCACAGATATTTTGGTTATGAAACCACAAGTCATTAAGGCACTAGTCTTATGGGTATATACAACCTATTTAATGCATTATGAAAAATAGAACATAATAACAAAATTACTACACAAAATTGAGCAGTTTACCTACATTGCCAATATGCATGTTATTTTAGACTAAATGTTACTTTTATGTTTGTGGAGGTGGATCAGTGGATGCTCGTGCATTGCTATTTTCGAAGGTATTCTTATTCTTGAGTAAGTAAGCTGCCAAATAGTTGATGGGGTCTGGTGGACGCTCTTTTGCCAGTGCAGACAGCCCTTGAAGAAGTATGGGCACTACAGTCTGGTCCAGGTACTGACGCGTCGGCAATGCATTGAGATCAATCCTAGATTTACGGTTGCCATTTGGATCTGTCTCTTTCTCCATTGCAATGATTTTCTGAAAATGAAATTAAGATTGATATCCAAATTTAAGTTTCCTTTATATGGTTGATATTCTCCATGTGTGCACTAGACGCTTCGACTACACATATTTTATTTGTACAGCGAGGACGTGGAACTCTGTTGGAGTCTATGTTTATCCAAAAGTACAATATGGGTATCTTCAATTCCTTCAAGGTAAGCGTGCTCCATTCTAGACTATATCGTTGCTTAACATTGTAGCTTCTGCATCGGTAGGATGTGATTAAATGCAAACTATTAAAAATAAATAAAAAGTTCACGATGTAAAAAGTAGCTTTAGCGTTGGCAAAGATATGCTTCTCTCTTATGATTAAAGATAATTACTTTAATAAGCGATGCTATGTTAGGATAAACATAGTACAGAATATTATTTACGGATTTTCTAACCTTAACCGATTCAGGAATTTTAGACGGGGGCTCTTCTTTTACGGCTTGACTTGTTTGCAAAGAAGTATCTGACATGGGTTGAAGTTTTTTATATTATCATCCGAACGAAAATCTTTGTCTTCTTGGTTTCAATCCTAACTTAATTACTTGTTTTTATTTGTGATACATTTTTTTTTTTTTCGTTAATTTGCCCTTTCGGGCAGGCTAAAGCTATAAAGCCATACTGCCTCGTCTTCAGTGATATTTCTGCTGTATCTTAACTATGGTTATCGTCAAAGTCGTCTTAGTCAAGTCCAGTTCGTGTCAGTTCGTGCCAGTCATGCTTTAGTAAAGTAGTGGCAACTTTACTATAAAGCTTCGATGGAGTTTTGGAAGCAACACGAAAACTCATGTTTCACCACATTATATCATTTTCCCACACTCGCGCTTGTAATTCGGCACTTAATGAATAAAACACCACCATTTTTATGCATAAACACTCGACAAAACACTAGTTTTGGAAAAAAATACAACGAAGCGACACGACTCTTCCCGCGTTCCCGCCAAAACTCTATTTGTGATACAGTTAACACCATCACCAACGAAACAATTTTTTTTGGCCATAGACTAACAAACCCGAACGGCAATGCTGCCAAGTTTAAATTTCCCTTTACTTATTTTCTACATTTCCAGTAGAATTTAAAAATGAACAACGTCAACAGCGAAACCTTCCTCGCAAAATCTCTATCTGTAGCTAAACGTACCCATAAAAAAAGTAAACTTTCAATTATGAAATGAAATACAATTGAAACATTCGAATTACAACTCAATTAAATGAAAATACATAATTATGTTATATAAATTCATATATCACTCAACTCGCATAATTCAGTTTTTTTTAAAGCTAGAGTAAAATCTCTTACCTGGCGATACTGAAATGACAAAACTAACAAGTGCCAATAAATTAAAAAAACAAATTACGCAGACTTTTGCCGGGAACGTGAAAACTGGAAAATCGTGTCGCTGAACTCGACGAATTGTATTGTTTTCAAAACGTGTGTTTGTTGTCTGTTAAAGAATTTATTGTATTTTGAACAATTTTTTGGCATTAAAGTGCATCATTATACGCTTCAGCAAGTGATTATTAATGATACACATAATTTCGTATTGTTTGAAAAAACTTCATAGAAGCTTTTAGTAAAGCCAGCAATACTTTAAAAAGAAAAGAAGTACTTTATTGACATCAACAAAATTCAATATCAATTTAAAAATAGTATATAATATGTCTTACGAACATAGTATTATATAAAACAGTAAATGTTGGCCAATAGGGACAAAATCAGCTTAATTCTTACAATGCTGTCGCTTTTATAGAGCATGGCATGGCACTTCACCGTGGCTTGTTTTGTGTGGCTCTCTGTAGTTAATTAATTATGATAGAAGGAGACACAAATGGTCAAAATCAAAATGTACAAATAAAGATTAGGAACGATGTATCCAGCTGCCGATAAATTGCTAAAAAAATTACACTCGGCAACTGTGTAGTTTTTATTTATTTCTGGCATTACACTTTATGTATTTGCCAATGACAAGCACGACTGAATACAATTTTTGTGAATAAATAATTAAAGTCGGAGTCACATAGTCCCACAAAATAAGTCAAGATCAAGTCTTAATCAGACTTGATCCTGACTTGGTCCCTAGTAAAGTAGTGGTAATATTACTCAGAGTTGCGCATGCCTCGTTTGTTCTTGCAATATTCTAATTTTACATATTTATTTAATTTTGCTACTCACTGCATTCTTGGTCATTTGCTACCTAAGTCATTCTTCTTAACTACTGCTTTACTTGAACATGTCATTTACACATGGATAGTATAGGTATGTTGTTCGGATCCATACTTTGTCTACTTCTTTTCATTCATGTGACTATATCCTGTTTTGTGTAATATAATTAAATAAATAAACTCAGAGATAGCTGGAACTCACTATTAGATACGAAATAAAAAATAATAATTTGAAAGAGATATGTAACCAACTTGGTACCAATGATTGGTACGGTAAACACTTTATAACTCTATAAAAGATTAACAAATTGCATATAAATAAAACAACGCAAGTCTAAGTCTTGAATGTATTTATTAACCAAAAACATGTTAACAAATTTACTTAACCACTACTTACTCAATGTACAATCCACACAATATTTACGAGAAAATATAATTTGTACCTGTTAAAGTTAGCTTCACTATAAACCGAGGTACCTGTTTTATCTAGAATCTTATAGTTAGTTTAATGACTAAGCAGTGTACAGTCTATCATTAAGTTATTGAGGAGAAAAAGCCCAAACATTTTATAAATTATGCAAATATAAATTATAGTGGAAGGAACTTATATATTTATTATATATTACAGGGTTATTGGTAATACGCTGGCAACTTCTTATAGACAGCTTTGACACTTCATAACTATTTTTGCGGTTTTGGCGGGAACGCGGGAAGAGTCGTGTCGCTCCGTTGTATTTTTTTCTAAAACCAGTGTTTTGTCGAGTGTTTATGCATAAAAATGGTGGTGTTTTATTCATAAAGTGCCGAATTACAAGCGCGAGTGTGGGTAAATGATATAATGTGGTGAAACATGACTTTTCGTGTTGCTTCCAAAACTCCATCGCAGCTTTATAGTAAAGTCGCCACTACTTTACTAAAGCATGACGACTTGACTGACACGAATTGTACTTGACCAAGACTGGACTTTGACTATAACTTTAGCTACGAGGACACTTATTTAACTTTTGAAAGTTGAAAATATATAAATACTTGACACTGGCAAATGCTAAAACGAGTCGCCAAAACCAAAGAAAAAAAAAACTATTTTTGCTGCCTTTTTAAATGTAATACAATAATAGAAAAAAGTTGGTTTCGTATTTTTAACTCCCGATGCAATAAAGAGGTATTAAAAGTTTACATGTTTGTCTGTGACATTACAGCTTCCATACAGCTGAACCGACTTTGATTTATTTTCTTTTTGTTTGATTTATGACTTGATCGAGTGTCGTATGATTCAAAAAAATCTGTGCAGCTGTTTGAATATTTTATCAGCTCTGTTCTAGTTGAAGAACAGAGCTGAACAGGTCTGATCGAGTTGAAATTTGGTATTTTGTAACTGATGTGTCAGGTTTTTTAAATTTATATTTAGTCATAAAAATGGGGCCTTCACATTATTTCGTATAATTATTGTTGTTACCTATGTCTGTATTTTTACATGACTGTTCAAAAAAATTGTGTAATGTTTTCAGGGTTCATGTATATATGCATAAATGCGAGTGTCTTTATTCCATCGTAACTTTTAAATGCCATAACTGATTTGGATGTATGGGGTATTGTTTACGATCCTTACTATAAATTTGTTGAAGAAAAAAAAGAGTTAATTATTTTGGTTGGTAATCGTGTTTTTAATTATTTATATTTAAAGCTTATTGTGTAAGTTCATAAATTCGATGTAAAGAAGTTTCATTAGGAAGTCGGTAGCTAATTAACAATAACTCTGTATAATTTACGGGGAAATACTGTTTTTATTTGTGAACAAACCTGGTATTCCCATGGTTAAAATGAATTTACCTAACAAACAAGGTTCTTATGACTTGTGTAATACAATTTCGTTATAATTTCGTAGATTCCTTTGAGCTAAGTTCTAAAAAAATATGCCATATTTTATCTAGTTGTTACAATATTTACAATAGAATCTAACATCAACAACAATGGCATCGCGAAGTAAGTATCTTCTAATAATACAATATTAGGATACAACCATCGATCTACTTCTTACTCAATGGCAATATTTAATCTTGATCCTACAGTGTAATATTATTCCTCTTCTGGGTTAGGTGGATAAAGCCGGGACAGCAATTCTCACGTAGTCGAGATTGAACTCGCAACACTACGACAATCGCCCTCCCGAATTCGGATATCTAACTACAGGAGAAACTTTTTACAAACTGTTGCTAAAAAGTCTAAGAAAGGAAGTTTTTAATAATTTCCTTGATAGCAGTGATTTTTGGCAACAAGACAAGCTGATTCTGTCTCCAAGACGCCATTGTCACGGTAAGCGATCATACAATATCTATGCACCGATATGCCACCAGATTCTGTAGTTGTCAACTATATAGTTGTCGAGACTATAGGAAGGAAGAAATGTTTATTTACTGTTGCAATTGAACTTTCTATCTTACTTTATTTTGCCGTTAAAGTCACCAAGTAAACATCGTGAATGATGCGATAACGCACAAAAACGTTTATTATTTTATGTGGTGAGACGGTAGCGAACAAAGCCGCTGGGGGTTTCGCTTGTTCTGCTGTCGCTACAAAATTACCGACAGCTTTACCTCGCAAAGCAACTTCAGTCACACTTCAGTCTCAGAAAAAACTTATCTATTTTAAGACTTCACTCATACTACTATCGCTACAGCACCGTTGACAATATCGCCTTTATACAAGTGATGAGACGATATCACACAAGATGTCCTCTATCATAAGTGAAGACGTAATGCAGCGGAGATTGTAAGGGGAAATCTTTGAGGGCTTTGTCCGAGCTGGCGTCGCTATAGCTTCATGCTGGCGAGCTGGTTTCGTCGACAACATCAGCGCCTGGCTCAGCGATCTCGATCAGGCGATATGTCACAAGTTGCCAGATATATTCTATGTGCGGAGGTAATGCGGCGGTGGCGGTGGCGGCGGCGCGGGCCGTAGTCTGGGACCGCGCTCGAGCTGCCGCCGCCACGATGCCATCGCCTCGCTCAGCGACCACAGCTCTGACAAGAGGGACAGGTCCAGTTGCCGGAGACTCGCCTGGAAATAAGCGAAACGTTTTCATTAATACTTTTATCGTTGATCACATTTTAATTATTCAGGAGCACGGGCAGTGAAGGAGAGCATACATTTACGAGGTCCAAGTAAAGGGGTCCCTTAAACTAACACCTGCGTCGCAAGTCCTAGACGCTGTACGGGTTCCCGATCCTCCAAAGCCCGCACTGTGATGCCACTGAATGTTTGAGTCGTCAAATCTTATCCTATCCTACAAATATTATACATATAGCATGTGAGAATGAATGGATGGATGAATGTTTGGCACTTAATCACGCACAAACGGGTAAACGGATTTGGATGAAATTTGGCACACATATTATTATAGTTTATAGGATACTTTTTAAACTGTAAACTAATATACTTTTTTGTTAAATTCTACACGGACGAAGTTGCGGGCAACAGCTAGTCTTTTAAAAATGTGTCCCTATCCACGAATGCTGACTGATAAAAGGTTCAGCAATCTCACGGTTGACGTTAAAGCAGATGTGAAACTCGAGAAGAGAATAGGAGTAGTTATATTTATCCTACGAATATAAGTTCAAAGAGTACACATCAATGTTGAACTTAAATGTTATCCAGGTCAATTAGTACGTATTGTCAGATATTCGTACAGTATGATTGGTAAAAAATAGCCTTTGACCTTTATCCACGCTGGGATTGGATCTGACAGATGCAAAAGCTCGTAAAAAGGTAAACGTTATTGTAGCTGGTAAACGATATAATAAAATGAAACATTTACTTTGTCTGTTTTGATTTGTATGGCTGTACACATCGTAGAACGAATAAAGAAATTGTAACTAGTAAAACTTGATTCCATACCAGCGTTTATTAGTTGCTGACTTTCTAAAGCGTCTTTAAATCGAATTATTGAAGACTATGTAATCAAAAGGGCGGTTGTATAAAACCATCATTATGTATATTAATTCAATTTCTAAATTTAATAAAGCTAGAACGACCCATACAGCGTGTTTTCATAATGTCTATCACACATGTTTGCGACCTTCCGTTGGTCTGTTCTGGGCGATTGCGTTAGTCAGGAATGCCGTACGATCACGATCACAAGCCGATGTGGGCCGAATTAACCATTTTACAGGATGCTCGCAAAATATACCGTCTAGTTTATCAAATTAATATGATGTAACACGCATTTTCTTCCGTAAGAAAGCAAAAAAGCGCTTTTTCGTTAAAAAATTAACATGGCAACAGTAAATTATTACCAATGTCCATACAATTAGATACAGGTAGTTATGAATAGCCGTTTAATGTAACATTAAAGATATCGGGGTTTACTTTCAGCTTTATTAAAAAACGAGTTTGCATTGCAAACCCATACTCGTTCTTTTGAGTATGATTGATTGATGCGTACCTACTGCTGCCATGCCAACATTTTCTAAGGATCGGTACAGCCCTTGAAGACTTTAAGGAAAAAAAACTAAAAAAAGCAATAATTTCTTTTAGTTTTTTTAAATATTCAATGTGACGTCACGAGAACATTTTGAGTTTACCAGATTTAGCAAAGGGAAGAAATCCCCGAGGCCAAATCTCACAACACCATGCCAAGAAGGTGGTGGAAGGACTGACTGCTGCAGGGGTTCACAACACTCTGTATATAACTGAATATTATTGCATCGGCCGCATTTGCGCCGTCAAAAACGGATCTAGGCTGACAGGTTTATCTAGACCTGATCTAGGAATTGAAGCGGTTACAGATTGTGTCGCTCGCCGCAGGTGTTTTATGAAGCAAAGTTATTATTACCTGGCGTTTATCGTAGTTACTTACTGGATCAGATACATTAATAATACAGTACAGATTATAAAGTAAGAACCGGATATATGTTTTTAAAATTGAAAAACCGGTTACGTTTTTGTTGTTTTTTATTTTTATTTGTGTATGAATCTTTGCATAAAACTACACTTGGCACCTCTGCAGCAATCTGTGGTATCGCACGTGATTTTCCAGTTTTTCAAGTGCGAGCAAAAGTACGAAATAGTTCTTCAGTTTCGTTTTAACCGGATTGTATAAAAAGCGTTACGCGATAACAATAGATTAATTAATATGTTAGGTTCAGATGGAGGCGTTTAATTAAGAATATGATTATAATTAGCGCTATAGCTCCAGACAGCTGACGGGGAACGTGTGGGTGGATCTGCCATTAAAATAACGATTTATGTTGTAGTGAACTCATTGCTTTTATAGGTTTTTGGAAGCGTACGTATTTTACGCTGAGAATGACGAAGAACATACTTGAAAAAAAAAAAACCCAGTGAAATTACACTGCTCTTAATTTGCGTCATTCCTTCTGATTTTCGCGGAAGTTTACAACGTGAATCGAAACTAAAATACGCGAATTAGCAATTCTACGGAAGCAAGGTAAATGTAAGAATTTAAATTGTAAAAGACAAGAGTCGAAAAGTGTGCTTCATTCAGCTGATAATGATGATGACTTCATAATTAATGGCATCATTGTTTGGAGTTCACACAACACTTGTCAATAACAATGAATTTTTTTTTCCAATTAGATTATACTAATTCATAGTAGCATTTATGTTTTAACTTGAATTAATATATTATGTCGTAATATTTGTTTTATATCTGAAAATTATTTTGGGTAGAGACTACAATTTTGAGTATTGAAATTTAAAAATTAATAGAAAGATTTTTGATACAATAAGGTATCATTGCCAGCTTAATTGATTTAATGAACGTCACAAAGAGATAAATCATCAGATCATGATAGTAATAAATTAATGAGATAATAAGGGAAAAGAAACTTGTTTTTGTTAGGCGAAACGAGTTGGAATATTTTTTTTTTATGCTAAAGTAATGAGACACGAAACGTTCTTCCGATGATAAGAGGACCGGACCTTTTCAATGACCATTGTAGCGGTACCCTGGACTTTGATTAACAAAACAAAATCCAGAGCGTCGCTGTCTTGGCGTTCATTACTTTGAGACATTCCACCATTTGTCTTAAAAGACCAGCAATTTCGCTGGCGTACTGCAGCTAGCGAAATTACAGACCGAAACAGTATTGTGTGCTAAGTATAAATAAGATACACTATATGCAAATACCTATGTATAAGTACTACTAAGTAGGTATTGTATAAAACATTTTTACGAACATCTCCACGCATATTAATTTCTACGCATCGCTTAGTTAGCATGTCTTGTTTTTCTACGCAGCAATTCAAATGATGCGGGTGAAATTTATTTACGTTTGATCGGATGTTGATGAGGTAATTATATTAACAAACTACTTTACCTTACAGGGACGGAACTGCATTCATCAATAGGAATTTTGTTAGTTTGCACATTAGTAATTGATGGACATACCTAATCATGTACCTACACGTTACCTGAATAATTTGACGAGAAAAAATTAAGTATATTCATTTTGGCAATAACGCCTTGCAAACATGCTTGTGTAAGGCAACATTTTTTTGTTAAAAATAATTTTCATATTTTTAGAAGGGCCGTCGTTAGAACCACCCAATTATTAGAATAAAAGAAGGTGGCAGTTGCTACTAAAGTAAGGTCAAAGTTACTATTACTAATTTGTTTGATTACGACAGAATGTAGTTCAAAACGTTTTTGAGCGGTTTAATTAAATTTTCAAGGATTCGGGTCACATTGCTGCAAGAACGTACAATAGGTGTTCGAAACATTGCCAAGTGAAATGAATGCAAAACTCATGCTGAGCATCGTAGTCTACCAATATCTGATCTAGAATAACAGTCTTATAACTTTAAAAAAAAGGACTGTGTGTGTTAATCAATACGTATATTTATGTTTTGGAACACTAAGAAGTATTTCGGATTTCCATGTATCAAGTCCTCACTAAACGTTCCGTTGAACGTTGGGTTCTTTAATCCTTTAGCTACAGAGTGCTGTAATTAAATGTTTGATGTAGATGACAGATATGTAGCTGTAACTACATATATCCCTGGATATTGTTATCGTCAGTTTTGTGAATTGCCTCTCACCATCGAAATAAATTAAAAAAACGTATTGACTTCAGTAAAAAAGATAATTTTAAGACTCGTTAATTTTTTTTTAACTTTACTGTAGAAACATTTTTGATTAATTATTTCGGCATATATTGGGACTTTTTTATAAAACAAACAGCAGGACAAAACGCTAACACAGATGTCAGATATGCAGGTGGAGGCAAGAATAGAGAAGAGGTGCTAGTAATTTTTCTGACTACAAAAGCAGCCAATGTCAAGTGGATGCGTCTAGGATGGCTAAATAAATTGATCTTATTGTCCAAAGAGTATGAACGGCTGGACGTGAACCCAATTCATTCAATTTACATTCAGATCGAGAAATAGCTAACAACAGTACAATGGAACGCTATTTGGAGGAGCTACCATATTTCCAATTACGTGAAGTGTATTCCGGTCAGAATATAGAAGCACAAAATGAAACAGAAGTACCAATAAACGCGGTACTTCATCAATACGTTTATAAAAAAAAGCTGTCTAAACTAGTATTTTACTACATCTGTGATTTTCAGATGTAGGTACTTATTATGCTTATCAAAATAGTATAAAACGATGTCATTGTTTGCGTCTTTTTCTTCACTTACTTGTACCACTCAATGGATTTTGACACAGTTTTCACAAAAAAAAAATCCGGAAAGTTTATGCCGTCCGTAGGTACTATAAGCCGGGACGGGTCGCTAGTGTGGTTAAAATACTTTAATTTTTCACTACCACACTAGCTTTATAAATGCGCGTGCCATTTGTGTTATGTGGACTAGGGTTTATACACTTCAGATATTCAGAGTAAAACCAACTCTATAAATGTGACATGAGATGGAAACTATGTAAACAAACACCTATTTACGTTATTGTCCAAATGGTTTTCATGTTTGTGGATCAAATAAACAGTCTGAAGGTCGCGTGATCATGCCAAGGATTGGGAGATGAAAGCTCAGTTGTTATGTGCGAGAAAAACAATCAGACGCCGATTACAAAACATTTGTTGGAATGTAAAAAACATATTTGTGAATTAAAGAGTTGAATCGATTTGTAGCGCAAACAACGGTAGCCTCACGATTGACCGCAATCTCGTCACTGGAACAGTGCAAAGCCAATGTAGCTGTCATGTAGAATTTGGTAGAACACGAGAACTTTTTAAACAATGTGTGATAATCCAGACACATACAAGCCAAAAGCATTTAAAAACTTTAAAATATTTATTTCCTGCTAATTGGGCTAGAATTGAATTTTAAGTTTAAACAATCAACACTCCTATTGGTATGCTACTATATGAAGATAAAGCACGTAGATCACAGACTTAAAAGATTAAAAATACTTTCAAACTTTCCTCTCCGAAAATAGGAAGCTGAGACCTACGAAACATTTCGCTATGATGCTATATGATTTATCAGAAAGAAGTAGATAGCTGTAACATTAGTTTCAATTACAGATTCGATAATTACATTGTATTACAGATATAACTTTACAAAGAAAATGGGTGAAGACTCTTAACCCTACAATGTTACAAGTTACAATGTCACACAATTTTTTGTACAAACATTGTTTTTAGCGTAATAGTAAAGAAATCGTCACTCAATTTACTACGCAACGTTGTAGATACCTACAACGAAAAACTGGCATTGATACCAATGCCAGTTTTTCTTTTAAATCTGTGGATCAAACGTCGGTATTACTATGAGCCATCAAATAATAAGCCTTTAGTGAGGTGAACGTCCTGTTACATCCGATTCCTGGGAGTGTCCAATTCAATTACGCCGCACTGACCACCCCTTCGCTTTTAATACGAGTATTATAAAAGTAAAACGGAGTCTTACGCTATTACTTAAATACTTCTTATTAATGGTTATTAGACATGCAATATAATACATAAGGATACTATGATCCTTACGGAGGTAGAGCGATTGTAACCACGTGAGCTCTACATACATATACAATTTATAAAGTATGTGTTAATGTGTGTCTAAGTATTTCGTCATAGAAAAGTTAGGAAGACTATCCAAAAACAAAGTTGAAGTTACATACTTACTAATTCGATTGGTAATTGAGTCAGGAAAGCACTTTGCCACGATATGTTTGCAAGTGCATGAAAAAATAAAAAAATGATGCGTATGGGAAAAAGCACGATCATAAATGGAACCAACGACAAATCAATGTAAAAGAAAAAGCGGTGAAAAGTTTGATGTGTAAAAGTTTGTTATGATGTCCATAACAAAAAGGAACAACAGAAAAACGTAGGAGAATTGACATGTACGACGTACGTTCTAAAAATTCGCTAATAATGTCGATAATTATTGGAAGGTAGGTACTCAAATAATCGTCGCCCAAACATAAGAACACCGATTTTTCGCAACAGACGTGGACACCTCGCTTCGCTAGATCGATTAAATTTCTTTAAAAGTGTTTCACCCTAAGCAATGAACGGTGCACTATTAGATTCTCAGAATGGTCCCAAACCGTTTACACCAACATCACAGACGACTGTTGATACAGCTAGTTCAAAGAAAACCCCTATTAGTGCATCACAACGTCCGGCGCATTGTTTTGTTGCGTCTATAGTTGGAATAGTTGAAAGTAGGTACAATGTTGCCGGTGTACTTACTGCTTACGAGTTTACCTTAGAAATGTAAAACAAGGAAGCTGAGAAGTATACTTTTCTAGAAATCAAGAGTGCAATTATTATTGTTCCGTACAAAAAAGTAGAAAAAGTTTTAATTATTTATTTTTATTTTTTATTCTAAATAGGTTTGCGTTTGACCATACCCTGATGTTAAGCAGTGTGTAGTCTAAGATGAAGCACGCTTACCTAGAAACCTGTTTACTCTGAATTTGAAGACACCCAAGTTTTAGTTCGCGGGAAAAACAGACGCCAGCAGAGAGTTCCACATCCTCTGTGTACGTAAGAAGAACGTGGAATCGAAGTGTTTAGTCCGTACGTGGGGAATATCCACCATGTATGGCGCTTTGGCCGATAAGATCAATCAATAAGAGGTTTTAATCAATAGACGCAACTAAGATTTTTCAATGACTTGACTTGCTTATATTGACCAAAACGATGCGACATGCATACGAATTTCGTGTGGAATTTCTACTTAAGACTCCAGAAAACACATTTCGATACCGAAGTTTGTCTGGGTCGGTGTAATATGAATCAAACTTTAATGGCAACACTTTCAAAATATTCAAAGAAACCAGACACAGAAAGGGAAATGGAATGATCTCACGCAGATTAATGTCGATGTCCAGCGCAAGTTGAGCGTGAAGTAGGAGAGATGCCTTCCGGTGCGTCGGCGACCGAGATTGTGAAAATATTTATATTTACTTACACCTCTGATGGGTAAAAGTAACTTCCCTTTCCTTTGGACTGTGTACAATTGTACATAAAGTAAGATAGACCCAAGTCCCATGGGTACATTGCATTTGGATCGTCTTTTGTCTTAATTAGTATATAGATATAACAAGTTTTTTTGTGGTAGGTTTGGTAGATTGCGTAGATCGTATGTCAGTTAACTTTATCTATTAAATAAATAAGAACTTGATAACTGTAAAAATAGTTGCCGACGACAACTTAATTAAGTACCAACAGTTAAAATATTTATATCTAAAAGTATAGCCAAATGATACGACACATTTTCAATGTAAGGTAGCTTCATAAAATACGATATGTTGGTATTGTTGAAATTGATCAAACTGCAGTAACTCATATTGGTTTTCACATTAAAATTCTTTCCGATTGATATCGCAGCGCGGTAAGATGTCAATATTCTGTTTATAAAACCTCGACTACCATTGCTACCACGCATTTCTAGTGTCGTGTTTTTATTTGGTTGTTCCTGTTTGAATGGAAGATCCTACAAAAGCAGCGCCGGCGCCGTCACCCACGTGTCGTCGTCATTTGAATTCAATACGTCCCTCACGATTTAAATATATGTTAATATTCCTAAGGGCCGGAAGAAAGTATTATTGTTCAGATCTCATTTGAAAAATTTTGTTATTTTTTTGCTACTAGTCGGAAATGTGAAATCATGTTTCAATGTTCTAAGCACATAAAATAGGAATGTGTGAACTACAAACATTACAACAACTCTACTACTAACTCTACTAACGTTAAACAGATATCAAGTCATGGAAAAAAATCGGTGTTTTTTGGATGAAATCCAAACTGGTGAATCAGAAACAACTAATAAGGTTTTTTTATGTAAATACTAATGAGACAAACGAGGCGCTCTCCTGATGGTAAGAGATAACGCCTATCCATGACCATTGCAGCGATACACAGAACTTTGAGTATTAAAATAAAGTCCAGGGCATCACTGCTTTGGCGCTCATTACTTTCGACTTACTTTCGATGGTTAATCTCAACAGCCCAGTAATTTCGCCAGCTGCAGTACCCTTCAAACCGGAACACAGTTATGTCTATACACTACTGCTTAGCGGCAGAGTAACTGGTACTGCGGTGGTACCTACCTAGACGACTTCCTGCTAAAGAGATCTACCACCAAGTTATGACCATGAATGTATTTTACAAATAATTTGAGTACACAAATATGCATAATTTGTCAAAGTAACAGTGAGTCTTATGATGATAAACCCCGCAAAACATAATTATCCTTTTAGGAACTCTATTAAGGTTTGTTACGGAATGCGTGACTAACGAAGTTTACCTAAATAGCGCTAATAACGGATCGCTACACAGGTTTAAGTATACAAGTGACTAAATTTGTGACAAATTAGTGGATATTCAGCAAAGAAAAACCATAATATAAACCAATAAATTATTTTTTATTAATTTTAAAGGCTGTTATGCAGCATATTTGTATTCACCATTCTATTTTCGCTAACTCTATGGAATTTCGTATTAGTTAATAATTATTAAATAAAATAAAATATATATCACAGGACATTACACACAGCCCATCTGACCCCTAACTACTATGTCCCACGATATTCATTTATTTATTACTAGCGGATGCCTCGCGGTTCCACCCGCGTAGTTCCCGTTCACGTGGGAATACAGGGATAAAAAGTAACCTATGCCACCCGGGGATAGTGAAGCTTCCCAACGGTGAAAGAATTTTTGAAATGGGTCCAGTAGTTTCGGAGCCTATTCAATACAAACAAACAAATTTTTCCTCTTTATAATAGTGGAGAGATACTACATAATATGCTACGCAAAATCTGTTTTGTCAAATGGCGAAAATTTGTTTTGGCTTAAAGGTTGTCAATTTGACTACTAATGCAAAGCTCTCGAGGCGATCAAAATGTGTTAGTAGGTACATAAAACGTTAGGGTCATGTTCTGTTCATATATCAAAGTGTGTTCGCCCAGTAGGTACAGTTACATTAGAAAAACCCATCCGACACCGTGAGACCAGTCCACCCACGGCCCTTCTAATCCAGTCTACAGTTTTCCACCATATCTGTCCACTTGTTTCATCTATCACGGCAGCTTTTTACGGTTATCTACTGTATTTATTCAGTTGGGTCAGAACTTTAGATCAGTCATGCGACTGCGCCTTGTTAGACACAGAATTTGGTACCTAGTTCCATTTATACATCTTCGTTCTCAATTCACATAACTATGAACATGTGGTAGGTACTGACAAACTTGGCACAAACCTGTTTGGCTTAATTATAGGCTTCAACACACGCAGTGGTATCATAAAAACGTACAGGATCCGGTTTTGGAAGTGCCAAAAAGTAGAGAAATTGGTACCTGGCCTTCTTTCATTTCAAGCCCATTTGAAACCTGCAAGCCCTCTTGGCACAAAGTTTGGATCGCCATGCCAACCAGCAAAAGTCTTAGAAACGTGCAAAATTACTATTGCATGATTCAAGGATACCTTATTGCGATATTTATAAATGTTAGTTTCTATTACGGAATATCATTCAATGTCATTGTATGTGTGACGTCGATAGATTCTTTTCAAAAATTTCGCAACCCACGATTTCTTACATAATCTTGTTATTTTCTCTAAATAATGCATCTATTTTTAGCTATCCCTAACGTATCTCCACGCTTCAACAGACCACAATACGCCAGCACGTGCCGCAGCTGCGGATCCCATCTTCTAAAGTTTTTTTTACTACACCCATATCCTGGCCAAACTATAACTCAGCTTTACCAAGCGGGGCCAATTATAGACGAATATAGGAAGTGCAGGTGCAAGTAAGCTAGACATATTATATAATCTCAAAACGTGTGAATTTTGACACCACATGTCGAGCACTGAGGACGTAAGCAAGAAAAATAAAAGTTTGAAGTTTCAGTTCCAAATTCACAAGAAATATAGCATAATCTTAACAATGAAAAATTATCTTTCTTTTAATTTTCTTAAAATCGGTTACCATAAAGCAGATTTGGAAAACTTTGGTAAACACTTCTATTTTTATCTGTTTTTTTTTTGCATTAGACATAGAAAAGAAAAACGTTTTTTTTTTTAATTTTACCTATGAGCATAGTTTCTAATTTAATGTTAATTAGTTATTATTGTTAGCATCGTCGCGTGTGGAAAACCATTATCTATCATATGAGGTGGTAGCTTGGCAATAAGTTCATAAATTATAATCGCAGCGGAGGCGTTTGTATTGGCACTTATAGATAACTATCATGTACTGATTGATATTAATTATCTTCCTCGATTCAGAATAAAACACTTTCGAGCAAAAGTGTTTTATATAATAATATGAATGTAAGAAGCACAAGATTGAAGCAAACCATAAGAAAATAAAGATTGTAAACTTAAATACCTATTGAAATCAAACGAAGGGTTAACCGTAACAGTCACTATTTATTCTCTCTTTTCATTCCGATGTGTGAATAAGGGATGCCTATATGTTATGTGCTGTCAAGTTTAGTTTAGAAAATGGTATAACAGACTCGTCGATAAAGTTTCTAGAAACCGTATCAGTTAAGAGTACCTTTCCAGCTGACAATGCAGTGAAGGTCGATTCAGCTATTAGCGAAATTACTGGGCTGTTGAGACTAACCATCTAGTCTCAAAGTAATGAGTGCCAAAGCAGCGATGCGCTGGACGTTGTTTTGTAACTCAAAGTTCTGTGTATCGCTGCAATGGTCATGGACAGGCGTTATCTCTTAACATCAGGGGAGCGCCTCGATCGTCTCATTACTTTACATAAAAAAAAAAAAAAAAAAAAATGCAGCTATTTCAGTAACGTCATTAGCTACCAACAGCCAAATGAACACAATGCATATACACCTTTATATACGGTTATATAAAAATGTCGTGATAAATCTAAAGTGGAAAATTTGAAACGAAGGAGGTTACTTTTAGAATAAAGAAATGGAATTCTTCCAAATTCCTTTTTATCTCTCTCTTATCCAATTTTTTTTGGTTTCTTCATTAATACGCTAATCTGCCACCAAGCACAGAAGAGGTGCGTTTACTTGAGCGTCAGTTTCCATTACAGGTTAATTTCCGACACTTAATATCTGATAAGCTGTGGTAAATCACCTGTACCTTTATATATTTTACGTAGGTATATGTAAAAAGAGTATTTATGTATTCTATCATTTATCTGACTTCCATCACACAAGCTCTGCTTAGTTTGGGGCCAGATGGCGCTGTGTGTATAGTCCTACGATATTTATTTTTTTATGTAAATAAATAAGTAGGGACGATATCATATTGTAGACCAAAAAACTATCTGCATATTCAATTATATATGTTTATCTTTTAATGCATTATGAAGTCGGGTATAATAACTAAACCAGATAGTCCCTGGTAATCTCTGTCATATCCATTTACTAGATACGACAACGATGTTAGTATTAATCAGAATCTGTGCAATATCTCGCGCAGAACATTTGTTGAATCATATCGTGTCTGTCAAGCTAACGCTGTAAACAAACATGGCTGCCCACAGTGAATCATCGTCAGAAACAGCTTTTTTTATAAAAGACCAACAAGAATAGCTTCACATTTACATAAATAGACAATTATGATCCAAGAATGTGCCAATGTAAAGCATGCATTAAAATCCGACAATTCTCAAAAAGTTTAAATAAATAAGGAAGCTGTGTACATAATTTTGTGCCATGAAATTATTTTGTAGCTATAATATGGATTAAAAGCATAAATCTTGATGGATTTTATCGGAACATAATTTGCTGTTCGAAAATACGATTTCGATCTGGCTTATGTTTGTAGATTGATGCAATCTAGAGTTACGAGCAATGAGTCAAGTTGCTGTTTTAGCTTGGTAGGTATTACGCACGGATCAGCCAATGATGCCATTGCACCTGCGGTAATACATGCACATGAGTAAAGGAATCTAAATATTATCTGTCATCATTATTTTTGTTTGTACGTTACTTTTGCAGATAGTTAAGCCCTCGGCATAGCATATCGAAATTTCGTATAGCAAACATTGGCGTGGAATCATTTTAATTATTTCCACAAACGTTGGCATTTGTACGTGAGGTTTTAAACTTTGCAGACACGCAAACACAAATATTATGACTACCGGAGCCAAAGCGTAGGCTTAAAAAACTGCTACCCACGTGAATCGGAAATCGGACCCCGGTGCGTGAGTCAACGACCTGGCTAGGTGTGGGCTCTATTTGCATAGACAGGCCATCCATCAAAGGGATGATTTGCTTTAAGGGTAGATATGAGTCAAGATGCTTACTTTTAAGTTGTTGCTTTTCACAAATACTAAAAATTCTGAAACGAGCATACTAAATCGCAGTGAAATAACATTGGTTACAAAACTGTTGGATAAACGCAAATAAGCATTGGATGATGGCTTAAAGTTTTGGTTGTGAGTTTTATTTAAATGTAAAAGTAATGGGATGAACGAGACGTTCTCGTGATGGTAAGAGATAACGGCTGTCCACGATCATTGCAGCCGATACAGAGTTTTCGAGTAGCAAAACAAAGTCCAGTACATCGCTGCTTTGGTGTTTTGTTCATTACATTGAGACTTTCGATGGTTAGTCTCAACAGCCCCGTAATTTCACTAGCTGCAATACCTTTCAAACCGGAACACAGTAATGTTTATCCACTACTGCTTGGCGGCAGACTGGTACTGCGGTGGCACCTACCTAGACGCTCCAGCTAAGGAGATCTACCATCATGTAAACAAAGTGAGTCACAATATAGTAATTCAATTTAAATGCAATGGCACGATGTAGACTAAATAAGAAACAATAACAGCAGTCCACGAGGTTGTACTGGAAAACAATGAATGAATAGATCGTCAGTCAGTCCAGCTGGTGCCAGCGTTGAGGCAATAAATTAAAAAAATATATAAGTACATATATATATGTTTTTATCAATTTTAAAAGAGACAATAATGTTGTTTTTCTTTTTAAAATAGGCAAAGAAACTATGACACAAACGTAAAATAACGTAAGTAGAAAACTTACATCTTTGTTAGAATTAATTAGCTACAGATAGCAAAAAAAGAAAACCTCATTTCAGCTTCATTAACGAGTAGCAATGAATGAATTCTACACATTCACTACACCGGTATTGTATAATAGATATAAGCAGGTACCTACAACAAATAAAGTGGAAGTAAAATGACATTTAAAAAAAAAACTTAAATTTTGACTTTTAAATGAATGGTCTCTTCCTCTCTTCTAAACGTTGTCGTGCCCGACAGGGTCCCTATTTGACTGTGTGCCATATACTACTTTGTATTTAAAACACCTTGTATAGAAGCAATAAATATCTTGAATTTTAAGAATTCGAAAACATTCGCAATTAAGAACATTCTTCATCTGCTCAGAACATCTGCTGATTAAACAGGTTATTGTTACACAATGAACAAATCAACGACCGTTATTAAAGTCAATTGTAGCTCGAAATAAAGTAGAAAAATGATATAAAAAAAAAACAAACAAAAAAATGGAGACAAAGTTGCCTGGTGTCACAATATAGGCGAAATAATCAGATTAAGAGACATGTGCACGTCAAATGAAAGCTGGAATACACAAGGGTGGCACATCATCAACAAAGGCGCTCGTTTGGCATTCGGCACACGTCTCCGATTTGGCCGCCCAACCGATGCGAACCGACCTTAGGCTAAGTGGCACAAGGAGTGTCAATGAACGATAGAAAGGCGTTACTGATAGAATTATTGATGGTTTGTACAAATCAATATCTGTTTTTAGTCTAAATACAATTAAGTACGGGTGGAATAGGAACAACATTGTCAAGGTTGGATTACCTATCCAACGTTAAGCCCGAAATATGCACAGAGAGTGGCGCCATCTAGTCCCCCATGACTCTAGCTGAATGCACAGCCCAAATTACTAGTTTTTTGTATGGTATCACGTATCGGTACTACTGTTATATTAGCTATGCCATTAGTTATAGTAATCTTTGCATCCGTCTGTGGTAGTTTAAAATTCATACCTTCGCTAATTTCATCTGCTACGCAGTGGTTTGCAAACATAACAGTGTTGCACATCAAAGGGTAATGTTTCTAGCAAGTTACTGAACATAACAGATTTAACATGATGGCGACAAAAGAGCGTTGCAGGTTTGAACTATTTCAAGTTTCACAAACCTGGTAGCAGTAATAGAAAAACAAGACGGCTGCATTAAATTTATTCATCTCACCACTCAGGCTCGCAATAGAGCCTTTGTTATGCAGAAGCGAGCCATTTGTGCCATATGTGGGATTCAGGACGACGTCTCATGCGTTTGGCGTTATCAATTAATTGTATGTAATTTAAAAAAATTGTATTGTATTACATAAAAAAGTAAGATTAATAGGCAAGTCTACACAGTAAACAGTTTACACAGTAAACAGTTGGTTTACATAACTTTGTCCAATCTACCTTGACTGCACAGTGGTGCTATTAACATTTTGGTCAAATACCGTGACCTTTGCACGAGGTCGACAATAAAGAAATCAACGGAGCGTTAGATAAGAATCCCCCTCAAAATCAAACCATGAAAAATACTTACGATTCACACATTATTATGAATACAGTTGTAATTGAAAAGACAATTTCAAATTTTCGAAAAACAACTGAAATATTGTTCCAAAGTAAAAACGTGCCTTTCATTACAAAGGCGAAACAGATCACGAGCGTCTGGAATGGAATTCGTAGGAAAACGTGAGAGGACTACAACGTCTTATAGAAGATATCCTATTTAGTCCGAAAGTTACCTTCGAACCACCAAACGAAATGGTAGGTGAATGTGGAAATAGGATACCAATAATGTTACAAAACAAGGAAGAAGAGGAAGATAAACACTAAACAGCCAATTACCAAAGTAACTGCTAAATAATCGGCTTATAAATGAGTAATTAGGCAGGTTCCTGCGTCAGGAGGCAACGGTCGTCGGCTGCGCGAATTTAGACGCCGGAAAGGTCGTCGGTGACTCACGTTATGATTCGTTTAATGTCGGACTAACATTATCCCAGTCGTAAATGTGAAGAGCATAGATAATATAGCAAACTAATAAAAGAAGGTGCGGAATATAACATTTTTGTACTTTTTTCGTAGTTGACAGCCTAGGTGTTAGACTACAGCTCATCTGATGTTAAGATTGTGGTCGAAGATGGAAAACACACCTTACCTGGAATGAAACTGGCTCTGTTACCGGAACATATCGTTACGTGCGTGACGGCAGATTTTTCAACTTGAGTGTAGCTAGCAAGCTCCTATAAAGTATCACGATGTATTTATGCACCGGCAGCTCAAGTTCATTATTGTGTTTGAACCGACTGCGTTAATCACTGAGTTGTCATTGCAATAAAATGTATTTTAAAAACCAGATCAAACAAAAGTGAAAAGCTGGTTGTCCTAGCTGGTTGGTAGTGCAACGGTTAATGTTACACAAATCTAGTTTCAATTCACAGAAATTAATCGTTACTTCTCTTTTGTTGATCTAGTAAATAAATCTAGAATCCTATTCACCGATACTTGTTGAAGTCCGATGTAATTTTACTTATATGTAATCTAAATACGCACCGGCGCGGGGTCTCTTCTTTCTGGTTTAGAGTTTAGACGTTTTCAACAATGGACGAAACATGACACGAAACCTGTTTGCACTGCCGTTTCAGAACAATACGCCATAAAATCCTTGAGCGATTCCATTCTTTTAACAACGATACCGTGGCCTTGAGGCAGTGACTAAGCTAGAGAAAAGTTTTAGAAAATTTGAGGAAGAATGTGTAGTTTGAGTTCATTAAGTTCGTCTCCGATACTGCTTTCGGTTGTCAAATGTAATTCAGATAAGAGTGTTTGTGATATTTGTGAAACTATATTGTGATTTTTTCATACGAATACGACTGAGTTTCGAACGATATTAGATAAATAAATATCGTAGAACATTTCACACAGCGCCATCTAGCCCCAAACAAAGCCAAACTGGGCACCAGATAACTGATAGAAAATTAACATACTTTTTTTTGGTAATACATACAGAACACCCAGGCACAGAACAAATATTTATTGTTACATAAATGTTTGTCCTGGTGGGAATAAAATCGACGCCCACACAGTCACAGCCTCTTGAAGCGGATATTTTACCAAATGACGAAGGCAATCGATATTGTATGACAGTCACATAATTATATTCGCGTGCGAAAACTCAGCGTATGATTCGAAAATAGAGCCCTTATTTTTTTGTCAGCGGAAGTGAATTTATTTTAATTGATAACAATGATACATTTTGGCGTGACAAAAAATGTCATTATGGTACTTGTACAAAATGATTGACATTGAGTCATAGACGCCTTGCGGGTAGAGGCCTCGGTCGCGCTCTGCTGAACTCTATGACGGAGAACTAGAAACAATAGCCTTCTCACGGCGCCGACGAATATATATCACCATTCCACTAAATGTGGTGTTTCGATCACGGTATTAGAGAATATTTGCACCTTCACTCATAAATTTCGTGTGTAGTAAAAATAAGGTTATTTGACGTCTCATGGCCGTTACTTGAAGAAACAATAGAATCACTCGAAACCTTACGATCACGTTATTTGATTAGCACTGGCTTTGTGTACACGAACAGAATAAAAAAATATTTTGTTATGGTTTTTTTTTGTAATTTAACTAGCGTAACTTTGTGGTGTAGAGTAGAGGGTAGAAAATCCTAAGTTGAAAATCTGTCACCAAACACCTAACAGTGTGTTTGGACAGCCTCCAGCCAGTTCCATTCCAGGCTAGGTATGTTTACCATCTTCGACCACACCTTAACATCCGGTGAGCTGTGGTCAAACACCTAGCCTGTCAAACATAAAAAAAAACAATTTACAACCAATTCACATAAGTATTGATTATAAATTAGAATTTCAAAAATCTTAAGCAATATAAGTAAATCTGTAGTAGTTAGAGCAATCTAAAACTAGTTTTAAGTATTTAAATAGTATTAGTATTTAATCTAAATAAGATGTATAACATTTGAAGATTTAGATTACAGAAATTGGAGTTTATTCAAAAGTAGCAAGTGACAAGAGATCTCGACCCGGTTTCATTCACGTAGTACCTTTCAATGGAGAGATGCTGAGAGTCTCACTGAATGTACAAGTGGACGATTTTTGAACGCGCCGTGAACCGCTGACATCCGTTTAAAACTTTCTCGTGACCCTACTTGTACTCGCTAGTGTCGCGGCGAACATTGTCATTTTTTACACGTTTAATATAGTCGGCAATGGCATTTACAACAACGGATAACGGTCGGTCGACTCAAACTCAAAGCACGACAGATGTGGAATTCGTATTAACACCAAATTAAAGTTTGCAAAGTGAGCGAGAGAAATTTCGTTGAATAACAGACGTGGTAAGCCAATTTGCTGAAATGTTTTGAAAAATAGCTACGGTTTGTAAAATCACGACATTGCACTCGAGTTAAATACAACAATGCATGAGTATCAAGTAAATTGCGGGTACAAGTAACGTGCAGTAGTTAAGTTTGATGGTAAGTATACAGTTGATGTTGTATCAATTCGTGAGTCACGTTAAGCAAATAAGAAAGGGAAAACATGAATGGGTTATTACTGGAGAAGTCTGATCGAACTATAGGTTTATACGGTAATTATGATTTATAGTTTGACGTAACTAAATGCAAACAAAGCAGAAATGGAAAAGAATGACATTGGACATCAAGATAATAATGTTAATTTTAAAAAGGCAATGATTTAAAAAAAATGCAGACAATCTATTGCTATACCTTTAAGAATCTGATCATAGAGATAAGCATAATAATTATTGTAGACTAAAAAGTTTCAACCATATAAGATATCGAAAGATTAGCAAGCTTTATATGGCGAGCCTAACGACATTAACAATGACACTAGAATAATTTATTAGTTTAACTAAGCGTTGATTACGTGACGATTTTTCGCTAACACGAAAATCAGTGTCCATAATGTTGCAATTTGTCTTGATTCGATAAGCGTTATATAATTAACAAGAATATTTAATTATGGAGTAGCTGTTACAATCTTTAGTTTCGTAGCTAATCGAACGTGAAATCTGTGATGGCTTTAGCATTTGCATAGTTGCAGGCAAAATATTTTTAAGGGCAAAGACTATGAATTTTATTTCTTACCTTTTATTATTAAAACAACTTTTATTGCTAGCAATAAAAGAAATCACTGGTGTGTGACTGTGTCAAATACATTTGAATAACAATAGATTTCCAATTTAAGAAACACGTTTCCAAAATAATGAATGAAAGCGTGACCAAGAACATGACAACTCGGACAGTAAAAATGTCGGATGTGACCGCCACTGATCACGAGACACCAGTTGTGAATGAACACCAAACAAGAGCAACATGTTTAATAAAGCACCATAATATTTCAAGCAAAACGAAAAATAAAAATACTAGGACGGTTCTGAGGTATCTACCTAGTCTTGCCATAAATATTGTAACAAAGAAAATTTATTTTTTTCTTTTGCAAATAACATTTATTACTTTTACAGTGTGTTAGTTTAATACAAAAATATAAAACAATTTAAAATATAAAAAGCTTATTCGAAGTGGTCTCCATTGGCTACAATACAGTCCTTTAAACGTTGAAGCCAGTTATCAATAGAAGTACGCACTCTTTCTATGGGCAAATTCTTCACTGCCAATCGTATGGATTGTTTTAGGGACTCCAAATTATCATGGCGTTTAGAGCAAGCCGTACTCTCTAAAACTGACCATAAATCATAATCCAGCGGATTAAGATCGGGACTAGACGACGGCCAGTCTTTAGCTCTGATGAAGTCCGAAACGTTCGCTTCCAAACAAGACTGCGTGGACCGAGCATTACCTATGACCGGCGCCGAGTCTTACTGGAAGGACCATACTTGGTTATTGAACATGGTGTTGTTAACTACTTAACTACCTTCTCAAGAATGGTATCTTGATACACTTGTGCCGATGTTTTGATACCTTTTGAGATCTTTTTCACAAAAATATGGCTCAGTCACTCCTTCATAGCCAACACCCCACCAAACCATCACTGAAGTCGGATAATGCCCACGTTGCACTCTGTCGACTAATTGGGAAGCTTCCTTAGAGCTTTGAGCATAAATACGGTCATTTTGTTTGTTAAAATGTTGCTCAATTGTAAAAATTTTCTCATCCGTAAACAAAAATTTTCTGTGACCTCCTTTTGCGTACCGCTTCAGTAGTTGTTTCGATTTTACCACCCTATTCTTTTTTAAATTATCAGTTAAGAAGTGACCAGTGCGTCTCTTATAGGCTGCAAGTCCTAAGTCATCTTTTAAAATACGCGACATGGTTCTAGGTGCCATCTTCATCTCCCAAAATAAAATCTTTTGCTTTCGGACAGGATTTCTTCGAATTCTACCCCTTACTGCTTTGACCACCTTTTTCGTACGAACACTACGTGGACGGCCAGATCTTTTTCTGTTACAAACAGAGGAGGTCTCATTGTACCTATTAATAGCCCGGTACACAAACATTTGACTAATACCAAGCGTATGGAGAGTTTTAAAAATTGCATTTGGCTCCATACCTACTTTGCGTAATGCAATCACAGCGATTCGGTTCTCTTTGTCACCCCACTCCATTTTAATATCGCAAAATATTGTACAATTTATTGGCGCCAAAATGAAAAAATATAATGAACAATCATATAAAAATTACAGATTCCAAATTCAAATGTAATATTTTGTTTATTTTTAGTTTTAACAGTATTTATGGCCAGACTAAGTATACAACATACATACAATAAACGAACATGACAAACAACGCCAGTGACAATAGAGTAATGCATTTTGTTAACTTTTTGCTAAAGGTAACTAAAATATTGCAGTAGTGTGCTGCTAGATGCAATTAGAAAACAATTTCAACACTATTGGAATGTTATGTTTTTATTGCAGGACCGAAAAAGAATGCGTATCTTGCGTACGCAGGTTGTATAAGAAAATCGTGTTGTAAACATAAAATTATATAAGACCCGGGCCCTCCTAATGGAATGTTTAAAATTTATGACTATAAATGAATTAAACAAAACTTCAACGAAAAGTAGGATATTTCTTTATATTAAGACTTGTAGCAATCTTTGTGATATCAGTATGATTAACAAAGCTTCATTACTCAATCTCTCCTAATAGGGACATTACATAAGCCGCACCAGACGGTAGAAATAGAGCGCTATGATTAACATTGCTGACTCTACTGATTTGCACGTCGATGTTATGTAAGAGACCATAAGCCTCGACAAGATGCAAGCATATAATTAACCCAGATAGAAAATAGGAGTTTTCTACGCCGTCGGCAGATGAAAATTCTACCTGTAATGATTTAAAGTTATGTCTAGTTTCACCACCTAGCTAAGTCTTGGTTTTTTACTGTAACCAATATTGATGACTTGATGAGCAGTGAGAAAAATATGCTATATCTGAGCATATTAGAAACACAAATCATTCATAATCTGAAGAAACAAACTAAAAATGGCTAGAAACTGTGCAGGAATCTAACGAATTCCTAAATGTGCCAAATGGACGTTTACGACGCACCAGTGGCATAGTGATTGATTAATCTAAAATGTGGGTGAAATTGTATGACATGTGAAAGTATAAAATAGTACATCAGATCGCGTGCTGTTGTGCCTCCTGAGGATCCGATGGTGCGTGACGCCACGAACAAAAGCAGAACATGCGCTTTAGACACAAATGGTGATCAAATGGTTGTTCTATTATTTATTAATGAAAAATGCGCCAGTGATAAATAGAAACTAGGCAACATTGATTGTTAAGTGCTAACCACTTGCCACAAGACTTCATTGTTTCTATGTATTTATACAGATTTACGGTTGGTGTTAATCACAACATCTTTAGAAACAGGTTCTTTAGATAGTACATTAAAACTGATAACATAATTTACGAGACCAATATAGAAGACAAGAAAGTGATAATTACTCGTACTAGATGATTACAACGTGACTTGAACACTCAAACTAATAATAAAATCACTTGCGCCATAAAATCGCACTTTCACAATTTCACTTCAAACAGCAATCAATTGACTTTGAGACTATAATTTGAGCTTCGTTAAAATTTACAACAACAATAATTCCTATATAAATGTCTTTATCACGCCTATGAATGGATCGAAAGTAACCACAATCGAGTCCGACGAACTAAGTTCTGTGATACGATTTATATTTAGAGACAGCAGATCAATCTAACCAAATTATGAAGTCATATACAACGGCGTTGAGTTCTTAGAATAAATGGAGCAAACAAGGTAGTGAGTGCATTACAAAGTGTCAGTATAACATGGACCCGCTAATGGAACCACACACAGACCACACAGTCAAGGTGTAAGCTTTTGCACAAGAACCTGTACCGTACTTGCGGATAGTCACGAATTTGCATATGAAAATAGCCTTAACAGAAAAACTCAACACAAAAATTAAGCCAATATTCATGAAACAGAATAAAGCTTTATCAGTTATCGATGACACTCCCAAAAATAAAAATGAATTCGAGGACACCTTCCACTCTAGAATGAACAATGTACATAATATGTATATTGTTTACGTTGTAGAAAGTCACATAACAATAGACATACATATTTACATACGTCTTACAAACATACAACAAGCAAGAACTCAATACACTTATTAAAATTTTGAAGTTTAGGTAAGTTGATCCTATTAATTTTGTTTTAAGACTGTAGTAGCTTTATATAGAGAAAAAAAAGGATAATGAATAATACGGGAGGTGTTGTGATAACTGGTTCATGTACTTCTGGGCTAACGAGTAATTCTATTAATAGAGTAAGGATATTCTAGTTTAGAATTTAATATTTCAATTCGACTATGATTTAATCTTTTGAGAATGACGTTATGGTTACACTATATGTCTGTTAGCCAGCAGCTTGGTCGAGGAATGTCGGTGGAAGATTTAAGTCTGTAAGAATATGTCAAGGTATATATGATCGACGCCAGTCAAAATGTTCTTAATAACAGTTCAAGTAAGGACAGAGGTTATTATGCTAAGGTTAAAGTTTTTGACATTGATACAGTACTCGATTCTGAATGTATGATTTTGAATGCGGTAGTAATTGATCTTTTCGTATTTGAATAACTTAAAGCTGGAGTTATTGATGACTTTGTAGAACTCACAATATGTGTACATTTTAGATTCATTAGTCTAAGTAACCAAGGTTATGTTGTAATGACATACGTAAAACGGCGGAATAAAATGCGACGCGGAGGGCGCGAACCGAAATTAGGAGAAGCCTAAGTCCACCCATCTAGTGCCCAGTAGACACAAAAAGGCAGGCTGAAGATGATATAGAATTATTCAAAATGGAAGCATTATTGGCATCCCTTACGCTTGTATAATGACATAATGACAGATATAATGTATCATAGACAAAATATCAGCAAAGGTAGCCTTATCCTCAAACAATAGGTAGTTTATCGTCATAATTTAGTGAATTCGCAGGTTAACTAACCCAGTTGCATCACATTGCAATTGTAGACAGCGTGTAACAAAGCCAGTGGGTAATTGTGATCTTCACACAAGCGAAAAATGGAAAATAAAAATGCCACTTAAAGCAAACTAAATAAAAGTTTAGAAAATTCGTATAGTAAATAATTGAAGAAGCTTAGCAAGTTTTTGGTTATCGTTTCAGTGGTAGTGTATCCCTAAATAGATAGATATATGTAACCAAATTTGAAAAAAAAAAGACTGATATGTAAGAGGACACCGATCTTGAATTCAATAACTAATGAAGCCAAGATTTAATCATAATGAATAACATGCATGGATAAATACTTAAGGAAAACATAAACCTACCATTATGCGTTAAGGCGGTATTGTCTGATTTTTACTAACTTCAGTTTGAGTTTTTATAGACTAAATTAGAATTTTTAAATAAAAACATGTATCTCATTTTATTAAAATTCATCATTATTATGTATATTCGAGAACTTTGTAAAAGTAGAAACGTAATTTGAAATGACTGACACAATAGAAATTCAAATCAAAGACGCGACACTGAAATTGTGTTGTCGATACTGTTGAGATTCCATCGCAAAAACAAGTGAGTGTTACAAGTATTTTTAAGATCTTTGCTCGTACGACAAAACTGAGTTTAGCTTTTTTAAACTCATTTTTAGAAAGTAATGTAAGAAACATCTGAATAATCGAAGTTTGACACGCACGAAATTGCGTTACCGCCATGTTTTTGCTTCGTTAGATAAGACCCAGGCGTGTTCGAAACGTTAACATAGGACCTTAATCATAAAAGAATTAGTGTCGGACACAATCAAGACTAACGCCACTAAGAAGTTCGAGCACTCGCTATAAGCTCTTGAAATGTGTAACACACTCGGTAAAGTCTATTAACTTGACATTTATCGGGATTCAAAGACGCGTCGACTATATCGAAGAGGAATCCAATTAAACTTCAATAAGCCTCACTAGTACATGCAATTGATGACAAGTTCTGACAGTTGGTGTTCCGTGAGTATGTGGTCAACTTAGTAGAGGTGAATGGACTTTCATTCACACCGCTGACCATTGACATCTTTTTTTACTATGCACTCTCTATAAACGTGGCGGTTAGCCAATTTGGTTCAATCTAAAGTAATAGTTGCCAATGGTGTGACAGTTGTGAAACTGTGATGTCAAGTGCGGTTGACAACGCGTTAACTGTTAATGACATTTCTATATTGAATCATTGATGTACTAGGTATGTAAATACTGTTGCATGTGTTACGCGTATGAGTTATAGGAAGACACCTAATGACATTTACATTTTATTAGCGACCTGATCCGGCTTCGCACGGGTGTAATGTAGATACTAACTTGGTACATTATTTTAATCTATCTTGTAAGGTTTAGCTAATGTTTGCAATGTAAGCGTACAAAAACATATTATTTACGACGTTACACTAAATTTTTTTGAAATTCTCTACATACATGCATATTAACCTTCTTCTTGAATCACTGTCTTTCTATTTATGGAAACCGCATTAAAATCCGTTGCATAGTTTAAAAGATCTAAACGAACAGACATAGCGACAGACATCGGGAAGCGACTTTGTTTTATAGTATGTAGAGATGACTAAATAATTTACATGAAATGTATAAACATTTCATGACAGACACATGATGATTTCATGTCATGATGATTTTGTTTTACTGATAACAGTAAATATCAAAACTGCAGCGATAGCGCAGCAATCAAAAGGAAACAAAAGACGTGTTGAAATGCTCAGTCAAATCTAATAAGTAGTATTTTTTTATTGGTTGACGAGCTAGGTGTAGAATAGTCGGGAATGGAACTGGCTCTCAAGCGAGGCTGCCGGAACACACCGATAGTTGCTTGGAGGCAGATTTTTAATTTGAGGGTGATAGCTAACTAGTCGAGTACTATGAAGTATGGTATGTATACATTTTACCACCTTGCTATGGTTTTCTTCACCGGCAGCTCAAACTCATTGTTGGGGTCCGAAACTACACTTTTGGGCAAGTAAATACCACCGACTGCGCTAACCACTGAGCATCGTTGCATAATTATTGATTCTTTTGCTTTTTTTTGTGACATAAATGTAAATGTATAACGTTTTTATGTCAATAAAATTGTTTGAATTTGAATAAAACGAAATAGCCAAAATAGCTCGAAACACGTACCGAGAGTGCTGCCATCTAGACGCACCACGTGACATAAGAAAATTTGCTCAAGAATAACTCAGTATAGTTATTTTGCTACACTGTAGTTCAAAGTATTCCTTAGACGAGTGCAAAGTATTCCAAGAAAGTTCGTGAAGTTAACTCTACAAATGATTATCCTAAGCTCTGTTGACAAAAAACAAACAAATGTGGGTTAGAGAGTGAGGGCGGGCAAACGAGCCGTGTCGTCTATATTGGACATGGGTTTAAACAGCTTGTTGTAGTTTAGTGGATGCCCCGTTGACTCTGTTATTTATAGTTGAGAATACACTGCTGAGCGTCATCAAGCTATGGCTTTGGGTGGCCAAATGTGATGTGATTTTGTAATAAATGGGCACATAAAACTAGCATTTTTAATTGCACGACTGATTTAGTTCGGTGTGACAAGACACGCAAAATACTGGAATAGTGGTGTGGCGGACGGAATTCATACAAAGAACTAAGGAGCTTTCTGTATGATCATGTATGATGCATGAGGCTTTCTCAGTTAGTATTCGCATGAGACTAAGTCTATCACAATGAAAGATACCACTAATTTATGATGGTTGCAATGACTACGCGTACGACCTAAGTTCGAAAGAGCTTAAGTTTCGCTGGTCGAAGGTGGTAAACACAAAAAAAACCTTGGAATGGGTACTGCTTCTTGAGCTAAACTGCCGTGACACATCGTATCGTATCCGGAGCGGATTTTCAAAAAATGGTGGCTAACCAACCAAATACTTTTCTTCACCGGCAGTGCGACATTTAACACCTACTCTATCATAACAATTTTAGGGGTGACTGTCGGTTAGGTGCAATATAAACCTGTTAGTAACATTGCTACATTTGATCGTACGAGAGCTAAGATTGCCATTGGCATTATACTTATACAAGAGCTTAGAAAGACCACCTGAGGCGTCTCAGGAATCTTATAAGGTTGTAACTATCGATTTCCGAGTTTCTAGCGATTCAAAGAAGGCTAATAACAATTTTACGGTGAGCGCACTAGGAAATGTGCCAAGACGTAAACCTACTTCTGAGTTTGAGATAAGCATCTATGTAGGTAAACGCGATGTACTCATATTGTTGTGGATTGTGCGAATACTTTTTTTAACAAATCTGATTCATGTTGGAAAATTATAAATTTGAAAGAAGCTTGTAATCAGTTTGGCTGTAGGATCTAATTTTTTTTTTTTTTTATGGTTGACAGGCTAGTTGTTTGATCACAGTTCACCTGATGTTAAGTGAAGGTGTGGTCGAAGATGGTAAAGCACACGTAGCCTGGAATGGAACTGGCTCTCAAGTGAGGCTGCCGGAACACACCGTTAGATGCTTGGCGGCAGATTTTCAACTTGAGGGTGGTAGCTAGCCAGCCGAGTACTAGAAAGTACCCTACCACCATGCTATGGTTTCCTCACGATGTTTTCCTTCACCGGCAGCTCAAGCTCATTGTTGGGGTTTGAACCCACGCCCTTCGGCATGCGATCCTACCGCGCTAACCACTGAGCTATCAACGCTACAAACTGACATTACATAAAAAGAAAGATGTATAGGACAATGAAATTTGACCGTGCTTATTGAAGTATTATTTAGCAAGCGATCAGTTCGTTGCTTCTTAGAATGTGATGTAGTCGAATCGTGTTTCTTTCTTATTAAAACTTCATATTTGAAAGCGTTGCATAAACAATATTAGTTGCATATAAGATTTCAGCTGAGGAAAAAACTATAAGACAGAACTACAAATTCCTATACAGAGTTAGTTAATTAATTAATTATCAGTGGCCTAACAAATAAATAAATACATTCATACCGGTAGAAATTTTACACAGAACCATCTGATCTAATGTCTTTCTACTTGTTCTGCAATAAAAAGGGCGGAGAAGGTTAACAATAAATAGGCTGACTTTGAGGCACATTCTTCGAAATGCGGTCTTGTAAAATATTGACAAGTTGATAGTCAGCGGTGTTCTAGTAATTTAACAACCAACTTTCCATCACCTTTAAGTCGGACAGCACGCCGTCCTAACGCGTCGAGAGCTTTGTGGTCTTATTTGGTCCAGCCATCACAGAGATGTGAGAAAGATAGGCGATACACTAGCAAGTGACTGAATACGTGCAATGTAGGTAGTTCCTTGTAAGTCCCGTGTGAATCGGTTTTCTTCTAGCATGCTCCTCCGTAGACCGCACCTTCACTTAACATCAGGAGATATGGCTTCAAACGTAAGCCTATTTGTTGATAAAAAGTGAGCTTTACTAAGCACGTCCACGTGTTAGCGAGTCACCTATCATCAATCACACGAGCGGCAGCGTTTAGAACACTAATTGCATAAAAGGCAATAAAGCTATCAACGCCATCGACAGACGGTCGCCTTATTGGATTCGTCCAGTTTCGGCGTAATCCAGTTACGCTGACGCAACCCCGGGTAGCGTGTTATAAATACCGACGCGTGCCTCCAGCCGTGATGTCGTCTGGATACTACGGTACCAGCTTATTTTTGCAGCTGAATTGGGAAGCCACCACTACATCTTCTGAACAAACTTTACGGCCATCCCTAGAAATTGTTTAGTGTCATCATTTGAGCGACTGTAGAGATAAATTGGTAGATTCGTTGCGTTGTCGTATAGGATAGTACGCCTATGTCGTGGCCTATTTAGATGAAATGCTGATGAATGATGTGTACCATTAGAAAGTGCTATACTATACGTATAACTAATCCTATTGAACTTTTTCTTTTTAGTACCTAATTACAGTAATTAGTGTCACGACACAGTTCTGGACAAAAAAAAGTTTGCTGCAGTCCCGTAACAATATCAATGTACGAGTATTTTTTTAATGTAAAAAGTAACGAGACGAACGAGACGCTCTCCTGATGGTAAGAGATAACGCCCGTCCATGACCATTGCAACGACACACAGAACTTTGAGTAACAAAACAAAGTCCAGAGCATCACTGCTTTGGCGCTCATTACTTTGAGACTTTCGATGGTTAGTCTCAACAGCCCGTAATTTCGCTAGCTGCAGTACCCTTCAAACCGGAACACAGTAATGTTTATACACTACTGCATAGCGGCAGAATATTTGATACTGCGGTGGTACCTACCTAGATGACCTCCTGCTAAGGAGATCTACCACTAAGTAAAATTGCATTGCATTTTTGCAGTGAGGAGTTACAACAAAAGCAAGTTTAAGGCGCTCCCAATAGTTAATGCAAGATTTTGGTATCTTTGTTGATTACTAAACTTATTAAGGACTACATCGTATCAAATATAGCAGTTACGTGTCTACAACCTAATTAGTGCGATTTATTTACTGTAGAATAAATTAATCATAATAAAATTATTGCGTAATAAAAATACAACAGTACCAATAAAATCTACGTAAAATATTATTTTTTTTACTATTGACAAGCTAGGTATTTGACCATAGCTCACCTGATGTTAAGTGACGGTGTGATCGAAGGTGGTAAAGCACACCTAGCCTGGAATAGAACTGGCTCTCAGGTGAGGCTGCCGGAACACAATATTAGATAGGTATATAGTAAGATAACTCTAGGACTCTATTAGGTGCTTAGCGGCAGATTTTCAAGTTGAGCGTGGTAGCTAACCAGCAGAGTACTAGAAAATATTATACTCTCACCATGCTATGGTTTCCTAGCGATGTTTTACTTCACCGGCAGCTCAAGCTCAATGTTGGGGTTTGAACCCACGCCCCTCGGCGTGTGAATACCACCGACCGCACTTACCACTGAGCTATAATAATATTAAATTCGTGTCTCGAAAGCTAAGTGTATTTCGATTTTGCGAAACTATTATGAATACCTACAGCGTTACAAGTTAAAGTATAACATTTACCAACTCATCCAAATATATGACCAACCATTCCAAATTTTCTTTCCATGAGTACGTAAGCGTCACCCAGTACGGCTATAGCTATAATTCCATCTATTACGTCGTCCGGGGCTCCAACTACTAATAGCCTGTTACGTTTTCATCATAGACCGATTTACTAGCAGTTTACAGGGTCTGGCCTGCCAATGCGGATGCTAGTCTGACATTAGAGACAATGCGGGCGATATTTATTCCCGACTTCAATCAACGTTGGTCTACAAACAATTGATCGCGTAGGAGTTTTAACATTTAGGCCCAGTGTAACAACAGATAAACTTAATTATAAATAATGTGCCTGGTGCGAGTGTGGAAGAAGTGATTACGAGTTTAGTAGCGTATCAATGGATTCTCTGGAATTTTATTTATCTATTTCTAATTATAGAAATCGATATCAACGTGATATTCGTTGTTACGTCGCTGACGGAGACATGAAGCAAAATAAATAATAACAGAGATAAACATGTCACTACAATAGGCTAATAATAAATAACCCACTAATAATAAAACCGATGAACTAGAGTTTGTAATGACTATTCATAATTTATGTAGGTGAAGCAAAATTATTGATTATGAAAGATAATAAATAAATTTACCAAAATAAGACATGCAGTCACGTGACCGCCAACATCAAACATACAGTGTGACGTCACGCCATGCGAAATGCCATTACTACTGGGGACATCTCATTTTCGCAGAACAACTGCCAAACATATAAGACTGTTTCACACGTCTTGATGTCATCCAGACATCATTACAATTCTGGCAGTTTTCGTGAAATTATTTTATTGGTTTTTAAGATCGCAAAATATGCATGTAAATTTTATTTTATGACAAATTTAGTGAACCAGGCCATTAAAGGCGGCGACTTACTGTATGAGTTGTACGTAAAATTAAATATAATGTAAAATAAAGAATTAACGAATTGTAACAATAAAACGACTGCTATTTTGGAACTACTGTAAAAAGGAGGAATTTTATAGCATATACCCAACAAATAATACAACAAAAGTTCCATACATAGAGATTGTTTTTTTTTTGCTGTAGCATAATACAAGACATTGGCTAAACTATATAAAAAAACATGAGACAATACTAAATTTATGCTAATGCAATCTATAATGTGATCAAATTTCAGAACCATCATGAATTGGCGATAATTGGCATCAACAATATCAAATTATAACTACTAATCAATTTGTATAAATGTCATTGTGTAATGTCAGCAATTTACGTTCACGAAAGTGTCGAAACATATAGCCCGGATCCGGAAGTACTCATAACTACCGTTGCAACTGTTATGCATTTTTTATTTTTCTTAAAAAACATAATTACGATACAATCATGACTGTATGATTAATAACATTAGTACTAAAATTCGACTCGATCAAATCTGTGGAAGATAATCCGAAAGTATATCCTTTTAAATAAAATAATAATTTTCCAAATCGGTTTTTAAATGACGGTGTTCTGAGGTAAAAAAACATTTTTTTAATACAACCAAATCTCTTTCTGTTTTGTAATGGTTCCACAGGTTTACTTTAATCGTAACTAAAGACCCTCTCAATTAGGTCACCTTTCAAACTAAATCAATAACAGTTCAGCCATTTGGGAGCTACGATGCCACAGACAGACATAGATACATATTATGTTAAAAATATATTAACCCTGTTTGCTTTAATATTGAAATGCCTACTCATATTGAAATCAGAGACTCGACAGTCATTAAAAAAATAACGAAACGTCCTAAAAAAGAGACATTAAAAAAAACCAAAAGTAAAGTAACATGTTGAAAGTCAAAGCTTGGTTTGTCAGTTTCTAAACTGGATCTTGTGCAGTGTGCACGTTCTATGAGATAAATAGATTTGAATTTAAATTCAAGATCAGTGATAATAAATAATTACGCATCATTCAAAATCATAGTTAAAAAAAAAATTTGTTTAGAATCTCTTTAATACTGTAAGTTTATTTCCTTAAAACTGCAAGCAATATGTTTATCAAGCTCTGTATGCGTATAACTGTCGCATGTATCGGAGCATTACTTTTTGCTGTGTTAGTAAATTTTGCAATATGTGTGCTGTTGGCGTACCTTAATAAAAAAATAAGTTATGTTAGTCCAATAAGTTAGATTTTTAAGATATTACGTATATTTGTATACAAGATAAAGTCCTAAAATCTTATAACACTCCACTCGATTCTACTATACAACGGTGTTGGACATACATAGAACAAATGCGTGGGAAGACGCGCTCGTACAAAAGAAGGCATGTGGAAAGTGGAGCCAGCCCGTTTTGGACAGATGAGAGGCTTTCATAATATATCCAAAGTAAGTATCCGTCGTTACTATACAAGCCATAGTAAGCATAAAAGATTTAGAAAGGATAAGGATTGCCCAATCAAAATACCTAGATGACAAACGATAAATAATTACACAAACTAAGTTGTACTATTATTGATTTATATATCAATTACATATGCCCTGAGGTTTCGTCTGCATGCGTGGTGTTGAAAAATAGTGTAAAAGTAACATATGCATCCTGTATATAAAAACCATGTGCAGGATTGAACCTTGACCATATACATTTGTACAGATTATAAGCTTGGGTGTATCGAGAAATCATTGTTCTCATCATTATGAAAAAACTTTTACTATGAGCAATTGGGCATAACTCTGACATCGTAAAAAAAACAGTTCTATAGAAAAAGTTTGATGACCCTTGACAGAACGTAATAGAGCAGCTGATCGTGATATTCGAGTTTTCTCCATAATAAAAGTTGTACGTTGTGAGTATGGTGCCCCCCTTTCGGCCGTGCTTAACCCTGTATTTATGGCAAAATTACGTAGATTCGTTATTTTTGCATCGTGAAATAGAAAAATAACTGTTTTTATAATGTTTGAAGGAAAATATGGAAAATGATCTTGGACTAAAAACTGCCTGAAGTTAACTATAGACATCGCTGGAGCTTCGATTTTTTCTGTCTACGCTCAAGAAGTTGGCATTAAATCGAGTTCGTCTTATCCATACTTTTATCAGAGTTACGGTACTCAATGAAGTTGTTCAAACTTCAAAGGGCTTAAAGAAACGGGACATCCATAGCACAGATTTTGCCGCGCTACACCTACGCATATGGAAATAGCTATTTAGATGTTTCCGATGAATCCAAACAGTATTACGACACCCCACAACAACCGGACCTGTATAAATATGCAATTATGGAGATTCTACATGATTCTGCGCCTATACAAGAAGATAAATAGTGATTTATAAACTTATGGGGACGGTAAGGTGTTATCTAATAGAGTTCATAAATTTTGAAATCTTGTGCTCTTATAGATTTATTTATAAATTTATATAAACTAGCTATGCCCGGCTTCATCCGCCATCGGCTTCTAAGCGTCGTATTATGATGTTAATATCCTATATTTAGTATTCCTCTAGGCGTTCTTTATGTATTATATATACATATATCTGCACTTATAAAAAAAAGTATATTATGTATTTTACTAGTTATCTATTTTTTATATAATTGTAATGAATCGAAAGAGACGCTATCCTGATGGTAAGAGATAACTCCTGTCCATGACCATTGCAGAGATACACAGTTGTGTAGTAAAACAAAGTTCAAGGCATCACTGCTTTGACGCTCATTACTTTGAGAGTCTCAACAGCCCTGTAATTGTGTGAAGTGTCCCTGATATTCGTTTATTTAATTTTTTTATTGATGACAGGCTAGTGTTTGACCTCAGCTCACCTGATGTTAAGTGAAGGTGAGGTCGAAGATGGTAAAGCACACCTAGCCTGGAATGGAACTGGCTCTCAAGTATGGCTGCCGGAACACACCGTTAGGTGCTTGGCGGCAGATTTTCAACTTGAGGGTGGTAGCTAGCCAGCCGAGTACTAGAAAGTACCCTACCACCATGCTATGGTTTCCTCACGATGTTTTCCTTCACCGGCAGCTCAAGCTCATTGTTTGGGGTTTGAACCCACGCCCTTCGGCATGCGAACCTACCGCGCTAACCACTGAGCTATCATCGCTACAAAAATTGGTTTTAGGTTAACATCCAAGTCGTTTCTAGCGTGCTTTATCCCACAGGTGGAGTAACATGCCTCTTTTTGTTATGCCACCTAACTCGGACTTGTGATATGAATACCGATGTAAATATTGACAGTGATTTGTAAATTGCTGTAGACAATTCCTTTGTTTGTAAACAGAAACACAGTTTTCTTGAACAGCTGTATGTGTGCGTTATATCTAACGTGACCATACGTTTAGTTTTGAACGGGATTGTGCCATTGTTTGCTACTCCGGCCCGGTGTCCCCAGGGAAAATTTCGGGACGCCAAATTGTCCCGTTATTAGTTACAGAAAGGTCAATACTGATATAAAAATTCATAAAAGACAATTAAGGCCGTGTTAGCCATGGTGGTGTGGCCGTGGTGTTTAGCTTAGCGAATAAGTGACAGACTGAATCAAAACGTTTGGATCGGTCGATATTTTCAATACTTTTATGCAAGCAACCTGATTCATTTTGCAGTTTGATATACATAGGTACCTATAGTATTTGCTTAGTACAACACACACACCAGTACAACTAACAACAAAAATATAAGGGGTATAATCTCTTTAATGAATAAATTGTGAACATCTGAAAAACCTGTCGTCAACTCCACGTTATCAATGAAAGTGAAGATTTATCGAAAAATGTCCCGTTTTGAACAAAAATTAAAATGGTCACATTAGTTATACTCAGGTTGTTAAAGTGGTCACGTGGTCTAGCGTAGGATGCAAATTATTACAAGGCCTTCAAGGCTGAGAACGACTGATAAATAATTGTCGGTACAACCTGTTGATATTATATTATTATGATTTACTACTTAGTAGGTATGCCAAAGTATAATTTATATTACCTACGAACCTATGTTACAAAAGTCAAGCTAAACCGAAAGCAAACTACATAGGTACATATTCGTATACAGGGATATGCTTGATGGATACTATGCAGAAAATGGGTCATAGTAACTGATCATTTTTCTTCCTTCTTTTTTCGACCACAGTTTATGTCCTGTTTTGGACTTTGTTTGCTACTCAAAGTTCTGTTCTCTGGTTTGTTTTAATGGTCATGGACATGCGTAATCCCATACCATTAGGAGAGCATCTCGTTCGTCTCATAACTTTACATCAAAAGAAACTACTCAGAAATCGTAAAAAAAATATATTATTCCATGCATTGGGTCAGGCTTTTCTATTTTCTGTGACCCATGATGAAAATAAAAGTTGCTCACAATCATTAGTAGTTACAATAACCTCTTTCAGTTTTCTACAACCTGTCTAAGGCGGTTACAAACCAATATCGGAATTTTAGAGATCGAATCATAACTACGCCTCAGGCATTTTTTTTTTTATCAATAAATTTTATTGTCTCTCGTAATATTAGATCGTAGTACTATTACCTACACAATAGTGCTACTAAATTCTTACATATTGTACAATCAAAATAATAAATCTAGATAAAAAGAGTCTTTTGCTTTTAATAAACCTGAACAAAACCAAAATTCTTAAAATATCATGTTAAAGATAAATCTCAACGACAAATACCAAACAAACGGAAATGAGACACATTTAGAACTTATCTCTCCGGACTACGCCTAAAACCGCAAAATGTCGCGACGAAAGGACCAAGGACCTTAACGACGTCTTATGCGCAAACAATTACCATACACGAGCCTCCGCTACCAAGAATGCAACGCGGTATCAATTACGCATACCGTAAGGAACGGCCTATACGTGGCAAATGCACTTGCGTTTTTGCGTCTTTACCGTCGCCATCTTTAGTTGAAAGAAGCTTTATAACTTATTGACATAAAGGTCGATTTCGCACTAACAATACAATGACTGTCATTATCTTTAGCGGCGCTCGACGCAAGGTGCATTATTACAAGTATTATCAGAAACAATGACACACAGACACACATGCCGTTTATCTTAATCGACTCATTAGCGATGTGGCAGATAGCGCGACCGCGTTTGATGGTGGACTGTTTCACTTTATTTCTGTACGAGCGAATCGGGGCGTAAAATTGGTCGTTTACGTTTCCTATGGCAAACGTGTGCCGGATTTGTACATAAACGGCGTTTACGTCAAACGCGATGCTGCAGATTCTCGCATTACGGTTACGGCAGATAAGCCTAAATGTACGGACATCTGTTTTTCAAACTGCGCTCGTGTGTACATTTATTTCATGTTACGGACTTTGTGAAGGGAGTCGTTCTATTTTCGTTGTCACGACTTAGTTTTTTATGTAATTGCTGCTTAAGGTGTTTCGACGCGTGCTAGACAGAGCGCGGAGTGAAGAAATTTTTAAACTCGCTTTTCTATCTATGGCATAGTTTTATGATTAATAGTTTATCAAATTACATAATACTCTATAAGAGCTAATACACGGCTTTATGACTATCGTAACTCTTTTTATAGGGCAAGAATTTAATAAAAGTAAAACAGACCCTGTCTTACTACAACGGCGGCAGTAATAGGTTCCTTTTAATAAAGTTTACGAGGTGTTAGTCACTTTTACGTCTGTTTTATACAAAATATTTAGTAAACTAAAAGACGTCGTAAAACGTGTAGCGACAAAATCGGCATCCATTTGAAGTTTCATTTTATAAGATCTTAAACCAAAGATGTAACAGTATTTAAACTTCTGAAGGTTTGAGCGTTATAGTATTGATCTCTTTAAAATTTTCTCATTTGATGTCTGGAATAGAAACAGAAAGTATAACCCGGTTTCACAATTGGGATTAACGCCCAATGGTCGGCGGGATAAAATGAGCACATAACAAAATTATATGAAGATTTAATTAAACAAGATTCCAAACCATCACTAACCTACTTTATTTACTTCAATAAAAGAATTTCAGTAGGTATTAGTCAAACCGACATCGTTTCATTACACATAATATGATTAGTCGAACGTCTGTATATAAAACATACATAAAATATGTTTGTTTGTCTTCGTCACTTTTCTACGCTGTAAAGCTTTAATAGAAATGGTATGTAAATTTGAAATGGGGATATCTTATACCCTGGATTACCACAAATGAATGATTTTTATTCCGGAAAACACGAGTAAACAGCGGGCAAAGCTATCGGTTGTTTTTTTTTCTAAAACTAGAACGAAATTATTGAATTCTATTTTAATTGTGCGAACTGCTAAACTGCGTAATTCTTTACCCAAGTGTGATGGATATCTTCAAGGCGCCAGTGAATCAGTTTCTTCAAAGCAAGCACACTCCATGATAGAACGCATCTTCACTGTGGCGGTCAAATGAAAACTCAATAAGTTATTAAAAAAGTACTAAGTAAGGTATTAAGTTCACAAAAGTTCTCAGTTAAATATACAGAGATTACCAGCTAGTCTAATGACAAACAACTTATTGAACATCATCATCATGACGGGCCTATTTTCATCTGCAAAAGATGATTTATGTCTAGGCTTCCAAAGTACACCTGCGATAAAAATAGTCTTATGTCACAGGTCACAGATTCGATAACACAGACATTAAGACCAATTCTGAAAGCTGGACAAATCCAAACTTACCTACTTATTTGTATTATAAAATTAAAAAAAAAAAATGAAAAGTAATTAAAGTTGACAAAGGCCACGGACCCTGTAGAGTGTCTGTGGAGCGTATAAGTATAAATAAAATATAAAAATCCAAACTTACTAAAAAGTTTGCTGTCTTTTTCATTGCAATCTATAAAACAAGGACAGCAACATTTTTTCTTATCATAATTATTAGTATTATCGACATGTGGCAACTTGTTAGTAGGAGTTTTTTTTTGCATTTTTGTGAGCTGATTCTTCGAACCAAGCGGCATCGTGAATCATACCAAGCAGTTACAATTACCTTTTGATAAGATGTAAAAACATTTATTTGTATAACTGGAAGTATCGATGCAAGAATCAACGCAAACGATACGTTTAAACTACCTACTCATTTTATAGTTTAGAAAATTCTACAGAAGCAAAAGAAGACTAAAATGTCTTCAATATCGACTATTTTACTTTCACGTTTTTAGTGATTTTTGTAGTCTTCAGCGAATCTTCTCCAAAAAGTAAAAAAATACCTAGATCTATTTGGAATAGTTAAAAAGAAAAATGTTCGTGCCGATTTCTAACTTTTTAAATTAGAGAATTAATTGAGTTTTATTTTGATATTTTGTATAGACTTACCATTTCTCTCTTGAGGTAGATGAGTTGCGAGTCGAGGTCGGTGGGAGGCTTGTCTGGAGTCGTCGGGAGCTCCGGTTCCGGCTCGCCCTCTGCAAACCCACTTAGACTTTTCGGCAGGGGAGGCAGTCCGGGAAGAGACATTGTGCTAATGGCACGGAACTGCTTGCGCAACCTGACAGGGTAAAATTACATGTTTGTTACAATATCAATTGGTTCTTTCAGATTTACTTCAACATTTTAACAATTTATGTCATTATTTTCTAAAAATACAATAAACATAATAATAAACGTACCAATTATTACACACATTGGTGCAATGGAATAGATAAGTACGAGTAGAAAGGTCGAATTGGGGAACGCATCAGTGTAAACTAAAATAAAACCGCTACGCCATTCTATTGTATTTTGTGTACAATCTTCAGTGTACAAACAACAAAGGGTTTATTTATCTATTAAATAATACTACATATGTATATGCATAACAATATTTTTTGTAGCGATGATAGCTCAGTGGTTAGCGCGGTAGGTTCGCATGCCGAAGGGCGTGGGTTCAAACCCTAACAATGAGCTTGAGCTGCTGGTGAAGGAAAACATCGTGAGGAAACCAAAGCATGGTGGTAGGGTACTTTAGTACTCGGCTGGCTAGCTACTACCCTCAAGTTGAAAATCTGCCGCCAAGCATCTAACGGTGTGTTCCGGCAGCCTCACTTGAGAGCCAGTTCCATTCCAGGCTAGGTGTGCTTTACCATCTTCGACCACACCTTCACTTAACATCAGGTGAGCTGTGGTCAAACAACTAGCCTGTCAACCATAAAAAAAAAAAACCCGGCGAACCCGATCTTTGGGTATCTATGACACTAATTTCAGTTGAATTGAATATGACAAATAGATATAGTAAACTGGAATTACGAGAATAATATAAGAATACAAAGAGTAGGTATATCATTAAATTTCGTGACTACAATAAAACTACAACTAAAATAAATAAGTCTGTCATAAAAAAACCGGCTAAGTGCGACGCGGACTCTCACACCGAGGGTTCCGTACAAACTTATAACCTACAAATTGTAGATGTATAAATAGTTCGTCCATCACAGGAACTATGAAAATACCGAATATTGCTCTCACAAAAAGATAAACTAGTATGAGGGACAAACTTAACTTCACCGTTAGAAAACTGTTGTCTACACATCGATATAGGTCGAAGTCAGTTTACCAACTGCAAATAAGATTATGATCGCAAAAAAGCCCTTTACTCGTGCTATAAGACATTGCTTCTTGGCAAATTTCATGATTCTAGGTCAACGGGAAGCATCCTATAGATTTTAATTCCCTTACGATTGTTAAAACATGCGGCATAAACGGCCGTATCATTTGATTGCGTTGAATTGGAAGTTTGAACTCTATAATCCCTTAGAGTTTACTGTCTTCAGAATTTGATATTAATTTCAACTAGATACCGGAACGCGTAATTAAATAAACTACTAAACGAGTTAATTAAATAAAATATCTTAAATTAATACTATTTACAAATTTATATATAAATAATTAATCTTGAGTTAGTTTGCATACGTATATGCTCGAATCAGGTTTGCAATTATAAGTAGGTATTATATTAGAATATTTTATTGGTTATTGGATTGCATGGTGTACGATATTGGAAAAATCCTTTACAGATACGTTCACACAGACTCATTGACTCTACCAGGCCTTTGGGCATGTAGTAACAGGATAGCAAGTATTCTATAATATTTCACTAGCTGCGTCCCGCGGTGTTACCTGCTACTTTTATTTTTTCGGGATAAAAATGTAGCCTATATCCAGGGCGTCAACTACCTTCATACCAAATTTCATCAAAATTGGCCCCGCCGTTTGAGCGTGAAAAAGTAATAAACATACAAACACACTTACAAACTTTCGCCATTATAATATTAGTGTGATTCCAATTCATTAAACCGTTAAGCGTGAATAGATATCAAACATACAAACTTTCGCCCCGCATTTTCCGGAATAAAATGTAGCGTGTTAATTCACGGTATGAGCTATCTGTATTTCAAATTTCATCTAAATCCGTTCAACCGTCATTGCGTAAAGAAGTATCAATCACACATTCAAACAGACAAACTTTCACATACTTTGTTCCGCATTTACAATGTGATTAAACTTAAACTGTGATTAATTTCCTAGCTCAATAATGTGCTATTATGTCATTAAATAGATAGTAAACTACTGTTGTTATTTATTTTGACATGTCTTAGTGAGTAAATAACAAAGAACCAGTCACATTTCAAGGTGACAATACGTCAAGAATTATACGAGAAATCTAGTCTACATAAATATTTATAATGTCCATAACAGAGTGCACCCCTTATCATAACCGGATTATCTAAGCAACTTAAATAACGCGCAATTATTGTTTTTTTTTTTAAATCTTTTTAAATAGATAATTGTTTTGTTTTAATTCAGGAAGTTATGCTTGGTTAACTTGCTTACTAGAAATCTTTACAGCTTTGACGATTTAAAAGTAGAGAGAAAAAATGTTTTTTTTTTTTAAATAAATGAAACTAGTTAGTTTATTAATTCTCATTGACATTTTACTATGTTGACATATTTTTATACTGATACATTATATTGACATGTAATTGTTATCTTGACATTTTTAATGTTGTTTTTGACATGAATTGGAATATGACTTGTAACTTTGGTGTTATCAATAAAAGTATTTGAGTGACCGAGTACAGTTGCTCGCTATGAAACTAAACACTCTGAAGAACTTGATACTTGGTAGATTTGACTAGATCGATTCTTCTCCCCCAAAAATATTCGTATAGGTATCAAATTTTATCGAAAACTCAAGATCTCAATATACCTATACAAATGAATACATTTGTACAATTACAAAAATTTATACGTATGCTATAATACATAAATGTATACGATTAATAATAAGACTTTGCCTTAGTCATTCGAAATACAAAATGTATAACAGTCACTCATTCGAGTGACTGTTATAAATTTTGTAACTTGGCTTGATAAAAAATGGTCCTTAATTTGATTAGAAAAGTAGGTATGTCGGAAAAGCTTGCGGGCGCAATAACTGTAACCAAGAGGCAGTAAAGGCAAACGAAGCAGATTAAACTGCGCTGTGTATCCTGAAGTCGTTAATGTTTATTCATTTACCAGTGGTCGAATATTGCTCCAACACGGTATTTCAATTTATGTCAATACCCGTGACCCAGAATCGGTAATGTGCCGGTATGACTTGTATACGCTCAAGTCAGCCGGACTAACGCACAGTCCGAGCGTTTGACCTTTAAAACCAACCTGCTCAACATAATAAGATCGCGGAACAAAACTCACTAATGATGTATTACAGCGAGAAGTGTAAAAAGTTATTTGAGTTACTCATACCTAGATTTAAGGTCGTCGTCGGCTATGTAAGCGTAAGCCAGTTCGTATGCTTCATCCGTGTCATTCGAAGACACTGCGTAGTTCGTCTCCTCCTCGGAGTCTAGTCCGTTTGCATCGTCACTTTCCTTAGTGTCAAGTGCTTCAGGTACGTTCGACTGAGAGTGCATACTTTGCAGCTCGTATATAAGCATTTCATGATTATTCATGTCCTTCATCAATTCAGTCTCCGTTGAATCGTTCCCGTTGCCAGTGTTCTCGGACACTTTGCCTTTATCTATAACAGTGTTCGCTTCGTCTTTGTTATTGTTATTTCTGCTCGCGAGAATCTCCGAAATTAACATCTCGGTTACTCTTGATGTCTTTCTTTCTAACGAACTGGTATTTTTATTGACGTCTTCTTCGGGTTTCGCAACGACAGGATCGGCTTGTGATTTGATTTTGTTCACTTCTTTCGTTGGACTGTTTCGTAATCTATCGTCGAAGTCCTGCATTTCTTCAACTGAGGCGTAGGGTGCCTCAGGCGGCGGCGACTGTGGCGGCTTCGCATCTATAGGACTTGAGTAAGGGCTGAGCTCAGGTGAAGAATACGGACTGACCTCCGGGGACATCTTTGGCGTGCTACACACTACCGGGCTGGTTGGTGAACTGGGTGCTTGTCTTTTCTGTACAGGTAGCGCTTTCATTGGTTTCAACTTAGGTTTAGGCGATAAGGGCGGAGGTGGCGCTTTCCGTAGCGGGAAGGTCTTTTCCGCGAAACTAGACGATTTTGTGACTTTACTCTTTGAGTCTTGATCTAACTTGTTGGAAGTCGATAGAGATCTCACTAATATTTGCCTACACGTTTTGACAGCTTTAGAGTTGAGAGATTCGTTAGATTTTTTTGTGGGTGCCGGTGCCGGTATCGTGTTGCTGTCGCTGGAGCTTCGCCTAGAATTCTGTCCACTAGATTTCCTTTCGTCGGATGAAGAGCTTCGGTCGCTGATGACATCTCTGATGAAAGACTTCACGCGTGCTAAACCGTTTTGTTTAGGCGATACTGACGCATTAGAAGTATTGGATCTTTCCAAAGTCTTGATCTTCGGCGTGTGGGTGGTATCCTGCCGGGAAAAAGCGCGGTTCTTGGTGAAGTTGACCTTCGACTCTGCGACGGCCTTCCTGGTTTTGGCCAGTGCCTCCGCTACCACACTCTGGTTGGGCCGCGGCGGGACCGGCGGCGGCCCTTTGATTTTGCTGCTCTTCATAGGCGGGGCGTTCGTCTGTACCATCAGCATGCTTACGCGGACCGTCACTCGTCAATAGATACTATAGAAGATTTATAGTACAAGGAGCTCGTAAAGCCGGTGACGCGTAACACTCGCGAGCGCTCCGAGCGCGCACCGCACACGTCCGTTTCGTCGGGCGATCGACACTCACTGGCGACCACTTGAATGACTTGCCGCCGGCAATTTGCCGGCTGCGACGCGGCGACGCAAACGTGATCCGACCGCTACATAGAACTCATAGTTCTATTCAGCACTGCCTCCTTCACATACAAACTAACCAACACGACTGAGGGCCTGTGGGCTCACGGCGGTATCGCACCGTGGCACAATGAGCTGACCCGCACTTTTAATAATGTAAAAGTGATTGTTTACTATGAGAAGTACGTAACTACCGGTCGGCGGAACATGCGACCTATTGTTTGGACAGGGATTTCGAAAGCCACTCTCTGATCTATTGTTTCACGGTAATCAAAACGTAACAGCGGTTGTTTACAAGCAGCTTTGTGAAGATCGCGTAATTATTGGATGATAATACTGTAAAAATGTATGTAACACCAGATTTACATAGTTAGGTAAATATATTCATACATTATTATCATTTCCAACACGCAATCGCCCACAACTTAATAATACAGTTAAAAAGAGTAGAAAACACGCCTATCTTTCCACTTAGCATATGAGACAAGTGGCATAATTTGAGGATTATTTTTTTTAATTTGTATACGCATGTCCTTTCTTTTAGAATACCAGTTAGAATGGAGCATGTTTCTAATGATGATTAGTTTGTTGATCTGAGAATAGAATCCTTTTTCCTTGGGCATTCTGATCTTGTTACTGTCTTATCTAGGTTTTGCTTGTGATTCTAACAATGCTTTATATTTTACAGAACAAATTATACTTTACTGAATTATTTTTTTACTACTTTACATATTTTTTTAATCATTGGATAATATTATTATTCTTTGATAGTTTTTTTTTTACAAAATAAATATTTTTATTAGGTAAGTATTGGGCTTTAGTAATAAATATATTATAAATATTGCTTTAATTAAGTTTGAAACTTGAAATGCTGTCAACTCGTCACTGACGTAATATGTCACATGTGGAAACAGAAGAGGCTACTTTAAACATAAATTAATTTTATGCAATATGTAAAGCTCATAGTGTTTTACATATATTAAACACACTCAAAATGTTTGTGTGAGAAATATGGTTCAAGGTGAAATGACATAACTTACAAATATAACGCTAAACTAGTTAAGTTTTTTGTTATGTCAAGGACAAACAATGTAACTTGATGATTTAATTTTTATTAAGTCATCCATTACAAAATCATTGTTATTCAAGTTTATATAGTTTCTAAGCAAATCTTTACTGTGATATAAATAAATAATAAATAAATAAATAAATAAATATCACAGGACATTACACACAGCGCCATCTGACCCCAAACCAAGCAGAGCTTGTGCTATGGAAGACAGATAACTGATAGAATACTTAAATACTTTTTTTTTTTTTTTGTAAATACATACTTATAATACATACAGTACACCCAGACACAGAACAAACATCGATGTTAGTCCTGAGTGGGAATCGAACCCACAATATATTGATTATATCATAATTTGATGATCAAATAAATAAGCTAGCTACTGAAATTAATTTGGTAATCACATATAACTGCTATCTATCAGTAGTGAATTTAAAAAAAATGTTCAGTAAGCATATTATTTAAAATAACCTTGTCCATAATAAGATGTGTTGATGTAAATAAATAAAAAATAAAGTGTTTATTTTGACTGAACCCCTCCCCTACAAAACTTTATATACAATGTTATTAATCTACCAATGTTAGAACTAAAGTACATAATGCGTACGGAAAATCAGAACATCTTGCAGTGCTTGTAGTACATCCCTTTGCATTCATTTACACTGATTTCTTGATTGATCTCTATTATGTATGTTTTCCTGTTTTTGAATTTTTGTTGTTGAAGTCTCAGCAGCCTAGTGGGAAGACAGTCTGGCTTCCAATTTGACTTCAAACGGCGAAGGAAAACATTGTGAGAAAACAAACATGCCTAAAAAGTTCCTAAATTTTATTATCAAAGATGTGTGAATTCTACCGACACACACTTGGCAAGCATGGTCTATTATATTAGTATGGTCTAACCATTACTATAATACCACTCATGCACAATACACCCCAAGGAAATTAGGACTCATCACTATGGCCTTACCGTTCTCACAACAAGAAGAGGCCCACACCTAGCAGTGAGATAGTTTATGAAGAAACAGTGCTAATTCAGATGTATGTTTAGGAACATTAAATGAGTAAAAATCTAGATCTTAGTACTAATGACTTAGTTATCTAATCTTTAAAAACTGGTGACTTTTTTGCTTAAAAATTAATTTCGCATAAAAATAAAGAATTTAACTACAATTACTCACGGCGCTCTTTATTTATTGTTGAACTTCCAGTCTTGTCGGCACATAGGGCACTGCTGCTGAGGTTGTGAATGCAGCCACTTAACAATGCAATGGATATGGAAGCAGTGGGAGCAGGCACCCCACACTAGCGGGCAGTCGTCTCCGGGAAGCTTACAGTCAGGGCAACAACTGTCGAAGGGCATCCGACAGATACCGCAATTGTCGTCGTTCGCCACCCAGCGCCAAGTCGCTACACCCGTCCAACCTACACATCAAACATGATAGATATTAATAAGCTAGGTAAACAAGCGGATATCCAATCATACATTTGGAAGGTTACTTACTTTTAACAGTCACTTTCATATCGTGATGCTAGCATTACGGAATTGCGTGTTATTGGGTAAAATAATATGCAAAAGTTTAGGTTAGTTACAAATCACTATAAATCTTAAAATTAGCGTCAAAAAAATCGAATTTTTCTTGTTTTTTTTTAGAAAAATCAATCAAAATATCAAAATTAAGTCGTTAAAATTTTTTCAAGTGTTACTGTCAGTGTCAATGTCTATATAAAATAGTTCGTTTTTTTTTCTTTGGTTTTGGCGTCGCGTTTTAGCATTTGCCAGTGTCAAGTAATTATATATTTTCAAGTTTCAAAAGTTAAATAAGTGCCATCGTAGCTAGTTTTAGTCAAAGTCGTCTTTGTCAAGTCCAGTTTGTGTCAGTTAATTCCAGTCATGCTTTAGTAAAGTAGTGGCAACTTTACTACAAAGCTTCGATGGAGTTTTGGAAGCAACACGAAAACTCATGTTTCACCACATTATATCATTTTCCCACACTCGCGCTTGTAATTTGGCAATTTATGAATAAAACACCACCATTTTTACGCATAAACACTCGACAAAACACTAGTTTTGGAAAAAAATACAACGGAGCGACACGACTCTCCCCGCGTTCCCGCCAAAACTCTTAATAGTTCGTTTATGGCGTTACACTGTATGTAATGGCCACTGTCAAGTATTTCGATATTTTCGAGTATTTTAAGCCAAATCGAACGAAATTAGCACAAAATAGTAATAACTTTAAAATAGGCTTCCATAGAGTTTTGAAAGCAATACGAATAGTCATACTTTACCACATTGCACGTAGTATTATTATTTCTTTTGTGACATTGTATCACTTTCCTATTCTATCATACGTAGTTTGGCACTTTAATAATAAAACGCCAATATTTTATATTAGAAATACCGAAATAACAAAACATTGCGATGACATGATCTTTACGCGTTCCCGCCAAAATTAAGAACGAGTTCTTCTTCTTTTTTTACTTTGACGTCTCACTTTGTTAACAGGTATAAATAAGTAACGTAACTAAGACAAATGTAACATGTAAAATAAAAACTAATCTAAGAGGCCGCTATCAATGGGAATATTTCTTTCCCAAAACGCTGGCCCCATTGCCGCGTTGTATGGTAATACTCAAACACTGAGCAAAATAATTGTTTGTTAATTTGCCAGTGCTTCAATATTTTCAATGGAGCTAAATAACTGACGAATAATCGAGTATATTCTATATTTTTTTTTCTATAATATTGATAATGGCGAATGCGTAAAGATTGATGTCAAAAATTGAGATGAAGTAAAATGCTGTCAAACTGACAGTGAAAGCAAAAATAGTCTGAAATGTGCTAATAGTGCACAATACGTTATATGCGCTACTAAAACCAACGCGACACAGTCATTTATTCGATGCATAAGCGATATCAGCAGAGACGTAGCCAGCCGTAGGCACTAGAACCGTATTTCAAACCCCAAAAAATGTTTTTTTTTCACAATCATGTTTGTTCCTTGATTTCTGACGAGTCAAATGTAATTATTGATGTGTTGGATTGGTGTTAGAATTTCTGTTAAATTGCTATTATTTTATTACTTTACCAGTATTAGTCAAATAAAATGACTACATTTGACTCAAAATACGATGTAAGTTTTACATTACTGTAAGTTATAACACCTAATAAAGGTATAAATGCTTATCTAGTATATGAATTTGTTGCTATTACTTTGTTTTTGTCATTATAGCTTTTAAATAATTGTAGTAAGACCGGTTATACCCTTATACCTATAAATTTATCAAATTTATGTGTTGTAATTTGGTTGTAAAATATTCTTTGACTAATTTGATATATTATGTAGTTTTCCTGAGTGTTTCCTAAATCATTACTTACAGTGAAAACGAGTCTTAGCGCTTATCTGTTGCAGATAATAATCATCAATATGTAACAAAATTTTAATTTTAATTTTTTTAATAATTTAAGTCGTGGCAAGTATTAGTCACATTTATCCAGACTTTTGGTCAAATGCAATAAAAATACTCAATAGACCAACAATAAAAATCTTCACCAAACTCTGCTGCTCCTATGAAATACTCCTATTGTAATATGGATATTTGTTAACTGCTGTCTCAGAAAAAACATATTACATGGCTTGTGTTTTTAAAATAAAATTGCAATTGAGTATACTTAACCATAAAACTATTGAGTATAATAATAATTGGTGTCTTGATGTTCTAAATATAGATAATACACAATGCAACTGTTTCTGTTTTTGTGAAGTTCATATACATAAACTTAAAACATATTCAGTAAAGTATGTTTGTTTGTTTCATTTCATAGCTATAATAGATTAATAATTTTAGGCATAGATGTAGATTGAGAGTAGTAGAGGTTGTAGAGTGCCATAAGAGAAATCAATTTGTAATATTGGATAAATAATCATTTCAGATAATAAAATATCAAATAAGATCTTGAGATGCCAGTTTCATGTAAAATTTTAAAATTTAGTTAAGTTGTTAAGTATGTATTTGAATGACGATTGACATAGGATTATCTTTGTCTTGAAACATTGGTTGACTAAAGATTTAGTATCCTGAGTATCCACATAAGCCATAAAATTCTTATAGTTGAGCTATCAGGTGAGTGACATGCCAGACTTCTTACTAAGTTCTGAGTAATTGCCAATTATAACACATGTTCGATTGCAATTTCCAGATGTTTCCAGCAGGAGATGTTGGCATTGTAGAAGGAGAAATGAATGTCCCTGGAAGCAGAGGAGGTGCCCCAGGGGATTCTATGGAGTTCAACACACTTGATGAGCCTATAAAAGAAACTTTTGTGAGTATACTAAATGTTGATTTAGTCTAACCAGTCAAGTTGACTCTTTGATGGCTTATCACCATGCTTATCTATAACAGTTTAGTGACACAATTTTGAAAAGTACAACATTTTGCAGCAATACAAAGTCATCATCATTCAGCCGTAGGATGTCCACTGCTGGACATAGTCCTCCCCCATTGACTTCCATAAAGACCGGTTGGAAGCAGCTCGCATCCAACGCGTTCCTGCAGTCAATACAAAGTACTCAAAATTGAACTCGTTAGTTTTAAATTGGATTGTGGAAAATTTCATTATGCCTAGTAATTTTAATAAGACTTCGGAAAAGCAAAACAGTACTGGTTGTACACTTCTGCTTGCTGATAGAGCAAGCACTAGCATCACAAATATAACCTTGGTGTTGTTTTCTTGTCAGGAAATACTGTATTGTTTATGATTTCCCCTGGTAACAGGTGTTAAGATTTTTCGAGTATGTGCTTCAAGTGTAAGTTATTTCCAGCTTATTTGTTATAATTTATCGGTAATAAATAACATGCCTTTTCAGGTCTCACCTTGCTTTCAAGTGACTCAATCAATACTGTTAAAATTCAGTACAAAAATGTTGAACTTTTGCTTTATAATTAGTGCTTCTAGTTTTATCATTTCATTTTCATTGACATAGATTTGTTATATTGTTTTTAGATGCGAGATCTGAGAGCAGTTGGCAACAAATTTTACCATGTCCTCATTCCTAGAGAAAAGACTAGCTTATTGAAAGAATGTGAGTGTTTTCAATAATTTTCACTAAATATACATATTAAATAAAAATATGTGTTATTGGTTATGTGCATGTGCCTGGCTTTTTTAGTTCATAAATTGGTTCTATAAGCACAGCTAGACAGTATATCAGTAAGTATGTCTTATTGATAACTGATATTTCTTATTGATACTTAGTATGTTTTTGGTTTGTAATAATGTTTTTTAGAATTGTAGTTTCATATGTGATGATTGTTTATTGGGTTGAAATCAGGTTAAGTAGAATTTGTCAGGTTTTTTTGTTCAAGATTGACTAAGTTTTAATAAAAAACATTAAGCACACTAACAAATCTTTGTTCAGAAATATTTTGAAATTTCATATGGTCAATCAAAGGTGAGGTGTTCAAAGTGTTAATACACATTGCAAACATTTTTACAAAATGAAGGATGTTCTATGTTTGACATTATGTTTTTTTTAATGTATGTTCACCAATTTCTTTCATTAAATATTTCCATACTACAAATTAAACACTCACAGGTACCAATTTTCTACCAAAGTTTGGACGAATATTAACCAAAACTTTAGTGTTATTTTATAAAAATTACTAATAGCCAGAGATATAAAAATTCTGTTTTGTAATGAAATTGTTCATATGGTATAATTTTAGGGGACCTATGGGGTCCATTACTGCTCTGCACGCTGATGGCCACCATCTTACAAGGCTCCGCAGAGCGAGCTGACAACTCTAATGATGGAGGGCCAGAGTTTGCTGAGGTGTTTGTACTTGTCTGGATAGGAGCAGCTGTTGTCACTATCAACTCTAAATTATTGGGTGGTAACATGTAAGTAAACGCTATAAATTGTAAAATATTTGTCATGTCACAATATTGAATGTCTCAAAATAATACTAGCAATCCAGTCATGCTCTGGTCTTTGTTGTGTTTCTCATAGTTCTGGTCAGTTGTATTGAACATGGTTATTGGGTGGACGTTACCTATTACAATTATGACTGTCTCAAAAACGAAAGTTCTCGTAGCGATGATAGCTCAGTGGTTGGTTCACACACCGAAGGAAATGAAATGAAGAAAAACAATGAGCTTGATATTCCTTCAAACATTGAATGATAGAATAGAATAGAATAATCTTATGCCCAAAAAGTTACACTCATAAAAAAAAAAATTAATTAATATTATCAATGTTTCTATATGGACTCGTCAAAAAGTTTGTAAAATTTTATTAAGCCAGCTGTATAGGGGCTTTGTCTTTAAATAATAATAACGAAAATAGCACAAACATTATAAATTGTATAAAATTGAATTCATGACGTCAGAAAGAAATTGATAATAATATTTGTATAATATAAACAAATCATGAGCTAATTATATTCATTGTTTAGCTTTAATTATATTCATAATCAAAGAGATTAGAGTCATTATTTAAAAATTCTGATAAAATCATAACCTCAGGTTTGCGTAGTCGGATAATAAGGGGTTTACCGTTTATGATTATTCCAGATCATTCTTCCAGTCTGTGTGCGTGTTGGGCTACTGCTTGTTCCCGATCGCGGTGTCCCTGGTCCTGTGCCGCGTGATATTGTTCAGTACGCAGACAACATTTCTCTTCTTCCTGCGACTGGTTATCGCGCTCATCGGTTTCTTCTGGGCTACTTTTGGTGAGCATTATAATTAAATTCCCATTTAAATGAATCGCCTACATAAATTTACGTTACTGAAATTCCTTGCATTGTTCATTTTTTGATGTCATAGGGATAGGGGGTTTTGAATGGTAGTAACGTCAACAAACGCTGGAAAGATGGGGCGCCACTATCTAGTTTCTGCACCGGTTGGTTAAATCATACATCTGGGGCTGCTACCATGAATGCTCAAAAAAGGAATGTAATTTTTTCAGTGTTATTTTGTGTAGGTAGTATGTGTGTATGTTTTTTTTATTCCACCATAACTTTTAAATGATTGAACAGATTGAATGTAGAATCGTTAGAATCCCTACATCATCCCAAGTGGCCAATGACAATTAAAATATTTATGTATTTAAAAAAAAACTGCTTTAATTGTTACTGGTAGATCAATTATTGTGTGTTTTGTAGTTTTCTTGATTAAGGTTATTTTTATTATTACAATTTTCAGCTGCGACGAAGTTCTTAGGCGACAGTCAGCCTGAAGGCAAGAAGGCGCTGGCAGTGTACCCAATCTGTCTGTTCTACTTTATTCTCTCGTGGCTCGTCGTGTCGCACAGTAACGTCTAATACACACGGCATTTTTCACACTAGGACCTGCGTACGAGCATGATAAGTTTCTAGGTCACAGCGTCCATGCTAGCATAGAAATTCGCGAGAATTACGTACTATTGCAGCCAAGTTGGGAAATAGGTTCAAATTTCACGGCACGCACTCCTCTGTTTTTTACACGACTCCCCAAAAAAGGAGTGTAATGTTTTCAGGGTTAATGTATAATGCAAGTGTATGATAAAAAGTAGTTTCCATTTACAATCGCTAAGGGTGCTGTCACACTTTCTACACATTTTTCTATTGTAATATCGTAAATCGCGCAAATTGATATACTGAAAGTGAACGGAACCCTAGGCCTTCCACAAAACCTCTGTGAGGGCTCCGAGAAAATACTGGTCATGATGAAAAAAAAACTAAAGAGTTACTAAATAGGTATTCTGGCATAAATTAAAAGTGTAAAAGGTTAGTAGCGGAATGCGTAATAAGAGAGAGCGATATTTCAGCCAGAAGCATCAAAGTTTAAAACTGACTAACAATAAAAAATACATATAAAATAAGTTTTGATTACTTTACGGCTCCGTCAAATATTTCTATTTCAGTAAAGGGTCTATCGCTAATAACTTTGAGAACCGCTGTCTAGCCTCTCTGTTATTACTTTGAAAATAATTGCATCACCAACCCTGATATAGCAGGATAATTGAGGCACAATTAAAAAGCAAGAATTACGTATTACCAGCCATATGTAAATGTATGAAATGTAAGATAGTGTCGCTAACAGATGTTTTAATGGAAACTGCTTCCTTTCATATTTCGTACTACTGTATCATTTGTATGTACCTATTCATTTTATATAGCCACTAGTGCGTACTAGTAGCTGAGTTTAGTTGAAGTTTTTTTACAAGAAAAAAAAAATGTTTTGCTGCAATAAAAAACAAAACCTACGGCAAAGCCAAAAAGATGTGTCAGGTTTTTACATTGTATGTATGTATGTTTGTTTGCACGGATTAGCAAGTTGAAGTGGCAGTGGGCAGGGCACATAGCACGCAGAACTGATGGCCGGTGGGGCTGCAAAGTTCTGGAGTGGAGACCACGGACCGGCAAGCGCAGCGTAGGACGTCCACCCACAAGGTGGACAGACGACCTAGTAAAGACCGCAGGAACGCGCTGGATGCGAGCCGCTTCCAACCGGTCTTTATGGAAGTCAATGGGGGAGGCCTATGTCCAGCAGTGGACGTCCTACGGCTGAAATGATGATGATGATGATGATGATGATGTTTGTTTGTTTGTATTTAGGTGTGTTCAACCGTAGTAGGTGCTCATCCGATTTTTACGAATGTGGTGTCAAATCGATTCGTTATTATGCTCTGGGTGACAGGTAACATTTTTTTCTTTAAGGCCGTCCTGGTCGACAAACGTCGAACAAGAATAGAATTTTTTCTATGACAAAGAACTCTCAGTTTAGTATCGATTTTTTTTTTCGATACGATCTGTACTAGGGATCACTTCCCTATTCACGCAGTCTAGAAACTGACAACAACATAAAGTGGACACGCTACCTAGGCATATCCTCCGTCCATTTGATGAAGGGTCCAAGATACCTACTAACATCCTGTATTTATTATAAAGCACAAATATTGTCAAAAGATCGGCCTGAGTGGCATAAGAGAGACTTTATCGATTTCCTAGAAATTGATGTACCTACTGACTTGTTATCTATTACTCCAGTAAAGTACATAGCGTGGCTGACGCGCGAGACGTGCGCGCGGCGGATCGTTCACAACTCGTAAATGAATACGTCGCGCTCCGAAAAAGTGGGGCCGGAGGCAGCCTAAAATACCTAAAGTTCTCGGAAAGTCTTAATTATAGTTTGTTAAAATTTGATAATAAAATATCTGTAGACATTATAAAGTCTGTCTTACTTGTATCTTGAAACTTCTAGTTCCAGTAATTTTGGATCCTATTCAATACAAACAAACAATCAATCTTTATAATAATATAGATTGCACAAGTTCAAGTTATGTGGCGCACACTGCACCGATTATGACTGTGTTAAGAATTTTCAACATAACTACGACAATCTGTTTTTGACTATTTTTTACCTAGGGGTCGTTCAAGCATTACGTAGTCACTGGTACATGGTGTTGTTGCTTTACTTTTTTTAATGACATTGGGAACGGGGCGAATTTGATGATTAGGTGATATTTATTAATTTTCTTTGCAATATTTAAAATCTTATAAAAGATTATGTATAAATGATACCAATACGACATGTAAGTATTAAAGTAATGGGGGTTTTATGTGAGAAATTGGCAAACAAGCGATGGGCTACCTGATGGTAAATGGTCACCGCCGCCTATAGGTAAGCATCTACAATACCCATTGTCAGTGCGTTGCCTGCCACTGCACAGCACACTGTTCACCTTTTTATTGAAGCGAGGTAGATCAATTTTGGGTGGAAAAACCGAAGGTGGTAAGACAGGTGCGCGGAAGAATTATTAAATCGAGCGGTACGAGACTTCCACGCTTCTATAATATGTGGGTGACACTATATGTGGTGGGTAAAAGGCTTTGGTTACTTTAGCTGTTAATCGAGGGGGTGCTAGTTTTTAAAATTCTGCTTACGTGATACTTCAACGGCGCAATACCATAATCATAACTAGTTATAGCACTATAAATAGCATATGTTTATGTATATAGCATTATGATATAGGTATGTCGCTATCTACACTGTAATTATTCGTTACGATAGCCTTCGATTAAATCCGATGTGCGCAGGACCTTAGAATATTTATTATTGTGATACTGACTTTAGTGTAATTGTGAATAAATGTTAATTAAGTTTATTAATTTTTAAATCGTATTTATTGGAAGTTATAAATAACTAAATAGCCAGTTTTCATACAGATTTGATGTTAATATACCTACCTACGACGCATTTTCGACATTCCATTCATTAACTGTCTGTAAAATAGAAATTTTGTACATATTATCTAATTAAAAGGCTATTTTCCGTCTGTTACATTTTTATTTCACCTTAAACACATTGAATACTAAAAATACAAATATGGAAATTCGAGGGTTTCAGAATAATGTCCTTAGCACACCATCAGTTAAAGCTGCGATACTATCTTAATATTATATTCACCAGTTCATTCTGCTCCGGCCCATAGGACATATTTCATGTTACATTCGTGAATGATCGCAAGCCAGTAGGTACGCGGAAAACAGCGATGGTGTGCTAAAAGCGAAATGCGACTGTGGAAATATTATTTCCACAGTCTGATCCAACTAGACTAGTTTTTTTTTCCATTATGCTTATAATCTAACACAACTATTTACATAGCATAATAAGCAGATATATCTTTACAAGATTACAATATTTTTCGAACTTTTGTATCGACTAATGAAGTGTAAAAACTACTTCTAATACATTCAAGTTTGTATTTTATAATACATAATGTCATCAATTTAAAATGTACACATAAAATGTTTCTTAACTCGCGAGATTAAAAAAGTATAAAAGTAATGTAAAAAAACGCACACAAAAACACACGTTGTAGGAACTAAAATTTGGATAGAGATAGAAATAGTAAGCCCAGATGGAAATCTGTAAATATAAAATCAATTTCCGTGCGTTATACTCTCAAAAACATAAAAATGGTTTGACCGATTTGCATATATTTTTTATTTTGTTCTCCAGAATACTGAGGTGGTTTAGGAAAAAAGAAATTAAAAAAAAAAAACAATGGAAGAGCCGAAAAATTTAAATTATAATTTTGTATGGGAGTTGCCAGTTCGGATTAGTTTCAATAGATGGCGTTCGTAGCTGACCTAGCGTTTGACAGCTGCATCGTGCATAACTGTCATTCCGTGATTCCGTGCGATTGTATGAAATCTGTTACATTTAAAATCGTTTTAAGTTTCAAATAAAATGTAGGTGATACGAAGTTCACCGGGTCAGCAATAAATTCAAAGGTCATTATAGATAGTAGTGATGATACCTAATCGTCAATGGATTAAAACGTAACATCGACCTAAAATCTTGTAAGTACTTACTGCATTATGACCGTTTATTATATTATGTATAAATCTATGTATTATACAAAATTATTCTTAAAGCGAGTTTATCACATAAATAATTCAATTTTTCATAAATGATAACGCTAAGCTATGTAAACTGTATGTATTTGCTAAGGCATTATAATGTTATACTTGGTAGGTAAGTTTATTTTTAAAAATAGTTTCTCTTGACAATTTTTTTATTTAATTTTTTTTAATTATTTTTGACATTTCTTATTCAGATATCTAATTAGTATATACATTTTTAGGAATGTTTTATTTAATACACAAGCAAATATTCACACCTAATATCTAATTTTTTTGGTAAATTATAATTTTAGCAAAATACATCAAAAATTACGAATTGGGAATACACGATATCTATGTTTGTAAATCCAAAAAAGTGATGATACAAAGCTTCTAAATTATTATTGTTTAGCTGAAAATGTCAAAAAAAGTTGTTCAAAACTTATCACAGGTAGGACGCTAGTTGACAAAGAGTAGTGATTAGCGCTAGAACATGAATATGGATACTGGGAAATTCTCACCGGGAAGGCTTGAGAATTACGAGTAATGTATATATTGAATAATTAGAACAATTTTTTTTTACTTTTAATAGATCTACGTTTGGCCACCAACTCGCCTAATGCAAAGCGACGTGCAATAACTCCTAATGATTAATGCGATGTTAAATATATTCTAAGTTCGTGTAGTGATTTCTAATTCTGCTGTATAATTATATAACAGGATATACTTATAGATATTTATAAGGTTCATATTTCAACGCTTTTTAATATAGTTTCTCATTGTCAATCAGCGTGCCCCTGAAGCAATTTTTAAATTCCACACATCTCAAATTCTTTCCTAAGCGACCTGAAACACCTAAAACGTGTCATACTATTTGTCGGCGGACACCCAAAGTGTTCTACTGCAATTCTCTAAGGCTACAGAGTACAGAGAAGTAGTTGCTTTTATTAAACCAATTTTTTTTTTGCTTTTACGTAAACGCATATGTCTAAAAAAGTTCAAAACATATGTACATTTTTGCGTTCAAAAACAGTCAACAGATACGCGAATCCGAACACACCACAGACTAACGAATTCATAAGAGAAAGAAAAAAATGGTAGAGGATAATATCAAATGAAATTTATAAAAATGAAAGGAGCATCGATAGAAGACTGCCTCGTTAGTTAATTTGCCATCCCGATGTTCAATCGAAATCGCATCGGTACAAAAGCAGGAAGATCTACAATTCTTAAAATGTTATTTAATCAATCCTACTTCTATTCCATCTGTTTCGCCTTTTTTACTGGTGACCAGGTGTTTGGCTACAGCTCACTTGGTGTTAAGTGACGTTGTCGTCGAAGGTGGAAAATATACCTAGCCTGAAATGGGTCTTGTCTCTCAAACGAAGCTGCCGGAACACACCATTAGATGCTTGGCGGCAGATTTTCAACTCGACGAGTTCCTACCTACCTAATAGAAAATATCCTACAACTATGCCATGGTTTCCTCACGATGTTTTCCTTAAGCGACACCTCTAGCTCTTTGTTGGGATTTGAACCCACGTCCTTTGGCGTTGGATCCACACGTACAAGTGTTTATGATCATATGATCCCGCAGTCTCTTAAGACAACTATCAGCCATTTGTGCACTCTGTAGTTATATACCTTGCTAAACTTAACTCCTAACTGGATTCAGAGCCGCTGGAAGTCTTGTCAGGACTGCGAGGAGGGGAAGGTTTCGGAGATGTTCTAGACGGCATTTGGTAGGACATGTGCATTTGTATCGTGTCTCGTGCCTTCCTAGCATTCTTGTAGGTGAGGGAGTTTGCCCTCGGCTTGCGGCGGGAGAAGTGGCGTTCAACCCATTTGAGCATCGCGAGGACTGAGTCGGTGGAGGATAAACGGCGTTCTGCGGATGTCTTGATGATGGAGGAAGAAGCGATGCGGAAGGTGGCTGCCATACCTTTCAGGGCCTGTGGAGTTGGTTAGTGAATTAAGTTGTATATAGATTGTAATAGAATATATTTGAGGAATAGAATAATTTTCTGGTATTACGGAAACTGACATGACTGCGCTTCGATTCCTTGAAAAAGGTCACTAGATGGGATGGTAACTTTAGTCGGGGTATCGGACTTATTTAAACGTGACCCGTATAAGTCAAACAAAAAATATATTTCTTGGACTGAGTACAAAATTTAAGTCCTTTACATACCAACATAGCATCTTCATCCGTGACGTCATCACCGGCGTAAATGATCCTGATTCTTTCGCTCCAATCCAGACCAAACGCTGTTCTCAAAATGTAGATGGAAGCACGACCTGAAAAAGATAACGTAGTTCTAGCAGATACTAGGCGTTTGAGCACAGCTCACCTAATGTTAAGTGAGAGTGTCTTTAAAGATCGTGAGCAGACCTGGCTCGGAACTGGGTTTCAGGTGAGGCTACCGGAAGATCGAATCTCTGAAGGTATCTGAAGATTTTAGACTTTAATTTTATAGATCTAAAGTTGTCTTACCTTTGTCCCACTGTACGGGTGGGCGAGCCTCGAGTGCACAGTGCGCCGGTGCAGGTGTGAAGCCAGCCGCCGTGATAAGTTTTCTTGCTTGTTCCGCCAACGCCGCGCGTTTGGCTAGCGGCGTCTCGCGATAATGGAACGTTAGGAGAGCTCCTTTGTTTTCTACCCACGCGCCATCTTTGCAAACCTGGAGTATGGGAAATAAAGAATTAAGATTCACTGAACACTGGGCCACAAAAATATCATAATTATGTTCCCTGCACGGAAAAAAAGCAACCCGTATACTAAGAACCCGGATACCTAGAAGAAGCTGCATACTGGTGGTATTAGTGTTTTTAGGGAGGATAGATGAAAGAAGATAGACGAAACAGATTTATTTATAAGGCTAGTGGGCAAACCGGTAACATTCGACATAGGTTAATGCATCATAATCAAATCGAAGACGTTTTAATAAAGCTAAAGTATAAGTACCCGCAACCTACGAGAAAACGCAAAAGAAAGCAGGAGAAACGAAAGATGTGTGCCAAGGTCGTAGCAAGTTGAAAGATTATATTATAGTCTGCTTTTTTTTGTATTGCCGTATGAACACTTGAACAGGAGGTACTGGCTGACCCCTTATTATAAACTCTTTGCTTCTACTTTCCACTTCATTTCTGTGGTTTTGTGCATACCTGTTCCTGTAATGCTTTGAGCAGCTCGACAACCTTGTCTTGCAGTTCCATGGGCATGGGGTGCACAAACTTGCTGCCGTCAGGGTGCAGGATCTCGAGGCCATGGTTACCTGCGTACGTGATTCCTTCAATTCCCACCTACCGACAAACATAATGTGGGTTAATACGAGGAATTTATTATTTTACTAGGTGGTGGATATCTTTAGCAGGAGGTCGTCTGGGTCCTTCGCATAGCATGCACGCGGCGTTGACACTGATCAAACGTAGAAGGAACGCGTACGCTCTATTAACGCTAGTGTGATAGCAGCTTTAGTCACAAGGACCGCCGGAATGAAGCCGGGGTTGACAGTGGAAAATTCATTGACTATTAAAAACATCTAGAATTACATTTGATTTGATTTTGACGAGTCTCTAATAATGACTGATACAAGCGTGTTCAGTTTTTTGGACCGTAATGATTTATTATAAATTCGTCATTCAATTTGATTACGTTGATACCTACTTCATAGTATACTTTGATTTTAATTGAACTATGTCTACAAATGAGGTCGCTGTCACGTCGCAGTTCTAATTGCGACGACATTTGATTTGAGATATCAAAACGGCTTGACTCCTTGTAGGAGATATCGTATTTTCGATTGACCCCTTTTATGAGTAAACGAACTGAAGATAGCGATGAACTTTGTGCCGTTTTGTCTCGCAGATGACGACAACTTGCGTTCCTGTAACCTTAAGGCCACGTTTATGATTATAGGAGGTAGCGGCGCAGGAGCGCGGGTGTTGTCGTCATTTGTGTTGGTTTGATCCAATGGTTTCATACATATGGTACAGATTAAATTCATCTAGTCGTTAAAAATTGCTCTGAGTCAGGTTTTAGATTTTATCTTATGTAGGCTACATGTTATATTGCTACATATTGTAGCAATAAAACAGTAGCCTATTTAATATAGATACATAATAAAATTATAATTTTAAATAAAGTTTTTGTTCACTGTTCCTAAACAATATGCCTATACTGGACACTAAAAACTTTCAGCTTCAGTAGGTACTAAATCTAGTGTAAGCTGGGCCTTATGCACTGAGGATGCCACTATTTTCTGAATCTCAACTTATAACGGTCATTATTTATTTTTTGTATTTTTTCATCTTATCTAGGTACCTATACTAGGTACTTACCCCTGAACGGATTCTGACGAAATAAAGTCTCAATGTTGCTCAGGACTAATATATTTAAAGACAACATGTAAATCCTTAGCGGATTTTCTGAGTGTATCGCGAACAAAGCGAACAAACATCCAACAAAAAATTGAATAACTGCATTTGTGGCTACCATTGGTTCCATGTAAAATTGATATTCAATTCATCAATGTACTAAGGTAATCTTTTAATAGTTTTGTTCCACATATGTATAAAAATACATAGAGATTATTTAGGAAAAATAAAAGCATACATATTAGTTTGTTGTGTTGTATCGGCATGTTTTATATTTATCGGCTAACGCTACCGCTCCGCTGAATTCGTAAACGCGGCCTAATACGAAGGTAACTTGCAAAACATTACCGAAATTATTATTTTTTGTCACTTTAAAATACAAGGTCATATAGCGAACGAAGAGTAGGTACCGTGCAAATTTGCCTTGTATAATCAAATAATAGGTATCTAATAGGTAGGTACTAAAGTGTCTTATTGCTATCAAATATTGTTTGCAAAACATTTCAATTTACTTAACATACCCAAGTTTAAATGTATAATAATCTGAGTAAACAGACATCGGTCACATGTTTTAGAATGTGGCCCGTGTACCAAATCAAATAAATAATTGCGTAACTTCCAACAAAGAAGGTACATGTACCGAACCGGGTTAGCATTATCAATGCTAGGTTCTACTGGTACAAGAATCTGTATAAATATTTTTGTTTTAAAACAGATGATAATATTCAGTCAAAGTTCATTAGATACGATGAACCTTGTTATTTATTGCAAAGCTAGATGTACTTGCTGCGCAGTGATAGGTCTAAGGCCTAGAGGTCATTATGCATACCTAAATGATAATATGTTGCCCTTATGGCTAAAGCAGGGCTGTCCAAGCCAGATACGATCCCAGGCCAATACAAATCACTAAATAGATAGAAGTAGGTACCTACCACAGACACAAATACCAAAACGAAAAATTTTAAAAATACAGATCGTACTCGTACAGATTGTTATAATATAATTAATCTAATTAGTACTTCATTAATTGGCCTTTTACGGTACGTAACATTTATTTCTATATTTAATATTTCATTAATTCGGGATGTAATTCGGTATGTTAAGAAAAAAAAATACTTGTACTTGTACTAATTTATACGTGTGTGTGGTTAACAACTAAGTTGTGAACTTTTCAAATTCATTTCAAACCTCCGTCGAATTTATTATTTCCCTTTTTTTTGAAAATATTGGTAAAATGCACTAAGTGCGATGCCAAAAGTAAAGAAAAACACTACATTCTTAAAGGTAAAGACAGAATTGCAAAAAAACAACTTAGAATCCAGAGAGCAGAGAGGGAGTTTTGGCGGGAACGCGGAAAGAGTCGTGGCACCCTGTTGTATTTTTTTTCAAAACTAGTGTTTTTTTCGAGTGTTTATCCATGAAAATGGTGGTGTTTTATTTATAAAGTGCCGAATTAGAAGCGCGAGTGTGGGAAAATGATGTAGGTAATGTAGTGAAACATGATTTTTCGTGTTGCTTCCAAAACTCCATCGAAGCTTATAATAAAGTCGCCACTACTTTACTAAAGCATGACTGAATTTCACTGCTTGACTGCTTGACTGACACGGACTGGACTTCGACTATAACTATAGCAAGGCAATGAAACTTGAAAATATAGAACACTTGACACTGGTAAATGCTCAAAATGCGACGCCAAAATCAAAGAAGAAGAATCCAGAGAGTTCATTTTCCGTGTTTAGGCTTACTAGTTTATCGACATCAAACAAATCCGCTTAAAAATAATTATTATCACATCAAATAAATAACTTTCGTTGTTTATATTGACATTACCCCTGTACAACAACGATCATAGTTTATTTTTTTAACAACAGATAAACTGTAGTGACGTAGGTTTCAGTTATCAATTCAACTGTAAAATAGATCGCGGTTTTGTGGTATTTTTCCTTCGATAACCTTGTTGTCTATTATATAAATTGAATAGGTATACGGGTAATTTTAACTAATTTATCCGTAAACTTAGATGAGGGAGACACTATTATAATTTCTGAATCAAGTACACAGTTACTCAATGAAAACTTGAGTTTTCCTATTTGGCCACGTTTCCGAACAAGCTGAGCGTTATGTAGCAACGTGTAGTACAATAATAAGTGTTATTTACTTTCGTCATGATATTATGTAATAACAGACCGTTATTGAGCGTGATTTGCAAATCTTTTGTTTATTGTTTTGTTTTTTCAACTGATTTTATTACTTGGAAAGGAAATTTTTTGCTATTTGACATTCTTTCGTTGACGTTGTTTTTTTTCCATAGGTACGTATTTGGTGCCGGAATCTTATTCTACAGATACAAATGTATGGAGCAGCTGATATTTTTCATAACTTCAGTGAAGTTCCTGCACTAAAAGTGGCTTAAATTAATGAGTAGATATCATGAACCTACCCCTTAGCACAGACTCTTTTGGCCCTAAGCTTTCAATCCGGTATCTTTTCACAATTTCCGAGTTGTATCCATAGTAACAGTTGTACATAATGATGAGTACAATAAACCCCTTTCGACTTAGTTCACCCCGAGCATAAAACCCGGTATAGAACGGCATTTTTTTTTACTATTTCGTAGATACCTACCTATCGTAAAATTAACTGGTCTCTGTTTAGTACTTCCCGAGCTTGTAACCAAATAATGAATGATATATCTATATAATATTAAAATGTAAATAATACATGCAGTCAGTAAAGTTGCAATACCCTTACCATTATATTCTTTCATTGTATAATTTTATTAACGATAAGATACTTGGAGCAACAAATAAAAACATATTAGACCAGCAGATTTTTTCACTATTTCATAGTTGTGTGACACAACTGAACAACTTTTACTATGGGAACAACTTGTATCCATAGTAAAAGTTATTCATAATGATGGGTAACTCACCATTTGCCTGACGTTGTCGACATTGCGTCCGGATATTATCGCAATGTATACGTCAGACATATTTGATAGCCGTTGCAGGGTGTGTTTTGTCTCGAGAGGTAGTGTGGCGAGGTCTGGATGGGGCGCGATGGGGGCGAGAGTGCCATCGTAGTCCAGAAGGAGAGCCAATTTTTGCGTGTACCCGATATATCTGGAATTCGTTGTAGGAAGTTAGAAGGTACTTTATCATTAACTTCTGAGGGATTAGCAAATTGCAGGGCACTAAATAAAAAAAACAGTAAACAAATAAATATGATATACTACTTAATATAAATAATAAACATCTATAAAATATACAAAAACCTTAAGATATAAATAAATATATACTTACATCCATGTCAAATGACGAATCAATAGCAAATAAATATAAAAATTACCCATTTCTATTCAAAAAATGTTCGCGTACAAGTGAATCATCCAAATAAATTATTTTATTACTTTTGAATTAGCATGCTCTTCCCGACTAATCCAGAATACATAATTATGTTTATCGCAGTTTGTTTTTGTTTTATTTTCATATTATTTTGTGCGAAAATTACATAATCCAAAATAGTTAATAGTTATATTTAACCTTTTTAGTTGGTAAGTTATATTATGAGGTAAGCCAATACCGACTGTCCACTACCACCGAAATTATATTTCATAACAAGGAAGGAGGCAAATATAGTGGTTTTTGCAACGCGTGTGAACGACTGGTTTCAACTGTTCCATACAGAATATCAACTGTAACAATAATAACTATCTGAGCTTCAATAACACCAGAATATTATGCATACTTAGCGCTTTGTATATATATATATATAGCTGGGCGTGGTGATCCAAAAACATGTCGGTTTAATCAAGAAAATCATGCTAAGACTTAATGTTTTCATTATTATTCATAAGCAAAATTTTAAGATGAAATTGTTTTGTTTCACCTCATTTTTCATAAACTGTTCTGATTTTTGTTGTATCATGAATGTCACCTCTATGTTCAAGATACACCATAAAGCCTTGATATTTATTATTATTAGTTTGAATGATAATAAAGTATGTGCTCAGATTTTGCATTTGTCAAAAAATAAGTTTGTACTATGACAACAACCGCTATACCACATCAGAAGACAGGCCAGCCGTACGAAGTTAATGAAAGATTTCTTGGAGAAATGACTAAACTTACTTGGAGAGATATTCGTCGAAGTCGTCAATCGTAAGCGGCTGCATTGAAGTGGCTCCAATGTCATCGGCCTCTTCCTCCAAAGAATCCATTGCTTTGAGGAACGCCTTCATCCAGCTGTCTACATCGTTAAGCTGTTCTCTTCTTCTTAAGTGGTTCATACGCACTGTTCTCTCGTCTTCTGGCATTATCAAGGCTCTGGAGTCGGAAGTTTATTGCATTTTATTTATACATATAGCACATAAATTTGAACAAAAAATAAAATTTAAACAACCTAACTACCAGTAATATTTCATTGAACCTTACAAGCATCTTTAATCATTGATACAAATTTAACAGAGGCAACAGAAGTCGCAAGAAGAATGATAAACATCACTATAATATAAAGCTTATTATTATAAGACTATAAAAATAATTGAGGAAAATCTAAGACCTCCAACGACAACTTTTTTATTCGCTCCATAGATTTCCCTTTCATTGTCTTCTAATACTGCTTAGTCATTTAAACAGAAAAATCAAGTTACTTTCTTAAAGTCATCATCAGAAATTAAACGAATTTTTTAGATATACCTATCTAAAAATAATTGTTAATTGATGATTTTAAAAAAATTTTTTGATAATATGTACAAGAAAAATATTACCTGTGTATAACTTCAGCTGCATCATCCAACTCATAGGGATTGCAGATTAGAGCTTCGTGCATCATTTCTCCCGCTCCAGCGAACGGGGATACTATTAACACTCCTGGTGGCTTGTTGATCTGACAGGCCACAAACTCTTTGGCAACCAAGTTCATGCCATCTCTGAGGGGAGTTACTAAAGCGACAGCGGCATCACGGTAGAACGCTGCCAACTCGTCTTGTCCTACGCACCCGTAAATATACCTGTAATTAGTTACGTTACATCAAATTATATTCGTGTTTAACAGAATAGAAATAGAAAAGGATTTTGAAGAAATATACCTGATTGGCGACCAATTCGGTGTCGTAAATCTCCCATTTATCCTCCCAACAAGCTGATCCATTTCCTCTTTTAACTCCTGATATTCTTTCACGTCTGTTCTCGATGGCACTGCGATCTGTAGCAGCATGACTTTCTCAATATGTTCGGGATACTTCTCCAGCAGTCTTTCAAACGCTTTCAGTCTATTTACTAATCCTTTGGTATAGTCCAGTCTATCAACTCCTAGAATTACTTTTTGATTTGTAGAGAGCACTGGTTTCGCGTTCTGTGCAAGTTGTACGAATCTGTCAAATGGCACTCCAATTGGCAAGGGTCGAACGCAGATGGTGCGACCGCCTAACTCGACTAAAAGATTCTTCCTATCTACGCGGCAACCTAAGTTCCTTTGACAGCAGTCGATAAAGTTCAAGCAGTAGTCAGTTATGTGGAAACCGACCATATCACAGCCTGTAATAAAAAAACTTTATTGTTACCTAGAAAAGCTACCCGAATTGAAAAATTGTATGACGCTAAAGACACTTACCAAGAATACCTTGGAGCACTTCGTCAGACCACGGGAATAGCCTAAAGATGTCCCACGGCGGGAAAGGAATGTGAAGGAAGAACGCCAATTTGCATTTGATGTCGTCTTCTTCTGCACGCTGTTAACGAAATCTGTTATTAGTCCCTATAGAGTTAACTTAACGCTGACAGGCTTGGGTTGAGACAAACCTGTCTGATCCAATTGGCAGCCAACATGAGGTGGTAATCGTGAACCCAGATGATTGGCGGAGAACTCCCATTCTTCTCCTTATTTTCTTTTAAAAGTTTAAGGGCATGGATGGTTTTCTCTGCGAATTCTTCATTGATTTTGATATATGCCTTCCAATGATCCGCGATGAAGGTTGCTCTGTCTGGCATGGAGTGGAAAAGAGGCCAAAAAGTGCCGTTGCAGCACCCATTGTAATAGCTGTCGAAGAGTTTGGGCTCGGCGTGTATGGGGACGATCTGTAACGACGGTATGATAAAACTTGTTTAATTGTTTAAAATAAATGCGAATGGTGTACATAGGCCTTGAGTTTGAGTGGATCTAATTTATTCAGTCCATACATATATACAACATACATGTATGTAACGTAGAGTCTTTGTCAAGTGACATTGAATTTCAGGTGTTGCTATTGGGAATCAGTGACAAAACTTACTGTTTTTGTAAGTCTGCAAATAGTTTACTTCAGCTGCTATCTGGTTTGTAAATATTTAATGCCATAAAAGCAAATCTTAGTGAATAAATCAATATTTTAATTGCATGCCGTTATCTGATTATATATATGATCAAATGTGAAGTTCTGTAGGAAAAATACGAGCACGAGCCACTTCCTTACTTTTCCATTGATAAAGCTGGTGTTAATTTTGAGAATATGATAATTTTAGCCTACCTACGTCAGACAAATGCTAACAATAATAATGATGCATGTTTGACTACATTTGTAATAAATGCAGTGGTATGACGTTCACCTGGAATCATATACAAAGGCGCTAGTCGTGTTACCTACACTGCATTATAATGTTTATAAAATCAATTAGATGCATAGTTCTAATGGCATAAGGCATAACAACATGACTGTAGTTCTGTATTGTTTGACTTGGTTACTCATGGGTATCGCCTATCGATTCTTTCACTGTGGGATCTAAAGTTAGAAAGAGGTAACCCGCCTTCGTTTGGTTTGCATCGGATTGAATAATATTTGTCCAGTTACCCAGTTACCCAGTCACGATAGCGACGCGTGAACTTTGAAGGTCGCAATGATTCACAGCGGATTCGTTAGGAAGGTACGAGACGATGCTGTGGATAATAGTAGATGTGGAAACAGAATCTGGCATGATAGAAACTTTAGCTTTTGGAAGCTATTTTTAGCTTTTATCTTAGTATCTTGAACAGACAAAATATTAAGACAAAACAAAGGTTTAGATCAGTAATTTATTTACCACTGAACAGGAAAACTTGGATAAATTAACTTATCGTACTTGGGAAGTTGAACAGATTTTCACGATCAATATTCTGAGAATGGATTGAATATCGTTTAATAGGGTCATTTTATGACGTAAACAGATATACATACTTGCAACGGTTCTTTATGGTCTACAAGTCAGGTATCTGACCACAGCTCATGAGATGTTAAATGGCAGTGTTATCGATGATAGTAAAGTTAGTCTTTAGTAGATTATTAAGTGCTAGGTCATTATGACGACGATTTCGAGTTATCCTGAGCAGGTATAATGTAACGGGATCAGGAGCACAAATTATGATAATCAATCTATTTTTATTACGCAAAGGAAATAATACGTTGATGATAATAATTCGTAGTAATATGAAGTCAAGTCAAGTCTTAACGAAAGGTCTCAACCCTAGGAATAAAATAATACCAAAGCCATACCTTCTTGGAAAGCAAGCCAGCGGTAGGGGTTTTATCGTTTGGATCAGACTCTGGAATTTTTTCGTTGGGGTCGTCCAGGTGAATTCCCGGCCAGCCAACCCAGATGCCACTGCCGCGGATCACTACTGGGGCCACCGCAGTTACCAGACCACCAGCGCTGCAAAAAAGAAAAGATAAACATACGAGTCTTCAAAATGAGAGTGCTTAACACCAAGAAGAGTCTAGGTAATCAAACGCAAATCTATTCAGAATAAAAGAAGTACGCTTGCATCAAAATCTTCCCGGTCTAAATAGGTTATTTTTTATTCGCTTTGTATCTTGTGTTCATATTTGCTTGCCGCCATCTTTGTTGAACACGTTATTGGGAACGGTTTCGATGGAAGCTTTGACATCTAGTGGATCTAATACGAATCTTGGCATGATATGTACCTTTGTACGTTAATTGTAAATCAAACCACTAAAACTGCTCATATTTTTGGAATAAACACGAGCTTCATCGATATCTGTAGGTACTCTTTTTGTCACCCTGACATAATATAACAGGCAGCTCATTATGTAACGTGTCATAACTGGTATTGGTGTTTGTAAACACAGGGTAAATGGGTCAACGGCCCGAACACCTTGAATCTAAATTGTTTTGTCGAATTCGGGGTTCCGTGGAAAACTCAGGGACCGTTAAAGCGTGTCTGTCCGGACTTTTAAGCTACGTATTTTATTTTTGTTCAGAGACTGTGAGATCTATAATACGTTATTTGGCAAACAGATAATGTTATCATTGATAATAGAGAAATTACTAAAATGTGAAATATGTTAGGTGTAGCGATTAACCCCATTTGGAAAGCAAAGTTGAAATTAATGTTATTCTCACCTATCGGTATAATTGTGAAGGGAAATAACCTTGACACTGATTTTTAATTCGACGCCCATTTTTGATATTTTAATTAATATAGTTATAACATTTTAAATGTCGACAAATATTTTAGTCTAAATATAAAAAAATACAAAAACCTTTAATCAGAATTTTTGGACATTCTTGCCTGTTACAAGGTTATGTATGTATTTTTGTTAAAAAATGTTTATTACTGAAAGGTAGAGTAGAGAGAGGTAAAGAGGTAGTATTTACTCGTGATACCAATTAATATGCGAAATGCTTAAAAGCAAATTAAATTACTATTTTACTTGCTTTTTCGTCGTTGTAAACTCAATACCTAACTGTAAGTGGCAGCTTTTAGTAGCGATGATAGCTCAGTATAGCTCAGCTTGTGTTGCCGGTGAAGGAAAAATCGTGAGGGAACCATAGCAAGGTGGTAGTACTACATACTTTCTAGTACTCGGCTGGCTAACTACCACCCTCGAGTTGAAAATCTGCCACCAAGCACATAACACCAAGCACATAAATAAATAAATTAAATAAATAAATATCGTAGGACATTGCACACAGCGCCATCTGACCCCAAAATAAGCAAAGCTTGTACTATGGGAGTCAGATAACTGATAGAATACTTAAATATATTTTTTTGTAAATACATACTTATAATACATACAGTACACCCAGACACAGAACAAACATTTGGTTTTATATCACAAAATGCTTGTCCTGGGCGGGAATCGAACCCACGCCCCACAGCTCTTGAAGCAGACATGCTACCAATGAGCCAACAGGGCTTTCATAACGTAACGGTGTGTTACGGCAGTCTCACTTAAGTGCCAGTTCCAGGCTAGCTGTGCTTTACCATCTTCGACTACACCGTCATTTAACGTCAGGTAAGTTATGATCGAACTCCATGCTTGTCAACGATAAATAAAAAAAACGAAGCTTAATTTAAAAATATTCGGGTGAGAAACCCTTGTATGAAATTAGCCGTGAGATACTTGTATAAGAAAATATTGTATTAACACCGTTGGTTAGCTGTTACTAAATAACTAACTATGCTATCTATTAAATTAATTATGCCAATGGCTTTATGACGCTTCAACAGATTTATTGCTATTATAGCTATTTATAGATAAATTTATTGGTTTAGTCCTTTATCAAAGAGATATTAGTTGTATGTCGTGTGCATAATTATGTATTGTGTGTACCTACCTATATCTATTTGTGGGTCCTGAGTAAATAACTTAAGTCCTAGTAACTGAACTATTTACATTTATTTAAATATAAAAATTGTAGTTATCATAAGCCATTACACAGTATTTTAATATTAAAAATGTCATATTTTTGGTTTGGCGAAAGTCATGCAATTAACATTGCATGCATCATTCCATGCTTTGTGTAAAGTGCAATTTTCATTTTATGAAATACGGTTTAGTTCTTTTAGGATAGCGGGTGCCGCTGGTAAATCGAAAATGTACGGGTAACGCGTATCGATTATATTTAGCCGAAAGGTCACGAATAACTTTTATTATGAGGGCAACTCTCAAATGGCGAAAAAATCAACTTTCCATACATATTCGAATGATTTGTATGGTAAAGCGCTTAAATCACGAAAATGTATTTACAAGTGTCCAAAAAAATATGTTTTGTTATCTACAAAACAGCTGATAGTAAGTAATGAATAGGTTATATCAAAACGTGTATTTATTTGCATAACAACGATAAAGAAACACAAATATAAAAAAACAATCAGCAAAACATTAAGGATTTCATTTTTAAAGCGGAGAAAGTAGTAATAGACATGCACACCTAATTATGTATTCTGAGCAAAGCGAGACGAAACTTGCTCGAAACGAATTTTGTTCTTTGACTCCTTGAAGAAGGCCACCATGGATATGGCCAAAACTATTGTCGGAACCTCCGACGAAATTAAATGTAAGTAATCCCGCATAAGTAAAAAAAAAATGTGTCGAAACCATGTTTTCATACATATAGTAAGATACAATTATTATCATAACTAGGTGCGCCCGCGGTGTTACCCGCTAAATGTTTTCAGGATAAAAAGTAGCCTATAGATGTCTTAATCCTGGGTCTCAGCTACCTCCATACCAAATTTCATCCAAATCCGTTTTGTAGTTTTTGCGTGAAAGAGTAACAAACATCCATCCATTCAAACTTTCACATTTATTATATTAGTGGTACTGTAGCACCTCATAATTAAGTCTACAAATAGTAACTTAATTTTATTTCGCAAATAAACAATTTACATCACTTCAAACGAATCAAAATAAACAGTTACTACCTCAGCTTATATAGTAAGTACATCGTTGGTTACCACAGCTGAGTCTCTCAGCGTAATAACAGAAACTTTCCGAACTAATTCCCGTCTGAGCTTATCGATCACACAAAGTAACGTTCTATTTGTAGTGTCTAGTAGATCGATTTTACACTCTAACTGTGGTTAAATGCAAACTTGACTCTGTTAAATAATATTCCAATGACCTTTCACAATGATTATTTTCACATGTTTTGTTACTTGCTAAAGAAGGTTCCGGAAATTTCTAAAGTTTTCGATTACGCATTGTTTCATTCTTGTTATAAAAAATAAAATCAAACATAGATAGGAACATGCGTCTGAATATTTTAATTATTATACTGGTCTGTATTGTAGATAAATATTCAGAGATGAGCTCTTATCTTCATTATTAAAACACGAACTTCACCTATATCACTGACTAAAACAGTAGGTACAGACAAAAACGTTTTAATTTTAACAGACTTTCAGAAAAGCTTTACTGTTATTGTAACATTTTATGTTGATAAAACCGGCTTCTAAATTTTTTGAGTATTCAATTTAGGTTGGTCTTTTCACTCTTAAATATGTTGGCATTGTATATATGCAAATTTTACAACGTTTTAAATTTACTAAGAGTTTTCCGGTATGTTACTTTAACAGTACAACATTTATGTAGCTGACCAGTTGGACACTTTGAGCGTCACGGCACTTTATTTCGCGATGGCACGTGAAAACAATGTAAATATTAATAAATACCTGGCTTTTCTTTCCAACTCGCCGGTTTTCTCATCTCTCTTGAGAATGAAGGGCAATCTGTTGGAAACAACGATCATGCTGCCTTTGCTGTTGCACCCGGTGCGAGCACGGTTGACACTGTCCGTTCCACTCATCTTTCAGCCTTCTTCACGAACGTTCTTTATCACGACCAATCACAGCGCAGCTACTACGCATGCGTCGCACAAAACGGAGGGGAAAATTTGAATAGTTTTTACACTGTGGCATATATCATTGCGTATGTTGGAGCGAAGTTCCGCTGATGTGCCTAAGTACACATCATCGGCGGAGATCGGATGCGTACTGCTTCTTTTGTGTGCGTCGAGGCGCCTTTATAGACTATGGAAGGCGACGCGCAGAAGGGCGAAGTGGCTCGCGTCTGATCGCGTTGGAGGTCCGATGTCGTCGAGAGGTTATCAGCACGACCCTCGCGACTTGTCTCGCTGCTCGTCCAACGGGCCTCGCGAATTTTCGGTGTGTGATCAATAAACATTATAATCACACTGTTTGTGTGCGTTTTACTTACCACATCTGAAACGCTGATAACTGAAACTCAAGAATGAGATTTTTCTTTAATTAAAATTGGTCAATCGGGAATAACAATATAGCTGGCCAGTCGCATTGGCGCCTAAATTGTTTCTCCTACTTAAATGTTATGTAAACAATCACATTTTATCAGGTTTTGTCCTGGGACACGCCTCTCAAGGCCATTTTTTTCATACGAAAGAACAATTGCTTTGGTACTTCAGTGATTGAAACAAGTTATTAAGAATGCTTGCTCTATTTATTGATGCTTAAATTTTTCCATCTCATGCTACATTTATATATTATCTGAAAATTCTTTTTAATTACTTTTTAATAGCTTAGTTCTATTGCTCTCTTAAATCTGGGGTTTTCACAAGTTTCGTCTTAAAGATTTCTGACAGAAGACAGAACATATGTACTTATGTAGGTACCAAATCTGTGATACTTCGTAGTTGAAATAAGACTAAGACGAACGTGAGATCGTACAAAGAATTGCCAGACATATTCTATTCTATTGCTCGGTATGAGTCTCGATTTCAAAGTTGCTCACAAGCTGTCGTGAGTTTCTTATTCAAATACAAACACAAGTAACTACCTGACATGATTTACTAATCGGCAAACGTAATGCAAACAAAGATGTTTACCTTATTTGGACTAATTGGCATTTATTCATGCCCATTTAGAAGTGTATCTAGGCAGTTGGTAATTTGTTCGTCTGCTTTATCATTTAGTACCTAGACAAAAATGTAACCGAACAATCAGGGCCCTTATTGGGCTCATGAATACGTAACACGGTGGAATTCAAGTTATGCTCGCGTGGAATGGTACTCTATATCATTGTCATAGTAAAAATAGTAACGAGTCCTAATATAGGAACTAGGAACACGTTTTGAACTATAAAAATAAAGTTTATAAGTGTATTACGTTTTAAACGTTATACGCGTTTTGGCAAGGAATCAATAATATTGCATGTTCGTACTGAACGTAAGCTGTTAGGTACTCTATTTAAATCTTAAGACCTTAATGTAACACAGCGCGATTTGATCGAATTCACATTAAAATGTACGGTAATATGGTATTGTCTATACCCAAAGTCAAATTTAAGAACGTGACGAAGTGTGTCACGCGCTTATTTTGAACTGCCATATTAAACATTATAAAGCATGTAAACGCATTTTGGACACATAAATGTCATGAGAATTAGGGGCTGGATAATCTGGACATCCTAAGCTATGTTTGCAGATTCATGTTCTTTACTTTATCTCATGAAATATTACAAATAACGGGGCTGTTGAAACTAACTATCGAATGTCTTATAAATAATAAGCGCCAAATCAATGATGTCCTATACTTTGTTTTACTCAAAGTTCTGGTCACCAGTCGCACCTGAACGCTCTCTTGATGGCAAGAAACCTATCAAGAATAAGTTCTGTTCGTCTTATTACTTTTACATATGTATAATTGTATATCTATATAAAAAACCTATCCCAACCCTCAGTTTATATAGTACATCGTTGATCCCAACAGTTACCAATTCTGCGACAGACATGGCCGACCCACCTACACCTACACCTAGTTGGGTTTTATGCCTTATCTAAATAAATACGCTGAGCCATGTCGGAGTTTTTGTTCCTCTAACGAATTATTCCGTTCCGGATACGATCACAAAAACGTTGAGCATAGCTCATTGAACGACTTTGAACTTGTAGTCTGATTCCACTAGAAGTGTCACGTTTATGCGTCATACGTACATACACCATCGTACATCGTACCTCAGTACACTACTTTGGTCTGCGAAACACATTGCTGGCTTTTGTCCCGTGCAAAATGTAGGTATAACAAAAACTATACCTATGTAACTTGTCGAGAAATTCACAACAGAAAGTTAATACGATCAGCCAGTTTGCTTTATTGTTCTGTGGATCTCTACTTATGTCCCATGGTACAATATAATTTCTACGAGTAGATAGCTACTACACGCTATTTATATATTTGTTATCATAAACACTTTCCTGATCGTAACAGACAACGCCTGCTCATGGCTATTGCAGCGGAACCCAGAATTTAGTGTAACAAAACAAAGTTCAGGGCAGTGCTGCTTTGGCGCTCATTACTTTGAGACCATCATTGGTTAGTCTTAACTCTTAATAACCCTGTAAATGAGTTATGGGACACGGAAAGAGTCGTGTAAAAATAGTGGTATTTTATTCATAAAGTGCCGAAATACAAGCGCGTGTCAGCGCCTATGTTAACGATTACTTCATAGTTTGTATGTTGTACTAGATTAATAAGTAGTAGCAGCTCCCTCTGCCATTGATTACTTCATAGTTTGTATGTTGTACTAGATTAATAAGTAGTAGCGGCTCCCTCTGCCATAGATTACTTAGCAGTTTGTATAAGAGTACTTAATGTAAGCATTCCTTATGTTTTGGAGGCAGACGGTGCCAAGCCTGTGACGTGATTAGACGATTTTAAAAAGAACAAGTTGTTAATTTATTACCTCCCTTCTGTCATCAGAAGTGGGATTGATAAACTCGCCTCACAATGAACAATATAAAAGTGAAAAATAAAAGAATGAACAATATACGAGTGAGAAATAAAAATAAAAATTATAAATAAAAAATAATTAATGTTGACTCATAACGTGAGTGACGAAAGTTAAAATAAATAATTAAAAAGAAATTATAAATATTTAATTAATGATGACTCATAACGTGAGTGAAGTGACGGAAATTATTATTGTTGGAACTTTCGGGACTTGTAGTGAATCCGCAAGTATAAGCAAAACTATAGTTTGACCTAAGTGTCGGTTTTAATTGAAGCACAAATGTGGACAGCTAAAGTGAATAGTGTGTTCGTGAAGTTAATTTAGTGCTCACGAAATAAAGATGGGACGATGTTGAGACTAACACAACGGAACACAACCGTTTTAGCCGGCCCGCACGAGATTTGTATAAAAAATGGACACCGTTGATAAGGGGCTTGGTCTGCTCTAAAAGAAGAACTGGGAAACACATTCTCAAGAAGCCATGATTTGTATTGTGACTTCAAAATTGCCGAAGATATGACAATAGACAAGTGATCAGTACTTAACAGTTTTTAATTACACTGCAAAGAAACACAAACATATAGGTAGATAGATAGAGAGAAACTCTTTATTGTACACACCAAGAACAGAAAAAAGTACAGAGAACAAAGAACAAAAGAACCTTATGAGTTAGTGCCACAACTGGCGGCCTTATCGCTAAGAGCGATCTCTCCCAAGCAATCAAAAATGGAAAACACGATACATATTAAGAACAGATATAATATTGGAAAAATTGAGACTTGAGAATTGATTGAGAGAAGAATTGCAATTTTGTGAAAATAAAATATTATAATTGATTAAAGGAGACGTTACCGACCCTCATGCAAAATCAACCGCAAGTAGAGCAAAAACAATTACAGTGTTTTACCAGAAATAACGAAATACATCTTGATTACAATGAACTGCGCTAAACAATCTATCTAGAGGCAGTAAAACTAGTAAGAGCTTCGCTATCTACGTCGAAAAAAATAAATACATAACAAAGCTCAATGATGGAAGCTGAAGCTCATGATGGAAATAAAAACATGTTGTCTCTGTAACCGATGTTGATATCCTCGACGTGATTGTTGAATCAGCGTACTTAAATTACCGATAGACGATGAGGGAAGAAAACATAAAATGTTATAAAAGGTTGGACAAAACAAAATATACAGACATTAATAGCAGGGACAAAGTTCGTACAACTATAATCATTGTTAATGGTAAAATATTAGAGAGATCAGAGAGTCATCAGAGCATCGTGTTCTTTGATGAGAGATTCTATGGCTCGATCTTTAAGAACTCATCGCTGATATTCCGTAGTAAATCTTCGTGGACTACCGAACGAGATATTGATTTCCAATAAAAAAAAATGTAATATGATTATTCAATTTGAAAGCAAATTTTGAAATAATTGAAGAGAAAGAAATTAGAGACGCAACAAAGAACAATATTTAATGTTTGGAACTACTCTAAACGACACAATAATTAGAAAAAATATCTTTATCACAAGCTCACGACCAAGAAATAATTTACAGTATAGACGACATAATAAATAATGTCGTAACTCAGGCCCCAAACAACACTCAAAAACCACACAGCGAGAATTGTTAGGGAACCACTTCAGTTTTATTTACATTTACAAAAATATGTGTAAGATTAACAGTTGCTATGTTGGTCCGGACTACAACAATCAAACCATTGAAACGAACGATAAGAGTAAAAGTTGGGACGTCATACCATTGTGACGGAACTTTTAAATAACTAATTAATACAAGACTCAAAATCACCAATTTTGTTGGTCAGAATAAATATCGAGTGACAGATTTTGTGTGGATTGTCGGGCATTAAACAGAATAACTCAAGGATAAATACTTACTACCGATGATTGAAAATCAATAAGGCAGCCTAGGGAGATCCAAGTACCACTATATGCTGAATATAGCGTCAGGTTTCCATGGCATTCCTAAAGAAGAATTAAATGAAAAAAAAAAGACCAGAAAATTCCAAAATAACAACTATGGGCTAGAAATGCTTAGTATATGCAATGCACTATACTATTTTCGAATGTAATTATTGGGCATAGAATTCAAATTACGAATTATAGTGCTGTGAATACGACTTCTACTAAACGAGACTTGCTACTACGAGCAAGATGATGATCGTGCACTTAGACTACAACTTGAAAGTAAAATACTGGAAGGGAAGCGGGACAAAACATGCACCTAGAAATTTGAAGAAAAAAACCCGCCGTAAAACCAAAAAGACATAAAAAACATATGGTGCGAATCGTAGTAAATAAATACACAATTGACCATTAAACCAAGTCACTTGGTTGGAAGCTACTTAAAAACATGATCAAGCAATGAATCTAAAAAGAAGAATCAAAAAAATATCTAGAAAGTTTAAAAGAATACACAGTACAAAATAGTATCCTGATGATTTAAAAAAAAAAGCCACAAAAAGAAGTTAAATATTATGTACCATCAAGTGTTGGATTTAATCTAATAAGAACTTTTCATGAAGAGCAGTGTCATGTTGGCGTAAAACAAAATCCTTGAATCAATGAATGAAACGAAACGAAAACAAAAAAAAAAAAAAAAAACAATGGACGAAATCGATCTGCTTTCGTAAAAAAAACATATATATATAAGTCAATGCATCATTTGAAAGACAAAAAAAAAAGAAATAAAAACACAATATGATATTTGTTTATCATCGATAATACTTAGAGGCTAATTGCAACCAAAAAAAAAATTGAACAGTAAAAAAGTGAATAGTTACGGATTTCATCTTATACTACATGCTGACTGTACAAGTACTTTGGGAACAGTGGATGATCGGAATGAATACCTATTGTTATTGGTAGACGCCTAAACAAAATACATAAAAACACAATATGATATTTGTTCATCATCGATAATACTTAGAGGCTAATTGCAGCAAAAAAAAAAAAAAAGTGAACAGTAAGAAAGTGAAAAGTTACGGATTTCATTTTATACACTACATGCTAACTGTACAAGTACTTTGGGAACAGTGGATGATCGGAATGAATACCTATTGTTATTGGTAGACGCCTACACCAAATTCACATATTGATATCAATCGAAAATTCTACAACCTCTGAACTTGAGAAAAAAAAGCTTTGGAACCGCAACTCAGAACAACAAAAAAATTGATAACAGATAAAAGAGCAAAAAAAAAATAAGATTACAGATAAAAGAGCGAGCAAAGCCAACGGACAAGCTGAAAGATACTTGTATTGCAATAGTATTAAACTCATTAGCCTACAAATTAAACCATTGGTCAGAATGGACGAGTGTGGTTTATAAATTACAGTCAACAGTCAAAACCATTGTCAAACAAAAAAAAAACTACAAATTACTGGCTGTACTCCAATACATTTACTGAAGAATTGATTGATTGATTTCATGGATGGATACGATCCGAAGCACTAGCAATAAACCGCATAAATAAAAGACTCCAAGATTAATAATTATATCGATATGAATCAATTACGAGTGACCGCAGGAGAATGATTAAGAAATAATGACAAAAAAAAAAAATACAATTTGACAGAATGCAACGCAATAATTTGGTTCTCAAAGAAGCCAATGTTGTTTATGTTCAACAGCAGGAAACCCGATAAAGCAAACTAGAACCAAAGTATAAATATAGATACATATAGAAAAATGTTTGCCACAACGATACAAAGTCAAAAATGTTGAGAACAAACCACATCAAATTGTACCAAAATACAGAATTAGACAGTATTGAATGACTGTTGATGGAATTAAGAGGCTTTGGAAAAAGCCGTGTCAACGAGAGAATAGAGAATTTAGAATTTGAGAGAATAGAGAATTGTAATCTGTAATTATTGAATAATTACTGTAAGTATAATAATACTAAAATGGCGTAAGCGACTCACAGAGTGCGCTGGAATCGCCCGAGAATAAAAAGCGTAAGCGGCTCATACAGCACGCCGGGATCGCTTAAGAATAAAATAAATAATAAAATGGCGTAAGCGAATCAATGATTGCGCTGGAATCGCCCATAAATAAAACAAAAATATTAATAATAGCGTAAGCGGCTCATAAAGCGCGCTGGGATCGCTGACAAAAACAAAATACAAACAAAAAACTAATTAATACAAAAAAAAAGGTTCAACAACTTACTGGGATAAGAATGCGCAACTTATTTGAGTAAGGGTGTTGAGCTTGTAAAGCAAGCCACTCAGTGTAAGTGGACAGAATTCATTCAAAATAAAGAAAGCAGAGTTGCTAAAAAAATGATTGTGCAAACACATGCCATAATAAAATAATTAATGACAAATGGTAGTGTAAAGCACAGCCCATAATAAAAATAACAAATGAAAAATGGTAGTGCAAAACGCACAGGCCATAAAAAAAAAAAAAAAAAAAAAAAAAATGAAAAATGGAAGTGCAAAGCACAGGCCATAATAAAAATAACAAATGAAAAATGGTAGTGCAAAACGCACAGGCCATAATAAAAAAAAACAAATGAAAAATGGAAGTGCAAAGCACAGGCCATAAATGTTAGTATTGTTGTATGGTGTTGCTTTAATATTTTTCAAATTTCAGATAAGCTAAGACGAGAGGCTTCGAGAGCGAATCCTGGGCAGGAAGGCCGTGTCAGCGCCTATGTTAACGATTACTTCATAGTTTGTATGTTGTACTAGATTAATAAGTAGTAGCAGCTCCCTCTGCCATTGATTACTTCATAGTTTGTATGTTGTACTAGATTAATAAGTAGTAGCGGCTCCCTCTGCCATAGATTACTTAGCAGTTTGTATAAGAGTACTTAATGTAAGCATTCCTTATGTTTTGGAGGCAGACGGTGCCAAGCCTGTGACGTGATTAGACGATTTTAAAAAGAACAAGTTGTTAATTTATTACCTCCCTTCTGTCACGCGTGTGTGGAAACTTTTCGTGTTACTTCCAAAACTCCATCTAAGCTAGTAGTAAAGTCGCCAATACTTTACTAAACCATGACTGGACTTGAACAGCACGGACTGTACTTGACCAACACTGGACTTCAAACGTAACTGTTGGACATAAATGGTAAAATCCGAAGTAGGTACATATATCTAGATATTAGGCATTAAAGACTCCGTATCCATTTGCCGATGCTTTATACAAAAATAGCCCTCTACTTTCTCTAGCTTCAGTAACCTTTAACTTCGAACACATAAATATTATCTACAAGAAGAAATTTCGGTCTTGAATAATTTTAAATTGAAGTAACAATATTACAGTCGCTTATTCCGTCTTCAATAGATTCCTATTGCATCAGATTGAATGTTACGTTTCATTCTACGGAATTTACGATAGTACGGGAATAGTTTCCCATTTCCCGCGAGACGTGCGGCGGCGTGCCGTGCGCGTGGCTGCTGCGTGCGACGCATGCGCAAGCCACGTGCGCCGTGACCTAAACGCGATGCATGAATGAACGTACAACGTAGTACCTACCACGGAACGCTTGTGTTTAGACGTAGATTAGTAAAGAGTATTAATCACTATGATAACAGTTATAAGAACTGCATGCTGCTCTCGTGCTGGCTGATAATTTATTTAATCTGTGGCGGCATTGATACAAAACTTAGAGGCTTCGTTGAGTTACTATTATAAAACGGATCATAATTGATTGATACAGGCGCTACTTTGCGTAAGTTCATTTTGAGTATTCAAGTTATAATTCTTTTTAGTTTATTTCTGCAGTCGTTTCAGTTACAACTTGACAACAATTTAAATATTAAAAACTTCAATTAAGGTAAAAAAGGTTGCCTTTTTTAAAAAACGGCGATCGATCGAGCACGTCTAATGGCAACAGATAAGTCATTCCACAATTGAACTGCCCGGAATGCAAAGAACTTTTACTGTGTAAGTGTTTCGTCAAGTTTTTGATACCAGAAGAATATGAAAAATGGTTAGTAGCATTTTACGTTAGATTCGTATTCCGCATACGTTCGCTAATGGGGCGCTGCTCCATTGTCATATTTTGGTACAAGCTGCGCCCCTCGATGTTACCCGCTAATAAAAAGTAGCTTATGTCTTAATGCAGGGTCTCAGCTACCTGCATACCAAATTTCATCCAAATCCGTTCTGTAGTTTTTGTGTAAAAGAGTAACAAACATCCATCCATCCATCCAAACTTTCACATTTATGAAATTAGTGGGATATACAGCCAGAAAGCTTTTCGCATATTGTTAGACCTTCACTCTAATACTCTATGGATTCGCATTTAACAATACAAGTTAGATAGATATTATAACTCTTTATTGTGCACACCATAAAACATCAAGATAGGGAAAATCCATAAAAAATAGTAGTTATAAAAGCTGCAATAGATTGGTATCAAGAGGATGCCGGCACTTTGCAAATTGCACCAACCTGGCACTTGGCAAATTGTCGACTAGATGCCAATTAGTCCCAGGTCATGTCGGCACTGACCTAGTTGCCAGACTGCGATATCAACTAGTACTGTTTGCCCGAATGTAGAAAAATTATATATTACTACCTACTTATAATCAGCGGTTTAACATCACCGGTGAGGCTTGTAGCAAATTCATTATTTACGTCTTTAATTGGAGCGACACACAAAAGTTTGATTAACAAAACAAATCCCAGGTTATCGCTGCTTTGGCGCTCATTACCTATTCAGAGACATTCTATGGAAACAATGGTATGGAATGTCTCAACACAGAAATATTTGAAAAAAAATCTATCACATAGAAAAAGTTGACACTGACGTATCATTTTTATTCTGATGGCAATATTTTAAAATAGAATTGAACAGAAATAGCATTTTTGTTGAAGAGTTTTGGCGGGAACGCGGGAAGTAGTAGAGATTCACCGGTTCTGCCTCACAGCAAAATCCGTTCTGCCTCACCCCTAAAATCGAGACCCGGCAAACTTCGCCGCCTAAAAAAAAAAAAAAAAAAAAAAAAAAAAAAAAAAAAAAAAAAAAAGTTTGGTGTCTTTTTAGGGGTTTTCGGGGATGCCCGATCGTTTGCCGCCATCAGTTTTCTTATATCTCTTCAGGATCGCGAGATAGGTTTCAGGATCTAGGACCTCATTATCGCACGCTTCCTTATCTACTCGTATTGTTACGTTCGTCTATTGTTATTAATCACCTGCTACGAATGAGGGGGGTATTGTTCTTGACGTTCATGTTATCGGGGTCAATAACAATAACAACACGATCTTTATTCTGTATACAGCTTTATTTAAAATTGTATTGGAACATTGCGTTAACCATTACATCATTCAAGATACTACTACTACTCTCCAATGCATCCGTGAAATCTTGCATACTCTTCCCATGATATTTGTACCATAAATACAACACACAGTACTCGCCACATACTGAAGTCCACTCGTTTTGTAGTCTCTTACTATTGAAGCTCCATTGCCTACTATTCCTGTTCAGAAAACTCTTGTGAAACCCCGTCGGTGCTCGACCGAACGAATCAAAATACTGTCCCATGCCGCCTTTCTCTATGTGTATGGCTACCCAATGAGAACCTGGCCGTGTATCTGGATCCAGATTGCTAACTAAAAACGTGGGTGCTTCAACACGCACTGGTAATCTGTTAGCTGCATACACGTTATTGTATAAGGATGGGTGAATTTTTTTTAAACATTCCTGGATCTTGATCGTGTTCATATTCTATGTAAGGTATACCTACTCGTGCAAATCACTATTGTGAATGCGCCACTTGGCAGCATGAGCTAGCTATTTAAAGGTGGTACATAAAAAAATCAAAAAAATGTTTCATGTTATGTTTGAACTTTTATTGATCACAAATTCTTAAAAATAAACGTTATTATAATATACATACAATCATTTTGTCTTAGCTACTATAGTCTACGATAACATTGCGATTCTTGTCTATTTCGATTACATTATCAAACTCAGCATAAACAATACAATTTATAGTTTGGGAAAGAGAAGATTCAAAACGAACTTCTAATCTTACGCTACCATTCCTTATCAAATTCCAATGGCTCGATGAGTTGGCTGATAAGTCGGGGGTTAAATCAAAAGCTAATAAACAATATCCATTAGAATACTGATCCCTAGATATTCCATTGCCTTCGTTAAGAAAATGTATGCCTGTTCCAGAAAATAAGGTGTGATAGGCTGCTGTGAAAATATTACTCTTAAATGATGGTTGTAACGCTTTAGAAGGTATTTGCTGACCATCGATATATAAGCAAAATGAACTCATATCGTAGTTCTCAAAGTTGAACGGATTTTTAGTGAGACTACCGTTAAACGCCATGTTATTAACAAACCCGACTATGCATCTTTTAGGTATTTGCCCAAGGAAAATGTTATCAAGAGTTTTTCCTTGAATCCCTGCTGGTATTGTTAAAACTTTAACTTCAGCTCTAGTAATAGGATACTTTGCCGTAGTAGTGGCTAACACTTTTTGATGTGCAAGTAAAACTGTTGGGTTTATTCGTATACACGATGTGCGTATGTATTATGGAATGTATACGATATGGAATGACTCGTTGCAAAACACCATTAGTAAAAATATTTTAATGATAATTACATCCTTAGTTTCTAGTTATTTGTCAATCTTATCAATGTTTTGGAATGTGTCCTTTCTTCTTTTCATATCCTAATGTATGTGATTACGTTAATGGTGATGGTTTGTTTAATTGTTCTCAGTAAGTATTTAAGCTTGAAATTCTGCTGAGTATGGTTAGAGTTAAGTGAGCAGTGAGGCCCTTGTTAGTGTTACTACTTTTAGTGACGTGCTATTAAAATATTATTGTGCTCTATTCACGATTCTGCAATGGAGGTAAGTAAGTTTATTACATTTGAAAATAAAATCAATTTAATTATTTTTTTTCTGACGATTTTAAAATACTGTTACAGAACGCTTTCAATAATGAAGAAAATACATACAAACAGTATTATTATGCTCTATCAGATGATGGAAGTGACGACCTAAACAATAAAAATTCAAATAAACAAACCAAAAGAAAGCAAAACCAAACATCACTTGAGAGTTTGGATGAGTTGTTTGAGGTGCCTCAAATTAAGAAGAAAAAACTTTCTTCTTCAGTTTCAAGGGCTCGTGGAGAAGGTGTTGCTTATATGACAACAAACGCTGACGATAGTACGAATGCAACTCATCTAATAAAAATAGAAATCTATGACATGAAGAAGCTATCGACATTACCGCCAACACAACATTGGAAGAATGCTGATATTCGAATGAAATACTATACAGACTCTAAAAATAACAAATTTGTTGACAGTAAAAATCTAATTTATCAAATAACCAAAGAAATATCAAAGAAAGACAGTTGTAAACAATATTTTTTTAATAATGCCTAACCAAGTTGATTAGTTGCATCCTTTGTATGTTATGACTTACCTATTGTTAAATACCTCTTATCGCAATTTTATGAGTAATAGTATTTAGTTAATTAGTGTTCCTTAGTTCAATACTAGTATTATGTTTACTGGTACAATTGAAAACAATTAGATAGCACCTAGATAATAGTTGTATAAATAGTAATCGCAAACCCTTAAGAAGCATCATTTTGCAACGTTGAGTCTGCCTGTTACAATAATTTTAAAATATTTAACAACGCAAATGGAAGAAAGTAATGAAATTTGTTGTGAAATCAGTGGAAATGTGGATTTACATGACTCGGAACTCGATGAAATATTTCAAGATGTGGATTTATATGAACTCTGTGAAGAGATGGAAAAATCTGAACTGAATGATTCATTTTACGATAACGAATTAAACAACATCTGCTGTACGATTGAGAAAACCTTAAAGTAAGTTATTATCTACATTAAAGCTTTGATTGAAAATATTCAACTCTATGAAATTTATTTTTAAAAACAATGTATTTTTCTATTTGCAGTAATCAACAAATTGGGGGAGGTGTCAAAAGAACTCTGAGTACTCAAGAAGCACCACAAATAATGACTTCGAAAAGGCGGAGAATAGAACAAGATGATATAGAAGTAAAGAGGCCAATAATTACGGTAGAAGAAGCTTCAACATCCAGACCACAAGTTGACTACGTTGATAAAGTAACTTGCAGTACTTGTCAAGTTTTAGTTAGCAGAAGGTATTTAACGAATCATTTAAATAGTAATTTACATAAAGGTAATCTATTTAAATCACATAACACTTTACCAAATGTTTCTGTGGTTGAATCTGCTTTTGGACAAAGACTTATAACGTATAAAATTAAAAGTAAAAGAAATCTTTCATCCGACACGGAATTCGAAACTCCAGAGTTGTTTTTGAATTCAATAAAAGATGACATTTTATTTTTGATTGAAGATTCTATTCAAAAACAAACAATTTTCAAAGTTAATTTTGTTTTGCATGCTGATTTTGTACAACAAAGCAAAAATATTTCAAATTCATTTGATTTCCAAACCTGTAACTACATTGTTTTTCAAGGAGATGACTTTAATTTATTCTATTCATCTTTGTTGGACACTATTACAAATAAAATAAGCGCTTTTGAGAAAAAAGATAGTGGATGGAGTCTCAAACAAGTTAAATGTCTTGATGTGAATATAAACAAATTCAATCCTCTTCGGGGAACTTCTTATATTGACTTACCTCATGATGTTAAAACTAAAAAAGCTGTAATTAATGTGAAAAACGCTGATAATTTATGTTTTAAATGGGCATTACTCTCGGCGTTGTATCCCATAGCTAAAAACTCAGATCGCGTAACATCTTACAGCATGCACTCCAATAAACTTAAATTTGATGGTGTATCTTTCCCAGTTAAATTGACTGACATACCTAAAGTTGAAAAATTGAACGACATTAGTATAAATGTTTTTGGTTTGGAATATAACAAAGAAACAAAAAAACATAGTGTAGTAGGTCCACTGTTCTTTACAAAATCTCATAAAAATCGTCATGTTAATTTATTGTACATAAGTAACGGATCAAAAAATCACTATTGTTATATAAAAAACTTGTCACGGTTAGTCAGCAAACAGATTTCAAATCAAGAGCATGCAGTTTATATCTGTAATGGATGTTTACTTCAATTTCCCACAGAAGAGAGATTAACTAACCATCAGCAACATGATTGTTCTCATATTTGCATACATCTACCAAGTAATGAAAAAACATCAAAAAATTGGTTCGGACAGCCTGTTTCTAACGACAAATTAAAGTTTGACAAATTTCATAAAAAAATAAAAATGTCATTTGTAGTGTACGCTGATTTTGAAGCATTTTTGAACCCGATAAAATCATGTTCCAATGATCCGTCTAAGTCGTATACTAACAACGTTCATAAACATGAAGTTTATAGTTTCGGGTATTATATAAAATGTTCCTACGATCAAAACTTGTCAAAGTATGAAACATACAGTGGACCCAACTGTGCACAAGAATTCATGAAACGTTTGTACGATGACTTAAAAACGATTTGTAGAATAAATAGTTTTCAGAAATGTCCTAAAAAACTATCAACCGAAGATGAAAATAAAATTGCCGGTTCGGATAAATGTTACATTTGTGACATCAATTTAAACGGAGAAAAGATTTTGGATTATGATTGGCACACGGGAATGTTTAGAGGTGTTGCACATGAAGTATGTGTAGCAAAGTATCGAACTCCCCGTCACATCCCGGTTTTCTTTCATAACCTCAGTCACTATGATGCACATTTTATTGTGCATGCATTAAACTTCGTTGAAGGGGGAGTTGAAGTCATTCCTCAAAACAAAGAGAAATATATATCTTTTTCAAAGATACTTACTATAAACAACCAAAAAATCAGTCTAAGATTCGTAGACTCCTTTAAATTTTTATCATGCAGCCTTGATCAGTTAGCTAAAAATCTTAAAGATGGACAATTCCACACGCTTAAAAGACATTACCCAAATAATGAAGACGTTAGCCTTCTTAGGAAAAAAGGTATATACCCTTACGAATTTATGACATCATATGAAAAATTAAAATTAACAACTCTCCCCAGCCAGGATCAGTTTTACAACTCACTTTCGGATTCTAATATATCTGATGACGATTATAATCGTGCTCAAGACGTGTGGCACCATTTTAACTGTCAAAATATGTTGGATTACTCCAACTTATACCTAAAAACAGACGTTTTGTTGTTGACTGATGTGTTTGAGAATTTTAGAAATCTTTGCATTTCAACGTACGATTTAGATCCGGCTCACTATTACACAGCACCAGGACTGAGTTGGGACGCTATGTTAAAATATACAAAAATTGAATTAGAGTTATTAACGGACTATGATAAAGTCGCTTTCATCAAGGCAGGAATACGAGGAGGCGTATCACAATGTAGCAATCGGTACGCAAAAGCAAATAATGAGTTTTTAGAAGATTTTGATAGGGATAAACCTAAATCATATTTAGCGTATTTTGATGCTAACAATCTTTACGGTTGGGCTATGTCTCAATATCTTCCAGAAGGAAGTTTTGAATGGGTGAGTCCGGATACAAATTTCAATGTATCTGATACATCTGAATATGGCTTTATTTTAGAAGTTGATTTAGAGTATCCCGATGAACTCCACGATTTACATTCAGATTTACCACTATGTCCAGAAAATATATGTATAGGTGTTTCCAAAGAAACAAAACTAATCCCAAATCTTAACAATAAAATCAAATACAAAATTCACTACAGAAATCTCAAACAGTGTCTTAAAATGGGTCTCAAAATTACAAAAATTCATAGGATTTTAAAGTTTCGTCAAAGTCCTTGGTTAGAAAGATACATAGACCTAAATACCAAATTAAGAACGCAAGCCACATCAGATTTTGATAAAGATTTTTTTAAACTAATGAACAACTCAGTATTCGGAAAAACAATGGAAAACATCGAAAAACGAGTTAATGTAAAATTACTAACACACTGGGAAAATCGGGGTAAGACTTTAGGTGCTCAAGATTTAATTGCTAGACCCGAATTTCATAGTTTATCAATTTTTGCTGAGAACTTAGTAGCGATACAGTTACGAAAAACGAAATTGATTTATGACAAACCTATTTATTTAGGATTTTGTATATTAGACATATCAAAGACTCTTATGTATGATTTTCATTACAACTACATGTTAAACAAATTCGATAGTAAAGTAAAATTATTATACACTGATACTGATAGTTTAATCTATCAAATTTTCACCAACAATTTTTATGAAGACATTAAACCTGATCTTGCTACTCGATTCGATACATCTGATTACCCTTCTGATAACTTATTTGGCTATCCGAAAATAAACAAAAAGAAAATAGGTTTCTTTAAAGATGAAAATAATGGCAAAATTTTAAAAGAATTCGTAGGTCTTCGTTCCAAAATGTATGCATTTAAAATTGAAGATAAATTTATCGCAAAGGCAAAAGGTGTAAACAAAAGTGTCACAAAAAAAATGAATATGGAAAATTACAAGTCATGTCTCTTCAATAAAAACATACTATTTAGTAGTATGTACAGATTTAAATCGATTAAACATACAATATTTACACAGAAAATTAATAAAACCTGCTTGTCATATAACGACACAAAACGATTTATCCTATCAAATCAAATTGATACATTAGCGTGGGGACATTATAAATTAAGATAATAAATACTTTTAAGTTGTAAAGTAGGTATAGAATTAAATTTAGTTACTCTTAATTATCGTTTACCATGTTTAAAATCTATGAATATTATAATAATGTTTAAAAGTTGTGTTTGTGCTTATTAAATTAAGAACTGATGTATTTTTGTTTAGGAACTTATTGATGTATGTAAGATTTATTGTAAATGATTTCATTTCTGTGCAATGTTTTACTTAGTGTGTACCAAATAAAAACGTATTTTGCCAACTACATGTTTTATTCCTTTCTAAACCTTTCAAGCATCTACACGTAAATAAAAATGTTTCAATTTATTCATCCTTTCACCGCTATAGTTGCGGGACCAAGTGGTTGTGGAAAATCCATATTCGTTACAAACTTTATTAAATACATAAAAGAGGTATGCTCTAAAAATATTAGTCAAATTATTTGGTGCTTTGATGAAATGCAACCCTTATACAACTTAGCAAATGTAAACTACTATCAAGGTTTACCAGATGTTAACATGTTTGATGGAAAGGATGCAAACCTTATAATTATTGATGATCTTATGAGAGAATCTGATGGTCGAATCGTTGATATTTTTACAAAAGGTAGTCATCATCGAAATTTAAGTGTATTCTATATTACACAAAATTTATTCCATCAGGGTAAAGGACAAAGAGATATTTCCTTAAATACAAGCTATATTGTATATTTCAAAAACCCTCGAGATAAAACACAAATTAGATACTTGGCACGTCAAGTATCACCAGAAAATCCAAAATTTATTGAAGATGCTTACCGAGATGCGACTAAGGATGCACATGGGTACTTAATGATCGATCTAAAACAAAATACCGATGACATGTGTCGCATTAAAACAAATGTTTTTCCTTCAAATGGATATTGCACTGTGTATGTACCAACAAAGGGGTTTAAATATGGCAAGAACCAGCAAATTTCCATCATTTATAAATAATGTCGCGAAGTCTTAGCACGCATATAGACTTACTGTCAGCGCTTCACAAACTTAAACCAAAATATAGAAAAGCCCTATTAAAATCTTGTGATAAGGAAGAAATTGATTGTATTTGTGAATGCATTCACAACGTTCTGCAAGGTAAAATTCCAATTGAAGAGAATAATAAGAAAAAATTGAAGAAATATAAATCGGTTCTTCGTAAGTTAGTACGAAAAGGGAGTGATAAAGTGAGAAAAAATATTATCATACAAACTGGCGGTGCATTTTTACCTTTAATATTAGGTTCATTATTGAGTACATTACTTGGATCTCTAACATAATAATTAATCACAATGGAACATGCTAAAAAGATGTTACTCATTGAACCTAGTCTGATAGAAAAAATAAATCAACACAACAATTCTGATAATCCAACATCTAGATTAGACAATGAAATGAAAAATATCTTAAACAGCAAAATGGATGACAGAAAAAAAAGTATTTTATATTTACAAGTTTTACAACGATATTTACATTTCAATGAAGAAAATCGACGCCCTATTGAACTACCCATTATATCGCAACAGACTGATTCCATTGAAACAAATATAAAAAATGAATCTCAAGCTTCAGATTCAGTCTCAACTCAGAAATTGACTGGAGAAGAAAGGCAAGTCACCGCCGCTAGTGATAGTAATACTCTATACACAACGAGTCACATACTAAGTTTGATACCTAAAACATACGTTAAGAAAGGTGAATCATTATTAAACTCGATTTCTTTAAGTAAAAACAAAATTTCATGGAGCGATGACGGCACAGTACTCATAGACAATGACAAAGTGCCAGGAAGCAACATAGTGGATTTGATTAATGATTTACTTAGACCTCTAAAAAGAGATGACCCCATTGGTTGGGAGAGTTTTGCTAAGGCATTAAAAGATATTAAAATACCACTCACTTACCTAGGCAATCCAAAACGAGTCAAGTATATACAAAAATTAACACGGCAAAACCTTGGTGATACTACATCAGATGAAGAATTTTCTACTCCTTCCATCATAATACACAAAAATAAGATTCGTAAGAAGCTGGATTGGGAGAAATGGACTCCTTACTAAATACTGATAATGTTATGAATCCATTAGAACGAATTAATGAAATATATTATGATGTTTCTAATCCTGCTGGTTACAGTAGCATAGACAAATTAACTAAAGCAATGAAAGGCGAAATGAACAAAGATGATGTTAAAAAATGGTTACAGTTGCAAGAAACTTACACACTTCATAAACCTGTGCGTAAGAGATTCCCTAGAAATAAATATATTTTATCTAATTTTAACGAACTTTGGCAAGCTGATTTAAGCGACATGAGGACTTATTCCAAATTTAATGATGGTTATAACTATATACTTTGCGTAATTGATGTGTTTTCTAAGTATGCATATGCTAGACCAATGAAACATAAAAATTCGGAAACAATCAAACAATGTTTTGAAAGTATATTTAGTGAAGCTAATGCAACCCCTACTCACATACAATCTGATAAAGGCACAGAGTTTGTTTCAAAAGATGTACAAAAATATTTTAAAGGTAAAGGTATCAATTACTATACGACAAATAATCCGGATATTAAAGCAAGTATTGTGGAAAGATTTCAAAGAACATTAAAAATGAAAATGTGGCGATACTTTACCCACAGAAACACTTATAAATACATAGATATTCTTCAAGATTTGATGTATGCGTATAACCATGGCTATCACTCTAGTATAAAAATGTGTCCAAGTGATGTCAAATCTAGTAATATAATGACTGTATGGGAAAATTTATATGATAAAAAGACTACCAAAAAAGGTTCAGAAACTTTATTACCAAAATTTAATGTAGGGGATCATGTAAGAATAACGAAATTCAAGCATATATTTCAAAAAGGATATGAATCTAACTGGAGTGATGAGATATTCATTGTATCATCAGTAATAGACAGATCTCCATGGGTAGTTTATACATTAGTAGATCTAAAAAATGAACCAATCATAGGAACATTTTATGAAAGAGAACTACAGAAAGTAACTTACGACCCCACTTCTAGTTATAAAATAGATAAAATCATTCGCTCTCGCGGGAAAGGTGACAGAAAAGAAGTATTAGTCAAGTGGAAAGGTTACCCAAATAAGTTTAACAGTTGGGTGTTAGCGTCTAATTTAAATCAAATATGATAAAAGAAAGTTTTTATTTAACATTGCTCAGCAATAGTTCAATGGAATATTTTCCTGACAATAAAACAACCCGATTTTCAACTAAACTTCCAAAGCCTATAATACTTGAAGGAACATGGCACGTCGGTGTAGTAGAGTTTCAGTATCCATGTACAATGTTTACTGTTCAAGAACACGAAAACATTGTTTATGTAACTAAAATAATGAAAATGCCTCATGAAGATAAACATTCTACAGTTTACTACAAGACTCATATTCCAGCGACAAATTATGATAATATTAATCATATATTAACTGCACTAAATAATATAAGAGAAAAAGTGAGATTTCGCTATGATGAACTATCGAAATTTGTTAATGTGACTGTAATGGATGAAAATATAAAGTCAATTTCGTTATCGCCTCAATTATCACTACAACTTGGTTTCGAACCAAATAGAAATCTAATTGAAAAAGGATTTGGAAAATGTCCGGCTAATTTACATTTAGGATTGCCACCGCAATTATTTGTATACTGTGATATAATTGAACCACAAATTGTCGGAGATGTTATGACTCCGTTACTGAGAATAATACCATTAGATCCGTCCAAGTACATTTATGGAGCTAATAAAATGCATGTATTTTCACCACCTCACTACTTGCCAGTAATGCGGAGGGAATTCGATACTATTGAAATAGATATAAGAACAAGCACTGGACAAAAAATACCATTCCAGTTTGGAACGGTGTGTATTAAACTTCATTTTAGAAAATTACAATAATGTATTCTCAAACTGATAAAATAAGTTGTCCCTATGAACATTACTATTCACATCAAGCTGGATCCGGCATTGGAGTAATTTACAAAGGAGTCCCATATCAGCGTGGGCATGGAATTGGTAGCTTTTTGGGAGGATTGTTTAGATCAGTTTTACCGTTACTTTCTAGTGGAGCTCGAGTAATTGGTAAAGAGGCTTTAAATGCTGGTGTGGGTCTCTTATCTGATATGGTTAGTTCACGTCCTATGGAAGAGTCAGTTAAATCCCGGCTTAAAGAGGCAAGCTCAAACTTGAAAAGAAAAGCAGATGCCAAAATTGATCGAATTAACATGTTCGGTTCAGGATATATAACAAAGAGAAAACGTCAGTCTTCATTCATTTTACCATCAACTGCGAAGGTGAAAGCAACAAAAAAAATAAAACTTGACAAGAAAAAAATTAAGGACATATTTTCTTAAAATATTTTTTAAAAATGTCTTTTTTACATAGTCATTCATGTGAGTGCATCAAGTCCGAATTAGATTTATTTGCTTTACCTTCTACACAAACTAGTATAGAAAACGGAACGTGGATACATTACAAGCCAATTTCATCTCTCGCTGATGATGGACCTATAGAATTCCAAGTGCCAGGAGCAGGCGATGACTACGTTGATTTATCTAATACGTTGCTACATATAAAAGCGAAAGTACTGAATCAAGACTCAACAAAACTAGCTACATCGGCAGTAGTTGCCCCTGTTAATAACTGGCTACATTCCCTTTTCAACCAACTTGATGTTTATTTGAATCAAAAACTTATTTCACCACCAAACAATACATACGCTTATCGTGCATACATTGAAACTCTGTTGAATTATGCACCAGCAGCTAAAGACTCTCACCTAACATGTGGACTTTGGTATGAAGACACCCATGGAAAGATGGATTCAGTTGATGAGAGTAATAAAGGGTTCACAAAGCGACAAGAATTTGCAGGTGAAAGTAAGGAAATAGAAATGATTGGACACTTGCATGGTGATCTTTTCAATCAAGAAAAATTTTTAATCAATGGTGTTGATATGTCTGTAAAATTAGTACGATCTAGAGAAACGTTTAACTTGATGGCTTCTTCTAATGATTTAAAGATAAAAGCATGCATTGTAGACGCAACTCTCATTGTGCGTAGAGCTCGAATAAACCCAACAGTTTTACTTGCACATCAAAAAGTGTTAGCCACTACTACGGCAAAGTATCCTATTACTAGAGCTGAAGTTAAAGTTTTAACAATACCAGCAGGGATTCAAGGAAAAACTCTTGATAACATTTTCCTTGGGCAAATACCTAAAAGATGCATAGTCGGGTTTGTTAATAACATGGCGTTTAACGGTAGTCTCACTAAAAATCCGTTCAACTTTGAGAACTACGATATGAGTTCATTTTGCTTATATATCGATGGTCAGCAAATACCTTCTAAAGCGTTACAACCATCATTTAAGAGTAATATTTTCACAGCAGCCTATCACACCTTATTTTCTGGAACAGGCATACATTTTCTTAACGAAGGCAATGGAATATCTAGGGATCAGTATTCTAATGGATATTGTTTATTAGCTTTTGATTTAACCCCCGACTTATCAGCCAACTCATCGAGCCATTGGAATTTGATAAGGAATGGTAGCGTAAGATTAGAAGTTCGTTTTGAATCTTCTCTTTCCCAAACTATAAATTGTATTGTTTATGCTGAGTTTGATAATGTAATCGAAATAGACAAGAATCGCAATGTTATCGTAGACTATAGTAGCTAAGACAAAATGATTGTATGTATATTATAATAACGTTTATTTTTAAGAATTTGTGATCAATAAAAGTTTAAACATAACATGAAACATTTTTTTGATTTTTTTATGTACCACCTTTAAATAGCTAGCTCATGCTGCCAAGTGGCGCATTCACAATAGTGATTTGCACGAGTAGGTATACCTTACATAGAATATGAACACGATCAAGATCCAGGAATGTTTAAAAAAAATTCACCCATCCTTATACAATAACGTGTATGCAGCTAACAGATTACCAGTGCGTGTTGAAGCACCCACGTTTTTAGTTAGCAATCTGGATCCAGATACACGGCCAGGTTCTCATTGGGTAGCCATACACATAGAGAAAGGCGGCATGGGACAGTATTTTGATTCGTTCGGTCGAGCACCGACGGGGTTTCACAAGAGTTTTCTGAACAGGAATAGTAGGCAATGGAGCTTCAATAGTAAGAGACTACAAAACGAGTGGACTTCAGTATGTGGCGAGTACTGTGTGTTGTATTTATGGTACAAATATCATGGGAAGAGTATGCAAGATTTCACGGATGCATTGGAGAGTAGTAGTAGTATCTTGAATGATGTAATGGTTAACGCAATGTTCCAATACAATTTTAAATAAAGCTGTATACAGAATAAAGATCGTGTTGTTATTGTTATTGACCCCGATAACATGAACGTCAAGAACAATACCCCCCTCATTCGTAGCAGGTGATTAATAACAATAGACGAACGTAACAATACGAGTAGATAAGGAAGCGTGCGATAATGAGGTCCTAGATCCTGAAACCTATCTCGCGATCCTGAAGAGATATAAGAAAACTGATGGCGGCAAACGATCGGGCATCCCCGAAAACCCCTAAAAAGACACCAAACTTTTTTTTTTTTTTTTTTTTTTTTTTTTTTTTTTTTTTTTTTTTAGGCGGCGAAGTTTGCCGGGTCTCGATTTTAGGGGTGAGGCAGAACGGATTTTGCTGTGAGGCAGAACCGGTGAATCTCTACTACTGCGGGAAGAGTCGTGTCGCTTCGTTGTATTTTTTTCCAAAACTAGTGTTTTGTCGAGTGTTTATGCATAAAAATGGTGGTGTTTTATTCATAAAGTGCCGAATTACAAGCGCGAGTGTGGGAAAATGATATAATGTGGTGAAACATGAGTTTTCGTGTTGCTTCCAAAACTCCATCGAAGCTTTGTAGTAAAGTTGCCACTACTTTACTAAAGTATGACTGGAATTAACTGACACGAACTGGACTTGACAAAGACGACTTTGACTAAAACTAGCTACGATGGCACTTATTTAACTTTTGAAACTTGAAAATATATAATTACTTGACACTGGCAAATGCTAAAACGCGACGCCAAAACCAAAGAAAGAAAGAAGAAGCATTTTTGTTTTAATTGTCAAAAGTTTACAAAATAATTATATTTATTATTACTTAATCACGCCCAAAATACTACAAAATTAATTTGTTTATTTACCTTATAGATACATTGAAATGATAATAGTCAATTGGTTCCCTTAGTACAAGCTTCATTTACTTTTATGCTATGTATAAAACAACTAATTATAACTGTGCAGTACAATAATACAATGATTATCATAATTATGTTTCGGCGATCTTTCCACAAGGCGCTGTTCTTCACTGCATTAGCTTGAACTAGATAAACTTAATTTTCCAAGGCGCATAACTAACACTACTTCTTAGATTATTTTTTTAGGACATTTCATTCAGCGCCTTCTAATCCCAAACTACGCTAAGCTTGTACTATGGAAGTCAGATAACTGATAGAATACTTAATTTTTTTGTAATTATACATACAGAACACCCAGACACAGAACAAACATTTGTTTATATCACAAAATGCTTATCCTGGGTGGGAATCAAATCCACGCCCTTTAGATCTTGGAGCAGACATACTACCAATGAATCAACGGGACTGTTAGAAAAAATTAAAATAAGATAAAACTGCATTATGCAATATCAACTCTAACTTGAATCGAATTTTACATGAAGAATCGAAAATACATGGACGCACATGATTACTATGATCTATTTATTATTATGTTACATGTCGTTGTTTACACGTCAGAAAATAAATCAATGCAGGGAATTGAATTGTGCCTTTCTTTGGTAATTGGGAGAAAATCGTAAGATACCTGTTAGTATTTGCCTCGGTGGCCTACCTTTGTTTGCTTGCCTGTGGAGTGCTTATTAATCGGTAGGAATACAGAGGTACCTCCCTAGCACTCTGCTTTCAGCAACATTTGATCGATTGATTTACTACTCTTTATTGTCCATACAAAAAAATCGATTTCCAGGCTATCTGAGCGCCGTTTTTCTTTTCATATGTTTCTAAATACTGTATTTACTTGTCTAAAGATTATGTAATGACTTCTCTAGATATTATGGAGCGTGGTTATGCTAGAGTATTAATGGACCAATAATTGTGCATGTTACAGAAAAGTCAATGGAGTCAACAACACGTTTAATAGCAAATTTATCGTGAATTGAGTTTGTTTACGTGAGATAATTTTGGTTCGGCAATGTTTGATCCGGTTCCTAGCCTAAAGTATTAATAGCCTATTTGTAGCGATGATAGCTTAGTGGTTAATGAGGTCGGTTCGCATGCCGAAGGGTTCTAATCCATATAATGAGCTTCAGCAGACGATGAAGGAAAACATCTGAAGTTGAAAATCTGCTGCCAAGTACCTACCTAACGGTATGCAGCCTAACTTGAGAGCCAGTCCAGAGCCTTCCAAACGCCTATCACGATCAAACACACGATCAACTCTTTGATACTAGTACAGATTCATCAAACAACGCTAGGTATTATGGTAAGTCGGGATGTTATTTGGGCGGTCCTTGTGTCATAGGTCTAGATAGCATAACTCCCTGTGCACTTTTCGGGCTATTTAGACATCATGTTGGCTGCCGAAACCCCCATTTGTTAATTAACGATTTTTACACAAGGATTATTAAATTACGTCCATACTTGAAAAACGGCTAGTAGTGGCGATTCTTATAATATTATGCGTAATTTATTTATACTTAACAACTCTCTCCGACCCAAAAACAACTCGTTCAAGCTAATCTTCATAGCCTTGAACATCGTCGCAAAGTTGGTAGTTTATCGGTTTTTTATCGGATTCATTTCGGAGAGTGTGCTTCAGATCTCATGCCCATTTTTCTATCGAACGGTTAGAACTCGAAAAAACGAACTTGAATTCACGTTCATTGTTCGAACGGATAAAGTTCGGTTTCGGGGATAACGGAGTGAGTGTTACAATCTGGGCATCTGGGTGACAAGTCGAGAGTGATCGGTATCTTTTAGGCAAGCGTGCTCCATCGTAGATCGCTATTCATAAAAAACACGAGCAAGCCTATTCATAAAAAAAACTAAATATAGGAAGATAATTTTAGACAAAATATACTAATAAAAAATCTAAGATCCAAGTGAAGTTCTGAAGCCCTTAAGAATGATTATAGGATAAAGAGAAATACGATTGAACCGAAATTATTGTAACTAATAATTTTAAGGTTGTTTTTAACTAGCAATTACCCAATCTGACAGGTAAGCACTAAGCATCGAATTTAGATACCTACTTATTTTATGTCAGTACTACTTGATATTTCTGTACCTATACTTGATCAATTTTAGGTAACGTTCTACATCATCATCATCAGTCTATCGAAATACACTGCTAGACATCGGCCTCTCCCGAGACACGCCACTCTGCTCGATCTTCGGCTTTTCGCTTCCATCCACCCCTCCATTGAGTGTCAGGGCGTCCTGCGCTACGTGTGCCGCTTCGCGGACTTCATTCTAGAACACGTTTAAATACTAGCCCATCAGCGTTCATATACTTAAATACGTAATATACCAATAGGTAAGTATATTACCAGTAAAAATATGTATACTTTAGATAACATTGCTTATTTTTATTTTGTGTCGGAGAGCGAGTCAGGCAATATTCTTTAGAAGGACTAAGTCATGTAAACAGTTTCATAAATCGATTTTGATTTATTTTAATACCTTCTCGGAGATAGTCTCGGAGTAGGTATACTTACGCAAGTGGTCGGCATTCAATGACCGGGGAAGGTCAGGAGATGGCTACAAAGTTCTCAGCCGTCAGGAGGGTCACAGCGAGCAAATTACGTACCTAATTATATTATATACACTTGGGATATTCTATAGAGATGCCCAGAGATTCAGAATTGAGTTCTAGTAAAGCGTAACATCTCCGCTAAATATCACAAATTTGTATTTGTTAATAAAAGTTGTAGCGATGTTAGCTCAGTGGTTAGCGCGGTTAGTTCACATGCTGAACGGCGCGGGTTCAAACCCTAAAAATGAGCTTGAGCTTCCGGTGAAGGAAAACATCGTGAGGAAACCATAATATCATAATTATATTAGGATATTTTATAGTACTGGGCTGGCTAACTACCACCCTCAAGTTGAAAATCTGCCGCCAAGCACCTAATGATGTGTTCCGGCTGCCACACTTGAGAGCCAGTTCCATTCCAGGGTAGATGTGCTTTACCATCTTCGACCTCACTGTCACTGAGCTGTGTTCAAACAACTAGCTTGTCTAATAAAAAACTATAAATACATGCAACTAACTGACTGCCCTGACAGCTGAATATCTGCTTCAAGGCGTGGGTTCGATTCCCACCGGGACAAACATTTATGTGACGATAAATGTTTGTTCTGTGTCTGGGTGTTTTGTAGTTACAAAGAAATACCTATATAAGCATTCTATTCGTTATTTGGTTCCCATAGTTTTGCTTTGCTTAGTTTGGGCCTAGATGGCGCTGTGTGAAATGTCTTACGATATATAATTTTTAAGTATTTTATTTGATTTGCAATGTTGCAAATCAAATAAATAATGGGAATCATGTTGTGTAAATCTGATTTATCTTTAAAATTTATAAAAATTGAAATAACATTTTGGCCATTTTAATTCACATTTTCACTGCTGTTTTTAAATGGTTTTATTTACCTTCCCTGTTTGTTGTTGTTGATGTTTTTGGGTCAAATTTAGTCACTTGCTGTTTACAGATTTATCTGATATTTGGTACATACCTTTATTCTCAGATTAAACACTACTTAATCTGAGCCTTTATTAGTTCCGATGACAAATTAAAAGACAGGCTCTGACTGACATACTTTTTTTTAAATATATTGAATAGGTTCGCGTTTGACCACATCTTGCCTGATGTTAAGCAACGATGCGGTTTAGGATGGAACACGCTTACCTAGAAGGAACCTGTTTACTCTTGATTTGAAGCCACTCATACATATTTATTACACACAATAACCGAACAAAGTAGATTAGTCCGAAATATTGACACTTGGTTTATTGGTAATATGTTTGCTCCAAGAGCTGAAGGGCGTTGGTTCGATTCCCACCCAGGATATACGTTTTGTGGTGTAAACAAATGTTTGTTCTGTGTCTGGGTGTTCTGTAAGTATGTATTTACAACAACAAAAAAAGTATTTAAGTGTTCTATCAGCTGTCTGACTTCCATAGTACAAGCTTTGCTTAGTTTGGGGCGCTGGGGCAGATGGCGCTGTTTGTAATGTCCTGCGTTATTTATTTATTTATATGAAAAACTAGTACGTTTATACATGTATGGACATGTAACACTGAATTTGAGCATATAATTTCAGTGACTCTAGAACTATAGGTAAAGTACCCGATATCGATGTTTACTATTGTCAATAATTAAGTGTCTAACTAGAGCATTTATTTGATATAAACATCGGGTAAATTAGGAGTCGAACTAATCTTTACACTTGCTTTGAAAAACTTTTGAATCTTACAAAAAAGTGTGTTACTTCCCGTCCTAAGGCTTTTCTAAAAAATAAAACCGAAACATTTGGGTTTTTACTCGTTTCTAAAGTTATAACTTTTCCGTTAACCTCTACCTATTTTCATTTAAACTTGACATAGAGCATACGCAACAAGTATGCGGATGTTGTGGTTATGTAAAAACAATGTAAATACCTTTTATCAATTGGTATTTCACCTGTGCAGCCAAACCCCGAATCATACATTGTACTGTACTGTATGTATTACAAGTATGTATTTACAAAAAAAAAAAGAAAAAGTATTTAATTATTCTACCAGTTATCTGTCTTCCATAGCACAAGCTCTGCTTAGTTTGGGGTCAGATGGCGCTGTGTGTAATGTCCTATGATATTTATTTATTTATTTATTTATACATGTATTATTGCAAACTTTCTGCATGTCAATTTCTTAATTTTCTTAGTATCGCTTGAAATGTCGTTCGCATACAATTAAAAATAACAAAATAATACAAGAAAATAAATGATAATTGAAAGCCCTGTTGATTCATTAGTAGTATCTCTGCTCCAAGATTTGAAGGGTGTGGATTTGTTTCCCTCCCAGGATAAACATTTTGTAGTACCTTTGTTCTGTGTTTATTATAAGTATGTATTCACAGAATTTTGTTTTTTTAAGTTATCTGACTTCCATAGTACCATATTTTTTTATTTTGGGATCAGATGGCGTTATGTGTAAAAAAAAACATTCAAAAGATTATAGTTCTTAAAAGTAAGGTTGCATTGGAAGTCTTAGACAATTTTCTACGGCTAAAGGTTCCAAGTAAAAAAATAGATAAATTCTAAGTAAGTTCCCATTTCAGTTTCAGACTGTATGTTTACCATCTTCGGCCACGCCGCCGTTAATAAATACCAGAGTAAATTTAGGCAAATACCTAGCCTGTTACCAGTGAAAAAAATGGTTTTAAATACAATGTGTGTGGTTTCGTTAGTACTTTAATAAGAATAAAGGATGTTTTTGGTACAAAAACATTCGAGGACTTTGGTAGTAAATCTTCGAGTCTTGACGGATGACCTATCTCTATACAAATATGTACAGGACCCTTAGCGCGTGAGTGAGACTAGCACTTGCTTGTTGTTGTTGGCATAATTACACCCCTTTCGTATTTCTCTTCCAAGAAACTACGTACACATATATATTGTAGGTATATTCTACATACACTACATTTGAATGTTTACGTCAAGAAGTTGCTATCAATCGAACTTTGGAATTTCCTTTAGATCATTGTCCTGTGTCAATTTGTAGTTGACTCAACATCGGTTAATAATAATAATCTATTTTTATGCATCTGATTACTCGAAGACGTCAGGACCGATTCGAGAAATTCTTTTTTTGTTTAAAAGGGTATTATACTTCCCAGGTGGTCCCATTGGCACGAAGCCAGGATGATGGGATCCCAGAAAAATCAAGGGTAACCTTCAAATTTTATAATGAATACATATTATTTTTTATTTATAAACACTTTATGTGTTATTTTATTGTGTTTTGTTTACTTATTTTACAAGTAATAAATGAATTGTATTTTCTAAAACTATTCACGTATTAGCGTCTGTTACTCATCATATCATGTTGGTGAGCTGATTATGGAAAATATAACTCCATAACTATGAGTTTTGTAGCGATGATAGCTCAGTGGTTAGCGAGGTCGGTTCGCATGCCGAAGGACGTGGGTTCAAACCCCGACAATGAGCTTGAGTTGCCGGTGAAGGAAACCATCGTGAGGAAACCATAGCATGTTGGTTACTTTCTAGTACATACTCGGCTGGCTAGCTACTATCACTCTAGTTGAAAATTTGTCGCCAAGCATCTAACGGTGTGTTCCGGCAGCCTCACTTGAGAGCCAATTCCATTCCAAGCTAGGCGTGCTTTACCATCTTCGACCACACCTTCACTTAATATCAGATGAGCTGTGGTCAAACACGTAGTATGTCAATAAAAAAAAAGTTAGTGGATAATTATTTAAATATTTTAGATCGCTATTTATGTTCTTTTTAGTTATTCAGGTGAGCTGATGATGGAAGATGGCACTAGTACCTAGTGGTAGGTTCCTTCATCGGCAGCTCAAGCTTATTGTTAGGGTTTTGAACCCAGGCCCTTCGGTGTGAGAACCGACCACGCTAACCACTGAGCTACCATCGCTACATGCCGATGACACGTTTTTTATACGAGTACTCACATGTATCAGTCAGTGTGTCTTTTATACATCATCATCATCAGCCCTTCGCTGTCCACTGCTAGACTTAGGCCTCTCCCAATGCATGCCACTGAGCTCGGTCGACAGCTTTTTGCGTCCATTGTTTTCCGCAGCTTTACGTTAGGCGCCTTTTATACAGACGGAATAAAAAATATGCTGTTCTGTAGAAAAAGTTATCCAGGTCAAATGAATAACGAAACGACGAAACGAAAAAAAGTTGTTCATAATGATTATTACAATTACAATTTACAGTTTATTTAACCCCAAATGTAAATAGAAAAACTGTATATAGAAAATTACTATTCCAAATTTCTCGAATTACTTGAACCGTTACACCGTGGAGAAGTAACAAACATATTTACTTACACAAACTCTCGCATATAATAATATTAGTGTACTAAATGTAATCAATAATAATTATCTTCTTATTATTTACTTCTCGTAATAACAATCATCATTCAACGGCGCGTGATCACCGCTGATTGCGATGCTATCTTTGTTTTGGAACCGGGGTCAGAGGAACCAAACACACATCATAAGTCATGTTTTGGTCAAAAACTTTTTTGACTTGTTTATATTGAAAATTCACCATAATCGATTTACTTTGACATATTATAACTGTAAGCTAAGACGGATCGATTCGTCAAAATACGATAAGTAATTTAAGAAGTAAATTTATACGAGGGAGATGAACATAGATAAAAAATAAACATAAAATCATAACGCTCTTCTTGCATTGTCGGGTAAAAATAGAAGTTATAATTAATAATAAATAATATAAATAAATAAATATTGTAGGACATTACACACAGCGCCATCTGACCTCAAACTAAGCAGAGCTTGTGTGATGGAAGTCTTGCTTTGCTTTGCTCAAGCTTTGCTCAGTTTGGGGTCAGATGACACTGTGTGTAATGTCCTACGATATTTATTTAAAAAAAAATCGTTTTAATAGAAGAATTTGGACAGACACATACTGCACATAGGCTCAAATGCCTCATAGCATTCCTTGAATACTATTTTATACTAATATTAATTTTATACATATGTAGTAATTTTTAGTAATGTGCTCTGAGTGAGTGAGTGTTCTTGCAGTAGAAATGACTAAATACGTTTGTAAAGTTCTTCTTCTTATTGAGCTTTCTTATATTTCGCGCTTTAACATACAAATCTCGCTTTTTATAAGGAAGTAACATGTGTATATACTATAGACATTTCAATGCGTTTATTTGTAAACAGGTATCAAACAGTTACTTTGTATTTTATAAAATCGGTAAGGTTCTTTTCTTTTGTCTACGTAGTGTGCTACGACGTGGCATCGTCCATATCACGCTAAACATTCGCTGTAATAAAAAGATTGTCACCGTCTAATCAAGTCGACACAACTCTTGTCATAATAAGATTCAAGATTCAATGTTTTTTTGTAAGAAGAAGGGTAAGGCGAAGGGCGTGGGTTCAACCCCCAACAATGAGCTTGAGCTACCTGTGAAGGAAAACATCGTATGGAAACCACGCAATGTTCCACTCAATTCCATTTCAGGCTAGGTGTGCTTTACCATCTTTTACCAAAAAGACACAATATATACAGTGGAAACTCCTTTTAAAGGCATAAAGCGTAATTTTCAGACCACTTTCCTTGTAAGAACTGCTGTGTGGCATTTTCCAGGCAAGCATGCTCCATCTTCGGCCACATTTTTTTTTGTGCATGGATATCAGACTTTCTGAGGGACCGATCGATACGAGTAGTTGTTGATGGCTGCTCGTCAGATCAGTTGGCTATTAATGCCGGAGTTCCTCAGGGGTCAGTGCTCTCTGCAACGCTCTTCTTGCTGCATATCAATGATCTGTTAAAGCCCGGTATCTTTGGGTACGCAGACGACAGCACAGTTGTAGAGAGCTATACATCCGATGCACGAGCCAGCGGGTCACAGATTCAGTCTCTGAGAGAGGCGATGGTTGAACGCATGGACTTGACCCTGAAGGCAGTCTCCGATTGGGGCGATGCCAACTTGGTCAAGTTCAATGCTACCAAGACCCAGGCGTGTTTGTTTTCAGCTAAAAAGAAGCCTTTTTTGCTGTCTCCTTCTTTCCGAGATGTATCCATTCCCATAACTGACAGCCTCGAGTTGCTGGGAGTCTCTCTCTCGACGACTCTTAATTTTGGGTCATTTATTGAGTCAAAGGCCCAACTAGCCGCAAAGAAGCTTGGCATCCTCTCTAAGGTGAGACAGTACTTCACACCTGAACAACTACTCAGCTTATACAAAGCCCAAGTGAGATCGTGTGTGGAGTACTGTTCGCACCTATGGGATGGCTCTGCCAAGTACCAACTTGAGGCATTAGAGTCCATCGAGAGACGTGCCAGGAGGCTAATTGGCAACGACGCTTTACTAGAGTCTCGGCTTCAAAGTCTTGAGCATCGTCGTAGTATTGCCAGCCTGTCAGTTTTCTACCGGATACATTTCGGAGAGTGTGCACTTGAGCTGCACAATTTGGTTCCACCTGCACCCTTCTTTTACCGGACGGCCAGACAAACGAGACCAAAACGTCATCCGTACATGGTGGATGTTCCCCATGTACGCACAAAGCGTTTTGACTCCACATTTTTCATTCGCACAGCGAGGTTGTGGAACTCTCTGCCGGAGTCTGTGTTCCCAGTTAGGTACAATATTGGCGTCTTCAAATCTAGAGTAAATAGGTTTCTTCTAGGTAAGCGTGCTCCATCTTAGACCACACTACTGTTTAACATCAGGCAGAGTGTGGTCAAACGCGAACCTATTTTGTATAAAAAAAAAAAAAAAAAAAAAAAAAACATCGTCTCTGTCCATCAGGTGAGATCGTAGCCAAACGCATGCCTAGACTGATGGAAAAATAAAATTAATCTTAAGCCAATGTAGATTATGTTACATGTATTATCAATTACAAACATTACTATTTAAATGCATATACAAACACAAATATGTTTTGCTAACACCAATGTTGTATGAGTTTTAAAACATTGATTATTTACTTGTCAATGAATAAAAAAAATATCAAAATAAGGTATGTCAATATACAAACATGTCAATATAAAAAATCAATAAAAATTGAATTCATGATGTCAAAAAAAATTGTCATTATAAAGTATGTGAATATAAAAATATATATAACTATATATAACACAAAAAAATATTGTCAACATAATAAAATGACATGACAAAAATATCATATAATAAAATTACTTAACATTGGCGTAGCCAACATTCCGGCTAAGTCTACCCGTAGTTTAATACACAAGCTCGCGTGATCCCACAGTTCAGAACTACACGAGACAGATAAACATAATCTGTAATAAGACCTTGTCTACCTAACATCTCACATTAACTATCTGTAATAAATCATTAATTACTGACGCACGGTATCACGAGCACAAATATCTTCCTTTGCATGATACATACAGACACCGATAAGTTCAAAAGGCACCGGTCAAACAGATGTTCGAGTATGCATCGTTTCACACTTGTGTATCTACGCTTTACTGCTACGTAACTCGTTGCGTAGCGGTAAAAGTGGCGCGTAGCACATAGCTCATATCACGAGATAACCGCCATGTGGGATGTTGATCCGTCGATGATTGTATCGAGACAACGAAGCGCCACGATAAACGGCAGTTGTTAAGTGCGAGGCGCGAGATACACATACATATATGCTAAAGACTTTTTTCTACGAGGACGCGAGGCCCCTGCAAGAGCGAGGCCCCGGGCGGTTGCCCTGCTTGCCACCCCCTAAGGCCGCCACAGTTTTATACAGTAAAATAAAAAAAAATGTTAATATTTTTTTTTTACTAACTAGAGGGTGGTAGCTAGCTACCCGAGTACTAGAAAGTATTACCAGCATGCTAAGGTTTCCTCGCGAAATTTTTCTTTACCCTAAGCGTGTGAAACGACTGCGCTACCCAATGAATTATCTTTGCTATAAGTTTACGCAAAACAGCCAACCGTTCTGCATGCCTATTATTGACTATTCTATAGATGACTATATTTGTAATTTTTTTTTATGATCGAATTATATGTTGTGTATTTAAAATATGAATGGACAAATTTTATTTTTCCTCCAACTGTTTTGGATAGTAAGTACACTGGTCGGCAGTTGAGCTAAACAAAGTGTGTGGCTCTACTTGACGCCTAAAATGCGCTAATGTGAAACTCTGTACCTATAAGTTATTATGTAAATTGATATCTTTGGGCGACGCGTGGCGAAGTGGTACAAACTAGTTATAATCGGGTAAAGGTAGATCTCTCTGGAACGGTTTGCCAGACAGTGTCTTTCAAGCGTCTTCTAAGAATATCATTAAGTAAACACATTCTAATCCTATTAGTTTTGCTGCGTAATCGGCAATAAGGTCATCATAATCACTGCTGGACACAGGCCTCTCTCAAGACTTACATCTCAGCCTTATCTTCGGCTTTTTTACTAAAATCACTGCCAGCTGTCTCAAAGTCTAGACTCTCAGGGTGCCCTACATTACATTTGCTGATTTGGTGTTTCCACTTTTGAACACGTCTAGCCTAGTGGTTATCGATCGGTTCTACGACAGCTATGGTCAATTGGTCAGCCCACTGCCACTTCAATTTCAAAGGGATATTCCGCTATTATACTGAAAAGCTCGTTGATTCTTTAAAAGCTTGGAACACCTGACTTTTTTTCGAGATTTCCGAGTTGTTACGACAGATAAAGTTTTTCATAACATTGAGTAGTTACAATAAGTCTTTTACGACTTCACGCATCTCTAATTTCATCATTTCAGCCGTAGGATCTCCACTGCTGATTATAGACCCCCATTGATTTAACAAAGACCGGTTGGAAGCGGCCCGCATCCAGCGCGTTCCTGCGGTCTTTATGAGGTCGTCTGTCCACCTTGTGGGTAGACGCTGCGCTTGCCGGTTCATGGCCTCCCCTCCAGAACGTTGCAGCCCCATCGACCATCAGTTCTGCGTGCTATGTGCCCTGCCCATTGCCACTTCAACTTGCTGATTCTCTGGGCTATGTCGGTTACTTTAATTCGTCTACGGATATCCTCATCCCTAACTTATTAATTAAAAAATGACTGAATAAGTTATGACAGATCGCAAACGGTTCTGTTACGGAGAATAAAGCTTACGCATGACACGATGCGATGCGGTAGATATCGAGCTGAGTTAAGAGGACACCGACAAATCGTATCGTATCATGATGTAGTTAGTACTTTTGCGACAAATTACCTATTTATTTTTTAGGAATGTCTTTTATTAGAGATAGGCTATCTCTGCCATATCCATAATTTGATATCACATAAATTGAAAAATAGCTTAATTGATATGATAAATTTAAAAAAATTAAAATGATTGAAAACAAATGTTTTCAATGTGCAAGTGTTCCTGGTGGATATTACCAGACCAAGTAACTCGCCAAGCATCTAACGGTGTCTTTCGGCAGCCTCACTTTAGAGGTAGTTCCATTCCGGGTTAGGTGTGTTTACCATCATCGACCACATCTTCATTCAACATCAAGTGAGCTACCTAGCTATAACTTATATCATCGACCACATCTTAATTCAACATCAAGTGAGCTACCTAGCTATAACTTATATCATCGACCACATCTTAATTCAACATCAAGTGAGCTACCTAGCTATAACTTATATCATCGACCACATCTTAATTCAACATCAAGTGAGCTACCTAGCTATAACTTATATCATCGACCACATCTTAATTCAACATCAAGTGAGCTACCTAGCTATAACTTATATCATCGACCACATCTTAATTCAACATCAAGTGAGCTACCTAGCTATAACTTATATCATCGACCACATCTTAATTCAACATCAAGTGAGCTACCTAGCTATAACTTATATCATCGACCACATCTTAATTCAACATCAAGTGAGCTACCTAGCTATAACTTATATCATCGACCACATCTTAATTCAACATCAAGTGAGCTACCTAGCTATAACTTATATCATCGACCACATCTTAATTCAACATCAAGTGAGCTACCTAGCTATAACTTATATCATCGACCACATCTTAATTCAACATCAAGTGAGCTACCTAGCTATAACTTATATCATCGACCACATCTTAATTCAACATCAAGTGAGCTACCTAGCTATAACTTATATCATCGACCACATCTTAATTCAACATCAAGTGAGCTACCTAGCTATAACTTATATCATCGACCACATCTTAATTCAACATCAAGTGAGCTACCTAGCTATAACTTATATCATCGACCACATCTTAATTCAACATCAAGTGAGCTACCTAGCTATAACTTATATCATCGACCACATCTTAATTCAACATCAAGTGAGCTACCTAGCTATAACTTATATCATCGACCACATCTTAATTCAACATCAAGTGAGCTACCTAGCTATAACTTATATCATCGACCACATCTTAATTCAACATCAAGTGAGCTACCTAGCTATAACTTATATCATCGACCACATCTTAATTCAACATCAAGTGAGCTACCTAGCTATAACTTATATCATCGACCACATCTTAATTCAACATCAAGTGAGCTACCTAGCTATAACTTATATCATCGACCACATCTTAATTCAACATCAAGTGAGCTACCTAGCTATAACTTATATCATCGACCACATCTTCATTCAACATCAAGTGAGCTGTGGTCAAATACCTAGCCTGTTAACCATAAAATAAAAAAAAACACCACTCCATAGCTAAAGGAAAAAGAATTCGTTACGCTGACTGAAGACTAGAAACATGGTAATTCGCAGGACCACTTAGTGTTCAAAAATGTATTCTTTTTCTAATACATACAGCTATTTCCGCGACACAGCCATGTGTATATGACAGCCATTATTTAGGTACAAAATAAAAAAAGAACTTAAAAAATTGTATGAAATTTTTTGTAAAAAAACTAAAATACCTACTACCGATTGCAATCATGAGTGAGATTATTATCGCTACCTGCACAGCTGTACAATGTTGTGTTGCGCGGTATTGCTGATGACGTTATTAATCATTTTTTATCATTTAAAAGAGTGTACTTAGTACAATAATTCCGTAATTAGTGCAAAATGGAGTTACAAAAATGTTTTTCAATAAAAGATAACTTTACGCCACCGGATCCGTATTATCAAATTGTAAGCGAGTGTGCAAGCAAGTCAAATTCAATTGTGCAGTGAGTAAGCTTTAAAATGCTTACAATGTACCTAGTTTTCAGCAAACAGAAAAGAAGCCAAGGAATATCATTTTTTGAAGGTAAATACAGTAAAACCGCTGTGATCAGTGATAGGTATATAGACAGATAGAAACTCTTTATTGTGGATACCAAAAAAAATAGAGTGCAGAAAACAAAAGCATCTTATGAGCTAGTGCCAAGTGGCGGCCTTATTGTTAAGAGCGATCTCTTCCAGGCAACCAAGAATGGAAAACACGATACAGATTAAGAACATAAATCAAATCGGAAATCTTCAGGGTTAGGTCATCATAATAATCAGATTTGAAATATATATGAATGACAAGTTAGGTAGGTACTGTATGTAGTAGATACATATTATGTAGATGGTAAGTGCTAAAAAACTTAGTGTGTGTAGTGTTTTCTGAGAATAACAGCGACAAACGTCTCAAAGTAAGCCATGTAAGTAGCAATGTTTTGGATTTAGTTTTATTATTGTCGGGAGAGCTTGTTCGTCCCATTACCTCCACAACTAACATTTCATTGATCATGAGACTTAATCGATTACTTCTAGATCGTGTTTTATTCTAAGCCATGATCAACGCCGCACCTTATCATATTCTAGAGTTGGTTACCAAACGTTGGATACCAAATCAAATTAAGTAGGCGTCTGGTCCATTCTATCTAAACCTAAGTAAAGATTTAAATGTCAATAAACCAATAGATTTGAATAAAATAAACTAATCAAAAATTCCGCAATAGAAATAGTTCCCAAAACACTGACTGAATTGCCGCGTTGTATGGCAAAATAGAGGCCAGGGTAATGGCTCCCAGCCCCCACGGCACCATAGTTTTTTTTTTCTTTGGTTTTGGCGTCGCGTTTTAGCATTTGCCAGTGTCAAGTAATTATATATTTTCAAGTTTCAAAAGTTAAGTGCCATCGTAGCTAGTTTTAGTCAAAGTCGTCTTTGTCAAGTCCAGTTCGTGTCAGTTAATTCCAGTCATGCTTTAGTAAAGTAGTGGCAACTTTACTACAAAGCTTCGATGGAGTTTTGGAAGCAACACGAAAACTCATGTTTCACCACATTATATCATTTTCCCACACTCGCGCTTGTAATTCGGCACTTTATGAATAAAACACCACCATTTTTATGCATAAACACTCGACAAAACACTAGTTTTGGAAAAAAATGCAACGGAGCGACACGACTCTTCCCGCGTTCCCGTCAAAACTCCGGCACCATAGTTAAGGTTACAAAAGGCTCAATGATATACCCACTGGACTATACTTGAGCATTTTGAGGTCTGCTGCAAATTTCGCAGCCGCGCAAGCTTTGGACTGAGTTCTGGGCACATGAAGAGGAAGTGCCAATGCATGAACGCACTATGTCAATTGAATTGAATGTCTGCTTCAGAGTAAATCAAATCTTGAAAGCATTTAAATTTTCTGCGTATTGACACTTATTTTTTACCAGGCGCAGACAGATACACCTTAGACAATCTACACTAATATTATAAGGAAAGATTTGTATTTTTGGTTGTTGTATGTTTGTAACGAATAAACTCAAAAACTACTTAATTTTTTTTTTATAAATTGCAGTAATTTCATGAGCAAGTGAGCAAACCACTATCGTAACTAGTGATTTGTCAGTATAAGTAATTGACAATAATGTCAGTATGTTCATATCTCATTTACATTTACTTACATAAAATACATTTTGCATTTACTAAAATTGTATGAGTTACCACTTCAGTTTACACAAAAATTAACTCAGATGGCTAACTCATTTTAGACATAGCATACAATGCAATTTATAAATCGACTTCTAAATTTGGCACAACTTTATATAAGATATCAAAAATGCGAAATATATTTTAACAATAATTATATTTTTTTATTATATATTTTAACATGAATACGGCGTTCTGTGACATTGCCGCGCGGGTCTGTTCTTTTTAATTATTAATTTTTGTACTAAAATCGCATTTTTAATTTTCGTTTAAGTTCGTTTTAATTCGCGTTTAGCCACCAACTCGCCTGATGGTAACCGAAGATGAAGCACGTAGCTTTAGAAGATACCTATTTACGCTGACCTTGAAAATGTTTAATAGATAAATTGGGCTTCTGTCTAGGGTGGCAGATTTTACGGACGGCAAATTAAGGGATTTAGTTTATTTAGTATTGAGTATAGGTAACTGAATAAAAAAAATGTTTAGTTTCAAATGTTCTTCATTTTGAACAGTTCAAAAGATTAAAAATAATAATCGAATAATTTTATCGATTTTAATTTCATGCTGACATTGTTTGTTTTGGATTTTTGTTTGTTTTTGATTTTGTTGGATTATAAAAATAATCTAGGAACTGACAATTGACAGCTTAACAGCTAAAAAGTAAAATTTAACAGCTTATACTTGGGAAATATGTCAATGCGCCACTGACAGTAGAACGTTTATGCTGGGCATATGCCTCCCCCATTGATTTTCAGACCTGTTGGAAACGCATTCAGCGCGTTCCAGATTAAGTCGTCTGTACACTTTGTCGGTGGACAGCGGTAGGACTACCTTGCGCTTGCCGGTCCATGGTCCGGAGCTTTACAGCCGCATCGGCCATCAGTTTTACGTGCTATATGCCCTGACCACCGCCACTTCAAATTGTTACTCCGATGGGCTACGTCGGTAACTAAGAAATGACAGGAAACTAAAGTAGGTAGAAAAAATATTAAGTCAGATAATATTAATTATTAAGAGAGATTAACAATTATTTTACACGAGCGATACACAGTGGTGTTAGGTATTTACGCACGATCATTTTCATTTCACACACGAAATATATCAAATATCATCATATCGTAGGACATTACACACAGCGCCATCTGACCCCAAACTAAGCAGAGCTTGTGCCATGGAAGACAGATTACTGATAGAATACTTAAATACTTTTTTTTTGTAAATACGTACAGTACACCCAGACACAGAACAAACATCGATGTTAGTCACACAAATGTTAGTCCTGAGTGGGAATCGAACCCACGCCCTTCAGCTCTCGAAGCAGACATACTACCAACGAACCAACAGGGCTATTGAACTTGACACTAATGCCCGATTAAGAAGAAAAAAAAGGATATAAATGCGTAACCGTAAGTCAAAGCGGTCTGTTTACGCAGGGTAGCGATAACGCTTATACGCCATTAAAGATATATTTTTTATCTAATTTAACGTCATGTATGGACAAAAACTATATTCAATAAATTTGTCTCTAGTGAACTTTAGAATAGTGTTTTTGTTACTTGCATTCTTACATCTCGCAGTGACTGCGATAGTGACGCTAAGTATCGACACAACAATCGACGAAGATCCTCAAGTTCGAGCGTATAACTATGTGAGATGGAAACTGATCACTTGTTGGTTCAATGTAAGTTAACGTATAACGTGGAAGTATGTAGCGATGATAGCCGAGTGGTTAGCGCGGTCGGTGCGCATGCCGAAGGGCGTGGGATCAAACCCCAACAATGAGATTGAGCTGCCGGTGAAGGAAAACATCGTGAGGAAACCATGGCATGGTGGTAGGGTACTTTCTAGTACTCGGCTGGCTAGCTACCACCCTCAAGTTGAAAATCTGCCGCCAAGCACCTAACGGTGTGTTCCGGCAGCCTTACTTGAGAGCCAGTTCCATTCCAGGCCAGGTGTGCTTTACCATCTTCGACCACACCTTCACTTAACATCAGGTGAGCTGAAGTAGCCTGTCATCCATAAAAAAAAATATTACTTTTTTTTTAAATTCTTGCTATGCCTGGGAGTTTCACCCGCCATCGACTTCTAAGGGTCGTATCGTAGTATTTAATAACCATCCTCAAGAATTAAGTAATATATTATACAAAAAATAATATATCAAATGTAAAAAAAAGAAACCGTCTGGCAGTTCCAGATATAAACAAAGAAACACACTCTTCTGCTTCTGCTTATCATGTTAGTATATATTTATGTATGTATTAAATATAGTTGATTACTGATTATTGTTGCAGCTGATAACTTTGCTGTATTTGCCGGCAAGGTTGTATACAGACTGGAAGACAAGCCAAGGTGAGGGGGAGAAGCCCTTGGTGAAACACTTGGGTCACGCCAGCGATGTTCTTATGACCGGTCTTCTATTCCCAGTCGTTCTGGTAATTATGGGTTTTTATCGTTCCGCCTGTAATAATACCGAGACAAATAGGATGCACAGAATGCCAAGCTCAACATTCCCTTGCGTAGTTTTCTAATTCATATACCTACCTACAATATAATATAGTTGTGTATATTTTCGACAAACATTATGTGTTATTGCAATTGTGTTTTCGGTTCTGCTGTGTTGTAGTTTTCAAGTACAAACAAAGAAAAAAATTTTGATTGGGTCCTTTAAAATCACGAGTGAATCAATTTCCTTTCGGCAAGCGTGCTCCATTGTAAATGGATTGATTGTTTGTATTGAATAGGCTCCAAAACTACTGGATCTATTTCAAAAATTCTTTCATCGTTCGGAAGCTACACTATCCCCAAACGATATAGGCTACTTTTTATCCCTGTATTCCCACGGGAACGGGAACTACGCGGGTGAAACTGCGAGGCGTCCGCTAGTATATCATAAGATGAGAGCCTAGCAAGCCTATTGTTAGATACTAAAGAATTATAAAAAACCGACTCCATTTCACTAAGCCTAAACACGGCTAGGATATATTGTATTACGGTATTCCGGTGCCTAAATTCCGGTTTCAGCATCATCTGATAATGGAGTCAGAAGGTAGGCAGTTCATTGGACTATTCTAGTGACCGAAAGCATCACTGAAAAATAAAACACGACATCTCGTTTACTTGGATGACATAATTTTCCAGCTATTTTTGCTTGAAAAACAAACTACTAAATTGATTTTAATGGGAATCTGAAAGTAAATACCTACTTTCAAATAAAAAAAAATTGTTTCCAAATCGGTTTATAAACGACGGGGCTTAGAGGTAACAAATTTTAATATAAAACAAATAAATTGAGAATCTCCTTTTTTGGAGTCGGTTGAAAAGACAGCTAATATAATATAATAAATCATTAAAAACTGTTCTTTAGTTAGGTAAGGATATACCCCAAAAAATAGCAAAATAATGACTTGTTTCCATACAATATTTTTTTTCCATTTATGTACAGACAGGGCATAACTTTACAGTGAAATCACTGCTACTGGCATTAATTTTGTTCTTTATTTGCGGTAAATCACAATTGCTTGAATAAAACAGTACATTATTAGCACAAAATCAAATTTATTAATGATTTATGTATTTATGATTTTTGATTAAAACAGTAGATTATACTAATATTCTACTGTTTTATTCAAGCAATTGTAATTTACCGCAAATAAAGACCAAAATAAATGCCAGTATCTGTGATTTCACAGTAAAATTATGCTCTATTTGTCCATAAATGGAAAAAAAAATTGTATTGAAATCGAACCACCTTAAGTAGACTACTGAAGATACGCCAAAAAAATACACCTATATTATCAAATTAATGCCACTAATATTAAACATATGAAAGTTTTGATGGATAGATGAATGGATGTTTGTTACTCTTTCACGCCATTTAATATGGATGTAGCTGAGACCCTGGATTAACACATATGCTACCTACTTTTAATCCCGAAAACATGTAGCGGGTAACACCGCGGGGCGCAGCTAGTAAATAGATAATTAAAATAAAAGTATGTAACATACTAGCAAGACAGCCCTGTTGGTTCATTGGTAGTATTTCTGCCTCGAGAGCGTGGGTTCGATTCCCACTCGGGACTAACATTTGTGTGACTAACATCGATGTTTGTTCTGTATCTGGGTGTACTGTATGTATTATAAGTATGTATTTACAAAAAAAAAAAGTATTTAAGTTTTCAGCTGTCTGTTTCCCATAGCACAAGCTTTGCTTAGTTTGGGGCTAGATGGCGCTGTGTTAAATGCCCTCCAATATTTATATTTATTTATTTTATTTTATAATGTTACAAATAAATAATCATGTCACTGTAAATAATGTGATAATAATTTAAAATAGTACTTCGATTAAATTGGTTTCAGTATGCAGACAGCGTGTTCTGGTTAATGTATAACAAGAACCCTGGATTACTAGGCCCGCCTCGCGTCTTCAAATACCTTCCGCACTGGGCTCAGCATTCTCTCCATACGGTCTCATTCTTCGTGACGGTCCTAGACTTGGTGATCACTCCGAGACAGCGGCCCAAGACTTTGAAACCGAGACTAGCATTATTACTGGCGTTTTCGTTTGCCTATATTTTTATGTAAGTTGCTCCTCACGAATAAACACGATAGTGGCTCCTCTGGTACGGTCTATGATAGGAACGAAGTGACTTTGAGATAACGCGGAGCAAAATTTTACCACACTTTGCTTTTTTTTACATAATAATGTACTTTACACTAAGAAGCCCTCATATTTACTTTTTATTGTATGAGCAATGTAGGTGCCTAAGTCACGTAAGTAAGTTGGATTTTACAATGGAAACTGGATGACTGAAGCGGAATTGTTTCGCCTACACATAAAACGTAGTTGAGCGTTTGAGTCAGCAAAACAAAACTCAATGTCATAAGGAACGTTCACGATTATCCCACTAATATTGTAAATGTGAAAGTTTGGATGGATGGATGGATGTTTGTTACTCTTTCACGCAAAAACTACAGAACGGATTTGGATGAAATTTGGCATGGAAGTAGCTAAGACCCTGGATTAAGGCATAGGCTACTTTGTATCCCGAAAACATGTAGCGGGGGTACATAGCAGGGCGCAGCTAGTCAATAAATATTGCTAACGCTATCACCCCTCTCCACCATGCCATCAAAAATAAGCAGAGTACACAACCAAATATGGCACTGATATTTAAGACTTAATACACTTTTTAAACAAAGTTATTGTAATCTAACCGGAAAACCTAAGGGATGTAAGTAGGCTCGTGATATATTTTGCAAGTGTATAAGGAAAACAAAAAGATCGCATGTATGCGTGACCGCAATGTACCTAATGTAATTAATATGTACCTAATGTAGATTTAACGAAATTATAGGTATAATTATTATATTTAGGTACCTAGTTCTCGATTATTTCTCAGCATTGTGAATAACGCCGTAGATTAATTACTTCTTGTATATTTTCAGGCTTGTTTTCAACTATTCAAGAGGCCAAATGGTATATCGGGTGATGGAGGACATGAATGCAGTTCAGGTTTCAGTAGCACTTGTAATATCGATGGTTGTCATTCTAATGTTATTTGCCGTCCAATGGGTGGTGATAGATTGTATTTGGGGATCCAAGGCGCAGTCGAAAAAAATATCGTGAATACATAATATACATCAGTTATATTTATGCTACTTCAGTTATATTCATGATGACAGATGTAAAAAGATTTATTTCAGAAATTGTAAATTAAGGTGGTTTGATTTCCATACAAATAAATTTTTGCCATTTATGGACAAATGGAGCATAATTTTACAGTGAAATCACAGCTACTGGCTAAGTTTTTTGCTTTAATGACTATAATTCAGGATGATATGTTATTTATTGTTTTTAGTTAATTATTTTTACCTTTTTAATAAATATTGCCAATAAGGATATCAATTAAGTAAGGTTCATTATGTTTTTATCTATAATTTGGAAGCTAATGTTGTTTGTTGTTGTTGTTCCTGCCTAAGTTTTTTACTAAATAAATAAAAGAAATAAATACCAAACAAGAACGTTTTATTTACAATATATGTACCTATCGTCACTCATGCTTAAATAACTGATACATTATGGCAGGACATTATATATTAAAATTACTAATGTTCTATAGTTAGTATCGCACGTAAGAATAGCCATGATTGATTTTAAATAAGTAGGTACCTACTAGACTTTTAAAACATTTGTTGATACTAAAACCTGAATTGATAGAAATACCTACAAGAAATCGTAATCTTAATTTTAGCTGATAGACTAGGTATTTGATTACAGCTGCTAAGTAATGGCGTAATCGAAGATGGTAATCACGCCTAGCCTAGAACGGGAACTGGCTCTCCAGTGAGGCAGCCGGAACACATCATTTTGTGCGTGGCGGCAAATTTATAAACTTGAGAGTGGTAGATAGCTAGTCAAGTACTACTAAGTGCCACCATGCCATGGTTTCCTCACGATGTTTTCCTTCATCAGCAGCTCAAGCTCAGTGTTAGGGTTTGAAGAAGAGCGTGGGTACGCTCTTCGGCATGTGATCCGATCGCACTAACCACTGAGCTATCATCGCTACTTTATTAAATGAATGTAAAACTAATTATTACATATTATGCTTTAAGAAAACTATGCTAAGTCGTATATACCCAATGTAATGTATAACTTACGCTACACTCTTAAATATGTTAGCAATTATCTTCTGTGTATAATTAATAATATTATTGTAAATGATACGGTTAGTGTGCTAAACTGAGAGTTATTAAAAATTTGCGATAATTATGAAAATAAATCAAGAAAATAGATAAATTGATGATGAATTCATTACAATACTAAACTATTCATTGCGTGTAAACATTACTGTGTTCCGGTTTGAAGGGTACTGCAGCTAGAAAAGTTACTGGGCTGTTGAGACTAACCATCGAAAGTCTCAAAGTAATGAGCGCCAAAGCAGTGATGCCTTGGACTTTGTTTTACTACTCAAAGTTCTGTGTATCGCTGTAATGGTCATGGACAGGCGTAATCTCTTACCACCAGGAGAGCGTCTCGTTGGTCTCATTAATTTTTATATAAAAAACAAAATCACCAGTTTTTTATCAACAATTATCACGTACACGTGGTAATAGATAGGTAGAAGCGCAGTCATGTCCTTGAGAAGAAAGATTAATTTACCACAATAGATCGTTCAATAATTACTTATCAATAATAACCGATAAACATAATGATTAATTATTCAGATATGATTTGATGCTGGTTGCTAGCGCCGGTAATTATTAATACTGATTGTAAAATTACAGAGCTATTGAGAATAATCATCGAATGTCTCAAAGTAATTACCACTCAAGTATCGACACCCTGGACTTTTCTTGATACTGAAAGTTTTTCGTTGGCGTTATCTCATATTAATAGTTAGTTAGTTTCTCATATTTTATTTCTCTCCGTGTTTTGTTCTTCGTAGTAGATAGTTTTACACAAATTGTAATGTTTATCACACTGACCGTAACATAACAATAAATGCCCCACAATATAATAAAGCTCTGAGGCCTGGCCAAACGTTTAGACGAGGAGGCTTCAGGTGACCAGAATGCTGGTATCTACTTTGGTCAAAAGCTTAGCATTGCCATCCAGCGTGGCAATGCTGCCAGCATTCTGGCCACATATCCCTCTGACGGACTTTTAGATTAAGTCTTTTGTATAAAATTTTGTAAATAGTATTAATTTAAGGTTTTTTTATATTTTGTTTAATGAATAAAGCTCTATGTAAATTACTGTTATGATGGTAGCTATGTACCTATTTTGCACGCCCGCCCGTGCAAGTCAAGTTTTTATACTGCCACCTCATCATTGAGCAAACTTTTGTCTCATATTGGTACTCGTATTATTTAGTTCTATAAATAAGACTATACACAGAAATAAATATCTAATTGAGCAGTAGATATAATAACATAGTTTCAAAACAAAGAAGGCTACATTAAAAGTCCGTTATCCAATATACGCCGCTGAACAAGCTTTGGAATTTGTACAAATTCACACGTTTAAAAATAAATAACTAATTTATTTTTGATTTTAAAATGTCCACATTTCTATGTTTATGTTTTTAATGAAGTTATACTTCTTTTTGCGCGTTTGGGAATTTTTATCTGGCCCCTGATTCTCTAACTCACATGAGATTCTTTATAGTAATATAGTATTTATAATTTTAACGGATTATACGCTGACAAAGTTTGTTTTGATAGTTTAAAACGAGCTCTTAACATATCTCGTCGTGTGTTTTAAATTAACATTAGACATGGAGAGCAATTTTATAAAAATGCTCCTGATATTAAACGCGGTGCGTTAAGTAAGTTTTTATACGTTCGTAGCGAATAAGGGCCCAGAGTTTACTGTCACCATATCGCGAGTTGCGCGTGCCATATTTTTACTGAGCTTTATTCACGCCAATGAAGTATAACTCCTTACGTGCATACACAAGCTTTTTTTAATCGATTTGGCAAGTGAACAATACAAAGCTCCTGTATTTACAGTACATTATACCAGTACTTTGTTTTCGGAAACCCTGTATAATTAAATAACCCCTTACAATATATAAATTACAATAATCTTTGACACTATAAATTAATGTAAAATGATTTTATTGCAAAAATCATAACTGTACCTACCTATAACTGAGAGCCAGTTGTAGGTATTCTACGTTATCGAGTACAGCATGAGAATGACATAGGCTTGTAGAATTGTAAAAGTTGTGTAAAAAACAGGTCTGCCAGTGCCTAACCTGGAGCGTTTTTAGGGTAGGAAAAATATGCTTGGATTTTGGGGCAAGTTAAGTAATAATTAAGTACTAAGTAGAGAGAAAATACATTCAATAACCCTCATCTAGTCATCATCATCATCATCAGCCTTTTGTAGTCCCCTGCTGGACATAGGCCTCTCCCAAGACACGCCACTCAGCCCGATCCTCGGCCTTTCGGTTCCATCCACCGCCAGCTGACCTACGTATATCGTCACTCCATCGAGTCTCAGGGCGTCCTACGCTACGTTTGCCAATACGCGGTCTCCACTCTAGAACACGTCTACCCCAGGGGTTGTCGGTTATAATAATCCCTCATCGAGTAATAGGCACGAAACAAATGTGGGCGGCCCCATCCTACCTTGGAGCGCTCAGAATTCAGCCAACTTTTTAAAATTAGAAATGTTTACTCAACCTATGACATATGTATATATATAACATCTTGGTAGATACCCTATGACGTAGGTTCAGTAAACTTTTATCATAATACACGCCTTTGTATATCTATTGTATATGTCTTATCTTGATACTGGATGACAAAGAGTAATGGCTAATGGCTGGCTTTCAGCCTACTCGATAACTGCGAATGTAGAATCGCCTTTTTTTACATCCGTGAAAATATCTAAAAGACACTGGCAAACGCACACATTGCGACGACAAAAACGAGGAAGAAGATTCTGTAATTTTTTTAAAATATTTATTTCGACAAAATGAATTCAAGTAAAGATCGCGAGTGATACAAATATTTTGTCGTCACCTTCCGGCATCAAAAGCCGCAACAGACTACTTGCCGCCATAATAATAATTACGTATATAGAAAATTACTTAGTTTGAAAAACGTAAATACTACATAGTTTTAATTCCCCGCATTATTTGAGAAAAGTTTTGTAAAAGTCTTGGCAATTAGGGATCGATGGACTCACGTATGAGTGCCTCGGTTTCGCCTCAGCTCCAGTACAATTGTACAATTTTGAAACATCAGTCAAACGTTAGAAGATCTACATTGAATCTTCTAAGGTCTCGACAGATTTTGATAAAGTCAAGACAAAATTTATAATTATAGAACTCTATTCTCAATAAACTAAACTAAACTAAACCCATTTTAAATTATTTCTTTCGTTCTCACTGTTCTTTTCCGGATTAGTATTTGTACAGATTAAATAGTGCACCGTGTGTGTATCTTTAGCTATTATCAAAACTAAAACTTGTAGGTAGGTGCGTATTTTTCCATTGAAAATAATATACTTTTTGTGTTTAGGTACGTATTTACATAATTATACGTCATAAATCCTAAGCCAAAAGGAGGTTTACATCATTATAAACAACTGTTATTACGGGAACGGCTTTTTTTAATTTTTACGTCGTGTACAAAATCGATTGTTCAATAGAAAAAAAAAGTTGATTTCTGTCAAAATACATGCAGCAGTTGATATTAGACTTTCTCCTACAGTAAAAGTACAATGATCGCGAGTACAAAGACCTTTCGGCTTAGTAAGCCCCAAGCTTATAAAAACCCTGTATAATTAGTACCTAAATAAGCATTGTGTTTAAAAGATCATCTAATTCCTTTGTTGTGGAACAGTGAACTCAAAACTTTGATTTAGTTGTAACCGTCTTGACGGTAACAATTTTATTACACAAGTCAATGGTTAGCGTGAATTACGTTAGTACGTAAGCGATAGTCAAATTAACTATAAAGAAAAATTGTTTCCATTTCCTTCTGCTAGGGGTGCTATTCTAGTTTCCATACATTATGTTGTTTACGTGGTATGTAAATCTCAAATAAAATAAATCAAAAAAAATGCTCGCGCGGTTTAAAATTTTAATTACAATTTTTTTATTGCTATCGTTGTTCCATCAGGCAACTAACACTAAAATTATAATTGTCATGTTTTCCAACTCAACATGCAGTTAAAAAAAATTACAATCGAATCGTCATTCTATCACAGCATTACATGACCTGGCATACGCGTCGCGATTAAATTCTACCCACATTTTGTATAACACCAAAACAGACGTAAAAACTACAGGGTAATAAGATTGGGTTGTACTAAGTCGATACAATATTATATATGTATATATATATTATACTCATTATGAACAATTTTTACTACAGGCATAAGTATGAAGTTGTGTTTATTTTAAACCAAATTTTTTTATCACACTTTCGACATAGTACAGCCCCAAGTTTATAGTCCTGTATCACATTTGCTCACGGATAAGAATGAGAGAAAGACAATTTGTCCCTAACGTATAAAATCTATTAAAAAAATAACTACTTAGTCTCACATACACAGCCGCTATAAATAAAATATCTATTCTATACCTACTATGAAAATTCTTTCAAATTATTCTATTGGAAGCTGACAGCGTGATATGACAGCGTCCGGTTAATTTCCAATCTAACCCACGCGTAGCGAAACTGGTTTAGTTTATCGCACCGCATTAAGTTTCCATTTGAGTAGGAGGAAGGCTGCAATCCTGAGGACGAAGACAGTTACTGTCAGCGCCAGGACGTCCCACCAAAACATGTCTGGAGACATAGCTACCTCAGCAAGGAACTGTCGGGGGTGCCTGTAGACAATAAGGGAGTCGTTAGAGAAACAATTGAGAACAGTAATCATCATGTAGCTACGAGAGTAGAATATAATAGAATAGAATACAACTTTATAAACAAACATACATGCATACAAATACGAAACATAAAAAAACCGGCCAAGTGCGAGTCGGACTCGCGCACGAAGGTTTCCATACCATTATCTATAGAAACACCAAAAAATTACGTGTGTAGTGTGAGAGCCCCCTTAAATATTTATTTTATTCTGTTTTTTAGTATTTGTTATTATAGCGGCAACATAAATACATCATGTGTAAAAATTTCAACTGTCTAACTGTCACGGTTCATAACATAGGTACAGCTTGGTGACAAACGGACAGCGGAGTCTTAGTAATAGGGTCCCGTTTTACCCTTTGGGTACGGAACCCTAAAAATCATGCCAAAAAGTAAATCGAATCATAGCTTAAATATAATGAAAATGAAGGCTAATAAACAAGTGTCTTACTTGTAATGGCAGTACTCGGCCTGGTTGCAGTCGAGTACTGGCCGCTCGAGGCCGTATATCGCGCCGATGAACCCTTCCAACCCATAACGTAGGTAAGACACGTATGAACCCCAGTACAGGTAGGACGGCAGGTCACGCAGCGTCACTCCAAAACCAGCGAACATCATCATAGGGACCGATATCGTCGGACCCAGGAACGTACCGTTCTGGAAAATTAAAATAAAAGTATTTAATACAACCATCAAATATCGGAACACGGCGGTGATGGAGGCCTTGAGTCGGGAGGAGGCGATTTCAAATGAAAGCTCATGATGTAAATAGAAATAAGGATTGTGTGTATGCCTCGAGCATTCATGCTCACCATCGAAGGCTCCTTCTTGCGGCGGCGTCGTGTGTCGGGTCGCTCTCTTCCCTCAGATATGGTTGAGGAGGGCGATGGCTGGCACATGCGTCATACTCGTGATCGGGTGCTGCTTGCGGGTCGCTGGTCTGCTCGCGGTATACACACAATCTAGTACCTACTTTAACCTTAGATTAAGATCCTACTAACTACTCCTCTCCTCTTTTCGTAATGTAAAATTGTAAAAAAAAAATAAAAAAATACAACCTTTTATACAGCAATTTAAAACAAACAATCAAAGTAAAATGTGTATACAAAAAAATCCTATGTATTCTGTTGACCGTTGAAGAGATTTCTCTGTAGTCAATGTGTAGGGTCAGGTCATACTTGCCATAAAAATGCGTTATTGATCATTGTTGTTTTTCTTTTTTAAACTTTATATTATACTAGCTGCACCCCGCGGTGTTACTTGCTAAAAAGTAGGCTATGTGTTAATCCAGGGTCTCAGCTACATCTATACCAAATTTCATCCAAATCCCTTGAGTAGTTTTTGCGTGAAAAAGTAACAGACATCCATCCATCCAAACTTTAACATTTATAATATTATGCATTTTGCTTTATTTTTTATGTTATCGAAATTTGTGAGATTCAAATGTTTTGGCTGGACCGTGTTTTTTTATCTCAATTAATACAATTTAATTTAAATGGTTTTTTTTTGGTTGAAATCGAACCCACAGCTATTAAAGCAGATATCTAACCAAATGAGCTAACAGGGCAGTCATGATGATGATGTGAATGTAAACAACTTTTTACTATGGTTACAATTCTGAAATCACGTACAAATAAAAACAGCTCGTGCAATTAGTCAAGGATCGGCAAAGAGTTTTTCTAATATTTTTTTCACGATCCTAGTGTTGCGTCCAGAGAATTTTCATTTCTTCGTGAACTTCTACTTACAACAACATTGAATGCAGCACCAATCATGAGACCGAAGCTCTGCGCTACCAACACCGTGTACAACGAGATGGCGAAGAACATGAGGAACCGGACCACGTCCAGCGGCTGCGCCGACATCGTGTAAACTATCACGCTGAATACGAAACACGACACTATCTGCCGACAAAAAACACTCCATTAAAATATATTACAAAGAACAGTACACACCTTTTAAAAGGCAAACCTATTTTTTTAAAAAAGTTATACTTACCGATATAGGCAAATCGATGATCGTAATCGATATATAGTAGGATCCTAGGGAATACCATCTGTTGAAATGCTCTTTTGAGAGAATTGACATTTCTGACGGGACTGAAACGAAAATAACATCTCTATTAGACACAACCGAATTACGGATACAGTAAAAGTTCCCTATTCACGGTTTCCTTCTTCGTTTGAACCCTGTTCCTGTATTCGTGGCTAAAAAAATCATTATTCGCGGATGCAATTGGTAAACAGAAAAGAATTGGGGTGTCATTTAACGTACCGGCATCTTTTGAGTATGTATTTGAACCCACGATGGTGTTCAGGCCGCGCTAACTACTACACAATAATTATTAGTAGTAATAATGTTATTTTTTATTATTAAAAGTAATTAGGCGAACGAGACGCTCTCCTGATGTCAAAAGACGCATATCCGTGACCATTGCAGCGATGCATAGAAATTTGAGTAGCAAAACAAAGTCCAGGGTACTTACAGGGTAGAAATGCATGCCAAAGCAATCGCTACTTTGGCTTGCATTTCTTTGGTGCTTTCATAATTGTACTGATAAATAAATAATTATTATGTAATTGTTCCAGGCTTATTTAAATCGTCGTCCTTGTTGTAACTTAAATGACTTGTAAGCGAATATACACTAAAGATATAACATAAGAAGAACATCCTCAAAGTAACGTCTGAATCAATCAATTAACTTACATGTAAGTATGGTGAGCATCATAGGCGACATCATGTGGTGCATTAGTATAGCAAACAGTAAGTTGTAGTTCTCCAGCACGCGGGACCCCTCGTTGCCAGCGTTGATGAAGAGACTCCCCAGCATGATGCCCACCACCACGTTAACGATCAGTCTTAGGTGGGTCATAGTCTGGGAATGTATTGAGGATATCGATATAAATAAAAATTTATTAATAAACGTATGTAAAAAATATTATACATTACAAAGCGTTGCAAGAAACTATGGTTGGAATTATTTAACTGCTATTTTATTTTAAACTTATAAAGAATGAATTTCATCTCTATTGCCATCAAAATCGTGAATGTCGATCGAATTTCTATGAGATGCTGTGATTTGTTTTGCGAATTTAGCATTAGCGATTTTTTGTGCAGTTTCGATAGTAAAATTAATAGAACTATTATTAAAACTTATCAAGAAGAAACGAATATATATGTATATACTAATGCAGTATGAATATGCAAACAATCAAACCCATACAAATTTGGCACCCGTTTTTCACCCCCTTAGGGGTAGAATTTCGGAACATCCTTTCTTATCGGATGCCTACGTCATACAAAGAACTAAGTTTCACGTCTCTACGGTCAGCGGTTTTAGGCTGTGCGTTGATCCCTCAGTCAGTCATTCAGGACAAAGCATTTTATATGCATAGACAACTTTATTATGATTATATTTTAAACTATATCTAATCTTACGGCATCTCGCTTTGCTTTTAAGAATCCTCGCTTGTATAGCACAGAGCGTTGATTGGATTGCGACGTCTCTTCTGCGCTAGAAGACGGTTCCTGGTCTCGCAGAATACTCAGAGGATACTGCTTCCTCAATGCCTCCATGGTTAAGATGGAGTCACTATTATCAAAAAAGTCAAGAGCTCGCCCGTTCTCGGCCTTTGTACTCAACAGTTGGATTTTATCTTCGCCGTATTCACCGCATGCCACTTCAATTACTGAAATATGAACATTAGAAATTAAATCACCACTGTAAACATTTTTACTATAATCCATACAAGAACACACATACAAGTTTGTACATATACAAGTTGAAACCCCCTAGTTAAGTAAACTAAATCAAATTCTGGCGTGTATATTTGTATTCGATTCAAAAATGGTGTTATGTTTGAAGTACTTACCTACTACATAATACAAAATTTACAATTTAAAAAACCCGACTCCATGACCCTTAGGCCAACTAAACGCAGTGCTGCAATGAAACAGCGTGGTTTCGAAGTAAACGAAAATATCATCGATGCATACAATTTTATAGAATTTTGTTGATATTTTAAAAACCGCTCGATCGATTTCTATAGAATATAATTTACTAAGCAAAAAAAAGAATCATTAAAATTGATTTATAATGTGCGGAATTAACGCGTAACAAACATAATGAAAACGCCATTTTCTTTTCTAGTTATTAAACAATAGTGATACATTTTTAGATAAGATATGCCTACATATTTGCCTTGGGAAATGGAATAGGAATGGGAATCGAACCCATGCCACTCATGAAACCAAGCTACCGTCTAATTAGATAACAGGGTAGTTAAAAGTTAGAGAATGACGCGAAAGAAAATCACACTTACTATAATCAGCAGGGTTATGGTATATCGGACAGGGGATGCCCGCTTGTTCCAGATACGGCACCAGGTTTATCGTAGTGCCCTGATAGAGGCACTGGCCAGCTGCTAGAACGTAGACCTGGTCGAAGAGAGCGAACAGCGAGGCTGACGGCTGGTGCACGGTACACACGATAGTACGACCCTGGTGGGCCAGGCTTCGGCATAGCTGAACCACTTGCGTGCATGATGAGCTGTCCAGGCCTCTGAAATATTCAATAATATATTGTTTAGTTATTAAATAATGTAATTTCGTGTAGTATCCAAATTTTTAAGCTTCTGGTAAAGTCACTACTATTTTACTAAAGCATGGACTCTACTTGATCGTGACCTTATTTGTATGACTTTGACTGTGACTAAGACTTGTAATATTTGATTTTAAATTTCTGACGCAAATGGAGGATGTGTGTATAATTGTATGAGTGTGTCATCTGTAACATTGTAACTCCCAAACGGCTAAACCGATTTCTATTAAGTTTTGTATCGTTTGGAAGGTAACGTGATTGAGAACGTTCTTAACTATGTGAAAATGTTTTGTATGATGTCTTTTCTATTTGATAAATATATGTAAGTAACTTCCACACTAATAGAGTCGAAATTTGGTATTCTGTTACGAGTGTTGGAAGTTTTTTTAACTATTAAGACACTTAGAGTTATAAACTTAAAATATGAAATAATTGACACTGGCAGAATGCACAAAATGCGAAGCCTAAAATGAAAAAAAGGACCACCTACACATTTTCTTCGCAACACTATAACTGTACCACTTTTTTCTAATCTGTTTACATTTACGTCATGTTATAAAGATGTACAAGGATATCGGCACATTTCACTACACAGAAATTTGAATAGTAGGTTAATTAGGTAGACTGTACCTACTAAATATGGGTAGGACTATGTAATAGGTATGTAACCAAAAACAAATAACAAGTGGGCGTATGTGGCTTACCGAGCCCGACTAGGGTCGGACCAACCGACACTTCGTGGTAGAGAAAATTACACTTGTTTTGCTTATGCGGGATTACTGACGTTTAATTTTATCAGAAACTCCGGCTATAGTTTGGGCCACATACGGTGGCCTTCTTCATGGAGAGAAAGCTGAGTACAACACACGCGCGGTTTCGTCTTGCTTCGCGCTTAGCACTTGCGAAAAATGTATCAAAACCACGTTAGTTCTATAGTAGAATTACACTTCCTTTATTGACAGCCCTGTTGGTTCATCGATAATATGTCTGCTCCAAGATTCGAAGGGTGTGGGTTAGATTCCCACCAAGGATAAATATTTTGTGGTGTAAATAAACGTTTGTTCTGTGTCTGGGTGTTCTGTTTTTATTATAAGTATGTATTTACAAAAAAAAAGTATTAAGATAAATATTCTATCAGTTATCTGGCTTTGCTTAGTTTGGGGTCAGATGACGCTGTGTGTAATGTCCAACGATATTTATTTATTTGTTTTTTTTGTCTGCCCTGTTAGCTCATTGGGTAGTTGTGTCTACTTCAAGGTGTGGTTACGATTCCCAATCAAGACAAACATTTGTGAGGTGACCATAAATGTTTGTTGTCAGGGTGTTCTGTATGTATTATTTGTATGTAAAAACATTCAGTACAAAAGTATCTATCAGTTACCTGGTTCCCATAGCATCGCTTAGTTTAGCGCTATAGCGCTGTGTGAAATGTCCTAAGGATATTATATGTTTATTATACCAGTTTTATGTGTATTTTTTACTCGTAACAAATAATTTATTCTCCATTGTCATTGTTAAACATGGTCGCAATGTCGACGTCAAAATAAATTGCACAATTAAAATAAAATAAACCAAGTTTTTAGTCTTTTTTGTCCTATTTTTGTGATTAGATCGTCGGAGATACATGGATATATACATCTTTAATTGTCTACGTGGAAAAGTCACAGCGAATTTTTTGCTGCTGTATGCATCTATTTATATATTTAAATACAATCTGAGTTGTTTCAATAAAATAATTTAGTATTAATTCGTGTTTGTATGTATAAATTTACTGTAAGTAAAGGTGTCCAGTGTTTGAGATAAGAAATCGCATAATTGCACCTGTTAAAATATTTTAATTGTATTAAACATTATATGTACTTAAGTAGGGTAGGTACTCAAGTTATTTTTCTATGTAAAATTAATGGCAAAACGAACGAAACGCTCTCCTAGTGGTACAATATAACTGATGCCTGGTACAATGTCCATTACCAGAACTGAGATAATACTTTGGAGGACTTTGTTTTGATACTCAAAGTTCTGTGTATCGCTGCAATGGTCATGGACAGGCGTTATCTCTTACCATCAGCAGAGCGTCTCGTTCGTCTCATTACTTTTTTACATAAAAAAACAAACAAAGTCCAAGTCATCGGTAGGTACTATGGCGCTTTTATATTTGCGACATTCGTTGATAAATCTCAAGTACAAGTAGGTATATAGTATCTCAAGTACAAGTAGGTATAGTTTGAATTTTGTCGAAGTATTTAATTAATAAGGAGTGGAGCACAACAGCACAAAACAGAGAGGCGTGGAAGAGGGGGAGAGAGGCCTTTGCCCAGCAGTGGGACAAAATGGGCTAAATAATAATAATAATAATTTAATTAATATACCTAATTCCATTTTAGTATTTTTTTCACTTTTTAGATAGGCTTGCGTTTGACCGTCATCCTGCGGTTTTTACTGTCAAAATAAACTGAGCAAAGCAATGACTGCAATGGAACGAATGTCTAGAAGGAGTTCGTTTAATCTGGATTTGTGTGATTAATACTAAAACTAGTTTAAAATCTCTTACGTGGTAGGTTCGTCCAGGAACATGATGAGTGGGTTATTAATGAGTTCCAGGGCTATGGACAGCCGCTTCCTTTGCCCCCCGGATAACTGCGCGCTTCTAGTATTCATGTGCTCATACAGTCCTAAGTTTGTGAGGATGTCTTCTATCTGGAATAGTTAAAACATTACCATTACAAAAAAGTGCACGAACACTTATTTACGGACTTAAAAAGATGTACTTCGATAATGATTGATTCAGGCGTTACTTTGCGGAAGTTCATTTAAAGTATTTAATTTATTTATTTAGTTCAGTTGTTTCGGTTGCAACAGTGATAAGAGTTAAAATTAAAATTTAACTAACTGGTCGACAATTTCAAAAAACTTATCTGAAAAATCTATAATTTGATATTTATAAACTCTAATCTTTAACAACTTAAAATAAAAAACTAATTAAAATAATCAACAAGTCTTTATATCCGCTTCTCGCTGCAGTAAGTAACTAACCATAATTGGCATGGAATACGCTGTATATCTATGGAACATAACTGAATTTTGTGAAAACTTGTCTGTGTTTATAGATAAATAAATATCGTAGGACTTTACACACAGCGCCGTCGGGCCCCAAACTAAGCAGAGCTTGTGTGATGGAAGTCAGATAACTGATAGAATACATAAATACGTTTTTTTGTAAATACATACTTATAATACATACAGAACACCCAGACACAGAACAAACATTTGTTTATTAATAAAATGTTTGCCCTGAGTGGGAATCGAACCCACGCCCTACAGCTCTCAAGGCAGATATACTACCAATGAGCCAACGGGGCTGTCAGGATATACATATTATGTATGTAGCTACCACGGTGACTAACCACTTCTCCCTTAGAATATTTATCTAGACTGGTGGGTAGTTTGAGATCTGCTGCCAGCATCATGTTCTCTCCGACGGTGAGCAAGCCCTGCAGCCGGTCGTCTTGCTGGATATAGCAAGACATCTTCTTGAACCTCTCTGAAAAATAAACAGACATATCACTTAAAAGATGTCGAATAATTTAGGTTTTACACCGCGTTAGTCTTGGTCGTTGGCAGTCTTATGAACCCTTAACCATTAAACAGGGGCTTTGGCGGGAATGCAAAAAGAGACGTGTCGTATTTTTTCCAAAAGTGTGGAAAAAGCGCAAGTGTGGGATAGTGATAGAATATAATGAAACATGACATATCGTGTTGCTTCTACACGGTTTAAAACAGAGGTTTAAAACCGTGTAGGTAGTTGTTTTAAACCACATTTCATTTGACCTATAAACGCCCTTGGCAGTGAGGCTTACGTTTCAAACCACTGGCAGAAGCATTGGATAAAGACTTGTTTGAATCTAGTAAGACTTAGGTCGTTTTGCTTTCTAGGCTATAATGTTGGCTTTCGGATCTTGACGCAGAACGTCTTTCGCTAAATGTAATCGTGAAAAAAATTGTTACTTTCGCATAATGTCACTTTCGTGAAAAGTCACTTTCGCAAACGCAATACATTACTATGTAATTTTTTTCTCAGTAAACACCTCAGGTAAGTAATTAATAAAAATTATGCACACAAATTCTCAAACGCACAATAAAGCAATAAATTAAAATCAACAACGTAACATATCATTTCTTTGAAGCCAACCAGGAACTTAGCGCGCTAGATGAAATTTAATATATGCATATATATTTCCATTGCTGTGAACTTCTAAGGTCAATTAAGTATATATGACAATAAAACGCCACAGCATTCCTGTTTCAGTTACATTTGCGTTTTAGTAAAAGAAGGAAGTTCTCTAAAGTATAGATCTACCTAAGGAGATGAAGGAAACGCTCTTCTGATGGTAAGAGGCCTGGGCATAACCATTGCAACGATACCCAGAACATCAACTGAACAAAACAAAGTAACATTCGAACAGCGATAACGCTAATAGAAAAGTCTAAAATGTACGGGATTGGCGTAAGCTGTCGATTTGTCACGTGAACAGCCAATGTCAGTCCCATACATTTTTGGCGTTTGTATTATCGCTAATAGAATTTTACTTTGCCCGGGCCCTCAGGGCATTACTTCCATTTCGATGGTTAGTCTCAATAGTCCTGTAATTGTACAACCTTGTACTTAGGTATTGAAAAGATAATAAATTCGAGAAGATAATGAAGTTACATACTACAGTTTTAGTTTTACCCACTTACGTTCATCTATCATACAAAAGTAAAGTATAATAAATAAATAATAATAAATATCGTAGGACATTACACACAGCACCATCTGGCCCCGAACTAAGCAGAGCTTGTGTGATGGAAGTCAGATAACTGATAGAATACATAAATATTTTTTGTCAATACATACTTATAATACATACAGAACACCCAGACACAAAACAAACGTGTTTATTCACAAAATGTTTGCCCTGAGTGGGAATCGAACCCACGCCCTACAGCTCTCAAGGCAGATATACTACCAATGAGCCAACGGGGCTCTCGATATGAAAGAAGAGTACTTGGTGGTAGATCTCCTAAGCAGGAGGTCGTCTAGGTGATTATCTTTTGCCAGTTGGAAAGCGTATCGTTTGTTTCATAGCTATTTCTTACAATTAAATAATATATGGTGAACACAATAAAGAGTCTATCTAATCTTTCTATCTTTTTACTTGGTGGTAGATCTCCTTAGCAGGAGGTCGTCTAGGGAGGTACCACCACAGTACCAGTTATTTTGCCGCTAAGCAGTAGTGTGTAAGCATTACTGTGTTTCGGTTTGAAGGGTACTGCAGCTAGCGAAATTACTGGGCTGTTGAGACTAACTCTATCAAAAGTCTCAAAGTAATGAGCGCCAAAGCAGTGATGCCCTAGACTTTGTTTTATTACTTAAAGTTCTGTGTATCGCTGCGATGGTCATGGACAGGCGTTATCTCTTACCATCAAGAGAGCGTCTCGTTCGTCTCATTACTTTTTACGTTAAAAAAAACTCTAAATCTATTTATCTATTTATCTAAAAGTTTAGTTTATCTGCCGTGTTCGCTATGTCCTTGAATGTCCTTGCACTTTGTCAATAGATATATGGAATTAGGTATTTATATTGGAATAGAATTAGACTGTTATCGTTTTATTAGCACTTTCAACGTAACATCGAAACCGATAATTATACATTATACTTTATGCGTATTAAGGTGGTTTTGCCTACACAACATTTACTCATTTAAAAATAAATAAAGATTTTTTTTTTAAATTCTTTATGGCAGTGCTAAAGTTTGTTACAATTCTTAGCTGGATATACGATTAGGTACGAGTAATGTTTGAATTCTCTTTTTCATTTTAATATTTTGTAAAAGCACCACCCAATTTGTAAAACGCGTATAGTGTTTAAAAAAATATTCTATTTAAAATTTTACTAGCAAAATGGTACTTTGGTTCCGGACACTTTAGAAATCTACAATTAACTAAAAAAAAAAATTGTCTCCAAAAAAAAACAATTTAATATATTTATTTGCATTGCCACACTTGCAGCATCACCAAGGCGTTTTATAGATATTATCAAAATAAAATGCATTAAAACATTTGAGGTACATGTAAAAATATTAAAAGGGAGGGAAAGGGAAGTTATAGGTACTAAAGTGTAGTAATACAAGAAAGTTTACAGTTGAAATCCGAATAGATTAATACTAAAACAAAATTGGATTTCCATTTTATTGTAATAGACTTGCATATAGTATAATTAATGTATGCTATACATACCTATTGTAAATAAATAGTTGAAATTGTTGAGTTGGTAAATACGAAGTTAGTTTATATAAATACGAAGTTAGGAAATAGCCTATGCAAGATTGCATAGGCTATTTCCTCAATCATCGTCTTTCCACCGTCCTTATTATACTTACTTATAATACATACATACTTACAATACATTATTATTTTACATTTAATTTTACAATTCGGTATGTAAAGTTTTTTTTTTGTATTTATTTTATATTTTTTACTGATAGTAAACTTTATTTTATGAAACTGATTTGAATATTTTGGCTTTCTATGCGGTAGTTTAATTCTAATACATTTTCAAACTTTTTATAGTTATGACGTCATAATATTGGCTGAATAAGTAAAATATGTGCACCTTTTTTAGGCACTGAAAGAATCCTTATACAGCCAAGGACATGACGTCATTAGAAGTTAATTGAAAGTCAAATTTATTTTATGTATTTTATTAAAATAAACCCCGTCTCATAGTTTAAAGAGTTTTAAACGGAAAAATCATGTACAGGAATGTAATATTTCGAAATGGTTTTGGAATCAGCAAAGTATTTTTTTTCTTTACATACCGAATTTAAGTGATTTAATTACACTTCAAATCTTGCAATTTATATTTTTACGCATTTTCAGGCGTACCTACCTATCATGAAATGCAGATTTTTTAATTACAAACTAGCATACCTACTATCCCGCATTTCATACCCGATGCATTAGAGCTGGGCATTTACCCTCTTATATACTACGTATATGTGTAAACCTCATTTAAAGAATACGAACATTAAAAAAAAGAAGTTAAACCGGTTCAGCTATTCGCAAGTTATACGTTGAGTTTTAGCGGGAACGCGGAAACAGTCGTGTCTCCCCGTTGTATTTTTTTCCAAAACTAGTGTTTTTTTGACTGTTTATGCATAAAAATGGTGATGTTTTATTTATAAAGTGCCGAATTACAAGCGCGAGCGTGGGAAAATGATAAAATGTGGTGAAACATTACTTTTCGTGATGGTTCCAAAACTCCATCGAATTGGCCTTGACTGACACGGACTGCACTTGACCAAGACTGGATTTTGACTATTTTTTAATCATATGAAACTTGAAAATATCAGAACACTTGACACTAGCAAATGCTCAAAATGCGACGCCAAAATCAAAGAAGAAGAAGTTATGCGTTTACCAGCAAACGTCATTTAAATTAAAGATCACAAATATTAGAAGTGATTTGATAAGAAATTCACATCTAACACCAATCTAATTATGTCTAATGCAAATGTTTTATCCTAGATAAGTAGGTACACGGATTTATTTATAAAAATATCCCCATGTATACAAAACATCACATAACTCTACGTATGTTATACAAGAAAACACGATCAAAGTACAAATAATCACTGTTTATCTTGTTATTATAGCAACGCTTCGATAGAACTAAAATAACAAACTTGAGTATATTACAAGTAAATAAACACAATAATGAGCTACTATGTTATTATTTAGCTGGCAAAGTTTTATCCCAATTAGTATACACTAAAGTACAGAGGCCAAAACTTATTTTTTGTGTAATCGACGAACGAGACGCTTTCCTGAAGTCCTGATGTCAAAAGATAAACGCACGTCCACGACCATTGCAGCGATACACAGAACTTTGAGCAGCTAAAAAAAGTCCGGAGCATCGCTGATTTGGCGCTCGTTAGTAGTTCAGTAGTTTTTGCGTGAAAGAGTAACAAACATCCATGCATCCATCAATCCAAACTTTCACATTTATAAGTGGGATTTATACTCACTCATGTTCCTTCCACGGCCGTTGATAAAGACAGCGCCTCCGACGCCGGTGATGCGATACCCGGACAGCACGTCAAGCAGAGTAGACTTGCCCGCCCCGGAAGGGCCCATGATGGCGACCAGCTGCCGTGGTCGCAGCCGCCCGTGCACCCCATGCAGGATCTGCTTACTGCCTGAAATGAGAAAAGAATATAATTAAAATTGACGGATTAAAACGATAATCCTACCAACGCTTTGACTACCTACTCTTTCCTTCAATTCGGTATGTAACGAAAACACGATAATGATTCCAAAACCATTTTTAAATATTACATTCCTTCACATTATTTCTACGTTTTTTAAACTATGAGATGGAGTTTATTTTAATAAAATACATAAAATAAACTAGACTTCTATTTAAACTCTAATGACGTCACATAGTAGACTGTATAGGGCTACTTTCTATGCCTGCTCATCTATATATACCTTTTTGATTTATTTGACTAGTGCATACAAACATATTCAGCCACTTTATGACGTCATCGCTGTAAAAAGTAATAAAAATCAACTATCGCATAGAAAAATAAAATATTCAAATTAGTTTCATAAAATGAAGTTTACTATTAGTAAAAAAATAAAAAACAAATACAGAAATAAAACTTTACATACCGAATAATTTATAGATTTGACGTTCTTGACAGACCGAGGTCCTTTCGACGTTTATAGATCTGGGGTGTCAGGCAAGATTTCCTAAAGTGCCATTTACAAAATTAAGGGTGTGTGTTAGCAGGTTAATTGAATTCAAATTATTTATTGACACAAAACCGATTAATCAGTTACAGTTATGTCACATAACTATAAAAAATAAATTAAATTCAAAATAAAATGTCAAATTCAAATATTTAAGCGCATATACAATGTCAAATATTAACGAGTCCACAACAATGACATTTGAAAAAAATGTAGGTAATCTATCAAAATATATTCAAATACACAATGTCAAATTAAAATATAATGTCAGGTTCAAATACAATGTCAAGTTTAAATACAAATAAAATGTCAAAACTCGATACAATGTCAAATATAAATATTCTAATAAGTTATATATATGTCAGAAAGAACATCGTCAAGACCCGAGTTGTCGTGCCTCTTGCACCAGCCTGTCCCACTGTCCATCTGAACAGGTTAGACTTAAAAAAACTAAAGACAAATTAAGATAAATAATACAATTTTACTAAATTGTATGGTTCATTGGTAGTTACATCTACATTAAGAGCTGTAGGGCGTGGGTTAGATTTCCACTATGACAAACTTTTTATGGTATAAACAACATTTTAAGTAATCTTTGTGAAAGTTGGGTTGTAAAAAGATCGCTGATGATAAGTCTGCCAGTTGTTACACTAATGTGAAGTCATTTTACGTTATTGTTTGTATTATTATTTTTTTTGTAAAAAAGAAAAGGTTAGTCATCTATCTCGCTCGGACCTGCAAGAACACTTCATAAGTAAATACGTTACGATTTTCTTATGTGACCTCGATCGCCGGAGGTTACTATTAGAAATTAATTTAAGTGGATGTTTTATTCGCATATTATGTTCCTAATTACGAGTTCTTATCTGCAGAAGTTCATTAGTAACTCAGCACATGTGTGCCCTTACTGATCCCTCTGGTTTCCGCGGTGCCGATAACCTTTCCTGACGTCATTCACGCCCTCAGTATGCACTTGACAAGCCGTAGGTCCGGTACGAGATGAGATAGTACGGCGTTAATTAGACATAATACATCGCACGCATAATGAAATACTGGCTTAACTCAAAAAAGTCAGTTTTTGAGAAATCGCGAAAAACCTCCGTGCAATGACGACCTCGTCGGCTTTTTTTTTAAATAGAATAAAAATTAATTTGGTAAATAAATATATTAATTTTTTTTCGTGTAGTCAATAAACTTATCAATAGTTATGTGTGATTTACTTTGTTCAAATTAAATAATAATAAATATTTTTTTATGTTTTAAAATTAACTTCTTGAGTTAAGTCTGTCTACTTTTAAAACTAAAGCAAATAAACTTTATTATTGGTGGCATATTCAACTATAAGTCTGTCTTGTTTAAACTAATTTCTTTATTTCCAGGACTCAATATGTTTTTAGTCTGTTTATTAGTAAATCAACTTATTAAACTTACTATTTATTTTGTAGAAAATACACTCAACTCGGATTCGGTCTAGGTTCAATTAAACAATAGCAACTTCACTTTAACAGCATCCGACACAAACTGACATCAGTCGGTGTTTGAACAAAGACTGTGTGAGAAACACATAAAAATGAAAAAGACCTATATTGTGTAAAGGTGGTCTATTGACGCAATTGTGATGTTTTTCCAAATTCATATCATAGATAGCATTAAAAGAAGCCTGCGTCTATACGTAACTCATTTTTGACCTAACTCCTAATCGGTCAGTATTTGATTATGCGTGCGACATGATCGTTGCGATGTGATCAATTAACTGTCACCGACATCAAAACCGACAGAAAATGCACAGCAATATCATCGATATATGCCACAAGACAGATGAATAGATATGGATGGATGGATGGATTTTGGGTGGGTACGAAAATCGGTACACAAACACAAATACGGTATATATATACGGTCAGACATACCCTCTTTTTAAAATCGCCTAAATTTATTTTGAAAAGACCAAATGATAAGCTTTAAACGATGTATCTAAAATAAATAAATAACAATGCAAATATTTTTTACAATTTAAAAAAAACCGGTCAAGTGCGAGTCGGACTCGCGCACGAAGGGCTCCCATACCATAATCTATAAAAACGGCAAAAAAATCACGTTTGTTGTATGGGTGCCCTAAACATTTTGTTTTTAGTACCTATTTGTTTGTAGCGGCAACAGATCATCTGTGAAAATTGAAAACTGTCTAACTATCACAGGACATGTCTATCCAGGCGTCTGTCACGCCTGGTAACAGACGGACAGACAGACAGACGGACGGACAGCGGAGTCTTAGTAATAGGGTCCCGTTTTACCCATTGGGTACGGAACCCTACCTAATATACAGAGAACAAAAGAATCTTATGAGCTAGTGCCACAAGTGGTGGCCTTATCGCTAAGAGCGATCTCTTCCAGGCAGCCAAGAATAGAAAACACGAAAGATGACATAAGAAACAGACGGGAGAAGTTGTAACACCAATAAAAAAAAAAATGTAATAATTCTCTAAAAAAACAATTTAATGTATTTAAATAAAAAAAGGTAGATAACAAGATAGTAGGTTATGTAAAGTTTTATTTCATAAGTGTTTGTTTATGCAAAAGTAATTAAACAAATCTAACTAAGCGTTTTCCTATAGGTAAGTGAACTTTGAATAACATCGCTGCATTGGCGTTTATTACGTTGACATCTTTGATTTATGCATAGTTGTACATAATCATAGGTTTCTGAACCTAATTCGATGGTTCAAACATGAATACAAAATCAGGTTTATCGCCTTGGGGTGTACTAAGCCGAAAGGAGATTATATAGATAAATTTTACTATGGGCACAGCCCTGAAATCGTAAAATAGGAAAAGGTCGTTGATCGTTGGCTAAATCCATGAAGTAGTCGGAAGATATTTGTTTTTAGAAAATACGATAGGACTGCCACGTAGTTAAAAATAAATAAATTACATATCGCAGGACGTTACACACAGCGCCATCTGACCCCAAACTAAGTAAAACTATGGAAGTTAGATAACTGATAGTTTTTTTTTGTAAATATGTACATACTTATAATACATAGGTACGGTACACCCTGACACAGAACGAACATTTGTTTATACAACACAATGTTTGTCCTGTGTGGAAATAGAACCCACGCCCTACAGCTCTTGAAGCAGATATACTACCAATTAACCAACAGGGATGTCACAAAAGCCCCTTAACTAAATTGAAATTAAAAAAAACTATCCATGACAGGTGATTGTTCTATTCGCGATATCATTTGTGCCCGTAGCCAAATTTGTTCATAATAATATTTATAAAGACCTACTTTCGTCTTAGTATACCCTAAGCTTATAATCTATGTATGAAGATAATTCTAGAAAGAATTTGTGATATGATATGACCCGCCCGGACATATCGCTAATTAATGTTCCGACCTGACGTAATATGTAGCGATGATAGCTTAGTGGTCAGCGCGATCGGTTCACACACCGAAGGGTGTGGGTTCAAATCTTGAGTTTCAGTTATCAGTGAAGGACAACATCGTAAGGGAACCATAGCATGGTGGTAGGGTATATTTCTAGTATTCGACTAGAAACTTAACTTAAACTTGGGGGTGGTAGCTAGCCACCACCCACAAGTTAAAAATCTGACGCCATGCACCTATAGGTGTATTTGGGCAGCCTCACATCAGAACCAGTTCCATTCCAGGCTAGGTGTGCTTTACCATCTTCGACGACACCGTCACTTAAAATCAAGTCAAACACGTAGCTTGTCAACCATAAAAAAATGTGAACATACCTTTACTAGGCACAAGATATTGTATACAGTAAATACGCACGCAGAAACTTTATTATCATACTTCTTGACAACAAACAAGATAAACGGTTTGTTAGTAAACAGATAATTTATATAGTACATTACAAAAGCATTGTATCACAAAAGCACATGGTAGTAAATTGAAATTCCACACGCGTAACATTCGCTACGTGCATATCAAAATCTGCTATGAATTCAAACAGAGGCTAATTTACTATGAGGAAACTTGTCTGGGCAATTTAAATTGGCAAATTGGTTTTTGCACTCCTTCGCAAGACATGTTCCTTATCCGTATAAGGTTGTATGTACCGAGAGTGACCCTCAACAACACTGAAGGCTAAAATCAAGCAAAGTGTTCTTCTACTAAAAATATATCTAATTATGTTTTTTATAAATATTACGAGTCTACTATTTTAGAGATAAGTAAATCTCATATGATATTTTTTAGAGTTCCGTTCTTGGAGTCTGCAAAAAATGTTCAACGAGACCTTATTATCATACGCCTCAGTCACCCGTCTTTCTTTTCAACCTTCGATAAATAATTAATTGGATTGTCGGTTAAACTGCTGTCTTAACAAATCTTGCAAATGTCAATTTCTGTGTTATATTTGAATTAAATTTCTTTCGAGATCGTAGATTTAAAAAATAAATAAAATCATTTAAATGTACTAAATCATGTTTCTACTTTTACGAACTTTGTATATATCACCATTTTAAAGTAATTAGATTATTTTTTATTCAAAATATTTGTTTTAGTAGATAGTAGATAAAAACGTAGGTAAACTAAGTAACGACCAAACATGATACTTTTTTATTGTTAACAACTTAACTTGTTTTAAGTATTTAAATATTTTTTAAGAGAGAAATTAATTCATATTTAAAAAACAATTAAAAATTTAATTTAAAATAAAAATAAGCACTACCTTAGATAGTCTTTATCTGCGCTGTTTAACGAGTATACTAAATGATCTTATTTTATGTTTAGTTCTTAGTTCTATCAGTAAATGTTATACCAAATACTACAAATTGTGTGGCGTACGGAACCTTCTTGTGTGAAAAATTAGATTAGCTCTTGAATGTCTACGCACGCGCTTGTGAAACCGGTAGAAAACTAGTTTTTTCACGGATGAAATCTACCTAAGTACCGAAGATTTCGTGGATTAATTTTCCTATCCGAGACAACCATAGTTATGGCAAACTCAAATGGTATGATGTCAAAGAAGATACCGGTAAAATTTAAAATAAAATATTAACTATTTTTCAGTCAAACATAATTGTTCGAATAGGTACATTTAAATATGTACTACGTTCTCTCATGTTTACATTTTATGTTTTTATTGTTTGTAAGTTAGTTTTTGCTTTTTCTTTTCAATGAGAAGCAAGATGAAGTGTATCTACTCTACTTTTGGCTCCTTAAAAAGATACCCATTGTGTCCAAAGTTACAGTCGGAGTAAACATGTATTCAAACCACAGGTAATGTATACTCTTAAATCCGATCAAACTTGAGTAATCCCGTAAACTGTCGCCAACTGTAGATTTTATTTTCCACATTTTTTTAACATTACAACAAAAAACTTTTCTTAAGTTTTAATGTTTATTAAGCTCAGGGAGCTATTACAATTAATTTGAATGTGTAATTGTTTTATTATACTCACATAATATAATCATTCATTTATTTTTGATGTCAGTTTTGGATGGGTATTTTGCTTGCAAAACAATAATGTGTACATGGTTGTACTGCCAGGACCAAATTCACACTCGTAGATTGTGTTTTGTATATTTATGGCTTAAAATGCTGTATAAGTAAAACAAAAATAACTTTGAGCTGCTAAAATCGCGTAAAGAAGTTAATAAAAGGAACTTTAGGTTATTCTGTGGCACAGCGCATAGCCTGTCGCGAGAGTTGCATTGTGCATGAGTACCTTTGTTGTGGCAGCTGTTTGAAGTCCAAGCAAGGTTTGTTCATGAAACATGACGCATGTCGCGCTCTTGTTTTGATAACAAATCACTTGGTGGGATATTTTTCTCGTCTCGCGTGCACTTACATTTGTAAAATTTGTTTGATTCCCCGGAGCAAACGAGACATATTAGAGCGCTCCTGTAACTAACGCGATCGTGTTTCGATACATCAGTCGATTACTTAACTTATTTGCTAGAAACAAATGTTTGTTCTGTGTCTGGGTGTTCTGTATGTATTTTCTAAAAGTATGTATCTACAGAAAAAAGTATTTAAGTATTATATTATAGTTATCTGACTTCCATCATACAAGCTTTACTTAGTTTGGGGTCAGATATCGTTGTGTGTAGGTACGATATTTTTATTTATTTCTCACTAAACAGTATAGCATTTAGCTAAAACATAATTTCGCCCTTACCACGCGGACGGAGTCGCAGAAAATAAAAAAAGTTAAACTTTTTTGTGTAATGTCCTACGATATTTTTATTTATTACTCACTAAATAGTGTAGCTTTTAGCTGAAACATAATTTCGCCCTTAACGGACATCCACGCGGACTGAGTTGCGGACAGTAAAAAAAGGAAAACTTTTTACACTAGTAAGCTGCCAATTTGTCTTGTTTCGTCTAAAAATTAAGTTCCCAATGCGATGACCCACATTACTAGTCGGCTATCAGCTGACGAGCGAGGGTTCGATGACACGACCACTGGGTGATAAAGGTCGCGAAATGATACAATACGTTACTATTAGCCTTTTTTTAGCTCGAAGCACATTCTTACTACGTAGTAATAACTGCGCTGCTCTTATGAGCACATGAAAACAAATTATAAAGATAAGCGTTAATCCGTATCTATTAATTGATAAGTGTTTGATTTTTTATCATTCTAAATTTTTATGCCCGACTAGCTTATGCTAAGGGCTTGAAGAAAAGAAGTATAAAACTCCTCAGTAAACAAGTAAACATCAAACATTGAAACTGGCAGAATGCACAGAGTGTGATGCCAAGAAGAAAGAGAAGAAAAAAACCCTCAGTGAACGAATAAAAAAAAATTTAATGTTATGTGTTGTTATGTTATGTAGGTATGTGTATTTTTGGCTTGTATTTGGCATGTATTTAGCCAGTGTCAAGCATTTCAATGTTTTCAAATTATTAGATGCAAAATCAAGTGAAATAAGTATACCTAAGTCACAAAGTCACACTAAGCAAGGAAATTAATTAAGACTGATCATGAAAAAAAAAATCAATTTTATTATTAAACTGTTTTATTTTATTATTTATATTTTTATTATTATTATTTTATTATTACTAAGTTTTGGAAGTTACACGAATATACGAATACATATACATACGTACTTTAACAAACTATATTAGATTAGAAGAAACTTTGGCGTTTAATATTGTCATGATTTTTCACGAATTTAAATGGACTTTTTGCGAAAGGGACATTCTGCGACAAAGCCACTTTTAGGAAATTTTAAGAATTTGAAATAATCCATCTAACTATATGCAGGTCTTTGTGTAGCCTAATATATACGAAATCTGAAAACTAAATAAATGTTTTAAAGGCAAATGTAACTTAAATTAATTCTTGTAAGTAATAACTGTTTTACTGAAATCTGTGCAAATACCAACTTCTTTGTTTGATAATTGAAAAATCACCTTGTCTCTTTAACCTCGTAATATTTAATTTTATAATAGGTACTTATGCTTTTTTTTCTTTTTACAGTTTTTTTGTCGTAGTTGGTTCTGTAATATGTTTATCTGCAGTCTGTTTGGGTTCCAAGTTAATTTTATTTCCTTATTACGTTTGCATGCGCCATAACAAAGGTAACTAAGTCTTCGATGGTAAAACGTTTAGTCATTGTTTTTTTGTTGTCAATTAGTTATTTGTATGCATATGTTATGTAGGTGCTTAGTTTCTTAATTGGTTTGTCTTGTTTTAAGTCTTGAAACATTCTGTAGCCGTAGTGGATAGTTTCACTGAAAAAAATAATGTAGCGATGATAGCTCAGTAGTTAGCGCTGTAGGTTCGCATGCCGAAGGGCGTGGGTTCAAACCTCAACAATGAGCTTGAGCTGCCGGTGAAGGAAAACATCGTGAGGAAACCATAGCATGGTGGTAGGGTGTACTTTCTAGTACTCGGCTGGCTAGCTACCACCCTCAAGTTGAACAGGCATCTAACGGTGTGTTCCGGCAGCCTCACTTGAGAGCCAGTTCCATTACAGGCTAGATGTGCTTTACCATCTTCGACCACACTTTCACTTAACATCAGGTGAGTTGTGGTCGAACACCTAGTCTGTCAGCTATAAAAAAAAATAAAAAAAAATCTACTGAGATTAACCATCAAATGTCCTATCCAAGTAACGAAAGCCAAAGCAGCGATAGCGAACTTTGCTGTGTTACTCTCGCCATCAAGGGGGAGTCTTGTACGTCTCATTACTCTTACATAAAAAATGTCTGTGTGTCTTTCGAGAGGCCTATGTCTAGCAGTGGACTTCAATAGACTGATGATGATGAGAACAATGTAATCAAAATACACGATAAAAATACATAAATAAATTGAATTTGAATTACTGAAATAAAAACGGTGTTAACATAATAACATTTTATAAACCATGTCATCACGAACGCTGCAGGAAGTTTGCAATCACGCCAATTATTTCTAGTTTTTATAACCTGTCCATAATCATAAAAGAAATTTATAAGAATATAATAATATCTCCTATAGATTTGCATTATCTCTATGCAATTAATAGTCGTTTATTATTTACATAGAGATAACATTAATTGATTATATCTATGTATTTTCCCGACGATAGATGTCCTTGGAAAGATCTCAGGCTTGACCTTTGCTTAGTACATGTCTGGAAATAGCGTCATAGATCGTAATGTGGCACCCGATGAACACTTACGTAAGGATAATTGGCGAGAACATAAATCTCACAAGGAAATAAAATTATCACCTAGATTCTAGAACAGCAACATCGTACATTTTACACCCGTAATAAATTAAAAAATAAAATAAAATTGTAGGACATTACACACAGCGCCATCTGACCCCATACTAAACAAAGCTTGTACTATGGAAGTCAGTTAACTGATAGAATACTTTAATACTTTTTTTTTGTTAATACATACTTTTTTTTTTTTTTATAGTAGATAGGCTTGCGTTTGACCGCCATCCCGCCTGATGTTAAGCGAAGATGCGGTCTACGGTGCCGATACTTACTATACAATACATACAGTACACCCAGGCACAGAACAAACATTTGTTTTTATATCACAAAATGCTTGTCCTGGGTGGGAATCGAACCCACGCCCCACAGCTCTTGAAGCAGACATGCTACCAATGAGCCAACAGGGCTATCCAATTAATAGGATTTATAATATCGACAGCAAGAAAACAAAAGAAATAGACAGTAGAAAAATATATTTGTTTAAACAGTTTCATTCTTTATTCTCCATATTGAGATCAATTTTGTGTTTTTATTTTTAGGGTTCCGTACCTAAAGGCTAAAAACGGGACCCTATTACTGAGACTTCGCTGTCCATCCGTCCGTCTATCACCAGGCTGTATCCCAAGAACGGTGATAGCTAGACAGTTGAAATGTTCACAGATGATGTATTTCTATTGCCGCTTTAACAACAAATACGAAAAATAAAATAAAACAAATATTTAAGGGGGGCTCCCATACAACAAACTTGATTTTTTTTATAGATGGTACGGAACCCTTTGTGTGCGAGTCCAACTCGCACTTGGCCGGTTTTTTTTTTAATGAGCGCCAACGCAGTGTCTCCTGGCTCTGTTTTTTAACCAAAGTTCTGTGTACCGCTGCAATGGTTATGTACACCATAATAAAACGTAAATAATTTTACATTTTCATTAAAAGAATAATATTTGAAATAGAAAAAAACACAACTGGTCAAATAAAAATAATTTGTGGTGTCAACAAGTTTTTCTATAGAACAGCAACTTTTTCAAAATTTTTAGAGTGATGCCAGCAAAGTCATCAGTTCATAAAGATACTAGCGACCCGCCCCGGCTTCGCACGGGTGCAATATACTACTAATGTGGTGTATATGCATGTAAACCTTCCTCTTGAATCACTCTGTCTATTGATTGAAACCGCATTAAAATCTGTTGCGTAGTTTAAAAGCTCTAAGCGTATAGACGGCGGGAAGCGACTTTGTTTTGTAGTATAACGTAAAGAAGTACAATGACTCTCTCTTGGCTTAGTACATGACCTGACCCTTAAATAAATGGGTATATTTTTTCTTGTGTCATCAAATTAAGTATCGTATGTTTATTATTACACATCATAACAATTTTTGTTTGAACACGTCATTTAATTCTATTTAACTCTGAACATATATATTTTATGGTTGACAGAAAAAAATTGTTTGACCACATCTCATGGGGTCGAAAGTGGTAGCCTGGAATTGAACTGACTCTCAAGTGAGGCTGCCGAAACTCGCCGTTAGGTGCTTGGCGACAAATTTACGGTGGTAGCTATGGTTTCTTCACGATGTTTTCTTTCACCGGCAGCTCAAGCTCATTGCAGGGGTTTGGACCCATTCTTTCGTCATGTGAAGCGATCGCGCTATCCACTGAGCAATCATATGTGTCTGAGTGACATTTGTGTTTAAATAAATCTGTAATTTCTTTCTACAAAATTCATCTATTTTCGTATTACTACAAAAAAACAAATGATTTACTTTTTGTTATGTATCTAAAATTTTTTATATAATTTGCCCTATCGGGCAGGCTAAAGCTATAAAGCCATACTGCCTCGTCTTCAGTTTTTACGATAATTCATGTCTTACATCTATAGTTACAGTCAAAGTCTAGTATTGATCAAGTCCAGTCCATGTCAGTCAAGTCCAGTCATGCTTTGGTAAAGTAGTGGCGACTTTACTTTAAGCTTCGATGGAGTTTTGGAAGCAACACGAAAAATCATGTATCACCACTTTATATCATTTTCCCATACTCGCGCTTATAATTCGGTACTTTATGAATAAAACACCACCATTTTTATGCATAAACACTCGACAAAACACTAGTTTTGGAAAAAAATACAACGGAGCGACACGACTCTTCCCGCGTTCCCGCCAAAAACTCTGCATCTAATAAGTCATTTTAATTACCATGGAAATTATCTGACGTTAATTAAATGAGTCCGTTGTAGATAAACATAAATACCTAATTGAATTTCGGTGACTACCTTCAAATGCGATAATGTAGTATAGAACGATAAAGAAATAGAGCAATGATGCAACTACCACTCGCGCCCTTGGGTCGACTCATTAAAACTGTAAGTGGGGTATAGGTAATGAAGCAATGATATATGCATTCAGCGGAAAATGACTTGTTTCAAACAACTCTAGGAAGTGTGTCAAATAATGTTCGTGGAACAAAGAATAAGTCTTCAGAATTTATTCTGGAGAACAAATTTAATGACAACGCAATTGGTTTGTTGTTTTAGTAAATTGACAGCCCTGTTGGCTCATTGGTAGCATGTCTGCTTCAAGAGCTGTGGGGCGTGGGTTCGATTCCCACCCATGACAAGCATTTTGTAATATAAAAACCAAATATTTGTTCTGTGTCTGGGTGTACTGTATGTATTATAAGTATGTATTTACAAAAAAAAAGAAAGTATTTAATCTAAAAAATAAAGTATTCTATCAGTTATCTGACTCCCATAGTACAAGCTTTGCTTAGTTTGGGGTCAGATGACGCTGTGTGTAATGTCCTGCGATATTTATTTATTTAATTACCTCATCTAGTAAACTAGCATCTAGTACATGTGTGTTACGACTTTGAATGATGTACATAGTAATAAGTGCACTGTAAAATCTGAATTATAATTTTCGATTGTCAATTATGGTTAAGTAAATTTTGACTGCCACGGACTGGATTTGACCAAGACTGGACTTTAACTGTAACTATAGATAAGAGAATTGCAAAACCGAAGACAAGGCAGTATGGCTTTACAGCTTTAGCCTGCCCGATGGGGCAATATCATTAAAAAAATATTATTATTAGATTGATGGATTCTTTAATTTTTATCGAGGTTTTTGGCGGGAACACGGGAAGAGTCGTGTCGCTCCGTTGTATTTTTTTCCAAAACTAGTGTTTTGTCGAGTGTTTATGCATAAAAATAGTGGTGTTTTATTCATAAAGTGCCGAATTACAAGCGCGAGTGTGGGAAAATGATATAATGTGGTGAAACATGAGTTTTCGTGTTGCTTCCAAAACTCCATCGAAGCTTTATAGTAAAGTCGCCACTACTTTACTAAAGCATGACTGGCACGAACTGGACTTGACTAAGACGACTTTGACGATAACCATAGTTAAGATACAGCAGAAATATCACTGAAGACGAGGCAGTATGGCTTTATAGCTTTAGCCTGCCCGAAAGGGCAAATTAACGAAAAAAAAAAAAAAATCATTTTTATCGGGCTGCCTGTAGATAATAGCATTGTTTTTGTCTAGATTCAATAGATATATTTATTGATCACTTTGGTGACTAAGGATGCAACGGCCCGGACGTACGTTTTATGGCAACACTTAGGCAAAACATAATTAACAATGAATAAACCAACAATAAAAAAAATAGCTAGAATATCAATTTACATAAGTGTGTGAAAACATTATAATCATGGTTCCAAAGTCCACTTCGACCGCAGGATGTTTTGTAATCCGGTAATAAATGTTTATATGGATATAATTTATCTATTAAACGGGTGGCCGCAAGCAAATTATATATTAAAAATATCTTATTGTCAGTTTCTGTAGCATAGGATCTTATTAACAATGAAATGTTTCTCAACATGCTGAGCGGTGTGTTCCGGCAGCTTCACTTGAGAGCAAGTTCCATTCCAGGCTAGGTGTGTTTACCATCTTCTATCACAATGCTCAACATCAGGTGAGCTGTGATCAAACACCAAGACTGTCAAGCTAATGGTAATAGTTTATAACGTTATACATTTATGTTTCTGTTTTTGTTGTAGAGAATATCTATATGTAATAAAATATCGTAGGACATATCGAAATACATTTCTCACAGCTCCATCTATCCTCAAAGTGAGCACTGCTCACTTTGAGCTCATGAGCAGTTTTTGCAAACTGTGTGAAATATAAAATGTTCTTAAAGCGTAAACTATATTATTTAACCGCGTCGTAGTTGTAAACTATTAGTCATTATAGTTTATACAGCTAATATAATAATAATGAGTCATGCATGCGTACCTATTGTTACCTAATTGTTTTAAAAAATGTATAAAAATAATAACCCAGTTACATCAATTATTTTTTTCTCTGTAGGCATAAATTGTTTATTGTTTAGGTAGGGCATGTAGAGACGATTGACTTTATTTACTCTAGGACATTTAGAGACGATTTGATAAAACATTGGTAGGTAAACGTATCGTTATCCAGATAAAAGTACCCGTCACTGACTTGCATGTATAAAAACGCGAAAAAAAATTAGAAGCGAAAGGTGTATCTTACAAGAATCATAGTAAAAAGAAAAGATAGCCTGCATATTCTAGAGGGGAAAAAGGCGTATGTATGTATTTTTTTAAGCAATAAAGGCACTTATACTGTGGGAACGCAGAAATTATATGAGCAAGATTGGATACTTCAGATCATGTTTGCAAAACCACATCTGGCGAAATAACTCCTATTTCGCAATTATGTCAGTGACCCAAGGACGTGTTCCGTTACGCGTAGTTCAGAATTCGGTTGATCTGGGTAGGATTGTAGTGGGGAATGCACAATATAGGTACCTGAAGTGGGACGACAGCGCAGGATTTTCGCCCCTTTCTTTGAATTAAAGTTTTGATATTTGTACTGTAAACACCACGTTACATTGTTTTGTATTGCATGTCATTATATCGTTATTTAGTTTTATTTGGTGATAGTATTTTTTATGAAACACTAACTGCGTCCTGCAGTGTTACCCGCTACATGTTTTCGGGATAAAAAGTAGCCTATGTAATCCAGGGTCTCGGCTACTTCCATACCAAATTTCATCTAAATCCATTTTGTAGTTTTTGCGTGAAAGAGTAACGAACATACATCCATACACCCATACATTCTTACAAACTTAAGTAGTAAGTAGGACTGGCTTGCGTTTGACAGCCAGCTTGCCTGATGTCAAGCAAAACGCGGTCTACGGTGAAGCACGCTCGCCTAGAAGAAACCGTCTATCAGAGAACACTTCATTGCAAGAGATCTCTTGGTATCCGATATTATCCTAAAGTTAAACAGTTTTTGTTTTACTTATGCGGGATTAATCACGTTTAATTATATGGGATGCTCTGATTGTTATTATAGTTTCGGCCATATCCGATGTTGTTCAAACGCAAGCATATTCATTAACAAAAAACCACCTGCAGGTATTTAGGTACTTAGAAGCGTAGGATCAAAGATCAGTTGCTGGTGATTAAATTATGTAGATATATTAGCATCTCTACGTCAATGACAACAAAAATAGATAGACAAGTCGTTTATATTAATCGAATCGTATCACGTCTCGCTTAATTGTATTGGCAGCATTAGTGTCAAGGTGATATATTCTAGTTAACTTTGAAGAAAGTTAGAAAATTGGTATCAATTTTTTTTTTTTTACTAATCATTACATAAATCAATACTTACTAACCAAGAATGAGGATAGCAATAAAGGCGCCGTTTCTTTGATAGCATTTTGTTACTATGTACTTAAGGAAGTCCTTTAAAAGAAAAAAAAAAGGAAAACATTGTGAGGAAACCATATTATGATTGTAAATAAATAATAAATAAATAAATATCGCAGGACATTACACACAGCGCCATCTGAACCCAAACTAAGCAAAGCTTGTACTATGGGAGTCAGATAACTGATAGAATACTTAATTTTTTTTTTTTTGTAAATACATACTTATAATACATACAGTACACCCAGACACAGAACAAACATTTGGTTTTATATCACAAAATGCTTGTCCTGGGTGGGAATCGAACCCACGCCCCACAGCTCTTTGTAGGGTAGGGTAGGGTACTATAGGGTACAGCTGTAGGGTACTTTCTGTTATTCGACTGGCTAGCTAATACCCTTAAGTTGAAAATCTGCTACCAAGCAGCTAACGGTGTGTTCTGGCAGCCTCGCTTGAAAGTCAGTATCATTCCAGGTTAGGTTTACCATCTTTGACCACACCGTCACTTAACAGGCGAGCTGTTGTCAATCAGCCTGTCAATAATCCGTACAGTACTGGTTTGGCGCTCATTCCGTGAGCTTGCTAGTTGCGGAACGTTCTTCCTTAGAAAGTCTTTCCGCAGCGTTACAACATGGAGTGATTTAAAATAGGCATTTCTCTGAGTTGGTAACGCATTGATAACATCCCTAATATTGCAGGTCTCTGTAGGCAGCTTAACATGAGGCAGTTTTATAACCAAAATTATATCTTACATGTAAAAATGGATCGTCCTTTAATTCAAATACCTATTAAAAAACCTACCTATTACCTATTACCTATTTAAAATATTTTTACCTCCATCACATTATTTCATTCCAAAGACAAAAGAAAAATCATCAAATGCCATGTTACAAAAAAAAAGTAGTATTTTTTTTAAATCGCCAACAAAGTATGTATGTTGATGAATTAATATCGAAGTATTATATAATTAATATTGTTAATTATTACTTTGCGTCCCGACCTTCAGTGTGCAAGATTTCAAATAATCATAAATCAGTTCCTGGTCCATTAGATCGGGTCACGGTGCCATATCAACATTTCTATTTACAATAACAGACAAACATCTAGTTGTTTATCAGTGTCGTATAATTAAATAATGAACTATTATAGGTATTCGATAACGAGGAATGTCGTTAGAATGAATGACAGTCGACATGAGGTAAAAATATAATGAAAATTACCTAGTGACTCGTTAGAAACCAAATTATTTTTCATAATGTAACAGATAGACAACTCGCGTAATTACCATTTTTAGGTTTACAATCTATAAGTACCTACCTACATGTGTTTTGCATAATGAATACTAAAATCTTAAATATTTTTTTTTCTTAATACTTGTTAAGACAAAAGTTCAAGTTAATATTGTTTTGTTTTCCAGAAACATCTTATTTAGATGACATGAAATAACCTCAGCATATTTTTTATTAGTAGGTAGTTTATTTATTAATGGTGAAACTAAGTGAACCCTTGAAAAAATCGTGAAAAACACCTATCAATATTTCACATACTTATTGTTATTAAATGTTTCAAATTAAAGTTAATTAACTTAACTTGGTGGTAGATCTCCTTAGCAGAAGGTCGTCTAGGTAGGTACCACCGCAGTACAAGTCATTCTGCCGCTTAGTAGTAGTGTGTAAACATTACTGCGTTCCGGTTCGAAGGGTACTGCAGCTAGCGAAATTACAGGGCTGTTGAGACTAACCATCGAAAGTTTCAAAGTAATGAGCGCCAAAGCAATGATGCCCTGGACTTTGTTTTATTACTCAAAGTTCTGTGTATCGCTGCAGTGGTCATGGACAGACGTTATCTCTTACCATCAGGAGAGCGTCTCGTTCGTCTCATTACTTTATAACATAAAAAAAATAAAAAAAATTGTTCATAACAATCAAACAAACGAAGTAAACAAGTATCATTAAAAATTAAAAAAAAACCGACACCAGTAACAGAATATCAAATGTCAACTCAATCAGATCTGATCCACAGCATCTTCTGTGGATTCATTTATCAACTAGAAAAGAGCTAATTAATCTCAGATTTTGTAGAATCATTGCTAATACTAATCCAAGAACACTCTTGATCAAGTTACTAATCAAACAAACAAAAAAACTAACACAAAATCGGTTGAGCCGTTTCAGGAGGTACTAATAATAATATAGACAGATATATATACACGTGTATCAAACAGAGGAATTTGCATGGGGGTTAAAAAAAATTAACTGATATAAAAATTAATAAGTCCAAGGCATTATAAATGTGGGTAAGTTGCATAGTACGTATACATTTGTATCTACAAGTATAACCTATCTACAATCTACATATAAGGTTATAAAGTAGGGTCGAATCGGATATAACGCAAAGGCATAAATAAATTGCAAATATGTCGTGTCGTGTTTATCGCTAACCTTGAAAAATTCTCGTACTATCAATTGGTAAGTAAGCAATATTTCAAAAGTAACGTTGTTTATGTTATCAATAAAAATAATCCTTTTTATCAATACACAAATCCAATTGATCCTTTTCGCCCTTAGTCATTAAAAATTGATTATACACGTATTTACTGTCACATAAACTTAGTATTTATAATTAAAAAAAAATACATTTGTTTATAGATCTTTTGGCTGTGGATATCAGATTTAATTTATTCGGAAACTTCCCTTACTTGTCTTTGATATGTTAAGGCAATATTACTATACACTTCCGAAAAAGGAAGTATTTTTTTTTAAGTTTGTGGTACTTCCACCAATAACAAGAGGTCAAGCTTGTTACTATTGTTAGAGACAGCTTTATTTGTGTTATAGTTTTTAATTAAATATTGATGTTCAAGTTAGCTAAATTGGTGTATAATAAACCTATGAGGTTTATCTAGTTAAAACTGTCCAGTCGCATAATATTTCGTGTGACAACACTAAGGATAAGGTCGTGGAGGAGACTTTAATGCGACTGGTCACACTCGCGGCCGACGTGAAGAGTGGATGGGAAAAACAAGGACTGGATTATCGAAATATACTATTAAATAATTAATGTGTTGTTTTAATCAAGAATCGTAACGAATCCATCAAATACAACACTATGGTCTCAGAAATAGAAAAAAAAAACACGGCGTTAATTCTAGTATTAGGTACAAATATGCAGACAACGGTAAGCATTTACTTTCATTTGTGAGATAAACATTTTGTCGACGCGAATCAAAAGGAAACGCGATAAAAGAATAGATATTTTAGATAAGTTATATTATCAACAAATACTGCTAGTTATTCGATTGCGGAAATTAGTTCTCAATTGCCTCATCCTTTTGTTTCGAGAGGGGTCACTCTATGGAGGTTGAATAAACTCTAGAGAGCTTTTTACTTGATCTATACTTTATGTATACGTATAATCATTACCCTATTATTTATAAACGCTTAAATAACACTACCCCTAGTACAAAAACTATCGAAAAAGGTATGAGTGGTGCGCGCTAGATCATCAAATGAAGTCATTGTACTTACACATAATTAAAGACAACTTTTTTTTTTAATGGTTGACAGGCTAGTTGTTTGACCACAGCTCACCTGATGTTAAGTGAAGGTGTGGTCGAAGATGGTAAAGCACACCTAGCCTGGAATGGAACTGGCTCTCAAGTGAGGCTGCCGGAACACACCGTTAGATGCTTGGCGGCAGATTTTCAACTTGAGGGTGGTAGCTAGCCAGCCGAGTACTAGAAAGTACCCTACCACCATGCTATGGTTTCCTCACGATGTTTTCCTTCACCGGCAGCTCAAGCTCGTTGGGGTTTGAACCCACGCCCTTCGGCATGCGAACCTACCGCGCTAACCACTGGGCTATCATCGCCACAACTTTTAGTATTAGAGTTATTTCTAAGGTGTTTACCGTCTTCGACTTCGCCTTTGTATAATCGTTGCTCGAGTGGATGTTCCCCGTTAGAAACAATACGAGTGGACTAGGCAAGCGTGCTCCATCGCAAATCGCATCTTCGCTTAACATCAGACGGGGTGGAGGTTAAACGCAGCCCTACTTGTATCTAATAAAAGAACGAGATTTGAAATTATTTATTTATCTATATATCCCTATCTTGATGCATAAATTCAATATTTGCAACTCGTAGAAGCAAGTAGGTATTAACTACCAAGTCGAATCATCGTTGAATGATATCATTGGCACGTGTTATCTGATAAACGATAGGGCTATCTAAGATCCGGGACTACCACGTGGTAAAAAGAAATAATTAGCCATCCAAGTACGTAAAAACATGTTAAATAAGTTAATATTGGATAACTATCTTCTTAATAGCTACAATAATCACGATTAATAAAAACAAAATACCTAAAGTAAGGTTTTTTGTTTTACTAAACTTATGCGGTATTACTCACTTCTAATTACGTCAGTGTATAGCAAAACGCCACGCACGCGTTGATCTCTACTTTGATTCCTTGAAGAAGGCCACCGGATGTGGCCGAAACTATAGCTGGAGTATCCGACGTAATTAAAACAAAAATGTGTCAAAACCACGTCAGTTTCTATAATAAAGTAAACTTAAAGTTAATATTTGTGTTTTATCAATAACTCTCAGTTGCTCTTGGACTTTAATTTTATTGCTACATTGGCTATCTGTGACAATGACGAACATTACAACAGATTGTATAGATTTACCATATACAAGTTGAATAAAATTAGTTTAATTTATTTGTATTGTCGGATTAAACCATTGGTTTTTGTGAAACAAAAATACATTAAATCTTATTTTCTAATTAACAGGTATCTAATCAAATTTTCAAATCGTCAAATACAGTGGCTAGTTACATCAAGAATTCAATTTTTTTTTATATATTGCCAGTCACATTTCCTTGCTATAAATCAGAATTAGTTCTTGAGCACTATTTATTACTAAGCTATATTTTTGTACTTATGATAGATATTAAACTAGAAGTGAAGATATGATCGAGACTCTTTTCTCATGATAAGAGTAGCGTATGCCCAGCCTCAGATCTAAGACTTATTCGACCCAGGGCACAAACGTAATATCAACGCCTTCTCTCCTCGCCTTTTCCTTGATTTTGGCGTCGCATTTTGAGCATTTACCAGTGTCAAGTGTTTTATATTTTCAAGTTTCATAAGTCAAATAAGTTGCCTTGCTATAGTTATAGTTGAAGTCTAGTCTTGCTCAAGTCCAGTCCAGTCATGCTTTAGTAAAGTAGTGGGGAGTTTACTATAAACTTCGATGGAGTTTTGGGAGCAACACGAAAAAGAATGTTTCATCACATTTTATCATTTTCCCACACTCGCGCTTCTAATTCGGCACTATAAGAATAAAAATCGCAATTTAACACTCGAAAAAACACTAGTTTTGGGAAAAAATACCACGGGGCGCCAAGACTCTTTCCGTGTTCCCGCCAAAACTCAACCTTCTCTCCTCCAGCGTGTGAGATAAACAATTTAAAAAATAACCAATTCTCAACAAGGAGTTTTTAATAAAATTAATAGGTTACATTTATATTTATAGTTATATTTATATACAATACCATTTCGCACAGCGCCGTCTAGCACAAACAAAGGTCTACAATATTTAAATACATTTTAATACCAAAGATGATCATATTTTTGCAATACGCTTATTATCCTATTAGTAAACAGTCGTTTTTATATCATTTACACTAAATAAAGTTGATACAGCAATTACTTGCACTTACAATATAAAGAACGCAGTTAACCAGTGACCTTACAACAATTCTGATAATCGGAATTACTAACGTTTGCGTTTAATTTAAAATTTACACAACGAAATTACGAAACTTGGTTTTATCTTTATAATCCTTTATCGAGTTGCTTGTGACAACCGAGTAGGTATCAGGTAGGAAAGAAGATTAATAAATGAATGAAGAATATTTTAATCTTTTGCATTATTTTTCTTTATAAAGATACGAGCTTCATAACTTAAAAAAAAAACATAATATGGGAAGAAAATTTAAAATTCTTGCACGATTCGCCATATTTTTTAAAAAGAAATTATTCATTTTAAACTGCTCAAAAATCTTATTCATTTGGTAGCAAACATTTGCTTTAATTTTTTTCGTAGTCTTTGTTTCCCAAAAAGTAGAACGTGTGTGTCTTCAAGTCCAGAGTAAACAGGTTCTTTCTAGGTAGTCCATCCTAAGCCACATCGTTAATTAACACCAAGCAGGATGTGGTAAAACGAGAACGCATTAAAATAAAAAAAAAATGCTCGGAATGGAAAATATCAGTTTAACATTATCCATTCCGAGCATTTTTTTTTTATAAGCTTGCGGTACGCTTAGTCGAAAGGGGTATAGTACTCTTCATCATGAACAGTTTGTTGCTGTTGCGACTAACCATCTATCTAATGTCTTTAAAGTAATGAGTGCTAAAGCAACTTTGGTTTGGTTTACAGTTTAAAGTTCTTGGTATCGCTTTGGTTTCTTGGTATCGCGTTAGGAGAAATCAGGAGAGCGTCTCGTTCGTCTCATTACTTTTACAATTAAAAAAAACAACTTTACTATGGGCACAACTCAGAAATAGCAAAAAAGCACTTGATTACGGATCAATGAACTTATTCTATGGAACCGCTAATTTTTTTGATAATTTCATAGTTGTTCAGAATGATGAGTGCAATGACTTTCTTTCGACTCAGTACTTCAACCTCAAGCTTATAACCTTCCATTCTATCAGATGACTTCCATAGCTTTGCTTAGTTTGGGGTCAGATGGCGCTGTGTGTAATGTCCTACGATATATTTATTATTTATTTATTTAACTGTGGTGTGTAATTTTTGTGATCCATTATGTAAAGTGCCAAATTAATGCAAATACAAACTAGGCACTACTTAAACACTTCAACGCTGATCATTAGTACCTAATTACATGGTACATATTGGCCACTAATTTGTGATTGGATTATTAAACCAGTAAGTGGTCTCCTCCAATGGATTCTTGGAAACCCTTTATCGATTGTTTTTTTTTTATTGTGGTTGACAGGTTAGGTATTTGACCACAGTTCACCTGATGTTAAGTGACAGTGTGGACGAAGATGGTAAACACACTTAGTATGAAGCACACTGGCTTTCAGGTAAAGCTGCCGGAACACACAGTTAGGTGCTTGGCGACATTTTCAACTTTAAGGTGGTAAGCTAGGCAGTCGAGTACCTACTGTAAAGTACCCTACCACCATGCTATTTAATTAATGTTCTAAAGATTTTCCGACACTGCAATGATTATTGCCATCACAAGAAAGATATATAAGAAAAATAAGCTCAAAGAGAGGTCGCTAAAATTATCTATTCCAGACGTCTCCCTTGCGAGTAGCATAGTATACCAACTAAAAAAAAAACGTCTTTTTTCATGTGAGCTGTTGTCAAACAAACATCTATTCTGTCATATTTTTTAACAATTATCTATTATATTATCACTTTGGAATTACCTAAGTATAGTTCAATATCTATACTATTATAAAGAGGAAAGATTTTTGTTTGTTTGTATTGAATAGGCTCCGAAACTAAGGGACCGAATTCAAAAATTCTTTCACCGTTGGGAAGCTACATTATCTCCGGCTGACATAGGCTTACTTTTTATCCCTGTATTCCCACGGGAACGGGAACTACGCGGGTGAAACCGCGAGGCGTCCACTAGTAGTTTATGTTATCGACCTTGGCCTAGACCCTAAGTTCTAATTTTTTCTTAACTCTTTGACGTCATGTACGCGGATTACGCGCAAGGTGCGAAGTAGCTGATCGTAAACAAGGACCGGTTTGAACAAGCGGTCAAGCGAAGGCTATAGAATGCCTTCCTTGCAGATCAGCTCACGCACGTTATAAAAACTGTAATTACATCGTTGTTTAAGTTATACTAAAGTTTTTTGTTAAAGTCAAGCAGTAAAGCTTGATATTAGACACGTGAGCAGGTAATCTGTAGCGATGATAGCCCAGTGGTTAGCGCGGTCGGTTCGCATGCCGAAGGGCGTGGGTTCAAACCCTAACAATGAGCTTGAGCTGCCGGTGAAGGAAAACATCGTGAGGAAACCATAGCATGGTGGTAGGGTACTTTCTAGTACTCGGCTGGCTAGCTACCACCCTCAAGTTGAAAATCTGCCGCCAAGCATCTAACGGTGTGTTCCGGCAGCCTCACTTGAGAGCCAGTTCCATTCCAGACTAGGTGTGCTTTACCATCTTCGACCACACCTTCACTTAATATCAGGTGAGCTGTGGTCAAACACCTAGCCTGTAAACCATTAAAAAAAAAATCTGCTTCGAGAGCTGTAGGGCGTGGGTTCAATTCCCACACAGGGCAAACATTGTGTTGTATAAACAAATGTTTGTTCTGTGTCTGGGTGTACTGTAAGTATTTACAAAAAAAAAACTATTTAAGTATTCTATCAGTTATCTGACTTCCATAGTACAAGCTTTGCTTAGTTTGGGGTCAGATGACGCTGTGAGTAATGTCCTGCGATATTTATTTATTATTATTATTTAATTCTATTAATTTACGTGTAAGAAGCAGATGATACATTCAGTTACATTCCTTTGAGTATGTATACGTTACGTATATACCAGTTCCATTCCAGGCTAGGTGTGCTTTACCATCATCGACCATAGTTAAGCATTAACATTACCGTTATTATCAGGTGAGCTGTTGTCAAAAACCTAGCTTATTCTTATTCGAAATGGGCGCGATGAGTCTTGCACTGACGTCCCGCATGGGGTGTTTTGTGCATTTCCAACACCCAGACACAAAACAAACATTTATCATCACGTAAATTTTTGTCCTGAGTGGGAATCGACGCCCTGCTCGCCCTGCACGCCGTGCTCTCTACCTCTGCTCTTGAAGCAGATATTCTACCAAATGAGCTAATAGGGCAGTCTTTGAAAACTCAAACCTTGTACTTATAAAACTTACTGTACCAAGGGAACCAAACATCCCTATAGTTTAGAGCACGTAATGATAAAGTTAAATAGTTATTATAACCTTACAAATGAGTTGACCATGAATGGTTGCAAAGTCAATTTATTTTACAGTAAAAGTGAGAACGAGTGGAATTTCAGCAAAATTTCTCTATAGTATCTCTTTTTTTTTATCAAGTACTGCAACTAACGTAATTACAGGAATGTTGAGACTAATCGAGAATAGCGCTAAAGCAGTCATGCCCTCGACTTTGTTTTGCTTCTTAACGTTATGTATCGCTGTAATGGTCACGGGCATGCGTTATCTTTTGCCATTAGGAGAACGTCTCGTTTGTCTCATTACTTTAACATAAAAACATTTACATAGATCAACAAATTTAATTAAACAATTTGAAATTAAAAGAATAATATTATTAATACTGAGAGCAGCAATAAAACCAAAAATAAATTCAATCCGTAGTTATAAAGACTTACTCACTGACTAGTATAATCATTTAAAATATATGCAATCATTGCCACAAGATGCAGTGATCTTGTCCCAAGTTCCTGTCGATATTTTAAGAAAATAAAAGAATTCTATTGATTATTTTTCCGACCCAAATATCGACCAATAGAATTGCACCATTCGACGTCACGTGGTACAACCTACATGGTATTATACTGATAATTTTTTGAAAATTTTCTCTGGTAGTTGCTATAATTATATAAAAAACAAAACATGATCCAGTCAAATTAACCACACGTCAAACTGACAGGTTGAATTCAATTGTGAAAATTGGAGATTTTGCATGAAAATGAGTCGATTTGGAGTTTGTTCTCTGTCCACCATCGATAAAAAAGTCAAAGGAAATGTTTATTTGTTAACTGTACATTTCGTCTCATGGTGCAATTCTATTGGCCGACATTTGGGACGGAAAAATAATCCCCCGAATACCACACGAGCTTCAAAATTATCTGGCATTTCCCTCAAGGTTCCCTGCAAACAAATAAAGTCGTCAAGTTTTTCAGGTTAAAAAATCACGAGCGAAGCGCTCGTGATTTTTTAACCTGAAAAACTTGACTCCTTCATTTGTTTGCAACGAACCTATCGGGAAATACCCGATAATTTTGAAGCTCTTGTGGTATTATAAGTGAAAATATCTATTGTGCCTAAGGTAACAATGAAACAAAACTTTTCTTGCTCAGGTTATGTACTCATGAATATCTATTACATAACTCTAGGGTCAATGCCAATCTCACATATAGCTGATAAGAATATATAGATATCTAAAAAAATACCTTTGATGTAAATTTTCGTGGTAGGGTTCCGAAGAGTTTAAAAAAAAAATAGTGTACTCTCAAAAAAAAAAATGAATGTAAACTTAATTCTTGTATAGTACTAGACAAAATCAGAAACAAATAATCTAATTTGATTTATTTAATTGTAAACTACTTTCAACTAATACAATTAGGTTTAAAAAAATTAAGTATGAAAAATTTATTTTTAGAATTAGTTATACAGAAGAGACATATTTTATAAGTAACAGAAATTGTTCGTGTTTTAAATTGGATATCATTATGATGTAATTTTGGAAATACCTACGGACACTTATAAAAGAATACGCGGATTGTATTATTAGCAGTAAATAGGTACCTAGGTTTTATTTTTAAAATATGATTTTAATAAGATCTGGTTCTGAGTAAGTATCTATGCGAAGTTGAGTAGGTATGCATTGACGAACGACAGACAGACATGGTGGATGTGTAGCTACAAATAAAATATATGTAGTAGGTACAAATACAATATGATATACGAGTATACCACACAAAAAACTATTCTATTGTAAGAGGAGTTTTGGCGGGAACGCGGGAAGAGTCGTGTCGCTCCGTTGTATTTTTTTCCAAAACTAGTGTTTTGTCGAGTGTTTATGCATAAAAATGATGGTGTTTTATTCATAAAGTCTCGAATCACAAGCGCGAGTGTGGGAAAATGATATAATGTGGTGAAACATGAGTTTTCGTGTGGCTTCCAAAACTCCTTCGAAGCTTTATAGTAAAGTCGCCACTACTTTACTAAAACATTACACACAACTTAACTGACACGAACTGGACTTGACTAAGACGACTTTGACGATAGCTATAGCTAAGATACAGCAGAAATAACACTTAAGACAAGGCAGTATGGCTTTATAGCTTTAACCTGCCCGAAGGGGCAAATTAATAAAAAAAAAAAAACTATTGTAAGACGGGTTTTCTAGTGTCATGCTGTAGTCTAGTTGGCTTCATTTTTTGTGTTTTTTTTGCATATTTTGGCTTTGCCACTTTTATTAGAAATATCGTAGGACATTACACACAGCGCCATCTGACAAAACCAAGCAAAGCTGTACAAGCTTACTAGATAAGTTAGATGTAAGTCAGACTCTCAGTAACTGAGAGAATACTTAAATACTTTTTTTTTGTAAATACTTACTTATGATACATACAGGACAGACACAGAACAAACATTTGTTTATACCACAAAATGTTTGTCCTAGGTGGGAATCGAACAACGCCTTGCAACTCTTAAAGCAGATACTAATACTACCTATTTCCCAATAGGGCTGTCAATGATGCCTAATGTACGACCAATCGAGCACTTCCTTTAGTGAATTTTCATTGGTTCGTGTTGAAACGCCATGACATGTCGAAACTGAAAGTAACTAGTTGGCTACGGAACCCTAAATATTTTTTTTTATAACCTATCATAATCGGAGCTGATAATCATGTTTCCAACGTGTGATATACGGTGGAACAATACCATTATCATTAGAAGGTAAGTCATTTCCAAGTGTGTACATTTAAGTAGGAAATATTTTTTCCTTATCGACTGTCAGTATATAAATTTACAACTCTTTGATTAAAAGCGATCAGGCGTAATTTTTTTGTACTTCACTATTTTTTCTGACTTCTCACAATTCAATATGACTGCATTTTATAGCATGGCAACATTTTAAAGTTAACTGGCAATATTGCTACTGCTAATAAAATGCTAAGTGTATGCAATTTTATGTTTTGTTTTTTTTGTAGTGAAAACAACATTTAAATATTTTGTCGGTATAGTCTTTAATCTCTAAACACCTAGTATAAAACAAAATCGCTGTCTGCGTCTGTCTGTGTCTCCTCTTACTTCTCCTAAACTATGCAACAGATTTTAATACAGTTTTCGCCTCAATTTAAATAACTTTTTACGGAAGGTTTGTATATACAATACATTCTAATGGAACCTTTGTATTAGTAAAGAAATTCAACGTTTTGTATCCAAGACGTCAAAATTGTACCCATACGAAGCCAGGGCGGATCGCTAGTTTGCTATCAATAATTTCTGGTGAATGACTGTTATTTTTATCGCGAAAAAATCCGTGTTTGGCCACTGCTTAACTCGTCTGTTGTTGTTGTACATAAAACTATGTCTCGGAACGAAACTTATCGACAGACAAACAAATACGGCTAATCAACAGTATTTTGTAAACAGAAAATATGTTTGATTTTAATGTTTTATTAATGAAAATACGTACCTACATATGTTTCATATCATATTAGAAAGATTTTTGTACGTCGCGATTGAATTGGTTTCTTAGGTCAGCGTAGATATCTACTCCATAAAAGACTGCATCTTCGCTTGTTAAATCTGGCGAAATGGTAATAAACCACAAGACTATTAATAAAATATATATATTATATATATATATCGCCCCTTTGATGGACAAATATTTTTTTAATTTCTTCAATTTATCGCTTTCTTGTGCCTATGCCCACAACGTTAAAATAGTACATAATTTTACTTAAGTAGGTAATAAAAATATTTATAGATTTAAAGTTGTCATCAAACATTATTATTTGTGAAAAATAATTGTGCACCTGTGTGTGATCATTGATAGGTATAATGTGTAGGACCAGCGTGAGACTAGTTTTCAATTAAAAAGATCGATCTCTTATTATAACATACGAAAGGAACATTTTACTACTTTTTTTTTGCGAAAGAGATATTCTAAGACGAAGCCCATATTTACATGCCAAAATGACTTAATCTATATAATTGGTCAAATAGGCATTTCTTTTGTTTATGTATAGATAACCTTTGAACTCGTGACAACGGTACAAAAGTAGGTCACGCGGCAAGTATTGGCAAGTACTTTGGTAAGATGATTTGTTCAGTAGAACTAGTAATTAATTAATTTAATTTAGTTGTACGTACTACTAGAATCCACTAGATTGTTTTCTTCTTAGAATGGGTGCGTTGAATAGAACCATTGTTTTACAAACGTGTAACCGAAGTTCAATGCCTTGATTTTTATTCATAAAATTAAAAAGAACTGAAGAAGAGATTTCTTTTGAGATCCGCTTACAATTTACTAGTTACGAAAATTTTGTTTGTTTTTGTTTTATATTTTTGCATACATGTTAATACATAGTACGTTTGAAACGCTGAAAACTTTCAATTTTACCTTTGTTGATTCCCAGCTTAACTGTACATGTGATGTTCGAGAAGCTTATGTCCACAGGGTCTGATGTGGGCACCCTGGCAAGGCCCTGAGTCTCCGGCACTGCTGGGGGTTGCTGCGAAGGGGCTGGAACCGCCAGGGCCACGGAAGGGGTTACAGGACCCCCGCCCGTGCTGTACGCCACACTGCTATTCTCCACAATTTGCGCGCCTGCCAGCATCATTTTGAAACACTAGATCGAATAAAACGCGTGCGTATTTTCCTATCGCGCGGTTGAATGCGCGCGCGCCGACGCTCGTCTTACACACGACTGGACTATCCTATCGCATCGAACCCTTTGTCCTCACGGTGGCAAATAAATTGCACTCATATCGCGATATATATACAATTGGATTTTGTCGCGGCGATTTTTGGATGAGAAATTTTATGTAAACGTTACAGATTATGTATTGGAACAGTAGCACGAGCCGTTAAGAGATAAATAGCTGCTGGTTTGTTGCACATTAATTCGTGCATCGAGTGTTGGGTGACACTTTAGCCGTGTTAATGTGTGTGTGAGGAAACAATACCCTTTATGCGTCTTTATTCTGTTTCACGACACAAAGATATCGTTCATTGCGGTTGTATGCTCGGCGCAAACTTACCGAACAAAAGGATAGTCTTTCTTACAAATATTGAACAACAATTTCTCTTTCTGTGCCATATAGAAAATAATAGAATACACCTTTATTGTACACCAACAATCGATATATTTGCCTATTCTAACATAAAAAAGAGATAAAAAAAACAAACCAAACACGAATACTCATTTGTGGTAGTAGATACAACGGCGGCCAACCTTTACAGTTTAGATGGACAAAACAGATATCCCAGATACTAGGTACAGTTGGCGGTGTAAAAAAAACAGAAAAAAGGTGATTAAAATAATAACATAGGTACTTAAAATTACATATGTATATTGTGTATGTAGATACGTATATAATATTATAATACATAATAACAAAAAATTTATAACACATGTATATATTATGTATAAACATTTTTTTATCTATATACGTATATTCAATACAACAACCTTATGTGGCAAACAAAAAAACAGTAGGCCTTATTATTATAGTGTTGTCAATTGTACTGTATTGAATCTAGACGGCGCCACTTTCTTTGTATGTTATTTTGGGTTGTTCGGGTTATTTTTCTTTAGGTACCTATATTACGTTGACCACTTTTTAGTATTGTCGCGTTTCAATAGATGGTTAATTTTTGTATACATTTTAGATTATTATTTAAATATACAAAAACTTTGCTTTCTTTATAAAAATGTTCATAAAAATAAATAAACTCTTATAGTGCGCAATGGTGTGACCACTGACCACTAGTAGCCCATATATTGTATTCTTATTTTAAATTGTATACCTGCCATATAAAAAAATAGCAGAATGCCTTTGTCACTCAGATGACTAACGATTACACGATATCGTAATTTTCGGTATATTCTCCAACACCTTGAACGCGTTCTAAAAGATGTAAATATTGAAAGCAGGAAAGTCGGTGTCAATAATAGTTTAACTGTAAATGTAAAAAAAGAAATAATAGGATCTGTAAGCGAATGTACTTACCTCTGACAATCCACATCCCACCAAAAACATTTTAATTTAATTCAAAATTAAACATTTAACGCAGCTAATATTTTTCTGCCATAAAAAGAATTAAATATGTTAAATCAGGTATTAAACTATACGTATGCCAAATTTTATGCAAATATGTCCAGCCATTTTTGCGTAATTGAGTAACAAACATCCAAGCACCTAAACATCCAAATATACATACTATCACATTTTTAATAGATTATAAATATCTATCTACTATAGTATAGGATTGTTAAAGGAAATTGTTGCTAATCTAAAGTATACTTTTCGTTTTACTTAGTTTTTTTTTACTCGGAGTTTCTGATAAAATGAAACCGCACAAGTAAAACAAAAAATGTGTCAAAACAACGTCAGTTTTCATAGTACAGTTCCAAGTGTGATGGTGTTGATAAAAATCTAAATCCAAATCAAAACTTCATCTTGAAACCTTGTAACATGCCGCGCAGTACCTTCAAGTATCTACTCAATTATCTTGTAACCTAAGCCTTCTAACGATACCTATCTCACGAGCTTCTTTAAGTATACACACCTTATACTTACATACTTAACTAGACGCTTAGTTACTTAGTCACCAGGAATGTTAAGTCGGAATACGCAATTTATTTACCTAGCTAGCCACTGTACCTACGTAGTCTATAATATAATGTATACAGTTACGCGGAACTGTATTAAGCCGAAAGTGTTACCAGTGTTTATTGGCCATAAAAGTAATAATGTTACAGTCACGTCAATTGTAACAAAAAAAAACACATCCCACCAAAAACATTTTCATGTAAAATGTTGCCAAGACGAGACCATATGGCTCGCACTGTCAAATAGTAATCAGATCTCGTGTAGAGCCAAGCTTCCAACTCTAATAGCCCTAACTTCACAAACTCTACACCTTAGTCAAAATATGTGGCTTGACAGTTTCGTTACTACATGAACTATATTGTATAACAGAAAATTAATGAATAGTGAATAATGAATGTAGCGAAATGGTCACATATTTTGTCACAGTCACAGGTGTAGACTCTACACCTGTGACCATTACATTGTGATCTACACTGTAGAGTTTATGAAGTTAGGAGGGTAAAGACTGCTGGGTATAGACCTCTCTCTTGTCATGCCATCTGCCTGGGTCTTGTGCCAATCTGGACCAGGTTCGACCCGCGACGGTGACAATATCGTCGACCCATCTTGCGGCTGGACGACCATCGCTCCGCTTACCTTGCCTAGGCCACCACTCTGTTGCAACCTTACTCCACCTGTCATCACTTCACCTAGCAACGTGTCCTGCTCAGCTCCATTTGCTCCAAACCAACTATAGACGCGATTTAGTCAGCCACCTTATTCTTTACCATTTAGAGATAACTCTAGTAACGCCATCTATGTCATAATTATTACATCTCGACCAATTTACTGTACGATCGATCTCTGCCAACGATTCCGGCAAACGTAACAAAACGAACCTACTTGGTTAGTAGTTTCAACGATTTCTAAGAGATGTCACTATAAACGTGTGACATGTTTTTTTTTCATCTCCAAGAAAAGTTATCAATACAATTTACATTACTGTCATTTAGTTTACCTCAATGGGTAGGCATCTTCCTCAATATACGGAATGCTTATTGAGTTTTATTTTATAAATTTTAGGCGCTGTTGCTAAATAAGGAATAGTAGAAACCTAAATAATTATCTATACTTAAATTAAGGTAGGTATAATACTATTTACCAGGGTCATGCGTACTAATTATAGAATTAATTTGGGGAGTAGAACACAAATTAACGCTTTGTTACTGTATTTTGGGAAAATTAATAGAATTGATCTTGTTGACAGTTTGTTTTGTTGGTACCTACGCATTACTAAACCACTAACTGAACACAGCAGATGTAAAACTCATCCCACCGTTATTTCATGATAATACTTAAAGATGATTGCTATTATAATTTTACAAGACACTTTTGTACCATTTTTATTAACAACAATATTATTATGTATATAGGTATGTACTATAAGTATGTATTTACAAAGCTATTTAAGTATTAATATCAGCTATCTGACTTCCATAGTACAAGCTTTGCTAGTTTGGGGTCAGATAGCGCTGTGTGTAATGCCCTTCAATAGTTAAAAAAAAATATCTTACATCCCAAACAAAAATAATTAGTTTAATTTTTCATAGATTAACGATTAATATGTAACTATTGTAAATAAATAAACCATTAAAAGATAATAATTCCACGTGTAATAAATAATGCATAGTAATTATGAGTACCTACCTACTCATCCTAATAAAATTATATTATCTTAGACTAAAATGTCTGTTCAACAAACTAGTTTTTTGACCTTATTTTGTATGATTGACGCGACTCTGGGGTCCGGCGGATTTTCCCTGGGTAATCAAAAAAAGTGGAAGAACTCCTTAACACGAGGTCGTCTTTGTAAGTGGCACTACCAGCGCTGTATCGGACAATTTTCCGCTAAATAGCAGTGTAGAAACATCCTGTATTCCGGTTTAAAGGGTACTCCAGCTAGCAAAACCTTAACCTTTAAGTTTTTTTCTATGTTTTATGTTTATTGTTTATTTTTTTTGTATGTATGTCATTGTATGTATTGTAAATTATGTTGAAATGTGTTTTATGTCGCAAATAAAGTGTTGTCTATTGTCTATTTTTTTTTTTCTTTCTTCTTGGCATCGCACTCTGTGCATTCTGCCAGTTTCAATGTTTCTTAATGTTGTGTACAATCTTCAGCCTTCAACTTCTTTATCTTAACATCCATGTATTTCAAGACTTTGATTTCATGTAGTGAGAAAACGGGGAAACCATAGGACGCGTAAACAGAAAATACCAAATAGGTTTATGGAATAAAATTTTGAAAGGACAAGGATCAGGAAAGTAGGAATTGGAAAAAAGAAGAAAGAAAGATTATAATTTTACGTTATTAGATAAGAGGAAACAGGATATAAAATAATAAATATTTGTATCTAGGGTAGCAAGTAAGCACGGAATATCTGTAGGGAAAGGAACTTTGATAGAAACAAGATTTTCATAAAAGGATGAAGTATTATTATTGGGACAGCAAAAAAATATATGATTCAAATCACAAAAGTCACTTCCACAATCGCAGGCAGCAGAATCAACTATGCCAAGTCTATAAAGATGCGCTGGGCTACATACATGGCCAAGTCTCATCCGTATCAAGGAAGAAGTAACGCGTTTACTTAATGTTTGGTCGAAAAACCACGGTCTCTGCAGAATAATAGGTTGTAGGTTGAAATAAAATTTACCCTTTTTCATAACACTTCTGGACCAAAACTCTTCCCAGGCTTTCTTCAGGGAAAGTTTAGGAAGAGTGGATAAATCGTGGCAGAAAATTGTGTAAGGGAAACGGTCTCCACATACTATAGCTTGGTTAGCGAGAAGATCTGCCTTCTCATTTCCATTTATCCCAGAATGACTTGGAATCCATGCAAAAGAAACGGAAAGGCCGCTTAGAAGACATCGATACAACTCTTCCCTTGCTTTGAAAATTATCGGATAGTAACATTGAGATTTAAAAGGAAATTTAGATAGAGAATATAGAGCGCTCAAAGAATCCGAAAATATGGCCGCCTGAGGAAGTTTCATTATGCGAACGTATTCAATAGCCTTATAGATACCATAGCACTCACCAGTGAAAACAGAAGTTTCTGGTGGTAATTTAATTTTCTGAACGATCTTGTATTGTGAGTGGTAAATGCCGACACCTACCGTACCTGTCTCGGAGTGTTTAGAGGCATCACAATAAATTTGATGCCATCCACGCCATATTTCATCAACTTTAACATTAAACTTGGTGTTCGCATTAGGGTTGTGTTTTTCAATCCCTAAGTTTAGAATTACGCTCGGGCAATATATTAATGCATTATAATTACACGTGAATATTGGAAGTTTAAGAGATCTGTAAACAGGAGCATCTAGAGACAAGAATTTTCTGAAACTGTTAACTAAACATGGAGGGGGTTTATGACGCCAGTAAGAAGATGACCCTACTAAATCTGAGAGTTGGTAAAGTTTCTGTACAAGCAGGTGATCAGCAAACTGTAAAGCACGGAATAAATACCTATCACAAAGAAACTGTCGACGCAAACGTAGTGGAGGATCACTACACTCAACTTGAAGGGCATTGATAGGGCTCGATTTCATAGCACCTGAAATCAATCGCAAAGCTTTTGCTTGGATGTCGTCCATCCTTCCCAGACCCGCTGAACTACAGGGCTCTAAAAGAAACGTACCATAATCAAGGACGCTTCTTATCAGAGCGTTATAGATCAGCTTTAGGGAAGACGGATGAGCCCCCCACCAAACAATATAACAACCAATATAACACCCAAAAATTTAATGTTTTCTTTTTCAGGAATAATTTCTCCTTTAAATGTAATATTTAAGGGTTCATGAGAACGTTTTCTAGTGAATAAGATTACATTACTTTTTTGTATTGATAAATCTAAGCCATTGTTGTCTAACCAACCTCCTAAATTAAAAAGAGCTTGAGTAACACGTGAAGACGCTGTGCTAATACATTTATTGGACGCGTAAATTAGCAAATCGTCAGCATATTGTAGTACATTGGCAGCACCTTGAAGAGACGTTTCAAGATCGTATGTGTAAATATTATAACAAATAGGGCTTATTACAGAGCCTTGAGGTAGGCCTTTCCAGAGAAGTCTATAGTCAGAGTCAGTATTATCTAATTTTATTATTCTACCAGACAATAAATTAATTATGAAATTAGACAACATATGAGGCACTTTTAATTTTTCAAACTTATTACGAAGAATTGGTAAAAGAACATTATCATAGGCAGCTTTAATATCCAGACATACTGCAACTACTGACTCATCTTGAGACATAGCAGTACGGATATCGGTGATTAAAATACTAATACCATCCATTGTGCTTTTACCTTTGCGAAAGCCAAATTGTGAGGAGGATAAAATGCCCTTATTTTCAATGAACCACTCTAATCTATTTTTAACTAAATGTTCAGCAATTTTAGCGACTACTGGAGATAAAGCAATAGGACGATAAGATGAAGTTTGGGAAGGGATTTTTAAAGGTTTTAACATCGGAAGAATAATTTGAGATTTCCAAGTGGAAGGAACTGTGCCTGACATCATTACTAAATTAATAAGACTTAAAAAATATGTTAATGAGTGTTCAGACAAATTGCAGAAAAATGAATAAGAGAGCCCATCCTCTCCAGGGGATGAATCTGATACACAGGATAGTACTCCTTTTAATTCCTCCAAAGAAAATGGCGAATTGAAGCCAACCGGGTTTTGAATGAAAGATAGATTAGAAAGCGGGTTTTCTATCAATTCTTGCTGAGGTACAAATGGTGGAGCTAAATTATTCAAATATTCTTGTGACATAGATTGAGGGAGTAAAGAAAAGTTAGAGATAGACATGGCATTCTTAAATCTTCGGATGTTTTGCCATACAGAAGAGAGACGGGTTTGAGGAGAAATAGAGGAACAAAATCCTCTCCAACTATTAAATTTCTTATCTTTTAAAAGTGTTCGTGTATTCTCCATTATTTCAATCAAAATCAGAAAGTTTTCGTTACTCATATTACTATTATAAACTTTCTCAGCGTCTTTTCTTTTTTTTACAGCTAATGAGCATTCATTATCCCACCAAGGAGGAGATGAAATTTTACGCGAACCGACATTTTTTAGAGGAAAAGTTTCTTTAGCTGCTTCCGAGAGGGAAGTAATTAAGCTATTTGCACTTGCAATTACCCCGAGTGACGACACAGGAGGAAGTGTTTTAATTTTAGATTCAGCTCTTGAACGATAATTATCCCATTCCCTCTCAATAATTCTAAATTTTAAGCGAAGTTCTCTAGGCGGCGGATTCTTAATATCACTGTTTAAAAATGTCAACAAAATCGGAAAATGATCACTGTCGAAGGATGAAGAAAGAATTTGCCATTTTATTTTGGTGGCTAAATTCAAAGTGCAAACTGAAAGATCAATTGCACTTTTCCCTTCGTTTGGTTTAGTCCTACGAGTAGGTATGCCAACATTTAATACAAAAAGATTCTGATCATTAAATATATCAAGAAGGTTTTTTCCATAATAATCTGTGGTTGAACTACCCCACGATTGATGGTGGGAGTTAAAGTCGCCTAGCAGTAAAAATGGTCTGGGAAGATTACGAATAATATTACTCAATTCATGGAATATATGTGACGAAGGGTGGGGAATATAAATGGAAACGAAGCAAATAGAATTAATCATAGCGGCCACCACTGACAGATTGTCACTATGAGGAGGAATATTAATAGGAATATAAGAGACGGAATTTTTGATAAGCATGGCAGAACCACCACACCCATCAATTCTGTCATCACGAAGACAAGTATAATGACTAAAATTGAAAACAGAGCCAGGTTTTAGCCATGACTCTGCTAGCGCAACTAGAATAGGATTGTATTTATTAACTAAATAAATAATTTCGTGCTTCTTACTGCGCGCACTGCGGCAGTTCCACTGAATTACTGTTGTTAGAAGATCCATAATTTATAAGAGTTTGTAATAGTGATTGAATCACTGGAGCAGCGTTGGGCGGTATTAGATTGCATTGTGAAATAATATTAACAAAGGTAATCATCAGTTCTTTTAAGGAATCATCGTAAGTCCTTCGTGATTCGTTAGAGTTATGCAAGAGAGCACATCCATTTGCTGGGGTAGGCATATTAAAATCTTTTATAAGCTCTCTGTGAGCAACCTGATCGTACCCTGACGTCGGCTTGGGAGGGGACGATGGACGTAAAAATACTGTTTTTCTATATGAAATGTTAGGAGATGAAATATTGTTGTTTGTAGTACTGATTTTCTCATGGGCAAGTTTTGTGTTATTAGAGCTTACTACGCTGGCGTAAGATTTTGTGAACGGTGGGTAAAGTTTCGATGCTTCTGCGTATGAAATGTAGTTCTCTGCCATTGACTGTTTTATATTTGTTTGTCTAGTGAATTCTGGACATGACTTCCGGGTGGCAAAATGATTACCAGAACATAAGCAGCATTTAGCACTCCCTTCCTCAGCTGAACATGAGTCGCCCGTGTGACCCTGATCACACTTGAAACAGCGTGGCTTAGACCTACATTGCAATTTAGTATGGCCAAATAAACAGCACGAATAACATTGAATTGTCGGATATGTGTACAATTCTACAGGTAAAGCGTTGAAACACATAAAAATTCGTTTTGGCAAAATCTGACCGTCAAATGTAACTACTATAGTTTGGGACGGTTTCCATACTGGTGATCCATCAACCATGGATTTGTAATTCAAACGTCTTATTTTTATTATTTTTCCGCATCCCTCTGGCACGTCAATATTTTCAATAACTTCCTCAGGAGACCACTCTGCGGGAACTCCGCGAACTAATCCCATACGGGTAATGTGGTATGTGGGAATGAATGCTTTGAGCTTATGAGCTGATAGATTACTATTTTGGATGAAAGAGTTGGCGTCTTTGTAAGTTGTGAACGATAGGGAAATTCTATTTCTACCAATTCGTTTTATGCTGCCATTTACAATGTTACGGACATTGTTCTTCAAAAGAAATTTACCAAACGCAACCGGATGAAAAGTGGTACCATCGTTTGTTAATGATTGTTCTCTCTGAACGTGGACAATGTATGCTGCCATGTCAGTTGCTTCGTACTGAGCCCTCGCGATTGGGGAAGGACGTAGAGGAGATGAATTATCAATTAACGAAGTAGAAACCGATGGAATTACAAACGTATCTTCCATTGATTTACTAGACCGTTTACGTTTCGGAGGGATATTTGCTTTATCAATGATAACTGGTTCAAAATCTATATCAGAATCGCAAGATGTTATCGTAACATTTAAACCAACCGAGGGCACCGTGGTGCCCCCGGGGTCGATCGGAGGATCCATGAAGAAATCAATTAAAATGAAGACTTACCAATATAAACAAGCTATATACACTAAATATAAACAAAAATTACTACTTAACTGATCAATTAAACTTATAAATTGCAATTTTAATTAATTAAACCAAAAATTTTCACCCTAACAATACGAAGGTTTCCCGCGCTTTTTTTTTCTATTGTCTATTGTCTATTGTCAAAATTAAGGCTTTTGAGGTAAAGAATTCAGGAAGAAGGTGAAGGATTATTGAGGCAAACCATCGAATGTCTGAAAGTAATAAGTGCAAAGCAGCGATGCCCTGAACTTTGTTTTGTTACTCAAAGTTCTAGCTACTGCTGCAATTAACTTTTTTTAAAGTAACTATCAACCATAAATAACAATTTATGTAACAATATTATACTAGAAAAGCTTTTGATAAGTCTCTACTTATAGAAACTAATTTACAAATATAATTAGACGCTGTGAAAAAAATAGGTAAATATCGAAAAAACGGTCACTGTACCTTGTACTTTACTGTTTCTTGATTGTTCTAATGATACAAAAGAATACATCTGCATTTACATTTATGTATTATGGACAGGCGCTAGCATCATCACCAGCCTATCAAAGTTTACTGCTGGACATAAGCCGCTCAAATAGGCCAGGCCAAGCCACACAGCCCGATCTTTTAAATATATATATATATATATATACCCTATCTATGTATACACAAGTTCCATTTTATGGATTTACCTACTAGAACTATCTCTAAGAGTATCTCCACTATCCTTTCAAATATGTAGTTCATATCTACGTATTATGATTTACGAGCAAATGCTCCAAGTCGTTATTTTTTTAGTGAGTCGTATTCATAAATATAAATAATTAATTGAATAAATAATAAATAAAATTATGAATAATTTATAAATTATTCATTCTGAATACACATAGAAGCAAATTTGTGACGTTCGACGTTGATTAGGTATGGATTACCTTCGAATTATTTTAAGTTTAAGAGGAAGTTTTATAATAAACAGCGCAAAAAATATTCAAATAGGTATGACGCGCTAGCTAAAAAGCGTTTTGATTCCGGTAGAACTTGTTTGGATTAAAGCCGGTAAGAGCGGATCGCGGATCGCGGAGGGAGGGGAAAGGGTAGTCAAAATTTATTCTGAGTGGGAAAGGGAATGCTCTATCATTCGCTTTTCACTTCGCATAGGTTTTGAATGCCAATTCCTAGTCACACCTCCTCGTGGTCCCCTCCGGTAACTGTAGTGAGTGTCATCACATTCAACTATTAGCGAGTTGAATGTAGTGCCACTTGCGACAGGCCAACGCGACAGGAAGAAAACTCGCCAAGACGCACCGGCCAGCGTGGCGTTTTAAGGCTAAACTCCTCTCTTATGAAAATGCCAATAGTACCTCGGCCCTCAGTCCCCAGCAGCCTCGCTATTCCGGACTCCGGCAGCGGTCTAGGTAACGGCGGGGCAGAGGGTGCTAAGAATCTCTGGAAGAGATCCGGCTGCCACACTAGCACAACGACCCTGACCCTGGCGTGTTATAACGCCAGGACGTTACGAAAGGACGATCGATTACAAGCACTGCTACACGAAATGGATGCTATCAAATGGGGCATAATAGGTCTGTCGGAGGTCAAACGAAAAGGTGAAAACCTGATTAAGCTTAACTCTGGAGACCTATTCTACTATAATGGTCCTGAGAACATCACTTATGGAGGCGTAGGATTTCTAATTAGAAAAGAAATTGCACCAGATATTCTTAACATAAAGAGTATCTCCACCCGCGTTTGCTTCACGGTAGTGAAACTGAACAAACGTTACTCGCTTAAAATAATTCAGGTGTATGCGCCAACGTCATCACACCCAGACGCAGAGGTAGATGTCTTCTATGACGATATAGAAAAAGCCCTTGAAGATACACCATGCCACTTTACGACCATCATTGGCGATTTCAACGCCAAAATTGGTTCACCACTCTCAAGTGAAAAATCTGTAGGTAATTTTGGACTTGGAGTACGCAACGATCGCGGACAAGCTCTTGTAAACTTCCTCGAAAAGAAACATCTCTTCGCAATGAACACGTTTTTTCAAAAGCGACCCGCAAGGAAGTGGACATGGGTAAGTCCCGGCGGCAAAACTAAGAATGAAATTGAATACATAATTAGTTCTCATAAATACATAGTACATGATGTAACAGTTCTTAATAACTTTAAAACCGGGAGTGATCATAGAATGGTTAGAGCAATGCTTAAATTTGATTTGAGAAAAGAAAGAACAAAACTGACAACAAATGGACAGACAAGATATGAAACACAAGAACTTGCTGCACTCGGAGATCAATTTCAAATAGATTTAAAAAATCAGTTCGAAGGATTGGAAGAGCTTAATTTAGATGTTGAGGAAATTAATGGAAAACTATGTGATGTATTATTGAGTACCACCAAAAAACATGTAAGACGAGGGAATAGAAAAACCAATAAACTTTCTGTAAAAACACTAAAAATGATTGAAGAAAGGAGAAAAATGAACCATAATACAACATTAGAACACAAATTAATTCTAGCCACTAATAAGAAAATAAATAAAGCCATCAGAACAGATTTAAGGAAGCACAATACAGAGATAATAGTGAAAACAATCGAAAGTTACAGGGGTCCAAAAGTATTTCAAAGAAAATTAAACATTGGTACACAACAGATTTTGAAGTTAAAAGATAATAAAGGTAGTTTGGTTACGGACCGACAGGAAATTTTGTCCATAGTTGAGAAGTTCTACGGGGACCTATACGCAACGAAGAGTGCTAAAACTATCTTGCCAGATGATGATCCCAGAGCCGACGCTGTAGAAAACCACAACATAGAAGACCTCCCACACATATTACCTTGCGAAATACAAAGCGCACTTACACATATGAAAAGTGAGAAATCGCCTGGGCAAGATGGCATCACAGTTGAGATGCTCCGTGCAGGTGGGCAACCATTATTAAGGGTTCTTGTAGAACTTTTTAACAAAGTCTTACACAAAAACTATACACCACAATCTTGGAAACACGCCATTGTCACAATTATACATAAAAAAGGCGACATCTCAAAATTAGATAACTATAGACCGATTAGTCTCCTTTCACAAATTTATAAACTATTTGCCAAGGTCCTTAGCAATAGGCTTACACGTCAGCTGGATGAATGCCAGCCTGTCGAACAAGCAGGCTTTAGAAGCGGATTTTCCACTATCGACCATATTCACACAGTGAAACAGCTGATGGAGAAGAGTCAAGAGTTTAACCGGCCTTTGTGCATGGCGTTTGTTGATTACGAAAAGGCCTTCGATAGCGTCGAACACTGGGCCGTGTTTGATTCTCTCCATCGCTGCTCCATTGACACTCGATATGTGGAGGTGCTTCGTGAGCTATATGATACGGCAGCAATGCAGGTGAAGCTGCATAATACTACCAACCCAATTCCTATTAAAAGGGGGGTGAGGCAAGGAGACACTATTTCACCCAAGCTTTTTACGGCAGTCTTAGAAGACGTCTTGAAAATGCTTGCATGGGATTCTACGGGAATAAAAATCAACGGTGTATACCTGTCGCACCTCAGGTTTGCAGATGACCTTGTACTGTTTGCCGAAAACCTGGATGATCTTCAAACAATGTTAAAAGACCTATCGGATGCCTCTTTGACAGTAGGACTAAAGATGAATATGACCAAGACCAAAGTCATGTCGAACGTTTCTGGGACCTCAATCCCAATCATGATTGGAAGTGAGAGCCTAGAAACGGTTGACAGATACGTGTATCTTGGCCATACTCTATCTTTTGGCATAGAGCATCAAAAGACGGAGATCACCAGGCGCATACAGCTTGGATGGGCGGCATTCAAAAAGCTCGATGACATCCTCAAGCCACGCCATATTCCGCAGTGTCTGAAGACTCGCCTCTTTAATCAGTGCGTCCTGCCCACCATGACATATGGTGCCGAGACGTGGACGCTCACACATGAGGCTGTGCACAAAATTAGAATCGCACAGAGAGCCATGGAGAGGTCCATGCTCGGCATTAAACTCCAAGACCGAGTTCGTAATACCGATATCCGGCGACGAACGAAAGTTCGAGACGTCGGTATCGCAATTATGAACCTCAAGTGGAGCTGGGCAGGACACGTTGCTAGGCGAAGTGATGACAGGTGGAGTAAGGTTGCAACAGAGTGGTGGCCTAGGCAAGGGAAGCGGAGCGTCGGTCGTCCAGCCGCAAGATGGGTCGACGATATTGTCACCGTCGCGGGTCGAACCTGGACCAGATTGGCACAGGACCGAGGCAGATGGCATGCAAAGAGAGAGGCCTATACCCAGCAGTGGGATAAAGAAGGCTGTGGATGATGATGATGATGAAGAGCGGATCGTAAATAATTGTGAATTTATTGTGAGCCAACTAAGGGCAAGCTTCGCAAGTAGGTTTTTTTATAATTTAGACTTGAGAATCTAGAGCCTGGCGGGGTTACTGATTATGAAAGCATCTGATAGATGACGAGATAAGTAGCGTCCTTATCAAAAAGGCTTGATATTGGTAGCGATGATAGCTCAGTGGTTAGCCCAGTCGGATAACATGCCGAAGACCGTGAGTTCCAACCCTAACAATAAGTTTGAGCTTTCGGTGAAGGAAAACATTTTGAGAAAACCATAACATCGCAACACAGGGAACCCTACGGCGATGACGTGACGAAGTGACTAAAAATTTTAATTGTTTTTATTTTTTACGTTGTCTTCAACGATATAGTGTTATCACACATTTTAGTCAAATTGAATTTATGTGAATGTTATTTGTGTGCAAATAAACCTTTATTATAACACTAGCGGACGCCTCGCGCTTTCACCCGCGTAGATCCAGTTCCCGTGGAAACACAGGGAGAAAAAGTATGCCTATGTCATCCGAGGATAGTGTAGCTTCCCAAGGTGAAGGTGAAAGAATTTTTGAAATCGGTCCAGGGGGTTTTTAGTTTATTCGTTACAAACATACAAAAATCCAAAAATACAAATCTTTCCTCTTTATAATATTAGTGTAGATTTTTTATTATTCGGCTGGCAAGCTACCATCCTCAAGTCGATAATCCACCTCCAAGCATCTAACGGTGAGTTCCAGCAGATTTACTTGAGAGCCAGTGCCATCACAGGTAACATTCAATGATGTCATGGTCGTGATCTAGCCTGTCACCACTGATAAAAAAATCCTACTGTAGCATTACGAAATTTGCTAGTCAATGTCCATATAAATAATAAATCATCACTGTGGAGATAGTAAGTAGGTATACTACAACAACGTATAAAGCCTATGATCAACACCGTTACTACCACAGTTACCGTTGTTGTAAAGACTGCTTCAATCATAAATTTAAAAAGTGATATAAATAGCGACTTGACGACCAACCGGTTCGTAGATTTATATTTCTACCAGCTGCGTTTTGCTCGACTAAACACATTTTTTTTTAGTTTAATTCAGAGAACATATTTACTCGACAGTCATCGTGGCTCAAGCTACCGATTTGCCTCTTTTTTTTACTTGGTGGTGGATTTCCTTTGCAGGAAGTTGTCAAGGTAGGTACCATCGCAGTACGAGATATTCTACCGCCATGCAGTAGTGTGTTCCGGTTAAAAGGGCACTGCAGCCAGCGAAATTACTGGATTGTTGAGACTAACCATTTAAAGTCTCAAAGGATTGAGCGCAAAAGCAGCGATGCTTCGTGCTTTGTTTTGCAACTCAAAGTTCTGTGTATTGATGCAATGGCCATGGGCATGCGTTATCTCTTACCATCAGGAGAGCGTATCGTTCGTCACTTTACTTTTACATTAAAAAAAGATATTTATTTTTATGATGTTTGGCCGGTAGTCGTGTGAAGGCAGCCTCGGCTCTAGGGTTTACCTGCTCCAGATGGCAGCTTCAGGGGGCGCCAAAATCATAATACAGGTAGATACTTAATTTGTTTCAACAGAAAGTTTGTTCTACGAAGCGCATAGCATTCAGCGCACGTTGTTCTATCGATTATTAATCATTTGATTTTAAAACGCCTCGCAAGTTTCCTACGTTATGAAAGTATTCTAAGTTCATTTTTGAAGCACAGCAAAGTATTCTAAGTTCATTTTTCTGCTAGGGGAAGCACAGTCGAATCTAGAACTGGGGTCACCACGAGCTAGCTGAATGACCGCGTGGTTTTATGAGGTTGAAAAATAGATCTAGCTGAGTCTCATCTCTAGGAAAACGCGTTTATCAGAGTTTTAAATTGTTTATGCCCCGAGCAAAGCTCCGTCACCCAGATACTAAGTAATACAGACTTAACTATAGAGTGCAAATTCATTAATAGGTACTATTCTCCCGGGTACATAAATGCCATCTAGCAAATTTCAGTCCCGGTTGGAACAATGGTAGATCCGGAGTGTGAAGGTAACAAAATGGGAAAGATACAGGCTTATGTACTTCAAGTATAACATTTGTTCGACGGCGACGTGACCAATATTATTCTGCTAATATTTTCGCAATATAAAATCGGACCCAATTGACTTTATGAAGAAACAACTGTCTTTGTTTTAGTCATGTGGAATAAATTAAAACGACTTTAAAACAAATGAATTAAGAGTTTCGATTTATATATTAATTTATGATCTGTAGCAAAAAACTAATTATAAAAATAAAGATTATATTTTTATTGGAAACGTGCCCTTGAACACCCATACAGAGTTACGTCATGCAATGTTGGACTAGTCATAGTTTTTTTTTTATTTTGACAGGCTAGGTGTTTGACCACAACTCGCCTGTTGTTGAGTGACGGCGTGGTTGATATGGCGTTTGTCAGCCAGGTCATAGCCTGCCCCCTTCCCTACTTATCCCCAAGCTAACGACTCACAAAATAATTCATTCAAATGTCATTCATTCAGAGCGTGGTGACGTTACCTGAGTTGACACGAGCGTTTTAACGGAAGACCAGCGCCGGCTGACTAAAGTCGGCATTATAGTTGATTGCCTATAGTTGAGGTCGGATTGTAACACAAAGATTTTAGATTAATTCTTCATTCAAGATTGCACTCCATGTATACTTTTATCCCATTGTCATTATAACATGCGCATCAGCACGTATGCAACCATGATTTCTTTAAATCACGAGGGAATCGGTTTCTTCTAAGCAATCGGCTTCATCATAGACCTCAACTTCGATTAACATCTGTTGAAAAGATGGTCAAACGTAAGCTTATCGTTAATTAGTATAAAACAAAGTCGCTTTAAACGTATGTCTGTTTCACCGCATGCTTCTTTAAAACCACGCAACGGATTTTGATACGGTTTTCAGTCATTTATATTTCATCGTCTTGTCCTCAAATCGGAGACTGTCGATAGGGATACCCTACTATTACCTGACTACCGGCTACGCTGCATTTATAATTTTATTGAGAGACTATTTATATAAACTTTTTATTAAGAATCTATTTTTAACATTGCTGTATTATTTGTTTTTGTCTGTTTCTATAAAAGTCTACTAATTGCGAGTATCTAAAATACAAATCGTCCACTTGCGACGACAGTATGACATCTCAAAATGTACGATTTATATTCTGAATCGCGAACTCGCTTTCTATTATCGCCAAAAACGGGATATTGTTTCTACCCTACACAACAAACAATACAGAGAAAAGACAATATACATATCACGACATAAGGCTGTCTCGTTCGGTGATCTAGTTGGCTTCGACACAGCTACAGTTCAGCTGTCACAAAGCTTCGAGGTGTAAATTGCACTGAGTTTTCATGAAAAACGTGACTTCACGAGAATATCATGTATTAAATGTCAATTTCCACATCATCTTCAACTTGACAACTTGTAAGCTTACTTTTTATTTGGAACAAAGTGATAAGTTTTTTCACACTCTATAATGAAGGTTATTTATTTACAAATTTGTTTTTTCTTTTTGATATTTCGTTTCTATATCAGTTGTACTTAATCATTTCATACATAATAAAGCTATTTTGAAAAAAAATCAAGAATTATGCTCATTTAAAAGTTTAAACCCCGTTTTCTGTAAAATTATGGTTTTTGAGATGTCACACTATCGTCGCTAGTGGACGATATAATGTTAGTACCTACTCTAAACTGGTTAGAAGCTATGTCAATTAGCGCTGGTTAGGAATTTAATACTTTTGTGTTGCCATTAAATCAGATAAAAGAATAATTATGTCAGTACTAGCATACATATTTGACGTTACACTAGCATACATACATTATTCCTATTTAGCAGTGTCTATTTATTGATCAATGACTCTTATCAAGGTTAATAAGTGTAAAGTAAACGTAAAGCCACGATAATCTAACTAATATAATTAGCTAATTTAGAAGATTGATTTAAAAATATGAAAAAAATTGAGAAGCTTTTTAAAGACAATAGACAATATACAACACTTTATTTATGACATAAAACACATTTCAACATAATTTACAATACATACATACAAAAAAAAATAAACAATAAACATAAAACATAGAAAAAAACTTAAAGGTATATACCTAGTAGGTATAGTATACAATAAATAAAAATTAAACAAAAAAAACAAAAAGTTTGAAATATATTTTATGTCACAAACCGGCCTCGACTCAGCATAATGCCGACTGAAGCCAGCCGGCTTTTTCCTTTTTGAAGTCTTTTATTTTACTAAGTTCTGTGTATCCCTCCAATGGTCATGAATAAGCGTTCTCTTACTTACCACCAGGAGAGCGACTCATTACTATAAAATAAATAAAAAGTATTTTCGTAACAATTAACAACGATAGGCAAGTAATGTTTGTGACAGAGCTCTATAATATTACTATCCTGATATCTACCTTTAAATTTACTTTCATAGTGGAAGCCAATTCAGAATAGGGACTGACGATGACAGAATCGGAGGACACATATGTATGTACACATACATACCTCTATGTATTATAGTAGATATGTATTCATAACAAAAAAAGTATTTATGTATTGTATCAGTTATCTGACTTCCATCACACAAGCTTTGCTTAGTTTGGGACCAGATGGCGCTGTGTGTATAGTCCTACGATATTTATTTATTTATAATAGTTTAGTGTTGCAACTACATATCTACCATTTATATCTGAAATTAACATACACCAATCGAGTGCTAAATGATTAAATAATTCGTTACGTTGAGTCAATTTTAGAAACATGAAAATCCGGAGGACTTCTTGGTGTTTAATAATTACCTTGGTGTTTTATAATAAGCTCAAAGAAAATATTATCGCTTACGTACCTACACGTATTCAAGTAGACACAACTAAGTTCACGACACTGATTTTTACTTTTCGGCTAGAGGTCAGAAGCTTAAACTTTTAAGAATGTCACTCAGGAGTTTTGGCGGGAACGCGGGAAGAGTCGTGCCGCTCCGTTGTATTTTTTTCCAAAACTAGTGTTTTGTCGAGTGTTTATGCATAAAAATGGTGGTGTTTTATTCATAAAGTGCCGAATTACAAGCGCGGGTGTGGGAAAATGATATAATGTGGTGAAACACGACTTTTCGTGTTGCTTCCAAAACTCCATCGAAGTTTAAAGTAAAGTCGCCACTACTTTACTAAAGCATGACTGAACTTGACCAATACTAGACTTTGACTGTAACTATAGATGTAAGACATGAATAATCACAATAACTGAAGACGACGCAGTAAGGCTTTATAGCTTTAGCCTGCCCGATAGGGCAAATTAAAAAAAAATAAAACTTTTAATCAAAAATTTGATTTGATTGTAAACCTATTACGTCGAGTTTTGGCGGGAACGCGGGAAGAGTCGTGTCACTCCGTTGTATTTTTTTCCAAAACTTGTGTTTTGTCGAGTGTTTATGCATAAAGATGGTGGTGTTTTATTCATAAAGTGCTGAATTATATGCGTGAGTGTGGGAAATTGATATAATGTGGTGAAACATGACTTTTCGTGGTGCTTCCAAAACTCCATCAAAGCTTTATAGTAAAGTTGCCACTACTTTACTAAAGCATGACTGGACTTGACTGACACAGGACTGGACTTGACTAAGACTGGACGTTGACTATAACTAGCTACGAGGACACTTATTTATTTTTTGTAACTTGAAAATATATCAATACTTGACACTGGCAAATGCTAAAACGCGACGCCAAAACCAAAGAAAAAAAAACCTATTACGTCTACTATAGTATAAAAATGAACCTATTATTCGAGACGATAAAATATTATCCCACAAACATATTGCTCATGACATAGTTAGGTAAGAGTGCATTGCATAAATGTCATGACCTCCTTTGATAACAAAATAAAAGTAGTTCATTCTCTTTTCTACTGTTATGACTATAAATAGAATAAGCTGTATGGGTTTTGGCGGGAACGCGGAAAAGGCATATCGTTCCATTTTTTTCCAAAACTTGTGTTATTTCGAGTGTTTATGTGTAAAAATAGTAATGTTTAATTCATAAAGTGCTGAATTATAAGCGCGAGTTTGGGAAAGTGATATAATTTGGCAAATTGGCTGGCGATAACCGTCGCAGTGTGATAAAATTACATTTTACGAAATTGCCTGAAAGACTAAAAGTAGCCACCGAGGAAAAATACTAAAATATTAACAAAAGTGATCACCTTATAATGGAACTTTTTAGATGACTTTGAAAAGAGATATAGTTTTTTTTGGTTTGGGTACAAAAGCCTTAGAATCAACTCAATATTTGCGAAGAACTGTATTTGGTTACTCTGGTTATTTGATACATAACACTTTACTATAATTTAGTTGCTATGTTCTTTATATATTTATATAGAGGATTATTAGTATCGACGTCTTGTAATGAAACGTCTTGTCTTGTTCAAAAGACGGTGGCGGGCGGGATGATAAATCGTTATTTTTCCACACATCACTAAGTTAACTAGCCAAGAATCTGTCAATAAGGAAGGCTTGACATGTAGGTAAACAAGAGGTGTTTCATGTCCGCTTTGGTATCTCCACAATGGGAAATTTATTTTAATAGCTATTAAAATCAATATACTGTACATTACCAACCTTATCGACTACCGACACAAACAAAGCTGCACCAAACAAAGCTGCTTGTTTTTTGTAGGCCTGTGTAGTTATTATCAATGTTACCAGTGATAAGATAGGGTCGCTAAATAAGAATATTAGGAGGCACTTAAACACAAAAAATTTCGCCTTTTTTTTACAGTAGCGTATTTATTAATTAGGTTATCAAAGTACAATCATCCGTTTTGCACAACGCTTCGTTTATTGGAGTGGAGCGGAAATTAACTAACCACTGAAATTTTTCTGACACTTACATAATTACCTAGTTATACTTTGCGAACTGGCAAACGGAGCGTTGGTCGTCCACCAGCTTGTTGGGTAGATTAAAAACTCCAATCGATCTATTTTAATTCTATTTAATTTAATTCATTTAATGGGTAGACGACATAATAAGGAACGCGGGTCGAACAAGAACAAAGATTGGCACATGACCGGAACGAGTGCAAATATAAGTTTGCATGGTGGTAAGTACTTTCTAGTGCTCGGCTGGCTAGCTACCACCCTCAAGTTGAAAATCTGCCGCCAAGCATCTAATGGTGTGTTCCGGCAGCCTCACTTGAAAGCCATTTCCATTCCAGGCTAGGTGTCCTTTACAATCTTCGACCACGCCATCACCTAACATCAGGTGAACTGTAGTCAAACACCTAGCCTGTCAACTATAAAAAAAAAAATATGTAAGATGGATATGGATGATGATGATACGAGTATGGATATTATTTGAGACTTTACACATCCTAAACCGTGTATGTTACTGTGCATACACGGTTTGTGCATTAGTGACTTAATGACTTTCATAAGATCTCATTATTCGGCTAATTTACCAACGGCAACGTGCCTAAACATGTATGGCGAGACTAAAACAAAAACCCCTCCAAAACACGTTTCTTGTAGGTTTTTTGCTCTAGATTCTTTATATAACGCAGGTACCTCTTAATAATCACAAACGTAGTTAAATCTCTGCTTATGAAACTTATGTCCAGCAACACGTATTTCAAAAGTATATTTATACAAACACATTTTTGAAATTTACATTCTGACAAAGCCATAAAACTTTGAAATAAAACGCAAAATAAAAATAATTGACTTATCTCTAGGTACGATCTTGGCTCGAAAATCCGCCAAATCGTCTGACCCATGATCTCGAATGATAAAGCTGTAGATAACCTCAATAAAACAATTTTATTTAGAAACCTGCAGTTACTTACCAACTTATCTGTACAGGTGGTAAAAAACAAGAAACTACACTTCTGTAGCGATGATAGGTCAGTGGTTAGGGCGGTCGGTTCACACGCCGAAGAGCTTGGGTTGAAACGCCAACAATTAACTTGAGCTGCCGGTAAAAGGAAACATCGAGGAGAAATCATAGCATGATGGTATGGTATGTTCTAGTACACTACTGGCTAGCTGCCACCCTCAAGTTGAAAATCTACGGCGAAATACCTAACGGTGTGTTCCGGCAGCCTCACTTAAGAGCCAGTGCTATTCTAGATGGTATGGTAATGTGAAAAATAATGAGAAGAACGAGACGCTCTCCTGATGGTAAGAGATAACGCCTGTCCATGACCATTTCAGCGATGTACAAAACTTTGAGCAATAAAACAAAGTTCAGGGCGTCGCCGCTTTGGCGCTCATTACTTTGAGACTTTGGATGGTTAGTCTCAACAGCCCAGTAATTTCGCTAGCTGCAGCACCCTTCAAACCGTAACACAGTAATGTTTATACACTACTGCTTGTCGGCAGAATATCTGGTACTGCGGTGGTACCTACCTAGACGACCTCCTGCTAAGGAGATCTACCACCAAGTATCTTTGACCACACCGTTACTTAACATCAGGTGAGCTGCGGTCAAACACTTTGTTTGTCAACCATAAATAAAAACTATTAATTTAGCCCCAAAAACACGATAGTGGCTCCTCTGGTACGGTCTATGATATGAACGAAGTGACTTTGAGATAACGCGGAGCAAAATTTTACCACACTTTGCTTTTTTTTTACATAACAATGTACTTTACACTCAGAAGCCCTCATGTTTACTTTTTATTGTATGACCAATGCAGGTCACGTAAGTAAGTTGGATTTTACAATGGAAACTGGATGACTGAAGTGGAATTGTTTCGCCTACACATAAATTGTCGTTGGGCGCTTGAGTCAGCAAAACCAAACTCAATGTCATAAGGGACTTTCACGATTATCCCACTAATATTATATATGTGAAAGTTTGGATGGATGGATGGATGTTTGCTACACTTTCACGCAAAAAACAACGGAACGGATTTGGATGAAATTTAGTATGGAGGTAGCTGAGACCCTGGATTAATATATAGGCTACTTTTTATCCCGAAAACATGTAGCGGGTAACATCGGGGGGCGCAGCTAGTTTTAAAACAAGTGATAAATCTTTTTTTTATTTCGATTTTATATTTTTTGTACGTTTAGAAACACCCAAACATATGCATGACTTGAACGTTACTTATTTATGTGACTTAGACTAGTCTTACTTATTTTCACAACATTTAATAAAATAGAAAATATGAAAATACTTCATTCACATCATTTCAGCCGTAGGACGTCCACTTGCTGGACATAAGCCAGCAATCGACTTCCATAAAGACCAGTTGAAAGCGGCTCGCATCCAGCGCATTTCTGCGGCCTTTACTATGAGGTATTTTACTTGAAAATAATTGTTACTGTACAAAATGCACAAAAAATGATACGAAAAACAAAGAATCTTTTTATTAGAAAAACTCGTTACTTAACTCACTTGACATTAAGATGTGTTTTATGTAATTTAAGTCAACATTGCAAATCAGCGATTACTTAAATATTTACCTACTCTATTATTTTATATCCTACAATGATACAAAGTTTCACTAAAAGATCTAATATTCTCTCAAGGTGTTTGCCTTGAAACTATAAGTCTATATACTTCCTGTACCTACTACCTAATTTATTTAAAAAAGTATCAGTCTAAACTCGGTTCAAGCTTAGCCAATCTGAATTCCGTAATAACCTAAAATACAGTAAAAGTTCCTTATTCACGGTTTCCTTATTCGCGGGTGAAAAAGTTGGAACCCTGTTCCAGTATATTCAATTCATAATTCGCGGATGCAATCGGTAAACAGAAAAGGATTGGGTGTCATTTACTAACGTATCGACATCTTTTGAGTATGTATTTACTGTTGGTACGTACCGAGGCGGCTTTTATAAAAGATGTAACCGAGTGGACTAATTTCAAACTAAAACAAAACCTTACTGCCACAGTATAAAAGCCATTGTCGAATGCCTTATCTTGAAACGGAAAATTATTTATTAATGCTACAGCCCAATAACAATCTGAATTTAAAGACTTTTCAAATGCGACAAAACAAAAAAAAAACAAAAATTTAAACCATGGGTTTTAAAGCTGATTTTATTTTGATACATATTGGTTCCATTTTGGAACCTTAGAACGTATCCCCTATGATTCCATATTAATTACCATTCCATATCCACGGTTTCTGTATTCGTGGCAAATTTATAGAACGTATACCCCACGAATAAAGAGCTTTTACTGTATTATGCTAACTGCATTCTCAGTCAAGTCTATTATTCTGTCCGGAGTGTAAAGTGGAATAACCTCGTTGCTTTACCTACAATGTGCGAAAATTGTTGTACACTTTTTGAAGCGATGATAGCTCAGTGGCTAGCGCTGTCGGTTCACACGCAGAAGGGCGTGGGTTTTTTTTTTTTATTTATAATTATACGCTCCACAGACACCGGGGTCCGTGACCTTTGTCAACTTTAATTTTTTTTTTTAACAATTATACAAAAAGAGGAAAAAGTATCTTAATCTAAGATTAAAGTAGGTACTAGATTGTGTATATACCGCGAGCAGACCAGCGACCCGCAAGCAGCACCCGATCACGAGTATGACGCATGTGCCAGCCATCACCCTCCTCAACCATATTAGAGGTAGGAGCGACCCGACACACGACGCCGCCGCAAGAAGGAGCCTTCGATGGTGACCATGAATGCTCAAGGCATACACAATACACAAGGGCGTGGGTTCAAACCTCTACAATGAGCATGAGCTGCCGGTGAAGCAAAAACATCGAGGAAACCATAACATGGTGGTATGGTATTTACTAGTACTCGGCTGGCAAGCTACCATCCTCAAGTTCAAAATCTGCCGCCAAGCACCTAACGGTGAGTTCCTGTGCTTTACCATCTTCGATCACACCGTCACTTAACATCAGGTGAGCTGTGGTCAAATAGCCCGTCATTATAGAATATATATCCCACTAATACTATAAATGTGAAACTTTAAATGGATGGATGGATGGATCTTTGTTACTCTTTCACGCTAAAACTAATGAATAGATTTTGATGAAATTTTGTATGGAGGTAGCTAACACCTTGTATTGACACATAGGCTATTTATCCCGACAACACGTAGCGAATAACACCGCGGGGCGCAGCAAGTCAATTATAAAGCTGCAATAGAGGTACCTAACTAACGATTTCAGCATGGGGAAATTGGTTGAAGAGGTGTCATTATTTTTCTATGCATACTTTACTCGTATCACTTTGATAAGGTCAGTAGTTCCTCAGAAGTGAAAAGTTCGTTGACATTAGTTATCCTACTTTTTTCAAAACTCGCCAAGCTGGTCCTCAGATGAGGTTAGGTTAGAATGTGTTTTCTTAAATTGTTAATTTTTCTAGTACAGTACCGTTAACGTTTTAGAGTCAACAAACAGGGGAAAAGTAGGTAGGAAAAAGTACTTAATAATGTTTTGGAAGAAGTTTGTTGACCAAGTTAGACAAAGTAAGATAAAGTCAAAAACTACTAGACCGATTTCAAAATTTCTTTCCCCATTAGAATGCTACATTCTCCTTGAGTAACAGGCTATTTTTAATTACTAGAATTTAATTAAAAAATGAATGTCCACACGTGCGAAGCCGGGACGAGCCGCTAGTTTGAAATAAAAGAAAAAAAAATGCCGTTTACAATTTTTTTATTGTCGCTTCAGTAATTTAAAAAAAAAAGAAGCCGCCGTTCGATATTCAATTTATGAAATGTCAACAAATGGTGATATGCTTAAAAAAATGGAAATGTGTTTGTCAGGCAATTTGTTTAAAATAAGTATAAAAGTTTCCAAAACACCACTACTGAACTAGGGCAGGGCCAAACTTAACTCTGATATATGTTGTCTGACTTTGATTTGTTTTACTTATTAGTCATCAAATATTAGAAAACCTAGAAATACTTAACCCTGACAAATGCACAAAGTGCGATGCCAAAAACAAAGGCGAAGATGTTTATAAGTGACAGCAGCATTGAGAGGAGTTTTGGCGGGAACGCGGGAAGAGTCGTGTCGCTCCGTTGTATTTTTTTCCAAAACTAGTGTTTTGTCGAGTGTTTATGCATAAAAATGGTGGTGTTTTATTCATAAAGTGCCGAATTACAAGCGCGAGTGTGGGAAAATGATATAATGTGGTGAAACATGAGTTTTCGTGTTGCTTCCAAAACTCCCATCGAAGCTTTATTAAAGTTGCCACTATTTTACTAAAGCATGACTGGAATTAACTGACACGAACTGGACTTGACAAAGACGACTTCGACTATAATTATAGCTAAGATACAGCAGAAATAACACTTAAGACAAGGCAGTATGGCTTTATAGCTTTAGCCTACCCGAAGGGGCAAATTATCAAAAAAAAAAAAAAAGCAGCATTGAGATAACAACAATCAGGGGGAAAATTCGTAATTTTTTAATCAATATTTAAATACATAATTATCTACTCTTTATTATGAAGTACATAAATGTCTTGATATTCTACTACAAGATACCTCGAGTTCCCAGAGTTCATATCAATGTTTTTTTTTCTTCATTAGTGCAATCAGTCTTGCTTGAAAAATAAATGAACGCATAAAATACTTCCAAGGTTACAAGATAATAATAATATGTAATGATTGATGGCATTACAATTAACGGTATAGACGTCAATATAAATTTATTGTTATTACCTACTACAAAATCACAACAAAAAACAGTTTTGTGCTCTAAGTGAATATAATAAAAATAGATCTAGTTTTTTTTTTAATTTAGTTGACCAAATTTAAAAAAAAAGTTGACATCTAGGATCTTTATGATTTTGGCATCGTATTTCATGTGGCTTGCCAGTGTCAAGTAAGTATCTATTGCAAAATTTTTAAGTATGTATTTGATGTTAAATTATACGAAATAAGTCTAAGGCATAGTCAAACTCACAGATAGTAAGTCAAGGTTTAGTCTTGTCACACCCTAGTAAAGTTGTAGCAACTTTGCTATAATCTCCCACGGAGTTTTGGAAACGACACGAAAATATATTTTCTAACGTAATAAGCCACTTTCCCACACTCATACCCATAATGTAGGACTTTATAATAAAAAAAAAATAACCACAGTATTTGAACATAAAAAGCTGTCGTTCTTTTACTTCGTATAGTGATACTAATGAGTAATGCTAATCAGTAACACAATGGGACAAAAAACGTAGGAAACAAAGATAATTGTATTTATATTATAGTTCTAATTATTTCCTGTTTATTAGTAGCTACAGAGACTTATTCACTCGAGCGTGCATGGTTTGTGACAGTCATCAAAAATTAAAAATAGTAAATTTCGCCTCCAATGACTTTAAATCTTTTTTATGTAAAAGTAATGAGACGAGCGAAAAGCTCTCCTGATGGTAAGAGGTAACGTATATCCATGACTATTGCAGAGATAGGTACACACAACTTTGAGTAGCAAAACAGAGTCCAGGATATCGCTGCTTTGACGCTCATTGAATCGATGGTTAGTCTTTACAGCCCTGAAAATAAGTTGAGTTTTGGCGGGAACGCGGAAAATTACTAAAAAAGCTATTGTTTTTTTTAGTGTTTATGTATAAAAATAGTGGTATTTTAAACATTTTGTGCCGATTTATACGTGTGTGTAGGAACGTCATATAATGGGTGAAACATGACATGTCGTGTTGCTCCTAAAACTCCGTCGAAGCTTACTCACCCGATGTTAGTGACTACTTTACAAGAGAATGACTGGACTTGACCTTAACTGACATTGTGTGACTTTGACTATGTTGATATTGGAATACCTACCTACGTGTGCTTGGTTAGCGGCCCTTCTCCGCACCCAAGGCCAGTTGAGAACCAGTTCTATTCTAGGCTAGGTGTGCTTTACCATCTTCGACCACACCGTCACTTAACATCAGTTGAGCTGTGTTACCTAGACTGTTAACTATAAAAAGAGCCACAGATAGACCCCCGATCCGGTGCGTGTATTTTATACAAGCAAATGCACAAAGTAAGACGCCAAACACAGCAAAAAAAAATAGTTTGGTATACAGACAGCGCGCCTTTTTCGAAGTTAGCTGGAGTTGAGTTTTGGCGGGAACGCGGGAAGAGTCGTGTCGCTCCGTTGTATTTTTTTTCCAAAACTAGTGTTTTGTCGAGTGTTTATGCATAAAAATGGTGGTGTTTTATTCATAAAGTGCCGAATTACAAGCGCGAGTGTGGGGAAATGATATAATGTGGTGAAACATGAGTTTTCGTGTTGCTTCCAAAACTCCATCGAAACTTTATAGTAAAGTTGCCACTACTTTACTAACGCATGACTGGAATTAACTGACACGAACTGGACTTGACAAAGACGACTTTGACGATAACTATAGCTAAGATACAGCAGAAATAACACTTAAGACAAGGCAGTATGGCTCTATAGCTTAAGCCTGCCCGAAGGGGCAAATTAATAAAAAAAAAAAAAAAAAATTAGCTGGAGTTTTGGCGGGAACGCGGAGAGATTTATCTTTAAATAAATAAATATAAACAACTACATCCAATTTTCATACATATATTGGGAACATAATTATGTACATAAGCGTAATTTAATTAAATTAAATTAATAATACTCTCAAAAGATGTTGGTAAATGTAACTGATAAGTATTGCTAGTGAAAATACGTATATTAGTTCTCCTTTTAGGCTCTCGTTACATAAGTTAAATCACAAGTTGAAAATTGTAATGCATTTCACGTAAATCAGTGAATTAAAAAAAACACAAGCCCTAGGTAACCTTTTTTAAAATCTTATTTTATTCAAATTAAAAAAAACTGAAGAATTTGGCTCCACTACCGAATTTTCAACTGGCTCACCTTTACCAAAATTTTAAACACATAATTTTTACTTTGTGTTTCTTTTTTGCTCTTCTTTTGGATTAAAACAAAAAAATCCATGCCTAAACAACTAAAATGATATTAAAAAGATCTAGAGGACATACCTACCAACAAAGAGACAGACTGCATTTGTCTTGGTTGTTAGAATTAAAAAAAAAACTTGCCTTACAAGTTATTTTTACAATAATTTAAAACCGATGCACAAAAATTATTAGCAACGGAAAATAAATAAGCACTTAACTCTTATTCGTAGATTATACTAATGGGACAGGATCTATATATTGAAGAAAAATTGTTTTAGATTTTTAAGAATAAATTTAAATAATATCTTAGTGATAGATTTCCTTAGCAGGAGATCGTCTAGGTAGGTACCACCGCAGTACCAGATATTCTGCCGACAAGCAGTAGTGTGTAAACATTACTGTGTTACGGGTCTAAGGGTAATGCAGATAGTGAAATTACAGAGTTGTTGTGACTAATCATCGAACTCAATTGCAGCGTTGTCCTAAGCTTTGTTTTACTACTCAAAGTTCTGAGTATCACTGCAATGGTCATGGACAGGCGTAATATTGACATACAGGAGAGCGTCTCGCTCATCTCATTACTTTTACATGCGCGACATGTAGCGATGATAGCTCAGTCGTTTTGATTCGCATGCCGAAGGGCATGGGTTCAAACCCCAACAATGAACTTGAGCTGCCGGTGAAGGAAAACATCGTGAGGAAATCATAGCATGGTAGTAAGGTTATTTTATAAAACTCGACTGGCTAGCTACCACTCTCAAATTAAAAATTTGCCTACGAGCACTTAACGGTGTGTTCCGGTATCTTCACTTGAGAGCCGCTTCCATTCCAGACTAGATGTACTTATCATCTAATATCACATCATTAACATAAGGTGAGGTAACCTAGCACCCTACGAGATAGTCATTTGCAACTAACACCACTTTATCTTTCTCGTGGTGACCTCTACCACTCTACTTCCACCTTATCAGTACCTACTAGAACTATATTATGACTATTCTGACCATATTACTGCGAAGGGACGCTGTAGAGCCACAATTGTATTTTGTAGGTAATTAGTAGCTTACAGATGTAATTTATTTATTGAAATACTTGTGACGATTCGGTTACGCTTAAATTATTCACCTGTAGCTGATACGATCGTCGCTAACACGTGACCACTCACGTGTTTTCTGAGTTTCCTTTATTGATTTCACATTTTGAAGAAATTTTTACAGGTTGACATCAAAACAAGTAGCATGCATAAATTTAAATATCTCTGACAGCTTTAAAGAAAATCAGACCTGCGGAAGATGTGAAATGAAATGAAATCAAATAAAATATTTTATTATGCAAAACTGTGTACAATTTAAGGTGATAAATATTTTATAATAGGCACTTTAAAACAGTTTTGTCCTCGTGGACATACAATGTTTTAGTAGCTTTAAAAGTAAATTAAAATAAATTGAATGACTACGCCCAAAATTTAACCCAATATAGAGACAACGTAAACCAAACGCAACCACTGAGAATCGAGACAGAACTCATCGAAAATTCAAATATTAATTTAAAGAGTAAAAACTATTTTGAAGCAAGCAGGATTTTAGTTCATTTCTAAATTTAGCTATGGGCAATGCGTTTATGCTTTCAGGCAGTTTATTATAAATAGAGATAGATCCCGTTTCATTTCATCAGCTGTACAAGTATAAATTAACTATATATGAGTATAATTACTAGTTACGAGGGAACATAGGGACGAACATACATACAGGGAGCGATGACAGCTTAGTGGTTAGCGCGGTCGATGTACACGCTGAAGGGCGAGAGTTCTAACCCCATCAATGAGCTTGAGCTGCCGGTGAAGGAAAATACCCTACGACCATGCTATAACCATAGCATGGTGGTAGGGTATTTTTAGTACTCGACTGGCTAGCTACCACCCTTAAGTTGAAAATCTGTCGCCAATTACCTAACGGTGTGTTCCGGCAGCCTCACTTGAGAGCGAGTTCTATTCCAGGCTAGGTGTCCATCTTCGTCCACGCCGACACAAACACTTAGTTTGTCAACCATAAAAAAAGTTCGAAGACTAAAACCTTTTTTGTTAACTCGCTGCATTCGGGTAAGATCATAAGTTCGCGCTCTCCCCAAAACTCTGGTTCACCCTATACATATAAAACTTGTTGTACCTACTCTGCCCGTGTCTCTTCATTCGCTTAAGTTTTAAGTACATGTGTATTGTTAACACAAGGTGACTGTGATAACCTATATTATAAGTGACAAGTTACAAGTTATTGTCATAAGTTATAATCTTTCGCTTGTCATAACTAACATCAATATTTATAAATTCAGTGGGGCTAGCATACGATCAATCTGTGAGATTTATGTACAACTAGTTGCGCCCTGCGATGTTAGCCGCTACATGTTTTCGAGATAAAAAGTAGCATATGTGTTAATCCAGGATCTCAGCTAGCTCCATACCAAATTTCGTCTAAATCCGTAGTTTTTGCGTGAAAGAGTGACAAACATCCATCTAAGCTTTCACATCACTACATAGTATAAAACAAAGTCGTTATTTTTGACTGTTTGTTTGTCTGTATGCTTAAATCTTTAAAATTACGCAACGGATTTTGATGCGGTTTTTTGTAATAGGTAGAGTGGTTCAAGAGGAAGGTTTTTATGTATAATAACATCTATTAAATAATGGAGAAATACTGTTATTTTCAGGGTTTCTAATGTGGTGTCGTAAATTCTTACATTTCTTGCCGCTTACATTGCGTACGCAGGCTTAACCTTACAGGATTTATAAAAATAATGTACTAAGTATTGTACACCTTGAAAAGGTCTACAGAAAAGTCCGCGATGGTATATGTCTATCTCTTATCGATATCCCACAAAACCATTTTTTGTCATTTACTTTTTACGGCAAATAATAGCTAATTTTCGAAGCGATTTTAAGCACTACAGCATTATTCCTTATTTAATTAAATACCATAAATAGATTGTTGATTTAACATAGATTTATATGGCCTTTTACAGCACATAATTTCTTTGAATATTTTCGAAGATATTACAGATTTAAAAATACATTGCGTAGCGTTTGCGGCGGTACCTATCGGCCGGCAGCCGCCGACCGCAGCGCGACGCGACGCGTTCCTATAAATAGCGTGATAAATAGCTATCAAAAAGTGATGTGGTGCATCCTATTTTGATAAATAAACATATTGATTTTTTTCGAATTTTGCACCCGTGCGAAGCCGGGGCGGGTCGCTAGTTTATAATATATGTGGGATGTTAAGTACTCAGGGAGAATGTGGCATTCTAATGGTACATTTTTGAAATCGTTCCAGTAGTTTTTGAGTTTATTCGTAACTAGCGGACGCCTCGCGGTTTCACCCACGTAGTTCCCGTACCCGTGAAAATACAGGGATAAAAAGTAGCCTTTGTCACCCGGGGATAGTGTAGCTTCCCAACGGTGAAAGAATTTTTGAAATCGGTCTACTAGTTTCGGACCCTATTAAATACAAACAAACAAACAGTCAAATCTTTCCTCTTTATAATAGTACAGATAGACAAGCATACAAAAATTCAAATCGATCCTCTTTATAATATTAGTTTCTTACAATAATCACCTTTCCACCATGTATACGACCTACCTTTACGTATCTTTTTTAAAGTAAAAAAATCTAAAATAAAAATCGCAGTTTTAATTTAAACTTTTCGAAAATACCCTTTCGGTCGTGTCGCAACCTCGCGTTCCAACCAGTATCGTAATAACTAGGGAAAATACAATACATGTGATTTTATCAAGGAAACTCATAATCATGTACATACATAAATCAAACATAAATGAAAGTTTAAAAACCCCTCGATGAATTAGGAAATGAGCTCATGCTTGTGAGCCGTGGGACGATTTTCCTCAATCGAGAACCACATAAGAATCCATTCCACAAAAACTATCGCAAATGAAAAAAAGAACATGAAAATAATTATCTGGGTACGATTGCTTTAGACAAAAGTTGTGACAGGTATATTATAAAGACCTAGCTTACGCCCGCGACTTCGTCCGCGTTGTTTTAATTATTATTATTGTCGATAGCATGGGCACCGCCCCGATTATTTTCAGGGAGATGCATCTGCATCTATACAATTAATTTTACGACAATTTATTGACTACTTGCTGCGCCCGCTACGTTACCTGCAACGTGTTTTTGTGATAAAAAGATATGTGTTAATTCAGGGTCTCAGCTACCTCCATACCAAATTTTATCCAAATCCGTTCAGTAGTTTTTGCGTGAAAGAGTAACAAACATCCATCCAAACTTTCACATCTACACTAATAATATAAAGGCTATTTAACCGTTCTTGTGATTATTTATTTTTTCAGATTGGTTGAAAAATAAATAATTGAAACAGTCCTACATCAAAAGGTATCTTCTATTAGAAGTGAAACTAAGCAGACATGTAATTTAATATTTTTTAACAACACTGAAATCGTGGTTACCTGTAAAACAGATTATTACTTGGTTAGTATTTTTGTAATAGTCCCTATTTTAAATAAAACACATAATTAAAATTACCGGGCTGTTGAGACTAACTCTATCAAAAGTCTCAAAGTAATGAGCGCTAAAGCAGTGATGCCCTGGACTTTGTTTTGTTACATAAAGTTCTGTGTATCGCTGCGATGGTCATGGACAGGCGTTATCTCTTACCATCAGGAGAGTGTCTCGTTCGTTTCATTACTTTTTACATTAAAAAAAATAAAAAAATGTTATGTTGTAATAAAATCATAGAATAAATAAGTAAGAATGACTTGCATAACGAACTACAGATAAGAATTTCGCACAATATTTAAAAGATGCATTTGGAAATTAACAATAACTTGTATCAATAATGGTAGGAAATAAACACATAAGAATCGATAATTAAGTTGACAGCCATAGCGGATCAAAACGTTGTTATCGTTCAATCAATTTGTAGCATTATGTGAAAAGCGCGCTGACCGGGATGCCAGTATCACATCGACCTCTCGTGGTTTCGCACACCGCACGAAACGCATAAAGAACTCGCGCTTCCTTATACAAACCAACAAACAGAAAAAAATATCAGATTTGATGTTTTTTTTTCTCACTTTTTTTCTTCGGCCATATTTGATAAGTTAAATGTAAAAAAGTTTTAGTAACGAAAAAGTTTTAACCAAAAAAAAGTTTCAATTATTTTCGTTCAGAACACACAATTAAATTAAACCTCCGTGTTTTTTAAATTAAAAACTACTACGGAATAGACAAAAACAAGGTTCGATTTTCGAAAAATCTGCCTGTCTTTTTGTTTTTACGATGCCAATGCGCATATGAAGTGAGAGTGTCTGTGTTTTTTTTAATTTCATTAAAATAGCAAACAATGTCAAAATTAACGTGTCTATTCAGCCAGAACATGACGAAGAAAAAGAATGACGCCAACGATTGCAGAATCCTACAGGTGACCCTTCCTACAAAGCAAATGGTGGATATAGAATTCACTAATATCAGGATGACTGTATCAGAAGGATTGACTTCACGCAGTAAGTGATTTTTATTAAAGTTGACTTTTGGTGAAATGTAAAAAAATTATACTTTGTATGAACTTCAAAAAATATATATCATCTAAAGATGCATCATGTAAATAAATTTGCTCTTTCAATAGGTATTAACTTGTTTATTTGAATAGATGGATGTTAATTTTCACTTTAATTATTTGAAAAGAATTGTATTTATACCTAACTATAGGTAGCTTATACATTGTGAATTTACAGCGTGTGATTTTTTTAACTTGTAAATTATTAAAAAAAAATACAAAGAAATAAAAAGACGAGTAGATTTCAACCAACTACCTAAAAAATTACGGACCTAAGATAATCTAAATAAATAAGTACACAAACTACAACAATACTAAATAACTTACAAAAATAATAAAATCGAATTGTTTCTACATAAATTATTATGTAGAAGCAATTTAAACGTTGCAGCATTTATTTATTTTAACATAGCAAAGTATACATTTTATACACACACGAATTTAGGTACCTACTATACATACCGGTTCGATAGCCGGTAATATAATTTTTTTATAGATTATCATTTCGTATCGCGTCAGACACGTGTTATGGAAAATTAAAGTAATACATAATAATATTATTATTTGATGACTTATATATTTCGTGATAGCAAAAGCAATATGAAAATAAGGCGGTGGATTATTTGTTTAAAAAAAAATACTGTGAAAAAAAAAGTAGTGGCGACTTTACTATAAAGCTTCGATGGAGTTTTGGAAGCAACACGAGTAGTCATGTTTAACCGCATTATATCATTTTCCCACACTCGCGATTGTGATTCGGCACTTTATGACTAAAACACCACCATTTTTATGCATAAACACTCACTCTAAAACACTAGTTTTAGAAAAAAAATCAACGTGGCGACACGACTCTTTCCGCGTTCCCGTCAGTAACTTTGAAATGTTGATAAAGGAAACACCTACAGATAATAAAACTTGTTAAGTACCTAACTACTATTATTGTTCAGGTTAATTTTATCAGTATGACATAATTCTTGCCAATTATCTATTTACCTTATAATAGAACTGTAATTAGTCTAGCATGCCCACAATCTGCCTGCAATACTGGTTTCTAGAATGAATACTTTAAAGGTTTCTATAATAATAGAATCGTAATTTACAGCAATGATTACAGTTAAGAATAATCATTCCTGTAATTAAGCATTTATATAAATTATATAAAAACAATAATAATCGGTTAAGGCGTTCTCTCTCTGCAAATTTGTTTAGGTACCTCAACTAACTGAATCTTATTTACAAATATGGTATTGATGACACCAAAGTTAAATTTAAGTTAAGTAATACAATTTCAAATAGATAAATAAATACGTCAGAAACACTAATTAGATACATGGCAATAAAAAAACCACAAACCACAAAATTAAAAAAACATCGATACAAAAATATGTCAATTTGGAAATATTCTAAAAAAAACTAATAATTACTTACTAGTAATTTAGTAAACTTTGAGTTTTAAATTATCGTCAAAGTCGTAAAACAACAATACAATAAGGTAATTACGTGTCGACGTTGTGATCCGATTCGTACGATATATTTATTGACTTATTTAAAAATATAATTCATTGCATTAAAACTATAGATTACTTAAAAGAAGATAAGATAACATTACCATTAAATAAAGCATTACTTATTTTAGCCTTAGAAATTTTATTTTTGTTTTGTAGTTAAAAGAGAAAACGTATTATTATTTTAGAAGTATCATTATTATTATTCTCGAACTATATCGGGAACTGGCCAAACGTTTAGAGGAGGCTTCAGGTGACCAGAATGCTGGTATCTACTTTGGTCAAAAGCTTAGCATTGCCTTCCAGCATGGCAACGCTGCCAGTATTCTGGCCATATATCCTCCTCTGACGGACTTTTAGATTCAGTTTTTTTGTAAATAGCATTTTATTTTGTTCAATAAATATATATTTAAAGTGACTTTTGGAAGTTACATTAATTTTTTTCCAATCGAGAAAATCGATTGTAATTTTGTTTCGAAAAATACGGTGCCTTAATGGTCCATTTTTTGCGAAATAAAATTTGCAAAATAGTTTATTGCGCAACCATTTAGAGTAGGTACTTACAATTTCGTTCTTTTCAAGTTGAGGTTGAACAAAAAAAATTAAACCTAATAAATAAATATCGTTTTATGTAAAAATCCGTTTTGAAAATTTTACCAGCTTTAATTACATCTGCGAAAGATAAACCGTTACAACAGAACAACGTTAAAAACAGAGTTGACGGCAAAACCGTTCGATTTAAAAATAAACGGAAAAGGAATGCAACGAATGTACGACAAAAATACTTGTGTAATTAATGAATGATTTAATATTTTTAAGATTAAAATGTTGTTAATATCAACATGGTAATAATTAATAAACATTAACGAAAACCCCCTTCATAAACGGTGAGTTAACCAGGGGCATATTGATTAGGGATAAATGGCTTTACTTGTATGGCAGCTGTATTCATCTGAACTAATATTAGCTAGTCTAGTATGTTAGCGGGTTTCTGGGTCAACCACACGACCAGACGCCGTCTTATCATTATATAGGATTATCCTTTTGACCCCAACAAAGACCGACGGCGAACGTAATGATGTTTTCAATACCCTGGAACGATATTTTTATTTTAATATAAAAGTAAAGTTATATTTATTGACGTGTCACTAAACATCCGAATGGATTTGAGATTTGGTGAAATATGTTAACAGTAAAAAAATAGTTTTGCATTCTTTCTTATACAGATAGGATATGATAGTCACACTTACTTTAACAGGACATGGTCTGGACTTGAGTTAAATGAGGTTTACTTTAAGTTACCTTAAATGTTACTATAAGTACTAGTTTACGCCTGCGACTTCGTTCGCGTTGAGTTAAGCGGTATGAAATGTATTTTACGACCTATTCTCATATCTCATACCTACCAAATATACATAAAACAGTTCATAAAAATCGGTCGAGCTGTTTCGGAGGAGTGCGGCTACAAACACTGTGACCCGAGATTATTATTGTATAGATAAATTTTATTTGATTTTATGATGCTATACTTAAAAATATGAAATACCTACATGACACTAGCAGAATGTAAAAGTGTGTTGTTAGAAATAAAGAAAAAAACACGATTGGTTCCAAATCGTCCAAACTCCAAAGCAAAATCCACAAAATGTGCAGAGAGTCGTAAGACAGGATACCTTACGTTGATGCTAAAGACTTTACAGCCATGGATAGTTGTAAGTATAATTGCCTATCAACCTTTTAGACTTCATATGTAAAAGTGTGTTGTCAGGAATAAAGAAAAAATCACGATTGGCTCCCAAATCAAAAAACTCCAAAGCACAATCCACGAAATGTTTACGGCAGAAAATCGTAAGACAGTTGATGCTAAAGGCTTTATAGCTAAGACTTGACCAAAGTATAATTGCCTATCTGCCTTTTAGACTCCAGTACCTAAAGCTGACTCAAGCATAGAAAATATAGGTAGAATAAGGCAAACTAGCCATAACTCAGGGCGTGGGGTACCATCCTCTATTTATATGACCATTAAATTCTCATCTTTCATTGCTTCGCATTACCACTTTACCAACCTTAGCAATGATCACACCTTTATTATTTTAATACGACGTAGTAGGTAACAATGCTTTTAACTAGGATACACACAATGAGACAGAATAGTCCAAGGATACCTATCATCAACATACTTTTAGTTGTTGGAAATTGTTTAACTGTAAAGTTGAATGGGAACTCACGAACTTTCGTATTTAGTATATTGGTGACAAATAAGATGAAATATTTTTTTGTAGCGATGATAGCTCAGTGGTTAGCGCGGTAGGTTCGCATGCCGAAGGGCGTGGGTTCAAACCCCAACAATGAGCTTGAGCTGCCGGTGAAGGAAAACATCGTGAGGAAACCATAGCATGGTGGTAGGGTACCTACTTTCTAGTACTCGGCTGGCTAGCTACCACCCTCAAGTTGAAAAATCTGCCGCCAAGCATCTAACGATGTGTTCCGGCAGCCTCACTTGAGAGCCAGTTCCATTCCAGGCTAGGTGTGCTTTACCATCTTCGACCACACCTTCACTTAACATCAGGTGAACTGTGGTCAAACAACTAGCCTGTCAACCATAAAAAAAAAAAAAGAATAGTGAGAAAAGAGGCGAGATGCCCAGTAAAGGAGTGGTCGTCGAAAAAAACCCAAGTATTGAAAAATACGAGTACCTACCTGTATTGCAGTGACACAATCTTTCAAAGATCCTACCAAAAACACCTGAAAGTCATTGTTTCTAGGGCTTTAGTTTTTAATAATCCATTATTTTCCAATCACCTAAGTTTGAAAACCAAATTCCGTGTCTTATTTTATTCGAATAGATGAGAAAAGGACAACTATTTCGGCATCGTCGCTTAACATCAGACAGAATGTTCCCAAAGGCAAACCTAATTTTATCTGAGACAAAAAAATGAAGTAAACATTTTTGTTTAGTTAACTAAATGATAATTCGACTTTAGTAAAAAAAAAATGTAAAATACAGTGCACTAAAAGTTCCGTGAACTTGGTAGGTCGTAAACAGACCTTTCATTGAGATCACTGAACTTACCTATACATACTTGTAATACCTATATAACTTTAGGCGCATGTTACTCATTCATGAGTCATATAATTGTTTACTAATTTGTTTTTTAAGTTCTAATCCAAAATTATAATATTTTAATAAAAACATTCAAAATTTAGATAATGGTGCAAGAATTTTCGGTTTGAAATAATCGCTTAAAATTTCTAATTTTATTTTTCTTTACAAACACATAATAAAACATAATCTATTTCAAAGATGGTAGACTATGACATTATTATTATTTGTGATGCCAAATAATGATACAAACAAGACAATAAGAGTTCTATTTAAATCAAGTATTGTAGGTAAAGTCTGCGTAAGTACTTGCGTGCGTTTATTTTTATTTTTGATGCAGGCAAAGCACATCTTTATTGGAAATGTTGACGATTAGGTATATAAATAGTAGACGGCCAACTTTATTAATCAAGTTGCAATAAATTATAGCACCTATTTATCATACTTGGCTTTTCATAACAAACCAATTTTCCTTTTAAATTATCGTTTATGAGTTGACGAATGGGGAAGAGGGGATACGACACACGATGCGCATGATGAGATCCCTGTGATGGAGTCTTAAAGCGCAAGAACTAGCCTTTAAGGTGGTTCGATTTCCATACAAACAAATTTTTGCCATTTATAGACAAATGGAGCATAATTTTACAGTGAAATCACAGCTACTGGCATTTATTTTGGTCTTTATTTGCGGTAAATCACTACTGTTATATTCAAGCAATTGTGATTTACCGCAAATAAAGGCCAAAATAAATGCCAGTAGCTGTGATTTCACTGTAAAATTATGTTCCATTTGTCCATAAATGGCAAAAAAATATTTGTATGGAAATCGAACCACCTTAAGCGCATAACGCAGGCTTTAAGTGAACGCAGCGTGAGTATTCTGGGTATACAGTATACACACAGTACTTCTTATTCAAATATTTTTACTACTTGCAAACTATGCCTCAGGGCATACACTTCCGCCTCATTCCGGTCTCTAACAGCCATTTGCAAATTATATTCGACAATGGTCCTTGATGACGTTAACGCCGCGCGGCGCACAGAGAAAAAAAAATCTTTGATTCACAAATGTTTCTACAGCGTTAAGGAGTTCATGATTTTTTCTTATACCTAAATAATATTTTAAACCAATTAAGTTAATTTATCTACATGTAACATTTGCACATCTGCTTGCAATCTGCTTGCAGACTGAATACATTGTGACAGTGAAATGTAAGTATGAATAAGACCTCTTATATACGATGTATTCTTGCAAATAAATTATTTAATTTGAATTGATTTTTGCCGAAAAATGGCTACAACTGCGTACGAGACGCTGTCAGGTAGCTTCAGACACAAAAACAAGTATATCTATAGGTATATACCTATGCTTATCATGCTTAACTCCATCTCATCCACTGGAGCTACTTTGCCAGCGCCCCAGAGCCTCGCTCCGGTACTTCAAGGAGCTGGGTTGGCTCGGGTAGACGCTGGCAGGGAGAAATGCACAATACACCCCAAGCGGGACGTCAGTGCAGGACTCATCGCCCTCATTCCGAATAAGAAGGTATATACCTACATAAACAAATTTCGATGTTGGTAACCATTACTGCTTTTATAAATCACACTGACAAAAAAATAAATGAGAAAATATGTTGTGTCTTAAAATGCATATGTAAATGATTTATTTGTCAGTATTAAAAAACCCGGATTGGACAAAAATTATAACAGAGTGGCAACCACGCGATGGCAAAAGGAAAAAGGGAAGATAGGCAAAACGACATAAGACATATTGGAGGCTTTACCTGGTCAAGAAAAGCTAGAGACGGAAATGAGTGGCAAACAGCTGAAAGAGGCTTGTGTCACAGGACACGCTAGTACCTAATCCGGGAAACCCGATGTGTTAGATTTAAATAGATTATACTTGTGTTTTGTTGTTCAACAATAAAGGCTAAAATGAAAATAAAAAATCCGGATTCAGATTTGGATTTGGATATATTTCAAGACGATACGTTTTAGCGATTGATCATAATTATCTTCGTGCGGGTGCCGAGCCCATCGTGTTGAAGGGACAGGAACCTGTACAGTGTACACTGTACAGTATCTAGGACCTAAGCCCTTGTGACATACGTATGTACTCGTAGATGTACCTACGTTTAGGAATACGTTCACCGTTATCCCTGCCCAAACAAGGTTGAATGTACCAAACAAAGTTGAAGGTTGATGTGTTCAATTTCGTGTTCAGTGGCACGATTTATATGGAATCGGATAAAATAAGTTTTTTGAACATTTAACGTTAGATTAACAATGATCCTAATTATGCTTGTATTTACAATATCATGGCAAAATCATGTTATACGCGCAGCATCCTCATGTTATACATAATAAATAAAACCTAATATCGCTACCTAGAGGTCGCTATTAGCGATAAGGCCGCCACTTGTGGCACTAGTTCATAAGGATCAAAAGATCCTTATGAACTAGTGCCACAAGTGGCGTTCTCTGTACTTTTTTCTGTTTATGGTGTGCACAATAAAGAGTTATATCTATCTATCTATCCAAAGATGCAACCTAATACTTACATAAGCACAGCGAGGATGTGGAATTCTTTGCCGGAGTCTGTGTTTCCCGAAAAGTGTCTTCAAATCAAGAGTAAACAGGTTCCTTCTAGGTAAGCGTGTTCCATCTTAGATCGCATCGTTGCTTCACATCAGGCAGGATGTGGTCAAGCGCGAACCTAATCAATATAAAAAAAAAAAATGAAATTTTTATTTTTGTTATCTTAATGTTTAAAGATAACTAAAATAAAAATTCATTATACTTATTTACCTACAGTTTTATATTATAAATTTATACCTACGAAAACTTCGACGAAAATGTTGTCACCATATGGCGGATTTATTTATCATCATAATTATAGGTATAGTTTTAGCCCTTTATCGTTCAATGATATCGTGAATGGAAAAATTACAACTAATCAATAAAAAATAATAGCCGATCCTATGTAGTTTTAATCATTGACAAAGATAAACCAAAACATCATTAGCTCAAATAAATAAATAAATTATTATTATAATTTTTTTTGTGCTCGAACCTACTTACTTAGTTGGCATTGTGTCGTTCTTAGCCACTGACAATAAAAGAGCATTTATCGGGACGTTGTGCGATTTCATGCCACTGGAGCTCTCGTAGATGGAGCTCTGTGCAGCGTCAGACCAGCGGTACTTTGGACGCTCGACCAGGTGACGTCCTGGAGGAGCTGTTTCTAAAACGTCTTCTTTACTGCTCGATATTCTCCAAACGCGACATGACTGAACTACCGCTGCCTGTATGATTTCAATTGTCCCAAAACATTCAGTGCGGTAAAAATCGTATTCCTCATTTTGTAACAATTTGCATGTCAACAACCAAGATAACGTAATCACTGAACAACGTAATTTTTTTATTTTTTTTTTTTGATGTCGCCCTTTGTGCTTTTGCCGTTGTCAATATTTTCAACTTCTGAAAAAAAAATAAACGCAAGTTAAAAGATTCAGTCAAACAAAGTAAACCATGGTTGAGCCCGATTTTGTCGTAGTAAACTAGTCACATAGCTAGTAAAGTAACTTTTGATGAAGTTTTGGTCACAACATGGAAATACATGTTTCACCACATTTTATCACTTTTCCACATTCACGAGCATAATTCGGCACTTTATGAATAAAACATCACAATTAATTTTGAAAATATTAGGTACAATGCGGCAACATGATTTTTCCGCATTCCCGCCAAAATTCCTACGAGCTTAACTACCCGATGAATAAGTTCGAACGAATTTAACAGTTGCTGTTGTAAAACAATACAATCGAAAAGGTTTACAGATTCGATTAATTCGAATCGATCTAAATCTCTTGGAAATTAATAAAAAAACAACAATTTTTTGCGTTCCATTCGATTCGTAGCGCTTTTGATTGAAGAAAAATAACTCTAGTATGACATAGTATTAAGAAATGTGTGGTATGTACTTGTACATACATATTTAACAAGTAAATATTGTGTTTTAGTAACATAAGTAGGTTAGCCATAGACTGCGATGTCAAGGCGAACATCAACAAACATCGAGATATTGACAGTTTTGCAAGAGTCGCGTGTTTAGAGTTCCGTGCCAGAAAGTTATCTAAGGAGATCCCATTACTTGCTCACATTACCTGTCTATCTATCTTTCACAATGACATCGGCATGGTATTAGATAGCAGTCATGGGACAAGACAGGTTATTTAAAAAAATATATTGTAACTAGCGGACGGCTCGCGGTTTCACCCGCGTAATTCCCGTTCCCGTGGGAATACAGGGATAAAAAGTAGCCTATGTTACCCGGGGATAGTGTAGCTTCCCAACGATGAAAGAGTTTTTGATATCGGTCCAGTAGTTTCGGAGCCTATTCAATACAGACAAATTTGTTTTTTTCTCTATTTTAAACAACATCAATACGTTGAAGAATGATACGGTGAAAACATGATAGCACAGTGGTTAGCGTGTTCTGTTTACACGTCGAAGGGCGTGGGTTCAAATCACAACAATGAGCTTAAGCTGCCGGTAAAGGAAAACATCGTTCCTCACGATGTTTGCCCTTCGGCATGCGAACCGACCGCGCTAACCACTGAGCTATCATCGTTTACTGTACGTTTTTATTTATGTACCAACATTTTGACACCTGTACTTAGCAAATAAATACATTTTGATTTTGATTTCGAAGTGTCCACTAGTATCAAACAAATACATTTAATACACCCAGACGCAGAACAAACATTTATATACAATACTTGCAGAACAATTATTATTAGACACCTATGCTATAAATATTATACGAATTCATCAAATTCTGTCAGCATCAAATTACCTACATTGTGTTAGATGATCTGTTTGACCCAAAAAACTTACGCAAACAGCAACAGAACAATGAACTTATTGAAATGCAAATAAAAAAATAACACAAACCATTGTCATTGTCATACTTTGGTATTTCATTAAAAGTTAAGGAATTCAGAATAATTTTCATAGTATAAAAAACACTACTTAGGGATTTTCTAAGTACGGCCGTCTAGCACAACCACAGTAGTAGGTACCTATTTTTTTTTTTTGCTTCCTCCGACTTTGGATTTCAGAGACTTTTGTTATTTATTTTTTTTACTTATTATAATGCCTATCTTATGCTAATAAATTCTGTTACCTACAATTTTGTTATAGCTCTTTTTTTACAGCCTTTTCTTTATTACATTGTTTTTATACTGTATTCATCTTTCTTTTTAACGTGGGCGCTGAAGGGCTTGGGTTCGATTCCCACCCAGGACAAACTTTGTGGTACAAACAAATGTTTGTTCTGTGTCTGGGTGTACTGTATGTATTATAAGTATAAAAAAAAAGTATTTAAGTATTCTATCAGTTATCTGACTTCCATAGTACAAGCTTTGCAAGTTTGGCGTCAGATGGCGCTGCGTGTAACGTCCTGCGGTTTTTATTTATTTATTTTTAACCATTGTTATTTCGACGTTTATTTTGATTTGACCTGTTATCTTCCAACTGAATTAATAGGAGGGATATGCTACCAGCATTCTGGCCACATATCCCTCCTCTGACGGACTTTTAGAGTAAGTTTTTTGTATAAACTTGTAAATAGTATTAATTTCAGAATTTATTAAATTTCAAATAAATATTAAACTGAATTAATTGCGTGTTTGCTATTACTAATATATTGTTAGCAAATAATTTATGTATCTATTAGGTACCTACTTGTTTTGCCACCTCCTTGCAGTAGTCTATGAACAAGTTTTAATACCTATTTGATATACTGCCGACAAGCAGTAGTGTGTAAATATTACTGTGTTTCTGTTTTAACGGTTTTGCAGCTAGTGAAATTACAGGGCTGTTGAGACTACCTGAAACGAATAAAATTGAATGATCTGAAACGAATGTCGCAAAGTAATTAGCTCCAAAGTTGTGGTAAAAAGTAGTGTAGATATATTATTTATTCTTGGCCAAGTACCTACTTATCTATACATTTTGCTAATTGATTCCTCATTTATATATTTCGAGTGACTAGTTCTAAATTAGTACCTTACGTCCGTAATCAAGATTTAAGTGCTAAAGGTTTTTGCCGCGCCAATATCCTGTATACATAATCTTGCTAAAAAAAATGCAAATTAGCCCAGAAAAACTAGACACATAAAACTTTATTAGGTACTAGGACCTTTTTTTGAGGTAAAACTTAATGGAGTAATAAAAAACTTTTAAAAATCCTTGTAATAGACATAGATACTACCTATAGGCAATTCTTGTTACCGCGTGTTTGCCTTTTGTCTTATAATAGCAGAATTCAAGTTTTAATCATTTTGTTAAAAAATTACATGCAATAAAATTGTAAAATAAATGTTATAGCTATATGTTGTATTTACAGAATAATGTAAAACCGGCCTAGCCGCGTTTTTTGTGATTTAAAAAAAACGTAACTGTAATTAGGCGAATGAGACGATCCTAACGCATATCCATGACCATTGCAGCGATACACAGAATTTTCAGTACCAAAACAAAATCCAGGGCATCACTGCTTTGGCGCTCATTACTTTGAGACTTCCCATGGTTAGTCTCAACAACTCAGTAATTTCGCTAGCTGCAGTACCCTTCGAGCCGGAACACAGTAATGTTTACACACTACTGCTTAGCGGCAAAATAACTGGTACTGCGGTGGTACCTACCTATGGTCTACGATGGAGCACGCTTGCTTAGAAGAGACCGATTCACTCGCGACTTGATGGCACCTACATTGTTTCTATCAGTCACTCGAGCAGCCAAATTAAAATCAACAGTGCTGCTTACTGTCTTTCTTAATTGTAACCGATGTTTTTTAACAAGCATTTATTTTCATATCACTTTTTTTTATTGTGGCAACCACCGAAAAGAGAAATCTTTACTTTCAACCGGACCAGCGAAAGTAGTCCTAAAATCGTTTTGAACATAAATTTTAAAAAGCTGCACAGGGCTGCTGTCTTGGGATGTACTACGCCGCAAGGGTCATTGCACTCATAATTATTAACAACTTTTACGATGGACACAACTTTGAAATCGTAAATAAAGATCAACGGAACACCATTTAAAAACTTTCATTGACACTGATGGAGGGCTGCTGTTTATATTTTAGCGATTTCAAAGTTATGGCCTTAATAAAAGTTGCGTATAAATAATGGTACAATGATCTCCTTTACATTACACACAGCGCCATCTGACCCCAAACTAAGCAAAGCTTGTGCTTTGGAAATCAGATAACTGATAGATTACTTAAATACTTTTTTTTTGTATAAATACAGAACATACAAAATACTTATAATAAATACAGAACACCCAAACACAGAACAAACATGTTATTAATACCACAAAATGTTTATCCTGGGTGGGAATCGAACCCACGCCCTTCAGATCTTGGAGCAGACATACTACCAATGAACCAACAGGGCTGTGCATTATTCGTATGCACTTGGCATGTATCTTGCATTCTTTCGTCAAGCTCTTCCCATATTTAATTAATCATTTTACCGTTAAAGGCAAAACCTTTATTTACCTAACCGTATTAAAACCTTTTAAACGTATAGGTTTCCTTTAAAGTAAAAAGGTGTGTTCTGAAGTCCTTAACATAGATGTCGTGTTAGTAATTATCTACTTGTGGCATTTAAGCCTGCCCCACATAGCTGCGGCCTGCGGTAGGTCGTGGCAGTGTCCTCAAATTTAGTCTGTCGTCTACCGCAGGCCGTCGTTGTGTTGAAGCTTCACCGGTTGCTGCCGCATTGGCCATAAACTACGACAGTCTGGGCATGCCTAGCCGCGGTTTTATGTGATGATTTTACGTTACAATCTCAAGTTGCGTCTGTTTGGGGCAGGCTTTATAAAAAATGCGACTTCACACGAATAACTGGATAGCGACAAAGTAGCTGTCATAAAACTTATCGTGAGTCGTGATACATATGTTTTGCTATATATATAGGATTATAGGTATAATAAATGTATGTTACTTACTGAAGTAAAATTTATAAACAACTCCTCACACTATATCTATACTACATCTGTGTCGAGGATGTCACAAACAAAGACCTGGACCTTTGTCCAGACCCATATCAAATAATAAATTATTTGTTTATTCATTCAAATATCTGCATGGTCGTGAATCAAACTAGACACTTTAAGATCATTACCACAGAGGCTGTCAATGTAAAAGCAATAAATAAAATATCCAAACAAGTGCGTGTCAAACTCGCATACCAAGGGTTCTGTACAAACTTTTATGTGAAACGTCTTCTGTCACGGGAATTAGGCTTTGGAGATTTTTACTTTGATAGCCCCTGATCATTGCGTTACGGCCGTGTTCCTTCCCAAATGACCAGTATTATGCTGAGGTGAGCCCCTATTTTGTAACTGTCTGTCTCTGTTCATTTGTTTTTGTGCTTGTGTTACAAAATAAAACTATTTCATTTCTTTCTTTAAATTTGATCTATTATGAGTGAATTGGTTTCTTATAGACAAACGTTTTCGCTCAACAACAGGCAAATCGGCGTTCAAACGCAACTATTTTTATTTAAAAAAAAAATTGTTAACGTGAAAAAAATAATGATCACAATAATTATGTTATAATTTATTTAGTCTTGACAAATAAACAGACGGACGGACGGTTAACGAAATGATCCTATACCGGTTCTTTTTTGAGGCACGGAACCCTAAAAATCGTACTTACTTCTCTCGACGCTAGTCGCAGCGATAAACAGAAACTTATGGAATCTCGGCATGTGTGCCCGGTTTCACCTAGATCCATATTCATGCGCCAATCGTATAATTTTCTGTCGCGACTTTATATACTATAGTGTAACCTTAATATAATGAACCTCAGTATAACGATAACCTCGATTTTACTAATTCTTTCAAATCCCCTATAATTGCCCGTACGAGCTAATGCAAAATATACCTTTGCATTACGAACACTTATTGTCAAAAACCTCATTATAAGGAATTTTTAAATCAGCAGAATGTAAATAAAAATAATTTACCTCTATTTATCTACTTTTGACAACTTATACTACTTAGACTACCGTTCGCTTTAACAAAGTAAGATTCAAAGATTCAACATTTTATTGTCAAATGTAGGTAGTAAAGATCTTATACAATAAATAATTAATACAGTTTCATACAAATTACCTTTTTTAGAGGTGTACAATAATGTAAGTAGAGTAAAGTTACTAAATATTATTATATTTTCTGAGTCAATGTCTATTTTTGTATAAGAGCGCCAAATTATATAATAACTTGCCGACATCAGTTTTACTAGAACACAGCGCATGAATTTAATCTAATCTATTTTTACTAAATTTGCTAATTGAATATCATTATAAAACTATAAATTTATAACTAATAATCGAATGTTATTTTACTATGATTTACTACGCTTGAATAAATGTTGTTGCGTTGATTTATAAAGACAACCATGAGCGTGAGCTAGGTGGACGGAAACATTAAGAATTAAGTCTCAGGACGTATATATATATACCTAGCAAATTCGTAGTCTCCACTTTAAATCTCGTTATGAAACTTTTATTCCAAAAGCTGATGTTGCTAGGAAACAATTAAAACAATATAAAAGGGTTTCGTTCAATGACCTTTAGTAATGTGCTTATCATCATTATTATAAATATACATCAAGGTTTGTTTCCATTGTTCGATAACAAATAAGGTTATTTATTATGTCTAATGTCTATGTATGGTTAAATATTATAGTCGTGTACGCTAAAAAAAATGTTTACCTATTTATGTAATTTTTTTTATCTATATCCTAATAAGTATGTATGTCAGAGTTATTGCTAGTTCACGTTCTGCATAGTTCCAACTATTAATGTAATATACCTACCTAACGCTGATGGAGACGATGATCATGACCATTACAGCGTTACCTAGCTTTGGGTAACAAAACAAAGTTAAGGGCGTACGGACTAAGCGCTTCGATTCCACATTCTTCATACGCACAGCGAGGATGTGGAACTCTCTGCCAGCGTCTGTTTTTCTCGCGAAATACAATTTGGGTGTCTTCAAACCTAGAGTAAACAGGTTTTTTTCTAAGTAAACGTACTTGGAATGCATCCTGTTTAACATCGGGCAGGGTGTGGTCAAACGCGAACCTATTCTGTATAAAAAAAAGGGCATCGCTGCTTTGGCGCTCATTACTTTAAAACATAAACGAGGCATAGATTTAAATTTGTTGATTTTTTTTTTACTTGTGTGTGTTTTTATAGTTCTATGCGTTTATTATATCTAGTGCTTTTAAATAAATAAACGTTTAATTTCTTTTCTTCTTACATTCGATGGTTGATCTCTGACATAGCTCTATATATTCACTAATTGCAGTTATCCTTTAAACTGAACACAGTAAAGTTTAAACACTACTGCTCGATGGCGGAATATCTAACACTGCGGCGGTACCTAGACGACCAGCTCTTACTAAAAAGACTTATCTTGTAAAATTATCAAGTTATGTCCAAAACGGAAATAAAAAAGTCGTACTGATACCGATAATAAAATCGTACGGCTGTACCGAATAATCTGTTTTGCATAAAATGTAAATAAAAGAAAGCGAATAATAAAATTAAAACTATGAGTGTAAAAATGTTTAAATTAGTATTTTCAACTTTACGTGGGTACAGCGGGCAAAACCGCGAGGCGCAGCTAGTTGTACAGTATAATTTAGCTACGCCCCGCAGCGTTACCCGCTACATTTTTTCGGGAGAAAAAGTAGCCTATGTGTTGGTCCAGGGTGTCAGCACCCTCCATACCAAATTTCATCAAAATTGGTACAGCGGTTTGAGCGTGAAGAAGTAACAAACATACGAACACAAACTTTCGCCTTTTTTTCGCCACACTTTTTTTTATGGTTGACAGGCTAGGTTTTTTACCACAGCTCACCTGATGTTAAGTGAAGGCGTGACCGAAGATGGTAAAACACACCTAGCCTTGAATGGAACTGGCTCTCAGGTGAGGCTGCCGGAACACACCGTTAGATGCTTGGCGGCAGATTTTCAACTTGAGGGTAGCTAGCCAGCCGAGTACTAGAAAATACCCTACCACCATGCCTTTATAATAATAGTGTGATATGAACAGAAATACATCAATATTTTGTGTGCATTCAATGCCACGCGTAGGTACTATTCGGTAGTTTTCTATTTATACATTTAATTTTACACACAAAAACCCGTTAATAACTACACTTTACTCGATTTTAGCGGAAGTAAACACTAACTCGCTATGCCAAGGTATGAGTAGACATCTACTACGTGTTTCATGTTTACATATGGCACGATATGTATAGTTGCATAGATTTATCACTACGTGGATGTTAAATAATATGTAGCCTGATTCAAAATGTTGGTTTAAGGTGGTTCGATTTCCATACAAATAGTGTTTTGCCATTTATGGACAAATAGAGCAAAATTTTACAGTGAAAGCACGGCTACTGGCATTTATTTTAGTCTTTATTTGCGGTAAATCACAATTACCTACTTGAATAAAACATTAGATTATTTATTGGCATGATTTTTTAATAAAACAGTAGATTATGCTAATAAATTTACTGTTTTATTCAAGCCATTGTGATTTACCGCAAATAAAGACCAAAATAAATGCCAGTAGCTTTCAGATTTCACTGTAAAATTATGCTCCATTTGTCTATAAATGGCAAAAATTTGTTTGGATGGAAATCGAACCACCTTAATAAATGTCTACTCAATATAAATCAACTAATCTTGATTAAATGTCAGATGATTAGGATATTTAAGATGAATCATATATCAATACTAAGCAAAACAAATAAATAAAATGAATCGTAGACGGTTTTAACGATCTCTAATTTGAGACAACATTTACAAAATAAATTGTGACAGTGATGTTATACGTCATTAATGCGGCTCACTTCAGAGCTTGTTAGTTGGTTTTAGCATAAGCGCTTGATTGTACAAAAAACAATTATAAATTGCACTCAGAATTTATACCACATACTTTTTTATACTGTACTATTTACCCTTTATAATACCAAGCTTTATTATAACTATGTAGTTCCTTTAAAAATATCTACTAAATTAAGGCTTATCTTTTTTTATGTGAAAAATAATAAGACGAACGATAGGCTCTCCTGATGATCAGCACACATAACGCTTGTCCATGGCCATGGCAGCGATACACAGAACTAAAACTAAAAAAAACTAAAACTTTTCGGGCACGTTGCACGTTCAGCATCGATTTTAAGTACCGATGGATTCAAGATACTTAAATGAACGTTTAACTTTTGAACAGAATAATAGTGTAGTGCGCCATCTTAACTAACGTTATTTTACTTTAAGCAACGTCGGTAAGGCCTATTTGTAAAACTAAACTAAACTTTCTCACAGTTTTATTTTTTAAATAGCTAGGTATAAGAGAGCTGAAACCAGTGTTGCCGCAACTGAGTTCCCAAAAAGTACATATCTATCGCTGAAAAGATACATTTTGGGTTAAAAACGTACTCATTATCATTTCAGCCGTAGGACGTCTATTGCTGGACATAGGTCCATTGATGTTAAATTGAAAAGGTACGTAACATGGACGTCATTACACATTACACATGGGAGGCTTAAAAGGTACGTCAAACGTGTAAAATGTACGTTAACGGCAACGTTAGTTTTTAGTCACTCTAGTTTAGTCACGCTTGTTTAGAAGCAATCTGAGTAGGTACTTCGCATTTCATGTTACTTAATTCTCACATTATTTAATAAGTACTACATTATGGTTTCAAAATATCTATTCGAAAAAAGAAATCCATATTTATAAATCTACGTTAAATTGTTCGACATCTGTCACCACAGCGAACTGGCAGATAATTGTTGTGTTGTGCAAATATGTGTCATAAACTACATAATTATCACTTGGCCTGCGAGTTGTTTGTAGTGCAATCGACAGTGTTTCTATTCCTGTCACTCTCGTAACAATCTCAATGTGTGTGACTGGCGACGGAAATAGTATCTATAGCCTAAGAATAAAATTACTGAAGATCAAAACAAATGCCGTCTACGTAGTTGACGCGTATTTTTCCGACGCAAAATCATCTGTGATTGCTTTTTAGCATGTACCTAAGTACTATTGATAAACATAACGCTAGCTCGCCACTATCCGAACAATACAGAGAGGTTTTTTTTTCGGTGACAGGCCAGGTATTTTACCACAGCTCACCTGATGGTAAGCGACAGCGTGGTCTAAGGTGGTAAACACATCCAGCGTAGAATAGAACTGGTCGTCGGAACACACCATAAGGTGTTTGATGTTCAACTTGAGGGTGGTAGCTATCCAATTGAGTGCTAGAAAGCACCCTACCACCATGCTATGGTTTCCTCACGATGTTTTCCTTCACCGGCAGCCATTGAGCTATCATCGCTTGTTCTGGAAAATTTGGGTGTAGCTCGGAAATTAACTCCAAAAATGTCTTAACGCTAAAAATAAACGCAAGCTGGCTAATTTTTTAAAAAATCTGTAAGCACAGGCATTGAATATATTGTGTTAAATAGTAGCAAAATAGTAAACATAGCGCTAATGAGCCACAGCAAGTCAAACAACCAGCTCAAGTGATGTCAATTCTAGCGTAACAACGCCATCTATTGCAAACAAAGTAATTTACAACATTTTGACTGCAATATGATTTTTACTAAAATTATCTTAATGTACCTAATATTAACAATAATGTCCAATGATATAAAATGTCAAATTAATATTAGAATGTCAGTCACATATTAAATAATAGATAGATAGATAAAACTCTTTATTGTGCACACCATAAACAGAAAAAAGTACAAAGTAACAAAAGAACCTTATGAACTAGTGCCACAAGTGGCGGCCTTATCGCTAACAGCGATCTCTTCCAGGCAACCAAGAAAGAACAACACGATAGATAACGTAAGAAACAGACGGGAGATGTAACAGTAATAATAAAAATAAATAAAAATAAAACATATAGTAAGTATATGTGTATATGTGTATTCCTTCAAGTCGCGAGTGAATCGGTTTCTTCTAGGCGAGCGTGCTCCACCGTAGACCGCATCTTCGCTTAACATCAGGCGGGATGGCGGTCAAACGCAAGCCTATCTACTATAAAAAAAAATAAAAAATAAAAGTATATAAAAATAATGATAATGATGTATTTAAATAAAACGAAATATTTACATATATAAATATATACATAGAGTACATATATACATATATATAGAGTGTATATATGTATAGGCTATGTCAAGTGTATAATAAAAAAATAAATAAATGTCAGCTAATTTCATCGTTTCTGATCCGTACAGCCAGATAATGGAACATACTACCGGCTTCTTGTTTTCTGAAGGGCCGGCTTATCCGCGAAAACAAAACATTTTATTGCAGGTAATACAATTATATTAAATAAATAGGTTAAGAAGATATGAATCTGAGAAGTGTTGGAATCTGACAGTTATCAGAACAAAAAAATTATATTTAATTATTTTAAAATGTCACTATTAAAATAATTACAGTATATGTTCATGAGACTCCAACAAAAAAATATAACACGACTTAAAAGTACAAAAAGTTATAATATACATATATTATAAGACTTTATGACAATAAACTACCACTGATGCAGCTAGACTTGGACTTGACTAAGCCGCAATCAAAAGCTATCTACGCATTTTTTAGTACGGATGTTTTTGCTACGTTACTTGTACGTACCTATGTGTTCATAATTTATTTATTACATCACTTGTCAGATGTTTTGCGTATACGCATATCAGTGTCAACACTTCATAAATTTTCATATTTACACGGCAATGTCACAAAAAAATGTTTCAAGCGCTACTTAAATAACTGCCAGCTCAAGTATTAACTTGTCATCCAACAGGCACTTTACTAAGCATAACATAATTATTTATATGCTAATAAGTCCCTAATATGACGCAATACTTAAATTAAACACGTGGATCGTTCGTCAAAATTTTTAGGGTTCCATACCTCAAAATCAAAAAAAGGTAACTTTATAGGATTAGGTACTTAGTTGTCCACCAGTCGATCTGTCTATTAGGACCAAGTTAATCTAAAACTATAGGAAAGAAAAGAAAGAAAATTATTTTTGTTATGTAACACCACAGAACACAAACAACAAACAGAGACAAACAGTTACAAAATAGGGGCTCACCTCATCATAATAAAGGGTATTTCCCATTGATTTAAAATCATGATATTTGGCAACAAGCTGTAATACAAGTAGCTCTTAAGACAGCACAAGTAAAGGAAAAAAAAGTTAGGTAAATTTTGTTAAAAACAAAAATCAAATTACGTGCGTTGGTAATTGCTTAGCCTGAGAACGGCGGAAGCGATTCAGTTAATTTTTTTAATGCTCGTCATACATCGAGTGAGGCTTCTATGTATACTTATAGGTATATGCAAGGGGAAAGACTGAACTCTATTGCACCGAAACGATGTACCGGGAATTTAGCTAGTCTCATTTAAATTTTTTATTTGTGATTACAAATTTGCATTTACAGTTGACAAAATAACCATGACGAATATCGATGTAAGGGAGAGAAAAAAATTAAACTTTACCATGTTTATCCTTCCATATGACTTACACTTTCGTTGAAGCAATGTTCGAAGTCATTCTTTTTGTAATAGTTTAGTTTTTTTTATGTGAAAAGTAATAAGACGAACGAGACGCTCTCCTGATGGTAAGAGATAACGCCTGCCCAGTACTATTGCAGCGATATGCAGAACTTTGAGTAGCAAAACAAAGTCCAGGGCATCACCGCTTTGGCGCTCATTACTTTGAGACTTCAGATGGTTAGTTTCAACAGCCCAGTAATTTCGCTAGCTGCAGCACCCTTCGAACCGGAACACAATAATGTTTACACACTACTGCTTAGCGGCAGACTACCTAGACGACTTCCTGCTAAGGAGATCTACCACCAAGTAAGTAGAAGTGAAGTGTTCGACCATAGTTCAGCCGATGTTAATTTTGTTTGCGTTTAACTGACCTTACTGAACGGATTGTAGGTAAGTTAAGTACTTATTTAACTTTACCTACAACTTCACTACATCTAGATACTTACTTCCGCAAAACCCTTGAATTGAATGTCAATAAACACTACAATCATGCTTGACTATTTGATTTACCTTTGTATTATTTACTGAGGCACAAAAAATATGTGATTTCTGATTGTTGAATTGATGGTGTATTAAGTTATAAATATTCTAGACAATCCGCGCGACACTGATTCGCCCGTTATAATTGATCATTTAATTAACTCTATATAACGCGGGAACTGGATATTTTGTAGATAAAAGAATAGATTGGAATGGAATGGGGTGGGATTAGATGGTATGGGATAGGATAGGATAGAGTAGAATAGAATATAACTTTATTGTACACCAAACATACATACATGACAAAAATGATAATCAGAAAACAAAAATATAACAACATCGACTAATATGTGGTAGCACAACGGCGACCTTATCACTTGAGGAGATTTCTTTCAGGCAACCTTGGATGAATGGACAGAAATAATAGCACAGCTATTAGCTTTTTTATGGTGGACAGGCTAGGTGTTTGACCACAGCTCCCCTGATGTTAGGTGACGGTGTGGTCGAAGATTGTAAAGGACACCTAGCCTGGAATGGAAATGGCTTTCAAGTGAGGCTGCCGGAACACATCGTTAGGTGCTTGGCGGCAGATTTTCAACTTGAAGCTGGTAGCTAGCCAGCCGAGTACTAGAAAGTACCCTACCACCATGCTATGGTTTCCTCATGATGTTGTCTTTCGATGGCAGCTCAAGCTCGTTGTTAGGGTTTAATCTCACGCCCTTCGGCGTGCGGACCGCCCGCGCTAACCACTGAGCTATCATAGCTACGTATCAAATTATTTTCTTTTTGCTTGGTAGGTATACACCATAAGCCAATAACCCAACAAATCATATATCTCTTTGTCAACGTGTACATGACTATACAGAACGTTGACAAGGTACATACATGAATAAATTTAATTAAATGTTGAACGCTAATAAATGTCAGTGTATGTTTTTCGAATAACGAGTTAGGTGGGTGCGTAAAAAAACATTTATTTTGTAAACGAGTTATTGAACTTTAAAGGAGGTTACACCGCCTCTGGTTCCAACCCTAAAAAAGAGCTTCAATTGCCACTGAATGAAAACATCGTGAAGAAACCATAGCATGACTTTAGTGTACTTTCAGGTATTTAGCTGGCTAGCTACCACCCTGCTAACACGCTGTAAATCTGCCGCTAAGGACCTAACGTTTTGTTCCGGCAGTCTCACTCGAGAGCCAGTTTCATTTCAGGACAGGTTTGTTTATCATTTTTAAATGTAACCTAACCTAGCCTGTCAACTATGAAATTAAATTTAAAAATCAGCGGTAGCATAAAAAATATTCATTGACACTTGACCAAATACTTAGTCCCGTAGTAGATAATAGTTATTTATACAGTAACCCAAATTCGGCACAAAAAAAATTGTACACAACAACCCTGTATAATTAACACATGTTCCTAAATGAAATTTCATCGGAATCGGAATCTTTAATTTAAAGTTGTTATAAAGTTGGTAATTTGTATTCAGTCATTAAAATATCGAAACGGAATTTTATTATCGTAAGTACCTACAACAGTTTTGTATCTATTTAAAACGATATATTTATCAGAGCAATCTGTTCCTATAATTGATATAAAATTATATGTATGGATCATTATCACTTAATCGAGATTATTTATTAAACGACTGCGTATAAATATGACTATAATGTTTTCAAGTAAATAAGTGAATTCATCATCCCGAGTAATGAATGAGGCAATATTTTTTGAAAAAAAAAAAGAAACAATTGTTTGTGGTCATTCGTGTTTTTAGTAATTAAGCTTGTTTGGAAGAATCAATCGTAAATCACACATTTATAATTTACTAATCTATCTATATATACTATTATAAAGAGGAAAGATTTGTTGAAAGATTGATTGTTTGTTTGTTTGTATTGAAAAAATAGGAAAGATTTGATTGTTTGTTTGTTTTAAATAGACTCCGAAACTACTGCACCGATTTCAAAAAATCTTTCACTGTTGGGAAGCTACACAATCCCCGTGTGACATAGGTAACTTTTTATCCCTGTATTCCCACGGGAACGGGAACTACGCGGGTGAAACCGCGAGGCGTCCGCGAGTTTTATTACAAAACTATAGTTAACAAGTCACACAGAACCTAAAACAATACATAATATGAAAGTTATGTATGAGAGTGTAGTCGTTGAAAATATTATTTGAATCCACTGATCGCACTTACCGCAAACGTTGTTTACTTTGGGTTTACTTCTTATTAGCTCTAATATGACTAAACCGTCTGTAAACATTGTATTCGCGGCAAAAATATACAGTACCTACCTACCTGAGTAATTAGATAGATAGATAGATATAACTCTTTATTGTGCACACCATAAGAAGAAAAAAGTACAGAGAACAAAAGAACCTTATCAACTAGTGCCACAAGTGGCGGCCTTATCTGAAATTGATTTTTTTTTTTAATTTATTAGCCCCATCGGGCAGGCTAAAGCTGTAAAGCCATACTGCCTTGTCTTAAGTGTTATTTCTGCTGCCTCTTAGCTATAGTTATGGTCAAAGTCCAGTCTTAGTCAAGTCCAGTCCGTGTCTGTCAAGCCCAGTCATGCTTTGGTAAAGTAGTGGCGACTTTACAATAAAGCGTCGATGGAGTTTTGGAAGCAACACGAAAAGTCATGTTTCACCGCATTATATCATTTTCCCACACTCACACTTGTAATTCGGCAGTTTATGAATAAAACACCACCATTTTTATGCATAAACACTCGACAAAACCCTGGTAAAAAAATATAACGGAGCGACACGACTCTTCCCGCGTTCCCGCCAAAACTCAAAAACCAAAAAAAAAAATAAGATAAAACTTTTTTTATTCATTTGAATTTGAAAATGGTGCCATACTGACGCAATATTTTTTTTATGTATAGCCAGTGTCAATGATGATGTACGGATGCTTTAGATTCTTACAAATTCAAATCTACATAATATTGTGTAGGTTTTATACCAACATTTATTGAACAAAATAAAAAATCTTAAATTTATACAAAACTGCGTCTTACTGTTTACAAAATTTATACAAAAAACTTAATCTAAAAGTCCGTCAGAGGAAGGATATGTGGCAACCAGATAGCTGCTAGAATACATATGTGTATATATTTTTTTTGTAAATGCATACTTATGATACATACAGAACACCCAGACAGAACAACATCTTTGTCCTGATGGTAATCGAACCCACTACCTACAGCTCTTGAAGTAGATATTCTACCAAACGAGCTAACAGGGCAGTCAATTAGGTAGTAGATTTAGCAGGAGGTTGTCTAGGTAGGTACCACCGAATTATCAGATCCTTGGTTCATCTACGTATGAGTAGGTACCTATAGATACAAACTCTTTATTGTGCACGCCAAGAATAGAGAAAAAAAATAAAAGAGTCTAAAAACTAATGAGTCATACCATATTATTTTCAATAAAGAAGAATTAATTTGAACATAATTTTTTAAAATAAATAAAACTAGTTACCGTTTTACAATGAAATTGATTAACCAACAACACGGACTAGACGGTTCGATTCCACAGTCCACGGACGAAACGCTAATGAAATTTGCTGCCCGAAAAAGCTTTTTATGTATTTATTTGGGACAGCAAACAGTGGCGTGGTTGTTATAAATAGACTTCAATAACCATGTACATGTAGTAACTAAATCACTCACTGCATTATCTATCTATCAAATATTACGAGTATATCTAATAATAAGCAATTAACCTTTTCTGGGGCGGTAATAACAATATAATCGTGTAGGTACGGATCTTTAATGATTTATTTTTGTTACAATCATAGATTATTTTGACCCAAGGTAAAGCAATAAAAAAAACTTCTTTATCTCTTATTACTCGTAGTAAAAAACAAAGTCGCTGTCCACGTCTATCTGTAGCGTGCTTAGTTGCTTACTTCTACTTGGTTTTCAATATAATTTCGACATTTCTTTTTTTTTTTTTATATTGTTGACAGTCTAGGTGTTGGACCACAGCTCACCTGATGTTAAGTGAAGGCGTGGTCGAAGATGGTAAACCACACCTAGCCTGGAATGGAACTGGCTCTCGAGTGAGGCTGCCGGAACACACCGTTAGAAGCTTGGCGGCAGATTTTCAACTTGGGGGTGGTAGCTAGCCAGCCGAGTACTAGAAAGTACCCTACCACCATGCTATGGTTTCCTCACGATGTTTTCCTTCACCGGCAGCTCAAGCTCATTGTTGGGTTTGAACCCACGCCCTTCGGCATGCGAACCTACCGCACTAACCACTGAGCTATCATCGCTACAAAATTTTCGTCGCTAAAAATTTCTATGTTGCTGTTCATCGCTAAAAATTTCTACGGAAAGTTTGTATTTATACATTCTTATTAAACTTTTACATGAGTAGAGTAATTTAATGTTTTAATATACTGTAGACAGCACTTTATATGTGGCATAGAAAACAACAAAACGGATAAAAAAGTCCTTATTACTTCACAAATACCGTCGGTACACAGCCGGCGTTGGACTTCTGTTAAGGCCGACAAGTGACGTCACGCACACGCACGCGTATTCTGTAAAAAAGTGTAAAATAGTTGCTTATTACAGAGAATACAAAAGATAAATATACAATGTTCATTTTGAAAGCGATCCATTTTACAAAAATTTGTTAATATATCAAGCATAATATTATGTTTTGTAATCAAGCCGCCAAAACAAACCGAACCCGTCCGAAGTCGGGGCGGGTATAAAAAAATAGTTTAGGCGGGAATGCAATAAAACCACTGCATATGCGAGTATTTAACCAAAACTTATATTTTGTCAAATGTAATGTACCAAAATTGTACACACGAGCCTGAATAAGCGATAATATGATAAAATATGTAGTTACCTACATATTTTTGTGTTGTCTCCAAAACTCAGTAGAAACTTCAAATAGTCGCTAATATTTCTGGGGCATATACCTAATGACCGTGACCAATATTTATTTATCTTAAAAAACTTTTTGACTGTGCCAGAATGAAAAAAAAAATACACGATAAAGTAAATAGTGCAAAAAAGAGTGTTTAAAAACCAGTTACTATGTTTATTAAATAAACACCTGTTTGGCTTAATAAAAATAATTGCAACAGTTGCATATGCCCTGCGACCTTGATCATCCATTTACGAACATTTCACGTGCAGAACTGCGTTTTCTATTATCCGCAATTAGGTACGTGCGTGTTCTAAGCTATTAAGCCCATTGAAATAATGACAAACAATTTATCTTTCCTCACGAGACCTAATAAGTATAATGGTTTCTTATTAACAATGAGATGGTCCTGTAATTTTCAAGTTTTTTCACGTTTACTGGGAGTAACACTACCATGTCCGATGTCACGATGACTTTTGCTAAAATATAACAAAAAAAAAAAACAATGGACAGGTATTTTTCAGGCTTTTTTCTACGAGGAAACAAAACAAACTATTATACTTTTATAGATACACACAAACACACACGCGCACACACACACACACACACACACACACACACCCACACAGAGAGAGAGCGATAGAACTTTTACTAAGATAAACATTAAATTAAACTTTACAATAAAGGGGGGAATCAGAATTAGTGGGGATAAAAAGTAGCCTACGTGTTAATTCAAGGCTGACACTCTACCTATTTACCAAATTTCATCAAAGTTGGGGCATACGTTTGAGCGTGAAAAAGAACAAACACACTAACAAAATATGGCGTCCTTTCAACATGGTATTATCGTTCCACATAACCACTTCTAGATTGCAAGGTTTGTCTTTAGTTTCATCTTATTCTTTGTACCTGACATGTTCGTGCCAGGATTGACATTAAATAAATGACGGGTAATTACATCACACTTGTGCGCTTAAAGATAATGAGATGGATTAGATTCAGTTGTCGCGAAACAAACAGGAAATGTTTTCAAATAAGATCTTCTCTGTTAGATGGTCTAACATTGTAACATATTGATTTAGCATTTGACTGCCCTGTTAGCTCATTTGTTAGTAGCTTTACATAATGAGCTGTAGAGCGTGGGTTCTGTTCCCTCTATGTAATATAAGGCGAATGTAAATAAGTGTTATGTATATATCATAAGTATGTTTCCAAAAAAAGTTTATTTAAGTATTGTATCGATTATTTATTTGTCTGACTCCTATATTAATATTGTTTTAAGACAAGGCAGTATGCCATGACAGCTTTAGCCTGCCCGATGGGGTAAATTAAAATTTAAAAAAAAATTGTTACATATAAATTTATAATTAGACTTATTATCGCATCGGTAAAAATGGTCATACAAGAATAAAAACAAGTCAAATAAAAAAAATTCAACAGTCGCGGTGCATTGTTTAGAATTGTCGACGGTTACCTAGTTCGTAAAATACGAAATTAGATAAACTCTTGTTGAGTTACAGCATACAGGAAAACCCAGATAATGTAGTCTACTTGATTAAATTTAACTTCCACCTTATGTTTTATGAATGTGTTTTCTAGAACGTGCAACAAATTTCAGCGATACTTGTATACTAGTATTATTTATGTCATTTCAAGTTTGGATTATCCTTTCACTTTATAGTACAAATAGAGAAACACGTATTATTTTTATTTGTATATACCTAGTGTATTATGTATATAGTTAGTTATACAGGGCTAGAAGTATGGGGTGTACTAAGTTGGCATTAATATTTTTTTATTGTGTGTGTTTACCATCTTCGACCAATCAAACACTTGACATCAGGTCAGCTGTCAAAAACCTAGTTTGTCAAACATAAAAAAAAATTTTTAACTAAAAACCCCGGTATAGAGTGGCTACTATATTAAATGAGAAGCCGGCCCGCACATTGATTGTTGTGAGGTGTTGTGAGATTTATTCCTCTTAATTGTCCCTCAGACATTATAAAAACCGGCCAAGTGCAAGTCAGACTCGCGCACGAAGGATTCCGTACCATTATCTATGAAAACGGGGGGAAAAACACCGTGTGACTTTATAAAGACGCGTAATTTAAAAAAACTACAAGAAATAAGAGTATACTCGGGTTTTGACAACATCAAATAAATAACACGTTAAAAAAACGACTAGAACTTACAGTTTATATATTTTTTGTTCATTCGTGATTGCTGATTATCTCTGTGATAATAATATATGTACCTAATTTTGTTACCTACCAATTATGTACAATGCTATACCAAGAATTCGTTAAAAAAAATAAATTGTTAGAGAACTAATTACATTAGGTTCAGATTTAAATTATAGGTTAGGTTAGGTTATCATTATGCCATTGAAATCACGCTTGACATGCCATGCGTGACATTGGCTCTCCAAATTATGTTTTAATGCCTAATGAGACAAATTATGTCAACAATATTATTTACCTAAAACTTTAAATAACGAAATAAGGTCCACGAATTTTTTTCACGATTTTAGAGTTGTGTCTATATCAAAAGTTCAGTTGTTCATAATGACGAGTACAATGATTTCCTTTCGACTTAGTACACCCCAAGATAATAACCCCGTACCGATGTATGTTTAAGTACCTTTTACCTTTACTAATGGTTTGTTGGTTTTTATCTAACGAGGGAAAAGGCCGATTGTTACCGAACCGTACCTTGATCTCGGTACCAAGTACCGAGAATTCAGCTAATTTGATATGAAACATGTTTTTATTTAAAACTTGCGGACGCTGCGCGGTTTCACCTTCGTAATTCCTGTTCCCGTGGGAACATAGGGATAAAAAGTGGCCTATGCCATCTAGGGATAGTGTAGCTTTCCAACGGTGAAAGAATTTTTGAAATCGGTCTAGTAGTTTCGGAGCCTATTCAATATAAACAAACAATCAAATGTTTCCTCTTTATAATAGTATAGATTGATAAAATAATAGTTTACTTGGTGGTAAATTTCCTTAGGTCGTCTACGTCACGCCAAGAGATAAGGTTTTTTAAACTTTTCTAGTAAATTGAGAAAAAAGTTTGGCATGCATGCATGAATTTATGTAACTGTCATAATTTCGCTTGGCTAAATATGCCACACTCAGATTAAATATAGTAATCTGAGATGCCACTCTATTACACTGATGTTCGATTGATGTAACAAACGGGGTCGAAACGTCGGAAAAACATTTCTTTTGGAAAAAAAATTATTGGATATTATTTGCATCTACATAATGTTGGAACTTGATCTTAACTATTTTTTCTCTTGTTTCAGATAAAAAGACAATCCTTCGCGGCGTGTCTGGTGTGTTCAGATCGGGACAGCTGACAGCAATCATGGGTCCGTCTGGCGCTGGCAAATCATGCTTACTCAACGCTCTCACAGGATTTGCGTAAGAACATTGTTAGCTTTTATTTCCGCATCTATAGCTAGCTTTATTGTCACAAATATGAGTATCGATTTGCTAACAAATAATGCTAACGTGTAGCTTGTCTATTTTTTGATGAAGAGGTGTGAAGAGTGACCATAACCAAACTAGTATAAAGCAACGATACTGTCTAAAGTAAAGCTTACATATTGCATACCCCTCAAACTTCGACAATACTTCGTCTGAGTGAGAATCCGTTCTTCCAACTGACATCTTGCTAAATGGTCAGATGAGAAAAATTGACAAAAGAATGAAGTTTATTTTCTTTTTCTTCTGTTTTGATATGGACAACAGTTAATCAATCATGTTAGGTTAATTCTCTGATTAAAGCGTTACTTTGCGAAATTACATTTTGAGTGTTCAATGTATATATGTATGTATTTAGTGTATTTATTTCCGCTTAAAAACCGTTTTGCTGTTAAAACAGTGATGAGAATTTAATTTAAAATTTATCAACTTTACAACAATTTTTAATATCTATCCGAAATACTTTTTAATAATATTAAAATCTAAAATTATTAAAAATATATTTTTTAAATAACCAGAAGTCTTTATAGCCTCGTTGTAACTAATTTAATTTTAATTTTTAAACTAAGGTAGATTTATGTTGTCCAGATTATTTTTTTTTTTATTTACTGTCACTGCTCTTAAAACGTTGCATTGTGATTTTTGATAAGTACCATTATGTCGTGCCGATGCTTATGCATTGTTGGTCACCAAAGCTCTTCAAAATATCATCTTATCAATCCAGGACGACGGGAGTGTCCGGCAGGGTGCGCGCTGGCGACAGCTTATGCGAGCTGGACGGTCGGACCTACACTAATCTCAAGGGTTGCCGAAAGAAGTCCAGCTACATCCTCCAAGACGATCGTCTGAACCCGCTGTTCACAGTTGCTGAACTTATGAAGTTCGCTGCTGATATGAAGCTAGGAAACACTCTGTCCGAAGAATTAAAAGTTACTGTGGTAAGAAGTGAAACGATTAAAGTAAAACTAGGCTAGCCAAGCCGTTGTTCGGTGATGTATAAAAGAAATCTATCAGAAAAACAAACGGGAATATAGACATGCTCAGTATCCCGGTAGGCATGCTCAGTATCCCGGTAAGCATGCATAGTATCCCGGAATTGTTAAAGCAATTGTCCAACCGGATAAGTGCGTATTGGCTAAATTCACCTATCTTTGAGAGCATTAAGACCTTTGAACTCTGAGACACGCATGTTGTCCTTCACCGTTTGAAGTTTGCGGCAATTAGCACGTAACTCAATTAAACTTAATTTTTTAAAAAACACGAATACCTACTAATAAATGAACTTTACATAGCTTGTGTGGCTTACTGTTAGGATTTTAACGATACGTCTAAATCTATTCCGCCATTTAAAATGTATGGTGGAATGAAGGAAATCATATGAACCCTGAAAACATTACCTTACCATTAACATAACATCAACTTTTTTTGGGTAGCCTTGTAAGAAAATAAAGATGCGAGCCAAGAAATTTAAATCCAGTAGGTACTTCAAGATCGCAAGTAAGACGGTCTCCCAAATAAGCTGCCAGTATATCATGATAAATTTCCGTTTCATTGTTACAGATAAAAGAAGTGATAGTTAAATTAGGGTTAGTCGGAACTGAAAACACAAGGTGTGGCAACCTCTCTGGCGGGCAAAAGAGACGGCTGTCCATTGCCGTTGAGCTGTTGGACAACCCTCCCGTCATGTACCTGGACGAACCCACCACGTAAGTTTATTAGTAAATAAAATAGATTAAAAAAAACATCCATTCCTCTTTTAATAACTTTACTATATTAAATTTATGTGTTCATTTCACCATTTCGTTGATTAAGTCTACTCGATTTATTCTTAATGATAAAAAAACATATAGCATTAAAAATACTTTATTAAAACAATGCGAGTATTTAAGTAACTCAACTTAACATGTACATATTTACTTATATCCCTGATTTTTTCCAAGCATAGGTACCTACGTATTCCAACTATGTTAATTCGCTGAAAAGTCACAATCTGAGGTCAATCGTTGAATAATTGAATACTGACGCAGAACTTCCATGCTAGTTCTGACTTATTTGTCTGATGTGACGAAGAACGTATTTTTTGCGCGTTTAGTAAAAATGCGTGATTTATTACATTCCAAACCAAGTAAATCTCCAAAACCTACTCGAATATTTACATTATGACAACAAGCTTAATTTATAAAAAAAAACGAATATCCACAGTCATGATAAATTTTTTTCTATGTCACGAATGTTGTAAGGGATTCTAACGATACCCCAAATATCTAAATCTGTGCAGGCTTTTAGAAGTTATGGTGGAATAAAGAAACTTTCAAACATGCATATTTTCATATACCAATGTACATAGGTACATGAACCCTGAAAACATTAATATCTTTTTTTGGGTAGTCGCGCAAAAATAATCTCTGTGATACATAAAAACCACCCATCCATCCATCCATCCATCTTGGTGAAACACCAAGTACAGCCCTTTCCATAGCATGTGAAAGAGACGTCTAAATAGAATTATATTTTTCTAGGGGTCTGGACAGCCTGACTTCGATGCAATGTATGACTATGCTGCAGAGCCTCGCACGCGACGGAAGAACTATTGTCTGTACCATCCACCAGCCACCTGCCTCTCTCTATTCGATGTTTGACCAGGTAATTTTAACATGCTACCCCACAGTAACCTAAACTACCCCTGTTTCCCATCGTAACCTAAACATTATCCGGGATAAAAAGTGTCCTACAGGTAATTATATGCCAATTTCATTCAAATCCGTTTCGCCGTTTTTGCGTAATTGAGTAACAAACATACAAATTTTCACATTTATTATGTTACATAGTAGAATTAGTAAGGCAATTACTGTATGATCGTTATCAGGAGGCGTTTCAAATCTGACATGATAATCTTTAACTGTAACCGATTATGATAAATCAAATATAATCATGAAAAGAAAATGTAAAGTACTCATCTTGTTCGAGGCAAACTCCCCAATAACCAACAATTTGCATTAAATAAATATTGTATTGAACGAAATTACAATACTGTATGTCCTTAGAGCTAGAAACCTGTCTGCCATGATGTTAACAAGTAGGTTGAGCTATATAATTACAATGATTAGGTCTATAAAAGTAAGACACCTATACAAAAAAGCCTTATTAAATATAATTAAAATTAATATACATCATATGATTTCATTAACATTAAATATACACATTTTTCAAAGGCTAATTTAATGTTAAAACTCTGTCCATACAAAAGACAAATGTTTCAAATGTCACGTCAAGACTTCAACTACCATGGGGTGTATCATGCGAGGGGAAGCCTTTAAGGTGGTACGATTTCCATACAAATACTTTTTTGCCAACAGTGAAATCACAGCTATTGGCATTTATTTTGGTCTTTATTTGCGGTAAATCACAATTGCTTGAATGAAACGGTAGATTATTTGTTCATAAATGGCAAAAATTGATCTTAACAAGAATAATGGAGTACCAACTCGCAGCAAACTCGGCTGGCTAGCTACCACTCTCAAGTTGAAAATCTGCCGCCAAGCACCTGGCGCCCGGCAGCCTCACTTGACAGCCAGTTCTATTCCAGGCTAGGTGTGCTTTACCATCTTCGACCACACCGTCATCTAACATCAAGTGAGCTGTGGTAAAACACCTAGCTTGTCAAGCATATAAAAAAAAAACTTTGGTTCCCGTCTCTGCAACGCGTTATCCGCCGCAACCGGCACGTTACTTTGATATTATCATTAAAATGCTAATCAGTTTCGCGTATTTTACTTCTTATCTATTGAATAACTGACTATATTAACAGTTTACATAACAGTTTTAGTAGCGATGATAGCTCAGTGGTTAGCGCGGTAGGTTCGCATGCCGAAGGGCGTGGGTTCAAACCCCAACAATGAGCTTGAGCTGCCGGTGAAGGAAAACATCGTGAGGAAACCAAAGCATGGTGGTAGGGTACTTTAGTACTCGGCTGGCTAGCTACCACCCTCAAGTTGAAAATCTGCCGCCAAGCATCTAACGGTGTGTTCCGGCAGCCTCACTTGAGAGCCAGTTGCATTCCAGGCTAGGTGTGCTTTACCATCTTCGGCCACACCTTCACTTGACATCAGGTGAGCTGTGGTCAAACACCTAGCCTGTCAACCATTAAAAAAAAAAAAAGTTGTTTATAAAATGTTCATTCTTATTGATGGCCTATACAAATTATTCTATTTGTTTTTGCATCGTACCTTCCCACGGTAGTTGACCTCCACCTGGGAAAAAAGGACGAAAATAGAACAAACAAAACAATCACGTTGAAGATAATATAACTTTTAGTAATAAGTACCTAAACGAAATAAATAATAAATTTTATTTAATCTATACTATTATACAGAGGAAAGATTTAATTGTTTGTTTTGTTTGTAATGAAAAGGCTCCGAAACTACTGGGTCGATTTTAAAAATTCTTTCACCGTTGGGGAGCTTCGCTATCCCCAGGTGACATAGGCTACTTTTTATCCCTGTATTCCCACGGGAACGGGAACTACGAGGGTGAAACCGCGCAGCGTCCCCAAGTCTTAAATAAAAACATGTATCACATCAAATTAGCTGAATTCTCGGTACTTGGTATTCGGTTCGGTAACAGTCGGCCTTTTCCCTCGTTAATGTTTATATCTGAAAAATTATCCTCTAAATAGGTGCAGCTGTTCTCAAGTTATGCGTTTACCATTTGATTTTATTTGTAGATAGGCTTGTGTTTTGCCGCTGAACGATGGAGTAGATATACCTACTCGATAAAATCACAGCTCTGGTTTTTGTATAGAACTATAAGCAAAAAATAGAAGCTATAAGAAAACTACATATCAAAATTACAAAAATAATTTGAAATAATCGGTAGTTAATATAAAAGTCATCTCCGGGCGGTTATAAAAACTTGATGTGTGCCCATCTGATGTATGAACAATTTAGATATATACATTTAGTTTTATACTCAGCAAAATATTTCTTGAATTAAGTTATAGTATAGACTACGTCTAAAATTATTTAATTGAATATTTACGCCTAGACGTAATTTAGTGTACTCAAGTATTGTGATCGAAATGAGTAGCAGTGAAAAGAAAACAACAAAAAAAAATTGTACTACCTGAATGGTACAAAACCACGTCATCTTTTCGGGAATATGTATTTCCATTTTACTATAGAAACTGACTTTGTTTTAATATTCCTAGCTATCGCACTCTTTCAATTCCTAATGAGTCACTGTAACCGGGTTGAGTGTCTGGTTGATAATTCCCCCTTTTTCAAGGAGTCAAACCTGGTTACAGGTGCACGCGCGCAGTGCGGTAGATGCAACTTACTATAACTAACTTTTAGCTGCTCCAGCGGTTTTAACAAAAGCGGTATTTTTCGGGATAAAAAGTTAATTAGTAAAGTAGCTTATGTCTTAATCCATGGTAAAAACTAACATAATTTATATCTGCCCAATAGTTTCAGCATGAAGAAGGCTTGGCTTCTAAATCGGCTGTTTTATGATAATCATACATACTTTTATTTACCTGAAATCTTTACGTAAACTAAATATTTATTGTTAATGTAAATTAATTTAATGAGTGATTACATTGTATGATAATTCTATTTACTTTAACAGTTTACTGTTAATTTTTTTTAATCTAACTAAATATTTGTTATTTTTTGTATTTTAGAATTTATGTAGGTAACATTATGATTTATTTTTATTCAATAATGTAAATGTCATACAATAATTAATATGGAGTTACTTGTTTTTTTGTGTAATAGTAATGAGACGAGCAAGACGCTCGCCTGATGGTATGAGATAAATTAATTTAAAAAAAATATTATTATTATTCACTAATAAATTATTACATTTTTTTTAATTCTTGGCATACATTTATTTTGATCAGATCAATTTTCATTAAATTTTAGTATTTTTAATTATTACATTGTATCTATTATTATATTGAAGTAACAAACATCCACACAAATAAACTTTCGCATTTATAACATTAGCGTCACAGAGTTGGTTAATTTTGACAATTCAGAAGTCGCCTTTTTTAATTTGACTTTGGCATACCTATATATAATATCGTTCCCTGTAAACTCAACACGCCTCGTTGTGTATTATGTATAAGCAAGTTAAATATAGATAAGTAGTGAGAAAAAGGCTCCGAATGATTCTGAAATCTGCTTTCTTTTTCAGGTATACATATTGGCTGAGGGCATGTGTATATACAACGGCCCTAGTGAGAACACGGTCCCGTACCTCGCATCCATGGGCCTACAGTGTCCTATGTACCACAACCCTGCTGATTACAGTAAGCTCTTTATATTTATTACTGGATGGCTAGGCAGACACAGTCTAAGCGTCAACCATACATAGTAGACATTCCCCACGTACGGTATAAACGCTTCAATTCCACATTCTTCATATGTATGTTTGTATTTACAGCAAGAATGTGGAACTCTCTACCGTATACGGCATCTGTTTTTACCGCGAAGTACAATTTGGATGTCTTAAAACCCAGAGTAAACAGGTTTGTTTCTCATACCAAGAAAAAAACCTGTTTACTATAAGTACCTACGTAGAATTTTAGACGTTGCTCTAACTTTATTTTTCTATCGAAAAATTGGTCAAATCGTCTATAACAAGTCTTCTCTGCAATATCATCGAGACAGTGGCGGCCTTAGCTGTTGCGAGGGCCGGGGCAACAGATCATTGTGAGGCCCTGTTTTCTTAGTCCGTTTTACTAAAAAAATAGTTCCAGTGCTCGAGTGGCCGTAACACGCTTGCACTAATAATGAACCCTTGCGTTCTGGGAGGGTTTTGTTCAGTGCGAGGCGCGAGATACAGTATACAATCATACATGTATCTTTTTACGAGACTTTTTTCTACGATGACGCGAGGCCCCTGCAAGAGCGAGGCCCAGGGTGATTGCCCTGCTTGCCACCCCCTAAGGCCGCCACTGCATCAAAATTAACACTGCTTTAAATTTTATACACTCATTGCACAATTTAGACTGCTAACAGCGTTTTAATATGTAAATATGTCCCCATGCTTTGATTTCCTCGGATGTTTTCCTTCACCGACATCTCAATCATTGTAGGTATTTGAATCCACGCACTTCGCTGTGTGAAACGACCGCGCTAACCACTGAGCTATCAACGCTACAATGTAACTTGAGTGCAAGATACATGTGCTTAGTCAGTTTTAATGACCCAGTCCATAATATATTCTCAAAAACCTGCATGGCTGGTTATTGTAGGCACTTTTCCTATACTATCACAAAGAATGCAGTTAAATTGACATGGTAGAGTATAAAATCGAGACGCAAAATTATAAAATGTATAAATATTAATCGAAATGATATTTCAAATTGATGTTCACAATGGCTAAAAGATTCAAATGCAGAAATATATAAAATCATTGCAAATATTGTGCAATCAGTCTACCCTCATCTGGCGTTCAATAGTTTAATTAATCATAAGGCATACTAATTTTAACAATAGTAAACAATTTCAAAATATATCGTCAAGTGATATTATTAATTTCATGTCAATTTACAGTAAATTATGCGTATGTATTTATTTTAAAAATATTATGTCAATGCCAATATGTTTTTGAAATAATTTATTTTTTATTTAACAATGTCATCTCGCTGGGCATGTAATGCCCCTATTTGTAAATTCTTTCAAATCTCAAAACACATTGTCTATTAGCCACTTTTTCAGTTTGTTTGTTTGTTCAGCACAGACTTCTATGACATTATTTTGTTACTCCTTAGTATAGGTACATTCTGATAGGTAGGAGGTAGATTCTGATGGATATTTTAATATCTCAATTAACTTTGTTTACCTAATTATATTTATTTTATACAATGAATGAATATTTTATAAGACATCATAATAAGTGCTCAAAACAGGTTTAATGACTACAATTGCCTCTTTATACACTTTTTTTTGTTTATTTTACGGGTGTCAGACATCTCATCTGATGTGAAGTGATGGTGTGGTCGAAGACGGTGTACACATCTAGCCTGGAATGGGAATGGCTCTCAAGTGAGACTGCCAGCGGTTAGGTTAGGATAGGTGCTAGGCGTCAGATTTTCAACTAGAGAGTGAGTTTTAGAAAGTATCCTACCACCATGCCTTGATTTCCTTAAGGTTTCCATACAAATAATTTTTTGCCATTTATGGACAAATGGAGCATAATTTTACAGTGAAATCATAGCTACTGACATTTATTTACGTCTTTATTTGCGGTAAATCACAATTGCTTGAACAAAACAATAGATTATTAGCATAAAATCAAATTTATGAATTATCAGCTCCATTCCAGGCTAGGTGTGCTTTACCATCATCGACCACACTGTCACTTAACATCAGTTGAGCTGTGGACAAAGACCTAGCCTGTAAGCTATAAAAAAAATATTATAAATTTATGATTTTTGAATAAAACAGTAGAATATGCTAATAATCTACTGTTTTATTCAAGCAATTATGATTTACCGCAAATAAAGACCAAAATAAATGCAAGTAGCTGTGATTTCACTGTAAAATTTTGCTCCATTTGTCCATAAATGGCAAAAATTTATTTGTATGGAAATCGAACCACCTTAAGATGTTTTCTTTCACCGGCAGCTCAAGCTCTTTGTTGAGATTATAAGCCACGCCATTCGGCGTATGAACCGACCGCACTAACCATTGAGATAACATCACAACATTTCTTGTTTTTGCGCACACGCGCTAAAATAAAAGTACAATCTCTTGTATTTGCGTACACGTTGTAAAAACTATTTTGGTAGGTTAGTCGTAAAGTGACAGGCACTATTACTACAGACAGACAGATAGACAAAAAAAATACGTTTATATTATACAGAGAAAACGTTCGCCAATCCGAGACGAGTGATAACCCTGGCACCTGATTTTGTAACCAAAGTTTTTTTTTTCTCCTTCTAATGATGTATCTGTTTGTTGTTAGACACCTCATTGTTATTACAATCTAGCCTAGTTGAGACTAATAAGTAATTTTAATATAACTTAAATTGCTAAGTAGAGTATAATCGAAGAATGCGTCCATCGACACTTTTCTTACTATCTCTATTAAGTAACTAAAGTGAGATTCTTTTTAAACGTTGATATCGATATATGTATATAAAGTTTATTTTGACTGTTCGAAAGAAGCTCATCTCTTCGCATTTCTAAATTTGGCACTGGCATAGGTGCATTAGTGTATAGTTAAGTACCATTCCACGCAAACTACGCTTATATACGCCGCGTTACGTAAGCACCGCGTGTTACGTGTTCATATATTTAAAGCGAATAAGGGCCTTGGTGATTTTACTTATAGGATACGGTAAAAACAATAGGTACCTGAAGCTAGAGGTTAATGTACCGAGGTCGTTTGTTAACCTCTTGCGTTAACTGATTATTATTATTTTTATGTAAATAGTAATGAGAAGAACGAGACGCACTCCTGATGGTAAGAGATAACGCTTGTCCATGATCATTGCAGCGATACACAGAACTTTGAGTAACAAAGTCCAGGGCACCGCTGCTTTGATGCTCATTGCTTTGAGACTTTGATGGTTAGTCTCAACAGCCCAGCTCAGCCCAGTATTTTTGTATAAGTAATTTGGTAATATAATTCAAATTTAAGGATTATTTTACTTATTTATTTGTAATAATAATCGTGTAAGCTTTAAATCTGGTGTTTCTGGTATTTTTGATTAAAAAATAGACTCATAGAGACTGTCGACAGAAGTAAAGACATAGAACTCTGGAATAGCTGTGTCAATAACTGTACAACACGTCTTATTAGCATGTCGGTGACGCGAACCCATAAATGTTGGTAATCGCTAAAAAAAATCGCTCAACGTGGCTAAAAATAGCCTTGGTGGTAAATCTCCTTAACAGGAGGTCGTCTAGGTAGGTACCACCGCAGTACCAGCTATTCTGCCGCTAATCAGTAGTATGTAAACATTACTGTGTTCCGGTTTAAAGGGTACTGCAGCTAGCGAAATTACTGGGCTGTTGAGACTAACCATCGCAAGTCTCAAAGTAGTGAGCGCCAAAGCAGTGATGCCCTGGACTTTGTTTTGTTGCTCAAAATTCTCTGTATCGCTGCAATGGTCATGGACAGGCGTTATCTCTTACCATCAGGAGAGCATCTCGTTCGTCTCATTACTTATTACATTTTTAAAAAAAAGTATTCACTTCAAAAAATTAACTTCTGTTTCCCCGTTTTTAACACATTTTATCATTAATTACCAGCATTTGAAAACATCAGTAATTACGGTACCTAAACAAAAAATAGCATCTCAGATTAGAAACAAGTTTTTTTTATGACCTCATTGTCATTGTTGACGCTGTTATGGTGTTGTCTGACAACTTTTTAATTTTATTTGAACAATAACTATTGACAGAACTGTGATCTCGTAACATATACAGATTATACAGTCATAAAATATTTTTATATTTGTATCTTTAAACGGTACTTTTACAATTGGATACTTTTAAGTGGGTTTCGTTGTACCAGAAGAGACTAAGAGAGACTTTGTTCTACCCATCCGTTTGACCGTCCCAACTATTTAGAACCTTTTTATAGAATATAGGCATGACTGTAAGGACTAGAGTTGTACCTGAGCAAAGATGGCGAACCAATGGGATGAACCATTGATGCCACACGACACAATATTTTGGGCACGCCACCCACAAGCCCAAAATATTTTTTTTTGTAATAAATAAAGAATTGTGAGCTGATAGTTAGTACCTATTCAGTTGTAATATTTTCGCATTATTTACAAAGTCAGGTTTTGGCGGGAACGCGGGAAGAGTCGTGTCGCTCCGTTGTATTTTTTTCCAAAACTAGGGGTTTGTCGAGTGTTTATGCATAAAAATGGTGGTGGTTTTATTCATAAAGTGCCGAATTACAAGCGTGAGTGTGGGAAAATGATATAATGTGGTGAAGCATGACTTTTCGTGTTGCTTCCAAAACTCCATCGAAGCTTTATCGTAAAGTTGCCGCATACTTTACTAAAGCATGACTGGACTTGACTGACACGGACTGGACTTGACTAAGAAATAACACTTAAGACAAGGCAGTATGGCTTTACAGCTTTAGCCTGCCCGATGGGGCAAATTAATAAAAAAAAAATATTACAAAGTCATTCAATAAAATTATTTGACGGCACGTCTAAGGCCTCATTAAACATTTCTTTATAAAAATGGCACATTGGTTCATAAAGGTTCGCCACCTCTGAATCTTATTATAGATTTAGGCTACTTAGATATTCGCGCATGCACGCCACGCAACACAGAATTGAATTGATTGACGATCTGGCATACATGTTAATCCTAAGATAACGTATGCATTGCTGCTAATGACATTGTGCGATCTGGCGATATGATGTCCCTCATAGATTGCCCAGATATAGATCGCAACGAGTTGCGCCATAGATACACTACCTTATACTAATATGACATTTAAAAATAAGCTTTGACTTCTAAAATAATGCTCCCCCTAATCTCCCCCTCTCTTCTAAACGTTGCTGTTCCCGATAGGGTCCATATTTGACTGTGTAGATACCATGTACAACTTTTTGTATTTAGAACATCTTGTACTGTATGAAGTTAGCAAGAGTTTTGATAAGTAATTAAACAACTAACTTTTAAAAAAAAATATAGTCTGAAATTAACCTAGTTTTTGACAAAAGGGCAGTTTGTATTTGTACTTATTGTAATTTTTTTTTTAAGTTTGTGCGTTTGTCATTGCAAATTGTAGATTGCCGAAATCATTAACTTAGCATATACTTTATAGTTTAACAATATGTACATCTTTCAATAATTATATGATTTTTTTGACAGCCCCGTTGGCTCATTGTTAGTATATCTGCCTTGAGAGCTGTAGGGCGTGGGTTCGATTCCCACTCAGAGCAAAACATTTTGTGAATAAACAAATGTTTGTTCTGTGTCTGGGTGTTCTGTATGTATTATAAGTATGTATTTACAAAAAAAAGTATTGATATTCTATCAGTTATCTGACTTCCATCACACAAGCTCTGCTTAGTTTGGGGCCAGACGGCGCTGTGTGTATAGTCCTACGATATTTATTTATTTTATTTATGATACAATTGTTTCAATTCCAGTTTTAGAAATAGCAACCGGCGAGTACGGCAAATTCAACGAAATACTGGCGGAGAAGTGTTCACAAATTGTCCATAAGCCTGAAAAGAAACTGCTGCCGCCGGTTGAAAACGGTAGAACGAGCCATTTATGTGAAAAGATAACAGTTCTCGTGACGCGCCCCCATGAGCTATACAAATTTCATATACTGTTCAGAAGGTGTCTAGTTCAGCAGTATAGAGATTGGGTAAGCAACCTTTAATACTTTAAATCTAAACAAGATTACGCTGTAAGATAACAAACTGAAAGAAGCTTATTATCCTCGTCATTTTGACAAAATCTACAGTGGAGCCAACCCCAAAATTGCAAAAAAGTCACCTTTTCTTTAAATACATAGGTGTATTATGCTAATCAATATTACGTACAATAGTCGGGTTTTCCGATAATTTTTTTGGCGCGTGTAGACAAACAAAAACATTAGCGATTTTATGTAATTTGTAGCGATGATAGCTCAGTGGTTAGCGCGGTAGGTTCGCATGCCGAAGGGCGTGGGTTCAAACCCCAACAATGAGCTTGAGAAGGAAAATATCGTGAGGAAACCATAGCATGGTGGTAGGGTACTTTCTAGTACTCGGCTGGCTAGCTATCACCCTCAAGTTGAAAATCTGCCGCCAAGCATCTAACGGTGTGTTCCGGCAGCCTCACTTGAGTGCCAGTTCCAGGCTAGGTGTGCTTTACCATCTTCGACCACACGCATCATTTAACATCAGGTGAGCTGTGGTCAAACACCTAGCCTGTTAACCATAAAAAAAAAATTGGGTAGTAGATAAATCTCGCGAGTCGCATGGTGGTAGGGTACTTTCTAGTACTCGGCTGGCCAGCTACCACCCTCAAGTTGAAAATCTGCCGCCAAGCATCTAACGGTGTGTTCCGGCAGCCTCACTTGAGAGCCAGTTCCATTCCAGGCTAGGTGTGCTTTACCATCTTCGACCACGCCTTCACTTAACATCAAGTGAGCTGTGGTCAAACAACTAGCCTGTCAAACATTAAAAAAAAAAACAAAAAAAAAACTTGTGTTTTTTGTCAAATAACGTTCGTTAGGCGTATTCAATCAAAACAAGATAACGAGGTATACCTACATATTTTATCCACAGTGACAAATGAATTCTCATTTTATGTTACACTAGCGGCCGTCCCGGCTTCGTTCTGGTATACAAAACTCGATGAACAATATAGCCTATGTTGAAACTAATGATAAAGAACTATTTAGATTGGTTCAGAAGTTTCGGAGCCTATTCAATACAAACAAACAAATCAAATCTTTCCTCTTATAAATTAGTGTAGATTACATTATGACTTGAAAACATATAAGCAAGTCAATGTCAAGCTCAGTGAGCTATCATCGCTACAAACTTCCCATTTAATACAAGCAAGAGATTATTTCATTACTTGGGTATAAAATTACCTGAGATAGGTAGCTGATAGGTACACTTTGCATTACTTAAGTAGGTATAGGTACCTACTAAATAAAAATCGTTTTTCAACTTTTTTTAATGTCGGTAGGTTTTTTACATACCTACATAGAGAACAAAGCTTAAAAAATACATCGTAGCACTGCCAAAGAGCTGTAGGAGGAATGTACCTAATTAAGTTTTTTGTATGTAATTCAACCGCCTAACGGTGTGCATACATTACTATCTATCTATACTGATTATAAAGAGGGACGATTTGATTTTTTATTTGTTTGTATTGAATAGGCTCCGAAACTACTGGACCGATCTGAATAATTCATTCATCAGTAGAATGCTACATTATCACTGAGTGACATAGGCTATATTTGTATTGTTAATCGAGTTTTGTTTTCCCGTACAAAGCCGGGGCGAGCTGCGAATAGGAGATAAGTTCCCTGTGAAATTGCTGATCATAAACGTAAGAAAAAGCTCAGAGATTTAATATAAAAAAACAAAGTCTGACTATTTCACTTTTGTGACGGACCGTCATAAAGCCTGCGCCAGACTGGCGTGGGATGCGGCAGCGACTAAGCCCGTCCACACTACCATATTTAAACTATATTAAAGTCTGTTATAAACAAGCACGGCTTACGATAGCGGTTGTAATTGTGCCCTCAGTCATATCAACCTATGATGTCATAGACTGAGAACCCGATATCGGCAACCCTATCTCATCGGGTACCAAGTCGAAAACAAAAAAGTACAAAAAATAAGGTTAACTGACTTTGTTGACCCAAAATTTGTTCAAAATTTTCAACTTGAGGGTGGTGGCTAGCTAACCGAGTAGGTACTAAGTAGAAAATACCCTACCACCATGATATGGTTTCCTCACGATGTTTTCCTTCACCGCCAGCACAAGCTCATTGTTGGGATTTAAATCTTTTTACGTGTCAACCGACCGCGCTAACCACTGAGCTATAATCGCTACCTAGAAACTGGTTTACAAGGCAACGCTGTAAAAAGATATTTTTTAATGTTTATTAATATATTTTAATTCCAGACGGTAACGCATCTAAAGGTGATCCTTCACTTGGTGATAGGTGTACTACTAGGACTCTTGTATGAACACGCCGGACAAGACGCCTCGAAGACTGTAAGCAACCTGGGCTACTTACTTGTCTCAGTCGTCTACCTGTGCTACACATCACTCATGCCAGCCGTGCTGAAGTGTGAGTACCCATCATCTATCTATCTATACTATTATCTACCTATATATCTCTCTCGGCCGGTGTCTGGGTTCCCTGTTAGGTACAATATTGGCGTCTTCAAATCTAAAGTAAATAGGTTTCTTCTAGGTAAGCGTGCTCCATCTTAGACCACACTACTGTTTAACATCAGGCAGAGTGTGGTCAAACGCGAACCTATTTTGAATTAAAATATATATATATATATATATATATACTATTATGAAGAGGAAAGAATAGATTTTTTGTTTGTTTGTGTTTATTGAATAGGCTACGAAACTACTGGACCGATTTCAAAAATTCTTTCACCGTTAGGAATCTACACTATCTCCGGGTGGTATAGACTACTTTTTATCCCTGTATTCCCACGGGAACGGGAACTACGCGGCTGAAACCGCGAGGCGTCCGCTAGTAATATAATAAATGATGGTATAGGACTGTGTAACAGTATTTTGGCTTCACCAGCTTTAGAGGAAGCCAAAATACTGTTAAAAGTATTTAAGAATAGTTTAGCTTGAACCCCTCTCAAAATCATAATGAAAAAATTTTTGAAATCGGTCCAGTAGTTTCGAAGCCTATTCAATACAAACAAACAATCAAATCTTTCCTCTTTATAATAGTACTAGCGACCCGCCCCGGCTTTGCACTGGTGCAATGTACGTACTAATGTGGTGCTTATGCAAGTATTATACATATAAACCCTCCTCTTGAATCACTCTATCCATTAAAAAAACCGCATCAAAATCTGTTGCGTAGTTTTAAATATCTAAGCATACATACGGACGAGAGGGAAGCGACTTTGCTTTATACAATGTAGTGATTATTATAATTGAACATTACTTTGTCTGTGCAATGTGCATCTCGTTCCGATATAGCATCAAAATCTTATTTACAGGAAATCGTAAATTCTACCATCAGGAGAGTAGCTTGTTCGTCTCATTAACAACACGAAGTAAACAAGATAATTTGCTTCCGAAGTGGGAGGCATTTCCGAAAACTGATAATAAAATGATAATACAGTTTGGTGTTGTACATTCAACATTTACGTTAAAACATTATTACGGCACTCATAAACTAAAGAATATCGATACGTTGATTTGAAACATGGAAACACGGAGAACTTCTTAGTGTTCAAAAACGTACACGTAGGTACGTACACAATATGGCCGTTTCCATGATAACACACCCCGAATTTTTTTGTACCCCGAATTTTTTTGTCTTTTGTAAACTTGATTTACCACAACTTAAAAGGCAATCTAAATTCATCGCAGAATCGAAACATAGTCCCGAGTGTCAATTAATCGAAGCTAGTCATTAAGTATCTGACATGAGAGACATAAGATATACGTGCATCCCATGATGCATTACAATGAATGCTTTATACCTAATACACAATACACATGACTCATTAAACGATTTATGTATTTCTTTTTCTTGTGTTTAACGTCACACTTTGTACATTTATCAGTGTCAATATTTCCAAGCATTTTAAGATAAATTAGGTGAAATAACTTAAGTTCATTGTCAAAGTCACACAATTCAAGTCAAGGTCGTGTCCGGTCATGCCCTCATAAAGTAATAGTGTAGTATACTACAAGGCCTGACAGACTGTAATAGAAGCAACGCATGATAAGTCAAGTTTTTTTTTTACTGTTGACAGGTTAAGTGTTTGCCTTAATATGTTATGTAACGGTGTGGTCGAAGTTGGTAGAGCACCTCTAGCCTGGAAAGGATCCGGCTACCAAATAAGGCTGCCGGAACAAATCGTTAGGTACTTGGTGATAGATTTCCAACTTGAGGGTCATAGCTAGCCAGTACTAAAAAGTACTCTACCATGTACTACCACCATGCTATGGTTTCCTCACGATGTTTTCCTTCACCGACAGCTCAAGTTCATTGTTGGGGTTTGAACCCACGCCCTTCGCCGTAACAACCGACCGCACTAACCACTAAGCTATCATCACTACAAACACACACCACATTGAATCATTTTCCCATATTCACGCAAATAATTCGGTAGATACTTTTTAATAAGGCAGCACTATTTTTGCGTAAAAAAATGTTTTGGAAAATAGTATATCTAAGCAAACTTAGTATTTTACACCGAAAAAAGTTATGTATCACTAGCGGGCCGTCCCGGCTTCACACGGGAAAAAAACTCGACTAATAATATAAATATAGCCTATGCCACTCAGTGATAATGTAGCATTCTAATGATGAAAGAATTATTCAGATCGGTCAGTAGTTTCGGAGCCCATTCAATACAAACAAACAAACAAAAAAACAAATCTTTCCTCTTTGTAATAGTAGATATAAATAGTGCAGGTACTTGCCCAAAGAAATACACGAAGACCGAATCAATGAGTCGCGAATTATCATCGAAAAGTTTACAAGTTTAAAAGTTTAAACAAAAATTATGTAAAACATACAAAGATAAACTAACACGCAAATGTCAATTTATGCAAGTAGATCTCGACTCCGCTTGGTAAACAACCTCATATCTTTTATTAAAAATGCGAAATATTTTATACATGTATTAGTTTTCGTGTATGTTTATTATTTCTAATATAAAGAAAATATGTAGGGAGTAACGTTGTGCTTTCAGTCTTGCATAATTATGTAACGTTTGTCGCATGTCAAACGACCGCTGGGCAAAGGTCACCACAGTTTGGACGTCAAAATTTAAACGGCCTCAGGGTCAACCCAGACGAAGGTGGTCTGATGAACTACATCGTCACGATAATCACTGGACCACCAAAGCCGAAGACCGGGCAGTCCGGAAGGAGGAAAGGGAGGCCATTGCCCAGCAGTAGGACAATAGAGGCTGATAAAAAATGTAAGAACTTCATTTTGTTATCACGATGTGGACAATATACAATTATACAATAATGATAGTATAAACATATTATATAAGCAATATTATGTAAGTATGACAACGAAAAAAATATGCGAGTTCAATAATATGACTAAGTAGTTATACATTCGTAAATTGTGATAAAATAAATACAGAACAAATACAAATATTTTATTGATGACACCAATGTTACAAGTCACTTCAAAATTTTAAATATTAAATAAAGAATGTAAGAAGACTAAAAAGGACAAAACCTTTTGAGCTAGTGTATTAAGTTAGTAATGTCAGTGCAGTGAGTACTACATATTATAGAACACATGAACAAAGTATCTTCCCCTTAATAGAGACAGTAAGAAAAGTGTCGATGGACGCATTTTTCGATTATACTCTACTTAGCAATTTAAGTTATATTAAAATTACTTATTAGTCTCAACTAGGCTAGATTGTAATAACAACTGAGATATCTAACAACAAACAGACACATCATTAGAAGGAAAAAAAATAATTAAATGAACAACAACCCGCCCTTATACATCATTTATTCTATTGTTTTGTTATATTATTATATCTTCTTTTTTTTTTTGTTTGTTGTTTGTTTCCTATTTGTATTAATTGTGATCTGTGTTTTTGGTGTATAATAAAGTTATATTCTATTCTATTCTATTCTAACAACTTCACTTTTACCCAACAACAACTTTACGATAACTTTATGATTAGGATCAACTTTATGACTAGTAATATTATGCGAATGAACAGATGTGAAGTTATTTTCCTAAATGGGTGGATTGAGTTAATAACACGGACGACCTTATATTGTGTCATGTCTTACAGCTATAAGCTACTTAGAATCCAATGCAAAATTCAATCGCAGGTCTCATTGATAAAAAGTCCTTTACATATTAATATTCCTCTATCGTAGGACTGATGAGGATAAGCGTAATAAATTTTTAAGTCTCAGTTAATGTTTGCGTAAGCATTTATACAAGTTAAAAAATGAGGGTGTAGGTAGGTAGGTAGGTGAGGCTGAGCCGAAAGGGGTCGTTGAATTTATTATTTTGAATAACTTTTAAAGGTGTTTTATTGCGACCAAAAAATTGCCAAAAAGAAAACATAAACTACGTTGAACCTTGGTCGGAATGCATTGAGCAGCTAATTTATCTTTTCGGAATTTCAATGTATTTGAAAAGACATGCTTACAATTTTTACAACCACTTTTCATTTTGGTAAGATTAAACAAAAATCAAACTATAAAAAGTCACGGAACGTAGGTATTCTAAAATTCTCTTATTTATACGATATTTATTTTAATAAAAAATACCCTGTAGAGCTTGCACCGTGATAATATCAACAAGTTTCAACTTCGTACAGAAATTAACTAATGATTATAATTATTTTGCAGTTCCATTAGAACTTTCGGTTCTGAAAAAAGAAAACTTCAACAACTGGTACAACTTGAAAACATATTACATAGCAGCTCTAGTGACCAGCATACCTTTACAAGTAAGTTAAAAAAAATCTTGACTCGAAATTGAATTGAAAAAAAAACTTGTTTCTTAACTGGTTACTACCTATATATAACTTGTCTATAGCTATGATTGCCAGGTCGCCAAACCTAATAGACGGACAGATCAGCCAGTTTGCCCGGACATTTGGGTTAAAAGGCCGGACACCCTATCTTTTGGCAGAACACGCAATCAAAAAGCCTAACTATGTCCGGCTTTATCCGGACGCCTGGCAACGCTATCTATAGCGTACGTAAAGCTAAAAACGCGAAAAGGCTAGCACTACGACATTAGCTTTCATAATGTCACTGCTTGAGTAAGAGTCTTCAGTAAGAGTCATTGATATGTTTTTCTAAAATTTTAAAACTCATAAAAAACTATGTTTCCACCTCATTGCGGTGAATGTGCTACTGAGCTGTACGACTTTGTACTTCCATCCCCTTTTTACTGCAGGACAAGTAGAAAGATGGCCCACTACCAGCTATAGATAGTGGAATTTCCTTGAGTACTTACGCACCAAAAGTTTCTCATCCGTATGGCCAAGGAATGGAACAAACTACCGGCTTCCTCCTTTCCAGGAAGATATAATCTAGATCTTTACAAGATTAGAGTCAATAGGTTACTTCTAAATCAGCGTGCTTCATCTACCACATCATCGTTTATCATCAGGCGAGTGGTCAAACGTGGACTTATCCGTTTTTAAAAAAAACTGGACTTCTGATCTACCCTGGTAGAATACAGAACCCTTCTGTTTTTCGCTTCGCCGCAGCCGTGTAAAAATAACTACCCTATGTAAATGTATATTATGTGACGTTAAATTTATCGTTTAATCAAAATTCCGTTCATTCTGGTTGCAGATTTCATACAGCATCGTGTACTCGGTACCTTCGTACTTCCTCTCCGGTCAGCCTGTGGAGTGGTCTCGGTTCCTAATGTTCGTGCTGACGCTGGCTAACGTGTCGCTCCTAGCTGATGCTCTAGGCAACGTCATCGGGACTTGCGTCAACCCAGTGGTATGTCCACTACATTCTCGATTATACTTTTACAGGACAAATAGTTACATTGACCTTACCTATCCTAAAAAACAACAAGGTTTGACTCACTACTACATTACTGTATCCCGGTTTGAAGGGCACGCAAAATTACTAGGCTGTTGAGGCTAACCATCGAAAGAAAAATAGCGATAACTTGTACTTTGTTTTGTTACTCAAAGTTCAGTGTAACGCTGCAATGATCTGCAACAGGAGTTATCTCTTACTATCAGGAGAAAGTCTTGCCTTAATAATACAGATTAAATAAATTCGTTTGACGATGACGATGAGAAAGTACGCTTGCTTGGAATACCTGGAAAAAAGATAAAGCTACGTCTTGAAAACAGGGTAATTTAAAACAAAATGCATTTGTTTTCTTTTGTATGACAGATCCTTTACTTCCTCTGGTAACCGTTTGTACACCGCCGACGCATTCATTAATTTTTTACATATATATTAACATTAATATTTTATCTTCAGAACGGCACATTCTTTGGAGCGATCGCGACATGCGCTATGATCCTGTTCACGGGTTTCCTGGTGCTGTTCCAACACATGAGCTCCTTCATGATTGTCGTGTCGAATGTGTCCTTCCTAAAGCAAGCGTATGAAGCGGTCGTACTGGCAATGTATTCGTATGGACGGACACCGCTAGAGTGCCCGAGGGAGGCGCTTTACTGCCACTTGAGGTACGATAAACCAACTCCATTATCATCATCCAAATCACCATAAAGTTTGAATGTTTCTCACCATCTTTGCTACTGGAGCAGTCTGCTCGGACCCCTCTCCAGTAATTCAAGGGACTGGCTCAAATCTATGTCCATGGTCCATGTAGATGCTTGCAGTCCCTAAACACAAAATATGCGCGGAATATGATGCGCCCCTGAGCCGAATAAGAAATACGCATAAGGCAGTTAATATTTATTTTCGAGTTAAAATATGCTCTAGAGTCTAGACCAAGGCTGTCCAAACTACATACCTTCGCGGGCTAAATTAATTTACTACAAAAGCTGAAGGGCCGAAGAAAAAAATATTTTCAGTTTTGAAGTAAAAAAATACAGGGTAATCATTTCTTTATACGTTTATTGGGTTTTCGTTCGTTTATCTTTAACAATCATATCGATATCAATTGTCACTATTCAGCGGAGTACACTTTCGAGTAGGTATTGTAGCTCTAGAGTCTAGACAGATTTCTTGGTATCTAATCAAGCCTTGATATTTGAAGAATATAGGTTCCATAGCAGCCGGAAAGATGAAAATATAGAATGTGAAATATTTGACTTAATCCAACGTCATTTTGGTCTTATAGTTTAAAATAAAACAAATACAAATATTGTTATATTGTATCTATTATTCTGTATTTAACATTTCGTTTATCTTCGACAGGTATCCCAATGAAATTCTAAAAGAATTCAGTATGGTGGCTGACAACTACTGGAGAGACATCGCCATACTGTTAGTGGAATTAATTGTGCTTAGAATTATTGCGTATTATACTTTAAAACGGTGCATGACTAGCTCCAAATAATAATTAATAAAATAAGCCACCATTAGAATAGTGATTATTTAATATTTAGATTAAGTAACCTTTAGGTCATAAGTAGATATATAAATTTATTCTTTGAAAGTTTTTAAATATAGTTTTCTGTTACGCATCAAACGGTAATAAAAATTATTTATTTTTTTTGTAGTCGACAGGCTAGGTGTTTTACCATAACTCATCTGATGTTAAGTAATGTGGTCGAAGGTGGTAAACGCACCTAGCCTGGAATGGAACTGACTGTTAACTGAGGTGCCGGAATAAACCGTTAGGTTCTTGGTGTATGTGCTAAAATAAGCACATGCGTCAAAACTAATAGAGAGCTTTTACTCCCAAATGATTTGATGAACAAACTCTCTATCTACTTAATTGTTCTTGCTAAACGGTTGATATTGATAAATTTGCCTACTTACTTTGTTGTAAGTGTTTTGGTCAGTGTAATAAATGTGGTCATTATTTTTTTATTTACTTACTTTTTATTCATTACTTTTGTAATGAATGTAAATTATGTTTTTTAAATAATTTAAACTCATGAGAAGTATATTTATTAATTTATTATTTATTGTATTGAAACTGACGTGGTTTAGACACGTTATTGTTTTGCTTATATCTATAGATTAGTCACGTTTAACTATATCGGATATATAACTATACCTGTACTAACTATATAACTATACTCATTATGTATCGAACTATACTACGACTATAGTTTTGGCCACATCCATAGTCTGAGTCGGAGTATCCAAATTAAAAATCCAAATATTAGAAACAATACCTAGTCTTGCCATAAATATTGTAACAAAGAAAATTTATTTTTTTCTTTTGCAAATAACATTTATTACTTTTACAGTGTGTTAGTTTAATACATAAATATAAACCAATTTAAAATATAACAAGCTTATTCGAAGTGGTCTCCATTGGCTGCAATACAGTCCTTTAAACGTTTAGGCCAGTTATCAATAGAAGTACGCACTCTTTCCATGGGAAAATTCTTCACTGCCAATCGTATGGATTGTTTTAAGGACTCCAAATTATCATGGCATTTAGAGCAAGCCGTACTCTCTAAAACTGACCATAAATCATAATCCAGCGGATTAAGATCGGGACTAGACGACGGCCAGTCTTCAGCTCTGATAAAGTCCGAAACGTTCGCTTCCAAACAAGACTGCGTGGACCGAGCATTATGACCGGCGCCGAGTCTTGCTGGAAGGACCATACTTGGTTATTGAACATGGTGTTGTTAACTACTTAACTACCTTCTCAAGAATGGTATCTTGACACACTTGTGCCGATGTTTTGATACCTTTTTCACAAAAATATGGCTTAGTCACTCCTTCATAGCTAACACCCCACTAAACCATCACTGAAGTCGGATAATGCCCACGTTGCACTCTGTCGACTAATTGGGAAGCTTCCTTAGTGCTTTGAGCATAAATACGGTCATTTTGTTTGTTAAAATGTTGCTCAATTGTAAAAATTTTCTCATCCGTAAACAAACATTTTCTGTGGCCTCCTTTTGCGTACCGCTTCAGTAGTTGTTGCGATTTTACCACCCTATTCTTTTTTAAATTATCAGTTAAGAAGTGACCAGTGCGTCTCTTATAGGCTGCAAGTCCTAAGTCATCTTTTAAAATACGCGACATTATTCTAGGTGCCATCTTCATCTCCCGAGATAAAATCTTTTGCTTTCGGACAGGATTTCTTCGAATTCTACCCCTTACTGCTTTGACCACCTTTTTCGTACGAACACTACGTGGACGGCCAGATCTTTTTCTGTCACAAACAGAGGAGGTCTCATTGTACCTATTAATAGCCCGGTACACAAACATTTGACTAATACCAAGCGTATGGAGAGTTTTAAAAATTTAATTTGGCTCCATACCTACTTTGCGTAATGCAATCACAGCGATTCGGTTCTCTTTATCACCCCACTCCATTTTAATATCGCAAAATATTGTACAATTTATTGGCGCCAAAATGAAAAAACACAATGAACAATCATATAAAAATTACAGATTCCAAATTCAAATGTAATATTTTGTTAATTTTTAGTTTTAACAGTATTTATGGCCAGACTAGGTAATGTGTCTAAACCACGTCAGTTTTGCGTGGGTTCGATTCCCACCCAGGACAAACTTTGTGGTACAAATAATTTTTTGTTTTGTGTCTGGGTGTTCTGTAGTTATTATAAGTAAGTATGTATTTACAAAAAAAAGTATTTAAGTATTAGTTATCTGACTTCCATAGTACAAGCTTTGCTTAGTTTGGGGTCAGATGGTGCTGTGCGTAATGTCCTACAATGTTTAAAAAAATTAAATAAAATCTGCGTTGAATCTGGTTCTGAAGTAAAAAAGTGAAACATACGGAACCAACCGTTTTAAATGCAAATTAAAATTGTAAATGGGTTTCAGAATACTAAGTTACTATTGTTTAGCAATATTCTAAGGACCCTCGCTTCCTCCAATTGTATAAGGGTTATTCTTGATATACCCAGAGAATAATCTCATTTAGGTACCTACTTATGAAAATTACAACTTTAGTAATTTTACTTAGATAAATGCCAGATTATTTATGGTTGAAACCGATAAAGATGTTAAGTTCTCACAAACATTTATACTTTTTATAATTACCGATTACTAGGCCTACACGTGTGAGAAATTGATATCGCTTTAGTAGTATTTAATGTTGGTTCAAAATAAAAATAATGAATGTGGTGGTATAATTTTTTAATGCATATAATTATGGTATAGGGTTGGAAGTCAAGACTGTCACAGTGTAATAGAATAATTTTAATAAGTATTTACATAGTTTTTAATAAATACCTACTTAATAAATGTGAGTAGGAACTTGCTTAAAAGTAAGTACTTACCTATGTCTAGCCTATTAATCTGCGAGTATTAGTTACTAGACATCAAATGTATTATAAGTAGAAAAAAGTATTCTATCAGTTATCTGACTGCCATATTTTGCTTAGTTTGGGGTCAGATGGCGCTGTCCTACGATATTCATTTATTTACGAAAAAAATTATTTAAGTATTTACTCCAATATCCATAGCCAATAGCGCTGTCTTTTCTATTGAAGTTTCTATCGTTTATAAAGTATATAAAATACCTACTTACATAATCAAAGCGTTTATAAAAAGTAAAAAATCTCGCAAATTAATATGCTAGCCCTTTTGTTCTTTTTTCGAAAGTTCTCAATATTGTAATTTGTAGACACCATTGTACCTATTATATTTTTCATGAACGTTATGAATTGACGTCGTCTAAAAGTTACAGAATATCAATTTGTTACGTAACTTAGTAGAACTATTAGGTAATGTTAACGTAATAGTATCTACTCTATGTAGGTTGGTCATCGACTGGATATAGAGAAGATCCTGGCAAATCTGGAAACTTAATTCGATATAACTTTAACGGCGCGGCGTGTCGGCCAAAACGGAAATAACAACAAGACACAACAGTAAGAGTTGTTATGAGTTGTTGTTAGTTGTATTTAATTATACATAGGTACTACTTCAGTAATGTTTTTGCATGTGTCCAAATCGTAAATATGAAATTAAGTAAGTAAATATACTTAATAATTTTCAGTTGGTGACGAACCTTTTGCAATGTTGTAAAATAAAGAAAATGCTATAGACAAAAGACTTTGGATCTAAGTACAAATAAATAAACTTGCATCATTTTAATTTCAAGTTTTTCATTTAAACTTTTTTCATCGAAATTTTAATCTATTATGTACTAAGTACCGACTTGAGAATCGGCACAATGCACGAATGTGTCATGGCCGAAGAAAAAAAGAAATAAATAAACTAGGTACCGAACGCTCCTGTCAAGTTTTCAGGGCTAACTGAAACAACAGCAACACATATTAGGGTTTGTTAATCCTTAAAATAATCATTTCAACGAGTTATTACATATCAATTCAGTATTTTAGTTTTTAGTGCAGCAAATACCTAGTCTCTACCTAGTGCTCGACTACGATCTTTAATATTTGACACTACCGAGACTTTGAACAACTTTTTTTTCTTCGTTCTTAAGTATTTTATTTAAATTATCTACACGAGTAAGGTACAGTCATGCCATAGTAAAGTAGTGGTGCCTATACTACAAGCTTCAACGATGTTTTGGAAGCAACACGCGTCATATTTCACCATATTAAATCACATTCTCACATTTACGCTAATTTTGCACTTTATGAATAAAATACCGCAAGTTTTACACATAAGCACTCGATTTAACACAAGTATTGGAAAATAATATTTTGTAGCGAAACAACTTTTCCACGTTCCCGCCAAAACTATTCGCAGATTCGCAGGTACCTACGTAATTTACATGGCTGTGTTTTATTCTTGGACCGTAGTTTTTAATCTGAGCTTGGACCCTTCATCAAATTATTGTTTATTGTTATTAAATACACCTGATTATTCGTCTGAGGCTTTATTTGTATACAGTGTCAAATTACATGCATGAGTGGAAAATTGTAAAAATGTGGTGAAACAAAACTTCTTTTGTTTCAAAAAAACTCAATCAAAGCTCGTAGTAAAATTACCACTACGTTATTAGATGGCAAAGCTTGACAAAGACTTATAACTTGTGACTTTGACTGTGACTATTTAATTTATTTTTTTTCTAAAATATGTAATAATATAATTCGAAAATACCAACTATTAATGAAGCAAACACGCAAACATACAAAGTGCGACGCCAAAAACAAGAAAGAAGAAGAAGAAATATGGCCGAATTGGCAACATTGCTTGTTCTGTTATCATCATGTCATGTCATTTTTTCCATCTGATGATCTGATCAAAATTGTCGCTGTCGGAATCTCTATTGCTCGCCTACACAAAAAGTAAACAATTTTATCTTTTCCTGAATAAAAGGTGATAACTAAAAGTGGCCTAATTAATGTGATATCTTCGCTTAGTCATTTAATCTCACATATTGCTTCCGTCGATCCGCAGTTGCTATCTGAAACACGATGTAAGTTTTTCTTGTATTTATAAATTATGTCTGCAAGTACTGAATTATTTTAGTACAACTAATAAACTATTATCTTGTAGGTTGAAAATAGTGCTGTTGTGCTTTACTTTATATGCGGCAGTGAATCTCAGCGACGTGAGTTTTTATGAAATACTGGGAGTCTCTAAACAGGCAACCTCTCAGGAAATCCGGCAGGCCTACAAGAAGTTAGCCGTTAAATTCCACCCGGATAAGAATCCAGTAAGAGTTTAATGCTGCTTACCCTTCTAACTCCCTTTATCTTTTATTCTTGGAGAATGTATTCCCCTAGGTATGCAATTCTAATATATACCTACAAATTAGCTACATATGGCTTACTTATGTTACCATAGCCTAGAAGCGATGACCTAACAAAGGTTCTTAATTAAAAAATAACTGCCATAGAATCTTACTATTTATAAATACCTACATATATATATATGTATAATTTTATTGTTTGACTTCTACTATTGCAATAAAAAAAGTAGTTAAAGGAAAAATAGTACTGACTTTACTAGGGATTGTAAATATAATACCAACTGCATGCTAAATGACTCGGGCTTCTCTAAAGTGAAATTTATCTTAATAGAAATTAGCATAATAGCTAGGAATTCTAAGTTGTTAGGTAGGTACTATGAAGGCTGGTTACTGTTATGATAAGATATAAAATACATTTTACTAATGTAAGTGTAGTTTTATAGTAAGTACATAAAATATGTACCTCACAAAAATTACTAGGTATAAATCTTAAAAATTTATTCTTAAAAAAATAACTAAATAGTTTTTGTCCACTACTTACAGGAAGTTAAACTACAAGAAAAATTTCTAAAAATCACCGAAGCATATGAAACCCTGAAAGATGCAGACAAGAGACGCAAATACGATCTCTATGGGTCTTACCCATCCTACTCCAGGAAGTATGACTATAGGTCTCAGACGGAGTATGATAATATGTTCTATAATGGACTGTACCACAATGATCCTCATGTTGATACATTATCCGGAAAACAGTTCTGTGAGTATTTTTAGATTCCATAATACAGTGTAAACTCTTTATAACATTATTCTTTACAACGATAAACTCTCTATAACATAGAAAAGATCACAATTTGGTTGGTTTACCTTAAAACCCACACATTGATACACTCTTTATAGCGCAGCAGCCATTCTCTATTATGAAGAAATGTGTTCATATTTAGACACAGAAAATCGTCACGGTGTTATTGTTTATGTTATCTTATAAACAGCCGTCTTTCTTTTGTTATTGTTAATTGCCTTGAACACGTGCTTGGTTTGCTAGAAAGGATGATCTCGAACTAAACTCCTACCTATCGTATTATCAGTCGTGAACCAACTTTGAAACGGTTAACATGTCCAGTAAAAGAAAAGCGTTAATTTAAGCGTTAAAAAGAAAATTATTGTTAATTTGGTTGTTTTTCTCCACTCACTCCATATAACGGTAACTCTCTATAACGATAAAAAATGCTTGGTCCCTTGAGTTTCGTTATAAAGAGTTTACACTGTATTATGAAAAGTCTGCCCTAAACTTAAGTGTTATGTCTAAATAAATAAATATATATTTATTTATTTTGACATTAGTTTGCTTTGTATTCACCCATATTTGGCTGGCATTTCATATCCAGTTTTACTTTTAGTAGTGTCTGACTGAATCAAGATTTTCATCTGAAACTGAAACTCATTAAAACATCAAATTGAAAATTATTTTTTTGCAGTAGGTATACAATATTTTTACACTTCTACACAGACAGTTAAAGCTTGTTGAATAAAATAAAACTTTTTTTTTTAGAGTATCAGTAAACTCAAACAAAATCAAACAAAACCACTTTTATTTAAGTGTTACATACAGAACTGTATTATTATTACTTTTTTCTTTTTTTTTAATGGTTGACAGGCTAGGTATTTTGACCACGGCTAACCTAATGTTAAGTGAAGGTGTGGTTGAAGATGGTAAAGCACACCTAGCCTGGAATGGAACTACTACTTACAGAAATTCCAGTGAATCAATAGAACCAACTTCAATACTTAAAATATGTCGCAAGTAAAAATAACATAACCTAATAAATATTTTTTTCCTGAAAAAAAAAACCTCAACTCAATATGATCACGCCGGCCGGCAAGTTGGCGGAGTTGTGATTGTAATTTATTTTGTTTTCTTATTTTAATTTACAGACAGCTACCTAAATGATGGGTTCTACTTTATAAACTTTTATTCACCATTTTGTCCTCCGTGCCAAAATGTTGCCGACCATTGGAAGAAACTGGCCGAAATGTATAAAGGCATTGTAAGTACTATCAGAGATTTTTTTTTAATATAAAATATAATGCTGTCCATAGCCAAAGTTACCAACGGAAATTAGCAGCTCATGTTAATGCACTACAAAGTTAACAGGTTCCGGAAGAACACATTACACAAGACTAAGGAGGAACAGTATTCCGAGCCTTATTAATCGATTTACCAAAGATTCTCGAAAGAGATGTCAATGGACAACTCCTCACTGCTGTAAATCACAAAATATGCAGAAGATTTCAGACAGAGAAACAGCTAAATGTCTCCCATAGATTGCTGTGTTGAGCGGAATATAAAAATATATAAATTTGACCACTATCTCACCAGATGGAAAGTGATGGTGTGATTAAGCATAGGCGATATGGTCGCTCAGCGACAAAGCCAAAATTAAATTAAAAAAAAAGAACAGCATGTAATAAATAAAAGTTAGTACTTTGATTGCTTATTACCTCTCCGATCTAAAGGACTAATTTAGGCTGATGATGATGGTTACTCACTAAATTTAATGTAGTAAGTATCATAACTGAAATTTAAAATAAAATAAAAGCCATATATGTAAACTTAACTACTTCAGAAGCGGGGAAGAGACATAGAACACTGTTACATTCAGAAGTTACATTTATTTTATTAATTTTACAAAGATACATGAAATCATAAATAGCTAATTGGTCAGTCATATTGAAATTAAACCGCAAATCAATAAAGATGGATACCTACTGAGGCGCAAATGGCCACCGCCGGCTAGGTCTTCGGCTGGAGCAAAAGTCCCACGCCCCGGTCGCGCCTCGCTTATAACGGCACCGAACTGACGTTGCTTCTTTTGCGGAGGTCGCATTCCAGGCCACTCATTACTCACTTTACGCTGTTAACATTAGTGTTGCCAACATATAATTCAATTAAATCTTCTATTTACAGGTGAAAGTTGGTGCAGTAAACTGTAAATATCACAACTCCTTTTGCTACAACTCTATGAGGATAGGTAGTTATCCCACTCTGCTGTTTTATCCAAGCGTAAGTATTCAATTATCTTGGCATCAGTAGCATAAATAGCAATAGTGAAGAAATTTAAGGCAAATAAAAATTAATTAGACCAGGTGTGGTTCCAGGATTTCTTTCTCGAGTGATTTATAGTGTACCTGTACTAGTTAGTTGAACTCCTTAGCAGGTCTTCTGTCGCCGAGTATTAGTGTGTAAACATGACTGCGAATTTTTTAAAATTTCACCATTCCACGATTTCATATATCTTTACTATTATAAAGAGGGAAGATTTGATTGTTTGTAATGAATAGGCTCCGAAACTACTAGACCGATTTCAAAAATTCTATATTGGGAAGCTACACTATCCCCGGGTGATATAGGCTTTTTATTCCTATATTCCGACGGGAACGGGAACTACGCGGGTGAAACTGTGAGGCGTCCGCTTGTTCTTCATAATGATGAATACAAAAACCTTTTCGATTTAGTATGTTTCGCTATATACTATATACAATACTATTACAATTGCATATAAATAAGGTAAATAAGGTTCTTTTCATCTGCGTATTTTTTTCCGGTTTATTGTGTGCACAATAAAGATTTTATCTATCTCTATGTAAGTCTTGTCTAAAAGTTTGCAATATTTTGCTGGTTTGTTTTGTTGTCAAATTTCTATTTCTGTCTTTCGGTGTGTATGATTCAGAATTGTCTATATAATATAAAAATATAGCTACATGCTTATTCTTAAAATTCAAAGTGGGGGCTATGAGTCCTGCACTGACGTCCCGCTTGGGGTGTATTGTGCATTTCCCCCTGCCAGCGTCTACCCGAGCCAACCCAGCTCCTTGAAGTACCGGAGCGAGGCTCTGGGCCGCTGGCATAATAGCTCCAGTGAGATGGGTGGAATGTTCAATGATGATAGCTACATAAATTTATTTATTTTATTTTATTGTATTTTAGCTGCTTCGTAATTTAACCAGTGATTTTTTAAAGTTGATTTATCATCTGTTTAGGAAAGTGTATAACCCAGTAAAATAAAATCTCTGAAATAGACGTATAGTTTCATGTTTATGAATATTATCAGGGTAAACATGGCAGTTACGTGTACTACCAAAAAATCTCTGAAATAGACGTATAGTTTCAAGTTTATGAATATTATCAGGGTAAACATGGCAGTTACGTGTACTACCAAAAAATCTCTGAAATAGACGTATAGTTTCAAGTTTATGAATATTATCAGGGTAAACATGGCAGTTACGTGTACTACCAAAAAATCTCTGAAATAGACGTATAGTTTCAAGTTTATGAATATTATCAGGGTAAACATGGCAGTTACGTGTACTACCAAGGCGATCGGACACTGGAAGCGTTGGACAACTTCATAATGATGTACTTGAGGAACAAAGTGCACGTGCCCACAGTAACTCAGCTGCGAGGCACGGACCGGCCCATAGCATATGTAATGGGACGTAACAGGATCGACCGGAACGCGCTTACCAGAATCGCTTATCAGTTGGTGAGTATAATAGCTATTTGAATACCGTAAAAGGGTCATACATTACGTAACACATTATGTTATTTTACGTCAAACACTTTGTGATATAAACAAAATGATTGCTGTGTCTGGGTGTTCTGTATCCACACTAATTTGCATGGTGGTAGGGTACTTTCTAGTACTCGGCTCGCTAGCTACCATCCTCAAGTTGAAAATCTGCCGCCAAGCATCTAACGGTGTGTTCCGGCAGCCTCACTTGAGAGCCAGTTCAGTCCAGGCTAGGTGTGCTTTACCATCTTCGACCACACCTTCACTTAACATCAGGTGAGCTGTGGTCAAACGCCTAGCCTGTCAACCATAAAAAAAATTATGAAGAGGAAAGATTTGATTTTTTGTTTGTTTGTTTGTTTGTTTGTATTAAATAGGCTCCGAAACTAATGGACCGATCTGAATAATTCTTACATCATTAGAATGCTACATTATCACTGAGTGACAGACTATATTTGTATTGTTAATCGAGTTTTGTTTTTCCGTGCAAAAGCGGGGCGAGCTGCTAGTGTATTATAAGTAGATATATATGTATTTACAAAAGGTACTGTAGGTATTGTAGCGATGATAGCTCAGTGGTTAGCGCGGTAGGTTCGCATGCCGAAGGGTGTGGGTTCAAACCCCAACAATGAGCTTGAGCTGCCGGTGAAGGAAAACATCGTGAGGAAACCATAGCATGGTGGTAGGGTACCTTCTAGTACTCGGCTGGCTAGCTACCACTCTCAAGTTGAAAATCTGCCGCCAAGCATCTAACGGTGTGTTCCGGCAGCCTCACTTGAGAGCCAGTTCCATTCCAGGCTAGGTGTGCTTTACCATCTTCGACCACACCTTCACTTAACATCAGGTGAGCTGTGGTCAAACAACTATCCTGTCAACCATAAAAAAAAAAAAAAAAAACGTATTTAAGTAGTCTATGGCAGCCCGTACACGTAGCGCGCGATCCGCGATCAATGATCGCGATCCAGACTGATCGTGTACGAAGCGGATTGACGGACTGATGCTCCGGATCGCATAATATCTAGAAATTTTGAAATCATGATCACGGATCGTGATCATGATTGAACGTGTAAGGCGGCCCTATCAGTTATCCGACTTCCAACGTACAAACTTTGCTTAGTTTGGGGCCAGATGACGCTATGTGTAATGTCCTACGATATTTATTTATTTAAGTATTGATATTTTGCTTTTTAAAAAAATCGAATGTGGCCGAAATTATACAAAAACGTGAGTAATCCCGCATAGGTAAAACAAAAATTTGTCCAAATCACGTACGTAAAAAAAGAAATTAAAAAAAAATAATTCGGTGTAAACTTTGAGACGTTTTGTTTTTCAACAATTTGATTTTGTTTCTTGCAGAACGGCCTTGTAACTGTGGCGGTGGTAGAAGACGACGACCTCCGACAGCAATTGAGCAAGAATGACTATACGACAGTCGTATATAGATATAAGCAGAGAACAAAAGAAATCGAAGGCACCGATGAAAAAGAACTCTTGAAAGATATTGTGCAGCTATTATCGAAGGTTGAGCTCATCAATCCAGATAAATTAAAGGTAAAAGAGAGCGGGGGGGTTCAGGTAGGGTATCGTTTTGCTTTAAGACTCTTAGAATAGAATCATTTATTGACTTGTACTGTAGCATATTTGTTTTTAAAATTTTTTTTCACGTATTTTTAAATATTGCGTTCCACACATGTTTTTAGGGTACATAAAGGTATTATATTTATGTTTCTTAGACTTTGGTAAGCGGTTGTTTTTTTAGTGTTTTTCTTTATATTTTTGGCATCACATTTATTGTGCATTCTGCCAGTGTCATATTTTCGAGTGTCCAATTTTCAAGTAAAATAAGTCTTTTTTTTTTTATGTGACAAATAATGAGACGAACGAGACGCTCTCCTGATGGTAAGATATAACGCCTGTCCATGACCATTACAGCGATACACAGAACTTTGAGTAACAAAACAAAGTCCAGGGCATCGCTGCTTTAGTGCTCATTACTTTGAGACTCGATGGTTAGTCTCAACAGCCCAGTAATTTCGCTAGCTGCTGTACCCTTCAAACCGAAACACAGTGATGTTTACACAATACGGTACTGCGGTGGTACCTACCTAGATGACCTCCTGCTAAGGAGATCTACCACCAAGTAAGCTTGTCTTGCTCACATTATAGTAAGTTACGGTCAACTCCAGATTATGTTAAAGTAGTAGTGTATTTACTAGTAGTTTCTACGGAGTTCTAGAAAAATTAACAAAAAACATGTTTAACTTAATTTTTATCGTACTTTCCATTTGCCCACACTCTTGGGTTTCTGTTCAGACTCGATATATAAATATTTTTATTGATAGCACCCAATGTTACAAGTCAAATGATATTCGCCTATACGAAGCCACGCATAGGCGAACTAACATTCGTCTTGCCATCTTAATAGAGTGTGTCTTTTGAATTTTGACGCCGTACATTCTCGTCAAACAGGACTAATGCTTAAAGTCCAGCCAATTGCGAAGACGCACTGCGTACTATAATGTACCTACACGTAGTACCCATCAAGCCAGTGTGCACTACAATAAATTAGATAGAGTTGGTATATTAAAGAAAGAACTATATATCAGACTGTTTGGCGAGGCATACCTACTTATATGTATTTTAAAGATCTTATGAGAACAACTTAACAAGATTGACAAGATTTCTTCTGCAATAATCAATTTTACCAATTTACAATTTCTCAATATGTTCATCGGTAGGTTCTAGACTGACACAAACCATTATTTATTTCCAGACTATTAGAAACAAATTACGCCAAGGTTCCGAAGACCCGTGGGTGTTATATTTCTCTAGCAAATCTCATGATAAATTAGAATTACATCAAATGACAATCTCAAGGCCAGATCTACATTTTGGTAAGATTTGTAAAAAGATACGCTATTTTAAAACATCGAATACCTCATAATGTTACATTTAATCTAACATTTGCGAAAATATCGTTAAATTTCAACGCACTCGAAAGAACACAAGTAACACGACTTTTCTTTCCAAAGCTCCCCCATCCCGCTCTATCTTATGCAGTTATATTTGTCTCTCGTTACAGTTTTCCAAAAAATTGTATGTTGTCTATGGTGCCCGAATTCATCATTCTTTCTTGTCTTAGGTGAAATCGACTGTGATACGTGGAGCGAACTGTGCACACTACTACAGGTAGAGACACAACCAGCCTGGGGCGTGCTCAAGCGCGGTGGCGCTTACCAACTGGTCGAAAAACAATCTCTGGACTCGGCGGCTGAAGCGACCAATCTACACTCTTTATCTGCCTCAGAGCTTACCAAGATAATCGATGCAGGTAAATTTTAAGACAAAAAAACGCGGCACACTTTTTCATACATAAGAGTTTTTTCCCCAGATCCTTATTGTGGTTCTATTTCCATACAAATAAACTTTTGCCATTTATGGACAAATGGAGCATAATTTTACAGTGAAATCACAGCTACTGGCATTTGTTTGCGGTAAATCACGATTGCTTGAATAAAACAGTAGATTTTATTAGATTGTATTTTCGCAGGTGAAGGGCTGTGGGTTTTGTTAGTCGTGCCACATGGAGTCTCATGGTCGCATATCGCGGCTCCTTTCACTGAAGCCAGTTTACATTTCGTCGATACTGAGAATTATAATGTAAGTATAGTACAGGTATGTTTATTGTGGGTATATTATAATATTACAAGTATGTATTTATAAAATATAGTATATATAATATAATAGGGTCGACCCAGACGAAGGAGGTGTGATGAATTTTCGTGTATGTTTATTATTTCTAATATAAAGAAAGTATAAAGAAAACATGTAGGGAGTAACGTTGTGCTTTCAGTCTTGCATAATTATGTAATGTTTGTCGCATGTCAAACGACCGCTGGGCAAAGGTCACCACAGTTTGGACGTCAAAATTTATCCGGCCTTAGTGTCGACCCAGACCAAGGTGGTGTGGTGAACTACATCGTCACGATAGTCACTGAACCACCAAAGGCAAAGACCGGGCAGTCTGGTAGGAGGAAAGGGAGGCCTTTGCCCAGCAGTGTGACATTAGAGCCTGATAATATATACATAAATATGAATATTCTCATCTGCGACGACTCCATTGTTCAAACTAAATTACAAAACCTGAAATATCAACTTTGTGATGGTTTTTTTGGATTAATTTCGGAGAGTGTGCTTCAGAACTAGGTACATGGTCTAATCGAAATGATTAAAGCGACATCGTTTCATGGTCGACGTTCCAAAAACTCGAACGAAACGATTTGATTCCCCGTTCATTGTGCGGACTGCTAGACAATGGAATGCGCTGCCTGAGTGGGTGTTGCCCGTTAGATATAATCTGGGTGTCTTCAAGTCGAGAGTGAATCGGTAACTTCTAGGCAAGCGTGCTCCATCTTAGACCATATCATCACTTAACATCAGGTGAGGTGGCGGTCAAACGTAAACCTATTTCATATTAAAAAGAACTTAATTATTTGATCTACAAGCTTTGCTTAGTTTTGGGCTAGACGGCGCTGTGCTGGCTAGCGTATTCATTAATCAGTAACGAATACATACGGTTTGCTACAGCTCAAATATACAATGAACACTCAAAATGACGCCGAAAAATAACGTATGACAACGTACGTCAGTTTTTGTAATAAAGTTAGTTTCATAATAAAGTTATATTGTATTCTATTCTATATTATCAAAACAATTCAAAGTGATATCAGTTTTCGTCGTTTCAGTTCGGCATTACGGCATGCAGTGGCAGTACCGACCATTACTGCCGGCGCGTCGCGCGGAACGAACCCACGATTCTGGTACAAAATGGGACTAAGCTTTCTTACTACTCCGGGGAGTTCGACGCAGCTAGCATTGTCGAGTACTTGCAACTGCTCAAGGATAGCTCTGGTGAGTTCTCTCAGAAGTCGTTGCTAGATTTATCTGTTGTTGTAGCGTTTGTAGCGATGATAGCTCAGTGGTTAGCGCGGTAGGTTCGCATGCCGAAGGGTGTGGGTTCAAACCCCAACAATGAGCTTGAGCTGCCGGTGAAGGAAAACTTCGTGAGGAAACCATAGCATGGTGATTTTCTAGTACTCGGCTGGCTAGCTACCACCCTCAAGTTGAAAATCTGCCGCCAAGCACTTAACGGTGAGTTCCGGCAGCCTCGCTTGAGAGCCAGTTCCATTCCAGGCTAGGTGTGCTTTACCATCTTCGACCACACCTTCACTTAACATCAGGTGAGCTGTGGCCAAACACCTAGCCTGTCAACCATAAAAAAAAATGTTTACATATTTTTTACCCAATTCAAAAGGGGAGGAGGTTCTCAGTGCGATTGTTTTTCTTAAATGTTTATTACGCGATAGTTCCGCCAATTAAAAGAAAACTAAAGACAGCCCTGTTGGTTCATTGGTAGTATGTCTGCTCCAAGAGCTGAAGGACGTGGGTTCGATTCCCACCCAGGACAAGCATTTTGTGATATAAACAAATGTTTGCTCTGTGTCATACTGTATGTATTTACAAAAAAAAAGAATACTTAAATAGTTTTTTTTTCACAGGTATGGAGTTGTCCGAATCCCAAGTACTGGACATCCTGGACGCTTCGAGTCGAAGTCATACGTGGCTTGTCGCTCATCTGCCCGCGCACTGCGGTCGCTTCTGCCAACAACTCGCACAGGAGTGGATGAAAGTCTATGCGAAGGTACATTTTTATTAGCTGTCCCACTGCTGGGCGTGGGCCACTTCTCATTGTGAACAGGGCAAGGCCGTTCTTCAAGCGGGGAGAGCGGTGTATCACAGGAATCACAGGCTTAGTGCCTAGTTCGGCAACAATCCACCTATATCTGATCAAATCTCTACATAGTAAAGAAAGAAAGAAAATTATATTGTTTTTTAACAAAAACAAACGGAGACAAACAGTTACAAAATAGGGGCCTTGTAGGTCAAACGAAATAAACATTACAAGTTACCGACAACAAATATGGGTCGATGGATTAAGGTGTTGGATTAAGGACGATGAGAGCCATTCATAGCGATGATAGCTCAGTGGTTAGCGCGGTCGGTTCGCATGCCGAAGGGCGTGGGTTCAAACCCCAACAATGAGCTTGAGCTGCCGGTGAAGGAAAACATCGTGAGGAAACCATAGCATAGTGGTAGGGTACTTTCTAGTACTCGGCTGGCTAGCTACCCTCAAGTTGAAAATTTGCCGCCAAGCATCTAACGGTGTGTTCCGGCAGCCTCACTCGAGAGCCAGTTCCATTCCAGGCTAGGTGTGCTTTACCATCTTCGACCATACCATCACTTACCACCAGGTGAGCTGTGGTCAAACACCTAGCTAGCTAGCTACCTACCTAGTTGTCTGGAAGAAATCGCTCTAGGCGATAAGACCGCCCTTATACATCATCTATTCTATTGTTTTGTTATATTATTTTATCTTCTTTTTTTTTGTTTGTTGTTTGTTTCCTATTTGTATTAATTGTGATCTGTGTTTTTGGTGTATAATAAAGTTATATTCTATTACATTCTATTATATTCTATTCTATTCTATTCTAGCCTGTCAACGATTTAGAAAAATATATATATATATTTCAGCTCCGTCCGCTAGAATTCGTCCGTGTGGGTATTCTGAACTGCGCGAAGTCATCAGGTGGATTCTGTACCAACATTCGTGCCCCCACTGCCCGACTCTACCCTCTCGCGTCTGGACAACACTACAGGTGAGATATAATAAACAAATTTACAAGTTAAAAAAACAGACTCCATGACCGTTAGGCTAACTAAACGCACTGCTCCAAGCAAGGTTTCCAAGTAAACGAAAATATCATCGATGAATACTTATAATTTTTAGAATTTTGTTAATTTTTTAAAAACCGCTCGATCGATTTCGATAAAATTTATGTAAGACCACGTCTGAACAAATTTACAAGTTAAAAAAACAGACTCCATGACCCTTAGGCTAACTAAACGCACTGCTCCAAGCAAGGTTTCCAAGTAAACGAAAATATCATCGATGAATACTTATAATTTTTAGAATTTTGTTAATTTTTTAAAAACCGCTCGATCGATTTCGATAAAATTTATATAAGACCACGTCTGAACAAATTTACAAGTTAAAAAAACAGACTCCATGACCCTTAGGCTAACTAAACGCACTGCTCCAAGCAAGGTTTCCAAGTAAACGAAAATATCATCGATGAATACTTATAATTTTTAGAATTTTGTTAATTTTTTAAAAACCGCTCGATCGATTTCGATAAAATTTATATAAGACCACGTCTGAACAAATTTACAAGTTAAAAAAACAGACTCCATGACCCTTAGGCTAACTAAACGCACTGCTCCAAGCAAGGTTTCCAAGTAAACGAAAATATCATCGATGAATACTTATAATTTTTAGAATTTTGTTAATTTTTTAAAAACCGCTCGATCGATTTCGATAAAATTTATATAGGACCATCTCTGAAGTATGATCTACTAAGCAAAAAAAGAATCATCAAAATCGATTTATAATTGGCGGAATTATCACGTAACATACAAAAAAAACATACAGTCGAATTGAGTACCTCCTTTCTTAAGTCGATTAAAAAGGATGATCATCATCATCATCATCCACAGCCTTCTTTATCTCACTGCTGGGTATAGGCCTCTCTCTTTACATGCCATCTGCCTCGGTCCTGTGCCAATCTGGTCCAGGATCGACCCGCGACGGTGACGATATCGTCAACCCATCTTGCGGCTGGACGACCGACGCTCCGCTTCATGATGTAAAAGGATGATATCAAAACTTTATTCTAGACAGTCACTCTGGATTTTGAACATTTTCTTTATTGAATTTTCACTTGGCTCAATGACGATGACATTAATGGTAGCGAAGCAGCTTCATGCAGCCTAGTAGCAATCGTCATTGAACATACCACCCAACTCACACACAAACACACACACACCACACTTTACTTGGTGGTAGATTTCCTTAGCAGGAGGTCGTCTAGGTAGGTACCACCGCAGTATCAGATATTCTGCCGCCAAGCAGTATTGTGCAAACATTTCCGGACATTGTGTTCCGGTTTGAAGGGCACTGCAGCTAGCGAAATTACTGGGCTGTTGAGACTAACCATCTAGTCTCAAAGTAATGAGTGCCAAAGCAGCGATGCCCTGGACGTTGTTTTGTTACTCAAAGTTCTGTGTATCGCTGCAATGGACATGGACAGGCGATATCTCTTAACATCAGGAGAGCGCCTCGATCGTCTCATTACTTTAACATTAAAAAAAAAACTCACTGTAGCTAATATGCCAGCGGCCCAGAGCCTCGGTCCGATATTTCAAGGAGCTGGGATGGCTTGGGTAGACGCTGGACGCCGCGGACGAGTGTACCCGTAGCCCCGACACACGGGCGCCAGGCAGAACCCCAGGGTTTTTAGTGGGTAGGCCGCCACAATAATAATATTCTTTATTTCAGGCATAAAATAATCCCATATAAAAAAATTAAAATTTTACATCGGCGCACATGCCCGACGCGCTGCAGTAACATGCTTGTTTCATAAGGATACGGAACGCATCATTGTACTGCACCCTTATACTATGATACGTTTTCTGCTGACATGTGTATAGGCACAATGGCGGAGAGTCCCACATAACCACCCTGCTTCCCCCGGAAGCCGGTGGTATCAAGGATTTCCCTGGGAAAAAGAAAAAAAAAGGTAGACGCTGATTGGAAATGCACAAAACACCCCAAACGGGACGTCGGTGCAGGAATTATCGCCCCCACTTTGAATAAGAATCCGTTTAGCTCGGTAGCACATTCTCCGATATGAACCCTGTAGAAAAAAATGTTTTTTTCAGTGTTAACTTGCAGCAAGTAACAGAAGCGCCGTACATTTTAGAATGGGCATTGGAACGCATCGACGATTCTGTGCAAAAGCTCAACTGGCATTCGTTCACCAAAACTGTTATAGCTGAAGAACTGAACCCATCCAGGTGAGCACTGAAAAAGATTGTGAGTTTTTTTTATTGAATCCCACTAATGTTATAAACGTGTAAAGTTTGGATGGATGGATGTTTGTTACTATTTCACGCAAAAACGGATTTGGATGAAATTTGGTATGGATGTAGCTGAGACCCTGGATTAGAACATAGGCTACTTTTTATCCCGATAACATGTAGCGGGTAACACCGCGGGTCGCGGCTATTAGTAAATAGTTTAACAAAGATTAGACTATTCTTTATACAGGAGAAGAGAACATACATACCTACCACATTTACTTCTTTTTTTTTCGAGGATATGGAATTCTTTGCCATATGTGGAGTTAAATCCAGAGTAAACTGGTTCCTTCTTTGTCTGCTCTTTTCTAGACCACATCGTTGCTTAACATGAGGTGTGAGAACAAGATGTGGTCAAACGTGAACCTATTTTTTTTTAATCAACAATCTTACTAACATTATAAATGTAAAAGTTTGTATGTTCGGCTCAATCACGCAAAAGCGGCTGAACGGATTTGAATGAAATTCGGCACACATTTAGTTTTTTACATGGATTAATATACAGGATAATTTTTATATCCCGGGAAAATGTTAGATTCCTGTGGGATTATTATCTTAAGGATCCACTTAAAATTCGGTATAAAAATGTGTCTGTAAACGGAACATTATCCCAGAATAAAATGTATCCTTTATATTAATTTTGGTAATTAAAGTAGCGCAAGTTTCATGATGAATTAAACTATTGCTCTTTGTAAATGTTTTATTCCCCTCTAAACCCAATTCTTAACTCAACGCGGACGAAGTGGCGGGCGCAGGCTAGTATGTTACATATATATACATACAACAAGTCAAAACAAACCATACCTGCCCCTTACAAGCTTCCAGATTTCCTTCTGGACTTCCAGATCCATTCAGACTGTAACCCGACGATTGAAGATGTAGCGGTTCTTTAAATTTCTTTTGGCTTTCTCTGTTTATGGTGTTTGTGTGCATTGTTTCAGTACCGTGAAACCGTGGCTGGTATATTTCCATTCACCAAGATGTTATAGGTGCTACGAAATGTATGCAGATTTCGCCATAACTGGGATTGTAAGTATTATTTAATGACCTACACAGATATATTAGTTTTTTTTTTTCACAATTTGGTTCCGCCTGCACCTTTCTTTTACCGGACGGCCAGACAAACGCGACCAAAACGTCATCCGTACATGGTGGATGTTCCCCGTGTCCGCACAAAGCGTTTTGATTCCACGTTTTTCATTCGCACAGCGAGGTTGTGGAACTCTCTGCCGGAGTCTGTGTTCCCTGTTAGGTACAATATTGGCGTCTTCAAGTCTAGAGTAAATAGGTTTCTTCTAGGTAAGCGTGCTCCATCTTAGACCACACTACTGTTTAACATCAAGCAGAGTGTGGTCAAACGCGAACCTATATTGAATTTAAAAAAAATAAAATAAAAAAATATCCTTTCCTTTACACTACTAGTTTTTGTTATATTTATAATTTATTTATTCTTTTATATATTCGCGTATGTATCTATGTATTTTTATTCAGTCTCGTGCGTGCCAAAAGGTTAGCTCTGAAAACCAGCGCTGCTGGCAAAATTAAAATTGCTACAAGCCAATATGCAATTTAAAAAAAATACAATGCAGGCATGATTTTTTGCGACTTCGGCAAAATTAAAACTGCTACCATTAACATTATCCTTCTTCAAGCTTTTAGTTGTATATTTGTCTATTGGAATCATACTGCGATATAAAATTGTAACATGTTAACCTCATGTTATGAAAGCAAACAAGTTTTATGATGTAGTTTTACTTGGTGGTAGATCTCCTTAGCGGGAGATCGTCTAGGTAGGTACCACCACAATACCATTTATTCTGCCGCTAAGCAGTAGTGTGTAAACATTACTGTGTTCCGATTTGAAGGGTACTGCAGCTAGCGAAATTACTGGGCTGTTGAGACTAACTATCGAAAGTCTCAAAGTAATGAGCGCCAAAGCAGCGATGCCCTGGACTTTGTTTTGTTTTTCAAAGTTCTGTGTATCGCTGCAATGGTCATGGGCAGGCGTTATCTCTTACCATCAGGAGAGCGTCTCGTTCGTCTCATTACTCTTTACATTAAAAAAAATCTTAACTATAATCAATAAATAAATTTATAATGTAATGTTTTCCTCCACAGCTTCTAAACAACGCAGTGAATCTCGGCAAAGTTAACTGTATGACAGACAGAGGTCTCTGTCAGCACGAACAAATCACCAGCTACCCTTCTCTAAAGCTATACCTCAATAGAAACCACGTACAAAGGTTCAGCAATGTAATGAGCGTGCAAATAAGGGATTATACACAGATGTTGAGAGAAATTAAGCCGTATTTAACTCAATATGCGGGTAAAATCGGCATACACGCGAAACATGATGAATTTTGAATACGTTGTGATATATTTTAGAGATGCTACGAATAGTCATTTTGCCGAATACTGAATGTTCACTAAGCCGAAGCACCGAATATATTCGGCGGTCGAATGTTTCGGCGTATTTGTTTTACGTTTTAGATCGTGTTATGACATTATTAGTAAATAAGTACATATCTATACCTATGTGTTAATTATTACTATTTTCAGAAACCGTTATAAGTTAACTTATGAGAATCGTTTCCTATCAATTGTTAACACTATCATTTGCTATCAACAAGATATGTTGAAGTTGTTTTCATTCATTACAACTTACCGTTAATAAAGTTAAAGTATTAATTGTTATAATTTGTGATTAGAATTAATATATTTTTGTGTAATGTTTTTAATACTATGGTATTCGGCAGAATAACAAATGTTTGCCGAATATTCGTAGCATCTCTAATAATGTTTGCTTTTACTTTGAAAATGTAATATCCTGTATACATATTATGTATACAGGGTGTCTAGGAATGGAACGGTATTACTGTACTTGCAAATTGCTCGCATCATGCCCAACTATGTGCCAGAATTTCGTTTTACTAAAAGTCCCACCATATGGATATTGATAATTTTTTTATTTCTTTTAAATTTTTTCATAACATTTTTAGAAAGAAAAGTACCTTGCGTCATATGAATACATCATCTATGAGCAAAAAAAATCTACATTCGTAGAAATGGCATGTAATAAAGTAATCAGTCAAATTAAAAAAAAAATTAAAATATCTCCAATATGGTGGTTACTAAAATGAAATTTTAGCTTATAGTTGGACATGATTTGAGCAATCCGCAAGTACAGGGATATCGTTCCATCCCTGGACACCCTGTATATACAATTATACATGCATATTTGAAATTTATAATGCATTATCTAACTGTCAATTGATAGATGCTTAGAATGTGTCGAAGTAACGACCGCTGATATCCAATGCCCTGGACTTTGTTTTGTTACTTAGTTCAGGGTACCGCTGCAATAGTCATTAGCAGGTACTTTACCATCTGGAGAGTATATCGTTTGTAAAGTTATTAGGTACTTACCATTAAAAACCCAATTAATAACAAATGTACGTTGGATGTATGGGGAAATAGTCAATTCAACTTTTCAGTCATTTCGTTGTTTTTAATTTTTTTTTGTGTATATTTTATAGTACTCTATACACTACTACTACTACTGTGTGTACTATAAATTACACGTTTATCATTTTAATCATTTCAACTTTTCAGTCATAATAATGATTGTTGTTTTTATTATTTTGTGATTTTATAGTACTCTATACACTACTACTACTACTACTGTGTGTACTATAAATTACACGTTTATCATTTTAATCATTTCAACTTTTCAGTCATAATAATGATTGTTGTTTTTATTATTTTGTGATTTTATAGTACTCTATACACTACTACTACTACTACTGTGTGTACTATAAATTACACGTTTATCATTTTAATCATTTCAACTTTTCAGTCATAATAATGATTGTTGTTTTTATTATTTTGTGATTTTATAGTACTCTATACACTACTACTACTACTACTGTGTGTACTATAAATTACACGTTTATCATTTTAATCATTTCAACTTTTCAGTCATAATAATGATTGTTGTTTTTATTATTTTGTGATTTTATAGTACTCTATACACTACTACTACTACTACTGTGTGTACTATAAATTACACGTTTATCATTTTAATCATTTCAACTTTTCAGTCATAATAATGATTGTTGTTTTTATTATTTTGTGATTTTATAGTACTCTATACACTACTACTACTACTACTGTGTGTACTATAAATTACACGTTTATCATTTTAATCATTTCAACTTTTCAGTCATAATAATGATTGTTGTTTTTATTATTTTGTGATTTTATAGTACTCTATACACTACTACTACTACTACTGTGTGTACTATAAATTACACGTTTATCATTTTAATCATTTCAACTTTTCAGTCATAATAATGATTGTTGTTTTTATTATTTTGTGATTTTATAGTACTCTATACACTACTACTACTACTACTGTGTGTACTATAAATTACACGTTTATCATTTTAATCATTTCAACTTTTCAGTCATAATAATGATTGTTGTTTTTATTATTTTGTGATTTTATAGTACTCTATACACTACTACTACTACTACTGTGTGTACTATAAATTACACGTTTATCATTTTAATCATTTCAACTTTTCAGTCATAATAATGATTGTTGTTTTTATTATTTTGTGATTTTATAGTACTCTATACACTACTACTGTATGTACTATAAATTACACGTTTACCGTATGTATCTTAGAGGACCATTTATTACCTACTTTTTCTAGCATTCCAAACTACCTACTAATCTATTGAAACTTGTTTTGTGTTATAAAATAACGCAAAGTTGCATTTGTAATTTGGCTGTAGAAAACTATTTTTTTAAATTTCAAAACAATTTTCAAGTTTTTAGTAAAAAATATTTTTTTGACAAAATCTTAACTAATATAAATATTATTTTCAGTTTAGTTAGTCAGCAATTTATTTCTAGTTTATATTTTATTTGTAACTATCTTGCGCTCGCGACTTCGTCCGCGTAAGCTTGAGAATTGGGTTCAGAGAGAAATAAAACATTTGTAAATAAAAAAAGAGCAAATAGTTTTATCCATCATAAAACTTGCTATACTTAATTATCTAAATTAATATAAAAGATACCTTTTTTAAATTTTCACAATATCACTTCAATGCCAAATTTCAACTGGATACGTCTTGTAGTTCGTTTTTTGATCATCTCACACGAATCTAACATTTTCCTGGGATAAAAAGTACCTTATACGTTAATCCAAGTAATAAGCTATGAGTGCCAAATTTCATCCAAATCCGTTCAGCCGTTTTTGCGTGATTAAGTAACAAACATACAAAATTTCACATTTATAATATTAGTAGGATTAATGTTTTTTTTTAGAAAAATTAAATTAATCATAGAATTAATTTTAAAATCTCGACTACTTGAAAAAGCAGCCATAAATATGCCACGTTAAGGAGACATTTCCAAGTAATATTATTAAAATTAATTATAACCATTGTAACAAAATTATTACTAAACTTAAGTTCCTTTAAAACCATCACTATAACATAATAATTATTTTAATTTTAGCTAAGTACTGCATTTATTTAGTATTCTACTATTGTATCACTTTTAAAACATTCTAAATATGTATTTACTTTATTTAGTATTAGTTGTATCAAATTATAAACTAATATGATAGCATTTTAACGCTTGTGATATTAGTGTAGTAACCATAGAAATCTCTTTATAATCTCCAGTTTTATATGTTATTAATAATTTTACTAATTTGACTACTTAATTCTCAAAATATATAGAACCTAAAACTAATCAGAGATTTATTCAAATCTCTTTTTGTGCAAGTTTTCTTTTTTTTCAATTTCTATTGTCCATTGAGTTCTGTCGTCTGAAAGTAATCGTTTATTACAATATTATATAAATTATTTAATGACCTCATGCCTTATGAAACAATCATCTGTAATCGTTCTACGTCACTAACACAATGGTGTTTCGCACGGTGTGACGCGACACTCTTTATTTGGCGTTCACGGACACATGACTGAACACCTAATGTTTAATTATTATCTTTTATACAAATAATTTTGCTAACTACATAATCGTGATTAATCTTTACTATACTTTACTTTGTCTGTATACAATCTTTACGAATAAATGAATACGGTAAGCGTACAATTTTAATGGAATGTATCCTATTTTAGGGTGTGGTATGTTTTGAAAAAAAAACTTATTTATTACAGAGGCAAAGTTAATAAATATCGTAGGACTATACACACAGCGCCATCTGGCCCCAAACTAAGCAGAGCTTGTGTGATGGAAGTCAGATAACTAATAGAATACATAAATACTTTTTTTTTTGTAAATATATACTTTGCCAGACAGAACAAAAAACAAAGTTGTATAAAGACCAGTTTTAACAAATATCAAACTGTCAGCTAAGAAAAGTATGGAAATGAAAATGTGTTGTAAATTACAATAAATTTACAATTATGTAGTAATTGTTTACAATGTTTGTGTAAAAAATAAGTAACTAGTACATTTTTTTTTTTTTTGCTAATTTATAGGTTTTTATAAATATATGTAGTTATTGCATTGTTTTAAATAATTTGAGTCATTAATAAAGAAATGTGAGCTATGAAATTTTATACATTAGTTTAAGATTAGAAAATAAAACAATTCAACATTATTTTAAATTATTATTATTTATTTTCCTTTTCTCAAAAATAGTTGAAGAACACAAATCATTAAATGTATCTTCTATAAACTACAATCGTAGTTTACTTTTAATGTATGACTGGCATCTTCACCAACAGCATCTGAAAAAAAAATATTTGTCAAATCCAGAGTAAATAGGTACTTTCTATGTAAGCATGATATCTTAGATTGCACTTCTTGAAAATAACATAAAACAGTAAACAGTTTTTAAAGTAGACCAACTCTCCATTAAAATTGGTTTCATTTTATAACTTACTAGTGGACGCCTCGCGGTTTCACCCGCGTAGTTCCCATTCCCGTGGGGTGGGAATTCAGGGATAAAAAGCCTATATCACCCGGGGATAGAGTAGCTTCCCAATGGCGAAAGAATTTTTGAAATGGTCCAGTAGTTTCGGAGCCTATTCATTACAAACAATCAAATCTTTCCTCTTTATAATAGTATAGACTAGCTGTGCTCAGCGGTGTTACCCGCTACATGTTTTCGGGATAAAAAGTAGCCTATGTGTTAATCCAGGGTCTCAGCTACCTCCATAGCAAATCTGTTCAGTAGTTTTTGCGTGGAAGGGTAACAAACATCCATCCAAACTTTCACATTTATAATATTAGTGGGAAGTGGGATTATGGTAGTCACTTCTGTCAAATTACATGGTTATCTTAAACATCTTAATAGGTAGCTTTCAGGCATACTGGAGTGTGTATAGCAAGGAAACTAGATTGTGCTTTATGCTGTATATGTATACAGCATAGAGCACAATAATGCTGTATATGTATACAGCATAAAGCACAATACAGTACTGTATATCATACACAGTATGCCTGAAAGCTCAGCAACCAGCTTTTCAGTTGTGCTTGACACTTGCACAGATTCAAAAACCATAAAATCACAGACAATAAAAGTATATTTAAAAAAAAGTGCCTATTTAGCTCTATATATCTCTCTTTAGGTGCATCTACTGTCTGTGTACGACCGGCTTCACACGCGCGTTTCCGCAGTTTGCCATGACACTACTACTACATAAATTATGGTGACAAGACATGTTAAAAATGTAAGGCTTAGCTTTTCTTGTAGGCAAACGTTACAAAATCGAAGGCTGTTTTTTATATAGTATTAAAACTTACATCATTATTTCTATTAAGCTGAGCATCAATGACTTCTCTGTCTACACTGCAAGGGAGGAAAAAATCGACAATGCTATAGATTTTAGAGTCCAGTACAAGTCTATCCTCACCCACTTCTAGGTTGAGATCTTTTGTTTCCACCTGAAATATACAAATAGAGACAATATAGTTTATTATTTTGTCTTAGTGTGCCTTTATCATTACTTAATGTTATTGTATTTTAGTAAATATTCTTTTATCAGGTACATAAGCACAATAATGCTGCTATTCAACTTTGGTGTATATATTTTTGCCTACTGTCATGAGACTGAGTTTTATCTTTGGCTATACTACCATATCTTCTTCAGTTGCCCTTTAAGACAGTTTTCCTTGCACTATGCCATACCTCCTAAAATGCCTTGTCCTACTTCCCCTTAACATAGGAGTAGACGTGTTCTAGAGTGGAGACCGCGAATTGGCAAACGTAGCGTAGGACGCCCTGAGACTCAATGGAGTGACGATATACGTAGGACAGCTGGCGGTGGATGGAAACGAAAAGCCGAAGATCCGGATGAGTGGCGTGTCTTAGGAGAGGCCTATGTCCAGCAGTGGACTACAAATGCTGATGATGATGATGATGATGACTTCCCCTTAAATGTCTCATATCCTTTGTTTTCACTCTTTTTGTAGATATTTTGTGTAAGTACATTAAAAAAAAACAAAAATTGTAAAAAGATGTATAGCATTTTAACACACACTGTCCCCCCTACTTAAACTTGAAATATGTCCGTCGTCTAGAGAAACACCCTATATACATATGCTTGCATACATTGTGTAGCAGGTGAAATGTTTTGGTTTTAGGGTGACAAATAAAAACGTCTGCTAAATTAATTTACAGAATATAAAGGAGGAGTTGTGAAATGTTTTCACAAAAGCCATAAACCAAGAATTGAATTATATGCAATGTTGAGTTATGTGCAAAAAGAAAAATACCATTATGAATGTTAAAATACTTACAGATGCAGGTATTTTAAACTCTGCCAGCAAATACTCTATTTCCCCAGTTGGGGGCTCTCGTCTTAATCTATAAATAATCTCGGGTTTTTTTGGTGGTACATTCGCCGGTTTGTCCCCTATTTCCTCAATCAGTGGTTTTTTGGAGGCATCATGAGCACTTTTAATATCTCTTATCTGAATTCTATGAGACTGCAAAATACCAATAGACTTTCTATTTTTCAAGACTGTGTACTTTTGCATGTCAATTTCAAACTGGTATTTGTCTTGCAATCCTTCAAACACTACAGTGAGAAAAAATGTTTGGAATAAATCATCTTTTTCTATTTTTTTGAAGAAATCAGGATTTATGGCAACGTCATAGACTGTGGCTGGTGCACCTGACTTATCAGGCTCTGTTCTACCTTCGCCAATGCTCATGGGTACTCTGTAGCTAGATGGATCTTCAGAGCTAAGTATCTGCATAAGCTCATCATTTGTGATATCCCGAGGGCATGGAATGGCATCTGTGAGGCAGATGTTCACAAACATCTTTCTGTTGTCAGGTTTAGTAAATGTTTTAACACAAAATCCTGTAATGATAAATAATAATAAACAATATGAGCTTCAAAAGGTAAATACAAAATTTTGTTATTTCTGAAGTTCAACCAAGTTTTAACATAAAGCGAATAAACTTGTGAGGATTGTTTTTCTAAGGTCTAATAATTCAAATAATTCGGTATGTAAAGAAAAAAAATACTTTGCTGATTCCAAAACCATTTCGAAATATTACATTCCTGTACATGATTTTTCCGTTTAAAACTCTTTAAACTATGAGACGGGGTTTATTTTAATAAAATACATAAAATAAATTTGACTTTCAATTAACTTCTAATGACGTCATGTCCTTGGCTGTATAAGGATTCTTTCAGTGCCTAAAAAAAGGTACATATTTTACATATTCAGCCAATGTTATGACGTCATAACTATAAAAAGTTTGAAAATGTATTAGAATTAAACTACCGCATAGAAAGCCAAAATATTCAAATTAGTTTCATAAAATAAAGTTTACTATCAGTAAAAAATATAAAATAAATACAAAAAAAAAACTTTACATACCGAATTGCAGACAGATATCTTTATTGACTATGTGTAGGTATACTAGGAAATGTATTTTTAAGTACATGCAAACTTATGCTAGGAAAGAGTAAGGATTACCATTACAGAGAATGATGACTATACATAGGTATGGAAACTGACTTGGTTTTCACAAACAAAACAAGAATGTGCATGTGTCCAGTTCCACTCCTTGAAAAAGGTCATCTGTAGTGGTTGAAACTATAGTCAGAGTATCCGATATAATTAAACACAAGTAATCCCCAATGAGTAAAACAAAAATTTTTTTTTTTAATGGTTGACAGGCTAGTTGTTTGACCACAGCTCACCTGATGTCAAGTGAAGGTGTGGCCGAAGATGGTAAAGCACACCTAGCCTGGAATGCAATTGGCTCTCAAGTGAGGCTGCCGGAACACACCGTAGGTAAATGGAAATATGTAGGTATAAACTAACCTTGTACACAAAAACTAAATGGATTGCAACACTGGTCAAAATAAAGGCAATGTAAATACTCAAGATTACTACCAGCAGTAATTCTACTCTTTTCTAAAGTGGGAAAGTAAATAACTAATTTATTTTATTCTATATGTTATGTTTTTTGTAGTGTACATTATGTGGGCTAGAGCCTAGATCCTCAAGTTAAGACATGTAATGGACAAGTGAAGTGAAACTTAGTTACCAGGTATTGGTTTGACCATCTTTGAAGGAACTGTGTCTATAGTAGACAAGTACTTATTGAACTCTTCCTCCATGGGAGTCTCCTGTAATTTGAACCCAAAGATAAATTACTCGATATCGCAAATATGTTTGTGCATTGATATTCAAAAATACATACCCTGACAATTCTCATATTTTTCTCCATGATTGTCGGATCCACTTCCAAAGTTATTGAATGTTTTGTCATTTTGTTTGAATGGTTTCTATGGAAATTACCAAGAAAGATAAATTCTATTTAGAAAGATACAGGTAATTGCTTATTTTGAATTGTAGTGTTCGAAATTGCTTGTTAAGTTTTTACTAACCAAACCAACATCAAAAACAAATAATATTATAACTTATTATATTATGACAAGGTGTTTTGGCGGGAACGCGGAAAGAGTCATGTCGCCCCGTTGTATTTTTTCCAAAACTAGTGTTTTGTCGAGTGCTTATGCATAAAAATGGTGGTATTTTATATATAAAGTGTCGAAGCACAAGCGCAGTGATATAATGTGGTGAAACATAACTTTTCGTGTTGCTTCCAAAACTACATCGAAGCTTTATAGTAAAGTCGCCACTACTTTACTAAAGCATAACTGGACTTGAATGACATAGACTGTACTTAACCATGACTAGACTTTGACTATATCTATAACTACAAGGCAACTTATTTAACTTATAACGCTTGAAAATATAAAACACTTGCCTCACTTGGCAAATGCTCAAAATACGACGTCAAAACTAAAGAAAAAAAAATATGACAATGACACTAGCGAGTGCAACTTGTTTTAAAATTTTGACAGTATTTGTAGTCCGAAATACATCAGTAGCACCTGCTAATGCAACTACAGCACTAATAAAAACCAATAACAAGAGTATTGCTAACAGTATTTTTCTTACAAAATAACATCCGTAACATCGTCCTGTTTTGGTTTTCATTTAATGATGATGACGTTAGTAGTTGTATATTTTAGATCTTTGACAATGTAAGTTTGATGTTAACATTAGCTATATTTTGATAGCTCAAAAATGTCGACGACAGCGAAAAAATGTCGCGTTTTTTTTTCAACCAATATTACAAAACGTGTTGCCAGTGCGAACTAATATGACAGTCTCAATAAATTTTTGGGTGCTATTGGTGGAAACGGAATTAACTTTAATTTCCAGATTGATGTTTGCCTGTATTTTTTTTTTTGCGTAATTATGAAGAAATTAGTATAGTCATATTGACAAATTACACCTTTTATTTCGTTCAGTGATTTTATTCGGAATAGTTTTGCGTTTGCTTTCTCCTATTACTCCTTGTACTACATGGTTAGAATTTGGTTTAGAATGGAGAATTTTCACAAACAAATAAGTCTATTAATTTATTGTTTGTAGATACAGTAAAATTAATATCAACATTCTAGCTTATAACTGGTATTGTGTTTTGAACTAGCTAAATTTATGTCCCTTCGATAGTTAACTTTTTTTCTCTTTAGTAAATTTAAGACCCCGACCTACGCTGCTCCTATCTAAAGCAGCTTTGGTTGGATCGTAATTATTATCAAATTTGGTTGAGCATGCAAGGTGCGTGTTATTTGTTAATACAATATATTTATGTAAAGATGAGTTAGTAAGTTCTGGGCATTATAAAATTCTTGTCGCTGCAACAAGATAGACAGGGCACACACTCGGTGATAGCATTAAATGCTTAGAAGTTTTCGTTTAAATTTTTTACTGTATCCAGATCTGTAACAAAACATTTACCGTTAGAGATATGTTACTAATTTGACGGTACTATTTTTATTGTCATTACAACGGCAGTTTAACTTAGTCGTTACTATTATCAGTTCATACGTGGCAACACAAAATGGAACGTCATGAGAACTAGGTCAAAGAGTTCATATTCACGTCTAGTTACCTCTGTTTAAACCTATTTATAATCTTTTCTGAACAATTCCAAGTGCAATTTAATATTTAATTGATACGTTTCTATATCAACTGTCCGACTATGAATATTTTCTAAACTCTAGATAACTTACTATAACCTCAGATTACGATCAATCAAAGGTAAGAATATCGGTCTGTCTTTTCGATTGTTTGCCATATTTTGCCAATTTAAACTTTCTTTTCTATTATTTTATAGAATTTAGTTCCAGATTCTTAATGATTTCTTAGTAGTTCATAGAATTAAAGTGTGGCAAATACAATATCTTATTAGAGTTGATTTTGTTATGGTAAAAAAAACTAGACCCAGAATGTCAGCTGAGTCAATGTACGCTAAGTAAGTACGTATGCATAGTATTTTTCATATTACCTAGTTTAACACAGTTGTCAAAGAACCATTATGTAGTAATCATCTCTGACTTTAAAAAAAAGAACTAAAAATACAGCTTTTCATCTGGAATGGGAGTGAGAAACCTAATCAAATAGTATCTACAAAAATTATATGTGGTTAGTTTAATTTTCTAGTTTTATTTTACTTTGCGTAGTCGCCCAGGTTATCCAGAGCTTATTGCTTAACTGCTGTAAACCTGGATATTAATTATTAGAAAAATTTGCATTTGAAGATACAAGTTTATTTTATTTAAATTATATTTTAAAACCTAAACAATGAATAAATTACAAATGTTAATATCAAAATTATATAAAATAAAAAAATAAAAGATAAAATAAAATAAATATACATTTAAATTTATTTGGTATATACATTTTAACCAGGTTGGTTTAACAAGAAATAATTTGAAGGATACATACTTTTTTTTTAACTTTTCTATGATAAGGAAGGTATTTGTATTTTTGCTTAGGATACCAGAAAATGGAGAAATTAGTGCAGCTACTTTTTCATGCTTGACAAGATTGACTGCTGACATTAATAAATTGATAGGTATCTATTTCAGTGTGGCCTGATACCCTTATAGTAATTTATTATGATTATACCTCCTTCTTATCAGATAAATTACTGTTGTGGCATAAATGTAATCTGTGGGAAAGCCTAATAATCTTCTGAAATCTTTGATAGTATTTAGAACCAAAATAATTTCGATAAAATACCTGCCTAACAATTATAAACAAATTTGTTGTTTGTCCCAAATTTTTACCTAGCAATTCCTATATGTTTGCAACCCCTAAGAAATTACTTTCATTTAAACTACCAGTGATCGATGTATGTTGAGTAATATTATATGGTCGAAGATGATTTAATGGGATGAAAAAAATGGAAACTAGCTCTTGAGTCTGTGTGAGAGTATCTTTATAGGAACAATCTGGGCAATCAATCTTCAAACAGTCTGTGAATTAATTCATACAAAGAAAATAATAAAATTATTGTAATTTTTTTGTTACAGAGTTATAAACCTATATGGCATAACCAAGAACCATGGCTGACAAAACCAACCTGAATTATGAGGTGCGAGAGCTGAAGTTAGGTGCTAGTTTCACCAACAATAAGGCCTCACAGTACCATACTATTAAGTGTATGTATATTTTCTTAATAATGCTGATTTGACTTGTAACATTGTTGTTACCATTATATTTGTAGCTGTACTCGCTGACTATTCTAAAGTGAGAACTAAGGTAACTATACTTTAACAACATGATGATAATGTACCATTCATGATGGTACACCACTGCATAATACAATTTGCATGGTGGCTAGGCTGTACACCTGATGTCAATGTTGAATAGAATAGAATTATGTATTTAACTTGTAACATTTTCAGTTACACTAGGCCAGTCATAGATAATATACCATTGTACAAAATTTTAAAATTAATGCAGTAATTACAAATGTAACATAAATAAATTATTGTAAGAGAAATAATAATGTCAGACACGCATAATTATACATAGACATGTATATTGTATATAATACGTAAAATATCATGTCAAATTTCTTGTAATAATAAATGTAATATTCTTGTCAGCTTAAGGGTACTAATAAAGACTGCAGGAACACACTGTATGCAAGCTGCTTCTAACCGGTCTTTGTGGAAGTCAATGGGGGAGGCCTATATCCAGCAGTGGACGTCCTACAGCTGAAATGATGATGATGAATTATGATTACATTAAGTTCATAAATTATGATTCACTAAATTCAAGTCGTACAGTTTATATTTATTTTTCTACAGCTTTAGGTATTTTGTATGTTTGCAAGTAACATACAAAATATGGATCTTCCATTAGAACACTTTTAAATTGCCCAAAAACTGCATAACTACTGATACTAATAACATTCTAGTTGTCTGTTTAGTAATCAATACTTCATTGAAATTTTCAGATGACTTCAAGCCAGCATCTGTAGATGTTAATAAAATGGCTACAGTGGATGTTGGCACAAATAACCAAGTAACGGTCACAGTGCCGCATTTGGGTGAGTCTTAAATTAACATAACTGCATTTTCTTCAGTAGTTTTTGTATACCTATAGTGAAAGAAAGAAAACTTAGAAGTGAGAGAATGTATTTCTTTTACTGTAGAACTAAAGTCATTAGACTCTATTCTGTCTCTATCTTCTATCCTCACATCAAAGTTGTGGAACACAAATGAAACTACTGTTTCTCTGATAGTATGAAAGTGTCTTCTATTCTAGAGTAAACCAGATATTTTTAATCTTTTGACTAGCATGGCATAAATGCATCAATTACTTGTACACTGGTAAACATCTATGCAGTATAGGTTTAGGCATTCCAGGAAGTACATTGCATAAATTATATGCTGGATTACTCTACTATATTTAATTATTATATAGGATACTCAAACTATACATAATATACTATAAATAACTAATCATATTAAAGTACAACTCATACTTGACAATGTTGTTAGCTTTCAAAGTGTGCTAGCACTTGTCAAGTATTGAAGTATTATATTGAATTGTAGTGGTATTTATCAATAATTGATATTGGAATATTTCAAGTTTTTTTATTACCTTAATTGGTTGTACATCCGCCAGAGCTGTATCTGGTAATGATGAAGCTTTGTTTATGTTTGTGCTTCATGACAGTGTGAAATATCCAAAAAATATTCATTTATTAAAAATACTATACAATATTTTTTTTGTTTCTCTGCCTGATGTTAAACAGTAGTGTGGTCTAATATGGAGCACGCTTACCTAGAAGAAACCTATTTACTCTAGATTTGAAGACGCCAATATTGTACCCAACAGGGAACATAGACTCCGGCAGAGAGTTCCGCAACCTCGCTGTGCGAATGAAAAATGTGGAAACAAAACGCTTTTTGCGTACATGGGAAACATCCACCATGTACGGATGACGTTTTGGTCGCGTTTGTCTGGCCGTCCGGTAAAAGAAAGGTGCAGGCGGAACCAAATTAAAAAATCAGGCAGCGTAATATTGCAAAATATCTGCAGAAGTATATAAAAATTTAGTTTTTACTTTCTATGACTTAGTGGCATCCCACCTACATATGTATGTTTTTTTAATATCTTAAGATGGTGCCGGTGTTCCTCAAACGGTGTTCAAGGGAAATCAGCGGCCGTACACTAAAGAGTGTGTCCTTATCATCGATCGTAGCACCGGTGAGATCACACTCGAGAAGCTCTCTAGCAATATACAGGTTAAGAAGACAAGGTTAGTGTGATTCGATGTTAGCTCATACTCATACTGGGCGTATACATACCTGAAAATGATAATTAACAAAACTCAAAACAAGATACATTTCGGTAGCAGGCTAAACTATCTAGTTTTTTAATTGCATAAAAATATTTAATTTGATTTTGAAAGTATAAAATTGTTTGCATTGTATAAAACTATAGAAAAAAAAATTAGCTCTTGCTAGAAGTTAGGTGATGATCTGATAGGGAGAGCTTTTTTCAGCAATTTTTTTATAGTATTGTACCAGTAAAAATTACCTTATCACCTGTCTTTGTTTTTGGGAGTGATCTCCTTCTTTTTATTGGAATCTTAGTTTAGAAACAAATAATATCTTAAAACATTTATAGACTAAAATAACAATAATTATAACCCTGGACCTCACACTAGGGAAGTCCTGTGATTATATATAGAGAGATATACAGGATTTTACAATCTTGTATATACAATTATAAATACATCTCATGCTTATGTATGGGTTAGTAAAGGTGCTCCCTTTTTGGCAACAAACATTATAAGCATAAAAAAACAAATCTGAAACGATGAAAAATTAAATTAGCTTATCCATAAAAAAAGCATGTTGACCATTGACCAAATATAGTATAGAACAGTTAATTATTTCAGAGTTGTTTCCATAGTAAAAGTTGTTAATAATAATGAATTCAACCTCCTTTCGACTCAGTACACCCTAAGCATATAACCCAGATATTTCCGAAAAAATATAAGTAATGTATTATATTCTAATAAAAATCACAGTAAAATTACAAGTTAGTTTTTGTAGTTAATATATTTTTTTAAATAACTTAATTGTAAAATTGCAACCCACAGTAACGTTCTTATTCTTATTCAAAGTGGGGGCGATGAGTCCTGCACTGACATCCCGCTTGGGGTGTTTTGTGCATTTCCCCCTGCCAGCATCTACCCAAGCCAACCCAGCTCCTCGAAGTATCGGAGCGAGGCTCTGGGCCGCTGGCATGGTAGCTCCAGTGAGATGGGTGGAATATTAGTGAGATGGCTGGAATATTAATACAGTAACGTTAATATTTATTCCAGACAGGAGACGTCGCAGAAGCCCCTGCCCCCTAGTGCTATACCGGGCGAGTTTACCAACACTACACAGAGATCCTCGTCTCGTACCCGAGTCACTACTAACAAACGAGCGAACCACAATAATGCAGGTAACCACAGTCCCCTGGCATCTAACTGAACGCCCGCGTGCAATATCTACCGATGAAGCCGCCTCATATACTAATACAAATACAAATCTTTTATTAATAACACCATAGTTACAGGTCATTTTTCCAGTCATAATTTTTTTAAAATATCAAAATCATAACATATGTCATAAATAGATATTCTGCCGCTAAGCAGTAGTGTGTAAACATTACTGTGTTCCGATTCGAAGGGTACTGCAGCTAGCGAAATTACTGGGCTGTTGAGACTAACCATCTAAAGTCTCAAAGTAATGAGCGTCAAAGCAGCGATGCCCTGGACGTTGTTTTGTTACTCAAAGTTCTGTGTATCGCTGCAATGGTCATGGACAGGCGTTATCTCTTACCATCAGGAGAGCGTCTCGTTCATCTCATTACTTATTACATATGAAAAAGTCAATGAAATAATATGTCACATATAAAATAATTATGTTTATACATATTAAACAAATATAACTTGTACTATGGAAGTCAGATAACTGATAGAATACTTAAATAATTACTTTTTTGCTGTTGTAAATACATACTTATAATAAATACAGAACACCCAGACACAGAACAAACATTTTTATACCACTTAATGTTTATCCTGGGTGGGAATCGAACCCACGCTCTTCAGCTCTTGGAGCAGACATACTACCAATGAAAAGTCCAACCATGTTATAACATAAGTGACAGTAATGTATTCAATGATAATAAAGTTTATTGAAACCTAAACCTATGCTGAATACGCAACAACGGTTCGTTTGTCTAACCATGCTTGTGTTTGGGTTCGCAGCGGGGGCGGCGGCTCAGTCTACAAGTCAACAGCGGTACAATGCGCCGCCGGGTGCGCCTGCCAAGCCTCCACAGAGCATGGTCCGCTCCCCGCAACGCACCAAGACTTCGCCGCCACAGGCCGCGCCGTAAGAACGCACATTACTATATATCACAATGTACTACTTCAATAATCCTAGCGGCCCGCCCCGACTTCGCATATTGTGTGTATACAGTATGACTGGTGAGACACCTACGATACTCGAACATGTGATATTTGACGATCATATAGGAAGAAAAAAAAATACCATTAAAAATAAATATTAAGGTGGTTCTATTTCCATACAAATAAAGTTTTGCCATTTATGGACAAATGGAGCATAATTTTACAGTGAAATCACAGTTACTGGCATTTATTTTGGCCTTTATTTGCGGTGAATCACAATTGCTTGAATGAAACAGTAGATTATTCTCAACCACCCATTTAGGAAAATAACTTCCAATGGTAATCTGTTCATTCGCATAATATTACTAGTCATAAAATTGTTCTACGAGTTTTGGCGGGAACGCGGAAAGAGTCGTGTCGCCCCGTTGTATTTTTTTCCAAAACTAGTTTTGTCGAGTGTTTATGCATAAAAATGTGTGTGTTTTATTCATAAAGTGCCGAATCACAAGCGCGAGTGTGGGAAAATGATATAATGTGGTGAAACATGACTTTTCGTGTTGCTTCCAAAACTCCATGGAAGCTTTATAGTAAAGTCGCCACTACTTTACTAAAGCATGACTGGACTTGACTGACACAGACTGTACTTGACCAAGACTGGACATTGACTATAACTGTAGCTTCGAGGCAACATATTTAACTTTTGAAACTTGAAAATGGAAAACACTTGACACTGGCAAATGCTCAAAATGTGACGCCAAAACCAAAGAAAAAAAAACCTGTGTGAATCAATCCTAGTAAGGAAGACGTTCTACTTACTCGAAGCCGCGCGCTTCAAGTTGTTTGCCTTGTATTCGAGCAAGATTTTGCTCAGATTTGTTGATTTGTCGTGACCAGGTGGTCGGGTGGAGGAAATAGTACGCTAGCGTCGCTGCCGATGATAGGGCTGGACGACGCGTTGGGATTGGGCGGTCCGCCCGCCCCTGCACCCGCCCCCGCGCCCGCACCTGCGCCCGCCCCCCCTCCGCCCACGCACAACGGTAAGCAATCAAATTGGCCACCATTCGTAGCTGTTATCATAGCGTCATATTGTTAAGCTGTTTTTTTATTTCTGCTTTGACATAATAAAGAGTTGTCGTATTGCTCCCCACAATATAAAAAGCATCCTATATGTTAATACAGACCAAAAACTATATGTGTGCCAAATTTTATCCAAATCCGTTTAGCCGTTTTTGCGTGTTTTTTTTTTTTTTTTTTTTTTTTTTTTTTTTATAGTAGATAGGCTTGCGTTTGACCGCCATCCCGCCCGATGTTAAGCGAAGATGCGGTCTACGGTGGAGCACGCTCGCCTAGAAGAAACCGATTCACTCGCGACTTGAAGGTACCCAGACTATATTCATTGGGGAACACCCACTCGGGCAGCTGATTCCAATGTCTAGCGGTACGCATGAAAAAGGTGGAATCAAACCGCTTAGTTCGAGCTTTTGGAACATCAACCATGAAGCGGTGACGCTTTTTAAAGCTCCTGGCTGTCCGATAGTAGAATGGGCAAGGTGGAATTAGGTCATGCAGATCTGAAGCGCACTCTCCAAAATGTATCCGGTAGAAAATACGAGTAACAAACATCAATGCGTGTTTGAGTAACAAACATCAATCCATCCATACTCGCGAACTTTCACATTTATGATACAATAGCTGCGCCCCGCGGTGTTACCCGCTACATGTTTTCGGGATAAAAAGTAGCCTATGTGTTAATCCAGGGTTTCAGCTACCTCCATAACAAATTTCATCCAAATCCGTTCAGTAGTTTTTGCCTGAAAGAGTAACATACATCCATCCATTCATCGATCCATCTAAACTTTTACATTTATAGCGGGATATCAGTTGGATTAAATGTGTGATTAGGACTTATGTTTAGTCAAGTTAACTTTATTTTTGTTAAAATTTTAAATAGAGTAATGACTGCTATAAAATCCATAATAACAGTCTTGAAATAAAACTATTATATATCTAGGTTACGGTGCTGCAGCCCCTCCGAGACAACCGGAACGGCAATCCTATGCACCGGAGAGAAGCACCCACATGGAGCGGAACGAGCGAATAGAGCGACAGGAGCGACCGCCCAACCCTGTCGCTCCTATCCTGCCCAACCTTGCACCTATCAACGTAAGTTAAGTTTAACCACTAATAACTGCAACGAGCGGAACGAGCGCCCGGAGCGATATGAGCGAAAATGAGGAGTCTCGTATACTATGTAATGAATAGAACCTTATTTCATTTATTGCATGAAAACGATGCAATTAATAAAATAAATAACTGTACATTTCAGGACCTTATACATTGCACTATGTTCATATTGCACACATTTAAACATTTTGTGGTATAAACAAAATGTTTGTTCTGTGTCTGGGTGTTCTGTATTTATTATAAACAAGTATGTGTTTACAAAAAAAAATCTATTTAAGTATTCTATCAGTTATCTGACTTCCATAGTACAAGCTTTGCTTAGTTTAGGGTCAGATGGCGATGTGTGTAATGTCCTACGATATTTATTTAATATTTATTGCATATTTAAAAATAAATAAAATTTAACTTTGAAGAGTTTGGTACATATGAGTCAATCAATAAGTTGAGTCAATCAATAAGGAATTAATAAAAATCTATAACTATTCGAAACTTTACTTAATATTTTAAACTAAAATTTGACATAAACTTAAATGTTACAACAAATTAAACAAAATACTAATTGAAATAGAATAAAAAGAAGTCTTTATATCCTAAATGAATAGGACAATTAATATCGTAGGACATTACACACAGCGCCATCTGACCTAAAACTAAGCAAAGCTTGTACTATAAAAGTCTGATGGCTAGATATCCTCTTCTTGCTGCAGTAACCAGTTGCAGACACGTGTGTCGCCTATACACGAGCCATACTCAGGACGTGTTGACTCTTCGAGCGCTTGGCTGAGACTGAGTAATCCTCCTCGACAGCGGCGCTTGATATCTCTCACTATTTTTGTATTTATATATTGATAGATAACAAATGTGTATTCCAGAACCCTCCGCCAGCGGACCACAGCTCGTCCAGTTCTTCAAGTGACAGCGGGTCCGATTCCGACAGCGGTAGCGATAGTGACGTAGACACCCCACACACAGCACAACACAACGGTCAGTCTCACTTTAAACCCCGCACTGGATGAACTAAAATGCTAAAATCGCAAATAAACCTACTAAAATAGTCGCAGCTTTAGGCGGTAGTAGTATGTAGCTATATTTGTGACCGCTACCGCAAGCTACGCTAGTGTGAAGTTGGCTTTAACCCAGCAGGCGTAGTTATAACTGTCATATGGGTAGGGGGGGATATATATTAGAAATACTGCGGTGATTGCTTAACATCAGGCAACCCGACAGCTTGACCCACCTGTGGCATAAAAAAAAAAAAACTTGAAATAAGCTAAAACCATTAAAGAACTATAATTCGACTACGAAGTTAATATAACCAATGATACTTAAAGATAATAGATTTAAGACGATTCTAACGACATACCATTCTTCAAAATCAGTTCAGCCGCTTTGTAGTTACGAGGGAACATAGGGACGGACATACATACAGGTCAAAACACATGAGAAAGAAAAAAGAGATTGAATATAGGATAAAGATATTGTTAGAAAATAGATGCAGCAATTTTTTCATTCTGTCACGTGACCGTGACCAAGTGGAGTGTGACGTCACGCCTTGTGAAAAGATATTGAACGTTTTGAACCCACCTTCATCGTGCGAACCGCTAAGCAATGGAATTTGCTGCCCGAGTGGGTGTTCCCTAATAGATTTCACTTGGTGGTAGATCTCCTTAGCAGGAGGTCGTCTAGGTAGGTACCACCGCAGTACCAGATATTCTGCCGCCAAGCAGTAGTGTGCAAACATTACTGTGTTCCGGTTTGAAGGGTACTGCAGCTAGCGAAATTACTGGGCTGTTGAGACTAACCATCTAGTCTCAAAGTAATGAGTGCCAAAGCAGCGATGCCCTGGACGTTGTTTTGTTACTCAAAGTTCTGTGTATCGCTGCAATGGTCATGGACAGGCGTTATCTCTTAACATCAGGAGAGCGCCTCGATCGTCTCATTACTTTTACATAAAATAAATAAATAAAAAAAAAAGATATAATCTAGGTGCTTTCAAGTCGCGAGTGAATCGGTTTCTTCTAGGCAAGAGTGCTAAATCTAGACCGCATCTTTGCTTAACATCAGTCAAGATGGAGGTCAAACACAAGCCTATTTGTAATAAAAATGATAAAGAAACATTGTTGTCGTAGACATTTTCGTAGAACAACTATTATACAAATATGGTTGTTTTGCACGGAGTGACGTCATTCTGTCATTCAGACTTCATGGCAGTACTGCCTGTTTTCGTTGTAAATTTTTAAATGGTTTCAGAAATCGTAAATAAAAAAAGGTAAAATACATTTTTAGGTAACTAGATATCAATACTAACCTATTTATACTAAACATGGCATGATTATCTCGAAAGTTTTAATTTATTCTCTAACTCAATAGTTTTTTTAATGACACTCTCTCCTCAGGTACCGCATCGAACCCAGCCCTTCCAACCGATGTTCTCAACGACGATCTGTGCCTATCAGAGTCCGGGAGTGACTCAGACTGACCTCCCATACTCACTAACTTACTTACTAAGTACTTTGAACTTAATTACTGGTTACTCTACACTTCAGTACTGGTTAAATTACATTTAAGTACAAGTACACTACACTTAATTACCGGTTAGATTTAACATAGGTACTGGTTACAATACACTTAAGTACTTGTTACGTTAAACTTAAATACTGGACTACATTTAAGTATTGGATACATTTAACTTAATTACTGGGGCCTTATTCACATTTTGCGTCAAAGAAATCTTGACAAATCTGTCAATATTTGTTTACTAATACGTCGTTACGGATAATTTTAGCAGGTACCCTGGTTACAATAATATTTAGTACAGGTTACAATGAAATTTAGTACAGGTTACAATAAAATTTAGTACTGGTTACAATAATCTTACACTAAACCTAAGTCTGGTTACGCTCGACTTAAATACAGGTTATAAGTACGCGTACTCTAAATTTAGGCCCAAATAAACGTATTGATTATAGTTAAACCGCATAAGTGAAAGATCGCCCGCGCGGTGGGGAGACAGGCGGGGGCGGGCATCGGCGCTCACGTATTTAATTAACCCAAGATAAATCCTGAGACAATGTTCGGTGGACGCAATATGAAATGATTTATCTTTATCTCTGTATACTAATAAAGTAAATACTTGGCTAGGTGTGCTTTACCATCTTCGACACCGTCACTTGACATCGGGTTAGCTGTGGTCAAACACCTAGCCTGTCAAATATTAAAAAAAAAAAACAAATCTTCCCTTTACAGTATGACCATTGTAATGAAATAAAATGATAATTATATAAAACGAGTAAATAATTCTATCGATGCTTTTAAAGATCTCCCTACTATCTTCTGTCTCACTCACTCGCTCTTTTGTAAGAAGATTTTAAAATCCAAATTAGCATTTTTTCGTACAATCTTTCAAACATTTTCTGACATATATAATTACAAATAGCAAAAAAAAAATAATTGCCACATAGGTGCAACCGTTCTGTGATGTGCTTACATAATTACATTCGGCAATTGATTTTTTTTATTTTGTTTTTTTTTTTACAATGCATTACGAAAAAATGAAACCGTAAATTATTTAAAACCAGAACCATTTAAAATTAATAATATAAACAATTTATTATTCCACGCCACTAACATTTTCGCTTGTCTTCTTTTGTCAAAAATCTTGGGATTGATCGTGGCACGTTTATCTCGTGTGTTTTGTTCTAAGAGTCCGCAACAAATAAGCCGACTGTTCACTGCGAGATCCGCGAGTGAACTGACGATCGTGAAAAAATTCTCTGCCTCCCGCCTTCACCTGACTACCCCGTAACACCCATATGCCACTCGCCTCCCGCAAACTTCTTGCCGCGCGGGCGATCTCTCAGTTCAGCAGCTTAGTTATAGCCATTAAGCAGCTGTTCCTGACATTAAATTTATAAACATAGCAACTGTTCTAAGGTCAGTTTAAACGTTTTTTGATAAATAAATGTTATGTAACTTATGTTACATGTATATTATAAATTGATGACTTGCCATGCTCAAAATATATGTAATTACAAAGTTAATTTTAAATAGAACAAAACCTCTCAGCTTCCCAACATCTTACCTGAACAACTTTAACCATGACTTTCCGGAAAAATTTCGCACTACTTTTTAGATAAGGTTTGGTCAAAAGCGAACCTGAATTTTGAAAATATACTTTTTTCGCGTATAATTCTTCGTTTTGACCATTTATTTTGATTTATTTAATAATAAAAAAAAGTTGAATTCGTTTCTATATTCTTTAAAAAAACAGTTGAAAATTTTCTGTTAGAATATGTAGTTGTTTTCTCAGCTTTGTCCGATTTTATTATGTTGAGTTAAAAAAAAAATACATAAAAAAACAAAGTCAAAATCAATTAATTACTAGTCAGTTGGAACAAAAAAACACTATGTATAGAAATTAAAAAAATATGAGCCGAAAGTTCTCGGGCATAATGCGTGGAAGTTGTATGTGAGTAATTTTGCTTTATTTAAGATTAACTAAGTTTTTCGGTACATTGGAAAATAGTAATATTTTATCTTAATTCAAGTACGTTAGAAAAATATTTTATGCATTATTGTTGTACTATCATTACAACGATGTGCCTGAGGTAAGCAGAGATATTTTATAATATGCCAATATTTTTAAGACTAAGCGTTAGTACGTAAATTGGGTTAGTGTTTGCGTAGACGATAAACTTTTTTAACTTTACAAAAGTTACACAGAAAATGTTTAGGTATAGAAATATAAAACGATCTATGCTAGTTTAGTGGAGTGATAGGTAAGGGCTTGTAAAAGTATGTCGTCTGCGCATGCTATTAATATACGCAATAATGCATGTCTTATTTATAGTTTATGCCTTAATTAAAACGCAATAATCTCTTTTGTACAGCGAAAAAATTTTTTGTATCATTTATTTGTGAATGAGGTTTAGTTTGTGACAAAGTGCTTCTACACTAAGCTGGCTGGTTTTCACCATGTGCTAATTCAAAAATATCTTTATGATTATTGAAATAAATTCTAATATGAACTGCCGGGGTCCACACGATCACAGTAACCCTAGCGTCTAAAGTTCTAAACTATAGAAAAATACGTTGATTTGTTAGGAGAATAAAATTAATGTTTCTGGTTAAATCTGAAACGCTGTCCTAGATTTTATACGTTTTTTCTACCGAATTCACTGGTAAGAAGTTTTCGATAGAATTTTTTGTAAGGGTACAGATGTTTAAATAGAGATTGGTCCGAGTTGGTAGAGAAGCACATTTCGTAGTCACAGTATACAAATGGTGAGAATTTATCTGCGAAAAATAGATTTCGATTTTTATCCCAAAAGTCACACTAAATACGAGGCAACTTATTTAACTTATGCAACTTGAAAATATAAAACACTCGACACTGGCAAATGCTCAAAATGCGACGTCAAAACTAAAAAAAGAACAAGCCAGGCTAGATGTATTTACTACAGTGATGTTAGACGTACCTACTTCTTGGTATTCATACTAGGTTTTAGTATCATGTACCAAGGTTACTCGGTCCTGGTACGCAAAAATACCAAGATTTGCCGTAGACCGAAAATTGTCAAGATTATCCGTTGACCGACAAAAATACACTGAAAATACGTATAATATAACCGACAAATTTTTGAGATGCATGTAAAAAAAAATCCAATCCAGAGTTCCTTGAAAAAAACTAGCTCCAACCTCAAGGAATGAAAATACAAACCTATACTTATTTGAATATGTGTGAAACGCAGTTTTTAAGCGATTTTTAACCTTTTTTTTTAAATTTCGACATCTGGCAACCCTGGTATCAGTTTTCCGTCTTAAGGTGGCTCAATTTCCATACAAATAAATTTTTGCCATTCATGGACAAATAGAGCATAATTTTACAGTAAAATTACGGCTACTAGCATTTATTTTGGTCTTTATTTGCGGTAAATCACAATTGCTTGAATAAAACAATAGATTATTAGCATAAAATCATATTTAGGAATGATTTATGATTGAAGCAATTGGGATTTACCGCAAATAAAGACCAAAATAAGTGCTAGTAGCTGTGATTTCACTGTAAAATTATGCTCCATTTGTCCATAAATGGCAAAAATTTGTTTGTATGGAAATCGAACCACCTTAAGCAATTTTTAACCTTTTTTTATTTATTTCGACATCTGGCAATCCTGGTACCAGTTTTCCGTCTTTTATACCAGCTTTTTAGCCAGCTGGTGCAAGAATTTCAGAGTGGCCACCCTGATTTACTATTTTCGTCCAAAACGTCACTTATGTGGTCAAACATAAATTAAACGTAGACTTTCTCACTGTTTGTTTATTGTGACATTGTTAGCGCTTATGGAGAATGATAAAAATTATATGTAAATACATAGTGTAAGTTTAAATTAATGTTTATTTAAATTGAAGGGGAACCTGAATCGTGTGCCTTTATAAAACCGCGACTAAATAGTATGGATTGTCATTGTCACTCCTGAGGTCCTGGCTACTCTTGCGTGCTCGAGATATCTCTCTTTGTCCGAGGATCAAGTGACTGATGTAATCTCGAGCTCATAGGAATAGGGGTCATAATCGTTCACACTTCAACGTTTTCTTTTTTTATGTCACTGCTTCTAAAGTTTGTTCTGGATGGACTTTTTGCTGGGCTTGATTTATCCGATCGTATTTTATGGGCACGGTAATTGAATCTCAATGATTTTAAACCAACTTTGTAGCGATGATAGCTCAGTGGTTAGCGCGGTCGGTTCGCATGCCGAAGGGCGTGGGTTCAAACCCCAACAATGAGCTTGAGCTGCCGGTGAAGGAAAACATCGCGAGGAAACCATAACATGGTGTTAAGGTATTTTCTAGTACTCGGCTTGCTAGCTACCACACCCTCAAGTTGAAAATCTGCCGCCAAGCATCTAACGGTGTGTTCCGGCAGCCTTACTTGAGAGCCAGTTCCATTCCAGGCTAGGTGTGCTTTACCATCTTCGACCACACTGTCACTTTTTATTTTATTTTTATGGTTGATGGTTGTGAAGGTGTGAGGTGGTGTATGGCGTCACTTAACATCAGGTGAGCTGTGGTCAAACACCTAGCCTGACAAACGTTAAAAAAACCAAACTCAATGCTGTTTTCGCGTTGAGCGTAAAGCCGATAAATATTCTTTAGGTCTTTGGCGCCGGCGCATTTTCGACGCTATCGTCCTAAATAAATCTAAGAGTCCTAGACGTAACGACAAATGAGTGACATTTCTGAGTACTTTTTTTACTAAGTGAAGAGAGAGAGTATCAAGATTAGGAAAGCGTTTAAGTGGTAACGAACACTTACATATAATATCTGTAACGTACGTTTAAATACAAATCGTAATCGATTGTATCAACACGCTGTTTATACTTATATTACGAAAATATAAATACCAATATGAATATTGTTTTTATTTTTCCTTTGTTTTTTTTTTTAAATTAATTTGCCCCATCGTTCAGGCTAAAGCTGTAAAGCCATACTGCCTTGTCTTAAGTGTTATTTCTGCTGTCTCTTAGCTATAGTTATGGTCAAAGTCCAGGCTTAGTCAAGTCCAGTCCGTGTCAGTCAAGTCCAGTCATGCTTTAGTAAAGTACTGGCGACTTTACTAAAAGCTTCGATGGAGTTTTGGAAGCAACACGAAAACTCATGTTTCACCACATATCATTTTCCCACACTCACGCTTGTAATTCGGCACTTTATGAATAAAATGCCACCATTTTTATGCATAAACACTCGACAAAACACAAGTTTTGAAAAAAAAATACAACGGAGCGACACGACTCTTCCCGCGTCCCCACCAAAACTCTTTTTCCTTTGAAGCGAAAGATTAATTATCATAATTTTTTTTAAACTGTTTGGCTTAGTTACAGGATCATGAATTTTGATCTAATCTTTAAAAAAAATATGTACCTACCATTGACCCTTTCGTAGTGTAACTGATTCGATAGAATAGTTTCTTCTAGATCAGCGTGTTCAATCCTCGGCCGCATCGTCGCTTTACATCGGATGAGCTGTGGTCACACACCTAGTCTGTCAACTATTAAAAAAATTAAAGATTAAAATATAATAGCAACATGGTATTCTCACTAAAGAGAGGTTTATTCATTATCATGCGAAATGCTGCAACGTGGAACGTTACTTATAAGTACTAACATAATGTACCTACTTATAAATCACCGGTTACATAATCATATGAACACTAAATATATTTTTTTGGCACACCCTAATGGGGGCATATGTATTAGACTGGCAATGTTATATTTTGTCCTACACCTGTATCTGCTGTATATTATGCTGCAATCTAGTATAAAGAGGAAAGATTTGATAGTTTGTTTGTAATGAATAGGCTCCGAAACTAATGACCAATTTCAAAAATTCGTCAAAATAACAATTCGATGAAAACTAAAGTAATTTAATCTTAGTCAACCCACTTTATTAATTACAGCTATAATATACCTATATATCGTAAATATCGTATATCGTAGTACTATACACACAGCGCCATCTGGCCCCAAACTAAGCAGAGCTTGTGTGATGGAAGTCGGATAACTGATAAAATACATAAATACTTTTTTTTTTTTTGTAAATACATACTTATAATACATACAGAACACCCAGACACAGAACAAACATTTGTTTATTCACAAAATGTTTGCCCTGAGTGGGAATCGAACCCACGCCCTACAGCTCTCAAGGCAGATATACTACCAATGAGCCAACGGGGCTGTCAAAATAATAATTAGTAATTAGCCTTTAATTAGGTTTATATATAGCTATTTTATCCTGGTTGTAGATTTTTTATGTATGTTTTTTATCTATAGTAGGTACCTACCTACTTACGCAAGATATTTAGAAAAGAAGTAAAAACAAGGGATACCTATATGAGACAACGTAGTTTTTAATCTGAGGTGACAACGGAAGTAGGACGAGGAATTTCACGAGATTTGACGTCAGGCAATTTTTTTTTAATAATTTGCCCCATCGAGCAGATTAAAGCTGTAAAGCCATACTGCCTTGTCTTACGTGTTAAAACTCGTTGTTTTTTTAGGTTTCGTATAGTCAATGTCCATTTGCATGTCACCATGACATTATTATATTTACAATTTTTTCAGTTTATTTTTTTATTTATTTTTACTTTTTCCGTTAGCGGAATTTTTTCTTATTTTACAGAGCCGCAAACGGAATCACGCTTCAGAGGATTTAAGACACTGTGGAAACCTTACACGCGACTTTATACTGTTGTGCATTTGCATCAAAGTTCAGACTACGTAGCGGCACCAACTCTTAAAACAACTTACATCACAGTCGATGGGGATCTGAGAACGCCTATTTTCTTAAGTGATTATTACTATGACGACCGGCCGCTAGGAACTGTGAAAAAACAACTGATTCTAAGAGAAATGCTGGTTAACGTTTGTACAAAGAATCATGGGCATTTTACTCAAAGGTATCAGCTACTAGGAGGCAAAGACTCGGTAAGTACCTACCTTCATTTTTTTATGGTGGGCAGGCTTGGTGTTTGACCACAGCTCATTTAATGTTAAACAATTAACGATGTGGTCGAAAATGGTAAACACACCAAGTCTGCCGGAATCCGGAACACTATTCGTTGCTTCGTGACGTAAGTGTGGTAGCTAGACAGCCGAGTACTAGAAAATACCCTACCGCCCATTATACGGAATTATGTATATTTGACTTGAATAAGTACCTACTATAGACGAAGTATCTGACTTAATCAAACGTGAGAAGGCAACTATTCCCATTTACGTAAATCGGAAATTACGTCAATTTCTAGGAGGAGCTGCCCGACTTATCGACAACTGCGACAACTACAACAACCACAAAAACTAAGACAATTAAAAAACAGCCCTGGATGTCGAAGTCGATTGTTGTCGCATACTGCTACGTCTGTGGCCTGAAAGAGCCCGGTATTCAAAATGCTAACTGCTACAACGCCTTCGATAACCCTGATCGCATGTACGCATTTTTTATTTCATTTTTTTATTACTTAGACGAGTACTCTTATACTCTTTCCAGATGTTAAGACCTTACCTAAGATACCTTATGTCCTAACCCCTGCAGTAACTTTGATTCTATACTAACTCCAAAGTTATAGGTATGGACTTGACCGTGACTTGCCTTGAATAAGACATTTTATTACGAGGTACCTGAAAATATGAATGTTTTTTTGTTTATTGTAATAGGGTTATGAATAAAACATCAGCATGAGTGTGGGACAACGATATACTCAATGTGTTAAAACATGTATTTTCTTGTTACTTAGCATTAGCTAAGCTTGTAGTAAATAAGTTACCATTACCTTACTAGGGCACATCCAGATTTGGTTTTGACTTACTTTGTGTGCCTTACTTTTTCACTTGATTTATCATTAGTAGGTGATTTATCATTTATTATTGTAACAATGATTGTAATAAAATTAAAAAAAAAGGTACTTGAAAATATTTATCACACTGTCGCTATTTATGTCACTGTATTTTACTTCACACTGTCAAATGCGCAAAGAGTAATTAGTCGAGTCACTGGGCAAATTCTAACTCGCAAAAGGTTAAGATGTGTTCTTATTTAGCAAAGTGTAACAGTTTTTATTCCGATCAGTATCCGTTTTAGCACTACCAGCGCCCTGGGCGAGATTTCTATGGTGCCCCCTATCTGCCATTGAAACCCATAAAAAAAAAGCAAGGGATCTAGATTGAGATATTGTCGATCTTAGATAGGTTTTTATCATCTTATGCTGATGCTCTATACTGGTATAGATGTGATCAATATTCAAAATGCTATCCATACATATAGATATAGCTCTTGTAAGTTGTGATCTTTGATAAAATTTAAAATAAAGACGGGAGTCATCACATTCAGATGTGCCTGCGGCGCCCCTTCATATCTGGCACCCTGGGCGGTCGCCCAACCGCGCTCTACCGCCGCCGCTACTGATTCCGATTTTCCAACGTCGAGCGATCGCCGCTGGCACAGCCATATTTTACATTTCGAAAATATAAATTATATTCATCCAGTTACTTCTGGGTTATAATAGTCAATGCAAAAATTATAGAATATAAAATTTCCTACAACTTTTGGAACAACACTTTTTGATTAGATAAATTTAATAGTCTCCATTATAACTATAGTCGTCTTTATTTAATAAGAGTTACGGCAAAATCAAGCTTAGTAAATTTATAATATGGTTCACAAAATATTATTGCTAATTTTTAGATTTTTTTACTTATCTTAGTTTAGGACAAGATGTGAAATGCCCTAGGATATTTATTGAAATAAAGTGAAATAAACAACAATAGTTAAATTTCATAATTGTTAAATAAATATTGCAAATTGATTTGCTTTGACGGCACCAATGATTTAAACGCATTTTTGTTTCCTTAGATTTCCCAAAAACCGGCACAAAAACAAGGCCAAGAGGTATTGCATGCATGGTACGAAACAACACACAAACAGAATATGGTATGGGAAGCTGTACAAACAGGGGTGCTTTAACCGTTTCACGGATGTTGGTTTCGTATATAATGAGCGAGGCTGCCGTACAAAGAAACCATACATGGGATCTAGCTTCGCATCAAAAAGGTGACTTGGACCGCCCTATTCAATTATTTATTCATAATAATCAACAACTAGATACCTATATCATAATCTTTAGATTCTAAGTAGTGTTAGACTACATAACGATATGTCATTGAAATCTTAGCGCCTACTTTGCAATATTCGTGATTTTAGGAATCGATAAATATGTAAAATGTAGATATATGTTTAATATGAAGTCGCATAAATATTTGAGTATCACAGGTTTAAACTTAATATGTACGGTTTTTGTACACTGAGCGTGATGAGTTGCAAGGAAACTGCTCTGATTGGCGGTTCAGGCCCCACCACTGACACGAAAGAAGAGAGGCCGTGGTGGGCGCCCGGGAACGACGATCAGTGTGGACGACCGACACAAGTCACACGTTTGATAAAGATATATAATGGGTACTTAATGTATAAATGCTGTCATGTGTAATACCGAGAAGATGTTGAAATACAAGGAGGTATGAATTATCCAGAAGTCTTGAGTTTGATACTAATAGTAGGTACCTACTCTTGTTTTGATTAATTTCACATCGCACTATACTTGATTATACTGACATTGTATTACTTGTAGATTCGCAAAGCTAGAGAAACAATTACACCGTGTGGATAACGGGTGTGTCTTCAGTCCGTACGCAGTGCTTACGCCGTTTAGTCGGGCGGTCTCTCTCTACGTTCGATACCACGTGTGCGTTTGCCAAGGGAAGTATTGTAACCGAGCCACAAGTATAGCAAACATTCGTATCTGTTTAATAGCCATTATCTTGAGTTGGCTATTTCTGTTTTAAGAATGAATCTTTACACTGTTGACATTGTTTCATTTACTAAAACATAAATTCCTGAACGAATATTAACTTGACGCAATTGAAAAACAAACGTGGTTTTGACACGTTTTTAAATTGAGAAATCAGTAGATAGCATTTATTGTTTTACTTACGCGGGAATATTCACATTTAATTATATTGGATACTCCGACTATAGTTTCGGCCACATCCGGTGGCCTACATCATGGAGACAAAGCTGAGTACAATGCGCGTGCGTGCGGCCTCGTCTTGCTTCGCACTGCGGGCCGCTGATGGTATGGGCACTGGGGTGGAAGTAGATAGTGAGTAATCCCGCATAAGTAAATTAAAAATGTGGTTGAGAAAGTCCCAGTATTGAAACATAGAAACTAAACTTGTCTACTTGTGTACAAAAGTTCTCGGGAAGAGTAGATATACATACTTGACTTGCTTGTTTCATTTCTCTCTGAACCTAATTCTAAAGTTAACGCGAAGGAAGTCACTGCCGTAAGCTAGTAACAAATAAAATAGCACTATTATTGAAAAACGAAGTTTTCGTAAATACCTAATACAATGCGATGACATTATTTTTCGGTGTTTCTGTCAAAACTTATATTGGGCATTGATAAAGTAATGGTATTTCTTCGTCTGAGGGTATTTCGGACCGCACACAATGACACTTACAATTGACATTTGACAATGATGACGGGCCGTTGATGCCCCTCAGCTTTAGCGGGCAGCTTCGAGGAATCACAAGCATATCTCGATGGCGGGCAGAGTCATGTTGCCCCGTTGTATTTTTTTTTAAAACTAGTGTTTTTCGAGTACAGTATAAAAATGGCGGTGTTTTATTTATAAAATGCCTTATTAGAAGCGTGAGTTGGGGAAAAGAATATAATGTAATTTTTCGTGTTGCTTCCACAACTCCATCGAAGTTTATAGTAAAGTCGTCACTACTTTATTAAAGCATGACTGGACTTAACTGACGCGGACTGAACTTGACCAAGATTGGGCTTCTGCTATAGCTATAGCCACAAGGCAACTTATTAAACTGATGAAAAAATATAAAACATTTGACACCGGCAAATGCTCAAAATGCGACGTCAAAATCAAAGAAGAAGAAGACAATAACCCTATAAGTGCTGCCAGATTGAGGGTTATCTCGCTTTTTGCTATAAAATGGAGTAGATAAAAAAGGAAGAATTTTTTTACTTTAGAACTCCAGAATCACGAAATAGTTAAAAAAAAATAGTACCATGAAGTATATGATTACATGTATATTTAATAACTATATAAAAGTAAAATTTGAATGATAATTGAATGCTTGTTTAAAATTTACACTTGAGATAATTTTTATTGAAAGTGTGTTTTTAGAGACTTTAAACACAGATCTTACAGCGACAAATAATTGTTTTTCCTTTTTTTGTACATTGTAAGTTTGTAAGACGGAATTATTCTTTTTAGCTACCCGAGGAAAAAGAGAAACATTTTAAGCATTGAAGTTTGGCAAGCAAATACACAAAAAAATGTTATGTAACCGCAGAATAAACTGTTGATTCAAAAATTTATATAATATGAGACCATCATGTACACAGTTTGCAGCAATAAAGGTTATCTTATCTTATGTTCTACTGCATGTATCCTGATTTATACAGCATCATATCAAAAATAAAGTATTTTTTTATAATCAGTACTTAATACTTGACTTCAGTTATAAATGTAATGAAAACAGCAGAAACTCGGAATAAAAAAGCCATTTTTTTATTTATCTATTGGGGAAAATTATCAATACGACCTGGCAATAGTGGCAACCGATTCGTTGTGGACTTGTGGTTCTGCGTGTGAATATTGAAATTCCGTTTACGGCTGAAGGATTAGTATTCATGGCCAAGAATAAATTAAAAAAAAGATTGTGAAATTGAGTTCTGAGAAGATAGTAAGGCAAAGCATAAATTAAATACTTAAGTAATTTATTTGTCATGTTTTGTTAAAAATGTAGAAGTACGTACTATCTATCGAGTGGGACCTAAACAAAATAACTGAATGACATAGTCAAATTCAATAATTATTACTATTACTGTAAAAGTGGTATTTTTCGCGAAGCAAGTAACTTGATATAATGTATTATTATTCTTAATTACGATTTATTATTGAAGTGTAGTGCCTGTAAGGAGGTAGGGAGTAGCAATGTCTTCCTCGTCTAGTGGAAAGAATCATTCAAAGAAGAAGGAATGCGGTAGAGAGCGCGATCGGCTGAAAGCAACTGCTTCAGAATCTGGCGGCTCTAGCCAGTGTGATACGCCGCCTCTCATAGAGAGAGTAAGTGTTAAGACAAGTATAAATGCAGCTAATATTTTCTTTTAGTTTCTATGTCAAAAAAAGTTGGAGTTAATATTAACAACAACATGAAAATATTGAAATGTAAATGATATAAATGTACAATTTTTATTTTTGCAAAATTGAAACTTTTTTAGAATACTGTGGTGGTCAGATGTTGCTAATTCTTATCAAGATTTACATTCACTACATTATGATTTGTAATTTTCAAGGATGGAGGTGTGTCGCAAGGAAGATTTGCTGGAATTGGCTCTGACTCGGTGCAGTGCATGGCTGACCAGGTTGGAGCTGAGATGAGTCCAGAAGCTGCCACCAACCTGGCTGAAGATGTTAGCTACAAGTTACGGCAAATTATTAGCGTAAGTTTCTATCAGTAGCAGAATAAATCTGTACTTTTTTTGGAGTCTGCATAGACTAACTAAATGACAATGAGTTTGAAGAACACTTAGCACTTAGAAGATACCTAGATCACCATGTATGAAATCTATGAAGTGTATAATAATCACTATGAACAAAGAAGTTGTATGTATGTACTGTTATTTAGTGTTTGGTTTTGCACCTCATTGGTAAGTTTGTGGAAACCTATACATTCAATCCATTTATACATACCTATAAGTTGTACTACCAAAATGGAATGGAAGTTTTATTAATATGATTTAGTTGTACTTTTCTATTATTCTATTTTACTATACAAATAAATTTGTGGTAAATTATTTGTATACTTAAATTTGATTTTTGTCAATCATTAAAGATGTGTATTGTATGGTGTTCAATAATGTAAATTTTTATATGATGTGTAACTCAAAAATGTCAAACAAAATATAGAACCAATGAGACTTATGATCTATTTTAAAGTAATGAGCGCCAAAGTAGCTGTGCCCTGGACTCCATTCCAGATTAGGTATGCTTTACCATCTTTGACTACACCGTCACTTAACACCAGGTGAGGTGGGGTCAAACACCTAGCTTGTCAACCAGTCAAAAAAGCTTTGAAAAGCATTGCTGCAAAGGTCATAACCAAGCATTATCTTTTACCATCAACGGAGTGTTTACTTTTCCATTTAAAAAAATCATTGAATTCTTGCCCGCTATATCAGATAAGCTACTCTGTAATAGCTAGTTCTGTAGCCAAATTTGTTTAAGGCCATTCTGGTTCAAATGTGTCCATATTTTTTCCATGTCATGTTATGCAGATAAATAACTTTAAACTGTTTCAGTCAATAGCGTTACATAGTGAAATGATGAAGAAAACTAGTGTAGACAGCTGGGATGTGAATACATCATTTACTCTTTCGGACACAGGGCCTGTTGTTGGGGCTACCGCTACACATTATGCACAATTTGGAGAGGATAAACTCTGCTGTCCAATTGTAAGTGACTCTTACCACACAATAACATCATTTTAGAAAAATTATAGCTCAGTGGTAAGCTTGGCGAATCACACTCCGGAGGGGTTTTAAGGAGGGCTGCTGTTTAGTAATAAACGTGAGCCTCCTGTGAAGGAAAACATGAGAAAAAGCCAGGATGGCAGTAGGGTACTTTCTAATAAAATAGATTGCCAATTTACTATGTTTAAGTTAAAAATCTACAGTAACGTAGAGTACAAGAGAGAGAGAGTAGAGTACAAGTACAGTAATCTGGGAATGCAGGGGTAAAAAGTAGCCTATGTCACCAGGGGATAGTGTGCCTTCCCAAGGATGAAAGGATTTTTTCAATCGGTCCAGTATTTTTTGAGTTTATTCATTACAAATATACAAAAATACAAATTTTTCCTCTTTATGATATTAGTGTAGATAAACAGCCAGACAGAACAATCAACTATTTGTTTCGTAAACATTCTTTACATAAATGTTTGTCCAGGGCAGGAAGCAAATCAACACCACACAGTTTATGAAGCAGAAATACTACCATTCCAGGCCAGGTGTGCTTTACCATCTTCGACCACACCTTCACTTAACATCAGGTGAGCTGTGGTCAAACAACTAACCTGTCAAACATAAAAAAAAAAAAACTACCAAATGAAATAAAAAGGAAATCCCGTCTTGCGCCCTTTTAGCTAAAAGGGCGCAAGACGGGATTTCCTAAAATGACTTCCAAATGTGTCATGCGAGCAAATCCAAAAAATCTATTAAATAAATAAACTATTGATAATACCTAATTTCAGGAGGAACTTATAAATGTGAGTGAGTATGCGCTTGTCACTCAGACATTTATCTATGCATCACATCCTACTATGTCCGTCGAGTGGATAACGGACGAAAAGAGCTTAAATAATAACACAAATATAAGCGTCAACCTGCAAAATTATTATACAAAAGTTGCAAGAGGTATGAATATAAAACAACTATTATTTTATACATGCGTACACAATCTCATCTTTTTCCACAGACAGTGTGCATATTTTTCTACTTCCTACGGTCTTGGTACATTTTTCGCTTCGTCTACTTTCATCGGGATTTCATACATGCTTGTTGGTGGGGGGTACTTGTCATGAGACGTTTGCCTATGCCAAACCTTACCATCTTGCCAGTGGCGGATTAAATACAAATGTTTTATTGATAACACAAATGTTACAACTCAGTTTTAAAATACTTAAATAAATAATATAATACTATACTAATATAATAGTTGTTTAATACTTATTTTAAATGTCAAAATGAATAAATAACAAAATGTCAAAATAAAGTATATAAACATGTGAGTATGAAAAATAATGTCAATTATAAAAATGTTGTCAAAATAAAATATGTCAATTTAAAAGATAATGAAATTTCAAAAAAATCTTAATTACTTGGTAGTAATTTAACAAAATTTTAGTTTAAAATACTTGTCAATGTCATAAAACAAAGTATTTAGCAGCCAAGGTCTAAACTTGGTTCTGAAGCATGCAGTGGACACATTTCCCAAGTAAAAGCTGTTAAATTATAGCATTAGTCAATTGACAGTTCGATTTATTTTTAAAGTCCAACAATTCAGTACAAATTCTACACCAAATAGTGTTTGGATACATTTTCTAAAGTTAGTTCAACAAACAATATCAGTACATGAAAATAAAATCGATAAAATTACTCGATTATTATCTTTAATCTTTTGAACCACTCGAAATGAAGAATATTTAAAACAAAACATTTTTTTTTGCAATATTTACAGTCATATAATACTAAATACCAATGGGTATACAAATCGCCGTTTGCAGCTCCCAACGAATACTTGTCACTCATACAAATTGGTAGTACCTAATACTATTTGTATGAATGGGTCACTGCCAAGTGAAATATTTTCCGAAATTATATTTGATCTGCGATTCCACCGAGATCCACCCCTAAAATCTGCCGCCCTTTGCTCAAGCCTGCTTGTCCTGCTGGTAAATCCGCCACTGCACCTTGTCCACGCACGCTCGCCTTAGAAATCTTTTTCGTGAATCTTTATTTGATATATTCTATTATTCAAGGTTGTCACGCGAAATAGTGTCGCCGCTTTGTATTATTTTTTAAATCTTACGCATTTGTAACAATAGTGTTGTTTTAATCCTAAAGTTCTCAATTACGTGTGTGAGTGTGGGAAAGTGATATAATGTGGTATACCTACATGACTTTTTGTGTTGCTTTAATACTCCATCGATGCTTGTAGTAAAATCACCACAACTTTACTAGTAGGGTAGACTGGACTTGACCTTGACATTTTTTGTGTGACTGTGACTTATTTCACTTGTTTAAGCAGTAGTGTGTGAACATCATTGTTCCGATTTGAAGGGTAATGCAGCTAGCGAAATTACAGGGCTATTGAGACTAACCATCCAAATCTCAAAGTAATGAACGCCGAAGCAGCAATACTCTGAACTTTGTTTTGCTACTCAAAGTTCTGTATATCACTGCAATGGTCATGGAGTTATCTCTTACCATCAGGAGAGCGTCTCGTTCGTCTCATTACCGTTACATAAAAAAAAACTGGAAAATGGACAAAGTATAGTGCCAGAAACAAAAAAGAAAAACATCTGACTTTAATTGTTTAATTTAACTTTTGTTTGAGACAGCAGAAATAACACTGAAGACAAGGCAGTATGGCTTTACAGCTTTAGCCTGCCCGAAGGGGCAAATTAATAAAAAAAAAAAACTTTTGTTTTTTAATTGTTTTTATTGTATGTTTATTTAATTGTTTCATCAAAAATGTAAACTAATATTATCATGAGATAATAACAATCATCAAACTTATTATTGAATGCTGTTAGAACATACCTAGAACCAAAAAAATTAGACCAGAGAAACATTAGACAAGATTAGAACCAAAGAATTAACCTAGAAGAGAACTTGGAAACAAAAAAGTAGGTAGAACCTAGAAGAGAACGAGAAAGTCATGTTACTGTTGGAGCGGAATGCTTTATTTATTTGATCGAACATGTTCCTTAAAATCATGTCACCGAGAAATTCTCATTAAAAACTCTTTTTTTCCAGCAATATTAAACCTAAGAAAAAAACCCAAAGAGGTGGCAGTAGCAGATCTGATGACCAACACTCGAATAGGTCCAATATTTCCCAATCTCTTTAACCTGGCAGTATTAGTTCTGAACGACGATAATTTGAATGCGCTTAATGTTCCTGCAAAGAAACCGCTACAGTCAAACGTTTTGGATATGGTCGATGCGCTCTGTTCGAACCCTTGTAGCTTGGACACGAATATACAACAACAGGTATCCTTTTTAAGTACTTAATTTTTTTTATTCGAAATAACTATTAACAAACTAAGTATAAAAAGGAAAGAACAAATTTTCAATAGTGAATTAGTATTATTACACGGGCATTATTTTAAATTTCTCGAATTCAAGTAGGTATCAAATCAGTAATAATTTTTCATATAACTTTGTTAAATAATTTTTTGTTTCACTTACGCGGTATTACTCACGTTTAATTATGGTCGTTCGATTTCCATACAATATTTTTTTTTCCATTCATGGACAAATGGAGCATAAATTTACAGTGAAATCACAGCTACTGGCATTTATTTTGGTCTTTATTTGCGGTGAATAACAATTGCTTTCAATCACAATCGTAAATTCATAAATCATTCATTAATTTGATTTTATGTTAATAAATAATAATCTACTGTTTTATTTGAGCAATTGTGATTTACCGCAACTAAAGACCAAAATCAATGCCAGTAGCTGTGATTTCACTGCAAAATTATGCTCCATTTGTCCATAAATGGAAAAAAATGGTTTGTATGGAAATCGAACCACCTTATATCGGAAACTCCGGCTATAGTTTCAGCCACATCCGGTGGCCTTCATCACGGAGACAGATCTTAGTACAATGTGCGTGCGGCGTCGTCGACAAGGCTACAAGACAAGTCCGCGCGCGTGAGTAATCCTGCATAAGTAAAACAAATGTGTGGCAAAACCACGTCAGTTTTCGTAGTTAAATAATTGTTATTTTTATAGTTTCAGAGGTTATTCCCGGTGATGGTGTCAAATATACTCGGAAATGGATCTCTTGCTGAGAAAATGGTCGCAATTTTGACGAAAATCACACGCACTTGGCCTTCCTTCATTATGATAGGTAAAATATGTCTCTTAGTCGCCGTAGTATAGCAGTGCGTTAGCGAACTGAAGTTGCAGTGGGCCAGTCATATCTGTCACGTATCGATAACCGTTAGGGTTAAGCTTAGAACACCCTTTCTGATGATGTTGCAAAATCTAAATATTTGAATTTATTGAAACAGTAGCAATTTAACAGTAAATCAACTCTCTACTGAAATATATTTACGGGTCTTGGACGACGGTTCGCGCATAAAGGTTGGACCATAACGCTCCAATTGTCATGCAAAAGTGCATGCGTGCAGTGCGTTTGCACAGTCTGAGTCCACAACCTTTTACAGCTGTGGTATAGCAACAATTTACATAAAGTTGTGAACAGAGCTTATTAAGGTACTAAGTGTTGCTAGCTTAGCTAAGTCTTCGACTATCCAGTCGAAGACTTAGCTAAGTTGTCACCACTCAGCTCAGTTAGTCAGGTATTCTGCCGCCCGGCAGTAGTGTGTTCCGGTTTGAAGGGTGCTTCACCTAGCGAAATTACAGGGGCTGTTGAGATTAAACTTCGAAAGTCTCAAAGTGGCGATATCCTGGACATGGACCATGGATATCATAGACAGGTGTTATCTCTTACGAGAGCGTCTCGTTCGACTCATTTTGGGCTCAAGGTTCTTTTGTTCTTTGTACTTTTTTCTTCTAATGGTGTGCACAATAAAGAGATATCTATCTATCATTTTACATTAAAAAAAAATGTCTTCGACTTTTGCAAACGTCTATGTTTGTTATTTTTGCTGCAAAAAAAGGCTCCAGTAAACTGTTTTTTGTTACAGGGAAGGGTATACTCTTCGACTATTTGTCTCAAGGCACCAAAGAACGTCTAACCGCACAGATGATTAAATGCGTTATGGCTCTTGGAAGACGCGCGCTGGTCGAATGTCTCGGGGACTACTTGGAACATCTAGATGACTGTATCCACGCTCCTCGGCGAAATCACATGCAGACGGACCTTAGAGAAACTATTTTGGTGAGAGATCCCTTTTTTATTGTTTTTGGCATCGCACTTTGTGCTAGTGCCAAGTTTTTCGGTATTTTTAGGACAAATCAAGATAAATAAGTCATGAGTAATAGTTGAGTCTAGTCATACCTTAATAATGTAGTAGTTAGTGACTTTACTGTAGCATTTTTTTTTAAATTTTGAATTTTTATTTTATTTATTGAGACTTCACATTAGCAACTACGTAAATGAATACACCAAATTAAAGCTAAATAATATAAAAAAACGGCACAGAAAACAAAAGAGCTTTATGAGCTAGTGCCACAAGTGGCGGCCTTGTCGCTAAAAGCGATCTCTTCCAGGCGACCGGGAATGAAAAACAGATTACTAAGAACAGATTTTGTGTTAAAATAAGTTATCATGGAGTGCTGAATAAAGTGTATACACTGCTCTGCAGTTGAACTGAACGAAATGAGTGATGCAATGGCACACGTGTCAATGGTTCGCCATCCTTGACCTAGCCTATCAACCATAAAAAAAGACTATGGAAACTGACGTGGTTTTGACACATTTTTGTTTTACTTATGCGGGCTTATACTCACGTTACATTTTATAGAAAACTTGACTATAGTTACTCACGTTAAATTTTATCGGAAACTGACTATAGTACGAGTCGGAGTTTCCGATAACATTAAACGTGAGTAATTCCGCATAAGTAAAACTAAAATAAAAAAAAAATTGTATTGTTTTATAACAGGAAGCCGCGACGTGCTTGCTCAGATCTGAACCCACCACATATTTAGAAGATTATGTAATAACTGATTACACTCTCTACGAGATGCTCGGCGACTCAATAATGCCTAGGCGGACGATATTTCCTATTAAAGGTATGACTAATGTGACCATTTTAATTTCTGTTCAAAACGGGACATTTTCAAAATTACGAAAGTTAATGATCTTCACTTTTATAATCAACATGATATTGGACAACGGATTCTTCAGATGTTCACAATTTATTCATGAAAGATATTATTTATTAACCCTTTATCTATACTATTATAAAGAAGAAAGATTTGATTGTTTGTTTGTAATGAATAGGCTCCGAAACTACTGGACTGATTTCAAAAAATCTTTCACCGTTGGAAATCTACACTATCCCCGGGTGACATAGGCTACTTTTTATCCCTGTATTCCCACGGGAACGGGAACTACGCGGGTGGTACCCCGAGGCGTCCGCTAGTATTTCAAGTTTGGTTTCCGTTTGTTCTACGCAAACACTACATATCATTTTACAAAATTTTGGTTCAAAGTTGTTCAAATTGCTTGACTAGCCATCGAATGTCTTAAAGTAATGAGCGGCAAAACAGCGATTCTTTGGGCTACTCTAAGTTCTGGGTCAATGGGTATGGGCATGCGTTATCTCTTTTTATTTTGTGGTTGACAGGCTAGGTGTTTGACCACAGCTCACCTGATGTTAAGTGAAGATGTGTTCGAAGATGGTAAAGCACATCTAGCCTGGAATGGAACTGGCGCTCAAGTGAGGCTGCCAGAACACACCGTTAGATGCTTGGTGGCAGATTTTCAACTTGAGGGTGGTAGCTAGCCAGCCGAGTACTAGATAGTACTCTACCACCATGCTATGGTTTCCTCACGATGTTTTCCTTCACCGGCAGCTCAAGCTCATTGTTGGGTTTGAGCCCACGCTCTTCGGCATGCGAACCTACCGCGCTAACCACTGAGCTATCATCGCTACACTATATCTGTTACCATCAGAGCGTATCTTAACATTAAAATAACCTAGTCTTATCTATTATCATTAACCTTGAAACTACGCTAATATTTTGTTTAAATTAACTTTCAGAAAAACCAAACCTGCACGAGCACTCGAGCGACAAACCGTCCGACGAAGATATCACATACACTCGCCCCCTCCGACGACCGAAACTCAGACAAATATCGACTTTGCGCCCTTTACATAACGGCTACAGAGAAAACGTGTTCGAACCCACAAAATTTCACAGGGACAAGTGTGTACGAATTAAAATTAGAAACTGTCGGACATTGCACGTTAATCGTAAAATTATAAGCCCTGCAGGGTATTGGAGTCATACGAGTCCCAATACAAGGGTGTGTGATAAAGGAATATTGATAGCGGGAGGTTTACTTCATAGATTTAAGTATAAAATTAGGAAAGAGTGGCATCCGGCCTCATACTTTGGTGCTATGTTGTTATGAGATATTCTTTTCTCTTCTTGGCATCGCACTCTGTGCATACTGCCAGTTTCAATGTGTCTGTACTTCTTGTGCAGTCCTCAGTCTACTTTATCTTTATTGCCTTGTTGTCGGTTTTTGCAAGTCGTGTCTAACATCTATAGTTACAGTCAAAGTCCAGTCTTGGTCAAGCCTAGTCAAGTCCAGTCATGCCAAGCAGTGGCGACTATACTATCAGCTTCGGTGGAGTTTTGGAAGCAACACGAAAAGTCATGTTTCAAGTCAAAAATCAATATCACCTTGTATCATTTTCCCACACTCGCGTTTGTAATTCGGCACTTTATAAATAAAACACCAGTATTTTTATACATAAACACACGAGAAGGCACTAGTTTTGGAACGAAATACAATGGGGCGACACGACTCTTTCCGCGTTCCCGCCAAAATTCCATGAGATGTTTTGTTGTTGAGAATTTTGACGTTTGTAACACATTCAATTTCTTATAATTCAAAATATGTTTGCGTTTGACCACATCCTGTAGTTAAGCAGTGATGCGGTCTAGAATGGAGCAACTAGAAGAAACCTATTTACTCTGGATTTGAAGACACCGCAAATTGTATTAAAGAAGTACAGACGTAAGATACAGACTTCGCCAGAATTATACATTCTCGCTGTCCGTATGAAAAATCGATTGGTGATGTGTCGGGGTCTAAGGCTGTTGGTGTAACGTGACAAGTCGCTTTTTTGGCCAATAAGCCCGGCCCGGCACAAACTCATGTTTTCTGTAAAAGTTAAATAATAACGATGCGCTTACATTTCAAAGACTAATAGTTATGTAACTGTTGAGGTAAGACGATAAAGACCTTTTCGTTACGGCTTACTTTTCTGATCTGAGGGCCAAAGTAAAATTTGATTAGCAATAACACAATAAATAAGTTAAAAAAAATTAAGTTAAACGGTTTTATTGAAAATAATGCATTGTCATCAAAACTAAAGGTCGGACCAAATATCAGATCAATCTGTCTCAATTTGACCCAAAAACATCAACAACACTAAACAGGGCAAGCTAAATGAAACCGTTTAAAAAAACAAAAATCTACGCTGTTTGACAGCTGTCTACGTGACTTCGTTTATCGATCCCGTACATTTTAGTAAGGCTTTTATAGATGGCGCCACTCTAATTTCTGGATTCATTCGTAGACAATTCGTATTAGTTGAGCTAGTCGTATTAGTTGAGCTAGTCGTTTATTTAGTTAGCTTGAGCTGCCGGTGAAGGAAAACATCGTGAGGAAACCATAGCATGGTGGTAGGGTACTTTCTAGTACTCGGCTGGCTAGCTACCACCCTCAAGTTGAAAATCTGCCGCCAAGCATCTAACAGTGTGTTCCGGCAGCCTCACTTGAGAGCCAGTTCCATTCCAGGCTAGGTGTGCTTTACCATCTTCGACCACACCTTCACTTAACATCAGGTGAGCTGTGGTCAAACAACTAGCCTGTCAACCATAAAAAAAAAAAAAAAAAAGTTAAGAGACAAATGAATAGATGGCGCTTTTAAAACTATTTTCTTCGTGATGAGACCTTGTGTCGAACCAAATACAATTTTGTACTTTATGCTCTCAGTAATAGGATGGATATACGCATTCATTGTGATTTCAAACGTATCATGTCTTCGTCTCTTCTGCTTTCAGCGTTTTACCTTTTTGTATCTCTGTAGGTACGTACAATTAAGTATTTCTATGTTTTTGTAAACAAAATGAAAGATAAATCGTTAAAGCTTATTAGCTATTTTATTTTAAACATACGTACAATATACATATTTTTATTACATAACGACCTGTCTTTTCATAACAAAACAAAAACCCACGTGAGATAGAACTTTGTATATGGGTATTGGGTGTATACCTACTGTATAATAGGCGTGCAGGTAATAAAAACTTCATGAAACAGTTAAAAAAAAGTGTACACAATGTGTGTTTGTGTATGTGTCTGTGTGCTTAAGGCGAGGCTGGCCAAGAACTTCAGGCATTTTAGGCCGTCTTCGGCCCCACTTTGGAGCGCGACGTATTCATTTACGCGAATCAGAAGTACCTACGTAAACGGATTAAGCGCTCTTTGAGATTGAAAATGTGTTATTAAGCACATGTCATTTAAAAAAATACATTTAATATATTTAGTAAGCATACATATACCTACAGGATTATAAATAACAGCGCTGTTGAAGCGCGCTGCGTTTCCCATAGGGTACGCCTGGCGTCAAGCGCGTTGTTCGACGGCGCGACTGAAATCAGCCTAAGAATACAGGAGATTTCCCCGCAAGTTTCAAACAATTGTATTTTTCAAATAAGTTGACATTATTAAGATCGCCTTCCTGGAATCTGGTTTATTTATGTTCCGAATGTGAGAGAAATTTTCACTAGTTTGTAAGTCAGAGTCCGAGGGGCCCCCTGAGCTTGGGGGCTAACCATAGGGCTTACTAGAAAAAATACTCCATGGTGTCCCAAAAGCACTGAACATACTTAACGCAGGGTGTAGCGATAAAAACAGCAATGCACTTATAGCAATAGTGCCAAAACCGAACAAACAGTGCCTAATACATTTTAAACTCCAGCGGAAAAGTTTCTATCACAGGGGAAATGCCTGCGTAACTTATCACGTAATAGAAAGCTAAGAGACTATTGGTGACCCATACGAAATTATCATTGCCCACAGGCTGGAAGTAAAGGCATGCACTCAAAATTAACACGAAAATTCCGAGAATTCCCGAGCTAAACAATACACTCCTAACGTTGAATTTGCTGTTGAAATGGCAAGACAATGCACAACGAAAGACTAGGAAGCCATCAACCAGCGCAGTGAATAGAAACAAGTCAGAACTGCATGTTACGTCTTTGAGAATGCTTATCGTGAAAGTGGAAAATAACAACTTTTCAGCGGCGTCTCTATAGGTAGGTAACAAAAACAGATCTCGAAATAAAAGCTGCTTACATTTCGTATAATTTTTTGCACAAACTTCCGCTCGCACCACAGCCATAAACAGCAGATCGCCTGCGGGACGATCTGTAGGCGTCGAAGCGCTTTGATGCACATGCGCCGACTTTGACAAACGACTCCATTGTCGACAAGCCGCTCATGTCATTGCTTTGTTGTATAATATGCAGGAAATCTCCTGTCATATGTTGCCTAATTTTGCAGACAATTTACTACAGCATTAAGTATATACCTACAAGCTAGATGTATCTCACTAATATTATAAATATGAAAGTTTGTATTACAGGCGCAGCTATCGCTGTATCTAGGGTTACCTACCAGGTCGCCAAACCTAATAGCCGGCCGACCAGCCAGTTTGGCCGGACATTTGGGTAAAAAGGCCGGACATCCTACATTATTGAGGATTTTGTGTCGCAGTATTAATAGGTAGGTACGACAAAAACGCTCAGCCACGCTCGGCGCTCGCTTGTTTGCGAATTATAAATAAATAAATAAATATAAATATCGTAGGACTATACACACAGCACCAAACTAAGCAGAGCTTGTGTTATGGAAGTCAGATAACTGATAGAATACATAAATACTTTTTTTTTGTAAATACATACTTATAATACATACAGAACACCCAGACACAGAACAAACATTTGTTTGTTCACAAAATGTTTGCCTTGAGTGGGAATCGAGCCCACACCCTACAGCTCACAAGGCAGATATATGTACCTACAACCAATGAGCCAACGGGGCTGCATAAAAAGTCTTACCTAACAAAAGCCGGGCACCGTTTATTTTAGCCGGACACGCAATCAAAAAGCCTAACTATGTCCGGCTTTATCCGGACGCCTAGCGTATCTGACGTATCAATGATACGGGACCTCAACGTGTGCAACCCAAAATTAGTGAAATGTTATCCAAAATCTCACTGTAACTCTTAGGCCTCGGGAACACTGTAGGTACCTAGTAGGTACCAACTTATCTCATATTTTGATACAAGGCCCGTATAAGGCAAGCTCCACCATTGGTTACGACCACACCCAGATTTTTCTTTTGTGCGGTGGGTTTTGAAGAAACTCGTGTAGAGTTTTGATGAGAACCTTCTTTTTAATTTGCTTAAAAAAATATTACCAGACAAAAAAATGAGATATAATTCAAGATTCGCTCAATCTCTATCGATTTGTGACCTGTTAACCTAATTCGATACAAATAGATAGGCACCCAGACATTTCATGCCGTAATACACGAATACTCAAACTGAATAGAACTCTACCCAAATGTTTCAGGCGTTAGAAGTAGCAACTGTGTACTTAAACAGGGTTAGACAGAACTCCTATGTTATGCGTAAAGAAGGTTATTGTAATTATGATTACTTTCGGCAACAATATTTGGTCATAACCTTGAAAGCGTAAAAAAAAAGCTTTTTACACTTACCTTAGTTTAGCTAATGTAGTTCCATAGATGTTATTTATATATTCAATACAACAACCCCTTTGTGTTTTAGATTTCTTATGGTTGAGAGGATAGGCGTTTGACCAAAGCTCACCTGATATTAAGTAACGTTGTGGTAAAATATGGTAACCATACCTGGCCTGAAAAAGAACTGGCTTTCAAGTGATTGGCGGTGACTTGGCGGCAGATTCTAAACTAGCCAGCCGAGTACTAGAAAGTACCCTACCACCATGCTATGGTTTGCTATCATCGCTACAAAATATTAAAAAAAAAAACAGTAAAAAAAATAATTGTATATCAGTTCTGTCTAATGTTGTGTGTGTACTTTACTTATAGGTAGACAGTACCATCAAGCAGTCGTACACTTTATGAGTCATTTATACACCGCAAACCGTAGCAAACGATTCTCGCGGATGGCCGACCGGATTATGCAAGATGTTGCCAAGAATAATAATCAAATAAAATTGTTAACTAATTAACTTACTTTGTTTACTTTATTGTTAATAATTGTTGTTGTTGTTAATTGTAGTTGTTGTCATTGTTCCTGTCAATCGTATCTACTAGGTTACACACATAGCAGACAGATTCCCATTTCAGTTTTGATTATAATCTCGTACTTACTTGTTTTCCTTGGTGATAGATCTCCTTAGCTGGTCGTCTAGGTAGGTACCACCGCAGTATCAGATGTTCTGCCGCTAAGCAGTTCTGTGTAAACATTACTGTGTTTCGGTTGAGACGAACCATCAAAAGTCTCAAATTAATGAGCGCAAAAGCAGCAATGCCTTAGACTTTGTTTTGTTACTCAAAGTTCTGTGTATCGATGCAATGGTCATGGACATGCGTTATCTCTTACAATCAGTAGGAGAGAGTCTCGTTAGTCTCATTACGTTTACATTAAAAAAATGTATATAAGTATAGTTATAGGAAAAGTTTCTAATTTTTTTTTGTTTTACTCGTACTTTTTCTAGAAAGATCCTTTTTTTTTATAAACTAAGTAAGTATAGTGTATTAGCAGGTCGATCTCCTTAGGAGGAGGTCGTCTAATTATCACCATGTATCAGATAATCCGCCGCCAAGCAGTAGTTACTGTGTTCCTGTTTGAAAGGTGAAGAAGAATGTGTCAAAGTAATGAACGCCAAAGTAGGTAGTGATTATCCGGACTATGTTTTGTTACACAAAGTTCTAGATATTTTTGCTGATGGACTGAGCAGGCTTGAGCGTCTCGTTCGTCTCATTATTTCTTATTAGTTATTATAAAAGAAAGATCATTAGAAATAATGAGACGAACAAATTAGTAACGAAACGAAATAATTAGTGATTTTTCCTGCAAGCAAAGAAGCAATTATGTATCTAAGTACATAATATACCTATGCTAGTGAAAATCGTATGAAAATCCGTAACGTAATAAGGAAAACGAGCAAACACACGCTAAATACGACTACGACTAGGATGATAGACTTACGTTTCACTAGCATCTTGTCTGATGCTGCCTACAAATCCTACAATATATCTTATCATCCAAGATAAAGATTTGATCCAGATTTTGAGAGGGAGGTTCAAAATGGTTCCCCAACGCCCACTTGGACTAAACAGTGAAATGCTCTCTATTATTTAGTGGTTTGCATAACAAAAGTGAATACAAGGAAAATACAAATTACAATATTTTTTTTTTATTTTTTTTTTTTAATGGTTGACAGGCCAGGTGTTTGACCACAGCTCACCTGACGTTAAGTGAAGGTGTGGTCGAAGATGGTAAAGCACACCTAGGATATCCTTTGCATATCCTCTTTCCTGTTGATACACTTTTGTGCCAACTCGTTTACATCGATCGCTAGTCGTCCGGAGACGATATTTTGCGGTCTACTGTATATCCAGGGTAAAAATAGAAGACCGTGCGAACGTTCAACTCTCACGGCAGAACCAGGGTGCCTATACTTACATTATGTAGGCAGGTACATACCTACAGGTAGATATCTACCTACAACCTACATAGCTACCTCTATGTACCTAGATTGTTTAACTTGTAGGTAGAGTAAGTGCGCCAATTGTAGACCACCAGTAGTCGCCGGTAGTCCACATTACATACCCAGTCAAATATACCCATAATTGGCGCTTTTACTCTACATGTAAATCAGGGTTTTAAAAAGTTTGTACTTTTAGTTACTACCATCGTGATGGAACCATAGCATGGTGATAGGGTACCTACTATCTAGTAGGTACTCGGCTAGCTAGCTACCACCCTTAAGTTGAAAATCCGCCAAGCATCTAACAGTGTGTTCTGGCAGCCTCACTTGAGAGCCAGTTCCATTCCAGGTTAGGTGTGCTTCACCAACTTCGACCACCCCGTCACTTAACATCAGGTTAGCTATGGTAAAACACGTAGCCTGTCGAGCATTAAAAAAAAATGGGACCCTATTACTAAGACTCCGCTGTCCGTCCGTCTGTCACCAGGCTGTATCTCATGAACCGTGATAGTTACAGTTAAAATTTTCACAGATGATGTATTTCTGTTGCCGTTATAACAACAAATAATAATAAAACAGAACAAAAGAAAAGTTTTTTATTCTGATTTTTTTGCTGTTTTTATAAATAATGGTACGGAACCCTTCGTGCGCGTGTCCGACTCGCACTTGACCGGTTTTTATAGGTGATATGATAGGTATTTGACCATAGCTCACCTGATGGTAAGGGACGGTGTTGTCGAAGATGGTGTACTTCGCTTAAACTGAAACTGGCTCTCAAGTGAGACGTTCGCCGGAACACATCGTTAGGTGCTTGGCAGCAGATATTCAACTTGAAGGTGGTAGATAACTCGCCAAATACTAGAAAGTTACCACCATGCATAATGAATAATTTTATATACACTAACTTTCACATTTATTTTATTACTGAGATAAGACGATAATCACACATAATATATGACTAACGTAACCGAAAGTATTATATACACAGTGTATTCATATTTTCTGCACTGCCCGTAACTTCATTTACTATAAACATAAACTGCGTCTAGATTTCGTAATTGTTACACCAAGTGAAACCAGATGAAGTTATCTAGGTGGATATACATAAGAAATTCCGCAATTTTCTCATGGATTTTAAGAATTCTGTTCCTTAAACTAATTTTACGATCTCCGGGTTCAAAATTGATATGAAATAAATCACATGGACTGTAGACAATAACATTAAAATTGATTGGTAATCCTATCACGTTTCTGCCGTAAAACACTAGGTTGAGATACGAGGCGATGGCAGAATTACAAAAGATAAATCGAATGGGTTTAGGTAATAATTAGTATTGCATAATTTGAACAGGCGCCAGAAACGCGTGTCAGGCGCCGGCGCCCGCGCGCGTTCCGAATAATGTCTTGTACACACAACCGAGTTAAAAACAGAATATTAAAATTTATTGTGTAAAACTGTGTAACGATATTAGTTTTTTTTAATGTAAAAAGTAATAAGACGAACGGAACGCTCTCCTGATGGTAAGAGATAACGCCTGTCCATGACCATTGCAGCGATACACACAACTTTAAGTAACAAAACAAAGTCCAGGGCATCACTGCTTTGGCGCTCATTACTTTGAGACTTTCGATGGTTAGTCTCAACAGCCCAGTAATTTCGCTAGCTGCAGTACCCTTCAAACAGGAACACAGTAATATCTACACATTACTGCTTAGATTACAAAAAATAGTCATATTCCAGTACTTATAAACAGTCTTGTCCTTGCGGACATACAATATTTATTGACATCCCCGTTGGCTCATTGGTAGTATATCTGCCTTGAGAGCTGTAGGGCGTGGGTTCGATTTCCACTCAGGGCAAACATTTTGTGAACAAACAAATGTTTGTTCTGTGTCTGGGTGTTCTATTCTGTATGTACCTATTATAAGTATGTATGTATTTACAAATAAAAAAGTATTTATGTATTCTAACAAATAAATAAATTTTATTATTTATTATTATTACTTATTAAAATACAGCAATACGAGTACTTTTGCGTGTCATAATATTGACTTTTCCTTCACGAAATGCTGACCGAGATTTTTTTTAAAGATGAACAATAAAAGGAAATATGTAGGATAGTCAAATAAGGGTATCTATAACTGTTATAAATGAAAAATTCAGGAATAAAAGAAGAAAATCAATGAAAATTTTGTGGTCCACATTCTAGCATCTATTTTCATTAATTTCCACTGTTTTTTCAAAGTCAAACGTGATGATATCGAATGTGGAGAATAGTGAGCTTAAAAACTTTTTGGTATCCAAAATTCAGGAGAGTAATTGTTCTGTGAATCAGGTCTGTACTATAACAACAAATTTTGGAACTTTCCATATATGTACATGTAATGCAAAGCATGCCCAATATAATAGTTACCTATCACAACCACAAATGCGTCAACACTACCGGATACGCACTTTTGTACCTAATATCCGCTTGATAATCGTGCGTATTCTCACGTAGTACCCAATTTAAAATAGGAAACTTCCGATATGCTTGCTGATGAAACGATCGGCTTTTAAACGGTTTTATTTAGCTTGCCCTGTTTGTTGTTGTTGTTTTTGAAAATAAATTTAATAATACCACTAGTTTATCTGATATTTGGTACGCTACAATACATTATCTATAAAGAGGTAAGATTTGATTGTTTGTTTGTTTGTATTAAATAGACTCCGAAACTACTGGACCGATATCAAAAATTTTTTCTCTGTTGGGAAGCTACACTATCCCCGGGTGACATAAGATACTTTTTATCCCTGTATTCCCACGGTAACGGGAACTGCACGGGTGAAACCGAAGACGTCGGCTAGTTATCTTTAAGGAGGTAAGATTTACTTGTTTGTTTGGATTGAATAGGCTTCGAAAGTACTGGACCGATTTCAAAAATTCTTTCACCGTTGGGAAGCTACACTATCTCCAGGTGACAAAGGCTACTTTTTCTGTAATCCGGTATTCCCACGAGAACGGGAACTATGCGGGTGAAACCGCGAGCTGGTTATCAGTAAAAGCGACGATGCGGCCGAGGATGGATATTATTTACGCTATACTTATCTATGAGGAAAATACTGTTATCCGTTAATGGACATTTGTAGAACCATACTTTGATACTCTATAGTTATACTACCGCTAAGCAGTAGTGTGTGAACATTACTGTGTTCCGGTTTGAAGGGTACTGCAGCATGCGAAATTACTGGGCTGTTGAGACTGGCCATCGAAAGTCTCAAAGTAATGAGCGCCAAAGCAGCGATGCCCTGGACTTTGTTTTATTACACAAAGTTCTGTGTATCGCTGCAATGGTCATGGACAGGCGTTATCTCTTACCATCAGGAGAGCGCCTCGTTCGTCTCACGACTTTTTACATTAAAAAAAAAACTATTTTGAACACCTCGAGTTGTGGACACTTACATTATCCTATACGTCAAGAAAAATAAATATAAAATTTATCTTCTGTTCGTCATAAAATAAAACTTATCAATGGTTTTTATTATATTATTAAATTGGTTATTAGTTTTTCAGTTTATTTCTGTCTTTTCACACCAGTATTTTGTTATATTTATTTTGATGATTTTAAATCATGTAGGTATGTATAAATGTATGAACGACTACAATCTACCTACTGTTTGTAAAAAAGTGTTGTTACCGCTCATCGAATGTTACTTCATCTAGACCCCGAGAACCGCTAAGAAATTCCATGATAGGATAGATTCCACGGAAAAATAATCCTCATAGAAAACATTTGAATGTTTTAAAAAAATTCGAAGAATATTTTTGGGCGCAGCGTGTTCATAGTCTCATTACTTCTTGCTCGAGGTTTTTTTTTGACCAACTCGCTTGATGATAAGCGACGATGTGGTCGAAGACGAAGCACGTAGACTAAGAAGATTAGATTGTAACGATGATAGCTCAGTGGTTAACGCGGTAGGTTCGCATGCCGAAGGGCGTGGGTTCAAACCCCAGCAATGAGCTTGAGCTGCCGGTGAAAAAAACCTCGAGAGGAAACCATAGCATGGTGGTAGGGTACTTTCTAGTACTCGGCTGGCTAGGTACCATCCTTAAGTTAAAAATCTGTCGTCAAGCCAGCCGCAGCCTCACTTGAGAGCCAGTTCCATTCCAGGCTAGTTGTGCTTTACCATCTTCGACCACACCTTTACTTAACATCAGGTGAGCTGAGCTCAAACACATAACTTGTCAACCATAAAAAAAAATCCTATTCACTCTGACCTTGAAAATATCTCATAATAAAAGATCATATCTATCAGGAAACAAGGAATGAGCTATCAAATGTTAATCTATGTATTAGAATATATTAATTTAGTATTTAGTAACTAGCAATCAGTCTAGAAAACATGTTTTCTTATGAAAGGAATAAATGGTACGCTCGTTTAAAAAAAATGCTTTAGATTATTTAGTTCTGTTCGGTATAAATCCCAAAATGATATTTCGTAACTAAACCACAGCTGTGTATTCACAGCTCTACTAGAGACGCTCCCGACGTCTGTTACCTATTTATCTATCACTATTCGTTGCGTTTACATCTGTCGGTAATCAAATAGCTAGTAATAATTAGGATTTGTCTCAGGAGGCGCCGCCGCCGGCGCGCTAGTGGCGTGGCGCCTGCCATATGCCACGGAAATAATGCCGCGAACGCACTATCAACTGTTATCAGACCCGTCTAGCCGAGTGTCATTGAAAAACAACGTGACTGTCTGCTGCGGAGGCTCTTCTAACGAAGAAGTCTGCGTGCGTAAGATAAAAGATAGGAATATTCATTAAAAAAATGAAAATGAAAAAAGGTTTGAAAATTAATAGTTATTTGTTATACAAGAGTGCAAAGTTGCTTTTTAACCGCGTTCTCAATTTTTATGACCAAACAAACGAAGCTAGGATTCTAAAATTGGAATCCTGAGCGTTAACGAGTGAATCAAAAGAGCACGAGGTGAAAAATCTTTGCACTCGAATGCAACACGTAACTTTTCATCCCCCCTCAGCGAGGAAATGACTAAATATGCAAAATAATCTAATTATTAAAAAAAACGTACACCAAGGAGGTTCCGAGTCTGAGTTTTAACAAATTAAAAAAAGTTGTATCATAAATTCGGCACCATGGAAGTGAAGTAAATAGGTTAAATGATGTTTTGAATTCACAAACTTAGTGCACACGATGTTCTAAATTCAAATTTACTTTATCCTCTAGCGGATAAAAACGACTTTTGCACTCAGATATCGAAGAGCAAAAATCCTCTTTCCAAGATGGGAGGATGAAAAATGCTTTATTTGTTACTAGTTTTCTTTAAAACTAGTAGGTTTTACGGTATGTATAAAAAAAAAATGTGGCAGAAGATCCTGCTCTTCTATAGGTATCTATTTTTAAAACGATGTTTTCCTTCACCGGCAGCTCAAGCTCATTATTGGCCGAACCGTGTGAATTTGCAGCGCTAGCCATTGAGCTATCATAGATAAAAAATTAAAATAAATTAATAACAAAAATCATAAATACCCTAGAGCCGAAGAGGACCCATCACCGAGACAAACCTAGGCGAGATTTAATGGTGTGTGTTTTATTTTTATTAATAATATTTATTAAATAAGAAGACAAATAAATACCTTTAATAAATAAAGTAAATAATAAGATACAAACAGGTTTCCATCGTGTATCCAATGACTTACTACGGCCTTTGGCGGAGTCTGGGCGGTTAATTTTATAGAAATTCATTGACAGTAGACGGTAATGTTTAGATTTGCTTAACGTACAGGTAATACAAGATCTGCTTACGACGAATCGCAGCAGGCATGTGCCTCTTTTTAGAAATTGACTTTTCTAATATTGTATTGAATTACAGTGACACCAAAATTGTAGTTTTGTCTTGCGTGTATATACTGCATTAGGACGATAAATGATTATAGTTTCGTTATAAACTCGAGTCGAGTGCGTCGTGAGCTGTGAAAATCAAGTCTCACGACCCATTGGCGCTATTTACCGCGTCTAGCCGTTTTGAAGCCTTTAACTCTTGTTTGTAGAATTTCTAGTCCATTGCTTTACGATAGGTAAGCATTATCTTACACAAACGTAGCTTATATGGCGCCCTCACGCTCGGTGGAGTGATAACATACGTAACGGCATACTGACAACAAAATGGCGAATATTGGGCTGCAGGTAGGCCCTATCTACATAATAAATCTAACGTTTCTAGTGAGGAGGTTCCACAATCTGCCCTACAGTTGCCACCGGCAACTTGAGCTCTGCCCCGCTGTCGGATACACTCTAGGTTTAGGTTAAGTTTCCTAAAACATTACAAAAAAAAAATATTGATTGCCCAATGATAGCCCAGTGGATAGCGCAGTCGCTGTCGAAGGGCGTCAACAATAAGCATGAGTTGCCGATGAAGGAAAACATCGTGAGGAAACCATATCGTGGTGTATTACTTTATAGCACTCGGCTGGTTATCTACCATCCTCAAGATGAAAATCTGCCTAACGGTGTGTTACAGTAGCCTCACTTGAGAACCAGCTCTATCCCAGGTTTGGTGTGTGTCTTCGATCACACTGTTACTTAACATCAGATGAGCTAAACATACTACAAAAGTTCCATTTCAAACCCTGAATACATGAATTTTGATCTAAATAAAAGCGATACAATTTTTTATATTGTTAGTTTATATTTCAACAGTTATCAGAGCTACTTAGTCAATAATGTAAACATCATGTGTACCTAGACATTAGCGTTGGTTTTACGACAATTCAGTGTATTGTTGTAAAACTGTAAATTGGTACCTATAGGTAGACTTAAAACGGCGCCACATTTCGGCGCCAACCGGATTTATTCAATTGGTATTTTTTTCCATGTCCCTAGTCTAAACTAGTCGTTCAGACTGGACGTTGATTGATCGATAAACTTTGAACCTTTTATTTGAACCTAATGGAAGATTATATTGTAAAAAAAAACGTGTCGAACGTATTTTATTTCAACTGAAGAGACATGTGGGGTTTGGAAAAATCCATCACAAAGTCTTAAAAGTTTTAGTTTTCTAAAATGTAACGTTTCATATCATCTCCTTAAAATTTTGAGAAATCCTATCTTTGTTGAACCCAACAATTAAATTCTATTAAGATTACTTATAAATTACACACCAGTAGTTCTACCCGAACTAAAACCTCGTGACGTACCCAAATAGGTAAATTCATGTAACAAGCACTCGATCAATTGTGCTTGTAATCGAACTAGGTGCACCCCGCGCTTATCCTACGTGAACACTAAATTTTTTTGGGATAAAGAGCGTATGTGTTAGTCCAGGGTGTCAGCTACCTCCATACCAAATTTCATCAAAATTAGTCCAGCTGTTTAAGCGTGAAGAAGTAACAAACATACAAACACGCTTTTGCCTTTATAATAATGTGATTTTTTATATTTGCTTAAACTTACTGTTTGCAGAGTTTTGTAGTGATCGGATTAGTGATACTCAAGTTATCGTCGCCCAAACATACATTCATACGAACGCCAATTTCTGCCAGTAGGTACGTTCAGAGAACTCGCATCGCTTGTTTAACGATTAGCTATATTTAGGTATTAATGCAACCTCGTCTTTACATCTGATCCAAAGAGTTTGTATAAGTACCTACTCGTATATTCCTTGACATGTTTCCATCACCCGCGCCGACAGACGCCCGCTATCGCGCCGCTTATTTTACGTTTACCTAATAAGTATTTCACATACCTAAAAAGGATTAATAAATATCAATAAAATGAATTAAGCATTAGTTGTTGTAAACTAAAGCTTCATTTTATTTTCCCTGATGGCCTTGCTTTTGACCGCCAACTCAGCTGATGTTAAGTTAAACAAAGATGTGGTCTAACACCCAATACCTTGTCTAAAAACCAAAACCTAACCTAACAATTTGGATAGAAACTGCATTGCAGCGTAGCCTGATAAACATACATTACGATTTAATCAGCATTTAGGTTAAGTAGACATAAATGCAGTACGTATAAACTGCTGAAACTTTCTTAGTTTAGCAAATCCAGGAGTGTTTGGCTAAATATACGGGCCAAGCCGTCAAGAACGCCCGTGTTCATAGTTGCTCCTCTCATTTATTTATTCTGTGTCATGACAGTGACGGCTTAGATTTATGTGTTTGTCTGTTTGTAAATGACGTGTGAACTGCGAGTGTAGTACCTTCTCGTACACGTAGAGCGAGTGTAGGTTACACGGATTTTCCTGGTTCTATTGTGAGTGGAATACTTTGAAATGATTTGCTGAAGGTATGTACTTGTAGACTTATTCTTCTAATTTTGTTTGCGACTTCACACGTTGTGAAAACAGCAAAGTTTTTCATTCTTAATAATCATGTTTCATTTCATCAGTGGTTAAATTATGCTGTGTTTTTGTAAGTTTATAAATAACAGATAATACTGGATACTATGCTTGGGGTGTACAAATCCGATAGGGGCTCATTGTACTCATCATTATGATCGACTTAATACGACCCATAATTAAAAAAAAAAACAGCTCTTCCATAATTTTTGTTATTAATGACATTTTTGTATGGAACAGTTGTTTCTGGATTTCTGGGTTCCGTAGTAATAGTTGTTCGTAATCACTACAAAGTATAAAACAAAGTCTCTTCCCGCCGTCTGTACACTTAGATCTTTAAACTACGTAACAGATTTTAATGCGGTTTCCATCAATAGACGAAGTGATTCAAAAGGAAGGTTTATTTGTATAATGCATGCATATGCACCGCATTAGTAGGTACCTATCTATATTGCACATGCGCGAAGCTGGTGCGGGTCATGAATATAATGACAAGTTTTTGACCTAAGTCACCTAAAGCTTATACAATTTTTAGCAATTTTTCTATTCAGTGGTTTAAGAGATTAGATGTTAACTGCAAAATAATGCTACAAGGTTATAATATTTTACCTGTCTGTAACATTGAGTATAATGATAGGTTAAGTGTCAATATAGATAAAATAAATGCACATTGTAAACTTATTTATCTACATAATAATACGTTTTTGCCTTGCAATTATAAAAAATATCGTAGGACTATACACACAGCGCCATCTGGTCCCAAACTAAGCAGAGCTTGTGTGATGGAAGTCAGATAGCTGATAGAATACATAAATACAACATCAACATTTTTTGTAAATACATACAGAACACCCAGACACAGAACAAACAATTATTTACAATTAAAAATACTATTACTGCGTTACTTAGAATAGGTATGGTTTTGACACATTTTGACACATTGGTCTTACGGTGAACAGCGTAACTTGTTTACAAACAATAAATATGCATAGATTTTATTATAATAAACTAGTACTAATAAGTATGATAATTAAATAGATGTTTATGAATGTAATAGACAGCGCCGGGTTAAAGTAACTTGATGCTCTAAGAAATCTTCCCCTGTGTGCCACACATGCTTACGGAAACTACACAGAATTAATTTAAAAAAATTAGTACGTACCGTAGAAAGGTAGAATATGTATGTGCTGTTAAAAATATAGCCGAATCTTAGGACAACATATGAATGAAATCATGCGGATTTTGAAATTGCTTTAATTTTCGTGTGCTCGTTTTTTTTCTCGGTCGCCTCTGGTGCCCTAGACGGGATGCTCTAAGCTTATAGGCTAATCCAGGGCTAGTAATAGATTAGGTACATTTAACACCGCGGCAAAATAGTCGGGCGAGTGAAATGTCGTAAAGATTTTTTAAATATTCTTAGGTATAAGTTAGCAGAAATTATGTTTGTTATTTTTTAAAGCAGATACCAATCGCCGTGTGTTGTGATTGTTACTGGAAAAACAAGTAATTTACCATTTCATCTTTTTAAAATGATCTTGTAGGGCAAAACCGCGAGGCACAGTACATCCTATATAGCACGCGTTCTTTGCAATGTTGCGAATAGAAATACATAGTAGCGCCAATAAAGAAGACATAAATAAAGTGTTTCTCTTCATCATCAAGGCGAAACTGTTTAGATACGACACTGATTTTACGAGGACAACTCGAGATAAGGACCGTTCAAATAATTAGTATGTTTATTGAAATGAGACGGTAAGACGATGGCGGTGAGATAGGCGGCGCGAGAGCGGGCGCCTGTCGGTGAGGGTGATGGAGCATGTCAAAGAATTAAAAATATATATCGCAGGACGTTACACACAACGCCACCTGACCCTAAACTAAGCAAAGCTTGTATGATGGAAGTCAAATAACTGATAAGATACTTAAATCCTTTTTTTTTGTAAATATGTACATACTTATAATGTATATTATAAACACTTATAAATACTTAGATTAAAGTCTTTTTGTAAATACTTACTTGTAATACCTACATAATTATGTAATACTCAGATACATAATAAACACATATATTCTAAATATATCGGTTCTGTTTTAGGATAGAGAGAAATAACGTAAATAGCCAAAATTGTATATAATCTACCGCGAAGCATCTAACAGTGTGTTCCGGTAGCAAGTGAGCTTGAGAACCAGTTCCATTCAAGGCTAGGAGTGCTTTACCATCTTCGGCCACACCGTCACTTAACATCAGGTGAGCTGTGGTCATAAACCTATTTTTTTTTGGTACAGTAACCTCGTAAAATAATGCTATTAGTTAGTGTTCCTCTAATGGTAACCCGCACCGCTTGTGCCCTCAAAACGCTGGCGCTCATTGCACAGTCTCTGCCTAATAGTTCAAAATTAGTGCTTGTGATTGGGTCTGGCGCCGAGTGATTTGTAAGAAGTGGTATACGTAAGTCAACAATATGAGTTATCCACGACGTGAACGATAAGCACGCGATAATAGACGCTACTTACATAGTAATAGAGTAGCTAAATGGGCGACGCCAACGCTGAAATTCATACTGAAAAAGAAAATACTAGAAAATAACATTAGTTTTGGTGTATGCATGTACAATAAACCAGTATTAAATATGGCAACTGCGCTTCCATACATTTTGTTGGACGTAAAGTTTGAATTACGTCTATTTTGTTATTAAATCATTTACCTGATGAAATGAAAGCTATGCCAACAGGAAAGTACAAAAATAATTTTATTAAAATGATAAGAACAGAACAGATATAATATTGGCATATTCTTAAATGATAAACAATTTAACATTCTTACTATGACATTAATAATAATATTCAATTCAATTATTGGTTTATGGCTTTTGTGAAAATGTTTCACAACTTCGTCACTGTCACGTAGAAAGATAGACCATCAAGCGCAAGAATTTGTACGGTGCAATTGAGGGTGCAATAATAATATTATACTAGAACTAGAACATTTAAAATATGATATGACATAGCAATTTGTTATGACATTTCATTACTTTTTTTTTTTTTTTTTTTTTTCGTTAATTTGCCCTTTCGGGTAGGCTAAAGCTATAAAGCCATACTGCCTCGTCTTCAGTGATATTTCTGCTGTATCTTAACTATGGTTATCGTCAAAGTCGTCTTAGTCAAGTCCAGTTCGTGTCAGTTCGTGCCAGTCATGCTTTAGTAAAGTAGTGGCAACTTTACTATAAAGCTTCGATGGAGTTTTGGAAGCAACACGAAAACTCATGTTTCACCACATTATATCATTTTCCCACACTCGCGCTTGTAATTCGGCACTTTATGAATAAAACACCACCATTTTTATGCATAAACACTCGACAAAACACTAGTTTTGGAAAAAAATACAACGAAGCGACACGACTCTTCCCGCGTTCCCGCCAAAACTCACATTTCATTACACAAAAAATGTATTATTTTTTTTAAAGTAATTTTTGGCATACCAATACTAAAATTGTATGTCCAAAAAAAGTAGCTGTTTTACCCAATTTATGACATCAAATTGTAATACACGCCTTACAATAAAATATTTTGAATTTTACATAAATAAATATCGTAAGACATTTAACCCCAACACAGCGCCATTTAACCCCAAACTAAGCAAAGAACCAGATGACTAATAAAATTCTTATGCCATTTTTTTATAAATACATACTTAGTCACTCAGTCTCGACCAAGCGCTCGAAGAGTCAACACGTCCTGAGGATGCCTCGTGTAGAGGTGAAACACGTGTCGACAAAGTGGTTACTGCAGAGAGGAGGATTCTTGATTATTTTAAATAGATTTTTTGTAGTTTTAATTTAATTTTTGTCAAATTAAGAATATTTCTAAGTTTATGAGTTCTAGATTTTAAGTAAGATTAGGGTTATAAATTAATAAGCAGTGAGAAATTAGTTTAATTTAAGTCTCCTCGTCACTGTTGGAACTGGAACGACTGTTAAGCGGAAATAAACTAAATATAAACATTGAACATTCAAATACATACTTATTATACATATAGGACACTCAGATATTCTACCTGATTCAAAACCGTAGGGTTATACACCACTTATGTAATATTTTATTTTGTTACGTTTTTTATCTCTTTTTTTATGTTTCATGTTTGTATGTTGATATGTTTTGTTTTGGCGTGTGATAAAGTTCAACTTGGTGGTAGATCTCCTTAGCAGGAGGTCATCTATGTAGGTACCATCGCAGTACCAGATATTCTGCCACCAAACAGTAGTGTATAAACACTGTGTTGCGGCATGAAGGGTACTGCAGCTAGCGAAATTACAGGGCTGTTGCGACTAATGATCAAAGTCTCAAAGTAATGAGCACCAAAGCAGCGATGCCCTAGACTTTGTTTTGCTACTCAAAGTTCTGTGTATCGCTGCAATGGATAGACCGGCGTTATCTTTTACCATCAGGAGAGCGTCTCGTTCGGCTCATTAGATTCAAATTAAAAAAAAAAGTTAAATTCTATTCTTTTCTATTCTAGGGCGTGGGTTCGATTCTCACCAGGACAAATATTTTGTGACGATAAATGTTTGTTCCGTGTAGTGTCATATTGTTTGTTATTTTGTGGAGCGCCTAATTGTTATAGCAAAAGTTACGCATAATAATGGATACAATAAGTCTCCTTTGGCTTAGTACTATTCAGTGCAACACAATATTTGTTTATTTTTCTCTTAGAATTAGGTCTAACGTGACTCACATAAATGCCAAGATATTATCTCGAGTCGTTGCTTGTCCTAGGAATTAGATTTATTAGAACACGTAATTGCAGCGCAGTATGTAATCAATCAATTAAACCGCTGCTATTAATATTGGAGGCAAAATTTTCCTTCCTTCCTTAAAACATTTTAGCCTGGGAAATAACGAAACCTGATAACGTTGCTTTAGTTATTATCTAAAAGAAAATATAATAATTGTAAAAGTATTAAACTACTTTATTAGTTTTTCCTTCAAATCAGCCCTGTTTTTAGCCACACAACTTCGAGAATATTTTTTTTATAAGCTCTCGGTTTTTCCTCACGGTGTTTTTCCTTCCCTTCACCGGTAGCTCAAGGGTTTTAAACCTACGCCCTTCAGTGTGTGAACTGAACGTGGTAACCACAGGGCTATCATCGCTACATAACCACTAAACCAACTAATTAGCACTAGATTCAGCAATTGAAGTTGCATGACTAAATTCTGTTACGTTTTATCTTTTCAAAGTATGACTATCATGGAATTCTAAATCGACAATTGTATCAAACTAATTGAGTGATTGAGTACAATTGAAACTGTAGATAAGCAATATTTTCCATTTAACCGCTGATACTATGACTGTTCAATGGAAAAGTGCAGTTTCATAAAGGGAAATTATCTTAGAATATCTACCTAGGAACTGAATCTGAAAGAAAGAAAGAATAACGTTTAATTTTGTAACAAGCATAAAAACAAAAACAAACAAACAGAGACAGACAAAAGTTACTAAAAAGGGGCTCATCTCAGCATAATGCTGGTCATACCAAGTGGTATGACCAGCGCTGGTCTTCCGGTGAGCCCTTGTGGTTTAAACAACCAAAAAAATAATTTAAATAAATAAATAGATGTACAGTGTACGGCTTACATTACACTTTGAATTTTATTTATCTGAGCATCCAGACGAATCACAGATTACATAATACGTACGTACGCGATGTCACTGTCAGTGACAGAGTGACAGAGTGACGTCGCGTTTTGTGTATTGGCAAATACACAAAACGCGACGCCAAAATCGAAGAAGTACAAAGAAAAAAAAGAAAAATCAAAAATCAAAAACGTGACAGTGACGGAACTCGAAATGTGTGTTCTCACAAAAGCCTCTGAGCAAAAGCCATTAACCTATAACTAAGATAGGCTACATCTGAGGGCTACATATACTACATATAGTATTATATTACCTTTAAAAATATGTAATTACGAATACATTGTAATTATGATGAATACATTTTGTTGAAGATTATTTAGTTTAATAAATTGTAGGTATGTTAGATAAATTGTATAAAACATGTGACCGTTCAAATGTTTTAGAACCACCATACTTTAAAAAAACCGATTTTGGTACCTACTTTGTTTTGCGTTTTTGCTTTCTATGTTTTGTTTACACTTTTAATAATTAAGTTTGTATGATGTGCTTAGTAAATAGTAGCACGATAATTATTATTTAACAACTTCGAAAATTGTGTTATCTCAGTAAATTGTTTATAATTCTTATGAGATCAATAAATGTTCTTAAAACATAAAAATAATAATAAAAAGTATAACATTATTAGGACTTTATTTTTTTTTATTAGACTAACTCCAAAATTTAAGCGACCTTAGGGTCGACCCAGGCGGAGGTGGTGTGACGAACTAAGCCGTCTCGACAGTAATTGGACCACCAAAGCCGACGACCGGACAGTCTGGAAGTAGGAAAGGGAGGCTTTTGCCCAGTAGTGGGACACTAGACCCTGAAAATAAAGAAAAAATAAATTATTATGATTAGTTAAAGTTTTAAGTAAAACATATGAGAAAAACAATTGAGTAAGTAGGTATATTCTAAAAAAAGTATTTAAGTATTCTATCAGTTATTTGTCTTCCATAGCACAAGCTCTGCTTAGTTTGGGGTCAGATGGCGCTGAGTGTAACGTCCTGTGATATTTATTTATTTTATTTATTTATTCTTATTTCGTACTTATTGTACATATAGAATATGTCATAAAATTTCTCCTTATCGCTGTCGTAATCACCTTATAATTCCATATTTAATAAAAAGACTACCGATGCCAAGGCAAAAAGTTTAGTATTCATCACTGATCTCTTTTAAATGACATCATCTTCCAATTTTCCTCCTGTAACAAAAAAACCTCCAAAAAAGCGACTTAATTTTAGGTACTTGTCTAATGACAACATGTAATTGGAATAAGATCACCGATGGATGATGTAATGTTTGAAACTTACAAACATGCTTTATTTCATTGACTCAGTTACACAGGTTTGTTGTCTACTAGCAGACGGCTCGCAGTTACATGCGGTTTCACCCGCGTAGATCCCGTTCCCGTGGGAATACAGGGATAAAAAGTAGCCTATGTCACCCGGGAATAGTGTAACTTCCCAACTGTGAAATATTTTTTCAAATTGGTCCTGTAGTTTCGGAGCCTATTCAATACAAACAAACAATCGAATCTTTCCTCTTTATAATTACTAGCGGACGCCTCGCGGTTTCACCCTCGTAGTTCCCGTTCCCGTGAGAATACATGGATAAAAAGTAGCCTATGTCACCCGGGTATAGTGTAACTTCCCAACTGTGAAAGAATTTTTCAAATTGGTCCTGTAGTTTCGGAGCCTATTCAATACAAACAAACAATCGAATCTTTCCTCTTTATAATTACTAGCGGACGCCTCGCGGTTTCACCCACGTAGTTCCCGTTCCCGTGGGAATACAGGGATAAAAAGTAGCCTATGTCACCCGGGGACGGTGAAAGAATTTTTGAAATCGGTGTAGTAGTTTTGGAGCCTATTTAATACAAACAAACAATCAAACTTTTCCTCTTTATAATAGTATAGATAGATAGTATGGTCTAAGGGAGGGTTATATCCGAAAAGTAGTAAAGAGATGATGAGTGGATCGGATTACGTGGTTGTTTTCTGCCAGTGAGCGTGAGCATTGATACCAGGGTTTCTGTTCGAGAATTTTCGGGAAATTTGTCTGTAGTCAAGATGAGAAAAAACTCAACGCATCGAGAAATTGAGACATCAATTCCGTGTGCAAGGTAAAAAAAATACTATGCTAAAATTAAAAAAATAGTATTGAATGTTAATTATGATTTGTTATGTAAAGGGGCCCATATATCTCTAGTCATGAGTCCTAGGCCCTGTACCTGGTATCGTATCGCGATGGTCCTGCCACCTAGCGCCACCTACCAAAACGGCGATACCATCGTATGTCAAAAAGTTTCGACTATCTAATTATTCGCTCTGACATTATAACATTTTATAACAACTAATAAGTAAACTAAAAGTGAATTACATAATAAGTAAACTAAATTTGTAGTGCTAGCTTAGTGGTTAGCGCGGTCAGTTTGCATGCCGAAAAAACCCCAAACCTCAACAATGAGTGAAGGTAAACATTGCGAGGAAACCATAGCGGTAGGGTACTTTCTAGTAGGTACTCGGCTGGAGAATAAATGAATGATCGAATGAAGGTCATTGAAAATGCTTGTATTATATAAAATATTGGCTTTAGTCTATACAAAAAAATTATGTAAAGGAATATAAAGATAGATAGATATAACTCTTTAAGATATTCGAATTTTAAAATTTTTGAAACTAATTATATTATTAAAATAGCCTAACTACACTAACTACACTGTAACCTCGCCATCACACTGTAACCTCGCCATCACACTGTAACCTCGCCATCACACTGTAGTCATTGCTTTCACCCGCTGCATAGCTTTTGCTTTCGCTTTCAGCACAATCGCTCCAGTATGGTGCCGGTCCTAAGCCCGGTTAAAGAGGGAAGGCACTAGGGGAAATGGGGTGAACGGCATTTCAAATTATCCCTTGGTATGCTGGGCATCCCATCCCCCTCTGCGGCAGCCCGTGGCCGGCGTGATGGTGATGGGTGAGACCACCCTTGTGTTTCTTGGGTTGAACCCGCCCATCACCAACACGCGAAACACCGGGGGGAAGTAACTTGGGCAATTACTTTCACCCAATGCTTGGCGCCCAACTAACTGTCATCTTGCTTCACAGTACCTATCCAGAAAAAAACATGATGAGCGAAAATGAATTTGTATCTATGCCCTGCGACCCGGCTAGCGCCCGGCGCCCTCTGGTTCCCGGGCCGGAGGGTGAGAAATGGGTTACCGAAGGCGACGGCAGGGTGGTGTCCCAGGCCCTGTCGGCTGCAAATGTGACTGGATCGAAAACGGAGGAGAAGAAAACAACGGCGGCGCCTCATTCAGCACCTGGACCAGTGCAGAAGCCCAGCCACGAAGCAGTTAGGCGGCAAGGGCGGCGTCACTCGGCGACGATTGCACGAGAGGCGGCGGAGCGAGACGCCCCAGGTTCAGGTAACGGGCGGGAGCTCGGGAAACCGAACCTCGCCCAAAGCCCATATCGCGGCAACAGCCGTCGAGCTCACTGGAGGCAGCGTAGGGCTCACGAGGCCGAGTTGGTGGATCATTACCACCGGCTCCAGCGGGAAGGCGTGTTCCAGATGCCTAGCATGGCGGCGCTTGCGCCACCTGTCGTGGCCTGTATGACGCGCGTCGTCCCGCAGTTTCCGCCCCTTGCTCATGAGGCGACACCCAGTCCGACACCGATTGCGGAGGCGTCGGTCGCACAAAGGAGTGAACCTCAGGAGCGGGAGACTGAACCTAAACCGGCCCCGCGGGCCCTACCGCTAAACCCTGACAATACACACATGGCACGCGGACTGGCTGCTCTCGACTCCAGTACCCCCCCGACTGTAACGACCCCAACCCCGCGCCCTTTAAAAGGTGAAGGGAAGGGAAAGTGGAAGAAGGGGAGCGTAGGCACTGAGAGAGTGGCAGTCGGCACCGTTGTGTCAGTTACAAATACACCACACTCGGGGGGAGACGATTCTACGACCCGAGGCGCAAAACGGCAGCGGAGTTCTGACCTAGTATCACCGTCAACCGCGGCAGTCGATAAAAAGATGTGCAACCGTGAGCAGAACTCCGCTGCTGCACAAACAAAATCAACACACCACGGAACACCCGCGAACTCGCTAGTACTTATAAACAATGGCCCCGAGGCCACTCAATTACGGGACGGTGCGGGACCGTCAACGTACGCGGGGGCTGTCAAGGCTTACCACCGGGTGGTGGTCCTGGACCGCTTCCGCGTGCCAATGGACGAGTTCCGTGCTATGTGCATTAAAATGTAGATAAGGCATCCTACGGCGCGTTTCTGGAAGGCGGTGGACGAGCCGATACTCGTTTGCCGCAATTTATGACTTTGCCAAGGCTTTTCCGCGGCGGGGTTAGGTTTACACCCCGGGACGACTATGCACTCGCCTGGCTCACAACCACTATCGAGCGTATGCCAGCTCTGTGGCAGGGGTCGGGCGGCTGCATGGTCGTCCCGGAAAGCAAAGTACCGCGGCACTTTACCGCAGTTATTTATGTCCCGGATTTCGGGCGAGGACTTGATGAGCTCACGAGTCAGCCAAACCTGTTGATAAATTTCTTGGTGGCTTTAAACCCTGGGGTGGGCGTGGAGAGGTGGCAAGTGTTCACTCACGAGGTACGCCCCGTGGGTGACGCTCGAAACCATCTCCTCGTAGTGGGGATAGCGCCAGAAGATATAGATTCCCTCAGATGCGTGGACTTTCGCCTACACTATATTTGCGCGAGAGTGTACGTTAAGGTAAGGGGGCTCAATACCGTCGGGCGAGACAGTTCGGTGGCGGCGCAGGCCGAGGGTGCGGGGAGTATTGCATCGGGCAGCCAAACCGTGCCCATGGCTATAGGAGCTGAGGTTGACACGTCAACAGCCGAAGACATGGGGTGGACGAGGGAGGAGGAAGAGCGACTGTTGGACGCAGGCGACGAGGAGACGGGGGCTCTTGATATCATGGGTCTCAATATCTTCTCGCCGGCGTCTTCCATTGGCACCGACCGCGCTGAACCCTCCCTCGTCAACCCTACTGACTAAATAAGAGGGAAGAACTTTATCCTGACCACATAATTATGAACAATAATAAATTAAAAGATATATAAATATATACGTATAACAAATAATGGATTGCCAACAAAAAAACAATAGCAACAATCACGCAAATACACACACTTCCTCTGCCTCGGCAGTTGGTAGCACTTATAGGCTAGGTGTCAGTACTAATATTAACATCATACAGGCCAATATACATCACAGCGTCTCAGGCTCCGCCGCCTTACGGGAAGCCCTGGAGAAGCGACATAACACAATAGCACTGGTCCAGGAACCGCACTTAATCCGACACAAGGTGAGTGGCTTTAATGGCCTTAGGGGCAATGTCTTTACTTCGCCTATACAAAACAAAACTCGTACCTTTATATATATTCCACAGCCTTATAAAGCGAGTCTAGTGACTCACCTATGCAACGATGATCTCACTGTTGTCAGACTAGAGACAGGCCTCCAAGGGAACATCAACAATATAATTTTGGCCTCAGCGTATCTGGATATTACAGAAGAAGCGCCACATCCAGCACTAGAAGAATTAGCACAATTCTGCTCTACTAATAAACTAGAATGTGTAGTGGGCTGTGACTCCAACGCTCACTGCACCGTCTGGGGTAGCCCAGACACAAACGAAAGAGGGGGAGACGTGCTTGATTTTATCCTTAGGCATGACCTTAACTTGTTAAACAGAGGTTCCGAACCCACCTTTGTGACGTCTTGGGCTAGGACGATAATTGACATCACAATGGCCTCCAACGAAATCTCGAAAGCGATCAACAATTGGCGCGTAGCAACAAATGAGTACTCTGGATCGGATCATAGATGGATCAGGTACAGTTTGACTGTCGGTAAATGTGAACCACGAACCTACAGGAACCCAAAGAAAACTGACAGATCGCTATTTAGAGATAACCTCGAAATGGCAATGTCAGAAATACTACATGTAGACCCAACAGTAGAATTATCACCACAAGATATAGAAACTATGACCACCAACATAGTATGTGCTCTCAAAGAGAGCTATGAGAAATCCTGTCCAATAAAAACGGAAAACTACAACACAATCTCCAGGAAAGATAGGTGGTGGAATAAAGATTTAACTAAACTTAGAAAAAGTGTTAGACACCACTTCAACAGGGCGATGAATACCAACGCGACTGTTGATTGGCAGAACTACAAGCAGATGCGACACAGGTTCAAAGTGGAAGTCAAAAAGAGCCAAAATAACTCGTGGAAAAAGTACAGCAACTCAATACAATCTGAGAGCGAGACTGCTAGACTCAGAAAAGTAATGACCAATGATAAGCAAATCAAACTTGGAACCCTAAAGAAGGCCGATGGCACCTACACGGTCTCGGAGCATGAACAGTTTGAATTACTTCTTCAGACACACTTTCCAGATTGCCGATTGGATAATGATGGAGGGTGGGAACCTCACACTCCTCATGAACCTAAAGATGAAGACTGGAAATTTGCAGATACTATCGTCACGGAAGAGGCCCTTTTGTGGGCCGTAAGTACCTTTCAGCCACATAAGGCACCGGGAATTGATGACATTTTTCCAGCTCTCCTACAATGGGGTCTGAATAGGGTAAAAACACATCTCATGGTTATATTTAGATCATGTCTGGCATGGAAGTATATACCTAAGGCATGGAGGGAGGTAAAGGTGGTCTTCCTGCCTAAACCAGGAAAGGCCGACTATACAAATCCAAAGTCTTTTAGACCGATAAGCCTCAGCTCTTTCTTACTAAAAACGTTAGAAAGGCTCTGTGACAAACACATACGAGGTGGACCGCTGGCAGACAATCCAGTTCATAGAAATCAACATGCATACCAGTCTGGTAAATCGACAGAAACTGCTCTTCACCAAGTGGTTTATAAGATTGAATCAGCACTGGAGAGCAAACAATCATGCTTGGCCACCTTTATTGATATTGAAGGAGCTTTCGATAAAACTACTTTCCCTAGCATTGAGAATGGCCTTAAAAAACAGGGAGTAGATAAAAGAGTGTGCGCTTGGGTCACAACAATGCTCTCAAACAGAGCTACAAGAATAGAAACAGCGAGCACAATACGCTGCCGGGTAACGAGAGGCTGCCCACAAGGAGGAGTTATGTCTCCACTACTCTGGGTGGTCGTTGTCAACGAACTCATCGAACTCCTTAACAAAGAAGGTATTGTTACAGTGGGTTACGCAGACGATCTGACAATCATGGTATCTGGACTCTTTGAGGCAACACTATGTGAAAAGATGCAAAAAGCACTTAAAGTCGTTGAAAAGTGGTGCGATTGCCACAGCCTTTCTGTGAACCCACAAAAGACAGAGATGGTTCTGTTCACACGAAAAACGAAAGCGGCTAATATAAATACTCCTACACTGTTTGGTGCTAAACTGAAACTTAACAAGGAGGTAAAATATCTAGGTATTTGGCTAGACAGTAAACTTTTGTGGGGGAAACACCTGGATTATATCACTACAAAGGCAACAAACATTTTATGGCAGTGCACCAGGGCAGTAGGAAAGGACTGGGGGCTCAAACCGAAGCTCTGCCACTGGCTATATACTGTGATAGTACGACCTGTTCTCACCTACGGTTGCGTAGTGTGGTGGGCTCGCACTAATCTAACGACTGTTATTACAAAATTGCAGCGGACACAAAGACTCGCATGCTCCCTAATCAGCGGATGTATGAAGAAAACGCCCTCGGCTGCACTTGAAATCATCCTAGGTCTGACTCCACTGCACCTGCACATACAACAGGAAGCGATGGCCTCAGCACTAAGGATTAAATCCACTAACCAGTGGAAGAGTACTGGTCCAATTACTACACACTGCAGGATAATCGACCGGGCGATGAGATTAATCCCCGAAGCGAGTAAGGGTACTGATAAAATAGCATCTACGCATCTGGACAGCAAAAAATATGAGCTGATCACAGAAGACAACGTAATAGAAGGTGTTATACCCTCATGGAACATTTATACAGACGGCGCTAAAAATGAGGCTGGTGCTGGTTGCGGCTATTACTCACCGGAGCTTGGACTCAAGGAGGCCATGGCCCTAAATAAGACCACGACAGCGCTGCAGGCAGAGGCCATGGGCCTATTGCTGGCTGCAAAGGCAGTTGTACCTTTTGTTGAATTTCTCGCTGTCCCTAGCGATCGAAACGAAGATGCTAGAGATGCCCTCATGTTCACCATCGACAGTGCAGCCACCATCTACGCGCTAAGAAGACCAGTAACAAGGTCTAGAGTTATTGCCGAGTGCCATATGGTATTACAAACACTATCAAATAGGTACAAAACCATAGTAAGATGGACAAAGGGCCACGGAACATGTTCAGGTAATAACGTGGCGGATACTCTCGCTAAGGAAGGCGCGAAAAAACAGGTAAACGACGACGTAGCAGCTCTATGCAAACCATCAGCGATGGAAGTGCGTGAGCTGCTGCGTCGCCACACTGAAAGAGAGCAACAAAACCTATGGGATAAGAAAGCCGACTGCAAACATGGTAAGACCGCTTTCCCAATCCTTAACAGGAAGATTACTAACAATCTATTGAGATTGCAACGACAGGACCTTCGTCTTCTAGTAGGCCTTATAACCGGTCATTGCAATCTGAATAGTCATCTGTACAAGCTAGGAGCCACAGATAGCCCGCTATGTCGTGGCTGTTTGGTGGAAGACGAAACTGTAGAGCACGTGCTGTGGCATTGCAAAGCCACAGAAGTAACTAGGATCCTCACAAGATTGCATGAAGCAGCTTCCTCACAAACCACATCCAAATCCCCGCAACAGGCAGACTGCTTTTCGCTATCATGCTTAACTCCATCTCATCCACTGGAGCTACTTTGCCAGCGCCCCAGAGCCTCGCTCCGGTACTTCAAGGAGCTGGGTTGGCTCGGGTAGACGCTGGTAGGGGGAAATGCACAATACACCCCAAGCGGGACGTCAGTGCAGGACACATCGCCCCCATTCCGAATAAGAATAAGAATAAGCCTAACTACAGTGGAACATAATTCCATTAACAGTTCATACTCCTTACGTGTTACAGATATAATCCTAGTGACAGTATAAATCTTCTCAAAATCCGTTGCGTAGCCTATGAAAACTAAGCGAACAAACATAATATACACAAATGTGACGTCATCTGACACTACTTAGTGACAACTAAACCACAAACATCAAAAACCTAGTAACCGCAGTCATAACAACCGAGTTATGACTAACACTAGAAAACATGCCGACTTTAATTATGATTTATTTCCACTAATAGCCATGGTATAAGGTTACAGCGCGAGTTAGACCGTGACGCACATGTGTTGGGAAAAAGTTACGGGATTTCACTTATGGGAAGGATAAGTATGACGTACAGATTTGCATATCATTAGATATGCAAATCTGTACGTCATACTTATCCTTAGTTGGTCATATCATTAGAAATTGTAGGTACGTCGTGAGGGCTATTCCAGAATTTCCTGTGATATTTCTGTTACCTGTAATTTTCATTTAGACCCAGATTACTGGCATGCAATGGCGCGGTCTGCGGTAGCGATGGCGACAGCCGTGAATTCAGCTATTGCCGTAGGCCATGTTTAAACTTTTTGTATTTTTTTTATTAGGTCATCTGTCCACCTTGTCGTTGGACGTCCTACGCTGCGCTTTCCGGTCCGTGGTTTCCACTCTAGAACTTTGCAGCCCCATCGGCCATCAGCTCTGCGTGCTATGTGCCCTGGCCACTGCCACTTTAACTTGCTAATACGTTGGGCTATGTCGGTAACTTTGGTTCGTCTACGGCTATCCTCATTCCTGATTCGATCTCGTAGGGAAACTCCGAGCATAGCCCTCTCCATAGCTCGTTGTGCGACTTTGAGTTTATCAAGAACCACGTTTTAGCACCATAAGTTATCACTGATCCTCCATTGCTTTAAGTAGGTATATAATATTTAGCAATAGCTTGTCAAGTACCTGTTAGAGAAATATTAGCGAAGATAGAACAGAAAGATATCCTTCTCCTTTGCTTCATCGTAGTCTTGTGAAAATGATTCCAGCTTCAAAGGGTATGATTGTATCTCGAAGTAAATTAGGCAAAAGCTGTGACGCTTTTGTAACTTAAAGCTGCTCGATACCACTGCAATGGCTATAGATAGGCTTTATATCTTACAATTAAATAAGGTATAAATCCTTATTAGTAGTACACGTTTTTGCTACAATTTGTCTCATTAATTGAGTGGACAGATTAATAAATCAACTTCCCTATATATTATCCGTACCTAAGACCATACAATGTCGCTATATCATGCATTTTTAATGTTTTTTTTCTCATACAAAGACTCATAACATTCAATTTAATGCGCATAAAGAGTTACTAGAAAACTAAAGATGCAATCTATGATAACTCAGGCATTTACCGGTTAATTGATTATTGAGCAGTTATGCATTATATTAAAATAATGAGTAAATTGTTTACTGCCACGGGCAATCACGGAGGAACAAAGTTGACATCACTGCAAGTTTTGTCATGGTTTCATTATAGATGTTGTAGGTACGTGGAAGAATCACGTGATGACTTGTAAATTTTAAGTTACAATCCTTTATTTTTTTTATTTTTTTTTTAAAGAGTAAATGTTGTGTAGGCAAACCCACCTTAATATGCATAAAGTATAATGTATGGTATAAAGTATTGTGACCAGCATAATCATACTAATATACATTTGCTATGCTCATCTTTGGGCCAAGTGTCAGATCTAAAACCGTGCAAGTATTTTCCTGGAATTGTATGACTCGGTTTTTAATTTGATAACGCAAATTTCCTTGGATGAGATTTTAGCAGTTGTCCATGCATGTAGGATTGTAGGTATATAATTGTATATGAATGAAATGACATATTTATCAACGTGTCAGAGGTTCAGCTTCTCATATTATAGGTCATATGAATTTATTAACTAGTTCATCTGTAGGATCAGAAAAACTGTAGTATGTAAATTTGTTACGTTATTTATAATGACTACTAAAATTTGACTTATAACATTGGTGTTATCAATAAAATATTTATATTTGGTATTTGTATTTGATTATATCCTATTAATGAGGGAAAGTAACGAAAAGTTAAAAGTGGTGAAACATAACTTTTCGTGTTGCTTCTAAAACTCCATCAACATGAAACTTGATAATATTGTTTCCCTTTTATCAAGTTTCATGTTATGTTAAAAAGTAGTCAAAGTCCAGTCTTGGTCAAGTCCAGTCTGTGTCAGTCAAATGCAGTCATGCTTTAGTAAAGTAGCGGTGACTTTACTGTAAGCTTTGATGGAGTTTTGGAAGCAACACGAAAAGTTATGTGTCACCACTTTTCACTTTTCATTACTTTCCCTCATTAATAGGATATAATCAAATATGAACAAAAATTGTTCATAATGACAGGTAAGTAGGTATACCCCAAGCTTATAACCCTGTTGTTGTATTTGACATGGTAAATTAAAATTCCGTGGTCAAGCAATCACAAGGTGTGGTAAGGCGCGTATCACCTCACCATTTACTAAACTGGTGAATGGAAAATCAATATTTTGCGACTTGGAATTAATCTTAGTCCGTTTGTTACATATTTTGATGTCAGAATTGTAATTGTGACAATTTGTTCGTTGCTTATTGTAACTGGTACTTCTGTCTATGATAAAGTTTCACTAATATTGTGAATGGAATGGAGTGAGCATTTGATATGTTTTAAAATAAATCTTTCTTAAAAAGATAGTCAGTGGAAAGAAAATGTTATAATATCGAAACTTTGTTAATTTTATTCATATTGTGTTTTTATTTCTTCACATAATTTTAAAATACATAGTTGAACAATTGAGAGTTGAGAAATTAAGTCACAAAAAGTAAGTTACGGCCGAGTCCAGTTCATGTTTTAATAAAGCAGCAGTAACTTTACTAGATGCTTCTAGGGATTTCGGAAACCACACAATAAAAAACTGTTTTTCCTTATTATATCATTTGCTTATACCCGTGTGAATATATTGGAACTTTATGATTACAACACCACTATTTATACATATAAAAACTGCATAAAAAAACACACATTTTGGAATAATTTTTTATATACCTACAATGCAACAACATGCTTTTTCTGCATTCCTAGCAAAACGACAAAGACAGAAACTTAAATACCTATAGAATTTTATTTCTTTTTGACAACGCACTTCGTGTCAAGTATTTCTTTTTTAAAAGCCTAAGTAACACAAGACTAGTCAAGGTCGAGTACCGTTATGCCCTAGTAAAGGTTTGGCCGTGTTTTAGAAGCAACACAAAAAGTCATGTTTCATAACTTTTCCCTTTTCATCACTTTCCCTCATTCAAGCATGTAGCTCTTTATGTATAAAACGTTACGATTTTAATGAATAAAAACTCAAAATTTACCACAACTGGAAAATAATAAAATACGGTGACATGATTTTTTCGCGTTCCCACCAAAACACCGACTGCAATATTTTTGAATAGTTTAAATCTGTCATTAGTTGACAGAGGACATTCCACTCGCACTGTCATAAGTTGACAGATCTAAGCTTACTTAGCCTTTGACCTAGTCATATTGTCTGTAACGACTGTTAATTAATCCTAATTTAAGTCCAACCTCTTATAATCCTTGATTACAATCTAAACCATAAACGAAACAAAACCATTCAACTTATATAGTTAAATAAACAATAACTCCTTATTAGTTGTTACGTTCTTACATAGTTAAGCTGTTTTTCTAGTATTATAACCATAAGACATAGAATTTTATAACCTAAGTTAACTCCCTCACGAGTTTAAAGCACGATTCTGAGGCTAACATGTATAAATGACTTTATAACATTTGCATAGAGTAGCTGTTAGGTTGATTTATGTAGTGCAGAATGACACTATCTAAATTCTATGAGTTGTGAGTTCATTTCTTAAATAGAGCACCTTGTATAGCTAGCAGAGACTTACTTTACCACATTATTTTTTGTTAACCTGTGATTGGTATGAAATAATGTATTGAGAGAGTGATTCTTTGAATTCAGAGCGAAGCGATAGATTCTAGAGTAAAATCCTAAACGTACCGAGAGGTTCAAAGTACGTCGTTTCAGGTTAAATAATTTTGGTATCGTGTACCTATGCTTTTTATTGCATTCCCCCTCTGTGAGAAAATATATTTTCATTGGTAGTCAATTGTTTATGACAGTTTCTGCGTTTAATTTTAAACTTTATCTGCTTGTACTCGACTTTTCTTAAATTTTTGTGGATCAAATTAAATTTGTCTGTAATATTTTGATAAAAAGTAAATTAATAAAAACGTATACAAGTTCCCGCGTAAACACTTGACACTGGCAAATGCACAAAAAGTGCGACGCCAAGTCCTCCTCGGAGGATAAGAAAAAAAAAAAGTTTCCGCGTGTTTAAAAAAAAAATTGGTTGACCAATGCCGCATCGGTAGGCGCGCTGTTTTATCACCGGCCAGGACATTATCGAAGCGAATTGCGTTCAAACTAAATCATTTCGTCACTGTTACTACGTGCGCCGGATGACCCATTTTGCGCGCAGTTATGGAGGAATCCTTCGTCTCTTTCCAAATATAGATGGGATAAAAAAAAACTATTATTGCAAAGTTGCGGATGAAATCGAGGGATGCGCTAGTTCTGTTTAATGGTTATTTGATCGGCTGGCAACGACCTAGCTATTGTCCGGCCGATAGCCGCCAGAGATAAGCGTCATGAGATCATTCGATATACGTAACATACGTTTATGTGCTCTTGTGCTCTTTAGTGCAGTTTTTTTGACAGTAAAATTAGATTGGAAGTCTTTGTGCAAGCGGAAACGATTTATGCCGCTACGATCTGTAAAAGGCAGGAAATTACCTCTAAAGTTAGATTATAAAACATTTTTTTACTACAGTAATAGCGTCCTGTTTTTATCTTCTAGCACATTCTAGAACGGTATAGCTATACTTGTGTTTTTGACAAAATAACAGCGGAGGCTTTTATCATACGAAATGTTATGCAGTGGAATTTGTTTTCGGAGTGGGGTTTCTCCAATAGTTACAATTTGGGTGCGAGTCGTGGGTGAAACGGTTTCTTCTAGACAAGCCTACTCCATCGTAGACCGTATCTTTGCTTAACAATTAGAGGCGAATTAGTGGTCAAACGCAGAAAAAAGTCACTGCAGAGAAGAATCGTCTGGTAGTAGCAATTTGAAATTTTATGTTATTAATGAAAGGTTGTGTGAGATCCATGCGTGAGCGCGAAAGTGTGTACGTGTGTGTGTGTGTGTGTGTGTGTGTGTGTGTGATTGTCATGGGAGCCTTCAGCCATGCACTCATGACAACGTCAACCGCTCGAAGTTGTCGTGACACATTCAACCAACGAAATTAAAAAATAAATAAACTCTTGACGCCAAAAATCCGCCATTTTGATTTTTTATTATTGTAATGTATACCATTGTATACTAGTACATACACTGTATACCAGTGACATTAGGCAAATGTAACGAGGCATCATTTATCAAAGCCATTTTTCAGCCGTTTAGTAATTGCGAGGAAACAAACAGACAGACAAATATTTATACATACATACGTACAAGTCAAACAGATAACCATCTTATTTTGGCTTCACCCCACACGGGTAATAAATAGCCTCCCAAGGCAGCCGTGGGAAAGTCTGTTTCAGGATCTTAGTATAATCAAATCCCAATTCTCGTCATAAATTAGCATAAAATAGTAAATACGAGCTTATTCATCTGATTTAGGTCAGTTCAAATGTTAACTTCAGAATTAACAAGGCGGTCGTGCCGTGACGTCATGTATTTACACTTTACTTAACAAATTGTCTGTTATACTGCGTTATTTAGATCAGCGTGAAAATATGACATAGCACTTAGTACAGCGTCACCAAAGGTGTCGGGACCAAAGGCGTGTCAAATCACGTAGCCGGGTTAGGTAGTCTACGTTTTATAGGCGAACCTAACAGCAAAGACATAAATCTTAATTATTTATGCGCGCAACACTGCGATTAATATCGTATAAAATTAACAAGAATGTTTTAAAGGTGATTTAAATAATTTAAGAGAATGTAATTTGTAAGGGAATTGTTCGCGAAAATAACGTTTATTGCAGTGTTTAAAGACTGCCGGTTTTTTAGGGTAGGCAGGGGTCAATCTTCTTCTTCGAGTCGATGTCTTTTTTTTTTTATTGCATAGTTTTTTCCTAGAATTTTGTCACTAGGGGTCAATAGAAACCTTTGAAAAGAATGCGTTTGTTTATATGTAACTTTATTTTATACCCAGGCTAGGTGTTTGAGCGCAGCTCACCTGATGTTAAGTGACGGTGTGGTCGAAGATGGTAAGCATACCTAGCCTGAAATGGAACCGTTAGGTGAGGCTGCGTCAATCTATTAAGACCATTTAAATGTAATCCTAAAAGAAATTTCCCGTTGACCTAGAATCGTGAAGTTGGACAAAAAGCAAGGCCTCATGTCAAATACAACGGATAAAATCTGATGACTATTTATTTGTAAATGTATACAATTATATATTTATAAATTACAAACATAATAATATAATGTTTTTGCGATTACAAATTTATATTTGCAATAATTATTGTTGAAATTATCGTGACGTATTTCGATGCAGGGGAGAGTTTCTTTATAATAGCACTAGCTTCGCCTCACGGTGTTAACCACTGTTCCCACGTAAACACCACTTTTTCGGGATAAAAAGTAACCCATTGGTAATCCAGGATGTCAGCTACCTCAATACCAAATTTCATCAAAATTCGTCCTACTGTTTGACCGTGACAAATTTACAAACATACTCACAAACTTTCACCTTTATAACATTAGTGTGATTTAATTAAAATTATTACATACTAGCGGCCCATCCCAGCTTCGCACAGGTGGATTTTTTTGATTAAATTCTAGTCCGACTACCACGAAAAAGTCTTTTTATTTTTCGGGTTAATATATAGCCTATGACAATCACAAACAACGTGGCAAAATCGGAATCGGATAGTAAATTTTCAAAATCGGATCAGTAGATCCCGATTACCCTCTACAACCGCACAAACTACCTCTTTACAATATAATAATATAGATAGCACGGATGAACATATGAAATCAATATCTTACAAGCAAATCAGAACATTTTAATGTGTCCACGATATACATTGGACAGTACTGTGACCAAACCCTATGTCAATAGAAAAAAAACATCGCGATTACCTACATAAAATTCACTGACGTTACTGCAAATGAAGTCGGCATAAAAAAAATTACACAAGTGACGTCAGTCTAGCGCCAAAAAATGGACAACCAAATCAATAGGCTTAACACCGTTGTTGAATCATTGCAGACTACAATGTGACCACGCTTTTTACCGACAGCAAATTACCGTCCAAAAAACTTGAAGTAAAAACCTCTGCTCTCTTTTAAATTGGGTATTAGTCCACGTGTTAAGTTCGTCATTTATGAAAGAAAAACAATATGATGTCAGCGACGAAACGGTCCTGTGGCCAGGGAGGCGTCATGTCATGATCAAGATCATGAGTTTATCATTTAATCTTTGTTTGTCTGGTTACGTTTCCAGTTGCGTAAACGCGGAAGGTTTTCGGTTGTATCATGTTTTTGAAATTTGGAATTGTACTAAGGCCGTGGTTTTATTTTTTTCAATCGTCTCGTACTCTTGATGCATGCACAATTTAAATGTGGGGTTTTCTAAGTAAGATGTGCTAGCCCTTAGCCAGGTTTTTGCCAGTTAATCGCGAGAGGATCGGGATGAGATTTTCTGTCGTCAATACTAACTGTGTTCCATTGTAGAGTATTTTTTTTAAATAATAAATAAATCTTTTAGCCACCAAATCGTGGTGGAAAGTGACGTTGCGGCCGGATGATGGAGCACGCCGAGCACGCTCAAGTGAGGCTGCCGGAACACACCGTTAGAAGCTTTGCGGCAGATTTTCAACTTGAGGGTTGTAGCTAGCCAGCCGAGTAGGTACTAGAAAGTACCTTATCTTACCCATGCTATGGTTTCCTCACTACGTTTTCCTTCACCGGCAGCTCAAGCTTATTGTTTGGATTTGAATCCACGCCCTTCGGCATGCGAACCAACCGCGCTAACCACTGACCTATCATCGCTACACAAAAGTCTAGTCTAAGTCTAGATTCATTCCTGGTCCTGCCAAAATAAAAAGCTACGTTTGGAAGCAAAATTTTATTTCATTTAATCTAGGATTGTCTGAAAGGATTCACAGTCGCCTCGAAAATTGTACAGACATGTAGACTACCGATGAGAAAAAGAAATAGATAACGTTGTGTAAAAAATGGATGCAGTCCTCTTGAACTTATAAATTTGGCTTTTTAGGCGGTAACTGTACACACACAAATACATACATCAACACACATACTTACGTCACACATTAGCCGGCAGCTTGTTCTATTCCTTAGCCGTACAAATGAGAAACGTCGAGCCAAAACGTACCACCAATCTATGGGTTCTTCATGATGTTTTCCTACACCGGCAGCTCAAGTTCATTTCAGGGACGTCTACGCCTTTCATCATGTGATTCGACCGCACTATAACACAATTTAGTCTGTATCAAAATATCAACGGTAGTTTATGTAAGTAAACAAGCATCTAAGAACAAACAATGGAATGAATTCAACCAATTCCTATTAAGCTATTGCATATAACTCAGTTGACAGCCAGTCGCACTTTGCTTATCTCGGATCAAGTAGCACTCGGCTGATTGACTTATTGATCGCCTAGTAAATACCTCTTGGAGCTAGTTTTTAATTATCATAATAAACTAAGCTTATCTAAACATAATAATTGACAGTATAGGCGTCTGTTGGTTGATAAATGTGAGGTCATAGATTGTAATTCTAAAATTAAAGAGCTTAAGTATTTTTTAAAATGTAAAACGAATCATTATCCTTACAGTAAGAGATAGTGCATGTCTAAGACCATGAAAATGGTACCCACTATCCTGAACTTTGTAAAAAAACAAAGTCCAGGGCATCGCTGCTTTGGCACTCTTTGCCTAAAATACCTCAATTCGTCCTGTAATTTCGCAAGTTCGTAATTTGTAATTTCCCTATAAATGGGAACACAGTAATGTTTTGCGGCAGTATATACTGTGGTGGTACCTTTCGAGACGACCTCCTGCTAAGAAACAATCTGGTGGATAAAAATGCAGTTTGAGTAGGACATTCAATTCATCATAAAAATACTGAAACTGAATTTAAATAAACTATCACACTTTAGAGCGATCGAACTTAGTAGAGTAATAATAAATGGCTGAACTTAAAAAAGTTATTGTAGTTACAATTATATTGTTAGAGTTAAATAGATTTATAAATAGCTTAAATTAGTAAAGTAGAGTTTTCTAAACTAAGCGAAGTTAAACTATACATATTTGGAATTAGTAAAGTAACAATGGCTGAACTTATAAGAGTAGTAATAGCTAAACTTAGTAGGATAAAATTAGCCGGACTTAGTAAATTTGGAATAGCTTGATTAAGCAGAGTAATAACGGTTGAACTTAAAGTAGTATAAAAACCTGGACTTAGTACATCAATATTAGCTAAACTTAGTAGATTAGTAATAAATAACTGAAGTTTAAGACCTTTACTTACGTAGTTCTTTTAGAATATAGTTAACTTTGATAGTATTGTGTGGAAGTAAATACTGTGGTAATTTTTAGTGCCGCTTATGCGAGCATAGTTAAGTAAAACAAAAATTGTTTTCCCTATTATAGTCGGAGTAAACGTATAAAACAAAATGTGTCAAAAGTACGTCAGTTTGTAAAACGGTGTTAATTCGTGCGGATTAGCAAACTAATGCTTGGTACTTACTACGAGTAATATAAATCAAATACAAATATTTTATTGATAACACCAATGTTACAAGTCAATTCCTTCAAATCCAAATTTTAAATATGTATGTCATTAAAAATATTATGTCAATACAATAAAATATTGTCAATATAATAAAATGACATGACAAAAAATCATAATTACTTACTAGTAATTTAATAAACTTTAAGTTTGAAATACTCGTCAATGTCATAAAACAATGTCAATGTCAGTGTCTTAAGTCCATTCGCATGAAGTATAACTTCGATAGAGTTTCACTAAGGTAAGTTAGTGTACCTAATCATGCAATGCGTGAGTCCGACTCTGAATCGTCGGTTTTTTTTACCTTGATTTCTTTTCAATCTTTCTTGCACTGTTATATAACATTAAAATTAAAAAAACCGGCCAAGTGCGAGTGGCACTCGCGCACGATGGGTTCCGTCCGTTCCGCATGAAGGGGACCGTTGTATGGGAGCCCCACTTAAATATTTATTTTATTTTTAGTATTTGTTGTTATAGCGGCAATAGAAATACATCATCTGGGAAAATTTGTTAGCTATGTCTAGCTATCACTTTTCTTGAGATACACCCTGGTGACAGACGAACGGACGGACAGCGAAGTCTCAGTAATAGGGTCCCGTTTTTACCCTTTGGGTACGGAACCCTAAAAATGATGGAGGAAGGCATCTACAGATGAAGTAATACTTTAGCGTCCTTTTAGCTGTGGTAAAAATAAACACTGCGCAATGCGTCAATAAATTAATTGAGATAAAGGTCTTTCAAGAAAAAACTGGCGGAAAGGATAATGATTTTAATCAAGTCAATTAATTATTATGTCTAACAAGTGTTCGTGTGTATACTTAAAAAAAAATAAGATTGTCACTTTGATATAAGCTTATGGGTGATTCAAAAAACAACATCGTTACCGCATTGGTTTACGTACTCTCTGATATCTAGTCAGAAATGTTTAAAAAAATCTTTTGTAAAAATATGTCTAAATGGTTTTAGCAAAAGTTTGTGGTGTAAACAATGTAAATTTACTTAAGTTAGTGTACACGGTTTTTGTCACAAATTTTTAATTTTGAAAAAAGTATTGCGTTCAACAATGTACCTATATATCAACTAAAGTCTTCAAAATTGGTCTTTATTCCATCATAGCTTTTAAATGCCTAAACGAATTTTGTTGTACCTATTTATCATTAGAATCTTTACATCTTCCCAAGTGGCTTATTTTTTTTAATAGTAATTTTTAGAGGGTTGCTTTTTTTAATTATTTTTTTAACTAGTCTTAATTTAATGTAAAAAATTGAGAATTCTGTTAGCGTAAGCTAGAAATGGCTGCAAACGGAAATGACTTTCCTGCTCTTATTACCTTATTCGATTTTATAATAATTCTAAAATATACTTTATCTGTGAAAAAAGCTACATTCAAAATTATTTTGTTTTGAGATTTCTCTACACAGTAAAAAAAGAAATACGGATCGAGATGACAAATATAAATATACATCAATAGAAAGGCATATTTTTAATATGCAATATTTTTTAACGATTTAACAATGCATATAGTTTAGGATTAAAAAATTAATGAAATCATTTTAAAAGAAAAAAAAAACCAAATGGCGTACTTTATCTGTACAATAAGTAAAGAATCACGGAAATCATAAATAAAGCAATAACATAATATACGGTGAACATAATTATAATACCCAGCAGTGGGATTAAAAAGGCCGTGGATAACATTAAGAAAAACTGAGAACTTTCTTCCTTTTTGGAGTCGGTTACTAAATAAAGTACTTGGTTAAGGGGTAGGAATCCATAGACAAACACTATACTTACCACAATTTATATTGGTGCCTGCCCTAACAACTCTGATATTACGGGTAATGATATCATTCTACAAAAAACACACAAACGCCGCGCCGTTCTATGGACTGATTCTGAGGCAATAGATATTAATTCTATCACCTGTCAATCTCATTGAAACGGACATAGAACTGACAGGGATAGAAACAATATCACTTCCTCTAGAATCAAGCCACAAATCAAACGCTTGACAGATACGTCGTAACCGATCCAGTGGACCGATTGATCGATAATTAATTCGATATCACGATTAGGTCATACCTATTTGGACTGAAAGCGAAAAAAGTCGATAAAAAATGATCGAGTTGAAAACGTGTAGCTTGTGCCAATCATACCGCTACGAAGTGTCGCGCAGCTCTAAGCTTATTCACCGACTTATTTTGACAGTTTATATTGACCACAGCTCACGTGATGTAAATGTGACGGTCAGTAATGATAAAGTACACTTAACCTAGAATAGAACTGGCTCACAAGTTAGGCTGTAATATTGGCTGTGCTTCGCAGGAAATTTTCAACTTGGGGGTGGTAGCTTGCCAGCCGAGTACTAGTAAATAACCTACCACCATGCTATGGTTTCCTCACGATGTTTCTCTTCACAGACAGCTCAGACTCATTATTGGGGTTTGCTGAGTTAAACATGACTCTATCAATACACCATTAGGCTGATGATTAAGTGTAGTAATAAACACCCTCGAAATTTCGTAACACAGTCTTAAAAATAATATTGCGTTTCATTAATACGCGCTTAAGTTCATGATTTTTTTGGATTGTAAAGGAACTTCATCGTACAAAACGATGGAATTTACTTTTTTAATGGTTGACAGGCTAGGTGTTTGACCACAGCTCACCTGATGTTAAGTGAAGGTGTGGTCGAAGATGGTAAATCACACCTAACCTGGAATAGAACTGGCTCTCAAGTGAGGCTGCCGGAACACACCGTTAGGTGCTTGGCGGCAGATTTTCAACTTGAGGGTGGTACCTAGCCAGTCGAGTACTAGTAAGTACTCCACCACAACGCTATGGTTTCCTCACGATGTTTTCCTTCACCGGCAGCTCAAGGTTATTGTTGGGGCTTGAACCCACGCACCCAATCACCTCTTCGGCATGTGAATCGACCGCGCTAACCACTAAGCTATCATCGCTAGAAATTTACTGTCCGAATGGTTGTTTTCCGATAGATAGAAGTGAATCGGTTTCTACTAGGCAAGAGTGCCTCATAGAAAAAAATAAAGAGATAAACAATGAAACAAAATTATCATTAAAAACATTCATAAAATTCGTAGAAACAATAACACTATCTCTGGTATTTTCCTCCAATGGTCGCAATTACGATACGATACTACGATATTTATTTATTTATTTATTTATTTATTTATTTATTTATTTAATTATCATAGCTAAGTGTAGCAATTATATATGAGGTAAGCAAAACTATTTGTTTTTGCACGTTATCAAAAACGCTGCTGTATGTATATTGGTCCAGTGAATAACGTTAGTGCATATTTATTCCGCTGACTTGTTAGCCCATTTGGTAGTAACTTTGCTTCATTAGCTGAAGGGCATGGGTTCAATTCCTACCGTGGGCAAACATTTCGTTGATTTTTTTTTTTTTTTGTAAGTTTTTATATAATAAAAGTACATAGGTATGTCTTGAAATTAAGTTAGTAAACTTAATATCAAGACCTACCTAGAAATATGTACATGATTATTAGAAAGCCTCTAATAAACACTCTCCGAGCTACTCCTGAAGGCTCCGCTTCCACTCCGCTGGGACGGCACCCTAAAGAGTTGTTCGGACGAGAATCGAACTCGCACTCTTGTACAAAGTAATAAACAAAATCGCGTTATACTCGGCTTTTCATTCAAGCCCTCTCTTCACAATATTTTAAAAGTTTGGAAATAGTTCTATGATATCGTTCGTCAATACAATACATAACAATATTTTATTGATAACATTAAAGTTACAATAACACTTGTAACGTGAAGACGTTTATGTATAATAGTTAACTTAATTCGAGAATGCAATAAATATGGCAATGATGAAATTTGGCCAGGTACAAACTTATACTCGATACTTTCACAGCAATAATAACGAAAATAGGGAAATTTTGAGGGGTGCAACGAGTGAATATATCAATTCCAAGTCTTGATATCGAGACTTTTTTGTAAAAGTAATGAGATGAACGAATTACTCTCCTGATGGTAAGAGAATACGTCTTTCTATAAATAATATTTTGTGAGGCTACCCTTGGTCGTAATTTTATTCGTGATTGCATTTGAGTATTTATTTTATTTATTTATTTAGTATCGGCACCTTGGTCGTTTATGTTCGGGAAAACTTTTGGGTTTTCTAATAATAAAATTTATAAAAACGTACAATTGCTAACGATTGTGCTCGAAGACTGGACTTGGCGCTATAAATTCAGCAGGCACGCTTTGATAACAGCTGCTCTCCTGCCAAATTTCATGGCACGCATTATGACGTCTGTATGTCGTGCGGTTCCACTATCAAGACAATAATATAATATAATAATTATTGACCAATTATTTAGGGCATTACTAAGCTTTTCTTTCATTAATCTTCGATGTTCAGTGCCGATGAAGAAGAAGTAAGTAACATTCTTCTTTGTTTTTGGCATTGTACCTACTTGCCCATTTGCCACTATCAAATATTTCAACACTTTTAAGTATTGCATGATAAATCAAGAGAAATAATTCCCATAAAGCAAGTCAAGGACAAGTTGGTCATGTCCTAGTAATGTTCAACTTTACTACAAGCTGCAATAGAGTTTTGGAAGAAACATGACTTTAAAGTCATGTTCCACATTATTATTTTGACAGCCCTGTTGGTGATTAGTAGAATGTCTGCTTCAAGAGCTGAAGCTGATACGTGGGTTCGATTCCCACCCAGGACAAACTTTGTGGCATAAACAAATGTTTATTCTGTGGCTGGATGTTCTGTATTTATTATAAGTATATATTTACAAAAAAAAGTATTTAAGTATTCTATCAGTTATTTGACCTCCATCTTTGCTTAGTTTGAGGTCAGATGGCGCTGTGTGTAATGTCCTACGATATTTATTATATCGCTTTTTTATACACGTAATTTGGCAATTTTTAATTCAATTTTGTTAAAATACAATTAGGCAATTTTTAATTCAACTTTATTAAAATACAATTAAGTTTATGTAAAATTAAAAGTATTTTTTGTATAATATTAATCCGTGGACATATTTTTAACGTTCCCGCTAAAAAAGTAAGGACTTTCTCTAGAAAGAACTTGTAAAAAAAAAAATAAAGAAATCTTCACAACACGAACTTTAGGTCAAGAACCGATGTGTTTAGTCTTATAATTGAAATAAAAAGCAAAATGAGTTTTCTTAATTTTCAAACAATATGGAAGTTTCTTCTGTTTTAGAATCTAACCGACTGGTGATGATTGATTGAGAGCTCGACCATAATGTATGTAATTACTGTCTAGACAGTAATAGAATCTTCATTGAATAGTCCATTATCAAGGGAAACGTGGGCTTATTTACAAGCGGTGAGATCATTGGTTAATGAAAATTATATCAAGAACGACGAGGTCCTAGATTTTGTTTTGGATACAGAAACCTGTCGACCGAGCGCAATATGAGAGGCCTACGTTCAGCAGTGCACAGAAATGGGCTGCTGAAGATGTTGATAGCATAATAAATTTATTGCTGACGTTTATTTTAATCGGATAAACATAAGTAATTCCGCATAAGTAAAACAAAATGTAATAGTTAAATTTTTTTTGTGGAATACCCAGTTAACGTGCTTCGATTTCCATACAAATATTTTTTTTGCCATTTATGGACACATGGAGCATAATTTTATAGTGAAATCACAGCTACTGGCATTTATTTAGGTCTTTATTTGCGGAAAATCACAATTGCTTGAATATAAAAGTAGATTAATTATTAGCATTTGTCCATAAATGGCAAACAAATATTTTTTGTTCGTGGTGATGGTGGTTCGATTACTACTGTTTTATTCAAGCAATTGTGATTAGCCGCAAATAAAGATCTAAATAAATGCGAGTAGCTGTGATTTTACGGTAAAATTATGCTCCATTTGTCCATAAATGGCAAAAAATTATTTGTATGGAAATCGAACCACCTTAAGCAAATGAAGTGAGTGTTTTGATTACGTCATTTTCGCTAAGGTTTGACAAGTATTTATGCCAATCGATGATTATGAGTCGCAGTGATCTGATGATGAATTAAGTATGTGTACAACTGTACACTGAAACTAGCTAATGGTAAGATATGACGTAGAGTTTAGGCTTATTAGCTTAAATTGGAACTCTAATCGCGATGCAAATAGGCGTAGTGAAATTGTGTTTAAATAAGTTTTTATATGAGACCACTTCCTTACTTTTTTTAATGGTTGACAGGCTTGACAGGCTCACTTGATGTTAAGTGACGGTGTGGTCGAAGATGGTTAACACACCTAGCTTGGAATTAAGTTAGCTCTCAAGTGAGGCTATCGGACTGTACCGTTCGATGTTTGGCGGCAGATTTTCAACTTGAGCGTGCTAGCTACCCAGCCGAGTACTAGATGCTATGGTTTCCTCACGATGTTTTCCTTCACCGGCAGCTCAAGCTCATTGGTGAGGTTAGAACCCACGACCTTTGGCATGCGAACTGACCGCGCTAATCACTCAGCTATCATCGCTACAAAATATTAAATAATATACTTCTCAATAGGTTTGTTTCCAATAAAATATGAAGATTAAAGTTCACTCAGATCCACCCATCTGTTCGCTGTAATACTACAATGGGTTGGCTTGGGTAGTTACTGGTAGGGGAAAATGCATAAAACACCCCAAGCAAAACCTCAGTATCTCTATTTCGATTTAAAATATGATACACGTATCTATTTCGCTACATTCGTATGTGCATAAGGTGAAAAATGCATTAACTATTCTTTACTGTTCTGTTAAACAATAATAACGAAACGGTCAAGCCACATATTCTGACTAAAGTGTAGAGTTTATAAAGTTATGGGTTGTAGAGTTCTTTCAAGGCCGCGGTAGAGTGCGAAAGCGTGCCCGTAGCCTCGACACAAAGCGCCGAGGTGGAACACTCCAGGGTTGTTAGTGTTAGGCCGTCATTAGGACGGAGAGTTCCACATAACTACCGTGCCCGCCCCAGGGCCACAGAGTATTTTCCCTGGGCGGAAAAAGGTGTGTAGAGTTAGAAGCTTGCTATTCGATAACTTTTTGACAGTACGAGTCATATGGTCTCGTCTTGGCAACATTCTACAAGATTTTTTTTTGGCGGGATTTTTTTTAGACTTTGGATTTCAAGACACTTATATTATGTTTTTGGGGAACACAGGCCTCGGAAAAAGATACAAGGCACGAGCAAATATTGGCAAAATTGACAGCCCTGATGGCTCATTGGTAGCATGTCTGCTTCAAGAGCTGTGGAGCGTGGGTTCGATTCCCACCCAGGACAAGCATTTTGTGATATAAAACCAAATGTTTGTTCTGTGTCTGGGTGTACTGTATGTATTATAAGCATGTATTTACAAAAAAAAAAGAAGTATTTAAGTATTATATCAGTTATCCGACTCCCATAGTACAAGCTTTGCTTAGTTTGGGGCCAGATAGCGCTGTGTGTAATGTTCTACGATATTTATTTATTTATTAAAATTTTGGAATTTGAATTTGAAGAAATCGTTCTTCAATGGATACGGTACCCATCATATAATAACATAGACATCGGTTACATTCGGGATGACTCACTGTTTATTCGATTATCAGCTATTGAGATACGACTGACTGATGGATAGTAAAATATATGAGACTTCTGGGCCGTCGCTTACGAGCGAGTCTATACATTTAATTATGAGTGTATGGGCAGCTTTTATAGACGTTTGTGATTGTTTGTTTGTATGCAGAAATAGCAACAGGAAGTTTGGTCTCGTCTATGTGTAGACTGTTTTTATGAGCGAATCAGTTTGTCTGTGGTGTGATATGTAATAATGTTTGTTTCATGATACGGAAGACTAAATGTAAACTATAGTTTTTGCCAGGATAACGTATCTGAACGTACGGTAATATTGTGCCATTGCGCCGGGTTTTTTTTTAAACTAAATTTAGATTTTTCGTATGGTAATGAGACGAATGAGACGCTCTCCTGATGGTAGGAGATAGCACCTATTCATGACTATTGCAGCGATATACAGAACTTTGACAAAAAAAGGTCTAGGGCATCGCTGCTTTGGCGCTCATTACTTTGAAACATTAGCTGGTTAGTCTCAACAGGCCTGTAATTTCGCTAGCTGCAGTACCCTTCAAACCGGAATATAGTAATGCTTATACACTACTGCTTGGCGGCAAAATATCTGGTACTGCAGTGGTAGCTAAGGACATCTACCAATTAAAATCATCAATTTCATCATCAATCAATTTCATATAGTAATGCAGGTATATATAACAGTTAGTAGTAGGTATTACCTGCCATTATCCAACAATCTAATCCTTGTTTCTTTATTTATATTTCACCAGGAATAAAGTTCTATTCCATTATTTTTAATTTCCTCTTGTTTTCTTTTACGGGAGTAAAACAAGTCAAATAACAAGAAAATAAAACAAAATGAATGTTTTTATATTTTTTCTCCCTTACAAAGTCTTAAATTAAAATTAAAGCTAAATTCGTTATCGTATCGTATATTAATTTATTAATGGTTTGGTTTGAGATACGTGCCATATTTGTAACAGGTGATAGATAAATTTACTGGGGTAAGGTAACAACAACAATAAGTCTTGGTCTTCGTTACTAAAATTCACCTACTCTCTCGATGTTGAATTACTTTGTGTCAAGTATTAACTTCCAGTTCGTGGAGATCTTTAGTCACCTCTTGTCTTTCTCTAGCTGTACTTTGAAGGGCCGACAGGCCTTCTGCCCTCCGGCAGTCTGAGATAAGTTCAACGGTTAAACAGTTAGACTAGTCGAAGATATTTGTCTCAGCAGTTCAACTGCGTGTATTGATAGCGATTACCTACCAATGTTTTTAATAACAATTCCTAGCTCTTTACAAACCTTCCGTCGCATGCCGAAGGGCGTGCGTTCATAGCACGGTGGTAGGGTACTTTCTAGTACTCGGCTGGCCAGCTACCATTCTCAAGTTGAAAATCTGCCGCCAAGCATCTAACGGTGTTTTCCGGTAGCCTCACATGAGAGCCAGTTCCATTCCAGGCTAGGTGTGCTTTACCATATTCGACCATACCATCACTTAACACCAGGTGAGCTGTGGTCAAACACCTAGCCTGTCAACCATAAAAATACAAGTTGAAATTGACAATAGCGCATGCATTTATCTGATCTCATGCAGTCGATATTTTACTTAATGGTTTTAGTGCTTCATCCACGCATTTCGACATAAACGCGTTTAGAAGTATTGACGTAGGACGAAATGATGATGGTGATACAAATCGTAAAATAAACATAATATGTTATTGGAAATCAGAGACTTACTAATACATATGTAGATGTCGATTCTAGTAAAAAATAAATAATCCAAATTTATGGTTTATATACGAGTAAATTAAACTGTTAGGTTTATTATTTATAGTAAATATTGTATGTCCAAGAGGACTAAAATTGTTTGAAGTGCTTACTATCAAACATTTATCACCTTAAATTGTCCACAGTTTTAGACAACAAAATATTTCATTTCATTAGTAAGTATTATTTATAGTATTAATCATAGTAATATTAATGCTATTATTATTATACCTTCGTAACATATAACAACTTCAACGTGTATTTGGCAAGCATGCTCCATCCTGGCCGCATCTTCGTTTAACAACAGGCGAGATGGCGGTAAACGCAAGTATTTGTTAATATTAAAAAATGTTCACTTATCACAATGATAGGTATTTAGCGGATTTTGTTTAACGCCATAGATACGTTTTGAATAAATTTAACTATTTAATAGACAAAAAAGATCAAGAAATCTTTATTATAATTGGTCATTGGTAGGATTCGCTTGTATATCGATGGTATTAGATAAATATATTATTCATAGAAATCCCTACAAAGAGTATTTAAATCCTTTACTGTTACAAAAATGCAAAAAACTATCAACGCAAAGGAGGACAAACAAACTCAGAACTTTGCATAAGTTCACGACTGTTTTGCTCGACATTTGGAAATATTTAAACGTTAACTTGGAATCTATGTGTTTTTAGATCTATGATGAAAATCGTAAATACGCTCATTTGGATATTCCACATTGTGCAAGATGTTATGCTGGGGAAATTGGAGTTAGATATGTCTGAGTACTATGTAGATATTAAATATATAAATGTATTCTTTTTTTAACATTTCACACAGCGCCCGCCATCTTACCCCAAACGAAGCAAAGTTTGTCTATGGAAGTCAGATAACTGATAAAATACTTAAATATTTGTTTTACAACTACATACTTATAATATATACAGACCACCCAGACACAGAACAAACATTCTGATTCAAAGTGGGGGCGACAAGTCCTGCGCTGACGTCCCGCTTGTGGTGTATTGTGCATTTCCCCCTGCCAGCGTCTACCCGAGCCAACCTAGCTCCTTGAAGTACCGGAGCGAGGCTCTGGGCCGCTGGCATAGTATATGATGAGAAGCATTCAAGGTGCTGCAGCGACATGGATGATAGCGAACCAGCTTCATGCAGCCTAGTGGGACCCCCTACAGCTCTTGAAGCAGATATTCTAACAATGAGCAAATAGGGCAGTCAAAGTTTCCATCAGTTTTTAGCAGTTTCTATCTATCTATTATTTTGTGTTTTCCAAAACTCCTTTCGACGCGATTGTGAAAATTGCCTTTCCGACATGGCGGCTATAAAACCAGCTACTCCTACAGTGAGCCTTATGATTGCATCTAAATAAGTACAATTGTGATCTGTGGGCAGAAATTAAGCCTCATTGCGGACCGCGGGCGAGGCTCCACGGGTGGCTAATTACCGCAGTCACTGTGCCTTAATCTGAGGCGTAGGCGACGAACAAAAGGTGCGACTGCATCTTTGATACAGGCTGAAAAGTTTAATGTAAAAGTAATGAGACGAACGAGACGCTCTCCTGTAAGACACAACGCCTGTCCATGACCGTTGTAGCGATACATAGAACCTTAAGTAGCAAAACAAAGTCCAGGGCAACGCTGCGTTGGAGCTTATTACTTTAACACTTTCAATGGTTAATAATAATAAATAAAATTAAATAAATATCGTAGGACATTAGACACAGCACCATCTGACTCCAAACTAAGCAAAGCTTGTACTATTGAAGATAACTGACAGAATACTTAAATACTTTTTTTTGTAAATACATACTTATAATAAATACAGAACACCCAGAAACAGAACAAACATTTTTTTATACCACAAAATGTCTATCCTGGGTGGGAATCGAACCCACGCCCTTCAGCTCTTGGAGCAGACATACTACCAATGAACCAACAGGGCTGTCAGAAATATCATCAGCTCTGTAATTTCGCTCGCTGAAGTACATTTCAAAGGAACACATCAATGTTCACACACTTCAACTTAACGATAGTATATCTGGTACTGCGGTGGTAAGTTTAAAAACTATAACCCGGCCACGGAAAAAACAACTATAATTGAAGGAAAAATGTAGACTATGTACCCGGAACATAATCGATTCACACCTCATCCATCAAAATCAGACGAGTAGTTCTTGCACTACACTTAGTGTATTTACGTGTTCCTTTGTGGAACCTACAGTTTATTTATGTATACATAGACGGCTAAATACGACCCTTTTTTTGGATTTGCCGTAGTTTGGTGATAAAACAGGATTTCGCATCGTTCTCGTGACCGCGTCCTACCAAAGAGTTCGCCAGAACGCGTCGATGCAAAAGTTTCTATGCAATTCGTGCGCATTGTGGCTTTGTCATGTTATTTTTGAGAATTAATTTGGAAAATGTATCAAAAAGCAGTTTTCGTATTTTTACGGTTAAGAAGCTAGGTGTTTGACCACATCTCACCTGATGTTAAGTGGCTTCGTCCACACTTCGTTTGTTCTTTATTTTTGGCATCGCACTGTACTCTGCCAGTGCCATATTGTCTGGCTACCTACCACCCTAAAGTCGAAAATCTAACGGTGTATTCCGGCAACGTCGATTAAGAGCCAGTCCCATTCCAGGCTAGGTGTGGTTACCATCTTCGACTACACTGTCACTTAACATCAGATGAGCTGTGATCAAACACGTAGCCTCTCAAACACAATAAAAAAAAAGTTTTATTTTCCGGAAACATTCCAGTCTTTGTTATCAAAGAATGCAGCTTGCCTGTTATTTGTTATGCTAAATCATAAGCGTTCACATTAAATGTCTTGGTATAATGACACGTTCCGCTCAAATTACCACCGCAATAACAACCGACAATTGTTTGTAATGAATTAATGCAGATTACAAAATGTTGGAGTCGCTCTTTATGCAGATGCTTTGCTCGTACAAACCTGGACTCATCGTCAGAAGGGCTAGCATACGAAACTACGTAAACGTAGACATTTCTTAGCTCTTTAATTTTATTACTAGCTCACGCTCGCTCCTTCGTCCGCGTTAACATTAGAATAAGGATCAGGCACAAATGAAACATGTGTAAGTAACATATAAGCAACTAGCGTACGCCTCGCGGTTTCACCCGTGTAGTTCCCGTTTCCGTGGGAATACAGGGATAAAAAGTAGCCTATGTCACACGGGGATAAAGTAGCTTTTCAAAAGCAAAAGAATTTTTGAAATCGGTCCAGTAGTTTCGGACAAACAAACAAACAATCAAATCTTTCCTCTTTATAATAGTATAGATAGATAGATAGATTAAGCAAGTCTTTTTTTTAATGTAAAAGTAATAAAACGAACGATACTCTCTCATAAAGGTAAGAGATACCGCATGCCCATGACCATTGCAGCAATACACATAATGTTGAGTAGCAAAACAAAGTCCGGGACAAACGCTGGCGCTCATTACTTTGAGATTTTCGATGGTTAGTCTCTCAGTACAGTACAGCTCAGTAATTTCGCTAGCTGCAGTACCCTTTAAACCGGAATACAGTAAAGCTTACACACTACTGCTTGGCGGCAGAATATCTGGTACTGCAGTGGTAGGTACCTACCTAGACGACTTCCTGCTAAGGAGATCTACCACCAAGTAATTAGTCATGAAACTTACGTCACTTTATTCTTAGATTAGGATAAATAAAGGATACCTTTTATCTCAGAATAATGTTCCATAAGACGCATCTATACCAAATTTCCAGTAGTTCGTTTGTTGACAATCCCACAGGAACTTAAAATTTTTCCGGGATGAACAGTACCCTAAATGTGAATCCAGATAATTATAAGATATTACACAAAACAGGATACAGTCACATTACACACAAGTAGACAAAGAATAAACTATACGTGTACCAAATTACATCCACATCTTTTCAGCCATTATAAGTAACAAACATACAATCTTTTACATTTATAATATTAGTAGGACTAGCTGTGTCTGCGACTCCGTCCGCGTGGGAGTTCTGGAATTGCTTGCCATGAGTTTTGCCATTTCGCATCGCTGTATCTGGAGCGAAGAATGAGGCAGTTTCCGTGTTGAGAGCCATGCCAAAGTGACTCTGACGATAAGGGCTGGATGGGCGAAATACCGGTGTTGCGGGCTATGCCCATTCCCAGCGGTCTAAAGATGCAGGCGGTGGGGTCATTCATCTGACCCGTCGCGTGGAGACCTCTTTTTGCGGAGTTCGTCTGCGAGGTGGATGGTGTCCGGTGTTCCGATACATCGTCGACAAGGGTTTATCGAAGCCATGGAAGAGTGCGAAATCGTGCCCGCAGCCTCGACACAAAGGGGACACGCCAGGGGTTTTAGTGGGTAGGTCGTCATTAGGACGGAGAGTTCCACAAAAACACCCTCCTCACCCCAGAGCCGGTTGGATCCGTAATGGATTTTCCCTGAAAAAATAAGTACCGAAATGATTGGCGTATAAAAAGAAATGCCTATTGCTTAGCAGATTACGAGTTTAAAGTGATGTAGATATTGCTATCTCTTATCATTGCAGTCCACTAGACAGATTTAGGCTGTCAGCTGTCTACATAAATATGCATAATAATATTAATCATGAGATATGTAAGTACATGATTGTGTTGTTAATTAGCTTAATACGCATAATTATATTAAAAGCGAAATACAGGTTTGTTAATTTTAGGGGATAAATATTACGATGTATGATAAGAATGCAAGCCGATAATGTGAAAGAAAAAATTTCTAGGATTCAATGCTGGTCTACTGACATTTTCATAAAGTAAGTCTTTATGGCAATTTTTTGTTTTTTATTATCCTACTAATATTATTAAGGTGGTACGATTTCCATACAAATAATTGATTGCCATTTATGGGCAAATGGAGCACAGTTTTACAGTGAAATCACAGCTACTGACATTTATTTTGATCTTTATTTGCGGTAAATCACAATAAAATTGCTTGAATAAAATAGTAGATTATTAGCATAAAATCAAATTTATGAATGATTTATGCATTTTTAATAAAACAGTAGATTGTGCTAATTATCTACTGTTTTATTCAAGCAATTGTGATTTACCAAATAAATAAAGATCAAAATAAATGCCAGTAGCTGTGATTTCACTGTAAAACTTAGCTCCATTTGCCCATAAATGGCAAAAAACTATTTGTATGGAAATCGTACCACCTTAACGCGAAAGTTTGTATGTATGTATGGATGTTTGTTACCTTAACATAAAATATCTTATACATTTTGGTAGGTATTTTTTTTATTCAAACAAACAAAAAAAAAACTTTTTTTTCGGTTTGTTCATCTATGACTCGACGAAACAGAAGACTGTATATATAAAATGTTGGAAGCCTGAAGAAAACGAGTATGTGTAATGTTTAGTATAAAATAACATTCTGTGCGCTAACACTTATTATGTATTTATACGCGTGTATAATCATAGGTACTTTATTACACCATCTAGCTGTCAATGATGAAAATAAATATTTAAGCCTCATAACACGAATAATGGAGCGTCCATCGGTATTTGCGGCAAAACAAGAACACCAATATTTTTATTATGATTCACACCTTACACACGATCATTATATACAAACATACTGTTACGTAAATACCTACTGAGAGAGACCTCGTCATATACTACCATTTGAAGGCATAATAGAGATTTTCGTAACACAAACTGTACGCCGCGCCATTAAAAAAATATAGAATATAAAAAAAAAATGTTGAACTGTTTCTATTTTAACAATTTTTTAAAATGTATTTTTTTATGGTTGACAAGTTAGGTTACAATTACAAGCGTGAGTGTGGGAAAATGATATAATGTGGTGAAACATGATTTTTCGTGTTGCTTCCAAAACTCCATCGAAGCTTTATAGTAAAGTCGCCACTACTTTACTAAAGCATGACTGGACTTGACTGACACGGACTGGACTTGACTAAGACTGGACTTTGACACTTAAGACAAGGCAGTATGGCTTTACAGCTTTAGCCTGCCCGATGGGGCAAATTAATTAAAAAAAATCAAAAATTATCCAATTGCTATTTAAATACTCACCTATTTAATTAAACACCTATAAACTTATTGCGTTTTATAATAATTTTAGAAGGTAAACGAAATTTGATACCAATATGACAAACCCAACAGGTGTATTACTTGCTATTCTTGTTCTTTGTGTATTACAGTATTACTCATACTAATTTATATGCAAATGATATCCGAAAACATATCTACGCGATTTATTCTCGTACACACCTGACCTATGATTGTAACAAACAACACCTAATTAATTTCAACGGCTTTATTGTTGCGCGAAAGTGTGTTTGTTGGTTTGTTTTTACTTTTTTTAAATAATTTTTTTCCTTTGTTTTTGGCAACACACTTTGCGCATTTTGCCGGTGTCATATATTTCGAGATTTTAAATGATAAATCAAGTAAAGTAACGCCTGAATCAATTAATTATCAAGTAAAATACGTTTAGTCACAGTCCAAGTCGTGCAAAGTAAGTCAAATTCGGTCATACTATTAAAGTAGTGACAACTTTCTATAAACTTTCATTGAGTTTTGTAAGCAACACTAAAAGACATGTTTCACCACATAATGTCACTCGTGTGCGTAATTTGGCACTTTATGAATAACTCCACAATTATAATACACAAAAATTACTAAAAAACAAGTTTTGGAAAATGGTACGATGCGGCTGTTCAAGCTCGTTGTTCGAATTTGAACCCACGCCCTTCGGTGTGTGATCCAACTGCGCTTATTAAACCATCATCGTCACGGATAAACAGTTTTTTTTTAAATGTTGGAAAGGCTTGGTGTTTGACCGCAGCTTACCTGACGTTAAGTGGTATACACACCTAGTCTAGGATGTAACTGGCTCTCAAGTGAGGCTGCCGGAACACACCGTTGGGTGCTTGGCGACAGATTTTCAACTTGAAGGTAGCTAGCTAGTTGAGAACAAGGAAGTATCTTTTATCACGATGTTTTCCTTCACCGATAGGGAGGGATATTTCTTAATTCCCTATGCTATTCCTATTTATATCTAAAGTAATGAGACGAACGAAATGAGCAAAAAACAAAACAAAAATATCGTTGCTTTGGCTTTCATTACTTTGACATATTAGACGGTTAGTCTCAAAAGCTCAGTTACCTACATATTTCAAAGTGAAATAGAACTCGGCGCATGCTCTTCACGCAGGTAAAGCTACGGCAAGTAATCAGTGTCAACAATAAATCAATTAAGAACGCGTCAGTTGCCCAAGTAGGGTTACCAAAGACCGCCGCCGGAGGCGCTTGCGTCATTTTTAATTGACCAGTGTTTTGATTTGGTGAAATTCATAGATCGCCACGTATCAATGTCATCAGTTACGTAATGTCGTTTGGGTTATTGATGTTTGTGAGTGCATTGTGATGTGACTCATGTGATTATTATTATTGCTTACTAGCTGCATCCTGCGGTGTTACCCGCTACAAATACAGATACAGATACAGATGCAGATACAGATGCAGATGCAGATGAAGATGCAGATGCAGATGCAGATGCAGATGCAGATGCAGATGCAGATACACATACACATACAGATACAGATACAATACGGGTACGGGTACGGACACGGACACGGACACGGACACGGACACGGACACGGACACGGACACGGGCACGGACACGGACACGGACACGGACACGGACACGGACACGGACACGGACACGGACACGGACACGGACACGGACACGGACACGGACACGGACACGGACACGGACACGGACACGGACACGGACACGGACACGGACACGGACACGGACACGGACACGGACACGGATACGGATACGGATACGGATACGGATACGGATACGGATACGGATACGGATACGGATACGGATACATAGAAAACCCTGAGGCACAAATAAAATAAATAACAAATTAAACAAGCGATAAAAGTGGAAATTTCAAACTTGTATTTTGATGTTTTGGAGAACGCAGACATGCAATTTTTCTATGCTAATACGAAATTTTTCGCTTTCACAATATGCCAGACTGACGAGACCGACTAACGGCTTGCTTAATTGATCATAGTAGTTTGCACGCTAAGAATAGAACTATTTGCCCTACTGTGAGACTATAATACCTTTCGCACACTTTATGCTTTTGACTTTTGTATTTATTTTAAAAGAAAAAAACGAATTGAAAGAAAAATATTTATTTTTCCTTACAAAACACTAGACACAACAACAGATAAGTACAGACAGCACACACATATAAAAAGATATAGATTAACATAAAGACAACAAATTTGAAATGACAGTAAGTGGGTTATCGCTGCAGTGTGTAGTGCATTACCAAGAAAAAAAGGCCAGTGCTCAGCAATTGTGCTCAGCAAAAAGAACCTAGAACGTTTCGTTTTAGTAACCGTTACAGTGTAAGCAGGATACATAGCACGCATAACTGAAGGCTGATGAGGCTGCAAAGTTCTGGGGTGGAGACCACGGACCGGCAAGCGCAGCGTAGGGCGTCCCCCCATAAGGTGGACAGACGACCTAACAAAGACCGCAGGAACGCGCTGGATGCGGGCCGCTTCTAACCGGTCTTTATGGAAGTCAACGTCCTACGGCTGAAATGATGATGAACCGTTACAATATTTTTCTATGAATCTCACGGTGAAAAACGATACATTTACAAGTCGACGGAGTTGCCATTTCAGGAGAGGTGTTCTATCTTCGACTAATGATAATGATATCATGTGTGCTATGATCAAACACCCATTACAGGGCTGTTGAGACTAACTATCGAAAGTCTCAAAATAATAAGCGTCAAAGCAGCGATGCCCTGGACTTTGTTTTACTACTCAAAGTATTGTGTATCGCTGCAGTGGTCATGGACAGGCGTTATCTATTACCATCAGGAGAACGTCTCGATCATTACTTTTACATGAAAACACTAAAAACAAAAACCAAAACCTAGCCTGTCATCAGTAAAAAGAGCATCAAATTGTATGTTTCTTCATATTACCACTACATATTAACCAACATCATTAATTACTTACTACTTCATTATACTTGCTGGTAAAGTTTACCTCGAAAGCTTAACCTTACGTATAACACCACAAATTCGTATTTTAAAATCAACAAACCATTACGATATAGCATACATAATATGTATTTTACTTTAAATTATTTTCATAGCATAGGCACTCGAAGTTACTAGCCGGCGAACGACTAGAAATCTTTATGTTTTAATTTCTGTCAAATATTCTACAGTTATCTTTTTTAGGGGGAAGAGATGCACTGCAGAATCGCGGGAGCCGCATAAGTTCTATCAAAGTTTTATGTTTTCACTTCTGTCGATATTCCCCATAACTCTCTATTATTTTTCATTATTCATCATCATCATCATCAGCCTTTTGTAGTCTACTGCTGGACATAGGCTTCTCCCAAGACACGCCACTCAGCCCGATCTTCGGCTTCTCGCTTCCATCCACCGCTAGCTGTCCTACGTAGAGTGACGATATACGTAGGACCATACTCCATTTCATTATTCATCATCCTGCTTTTCTACGTGTCACATCTCTAAATAGTATAAAACAAAGTAGCTTCCCGCCGCCTATACGCTTAGATCTTTTAAACTACGCACCGGATTTTAATACGGTTTCCATCAATATACAGAGTAATTCACGAGAAAGATTTATATGTATAATATAATTATGCAAATTTACGAAAAAAAAAAATATATATTTTATAATAAAATTTACGAAGCTGGGGATTAATATATCTATGTGGACTTGGGCTATTATATTGGGTAGCAGCTGTATTATAATTATAATTGAGAAGTTTTAATAAGCAATTACGTAATAGTTTCAATTCCCGTTCTGGAACGTTTCTTGAATTCTGAATAGCTTTAAGATTTAGCTACATTGTAGAGTGCTTGAAACGCATCGAGTGCACGGAAGTTATTACAACCGAGTAAACAGATGACCGCTTTTATTGCCTAAACTATAACCAAGTCTAGACTCGCTTGTATCGCATTTCCCAGGCTACTAAACATGAGTAATAATTTTACATTGTTCCGTGACTGATTCTATGAACTGTGAAAAATTATGAAACCACTATAACTTTAGAAATAATTACTCGTGTTTTTTTACAGCGGTTTAGATATTTCTCTACAAGTTAACTATTAGATAATTGAAAAGAGGCGTCAAATTAGATTTGAAATTAAATTCTCATCACTGTTGTAACCAAAACTATTTTTAGGCGGACATACACCAAATATATATATTGAACACTAAAGTTAATTAGACGAACGAGACGCTCTCCTGATGGTAAAAGATAACGCATGCCCACGACCATTGCAGCGATACACAAAACTTTGAGTAGCAAAACAAACTCCATCGTCTTTTTAGTACTCATTACGTCGAAACTTTGGATGGTTAGTCTCAACAGCCCTGTAATTTCACTAGTTGTTGCAGCCTTCATTACGGAACACAGTAATGTTTACACACTACTGCATGGCGGGAGAATATCTGGGTACTGCTGTGGTACCTACATAGACGTCCTCCTGCTAACTAAAAAAATAATAAATTTGTCTATTGAACGTTAAAAGAATTAATTACTCCGATTAAATTTAAGGTGCAGCAGTAGATCAAATACCGACAAGATTTAACGTGCAGATTGAGAGTTCGATATAAACAATCAAGTTAAAAAAAAATTATTTGAAAGCTCTTACTGTTAAGTTTTTAGGAGGAAAGTTGTCGAAATCGCGTTGTCAATTTAGTACCAACTAAATAATTGAATAAACATTGGACGTTATTATTCGCACAGTACCATCTATCTATTTTCCTTTGGAGCTTAGTTTCCTTAGCAGAGTTTTTGAGAAATGGATAATAACTGACCGAATCTTGATATACTACTTTTGTGATTAGGTACACATTATACATTGTACTAGACTTTACCTACCGACATACCTACTCCCTACAGCTTCAGAGTATAGCACCAACAGAGCTACAGCTGCATTTGGAAGTAGTGAGTCATTTCTTACAAAACAAATTAGTGAACATGACAATTAAATTGTTTCAGATACAATCCCTTAGTTAGGTCATCTGGAAAATAATATTCGCGTCACTCTTTTGTTTGAACTCGCCACAGAAGTCAGGAAAAAGGTTTGACAGAGTTTTTACATCAAACGTAGTGAGCTAGCTATGTGTGCGTGATACCGCACACATATCTATCTACCACACGCCGTACGTGTTCCAAGTTGTAAAAAGAAAAGTAAATTATCGATATTCATCTGATGAAATTTATATATGAAAAGATAAAATCTATCGTGGTCTTTGTTTCTGTGAAGTTTGCAGTCCTTGAACCCACAGTACGCCATAACTAGTTAAGATATTTAAAAATATGACATTTAAAAAATAAACATTTTGCCTTTTATATGAATGCTCCTCTCGTCTAAACGTTGCTGTGCCCGATAGGGGTTATATTTAACTGTGTACCATGTACATCTTTGTATTTTAAACATCTTGTACTTTATGGAAGCAATAAATGTCTTGAATCTTAAATCTTAATTACAGTCAACTGAGGTAACAATAATTGCACAGGTGACGTGCGACTAACTCGTCGCTAAGCTGCGTACTGGGTCCGAAAACGTGTTACTCACATTTTTAATACTAGCGGACACCTCGCGGTTTAACCCGCGTAGTTACCGTTCCTGTGGGAATACAGGGATTTTTATCCCTATGCCTAGTAGCCACTACTAGTACTAGTAGTAGTTATTAGTAGCCTATGTCACCCGGGGATAGCGTAGCTTCCCAACGGTGAAAGAATTTTTGAAATCGGTTTAGTGATTTCGGAGCCTATTCAATACAAACACACAATCAATAAACCTCTTTATAATAGTACTAGCGGACGCCTTGCGGTTTCACCCGCGTAGTTCCCGTTCCCGTGAGAATACAGGGATAAAAAGTAGCCAATGTCACCCGGGAATAGTGTAGCTTCCCAACGGTGAAAGAATTTTCGAAATCGGTCCAGTAGTTTCGGAGCCTATTCAATACAAACAATCAATCAAATCTTTCCTCTTTATAAAAGTATGGATAGATTTATCAAACTTGCAATCATCCTCATGTTCGGAGCGCGGCATCTGGGCTTTAGTCTGTGAAATTTGCGATTCACCTAACTGAGAGTTTTCATGTATTGGCATTTGTGTGAATGATGGTTAGATTAGTTGACGTAGACTCGTAAAGCTTGTTGTTGTCTATACGCGATTGAAAAAATGTGTACGTTTCGGGTAAAAAAAGTAAAAAAATCTTTGAATACGAAGTTATCAATAAAAACTAAGTAGTTTACGATGTTTTAGATAATTAAATAATAGACGCCTCACAGCATAGTTCACGCGCTGACCTTTTTATGTTGCCGAATAGTCGGTTTTATTGATTTTTAAATGGTTATTTAACAGCTTCCTTTAACATTGGTTAGATATAAGTGGCCGTAACGTCTGAGCGTTAGACGATGAGTCATGCATACGCGATTTTTTTTAGTGTTAACTGTATTTTAATGTTTGAAAGTTGATGTCATTATATTTGGTAGAAAGTTGATATATTTCAACACAAAAAGAAAATTAACAGACTAATATTTAATTTTAACACTGTGTCATCATCATCATCAGCCTTTTATAGTCCACTGCTGGACATAGGCCTCTCCCAAGATACGCCACTCAACCAGATCTTCGGCTTTTTGCTTTCATCCACCGCCAGCTGTCCTACGTATATCGTCACTCCATCGAGTCTCAGGGCGTCCTACGTTTGCCAATTCGCGGTCTCCACTCTAAAACACGTTTACCCCAGCGGTTGTTGGTTCTGCGACAGATATGTCCAGCCCATTGCCACTTCAGCTTTTTTTTTAATGTAAAAGTAATGAGGCGAACGATGCGCTCTCCTGATGGTAAGATATAACGCATACCCATGACCATTGCAGCAATACACAGAACTTTGAGTAGCAAAACAAAGTCCGGGGCATTGCTGCTTGCTAACACGCTGAGCTATCTTTGTGACTTCAGTTCTCTGGTGAATTACTTCGTTCCGGATACAATCCTTTAGAGAAATGCCAAGCATAACTCACTCCATAGCTCGCTGAGCGACTTTGAACTTGTGGACCATTCCCGCTGTGAGCGTCCACGTTTATTTATTATTATTATGATGATAATGATAAATGTGTGTAGAAAACACTTATACTTATAGCAAAAAATACATAGTACAGTATCCAATAAATCCAATAACAGTATTTTTGCTTGGTAGATAAATAAAAATTAAAAAAAATATATATCGGAATCGATCGGGCGGTTTTTAAAAAAATCAACAAAAATCTAAAAATTGAATACATCGATGATATTTTCATTTACACCGAAACCTCGCTATTTCGTTAGAGCAGTGCGTTTAGTTGGCCATGAAGTTGGTTTATTTAAATTGTGAATTTATGTATTGTAATATACCCAGTAACACTCGTGCAATAAAGGCAAATCTAACGCTATATCATTCATCAAAATTGGTTTAGTATTTACGAAGGTACATAGTAACGAACATACATACAGGTCAAACAAAAAACTTTCCTTGTTTAACGCCGCCGCCGTCGGTTAAGTCACAAAAACTTAAAAACTTCTTTTCAAATGTACCTTCCGCTTAAATATTACTAGTAAGAGTTAAGAATGATACACATGAATGGCATTTCGGTTATATCATTTGTCTAAATGCGGTTTTGCGGTGTTTAAATTACTGCCTATTCATTCCAAACGTAAACTTTATGAACACAAATATTTCATTTTCGCGCTTCACACCTCGAGCTCATAATTTCTAAGAAACATATTTTGTATCTGTCCTTTTTACGACCCGACCTAATGTTTAAGATATTTTTTGTCTTGGCGATCACGTCCGTTTAATTGTTCCATTTGTATAAAAAAAAATAGAAGTGTTTTAATCTCACAAGTTATTCATACCGCGCGGTCCCAATTTGGGTCCTATTCATTTTTTACCTTTACGTGTGAATAAAAGGAGTTTATGTCATAAGTTGTTAGGCCCTCGGTTTGATTTATTCGTCTGGTAAACGTGAATTTACCTGGCGTTTGAGATTTTTTTTATGGAGATATTCGAGATGCGCCGGCGCCGGCTCAGGCACTGATCAAAGCGATTGGTAGCGATTAAGCTTTGGGTACACCTGCGCTACTGAAGCGACTGTTACACAATTAAATAAAATAAATAAATAAATATTAGAAGACATTTAACACAGCGCCATCTAGCCCCAAACTAAGCAAAGCTTGTACTATGGGACCCAGACAGCTGACAAAATACTTAAATACTTTTTTTTTTTGTAAATAACAACATACTTATAATACATATAGAACACCCAGACAAACAACAAACATTTGTTTATTCACAAAATGTTTGCCCTGAGTGGGAATCGAACCCACACCCTACAGCTCTCAAGGCATAGAAGGAATTGAAACCGTGGAACCATATAAGGATTGCCGTGGATTGAAACCCCATCAATGAGCTTCAGCTCTTGAGTAAGGAAAGTATAGCGTAGTGGTAGAGTACTTTGTAAGTGCCGGTATGTTCCGGCAGCCTTACTAGAGAACCAGTTACATTCCACCAGGCAAGTGTGCTTTACCATCTTTCACCGAACCGGCCCTTAACATAAGGTGAGCTGTGGTCAAACACATGTCAAACATTTAAAAAATAACCGTCGCTTAGGTATGCGCTAAGATTTAAGTTAGTAGATATATTATAGATGAACAATACTCTGGCGCCTAGCAGTCGCGGTATACATTTGATATGCTTGGATTCATTAGGAGCTTTCTCGAATTCGACGCTTGCATCTTGTTGTCGAGTCGATTGTAGAGATGTTCAGCGTCACATGTAAGTAATCTAACACGATTAAAGCAATTGTTGCGTGAGGGAGCCACAATCGTATTCTTATATAAAATATACAGTGCTTAGTAGAATTGTTTAGTTACGTCATTTGACCAACTCTACATAATAATTAATATGTTTTGACTATCTGTAATTAGAACTACTCATGTTACCTAGACATTAATGGTCCCAAAATAATATCGTAGGACTTATCTATCTTAACTTATTAAGCAAGATATACTTCGGAAAACTAAATATTTTTTTTCGTGACTCTTGCTGTTGGCCGCAGATGGCCTCTACAGCGTCACCGGACTGTCGAGACATGTTTATGAACGACAAATTATACATACTAGCTGCGCCTCGTGGTGTTACTCGCTACATGTTTTCGGGATAAAAAGTAGCCTATGTACAAATTCAAAGTGTCAGCTACCTTCATACTAAATTTCATCCAAATCCGTTCAGTAGTTTTTGCGTGAAAGAGTAACAAACATCCATCCAAACTTTCACATTTATAATATTAGTGAAAGCGGTGTCGCTGTATTTTATTATTTTCCAAAAGTTGCGTTTTTTAGAATGCTTATGTAGACTACCCAGTCACCCAGTTCATCACACCACCTTCGTCTGGGTCGACCCTGAGGTCACTTAAATGTTGGAGTCCAAACTGTGGTGACCTTTGTGCAGCGAGCGTTCGACTTGCGACCTATCCGGTCCCACTTAAGTCTTGTCAGGCTTTTATTGAAATATCAAAATATTAGGTTTTCCGTGACGATTTACATATTTAATAAGTACATTTAAATTAGTTTTACTAGTCCAAATCAGGGCACGAAAAGCACAAAAGTTGTCATTACCATTTTCAAGAAAACCTAAGAATCTTTACCTTATAGATATATTCATATAAGACTCTATGTGATCGCTCCACTTTAATATGAATTCTTCAGCTTTATTATAGACGTCGGTGATACAATCAATGGTTGAATTAATCTCTGTTGGTATGCCGCATTCTTAGAAGCGAGCGGCATTCTTTGGTGGACACCTCGAAGCAGATTCGTAGATTTTGGGTACGGAAGGCTGTACAGGGTGATGTAAATTAGCGTCTTACTCATGAGCATGTTTCTATTTTCACTTCTCCATATTAGCGGTAAACATTACATTAGTAGTTTGGAAATTTCCTTAGCATGAGGCTGTTTAGGTAGGTGCCACCAAAGTATCAAATATCCTGCCGCAAATCTGTATGTAAACATCTCTGTCTTACGGTTTGAAGGAGTTTTTAATGGTTAACAGGCTAGTTAGTTGACCACAGCTCAACAAATGATCAAAGACGGTGTAGTCGGAGATGATAAATATAACCAGCCTGTAATGTAACTGGCTCTCAAGCAAGGCTGCTGAAACATCGCTAGGCGCTTGGCGGCAGATTTTCAATTTTTAATTTTTTTTGTATATATATACCCTTCCATCATGATATGGTTAATTACGATGTTTTCCTTCACCGGGAACTCAAGATCATTGTTGGAATTCGAACCCACAACTTTTGGTGTGTGAACCGACCGCGTCAGCCACTGCTATCATCGCTACAAGCTGCCGCAGCTAGATTATAGTTCAGGGCTAAGGAGACAATCGATTGCCTTAAAGTAAATAAGCGCCAAAGCAGCGATGCCCTGAAGTTCTGAGTAACTTTATTGTATTACTCAAAAGTGCTGGTTACCGCTGCAATGGTCATGGCCAGGCGTTATCTCTTACCACCAGGGGAGCACTTTGTTCGGCTCATTACTTTCTACAATAAAGTACAATTATTACCATTATTTTCTTTCTATATAGTTTTCCCTTAGATAGGAAAGATGTATAAATAATATTTTTATCCAAAAAGAACCTACTATATAGTCACGGTATTTTGTAGACGGCCTGTCGCTGTAGTTCAACCTTAACACCTATTACGAATTCATTTTTGACAACCCTACGTGAACAAAAAAAGATGAATGAATGTCCCATGAATGAAATTCCTTTGCCAAGGTACGTTAAGCGCCCTTAACAAAAAATGGATTTATTTATAAACTTCCTTTACTCATAAATCGTTGTGAACAATCAATTTTTTTTAGTGAATTCCATTAGCATTAGTAATTTTCAAATAATTTTCTAACTAGGAATATAATATGTGAGCAAAGTTTTCAGAAGTATTTAATGTATTAACTTTGATTATTTATCAATTAATGTATTTGCACACCGTAATGGTTGACAATAGACCGCAAACTATTATATTTAAGACCCTTTTACACTGTCATGCAAGGAACACCTTTGACTATTGACTTTGTTCTAAGCATATTATTATCATCGAAAACAAAAACGCATCTCGTAAAAATGATTACTTTTTGTGATCTGTTCTGTGTTCAATTGCAAGTAACATTACTTAGTAAGCTATAAGGCGTGAGTTCGATTCCCATCCAGGGAAATATTTATTTATAGTACACAATTATGTATGTATATGTACGTGTATAAGCTGTCAAGTATTTTATTAAGTAGGACATTTTTATTTTATATGCAGTTGTCTCAAAAACACATAAAAAATACGTGTTTTCTTCAATAACTAAAATATCAGTAGGTATCCATATTTACAAGTATTAGTACGACACAATAGAAAAATATAGGAATTATCGGACAGTGCCTCTCTACAAAATCAAACAATTTTTAATATTTTTTTCCATACATTAGAATTTTGTCACTAGATGAAAATCCAAGACATTAAAAAAAACTTTTCTTTTTTGCAGCGTCTTTTTTTTTGTCAGCATACCTGAATACGCTTCATGAGGGCAAACTTGATACTGAAAACAAAATATTCTTATGGCTCTAGTGCCGCAATTAACGGCCTTATCACTAAGAGTGATCTCTTTCACGCAACCAAGAACCAAAAATGGAATTCTATGGAACAACTGATTTTTTCCTCGCTTACATTGTTGTACCCATGTAGAAAATTGTTCATAATGATGAGCGTATTCAGCTCAGTACTCAGTACTAAGTATATAACCTAATACTGTAAATATTTGATTACATATTTGCCTTTATAAATTATAACTCGTTTTATTCCAATAATAAATAATTAAACTGATATGCCGAGTTGATTTATGTGATACATACGTCAAATGTGGCGGCGTAGGAGTGAACTACAAATTATTTTAATGGTTTCTGTACTTAACCAGTTTAGTAAAGTTACTTTGTGACATTTTCTAGGTAGCATAGGTAAATAGAGTCGCACTTGTCGCACTAGTTAGTAAGGTTTTTTGTTCTCTGTACTCTTTACTATATATGATGTGCACAATAAAGAGTTATATCTATCTATCTAAAACAGCTTGCAATTAAAATGTAGAACTGATGCCAAAATAAATCGGCTAAAACAGTGACAACGTACATATAATTTCGTAATTTCTTAGCAAAGAATGGCTAACATATCCAACGCGCCACAGCATATTGAGTGAATTTACAATGAAGCATGTTCCGAGGCGTCCCATAGTCAATCTGCGCCGGGCAACCTTCTGCGAAACGTAGGCGACGTGTGGGCTTCTCATTGCGTTTTTAACAATAATTTGTATGAACGCTTGGAGCCGTTCGTGTGTTATGGAATGTTGTAAGAGCGGCACGTTCATTCACGTATAAACGGCGCCTGGCTATTGTGAATAGATAAAAGTTGTTGAACAATGAGGGGGCGTCTTTCTTCTTTACACGTTTGTATGCGCTTTAACTACAAATAAAATCCAAGGCAACACTCGGATATTCATTAGTAGCTGCACCCCGCGGTGCTACCCGCTGCATGTTTTCGGGATAAAAACTAGCCTATGTGCTAATCCAGGGTTTAAGCTACCTTAATACCAAATTTCATCCAAATCCGTTTAGTAGTTTTTGCGTGAAAGAGTAACAAACATCCGGATGGATGTTTCCCAAAACTCCAAACTTTCACATCTATAATGTTACATTTGACGACCCTGTTGGTTCATGGGTGGTATGTCTACTCTAAGAGCTGAAGGGCGTGGGTTCGATTCCCACCCAGGATAAAAATTTTTTTGTTTATACCACTATAAACAAATGTTTGTTCTGTGTCTGGGTGTTCTGTATTTATTATAAGTATGTTTTTACAAAAAAAAAAGTATTTAAGTATTCTCTTTATCTGTTATCTGACTTCCATGGTACAAGCTTTGATTAGTTTGGGGTCAGATGGCGCTGTGTATAATGTCCTACGATTTTTTCTCAAAATTTACTCAAAATAGGATTGAAAGAATTATCAAAGAAATTATTATCAACTAACTTCGCCCCTCGGTGTTACCCGCTACATTTTTAAGGATAAAAAGTCTTTGTTAATACAGGGTGTCACCTATCTCCATTCTAAATTTCATGAAAATTTGTCCAGTCATTTGAGCGTGAAGAAGTAACACTTTCGCCATCATATTATTATGTTGTAATGATGACTTAGATCATATTTCTCTGACATCTACGCAGGTGTATAATTCCAGTTGAAAAAATTTCACTACCTTTAAGTAATATGATAATGACAATGCTGTAGATTAATGGTAGGCGGGTTCGATTCCCACCCAGGATAAACATTTTATGTAACAAATATGGGAGTTTGTTTTGTGACGCAATGTTCCGTATGTATTATAAGCATATATTTACAGTAAAAACATTTAAGCTTTGCTTAGTTTGGGATTAGATGACGCTATGTAAAATGTCCTACGTTTTTTTTAATACATACAATAATAACTGTACTGTCATGAGGAAACCATAGTATTGTGGTAGGGTATTTCCTAATACTCGGCTGGTTAGCTACCAACAGTGGCGGCCATAGGGGGTGGCAAGCAACCGCCCGGGGCCTCGCTCTTGCAGGGGCCGCGCGCCCTCGTAGAAAAAAGTCTTTACCATATATGTATGTGTATCTCGCAACCCCCCCTTGAGAGTAATTTCCATTGCATCATTCAAAACCGATTTTTTTAATTATTATAGTAGTAAGCACGTAGGGTAAATAACTGAATACAAAATATCAACTTAGCAAATGCAGTGCCTTAACTGATGCACCTTATATTTTCTGTCAACATCTTTTTATTTCTCTAAGGCTCTACTCTAAGTACTCTACGAGTACTTAGGTTGAATTTCAGTGTTTTTTAATTAAAAAACAAATCATAAATTGCACCAATCTCATAAGGGTACATAAAATTTGAAAATTTGGGATAATATTTTTTTTGGTTAATCAACAACTGTAGGAAGCTCTAGTACTGTTCTTATGTTCCCATCGTGGTTGGGCATTGTGGGAAGTACAAACGGGTGGATATAGCGCACCATCTGCGCCGGCGCCTCGCCTCGGCGATCTGGCGCCGCATTCGACGATAGGTGAGAAAATCTCACTGGACTGTGTGATCGATACGGACCGCGCAGCTGCCTACTCAAAACGAAATAATTGCCTAACATAAAATTGCATCGGTGAGGACGAATGTTTTTTTGAAACTACTAAAACTAAAAAACGTCGAAAATAATGAACACAACCAAGATTTTGCTTTTTGATAAGAATTAAGATTAATGAATGAAAAATCTCTTAATACACACAGATAAACGAATTAATGACGTAAGTGTGCCGTTATAAAATCTTACATTTAAATACTAAAATGTAGAAGTCAACCAATTTTAATAAGACTATTTTTTTGTATTTAGTTGAATTTTTGCGCGATTAAGTCCCGGTGATAAACATTACACACAAAATGTCACATTAGAGAAAAAAAACTAGATCGTAGGCGTAAATGTAAGTTGAGTTGAAATACCGTCTTGCCCTAAATAATGACTTCTCGAAACCTGAAGCGTAGTTTTCAGGCAGTGTCAAACTATTCCCGTTAACTTCGTAGATTCTTCAAACTTTACCTGTTGCTGTCAGTTTCTCTTCGTTTATCACTCGTTAGCTGTATCTATAATAAACACACCATGTATTCAAGTTTAAGTACGTAAGTAAGACGTTGAGCTGATTAAAACTATCTGTATAAGTTTTAATCTTAGTTTTCTATGAAATAATAAAGATGTTTTTTTTTCGACTTCACGACTTTAAACTATCGCTTGCAAACAGGTAGGACGCCTTTGTCACAAACAAAATTTTACAATGGAGTATTAACAACCTTATCTGTGTATTGTCAGCGTAATCTCAAACATATGTACAAACTGTGAAATGTCGGCTCTGTGAACGGGCGAGTAGTAGCGATTCTTTGGCGGAGGCGCGGTGTATGAGTCACCTCGTTCATTGAGCGCTGGTCCATTGAGAGCCGGGCTCATTACCGCTCCGCCGGCCTGCACACGCGCCCGCGCCGCTCGCCGACACGCACCGACCACGACATGCTCGCTCCCGTCTCACGACACGACGTGAGTAGAGCCTACGACATCCGCCGCCTCGGCGCAAGCCCACTCGATCGAGCCTTGCCGTTCAGCCCACTTATCTCTATATTATTGTTTTAGATGGAGAACTCAAAGTCTCATCTGTGGCTGGCCGCCGCCGCGCTGGTGGCTGCCTGCGGTGTTTGCGCCGGCGCTGGGGTTCGAAAACCGTTCACACCAACCGACTCTATCCTTGACATCATCGACACGAAGCAAGTGGAGCGATTCTTGGCGGAGCGACGACGAGCTGAACAAGCGACTGCGCCTTCGACTACCTACGTGCAGAGAAACGAACTCGGCGACGGCAGCTCAGAAGGTGGGCTTGTCGTCTCCGCGCCAGACCAGGACGAAAGCACTGAACTGCCTACCGGAGCCGATTTCCGCAAAATACTTAAATCATCCAAGAACGCTCTTCTGGTCACGAAGAAAGAATACTTAAAAGAAGATTGGTGCAAAACGGAACCGCTCGTGCAGAAAATCAGAGAACCTGGCTGCCTCCCGGCTACGGTGATCAATAAGTTCTGTTACGGGCAGTGCAACTCTTTCTACATTCCGAAGGGGCCGCGGAGGCGCGATAACGCTGAGAGGCCGCAGCCCGCGTTCAAGTCCTGCTCGTTTTGTCGACCCAAAAACTTTACCTGGATCACGGTGACGTTGCGCTGCCCTGGACAGAATCCTCCGTTCAGGCGAAAGCGCTTACAGAAGGTTAAACAGTGCAGGTGTTTATCTGTGGGAGTGAATTGAAACGTTCAGTGTTGGACCCTCGGCATTGAGGCTCCGTCCGTCGAGGCTCGCGCTCGACGAGAGTGCTGGCAGACAGACCAGGTGGCAGGTCTTCGGAACCCGGTGAGAACTAATCGGCGGTTTGTTACCGGCGCTCGTAGCGTCCACGCGTAGCTCGGTGCGTGCACGGACTGTAGTTAATAGATTTCGATGGTGAGCTCTCATACGTCAATTGAGATGACGTAATGTGATGCATAGATTATTGTGTCCATAGATTAGCCCGTAGGTTTGAGCAGTTTCGATTGCGAGTTGTCGAACAAGCTTTAATTGTCTTTAGCGAAAATTATTTTAATTATAATTTTGCTGCCTACCATTCGGGAGTTTCAATTCGTACAAGTCTGAAATTTATACTGTTGGCAGACGAGTGACTTAAGTATAACGTTACAGAATAAAAAGTGTGATATTAGTTTTAGTTCTGTACCAGTTTAGTTATAGGTTGAATAAATGAAAGTCACACATGTTTAAATATTTTAAGTATTGAAAGTTGTGAATATCAGTGTTTTGATTGTTATTTATTTTGTATTTAGGCTTACACAGGAATACGCTTATAAGTTTGTATCAACTTAATGCTGATTGTCTTTTCAATATTCGAATTATTACGTGCATAGCCTATGATTAAAATCTAAGTAGGTAGATACTCCGATAGTTACGTGTAGTATTTAACTATGAGATAGAGCATTATCTAGATAGTAAAATAATTAAATCTTTATGATCTCGGTCTGCTCTCAACATTTGTAATGTGGTTTATATCGTAAAAACCTATATAAACATTAATACTTTTCCAGGAAAAACCAAAACGTAAACTCTACACAATTTATTGATTGATGACAAATTTCTATAAGCTATTTATATAGATTGTTTGCAGTATTTAGCATCAGTTGAATTTAAATAAAAAATGTAAAAATTACAATATATAGTTTAAAGTGTATGTAATAAAACACATCAAGTTTCATGAAGAGTAGGATTAATCAAGTTTTCTTTGTATTTTTGTATGAGAGTATTTTTCAATTTCTTTTCGTTAAGATTAAGGTAATTATGTTAATTACTTAAATGGCAAAAGTATCAACATGTATGCACAAAGTTTAATGCAAAATTATTATTATAACCAAGTATTATTAATATTTATACTAATTATTATTCAACGTTTTTATGTTGTTTAGGAGTTACTTAATGTGATCGTATTAAATGACATAAAAACTTTTTGAACATTAAGAAAGAAGGTATTTTAACATATATTGTAGGTTCATTATTGTCGCTGTAAATAAGGGTGGTTCTTTATTTCCGACCATAAAAAAGTGGGCGAAGCGAAGCCGATAAATAAAAGGGGGGGGAAAGAGATATAATGTAATTATGTGGGTTCAAGAATGTCTGTTGTCAATGCTTGTCGCTCGGATTCTTGCCTATTGCTTCTAAATACTTTTCCAAAACAGTTTTACACAAAATTTATACGACATTAATGAACCAATAACTTTGTGTTTAGATTTTTTTTTGCATTGCTATAATAAAATCAAATCGTATCTTTGAACTGTGACATATAATTATCGATTTCGTGTCTTGATTGTAGGTAAATAATGTGACCATATCAAAAAAATATCGTCTTTAATCGGAAAAAATGTATTTATTTGATGAAATAATAAATTTTAGTAGACCGAATTTGTTTTTATTTAGATTAATTAAATATTTACTCTTGAAAATTGTGTTCCATCTTGTAAAAAAATTATGTAGTAGCGGGTATAATTGCAGGTCACTACTTGCCTTATATTGAAAATAGACTCTCTCGGCTGCAAAATCCTTGACAGTAAAGTTTTTGAGAAACACTTAACTACCTACTCATGAAGATCCTTGCGACTACCATTATGATATAGATTATATGGTCAGGGCCATCTTAAGTATATTCGGCGCCGGGGTGTGGAAGTCAGCCTGCGTCTCTCAACTGGTGTTGTTCTTGAAGCTCCCCAAATTAACTGAAACTACTGCGTACTGCTAGTGTAGTAGGTACCTACCTATCAAATTCTATGGCGGTCTCGGCATGCGCCTTCTAGGACTCTGCGTCCCGGTGCACCGCACCGCTTGAACCCCCCGGTTAGGTGGTAGACCTCTGTAGCAGGAAGTCATCTAAGCGAGTACCTCCGCAGTATCAGATATTCTGCCGTCATGCAGTAGTATGTAAACATTACAGTGTTTCGGTTTGCAGGGTGCTGCAGCGTGCGAAATTACTTAGCTGTGAAGACTAACCATCGAAAGTCCCAAAATAATGAGCGCCAAAGCAGCGATGCTCTTGACTTTGTTTTACTACTCAAAGTTCTGTGTATCGCTGCAAAGGTCATGGACAGGCGTTATCTCGTACCATCAGGAGAGCGTCTCGTTCGTCTCATTACTTTTACATTAAAAAATCTAAAGCAGCGTCGGTGAATTATCTTTTTTGGTTCGGTAGTAAATAAATGTCATAGGTCATAGGACACACACAGCACCATCTGACCCCTAAACTAAGCAAATCTTGCGCGATAGAAGTCAAATAACCGATATAATACTTAATTTCTTTTGTTAATACATACTTATAAGAACTGAACGCCCTGAAAGTGGTTTTCCTGGGTAGGATTCGAACCCACGCTCTATAGCTCTTAAAATAGATATACTACCATTAAGCCATTAGGTCTGAATTCTTATTTAAACCTAAGCCGCAAGTCCTCGGTCCTGTACAGGTTCCTATCGCAACAACGCCATAGAATCTTCGTACATATTTTTTAGCTACAATACACCATGTTAATATGTTAGGTACGGGGATTTTGTCATATGTATACAGGAAAATAAAACTCATCAGTTCACAGATGTCCATTATTTATTTAATAAAGCAGCTTAAAATAGTGACGAGCGACTATGAATGATAGATCAGCACAGGTAATACAAAAAAACTGTTATTAACAATATAAAAGACTAGATAACACAAAAGATACTTAATTATGTAAAAGAAATATAGCAGAAGATTGAGCTCGTTTACAATGTTTGAAAATAAAGATATTTAAAGACTCATTTATGGATTCAAGTAAGCCACGACACGGTCAGTTCTGCTTTGAAATGTAAGTATGGGTGATGGAACGGGTAATGATGGGTGAATAGTTGGCAAAAGTTACTTGCATACATTGTCAATTGATATTGGCTTGTGTTCAGGGTAGTACAAGTATAATTATTCAATATAGGTGTTAGTTTTTTAACAAAAAGAGAGACAACTGCAACAACTATCGGACTTGCAAGACCTTGGTAGAAACTGCTGCAATAATCATGGATAAATAAGCATTATCCCTAACTATCCACAGGGTCCAAGGATGATCTTAGAGTAAGAAGAAGGTGATTTGTGGAAGTGTTTTTTTTAATGGTTAACAGGCTGTATGTTTGACCACAGTTCACTTGATGTTGTGGTCGAAAATGGTAAACATACCAAGCCTGGAATGGAACTGACTCTCCAGTGAGGGTGCCTGAACACACTGTTAATTGCTTGGCGGCAGATTTTCTGCTTGAGGGTGGCAGCTAGCCAGCCGAGTACTAGAAAGTATTCTACCATCACGCTTGCTTTCCTCACGATGTTTTCTTTCACCGGCAGCTCAAGCTCATTGTTGGGGTTTGAACCCACACCCTTTGGCGTGTGAACCGACCGCGCTAACCATTGAGCTATCATCGCTACAAAACCATTTATAGTCGAGTTTTATAGTTGAATCCAGTTGTTTTGAGTCCAGTGCGTGAAATAAATGCCCATTCCGATTATACAGAAAGAAAATAGGTATTAGAATTTCAAAATAAACGAGTCCAGACGTAATTCGTTATACATTCATAAGATAGAAGAAGGTATGATATAAATGATTATGGTTATTATAACCTCGCTTCTAAGCGAGCTACTTCACACAAAACATCAAATACTATTTAACTAACTGTATTATAATTAAATTGAAACATTTACGTACTATAAATATGTTATCCTATGAATGATTAAATTTCTACTGACAAACGAATATTAAATGAGATATTTTTCATTCGCATAATCAATTAACCCGATAATTGAGTAAAACAATTAATTAAAAGATACATGATATTAAAAAAAAGATTCCACTGTATTTAATTATAAATATAAGATGAGCGTTACATAAAAAACATTTAAAAGTACGTGTAAACTTACTTCTAATAGAATTATTATAACTCTTGAATGTAGTGTTGTGCTCGCTATTTTTGTTATTACATAAAATCATTTTTATATGAAACTAAAAATGACATATTACAATCGATTAAACTAAAAATGACATACAATCGATTACATTACAAATAATAATAAAGTGTTAGACTAAACTTAATTGTACGAATACTAACATTTATATTGATTAGGTGTATTATCGGAATTATTTCCATACTGTACCTACAAATCATTCACATCGAACTTCCTATTTTAGGCAAAGTTTAGACTTGCAAATAAACATTCAGATTTTTTTTACAGCTGTAAGAATTTTCTATGGCCATCGATGTAAATAGCAATGATGTGCAAGATTTTCATTTAAGTCATTAGATTTTTCCATTTTAACATAGGTGTGACTTGCTCTGAAACCCAGAAAATATGCCATGCCGGTTGACGATTTTCTTGAATTGCAATGTAAACTAATCAATTATTTGTTTAGATTAAAAAATGAATAAGTATGTACCTCCTCGGTATATAATGAATACCAACATGCTTATTCATCTTTGAATATAAACTTGGATTGAAAAGTTTAAAGGCGCCTCATAGAAATTTGTGAGAACTACATAGTACCATAACGCAAATGACAGAAAAATGTATGAAAAAGAAGAGTTTACGAAATTACTCACTTTTAAGTTGGTCGGGTATTCTGGCTATAGTTTTGATAACCTTTTTTAAGGAGTTAAAGCTGAGTAGAGTAACGCGTACACGCGCGTGCCTCCACTTTGTTCCACTTCAGCTTCCATAGGAATCATTATAGTTTAAAATGAACTAAAATCACGCTTTAATAGCAAACCAAACAAAAAAGTAGAAAATATTTTTTCATAAATTTATATTAAAAATAAAGCTAGGTATTAATAAAATAATTAGTTCTATTGTAAAAAGCGGGGTATGCTTAATATTATAAACCATTGATCGGCGGCTATATCTACATGTAGAGTTATGATAACAAAAATATGGCAAAAGCACTCCACGCTATTTACAATAAAATCAATTATTTTATTAATAACTTTATTTTCGTTTAAAACTTATTGTATATTTGTTTCTACTTTTTATTTGCTATTAAAGCGTGTTTTTTGAACAATGTTTTTATTGTTTTGTTTTTTAGGCTTAAAAGCCATCCCAGTATATAGTAGTAGTCAAGAAAATCGATTTTTTGGATGTTGTAAATCGCCAAAAAAACATGCTTAGGTCATTTGACCCGTTTTGAAGTTTTGCATCTGATACATTCGAAATTATAAGACACCTCTATTTTTAGACGTTAGCTTAGTTTTGTGCTTAGATGCTGCTGTCCCTATTTTCATACATTTTCTACCGTTTACTGTACCGTTTACCGTTTATTGTGCTTATCAGTTAGTCGATTGACTTTTTTTCGTATGAACCAGCTTTCGCAGACTTTGACTTGTAACCTCAAATACAAGTCGAAATCTGGAATTATCTAAATTTATCATGTGACATCGTGCTTATCAGTTTGTCGATTGATTTTTTTCGTAGAACCAGCTTTCGCAGACTTTGACTTGTAGCCTTACATACAAGTCGAAATCTGGAAGTATGCCAGTTTATTATGTGGCATCGTGCTTATCAGTTTCTCGATTGAATTTTTTTCTTACGAACCAGCTTTCGCAGACTTTGACTTGTAGCTTTGCATACAAGTCGAAATCTGGAAGTATGCCAATTTATCATGTGGCATCGTGCTTATTAGTAATTTGTCATTGATTTTTTTCCGTATGGACCAGCTTTCGCAGACTTTGACTTGTAGCTTTACATACAAGTCAAAATTTGGAAGTATGTCAGTTTATCAAGTGGCATCGTGCTTATCAGTTTCTCGATTGAATTTTTTTCATACGAACCAGCTTTCGAGACTTTGACTTGTAGCCTTACATACAAGTCGAAATCTCGAAGTATGTCAATTTAAATATTCGCTGCAAATCACGCTTCCGATAAATTGCGGGAAGTTATTTGCTAGTCTACACTTCACTTTACTTTATAACATCAATTAAGTTAAATTACTACGCTAGGTAACACTTCATTTACAGCATAATTTTGGCCGTTTTTTCACACGATTTTAAAAACTTTCTAAACAACCCTTCCAATTACGTTTGTTACTTTGTGTTCACATACGATATGTGGTCATTTATCAATTAAGTGTTTTGACCATCGTACACTGCCTACGTAGTTCGGGTGTGAAATATTGTTGGAAATCGACGATGATCTTAAGACGGTACTCGATTCAAATCGCCTTACGTCGATGAGTATCTACTTATTTTCAAAATCAGACTAACTCACTGTGTGCCTAAGTTCGATCACCTTCAGTTCAAATCTCATCTACGTGAGGCTATGTGCTGGATTCAGATAGACATTCGTTGACAGAGATTCAAGTCCGCCAGACAAGTTCAATATTTGTCGTTGTCTGGCTAAAGTCGCAGGTTTATCAGACTTAAATTGACTTGAGTTGATTGACTTAGCCATGCCTCGCCGCAACATGTAAAATTTGAGAGTTGGAAATCAACAATACTTTTGGGCTCTAGACAAAATTGCATTGTACGCGGTATTAAGACGAAAATTCTAACAAAAAGAAGCGCCATCTATTGGTTCAATGCAACACTACAACGAAGCCAAAATAGTCCGAGTCTCGCGAAGGGAGTAGAACCACCTACAACTACATCCCCCGGTACGGCAGAAGAAAATAACCCGATTTACCGCGGTATTTTCTGTTGCTTGGGATGATGTATCGAGCCAGTGTTCGTAACCGTGTGTCAAAAGTGTTTATGGCATTGGCCATAAACATGTTCTTAAACTTGTTTGTGCTGTGAAACATAACTAAATGACCACAAATCGCACTGTCAGAGTATTTGCGTGTAGACAGTGGAGCGTATCAACAGTTTTCTTTGATATAGACGAAATTATGCATTATAACTTTTTAACTTCATACATATACGACTCGGACACTTAAATACATTAAAAAAAAATTAAAACATCAACTTTTTCTACGTATCTACACGACTACTAGCTATTTTTAATAATTTATAATATATTGTTGTTACACGTACATATAATAGAATAATATATTTAAAATATTTTAATGATAATGCAAAGTACAAAGACTTAGTGAGAACATAATTATCGTCTTAGACTAGAATAGGATAGAATAGAATATAACTTTACTCTGTCTTTTACAGCTATTACTGCTGTTTGTAGAAATTTTTAATAGTACAGACATATTTATTATAATTCATAGATATATTATTATGTACTAAAACTTAGTTAAGAAGAGTTTGCATGATCTCTGTTGTACTCGTTTAATAAATATTTACTTAAAATAAATATTTAATTTGGTGTGATTTTACGGTTATGTGATAAATAATGTGAGTACATATTAAGTAAGTATAAATATGTGTTAGCGATACATAATATTTTAATAAGTTACTACATCTAAAACGCGTACGCGTCTTTTCAATAGATAAAACATCACCTAAATATACTATATTTATGGAAACCCGATTCTAAATGTACAGTTTTATTTCTAAATTTATCGATAATAAAATAGATTCTATTTCTATTTCAGCATGTTAAGCATTTTCATCTCTTTGAAATGTACACCTTTACTTCTATAATAAAATCTAGATTAATATTATTAAAGACTAATTATTATGTACATAAGTTCATGATTTACATTAAACGCCCATTTATTTCAATTAACGTTTAAAAAGCTCTATTCAATGCGAACATTTTTGCTAACGAAAATCTTCATAAATGAAAACGAAATTATCATAACTACGAGCTAAACCAAATCTATTTCATGTTTTAAATCAGTTTAACACACTCAAAAGTTGTTAGTGACTTGATTATGATCTTATAATAATAACAGCAAATCCAATTTATATCCCAAAATGTCACATTCATTATATTATAAGACACAAAATAATTAGGGAAGAAGGATTCTTTTTACGCAAAGCACAGCCCTTAACCTTATACAACAATAAATAATTATGAATAAAACTCAATAAACGAGGATATACAATATAACATAAAGATCGCTTTCGTCGACTTCTGTCCACTTGGCGTTATGAATTTCCTTTCGTTCATGTGCGAAACCTCTTCAAAAATTATTATTAGGGATTATTAAATAGGTACATAACAAATAACTAGAAAGGTACATACACAAAGAAATCACAGGACATGAAATTTAAAGCGTAAATTCTTTAGGTATAATACAAATTGAATTATTATTAATTAGGTATTAACATAAGAACAATAATAATATAATTACTATATTCGTATCACATTACTAAGATCTGTTGCCAATATTTATAACATCATTCTCGAGCATGAGCATCTTTATCGAATTAATTACACAAATGAAATAGTTCATAATTATGAAAGTGACATTGTATTTACAAATAGTTTTACTTTCATATTATAGTATGATAATACTTTAGTGTTACAACAATATAGTATTATAATTATACAGTGTTATAATAATATATCATTTTAATAATATAGTATTACAATAATATAGTATTAAAATAAAAAAAACGTAATGACAATCAATTTAATCTGAATACCTAATGATGCACTCTAAAAATCTACTTGACTTACTTCTAAGGCTTAGATAAATTTAATGCTTAGGTGCAACAGGATGTACCTGTATCCTGTTACATTGAAGCGATCTATGTAATTTTACAGATTTTATGTACACAACGTAATTATATTTTAGTCAATTATACAAAAGAGCTTGGTAATAACCGCTCAAATGTAAAATATGACTGGAAGGCTTTATAGTAGATTTTGTAGTTATTTATAATCTAAAATGGTTATGAATAAATTAAAAATATCCTATCTCTCGCCAGTACACGCCTCTATGATAGATTCATACAATAAATATTTTGTTAGATGTGGACAATTTAAAATGATAATTATATAACTATTCCTGTTATTTATAATTTAAAATTAATTTAGCAGAGATAAAGTATTATATAATTCCGCACGTTTTACGTTCGGAAATACATAATGATTTCTATTACTTTATCATTTGAGTACTTATTATACGGGTATTACATCTTTAGGTACTATTTACATCAAGTTTTTTAATAATAATAACAATAGCTTTCTTCAAATTCATATTTAAAAGCAAACATCTTGTCTTTTGATTGTGAAAATTCAGATGCTATTAGATGATGACATTTATATTTATAGTTGGTTGAGTAGTGTTACGAACATTTAATAAATTCACTGACAACTAAAAGAAAACAAAACTAAAGTATTAAAGTAATTTAAAATTAAACGAAGGTCGTTTAAAATGCCTATCTACAATCTGTAGTGTTTTTTATTTATCTTTATCATAAAGATGAATCATGTAGTGGCCTCCATCCTCCCCTATTAGCCACCCCTAACCTCACGAAACTTTTAAACTTATAACTATTAAGTGTCGAGAAAATATATTTGTAAAAATGATTGAAATTCAAATTGCTGCAAATTGTTGAAAAAAAATTGTCACAGATCTTGGTCGGCGCCTAAGAGAAAGGGGGCGCAACCCACGTTCTGGCCTTTATTTGACCCACCACATCTCACTGGCCATCCAACGGGGAACGCTGCCAGTCTCATGGGAACGTTTTGGCCAGCGGGTGCAGAACGCGAGTGACTGCTAGCTATTTTTTTTCAATGTAAGTATTACGTGTATGTTTTAATTTGACAGTGTATTTCTTTTTGACATTGAGGTATATATATGTTTGAGAATAATGATCAATAACTATGTAATTGAATAATAAACAGATTGACAGTAAAAAAAATGTTAATAAATATGATGAAATGTCAATTAAAAAATATAATGAACACTTTTGAAATATCACAATCACAAGTTGTTTATTGCAAATAAAAATTTGAAAACCTTATTCTTCTAGCAAAGGGAGCTTTTTGAAAACTTTTTAAGAAACTTCATGTTTCACAGATCGAAGTTTTTTTAAAAATTGAGTATAAAACATGAAAAGATATATAGATATATATGGAAACAAACACCAACATTATTATAGTACATAAATATTAAATATAATAATAATAATGTTTAAGATATAACGAATGAGAAAAAAATTTAACTGTAAAACACAAGGCTTATTGTAACTAAATAAAGTAATCAAAAAGATATATTTACCAAGAAGAATAAGAGCATTTTTTTTTAAATTTGTTTCAGTTATCCCTTGTCGATTTCTCCTATTTATTAAAGTTATATACAAAGGCACCTATCTTGCGCACAATTATAAATAATAGTATGCAGTTAAAACAAAACAAACAATGTGTTCATTTGTTTCTAATACTACTACTTAACTGTCATACTTGTTAATATACACACTTTCTTTTTTTTAAGAGTATTCACGCTTATTTTAATCTTCAAATTATTTAATAAACTAAAAAAGTGGAAATCGTACTATAGTTATAAATGTGAAAGTTTCTCAGTATGTTTGTAACTTCTTTACTATGAAACGGGAAAACAAATTTACAAGAAATTTAGTGAACATAGATAGGCACTACTTTTAATCCCAGAACGCGGGTTGTCCCGAAGTTAACAATAGTAAAATTAATATCACACACATATTGTATTAAGTACAATAAATTAATTCGTGTACCTATGAGTTACTTTGACAATAATTGATAAAATATAATACTCGACGAAAAATATTGTACATCGACCTTTAGAAAGGGATAAATCGGCTAGTTTCGGTTTCGTAGCGCGTTATCTCTGTCACACACTATCTATGTTTGTCTTTGTAATCCAGACTTCTTGTATAGTGCTTCGTGCAACAGAGATAAAGCTCTGCAAAGAAGTAACAAGCCAAATATCTCTTTCCAAAGATCGATGTGCAATATTGATCGCTACTGTATATCTAAGCGTAGCTGGTTACCGATTGCTTGTTTAATTATTATACGACTGTCCAAAAAAAGGAATGTAGTCTCTTTTCGTTAGGATTCATGTATGTAAGTATGTATACGTGAGTTTGTTTATTCCAACATAACTTTTAAATGCACGAATAGATTTAAATGTACCGTGAGGATCCCTATATCATCCCTAGTGACACTGGCATTGATTTTTTAACGTTCTTAATTAATTATATTAATGTACTAAGTAGGAGGACAAATTAATATATACATTTTATTAAAAACTACTGTTAAGATCTTTTCCAACTCGGTTATTTTAAAATTATACACAACGTGATGATTAGTTCACACATGTTTATAAAACTACATAACATATATAAACTAAATGGATTGTTTTTGGCAAGAATAACGGCATATTAAGAACAAATTTTAGGACAATTATTACATATATGTGTATTGCATTTAATCAACATTTATACATAAATATATTATATTGCCAATATATATAATTATATATATATATATATATATATAGTTTAATTTAATATATTATATTGTCGATATATATAGTATAATACGATATGCGAAATGCCATAAAAGGTATATAAATATTGTTTAGGTTTTTATTTAAATATATATATATGTATACGTGTACAATAATAAATATATATAATAAGGAATATATATTATGCGATAGAGGAATAAACTATAAATTATTTTTTATTCAACAATTTCAAAGAAGAACAAAAGCCGATACATACTTTAGTAATCAAAAATTCATGTTATTAAAATAAAGTAGAAGCGTAGAATTAATTAATTATTGCATTTCTTATTATTAAAGTATTACATTTAATAATTAATATGATCACACCGTTCTTCATTCCGCACGCTGTCAATCGTACTTAAAATACTTATTTTATTGTTTATTTTCAATTATATAACATAATAATAATAATTACTTTTTGGCTTAAGATAGGATAAGGCTTGCTTATAACCACTGTCATAACTAAATAATGAATGTTATGTTATATAGATATATTAATATATTATATAGATACATATGATATTATATTAAAAATAAAATTATTATTATTATAACAATCAATTCATAATTATGACGATGTTAAGATTTTTCTTTAGCTTAGTTGTAATTATATTATTATACGTTATTAAGGAACAAATTAGGCCTGACATCCGTGGTGCGCTCCATAGCCCTGTACGGTGCCCCTATATGGGCGGGTTTGCTAGACCAGTCGGAGGCAGCGCTCCTCGGCAGAGCCCATGATGGCTGTGAGAAGTGTGAAGAGGGTACCACCGCACACTCTCACACGAGGTGGCATGCGTCCTCACCCGCTCACTGCTCTGGATACTAGAGGCCGAGGTTTTATCCTCGGTCTTCTAGCGCAGGGTGCGTGCGAGGGAGCAAGCCCTGCGTTCCGCCCCACAAGAAGTGGTGTGGTGGCGTAGGGATGCCAGGGCTAGGGTTTTGGAGAGGTGGAAGGAAAGTATTCTCGCAGGCCCCGTACAGAGAGGGACCGGAGTCCAACGGTTCCTTGAGGCAATTCGGCCCGTACTCGTGGAGTGGGTCCAGCGAGAACACGGGGTTCTGACCTTCCAGTTGACGCAGGACGCAGGGGACTTGGTTCTTTTGAAAGATACTTGTGTCACGTTGCCGGAAGGGAGGAGACCCCGGAATGTCACCGGTGCGGCTTTGGGAAAGATACCGCAGAGCACGTTCTGGCGACATGTCCGGGGGAGACGGAACCGCGGCAATCCCTGATTGCAGTTTTAGGGGCAGACCTCTCCTTGTCAGCCCCCAACACCAACACCAGGGATAGGCCCTCGAGAGTAGGCGATGCGCCACATGTTCCCGGCGCGTCGCTGAAGCCGTATGGCTGTACAGGGTTGCGGCGAATGCGAAAGCAATCCCGCTACTCTGTCGCAATATCACTGCCGAGGGAACATCGTGGGGGTTTTAGTTGGTAGTGGCACCACTCTGGTGTAGATCCCGACATACCCCGCCCGTCTGCCTTAGCGGGCGGAAGTGTGCAAAGGCATTTCCCTCACGGAAAAAAGGCCTGACGTCCGTAATTCACAGATTATTTGTTAGAGTTATATTAACGAAGAATAATTATTATATTATACCAATGTCAACATTATTTCATATTGAAGTTTATTTCGAAAAAAAAAAAATTATTTACTCTTTGATTATAATGCCTTTACTTTCCATGGATGTTATTGGCCACAAGTTCATTGAAATGTATCTAAAGATCAATTAATTAATTTTATACTTGACAACATTATAAATAATAGTTTAATCCAACTTATCATTTTAATCGTATAAGGCGAGGGATTTGTTTTTGCTTTATTATTTGAAAAACGTAACAAATTACGAGTTTTAAAATGCACTCCTATACACTGCTTGTGGTGTTATTAACTGAATATTTATCGTGATTATTCTTAGGAACGAGCTTTCTATAGTTTGACGTTATTTTGAATTATGTAGACAATGCTTTAGTATCCATTTTGTGGCAGATATTTCTTTTAAATTATGTTTTGCATAGATTTATTTAAGTAATGCATGCATTATTGTTAATACTAAACTTATCGATGTCGGTCTCGCATTTCAAACATCGTTAAGTTAAACAAATAATTTGCATTCATAGAATATTTATTTTATTTTGCCTGATGTTAATTTTATTGTTATTGATTGGATTAAAAAATGCCACTCGTGATCTGTTTGTAAATCTCACATAATCATTCGTATTTAATAGGCTTCCAAATATATCAATGAGACAAAATTTTACATTTTGTTCATAACATATATCGCTGTCATATTTTTATAGTCTTGGATGAAAATTATGGTTTCATTTTTTAGTTTATTATAGTAAGAAATAAGACTGAAATCTATTAAGATGTTTTTATTTTCAAATATTGTACCTACTTGACGGATACTTTGTATGAGATAATGTTTCCGATACACAGAAGAGCACAAGCAATGGAATTATTTTCGAAATTTAAGAATTCCAGACTGTCATTTTGAATTTAAGTTCCGTAAGCATTGTTAAGTTAAAATAATTAGTTGTATTGTAATATACCAAAGAAATTTAACAATACATAAACGTTTGGTAATAATAAACAAACATAGTTAATCATTTCAATTTTTTTGCTATGTGTAATTTTTTTACTTGTCAAAAAATAGTTACAATGTCATAATTAAAAAAGAAACTTAGTTACATCTACTGACATTGGCTTTCTAAGATCTGTCGTGTATCAGAGGTATTTTGGTTCTTATACTGTAGTTTTCCCTAAAGACTTGGATTAATTTTTTTCCTTTAAAATGTCTATTTATCTGAGGTATAATTTTTTTATTGATTTTCAAATTTAGAGGTAGGTTGTTTTTAATAATTTACTATTTATAACAATAAAAATGTATAATATATAATTACATTATGTTTAAATAATTACAATTGATTTTATTATTCTTTTAAACCAATACGTGTATAAATAGTGTTAATTAATATGTATTGTCAATACATTTATTTATTATTTTATTTTTATCGTAAGAAGTAATAATACGGAAGTGATGCTCTCCTGATTAGTGTTAATCAATTATGTATAGTATTTGTTAATTATTTTTTATACAATAAATATATTTCATATGAATAGATATATAAATAAATATATATATATATGTATATAAAACCTATAATTATATTTCGAGGCCATTTTAGTTTAAAAAAGTTTGGTAGTTCTAAAAAAGTATTTTAAATTCATTAGGAACTAGGTGACTCTGATGAATATGTAATGAAGTATTTTTGATACAATAATTTTTTTTTTGAAAATTAAATTAGTAAGGTGTTGATGAGATGATGAGACATAATAATATTTAAGCATATTTGATGATTAATCATAATTAGTATTCACTTTATGAAAAGTGCACCCCGCTAAGCCTAAAATGTAAATTCATGAATGTACGTATTCTCCACATTTTAACACACAGTACATAGACTTAATCTCTAACAGATTGCAATCGATATTTGTAACCAGAAAACAATATAAGGTATATATTGACGGGCATCATTTGAAAAAATAGTAAAATTAAGCTGGTAGGACCAATAAAATAGCAAAGAAACCAATAAGGAAATAGTGAACATGCACTACTCTTTGGATTTTTAAATTAAATTTTATAACGATTAGAGTTTGTATTTTAAACGGAATTATCATTATTAAATGTTATTACATATGAATGTTTTAATTACTGATATATTTAGAAAATGAGAGATTTATAGAATTTACGACTCAACAAAAACGTTGTAAGATCACAACGCCTTTTGTAATAATGACCCTTAATGAGCTATGATGTTATATCTCATTGATAGTATAGTGTTTAGTTTTTTATAAAAAAATATCTTGAAGCAATTAATGTTTAATTCTAGTCTGACATGGTATAAAAATATTCAGGGTAAGCACGCACAGAAAATAAGGTGATTATCATTTCCAATTAAAATCAAGTCATCTTTCAAAAACTACTCAATCACAACAAGAGTCATGCAGCAACAATCATATCATCCCTGGAGTCACATTCGTCAGTACGGTTGTTTTTTTCAGCTGTTTTCATCACCAACGCTTATCACCATCGAATAACATCGATGAGTATAGACATGAGTTTACACATAATAATCACCAAATATTTTGTAATTCCTGAATAATTTTCATGTACATTCCAAACGGATTTTAGCAATAATATCCACAGTTGGATTTAATATCACATAGATGTCACAAAACATCTTGTAGGGACGAGCGATACTTAAAATAGTTTCACTTAAAAAAACAATAAAAAACGTAATAATAGTTATTTTAAAAAGGTAGAGTAATTAACGAGTCATAAGAAGCTAACGATTACTTTTTTCGATAATAGTTTAACATTTAGTGCATACAATTTTTTTATACAATATTAATAGGTACATGGTGAAACATTGACTAAAGTTGATAAGTATGACAAATTTAATAGTAAGTATAAAAACAATTAAGTTAAACGGTTTTATTGAAAACAATGTATTGTCATCAGAACTAAAGGTAGAACGAATATCAGATAAATCTGTCAACAGGAAGGGGGTAAAATTTCAATGACTAAATTAGACCCAAACAAATCAACAACATCAAACAGAGGAAGCTAAATGAAATCGTTTAGTAAAAACATAATCGTACACTAATTTTAATGATAGAGCTACGTAAATTTGACACAACGTTTTAAAATTTCTACGTGCCCAGCTGATTGTTTGATGAGAGTGAATTCTAAATATCATGAATGATTACATAGATTTGAATATAATTATGTTTGTTATGTAATTGTTTTAACTATTTATTATTGCTAATATTGCTAATATTTTTTCGACTAGCAGTCTAAGATTTAAAATTCTGATCTTTGTATAGAAAAGTTACATTGTGTATTAAAATAAATTATTAGAGGCATTTATTTTACAGCAGAGTCAAGTTGTGAGTATCTAAGTTGTACGATCTCATCAACTCGACTGACGGACTTAAATGACTGACAAGGTAACTTCTTTACGTGATAGTCAGATGAAAAGACTGTCGTTTAGTGATGGTTACCTTGATGTCAAATGAGTTAAGTGGCTAAGTAAGTAGGGTCAACAAAGATGATTCTAAACATTTATTTGATATCCAAGTTATATATACTCTATAACTTTTACTGTACACTTTCTTCGAGACACCTCGAGGCAGGTCGAGACTGAGAGTGTATCAAAAGCTCTCGTTGAGTCTCGCTTGCTTTAAACTTCACCCGGCGTGATCTCAGGTATGACACGCGAAAGTGTATAGTAAGTATAAATGCTAAGTGAACGTATCTCAACATTTCGGTTCATATAACTCGGACATAACAAATAGAATGATAGAGAAAATCTCCGTCGACGCTGCCACTGCTACGGGTTCCTCGATTTTTACGAGTCGCTTGCCCGGCGACGGGGTGGATATTCTTTCTCCGTCCACCCACGGATATCCGTGAGTGTTATAATATTATAACACCCACTTGTATTACTATGCAATTTACATTAATTAATCAAATTTGATAAGAAATTATGCTTATAGTTATACTTATAGGCTATAAAGGGTATATAACCTTATGTGAAGCGTATCTACCCGGCGTCATTTTTTTCTGTCGAATTTTTCCACGTACGATGGTAAAATAATATTGGCAGCGGGTAGATATGCAAGTTTTTCACAGAAACATTGTTCTGGCCCTCTTTAGCTACTTATCATAGATCCAAACTATTTAGAACTATTTTTCTAAACTATTACTAATAATCTCATTCGCCCGAATTTTAATGTACAGATTGCTATATCTATTAACAGCATTGGTAAGTTGCAACTGTATTATTTTGAAAAACTGTTAGGTTAGGATAGGTTTTTTTATTATTTATTTATTGAATTCTTTATCGCACACACTAACAAAAAAACATGTACGCAAGGAGGACTTAATGCTAAAGCATTTTCTGCCAACCATCCCCAATATGTGGTTGTAGGCGGGAATCAAAATAAACATAAATATATATATATAAATATATATATATATATATATATATATATATATATATATATATATATATAATATCTAATCATGTATAAATATACGAGTATAAAACAGCAAACTAATAAATATGATGCTACTTAATATAAATAAATAATAAAAATCTATAAAATATACAAAAACCTAAATATTTTATTACATAAAAATGTTTTTGGTTTTCATTCATTGATTTTTTTTTTCATTTTATTGTGATATCGTTATTCCATTACAATTTTGTTTAATACTAAAAGCAACGTACCAATTCGGTTATATTTTTTATTTATTTTTTACATTTTATTATAAAAATAATGTCTATTTGTCATAAAAATATACTTTTACTACATATTTTGAATTATTATGACCCAGCAACTACTATGTAGTAAGAATTATGATTACTTTGATTACAACTATAATTAAACACTATTATTTAACTGTACAAAATCTACCATATTATATCAATTGTTCGACGCGTATACGATAAGAACTGACATTTAGTCAAATTCTAATCTTTCTCACTACTAATGTGTGTTTTTATTTATGTATTACCTTGCCAAATATAATTTATATTTATGTTTGGTATATTAATAACATAAATAATACAAAAAAAGATGAGACTCAAACTGCTGTTGGTTAGGGCTGCAGTGAGAGACCTTCTGAGACTGCTTCTTGGATCTAAGACCAATGTTTCCGAGTTATTTTTTTATGGTTGACAAGCTAGGGGTTTGACCACAGCTAACTTAATGTTAAGTGACGTTGTGGTCGAAGATGGTCAAGCACACCTAGCTTGGAATAGAATTGGCTCTCAAGTATTGTTCAGGTAACAGGAGCATTTAAAATTTTAGAAAATATTATAATTACTTTAACATAAATTATCATAAAATAAAAATACAATGAATGAGTCTCTTATTAAAAAACAAAATATTTACATAATCGTCGACTTGCGACGACAGTATGGCATCTCGAATTATACGATTTTTTGTTATACTTATATTTTGAATCGCGATCTCGCTTTTTATTATCTACAAGAACGGGATGTTTTTCTATAAAAAATAACAAAGGAAATAGCGAAAACTTAAAATATCACGATATAGCGCTGTCTCGTTTGGTGATCTAGTTGGATTCGACACAGTGACAGTTCAGTTGTCACCTAAGCTTTGAGGCGTGAAAGCTCTCAGTTTTCGTGAAAAATGTGACATCACAAGGATGCCACGTATTAAATGTCAATTTTTAACGTGACAACTAAACTTACTTGTTTTAGAACATCGTGATAAGTTTTCTTTTTTTTATAAACTCTATAATGAAGTAAATTTATTTCCAAATGTGTTTTTATTCTCATTGACGATTCATTTCAATATTAACACTTCATACATAATACAGCTATCTTGATAATACGTTTGAGGGTTATGCTTATTTAAATGCTTTAAATGTGTTTTCTGTATAATTATGGTTTTTGAGATATCACTCTGTCGTCGCAAGTGGACGATATATTCTTAACTACTTACCTACACTACTACTGCCATGACTGGAGCGTCAGTTTTAACTGTGTCCTTTACATAACTACCGGATTTTGTTCCCTACTATCGTTTAATAAGAATATGTTTAATGAAACATATGTTAATAAAATTTATATTAAGTACATTATTATATAAGTACTTTTTTATATACAAGCTACTTCATTTTTGACTAGAGTGACTCATTTGGTGCAGCTTATTGCCAGCATTATCTTATATTATCTTACAGTTATATGTAATCTACAAATAACGATTATAATTTGGTATAATACATTACATACTAAACATAAGACGTAGGACGTAGGCATTCATTATTCATTGATCTGGAAGAAATCATCTTAGGGCTTTGGCTGTAGGTTATAAAGGTTACTGAGATTTCAGAAACATTAATAACTGCAGAGCAAACGCTACTTGCAACTACGCTTTACCCTACTCTATCACTGGTGTGACGATTAGTAATCTTGCTTAACAACAGTATGTAAATTAACGTTTTTTATCATTTTTTTTTATTTACTAGTATTTTAAATGGAAAAGTAATGACACTAACGAGACACTCTTCTGATGGTAAGAGATAACGCCCGTCCATGACCGATGCAGCGACACACAGAACTTTGAATAAAAAAACAAAGTCCAGGGTATCACTGATTTGGCGCTCATTACGTTGAGACTTTGGATGGTTAGCCTCAACAGTCCTGTAATTTTGCTAGCTGCCCTTTAAACCAGACCACAGTAATGTTTACATACTACTGCGGCAGAATGTCTGGTACTATAGAATTGTAGCAGATAAAAATCAATTGTTGTCACATTAAATTTAAAAGTTTAGTCAAAACCTATTAGGATTTTTATAGGCAGCAGTGCTAGGTAATGTTGTGTTTAATCTGCCACGATTCAACTTCAGTTGTTTATATATATATTGACTATTTAAACAAAACCATAGAAATCATCTCGGTGAGTAATCATTTATGAAAGTGATACTGACTATGATTAGAGCGAATTTGTGGCAACAGTAGATTGTATAATCTATCACTCGACAACACAAGTCATCGATAAATAATTAATCATAAGCGCTTGTAGCTTCAATAAGACAAATAGCGAGCTTATCATCCCCCTTTTTGTCTTATAAATAGATAAATAGAACCACTTTATTGTGTGCACCAGAAATAAATAAAATATGTAGAAAATAAAATAGCCTGGTAAGCTAGTTTTTTAAAAATAACATTTAAAATATGCTAGCATTTGACCGCCTGGTGTTCTTTTTCAGGCAAAAGAGAATAGCGATGTTGTAACACTTTTGAAATACACAAAATTAAACAATATACATACATACATATTTAATTATATTATTATCAGCCTGTATTGCCCCACTACAGGGCAAAGGTTTTCCTACCCTCTTTTCATCTGACTTTATCTTTTGCAACCTGAGTCCATTCTTTCATACAAGAGCCAAATTCGTCCCTCCATCTCTATATGGATCGTCCAGGGGGTCGTTTGCCATCCTGAGGGAACCATTGTGTCGTGATTTTGGCCCAACGTAATCACATGCGGCTAACATGGCCGGCCCAGTCCCACTTTAGGAAGGTGGCTTTCTGGGCTACATCAGCTATCGAGTCCTGGGGCGCAGTATTGTGTTTCTTATGTTGTTTATAAGTTTCACTCCTAAGATACTGCGCTCCATGGCTCGCTGGTATACTCCCAGAGCGAACTTTAGATTTTTTGTTAGTGACCAAGTTTGAGCGCCAAGATCTGCATGTGGAAAGTTCCGAGGTAGGACTTCTTTTTTTTTGGATGTTTTCTGCTTCATGGCGATCTGTTCCAGGAACATTAAGCCACTTATTTGTGCTTGTTGTTTCTGTCCTACAGACTCTCTTATAGTCTCATTGTGAAAATCTTCTAGTGAGATTAGGGAGATCATGTCTCTGTAGACGGGTATGTTGTAGTCCACCTTTTCCGCTTAGAGTTTGTGCAAGTTCATTTACATGGCTTGTAAGCTTTTCCTGATACTTCAATCTGCTTGGGGCATACTTCTGATAAAATATTTATATATATGTAAATATATTCAATTATTTACGAAGAATTTACTTGTCTATCTGCTCATGAATAATTTTTATTTCTATCAATAATTCTCTTACTAAAATCAAGCGTTAATCTAAACATGCCTCTAAGACTAAAATTTCATTTTAGATCAATAAATATAATGTGCCTGCCTACTTATTGCTAAGAGACGAGAAATTACACAACTTATGTTTATAATACAAAATTACTTGTAAGATAAGTTTACTAAGCTTATTTATTTATTTACACTTAAGCAAATTTGGTTTATCGCGATGCCATTTCGTAATTATAATGAAAACACAGTTTCACGCGCCGCATTTTATGCAAGCTTGCGCATTAACAGTAACGACTAATTAACTTTAATAAAGTAAACAACAAAGTTAGGTATCCGAAGCTGCAAAGTCTTAGAACTAGTCATTAAGGTGGTTCGATTTCCATACAAATAAATTTTTGTCATTTATGGACAAATAGAGCTTAATTTTACAGTGAAATCACAGCTACTGGCATTTATTTTGATCTTTATTTGCGGTAAATCATAATTGCTTGAATAAAACAGTAGATTATTAGCATAAAATCAAATTTATGATTTTTGAATAAAACAGTAAACATTTATTTGTATGGTAATCGAACCACCTCAAATATTATTATGATCTGGCTCTCAAGTGAGGCTGCTGGAACACACCGTTAGATGCTTGGCGGCAGATTTTCAACTTGAGGGTGGTAGCTAGCCAGCAAAAAAAAGTTTTCTTTATTTATAAGCGGCATCCACACGCGGTTAACAACGCGCGTCCGTCCACAAGGTGTGTTGAAGGTCAAACGAATTTTTGTTGCAAACAAGTGTTTACACTGTTATAAACCGCCAGTGGACAGCGATGTGGAGAGCTTGTTTACAACAGTCTGGCCCACGCTTTACCTCGATGTTTCGGCCATATTGGTCACGAGTTGATTGTCGAGTGCGGGTCGTCTCGATAAAAAAATTAGGGTGTTTCGTTCTCCTACCCTCAATTTGGTCTTATAAAAACGAAAGGTTGTTTTTTTTAAATGTAAATGTAATGAGACGAACGATGCGCTCTCCTGATGGTAAGAGATACATGCCCATGACCATTGCAGCAATACACAGAACTTTGAGTAGCAAAACAAAGTTGCCTAAGCTGATGGGACAGAAATTGTATAATAAATTACCACAAAAAATTCAAAAAATTGAGACTGAAGGAAAATTCCGAGAAAATGTCAAAAAACTGCTGCTATCTAAGTCAATTTATAAAATAACAGAATTTTTAAATAATGCCTACAGAGATTTATGAATTAAGTATAAACAATGAATATAATAATTAGCTCATGATTTGTTTTGATTCTACAAATATTAGTTCAATTTCTTTTCGAAGTCAGGGATTCAATTTTATACAATTTTTAATTACCTATATTTTTTTTTTTTAATGTTTATGATATTTTTATTATTATTTTACTTACTGACTTAATAAAAATTGTACAAACTTTTTGACGAGTCCATATAGGAACACTGATAATGTTTAATTAAATTTATTTTTTATGTGTGTGACTGTTTGGGCAATAAACATTGTTCTATTCTATTCAAAGTCCGGATCATAACTGCTTTGGCGCTCATTACTTCAAAGTAATGAGCGCCAAAGTCTCAAGACTTTCGATGGTTAGTCTCAACAGCCCAGTAATTTCGCTAGCTGCAGTACCCTTCCAACCGGAACACAGTAATGTTTACACACTACTGGTTGGTGGCAGAATATCTGGTACTGCGGTGATACCTACCTAGACGACTTCCTGCTAAAGAAATCTACCACCAAGTATCACCACACTACACTGACTGTATCACTTGATTATATAAACTAAATCCATCTTGTCGGTTTAAATTGCGATGCACTTTGATTTCATCCCGATTTTTGTTTTTTTTAGAACCGGTGATAATCATAAATATGTATTCGAGTCGTGAAACTTTAAAAATTACAAATAAATTTTTGTTACGGTTTTAACATTACACTTGTCATATAAAAAAAAATCACACAGCGCCATCTAGCCCCAAACTAAGCAAAGCTTATACTATGGGAACCAGATAACTGATAGAATACTTATATATTTGTAATAAAATGGAAGAAGACAATCTAAATGAATTTCATTAAAAAATATAGTTTTACGACATTAATTGGTTGACCCATAAACAATAGTTTAAATGTAAGCATATAACTATTGTAATAATTAGTTATACTATATACACTACGGAGTTAGAATATTTGACGAAGACATACACATGTGTTCGTATATTATATAATAGTTGTCTAGACATTATAGATTATATTGACTATAATATTGTCCTTAACCACGATGTAGAAAAATACTTTTTTTACTTTTTTAAATGGGCATATGTCCCTGTAAATTCAAAGATTTATTGGTATATACACGACTAATTAACAAATAAAACGAAATCATAAATAAACTATACTACTATTAAATAAATTGGATTTTATTACGATTAAGCCCTTCTTTCGTGCCATATAGTAGTATAATTTTATTAATGCTTATTTATAACAACTTAATTATTTAGTAAACTATTATGCTCTTCGTTTTCTAAGTATAGTTACATGCTAAATATGTGCATTACTTTATATTTTATGCTATGTTATAACTCTCATCATAGTGATGTTACAATCGTAATTAAAATCACAAAACGTCCTTTATTTTGCTAAATTATTTATCATGTACTAGTAGCACTATAATTGTGTTTTTCACCGGGACTTAATCACCCACAAAATATGTAATATGAAATTGGGTTTATGTTTCGGTCATGTTGTAATAGCCGTGTTCGCGAGCTGTTGTCTGGGTACAAAATGAGTGATCTCCTATCCTCAATTAAGTACCTATTTAGGTCTTTGAAAATGTAATAGCGGCACCACACTGTCGTCCAACAGTGTAACTGTTCGTTCAACCTTCCACGTGTAGACAGATAGTTCGTGCATGTTTGACGATGTTGGATCCTGTTGGCGCGCGATGGCGGTAAAACTTACTAGTTGGCGAACTCTTTGGATCTGATCAAAAGAGTTCGTCAACTCACTTGTTTATTAATGATTTTGTTTTAAATTTTTAAATTATTTGTTAGAAATTAATAAAAAGGTATTATTTCTTTGCGGTGTAAAAATATTCACACAAATAGTGAATCAGGTCAGAACGTGCACATGTGTGGAGATACTGTTTTGACCGTTCGTGAGTTGGGACAGACTGAAGTCATGCTCGAGTGTTGGACTATTGGACGATAGTGTGGTGGTATACATAAGGTTGCCATCACGGCATACGAGTACAACAATAACTGTATCAGCAGACTTTTCTGAAACTACACCGCGATATGAGCACTTGCTTATGACATTTCCACGATGCGATAGCCTAAATACTTCTATACACGGCTTTACTTATTAGGATGTATGTATGTGAGTTTCTTTATTTTACCACAACTTTTATATGTCTGAACAGTTTAGGATGTATGGGGTATCGTCAGAATTCTTACATCATCATAAGTGCCAGAGGTTCAATTTCAAATGTGAATAAAAAAATCCAGGCTCGATGTTCTTTACCATCTTCGACCACACAGTCACTTAACATCAGGTGAGCTGTGGTCAAACACCTAGTTTGTCAAACAATAAAAAAAATTGTTTGTTTTTGGCATAGCAGTTTGGCTACTTGTCCCGGTAAAAAAAAATCCGAGTCAATATTAAAATCAATATTACAATTTTAGTGCGTGATTGAATCCCGGTGATAAATACAATTTTGTGTAGAAATCTCAAAAATGTAAAAGTAAGATAATGGGAAATATATAGGCTTTAAATATATTATCACATACAATAATCATCTTTGAACTTAGTAAAATAAAAGACCATGCTGTTGTTACATATCACCTGAGACATTATTTTACCTTAATACAAAATCTTTAAGGAAGACGTGTATTATTTTTTTTGTATTTTTTTTAGTTTTTTTTCTCTTAATAGTAATTAGATACTAATCATTTCTGTACTAGTGATCTCAAACGTTGCTTAGCTTAGGTACGTTAATAACTACATTAAATTCGTAAAAAAGCATTATACACAGCCAAATAAATACTAATTTAGTTCAAAGAGCCGGTAAATGAAATTATATGTTCCAATCGATTAAAAGCGAACAGTAAATGTTGACTTTAGTTTCCCGAGCGAGTACTAAAACACTATCTAGATGTTCGTTTTATTGGCCTAAAACAAGCTAGCGCGACCGTATGGTATGGTATTTGGTGTGGCTTGCCAGTGTTCGCAATCACTTGCCACAAATCGTATTACTTCAGATCTAGGGGCGTGATTAAAAAAAAATGCACGATTTTTCATGTCCGAAAATACGACCGAATTAAAATAAATAAACCAATTTCATGCGTTTAATTTTAAAATCATGCCCCAGTGGTTTTGCGACAACCAAAGATACTCGCGCGTAATCTTCAAGTGCTGCGTAAAAGATTTTAATCTTGCTTTGTGTTTGGCCTACAAGATTGGACCAACATCTAGACAGTGCATTCGTCGTGTTTTGATTTGCATACGCTCGCTTTGGGTAAGGTTTGACAAGCTAAAGCCAACATATATTGCCAACTTACAGTACCATTGTCAAGTGTGATAGTTGTTCAATAGTATCTTCCGTATAAGAAATTATGTATCATTATTATTGGGATTGGATTGTAATGTGCGCGCCGTCTGAACTTCTTATAACCCTCCCTCCCTTCATGGTGCTTCTTTTGGACTAATTCATGTATGTGTAATCTACAATGTTCAATTCATCAAGTTGGTTCATCGATAAGCCTTAAGAACAAACACTTTCAAAACCTATATAATAAAAAAAATAATCTAATAGAACTCATCTCATTTTATCGGAAATTTCTACTAGTTTTGGCCATATTCGGTGGCTGTCATCATGGAGATAAAGTTGAGTACATCTTGCGCGCGGTCTCGCCTTGCTTCTACGGGCCGCTGTGCGCCTCGCACGTGAAGATGCGGTTGATGCGCGGGCGCAGAGGTGGGAGCGGGTAGTGTACCGAGATGCGCTATCGCGTTCTGGAACCCTTCCTCACCAGAGTCTTCCTCTACCATGTCAGGAATATTCCACTACACAAAACTCAACAACCGACTTGGAGACCTTTTCATCGTGGAGCTTGTCAGAGTGATCTAAAGAGGTCGCGGTGAGCTCTGTGAGCTGGAATACCCTTGACACCGTAGAGGAGGATTCCGGTAAGGAAGGGTTCCAGAGCGCGCCGGAGCATCTCGGTACACTACCTGCTCCCAATCTATCTTTACGTGCAAGACGCGCAGCGGCCCGCAGTGCGAAGCAAGATGAGGCCGTGCGCGCGTTGTACTCAGCTTTGTATCTATGATAAAGGCCACCGGATGTCGCCAAAACTATAGTTGGAGTTTTCGTTTAAATTAAATGTGAGTTAGTCTGCATAACTAGAACAAATTTATTTATTATTATTTAATACTTTTGTTCCGTATTTTAAAGATAAGTGCTTCTCAATAACATCCTTGCCATCTTATACGTAGGTACTAAATTAACTATAACTAACATGATCTTATGACGACGACTTAGTTGAACTATAACTACTACAACTAAGGAAGATCGGAGGTAATCACTCAGTATTAATTTTGCCCTTATTAGGAAAATAATTAAAGTCTAATTAATAAAATCAATATTAAAAAAAAATGGTATACTCATGAAAATGTTGCATTGAGTCAGCAATTCACAAAGCATTTTATATGACTATATTTGCCGAATAGCTACCAAGACTATTTTAATGTACTTCTTAAAATTTGACCACCGTACGTCATGAAAATAGATTTTTTGGTGACATGACAAAACATTGAAATTCTCAAAAGTTTAATTGTACGTACAAACTTTTCGTAAAAAATATCAAAAATACAGTGAAAATCGTATCAAAACAAAAAAAAAATGATATTGCTTTTGTTTATTTCATTTGTTTCGTTGGTTAAAAAAAACACCTACGCAGGCTGCGTAGCTGCATACGTTTATATTCGGCAAATATAGACCAAGTAAAGTGCTAGGTTAAGGCCGGCTCGACACGGTGGTCCCAACGCTGGTACCAACGTTGGACTGTAAATTTTGTAAAGCGTACACACGTTGGCAATTATACCAGTTCTGTCCCGTCAGGTCCTACGTGAAGATGTTCGAATTTCGATACAGAAATCGAAATTGCTCTATGCGCTTTGTACAGAGTGCATACTGCTAAGATTTCCCTCAAGTTATCTCGTTGTTCGTGCCGGAAGTATGTAAAGCATTATGTGAAGCATTGTGTTCTTTTGTGAAAGTAAGTTTTTTTTTGTTTATTTTGTCAAATAAAACCATATTAATCGCGACGTACGCACTTAACGCGAGCTGCAACAGGACTGAGCAAACTGCCAACGTGTGGACACATCGAACGTTGGCGCAAATTCTTTTGATGAAACTAACACGAGCCGGCCAACTACCAACGCTAGCCCAACGTTGGGACCAATACCATTTACTAGATCCACACGTTGGACGAGTGGCGTTGGAGCCTATGTTGGGACCAATGTGTGGAGCTGGCATAAGATTCTAATGGTTTGTATGCGTATCCGATGTTATGCATAGTATGAGTATATTTTTTGTCTAATGATGATAATGATGAAGATTTTTTTTTGTTTTTTTATTGATTAAATGAGTGCATAGAAAGATTAATATTTATTTAGTTGACACCATATTTTCATATCCTAGTTTTATATTATTTCTGTCCTTTTGAAGTCATATAGGACCAAAGCAGAATATCGTCCGATTTATAATCTGGACGTTTGGGTTCGATTCCTAGGTCACGCACTCGTACTTAAGTATGTTTTTTTTTCTGAATTATGTGCGTATTATAAAATACCGCTAACTTTTACAAGATAGTTCTTAACAATCTCGAAGATGTGAAATCTGCCAACCTGCACTTGGCCAGCGTGGAGATGGCCTTACTTCTCATAATGAGAACAGGGATACTTTACTTCTACACATTGCTTAAAGTCATCTCAAATTTTACACAAAGTTACGAGTAACATTACACGTTGCCGAGAAGTTGACAGAGCATTTTAAGCATTAACTTTAAGCAACGTTTATAAGTGAGGCACATTAAGCTAAGCTCATATTGTAATAGATGACGGTATAGTTTCAAATGGAAAATGCACATCACTGGAAATCCCATAACTGTTAATAGACTAGCCAGGACACCCAGGAATAGAAAAAATGACGTATTAAAGAGTACACTCGGATTGAAGTAGAAAATAGTTGGTGGAGTTGATAATGAACGCCGAATATCGACTTTCCAAAGCGGAAATACTTTATTTAATGTATCGCTAATATAACAGTCAATACGTTCTCTTGATCGGAAGAGATAACGCATGTCCATGACCATTGCAGCAATACACATAACTTTGAGTAACAAAACAAAGTCCAGAGCATCGCTGCTTTGGCGTACTTTCTTGAACTTTGATAGGAACGCTTCCTCGCTTACTTAGATGATGATAATGACGAGCCTTTATTTTTTTTATGGTCGACAGGCTAGGTATTTGACCACAGCTCACCTGATGTTAAGTGAAGGTGTGGTCGAAGATGGTAAAGCAGACCTAGCCTGGAATGGAACTGGCTCTCAAGCGAGGCTGCCGGAACACACCGTTAGATGCTTGGCGACAGATTTTCAACTTGAGAGTGGTAGCTAGCCAGCCGAGTACTAGAAAGTACCCTACCACCATGCTATGGTTTCCTCGCGATGTTTTCTTTCACCGGCAACTCAAGTTCATTGTTGGGGATAGTACCCACGCCCTTCGGCATGCGAACCGACCGCGTTAACCACTGGGCTATCATCGCTACAAAAATGATGAATGTTTAATTAAAATAATTACCACCAGTCTTTATAAATGCACTGAATATTAGGTCTCTTTTTGATGAAATAACCAGTCTGAATGAATCTAGATCTCCGCGAGTCTGAATAAATTTAGATCTAGATGTCCGCGAGAACTACGGTGGATTCGATGACTTCGATTCATGTCAATTGCCGATTGAATGCTTTTCCTTTATCAGTTACTATTCTATCCGATATCCTATTCCGATATGTATTTTGTAGCGATGATAGCTCAGTGGTTAGCGCGGTAGGTTCGCATGCCGAAGGGCGTGGGTTCAAACCCCAACAATGAGCTTGAGCTGCCGGTGAAGGAAAACATCGTGAGGAAACCATAGCATGGTGGTAGGGTACTTTCTAGTACTCGGCTGGCTAGCTATCACCCTCAAGTTGAAAATCTGCCGCCAAGCATCTAACGGTGTGTTCCGGCAGCCTCACTTGAGAGCCAGTTCCATTTCAGGTTAGGTGTGCTTTACCATCTTCGACCACACCTTCACTTAACATCAGGTGAGCTGTGGTCAAAACAACTAGCCTGTCAACCATAAAAAAAAAAAAAAATATCCATCCTGTTATTACGCCTTTTCACGTGTCCTGTCTGGCGTCTATTGAGTCGTAACAAGATTTCCAGCATCCGTGACATTTATCTTTGTCATATTTTTAACATGTACGAGGCCAAATTTTCCCTCTAACCATTTTATCCTTTCTTTTCAGAACTTAATAAAAAAAAACATACATTCAATTGCTTTCACTCTGACATATTCTATCCTCACTCATACACAAACACATAGTGATGTCTGTTGAAATTAATAAGTAACTTTAGAAAGCTTTTTTGATGGTTGACAAGCTAAGTGTTTGACCACAGCTCACCTGATGTTAAGTGACGGTGTGGTCGAAGATGGTAAACACACCTAGCGTGGAAAGGAACTGGCTCTCAAGTGACAGATTTTCAACTTGAGGGTGGTTGCTTTTTGATTTTTAGTTTTATTTTCCGAACTGATTTTGTTTCACACTAAATATTATAACACAAAAGTCAACTCTCTTGATATTAATCAAAGATAAATGCTGTACAGTGATTCCACACAGATGGTATTCTATCTATAATAGGTATAGGTCTGTGTACCATCATCGTTTATTAGACTTCGATCAGAATTATTGCTTTCGAGAAACTTGTTCATATGTACAGAAATTTACACCCATAAATGTCCATTTTTTTTATTTTTTTTATGTCAAAAGTAATGAGACTTACAGGACGCTCTCCTGATGGTAAGAGATAACGCCTGTCCATGACCATCGCAGCGATACACAGAACTTTAGGTAACAAAACAAAGTCGAGGGCATCACTGCTTTGGCGCTCATTACTGAGACTTTTGATAGAGTTAGTCTCAACAGCCCAGTAATTTCGCTAGCTGCAGTACCCTTCAAACCGGAATACTGTAATGCTTGCACACTACTGCTTAGCGGCAGAATAACTGGTACTGCGGTGGTACCTACCTAGACGACCTCCTGCTAAGGAGATCTACCACCAAGTCTTCACATAAATGGACAGTTATAGATGTAAATCACTTCAGATGTCATATCTATTCATACACTTTTAGAATTTAAACCATCTTATACACAATGTTAATTCTAAATCGTTAAACTATTATTAATCTTTCTAATATCGTCTCTCCTATGTGGTATATTATAATCTATACCTATATACTATAAGTGGCATTTTAACCCTACGTTAATTACTCTAAAAGGCAAATTTATGACCTGTTCGAGAGCTATAAATAAAGTAATTTCTAATTATTTTTTTTTTAGTATTTCTAATATTTTGATTAATTTGAATTAACATTTTTATTAAAAAAAATAATTGTTACTTATTTAATATTTCTGCCCGGGGTTGGCTTTTCAAATGGCGACATTTTTAGTGAACACGATTTTTATAATTTTTTTTTTAAATTTTTAATTTTTTCTTAATGATTTTTTTTTAATTTTTAATTTTTTATAAAAAATATAATGCTTTTGACCACCATCTCGCCTAATGTAAAGCAAAGATGCGGTCTACGATCGAGCACGCTTGCTTAGAAAAAACCGATTCACTCGCGAATTTAAGTTACCTAGGCTGTATTTATCGAGGAACACCCACTCGGGCAGCAAATTCCAATGTTTAGCGGTTCATACTAAGAATTGGAATCAAACCGTTTAGTTCGAGTATTTGGAATACCAACTATGAAGCGGTGTCGCTTTTTAGAGCTCCTGGCTGTCCGATAGTAGAATGGGCAGAGGGGAATTGGGCCATGTAGATCTGAAGCGCACTCTCCAAAGTGAATCCGGTAGAAAACCGAGAAGCAACTTTGCGTCGATGTTCAAATACTCCAGTCAGAAGAGATAAAAAAAGACATTTGTCCTACAAAAGATGAAATGAAGTGACAATTTTTTTGACAAGTTTGTATTCTGATGAAAATTCCAAGTTTGTGACTGAGGAGTGGCCGCTCGGACCACCATCTTGAATGAAAGAGGAATGAAATCTGTTTTTTTTTTTAAATAATACCGCAATGGTTGATGGACAATAAAACACGTTCGATACAGGCTTGAAGAGAACAAATTTTTTTGTTTTTTTTTGTTTCAGATTTTTTTGAATGTATCGGTTTATAGCAATGAAAATTTGTTTACAAATCGTAATTTTTTAAATTTTCTGAATTTATTTCTAGTTATGATAACTTTGAAAACTTATTTCCACACCACCATGAGATATAGTAAATGGCGAGGTTTTATTGTGATTTCCACAGTAGGATCGGTGTTGATCCTCGCGCCTGAGCCTAAAGTTTCATCTAAGTTTTCAGTTATATCATCTAGTTTTGCTGACACTGCTAGCGTCACCCTAAAGAAAAACAAACTTTCGCAAACTTGGAAAGGGAAAAACTGCTGAAAGACTGTATTTTGCGAATAGTTTAAAACATACAAGGAGTAGCTGAAAACATCCAGTTTCTACACGGGTTTAGTGGCTGCGACACGACATTGATTGCCGATGACGTTGATGAACTTCAAAACAATTATTGAAAATTGACGATTTTGTAAACAAATTTTCATCTTTATGCTATTATACATCGATACGTATGTGACATTACAAAAAAAAACTGACGCAAAAAATGTGTGAAATTGTATTCTTTTCAAGTTTGTGTTGAACGTGTTAAATTGCCAATCAACCGTTGAAGTACTAAAAAAAAAAAAACAGATTTTAGCACCTTTCATCTAAGATAGCGGCCCGAATGGCCACTCCTCTAGGTCATAAGCTTGGATTTTTCATAAGAGTACAAACTAAACGACATATTTCAAAATTGTTACGACAACTTTTGTAAGGTAAAAATATTTACTCACTGGACTACAAGGCTTTGAAGCCAAGCAAGCTTTTATGAACAAGCGAATCGTTGCTTATGAGTTTCTTAAGATGTTTCTCAATAGACTCCAACGCCTCAAGATGGTACTTGGCTGATCCGCCCCAAAGGTGAGAAAAGTACTCCATGAATGAACGAACTTGTGCTTGATATAAAGTGAGCAACTGTTCCGGCCTAAAGTACCGTCACACCTTTGAAAACTTTAGGCAACCAATTGGGCTTTCGATTTCATATAAAAGCCAAAGTTGAGGGTCGGAGTCAGAGTAACGTCAAAAAGTTTAACGCTGTCACAAATTGGAACGGATACACTGTAGAAAGTAGACGTCAGTTCAAATGTCTCTTTTTGGCGGAGAAGAGACACGCCCTGGCTAGCCTAGCTGTATTAAATTTGGTCACATTGGCATCGCCCCAGACTGAGACTGCCTTGTGGGACAAATTCATGCGCTCCATCATAGCCTCTCTAAGAAACTGGATTTCCGATCGACTACTAGCCACTGGCCATGTAGCTCTCTACGAGAGTGCTGTCATCTGCATACCCAAAGGTGCCGAGCTTAAGCAGATTGTTAATGTGACCCAGGAAGAGAGTTGCAGAAAGCACTGAACCCCCCAGGGTTCGGTGCATTGCAACACTGGCATTTCGATAGCTTTATAACTTTTCGATTCAACGAGCAGCCATCAACAACCACTTGGATCGATCTGCTTCTCTGGAAGTCCTATATGCCATGTAACTGGAAGACAGTCCAAACAAGGAAAGCTTGCTAATTAGGCAGTCGTGCCAAAACCTGTCAAAAGGCTTCGAGATGTCAAGAGAAACGGCAAGCGCTTCCTTGTATTTATCTATGGCTTTACTCCAGATATGAATGGCATACGCTAGAAGATCCTCAGTGGACCAGTTTCAGTGGAACTCGTATTGCCGGGCAATGAGGACATCATTAGCTTCTAGGTGTGGAGGAGTCTGTGTTTGACACGTTTCACTGTCTTGCAGAGTATGTAGTTGGTCTGTAGTTAATAGGGTCAGCTCGACTACGTCTTTTAGGCACAGGTTGCACGTTAGCAAGCTTCCACGACTTTGGTACTTGGCCAGTCTTCAAAGAGAGGCGAAAGAGATGTGTCAGAGAAGACAACTCAGGCGCACAAGTCCTCAAAACTGTAGCTGGAATTCCGTCAAGACCACTTTTATCTACGTCAAGATTGCCTATCGTTTTAAGATCTCTGTCTGGCGAATGCAGAAGTCTGACATAAATGTCTTACTTCCAGGTGGAATGCCAAGTAGAGTGCCTGGTGGAGTGCCAGGTGAAGTGGCAGGTGCAGTGGCAGGTGGAGTGCCAGGTGAAGTGCCAAATGTCGCGCTACCAGTATCTAAACGCGAAACCTACGCAAACAGAGAGGTAAACAAGTGTGCTTTCTCTTCAGTGTTATGAGCCAGCGTCCAGTCAGATTTCAGTACAGGAGGAAGTGAGGGGCAGCAGAAATTCGCTCGACAGATATAGCCAGGTATATTAGTTTTTTTTAATGTGGCATGCGAGCGATATTCCTATAAAATAAACCTATGAATAAATTTCTATCTAACCAAAACGTGCCGTTTCGCACTGCTTAAATCTAGGAATATTTTATGCTCTTCTTAGTAACCGTCTCATGCGCCATGTTATGTATGTACATTTTTTAAATCTAAGAACCGAGTTGATTCTATAATGCCTAAAACTAAACTAAATTTGCCTGCACTACAATTATCCATTTCATAAGAAACGAGCTGGATAACTTTTGGCCTATGGGTAAAATTTAGTTTAAAAATCGGTACTTGAATCAACATCGGCACGTTATAACTCTAGGGATCTACATTACATGTAGATGTTTAATACTAATTCTACTTGACCTTTGGTTGCGCTTCGTTTACTCCATTGTGAGTATATGTACATTTTTTATATTTAACTTACATCTAATTATATTATGTTAATAGGTGAACTAAGCTATAGTTTATCATTTGAAAATTTACAGCTAACGTAATTCACAGCTTTTGCCGAGGTTTTAAATGTACAACATATTAAAAATTTATTTTTAAAATTACGCAGTAAATATTTTATATAACCCAATTGAAAAAGTACTTTAAATGTGATTGATATACATAAGCTTGAACAAAAACCGACGTAAACTGACGTAAAATTCGTTTTTCTTATAGGACAGGTAATTTTCACATAAACGTTTTAACAAATACAAATTATCGGAAAATCCTACTTCATTAAAGTTCTATCTCTGTTCTCTTAATTTATTATAATTTTATATTACATATTCCCAGTATGCCAAATATCATTAAATGCTAAAAAGTACCGTCTTATACGGAAAAATATTCCTTTTACAACTATTTTTATTATATTATGTATATTTAATTAAAGATACAACTACTCATGAAGCTCTATTCGTAGTGCACATATTTTTAATAATGTGTTTAAATGTCCGAGTTCTAGTAAGTCGTTAAGATATTATAATGCATAATGACGTTATACTATGCTCTCCTATCAATTTTTATCTTTCTATTACTAAGTAGTTTTCACACGTATCTACCTTCAAAAAATCCTAAAATGGTGCTGTAAATGAAGTTTCATAACTTAACTATAAGAAACATGTGAGGATTAACTATAACTGTGGACAATGTTGAAACAGGCTGTTCATAATATACTGTTCAAAATAAACATTACAAACTTAATTTGCCGAAAGAATTATTCAGAAATTTTATTGTAGCTTGACCAAGGTTAAAAAAATAATAATTTGTATATGTACTGAAATATCACAGCATCAACTGTATTAAAATACAAAAAAATATCTATATCGTAAGTTATTTTAAATTAATGTCAAACTGTAGATCTATAGATATTTTTGTCCCAAATTGTCGCTCATATTTTATAGCTTTTCAGCTTTTTCTAATTCCCTCATTAATCATATTTTTTTATAAAATGCAATATTGTTTTTTGTAAAAACAGTCATATGTTTAAAGATTTGACCGTATAGTTTCACTAAATCAAACCCTGTTTAACAATAATAAAATAGCTTTTAGAACACCTTGTCTAACAAAGTGCACCATTACAGTTTCCCCCTGTATAGTTTTATAAAAATAGGCCCAGAAGAAGTGTTCAGGAAGAATCAGGGAGATCAGTCCCTGTGCACTTCTGCGTGGTATAAAGATAGACACTTATAAACGTACTTACTACGTCAGAAAATATTCTAAGAGTGAGTGCAGATTTAGTAAACGTTAACGTCGAAACCTTTTTTAGCTGCAATTGGTAGTCGTTCCCCAGTCAAGTACGGATTTTCCACCTGAAAAGTTTCCTATTATCGTTGATATTTTATTTTATAACATTGTTTTTTGGTAGTAGATACATTATTTTTCAAATTGACGTCCTGGTAATCTACATTTTTAATTACCTATCACTAACTATATTTATCATCATCATTAAAAATTGTTCAAGATGAAACTTGGCGGCTCTTATGTACCTCCACCATGAAGCCTAGTTTTGGCTTCCTAAATATTTTTCTGCAAGTTATTTGCGCCGCATTAAAACACAAATAAATTTGTGTTAAAACCCCAATAAATTTGTGTTTTTAATGATAAATTTTATCATTTGCAGACAGATTATGTACCTACATTTTGACGGACTATGTATTTTATCGTACTTCTTGCATGAATAGTAGTTTGGTAGGCACTATATTAACCCTGAGCCACGTGGTCTTAGAGTAATTTGCGACACTGTTTATCGTAAGAATCAGAAAACGAGACTTTTGTGTTAAGGGAAGGACATACCCAGTATCTTCTTGGAGTGCTGATACCGGCGCGTTCTATTGTTATTTAATACTTACGTCGGGCTTGTACTTCTTCGCTACGAGGCTCTTATGGTGGTCCGGGAAGCGCATGTCCAGGTCAGATGGAGACTCGGGGCAGCTGAACATGTGCTCGCCATCGCACATGCAGCGCTGCGCCAGCTGGTACTCGCGGCTGAAGCCTGCTGTGTTCTCGAACTCGATGATGCAGCCTTGGTCTTCTATATGGTTAGGAAAAATATTCGTACCTTGAGAAAATGTTAACTACTAAGTCCTTCAGCTTTACACTGAAAATGATATTGGTGTGGCTAATATCGGGTCTCGGGTCGAAATTCGGGATAAGATAAGATTTGCTACGTTAGCTTTAGAATTTAGCATTTCGTTAAATAAATGAAAATATTAAAAAAAAAATTGGCGGTAGGCCGAAAAGTCTGGCAAGCCTGAGAATGTATTTTACACTTGCTACGATACTGGCACACATTTTTTAGCTTATTCTACTGTCACAGCATAACAGTACATAATGCTAGCTATGCGAGTTTTGGCGGGAACGCGGAAAAAGTCGTGTCACACCATTGTATTTTTTTCCAAAACTAGTGTTTTTATTCATAAAGTGTCGAATCACAAGCGCGAGTGTGGGAAAATTATATAATGTGGTGAAACATGACTTTTCGTGTTGTTTCCTAAACTCCATCGAAGCTTTATAGTAACGTCGCCATCACTTTACTAAAGCATGACTGAACTTGACTGACACGGACTGTACTTGACCAACTATAGCTTCGAGGCAACTAATTTAACTTTTGAAACTTGAAAATATGAACACTGGCAAATGCTCAAAGAGCGACGCCAAAACCAAAGAAATAAAAATTATAGATATACCCTGTCGCCTCCTACAAAACGTGTTTTTACAAAACTCACCGGTGTAGCCAACGGGACAAGGATTTGGCGGGTTGCAGTAGGCCGGCAGTACAGCGTCAGTCTTCACCATCTGCCGGTGCAGGACGTCTCCTGAACCGTCCTGCGCTAGCAGACGCTGCTCACCCTCGCCCGCGCCGCCGGTTACATACTGATGCCCCCACAGCGAACTATATTAAAAACAAAACACTCTATGAAGGCATCGTCTTAAAAATGTATATAAAGAAAAATACATTTCATGGTCATATCATGCACACATTGTAGCGATGATAACTCAGTGGTTGGCACGGTCGGTACGCACGCCAAAGAGCGTGGGTTCAAATCCCAATAATGAGCTTGAGCTTGAGCTGGATAACGTCGTGAAGAAACCATAGCATGGTGGTAGGGTATTTTCTAGTACTCGGCTGGCTAGCTACCACCCTCAAGTTGAAAATCTGCCGCCAAGCATCTAACGGTGTGTTCCGACAGATCCAGTTCTATTCCAAGCTAGGTGTGCTTTACCATCTTCGTACACACCGTCACTTAACATCAGGTAAGCTGTGGTTGTCACAACACCTAGCTTGTCAACCGAAAAAAAAAACACAAAATAATCAACTGTCTGGAAGAACCAACAGGTGCTGTGGACAAAATTGTCTTTCCTCGCGCAGAAACGTGGCAAAGCTAGAACATTTGTCTGACTGATTGACTTTTATCACGTCTCGCGTGCAAGGTGAGCGGGATTAAACACTTTAGTTTAGCTGCAATACTTGCGATGACGCAACGTGTAATTCATCATAGGCATAAATAACTTCAGATGATTATATTATCGAAGGTCCATTGCCTATTGCTAGTATCAACAGGAGTCTGCAAGAGTTAATTATCTGATTTGGTTGCAGTATTTAAAAACAAAACACGAAAGAAAGAAGAGTCAACATGTCCTGAGGATGCCTCGTGTAGAGGCAAAACACCTTGGCAAGTGGTTAATTTGTATTAGATTTTATGTTCATGTCAAATTTTAGTTTTAGATATTTTTTTTATAGCTGACAGGCTAGGTGTTTGACCACAGGTCACCTGATGTTAAGTGACGGTGTGGTCGATGATGGTAAAGCACACCTAGCCTGGAATGGAACTGGCTCTCAAGTGAGGCAGCCGGAATATTAAGTAATATTTCGGATTAGATTTTTTAAATTGTCGTCAAGTTAGTTATATTTTAATTTAAATCCTCATCACTGTTGTAACTGAAACGACTGTTAAGCGGAAATAAACTAAAAACACAAATACATTAAACACACAAAATGAAATTCCGCAAAGTAACGCCTGAATCAATAAATCAAAATATAAAAAAATAAAAACAAAATTTAAATAATACCATCAAATACCCTCTATAGTATTAACTAGCAGGGATCGTCAATCTTGTGTTTTAACAGCAATTGTCCAATGCTAGCGCAGCGTAGGACGTCCACCCAAAAGGTAAAAAAAAAGGTGGACAGACGACCTTATAAAGATACCACAGGAACGCGCTGGATGCGAGCCGCTTTCAACCGGGCTTTGTGGAAGTCAATGGCTTAAGTGCAGAAGTGGACTTCCTACGGCTGAAATGATATTGATGATGATGATGATTTCCAATGTTAGGAACAGATCTCAGGGAATAACTGACCTGTGCTGCAAGTATTCTCTGTCCCGCAAGCTGGGGCTCGGGTTCCCGTCGATGAGGGACTCGTAATCCAGCTGCTCGTTCTCGAGGTCTTTGGAGGCGCGCGCCATCAGCGCCAGGTGGGCGTTGGATGGGTACTCGATGTAGCTCGAAGCAGCATCGTTGTACTCCTTGCCCATACGTTCGACGACCTCACGAAGCAAGGCTTCCGTTAAGATGTGTTCCTATTAGGCGAGAAAGTATTGCAGGTATTTAAAAACTGCATCAAAATCAGACTAGTAGTTTTGGAAAAAATAGCAACATGGATTTGCATCAACAAACATCCTCTCACACCAAACGCATATACCGTCTCCGTTCCGTCGTGGATGAAAAAGCTTGACTTTGAGTCAGAAACATATTGTTATAGCGATGATAGCTCAGCGGTAAACGCGATTGGTTCAAACGTTGGACGTGAGTTCAAAACTCAACATTGAGCTTGAGCTGCCAGTGAAGGAATAATATCGTAAGGAAACCAGAGCATGGTGGTAAGGTATCTTCTGGTATTCGGCTGGCAAGTTAGCTACCACCCAAATTTAAAATCTGCCATCAAGCACTTATGTTTTGGTAGCCTCACTTAAAAGCCAGTTACATACTAGTGTATGTGGTTTACCATCTTCGACAACAGCACCACTTAACATCAGGTAAGCTGAGGTCTAACACCTAGATTGTCAACCATAAAAATAAATGATATAAGAGACAAAGATCGATATGCTTGCATGAAGCTTCGGATGTCGTGCAAACTGGACACTAGATGTTCTTATAACCTGACATTATTGGAATAATTAACGGCGACTTGAAAAAAGAAGATATTAAAAGCGTCAGCCACAGCCACAGGTACAGAGCCAGTTCCATTTAAGGCTAGATGTGCTTTACCATCTTCGACCACACCTTCACTTAACGTCAGGCGAGCTGTGGTCAATCAAGTAGTTGTCAATCATAAACGGTAACGCCTGCTCATAACCCAAATATTTGAGTAACAAAACAAAATCCAGATTATTACTGCAAAGTAAAGCTTCTGATAAGTAGTTAAGTACCAGAACACTGGAGTATTTCAGTATAAATATTAACTCGTATCAAAAGTGTACTAAAAAAGTGATTCGCTTTAATTCCAGCACCATTATGCAGAATGGGCTATAAATTTTGAATTATCTCTTTCTTTTGGAGATATGTTAGTGATGTCTGTTTGATTTTATTTATTGTTCAATATTTAATAAAACTTTATGAAATACCTACTAAGTACAGAAAAATAATTTAAATTACAAAAGGGTTCACTGATTTTGACAAAAAAAAACATAATTGTAATAAATAAAAGTATCCCTAAGCCTCACGCAAGCAGACTGATTTTATTCAAGGCGTATGAATTCACTGTCTATAAATCTTAAAATTTTCTACACCATCATAAACATCGTGTTTGGTTTATTTTAGGCAAGCGTGCCCCATCGTAGACCGCATCTTCACTTAACATCAGGTAAAATTAAGGTTAAACGCAAACCTATTTTTTGTTAATAAAGTTTTAGCCTGTTAATCTTAGAGAAGGGTTTTTTCATAAAATAGAACATTAATTAAGACGAGGACTTAAACATATATCGTCCACTTGCGACGACAGAGTGACATCTCGAATTATACGATATTTCGTTTTACTGATATTCTCAATCGTGATCTCGCGTTCTACTATTTTCAAGAACGGACTAATTTTTTCTACAACAAAGGAAAAAATGAAAACAAAAAATATATATATATAAATCGATATAGCACTGCCTCGTTTGGTGATCTAGATGGTTTCCACACAGTGATAGTTCAGTCACCTAAGCTTCGATGTGTGCTCTCGGTTTTCATGAAAAACATCACTACGCATCAAATGTCAATTTTCACATCATATTCAGTGTTGTTACACTGAATATGATGTGAAAATTGACATTAAAAAAAAAATTGACAAAACTACCTTGACAACCTACCTTTTTTTGGAACAAGTAATAAGTTTGACTTTTTTTTCAAATTCTCCAATGAAGTTAATTGAGCTTCAAATGTGTTTTTTTCTTTTTGATATTTCATTTTAATATTAGTTATACTCTAATTACTTTATACATAATTAAGCTATCTTACAACAATAAATAAACAATTATTTAAGAATTATGCTCATTTAAAAGAAGTTTTCTGTAAAATTATGGTTTTTGAGATGTCACACTGTCGTCGCAAGTGGACAATACATATTGATAATTTATACATACAAAGAACTAGCAACACCCCGCATTTTCACCTGTTAGACAGTTTCATGTAAGTTATCGGAATAAAAAGTATTCGAAGTGTGTGGCTACAAGTGACAGTAAACATTGTTAATAACACAAAAAAAAATGTAACTAAAGTATAGTGTATATCACTCTTATAAATTACATATGAAAGTTTGTGAGTGAAAGATATTAATAACTTTTTAACAATATGAAATAAAATTCGGAATGGAGAAGGGAAAATGTACGTACGGCTTTGCCATCTAGTGAAGCCAATACGAAATTTTAGGATTTGCGAGAAAAAGAGCTTGCAAAAAGATCATTGACATTTGTGAACGATGCTATCACTTTTATATGGTTGACATATCTGAGGTTGACATAAAATAAATTGATTGACACATGTCAGAATTCTAAAAAGGTGATTTCAAATATGGTGAAATTAGGAAATGTTTAAAATAGAAGTAACTGCTGTCACAACCTCTTTATTTAATAGAATTTCCAAACAAAAAGAGAATAATGCCAATTATATTGCGATCTTTATTCTTTTGTTACTAAGTGACTTTATTAAACTGTGCATCCATATTTTTTTGTGTTGGCTTTATATTGGCTACTTGTGCTGCCACCTATGATTTACATACGTTTTTTATACCTGATAAATAATTTAACTTCTTTGTAAAATAACAGGTGAAATTGCGCTGTGTTGCTTGTAATAAAATAATACTAACGCCTTCCCCAATAGACCCATGGGGGATAAACCCCATGGTACCGACGATGCCTATCACCAAAAAGAGACCTTCGCGACGACCCATTTCGTACCTGGAACAAAGAAACACGATGTGAATAAAGTATAATTTTTGATATAAAGCTTACCCGCCAGATGTATCTGCCAGGTGCTCAATTTTAAATCGGTCATATGGTTTCTAATCGACTTCAAAAAGAGGAAGGTTTTCGACTAATACTGTTTTGTGTGTACGCCGATTCACACACGATATATCGATAATACTACTGAGCGTTTTTTGTGATTTTTTAACAGATATTTTTCTAATTTTATTTTATTTATTTATTGATACACAAAACAGAACATAGTCAGAACAGATACATCATTTGCTAGGTACAGTTTCGAGCCAGACTATATGCCTAAACAAGTGTTATACAACATGACTATATATTTAGAAGCAGGGTTACTAACGTTTAAAATCTAAGATATTTATATCTAAGATATTTCTAATATTAAAGGTATGTATATATTTAGTTTATTTCCTTTAGTTTCAACAGTGATGAGGACTTAAATTTGACTAATTTGACAACAATTTATTCATTAAAAGTTAATCGTAATTTTACTTTATATCTAGAACTAAATATGACGTAAACTTAAAAAATAAATAAAAAAAATAAAATTGCTGCAATGGTCATGGACATGCGTTATCTCTTACCATCAGGACAGCGTATTACTAATTCCACATAATAAAAAAATATTAATTTAAGCTGTTACAAATTTTCCAGAATATAATTAATGTTTATTAATATAAAATAGTTAATAATGTAAAATAACTAGCAATAAGTCCAAAATGTTTAAGTATTTCCATCCTGGGACAAACGTTTTAGGAACTATTCCTAGTGAAGCTTTTTAGATTATTTCTTAATATTAAAATTTATTAGCACAAGTACCAAACGTTGTACGCCTTAAAGGTATCTGTGGATTGCTTAATAGATAAGCACCTTTTCGTATTTATTATACCATAATAATTTATCTACCAAAAATGTGCATATCCTAGAAAACAAATACACAGAATAATAAGAAACAAATCATGCAAGGAAACTAAAATAGCTCATAGTAATGATAAAAATAATACAGTGCAACATTTTATTTATGTACCTATAATTATGTCAATACAGTAAAATGTCAGTAAAAGTGAATAATTACTTATTGATTTTAAATTTAAGTAATTGTCAACATCATATTTGGGAGTTTCCAGCTATGAACGATTGAAGATGTCGAATTTTTTTGCCACTGTTTCCCGATTATTGTAATTTATTCTCGTCTCTTTAATTATATTTTATGATATCTGATCTAAAGCTGACAAGAATAAAGTAGACTTTTACTTACAGCCAGTTCAGTAAATTATTATTTTCATAGCCTACCTAGGTACCCAAGATACCTACACCTACAGTAGATAAAACAAAAATCAAGTACACATTCAATTAAAATGGAAACCCACATGAAATGTCAATCAAAAATTCATCAAAAGAATACAATTAGTCACGGTACTTTTTAGTGAATTCAGCAAAAAATATTCAGCGATCTTTACACTGCGGCCATAGTATCGCGATAACGCGATGATTTGTGCTGTCGCGGCAAGTCTGGCCATAAAATTCGTGCTTTCGTGAATCATGATCGCGAGCACGAATAGCCTTCGTGCTACTACGCGTTGTTGGAAAATTGCCTTACATTGAAGGGTTTTTATCACAATAAAGTTCATGCGACTACACTTCGCGTGCTTTGTTTAGCGCGAGAAGTCGAGCGGTTTGCACGTATTTTTGAGGTTCGTAATAATCATGGATTGGAGTAATGAGAGAATATTGAAATTTATAGAAAATATAGTAAGAATAGAAGAATGAGAAAGAAAAAAATAATAGTAGAAAGAATTCTTTCTTCCTATTATTTTACTTTATTAGAAAAAATAATAGAAAGAAAGAATTCTTTCTATTATTTTTTATAATAAAGTAATAATAGAAAGCAGAAGAATATAGTAATAATGTAATAAAGATACAGTAAATAAATAATTTGCCAACATGTGATATAGCGCAACTGCCTCTACCGTTATCCGTGAAAAAGAATTATATTTATTTATTATTTGAGATAAACACGACTATAACAATCAATTATATCTATCTCACAATTAAATAATAAACAATTATCCAATCTAATATAAAATATTTTCTCAGAAAAAGATAATTTAGTTTATAAATGCCAAAGAGGTTAAACAAAGTGAATTATCGCGACGTTGCGAAGTTTTTTACCAATGTGGTCAAACACTTTACCGGTGATCGAACACGAAGTTTTATCGCGACAACGCGACACGTTATCGATAATTATCGCCGATAATGTGGCCGTAGCATTAGAATGATACAATTCATATCAATCAAATGATACATGACATAACATTGTTGTATGATGTTTTTAATGAAGTTTTTATATGTGGCTCTTGTATATATGGGTAATGTATGTGGGCGATGGATTAAGATACCATCAAAATATTGTGACGGGCGGCTCCGTTTGATTGGGTTATATAAGGCAGAAGCTTCGACCTTAGCGAACAGCGGGGCGTCAGCGGCAGCGGGTGGCGACGAGCTGCCAACGCCTTACCAAGTTTGAGCTCAGGAGAGTTCACAGAGAGCGCTATCAATTGACTGATATTTTAAAAATTGTACAAAAATGTTACTAAAATTGTTAAAAAAAATGTTTTCCCTTTCTCTGGCTCTCTTTCAGATCCGTAGATAAAATTTGCTCTTTATTGTGTTATAATATTATTATATCAAAATTTCATTATAATGTTAATGTTATTTTTGACATATGTTGGATTTTGACTTATCTTTGGGGTTATGAGTATTTGAATTTCCTTGAGTTATGATTACACGAAGCGAGTCGCTTGCAATGTGTTAACCTTTTTACTATAGCACAAAAACTCGTTTTTTGTATGGAGAGTCTGCTAAACAGCTGTTTGGTTTACCGCACCGCTCTCAAAGTTTTCAATGTTACTGTTTTGTTGCGGTCTCTGTGCATGGATACATTCGTGATCTTTCTGTCGCTGCAGAATTTTTTTGACGGCATTCTGACCTTGTGATTTGATTTTGGTAGCTCAATAGTTAGCGTGGTTTGATCTCACGCCAAACGGAATGAAATCTGAACAATAAAACCGTGGTGAGGAAACTACAACATGGTAGCAGAGTACTTTGTCGATCTCGATTAGCTAGCGACCACCCTCTACTTGAAAATCTGATATTAAGCGCTTAACGGTGTGTTCCGACAGCCTCATTTTACTGCCAGTCATTCCATACTACGTGCGTTATATCATCCTCGACAGACACGATATCCCCAGCGTCACTTTAACCAGTACTGTGGTCAAACACCTACACTATCACCCATAGAAACCTTATCTTAGCTATGGTTCATGCGCTTAGTTTATCGAACAAAGTACATAATATGTAACAGAATTGAATGAACAAATTAGTGTTTGTAAAGTGTGTTTGTGAGTTTTGAAAAAATAGAGATCGCGAAGTAAGAGGCTAATCTATACTATAAATAAAGCGGAAATATTTGCTTGTTTGTTTGCATTAAATAAGCTCCGAAAATACTAAACCGTGCTAAGAGGCTCATAAGCAACGATTTGCTCGTTCAGAAAAGGCTCCAAAGCCTTGAACATCGACGGAAAGTTGCATGTCTGTCGGTTTTCTACCGGATACATTTTGGAGAGTGCGCTTCAGACCTACATGACCTTATTCCACCTTGCCCATTCTACTTTCGGACAGCCAGGAGCTTTAAAAAGCGTCACCGCTTCATGGTTGATGTTCCAAAAGCTCGAACTAAGCGGTTTGATTCCACCTTTTTCATGCGGACCGCTAGACATTGGAATCAGCTGCCCGAGTGGGTGTTCCCCAATGAATATAGTCTGGGTACCTTCAAGTCGCGAGTGAATCGGTTTCTTCTAGGCAAGCGTGCTCCACCGTAGACCGCATCTTCGCTTAACATCAGGCGGGATGGCGGTCAAACGCAAGCCTATCTACTATAAAAAAAAAAAAAAAACCGATTTAAAAATTTATTTCACCGTTGGGAAGCTACACTATCCCCGGGTGACATAGACTACTTTTTCTCCCTTTATTCCCACGGAAACGGGAACAACGCGGGTGAAACCGCGAGGCGTCCGCTAGTATAATAATATATAAATTTACGATTTAAAAAAAAACTACTCCTTGACCCTTAGGCTAACTAAAGGCACTGCTCTAGTGAAACAGCGAGGTCTCGGAGTAAACGAAAATATTATCGATGTATACAATTTGTAATTTTTTAAAAACCGCACATTTGATTTCGATAAAATTGATATGGGACCATTTATAAAGTATGATCTACCAGCAAAGAAAAAGAATCATCAAAATCGATTGACGATCACGTAAAAAATTGAATCGAGTGCCTCCTCCTTTTTTTTCGGTTAAAACTAGCAGACACCTTATCCACTAATAGGAGTGGTAATGAAATACGACAGTAAAATAGCAAATCTTATGAATACTTTCTCCAGTTTGTATTTACTTCGGTTTCGATGCCATCAGTGTATTTGCATCCATACGGCCGTGCGAGAGAGATAAGCACCGGTTCTAGGCCGACCGCCTAGACTTAGAAAGACGTTACCTAGCTGATATAAAATAGAAGAAATAGGGTTGTCTACGTGCGTGCACGCAATTCGTCGAGGTATTGTTGTATATATAGACAATGCGACTTTTATTTTACATCAAAAATGATTATTGAATAAAACAAAAAACAAATTCAACCATAGCTGTTTTTTTTTTGCGTGCAGAGATATATGAAGGTAAAAAGAGGCCCCACTAGTTCTATAGAGTTGAGACTAAATTTTTGGAAAAAAAACCCGACTTACAACCACTTACAAAGACAACCTGTGCACAAGTGCTGTCGAAAAAGATTATTTATATGATAGGGTTCAGGGTTCATATTTTACATTATTATGTAGATTTTTGGTCTGTGCCCTGTTCTTTATCTATTCCGTCCGGATGCTTCGCGGTTTCACCCGTGTAGTTCCCGTTCCCGTGGGAATACAGACAAAAAGTAGCCTTTGTCACCCGGGGATACAATATCTTCCCAACGGTGAAAGAATTTTCGAAATTGGTCCAGTAGTTTCGGAGCCTATTCAATACAAACAAACAATCAAATAGTTCCTCTCTATAATATATACTATTCTATCAGTTATTAGGTTCTCATAGTATGTACTAAATGGCGCTGTGTCAAATGTTTCCCGATATTTATAGATATATACCCAAGGGTCAACGAACTTTTTCTCTAGTATAGCTGACACCTACTTCTTGCACGTTTTTGGTGTTGTGTCTATGGTAAGTGATTTATAATGATAAGTACCCTTTCAATTTAGTACACCCCAGGTTTATAACGCCCTGTATAAACCGGAATTAAAAGAAAAGTAAATCTTTTTTAAATTTAACTTCGAAGTGGAGACTTTTAAACAGTAAAATTATTCAGTATCCACCGTATCTTCATAATCAGTAAAATTATTCAGTTGGTTATATTTGGCCAACCCTAAATAAACCAACCTGGGTGTTAGTACTTAGGCTCCAATCAGGCCTATACACACAGTCCATTCACTGGAGTTCATTGAAGCTTTCTACCGTCACAGAGTAGCTAAACTTGGAAGAATAGAAAACTAAACTCTAAATTACCTATGTATCATATTAATTAGCTATCGTTTATTTATATAAGAAACAAATAATATAATAGCGATTATAAATGATAATTGTATTACATAATATTGTAACAATAGCGAAAGAAAAGTGGAAAAGGATAGATACGGAAAAAATCAAACGAAAGCCTGTTCGTAATAAAAAAAACTGTCGATCTGCCACTCTGTCAAATTGTTCAACTATCAATCTGTCAGCCAAACAGTCAATCTGTCAAACTGAAAATCTGTCAAACTATTAAACTGTCTATCTATCAAAAAATTTATCTGCCAATCTGTCATTCTATAAAACTGACGACCTGTTACTCTGACAGTCAGTCAACCGGCCACTCTGCAACACTGTCAATCTGTCAAAATGTCATATTAAATAAAATAAATAAATAAAATCATGATAATGTAAGAAGTAAGTATTCTATAATAAACTAAGTGTGTGCCAAATCAGTTTAGCTATTTTTTCATTATTGAGTACCTAACAAACATCCATCAACAAACAGACAACTTTTCACATTTATAATATCTATTAGTAGCAGCTAGCTCTGTGCTCTTGACACTTCTGTAGATAAATGGTTGGTTATTCTTTGTCCCGGCACAAGATATCAGGTGCGCGGGCGCCGGCCGTGGGCGGCTGTCGGCACGTCCTCCCGCGCTTACTTGACGCGCACTACCGACTTTGTTACTTTGTTGTGATTTCAGATGCAGCTAATGGACAAAAATATATAGGTACCTACTTGTATCCAAATATTTGTAAAAAATTAAAAAGTAAATAAGTCAGCCAGTACCATTCCAGACTAAGTGTGCTTTACAATCTTCGACCACACCTTCACTTAAAATCAGGTGAGCTGTCGTCAAGCAACTAGCCTGTCAACCATAAAAAAATAAGTGAAATTTTGGCGCGTACGTAATAATTTAGTAATTGTTTCTAGACACTTCCGGCTGTTTTGCGTATATCGTCACTCTATAGAGTCTCCGGGCGTCCTATGTGACGTTGGCTAATTTGTGATCTCCACGTCTACCATAAAGGTTCTAATTCTAATTGTAAGGAAGCGTAATAAAGCCTTCATTGATGGACTCAGGGTATTTTTTGATTTCCGCTTATCAAGTCCTTGATGACGCCAAAGGTCTCGCAAACGTTTCTGGGATGACGGACCACTGGCGCTTTAGGCTTTTTGCTTGCAAGCATTATACTTTTTATTACTTTGCCGCAAGGATATTCAAACCTAGAAAGTTTTTAAAAAATCTGGTAGCCCCTGCGACACAAGTTCTTACTTAGTGCAGGGTACTCAAGTAGTGATATAGAATCTAGTATGCTAATTTTAAGGTTTAATTATTTAATGTTTATGTAATTCGTATTATGGCAATAAACAAATTTATTAAATTATAAGTACAAAGCTAAATTATTAACATGGGAATATAGCTAGCTGGTGCCTGTTGTGTCGATGTTGCAAAAACAATTATTATTGTACTTCTTTGCGCAAGTGCAAGTCAAATAAATTTACCAACTTTCATAGCGATCGGTGCGGTAGGGCATCGCATAATACACGAACAATCTAATATATTTATTTTAATATATTGTTCTTACTTGAGTATTGTTTTAACAATTATTAACGAGTGAAGTCAGTGACGCAATTAACGAATTTTAAACACAAAAAATTAAAATGACTTCTAAAAGCCGGACACAAAATATAGTTATTAACATAAGTCAGACCATGAGAGAAAGCTCTATTTTTTTAGTAACATGACAATGACATCTATTGCCTAGCTTGTGCAAACAGATCATGTCAGTACTCTAGTAATCATATTAAAAAAAGTTGACAAGCGACATTGTATTCATCAAAATCTTTATAAAAATATACACTACAGTTTGTTGCTTTTATAGAAGTTTATTCTAAGTTTGCCTATTTATTGGTCCATTACAGTTATATTTTGTATTTAAATTGCCCAAAAGATCTTACAAAATGCTATTAGAATTTTTAATTGTGTACTTTCTAAAACAAACAATTTAGGTATCTACTAATGAGTAACAAAGTTGTTAGAAGAAGCAGCCCTTTCTCCATCCCACGTTGTTTACCTACGTGGATATTGTAGGCGCAAGCCCACATGACCAACAGCCAACAACAATAAAATGGATAGGAATACAATATCTACTCTTTCACGCTAAACATAGGCTTGGTATAGTCCATGCGCGAGAAAATGCACAAGTAGTGTCAGAATGAAATCTTACGCGCCAGTTATAGATGTTGGAGCTTGAACGTATGTAATTCTCGTCAATGATAAAATATTTACATCGGTCCGGGCCAGTAAGTTGAAATTACTTGCTAATTTTGTATAATGACATCTCAACAAGTTATATGATCTATGCCGCTAGCCCAATATTTGCGGTGCAATCGCTTGCACGATCTCATTGTGTATTGCAGTCACGTAGGCAACTTTAAGTGGCTTCGAATCCGGGATCACGATTGTCACATCTATTTTTGTTTTATTCTCGAATCCATCGATTAGGAAGATCCGTAATGGAAACAATGCGGGTTTATTGGGAACGATAGTATCGGAAGATTGAAATCAGTAGTTGGTTACAATAACGTTCTAAGAACTCTTCAGTTTAGACGTACTCATAGGTATTTTTCTAATTCTTCGTATTCAATTCAACGTACGTACGTTGACAATTGCATTTACATACAAAATAAGTAATGTCCTATGGAAACATTTTAAAACTCAAAGAGAGTGGACCGATGATACGATTAAGATTTAACTTAAAGATTTCATTAATATTACATGGTATTTTTCAGATTATGGATAATACCATAATAACATAGATAATAATTTTTGTACTTATTAATACATAACACACGAACAGCTTTTTTCATATTTTAAGCATTATTTAATCTGAAATAAAGGTTGACTCTCTAAGCGCAGAACAAAGCACGACACATGCTTCGTACAATATCATATAAATTAGACTAAGTAAGTTTTTGAAATTGCAGCAAACAACCGATATTTTGATCAATATTTTCATTTTGATGAGACCTAAGATAGATATTTGCTTAATAGTTACTTAGTAATGAAGTAAAAGCATAGTTATATATTTACCACTACTAAGTATCTAGCTTACTGACGACTTAACAAAGCAGGGAGGTTTCTACCGAAGTTAGCACGATCAGTATAACTTTAAAAAAAAGACCGCCCTGTAAAAACAAAATGACTGCCAAGTTTCTCATCATAAAAATGACGGCTATCGATTTTCCACGCAGAGAATATTATTGAAAATGGTGGATGTTGCGAGTGTATCTTAGAAGCAAAACTTTCATAACGACCGAGTTAAAACAATAATAATGAAAGCTATAGAGACACAAAAAGTTAACCAAATGTCTGGATATCTGAAGAAATATTTCTTATCAAAAGTAACAAAAGAAATCCTAAGTTAAAAAATTAAATAAAACACATTACCCATACTAAATATTTAGAAAGCAGGCTTCTAGCTAAGTCAGCACGATCAATAAAGCTTTCAAAATGGCCGCTCTGCAAAAACAAAATGGCCACCAAGACTTTCATCATGAAAATGGCGGCTATCGATTTTCTGCGCGAAGACCATCTTCAAAATGGCGGATGCCGCGCGTGAATTATGGAAGCAAAACCTTATTAGCAACCGAGTTAAAAACGATAATGAAAATTACAGCAAGGCAAAAATTTTACCAAATATGAAGACATGAATATGTACAAAGAAATATTTCCTATCAATAATAACAAAAGAAATCATAGTTGAGAAAAATTAAAGAAAAGTATAACTACATATTTATCGACACTAAATATCTGACAGCCCTGTTGGTTCATAGCTGCTAGAATGTCTGCTTCAAGAGCTGTAGGGCGTGGGTTCGATTCCCACTCAGAACAAACATTGTGTTGTATGACAAATGTTTGTTCTGTGCCTGGCTGTACTGTATGTATTATAAGTATGTATTTACAAAAAAAAAACTATTCAAGTATTCTATTAGTTCAGCGTATATTTTGTAGCGATGATAGCTCAGTGGTTAGCGCGGTCGGTTCGCATGCCGAAGGGCGTGGGTTCAAACCCCAAGAATGAGCTTGAGCTGCCGATGAAGGAAAACATCGTGAGGAAACCATAGCATGGTGGTAGGGTACTTTCTAGTACTCGGCTGGCTAGCTACCACCCTCAAGTTGAAAATCTGCCGCCAAGCATCTAACGGTGTGTTCCGGCAGCCTCACTTGAGAGCCAGTTCCATTCCAAGCTAGGTGTGCTTTACCATCATCGACCACACCGTCGCTTAACATCAGGTGAGCTGTGGTCAAACACCTAGCCTGGCAGCTATAAAAAAAAAAAACAGCCTCCCATAGTAGGTACATAGTATAGCTTTGCTTAGTTTGGGGTCAGATGGCTATGTGGGTTAAAAAAAAATCTAGCTCGTAGGTTTCTAGTCAAGTCAGCGCGATCAATAAAGCTTTTCAAAATGGCCACTCTGCAAAAACAAAATGGCTGTCAAGTTTCTCATCATGAAAATGGCCGCTATCGATTTTCCATGCGAAGACCATTATTCAAATTTGAGGATGTTGTGCGTTAATCATGGATGCGAAATCTTCATAGCGACCAAGTTAAACCAATAATGAAAGCTACAGAAAGATGAAAGCTTCTGTCAAGTTTCTCATCATGAAAATGGCCGCTATCGATTTTCTTCGCGAAGACCATTATTCAAAATGGCGGATGTTGCGCGTGAATCATGGAAGCGAAACCTTCTTAGCGACGGAGCTAAAAATAAAAATAAAAGCTACAGAAGGACAAACACTTTACTTTACTAAATCTGTTGAAATAATTCCTATCAATAGTAACAAAAGAAATCATAAGTTGAGAAAAAATGAGTAAAAGCATAATTATATATTAACCAATACTAAATATCTAGGAAATAGGTTCGAGCCAAGTCAGCACGATTAATACAGTTTTCCAAAATGGCCGCTCTGCAAAAACAAAATGGTTGCCAAGTTTCTCATCATGAAAATGGCGGCTATCGATTTTCCTCGCGAAGACCACTATTCAAAATGGCGGATGCTGCACGTGAATTATGGAAGCGAAACCTTCTAAGCGATCGAGTTAAAAACAATAATAAAAGCTACAGAAAGACAATCACTTAACCAAATATCTAGATATCTGTAGACAAATTTCCTATCAATAGTAACAAAAGAAATTCTAAGTTAAAAAATTAAGTAGACACATAATTATAAATAAACTAATATTAAATATCTAACTAAGTCAGCGTGATTAATAAAGCATTCCAAAATGGCCGCTCCACAAAAACAAAATGGCTGCCAAGTTTCCCATCATGAAAATGGCGGTTATCGATTTTCTTCGCGAAGACCATTATTCAAAATGGCGGATGTTGCGCGTGAATCATGGAAGCGAAACCTTCTTAGCGACCGAGCTAAAAATAACAATAAAAGCTACAGAAGGACAAACACTTTACCAAATATCTGGATATCTGTTGAAATAATTCCTATCAATAGTAACAAAAGAAATCGTAAGTTGAGGAAAATTGAGTAAAAGCATAATTATATATTAACCAATACTAAATATCTAGGAAGTAGGTTCGAGCCAAGTCAGTACGATCAATACAGTTTTCCAAAATGGCCGCTCTGCAAAAACAAAATGGTCGCCAAGTTTCTCATCATGAAAATGGCGGCTATCGATTTTCCTCGCGAAGACCATTATTCAAAATGGCGGATGCTGCGCGTGAATTATGGAAGCGAACCCTTCTGAGCAACCGAGTTAAAAACAATAATAAAAGCTACAGAAAGACAAACACTTTAACAAATATCGGGATATCTGTTGAAATATTTCATATCAATGGTAACAAAAGAAATCATAAGTTGAGAAAAATTGAGTAAAAGCATAATTATAATAATATATTAACCAATACTAAGGAGCTAGCTTATTGTTAACATAACAAAGCACGTAGGTTTCTAGCTATGTCAGCACGATCAGTAAACATTTTCAAAATGGTCGCCCAGCAACAACAAAATGGCGGCCATGTTTCTCATCCTGAAAATGGCGGCTATCGATTTTCCACGCGAAGACAAATTATTCAAAATGGTGGATGTTGCGCGTCGATCATGAATGCGAAACCTTCATAGCGACCGAGCTAAAACAATAATGAAAGCTACAGAAAGACGAAAAGTTAACCAAATTTATCTGGATATCTGTAGAAATATTTCTTGACAATAGGACCTAACAAAGGAAATCATAAGTTGAGAAAAATTCAAAATATCCATGGCGAAATTAATAGCTCTAAATTGTAGTTAATAATGATACCTGTAGATTCATCGATGTTTAGTTGTTAGTTATTAATTGATTCAAGTCCTATGTCAAACTAAACAAAATATTAAAATATGGCCATCTGTTCACTGCTTCAAAGTTAATTTAGAAATTATGAAAATTTAAACGATGTTAACAAATTAGAAACTAATAACAATTCTGGCCTACCTTTTATGAAGGCTTCACCACGAAAACTTCACCATGATTAAAATTAATAGCAAGATACTAAACTGAAATATGGACAACAGTTGATAGCTACCGGAGTGCACAGTGACTGAAAAGCAATTGACGATGCGCATTGGATGCAGCTTGGATAAAGTGGGGGATGCAAGGGTGGTAAAAGGGTGGTAAAAGGGTGGGTAGTGGGCAGGAAACAGACGCCCGCGGGGGTGCGCGGGACGAAAGGGGAGCGTTCCGCAGCATCCTACAGGTCACCCTGGGAATCTAGATCAATCAATAGCTAGCGGAGCTCATAGCGCAAGTCTAGTTTTCGGATCAATACAGTAGTCTCGTAGCCCAGCCATAGCTGTTCCTAAAATAGCCCTACCTATGTACCTAGATTGAACAACTACAACAGATAGAGAGAAAAATCACTGAAAAACACATTAATATATTCAGAAAAATTGACACATAAACGCAAGCAGGTAATGACGTACATTTGAAATGAAAATTTATCGACCTCCACGAGTAACTGTGCCTTTAAACAATTTACCTTTCATCAAATATGTAAAGCTAGTATACTATATACTTGTTACTGAAGTATATATTTTGTTCTTTATGTAATCTTTGGTGTGAACAATAAAGAGTTAATCAATCAATCACAATTTTTTTGAGTACAGATCAACACAAAAGTTTTGTTGTAAGTCGTTCCAAAGCTTTGAATGTATTGATTTATTTTTAACAATTGCAATTTATTTAAGGGACTTTTTTGTCTTCGTATTTTCTTAACTTCGGAAAGTAGGAAGAGAGTCAAGTAAACTTAATCAAAACAAAAAGGTGAGGAGGCTAAAAGCCTACATCAACCTGTTGCTTTAGAAGATTTGTCCCTGATTTTGGATAAGATAACAAAGACAGCCAGTATGGGGTTCATTTTGTGCGCAAAAAAGTATTTATTTAGATTTTTAAATAGGTGACAATTTAACTCCGTTTTAGAAACACGATGCCATCAAGGCCAAAAATAAACGAAACTAATAAAACGTCGCAGTAACAAATTAAACGAAAGCAAAAACACCTCGTGCATCATCGCAAGCTGCTAACATTACTATCTTATCTAACTGATGCAGGTAAAATCCAATCCTGTGGATGACGTTTCAAATATAAAATACACTAACAGCTTTACACTTTTGTTGAAAATTGTACATACACGTTGACACTCGTTACTAAAAACAAATAACCGCTACAAAAGAAATATACAATCCTGGTGAGAACAGAAATGACAATAACAAAACAAGTGAACTAAAAAAAACAACAACATTTTGACATTTATTTAATAAAAATGACTTACATGGAGTTTCACGAGACTGGCTATGATAATGATAAGCGTTACGGCTAAGTACATTAAAGTAATGTAATAGCTTGTACCGGCGTAGGAAACTATGGATTTTGGAGTTAAAAAAAATGTTGGCGCGACCGCGGAATTTTGTGTAGTACTCACCAATGGTATCGCGAAGTAAGTGAGCTAAACCTGATGCGAAGTAGAATCGATTAAAAAACCGCGCATGCGCTCTGTTGTATCTACGCAGCAACCCCACGCCTGCGCCCTACGCCCTAAGCTTGACGTGGCATTCGAGCTCTTTGTTCCAACGGTGCGAACTTTGCCATTTGGAAATCTCAAAATGGTGGACGCTTTGCTGGAACTTTCCATTAGAAGCGCAGGGACGATCGGCAAATATCCGTCCGTCGCAATTTTGTTCGATGCCGTTGATTTGAAACAATTTTACCGTCATTAATGCAAGTAATTTATTTTATGTCACAAGCTAAATGAACGTCACTTACCTTGTCACCAGTGCGGTGCGCTCGGCTTTTATCTTCTTTTTCTTTTTTGTTTTTGGCGCCGCACTTTGTGCATTTGCCAGATTCAAGTGTTTCAATATTTCCAATTTTATTTAGAACCAAGTTAAACAAATGTTAGTCACACAAATTAAGTCATGTCATGTTTGCCAGATCCAGTCATGTTTTATTAAATTTAATGGCGGCTTTATTACAAGATTCAATGGAGATTTGGAAGCAACACAAAAATTATCACTTTCACACAATTCGGCACTATACAAATATATTTACAATATTAATATAATAACAAAGGTTCGACAGCCTAGTAAGGAGACCATCTGACTTCCAATCTGGAAGTCCTGTGTTTTAATCTTACGGTACGCACATTTTCTCAGTACTATGCATATTGCCGATGACCTTAAACGGTAAAGGAAAACATCGTGAGGAAACCTACATGTATGAGATTTCGTAATAAAACTCGAAGATGTGTGAAGTCTACCTACCCGCACTTCGCCAGAGTGGTAGTATGTGACCACACCCTTCTCAAAATGAGAAGAAACTCGCCCCCAGCAGCAGGACAATTTATAAAAATTGGGCTGATTCGGAATATAATTTCACAAAATATTTAAAGTATCATTTTATTTCATTTAATTTTTTTAAGTGATTCCAAATTTTATAAGTCCAAATATTTATACCAGCATAACTAATGTTGGTGTTCTATTTTGTTGTGACTGGATCGTTGTGCGTTTTGGATGCTGTGTAAACACAATAGACATTGGGAATAACCCATACACAATAAATGAATTATGAATTATTACGAGTTATAAAATAAATACAACACCATACACTACTACACTACTTTTACCAAAGCGTGACTGGTTTAGACCTTAACTTATTTTGTGTGACGTTGAATGTGACTTCGACTTATTTGACTTAATGCGAGAAAATATCGTTATATGCATATTAGTATTTTCTAGCGGCTGCTAGCTAGCTACCCTCAAGTTGAGAATCTGCCGCCAAGCACCTAACAGTGTGCTATGGCAGCCTCACAAACTTCAAGCATATTATTATATACATACTAACAATGAGCCAACAGGGCTGCAGAAATGAATAGCCATTAATTAGTTTAATAAATCAATAAATAATTAATAGCCAAAATATTTCACATAGTCATCGCGGCGACAAGTGATGACGGATTTTTTTATGTTTTACATTTATTTTTTACATAGAAAATAAAAAAAGCAATGCTTGTTTTTTTACATTTTACGTGTATATTAGTTCACAATTTAAACAGCATTTTTAATTATAGTTTTAAATTTTACAATAATTTAATAGGTGTTTAAAAACTTATCCGAAACTTTACTTAATATTTTAAATGTACCTACATCGTAAACTTACATCGTAAGAAATAATTATTAAATATAAATTAACATTAGTCATAAATATTTTAAAACCTAAACAATTAATAAATTACAAATGTCAATATCATAAATAAATAAAATAAAAAGTTTTCAATTAATAAATATAGTTAGTTAGCTGAACTTTTATCCGGCTACTTCATCCGTCCGTCTATCCGGCTGAAACCTTCCATCTCTAATTTCCACCCCACCTCGCCAGCGTGGGTAGGAAAAGAAAACGTGATCGCAGGGTTGTTTACGCAGTTAAAGGACAAATAAAGGACATTTGGTATTTATATAACACCACGTGGAACCCATAGCAAGGACGAGGGGTACTTTCGAGAACTTCGCTGGCTAGCAAAATTTTCCACTCTCTAACCCTCGAGTGGAAAATTTAAAACAACCATCTGTATTTTTTTTTATAATAGCTAGACTTGCGTTTGATCGCCATCCAGCGTTGCCAGATTTTTTTTGCCAAGTCGGGATTTTGTAACTTTTTGGGTGAAAAAGCAGGATTCTTTCGTCGAAAGCGGGATATAGTAAAACAACGTATTTAATGAAGTTTTTAGCATGCATCAATTGCATGACACACCCTTCTCTCCCGCGTGCTTATCTTCATTATACGCTGGGCGGGCGGCCGGTCCTCGCTCGTCTGTGCCACCCGCCCGCGTTCCCTCAGCATGCTGCACGCACAGTCGAGTTATCCCCGAAAAGCGGGACTGAGCCTGCCCCGCCAAAATCGGGACATCTGACAACGCTGCTGCCATCCCTTCTGATGTTAAGCGAAGATGTGGTCTACGATGGAGCACGCTTGCATAGAAGACGTCGATTGACTCGCGATTTGAAGTTGCCCAGTCTGTATGCATCGGGGAACACCCACTCGGGCAGCAGATTCCAATGTAAGCGGTACGTATGAAGAATGTGGAATCAAACCGATTAATTCGAGCTTTTTAACATCAACCATAATGCGGCATCTGGAGCTCCTGGCTCTCCGATAGTAGAATGAGCAGGGTGGAATTAGGTCACGCAGATCTGAAGCACACTCCTCAAAATGTATATACCATCTTTGACCATATCGTCACTTAACATGTGAGCTTTGCTCAAATACCTAGCCTGTCTACTTTAAAAAAATGGTTCATGACTAATTACTAAGTAAGTATTTTGCGACGACCACGTTTGTTATTTGCATGATGGTAGGGTCAGGTATTTGCACACTTTTGCGTACGCTGCCGACTACTATCACCCTCAAGTTTTTTTATGGTTGACAGGCTTGGTGTTTGATCACAGCTCACCTGATGTTAAGTGACTGTGTGGTCGAAGATGGTAAAGCACCCCAAGCCTGGAATGGAACTGGCTCTCAAGTACTTAATGGTGTGTTTCGGCAGCCTCACTAGAGAACCAATTCTCATAACAAAATGTATTCGTTGGATCGCCATCACACCAAATTTTTTGTATGGTTGACTAGCAAGGTGTTTGACCATAGCCTACCTAATGTCAAGTGTAGATTAAGATTAATTGAACTAGCTTCCCTCTGCCTGTATTGTATATAAAGAAAAAAATATGTAATTTACAACTTGGGTTTAGGTGTAGGTTGTGACTACTTATAACAATATTTTTTTAAATGTGAAATAATGAGACGGATATGATGCTCTCCTAATGTAAAGAGACAGCGCCTGCCCATGACCATTGCAGTGATACACAGAACTTTAAGTAGCAAAACTATGTCCAGGGCATCACTGCTTTGGCGCTCATAACTTTAACACATTAGATGGTTAGTCTCAAGAGCCCTGTAAATTCGCTGCAATATGCTTCAAATCGGTAATGCTTACACACTACTGCTTGGCAGCAGAATATCTGGTACAGCGGAGATACTTACCTAAACGACCTCTTACTAAGGTGATCTACCACCAAGGTTGTCACTGCGGTCAGTCACCGGATGGGTGAGCGAAAAAGGCATTTGCTACGGAGCGCTACCGTGGCGGGTCAGCTGATATGTTTATTGGGAGGCACATCTTACAACGAGACTCTTCATCTTAGAACGTCGCCTAGGTACGTACCACGGCAATATCAGATATTCTGCCGCCAAGCAGTAGTGTGTTAACATTACTGAATTCCGGTTCATCTCATTAACTCGTTCGTCTCATTACTTTTACGTAAAATTGTAAATCCCGATTATTTTTACTATATTTCCATAGGAAAACGTTCAAGGTATGTCTGTTACCTTCGCATTATTTATTAACGCTACGAACGTATGTATCGATTTTCATTGTAAGTAGGTGTTTCACTGAAGATATATGAAACGTAGAACGAAAATTTACGCGATAATAAATCGAGTATAAATGAGATGTCCTTACCTCCTTATGGTAAGGCATAATGCATGTACAATTGCAGCGATACACATAATTTAAAAAAAAAAAAGTCCAGGGCATCGCTGCTTTCCCAGGATTTCCGGGAATCAGGATGTTTTGGATATCAAATTTCCGATTTGAGTGGTAATCGATAGCTGCTCGTCTGATCTATTAGTAAATAAGGCTGGCGTATCTCAGGGGTCAGTTCTCTCCGCAACACTGTTTTTACTGCATATCAACGATCTGCTTAGACCGGGTATCTTTGGGTATGCCGAAGACAGGACTATCGTTGAGTGATATATGGCCAATGCTCGTGTTAGTAGCGATGATATTGGATTTCAGAAATAGGCCACTGTTGGTCGTTTGAATTCATCTCTAATGGCAGTATCCTTCTGGGGCGAAGCTAACTTCGTGAGTTTCAATACAATGCAAACCCGGGCGTTTCTACTTTTCACTATAAAAACCCTTCATGGTCACTCTTTCTTTTCGTGGTGAGTCGCTACCGACAGATGATGACCTTGAACTTTTGAGTGTCCATCTTAAGTCTAATCAGAACTTCGGTTCCTACATCCAGTCTAAAGCCAAAGGTAAGAAGCTGGGAATTCTGTCGAAGTCTCTTTCTTCTGTCTATATTTTTATTAAATTATATTTAAACAATGTTTTTTTTGAAAAAAAAAAATACAAATGTAATGTATAGAATAAAACAAGCACATTTGTCGAAACAAATAAATCAATTTTATTATATATTTATTATTATTATCTTTGGCATGGTTCTGCCAACTATCAGCTTGAGGCTTTGAATTCCATGAAAAAGAGACCTAAGCGGCTTATAAATGACGATTCAATGGTGAATTTGAAGCTTCAGAGCCTAGCGCACCGGCGTGGCTAAGTGGCTAGTCTGTCGGGTTTTTATCGTATAAACTGCGGTAAGTGTGCCCAAGAACTACATGACCTAATCTTGCCATCGCCGTTCTAAAATAGCCCGATCAGATACTCAATCAAAAGACAGTGGAACTTACAGTGGAAATTCCCTTTAAACGCTCAAAACGTGCCCAGACCACGTTCCTTGTAAGAACTGTTCAAGAAAAACGTGAATAGGCATTTCTTTGGCAAGCGTGTTCCATCTTCGGCCACATCGTCGATTTCCACCAGGTGAGATCTTGGCCAAACGCATGCCTAGTACGATGTTAAAAAAATTAAATCGTTTTACAATGTTTACCTGCCAAAAGATGAATAAAACATGATATATAATTAAATAAGTAGGTACTATGACTCAGGAAAAAAGTATCTTATCAATAATCGATCCTATACTAACAATATAAATATCAAAGTTTGTAGATGGAGGCATAGTTATCGGCCGATAAATCTCTGTGAAGGCTGCATCAATTTGGATGTAATTTTGGATAATTTTTACTATTCCTAAACGTACAATACACAATAGATACTTGTTTAGTTTTTCTTTCGACATGGAACACCAAACATATAATTTAAAAAAAGGTACTGAAAAAATCTGATGTAGAAAACCAACTTAACTGTTTTACTTATAGATAGATAAATAGATAGATAGATAGATAGATAGATAGATAGATAGATAGATAGATAGATAGATAGATAGATAGATAGATAGATAGATAGATAGATAGATAGGTAGATACATAGATACATAGATAGATAGATAGATAGATAGATAGATAGATAGATAGATAGATAGATAGATAGATAGATAGATAGATAGATAGATAGATAGATAGATAGATAGATAGATAGATAGATAGATAGATAGATAGATAGATAGATAGATAGATAGATAGATAGATAGATAGATGAATAAAACTCTTTACTACGCACACCATAAACAGAAAAAAATACAGAGAACAAAAGAACCCTACGAACTAGTGCCACAACTGGCGGCCTACTTATTATAAGAATGTTACTAAGCTTTTTCAATCAAACTTTAAATCGATCAAAATTAAAATGGTAGGTACATCATTACAAAGAGATGCGATAGTTGACATCTAGTTTTGGATTGCAGCTGCATGAAGACAAAGATAACGCACGTGCAAATTTCTAAGAAATTATCAGCAATAAGTACTGCTTTATGAAGTGCCGCCAAGCTGGCCGACGGACAGTAGTTTTATGAATAAATCCCGCAATTTTAATAAAGATTTACAAGTTATAGGTTTAGAAATAAATCAAATAGAAAAGGTCCCGGGAATTCCAGGGAAATCGTAAATCAATAACGACGGGAAAGACTCAGGGGTTTCCAAGGAATTCCCTATGCCCGGGTTATGAGAACGAAACCCTAGTAACTACGTAAAATATTTTAGTACGGCAGTCAATATTTTTTTATCTGTTGCTAAGTCAGTCCAACGTTGTATTAGCTAACAAAGTACTCGACACAATTTAATATTTTTTAATTTTCAGTAAAACACAAATAAAATAATATATAATATTAATAATAATTTTAATTGGTGTTATATTACCTTAGCAAGAGGTCATCTAGGTAGGTATTACCGCCAAGTAATAGTGTGTAAACTTTACTGTGTTCCGGTTTGAAGGGTATTGCGGTAGCTAGCGAAACTACAGTGCTGTAGAACTTTTTTTTGGACTTTGTTTTCTTACTCTACGTTTTGGTAACCACTGTAATTATAGTCTACGTACCATCACGAGAGCGTCTTGTTCGTCTAATTACTATCACATAAACAAAAAATATTAAAAATATGAAAAAAATACTACTTGTAGCGATGATAGCTCAGTGGTTAGCGCGGTAGGTTCGCATGCCGAAGGGCGTGGGTTCAAGCCCCAACAATGAGCTTGAGCTGCCGGTGAAGGAAAACATCGTGAGGAAACCATAGCATGGTGGTAGGGTACTTTCTAGTACTCGGCTGGCTAGCTACTACCCTCAAGTTGAAAATCTGCCGCCAAGCATCTAACGGTGTGTTCCGGCAGCCTCACTTAAGAGCCAGTTCCATTCCAGGCTAGGTGTGCTTTACCATCTTCGACCACACCTTCACTTCACATCAGGTGAGCTGTGGTCAAACACCTAGCCTGTCAACCATAAAAAAAAAACTACTCTAACTGTGTTTATAAAATTGTCCTTTTAGGTTGTCGTTGTTAGCTTTTAGTAAAATATTCAATTTAGCGCCATCTTCAGTAAAATATATAAACTGTTAGAACAGCGCAGCCTCGCATTACCAGCTTGCTTGCTTACTTGCTTTACTATATTATGGTAAAATCTTCAAAAGCTACTTCATATCCTATTTAGTTAAGCGATGTTAAAACAGATGTCGCTAGTAATAGCATTCTGTGGTTTTGTAAATTAAAACATAAAACAGTTGAAAACTGAGAGTCTGTTTACGGATGCCAGTATCAAAAGTTCCTTCTTAGTACACGAACAATTTGGTAGATTGCGTACATGTTTGTGATTTTTTTTAATGGTTTCTTGTCCGTTTGCCCGTGTATCATTTACTTAATATTATATACATACTTCGACATAAACATATTATTTTAATGTCCGTTTGCCCGTGTATCATTTACTTTATATTATATACATACTTCGACATAAACATATTATTTTAAATTACTTATTAGCTATACAATTATTTATCTACCTATAATGAACTTGCCATTGTTTATTTTAATTTATATTATTTTCTGCAATTTGTGCTTGACTAAATTCACATGCCGAGTTATGGCAAAATAGGAGAATTAATTCAGTAATTATAACAACATCAATGTAAACCCTATTTTTTGTGAATAAATCTCGTTTCATTTCATACAAATTCCATATGTAGGTATGTACTCACATCCAATGTATATATAAAAGAGATCCACGGAATTTGCTAACAATGTTTTCCCAAGAACTTTTCCATGAATTTTATTTCATGTCAAGAATAACGAGACTCTGTGTGTGTTGTGAAAGTAAAGTTCTCAAAAGAATTGTTTTTCAAGAATGTATAGCACCATTGAATAGCTATTGGACTGGAAAAATGGAAGCTGGGGTTATTTGGGCCACCGTAAATTGCTTTCGTCTCAAATATAGTTTTTTTAAAGAGGCTCTTTGCAATTGCTTGATGTTAGATATCGTGTTAGGTTTTTGTGTCACATGAAAAAAACACATTTAAAACTGTTTTTTTACAGTTGTCAGGCTAGATGTTTAATGACAGCTCATCTGCTAGCCTGCAGATTTTTGATGGTAGTAGCCCAGCTATCCGAGTACTAGAAAGAACCTTACCCTACCCATGCTATGGTTTCCTCACGTTTTCCTTCACTGGCAGCTCAAATTCATTGTTGGGGTTTGAAACCACGCCTTTCGGCATGCGAACCGACTACGCTAACCACTGAGCTATCATCGCTACAAATAATAAAAAAGCGCTGTATAATTAAATTTTTGTTTTTTTTAGACGCTGGATTTAGTTTTGTTACTAAAATCCTAGGAGCCTTTTACTTGGTTTTTTACTTGGTCGTCAAGGTAGGTACCACCGGAGTACCATATATTCTGCTGCCAAGCAGTAGTGTGTAAACATGACTGTGTTCCAGTTAGAGACTAACCATCGAAAGTCTCAAAGTAATGTGTGCCAAAGCAGCGATGCCCCGGACTTTGTTTTGCTACTCGAAGTTCTGTGTATCGCTGCGATGGTCATGGACATTCGTTATCTCTTATCATCAGGAGAGCGCATCGTTCGTCTCATTACTTTTACATTAAAAAAAAAAGGTACCGCGGCAACAACAAAATGTATAAGTATTTTTTCTTACCGTCAAGAGAGCATTTCATTCGTTTTTACATAAAAAGAAAATCAACAATTGCATCCTAGAAAATAAATACATAAACTTTTTGGAAGCTTATTTCCTTTCAATGGAAACTGATCTGTTATCAATGGGGACGAATGATAAACGATAACCTTTTGTACTGTCGCAGTGTTTGGGCACAATGGCATGTAAACGGATACAAACTCAACACCTGTGGATGGAGCGTTGGGAAAACCGAAATTTATGGCAAAAGTTTGGGAAACGTTTACTTTATGCTGCTGGAGAACAAAAGGAAAATGATTGTCTGTTCATCTGAAACTGTTTGTTTTCGTTCAGCGAGATAACAAAGGAACTATGTTGAGAATGTTTTAATGGTACAAAATATCAGATTGCAAAAGTAAATATTCTATCTTCGAAAGTTTTTTTTGACAATTTTTACATGACTGCCCAAAAAGAAGGCGTGTAAAGTTTTGAAGGTTCATTTTTGTGATTTTTTTATGATTTCTTGGTGTTTGACGGTATGGTCGAAGGTGGTAAACATACCTAGCCTGGAATGGAATTGGCTCACAAGTGAGGCTGCCCGAACACACCATTAGGTGCTTGGCAGCAGATTTTCAACTCGAGGGTGGTAGCTAGCTAGCCGAGTACTAGGAAATACCTCAGTTATCATCATGGTATCGTTTCCTCACAGTGTTTTCCTCCACCGGTAGCTCAAGTTCAAAGTGATATGACGTATCTACATGAAATTTCAACACGAAAATAGGTAAAAAAACTGTTCTGTTGTCTGTTTGAAATGTCTGAACAGATTTGCATGTACAAGGGATACCTTGTACATCCAAATCTGTTCAGGATTCTAACGATAGTTAGAATCTTTACACCAAACTGGCTTAATTTGTTGAAAAATAGTAATAAAACACAATAGTGGGCATTCGTGTTTTTTTTATTTTCTTAATTAGATAATGTACGTTTCGATCCGCCCCGGCTGCACGTGTACAACTTATGACCTAATTACAAAATACTGAATTTCTCTATCAATATAAAAGTTTAATTAGAATGTACTAGTCGAATGGTTTACAATAAACATACATACTCAAGCAGCGGTTTTGTTTTACACTATTTAGAGACATCTTTATATCTAAGTTTGGCCACTAACTCAGCTGTAGGTGTAGCCAAGTGGAGAGCAAGTCGATTAACTATAAATTTACTAGGTGGTTCACTTTGAACAGTGGTAGTTCATCGAGGGAAGTACCATTGGCGTAACATATATTCTGCCGTCAAGAAATAACGTGTAAACATTACTGTGTTCCGGTTTGAAGTGCGAAATCACAGGGCTATGAAGACTGACCATAGAATATTTCAAATTTATGAACACTAAAACAGCGATATCCTAAAACTATACAACCGTATACAAAATTGACATAACTACAGCTTAGTTAACGTAACATATCGCCAGCTTTTCTCAATATCGTACATTTGGACGTACTTTTTTATTAACGTTTTTGTGATTGAATGTTATTTTGTCTAGACCTTCTGGACTTAGAATTGTAAATTAACCACAGCAAGCGTTATAAACAAGCGATATCTCTTAGCATCAGGGCAGCGTTTTGTTTGCTTCATTAATTTTACATTAAGAAATCGATATATTCACGCTAACCTTAAACATTCTTAGATTGTAGTTAACAGTTTTCCTTCTGTAGTTAGCAGTATGTAGATATATCATAAGGGTGATTTAACTTAAACTTGTGGGTTAGATTCGGGGGTATAACCTCCCAATCACGTGAACCTGACGCGTTGTGACCCTTGTTATACTAGGAGCAAAAAGGAGAATGTTCTCCGGGACCGGTGCTAAAGGTAAAGTGCTTGGCGGGTATCAATGCGTTTCCCTTTAGAGATCCCGATGCCCGTCGCCACGTACGAAGGTAGGAAGGTAGGTGCGAAGTCTACAGAGGTAATTTTCATTCAGGTATCTTTATAAAACAATAAAAAACCAAGAACGCGTTAGACAACATACATTTTAAGCTTTCACGAATTGAAGATATAATTATGTTTAGGACTATTCCATAGTATTTTGAACGCGATTAAGGCTAGGTAATAAACATAGTTTGCGTTAGAAAATATTACAAGAAAAAATGTAACATTACAAAAAAATACTTACTTGCCACAATATAAGCAGCACAAATAAATCTACTTACACTATTTTGTGTGCTTTGAAAATATGACTATCCTTGAGTCCTTGGACTTGTTTTTCTTCATAATTTTGTCCTCTGACGTCCCAGGGGTGGCCAACGTTTCCCTGATTTATCCTTTTTGTCACTGACAGAACTTGGTTATATTTTGTTGTCACATGTTAGATACCTATTTTCTATGGTAGGTGCATATGCATAAGTTTTAGAAGTTCAAAGTGAAAAGTAAAGTGAGTGAGTGTAAAGTGAACGTAATTTAATTTTTAAAGATTGTCCGTGGTTTTCAATAAGGGCAATTTTATTTTTTAACTAGACTCTGGAATCATAATCTTAGTAATTTTAAGAACCCCGTATGTAGGTACCTAAACATCATAACCTATCTTTTCTTTTGTTTATTATTTTTAACCTACGATCCAAGCAGAAGTTTCACATATCTGTTAAACTACTGTACTGTACTGTACTATACATACAGTACTGGGTGTACTGTATGTATTATAAGTATGTATTTACAAAAAAAAAATATTTAAGTATTGTATCAGTTATCTGACTCCCATAGTACAAGCTTTGCTTAGTTTGGGGTCAGATGGCGCTGAGTGTAATGTCCTACGATATTTATTTATTTATCTATTTTATTTATTTATATCTGACTGTAGTATCGTAGTGCCGAAGAGTCAGTTCGGCTGTTTGAATATTATCGGCTCTTTTCAAGTTAATGAATCTTGGATCTATTATTTTGTCGGTTTTTTTTTCGTTTCGTAGTATATATACCCGATACAAGAAAACTTGTGGCTAAGTAAACAAACATTAGCCAATTAAGTTATAAGAAGAATGTATAATGCTTGTTAAAGTTATTTTTTGTAGTAGTACGTGTTTCACCTCGTTATCGATTATTACGATGTTTTAGGCCAACAGTTTTTAAAACAGCTATTATTTATTCAACACAGTTTTTCAGTATTTTCTTTGATTACATTACAGGAGCAGAATTTAAGAATTTCCGTTATAAACTTTCTTGGGAGCTAAGTCACCCCCAGAGCTCTGATACGAATATAAAACTGGCGTTAGTTTGGGAGTTGCTGCTATTTTTTTTACGATATGAAAAGCTAATACTAAAATTTTATTCAACGATGAATTTTATCGCCGGGATTTAATCTTCACAAAGTAATATAAAATAAATGAAACTCTCTTTTTTTAACCTTCCAGCATTACCATGACCAGTATTATGATGTGGGTCCCTATTTTGTAAGAGTGATTCGTCTTCCTTGGAATTTTTTGAATTATTTTTTCCTTTGTTTTCACTCTGCTTCTCTACATTATAAATAGATGTTTCTCCTGTATATTAGTTATCTAGCTCTCATTGTAAGAGCTTTACTTAGTTTGGGGATAAATGTGTAAAGCCTATATTTTTTATTCATCTATATGATTATATAGTATGCGTTGTTAAAAATTCCAAAGAACAACACTTTCTTTTACACAGTAGTCATTTTAATACAGATCATAAATCAGGCCATTTATAAAAGTTATTTTATTGAAAATACACAAATCAGTGCACAATTTTATATTGATACGAAAAACAAACTACATTTGCCCCGTGTATAATGGGACAAAAAGTTAGGTTACTTTTAATACCTAAGCTATACAAGTAAGCCATTATAACGTGAAGAAATAAAGAAACACAGACAGACAAACTTATCAATTTATAATATTAGTGCAATTGAGAAGAGAGATTAGATGAAATACTCGTATACGAGTACATGGATAGGTATGTTTGTCTTACACCATCGCTTTATGATTCGTAATTAAATTTGACATTATCTCCTCCGCGCTCGTAAAGCTGACCCCGCGTTATGGATAGACGGTTTCAAAATAAATAAAATGCTAATCGGATTCCTTTTTACTGTCAAAGTTGAGCAATCCTTGATCTCGGGTAACGATGACCGAACTTGGAGGCAAATATTGCTCAAGTTTGCTCGATAGCTCTTTGTAGTTTGTTTCTAATGCTGTTGTGCTTAATGACAGGTAAAGTCTTTTTATAGCTATGCTTTTAGGTAAGATCAGTTTATTTAAATTTTTGGCTCTCACTTTTTATTATAAATCCTTTTTCTATCCCTGTTACTTCTTAATATTTAAAAACATTAGCAATTCGAATATGGCATTTTAAGTCCACAGCTGTAAATTATATTTATATTCCGGTTATATCAAAATGGAAAAATACTTGCTAAAAAGGTACTGTGAATCCTTTAGCTTTACCCTCCTAAAAAGTGCTCAACGCGGTTAAAAAAAGTATCCACTTTTTTCATGAGTACAAAATCAGTAGTATTTTTACTTACATCACAATATATAAATACGCCTGACATTAAGCGAACATAAAAAAATTTGATGAAGAAGATGTTGAACAATAATTTTTACACAGCAAGAAAAGCGTTGCTGAAATTTCTCATTTCCTGCGAATCTCAGCCGGAAACAAACTGATTTGGCTTTAATATTTTTGGCAATTAATGATTGATTCATATTTCTATATCTCTACGATTTTTATTTGAGTACAGCTTTTTCATAGAGTTTTTTTTCATTTGTCATTTTAGTATTAGATTGTAAAATAGCTTTTTCGCCTCGACTACTTACGCATAAATAAATAAATAAATAATAAATAAATATCGTAGAACATTACACACAGCGCCATCTGACCCCAAACTAAGCAAAGCTTGTACTATGGGAGTCAGATAACTGATAAAATACTTAAATATTTTTTTTCCTACGCTAGTCCAGCTTTAGTGGTCAGTGTGAAGCTGGTATAGTGTCTCACAGCGACTGTGGATCCGTTCTTGCCGACGCCGCCCGATACGATGGCGGCCGCTAGAGTGCCTACGGTGAGGAAAGCGCCTGCGATCGCGGCCAACGCCAGCGAGTACCGAAACTCGATCCCTCCACCGACCTGAGTGAGCCGGCTTCTTTAGATACGTTTTACATAATAGTATAAATCTAGTTTATTTCCGCTTAACAGTCGTTCCAGCTACAACAGTGACGAGTACTTAAATTAAACGAATTAGACACAGCTTATTAATTAAAAACCCAATCTTACTTAAAATCTAGAACAAATTTGACAAAAATTTAATTCAAATAACAAAAAATCTAACTAAAATAACCACAAGTCGTAAAATCCTTCTCTCTCTGCAGTAACCTCTTGCCGACACGTGTTTCGCCTCTACACGAGGCATCCTCAGGACGTGTTGACTCTTCGAGCGCTTGGCCTGTATATATACCTTGAACATTCAAAATGAACTTCCACAAAGTAACGCCTGAATCAATCAATTATCTAGTTACAAATAATCATTTAAATATAGTGAAGTATTGTTTATTTATTCAAAAAAAAGGTTTTTAACAAAAATTAAAGTCAGTATTACTTGAGATGATGTAATTATAACTATAGGTATACCATCGGTCCAAAACTGTTCCGGTATTTAAAAGGTGTAATGAAATAAAGAAAGTTACAAACATAGATCCATACATGAACCCTGAAAACAAAAAAATTACACTCTTTTTCTGGGTATCATTTATACTCGACAGTAAAAAGATAATTGAAATACCAATCGAAACCAACCCTTGCGCATGATAATATATCTAACCTATAACTTTCTTTAGGTATAATAATCTATACAATCTTTCAACATAATATTATTCATGTAATCACAGGTATGTTAAAACATACGGGCACCTAATTTACCAACATTATTAGGTACACCCGTTTGGTACAACCTGTTACAGAATGGTTGTAGGTAGTTAAAATTAGGTTAATGGTATCCCAATTGGATCACATTGTCTAATTACGTACCAATTATCGACATTTTGTTCCATCCCATTCTGGTATGTAGCGCGTTTTACCCTCTTTCTAAGTGACTTAAATGAACACAAGTGAAAAACCAGCGTAAAGAAGGCACACAATGCAAAAAGAAGATGAAAAGTAAGAAATTTAGGGAAAAACTTTGATTGCTGAGTACTTTAAAAACACTTTTGACAGCTCTGTTGGTTCATTGGTAGTGTGTCTGCTTCGAGAGCTGAAGGGCGTGGGTTCGATTCCCACTCAGGACTAACATTTGTGTGACTAACATCGATGTTTGTTCTGTGTCTGGGTGTACTGTATGTATTATAAGTATGTATTTACAAAAAAAAAAAGTATTTAAGTATTCTATCAGTTATCTGTCTTCCATAGCACAAGCTCTGCTTAGTTTGGGGTCAGATGGCGCTGTGTGTAATGTCCTGCGATATTTATTTATTTATTTACTTTTATATGTATCATTGTTAGTTAAAACTGGTATATTTTTTTAAACATAGCTTTGTTTATCCAGGTTATAAGCTATTTTCAAGAAGTAACTAACATACATACACGTAGACAAACTTAAACTTAGGAAAGAAGGAAGGTGAAGGAAAACATCGTGAAGCATTGCATGGTGGCAATGTACTTGACTGGGTAGTTATCACCCTCAAGTTGAAAACCTACCGCCAGTCATCTAACGGTGTGTTCCGGCAGCCTCACTTGAGAGCCGTTTCCATTTCAGGCAAGTTGTGTTTACCATCTTCGACCACATCATCTGTAGTTAAACATCAAGCCTAGCAACCATTAATCCATTTAAAAAAGCTTACGAATTTATAATAGTTGCGCACCCGTGTTTCGGAATTGAAAGTATCTATGAGTATTATAATGTTTTGGCGGTTTTGGATAAAATCTGGAAAGCACATAGCTTATATACCTTGTATGATACATCAACTTGATATTTCGGAAAACACGGGGGAAACAGCAGCGGAGCGAAAGTAGTGTATTCTACCAATTTGATACTTACATGGCTACGTTTTCTACTAGTTTAAGCGTTAGACAAAGTAACTTTCGATATATTCGATATGCGATAACGCTAATAGAAAAGTCCAAAATGTAGGCTTAGACAAAGTAACATTCTAATTATTCGATATTCTATAACGCCATTAGAAACGTAAAAAATGTACATTATTGACATAAGCTGTCGGCATGTTATCGCTGATCGAATGTTACTTTGTCTAGGCACTCAAATTTTTAGACTATTTGTCCGTCCAATTATATATAGTATTATGTAAAAAAATTGTTTATATTTTGGTTATTATAAAATATCTTAAATTAATACTAATAACATATTTATATACATAACTTAAACTAAAAGCCCGTCAAAGGAAGGATATGCGGCCAGAATGCTGGCAGCATTGGAGTGCACTGCTAAGCTTTTGACCAAGATGGCAGCATTCTACTCACTTGAAGCCTCCTCTAAAAATTTGGCCAGGTCCTCAGATCGAGATCGGCCGGCCCCCACGGACCTAAAGTTTCAAACCCAAATGGCACAAACAGATACATTCTATTTAAATAACTATATTTGTGCCATTTGAGGTTTTAGTTCACAAAAACACATGCTGAGCATAAACTTTGTTAACTTATTTATTTCTGTTGAGTTTGTGTCACTAACGAAAACATAGTAAGTAACATCAAGGCGTACCCACTCGAGCTTTAGTATTCTCCGGCAGGTGGTTGGGAATAAAACTTTTTATTTCCAAACTGTGATAAACGGAAGAGCCAGTTTTCCGATTTAACTTTCGCGCGAGCAGTAAAATGCTGGAAATTTTTATTAGGTTTCATTTGAAGACAAGATTTTCAATGTCTTTTCAGATTAGGGCATAATACTGTCCCAAAAAATTTTCTTTGGCCTATTTCACTTAGCAATTATTTTTTTGGTCACAGGCTAATTGTTTGACCACAGCTCACCTAATGTTATCTGACGGTTATATCGAAGATGGTAGACCTAGCGTAAGACCAATTAAGGCTACGGAGCACACTGTAAGGTGCTTTGCAGTAGTTTTCAACTTGAGGGTGCGGGTGCTAGCTAGCCAGCCAAGTTCCAGAAAGTATTCTACTACCTTTGGATTCCATGCAATGTTATAATGCAGCCGCTATGCAGTGGGACACCATTTTGGCAACGTTGTCTGAAATTTCCCCTCCCTCTCCATCCTTAGAGAGACCGTGTTCTATTATCGAAAAATAAAATAAAATAAGCTCTACTTTAGTGCAGGGGTCGTTTCTAAAAGGCTATTTACAAAATTTAGGATGTGTTAGCGGACCAGACTCAAAATACCTACATCCTAAATTGAACTTTACGCTACGCTGGTCCTTACGCTAGGTAACCAATGTCGATATTTTTAATATCTATAATAAAAGGGTAAGTATACTATCTTGTGGAGGATTCACATATTTCATTTATAAGATGAAGTACGCGCGCAATTTTAAACACATGTAGTAAGTGGCATCGTCTTAATCATATAAAAATCTTAAGATCTGGCTTTCGGTCGCGGGCCGCATCTTTATGGCCCGAGGACCATATGCGGCCTGCGGACCGACTGTTTAACATCACTGTTTTAGTGCAAGGCTTTATACTTGTGCACACAAACACGTTTTTTCACATGATTGCAGCAAAAGCAACAGAAAGGTGTATACAAGTTCGAGTAGGCTAGGTTAAAACAGTGTGCAGAACTACGCTATTTCGATACCATAACTAAGTCTGAAGAGGTCTTCATCAGGTTTAATCAATGAAGTTATTTAGGTTACATGCTGGGATCTTTCAGCGAATTAGCCTATATTTTTCATAATATTTTTTTTTTGCATAACGTCGTTACAAAGTATCTTGTTTATATATTTTTTTTACAGAAAATTAAATTTGAATATCAAGAAGGCCTTGATAACTAGAATAAGTTAGTAGACTCAAAACTAACACCAATAGGCTTTTCAGAAATTAGGCAATAAATAAATAAATTTTACTGAGCAAACTCATACTTAAAGTAAATATACACTTAAAGTAAATAAATTTTACTGAATAAATTCATAAAAATATTTGTTCAGCTATATAAATTTGTCATTAAAAAGAATTTTTATCATCACGTTTTTGCAAAGATCTTTTGTTAAATATTTGTACTGCCGGTTTGTGATGCGGTGCGTAGATATTGTAAGAGCGCGTATTGTGATGTACACAAAGGTATGGATGCGAAGGTAAGGCGAGGGGTTGAGAATTAGCGGAATGTGGCCTAGTTTCGTTGTATTTTTCTGGCCATCGATAAGTGTGTGGACGGTTGGGTGATTGGGTTATTTACGTCCACAAAAAATATTACTACCGCGCCCCGCGGTGTTACCCGTTACATGCTTTTGGGATAAAAAGTAGCCTATGTCTTAATCCAAGGTTTCAGCTACCTTTATACCAAATTTAATTCAAATCCGTTTAGTAGTTTTTGCGTGAAAGAGTTACAAACATCCATCCATACAAATTTCACATTTATGATATTAGTGGGTTAAATGTGTTTTTGAAATGTCACTTAATCTACACTAATATTATAAAGAGGAAAGATTTGGATTTTAGTATTTTTGTTACGAATAAACTCAAAAACTACTGAATCGATTTCAAAAATTCTTTCATCATTGGGAAAGTACACTATCCCCGGGTAACAAAGGCTATTTTTTATTCCCACGGGAACCGGGATATTGTGGCTTCCCAACCGTGAAAGAATTTTTGAAGTCGGTCCAGTAGTTTCGGAGCCTATTCAATACAAACAAACAAATATTTCCTCTTTATAATAGTACAGATAGATATGTTTGTGCAAAACTATCTTTTTATTTTCTGTCGGCTTCATTTATTTTACACTTACTTTTATTTAGTTTTTACTATGAAACAAAACAGCATCGTACAATTACAAAATACAACAAAATGCAACTTTGCAAATGTTTCAACACCAAGTAACATTCCACGAGCGCTTTGCGGTCACAAATGCGACGGAAGCGGAAGAAATCGCCGTCACAAGGGCCGTAACTCCGCCAGTTTACATTGAAAGAACCTTTCACTTTGCAAGCTCTTTTTTCATTTGCGAGAAGCGACGCATTGTCGCAGTTAGGCGCTATTCATTTACCAAGAAGGATTTCCTGTTTAAAGTGTACGTGCTGCTTCGAACAAACAGTTCGGAATCTGCGACAAAAGGTTTTTTAGCTACCACACGGTGTTTCCTACGTATTGTTTTCTTTATTCATGTTGACAGCCCTGTTGATTCATTGGTAGTATGTCTGCTCCAAGAGCTGAAGGGAGTGGGTTCGATTCCTACCCAGGATAAACATTTTGTGGTATTAAAAATGTTTGTTCTGTGTCTGGGTGTTCTGTATTTATTATTATTATAAGGATGTATTTACAAAAAAAAAGTATTTTAGTACTCTAGGCTGTCTAAATTTGTTAGTTTTATGTCAGAAATAAAGTGTTGTCTATACCTATATATCAGTTTAGATTGTGTATCAGTCGTGCTTATAGTAGGTACAAGTAAATCTTTTTCAAAAATATTGAAAGTTATCTCGCATGAGCCAAGTTGTCAATTACTCTCCTTAGACTCAGATTGGACTTCTGCAAAGGTTTTACAAAAGTCATTATAAGTTTTGTGGAGGTCCAATTTAGCAGAGCTCTAGCTTCTTCAGTTACTTTTATTTCAGTCATAGATACGATAAAGTTATAAGCTTCTTTGAAGTTAAGATTGAGCATTGGTTGGTTTTGCTTCAAAGGCTAACTTGTAATAAGCTGGTAAACGTCTCTTGCGATTACTTATTTTTACTAAAGTTTAAAACGAAACTAGCAATCGAAAACCAGAGTTAAGGTGGTTCTATTTCCATATAAAGACATTTTTGCCGTTTACTACATGAACAAATGGAGCATAATTTTACAGTGAAATCACATTGGTCTTTATTTGCAGTAAATCACAATTGCTTGAATAAAACAGTAGATTAATAGCATAAAATCAAATTTATTAATAATTTATGAATTTATGATTTTTGAATAAAACAGTAGAATAATCTACTGTTTTAATCAAGCAATTGTGATTTGCCGCAAATAAATACCATAAAAAATGCCAGTAGCTGTGATTTCACTGTAAACATATGCTCCATTTGTCCATAAATGGCAAAAAAATATTTGTATGGCAATCGTACCACCTTAACAGGGGTTTTCTAGAAGCGTGTTTCATCTTAGACTACATCCTACTTAACATCAGGCAGGGCATGGTTAAACGCAAACCTGTTTAGAATAAAATGAAAACTCCAAAAAATTTTTGGATCTGCATACTTCATCCTTGAATACACCGTAGATATTCCTTCAAAAAAAAACAAAGCTAAATTTTATTACAGTCATAACCTATAAATTCGGTATGTAAAGTTTTTTTTGTATTTATTTTATATTTTTTACTGATAGTAAACTTTATTTTATGAAACTAATTTGAATATTTTGGCTTTCTAAGCAGTAGTTTATTTTTAATACGTTTTCAAACTTTTTATAGTTATGACGTCATGAGGTAGGCTGAATATGTAAAACATGCATTAGCCATGTATAAAAAAAACAACTCGACGTAGATAAGTATGGAGGTTACAAGTATAACGGCAACCGTTGACTTGACATTGACAGATTTTGTTGAGGTTTGCCATTGTTTTTTTAGGCACTCAAAGAATCCTTATACAGCCGACGACGTGACATCATTTAAAGAGTTTAAAGAGTTTTAAACGTGAAAATCATGTACAGAAATGTAATATTTCGAAATGGTTTTGGAATCAGCAAAGTATTTTTTTTCTTTACATACCGAATTCTTGAATCCATCTAGAAGAGTAGTATTATTGATTTTTCAATCAAGCTAACGTACGCTCCTTAACATTTCACTGTCAGGAAGCAACGGTAAGGCAGGTGACAATAAATTGTGAAAATGGCATTAATAAATATTTGCTATCTCGCCCCGCCTTCATCCAATTTTCACGTTTTTTCACGTTTCCCCACGTTTTTTTTTCAACTTGTCTCCCTGTCTCGCAATTGTCACTTTTTTATTTCTATTTCAAATGCAAATTGAGTTAGTAACTTCGTTTCGGCTTTCCGTCGGGGGCGGGCATTTCAACGTTCCTTTGTACTTCGACATATTATTTATTTAAGAGTGTATTATTTTGGTCACTAAGATTTATTCCTAAATATACCTATGTAAAAAGCGTGGTCGGTTCGCATGCCGAAGGGCGTGGGTTCAAATCCCAAATTCCAAATCCGAGATTCCCAAACGGTGAAATATTTTTTGAAATCGGTCCAGTAGTTTCGGAGCCTATTTAATACAAAAGAATTAGTTTAATTAATATTTTTTTTTATTCAAAATAGGTTCGCGTTTGACCACACTCTGCCTGACGTTAAACAGTAGTGTGGTCTAAGATGGAGCACGCTTACCTAGAAGAAACCTATTTACTCTAGATTTGAAGACGCCAATACTGTACCCAACAGGGAACACAGAACTAATTAGTTTTTTTGACATGTATAACCTGTATAGATAGATAGTCTATATATTGCATAATTAAATAAATTGTTTTTAAAATATAAATAAAGCAACTAATAAAAAAACAAACAAACAACCAAATCTTTCCTCTTTATACCTAATAGTATAGATATATAAGCGTTCCGTCACTGATAAAAATTAGCCAGCACTCTAAAACAATTCGCATTTTCGCACAAATTGTTTTGAAGCCCATCCCGAATGGTTCTCATTATGACTGAGTTGTTTATTCTACGATCGAGCAACAGTTTGTTTTGTAAACAGCCGCCTATTTAGTGAAATTTGTTAGCAGTTGAAATTAAAACATAATGTTAGGGGTTGAAATAACGGCATTCACATGAGGGATTGGGAATCAAGGCCGACCTGAAACTTTTGGCATAGAATCAAAATGTTACTAGAAAAGGCTGACATTAAAAATATAATATAATAATAATAGTGTAGTCATCATCATCATCATCATCAAGCATTCATCACCGGCAAGCGCAGCGTAGGACGTCCGCCCACAAGGTGGACAGACGACCTAATAAAGACCGCAGGAACCCGCTGGATGTGACCCGCTTCCAACCGGTCTTTGTGGAAGTCAATGGGGGAGACCTATGTCCAGCAGTGGACGTGCTAAGGCTGAAATGATGATGATAATGATGGATAAAAAAACGTATTTGTCTGAAAAATTACTACTGAAAAATGGGAGTTTAATAGAAGAGTTGGTTGATTTTTTTTCATGATTTAAGGGTTGTGCTCCATTTCGGCTTAGTATTTTGTAGCGATGATTGCTTAGTGGTAAGTGCGGTCGGTTCGCACGCCGTATGGCGTGGGTTCAAACCCCAGCTTGAGCTGCCGCCAAGCATCTAACGGTGTTTTCCGACAGCCGCACTCGAGAGCCAGTTCCACTCCAGGCGACCACACCGTCACTAACTTCAGGTAAGCTGTGATCAAACACCTAGCCTTTTTTTTTTTTTTTTTTTATGTGACAAATAATTAGACGAACGAGACGCTCTCCTGATGGTAAGAGATAACGCCTGTCCATGACCATTACAGCGATACACAGAACTTTGAGTAACAAAACAAAGTCCAGGGCATCGCTGCTTTAGTGCTCATTACTTTGGGACTTTCGATGGTTAGTCTTAACAGCCCAGTAATTTCGCTAGCTGCAGTACCCTTCAAACCGGAACACAGTAATGTTTACACACTACTGCTTGGCGGCAGAATATTTGGTACTGCGGTGGTACCTACCTAGATGACCTCCTGCTAAGGAGATCTACCACCAAGTGATTCCTTTCAGACATAAAGAAGTTCTTCTTCTTAAGTTTATTTATCTTAAGTTTACAACTAGTATCCTTACAATAAAAAATGGCGAGTGTTCCGTTCCGTTGAATAATCCAATAATAATTTAGATATTATTTGCAGTCTAATTTCAAATCAATGTTACGACATCGACATCCCTGTTGGTTCATTGGTAGCATGTCCGCTCCAAGAGCTGAAGGGCGTGGGTTCGATTCCCACCCAGGACAAGCATTTAGTGATATAAACAAATGTTTGTTCTGTGTCTGGGTGTTTAGTATTATTACATTGTACCTGAGCATGTACAAGCCGGAGCGGGTCGCTAGAATATTCATAAAAAATTGAGTGTTATTTTTAAAGAAACGTTTTGTTTAATGGATTATTCTACCAAATACTCCTATTCCTACTTTCAAACTAACCAATTATTTATGCTTTCAGTGTTAACTGTAGAGAGTTCCACTCTAAACATTTCCTACGTTTTCATCTAACTTTTAACACATCGAAAAGCCAGCGGACCGTTGCGAGCGGTCGAGAGGGTCAAGTGCGAGTCGTGCGACCCTTGATTCACATCACACATTATACAGACATAATACAAGCCTTTGAAATGGAAATTGGATTTGTAATGTAAAAAGGCGTCTATATTTTGTCTTTCAATTTTTACTGGTTAAGTTATTGTTTAATAGGTTTTTAGTGCAGTTTTAGGAAGGTTACAAGGTCTTATCTACACTAATTATAAAAAGGAAAGATTTGATTTTTAATTATTTGTATTGAATAGGCTCCGAAACTACTGGCTGATCTTAATAATTCTTTCATTATTAGAATGCTATATTATCCATGATGGACATAGGCTATATTTTATCAAAAAACTGTTAGGGATCCGTATGGAAACTTCAATAAAGTAAGCCGAGCTGTGAAAAATTTACCGAAAAAACCCTTACTTAGCATGGCTTCGAAAACTATTGCCGATAGAATAAAGTGACGTATTATAGAGCAAATTGACAGCTACTAATAAGTCCGCAATATCTTGTCATCTACATCTACATCTACTCTAATTATAACGAGGAAAGATTTGATTTTTTGTTTGTTTGCATTGAATAGGCTCCGGAACTACTGGACCTATCTGAATAATTCTTTCATCATTAGAATGCTACATCATCACTGAGTGACGGGCTATATTTATATTGTTAATCAAGTTTTGTTTCTTCTAGCGAAACCGGGCCGAACTGCTAGAGTAACCTCCCTGTGATAGTAGAGTCATAGCATCATAATCGAGTGCCATTTGTATATTGAAATTTAGAGGTTAGTACGTAAAACTTCTTGCTTTTCCATGTTTGCTTTTAGATGCTGGTAGCTCAGGCCAGTTCACTTCTTAATGTCATCTAGTTGTTTTTAACCGACTCAAAAATGGAGTTTCTCAGGTTTTCAATTCGACTGTAATTATTTTGTATGTATTTTACGTGATCATTCCGCCAATTATGAGTCGATTGTGGTGATTACTTTTTTGCTTGGTAGATCATATTTCAGAGATGGAAATCTTTTATCCTGGAAAACTAACGTAATAAGCTTCTAACAGTATTAGTCAATCGAGATAAAAAAATAATATAATAATATAAATACATTTTTTACATATACGAACTTTTCTTAAGCAGTCGTAAAAAGTCAACCTTCATAATTATGCAGTGACCGCTTAATTTATTTCCCCGTTGGGTGGTTAAAAGCTAATTAACTCGAACCCTTTGAGAATGGAAGAAGGGGGCAGAAAATTAGTCCGGACAAACTGAAAATAGCAGTTGAACCTGTCTGTTTAAGTTATTATCACAGGCTTTTTAATCTTGCGGTTTGCCGATGTGTCTTTTTTTAAATATGACCTAAACGAGATGCTCACCTGATGATAAGAGTTAATGCATGTCCTTGACCATTGCATCTATACACAGAACTTTAAGTGGTAAAAAAAAGTCCAGGATATCGCTACTTTGGCGCTCATTCATCATCATCATCATCATCAGCCCTTCGCTGTCCACTGCTGGACGTAGGCCTCTCCCAATGCACGCCACTGAGCTCGGTCGACAGCTTTTTGCGTCCATTGTTTTCCCGCCGCTTTACGCAGGTCGTCACACCACCTGGCCGCAGGGTGCCCTACACTACGCTTGCCTGTACGCGGTCTCCACTCAAGAACTCGTCTACCCCATCGGTTATCGGTTATTCGAGAAATGTGGACGGCCCACTGCCACTTCAGCTTACTGATTCTTTGAGCTATGTCGGTGACTTTAGTTCTATGTCGGATTACTTCGTTACGGATTTTATCACGCAAAGAAACTCCGAGCATAGCTCTCTCCATAGCTCGCTGAGCGACTTTGAGTTTGTGGACCAGGTTCACTGTAAGCGTCCACGTTTCGGCACCGTAAGTCATGACTGGTAGGACACACTGGTTGAAGACTTTTGTCTTGAGGCATTGTGGTATGGACGACGTGAAGACCTGACGCAACTTGCCAACAGCTGCCCAACCCAGCTGGACTCTCCTATTGGCTTCTTTCTCGAAGTTGTTCTTACCTAACTGCAAGGTTTGCCCTAAGTAAACATACCATTACTCTCATTGCCGCTCATTACCATGAGACATTCGATAGTAAGTCTCAATAGTCCTGTAATTTCGCTAATGTTTACACACTACTGCTTGGTGGTAGAATAGCTGGTGCCCCTAGACGACGTCGTACTAAGGAGATCTACTACCTAATTTACTATCAATTTACTCGGATAAAATAAATCTGTGAAAAACTATTTATTACTTAACAAACAGTATTACTTATACCAAAGTAATGAACGCCAAAGCAGCGATGCCTTGGACATTTGTTTGCTACTCAAAGTCATGTGTATCGCTGCCATGGTCATGGACAGGCGTTATCTCTTACCATCTGGAGAGCGCCCCGTACGTCTCATTACTTTTAAATAAATAACAAAAATCTAACACAAAGAATATTTTTAAGCACACCACAAAAAAAAAAATACAACTTTTAGTGAATTTATGTTTAAGCACTGAAACCACATTCAATTTTGTACTAATTCGCCAATAGCAATAAAAAAAACATACAGGAGGGAAGAGAAGCATTTGCCCAGCTATGAGACGCCAGACTGAAAAACAAAAGAAAAACATTGCGTCAGCGTTTTGGATCGTATTTAACTCAACATGAAAGAAAGAAAAACATTTATTTTGGAATCTTTAGACATTACAAAGAAAAAAAAAACTACAAACAAAGCACACAAGTAAAAAGTAAAAGACTTAAACTATATAGGTATGTAACATTACACGTAGACTGGCTTACAATCATTAGTGTAGGTAGACAATTCTGTGTAGGATTATCTAATACCATGAAGGAGCCTTCGTGAAGCCTAGAATTCGCAGACTACAGCTTTTTTCATGGAAAGCAATTTCTTATTATTTTACAATCACTTACTCGGGAAGCTCATCCTTCGTACAATGTACAATTTCAACAAGAATTTTCATTTCCACTCGCCCGGAGCTATGTGATGTTTTAAAAGATGATACAGCGTTTTGCCGTGTAGCACGTAATAAATTTCTTGTACAATTCCACATAGCCATTTCCTAAAAGTTCTGATTTATAAAAGTGGATATAAAAGACACGGAGGGCATGAATCCACGAGAACCGTGTAGTAATACAGATAAAATATAATGCTGGAACACATACATCATACCATAAAATAAGGGGTTTTGTAGCGATTACAGCTCAGTGGTTAGCGCGGTCGGTTCGGACGCCTAAGGGCGTAAATTCAAACTCAAACAATGAGCTTGAGCTGCCGGTGAAGAGAAACATTGTGAGGAAATCATAACGTGGTGGTAGGGTACTTTCTAGTAATTGACTGGCTAGCTACCATCCTCAAGTTGAAATCTGTTGCCAAGCGTCTAACGGTGTGTTTCGGTAGCTTTACTTGAGAGCTAGTACTATTCCAGGCTAGGTGTGTTTACCATCTTAGATCGTACCATCACTTAAAATCAGTTGCGCTGTGGTCAACACCTAGCCTGTCAAATATGTATATAAAAAAATTACAATAACTTTTCATTTTTCAATAGTGTCATACAGTGGGCCTAGATGGCGTTACATTCCTAACATGTTTTAAACTTTTTGCGCATCACGTTATCCACTTCGCTGTAGTACAGCGTGAAATCAATAGATGGCGCCGTTTGCTGCGAGAGTTTTTGTTTAGTCGTATATGATCCCGTTGTTATGCGATAAAGACTTACATGTCTGATTTAGTAGAAAAAGAGCATAATTTCTCTTACACGAAATTAAAAGATACGAAACGCTCAAATTATTATTATCTTCGGGGTAAGTGGTATGTTAATAGACTAAAAATATTATACTAAACACAAGTAGGTAATTATTTATTAAGTTGCAGTTTTTTTTAAATTCATTTATTAGACCAACACTGCTATCGCCAGTTACAATAGTCTTAAAAATAGTCCTTATAATTAATGGTAATGTGAAAAAGAAAAACAATTCATAATATCAAGATTAAAAATATGTAGGTAAAGGTAATACAGTCAAAAGTAAGTCTCAAAATAATGAGCGCCAAAGCGGCGATGCCTTGAACTTTGTTTTATTACTCAAGGTTTTGTGTATCGCTGCAATGGTCATGGACAGGCGTCTCTTACCATCAGGAGAGCGTCTCGTTCGTCTTATTATTTTACACATAAAAAAAAATAAGTCAAAATTTTCTATACTACAAATTAAAAAATTACAAAATTAAAAGAATTAACAATTGTAAAAAGAATAGTAATAATTAATCTACTACGAAACGAGTTATGTATTTAGTCCATTTCAAAAACATATTCAGTGGGTGGTATTCGATAGAGATTTTATTCTAAAAACGCCTCTTCATGTCAATATGTAATAGCCTTTCGATAACTTTCTATTTCATCAAAAATAATATTGTTATACCACCCACGAAAAGTAGACTACAATCTTGTGTTTGCCCAGTAAGCCCTTTAAGCAGTGGGTAGTTCGTTATCTACGAGATTACGATTTCCTTTCGTAGAATATTTATAACAAATCTTAGTTTCAAAAATGGATTTGGATTAATATAGTTAAAAATATTTCATTGTGCGTACCTTTAGGGAAACTTTGCTCAACGATATGGACTAGGAGATATATTATTACAGAGTAACAATATATTTATTTTAAAAGGTATACAGTTATATATTTTCTATGATCTATTACTTTCGCTGCCGAACAGAAAGTAATCTCATTTCAGTAGACTCCTGTCCCAGTCAAGTTTAGTTTTTTATTTTTTAATACGGATAAGTCCGCGTTTGACCACCAACTCGCCTGATGGTAAGCGACGATGTGGTCGAAGATGAAGCACGCAGACCTAGAAGATACCTATTCACTCTAACCTTGAAAAGATCTAGATTATATCTATCAGAAAACAAGGAAGCCGGCAGCTTGTTCCATTCCTTGGCCGTACGGATGAGAAACGTAGAGTCAAAACGTTTGGTACGTACCCAAGGAAATTCCACTAAGTATGGGTGGTAGTGGGCTGTCTTTCTACTTTCTTAGTTGTATGATGGTGCTACGCTAGCGCCTTGGATACTAGTAAATACACTGCTTATACATCCATTATATTTAGAAATATAAACATACTTTATAGCTACATACTTATAATTTTCTCAAACATATAAAACTAACAAGTTTATATTGCGAGTCAAAAAAATCCTTGTCAAAAAGGCCCCCACGCAAAGACCCCTGCCCAAAATTACATATTTCACTGCTTATTAAATTACATATTTTAAACAATAAATCTACAGCTACTATACATTGCAAATATAATATAGTCCCGATTAATTGAAGTATTGTGACAGAGGCGACAACACACCGGAAAAAAACTGACGAAAACCTTGCTAACTCGAGTTACAAATATGCGTATTTTCCCAAGCAACTATGGAATATAATGAAACAAATTATTTAGGATAGAAGCTACAAAAATTTTCATCGAGGTAGGTACCACCGCAATACCAGTTATTCTGTGTATACATTGCTTTGTTACGGTGAAGCGGAATTACTTGGCTGTTGAGACTAATCATCAAAAGTTTCAAAGTAATCTTGATCTATGATCATCTTCAACTATGACCTTACCTTGCTCTTAAAGGAGTTCGCGTTCTCAGCGAAGATTCATTAAAATAATTTACAATAAAAAACCGACTCCATTTAAATTGGTGTAGTAACTATACATCCTGTAACTGGAAGCTCACGAAGCCAACATATATTGCCAAGTTTGCATTTAAAATAAACGTTTAAAACGGTTCCCTTTGAAATGGATCCGTCATCAGCGTGAGAGCACTTCTCTACAAGTATCGCACTTGTCGCGCCGCCACGCACTAATGTGGAAAATTCTAAATGGACGGATTAAGGATACGAAATTTTTAATATTATATTTTAGTTTAAATTTCAATATAAGAGAAATTCCGATACGCACTAAAATGTAATTTTTATACTTTCGCGACTTGAACTTATAACTATCTTTTTCATCGGGTCTTAATCGGGTCGGGCGCGATTGCGCACAAAATACAGATCGAAATAATGTCAACTCATGCCCACGACTATTGCAACTTGACTGAAACGTCGAACGTAAAAAAAACTATTTTAATTGTAGGTATTTTGTGCGCGATTAAAACCCGGCGTTAAACTATGCGCACTTTAATGTACTTTAGGTAAAATACTCAAAAAATTCATTTAAAAGTCTTCATGTCTCTAAAGTTTATTTTTCATATAAACTTTTGGTTTGAGTAAGATTTGTAATACAATATTATGTAAGTACATTTTATTATGTTAAAATGATGAGATGAATGGAACGCTCTCCTGGCAATGAAACCGTACTTGTCAAACAATAACACAGTAATGTTTACACACTACTGCTTGAATGCAGAATTTCTTATACTGTGGAGATATCTACCTATAACTGTTAGATCTACCACTTAGTAAATGTTATGTCTGTAAAAAAATACAAATATAAGTCTTGTAAGGATATTATACCGAATTTATACAACTAAACGTCTTTTGTCGGCAATTATTCATCAACATAGTATGTTTATGGTACCTCTATTATTTCTGGTAATCCTACATTAATTTTTAATGCCCCATCAAAGCATTCTGAATACATATCTGTTGTACCGTATGGTGCTGTTAGGACCGTTTTCCCACCGAAGGCACTAATTACATTTATATAACCGTATGTAGACGGGCCAATTTCAAAGCTAAGTAGTTTAAAATTATCTATGAGCGATAAGCTGCAAGAGACAAAATTCGATTTGATTTTAATTTATTACTATACTTAAAATAGATACGAATATAGTATTTTATTTATAGCCATAAGTAAGACAAACTGAATGCTCTATGGATAATATAAGAAATTAGACGTTTACAGGCGGTACCTATGATTTTAAATACCAAAAAAGCTTAGCGTATCACTACGACAGCGTTTATTCCTTTGAGACACTCGATAGTAAATCACAATAGCCCTGTAATATCGCTTGCTGCGGTACCCGTCAAACCGGAACAAACTAACATTCTTGTAGCTTAGTGGTTAGCGCGGTTGGTTCGCATGCCGAAGGGCGTGGGTTCAAACCCCAACAATGAGCTTGAGCTGCCAGTGAAGAAAAACATCGTGAGGAAACCATAGCATGGTGGTAGGGTACTTTCTAGTACTCGGCTGGCTAGCTACCACCCTCAAGTTGAAAATCTGCCGCCAAGCATCTAACGGTGTGTTCCGGCAGCCTCACTTGAGAGCCAGTTCCATTCCAGGCTAGGTGTGCTTTACCATCTTTGACCACACCGTCACTTAACATCAGGTGAGCTGTGGTCAAACAACTAGTCTGTCAGCCATAAAAAAAAATAAAAAATTGTAAAAGTATTGAAGTATTGAAAGAATTAAAGTACTGCGCCCCGCGGTGTTACCCGTAACATGTTTTCGGGATAAAAGGCAGCCTATGTGTTAATCCAGGGCCTCAGCTACCTTTATACCAAATTTCATCCAAATTCGTCATGTAGTTTTAGCGTGAAAGAGTAACAAACACCCATCCATCCAAAATTTCACATTTATAATATTAGTGGGGGGAAAAACAAACTAACAAACATTACAAGTTCAATAAAAACATGTAAAAATGTGGTCTCATGTCTCGTTCGGATAATAAAATGGATGTAACCGATTCCTCTTTATTACGATAAAATCTACGTAAGTACCATGAACTTCGAATTCATTATTTGAAAACCCGTCATCTCCAATAAAGCTTGTCAATTAAGCAACGTTTCAGAAAATACCTGGGGATCTCTGTCGTATTGTCTTAAGACAAAATAATCTTCTAATTGAGCGGATTAGCCCCAGTTTTTTGGTTTGTAAACATCAACTCTATTAACAGGACTGCGGTAAATATTAAACCGGTTATATAAAATAAAAATAGCTACAGTTTGACAAAAAAACATCATCGTGATCATCATTTGAGCCGTCTACTGCTAGACATAGCCCCCCAGTTGAATGTATAATTAATTCTTTACTATTCATATCAAAGATTACGTACATTAAGAAAATAAATAAGTGTAGAAGTTTCGGCATCCTAGTTGGGAAACGGTCTGGCTTCCAATATAAACTCTTTTTTTTTTTAATGTAAAAAGTAATGACACGAACCAGATGCTCTCCTGGTGGTAAAAAAAAACGCCTGTCCATGATCATTGCAGCAATACACAGCACTTTGAGTTGCAAAACAAAGTCCAGGGCATCGCTGCTTTGGCGCTCATTACTTTGAGACTTTCGATGGTTAGTCTCAACAGCCCAGTAATTTCGCTAGCGGCAGTTCCCTTCAAACCGGAACACAGTAATGTTTACACACTACTGCTGTTCCTGGGTTCAAATTCTATGGCAGGCATCTCTGTCTTTTCTAAGTTATATATTGCCATCAACTTCAAACGGTGAAGCAAAACACGGCGATGAAATCTACATGCCCAAAACTTCGTTAAAAAAAAGTTCTCGAGATTTGAATACAAGAATACAAAAAGCAATCTCTTCTATAACCTTAGGATGTAAGGATTTAAGGAAGAAAAAGACGGGTTGTCTCAATAGAGAACCATGTACAGCGCTGCTCGCGTATGGTTTAGGTATATCCCGACTTCTTCTGTTATTAAAAACTCCAACGTACAGGAATTACGACAGCTTTCTTTAATAAATCCGTCTAGCAAAGTTTTCCAGTAAATCAACGTGAGACGAATATTATTTTTGAAAACTTTTTTTTGTCAAAGGACCAAAACCCTTAGTCTTGTAATTAACTCCATGACAGATTGGACCTTGGTCTTATTCTTGACGACAACAGCTATTAATTTGAAAAAAAAAATTATTTTTATAAATACTAATGTCAGTAAAATGTAATAACAAAAGGTGCTATATTCTCATTCCTAGACCAATTTATGTACCTATGCATTAAAACCTCACCACCTTACTCAAAGGCCCGATAAATTCTAATTATACGTATCCAGTAAAAACAGTTCATTAATCGACTAATCCTCCCAATATAAAAATAAAAACATGTCGCAGGCAGTTTGTATATAAAGTAAACGACAACATAACACAAATATTAAAAAGATAAATACATTAGGATTACATTATTTAGTATTAGTAAGTACATATATTTAAACAACAATTCACTAATTGTTGTTCAAAAAATATTACAAAAATATATAAAGATAAACTGTTGTGTCAAATTAGTACGTAAAGTGTTCATAATTATACAGTTTTAGACAATAAACATTATCAAATGTGTGCACTCTATATATACCTATATTTATTTTATATATATGTATATAGTACATATATATAAAATAAAATTATAAACGAGTGTCCGTGTCTGTGTATTAATTAAAAAAACAACCCATACACGTTGTATTTTGTTACGTTGGCCATAATAGTTTCCCGATTTTTGTCTGTTGGTTTATATGTACGTTTGTGCACGCTAAGCTCAGTAGCAGTTTAGACCAGCTATGCTATAAATTAGCCAACAGGGTTGAGTGGACTGATAAGAGCCTATGCTACACAGATAAACAATAAAATATCTTGAATTTGGATAATGTTACCTACATTATACAGTACAGTAAAAAAGCTTACGGAAAACACACCAGAATTCCAATGAAAAATATATACCGTTTTCATTAGAACGCCCCAAAAGGCGCATTTACAATACAATTTACTCATAATTTATTAAACTGGAGGTCTCATAAAGGAGGCTTCTGCGTTTACCGAGAGGAAGGAAAGTAGCTACCTTTTCAACCTCGGAAGAAAGTGTGCCTACTGTGGGTTAAGCGAGAAACGTGATAAAGTAAATAAAATACTTTGGTGCATTAAGAGTTTGTTTTTAAATCTTTTTGTCTCATATCATTGAGTCATAATGGCTAAACTATACATAGATAGAGATCATAGAGATTCTACATTGTGTACGTTAGAAATTTTAAAATGAAAACAAAAAATAATTTATGCGCGGTAGTGTGGGAAAGTGATATAATAAATAATTATGTTTTATATTTAAAAACTTACAAGTACATTTGACAATAACAAAATAAATTAAATGTAAAAAAATGTAATAATAAAAAAATTAAATTACTTTTCGAAAATGGGCGTGCTTTGCTTTATTGGGGGAAAAATGATAATTAAACCCTTGAAAATATTCAAACACTGGAAAATTAACATGAAAGTGCAATGGCAAAAATTAAGAAAAAAAAGATTATTTAACAGGAAAAAAATTTTTTTAAGTACTGTTGTTTTATCCCTAAGTTTTTAACACCTAAACGATGAAATGAATATTTTCAAAAACATTTAACTCACCTTTGGTAGTGAAAATACATTGTGTTAACTACGCTATTAAATAAATGTTAAAACTGAAAAATTTATCTAATAAAAAACTTATACATTTTATTAGTAACCCCGAGTGATTTGTGTGGGCTTTTTCAATTTAAGTGTCCATTTACTTTTACTCTCTAGAAGGAAACAGAGCTATTTTTCAGAGCATTTCGAGACGTGATCTCATTTTTAGAAAAATTTTCTTCTCTAATTCACGCTTCGTCTCGTAATGAAAATACATATCGACCTGGGTAAAATTAATGATAAATAAAATAATGTCTGATTAATTTTTTTTCCTTCTAATGATGTATCTGTTTTTTTTTTTTTTTATATGTAAAAAGTAATGAGACGAACGAAACGCTCTCTTGATGATAAGAGATTACGCCTGTCCATGACCATTGCAGCGATACACAGAACTTTGAGTAACAAAACAAAGTCCAGAGCATCGCTGCTTTGGCACTCATTACTTTGAGGGCTGGAGGAACCAACAGGGCTGTCAGGGATAGAATTTGAAATAGATTTCACAAAACCATTAAAAAAAATGCGCTCGCACGCCGCGCCGCTGTAAACATCGTCGATGTAATGATTCCACGTAGGAAATAACATCGTTCCCTCAAGATTAACTCGAGTTGCTGGAATCCAAACCCCTCACGGCTGCTTATATCTAGAAATTTTACCTGTAGCACCCAATCAAAATGAGGTGTCAACTTTGGGACACACTGACATGTTATTACCTACATGTATTTTCGTGAGATAAATGGTTAAATATTTATGATATGTTCTTGGGACAAATAAGGAGGCAAGAATCCAGATGGAAAAATAAATTGGTAACGTTAATAATAAATCCATCAAGTGAAGTGGTGAACGCGTGAGTTGCCTATATTATACCCGCAGTACCTGGGCGAACGAGCTTTGCTCGTTATATGCAAAAAGACGTGGTTTCTCACAATTGATAGCTCAATTAGCAAAATCGATTTTTTGTCCTCAAAAATTCCCGTGCCTATATCAAATTTCATCGATATCTTGAGATCCGTTTTTGAGAACTCAATAAACAAATATTGCATGTCTAATAAAAAGTTATGGATATAGTTTTTTTCCAGCATTAGGTATTGAACCATGTTTTGTTACTCAAATTTCTATGTATCGCTGCAATAGTCAAATGGTCATGGATATCTCTTACCATCAAGAGAGCGTCAAGATCATCTGCCACAGGTATATTATTTACTACTTACCAAAAGGTCCCAATCTACTTCATGTTAAGAAAAACTAGTTAAAAAAAAAAAAAAATTTCATTACTTTGTACTACGAAGGCTAGATAGTTGACAGAATACTTAAATACTTATAATAAACTAGCTGCACCCCGCGGGGTTACCCGCTGTATGTTTTTGGTATAAAAAGTAGCCTATGTGTTGATCAGATGGCGCTGTATGTATAGTACTACGATATTTATTTATTTATTTTAATCTAGGGTCTCAGCTAACTCCATACCAAATTTCATCCATATCCGTTCATGCGTGAAAGAGTAACAAACATCCATCCATCCATCCAAACTTTCACGTTTGTTTTGTATCTGGGTGGTATACTCGTATACCACCCAGATACAAAACAAACGTCAGTATGCGTCAAAAAAATGTTAGTTAATTTAGAATGTTCTGTTCTGTTTGAACGCAAAAGTTCTTTTAAAGAATGACGAAACAGAAACTTTTTGAAAAGTGAGTTAAACAACTTTAAAAACTCCAAAGAAATTTAAAATGCAGTTTACAGAGTTATTATTTTCGCATTAGCAAGAGAGTTTTGTATTTTTACTTTTAAAGTGAAACAATTTTCAACTCGGCGGATTCACTTGAAATACTCTTAGTAATTATTTCCAAAAATACAATCTGGACGTTTTTAAGTCTACACAGTCATTCTTAGTAGCTAACCTTTTAGGATCTAGGTATTTCTACATAACAATTACCTAACTTTCTTTCTATGACTTTAGAAGAAATCGAAATTAATATCAGTTACTTCAAGGTGGTTTCCTTGCAAAGTTAAAGTTACAGAACTTAAGTTGTTGGTTAAGCTGTATAGAGGCTAGTCAACTATAAAATAAATGTTCTAGGATTTTACACACAGCGCCATCTGACCCCAAACTAAGCAAAGCTTGTAAATGGAAGGCAGATAACTGATAGAATATTTAAATAATTTTGGTTTGTAAATACATACTTATAATAAATACAGAACAACCAGACACAGAACAATGTTTATATCACAAGATGTTTGTCCTGAGTGGTAATCGAATCTGCGCCCTTCAGCTCTTGAAGTAGACGTACTACCAATGAACCAACAAGGCTGTGAAATAATACATTAATACATGCTTTACAATTACACGCAAGAGTAGGAATTGAACCCACGCCCTACAGCTTTTGAAAACAAATTTTCGCTTTCAGCCACTGTCGTGTTAAGTCTTACGTATATCAGCCCAATGCCACTTCAACTTACTGATACGCTGAATACGTCACTAACGTTTGTTCGCTGGTGAAAAAAAATAATTAAAAAACGATCTGGCGATATTGATATAAATAACTTATAATCGACAATTTTCTACTAACAACTCAAGTTTTTTTAAGTTCACTTCTTCAATTTTTTTCTTCATTAGAATTTGACGTTTTATAAGCATAAAAAAACTTGAAGCAAAGAAGGAGCTGTACAAAATAGTTCTGTAATAAAAGATTTAAAAAACCCAGACTAGAAAAATAACCTTTCTTATCAGTAGACAAGCAGATTAATGCGTATAAAAATAACACAGCTACGGTATCACGGAAACATTACTGTAACGAATTCTGACACGGCACGCCATGAAATGACGTCGAAGAATTCTAAATTCCGACAAAAGTTACAATATCTCCATTTACATTGTCTTTTATAAACACAAATTTTATACAAGTATTTTTCTATCGTAGGAAATAGAGTCCACTAAATCATACGATAGTTTTCGAGGTTTTATTATATGTTTTGTACAACAAATAATGACCGCCATAACAATATAATAAGCATAAATAAATTAATTGCATTTGTTTGAAGACGAGCTAAAATTACCGACATAGCCCAACGGATTAACAAGTTGAAGCAGTGGGCAGAGCACATAGCACGTAGAACTGTTGGCCGATGAGGCTGCAAAGTTCTGGAGTGGAGACCACGGACCGGCAAGCGCAGCGTAGGACGTCAACCCACAAGGTGGACAGACGACCTAAAGACCGCAGGAACACGTTGGATGCGAGCCGCTTCCAACCGGTCTTTATGGAAGTCAATGGTGGAGGCCTATGTCCAGCAGTGGACGTCCTACGGCTGAAATGATGATGATGATTTGTTTGAAGTTACCGTGAATTTATTTGGTGTTAGATCTCTTTAACAGGGGGTCGTCGAGGTTTCTATATTCTGCTACTGGCTTGTGAGACTAACCATCGAACGTCTTAAAGTTATGAGCGCCAAAGCAGCAATACGCTGGACTTTGTTTTGCTACATAGAATTCATTGTATCGCTGCAATGGAGGAGAGCGTCGTTTGTCTTATTATTTTCACATAAAAAACAGTTAAAATTTAAATGATTAAAGAAGTAAATTGTATTGTACTTCGCCTGCCCTGTGACTCAGTGCCCTGAGGGAACATCGTAGGTAATTGAATTGTTTACGAGGACAATAAAAAGGATAGGGTGGCAACCTACGTAAAATTGCGTACAAAGAAAAATCGCACAATTCGTTCAATTACGTATAAAATGAAAACAAAATATATTTCTTTTGTTAAATTTGTAAATAACAAAAGTATTTGTGATATAAAAATAAAAAAGAAACAAATGTAAAATAATACAAAGAGCGAATTAAATAAAATAAATACGTATTATGTTTAACTAGAATAAACATTAGGTTGCCAAACACCTACGTCAAATATTTTTTCATAAGTTGAATCGAACATTCAATCTAAAATAACTTTGTGTGTGCCTATACTGTACCTAGTTAAATTTCGGGAGCACTTAATAATGTTTTTAAAACTAAAGTAAGGATACGTGTTGCCGATTTGGAGGCTTCAATAAACTATTACAAGGTCTATTCGAAGACTATCCTATACCGGTGGTGCAGTCGCCGGGACTGTCTACTCAGCTATGTGCTGAGTAAGACATTCGAGAAAACAGAATATTGTTAGCGGGCAACACCAACCAACTACCTAGGAGATCCATAGACACTGTTAGCGGGCAACATTGATGAGGAATAGAGGATGATGATTGTTGTTGACCAGCTGACAGCTCGGTAGATTAGAAGAGAGATAATTTTGTTTTTGGGACGGACTCGCAATAACGAATCAGGGCGAACATCGACGTTAATCAATAAGAAATAAACGGTCCCGCCCTGCAACTGCGTGTAATTTCACCCACCTAATTACACTATATAATATATATTAATCGAGGATAGATGGACCAAAGGGATATATAACTATCTATTCAAAAGTGGTTTCTTTCAAAACATGACAAACGTAAACAACAAAGCCTTTTAAAATAAAAAATAAATATATATGTTTAAATAGTACGTCTCTTCATACCAGGCCCGTACACGTTCAATTTGGATCGCGATCGCGATTCAGATTGATCGTGTACGAAGCGGATTGACGGACTGATGCTCCGGATCGCAAAATATCTAGAAATTTTGAAATGAAGAGCGCGGATCGCGGATCGTGATCATGATTGAACGTGTACGCGCAAGATCGCGTCAGTCCACGCTGTGCGCTCGTTGAAAATGGACGACAATGACACGCGCTCCTCGTTGCCGCCGATCGAACGGGCCAATTCATCTTTTGTAAATAATTAAGTGAGTAGCTATAGGATTAATAACTGCTATCAGTCAATTACTCACACTGTTTTACTGACAGGCTGGTGCTGAGCACAGCGTATCGACGTTGGATAGCTATTGCCAGTCAATACCTACTTTTATATTATTAATTATTTTATTACTGTTTGTCTGATTTTTTTTATTGTGACTATTTTATTGACCTCAGACTCTGAAATATAGTTAGATTGTTACTATTATTAATCCCGCTTTAAGTACTATTAAATATAAAGAAAGTTAATAAAGACGGCTGAATACGGTGTGAATTTGGAACCCATCTCGTTTTCTAAATCTGTTAAAAAGTTTTTTTTTTTTGAGAACGGCTATGGGAAATTTAAGTTTTGATCCGTAACGAGAGCTGATTTAAAGACTTAAATTTAAAAAAAAAATGTTGATGCAATGTACTTTTTAACATTAAAAAAATGTTACATTAAGCTATATTGACATGTTTGTCATTGTTTGTATATTGACATACACCTTATTTTGACATGTAATCAGTATGTTAAAACTCATATAATGACATATTTGAAATTTTATATTGACTTGTAACATTGGTGCTATCAACAAAATATTTGTAAGAAATAAAAAGACGTCATAGATTTCATTCATAAAGTTTAGAAGTCGACCAATTTGTAAATACGTGTAATCGGTCATGTGTATAACTCGATGATAGTATCTGAGCCGTACATAAAAGCGTATGGCTTATGCATTATGTACTCGCAAGTTCTTTTCTGAAAACAGAGGTAACTCAATTTCAGCAAATTTGGAACAGACAAAGATAGCCAAGGGTGAGGGTTCCATGAAAGTTATTTTAGAAAACTCACATTTGCCGTTCCCTTTGCCCTTTGATTGTCAAAGGTCGGCTCAGCGCAATTCACTTTATATTCGACAAAGGAATAACATTATTTCTTCATTAGAAATAACGTTGCCTTCGCCTACTACAAAGCTACTATTAGAGATGAGGTAATATTATGGCCGTTCTACCTAAGTGGGCACGTAGGTAGTAAACTCCCACTTCTAGTTTAACGTATCATAGTTCTGATAACTACTCAATTTATTCTATTTATAGTCATATATATGTGTGTTTTTTTTCTCTGTCATATTTTTTAGTTAGTGTATTGAGTTAATGTCAGTGCAGTGAGTACTGCATATTATAGAACACATGAACAAAGTGTCTTCCCCTTAATTGAGACAGTTAGAAAAGTGTCGATGGACGCATTCTTCGATTATACTCTACTTAGCAATTTAAGTTATATTAAAATTACTTATTAGTCTCAACTAGGCTAGATTGTAATAACAATGAGGTATCTAACAACAAACAGATACATTATTAGAAGGAAAAAAAAAATGTTTTTTTCCTGTTTGAAGTTTTAAAGTCGACATAACAGTAGTAGATTTTTTGTAATCTATAGATGTTATAAAATCGTGTACGACCCGTGTCTGTACATTAAGATAGTATTTGGAATGTTTGTTTGTTTGTCTGTACGTTTGTACATACTAATCTATGTATTATGCCGAGGTGAGCCCTTATTTTGTAACTGTTTGTCTCTATTTGTCCGTCTTTGTTTTTTTTTGTTTGTATATGTTTCAAAATAAAATCTTTTTCTTTCTTTCTTTCTAAGAAACGGCTCAACGAATTTGAATGTGGTTTTCACTGATGTATTCAATCAAGTGTAATGTAAGAAATCAAGTGAATAAATTCACCTGATTGACATTTGGTCAATGATCAGCAAACTTTTCTTTAGAACAGCTTTTTTTATTTTATGACCGTTGTAGTAGTTATTTATAATAATGAGTATAATAATGAACTTCTTTCAGCTAAGTATACCCAAACCTATATCCATGTTTATTACCAAAAATATATGACATTTTCATATGATCAAATGACTATGTAGTACCTAAATAGATTCTACGGCCTGTTACATTACATATTTTTCTTACAAAAGACAGCCATATTTTAGCCCGTTTAATTAACTTTCAGTAAGTTACCTACCTAAAAATTGACTGTCAGTAAGTTAGCTTCTCTAAGATGAGATAACCTTTTAGTGTCCAAGTAAAAGAAGAGAATTTATAGTAATTTGGTCCGCTTGAGTGGGTCTCATTTTTACCCTTCTCAGTTGTTGAAAAGTTTACAGGTTGGTTGAAAAGTTTTAACGAGAACATTACCTTTTGATTGAGAAGTTATTCTATATGAAAATTACTGATTTTTTAACCGACTCAGAAAAGGAGGTTCTCAATTCGAATTCACGTTTTTTTTGTATGTATGTTACGCGATCAAGCCGCCAATTATATGAATCGATTGTGATGATTTATTTTTTGTTTGATAGACCGTGCTTCAGAGGTGGTCCCACATAAATTTAATCGATATCGATTGAGCGGTTTTTAAAAAATCAACAAAAATCCAAAACTTGCATACATTGATGATATTTTCGTGTATAAATATTCACAAACCTCTCTGTTTTATTGGAGCAGTGCGTTTAGTTAATTAAATGTTTGTTCTGTGTCTGGGTGTTCTGTATGTATTATAAGTATGCATTTACAAAAAAAAAAAAACTTTTTATGTATTCTAACAGCTAGCTGACTTCCATCACACAAGCTCTGCTTAGTTTGGGGTCAGATGGCGCTGTGTGTATAGTCCTACGATTTATATTTATATTTATTTATTTATTTTAGTTGGCCTAAGAGTCATGGTATTGATTTTTTTAAATTGTAAACTTAGATATTATTACACGACTGCTCAAAAAAGGAGAGTAATGTTTTCAGGATTCATGTCAGTTTCTTTATTTCAGCATATTAAATGCCTTAACAGATTTAGATGTATCGGGTATGGTTAGAATCCTTACAACATCCCGAGTGACAATGTTTATAATTTTTGTGAAAGTAAAATGTTGGCTAATTGTTTATTTTTATTAAAAAAAAAATGTTTAATTTAGTATTAATGTTTAACACGGTACTAAAACGACAACAATAATAAGTAACAATTATCACAGGAAACAACTGAGAATATTTTCGTTAGGTCATTGTTTAACCTCACTTAAGCCTACGCTTGTAACCCTATAACAGTTTATTTAAGGCAATTATCATTTATTTTTAGCTCGGCATACTTAACAAGCTTCCGTAGAATGTTTCAAAATGCCTGTATCAGCCAAGTTTATCCCAACCTGTTGGGCCAATTGGCCTGTTGCCGCTACACTTGCTACTAAATGCAAACAATCGCGTATTTCTCCGGCACCATGGTTATAGCCATTGTTCCTTTCGTGAAATATTTAAATCAATAATCTATGTAAATAGGCTGATTTTGATATTTTGTCACTGTTTTGTTAAGTTATTTACTGGCCAACGCGGGTTTCACTCGCATTTTAGGGATGTATTTGCCTATGTGTAATTCCAGCTGTATGTATTTCAAATCACGCATTCACTTACATAAACACTCACGCTTGAGCACGAGCACGCGTTTGCACATGCACACGAGTGCTGGCACATGCACACGCGTGCTGGTACATGCTTGCATTTACACACACATATTTTTTAATGTAATAGTAATGAAACATACGAGACGCTTTCGTGATGGTAAGAGATAACGCATGTCTAAAAACCAGGGCATCGCTGTTTTTTTTTTTTTTTTTTTTATAGTTTACAGGCTAGGTGTTTGACCACAGCTTACCTGATGTTTAAGAGTAGGTGTGGTCGAAGATGGTAAAGCCCACCAAGCCTGGAATGCAACTGGCTCTCAAGTGAGGCTGCCGGAACACACCGTTAGATGCTTGGCGGCAGATTTTCAACTTGAGGGTGGTAGCTAGCCAGCCGAGTACTAGAAAGTACCCTACCACCATGCTATGGTTTCCTCACGATGTTTTCCTTCACCGGTAGCTCAAGCTCATTGTTGGGGTTTGAACCCACGCCCTTCGGCATGCGAACCTACCGCGCTAACCACTGAGCTATCATCGCTACAAATACATACAATAGATACATCGCATCGTTTTGGCGCTCATTACTTTGAGACTGTCGATGGTTTGTCTTAACAGCTCTATAATTTTGCTAGCTACACTACCCTTCAAACCGAAACACAGTAATATAATATATGCTTATAGATAAATTATCTTGTAAATTTTCCGAAACCTGACTTTAGTTACCATTAAGGATATGAAAAAAAGACAGTTAAACGTTTTATGTACAAACTTTTTTTTTTTTTTTTTTTTCTGCTTCGCTGTGTTACCCACTGTTTCCACGTGAACACTACATTTCTTCGGGATAAAATGTAGCCTGTTTGATAATCAAGGGTGTCAGCTACCATATCAAATTTAATCAAAATTGGTCCAGCCATTTGACCGTGAAGAAGTAACAAACACACTCACAAAATTTCGCCTTTATGATATTAGTGTGACGAAAGAGAAAAACCATACAAATCAAAAAACTTATCATGTGAGTAAATCAGTTGTAAAATTCACTGTTATTTCGTTTCATTAGAAATCCTAGTTCAAAAGATCTTACAACTAAGAAGAACAACATCACTGCATCCTCATCGCGTTTCAGTTCCTAAGGAAATACCGTAAACATTTTTCTATTTACCAAAAACCTTTAGTGTACCGAACACCTTTTCAGTAAGCAGAGACGTTCGGTTTCTACATTCTGAATACCTTGTAACACTTTAATCAACGCTAAACTGACACAAAATACTTTCCGTTAGTAAGTCAATCATTTATTGATAGATATATTTGGAGTATCAAAGATTAACTGCCAAAGTACACGATCTATATATGGGTCCGGACGCTTCCAATCTCACGGCTGAAATCATTTATGTCGATGTTCTAGGATCGGAAACGTTTCACTACTTTAGGAGGTTAGTGAAAAAGCTTTGGTAGTTTAGTTTTATAGCTTTTTTATAGATTTTATGTCCGTCTATACAGCTTTAGTATTATAAGCTGCATAATTAATACTTTCGGATAAAATATATGTATAAAAAAAGGACAATGAGAATATGTTGCCACACAAACTTTAGATTGTTAATTCGACTCCTGACCTGTAAAAATTGTTTCAATGGAATTTATGCTCAAATTAACAAAAAAAAGTGTTTTCTATGTTTATTACGTTGCGAGAAAATGTATAAAATATCTGAGTAGAATAAGTTTGCTCAGTGGTTAGCGTGGCCGGATCACACGCCGAAGGACGTGGTTTCATTCCAACAATAAGCTTTTGTTGCCAGGAAGAAAAACATCATCATAAAACCAGCCGGTTTTTCCCATTCCAGGCTAAGCGTGTAGATCATCTTTAACCATATTGTACCTTAACATCAGATGAGTTGTAGTCAAGCAATTAAGTCTCTTACCCATAAAAAATAAGAGATTATTTTAATCTTATTCCAAAAAGGCCGTTGAACATTTCAAACTGCAGATTAGAAATAAAAATACTAATTAATACACTGTCTACTGGTACAAGCAAAGCGTCAGATATTCTGCCGCTTAGCAGTAGCGTGTAAGCATTACTGTGTACCGGCCTAAAAGGAACTGCAACTAGCGAAGTTACCCGGATTTTGAAACTAACCATCGAACATCTCAAAGTAAGAGCGCCATAACAGCGATGCCCTGGCTTTGATCAATTCTCAGTACCTCTACAATAGGAATGAACAGGTTAAATCTCTTACCATCGGAAGTGCGTTTTGTTCGTCTTATTACTTAAAAAAAAAACTAAGCTTGTGCTATCAAAAGCTTTTGTTTGGGTATGAGTAGGTACGTATTTAAGTATTTTATTTACGACTATATTCTTCACTTGTAATCAAACTTTCCATAAGACATAGTTTTCTCATTTGTATTCTAAGAAACTATCCCAACTGTTGACACGACCTTCCAAGAGCAAGATTCTGGAAAAGCCCCATAGTTACCTACGTGATCAGTGAATATAAAAATACTCCGTGACGGCGGGTATAACGAGATTTACGGATCAGCACGGATATAGACAAAGGGCACAATTTGCCCTTAGATACGCTTCGCTGATCCACAGGGTTATCCGATGCCTTATCCAGTAGAGAAGTGCTGATAGTTCCCCGTTTCTGATCGTAGTTTTAGAATCGAATGGGGACATAAAACGAACTGAACAGTAAGAAGATATGGTTGTAAGATGTAAGGGAAAAAGGCAGATAGAGTTTTTACATCAAATTCAATGAAGCACTCGGTTAGCTATTTGTGCGTGACACCGCACACAGCTATACGTCGCATACTACGCAATAGCGTGCTATGCATACAAAGTTATGAGTCTATGAGAACTATGATGCCAGCTGACAGTGTTTAGGTTTTGTGTTCCAAGTAGTAAATGGAGTTGTAAGTGAAAAATTATTCCTGTTATATATCCCTAATTGTATTTGTAATACATTGTCGACCTTTTAAGATTCTATAAACACGCCTTTTATTCAATTCATCTATGTTGTTAAAATTGGCTTCAACGATTACTTTGGTTTTGTTTTGCGAGGAGTTTTGTGCGTAGGTATTTCTTTCACATCTCATATCACTGAACCCATCCAAACTTGATCCAGAACGGCTGTTTATATCAGTTGAGTTGTTTAGGGACAACCGACAAAGATCTAGGGACCTTAACGACGCAATCTAACAACTTTACGGCTTCAGTTTGAAGTGTTTCGGATTTATTCGTTCCGATGCTGATTCTGAAATAAATGAGCTCTGTGGGACCTATAACTTCTTAACTTTGGCTTTTTGCTTTTGAATTTAAAGCTACTTACAACGTTTTTTTTATTTGCCTGTTGAACTCTATTACAATAAATAAAGTCGAAATGCCAAGTAGTATGTAACCGTGTAATGTCTAGGCATCGTACGTAGTACGTCGGAAAATACGGGTTAGAAATGCAAGAAAACTGAAAAAAGAGAACTATTGTCAACCAAGATTGACAGCCCTGTTGGTTCATGCTTTGCTTAGTTTGGGGTCAGATGGCGATATGTGTCTGTGTAACGTCATACGATATTTACTTATTTATTATTTTTATTTATTTCCTATGTGAATTCTTCGAAATCTAGAAAACATGGTTAAATTTTGTTTTTTATTGTAACAACTCGGGTTTCCGTCGAGATAAGAATATTTCAATGGTACAAATAAAACACTCATCAGAAATTGAACGTGTAATACATTTATATTATAAAGAGATAAAATCTTCACATTTTGTAAATATTAGACATTCCGTTGCGGCTTCGTCAGCGTTGAATACGTTCAGACATACAGTATAAACATTCATTTATATATACTACTACATTAACTTAACTAATTTCACATAAGTTTCATTTTACAATTTAACATCAATAAATTAGACCAATTTATATAAAACGTGAAATACGTATTTACACAATAATATCACTAATTCCTAATTTTTAACGTACACAAAAATAAACAAAGTTTATGAGTACACATAGTTTACTTTGTTTCAAGTGTTTTATAATTTATATTATAACTAATGTATAATTGACGATGATATTTTCATGATTTTAAAATTTATTATGACTGTTATGAATTGGTAGCTATGTTAGTAGAAGCAACGGTATTAGAAATTGTACAGTCAGCGTTAAAAGTGTATGTGAGAGAGCGCTCGGGGTAGACTACCCCGAGCGCATAGATAAAAGTACCATCTGAAAAAGTACACTGTACTGTTATATTGTAATACAAAAAATTTTAAAACATCATGAATTTTTTTCTTAAAAAATAATAACAAATATACCTATTATAAGATTGCATTAATATTATAATATCATAACCTTTTGCGTTCTCAAATAATCTACTACTTAAGAAATTAAAAAATGCCTACTTTTTTTTGTAGAATATGTTTTGTGAATATATATTTTTCATGATATTTTAGTAAAGAAGAAACAGGAAAAGGACAAACAGGGCAAGATAAATAAAAACGTATAAAAAATCATTTCAATTTTGTCAAAATAGCAGAAGTTGTGTACATTGATGCGTCAAATTAGCAATTGATACATTTACCTGAAATATTCTAAATATAGATGTACCTACCTACATATGTTTTTGGCGCTGACTGTACCTACACATAATCTGCGTTACATGCGCGTGCTACGGAATTCATACTAACTATTTACTAAGTTTGACAATTTGTAATAGCTTACTAACTAGTTAATATGAATTTCTGTAAATACAGTGAATTACAGACATCAACTTAGAATAAATAACTCACACTCATGTACGTAGCATGTTTCTACAAATTTCACTATTATAATACAAAATCTAACTTACCACAAGACTTAGAGTTTATATAAAGAGTGTATAGCATAAGGAAGACATCGATAGCCTGCATAAATTACATCATCATAATAGAAAATACAGTAAAATCTGACTTTAAATATTTCATGATCGCAGGGGTGAATGGGAAAAGATCAGCGGGTTTCCCCATAAAAATGCGGCCGAATAATAATGTGAAGGGATCGAGCCATTTGCTTGAATTAAATTTAATGACCTTAATTCATTTTTGGATCCATTTTGTGACCGCGCGGTTGAATAATTACAGATTTCCCTAATTGGGCCGTCTGTTGCCGAACCGGGAATGGGAACAATCGTTAAAATACGTATATAATCCTGTTACATTTCCAAATAAATGTAAGTATTCCGTGAGTCGTGTTGAATTTCGTGCGTTCGTTTTGGTTGGAGTTTGAGATTGTTTGAAACCATAGAGCTGATATTATATAGACATGCCTAAGACTTGGCGGCCGCTTGAGTCAACTTTATGCAGTCACTACATCTTTGTATACATCCATTCCAATGTCACAGTTTAACTGCAGTAAGCATGGAAAGGAATACATTTTTACTAAAATATTAAATTAAAATAACGTTCAGGAAAATGTATAATATAAAAGGTGTAAATATACCTTGCAGGAAATTTCACACAGCGCCATCTAGGTCGGAAATAAACAGCTATGTGAATCAAATAAATAAAAAAATGTTTGGTAACGTACCACGTAAATCTAAAAATAAGCTTACTGCATGTAGTGAATTCATTAGAACTGTATTCATAAGACTTTGGGCAATTTCTAGATGTATTTCTGTGTTTCAAACACAGAAACTTAGATTGTATTCTTGATTGAAGATGAGACGTACAAGTACCTACATAGCTTGAGTGGGTGTATCATGAGAGATACAATCATCCATGTCTCGAGTAACTACATTTCTTCTTGACAAGCATATTTCATCAGTCTTTGCTAAGCTTGCATTTGATCGTAATCTTATCAATAAGATTACGATTAAATTAAATGAATATGGTAAAAGAAAACAAATTTTACTCTTTTTTTACTCTGATTAGGCTTGCATTTAACCACACCCTGTCTGATGTTAAGCAGCAGTGTGTTCCAAGATAAAGAGATACGAAACGCTTTCCTAGAAAGCACCTATTTACTTTGAATTTAAAGATACCCTTATTGTAAACTTTTGGGAAACACAAACTCCGGCAGAGAATTCTACACGAGACTTAAAGAAAATTCCAATGTACCTATCGTGATTACAATTTCGAGCGGTGTTTTTTCATACTTACTTGTAATAGATAAAAAATAATAAAACCCACTGTAATTCACTCTCGCGATAAAACACCGCTGTACAAAGTTATGTTGTATTTACACGCCGATCCGCGAGCAGTAAAAAGAAAGAAGATGTGTGAATAAGCCACTAAACTCGCATATTGCGAATAAGCTATGTTTATTGCGCTTCTTCTATTGAGAATATAAAGTAGTTCGAGCACGCTCGTAGATGTTTGTGTTTAGGGCTGCCACTGTTTCGAATGATGTAGATAGATAATTATATAGATAGGCTAGCGGACCCCTCGCGGTTACACCCGCGTAGTTCCCGTTCCAGTAGGAATACAGGGATAAAAAAATTGCTTATGTCACCCGGAGATAGTGTAGCTTCCTAACGGTGAAAGAATTTTTGAAATCGGTCCAGTAGTTTCGGAGCCTATTCAATACAAACAAAAAATCCAATCTTTTTTTTTTTTTTTAATACGGATAAGTCCGCGTTTGACCACCAACTCGCCTGATGGTAAGCGACGATGTGGTCGAAGATGAAGCACGCAGACCTAGAAGATACCTATTCACTCTGACCCTGAAAAGATCTAGATTATATCTATCAGGAAACATGGAAGCCGGTAGCTTGTTCCATTCCTTGGCCGTACGGATGAGAAACGTAGAGTCGAAACGTTTGGTACGAATCTTTCTTCTTTATAATAGTATAAATGAATAGATAGATAGAAAATAAAGTACAAATAACAAAATAATGTTATAAGCTTGTGCCACGGCCTTATTGCTAAAAGCGATCTCTTTCAGGCAACAAAGAATAAAACCACGATACATATTAAGAACAGACAGGAGATGTTGTAATACTAATAAATTAAGGTTCTCGAAGATATGTGGAGTCTGTCAACCCGCACTTGGCCAGCGTGGTGGACTACGGCCTTATCCTTCTCGTAATGAGATGACGCCCACGCTCTGTTGTGGTACAGTTTATAAAAACATGGCTGATTTTGGAAATAAATTGTATTTGATAAATATATCACGTAGATTAAATAATGGCGTTAAATCTACCTGATAAACAGTAGAATAGTTCAGTACAGTTTATAAAGTAAGAGAGGTGCAACCCTTAGTATATGGTACGTGAAAAGGCAATTTATAGGAAGGTCGTTACTAGTTATGCGGCGAGATCTCAAGCCAAGGCGTAAGCGTGTGGATGCAGTATTTGCGACTGACACGACGTTTCGTGTACCTACCTACTTTATTTAGATGTTTTAGGTTGGAGAAAACTAAATCCCGTCTACTCCTTACACCTATTAATATTTTTGACTAGCTTTTAGATTCACTCGCATGGTCAATTCGGTAAGGTCATTCCAGAAAAAGTCGTTTTATTTTTTCGTCTCACTTTGATCTGTGACCTTTGACCTGTCAGACAGATACTTACGGTAAGTTATATAATAGAGCTCCACTAGGCTTAATTATAGAACTCTGTTACCTTCCCCAAATAATATCATCTTTTATGTAGTAAAATAGTAGAATGATCTTCCTGCGCTTTGAGTTGTGCGCCACAAACACAACACACTGCCTGCCGTACCTTTATTTAACTGTATCCATTGAATCGATAGATATGTAATTACTTAAAAGTTTCACCGAATATTTGTGGGTCAAGGATACTTAAAAATTGTACAAAAAATAATGATGCAATTAGTTTTTTTGAAAATTAAAGATTGCTAATTTCGTTGTTAATCTGTGTTCATATTTAAATGAAAAGGTATTTTTCTTATGACCTGACGATATGGACTATACCTACAGATGATCACTCAGTTGAATTTGTTCTCTAATATGGTCATCTCCTTTCTTTTTAACCGTTTTGCTGACCATATTAAACGTCTGCGAGCGACGTTTTCTGGTATCAGTTTATAATTCCAATTTGATTCCAATCTGCTATCGTAGTGGAATCGAGCCTAGTTTCCAACCGATACTGTAGCTAATGGATTTTGTAAAAGTGGTCGAGCTGTTTGATACAGATAGGTATATGACTCGCCAAGTTGGCTATAAAGTTGTACGAGGGAGCCACACTCGCATATCTTAAACAATACTGTGTCCTACATATTCAGGTTGTTTAGTTCGATTATTTGACAAACTTGATCGTTTTATTAGTGTGACTTCGAGGCCGTTTCCGATTATAGATAACAGTGGAATCAATATTGTAATAACAGACGTCGGTTTATTTTACATGACAATATAGCTGGAGACAATTTTGCTCTACTACCACTTTTTACAGATGGATACATTTTTCTAGTAAGTATATTATTATTCTAGTAGTTATATAATAACATTTAATTTACCTACATATTTTATACAACGTGTTGCTTTGCATTATAGTAATGATGAAAATAATGGGATCATGTAAAACCATTAGATAAAAAAAATGTTAAATTTAAGGTGGTTCGATTTCCATACAAATAAAATGTTTGCCATTTATGGACAAATGGATCATAATTTTACAGTGAAATCACAGTTACTGGCATTTTTTTTGGTCCTTATTTGCGATAAATCACAATTGCAACTATATATTCAAGCAATTGTGATTTACCGCAAATAAAGACCAGCTGTGATTTCACTGTAAAATTATGCTCCATTTCTCCATATATGGCAAAAAAAATATTTGTATGGAAATCGAACTATCTTAAAGAAAAATACCAAATGTTTGTTTATATGTATTCTATACACGTCGACTACGAGGGTAGTCAGTGTTTAAAAACAATACATACCTACTATAGTTGGGTAGGAAGTAAAATACAAAAAAACACATTGTATATATTAAACATTTAAGCGCTGCTGCACTATGTTGCTTATTAAATTTAAAATTAGATTTTTTTTCGTTTTTTTTTTAAACACATTCGCAATTTATTTTTACAAAAAAAAAAAAAACAGTAGCATGTTTGAAATACTCATTCCATACCTTTCTATAATTAGTGGAAAAGCTTTTTCAGCTCACAACATTAACTTACAATTATCCTCATTCCTAATCACTTCTAATTATGATATGTTTTGTTACTCCTACAATTATAAATGTACAAAACATGGAATGATTTAAGGAATCCTCAAGTTTTCAGTACATAAGAATTATAGGTATGTATGTATGTACACTGACCTCGGCAAAAAATAATTATGGTTTCTACTGAGAGTCAAACCGTTTGGCATCGACATTATCAGTTATAATAGTTTTCATTTTATGTTTGACATAGATTTAGTTGAAATAAAAGTTTGTCACAGACATAAATGTCACATCTTTGTTTTACTTATTACATTACCCACGTTTAATTATGTCGGATACTCTAACTATAGTTTCGTCCACATCCAGCGGCCTTCTTCAAGGAGTCAACGTAGAGTGCAACGCACGCGCGGCCTTGTTTGGCTTTGCATATCACCACGACAGTTTCCATAGTAAAATATAAATATTACATTTATCAAGGAAAAACATTATTGTAGCACATTATTGCAGCTCAAGTTGACGTTATTTTATCAATAATCAAATTTGTCATTTGTCATAGACAAATCAGTTATATCGACTCCAAAAGTAATTTTTGGTAAATTTTGTCTGTAAACAATTTTACTGTGAGTACCTACTATAAAAATGAAAGGCGTTCATCGGTAAAATGACTTAATTTTATACTTGAAGTGCAGGTGGGCCCATAATATAGGATTGAATATTTTCTTTTCAAGTAATTACTTAATTTTTCTTTTGAAAATAGTTAATAAAGTTTACGGGAACATTGAGAGCCAAAGTTGTCGAAGTCGTTCATCTGGGTTGTTTATGTTATTTTTTTCTTGACCTACTTTTTGTTAATAAAGTTGGATGAGCTCTCTTAATATTTTCACGAAATTATTTTGTTAGCGCGACGTATCCACGCGGAATTCTCTAACTCTGTGTCTAAAACTCAATTAAATGTACAACAAATAATATCTCTATTATTATTAAATAATATAATAAAAGCAAAATACGGAGTGTAAAAGGTGAACAATCCTTATAAATCAAATTTAAAAAAAAGTCGAGACATTTGAACTTGACTTGTCCTTGAAAATTACGTTTTCTTTCGTCATTTTCTTTTCTTAAGAAAAGTCCAAATGTAATCGAAACTGTGTACTGTAACTATACTTTTGTATCCGACTTTATTTAATGTGAGTAAGTATAGTTATTTGCCTGTTGTTTTACCTAGTGTTATTTAATCCTACAAACTTTGTTCAATAAAGTAATTATTGAAATTGTTAAAGGTCAAAGACAGTCTTTGGGGCTTTACTAAATTATTCTAAGAATAAGTAAATTTCGTAAAGATGTAGGCGTTAGTATTTTCTTTCTTGTGTAATATGATTTATTTGTGGCATATTCAGTGGAAATAACTTTAGCTTTTTTTATAAATAGGTTTGCGCTTGACCACGCCCTGTCCGATGTTAATGAGAACGTAGTCTAAGATGAAGCACGCTTATCTAAAAACAACCTGTTTACTCTGGATTTGAAGACGCCCAAATTGTATTTCGCGGAGAAAACAGACGCTGGCAGCAGAGAGTTCCGAATCATTGCTGTATGTTTGAAGAGTGTGGAATAGAATCGTTTACTCCGTACGTGGGGAATATCCACCATGTAAGGATGACACTTTAGCCTGTCTAGAAATCCGGTAACAACAAGGGACAGGTGGAACCAAATTATGCAATTCCAAGGTGCACTCTCCAAAATCTATTTGATACGAGACAAACAAACAAGCGAATTTACGTCAGTGCTCAAGCTTTGCAACTGAGACGTGGTCTGAGTGCCATCATCTATTACCTTCCTAGCACGTCTCTCGATCGACTCCAGAGCCTCAAGCTGATACCTCACAGAGCCGTCACTTAAGTGAAGCAGAGAGCAGTACTCCATGACCTTACTTGCACTTTATGCAAACTAAGCAGCTGTTCTGGTGTGAAATACCGTCTCACCTTAGAGAGGATGCTAAGTTTTATCTTTAGTAATAGGGGTTTAATTGAGGGAATTAAGTATATTCAGATCTAAATATGGCTAAAATAGAAGGTACACGAAATTTGTGGAAAGGTTACATAGGGCAGTGATACCGAGGTAATAATAGTTTTGGATTCAGTATTATACGCTTAGGGTGCTCTAAGCTGAAAGGAGGTTATTCAATTCTTCATTGTGAACAACTTTTACTAAAGGCACAACTTCGAAATTACCAAACAGCAGCTGTTTTATAGAAGAAGGATGATTGACCAAATGGATGAGTTTATTATCGTTTTAAGATTAGTAACTAATGATAAATAAAATGCTTGAAAAGATGAGTAATAATACCCCTTTTTGGATAAGACCCCAAGCGTATAATCCTGTATTACAAGCTTTATAAAACGGGTAATCTAATTACACTGTAGTTAAAAGAAATGAAATATTTTTCTTTGCACCTATATTAATGTTAACTTCATTCAATGTTATAAAGAGAAGTAGCGTTCTTTTTAGGTTTATTTCATAGCTTAGTTCTAAAAGAGATATGCCAAAAACTTTCATACAGATTAAAAACAACAAACAAACAACAATCGTTAACAGCAATCGTTGTTGTTTTAACAATCGTTTAAAAAAAATCACCCAAGTTGGGGCGGGGTACAAGTTTAATTTATACAAAACTTACAAATAAACGAAATGATATTACGTACATATTATGTGATGCCATACGAATGTTTGTATAATGGACAGGTACTATTTAGTACTCAATTGTCTTGCTACAATTCTCAAGTTGAAAATCTGCCGTCAATCACCTATCAGGTCTATCACGTCAGGCGTGTTCACCATAAGATATTCGACCACACGTTAACATTTTGGTGAGTTGTGGTAAAACACCTAGCTTGCCATCCATAATATGTTAGTTAGTAAATAATGTGAGTCATGTGAAACAATCGGATATTCTTTCTGAATTAACTATTATTTTGTTGTGATTTCAAAATCAGATTTTTAGTCAAAATTTAGATATTTAGCAAAATGGTCTCCATATCACCATATCATTTTTATTATAATCTGTGTTTTAAGATTCCGTGCTATCCTGAAGACAATTCTACAAAATACATACTGAGATTACTATATCGTTTACAATCTTCATTATTTGTAAGTCAAAACCTTGGCTTTGACATATTATACGCTTATATATAAATATAATGGACTTGGGTATTTGGGCTTTCTAGCATTGATAAGGATGTCATAATATTGGGTCGTACAAATGCCTATGTTTCTAAGTCAGTCTCATAATTGCACATACATAAGTTTAGTAGAAGTTTGATATAAAAGGTAGCTTAGCTGAAAAGAGGTTTTACTTCTTCAATATAACTGAAGCAGTGCGTTAGAAAAATGCAAAATATTATATTACGTAGGTACCTAAGGTTTATTTTTATTTACGTTATTTAATCTAGAAAGTTTTTGGTGAAAAAATAGTGGTGTTTTATACGCAAAGACCGCGCGCGTGAGTGTGGGGGAAATTATAATATATTTTGTTTTACATCGAAGCTTGTAATAAAGTCACCACTAATGACTAGGTCATGACCGTGCTCGACCATGACATACATTTACTTTGTATGACTTTGACTGTGACTTGGATTTATGTCACTTGGTTTCTCATAAAGTACTTAAAAATTACTTGACCCTGGCAAATGCACAAAGTGCACTGCCAAAAATAAAGAAGAGAAATTAAAAATTATGTAATAAAACTCTTTGAGAAAAAAAAATGGATTGACATGTTAAAAATTTAAGACAAACTAAATAAAAGAAAACATCAGCAAAGCTTTCGACTTTCATTTTTCTCTAGATAAGTAATGTTGTTTACTACACTTAAACAAGTTATATAGTTGCTAGTTGCCAAACTTTGTCATCAGCACGTCGAATAAGTAAGACCTCGTATAAAAGCATTACAAAAAGCTTTCAAAAATGCATTGAGTTTACAACAGACATCGCATTTCAACTAAATTATGTTCCGACAGAATGGAAAAAAATCACCTCAATTTTTACTCAACGGTTCTAAATGTCAAACAATGTCACCTTACAATATTATGATATTTTATTCATAAGATATTGGAATCGATCGGCGTAGAATTGATAACCTTTCAGACGTAACGACCAGTTTGTTGTCATAAAGATTTATGTTGTACAACTTTTAGTTGTATCGATTTTAAGTTTTACATAATTACATTATAAGTATTAAATGCACATTGCAAGAAAAATTTAACAAATTTAGCTTGATTAGAAAATAAACTAAGTGTATTAAAAACGTTATAATCACCCTTTTTTTCAATTCTATAGCTCAAACATCACCGGGAGGGGATTGTAATAGTCTCAGTAAAAAAATTGAAAACCATAGCAGTTACTAAATAAAACAATTGAATGCCGATATGAATAATATTACAAACATTTAGGCTTGGCCAAATCTTACACACACACTTAAACCTAGACATTGAAGACCTGTACTAAAGCGGTCGCCGATTTATAAACTGAGATGGCACACAAATACAATGAAGAACAAGAGAAGACATCGAGACACCCATCTGGTAGATGCGTTTAACTCTGCACTTACGATTTTGACAGGCAGCTGTGTGGGTGCGGGTTCTAATCGAACATTCACTGCAAAAAAAATAATTAAAAATTAAAATACAATATAGCGATCCAGCGAGGAAATGCCGCCAGTTTTATGGGTACGTTTGCGGCGGGCTCGACCGGTGGACCTAGTTTTTAATTATTTATTTTGTTTTTCCTTGACTTGTATTATAAATAAGTATAGTGTTCATGTATTTGACATTAATTAATTTATATTTGAAATACAATAATCTTATTTTAGTACTGGCTTACGCCCGTGACTTCGTCCGCATTAACTTTAGAATTAAAAGAGAACGCAATAGTCATGAAACTTACGCTATTTTATCAAGATAAAGGGTGCCTTTTACCCCAGAATAATGTTCCAAAAGACGCATCTATGTATCGCACATTTCAAGTGGATACGCCCAGTAGCTCGTTTTTTTGATAATCCCACAAGGACCAAATTATTTTCTGATATACAAGGTATTCTAATCCAACTAGACTATATGTGTGCTAAATCGAAGTAGTTTCAAAAACCAATGAGCCAACAGGGCTGTATAAAACAGGTTTCAGTTTCTGTGGCATGTTTAGCAGGCCCATGGTTTCAGCAAGGCCTGCTACCGTAGGTCACGTCTGTTATAGGTCATGGTTTACTAATATCTATCGTCTATGTATAGAAAAGTTTTGTAAGGCTTTGAGATAGACTTTTCCTTCAGACGGTTTCGATAAAGTAATTAGTTTTTACTTGTTTACTGAAGTACTATAAGGTTTCATCGAAAAAACTACACACTAAAATATAAATGGTAATCAGATATAAATCGTGCGTGATAATAAATTGTTCAGACAACCTTACTTATTTAAGTGTTGTCAGTATTTTTGGTGAAAATTAATTTGAATTTGGCTCACAAACGTTGAGATTTCAGAATAGAATAAGCAAGAGAGAAGCCGAGGGATAGCTAATTTACGTTAGTATTAGGTTTCTACGGTGAACCTACATTTGCATTGAACAAGAAATAACAATATGTCCGGTGAGCTCACTGAACATTAGGTACCTGGGATAATTGATTGATTCACTGTTGTGCTACTCTACACCCGCTACATGTTTTCGGGATGAAAAGTAGCCCATGTGTTTGTTAACCCAGGGTTTCACCTACTTCCGTACCAAATTTCATCCAAATCCGTTGTCTGGTTTTTTCGTGAAAGAGTATCAAACATCCATCCATCCAAACTTTCTCATTTATAATAGTAGTGGGATGTATTATTCAACAAGTCACTTTAAAAATATTATGCTTAGCGCTTAATTTTATTTCACTAGTTGATAATGAAGTGTAGTTTTTAATTTTAATACACTCACCTGAGTTTGAAATAAAGCAATGAAACTCTCTGAATTATTAAGAAAAACGTGTTAAATTTGATAAACAATAAAATTATTCCGTGCCTAACCGCGAGCTAAAACCACAATTTCGTTACCTCTTCCATTAAGTGGAGAGTAAAATTATACTTTGTGTTCTACAATAATAATAGAATTATAATTTTGATGAGGATTTACGTGTTAGATACACGTCACTATAGAAACTTCAAGTAAAGTAATAAATTTCAATCTCCACTTTAGAATATCACAAGTAATTCGCCAATGACTTTAATTCATATACATAGTTCTATGTTTTTGTAAGCTGAATTATTGGTCTGTGAAACTGGTCTAGTAATAAAGTGATAACCTTATAACTTACCCGTAACAGAATGGTTCTGCACGTCAGCAAAACCATCATTTAGGTGTGCGTAGCTTGGTATGGTGCTGATGCAGCTGATCTCGACCGTCTGGTTAGGAGCCAGTTGCATGCTGGTAAGCGGGTAGTGGAGTGAGGAGCTCGTCATCGAGAGCGGCATGCCGTGGTGATGCCGAGGAGTGTTCACTGTCCCGTGGGGCACCGTTAACTTCTCATCCACCTGAGTCAAAAGAGTCAAACTTTACTTCATTTATAACTAAAATAAAATACAATGTAACGAACCTAAGCCGTATCGCATTCAGAAGAAGAATGCACCTTACTATTTATTGTTAAGTGCACCTTACTACGATGACAGCAATAGAAAGGGTCGAGTTTTTTCTACTAAGTAGGTATATATTTGAATCTATGTATGTTCCGTAATACCTAAGCTACTTATCGGATTTTGATTAATGAGGTGTCCATCGATTTGTTATATTGTCGTATTCCAGTTGACACGGGTTACATTATTTATTTAATTATATTTATTTAGTGCGGGATGTTTAGGAATATTCCTGTACTGCTCCTGAGAGAAATACTAAAATCATGCTATCCAGCATTTAACGGATAAAAAAATAAATAAATATCGTAGGACTATACACACAGCGTCATCTGGCTCCAAACTAAGCAGAGCTTGTGTGATAAAAGACAGATAACTGATAGAATACATAAATACATACAGAACACACCCAGACACAGAACAAACATTTTTGCCCTGAGTGGGAATCGAACCCACGCCCTACAGCACTCAAGGCAGATATACTACCAATGAGCCAACGGAGCTGTCATTCATTCATTATTTATAATCAAAATTAATTATCACAGTTTTCAATTACTAAGTTGAAAATTACATGTAAATACTTAACATGCAATTATGGTACGCAAACAGGTTTTCATCATTAGACAGATAACTTGTTTAATAGTTATTTTTTAGTTACACGAAGAAAAGAGTTGTGCGAAAATGGGTCTTATTGTGCTTATAGTACAAGAACAACAGAAAGCTGACCGTTTACAAAAAATACTTAGGGAAGATATTCTGTCATGTACAAATGGTTTTCCCGAAGTGACGGTTGCTGAAGATTGTGTTTCGTTTGCAAAGAAGGCTGAATAGAGCAAACACTGGCTACGTGACTCTCGCAAGGATATCCGGTTCGGTCCCTACAGATTGACGAGATAGATATGAAACTCAAAGAAACTTTACCCTTTAGACGACTACAAAGTAGGCACATGTCTTCGAAGACGTCTTCATTTTATAAGTACAATTTCGATGCAACAATGGACTATAGAACAATATTGTAGAGTCAAATATCATGGTTTCCGTACCACCGCTCAATATTATTATCTTATGCATATAAAATTAAGTAGCTTTCCGCGTCTGTTTTTCTACTTATTTCATCTAAACCACGCGATTTTAATAAGCTTTTCACTGCCATTTGGATATTTTCTTTACGAAAGGTTTGTATACGGTATTATTATGGTATACGTGTAACTTTATCAATTTTTTGTAAATTTAATAATACATATTGAATATCAAAGTATACATAATCAAAGTAAATAAAACGAGCAACATTCAAAATAATAACTAATCTAAACGGCCGCTATTTTTTGCATATATGCATATATATACTTATTGTATAAATAAGTCGCTAAAATTAATTACGCCCTTAATATTAACATCTGAAGTTAAAATAGTTCTTAATAAAATACTATCAAAAATTTGAGATATTATAAACTAAGCGTTTTTGGGTTTAGTGGAATAGAGTCGATTTTTTCGTTAAAGTTATTATAAGCTATGGAAAACATTACACAAACTCTGAACTCCCATTAATTGCTAGTATCCAACTACTGTATACACAAATTGTGTTTAACATTTCTGTCCAGCCAGTTAGGCTTAATTTATATATCAAACTGTAGTCAATAGATCCAATACATATGCATGCCCCTAACTAGCTCTGTCGAGTCGTTAACGAACAAATAGTGCGATCACTTCATTTCTGAATGTCAACCAGGAATGTCACACATACACCGACTAGTATATTCATTTACAAGATTTACGTAGAACGTAAACGATCATACACTTGACATGTATGGAAAAATTAAAATTTACGTTTAAACGAGATAGAGCCATTGCCCCACTTACATGGGAAGTGGGACAGCTGCTCTGGCCGCATGTAGCTTTTCATTTACGTAGTGTGAAAACCTCACAAATTAAATTTCTAATAAAAATATGGAATTCTTCTTTTTCTTTGATTGTGACGTCGCGTTTTGAGCATTTGTCAGTGTCAAGTGTTTTGATATTTTCAAGTTTCATAAGTAAAAAAGTTGTCAAAGTCCAGTCTTGGTCAAGTCCAGTTCGTGTCTCCTTGCGTGTTCACGCCAAATCTCCAATATGGAATTCGATGTCCTTCAAATATCTGCACAATATCAATGTCAACTAACTTATAATTTTATTGACGAAAACTAAATGTCAAAATTAATGATTTCAAACTTAGATTTCCAAGAAGCTTGATTTGTCATTCCTAAAACAACGTACACAGATTAGTTTCAGGTTTGCTTGTGGCAATGAATACAAAAACTTCTTGTTCACAAACAAGATTTCCTGGAACTAACTAGGGAATCAGAACTATGAAGGCCAGCTCCACCCACGCGCGCACTCTCGCATAACTGAATTTTCCAATTTCACTGGACATTTGATTGTACTTATTTATATCTACAAACCAACAAAATCACTTTTAAGTATTTTTTCTTTGTTTTTGGCATCGTACTTTGTGCATTTATCAGTGACAAGCGTTTCAATATTTTCAAGTATTTTTATTAATTCTTTATGAAGCACTTACAACTAAATAACACGTACAATAGGAGGATTTAATGCTAATAATGTTTTTCTACTAGTCATTCCCATAGTAATAGAGATCGAGAACGAGGACCCCTCCCTCTTGGACGAGAAAATTGAAAGGACGTGTTAGCTCGAAATGTCAATACGCTCTGAAGATGCCTCGTGTATAGGCGAAACACGTGTTAGCGAGAAGAGGATGTGAAGACTTGTGGTTATGTTAATTGAATATTTAATTTGTATCGGCTTTTTATTTTAGATATTAAATAATACTTCAGATAGATATTTAACATTGTCGTCAAGTTAGGTAAATTTTACATTAAGGTAGTTCGATTTCCATACCAATAAATTTTTGCCATTTGTAGACAAATGGAGCATAATTTTACAATGAAATTACAGCTACTGGCATTTATGTTGGTCTTTATTTGCGGTAAATTACGATTGCTTGAATACAACAGTAGATTATTATCATAAAATCAAATTTATGAATTGATTCAATTATTCAAGCAATTGTGATTTACCGCAAATAAAGACTAAAATAAGTGCCAGTAGCTGTGATTTCACTTTAAATTATGCTCCATTTGTCTATAAATGGCAAAAACTTATTTGTATGGAAATCGAACCACCTTAAATCCTCATCACTGTTCATTGTGACCAAAACGAATTTTAAGTCGAAATACGCTAAATATATACCTTGAACAATAAAAATGAACTTTGGCGAACTGACGTCTGAATCGATCAACTATTTGCCAGAATAAACGAAGAGCGATGCCAGAAACGAAGAAAAAAACGACGACTACAAACTGTAACCCCAAAAAGTTCAGGAAATAAGTCTGTCGAATGTCGATTTAACGTGTCACGGCTCTGAGCTCAACTAGTGACAGGCTAATGGAATATCGTATCACTTTGGCGGACTTCGGCCCAATTACCCTGTACCGAGAATCGAATATAAAGGGTTAGGGGATGAAATATTACCTTATAATTGAACTGTGTTGCAATCTATTGTGATTGTGAAATTGTCTTATTGTTTTTGGTAGCACAAGCAAAGAGCAAGAGGAAAAAACCAAATTAGATTTCCTGAAAAGTGGTTTTAGCATATCAATTTGCGACAATTGCGTCACTATTAATACGTAAACTTTTTTTTTTTTAATGGTTGACAGGCTAGTTGTTTGACCACAGCTCACCTGATGTTAAGTGAAGGTGTGGTCGAAGATGGTAAAGCGCACCTAGCCTGGAATGGAACTGGCTCTCAAGTGAGGCTGCCGGAACACACCGTTAGATGCTTGGCGGCAGATTTTCAACTTGAGGGTGGTAGCTAGCCAGCCGAGTACTAGAAAGTACCCTACCACCATGCTATGGTTTCCTCACGATGTTTTCCTTCACCGGCAGCTCAAGCTCATTGTTGGGGTTTGAACCCACGCCCTTCGGCATGCGAACCTACCGCGCTAACCACTGAGCTATCATCGCTACAAAAACTATTGTCAAATATTTGAAAACAGTAGTTTACATTTACTTCCGCCAGAGGCGCTGTCTCATTTTCCATACAATCATATTTCTCTCTTTTACGAAGTACGTGAATCTCGCAAATTGTTATGATAGCATCTCAGTTCAAAATTTTTGTACTTCAGAAAATTTGTAGCAATGATAGCTTAGTGGTCAGCGCTATCGGTTCACATGCCGATGGGTGTTGGTTCAAATCCTAACAATAAGCTTAAGCTGGTGCTAAAGGAAATCATTGTGAGGAAACCATAAAATTGGCAGTAGGGTACTTTGTAATACTTGACTAACTAGCTACCACCCTCAAGTTTAAATCAAGCCTCTAAGAGTCTGTTCCGACAGCTTCACTTGAGAGCTAATTCCATTCTAGGCTGTGTATATACCATCTTTTCACATATACCATCTTCCCACACCGTCACTTAGCTTCCAACGAAAACATCGTTAGTGGTCAAATATATTTTTTAATACTATTTCTTATCACGAGTAGTTTTCCTCTACGACACGTTTTAAAGTTAGCATAAGACCTAAACACCCACTGAAATGCTTTGCAGTAGTGACAAAGGTGTCAGCCATTAATCGAGCCACTACTGTACGCCGTGCTTGTGTGGATCAGACTTCATTATTTCTTGTTGCGTTGCCGGTAGCAAAATAACCCGTCGCTACCGCAGGCCGCGTCAATAACTCTCTACTTAGTCCTACCCTTTCAACAGAACAGTATTAAGACAATACTAAATAATGTACCTATTTTTTTCATGATCATATTATTTCTTTGCATATATGGGTACAAAAAGTAGATTAATTAAACGCCATATTCTGCCTTTCGGCATACAAAATCTTTGTCTCATTACCTATTATTAATGAGACGTACGAGACACTCTCCTGATGGTAAGATATAACGCCTGTCCATGACCATCGTAGTGATACACATAACTTTAAGTAACAAAACAAAGTCCAGGGCATCACTGCTTTGGCGCTCATTACTTTGAGACTTTCGATGGTTAGTCTCAACAGCCCAGTAATTTCGCTAGCTGCAATATCCTTCAAACCGGAAAACAGTAATGCTTACACACTACTGCTTAGCGGCAGAATAACTGGTACTGCGGTGGTACCTACCTAGACGACCTCCTGCTAAGGAGATCTACCACCAAGTAAAATAGCATCAAGTGGTTAAACGCGTTATAAAGCAAACTGTTCACGGTCAGACTGGTTTACGAATTATCTAATTAATTTAAAATCTACATACCTTGTTATTATTTATAAACCAGGTAAGATGTGGCGCAGGGTACGCAGGAGCGCTCTGACACGTCGCCTCTAGGTGGTCGCTTGACGACAGCTTTTTGTGTTTTATTTTTATCTTGGGACGGTGTTTCTGACGTACTGAAACGGAAAAATACGCTTCAATTGGCTGAATCCGTTAGTTTTGTTCAATTTTATCATAAAAACCACTGAACTGATTTATCGATGGCTGAGTTCTGATATTCCTAGAAGAATGAGAAAAACATCTTTCATTTAGTTGTAATTTCAATAATGTATTATGTAAATCACATAGTATTACATTATTATTGATATAATATTGCGTAGTTTTTACAAATTAATCTATTGCATACTGCGTAATGAAGGAATACAAAAAAAATCCTGAAGAAATACAGAACACATTAAATAATACATATAGGTCTAGATAATACAGACACTCTTTATAGTGTACACCAACAATTTTAACTTTATGGCTAAGAGCGATCTCTTCCAGACAACCAAGAATGGAAAACACGGAACATACGGAAGACGTAACACTATTGAGTTAGAGTGATTTTTAGTCAGGTCGAGGTCTTTGAGTGGAGTATAGAGAATTTTTTATCTGGATTACCTCTCGCTCCTACAAGAATTAATCAAGAAAGAATTACGAAATATTGTTTTTTATTTTATTTTGTATATTAGCATAAATAAAATAACGCCATTTAGCTCCAAACTAAGCAATACTTGTATTATGGATTATTGATAGTTTATAAATACATACACATACAAACAGAACTCCCAGACATAGCTACGTATACTATTATATGCCCGTCAAATGTTTGTCCTGAGTGGGGATTGAACCCGCACCCTACAGCTCTTATAGCATAGATATAAGAGCTCAGCTTTATTGCTCATTTGGCAGTCTATATAGATCACTATATTATTTCTCACTTACTATATTACTTTCACCTTTAAAAGTTAAAATTATAATCATTTTACTTAAATCATATTTGTTCCATAATTATTGTAAGTAACGATAAAATTAAATCATTTCTTATCAGAAATACATTCAGAATCAGGCAGTTTTTTTAGCATATAGTATTATGAAAATCATTCTTCTTCTTCTTGAAAATAATTATAGTAAGTTCATGTAATCCACTTGTACATATTATTATTTTTTTCTGAAAATATAATTACTTTTACATTGCGAAACCAATACCACTTTTTTACGATGAAGATTGTACAGTAATCAAAACAAATGTGGAACTAGCAAAAAGAAAATTGCTGACCAGCGAAATACGCCAGAAGGTAAAAGTCAAAATAATTTGTCCCTTTGAGTCCTGATTTGTGTCCCCTAATTTACTGGTTGGGAAACTACAAAGCTCGGAAATGTGGGTTTCGGAACTTTAGAAACGGGATTTTCCTAAATTCCCCAAGTTTGTGAAATTAAATCCTTTCCACGGAAGTCACATTGGAATGTAGATACAAATCCTATCAAGCCTAAAATAATTTAAATTAAATGTTTTAAGTTTCACTAAGAGGAACATTGAACGTGCTCTTCGTATAGCTTAAAATGGAACGAGACCACTTAATGTACAGACAGTCAAAAAAATTATTTATTGTAGAATTTAAGACCAAAGAGACGCAAAATAAATCATAAAGTCGTACAATATATATTTTTCATTTTTTTACGCGATATCACTCACGTTTTTTTAAATCAGACACTCCGACTTAAGTTTCAGTCACTTCCAGTGGTCTTCTTCATGAAAACAAAGCTGAGTACAACGCGCGCGTGGCCTAACGACTATGCACATATGTCTAATATGTCTATGCCTATTCTTTCAAATATATCTAATTTAAGTAATAATAAATATCGTCGGATTACACACAGCGCCATCTGACATCAAACTAAGCAAAGCTTGGACTATAGAAGTCAGATAACTGATAGAATACTTAAACACTTTTTTTTTTATAAATTATTATACATACTCAGATATAATACATACAGTACACCCAGATACAGAACAAGGATGTATCTTTATTCAATTTTATGTCTCCGTTATACTCGTGTACCTATTTTAATTAGATCATGCCCTATTATCGGCACACTCTTTTTCCTGAAATAGATTGCCTTAAGCGACAAGGTAACACACTGATTTTTTCTTTTTTATGTTATGCATACAATCTTTGGTGTGGAAAATAAAGGCGTTTTCTATGTAAAAGAGACTTCTTTTATGTAAATCAATACCCAAATGTTGACATGTCTAGCTGTATTTTGAAAAAGTATATTATTTTGATATCATATTTGTGTTTTTTATATAAATGCATAAATATAGCAGAACATTACATGCAGCGCCATCTGCCCCCAAACTAAGCAAAGCTTGTACTATGGAAGTCAGATAACTGATAGAATACTTAAATATTATTTTTTTGTAAATAAAGAAACAAACATTTGTTTATACCACAAAGTTTGTCCTGGGTGGGAATTTAACCCAAGCCCTCGAAGCAGGCATTCTACCAATGAACCAACAGGGCTGTCAATAAACATAATTAAACACTAAATCCACCGATCGAGCCCGCCACCCAAGTGCCCATCAAACTGGCGGCATTCCCGCTGGATCGTCAGCAAAATACTTTGGACAAAGAATATTCTATGTTCTATTTCTATAGACTTTGTTAACGTACAACAGACGGAAAATGCTTAATCTAAGTCTGCACAAATCAGAATTCAATCAGGGGCAAGTAAATCTGTCTATTTTCCACTTGAATCCATTAATCTTGCTTTGATCTGTAGAAGGTATTCATATAATCGCATTTTCATACTCTGACGTCTGACGTCTACTCAAATAATTTTTTGCAAAGTTAATGAGTTGAAATTTTTAGGTTTATCATGACTTTTTTATTCTAATCAAGATCAATAGTGGTAATTAGAGACTTAACTAGTTGTTTGAAATTCAAAATGTGGTAATATTTAAGTACTCTCAGACAAATACATTTATAGGTTTTCTCAAGATGTTTTTTTCTTCACAGTTTGAATTCAGCGGCAATAAACACATAAATAAGAAAAGTTGTGTCATGGGATTCGATCCCAGGACCTACAAATTGGAAGCCAGACAGTCTCTCAACCTGGCTGCCGAAACTTCCTAGGCTTCTGAAACGTTATAAACTAAAGTAGAACTTCGATTATAGATACGGTTATAAGTATATGAAACAGCTGATTCAGATACATTGATGTTAAACTCACCGATGATGTTGATTTCGTGTAGTTTAGAGACTTTAGAATACAAAGGCGTTTCTAACGCAATCTCACAAGCGTAGGGGCCCGACGCGGCGAAATCCAACCTGTCCAGAGTGATGGATGTCGGCGATAACTTGGATAACTGCAATAAAAAAAAAACATTTTATTAAAATATAACATAACCCTCATACATAAACCTCCCACTAATATTATAGGCGTGAAAGTTTGGATGGATGAATGGATGGATGGATGGATGGATGGACGGACGGACGGACGGATGGATGGATGGTTGTTTGTTACTCTTTCACGCAAAAATTACTGAACGGATTTGGATGTAATTTGGTATGGAGGTAGCTGAGACCTTGGATTAGCACATAGGTTACTTTTTATCCCGAATACATGTAGCGGGTAACACCGCGGGACGCAGCTAGTAAAATTATAAGATTTATTAGAGTTATGTAGAACTGTACTTTTAAGTTGAAAAATGGTACAAGTTTTATGTAGCAAACCTGGATTTTTTGTTAGTTATTGCTGGCCATGACCGTGACATACCAGAGATAACATGTAAGAGATAACGTCTGTCCATATACATTGCAGCGATACCAAGAACTTTATATCAAAACAAAGTTTATAAAACTATGAAAACCAGATAACTGACAGAATACTTATTTTGTTGTAAATACATACAGTGCCTATACCCAGACGCAGTTTTTGTAGCGATGATAGCTCAGTGGTTAGCATGCTGAAAGGCGTGAGTTCAAACCCAAACAATGAGCTTTAGATGCCGGTGAAGGAAAACACCGTGAGGAAACCATAGCATGGTGGTAGGGTACTTTCTTGTACTCGGCTGGCTAGCTACCCTCAAGTTGAAAATCTGCCGCCAAGCATCTATATACGGTATGTTCCAGAAGCCTCACTTGAAAGCCATTTCCATTCTGTGGGCTTTACCATCTTCGACCACACCGTCACTTAACATCAGGAGAGCTGTGGTCAACTTCAACTGCCTGTTAACCATAAAAAACACAGAACAAACATTTACCGTCCATACCACCGTACCGTTTACCGTACCATTTATTTACATTTTTTAACATTTTTTTAACATTTTTTTTAAATTGTGATCTGTGTTTCTGGTGTATAATAAAGTTATATTCTATTCTATTCTACCGTTATATTTGTTCTAGTGAGAATAAAGTCTTCGCAGCTCTTGAAGCAGATGCAGGATATGTTACGCCGGTAAAACCGCAGGGAGTACTAGTATTCAATAAATTTCATCAGCAAAAATTTTGAAGATTGTTGCAATTATTATTTACATGTATGCTATGCGTACAACTGTATACAGCTCTTCAATTATTCTGTTACCTACGGGCCGGGCCGCAAAGTTACGGACCGTCAATGATTTTCAGCTAAGGCATTTGCTGCGGCCGTCGCCGGACTCCAAGTAATTAATCGAAGCAACATACTGCACTTAGCTTAATGTGTTTTCTGTGTTTGAGATGTTTTCCCAATTTGTTCACGACAACTGAATACGTTGTTTCTAAAACGAAAAATGTTACACTAAATAAAAGTGACACGGGTAGGGTCAACTGTATATACCTTCATTGCTAGATGCAAGAAACTGTTTATATAGACAGACACACATTTGGACACAATATTACACCTATATATAATTCACACTTAATAACACCAGACAGCCAAGCTCAGGCAAGTGTGTTCTCGAAGACGACTAAAGTGCGTTTCACTAAAGAGTTCCCTTCGTCGTCATGTTGGCAGCCCTGTTCGTCGAAACGTCAAACAGATAGTCTCATTGTTCATTGCTCTAATTGTTTTCAAGTTTTTAATTAGTAAAAAATTTCTAAACATGCCCAAAACACTAAAAAGTGGTGAAAGACAGATGGTGTTAAAAGTCAAAAGTTTTTGTGAACGTGAAAAACGGAACAAAGCGCCAATAATCCCTTTGGAATGTGTTCGTAGCCGTGTCGCCGCCATGACAGGTTAGTAAAATAGGGATACCAGGCAGGTCAAATCACTATTCCTCGTTTTTCTTAATGTATATAATAATTATAATATTATATAGTAACTACATGAACTTTTAGATATGTAGAAGGAATTCAAATATAAAACTAGCAATTGATAGCGGTCTTTTAGAGTAGTTATTATTTTAAGTTATTTTATTTTAGGTCAATTCTTGTGTGTTTATTATATCTGAGTGACATAGCCTATATTTATATTATTAAATGCTGATTAGATCTTTAAAAAAAAAAAAAAACTAGCAATTGTACTTATTTATTTATATTGTTTTTGAATTTAAAATGTGTTTCCAACAGTTGTGTTACAAAATAAATAAAACAATGTGGATTTGTTATTAAGTTAATTTTAACATTTACGGTGTTTTTTTATAAAAACTATTTTTTCAGGTATATCAGAAAAAACAGTCACACAAATTTATAAAGAAGGTGAAGCAGCTGCTAGTACTTCAACAAGAATTTCGACGCCTGGTAAGAGTCGGCCGCGCGATAAACAAATTAAGCTGGATGATTTTGAAATTTGTGCATTACGACATAAAATACATGAATTCTATGCTGTGAGAAAAGAATTACCAACGCTGACCAAATTACTGCATGAAATGCGAAATGATATCGATTTCAAGGGAAGTCGCACTACTTTATGGCGAATAATGAAGAAGATAGGATTTTATTTCCAAAAATGTAAATCAAAAAGAAAAGTTATGATGGAAAGGTACGATATTGTGGCTTGGCGTAGTCGATATTTGAAGCAGTTACGAGAAAATCGTGAAGGAGACCAGCGTCCAGTCATTTATTTAGATGAAACTTATATTCATTCAACTTACTGTGCAGGTAAATGTTGGCAGAGTGACACAGAAGCAGGCGTTTTATCTTCGAACTCAAAAGGACCACGATGGATTATAGTCCATGCAGGGAGTGTTTTGTACCCAACGCTCAGCTGATTTTTAAATCACAGTCTAAATCCGGAGACTATCACGATGATATGAATCGAGAAAATTTTATGAAATGGATTCAAGAAAAGCTTTTACCGAATCTACCTCCTTAGTCGCTTGTGATTATGGATAATGCTCCCTACCATACAGTGGCACTCAACAAAGCACCAACAATGAACAGTACGAAGTCTCAGATGCAAAACTGGATTGTTAGTAAAGGTCTCGCTTATTTACCAACGATGGTAAAAGCTGAGCTTTATGAAATAATTAAAGACCATAAAGAACCGCCTGTTTACGAAGCAGACACGTTACTGAAGAAACATGGTCATAAAGTGGTAAGGCTTCCACCTTATTACTGTGATTTAAACCCAATTGAGCTCATATGGAGTCTTTTGAAAAGAAGAATTGCAGAAAAAAATGTTGGACAGGAAGCAAGTCAAATTGTTAAAATAACAGAAGAAGCATTTTTAAGCATATCTGCAGAAGATTGGAAAAAAAGAACGTGATCATGTCAAGAATATTGAAGACAAATACTACAATGATGGAGTACGTGCAGACGCAGAAATTGACCGATTCATAATTGAAGTAGGAAACGATAGTGACGATACTTCTTCTGATGATGATACAGATGGTAGCGACATCTCGGGTGTTGGCCCATTAGATGAACACAATTATTATAAAAAATAACCATAAACATTTGTTTTATTTTTCAACCTTGTCAATTATATCAATATAGGTAAAATACATAGTTGTATTAAAACTATAGGACTAGGGACCGCAATCTGGTGTGGTGTCATTTTCAATCCGGCTGGATTCCCGCCGATACTTCGGACCAGATCTTAAAAAATAGTATCTACGTTAGTGACATTAAAATTTCCTTAATTTCGAGTAAACATCTTTCTGAAAAAGTAGCAACACTGGTTTCGTAACTACCAACATGACGACGAACGGAACTCTTTCGTGAAACGATTTATAGGAGCCAAGTGACTGCAAGCAGGGGGTTTTGGCGGGAACGCGGGAAGAGTCGTGTCGCTCCGTTGTATTTTTTTCCAAAACTAGTGTTTTGTCGAGTGTTTATGCATAAAAATGGTGGTGTTTTATTCACAAAGTGCCGAATTACAAGCGCGAGTGTGGGAAAATGATATAATGTGGTGAAACATGAGTTTTCGTGTTGCTTCCAAAACTCCATCGAAGCTTTGTAGTAAAGTTGCCACTACTTTACTAAAGCATGACTGGAATTAACTGACACGAACTGGACTTGACAAAGACGACTTTGACTAAAACTAGCTACGATGGCACTTATTTAACTTTTGAAACTTGAAAATATATAATTACTTGACACTGGCAAATGCTAAAACGCGACGCCAAAACCAAAGAAAGAAGAAGACTGCAAGCAGTCGGACCATCACGAACGAAGAGAAGCGAAAGCGCCGGTTTCCGTTACGGTGATACCCATCAACAGCTGGCACGTAGTTTCCGGTATAGTATTTGATTGTTTTGCGTTCGGCAAGGCGGCAAATACAAGTGGCGACAACATAAAATTAAGCATCTTTTTAAGTTTCTTTAGTGTCTTAGAACGTTATTTATAAAAAAAACTTAAAGTTAATCTATACCTAAAGTAGTAATAATTTTGACGCGTGACATCTGGTGAATACCTAGTTATATTATATTACAATTAAATGGAAACTGATGTGGCTTTGACATGTTTAATTGAATAAGTTTCTTTTGTACTCTGTACTTTATTCTGTTTATGGTGTGCACAATAAAGAGTTCTATCTATCTATTAATAAAATAAAAAAGTTTTGCTGAATATTTTAAAATACTACAAGGATATGCACAAAGCACCCCAAGTAAATATACAAAACACCCCAAGAAAATGAACAAAACACCCCAAGTAAACGTACAAAACACCACAAGGAAATGTACAATACACCCCAAAGAAATGCACAAAACATCCCAAAGAAATGTACAATACACCCCAAAGAAATGTACAAACCACCCCAGATTAATGAACAAATGCGTGAAGACCAGGAGTCTTCACGCATTTGGAGTTCAAATTATTGCATGGCAAGTCATTCCTATATCATAAATGTTCTTATAACTATCATCAATCGTGATAAATTTACTTCGAAACTGTCACTCAATTATAAAAAAATAATTACGAGTCCAGTAAAAAGTGCATGTCACCGGCTATTTGGAGAATTCAATGCCCGGGTATGAAATTCAATGGCGTATGTAAATGTGTTAATCTGCGCTGGACCATGTAATATCTCTTTGAATTCTCATTATTTTCAGGTGTGTGGTTCTGAAAACTTTACCTATTTACTCAGTAGGTATAATTTAATTGTCTAACCAATGAATGTTAATCATTGTAATGAATACAAACGTATCATATTGAAATAAGCATCCATTCAAATGAAACTGCAAACAATGTGCGTTATTAAAATTCAAGTTGATTCAGTGCAGTGGAATGGAATTTTGTCTAAAATATGGCTCACATTACTTTGAGCCATTCCAATTGAATTTGAAAAAATATGAAATGATTCTTTTTTAAACCATTTTTTTTTTCAAACCTATAACAAAAATTAAATAGTTTTCAATTCGGGTGAATTTTGTATTTGTTTCCTCGGAACTCCATCATTTAAAAACTGATTTGATTTTTTTAATATTATTTCTAAGGATAGGTGTACTGTCAGATTAGTCCCATAGAACTTTAATCAAAATTGACTCAGCTGTTTAATTTCTAAACCAAAATGTAGGATACATATAATCATAACATAATGGTATATCATTTTCAAGTACTTGGCTGGATGTCCCTCATGTTGAAAATCTACCGCCAAACAACGGTGTCTTCCGGCAGCCTAACTTGTCAGAAAGTTCCATTCCAAGCATGGTGTGTTTACCATCTTCGACGACGCAGTCACCTAACATCAGGTAATAGTTGGTAAAACACTTAGTTCGTCAATATTAAAAAAATAAATAAAAAAAATATGTCATCCGAGTAAACGGATTTTGTGTTCTGCTTTTTTGGGACTTTCCAGTTATATTTACAGTCACTAAAATAGTCCCTATGAAATACCTACCTTCCAGCTTCATCATCAGATCATGAAGCCGGAGAGTAGGTACGGAAACTCCGTTACAAAACAATATGACCTAGCCGTGTTTAGGCTTAGTGGAATGAAGTCGGAAACTGAATGACGAGTAGAATATTTTCAAGAACCCGCCATTTGCCATTTTAGCTCATTTGGTAGACTATCTGCTTCAAGAGCTTATAAGGCATGGGTTCGATTCCCACACAGGACCAACATTTATGTGACAATAAATGTTTGTTCTGTGACTGGGTGTTCTGTATGTATCATTAGTATGTACTATTTACAAAAAAATACGTATAGTATTCTATCAGTTAGTATAATATTAGTAAGGAAGTTTCCCAAAATCTCGTCAATTTCCTCTTTAGGAGAAACGTCAGAGACTGGTTGCTTACGTTGAATTTTAGCGAGACTGAAAATTTTATCATTAGTCTGTACAATAATTTTATTAACCATTGTTTAATGTTTTTTTAATGGTTTTTTTTGTAATGACACACGCTATCACACCCTAAGTGTAATTTTTTTTGTTATTTTTAAGCAAACTGAAATAAAATGTTTTTGTCACAGAAAAATTTGGTAAAAACGCACTCGGCCCCCAAGATACAAGCCTTGCGCTTAGTTTGGGGTCCAACGATTGCCAATTTATACACTGAATTCTGAATTATAATGTCCAACACTTCCAGATGTATTCATGTCATTGTATTCTTTTCTTTGTACTTAACTCTTTCTGTGAAATAAATTTATCTTTATTTTTAGTTATCTAGTTCCCATAGTAGTAGTATGCTGTGACAAACGTCCTACGATGTTTATTTATTTATTTTATAGCTCGTTTTCCCCAAATAAAGACATAAATTGAGTAAATCCTGTAAACCAAACGCACAACAACTGGATAAAATATCTTGTAAACGGCGCCCGTAACAGAATATTTACGAACTGCGCATGTATTTTTTATTCAGGTTTGTGTAACCCATGTAAGAAGATAGACTGTGTTTACTACACGCATAAAAATATGAACGAATTTGTGCTTCGCTTTACTACCAGATGAGTGGCCCTGTTTAATTATTCAAACTTACTCAGCTACAGCCATAAATACAAATGTTTCAAATTTCTATCACCAGAAAAGTGATGAACAATGTGTGGTGTGATCAAATAAACGGTTAATCGAAGTGTTAAAAACAAACTCAAAGTAATGAGCACCAATGCAGTGATGCCCTGGACTGGTTTTGTTGCTCAAAGTTCTGTGTATCGCTGCAATGGTCATGGACAGGCGTTATCAATTACCATTAGGAGAGCGTCTCGTTCGTCTCATTATTTTTCACATAATTACATTAAAAAATTATGAATTGTTATATTTCATTTTAATTACTATAATAATTACATTGAAATTTGACAGATTTCTTAATTTTTTTCTATTTGGCCCGTCCGTAAATATGTAGACGACACGACATTCACTGATCAACATTACATTATATTTATAAAATCATATAATAAATAAACGAGTTTTTGTGTGAAGAGCACGGATGCGAGCATACAAACAACGAATTGGAGTTTACACGACGATTTCCATGTCTTCATTATTAAAACATTCGTATTGTCCCGCACGCTCTCGCTCCGGTGAAATTTAAATTTATGAATAGTTAACAGACAAACAAAGGTGGGACGTGATTTGTGTATCCGCATCTTGGGTTAATCGGCCAGTATATATAGGTATATTAATAGATGTATAGTTTTACTTTGTGGTAGATATCTTTTACTTTGTGGTATGTCGTTTGGGTAGGTTACTAGAGTACCAGAGCACCGCAGTACTAGACATTCTGCCGCCAAGCAGTACTATGTAAACGTTACTGTGCAGTTTGAAGGGTACTGTTAAGGGGTACTGCTAGAAAAATTACAGTTATGTTGAGACTATTCATCAAAATTTTTGACAGCCCCGTTGGCTTATTAGTAGTATATCTGCCTTGAGAGCAGTAGGGCGTGGGTTCGATTCCCACTCAAGGTAAACATTTTGTGAATTAACAAATAAACAAATGTCTGTTCTGTGTCTGGGTGTTCTGTATGCATTATAAGTATGTATTTACAATAAAAAAAGTATTTATGTATTCTATCAGTTATTTGCCTTCCATCACACAAGCTCTGCTTAGTTTGGGGCCAGATGGCGCTGTGTGTATAGGTTGTTTTTTTTTAACTACTCAAGGTTTTACGTATTGCTGCAATGGACAGGCGTTATCAGACCTCTTACAATTAGGAGAGCGTCTCGTTTGAATTATTACTTTTACATTAAAAAAAAGGAAGAGAACTATAGCAAATGTGGTCACGGGAAATTATATTACTGCTCAATTATAGGATATATTCTTCTGTGTCTATAAACATCGCAAAAACATGAAAATGGCTCCAGCAATTTAAATAGGATCATACAAAAAGGCGTATAGTTATGACTCTTAACAACAATTAGAATGTTAGTTATTAAAATTATATATAACATTAGGTACTCACGTTGATATCAGCGCCTGTAAAGTTGTATAGCTCATAAGGAGGATCTCTACCGCGGACAAACTTCATGATGCGTTGTCCGCTTTTGAAGAACACAACCTGAGAAAAAAAAAGCAAAGAGGTTGTATGACTTTATAAAACTATTTTACCGTACTTCTTTTAGAAGCATGCCCAATTTTAAGCGTACAGAATAAACACTTATTTTGAGGTTTTGGCGGGAACGCGGGAAGAGTCGTGTCGCTCCGTTGTATTTTTTTCCAAAACTAGTATTTTGTCGAGTGTTTATGCATAAAAATGGTGGTGTTTTATTCATAAAGTGCCGAATTACAAGCGCGAGTGTGGGAAAATGATATAATGTGGTGAAACATGAGTTTTCGTGTTGCTTCCAAAACTCCATCGAAGCTTTGTAGTAAAGTTGCCACTACTTTACTAAAGCATGACTGGAATTAACTGACACAAACTGGACTTGACAAAGACGACTTTGACTAAAACTAGCTACGATGGCACTTATTTAACTTTTGAAACTTAAAAATATATAATTACTTGACACTGGCAAATGCTAAAACGCGACGCCAAAACCAAAGAAAAAAAAAAAAAAAAACACTTATTTGACTTTTGAAACTTGAAAATATATAAATACTTGACACTGGCAAATGCTAAAACGCGACGCCAAAACCAAAGAAAAAAAAACAGACATTCTTCTCGTGGGGGTTTAGCGGGAACGTGAAAAGGTCGCGTCGTCGTATTTTAGCCGTTATTTTTCGAAACTTATTTTTTCACGTGTATTTATAAAAATAGTGGTGTTTTGTTCATAAAGTGCCGAAATATATGCGCGAGTGTAGGAAAGTGATAGAACGTGCGTGACGAAACATGACATGCAGTGTTGCTTCCAAAACTCCATCTAAGCTTATAAAACGGTCGCTACTTTACTGGGGCAGGACCGGACTCTGACAAGACTTACTTTGTATGTCATTGACTGTGACTTAGATTTATTTAACTTAGACATTAAGAAGAGAAGAGGAATTAACCATAACGTCATATATTCACCTTCAAGATACAAAACAAATCAGTTTTTCTTAAAAGGTAAGTCCCACTCCAATTAGTTGGAAAATTGGACGGCAAAGAATCGAAAAAAAAACTATTGTTGATATTACGTCCGAGAAAAATGAATATTGCAATGTTCTACATTGGAAAGGTATACAGGAAAAAGGCATTTTCCTGGGGGAGGCCTTTTTTCGACTTTATTAGATGAATGAGATTATTTGCTAACATTGGATTAGAATAAAATGCTGATTTGCTCGAGGGTGTGCGTGTTTTTTGAGGAAATATTAAGTTTTTAGCTACCCTCAGTTTTCCTTACTGTTTATGGTCTGCTATATTTTGATATAAAAAAAACTCTCTCTACATCCCATCGTTCTTATGAAAATAAGAAAAACATCGGTAGCTAGTAAAAAGGAATAAAAAAATTTTAGAGGCAAAATACTACCGAAATAACTTCATTTCTAATATTTGTACGTTATTTAATATGGGATTTGTTCGACGCTAACTCCAACATCTAAAGTTGCATCACTCAAAACGATACAAAAGCGTTTTATTATGTTTACCTCTTTTAAAATATTCAACGTCCGTGCGGGGCTTGGGTGGATCGAGCGTGGATTTGATACTGTCCGTTTTTGAATCGAAAGTACGTTTTAAATTCTGCATTTAAATCATGGACAGTATTGCCAGTATTTGAAAGTATCATATATTATGCGTTCTTAATAATAATGCGGTATACGGTCAAGCACGCTTGCCAAGAAGACATCGATTTACTCTCGACTTAAAAACATTGAGATTGTATCCATCGAGAAACAGCCAGTCAGATAGGGCATTCCAAGATTTAGCTGTTTGCACAATTAAAGGGAATCAAATCGTTTTCTTCGAGTTTTTGGAACGTCAACCATGAAATAATGTCGCTCATGTGATAGAAGAATAGGCATGACATGATAAGATTTTACGTAGTTCTGAAGCACACACTCTAATGTTAATCTGATAAAAAACTGAGAAATTAGCAACTTCACGACAATGAAGGCTATGAAGATTAGGTTGAACAGGGAAGTCGTTAAAGATGAGCCTTTTGGCACGTTTTTCAACAGATTCTAACGCCTCTAGATAGTACGAATATTTTATTCCGACGCTTCTTGAAATAGTTAAATGATGGATTGGTAAACATACATTAGATATTCTTGGAAACCTTTTATCGTGAGTTGTAGTTTCGTGATTTTTTTACTAGTGAAACAAGGACTAGTGTAAACTGAAATACTCAAAACTATTCTGCATATTTGATTACATACTCGTATCTTATAATAAAGAACAGTTTTTTGTACAGAAGTTAACATTTAAATAAAAGTTTGTTTCATATTTTATTTTATATAAATAATTATAATTGATGGATGTTTTTAATTATTTACATATATAAATTGACACTTGAATATATTTTTGATATTATATTGACATACTTTATTTACTATATTTATTTATTTGCTGTAATAAATTTTTATTTTTATTTTTCTGACGTTACATTTATTCTCATTTTAATATTTTGTGCGTCACTCCAGGCAAGGACATAAAGACATGTGCACTTAAGAATGTTTAAATTATCTAGTTTACTTTGTATATTGTCTACCTACCATGTCCTTATAAGACAAAGATTACGATCATTACTTAACGGGCAAGTCTTGTGAAATAAGGCAATCGATGTGTTTTTGTCAACATTTTTGTGCCGTTATAAATCATGTGGAAGTTTGAAATTAATGAATACTATAGTACATATCCTGAATTATTATGCTTGGAGAAAAAATAGTTTCAAACGCTTTTCGTTTCTTGAAATTATGAAATAGAATATGGCCAAATTATTTTTAATCCGTAATCTTGACATCAAAATAATTATAGGAAAGGCGCAATTTTATAGATGCTAACTTTGATGCAGATACATTTAAGGCTTAGACCTTTTATTGTACGTTTTGTTTATTCTATTAGCAGATAAGTACGGATAGTTTGATGAAAATTTCTGATAGTGCCTGCTGAAAATCTCTTTTCTGCGTTACGTCTGTTGCTGTTTTATTTTGGTAGGCGCTACAAACCATCGAGAATCTCTGAATCTGACAATCTAACGTCACGAGTCTCGTGGTCGTGTATAGCACGTCACGAGAGGCCGCAAGAGGTGGGCGCGCGGTGGCGGCGGTACCGAGCACCGCGCGCATGCTTCCCGCCCGTTTTGTATTTGACACTTGACACTGGCAAATATTCAAAACGCGATGCCAAAACAAAAAAAAAAACTTCTGTCATAATGTAACAGATAATCAATGTAAAATCCGCTTCCGGCAATAGGAATAAACATTCTGTCTCCTTCTTGCTCGTGGCTATAGTAATTTAACTCTCCTTATCTATTTTAGCGTGACGTCAATGTATTCAAATCTAACGTCAGACGTATGTACGTCTATGTGAGTGGAAAATATCAATGTAGGTGTTCAAGCAGAAGTTCCCACGGTCGAGGACTTGGCCCTTAATAAGTCAACAACAGGTTTGCTCAAACGATTTCAATGAAATTAAAAAAGCAGTGTTAGGGCGAATGGGGCAAGGTTAGAACGTGTTATAAATACCGGAAACATTGTAACACGTTACATGTATATTATTCATGTGGTTTATAGATCATAATATGTAGCGTTACAAGAATCAGTCTTAGGACAAACTTTTAAAGCCAAGAACTATTAATTTTTGGTCAATCACAGAATTTCGTAAAATTATTTACAAGGCAAAATTATTTCCTCGATCATTAAAAATGTCATAAATTGACGTTCGAGTTCGAGTTCACGTTCGAGTTCGAGTTCGAATTCACGTTCGAGTTCGAGTTCGAATTCACGTTCGAGTTTGAGTTCGAATTCACGTTCGAGTTCGAGTTCACGTTCGAGTTCGAGTTCCCGTTCGAGTTCGAGTTCGAATTCACGTTCGAGTTCGAATTCACGTTCGAGTTCGAGTTCAAATTCACGTTCGAGTTCGAAATCTTGTTCGAGAACGAATTCACGTTCGAGTTCGAGTTCACGTTCGAGTTTGAGTTCGAATTCACGTTCGAGTTTAAGTTCGAATTCACGTTCGAGTTCGAGTTCGAATTCACGTTCGAGTTCGAGTTCACGTTCGAGTTCGAGTTCGAATTCACGTTCGAGTTCGAATTCACGTTCGAGTTCCAATTTACGTTCGAGTTCGAATTCACGTTCGAGATCGAGTTCGAATTCACGTTCGAGTTCGAGTTCGAATTCACGTTCGAGTTCCAATTTACGTTCGAGTTCGAATTCACGTTCGAAATCGAGTTCGAATTCACGTTCGAGTTCGAGTTCGAATTCACGTTCGAGTTCGAATTCACGTTCGAGTTCGAGTTCGAATTCACGTTCGATTTCGAGTTCGAATTCACTTTCGAGTTCGAGTTCGAATTCACGTTCGAGTTCGAATTCACGTTCGAGTTCCAATTTACGTTCGAGTTTGAATTCACGTTCGAGATCGAGTTCGAGAATTTAAAATAATTTGTGACGATTTTAAGCAGCGATGTGGTCTAATACGTGTCTACCTAGAAAAAAAATGTTAACCCTGGATTTGAATTTGAAGACATCCAAATTGTAATTTGCGGGAAATACAAACGTCGGCAAAGAGTTCCACATCCTCGCTGTACGTATGAGGAATGTGGAATCGTAGCGTTTTTCACTCTTAGTTGTATGATTGATGTAAAAAGTAATAAGACGAACGAGACGTTCTTCTCATGGTAAGAGATAACGCCTGTTCATGACCATTGCAGCGATACACAGAACTTTGAGTAGCAAAACAAAGTCCGAGGAATCGCTGCTTTGGCACTCATTACTTTGAGACTTTCTGAATTCGAACTCGAACGTGAACTCGAACTCGAACTCGAACGTGAATTCGAACTCGAACGTGAATTTGAACTTAAACTCGAACGTGAACTCGAACTCGAACGTGAATTCGAACTCGAACGTGAACTCGAACTCGAACTCGAACGTGAATTCGAACTCGAACGTAAATTCGAACTCGAACTCGAACGTGAATTCGAACTCGAACTCGAACGTGAACTCGAACTCGAACGTGAATTCGAACTCGAACTCGAACGTGAATTCGAACTCGAACTCGAACGTGAATTCGAACTCGAACGTGAATTCGAACTCGAACGTGAATTCGAACTCGAACGTGAATTCGAACTCGAACGTGAATTCGAACTCGAACTCTAACGTGAACTCGAACTCGAACGTGAATTCGAACCCGAACGTGAACTCGAACTCGAACGTGAATTCGAACTCGAACGTGAATTCGAACTTGAACTCGAACGTGAATTCGAACTCGAACTCGAACGTGAATTTGAACTCGAACTCGAACGTGAATTCGAACCCGAACGTGAACTCGAACTCGAACGTGAATTCGAACTCGAACGTGAATTCGAACTTGAACTCGAACGTGAATTCGAACTCGAACTCGAACGTGAATTTGAACTCGAACTCGAACGTGAATTCGAACTCGATCTCGAACGTGAATTCGAACTCGAACGTAAATTGGAACTCGAACGTGAATTCGAACTCGAATTCACTTTCGAGTTCGAGTTCGAATTCACGTTCGAGTTCGAATTCACGTTCGAGTTCCAATTTACGTTCGAGTTCGAATTCACGTTCGAGATCGAGTTCGAATTCACGTTCGAGTTCGAGTTCAAATTCACGTTCGAGTTCGAGTTCGAATTCACGTTCGAGTTCAAGTTCGAATTCACGTTCGAGTTCGAATTCACGTTCGAGTTCGAGTTCACGTTCGGGTTCGAATTCACGTTCGAGTTCGAGTTCAAATTCACGTTCGAGTTCGAGTTCGAATTCACGTTCGAGTTCAAGTTCGAATTCGCGTTCGAGTTCGAATTCACGTTCGAGTTCGAGTTCACGTTCGGGTTCGAATTCACGTTCGAGTTCGAGTTCACGTTAGAGTTCGAGTTCGAATTCACGTTCGAGTTCGAATTCACGTTCGAGTTCGAATTCACGTTCGAGTTCGAATTCACGTTCGAGTTCGAATTCACGTTCGAGTTCGAGTTCGAATTCACGTTCGAGTTCGAGTTCACGTTCGAGTTCGAGTTCGAATTCACGTTCGAGTTCGAGTTCGAATTTACGTTCGAGTTCGAATTCACGTTCGAGTTCGAGTTCGAGTTCACGTTCGAGTTCGAATTCACGTTCGAGTTCGAGTTCACGTTCGAGTTTGAGTTCAAATTCACGTTCGAGTTCGAATTCACGTTCGAGTTCGAGTTCGAGTTCACGTTCGAGTTCGAATTCAGAAAGTCTCAAAGTAATGAGTGCCAAAGCAGCGATTCCTCGGACTTTGTTTTGCTACTCAAAGTTCTGTGTATCGCTGCAATGGTCATGAACAGGCGTTATCTCTTACCATGAGAAGAACGTCTCGTTCGTCTTATTACTTTTTACATCAATCATACAACTAAGAGTGAAAAACGCTACGATTCCACATTCCTCATACGTACAGCGAGGATGTGGAACTCTTTGCCGACGTTTGTATTTCCCGCAAATTACAATTTGGATGTCTTCAAATTCAAATCCAGGGTTAACATTTTTTTTCTAGGTAGACACGTATTAGACCACATCGCTGCTTAAAATCGTCACAAATTATTTTAAATTAAAAAAAATGTTTTGAACTTGGGTAACACTAAATAAGTATATTATTTATGTGTAAAGTTTACATAGGAATAGTTTCGTTGCAGGATATTAATTTTCTTGTTTGAGTTAAGAGGGATTACTGACCGGATATTCCGTTTTATCATGTTATGCTTGCGTTTAATTTCCTTTAGCCAAAGTTACACAACGCATGGCCGGGTTTTGGGCAAAGTCAACAAGGCATATCAAATGAAACGGGATTTATGGAGTGTATGTTTTGCCTACATTATTAAATTTGTTCTTTGGATTAGCTTTTTTCCCTTTTAGACTAAATAACAAATTAAGTTTGTGCCTCTGGTATTCCAAATAATCCAATTGATGCTGGTTCGCTCTTCAATCCTACTTTTCATGTATAAGCTTTATTTTTCATTAACTTTTTATACTTAATGATACATAATATGTACCTACCTATGTATTTCTTTACTATTTATTTTTCCTTAAGTTTTCGATACCAACATTTGAGTAATAGATTACCGCTCCAATTACCGCCCCTGATGAGTTTTTTTTTACATTCTCTTTGATTTTGGCGTTACACTTTAGGCATTTGCCAGTGTCAAGTATTTATATATTTTCAAGTTTCAAAAGTTACATAAGTGTCCTCGTTGCAGTCCGTGTCAGTCAAGTCCATTTATGCTTTAGTAAAGTAGTGGCGACTTTACTGTAAAGCTTCGATGGAGTTTGTGACTCTTTACATACAATTACTGACTTTTAGCCAACGTGCTTTTAAAATCAATTAAACGGAGTTTGACCTTACGTTCAAAGGCCGAGTACCGGTAACTCCGTCGAAGTGAAAATGCGATAGTGTCGTTGATAGATTCAGATAAGCGCATTTTAATTAATTTACTGTGGGGTCAGATAAAGAAGGGCGTTGCGTGACGTCGAAAGCAGCGAGTATGAAAATAGGTAGTCGGACAGGCGCCAACAGGCAACCTGTAGGCTGTTTGATGGATCACGAATCTTGGCAGCTTGACAGTTTAATTAATGCTACAACTGCGTTACAAGTTTAATTAAAAAACAAACAATGCCTAAATTATAACCTTGTAAGCTTTGTCTGGGAGGTTTTGGTGAGAACGCGGAAAGAGTCGTGTCGCTCCGTTGTATTTTTTCTAAAACTAGTGTGTTGTCGAGTGTTTATGCATAAAAATGGCGGTGTTTTATTCATAAAGTGCCGAATCACAAGCGTGAATGTGGGAAAATGATATAATGTGGTGAAACATGACTTTCCGTGCTGCTTCCAAAGCTCCATCTATGCTTTATAGTAAAGTCGCCACTACCTTACTAAAGCATGACTTGACTTGACTGATACGGACTGGACGAGATCAAGACTGGACTTTCACTATAACTATAGCTACGAAGCAACTTATTTAGCTTACAAAACTAGAAAATATAAAACACTTAACACTGGCAAATGCTCAAAACGCGACGGCAAAACCAAAGAAAAAAAAACTTATGGCACACACTTATCTAGATGAAACCTACCTACTCACTCAGGATTTGCATTTTTTTTTTAATTATTTTACATTTCCATTTCAGATCTCGGCGGAAGTTCCACAATTTCGCTGTGCTAATAAAAAAAATAGAATTAAAACGCTTTCACAACAGAAGGTATGTTTTTTTAAAAATTGAACTATAACAATAAGCCCCTCATATTATATTATATCTATGAGGGACTTATTATTATAGTTCAATCCGAACGATTTTTTTTCACAGTAACAAGCTGACTAATAAGGGTGTTTACCTAAACGAGCCAAATCTTTTATCTCGCAAAACAGCGTCTGTAGTTAAAGTAGGAACAAACAAGACAAAAATAAAGCGTGACATCGCATCGCTACAGATTAAAAAAGACAGATATGTAAATGTTTCAATTTTTCGTGGTCTGTTTATTTGAGTGAGAATCTGATAAAAGATGGTAAACAAACCTAACCTGAAATTGAACTGGCTTTCAAGTGCTTCAAATTGAGTGTGGTAGTTAGTTCCTTCACCGGCAGCTCAAGCTCAATGTTGAACTTATGCCTTCGTAAACCAACGGCGCTAACCACTGAACTATCGTTGCTACAAAATACACAAATATTTTACTAAATAAACGCTTTTTTATAATTAACATGTTTGTGTTTCATCCATCTCGCATAACGTTAAGCTAAAATATGGTCTACGATGGAGCATGCTTACCGAGAAACAACCGAATTACTCTCAACTTGGAAACATACAGATTGTATTAAAGAGGAACCCTGGGACTCAGGCAACGAAAGAAGCCAACCTCGTCTTAGAAAAGTAGAAAAGAACAAATTATTTTTTAACATTTAAAAGAATCCTGCAACCATTTGTGTGGTAAAACTCCTTAGCAGAAGACTTTTAGGGAGGTGTCAGACATACTGCCGCCAATCAGTTGTAACCATAATTATGTTACGGTTTGAAGGGTATTTTTAGACAGGGCAACTTAGTTACTATTCTTGTTCTTTACTAACCATCGAATGTTTCAAAATAATGAGCATGAAATCAGCGATATCCTGGACTTTGTTTTATTACTCAAAGTTATGGATGAAGTCCAGTAGTGAAACCACTTAGACTTGAAAGACTTAGACTGCACAGAAACCACTTAGCTGCAGCTAAATGGTTTCTATACAGTCTAAGTCTTTGTTTATAGGCCTCAAAAGACCTTACTATTTCCTCTTTTTTATTTAATGTTTTTGCCATTTGTTCTAAAGTTAACATCTGTTTCATTACAAATCTGCGGCGTGTTCGGAATTCCGGGGCACGTGCCGATCGATCGTGCCTTTTCCGGGACATTGTTAACGCCACGACAAAATAGGCTCTAAGCCGCAACAGGTCTTATTAGCTTACACCACCTGAGGTTTCCTAATCGAATAAATGTAGAAGCTTTTATATCTATTGTAATCAAGGGCTAATAGACATTGAGGAAAATAACATCTGGAGATTTATCCAATAGGTATTGGATAAATCTCCAGATGTTATTTTACTCCAGAATTCTGCCTTTCTAGCAATGAATTACCACAGCTACTTTTCTATCATAAATATGAACTAAAGCTATTAAAGTACAGAGCGTAGTTTTAATGGAAAAGTCTAGAAAATGTACATTCTTTTGTTTTAAAAGCACGCTGACTTTTCATTCTGAATTTGTATTTTATCATAACACAATAATTTATTATTTTGTAATGGATTTGAAAGCTTTTTTTTCACTACACGAAAATAACAATAAAATGAAAGCGTGTAATTAATTTAAGATCTAGTTGTATTAATTTTGATTTTAAATAAAACTAAATTACTTTAGGTAGTAGTCATGATGTAAAAAAAAACTTTTTATGATTGTCTTATTTAATCCTGCAAATTTGAGAATGCTACATCTTCAACTTTTGTCAAAAACTTAGCATTGCCACCCAGTGTTGTTTTATGTTACAATTATGACAACTCAAGATTGGTTAACTTTTGTTTTTATTAATTTTAGGCATATTTGCATAAACTACATATTAAACTATATAACTGAAATAAAATAAGTCTTAGTTACCAAAACCTTAGCAAAATTGTAGCAACACCTCAAAAGCCAGTAAAACAAAAAAAAAAGTTTTAGCTATAGTGAAAGTCAGATAGAGTAAGTAACAGTAAAGTTCAATTCATACCCAAGTAATCTAGTGGTAGCGTTACTGAAGGAAACAGCACGAACAGAAATATTTCGAAAAATTTCGTCACTTATTTGTTCCACATTTGTTCGCGCAATGCACAAAAGTATTTAAAAAATTACAATACGGCGACATGAAAAATTATAAAAGGTGACATAATCACATAAATATTAAAATACCATCTTCGATCACACCACCACTTTACATCAGGTGAGCAGTGATCAAAAACGACAAGACCTTTGTCTCTTAGTATGCCTCATAATCGGTAATTGCAACTTGAATAGTCACTGTTAAACGAGGAGCCACGAATAGTCCATTATGCCGCAGCTAAAGAAGTTGAAACTATAAAGCATGTGCTTTAGCATTGCAAAGCCGCAGACAAAACTAGAATTACCTTTAGACTGCATGAAGTTGCTACGTTTTCATCGACGTTGTCGCAACAGTTAGACTCCTTCTTATTATCATTGTCATCAACCATTCTTCTTTAAATTTAACGTTTGTAAATAAGCTATATATTAATTGTTATAGATACCTTGTATAAAGACTCAGGGTCTACGTTGTGGTCGCATCGCAGGACAGCGCTATGATGGTGCACAACAAACCTCGGTGCTCGCAACTCGACCCAGACATCGGACATGCCACCGACTGTGAACAAGTAAAGATAGATCAGTTTTGACGTTTATCGTTTTGTTCTTTGTTTTGGTATCGCTCAAGTCACATAAAGTAATTGAAGGTCAAGTACGATCGAATTCTAATAAAGTAGTGGTGGTTTTTACAAGCTTCGATGGAGATTACACTACATCATCTCATCACATGAAAAACGGTATAACGTTAAAACGAACTATTATTTAGGGTATTATTTAGTGTCATGTGGAAGTCCAAAGATGGCGCCACTTTGGCTACAGCTTACTTGATATCACGTTGTCGTCAAGATTTTTTTAAGCTAGGTTTTCGATCACAGCTCACCTGATGTTAAGGTACGCCGTTGTAATGTACGTATCTAAATATTTTTTTTTTTATGGTTGACAGGCTAGGTGTTTGACCACAGCTCACCTGATGTCAAGTGAAGGTGTGGTCGAAGATGGTCAAGCACACCTAGCCTGGAATGCTACTGGCTCTCAAGTGAGGCTGCCGGAACACACCGTTAGGTGCTTGGCGGCAGATTTTTCAACTTGAGGGTGGTAGCTAGCCAGCCGAGTACTAAAGTACCCTACCACCATGCTATGGTTTCCCCACGATGTTTTCCTTCACCGGCAGCTCAAGCTCATTGTTGGGGTTTGAACCCACGCCCTTCGGCATGCGAACCTACTGCGCTAACCACTGAGCTATCATCGCTACAGAAATATTTAAAAATAATTGTAATCTGCCACCAAGTTTTTTTTTACAAGTTTGGTGTTTAATCACAGCTCACTCGATGTTAAGTGACGGTGTGGTCGAAGATGTTAAAGCACACCTAGCCTGAAATGTATATTATGATGTGTGTGTGTGTGTGTGTGTGTGTATAATTAATGGTTATCCATATAAAATGGATATATGGGTAATCATTTTAACCTGATGTGACAGTTCAGGATGACATAATAGATAACATTAACAATGGTACTTGTATAGTCATAAAAGCCATAAACTTAACAGTGCATTACTAAAGTTGGATGAGCCTCAACACGTGGCGTTTATGGGTAGCGACGCGTTACCAAAGCAAACTAAACTAAGCGTTTCTTAAAAAGCTTTCGCTTTATTTTAAGATGAAAAGTCACGTCGCTTAAGTTTATTGTATCCTATTTTCCTCGAGAACAAAGTGGCCGAAGAGGTTTTTAGTAGCAATTTTTCTAAACGCTTCCGTCTTTCTTTTCTTATAACTTTGACAAGTTTACAGAGACAAATTGCGTATTCGTGGTAACTTTTTAATAAGATTGATAACTATAATACAGCTCCTGAACTTAATTTTTTTAAACTTAGCAACTCAGTTAAATGATACAATCAGCATATATAATATTTAAAAAAGTTTGCCAAAACTTATGAACATTTAAATAGATAAATTATTAATTTAAAACATGGGTGTTGACGATTTTGTATACCAAAGAAAATAAGTAAAATTAGCTACTCAAGATAAATTATTCCAGTTTTAAAATGATTTTCTCTTTTATAATGATTTATTATTTATTTTATTTTATTAATGTGTAAAGGAAATACACGGTCTGGCAGCGTTGGATGTTTCCGCGTTGGATGGCCAGCGAGATGTGCTGGCTCAAATAAAGGTCCAAACGTGGATCACGCCTCCTGTCTTTACGGCGCCGACAGAGATCTGCGACAAATTTTCTCACCTCAGAGGCCCATGGACCTGCCGTCTCAACGGCGAAAGGGACGAACTCGTACAAAGATTCAAGAGCCGCATATTTCTGGTACTTGCGCTTTGATGCTGTTTCTGCACCTGAGGCAGCGACTCACATAAATACTGGTTGGAAGCGGTTCGCATCTAGCGCGTTCCTGCGGTCTTTATTAGGTCGTTTGTCCATCTTGCAGACATCCTACGCTGCGGTCGCCGGTTGGCCATCAGTTCTGCGTGTTATGTGCACTGCTCACTGCCTTTTCAACTTGATAATTCGCTGGTCTATGTCGGTAACTTTAGTTTGTCTACGGACCTCCTCATTATATGGTGGAAGGGTATACCGCAGTACCAAATATCCTGTCACCAGGCAGTAGTCTGTAAACATTACTGTGTTCCGGTTTGAAGGGTATTGCAGCTAGCGAAATTACAAGACTGTCGAGACTAGAAAGTAGAGAGAAAGTCTCAAAGTGAGTTTCAAAGTAGCGATGCCCTGGAATTTGTTTTGCTACTCAAAAATCTGTGTAGCGCTGTAATGATCGTTACAGGCTTTGTCTCTTACCATCAGAAGGGTGTCTCGTTCGGCTCATTAAAAAAAAGAACTTTAGATATATAGCATGTGTAAGCACTATAACGATAAAAACAACTATTCCTATTATTACACTCATTATTTGAATCGGAATTTATAATAATATTAATAGAGGCCGGCTGTCCCAAATACGCTAACTAAGCATTGAATTGTTTTCTACTATACATTGATTAGACTACGAGTAAATTAGGGCGGTCATTTTCGTGTCAAGGATCCGCTAGTCGACACGAATGTTTTGTTATTTTCATATTTTCCTTCTCCATAATCAAATTAACAGCATAATGTTACTGGAAAAAATATTATGTATTTATCACTGTGAAAATAAAAATCAGTTCATTATGACTACCCTAAAAAGGAGTGTGCCTAACGCTTTTCTATCTATCTTCTATATCTATATAATATCTATCTATTTATCTGTACTATTACAAAGACGAAAGATTTGATTGTTTGTTTGTATTGAATAACCTTTGAAACTACTAAACCGATTTAAACAATTCTTTCACCGTTGGCAAGCTACACTATCTCCTGGTGATATAGGCTACTTTTTATCCCTGTGCCCCCACGGGAACGAAAACTACGCGGGTGAAACCGCGAGACGTTCGCTAGTTTATAATAAACTCAATATAATGACAGTCTGTGCGTGTTAAATCAAAAGGTCTTTCTTATAAAAAAACCTTATTCAATTATGTATTTAGGAAGTTCTAAAAAGTAAAAAGACTTACTAAATTACCTCATCCTTAAGAAAAGGGGGGTGTTCACATTTTTTTAATAAATGTTTTTGGGACATTACACACAGCGCCATCTGACCCCAAACTAATTAAAGCTTGTGCTATGGTATCAGTTAAGTGATAGAATACTCAATTTTTTTTGTTAATACTTACAGAGCACTCAGACTTAGAACAAACATCTTATTTACAACACAAAATGTGTTCTAGGCGGGAACCTTATCCACGCCCTATAGCTATAACACCAGATATACTACCAATGACCCAACAGGGCTGTCAACATTAAACTTGAAGCGATCGAGTCGGGTAAAAATTAGTAGAATTATTCAACATAATATTCTGTATAATCCAATCAAACTGACGACAAATTTTCCTACAGACATATTTTGGCTCCCGTCATCCGAACGGAATCGGCGCTATTAGCGAGGGGTAGGAATTCAGGGGGAGATTAAATTCACAACGTGACTCTTGGAGCGAGCTCATGAGATATATGGGATCGTTTAGCTCTGGTAGGCCTCGGAGGGAGTTGCCATGATGATCATAAACTAGCGGTAAGCACCCACTCTAATGCTGCGCGTGTGACTTATTGAGGTACAGTACGTGTGGTGATAGAAGCACAGCGATGTACTAAGCAGAACGTTAAGAAAAGTGATTAATGCAAAATGTCACGTCGTCACTCAGAATCAGAATAATTTATTAGCCATAATAATAAAATAATAAATATTTTAGGGCATTACGCACAGCGCCATCTAACTCCCAACTAAGCAAAGCTTGAACTATGGCTACTAGACAGCTGACCGAATACTTAAATACTTTTGTAAATACATACCCACAAACATCCATAAGTAGTAAAATTAAAAAAAAAATACATTACATTTTTCTGTTTCTTATGTTTTCTATCGTGTTTTTCATTTCTTGGTTGCCTGGAGTAGATCGCTGTTAGCGATAAGGCCGCCATTTGTGGCACTAGTTCATAAGGTTCTCTTTGTTCTCTGTACTTTTTTCTATTTATAGTGTGCACAATAAAGAGTTACATCTATCTATCTACATCTTTACATCAGGCAAGCATTTCATTTTATTACTTAAACATAAAAAAATGGACGAAAGATACGTCCTAAAATGAATTTACTAAATCGAATTAAGCTAGTACTATAATGTTGTATAAGCAAAGATCTAAATTTGAATTCAGCTCGGTCTTTTGATTTGAGCAAGTTCGCCTGGTTCTGAGAATTTCCCTTGGGGTTATCCCCATCACAATCTACATGTGTCTGCCAGTTATCTGATTGAGAATCATTGGGATAGAAACATTATATAATTATCAAACTAAAGTTTTGTCATAATTAACAGTGAATTTCTTTCACTTTAGCTTTATAGAAGCTTTTATTTAATTTGCATTTATATAAAATATGTAAGTAAGTTGTTCGTTTTAAAAGTTACAAACCATTTTTCGACCACTTGCTGGTATCCAACTGAGACTATGCAATATTATGGTAGTATTGAGTTAATCACCGCAGTACCAGTTATTCTGCCGCTAAGCAGTAGTGTGTAGACTGTGTTCCGGTTTGAAAGGTACTGCAGCTAGCGAAATTACAGGGCTGTTGAGACTAACCATCGAAAGTTTCAAAGTAATGAGCGCCAAAGCAGTGATGCCCTGGACTTTGTTCTGTTACTCAAAGTTCTGTGTATCGCTGCAATAGTCATGGACAGGCGTTATCTCTTACCATCAGGAGAGCGTCTCGTTTGTCTCAATACTTTTTACATAAAAAAAAAAACTCACAACGGATCCAAAATGTCCTGGAACCCTCTGATGGCAAATGATATGACATCGTGTGTTGGGTAGCTCTCTTTCCTCAGATATGGTTGAGGAGAGCGGTAGCTGGCACACACGTCATACTGGTGATCGGGTGCTGCTTGCAAGTCGCTGGTCTGTTCGCGGTATACACACAAACTAGTACCTACTTTAACCTTAGATTAAGATTAATTTGATTATCTTTCCTCTTGTAAAAAAAAATGTAATTCAAGTTGACAAAGGTCACGAACCCCAGTGTCAGTGGAGCGTATAAATTAAAAAAATTACAAGACAGCCGTATTAGTCGCATTATAAAGCTTGTACAATATTTTTACTTATAATTTATATCTGTAGTGAATTTTTCTACCGACGAATAAAATTGTAATTAAATCTTGAAATTTGACTGCCCTAACAGCTCATTTGGTAGAATATCTGCTTCAAGAGCTGTAGAGCATGGGTTCGATTTCCACCAGCACAAATATTTATGTGACGATTAATGTTTGTTATGTGCCTGGGTGTTCTATATGTATTATAAGTATGTATTCACAGAAAAAAAGCTTGTACGTATCAGTTATTTATGGTTCGCATAGTCCAAGCTTTGGTTCGTTTTGGACTAGATGGCGCTGTGTGAACTGCCCCACAATATAAAAAATAATAATCAGTAGTTGAGCATATAACCTTATTTATAAAGGTATACGTTTACTGAAAATTAATTTGCTTAGTATAGTTACCTCCTTTCGGCTTAGCGCTACTGTTCTATGTAACCTTATATAAGTATCAAAATAATAATTTGGGTTCCATAGCAAGAAATGTTCACAGTGATATGCAAGACAAGATTCATACTACAGTATCGCGTAACCGAGCCTAACTTGCAACTCCTTTTCGTACATATAATACGAAGTCGGATTTCATAAATGACCAACGATGAACACTCAGAAATGACGTAAAGCCGTTATTTAGGAAAGGACGAAACACTCAAGCGGGTTTATGAGAGTTAAATTAGTGTCCCTTTTACGGGGTAACTATTGTTTTAGCCACTATGTTTGGTTTGACGTTTCATGTTTAGTGTCAAAACTTTGCGGTCAGTTGGGTTTGGAAGTAAAGATAACATTCAAATGCTTAGACGCATAATGAGCGGTTAAACTTAAAATAATTTTAAATGATTAGGTATTTCATTTAATCTACAGCTTGTGTGTTCCGCTTTGAAGGATATTGCAGCTAGCAAAATTACAGGGCTGTTGAGACTAACCATCGAAAGTCTCAAAGTAATGAGCGCACAAAACAGCGATGCCCTGAACATTGTTTTGGTACTCAAAGTTCTGTGTATCGCTGCAATGGTCATGGGTAGGCGTTATCTTTTACCATCAGGAGTGTCTTGATTATTTCATTACTGTTAGATTAAAAAAATATATTTTAATTTTTTAAATTAAAATTAAAATATAATTATATAACAGTAACTGTTTTACTTCATAATATATGAATATTTTTATACATAAGAACAAAATCACATGTACACAAATACACACAAACACACACACAAACTTCAACCAGTTAAAGAAGATCAGAGACTCCCAATACAAGCATCATTTAAAAAGAATTCACATGAAATTGTATCTTTGATTATTTGGTTACTGAATAAAAATATTAAATTTATACCGTATTTTCCAAACTTCGATTTTATCTATCTAGAATTATTATTATTGTTGAATGTAGAAGTTTCCTAACTAATTTTATCTCGTTGCAAAATGACGACGTGATATTATGAAAACAAATATAGTTTTACTCTAATCTTGAAAAAAATCTAGTTCTATTTAATAACTGCATGAAGTAGAAAATAAGATTCAAAATACTTTGCAGTTTTATATAAAATCCAAAATTGGTATGGATGTTTTAATACAGTTGACAGCCCTCTTGGTTCATTGGTGGAATGTCTACGTCAAGAGCTGAAGGGCGCGGGTTCGATCCCCACTCAGGACAAAAACTTTGTGTCATAAACAAATGTTTGTTCTGTTAATTTTTTTTTGTAAATACATACTGTATTTACAAAAAAAAAAGTATTTAAGTATTCTATCAGTTATCTGACTTCCATAGTACAAGCTTTGCTTAGTTTGGGGTCAGATGGTGCTGTGTGTAATGTCCTGCGATATTTATTTATTTATTTATTTATTTAGTTGTGGTTTAATTAGTAGAACATTTCACACAACAAACTAACCGCAAACTAAGCAATTCTGTGAGAAGCAGATAACTAATTGTGAATTTATATTAATTTTTAACCGATTTCAGAGAAGGAGGAGGTTCTCAATTCGACTGTATGTGACCAACTATAGATCGATTTTGATGATCATTTTAGATCATACTTCAGATATTATGGTTCCATTTAATTTTATCTAAAAATTGTATACATCGATGAAATTTTTGTTTCGAAAATCTCGCTGTTTCATTGGAGCAGTGCGTTTAGTTGGTCATGAAGTCGGGGTTTTAAAATTATAAATACATACTTGTATGTAAATATAAACATATAAAATACACAGAACACCCACACGCAGAACAAACATTTATGCTAGTCATATAAATATTTGTCGTGGGCGGGAATCAAACCCACGCCCTACAGCTCTTCAAGCAAATACACTATTAACAAGGCAGTCAAATCACGAAGAAATTTATTATTACTTGACTTGACTCGTTAACTTTGTGAGAGGGTTGTTTATACCACCTAACACTCGAGGGTCACGCTAAGACCCTTAGAGATCCCTAAGTTGCTTTATTAGTGATAGTCTTGAACAACCATAGATAACTTAATAACTTAAAGAGGATTATGTTTTACTAGCATTTGCACTTAGATTTTATGAAGGTAGAATATTAAGTCTTGAGTTAATTATTGCCGAAATACACGTAGAACCTAGTTACTTAAGTTTTATGAACGAATTCATCAGGTTTAGTTTTAACGATGATTAATTTATTACGTGTAGATTATAACAATCTTGTTTTGTAATAAATTAATATCGTAGGACATATCATCAATGATAGCGCAACCTAGTTCCAAGTAGGTAGGGTAATTTAACTACCACCGGATACCTATATTTACATACAAGTATGTGCTTACCATCTTTGGCCACACTGTCATTTGAGCTATGGTAAAGCACCCACCCATTCACCGTTAAAAAAGTAAAAAAAAAACTATTTCTAATACAACTTGGTAACTAGAAAGACAACAGAACTGAAAGAAGCACATCTTTTTTTTTTCTTAAAAATTCAGGCTCTGGTGTCTAAATATTTAAGAAGAGAAAGTACCACGACCAAAGCATATGCCTACTATAAACATCATATAATACTAAAACCTCTTTAAGATTATAACAAAAAGGTCAAGTGCGAAAAGCTCTCAAACTACGAGTGCCTCAAGCCCCAGAAAAACATAGAGAAAGCACAAGTCTTAGTAAAATGTTGACTTAGTCAAGAATTGTTGACTTAAACTCAAGTGGGCCAGTAAACCGATAGAATGTAAATTCGGTTCCGTCTCCCCTGTAAGATCAGTCATACTTAAGCCAGCAAAGGAACTGCGAACTAGATATGCTTAATCCTTTCTTTAGAGTTCACAATATTTGTTTTTCACTATACTGTAATTGATACCCATCTCATTGCTCTGATATTTTTTGTGCAAAGTAAATATAGGGAGTTTATACCCTAAAAGAACAATACATATAACGCGAGGCAACGGTATGCTCTATGCTGATATTAAAAGAATGAATTTTTTTTATAAGCTAATTAAAACCACTTTTTATTGCCACCTTCTTCTTAAAAATCTGCCACCAAGCAACTAACGGTGTGTTCTGGCAGCCTCACTTAAGAGCCAGTTTCATCTTCTAGACGTACCCACCGTCGCTTAACAACAGATGAGGTGTAGCCAAAAACCAAATAGTCAACCAATAAAAAAGTTATTTTATAAACGCTATACGCATGTTCGGCAAGAAATTCAACATGAGTTAGAAACATAGCTAAATATACTTGCAAGCTAAAGTGGCAGTGGACTGGACAAGTGGACATATCTGCCGCAGAACCGATAAACCGCTGGGTTAGATGTGTTCCAGAGTTGAGACCGCAAAATGACAAACGTAAGTAAAATAGCACGCACGTGATGTCTGAGATATACAACGTGGAATTTCCTTGGATAAGTACGAAACGTCTTGACTCAACGTTTCGTACGCTCATGAAATGGAAAAAGCTGCTGGCTTTCTTGTTACCTGAGGAATATAATCTGGTTCTTTTTAAAGTCAAGGTATCTCGTAACTCGGCGTGCTTCATGCTCAACTACATCTTCGGTTACATTTAGGCGAATTGGTCGTCAAAGATGGACTTATCCGCGTTTATAAAAAAAGTAGCGAGAGAGAGAGAGTATGTGAAGTCTGCCAACCCGTAGCATGGTAAACTATATCATCATCATCATCATCATCATTTCAGCCGTAGGACGTCCACTGCTGGACATAGGCCTCCCCCATTGACTTCCATAAAGACCGGTTAGTATATCAAAAAACTAAAAATCCGAAATTCTTCTGGATTCGAAATAAATAATTGTTTATTTTGGAATCAGCCCATAGTCAAAAGCACATTACAAAATCATTTAGAATTAAATTTTAAATCACTAAAAAGATTCTTAATTATGAAATAATTTTATTTTTATAAAAACTGACTCTATGCCATTAAGCCCAAATATGGTTAAGTTTTAGGTATTTTACTGAACTTTGTGAACTCAATTTTTATGAAATATGTATAGAACTATTCTGAAAGTATATACATACAGTCAAATAAAACATATTCTTTAAAGCAACTTTTATTTATAACTTTTACTAAATCGAGATCCTTCTTCTTTTTTGAAGTCGGTTGAAAAATAAGTCGATAAACCAAATTAATATTATTTTTCCTTATCACGGTTTAAATTTTATGTCTTTGTCCTTCTTACAATAAGAATAGGGCAGTGAGACATTATTATAAAAACAGAGGAAGGCTCATACAAATTTTGATTAGTACAAAAAACCATAAACACCAAACCTTGATTTTGTTTAGTAAATTATAATGCATATATAAAGCTAAATTACAAATTATTTCTTCCCTTTTTTTCTCTCTCATCTTAAATTTTGCATTCACGTGAATCGCTTAGGTAAAAACTATGCAGTTCCATCGAAAGAAGATTCCGTTTCGTCTTACGGAAGCGGAAATTGCTTTCTCGGACAATTCTATTCCAGATGCTTTATTTATACTTGACGATACTGGTCCAGGCTTCGTTTTATCATTCCCGTTCCCCGGGGAAATGCGCTTGATTTTATTACCAATAGTGGGAGAAATATTACGCATTTGTTTCGTTGTTATTCTTGAAACGTTAATAAAATACCGGAACAGTATGGACTTTCTAAATTATTTATTTTAGATTAAAAAATAAATTTATGTTTGACCACAATATCAGACATAAATATGAGATGAACAAAGTTATATCAAATGAAATAAAGATGTTAAGCTTATAAAGTAGTTAAATAGCCGAAATCATATTAAGTTTTTTTTTTGGTGGCTAATCGTTTGACCACAGCATGTTAAGTGATGGTGTGCTCTTAACACACCTAATCTGGACCATCGGAGCACACTGTTAAATGCTTACAAAATAAGTGATGACTCCTTGTTGCTATAATTTTCGCTTGTAATATTGTGTCGTGTGCGCATACGTTTCAAGGCTTTACATCTCGCAAATACATCAAGATATCAGTGTGTTTGTAATTCCCGTGTGAAAAGTTCTCAGCGATTTTCTACTTCTTCCAAATTCAAAATCACTGTGTGGACATATGGTCTCATCCATTAGGAATCAAGGTAACCCTTTGATATACAATATTGCATGATATGTTCGGATAAACTATAGTTTTAATTCGCCCAAAATGTTGTAGTTTAATTATTTATTAAAGAAGCATCTTGATATATGTGCAAGGTAAAGCTACACTTACTACTTTAAAAAAATCTTTGTTATAGGTAGTTATGTAAACGTTAAACAATAATTACAAGCAAATATCACCACATAAATAAATATCACAATACATTACATACAGCGCCATCTGACTCAAAACTAAGCAAAACTTGTACTATGCAAGTCAGATAACCGAAAGAATACTTTTATAAGTTTTTTTGTGAATACATACAGAATACCCAGGCTTAGAACAAATTTTGTTTATACTACAAAATGTTTGTCCTGGGTGGGAATTGAACCCACACCCTACAGCTCTTTAAGCAGCTATCTAATCAATGAGCTAAGAGGTCTGCCAATAAAGAAAGTCAACGCACAGTCTCTTACTGTCAATACGACGCGATTCTTATTGCAGTGATATAAGCAAGGTTTTCTTATACGATTTTTATTGTTATTCTGTTCTGTAGAGACGCGTTGCAGTTTTAGTACTATATTAAAGTGCTCTTCGTTTAGAAAATAATGCAGGTTTGCTTATGTAACTTCGATGTATGTATGTATGACAAAAGCTACGTAAAATGTTTTATGTCCTTTAAAATGTTGCGAAAACTTTTTAACAATCAAACAGTGAAAGGTCATTACTTCATAGCTTAGGTAGTTGCGACTCGCACCGGCTTCGCAAGGTTGCGACTTATTTTGGTTATTTTATTACACAAAATTTTCTAAGATTGTATTTCGTAACTAAACTTTCTTCATACTCATGTAAAATTTTAACTTTGTGTAGTAACTAACGTCCACGAATAAAGTCCACGGCACCGCTGCTATACATTTCATGGTTAGTCGATACACTCGAGATCGAAGTTTCAGCAGCCTAGTGAACTTTCGGCAGTCTTGTTAGGAGACCGTTTGTCTTCCAATCTGGAGGCCTTGGGTTCGAATCCCACGGCACGGACCTCTAACACGGGTCTTTTCTAAGTTATGTGCGTATTGCCGACGAAATCCAACAGTGAAGGAAATTATCGTAAAACATCTACACGACCGAGAGTTTTTTAAGAAGTGTGAAGTCTGCCAGCCCACACTTGGCCAGCGTGGTGGACCTTAACCTTATCTCTCAGCAATGATGCTGGGCGCGGGCCTCTTTGTCATGTCAGAAAAAAACGGCTAATTCGGATAGTAAGTCTCAATAGCAACGTAATAACACTACAGTGTTTCAGATTGGAACATAAACTGTGGCAGCACCAACGACCTCCTGCTAAAAAAACCTGCGAGTGGCAGAAAATCGTACCCTTTAGGTTGCCGAGCAGTGAGCTGTTTAAAGATGAAACAGTAACAGACTAAATTTAGATAGCATACCGACGTTGAATGTAATTATCAAGTTTAATGATCTTACATTAATTTAAGGCAAATTGTAATACGTGTTTATCCGTCATTTAATTAAACGGGAATCATTGGCCGGCTACCTTACAAGAGATGTGCACATACGATATAAGTTTCAATTTGCGAATCGCGCCCTCGGGCAATGTTAATTAAACCATGTAAACCTCCCATTTCTAATTACCGCGCAAAATTGCTTTCGGTTACTTCTTGACGTAAATTCAAATGTTATACAGCGTGATAATGAAGAGGAGTTGAATAATTGTAAGCTTGTCTTGTGGCGTGGTGTCAAAAACGTGTGAAGTGTCACCTCTGCGGTTAGGCTCAACTTAACAGTTCGATTTTAATAGTTAAATTAAAATTAACGCAGTCCCATGCCGTCTATGATTTTTAAGTTCATTCATATTTTCTTGACGTAATTAACATAATTACGCAACAAATACATATAATTAATTTTGACATTCATTATTATGTTGACATTGAAATTTGTAGATTGACATTTTAGTTTTTTTTTTGTTTTTGGCATCGTACTTTTGTGCATTTGCCAGTATTTCTAAATTTTCGAGTATTTCTTGATAAATGTAGTAAAATAAGTCACAATCAAAGTAAGCCAATTTCAAGTCTGGCTATGTCCTAGAAAAGTAGTGGTGACTTTACCACATGCTAGGTGTGTTTACCATCTTCGACCACACCATCGATTAACATCAGGTAAGCTGTGTTTAACCCAAGCCTGTCGAACATAATAAAAAGCTTGAAATATTTTTATGCTATTTTTATACAGTCATAATCACTCGAAATGTTGTGCTTTTTCATTCTTTCTAATTAAATGTTCCTATGTACTCATAAAAGCTTAAGAGCCTTGCTTAAACACGTTGCTTTTAGTAAACCAACGCATGAAATTTTCTGACAACTTTTGCTGGCGTAACGTAACGCTCGGAAACAGGACGTGTTACTTTAATTGTTTATATTTAAGCAACGGTTATAAGTCCTTAAGTAGATTTATCTTTATCGATTTAGGCAACTTATATGAATATATATCCCAAGAGTATTAATTCAAAGGTGTTAAATCGATTTTATGAACATTTTTCTTATCCGATTAATAAAGCTTTTAAAGGTATTTTTACTAACCGATAAAGAAAAGCTGAAGTTTCAAAGTCTACTTGAACGAGTCTGTATGTATTTTTGTTCAACAATAACTTGCTAACCGTTGAATATATGCAAATTTTGCTAGCCAGTAGTCATAGCATACATTTTCCAAGTTTGAAGGAGCTAAATTAGCGGATAAGTTGTGTAAATGTAGTAGTCGTAATATCACAGGGTCGGGGAGAATAACCAGGGAATGAAAACTAAACTAAAAATCGTTTGAAATTATTTTTTGCACGACCTAAACCTTCCTAGTTCACAAGACCACATGTCGACCGACTCTGTGCCACGTCATTCATATTTCGATACATTTTCCATTCGATCAAACAATAAACCTTTCGCTGCATGCTCTGAACGCGTGCATTATTGGATGCCAATTGTTACAGTTTCAGTGGCAATTTTAGTTCTGTTTGACTAAAATGTTAGCCTAGAATTTTCTCAGTAAATGAAACTGAAATTATTACCCTGGAACATAAAACTGTATAGCTGGAACTAGTGTGATTTTGAGTGTTCAAGGTATACATTTAGTATAGTTCCACTTAAAAGTCGTTATGGTTACCAACAGTCATGAGGATTTGAATTAAAATTTATCAAACTTGACAATTTTTAAAAATCTAGTCCAAATTTTACTTAGTACCTATCTAAAATTATAATCTAACATAAGCTTAAAGTCTAACTAAATTAAAATAACTACGTCTTTACTCGTATACACTAAATATACATGTTCTTTGAACACTCAAAATGAACTTTGGGAAAGTAACGCCTGAATCGATCCATTATCTAGTTTAATTTGCCGTAATATGTTTTTGTAGTATTATGTATGATAAAATTAAACTACTATATAAATAATCTATGATACAAACCAAATGATGTTCAAACCATCGAAGATCTCAAAGTAATGCCCGTAAAAGCAGCCAACCCTGGACTTTGTTTTTTTACTCAAAGTTCTGTGTATCGCTGCAATGGTCATGGATATGCCTTATCTCTTACAATTCTTAACACCGTCTCATTTGTTTCATTACTTTAACATAAAAAAATCTATGTCGTATTAATGTATTTAACTAAAAACAACAACCATACGCGCTATTAATTCCTTAAACAAATTGATAGCGTCCCAGTAGATTAGTTTATTTGAAATTGTTTTTTCTATCGTTTGTATGTTTTATACCAAAAAAAATGTAAGTAAATATATCCCATTTTTTTATTTTTTTTATTTTTTTATGTTTGACCACAGCTCACCTGATGTCAAGTGAAGGTGTGGTCGAAGATGGTAAAGCACACCTAGCCTGGAATGGAACTGGCTCTCAAGTGAGGCTGCCGGAACACACCGTTAGATGCTTGGCGGCAGATTTTCAACTTGAGGGTGGTAGCTAGCCAGCCGAGTACTAGAAAGTACCCTACCACCATGCTATGGTTTCCTCACGATGTTTTCCTTCACCGGCAGCTCAAGCTCATTGTTGGGGTTTGAACCCACGCCCCTCGGCATGCGAACCTACCGCGCTAACCACTGAGCTATCATCGCTACGACCATTATCGTTGGGTAACCAGTTGCTGATGCGTGTTTCGGTTATACACGAGGCAGCTAAAGACGTGTTAAAACTTCGAGCGCTTGTTTATTTTAACTCCAGAATACCACTTAATTTTCACTATAACATTATTAACATATATTTATTATTAATTTATGTATAACGGAAGGTTATTAGGACAGTGACAATCAATCTAAATTCCAAATTAATTTGTCTGTTACAACATGAAGAAGAGAAAAACACCCTGGCACATTTTTTTTTAATATTATTGAGATGAGATAAGATCAGACATGGGAAATACTAGTAATATGTGTACAATGTAAAGACACGATAAATAAAAAAACACGCACAAGTTTGAGTCAGAGTCGCCCACCGAGGGTTCCGTACAAACTAGTAGGTATGATAAATTCTTGTTCTCATTCCTTGCATGATGATTAAAATTAAAATGTACAGTTTTCAGATTTTTCCTTTAATTTTACTACACGACGATGCTTCTTGCCAAATTTCATAGTTCTAGGTCAACGGTAAGTAATCAACCTTTAAGTTTTAATTTCGTTGTGAGTGTCGAAATATGCGGATTTTGTGATATAAACGACTGTATTTTTTTTTTACGATAACTGAGAAATTTGATTTTTTTATACCTACAAGGGACTACTGATCTACGTATATGGTTATAATTTCAACTAGATACCTTTACAAGTTCCCGAGATAGAAATCTTGACAGATGTACAATAACGCGATGCTATAACGGTTCCATTTTTTCCTTTTGAGTTACAGAACCCTAAAAATATAATTGTGAGTACTCTAAAGTTATTGAAATAAACTAAAACACATAGTTCATTCAACTTTTAATCTTAATTCACTAAGGTCCAATCCATTAGCTTTCCATGCCCAACAAAAATTAACTTCACAATTTATTTCAATCTATCTAAATTGTACACGATTTATTTATCCAAATTGTGACCAAAACAGCACAAAAAAGAAATGTGGTAGCTAAAAAGGAATAATTAAATTCAATGGTCTCGTTATAGATCGATTCTAATCGAATTACAAGCGAACAATGTTTGCATATCGTTAGCGAGCAAATTGAATCGACAAGTAAATGAAGTAAACGAAACAAACCAGGCAACTGGCAGATTGAGAAAGTGGAAGAAAATCATAAACAGGGCCACTCTATTAAAAACAGTTGCTACTAGTTTTGGATACTGATTTCTATCGGTGAAATTCCGTGAATTTTTACTTACATACACATTGTTTAAAGAATAGAATAGAATAGAATAAAATACAACTTTATTACGCACCAAACATACGTACAGTCGTACATATTATAACATACAAACATGAAACATTAAAAAGAGATAAAGAAAATAACAAAACAATAAGTATAAGGCATATAACGGCGGTCTTATCGCCTACAGCGATTTCTTTCAGACAACCTTTGGATGGAAAGAAACGTACAGAAATAGATAAGTATTAGGTTGGTAAAAAAAAACCTAATAAAAGGTAAATAACGACAGTAAAGCGACAAAACAAAAGGTCAATTATAGTGTCAATAGGTATAACAATCTATGGTAACCTGATTGGAAGAACATGCTCTCCGCATTCATAACCAATTACTATTCTGTCTGTCACCATACTCAAAGAAAATACAAGATTTCCTAATTAAAGTATTATTTTACACTTTATTTGTAAATTAGGACATCTTATTCAGTACATTATTATTTTCTATTTTACCTGCAAAATTCGCAAGTTAAGATGGTAGCAATAAACCTACTTGTAGCTTGTTAGCTGCTTGAAAGTCCTGAGAGCCTTGCAAAATGTTTTATACAAGACGTAAAAATGAAACTACAATACGAGAGGAACTTAGAGAAAGTAAGGAATTCTTTAGTCTTGTGTATTTATTATTTTAATCGAAATTATGAAATTAATAGCAACACGGAGATATAATATTGTTTTATCTATATTTTTCTAGACAAATTGAAAAATTGCAAGTTACTACAATGGTTGTAAAGGTTCGGCAGCCTAGTTGGGAAACCGTCTGGCTTCCAATCTGGAGGTCCTAGGTTAGAATCCCACGGCACGCATTTCTGTCATTTATGTGAGTACTAGCTGTGCCCCACAGTGTTACGCGCTACGTTTTTTCAGCCTTTAAAGCCTATGTGTTAACCTAGGATGTCAGCTACGTCCATACAAAATTTCTTCAAAATTGGTCCAGTGGTTTAAGCATGAATAAGTAGCAAACATACAAACACACTTACAAACTTTCACATTTAAAATATTAGTGTGATGTGATTGCCGCTCACTTCAAACTGTGAAGACAAACATCCTGTGTTACTATATATATTTCTGTGTTACTGTATATATACTATTCCTGTCATCTTTTAAGTTCTCAGTTCTAAAAAAATGACCTCGATTCGAAAAAAAGTGTGAAGGTAGTTTGCAAACTCGCACTTGGACAGCGTGGCTAACAAAACAAAAACAAGGCTGGATCTGAATCCTCTAAGTAAAATATTATTATTAATTAGTTGTACGAGATCATTCTATACGATCTACGTTAGTAGATACTTTTATTTAACGTTGACATTTAAGCTAGATAGATGTGATTTTGTAAAAAAAGTGTCTATCTTTGGTTAGTGTATATTTTAACAAGTATTTGAAATTTTACAACCACGTATCTGCTGCCTAATCTATATATTTTTATCGTTTCGAGTCGAACACAGCATCTAATTAGCACATAAAACACTTTAGACCGTAATAAAACGCGCGCACATTTAGAAACAATTTCTATTTTCCTTTTATTTAGTTTGAGGTGTTTTTACTGCCATTTTATTGTGCTGTTACGGCCTTCTGAATTAGGTTTAAGTGTGAATAAAAATGTGATGTCAGGCGCCTTTACTCGTCGCAGAGGTAGGCGGCCGAATATTTGATAAATCTGAAACAGGTTAGAACTATACTGACAATTTCAAGTAAAAATTTAAAACAAAAAAAACGTAGCAATATTCATAATGGCCAATCTGGTCATTGTGAATATTGCTACTTGATCGACTACACATTATACGACACTATAACATAATACTATAAAAAACAAACAAATGCGTAACAACACACATAAATGCATACATAACCTTGTAATTGGTCTTGAAGCAAAAGAGAAATAATTTATTCACCTCTTTTTTTCTTTCGTTGTTCCGAGGTAGCAGTGTGGGTAATTGGATACCTAGATAGTATAAGAAATAGGAGATAATGTGAAGATGCAAGAGAGCGAGCACAAATTACAAGCTCTTGGAAGCTAAAGCGTGATTAATATCATAAATCTTGCAGGAAACTAGCACAGCAGAATTCGAGTTTTTTGCTATTTAAGGTAAGTTTAAGAACATTGTCGGCAATTTTCTTCGTAGTTTTTAATCAATGTATACTTAAACGAGCGGGTTGATGATTAGTTGCAATAATCTTAAAAGGATTCCTCTAAACATACAGGGTTATAGGCTTGGGGTATACTAAGCCGAATGGAGTTATTGTACCTACTAATAATTATAAACAACTTTCATATAGGCAGTTTTGAAATCGTGAAAAATAGCATCAGTTCTATAGAAAAAAAATGTTCAAAGCTGTACGTAATAAATGTTATGTTTATCATCGGGTCTTAATCACGCATAGAATTTTATAAAATTAGCCGAAATGTCGAGGTAAATAAACAATACCAATTGTATAATATTTTGTGCGCAATTTAGATTTTGTGATAAATCTAATTGTGTGTTCAAGTCGCAAAGCTGTTTATAAATAGTGAGAATAAAAATCACCTTTAGTATACCCCACTCTTATAGCCCTTTATAAAACAAATTCATTTTTAGTTATATATTATTACAAATACAAATACAAATACAAATCATTTATTAATAACACCAAAGTTACAGGTCATTTTTCCATTCATATTTAAAAATTATTATCAAAATCATTACATATGTCAAAACAATGAAAATGAAAATGAAATGAATATTAATATATATGGTGAGTTTAAAATTACTATGCTTGTCGAATTCAAATGCGGTTGCTACGAATACTACGACCGCTACGAAGTGCTACGAGATGTCATCGACAGACGTAGCACGTAGCTCTCTTATCTGTTGTCGGTGGTATGCACTGAGCACGACGTGTAGAATTGTATATGTCAGCAGAATACTAAATACTTAATACCCAGTGGTTACACTCCATGTTACCTAACATTTATCTCCAAAGAGGTATATTTAAAAAAAAAATGGTATGTGACTAATAACGATATATGTGTAGCGATGATAGCTCAGTGGTTAGCGCAGTCGGTTCGCATGCCGAAGGGCGTGGGTTCAAACCCCAACAATGAGCTTGAGCTGCCGGTGAAGGAAAACATCGTGAGGAAACCTTAGCATGGTGGTAGGGTACTTTCTAGTACTCGGCTGGTTAGCTACCACCCTCAAGTTGAAAACCTGCCGCCAAGCATCTAACGGTGTGTTCCGGCAACCTCACTTGAGAGCCAGTTCTATTCCAGGCTAGGTGTGCTTTACCATCTTCGACCACATAAAAATACTCTTATTTAGATTGCTCTGTTACCTTATTCGGAAGTAGCTCTGCTTTATAATCTGTAGGGCTAAGCTAGTATCTGTATCGGTGTGGGTACGATTCTCATCAAGAATATTGTAGCAATGTCCAGTGGTTAACGCGGTCGTTTCACACGCCAAAGGGTGTAGGTTAAAACCCCCCACAATGAGAACATAATTTTGCCCTTACCAAATATCCACGCGGACGGAGACGCGGGCATAGCTAGTCTACGGTAAATTCATTAAAATAATACCAATTATAAGATATCGAATAACAATCTGTAATTTCACAAGTTCCTAATCTTTAAGTTAAGATACCCTCTAATTTATTAATTAACGTAATTTAATCTTTCGCCATTAAATAACCTCAATTAAGATTGTGTTTACCAAAGAGAGCTTTGATTACGACTTGAGAAATTAATTGTAAATATTCTGAATATTTAAACTTTGTAGTATATTTTATAGCTGCATCAGACAAGTTTACTTTAAACAGAATAAATAGCACTAGTCTAAAAAACGAGATTTTTTATTACTTAAAATTATACTTTTTTATGGCTTGACCACAGCTCACCTGATATTAAGCAAATTGTGGCTGTCGGAGCATCGTTAGGTGCTTGGCGGCTGATTTTCAACTCGAGGGTGATAGCCAGCTGAATACTAGAAAATACCCCACCATCACGTTATGGTTTCCAAACGGTGTTTTCTTCATCAGCAGCTCAAGTTCTCTGTTGGGGATTGAACCCACGCATTTCGTGTGAACTGACCGCGCTAACCACTGGGTTATCATCGCTATGAATACTATTAAAAATATCAACCATAAAAAAAAAAAATTAAAAAATTTACTTGCCTAGAAGACTTTTTTACTCGTGATTCAATACTACTAAATTGGGGAATATATTGTATATAGGTAAAACTACAATACGTAAGTGGTGCTATAGTAAATGATATTTTTTTTAGTTTCACTTATTCACACTCGTAGTTCAACAGTTGAAGTTATTTTTTTCAGTATCGTGTAAATTTCTATAGTCACTGAGAACATGTTTGGAGATTTTCAATATTTTTCGGGTCAAAGTAATTACATATTAGGGTATAACATTGCTGGCAAAAAAACTCTTTCGTTTTTGGTTGTTTGTTTTCGGGTGAGGCAGTACAAATTTAATATTATACGAATCATACACGAATAACTCTCGCGGACCTCTTTTTACCCGGCTGTAATAAAGAAAGGTAAAATTTCTATTTAATATGAGAAATATTTAATTTTCTTTTTTTTGTGTTCCATTTTTATATTCAATACTTTACAATGATTGTCGTGCGTTTGTGTAGTATACATTTATTGACAATATGAATATGGATAGATTATATTAAATTGAGTTACATGTTTTAGGTTTATTTCGGATAAAACTAAGAAAACCAAAATATATGTATTTGCTGAAAGTATGTAAGTATTCTATCAGTTATCTGACTTCTATAGTACAAGCTTTGCTTAGTTTGGGATCAGATGACGTTGTGTGTAATGTCCTACTATGTTTTTCATTTACCATAATGATGTTTATCACTTTTTACAAAATGTTTAGTAATCAAATTGATTAAAAAGAATTCTTAAAATATTATGTTTCTTTCAATTTAATTAATTCACTTTGCATACTTCATAATTCCATCAACAGTTTCGGCTGAATGAAGTGAAAGCTCTTCATCCATCATCCCTGTTGTAACGGAAAATCGATTTCAATTAACGTCTGAGGCTATACTTCATACCATCCGTGAATATAAATGAACGCAAGGACAACTTGTAGTAAACAAAAGTTAATTTTTTGCTGCTCAAATTTTTTTTTTTTAAATAAAATCTTTCGTACTATATCTTATATTCTACCCAAACTTCCATTAACTTTCTCAACTAGCACTACTGGCTCACAACTTTCTACATACGCACACACAAAAACTCTCTTTCTCTCTCACACACATACACACGCACAGAGCGACACCTATTTTATTTAATATTTTGTTTGCTATTGTATTAAAATATGTAAAAAATCTGTTCAGTAATATTTATGTGACGCGCAAAATAGAAACTGGCAACATTGTAAACTTGAGTCACCAAGAAATGTAGACGTAGAGGCTTCGCTTAGTTTGGGGCGTGACGTATTACGTAATACAAATTGCAGCAAACGACATTTATAAACAACTTTTTGTATTATTCTTTTAACTGTGACTGTTGTAACTCAGCGTACAAACGCTGGTGATATTTTTTGTATTAAAAATAATAAAACTATTTATGTACAAATATTGCTGATTCAGTGCTAAGCTGTTTTGTTAAAGATAGAGAAAACTTGTGAAAGTACTGAGATGAACGAGACGTTTTCCTGATCGTAGGAGATAACACCTTTCTATGACCATTGCAAGGATACACAGATACATAGTAAATCAAAGTCTATGGCATCACTGCTTTAGCGCTCATTACTTTAATTTGTTTTTGGTGTATAATAAAGTTACATTCTATTCTATTTTGAGACTTTCGATGGTAAATCCTAACAGCCCCGTAATTTCGCTAGCTATAACTTATTTTGAAAGAAATTGAATTGGTTCGCCTTTTTTTAGTTTATCATCTGCGGTTTACTTATCTCAGATGCCGGTTTGTTTTCAAAACAGACCCATCCCCGTTTCAAGGTTACTCAAACACTGTGTTTGGGGCCAATTTATGGCCTATTTAAATGTTTCACTCGCTGGTTTTAGTTACTGGAAAGTCCGCAATGAGGCTATAAACGTCTGGGACTTTGGTAATAGAATGTCTAGGCTTGATTTGTGCAGTGCAAGATTTGTAACTATGTGGAGTTAACGTATTCTAATGTACTATATTTTAAACATAAATAAATAAGTAATTACTTAAATTGGACCTTAGATTTACTGTGATACGTTTATGCTGCTTATACTCTAGGTATGTAACTGTACCTATCGCAATTAAATAAAATAAATAAATAAATTCGTGTTTCATAAAAGTAATTGACGTTATTTCTTTTCGTTTTATTTATTTAAAAATGCTTGCCACTCTTACCTAAAACAACGTTAAGGCATGTGACAATATTAACTAACCCAATGTTTTAGCACACAATAATAATTTAATTAATCTACACAACAATGTAATATTAATTGTTACAATAGAAATTACATGTCAAAAGTTATAAGAATAGACAACACTTTATTTGTGACATAAAAACAAAAAAATACTACGAAATGTCACAACCGGCCTCAACTCAGAATAATGTCGAATGCCGAATAAATTGTCAATGCGTAAAAAATTACGTCGCAATAAAAAGACGTTGATTTGCTTAATCTACCAATTTTTTTGTAAAATCGGCACTCAACTCGAAAACTGCCTACGAGACCGTCACCAAATTTATTTCAAAGCAAGCGCCTGGATTGGTGAAAATCCGTTATCATTTAGATTTACCTGAAGATTAGTTTAATAACATTGAGTAGACTTTCCTTCGCATTTTCCGCAAAGCACCGTTTTCTATTAACATATCGCGTGAATTCGAAACATTAGACCGTATCTGGGTATTTACATAAGCATAACGTGCCCTTGTAACTTTCTAGAAGCTCAACAACGTGTAAATCTTTAGATTATGGAAAATAATATTGTATAAAGGCAGATGAATGTATGATATCATATTGACCCACTCTATATATATGATACCGCGAGGTTGTCCGTCGTAGAGAGCAATAATTTTAGTTCTGCTGTCAGTCAAACGCCGTTTTGAAAAAACAGCTTCTCATTTTACTTTCGCAGGATAAATTAAAATGTAAATAAAAAGCAAAATTAAAAACTTTGAAACCCCCACAACGGTTAAAAAGTAATTGTCAAAATCTTAGATAGGGGGGGGGGGGGGTATCTAAGATAATGCACTAATGAACCCCGAACGCATAACTGAAAACTGCATCAAAATCGGACTAGATTTTTTGGAGAAAAATGACATCATAGATTTGCACAAAAAATGTTTTGCTGCACCGCCCCCTGATGAGTTGTCACCGTAACACCTATCTAAGAACATGCATGAATTAAACCCGAACCCATAACTGAAAACTGCATCAAAATCGGATAAGCAGTTTTGGAGAAAAATGACAACATGTATTCGCACAAACAAACAAACATCCTCTCACCCCAAACGCATATACCGTCTCCGTTGCGTCGTGAATAATTATAATAAAATAGAACAGAACAGAACATATAGCATGGAATAGAGGAATACTTTACTGGACGAAGATAATTTATCTTGGTACCTACATGTGTATGTACATGTATATTCTTTTTATTTGAGCAGTCGTGTAAAAACAAGATGGATTCGGAAGCCTTAGCAAGCTTAGAGAATTCATAAGTGTGTATTATGAAAATTTCAAGGTAGTTGCTGGTTGGCCGTAGGCCTTGTTAAATGAACTTTTTGAATGTTTATGTATAGCGGGCCCCATCCTTTACCAACAAACAATTTTTGAATAAATGTATGTGTAATTAGATCCGTGAAAATTTCTCGGATAAATTGAGTTTAGTTAGTGTTATGGATTTGTTTGGCTGGTTACCATCCTCAAGCTGAAAATCTGCTGCCAAGTATCAAACGGTATATTTGGGCAGTCTCACTTGAGAGCCAATAACATTCCAGGCTAAGTGAGTTTACCATTTTCGACCACATCGTCTTTTATTTTAACATCAGGAGAGCTGTGTTCAGACACCAAGCTTAACAAACATAAAAAAAATAAAAAATTACAAACGTAATCGAAGAATAAACAAAATCAAAGAACCCTTTGTAGATGAAAAACGAATACTTAATCGATTCAGTTTAAGGGGTTGTATTAAAATAACGAATCCCAGTTGTTTTTTCTAAACTAATTCAATTTTGCGAAATTGTCAATTTCTTACAAAAATTGAGACAAACGCAAACACGACTGTGCATCTGAAAAGGGAAAGGTACTTTTATAAGCCTCACGCTCACCTGCCCTCGGCCATTTCGCAAACTTCAAAGACTTTGCCTCAAAGTAAATTCAGCAAATCTAATTACAGTTAGTAATACCGCTTTTGCAAAGAGAAAAGTCTCGGAAAGCAACGGCCGAAGACTGAGGTCAATTTTGAGGACAATCTTGAGTTAGTGAATGCTGTAATGAGTAGAAAACTTGAAGCGCTTGTATTTGAAGACGTTCATTGTAGTCTTAATTACTTATGGAAATGTCAAAGTAAGCATTTAATATTCGGGAGAAAAAGTAGCCTATGTGTTAATCCAGGGTGTCGGCTACTTCCGTACCAAACTTGATCAAAATAGGTATATCCGTTTGAGCGTGAAGAAGTTAAAAAAACATAAAAATAGAAAGAAAGAAGAAAGAAAATAATTTTATTTTGCAACAAAACAAAAAAAACAAAAATAACAACAAATAGAGACAAACAGTTACAAAATAGAGGTTCATCTCAGCATAATACTGGTCACACTAATTAGTATGACCAGCGCTGGTCTTCCGGTGAGCCCTTGTCGGTCAGACAAAACAAACATAACAAATTACCAACAACAAATAAACAAAACGAAATAAAAAATTCAAACAAACAAACTACTATGCAAATAACTCTTCTCAAAATATCAACATACAAATAACAAAACAAAAATAACAGGCTCACGTTTGACCACCATCACGCCTGTTACCAAAAGAGAAGATACGATCTAGGCTGTAACACGCTTGTCTAGGGGAAACCGATTCATGAAATACATTTACACATTCACAAACTTTCACCTTTATAATATTAGTGTGATATTGCCTACACTAAATTACATAATAATACATCACAATATTATTTACTAAGCATAATATACATATAAATTGAATGTTAAACGGATCTTTTCACAATTGGTGTTCAAATAACATAAAAGACGTGGAAATTCTGAGGACTTCGTTATCATTTTTAAAATAATTTCTAGCATACATATTACTATCAATTTTACAATACAAAAACTACATGAAAAAAAATGCATTATGCTAATTCGACCCAGCAGATCGGTCACGTCAAATTGTAATAGCAGAATGAAAACTGCTATTACCATAACCTCCAGTATAATAGAGCCTCGCATTGAGAATACTTTAAACCTCACCACAGGTTTGTATCTCCGGGAGATTTAGCCGAAATCACTCGCGCCGGTGCTACAAATGGCCGGTCCAGAGGATAAATTGGGGGTAATTTTATCACCCATCCCTTCCAGAAAGTTTCGTCAGCGCAAGAACTGAAACTCGATAATGTACAGCCGTGGGAGTTTACTGCCGGATGCTGGGTATTCGGGGATCTTTATAGTGTTGTTGCTAAGATTAGCCTGTTTGATGGCGGATTTACCGGCATAAAGGAAGGTATAAAGCTTTAAGATGTGTTCAGGTTATGTGCGAGTATGCAGTAATGAGACAAATCATTATCTGCCTCATGTCCCACTGCTGGGAAAACGGCTCCCTTTTCTTATTCCAGACTGCGCGGTCGCCACCTTCATCTAGGTCGACTCTGATGTTTTAAGATTAAATATATTACCTCTGTCCAACAGTTGCTCCACATACGAAAAATGTGTCCCGCTATGAGACAAATGTAATATGTCTTATTTATTTGTAAACGAGAATTTATTGAGTAAAACAAAAAACATTGCTATGTTAAATGAAATAGCCAATATGACGAAAACAAAAAACAAAAACAAAAAATTATGACTATAAAAAAAACGTTAAATATTCTAACGACATCTTCAAATCTTTTACACATTAATTAAAAGTTGTGGTGGAATGAATAAACTCTCATATAAACATACATATACATGAACCCAGTAAACATAACACATATTTTTCGACAGTCATATAAAAACTAAGTTCGTATAATGCAGAGACTGAAAGCATAAAGACGAAAATCATTAGACTGAGTTTTTGAAAGAATAATGTTACTTTAAGGAATAATAGGTATTCATTATAGTTAGTTAGTTTACTAAGTAGGCCAGACTAAACACTACCTATTACTGGGGAAAATCGGCAAAGATAAAAACTTGTCTAACAAAGATTGAAACTTTAGAAATAAGAAGTTGTACTTACATAATTTATTTCCTTGAGTCTGAAATTGTCACTTCGAAAAGTATATTTTTAGGATTCCTTTGTTGTTTATTTTTATATCTGTTACTCGTATTCATACGCCTACTACAGTTTAAGGATATGTCATTTAATGTTACGAGAGTGTCAGTTTCGTTTACAGCTATTCTCTTTTCTGACATTTTACCCAACCAGGTACTTTCTATTCTAGTACATTATAAAAAACAATGGTTTGTATTATTTTTTCATGTGTAAGTAATGTGATTAACGAAACACTCTCCTGATGGTAAGATATAACGCCTGTTCATGAACATCGCAGCGATGCAAAGAACTTTGAGTAGTAGAACAAAGATAAGTATTGTAATGTAAATTTATGTTTTTTTTTTTATGGTTGACAGGTGTTTGATCACAGCTCACCTGACGTTAAGTGAAGATGTGGTCGAAGATGGTGAAGCACACCTATTCTGGAATGAAACTGGCTCTCGAGTGAGGCTGCCGGAACACACCGTTAGATGCTTGGGGCAGATTTTCAACTTGAGTGTGGTAGCTAGCCAGCCGAGTACGTAGTAGGTAGTAGCTGTGTAGCCGAGTTTGAGTATTGTTATCAAATTCATCGCAATAAAATTAAAAAGGAGTGAATTGATTTGAACATTGCGTTGCAAAGATAGGAACTCGTAAAGTGACTAGATCTTGTGACTCAGGTGTTGGTTAACTATTAACTTTTCTATGACAATACAAGATCTATAATGAAGAAACAAGTCGTTAACGATCGGCGACAATAACAAATTTTGTTACACTCGAAGTAAAGTTTGAAAACGTGAGAATCAAGTTTGCCGATCGGACGTGCTCCCAATGGCTTTGATGGTTCACTGTTATTTGTTCTTGTTGGTAAAGATTAACGAAGACATATTCCTTTTTTTGAATATAGCTTCTACATCGAAAGAAAATGAATCCAATGAAGGAATGATGGATGGATGTTTGTTACTCTTTCACGCAAAAACTTCTAAACGGATTTGAATGATATTTGGTAGGGAAGTAGCTAAGACCCTGGATTAACACATAGGCTACTTTTAATCCCGAAAAAGTGTAGCGGTAATACCGCGGGGTGCAGCTAGTCATTCATATACCATCACGAGAGCGTTTTTTGTTATAGGTACATATATAATAATTGGTACCTCTTAATAATTACATAACATAATTATTTTCGATAGTTACCCCTTTGATCGTAACAAAACCTTCACAAATTTAATTTTACATCAACATCACTAGACTTTTCTAAAGTGATCGTAAGCTAAAGGGCTCTATATAATACTTTTGACTTAAAATTTGATGATTTTCCCCAAGTCGAAGTTGATTGAGCTTAACAACAAAGTTTGAGAAAGGTTCCAAGAGCTGTAAATTAAGTTGGCTCGATTAAAAAATTTACGATCCTAAAAGCTTATCTAGGGAATTTCTGTCAAAGTTATAGGCTGTAGTGTAGGTCACCAAAAGAAATAGAGGTCACTAAGTCTACTCAAACCAAAAGGTACACCAATCAACTGAACACTAGATGTGTTCTACATTTTCACCTGCCCTTTGATGAAAAACTATAATGATGATAACTAGACGTCTAACGGTTAGCTAGCTACTACCACAAGTTGAGAACTACTGCCAACTACCTAATGGTGTATTCTGGCAGCCTCACTAGAGAACTAGTTCAAGATTCAGAATTCAGGATCCATACCATCCAAACTGTCACATTTATAATATTAGTGAGATGAACATGGGCTAGTGTCTTTGCAACATTTTGACAGCTCTGTTGAATTTTTGGTAGTATATCTGTTTTAAGAGCTGCACAATTGGTTCAAATTCCCACCCGGGGCAAATATTTTGTGGTGTAAACAAATGTTTATTCTGTATTTTGTTGTTATGTATGTATAATAAGTAGGGATGGCTGTATTTACAAAAAGTATATAGATATGTATCCTATCAGTTATTCAACATCCATATGCTAGCTATGCTTAGTTTGGTGTCAGATGGCACTGTGTGTAATATGCTATGATATTTATTTTATTTTAAATAATTTTCTTGCACTAAATAGGTAAAAAATAATAAGTTTAACGCGTGTCCATGACTATAAAGAAAGTTGAGTAACAAAATAAAGTCCATGACCATTGCTGCTATTTTATGTTGGGTATAATGGCAAGAACAGTGCAACTTTTTTATAAATTTAAATTGAACAACTTTTCCATAAAACACCAAACATTTTTTACTGTTTCATAGTCAGTAGTTTAGTAAAAGCCATTCATTCAATGTGTGACAAGCACAAGTTTCGATACATTTGCCCAAAACCTGTGGTATAATTTGTGACCACTAAGAAAATTTCAAAAGTCACTCAAAAACAGTCCAAACATTTACAACGCCGTCTACTAAAATCGCAAATAAAAAAGCTAAAAAATAAAGCGAAACGCCCCATGATACAGACTGGATGAAATGGGAAATCGATCCCCGCCTCAAAAGCCTCTGTAGGACGGCAAAAACGGTTTTACCATTCCCACACGAGTATTGCACTTCGCTTTCTGAATAAATAACGGGTGACAACAAAATAGAAAAATCCGTCTATCGAACCACAACCATAGCATGGTGTATTTTGTAAGAGAGGTTAATAAATAAATGTTAATGTAATATAATAATTTGTAGCGATGATAGCTCAGTGGTTAGCGCGGTAGGTTCGCATGCCGAAGAGGGTGGGTTCAAACCCAAACAATGAGCTTGAACTGCCGGTGAAGGAAAACATCGTCAGGAAACCATAGCATGGTGGTAGGGTACTTTCTAGAACTCGGCTGGCTAGCTACCACCCTACCTACCTACCAACAATCAAGTTCAAAATCTGTCGCCAAGCATCTAACGGTGTGTTCCGGCAGCCTCACATGAGAGCCAGTTCCATTCCAGGCTAGGTGTGCTTTACCATCTTCGACCACACCTTCACTTAACATCAGGTGAGCTGTGGTCAAACAACTGGCCTGTCAACCATACAAAAAAATAAAAAATTTCATAGCTTTTTAAATTTTACTTTAGTTTTATTATTATTATTGTATTTGTGAAATTATTGATCACTAGCGGACGCCTCGCGGTTTCACCCGCGTAGTTTCCGTTCCCGTGAGAATGCAGGAATAAAAAGTAGCCTATGTCTCCCGGAGATAGTGTAGATTCCCAACGGTGAAAGAATTTTTGAAATCGGTCAATACAAAGAAACAAACCTTTCCTCTTTATAATAGTATAGATTATCACTAATTTAATTTACAAAATTATATTAATTATCTGATATGGCGTTGGTATCATCGATCACTTGCTAAACAGATCTACCAACTAATTGAAAAATAGACGCCTTTGAAATGTTTATTGAAATAAGTTCGACGTGAAACCTTAAAAACAGTCAGACTTAGTTGATACTGGACTTACCTAAACCAATTCCTGAAAGGTATGCTGCAAAGAGCAGCACCTTGACTCGTTCCAACTTCATTTTCCAATCACTCACTATCTCACTTAAAAATAATCACTATGATACTGAAGTAGCACATGTTGACAGCCAACGGGAGTCTGAAATGAAAGAAACACCAATTAGGTAATGCTAAGGTGTGGCAGTAACGTGAGCTTGTAAACTCATTGTTTGAACATAACTTCATAGCGTTTCCGACGCTGGCCCAATCTGCCTTACAATTTAATTAAAGCCATCAAGACGGCCTTGGAAACTTATCGTGATTTGAATTTGATTTGTGGTTAGGTACATGAGTGAGGAAATTTCTGCAGCTTAGTTGGGAGACTGGTTGGCTTCCAATTTGGCGGTCCTAGGTTCGAATACCGCGGCACGGGGCTCTTTTTTTTCTATGTCATATGCGTATTGTTGATTACTTCAAACGGTGAAGGAAAATCAAAGTTCAACAAGTCTGAAAATTCATAAAAAGCTTTCAAAGATGTATGAAGTCTCTACTACGATGGAACAGAATAAACAACTATAGTTCAATATAATCTGTAACGATAAGAACGATGATAATCATGACGATAACGTTTGAAATTAAAGGAAAGGAAATTATGCAGAAATAATTTCTTTTTACTGAACAAGAAACGTCTCTCAGTAAAACGAATATAATTTTCAATACTATGTATAAATACTTGACACATAGTCATGAAATATGGGACATTGTATGTCTATATAATATAGTTTTTGTGTGTGCGTGTGTGATGATGTTTGTTAGTTATTTTTTCACTCAAAACACTTTAATGCAGATAGTATATGTTTAGTTGGCTGAAAAGTATGGATAAGGAAAAGTTACGCCTTGGAAACTAGACTTTTCTTTAGTATTAAAGTTAATTCTTTCAGTTGCTAAAAAACTTACACAAATTAAGAGCGTCTAAGCTAAGCAGCGAAGTTTAATTTAAATAAATGGTCTCTTTGAAACACCGTCTGTCCCTGCACATTTTGTGTTGAACTTTATGAAAATCGCACTCAAAATATACATAATTTAAAAAGCTTCTTACAAATTTATTAAATGCTTATTTTTTAAGGTTTACCATGAAAAACATGATCTGAAATTAAAACTGACTATTGATAAATAATTCAAAGAGTCATACCTCCATCACAGTTTTGACATAATAAATTTATTAAGTAATTAATTTAAGTGAATTGTATATTAATGTAAACGAGTATTTTGTTAAATGAAGTTGCCGCTGAAGAGTTAACTTCTTTGCGACTGACCAAGATAATATAAAGTACTGCTGCGCCCCGCGGTGCTACTCGCTACATTTTTTGGGAATAAAATGTAGCCTATGTGTTAATCAAGGGTGTCAGCTACCTCCATACAAAATTTCATCAACATTGGTTCAGCCGTTTGAGCGTGAAGAAGTAACAAACATACAAACACACTTATAAACTTTCGTCTTAATAATATTAGTGTGATTATTACAGTAGAACTTTTGGTAAGTTTTTTCATGTTAAGGGCCAATTCACACCGAAACAGAGGCCGGCAGCGCCTATTAGCGGCCGGTAGTCGTTGCCGCTGGCGGCCGCGCGTGGCCACTACGCACATATGTATTCCATTGCAAGAATTTAGTGAGTATAGTGTATGTGGTAGGTGCGCTCTGTGTGTGGGTGGGTAAAGCGGGGAGCGTGCGTCCTGGGCAGTGCCTCGAGACCTTTTCAAGCGTTTCAAGCGATACTGGTCTTTTAATTATGTAGATAAAGTGGAAAACTATTTCTCACTGAAAGTGCTGACCGCGCCGCTACCGGCCGCAGCTTCCCAGGTGTGAGTTCAGCCTTAAGTGATTGTCGACAGATGTTCACGACTTCACGATGTTTTCCTTCACCGGCAGCTCAAGTTCATTATTAAGGGCCAAGTCCTCGACCGTGGGAACTTCTGCTTGAACATCTACATTGATATTTTCCACTCACACAGACGTACATACGTCTGACGTTAGATTTGAATACATTGACGTCACGCTAAAATAGATAAGGAGAGTTAAATTACTATAGCCACGAGCAAGAAGGAGACAGAATGTTTATTCCTATTGCCGAAAGCGGATTTTACATTGATTATCTGTTACATTATGACAGAAGTTTTTTTTTTGTTTTTGCATCGCGTTTTGAATATTTGACAGTGTCAAGTGTTTTATATTTTCAAGTTTCATAAAGCAACCGTGGGAACTTATGATTACATTGATATTTTCGCTCTGGAAACGAATAAATCTACCTTCGGTGTTTCGTACAAATTAAATGTTCATTACGACTTCGTATTCGTATGACGTTTGATGAAAGTCACAGAGAACACGAATGTATTTAGTAATAGTTAGTTGCATCGCGTAGCCTGCGGGCACGTAGCAAGTAGGCAGCAAAGGGTGGGGCGTAGATGGAGAAAACAATGGGGCCGATGGGTTTTTGAGATATTAAATGAAAACCGTTTTAATATCGGGCACCATCTTTATTCACCGTTCAGAACCGACGCCTTCCCATAGACCACACGATTCAACATTTTCCATAGAGTAATGTAAATGTAAATGAACATGATTATTTTTGCACGGCGCAATGCAGAATATGGCGCTCTTTGAGTTTTTTAATATCCATTTATCCATTTTATACCCATTTACGCAATAGGTATGAATTATGAAAAACTTCTGGACCCATTTTAAAAAAGTAGTTTAGAGTAATTACTATGAGGCTATATTTATTACTAGAATTTAATTAAAAAATAAATGTCCACCCGTGCGAAGCCGGGACGGGCCACTAGTCACTACATAGTATAAAACAAAGTCGCTATTTTTGTCCGTCTGTTTGTCTGTATGCTTAAATCTTTAAAATTACGCAACGGATTTTGATGCGGTTTTTTGTAATAGGTAGAGTGATTCAAGAGGAAGGTTTTTATGTATAATAACATCTATTAAATAATGGAGAAATACTGTTATTTTCAGGGTTTCTAATGTGGTGTCGTAAATTCTAACATTTCTTGCCGCTTACATTGCGTACGCAGGCTTAACCTTACAGGATTTATAAAAATAATGTACTAAGTATTGTACACCTTGAAAAGGTCTACAGAAAAGTCCGTGATGGTATATGTCTATCTCTTATCGATATCCCACAAAACCATTTTTTGTCATTTACTTTTTACGGCAAATAATAGCTAATTTTCGAAGCGATTTTAAGCACTACAGCATTATTCCTTATTTAATTAAATACTATAAATAGATTGTTGATTTAACATAGATTTATATGGCCTTTTACAGCACATAATTTCTTTGAATATTTTCGAAGATATTACAGATTTAAAAATACATTGCGTAGCGTTTGCGGCGGTACCTATCGGCCGGCAGCCGCCGACCGCAGCGCGACGCGACGCGTTCCTATAAATAGCGCGTCGGAGGCCGCACTTCTCGCTGCACAGTCCGGTGACGCTGTAGAGGCCATCTGCGGCCAACAGCATTAGTCATTCAAAAAAAAAAAAAAAAGCACTTCTCGCTATAATAATTTGAATTTGGAAGCGATTGGACGTGGTTTTCGGAGCTCTCTAGCAAGGATAATAACATGACTATGTAAATATTGACTATCAAAAAGTGATGTGGTGCATCCTATTTTGATAAATAAACATATTGATTTTTTTCGAATTTTGCACCCGTGCGAAGCCGGGGCGGGTCGCTAGTTAATTATAAATACAAACAAAAAGATAATAATTAAACTACTGAAGCGTGTAGAGGTAACAAACAAACACAGACATTTTCTTTTCCGTCCTTGCTTGTTTCCCATTTTTATAATATTATGTACACAAGATGAATAATAAAAAATAAACAAAAAAGCGTCTGTGCACTAATCACTGATTCACTCCACTAAATTACATAAAAGCGTCAATATCGCGGTAACGTATCATTTACTCAAACTAAAGAGGTAAGACAACAAAATAATACGACCGAGCGCGGTCGGTCGGTTAATTTAGTTGCACACTAGAAGAATCAAAATACAAAACGGCCGGGAAGCATGCGCGCGGTGCTCGGTACCGCCGCCGCCGCGCGCCCACCTCTTGCGGCCTCTCGCGACATGCTATAGGTACACGTGTCTCGTGACGTCAGATTCGTCAGAGAGATTGATTCTTCGAAGAGAGAGATGGTTTGTAGCGCCTACCAAAATAAAACAGCAACAGACGTAACGCAGAAAAGAGGTTTTCAGCAGGCACTATCAGAAATTTTCATCAAACTATCCGTACTTATCTGCTAATAGAATAAACAAAACGTACAATAAAAGGTCTAAGCCTTAAATGTATCTGCATCAAAGTTAGCATCTATAAAATTGCGCCTTTCCTATAATTTTTTTGATATCAAGATTACGGTTTAAAAATAATTTGGCCATATTCTATTTCATAATTTCAAGAAACGAAAAGCGTTTGAAACTATTTTTTCTCCAAGCATAATAATTCAGGATATGTATTATAGTATTCATTAATTTCAAACTTCCACATGATGTATAACGTCACAAAAAGATTGACAAAAACACATCGATTGCCTTATTTCACAAGACTTGCCCGTTAAGGTTTAAGCCAACGCCCTTCGGCGTGACTGACTGTGCTAACTACTAGGCTATTACCGCTACAATATTTATTTCGACTGGTTTTGTTTTAATAGATATTTTAATGAGTTCCTCTCGTTGATCTTTTGTCATTTCGATAGCATGCTTTAACTAGACGACCTATTCACAAAATTAATTTAACATTTTCATTTCAATACTAAAATCCCAGAATTCAGCGAGTAAATTCAAGAAACTCTAAACCTAGACGTCGAATCAGATACTTCGACTCGTTTTACTTAATTGTTTTGTTGAATAAAGTAAATACGTTTGTACGTACTTATAGTACCGTTTGACCTAGACCTTGATCTAAACTTCTGTTGACCTTGTTACTTGTTTAAATAACTTTACTTGGTGGTAGATCTCCTTAGAAGGAGATCATCTACATTGGTTGATACCACCGCAGTAGCAAATATTCTGCCGCCAAGCAGTGGTGTAAACAATAATGTGATCTGAAGCTGTTGAGACTAACGGCTACCGCATTCACCGCGTATCGGCAAACGTAGCGTACGACGCCCTGAAACTCGGTGGAGTGACGATATACGTAAGGAAGAGTGTAGTGTACTGGAAACAAAAAGCGAAAGGTCAGTCTAGGTGCCGTGAATAGAGAGAGGCTTGTTTCCAGCAGTGGGCTAATAAAGTGGGCTGATGGTGACAAAATACAAAAAAATAACATGTTTATAGTATACTAGCTGCACCCCTTTTTTTCGGGATAAAAAGTAGCCTAGGTTCTAATCCAGGGTCTCAGCTACCTCCATACCAAATTTCATCTAAATCTGTTCTGTTGTTTTTGTCTAAAAGAGTAACAAACATCCATTCAGCCATCCAAACTTTCAAATTTATAATATCAGTGGGATCTATTCCTCACGAAAGCATTTTTTTTAATCTGACTGCTAGTTGCACAAGCTTTAAAAAGATTAGCACATTCAAACAATCTCTTTCTCTCATAATTTGGTTTGATTAGACTTAATACATTTTCTCGTAATGTCAAAGATTTTTTATTACATTAGGCTTTGCGTTTGACTACTTTCTTGCCCTGTGGTCTACGATAGAGCACGCTTGCCTAGTAGGGTTTAGTTTTCTGTTTAGTTCGAATTATTGGAACATCCACCATAAAGCAGAGTTGTTTTTAGAGACTTCCTGGCTGTCAGATAGTAGAATGGACAGGGTGGAATTAGGTCATTCAGATTTGAAGTGCTCTCTTCAAAGTGTATCCGGTAGAAAACCGTCAGACAATCAACTTTGGTTCAATGTTCAACGCTTTGAAGCCTATTCCAAATAAAGGAGTCATTGCTGACGAGTTGCCGTAGAATATTGTTACTTCGTAGTAATGTATAGGTTTTAAGATTAAGTCACAATATTAGAATGTAGTATTAATGTACCTAGAGTAGAATTATTTAGGTTTTTTGTCTGCTATGTTATTTAAGAAGTATGCACTTGACAGCCCTGTTGTTTAATTGTTAGAATTTCTACTTCAAGAGCTGTAGGGCGTGGTTTCAATTCCTACCCAGGACAAACATTGTGTGGTATAAACAAAATATGTTTGTTCTGTGTCTGAGTGTATACGTATTTACAAAAAAAATAGTTAAGTAATCAGTTATCTGACTTCCATAGTACAAACTTTGATTAGTTTGGGATCAGATGGCGCTGTGTGTAATGTTCTACAATATTTATGTAGTTATATACGTTTGTTACTATTCGTCTAGCTAACATGTGTACGTACCTATAGTACTCGTTCCTCTCGTTATACAAATCTAGTTGCTCCACTCAATCCGTTTCTGTGAGTGTTGTTTGGTCTGAGACGAGAGATCTATCCCTGGCTTAATCTGAGGGGATTAATCTCGAGAGCACACTGTGAATAGACGTGTATTTACTCTGAATACGCCAGTACAGTCGCCTGAAGTTAAATGCTTCTTTAGTGCGACTCTACTTTTGAGACAGTTTCTAAATTACGGTTTAATATGAAGACTCAGTGCTAAATTTTACAAAGAAACAAAATGTGATAGTTAAAGTATGTAGTATGATGACGTCATAGTTTTGTTGGCCGAAGTTATAATTAGTATGTAAGTACTGTAATTACTGGCATTCATTACATAGTTTTGTATAATTGAGTTATTATACGCGTAACATTTTTTTTAATACTTAAAAGTCCGTGTTTGACTACCAACTAACTCGCCCGATGGTAAGCAAGGAAAACATTATATAGAATATATAGTATAGTATAGTATACTATATAGTATAGTATCTCATAATTCATAATATTTATTAGCGTGTATGGGTAGAGTACAGTTGGAAGGAGTACTGTCACGGAACGCCATATTCCGCCTTTCGGCATGTAAATCTTTGTCTTATTAAAACATTTTACACTAACATTGAACATTACACCAACATTTAGATAAAGTCCATTAGGAAAATAGTATACTCTGTAGTATATAGTATATTACTAGTATAGTATACTAATATGTATAGTATACTAATATGTATACTATATCGTGATGACACTATATAGTAAGATAGTAGGAAAAAGGATATATAATATTATGGGAAGTGGGATTACAGGGTGGTGTGGTAGCTTAGCGACAAAGCCCTTTTTAAATACATAAATGAATAAATGAATGAAGTTAAGGAACCAATGAATGAACAAATTCATTCATTGATTTTTCATTGAACAAATTAATGAATAACATCTGATATAAATAGAATTCTTTATGTTAATTCAGCTAATATTCTGTATGTGGGCCAAATGTCATCGAACCTACGATCATCTCTCAAAACAGATATACTACCAATGAGCGATCAGGTTTGTCATATTATCTTATTACTATGCAAATCTGCTGGTTAAATATAAAATTACACTTTGTGAAAAGGAGGCCCCAACTTTAAATATTAAAACTTGCAGCGATAACTTCCACACGTGTGCTCTAAACAAAACTTGTTATGTTTTCAATGTTTTCCAAACTCTGTATAATATCTAGTTACCAAATGTGCTAGCTCTAGAACTTTCGAACAACTTTCTTAATTAGCCAGTTGCATTGTGAGATTCATTATATTTTAGTTTTCAGTAACAGTCACCTAAACGGGTACAGTTAATGTTTAATTTATATTCGTTTTTCTTTGTTTTTGATGTCACACTTTGTCCTTCCTAAAACAGATTTGATTTGATTTAGTCAGAACATTTTTCAATTCAGAAAGTTAATTTAATTTCGTTTGTGGTCTATAAATTTGAAACAATTATATTAATTACACTAATAGCTACTATTTGTAATTGTAGTTGGTGCCTTTGGTATTGCGGATATCCATAAGCAATGAGGGCTTGCAACCCGACTGCTTTTTGTCTACATAGAATAAAACAAAGTCGCTTCCCGTCGTCTGTAGTACGCTTCGATCATTTAAACTACGTAATTGATTTTGATGCAGTTTTCATCAATAGATAGAGTGATTCAAGTATATGCATATGCATTCATATTATTTTTGGACTAAATTTTTTGTATACATTTTGTAAATAGTGTAATTTAAGGTCTTTTTTATTCTGCATATGCAATACATTAGTATCTATATTACACTCGTGCGAAACCTGGGCGAGTCGCTAGTGTTTACATAAAAATGCTAAAATCTCTGTGTGACCATATTCCATATTTTTAGTTTCTTGCACTGCAAGGTTTCAATGAATTCAAATAATATCACTAATAAGAGATATTCCAGGCTAGGTGTGCTTTACCATCTTCGACCACAACTTCACTTAACATCAGGTGAGCTGTGGTCAAACAACTAGCCTGTCAACCATAAAAAAAAAAGCTTAAAACTTAAATTACCCATTTATTGTTTTAAAAACATAAACGGTTTTTAAAGGCTGATAGTTCAGCACAATATGATGCTTGACTCGGAATTATCTTAATTTAGCGATTTTAGTTTGAGTTTTTTTATCTACTAAAGTATTACAGTACTATTGAATAAAATATCTCATTATATTAAAACGTATCATATGTTCAAGAATTTTGTTAAAGGCGAAACGTAATTAAAAACGATTTAGATTCAAATTTAAATCGAATTATGACATTGAAAAATATGTTTTTCAAGACTTTCTAAGAGATTTCATTGTAAAAGTATGTATATTTTATAGCAAAAGATAATTTTTTATTTTTAAAAACTTTTTAAGACACTTTTGGTTTAGTCTATTTTTCGCATAATGTGAATCAAATAATTGAATTGGCCATTCACGAAAGTTACTTCCATATTTTTGCTTTTCAAAATAATATGGGTTTATTTTGAAAAGCAAATAAATGGAACTCACACACAATAAAACAAATTATTGGATTGATTAACAGAGGTGCTTAAAACGTTTGAAATTAGTCTTAGTTATTGAATTAATTGTAACTTTCATAGCAATGTTAACGCAGTGGGTTCACACGCAAGGTGTAGGGTCAGTATAAGCTTGAACTGCAGTAAAGGCAGGAAACCATAATAAAACAGAATGGTTGTAGGGTACTTTTTTGTACTCGCGGAAGCTACTGGCTACTATTGGCTAGCTACTGGCTAGCGCCACGAATATATCGGAGTGTTCCGGCATTTAAGAGGCAAAGTGTATTTGTCATTTTTGACATCACCGTTGGTTAACATCAGCTGAGATGTTAATTAACGTCAGCCCTGTTGGTTGATTGGTAGTATGTCTGCTCCAAGAGCTGAAGAGCGTGGGTTCGATTTCCACCCAGGACAAACATATTGTGATTTAAACAAATGTCTGTTCTGTGCTGTATGTATTATAAGTATGTATATACAAAAAAACTATTTGAGTATTCTATCAGTTATCTGACTTCCATTGTACAAGCTTTGCTTAGTTTGGGGTCAGATGGCACTGTGTGCTATGTCCTATGATATTTATTTATTTATTTTTATGTGGTCAAACTAGTCTGTTACCAATAAATAGATAAATGATCTTCATAGAAGGCTCTATTACTGGGGAATAAGTACTATTTTCCATGTTCCTTTGAAATCTAAGGCAACGTAAATCAACATCAACCCACAGTCCCCGATTCTACTAATGCATTTACATCCATCTACCAGGTTGTCCATCAGTCGACCATCTATTGAGATTGATGGCGTCGACGACTCTCCATCAATCAAACCAAATATATGCGTTAAATCTTCATTATGTCTCTCAAGCCGTCCCACACTCTATTTGTACTCTTTTGGTAGGATTTTGTGTTAGAAATCTGGGAATTTCTTATTTTAGAAATATGTTTGTTGGCTACATTTGAAAAATTGTTAATACTGTACCGTAATGGATTACCTCAACAATGTGTTCTTTTTAACTGACTCAAAAAGGAGGAGGCTGTCAATTTGACTGCATGTTTTTTTGTATGTACGTTACGTGATCATTCCGCCAATTATGAATCAATTTTGTTGATTCTTTTTTGGCTTGGTAGATCATACTTCAGAGGTCCCATACAAATTTTAGTGAAATCAATCGAGCGGTTTTAAAAAAATCTAAATATTGTATACATCAATGACATTTTGTAGCGATGATAGCTCAGTGGTTAGGTTCGCATGCCGAAGGGCGTGGGTTCACACCCCAACAATGAGCTTGAGCTGCCGGTGAAGGAAAACATCGTGAGGAAACCATAGCATGGTGGTAGGGTACTTTCTAGTACTCGACTGGCTAGCTACCCTCAAGTTAAAAATCTGCCGCCAAGCATCTAACGGTGTGTTCCGGCAGCCTCACATGAGAGCCAGTTCCATTCCAGGCTAGGTGTGCTTTACCATCTTCGACCATGCCTTCACTTAACATCAGGTGAGCTGTGGTCAAACACCTAGCCCGTCAAACATAAAAAAAAAAAAAATTCGCTTACTCCGAAACCTCGCTGTTTCATTGTAACAGTGCGTTTAGTTGGCCTAAGGGTTATGAAGTCGGTGTTTTTTATTTCAAATTTATTAATTAGTTATTAGTTTGATTAATTAATTTATTTCTTAGATTTTTTTAATCATTTAAATTCGAAAATTCACAATAATTATGTGTTTAGCGATTCCAAAAACCAATTGAAATTTACCGCGAATACCTGAGAATTGGCACAATGCTCGAACGTGCTATATAAGCGAATAAAAAAAAAAAATACCGCGAATACAGTCATAACTGTCATGGCGTTTGAATGGCGTCTCATTGTGTGAAATAAAAAAAAAAAAAATTTGAAACTACTGGACCGATTTCAAAAATTATTTCACCGTTAGGAAGCTACGCTATTTCCAGGTGACATAACCTACTTTTTATCCCTTTATTCCGGGCACGGGAACTACGCGCGTGAAACTGCGAGGCGTCCTACAAAAAAAAATCCATATCAGACCAAATTTTAATTTGTTTCATTTTGGACAGAGCAATGGGCAATGTTCGGAGCAGCTGTTTTTTTTTCTTTTAATACAGATAAGTCCGCGTTTCTGGTAATTAATAAACAGACTTCGCACACACACACCCATCACATCCCTTTCTTACCTTATTCTGTGGAATCCTATCCATAGTAAGATTATCTAAAAGAGATTGCTCTTAGCGACAAAGCCACCAATTCATCATCATCATCATCATCATCAGCCTATATTAGTCCACTGCTGGACATAGGCCTCTCCCAAGAAACGCCACTCAGCCCGATCTTCGGATTTTCGCTTCCATCCTCCGCCACCAATTGTTGTTCAATAATTAAAAGTTATCTGAATTTTGACCGAAAAATATTATCAACAACGGAGTACCACATAATCCGCTCAGTCATAAAAAATAAATAACAGGTGACGTTATTGTCGTTTAACCAAAGAATAAAACTTATTTAATTGTATCTCTTAATCTCTAGAGCCGAAAGTTTGTACATGACATCTATTCTGGTCTAATAGAGATCGTCCAAAGAGTCTGTTACTGACAACAATGTTTTGTTGTGAAAAAAACCCTACGTTTATACTTTGTTTAGGTGGTTTTAAAAGGTTATGAACTTATAGGAAGTTAAAATTTAAAATATTTACGTTTTATACAGATATCTTAGGAGTTTAGGCATGTCGTAACGCGGTGCGATCGATATCGATGGAACAAACTGTCGGATTTCTTGTTTTCTGAAAGATATAATCTAGATCTTTATAAAGCCAGAGTATATAGGTATCTCCTAAGTTTGCGTGCTTCCTCTTCGACCACATCATTGTTTACCATCAGGCGCGTTGGTCGTCAAACGCGGACTTATACGTTTAAAAAAAATACCGAACCGATATAATTAAGGACAGATAGTGCGATATCATTAATAGACAGCATACGCAACTTTTCATACATTTCCTTAGTACTGACGTTTATGTAAGATTGGCAATTGGCAGATGTCAAATATTTAAGAAGTATGAAGCGCACAGAGAAGAAACGAAGAAACAAACACACACGCGAGAAAACGCGTGAGAAGTGCGTATAGGTGTCGACATAAGAGAGCGTCACGCCGTTTGCTGTCAAGGCATACGAATCGGTCGTATTGCTAAGGCGCGATAATATCTGTTTTAAATCAATAAAAATTATGTATCGAGGCATTAAATTATACTCAAAAATTAATGAATTATTACAAATAGGTACTAATATGCGATGTAAGTATCATTCGTTGTTTTAACAACCCGATGTGATGGAGCAGAATAGGATATTCAAACTTATCATTTATAGCTCTCAGAAAGCTGTGGCCGCTCGCACGTGTTCTGCATAATAGCGAAGCTATCTCTTTGCGCAGCATTGCGCGCTTCTAGAATCATGGAAGACGCGTTTCAGAATCGTGGGAGCAGCTGTATTGAATACCTTTTAAAATGACACTGAAAAATTATGTTTATTAATGGTAGGTACTATAGGTATAGAATAGATGACTTTCTACGGGATAAATTTTGACTTATCTCATATTTTTATTTAACTTTTATCCCACTCGCAAACTAACAAATGAACATTATTTTTCATTATTTATTAAGCAGGTATGTATTTGGTGTAGGTAGTATTAATATTAAATTTATATTGCATGTATTTTAATACATTTTGTTAGCGCAGTGTGTTATTGTACCGAGACAAACCAAAATGATTTTTTGGTACTCTAGTATATAGGTATCGTACATTTTTATTATGTATTCAAATAGCATAAGTTTAAAAGTTAAATAAAATATGTATGTTGACTAATATACTCTTATTGATACTCTTTTATGGATTTTATAATACAAGTTTGTATCTCTGAAAAAATTTGCTACACGTGTCATACATAGTGTAGGAAAAATACTATAATGTGTAGATTTTAAATACAGGGCTATGAACGCTCGACGAGTTTTTAAGCTTATATTCTTGTTTGTAAATACCTACCAATATAATATAGAAAGCCAGTTACAATTACTATTATTATGTTTATTTATTTCAAAAACATGCCCATAAAATAAGCATAACAATAAATACATGTACAAAATTACGTTAAAAGAAATAATCATTAAATAAATTAAATTTGTATAAATATAAAAGTCGAAATAAAAAATGATGGAATTATACAAAAATATACTTTTTTTTAACTTTAAGTGGTATGCACGTGGTTTTTATAAAAAATGACGCATGTAAGTCAAATTTGAGTATAGTTTCAGATTTCCAACATAATATTGTGTCTTTGCGCGAAAGTTCACGCAACATCCTCTATAAAGTGCTAGAATTGTCTACTTAACGTAACTTCACTAATTAACTTGTAATAAGCTTGTTATGTGTTGTGAGTACCTCTGGGAGTCGCTTATATCTGCGCAATTTTTTCTAATCTGTTTCATTTACATGCTATTTTTCTTAAATAAAAAAAAAACACATAAAATCGTTTAATGAAATTTAAATGATTTTTTTAATGCGGATACAGAAGTGTTAACTTTTAAAATATAGTAATATAAGTGCTTCTATTGAGTGTTCTTCACGCGCTTTGAGTCGCGCACCACGACCACAGAATAAAATACCGCGTTAGCATGGCGCCAATATTAACCACCGCACGTAGTAATTTTTTTATCAGGTTTTACATAAACCACTTTTTTTTAATTAAAAAAAAGGTATTCTTTATCTGTGTTCTAAAACATTCTATATTTACGTAAATTTTCACATAAACAACACACAAAATATGTGAGCTATTTGATGATTTAATTAAATGTTTCCATAATATTTTACGCAAACATTTATTTTATTTATAGTTAATATTAAAATAACTGAAATGATAAAATTCACTTACATAGTTCAAATAAAAATATATCGAAACAGAGTTTGCAAAATTTCAAACTGTTAATAATTTAACTTAATTGTTATATAGATATTGAAATAATTTTATTATATAGCCCCGTATAGAAAAGCTAGTATCATAATCTGAATACAAAGACTTTGTATAAGTGTGAGTAGGAAGCACCTTTTAATCTCCGCTCGGAACAAGTTTCAATTCCGCCGAGAGCCAAGAACATGAATAAATTTAGCATACGTTATCAGCATTTGCTTCAACATGTTCAACAAGTCTTTGAGTGCTATTGGATTGCTATTTTTAGACACTTTATTCGTTTTTTTATTCGAAAATTATGTTTTTGTTTGATATGAACGAAATCGAAATTCTCTTCTGATTATAGGTGATATCACCTGTCCATGACCATAGCAAAACCTAACTTTGAGTAGCAAAACAAAGTCCAAAGCATCGCTTTGGTGCTTATTAAGTTGAGATATTTGATGGTTAGTCTCAATAGCTCTATAATTTGTCTTATTTGAATTAAAAATCTGGAAGGAGGGAAGGGAGGCCTTTGCCCAGCAGTGGGACATTAGAGGCTGATAAAAAATATATTAAAAATACAAAAATATTCAGAGATGTTCATGTATGTATTTTAAACTAGAGTTTCACTTCTTTGGAGTTTCATTTCTCTTAGATATAATGGTACATATATAATTCCAGTATTTTAATTGAATTAAATTTCCCAACTTTGTCGTAAAATAAAATAACTCGTCTAATCCATCAAATTTTACGCGTTAGAATATTTAGTATTTGGGTGTTAATAGTAGTTTTCTTACACATTATCGTAACTATAAATAAAAAATAAGGTCAACTGGACCGATGTTTTTAAAGACAAGATAAGATAAGATAAACTTTATTGCTTTAAACTGTGCACATGATATTCTTGTATATAGGTTTTGATTCAACAGCTTAACCTAGAGGACATGCAATATTTTTACAACTCTATATTTTCTTATAAAACTAAATTCTAAATTCATAATGGATCGATCCATTTAATGTTCTTAAAGAGAAAAAAACATTAGAAAATGTTTCTATAAAATTGAGAAATTCGGAAAAACAGATAGCATTTTTTGTATAGGACTTTAGTTTAATAACTTGTGACCATAACTTACGACTTTCTTTATTGAAATTTGGAAAGAATTTTGTCTGTTACGTTAGTTTGTGCAAAATAAACATAAACACGGCTTACATAAAAAACGCATAAACTTATCGTTAAAAAAGTCTAGTGCGTGTAATAAATGCGCATAGTAATGAGTGTAATTTCCCAACACTACTAAATTGAAATTACATTCACTATTTTTTTTTCTACAAAGTCATAAAAAAGTAAATAAACAACAAATCTAATCAACACTGACAGCAAAATTAATCAAGCCTTGACAGCTTTCTTTAATGATAATTAGAAATTTGCATACTTTAAGTGCACTTTAAATAACTTATTATGGTAGCAGCAAACATACTACCAACGGTAAATTTTGTTTTGAAAGCCAATATAACAATGGAAGCTGTCACATCACGCATAGCATGAAATGACAGTATCAAAATAAATTCATTTGCTGAAGTGTTAGTTTATTATTTGTATTGTCGGGTTTAAAAACCGCTAACACTTATTTTTAGAATGTAAAACAACATATCTGATCCGTGCTGTCTGTACCTTATCCATTAAACGTTCTTGTTGATCTTTGTAGTCTTAGCAGTATCTGCTATGTTACTTGCCATTTACCATACTCATTTCTCTATACAAACTTTAAATTATTATTTTTTATAGAAAACTAGCGTTAGAACAAGAATTTATGGTTTCTTAGCATAGTTATTAATTTGAATGCTACGTGACTTGAGATTTGGTGTAGCGTTTCTATGCGTAGACCGTTGTAGCAAACTCGTAGCAACCTTGTAGCACATTTTTTTTTAAATAAATGTAACCAATTTTTTAAAATATTCACTTATATTCACCACAAGAGCTTCAAAATTTTGAAGCTCGTGTGGTATTCGGGGGATTATTTTTCCGTCCCAAATGTCGGCCAATAGAATTGCACCATTCGACGTCACGTGGTACAACGAGAAAATTTTCAAAAAATTATCAGTATAATACCATGTAGGTTGTACCACGTGACGTCGAATGGTGCAATTCTATTGGTCGATATTTGGGTCGGAAAAATAATCACTGAAATTTGTGACTGCTCAAAACTATTTTAAGCAGTCATAAATTTGCGCGTATGAGACTACCTATATTAAGCTATAAATTAATAGAAACCGAATCGGAAGACTAAATAAATCCAATAATACATTTTACGTCAATGCAATATACATAAAATTTTAATGACACCATAAACTTTATGATGACAGCAAATTACTTGGTTTGAATTTACTGCGACACTGTATACTTACTAATAGTTTGTTTATAAGTTAATTAAGTTGCACGTAATTAATAAGGGCGGCTAATGTTTGTATTAGTAAGAATGGACACGTATTTAAGTAATCGGCATAATTAATGAATTCAACATAAAATTATCTCTATACTCTCTACTAGCAGCTCACCCCGGCTTCGCACGAGGAAACAAAACTCGATTAACAATACAAATATAGCCTATGTCACTCAGAATTAATGTAGCATTCTAATGAAGAAATATAATTATTCAAATCGGTCCAGTAGTTTCGGAGCCTATTCAATATAAACAAACAAAAAATCAAATCTTTTCTCTTCATAATAGTATAGATCGATAATATGGTAATGAATTATTTTGCTAATAATAAAAATAATAATCATATGCTAACACAGCAACATTTTGAAAAAAAAACGTATCATTTTAAAATAGCAGTCGGTCGTTACTGGAAATGGGTCAGATAGGTCGCCATAGAGAGGCAAGCAAGCCACGAGATGCTCGCAAGGCGCGAGTGATGGGTCAAACCTGCTCCGAATACCCAACTAGCATTAGAAGGGAATAAAGTATCCAAAGAAGAAAAGGTTCTCTTAAAACCAAACCAATATTATCGCCAAGGTACGATATTACCGCGACCTAATAGATATTTTATGGGAGGTTTGACTACATATCATCAGGTGGGTTGCGTGTCCGCTCGACACCGCATCTATAATGATTATAGCCACAACCCTTTTCGTAAATCGAGCGTTTTGATTTCTTTATAGCTTGATAGATAGATAGATAGATATAACTCTTTATTGTGCACATCATAAATAGAAAAGAGTACAGAGAACAAAGAATCTTATAAACTCATCATCATCATCTTCTTAAGCGAGATCAATACCTACTAGTTTTATGTTTGTTTAATCTTTAGTGTTTTCTCTAAAGATGTGAAATTTAGTTTTTAAATAATATTTTGTAATTGTGATTTTGACTAAAGACTGGTTTCTGAGTAATCGATTTTTGTTTGAGTGTTCAAGATACATATTTAGTGTATTTCCGCTAATAAGTCGTTTTAGGATTTAATTTACCTTGAACACTCAAAATTAACTTTCGAAAAGTAATGCCTGTAATTTATCGATTTTTATTTATTCAAATAAAGTTCTGGTCAAAATTAACGATGAGCGTTTCCGAAAAAGCTAATGAAGGTATCATTAGCGTTTTGAGAAGAAGCGAGAGATGTGTGCTAGGATTATAGCAAGTGAAGAGATTAAGTAGTATCATAATTAATATTTAGCATCGCGCACAAAATGCTATATAATTTAGTCCCTAGTTATTACTAAGTCTCGGATAAGCATAATAGCGAAAGCTTAGAAATTACAGATTACACGTAAAAATAAGTTTCTACTTTTCCCAACGGAAAAAAGTCGTAATTTTATATATGCTATCATTTTTGTTTCGATATTTTTTATTGTTTGTACATAAACTTTGTTTTGGTAAAAATAGTCTGACTTACTTGAATTAAAAATAGCTCAACATAATAATAATAAAGTAGGCATCCCTATATATTATATTGCCGTGTGATAAATAGTTTTCAAATAAACAAAGTGCTTAAAAGATTGGTGCAAGGTTGTAAAATGTGGTAGTGTTCATCCCAAAAGGATTGTTACATGAGATAGCATAAGTGTAAAAATAAAAAATTAAAATTCCTACAATAAAGCTGAATACAAGAATTTAAATAGACCTTTTGCACACGTTACAAACGGCGCCAGAAAGTTCCGAGTTTCTCGAGACCATAAACACAATGAGATAAAATCAAATTGTAAGAACACAGACGTTTATAAAGCGAACTCTATAACAACTGCACGAAACTCGTAAAAGTATAAAAGTTCTGTCAGACTGAAGTAAAAAATATTGTATCACCATTTAATGGAAGTTGCAATAACGACCTGTTGAAAACGGAAGTGGATGCTACGTCCCGTTCTAGCGTAGATATAGAAAGTGTTGCGTCTCGTTCTGGCGAGAGATGCGCTGAGCGCTGTGAGGCGACCGCGCGGGATCGCTCCACAGTGTTCACTGGGCGTCCTGCGATCTATAGCTTGGTGCGACTACCCACACCCCCACGGCACTCGAGTAAGTAGGGCGGTAAATAGCCGCGGACACCTGCCTCACCGTGACGCACGCACCCACATAACAACATTATCTCGAATCGAACCCTGCGCCGGAAGAAAGCTGTCCTGCCTACACGACTAAACTTGCGAGGTACCTAATGCATTGATGGGAAGGAAGCCTCGCCCCGTAACTGCTGTGACGTTGATGTAGGTAGCAGCAACAGATAAGGTTACGCTGATCACGTCACGTTCTCTTCTTGTCGATGTGACGGCTTGATATCCTGTTAAAAACTTGAAGATGTTTTGAATACAAGTGTTGCATTCAAAAGTAAGGATATGCCCGTTCTAACATTTACGTCCGTTGAAAAGTTTGTGTCATCCATAAAACTTATAAACTTTTTCTTCGCTCTTTACTGAATCTACATATTATATATAGGTACGTACAGTCGTTCACCAACTTAGTTAGCATTGCCACTGAGCATTTTGTTGCATCCACACTGTAGATGAATTTGTCTTTTCTTTAGAGCTGAGTATTGTATCGATGCACGACATAAAAAAAAGAAAAAAGAAAACTCATTTTAACTTTACATTGAAAGAGATCGAGATATAAAATTTAGTTAATATCTCGCTTAATATAATAAACTTTTAAAAAAAGTTTCCTGTATTGTTGCAATTACTATGAAACTTGCATAGGTACACTTGCCTGATGCCAAATATCTAGATATCTAGATGGCTAAGATACCTGCGGAATATGAAATCAAAAGAAATTTATTTTTGTACTGAAAATTAATTTGTTGAGTGAAACAGATTGTTGAAAGCCAGAGGTATCCAATATAATTAATTAAATGTGAGTAGGTAATTCCGCAGTAAAACAAAAATGTGTAAAACTTAAAACAACGTCAGTTTCCATAACAAGATAGTTAGTAGAAGATAGTAGAATAGTTTTACCAAAGAAGTGCCAAATTACGTAAAGTATTGTTATTTATTATTAGTGTGAGTGTTAGAAAGTGATATAGGTAATGTGGTAAAACTTAACTTTTCGTATTGCATCCTAAAATTCTCACTACTAGGGCGTGACTCTGCTTTGCTTTTGCCTTACTTTTTGACTGTGACTTGTTTGACTTGATTTTTGTAACGTCGATAGCTAATTGGTTAACTCTTTTGGACCGCATACCGAGGGGCGTGTCACAACAATGAGCTCAAACTTCCGATGGAGAAGAAACCATAGCATTGTGGTTAGATAGTTTTTAGTAGTTGACTAGTACCTAGTGTTTTTTTAATTCAAAACAGGTTCGCGTTTGACCACACTCTGCCTGAGATTGCCTCGCTTACCTGGAATACACTCATTTACCTTCTATAGATACTTGAGAGCCAGTTCCATTCCAAGCTATGTGTGTTTACCATCCTTAGCAATAGCTATATTATTAGTCCGCCACTTGTGGCACTAGTTCATAAGGTTCTTTTGTTCTCTGTACTTTTTTCTGTTTATGTGTGCACAATGAAGAGTTTTATCTATTTATACTTAACTTCAGGTTAGTTGAGGTTAAAGTAAAAAAAAATACTGACGACAGTGGCAAATGCTTAAAGTGCGACGCCAGAAACAAAGAAGAAAAATAACCTTAACTGGAGCAGTGCACGAATGTGCTATGGTCAAAGAAATGAAAATTAATAAACCTGGCTTAGTAAGTGTGTACTATTTTACATATCTTGTACATGTCAAAAATATTGGGTGCCTGAGCACGTTCCATACGCAGAAACACGTAGGTAGGTGTAGTGCGTGAATAGAATTCTAACTCTTCCTTCTGAATATGGCATTACATTAAAATAGACGGCACCTACCTTACTTACCTCATTAGAATACCTACCTACCTACCTACCTAGATGTCGATAGTTAAGTTCGTTAGTCTGTTGTTTTATACTATAATCTATTGAAATGTAAAAATTGGGACAATCCTATTCACACGCATAATTTTTGAGATCATCTATGTGTATATCTATATTGTTATAATGAGGAAAGATTTGATTATTTGTTTGTTTGTATTGAATAGGCTCCGAAACTATTGTATTGATTTCAAACATTCTTTCACCGTTGGGAAGCTACGCTATCCCCAGGTGACATAGGCTACTTTTTATCCCTGTATGCCCACGGGGATGGTAACTACGCGGGTGAAACCGCGAGGCATCCGTTAATAATTTATAATTTTGCAGAATATATTTTGCATATTCATAGCTTCGCATTTTTATAAATGTAAAATTAAGTTATTTTCGATCCAGTCGCTAGCCTGATGGTAAGAGATAACGCCTGCCTGCACATTGCAGCGATACACAGAACTTTGTGTAGTAAAACAAAGTGCAAGGCATCGCTTCTTTGGCGCTCATCACTTTGAGACTTCCGATGGTTAGTCTCAACTCTCAAGAGCCCTGTAATTTCGCTAGCTGCCCTAGTGCTGCTAGTACCCTTCAAATCGGAACACAATTATATTTACACACTACCGCTTGGCGGCAGAATATCTAGTACAGCTGATGACCTGCTAAGGAAATCTACAACCAAATAAAGGCATAGTTATGTTTAGGTATAGTGTTTTTTTAGTCAGCCATGACCTGCTCTAATATTTTTTTTAGGAGGTATAATACTTATTTGGAGAGCAAATTACTATTTTTATGTCATACTATTTATATTGTTCAAAATAGTAACTAAAACCGCAGTTTCGAAATTTATTACTTTATGGTGTGTTATTATTTTAATTTTAGGAATTCTAATATTCTATTTACAGTGAGGTACTGTGAGCTCTTTCCATTCTTGTTAGGTGATCACAAAAATGTTATGAGACTAAGAGCCTTACCTCCCAGATATACGGTATAGGGTTGCATACCTTTTTCGTGAGCGCTTAAGGTAAATGGAAATAACAGCTTATACTCTATTTCTCTCCTTGGAAATCGGTAATTCGGTACCTAGGCATTACAGACGGCGCTCAGCTCTTTGCATAGATAACGGCTATTCAGTAAATTTTAGTCGCTGCGGAGCCGTGATAAACGGCACCCATCAAGCACCAAATGACGCTAATTATTATATTAGTTCATTATAGGGCTAGGGACTAAAGTTTGCCTAAATTGGACCTTAGCGGGAACGCGGAATAGGTATTCCTATTGCGGAATTATGTTATTAGCCACACCTTTTTTTTCTTTTCAATGACAGTAGAACGCACTTGGTGGTAGATCTCCTTAGCAGGAGGTCGTCTAGGTAGGTACCACCGCAGTACCAATTATTCTACCGCCAAGCAGTAGTGTGTAAACATTACTGTGTTCCGGTTTGAAGGGTACTGTAGCTAGCAAAATTACTGGGCTGTTGAGACTAACCATCGAAAGTCTCAAAGTAATGAGCGCCAAAGCAGTGATGCCCCGGACTTTGTTTTGTTACTCAAAGTTCTGTGTATTGCTGCAATGGTCACGGGCATGCGTTATATCTTACCATCAGGAGAGCGCATCGTTCGTCTCAATACTTTTTAAATAAAAAAAAAAAACTCACAACGGATCCAAAATGTCCTGGAATCCTCTGATGGCAAATGATATGACATCGTATTAATATTGGATCCCTTGATTGATTTTTTACTAGTGTTAGGTAATTATATTTCACTTGGTGGTAGATTTCCTTAACGGAAAATAAAAATATATGACTGTTCCTTGCATAAAGAATTACAAGTCTACAAATACGCTTACTAGCACTTCCCGTATATTGCACAAAACTAGTAAGTACTTACCATCGTAACACGAAAAGCGATTTTCACTGCGTTGTAAAGAGCCTTGTTCGCTCCGGGGCCCGGAAAATTTCAATAATGTAATATTTCTTGTCAAGAAAAGCGCACAAGTTCTATGTAGATAGAGACTTTGCCTATGTACAGAATCTTTAGATAACAAGATATTAGTTGGTTGGATAACAAAAACTCGCCTAGTCATTCCGTAACGGCACACTAGATTTTTAAACAACAAATTTTCTTAATTTGGAATATGTTTTTTTTATGTTACCGTAATAAGCACCTTCCTGATGGTAAGAGATAACGCATGCCTATAACCATTGCAGCAATATACAGAATTTTGAATAGCAAACAAAGTTCAAGGCATCGTTGCTTTGGCGCTCATTACTTCGAGACTTTCGATGGTTAGTCTTAACAGCCCAGCAATTTCGATAGCTGTAGTACCCTTCAAACCGGAACACAGTATATCTGGTATTGCGGTGGTACCTGCCACCAAGTAAAATGTATTTATTGAGCCCTTTCATAGTACGTATAATATGAAATGTCGCATGACATTTAATTCAATTTTTGTTTTTAAATACACATTTTCTTTTAAGATTCTGTTAACATGCCCATGTTCTGTTCATGTTTCTGTTAACAAAGACAAAGCTAATTCATAGTATTTTGTGCGCGAACGAGTCCTGGTGATAAACATAATAGAGTTCAAATCGCGAAACTTTATAAATTAAAAACGTTCCATCGATATGTGATGTAATGGTAAAATTTTCAATTAAGTACCTCAAAACAATAACATCAACTAATATCAAATGTATAGGAAGTAGCGAATAATAGAAGAAAATACAAAGGAAAACAAATAAAATGGCGACCGCGTCGTTATTACCGAATTTAATAAAGCGTTTTAATTAAAACAATCTGCATATTTTCGGGGTGTTTTTAATTGGCCGGGGTGTAAAATATTGGCTTATTTCCGCAAGAGAGGCGTACCTTTCGTCGCTAAATTCTTTTATGTATAACAAGCCGCCGAGCTGCGGCTATACTTAAAAAAAATATTTCCAATATTAAGGATTCTGCAGTCCTGGACCTTTGTAGTAGGTAGGTTTTGTTTTAATTGATTTTAGACTTGCGTTTTATCGCCATCTCATCTGATGTTGAGTAAAGATGCGATCTATCTACGATGGAGCACGGTTGCCTAGAAGATACCGATTCACTCTCGACTTGAAGACACCGAGATTGTATCTAAAAGGTATCTGGTATTTAAAGTGTCGCTGCAATATTCATAGATAGACGTCATCTGTTATCATAAGATCTCGTTTGTAGAACGTTTTGTTCGTCTCATTACCTTTATGTACCTACATATGTAAACACAAGCGCTGCATTATTTGCTGAATCTTTTATATGTTAGCTAAAAATTCAATGAACTCTCCATTGGACATTCGTACATTATCAATAGGTATTTTACTACTACTAGATTACTAGTAGGACGCGTAGGACGCCCTGAGACTCGATGGAGTGACGATATACGTAGGACAGCTGGCGGTGGATGGAAGCGAAAAGCCGAAGATCGGGATGAGTGGCGTGTCTTGGGAGAGGTCTATGTCCAGCAGTGGACTACAAAAGGCTGATGATGATGATGATGATGATGATTTTTAATCTGTAGACAACCATTTAATTATGTAGGTATATATTTTTGTTATCAATTAAGCTGTGTGTACAGTGTGTTACAAAGTAGTAAGTCAGATAAAGCTAAAATTAAAAATAATTAGCAATATTTAAAAAAAAAAATAGGCTTATCAACTTTTAACCGCCATCTCACCTGATGTAAAGTGATGATGCGGTCTAAGATAGAGCACGCTTGCCTAAAAAATACCGATTCACTCTTTACTTGAAGACACAGATTATATCTACCGGGGAACACTAACTCAGGCAGTGCATATCTACCACTGTCTAGCAGTCCGCACAATGAACGTGGCATCAAATCGTTTCGTTTGAGTTTTTGAAACGTCGACCATGAAACAATGACGTTTTTTTGAGCTTCTGGCTGTCCAGTAGAAAAATGGGCATGGGGGATTAGACCACCTACCAGCAATGTTAGGACGTTTTTAAAATACGTGAAAAAACGTATACTATAGAGAGCTGTAATTTTTCTAAAAAAAATGCTTTTGAATGATTTACCTACATTTCTGAAATGCTCAAAAGTGGCCTTATTCCACAAGGAATTTTACTGCTTGGTACCTTTTTTTTATGGTTGACAGGCTGGGCGTTTGACCACAGCTCACCTAATGTTAAGTGAAGGCGTGGTCGAAGATGGTAAAGCACACCTAGCCTGGAATGGAACTGGCTCTCAAGTGAGGCTGCCGGAACACACCATTAGATGCTTGGCGGCAGATTTCCAACTTGAGGGTGGTAGCTAGCCAGCCGAATACTAGAAAGTACCCTACCACCATGCTATGGTTTCCTCACGATGTTTTCCTTCACCGGTAGCTCAAGCTCATTGTTGGGGTTTGAACCCACGCCCTTCGGCATGCGAACCTACCGCGCTAACCACTGAGCTATCATCGCTATAAAATCATCCTACTGCAGTTAAAGTCGTGGATGTCCGAAGAATATCTGTCGGCATGATGTACTTACTACTTTTGATTCCCAATAGACCGAGAGACGACGCAGCCGCTAACACCTCGTTGATGCCAACTTTGAACTTTCCCTACCTACTGTAGTCGTTTTTAGAACCGTTTATTTATTACGCAATTCTGTACAGTTTTGTTTTCACATTAGTAACTGCCGACCGGCGTCTGACGTCTTCCGAAAAGTGAATTCTGGCGGAGAAGGGTCTTCATAAATCAGTGTGGGAGTAAACGCTAAGAGGTTTAGTAATAACCTAGTACTTAAAGCTATTTAGCATTTATCAAGTAGGGAAAATTTCAATGTTTCTTGATTCGGGAATTCGTTCAACTGTAATACATACGCGAGTAGGTAGCTACCCACACACACTACTTAGCTCAGAAACCTACTTACCTATCTTAAGGACTCTATTAACAACCCAGCAAACTTTTAAGGAGAAAGTAAAAGTAATGAGACGAACGAGACGCTCTCCTGATGGTAAGAGATAACGCCTGTCCACGACCATTGCAGCGATGCACAGAACTTTGAGTAACAAAACAAAGTCCAGGGCATCACTGCTTTGGCGCTCATTACTTTGAGACTTTCGATGGTTAGTCTCAACAACCCAGTAATTTCGCTAGTTGCAGTACCCTTCGAACTGGAACACAGTAATGTTTACACACTACTGCTTAGCGGCAGAATAACTGGTACTGCGGTGGTACCTACCTAGACGACCTCCTACTAAGGATATCTACAAGGTCAGTTGGTCAGTTGGAAATCTTCTGTGAATACAGATCGTCAAACTTGTAGAAAGCCTGTTCGATAAGCTAGTTCTTTAGTTTTCTCTTAAATTATTGCCTAGAGGGCGCATCGCGCACGTACTGTGGCAGCCGATATACCTAACCGTAAAATTTTAATTTTAACGCTCTGTCCTATCCAAGGGTTGCCTGGAAGAAATTGTTTTAGTCGATAAAGCCGCCGCTGTACTACCATTAGAAAAATATGTATTTTTCTTAAAAAAAGAAATGTTTGTTTAATTATGTATGTGTAGGTACTTACAATAAATTATATTCTACTAGCTGCACCCCACGTCTTCCCTCGCGTTTTCTGGGGCATAAACTAATGGCGTCTCCTACCTATAAGCTACCTATATTTAATCTTCAGAGACCAATTAGTTTCCGAAACTTCATGTCTAATCAGTGAGTAAATAAGTGACTTTTTAAGCACCTATACATAATATGGACTTTATAGCAGCAGTTTAAAAAGATAACAATCAACTGTAACGGTTATGAACATTCACGCAAAATTAAACAAATCCAAAGTCAGCTAAACTGTCAGCAATAAAACATGAGCTAACATTTAGCGAACCGTTATAAGCTACAAAACAGAGACCAAAAACCGTACAAGCATGTAACAAGTGTCCTCGAACCCCGCCCGCGGGATCTAACGTGAGGACACTGCGTCGAGGGCGGTAAGGGCGCGCCCACACTGCACTGAATCGGGCGACAAAGCTACAAATTATATAATGAAAGTATTTAGAAGAGAACTTCAATAGAAAGTACCTAGTGTATACAAAATTGTCACCTCATCTGTATATCAACTGTATACAGAACAATCACAAAGATGAGGTGGCCGTTTTGTATACATTTTTTTCTTAGATACACATTATATCATTTATTTAGTGAACGAACGCTAAACGGTTCGAGTCAACCTTCATTGTACGAACCGCTAAACAATGGAATTTGCTGCCCGAGGTGTTCCCTGATAGATAGTGGGTGCCTTTAAGTCGCGAGTGAATCGGTTTCTTCTAGGCGAGCGTGCTTCACCGTAGCGGCCTACATCTTCGCTTTACATCAGGCGAGTTGACGGTCAAACGCAAGCCAAAAAGTAATAAAAAAAAAAAAAAAAACAATAATTTTGTCACATACACATAAGAAGTCTATATCGTGAAAACATTTTTTCGAACAAAAAAAAAAAATTATCATATTACGAATTTGTAGCAGTCAGGACAACGTATTTATTTTTGTGCTAATCCGCCACCAGTGGTGGAAACTACAGTCAAACCAATCGAACCTTTCGAAGGTAAGTGGAATCCCCGTGGAACATATCCAAATATCACAATAAATTAAAATCAATTTTTATTTATAGCTTTAATCAAATTATTTTAAAACGATTATTTGGATATAAGATCCTACAATAATGTTACATATATTTCGAGTCGACGAAGAAGAAGATTAGTTACACATAATTGATTGATTCAGGCGTTACTCTGCGGAAGTTCATTTTGAATGTTCAAGGTATGTATTTAGTTTAATTACGCTTAACAGTCGTTCAGACACACATACTATACAAAACAATCACAATAAAATAATAAATAGGCAATACCGTTCAAAATATAATAAATGAAATATAATTTAGAGCCAGTTCCATTCCAAGCTAGGTGTGCTTTACCATCTTCGACCACGCCTTCACTTAACATCAGGTGAGCTGAGGTCACCTGATGTTAGCTCTAGTTAGTCTAGCCTGTCAATGATACAAAAAAAAACGAAATCCTCATAAAGTAAAACTTTCTTTTTTCTTTTTTTTTTTATAGGGAAGCTAATGTAACTCAACTAGTTGTGGTTTATTAGGCGAAAACGTTCTGACCTCGTATCACATATTATGTAATAATTAGCAGAATGCTAAGAAGTGTTGTGACCAAAAGAGCTTTTGAGAAAAATGATCGAGATTTTTTGAAAATAATATTTTTTCATATTTTTTATGTAGAACATTTTATTCCAGAATGTTACTTGAATAGTGATACAATTATTAACTATGCTGAATATTTGAATATTTTTGTATAAATACTTAGGGTAGGTAGGTTCTTCGCTGACAATGTGTCGGGTGTTCGGACACATCATCATTGTTGCGGGGTGAGCTTAGGCTCCCCGAGGCGGGTCCGCGAGGACAAGCGCTGTCGAGGCCGCGGTAGAGTGCGAAAGCGTGCCCGCAGCCTCGACACAAAGCGCCGAGGCGGAACACTCCAGGGTTTTTAGTGGGTAGGCCGTCATTAGGACGGAGAGTCCCACATAACCACCGTGCCCGCCCCAGGGCCGGTGGTATACACAAAGTATTTTCCCTGGACAAAAAAAAAAAAAATGTTGGTACTTCGCTAAAATTTAATGTTTTTCCTGAAACTGACTGCTCTGATACATTATCTGTAAAAATGTAATTGTCTCACTATCACGGTTCATGAGATATAGCTTGGTGACATACGGACATACATACGAACGGACAACGGAGTCTTAGTAATAGGGTCCTGTTTTACCCTTCGGGTACGGAACCCTAAAAATCTGTGTCTGGGTGTTATGTATGTATTATAAGTATGTATTTACAAAAAAAAAGAATGTATGTATTCTATCTGACTTCCATCACACAAGCTCTGCTTAGTTTGGGGCCAGATGGCGCTGTGTGTATAGTCCTACGATATTTATTTATACACTGCTAGAAAACTTAATTTTTTGGCACATCATGTACCTTTTTTTAAATGCATACAGAACACTCAGACACAGAAGAAACATTTAAGTCGTCACACAAATGTTCGTCCTGTGTGGGAATCGAACCCACGCCCTTCAGCTCTTGGAGCAGACATACTACTAATGAATCAACATGGCTGTTGAAATAAAAATACGTTGAACGTTTGCCATCTCTTTTCGTGAACTCGAGACGTGTCGCGCAGTAGCGCCAGTAGGGCAGCACCCTAATTCATTATGCTAACGAGACGTGCTGCCTGCGACGGTGATGGATTAGCTTCCCTTCCGACGTGGCCTATGGATGGGGATTTTAACACGGTTATGAGGAAGATGAGTGGTTAACATTTCGGGTTAGCGTCGTGTTGGGTTACTGCCCTGGGACACAGATTAAGTAATTGTCGCTACGTTGTTTCTACATGTACATTTAAAATTTCCGTACCTGAAGGCTGTCTAACAGAAGAAGCTTATTACGATACTTCTAGGTAATATTATTATTTATTTAGTTAGTGGAACTGGCTGGCACCCCTACTAGTAATTAAACTGTGCTACAGGCGCCAGAGCCCCCGTCATGAGTATTAAAATGAGCTTATTATATACAAATATTATTATTTCTATTTAATAAGTAGGTAGGTAGTTATCGGCCATCTATTTAGGTACCTATATTTATTTTGGATCAATTTGTAGTCGTGTTCTAGCGGTGATATAAGATAGTTTAATTACAATAATGATTTGTACGCTACGAGGTCATAAAAAAAATAAGCAGTCATATGGACTACCAACAGAAGTGACACCCTAAAATACGTCACTTTAGCATGTCGGTGACGCAAACCCATAAGTTTTGTCCCAATCAAGTGTTTTTTATAACTTTTTTTTAATTTGACAAGCTAGGTGATTGACCACAGCTCACCGGTGGTAAAGCATACCCAGCCTTAGAATGGAACTGGCGTTCAATTCCCACTCAGGATGAACTTTTATGTGACAAGCATAAATGTTTTGTTCTGTGTCTGGGTATTTTGTATGTATGTAGACAGGTACAAAAGAAGTATATAAGTATTCTATCAGTCATCTGGCTCCTATAGTACATGTTTTGCTTAGCTTAAAGCCAGATGGCGCTGTATCAAATGCTGTATAAAGCGCTTTTCGTAAGTAAAACAGTCATCTTAAACTCATAATAAATATAACAATTGTAAATCTAAACCATCTAGGAAATCACTCAAGCACACACAATAATAGTCATTACAATCGGTCCAGCCGTTTTGGAGGAGTTCAGTAACAAAGGTACGTACAGAAAAAGTAGTAAGATCATTAGTAGTAATTTGTAGCATTCATTTCGGGCAGTGTGCTTCAGAAGTACATGGTCTAATTCCTCTAATTTTTCTATCGGACAGCCAGAAGCTGAAAAAAGCGACATCGTTTCATAGTCGACGTTCCAAAAACTCGAACGAAACGATTTGGGTCTTCGTTCTTTGTGCGGACTGCTAGACAGTGGAATCCGCTACCTGAGTAGGTGTTTCCTGTTGGATATAATCGGTATCTTCTATGCAAGCTTGCTCCATCTTAGGCCGCATCATCACTTAACATCATGTGAGATGGCGGTCAAACGTAAGCCTATTTCTTATAAAAAAATGTATTTGTAGTTTCGAGTTTTAATGTCGGCCCATAATTGTTGGTAGATACTTGAGTAGCGGTAGATATGTAGGCGTGTGTAACTGTCACCGACATCTGGATCTGAAATGAGATGGAATTCATTTCAAATATTCTCTTTGTCGAGGTTCTGGGCTTTGATATTTAATAATTGATTCATCGAAGACATAACAATCTTTCAGTCGTTAGCGATATCTACCTACTTTACTATACAAGACTGGTAAAACACTTGGTCATGAAAATTTATGGTCACATATTAAACAATAAGAAACACTATTAATTGTAAGTATCTAATAAGATGTGAAAAGTATGGATAATTCTTGGGCGATTGCTCCGAGATTACGGGAGTAGTGACTTTCGATACAGTAAAGAAAATCATGATCTATTTTTTCTTTCTACGAGCCAGTTTCTAGCGGTAGTAGATATATTTTGCTATACCGCTTTATCTATACCGCTACAAATTATATCGTGTCATTGTTTTTATCGGGTCAATTTTTTTTCCGACTGTGGCAATGCCAAAAATAAACAATGTTTTTAGCTATTTTTGCGTTTTTATTTACTATGTTACATCATTTCGGAATAATAATCAGTTCCAGTTTTCTTTTAAATTAAGTAGTACAAACTATTTTATTGTTACAAAAATGGATGGGATTGTGGATTTTTTGATAAAAAAATCTAAAATGATTGGAACGAGAATCTTTGGTAATATAATGTCTCTCTGTTACGTAAAATATTTTACCAGGCAACTTGTATAAACGCGTCTTACGGTACGAATTCAATATAAAAAGGTAACCTAACTCTAATGGAAAATAGCTATTCAACGCCTGGTACAGAAAAGTTACCGTATCGTTATAAATGTACCTATTAGTTTGCGGATAGCAAAAACTTGGTTACTATAGCGTGTCAATATACTCAGGTTTCGATCATTAAGATTTAAAACATGGTATTTGGTTTATCTCTAAAGATGAATTGATTTTATTTTTTGTTTGATTCTGTAGACAAAAAATAAAAGTATCTATTTTTATAAAACACAACAAAATTGATGACTGCCTACAACTGGGGCTACTTTTAGAAATCCCAAGACAATAGCTTCAGATTAATCTTCAGGTGTTGTATAAATTTTACAACTACCCAGGCTTTTCATAAATTTGTCATAAGATTTTAGAATTTTGTTTAATTTTTGACTCTAATAAAGTAGGTAGTTAGTTGGGCTACTTCGGACCGGAGTCGATGGAGACAGATTGTCCGTTTAAGAGGTTCCAGTGACCACGATCCTCAGACATGAGGGAACGATTGGAGAAGAAGTTGCCTATACTTAGTAGGTAGCTAAATAAATACTACCTATCCACTCTTGTGGCGTGAAATAAGCATGGGAAGGTACTTCTTACATACTTAGTAATGCAAAATCAACTTTGCTGTGTGCGATAGTTGTATAATTTTTATCATTATTGACACGATATAAATATTTGCTTTGATTAGTGATTTTTCTTTTTTTCACATTAAATTTTAATATTTTTTATATAGGTGTAATACTATTATAAAGAGGAAGGATTTGATTGTCTGTGTGTTTGTTTGAATAAGATGAGAAACTACGGGACTGATTTCAAAAATTCTTTCACTGTCGGGAAGCTACACTATCCCCGGGTGACATAGGCTACTTTTTATACCTGTATTCCCACGGAAACGAGAACTACGCGGGTGAAATCGCGAGGCGTCCGCTTGTGTATAATATATTTTATGGTTTTGACTCGTTTTTATGTCAATAAATAATCCGCGTGTGTAATATGTAAATTTATGTGCCTATTAAAATATTATATACGTTTATAGAGAGACTTTACAAGGTTTACGCTAACCTACTCTACTACCCATTTGCTGCAGTTTGAAAGGGTGAAACCGAGCGGAAGTTTAGCTTCTCGTAAAATCATAACAAAAGTTTGTAGCACTCCCGGGAGAAGTTGTTCCGCCTTCTCTGTCACCTATCCATACGCAATATTTATATTTATTACTCCAGGTAAACCTCAACAAGCACATCCTGAATGCATTAGGTATGGCAAAAACGTTTTTATGCGAAATCGAACGTGTGCTGAATATTAAAGGTATATTGGTGAAAAGTTTTCAGCTTAGGTAGGTACACAAAACCTTTCACGAGAAAGAGTGGTTATGGAGGCACATCTAAAAATAATAGATAACCCGATAAGAATACCTACTGCTCTTTAATTAGTTTTATAGAGAATTTACGTGGGTAGAAAATACCTAAAGGTTGGGGCTCTTGATTAGGTAAGTGGGTAATATACCTAATTAAGGATAAGTTAAGTGAGTGCTTCCATTTTAGACTTCGTAGAAATGTAGAAATCCGTCCAAATTTCTAAAATTGTAGGTTTGAAGACGCTCCTAGTAGATAATGCGAGCTTATTGGCACCTTAGTTGATTACTAAGCTTAACATACAATACACAGAGTCGCATTTGGTGAAGCAAAAATATATCAGCTACGCGTCGATGTACCTAGTGATTCAAACAATAGGTACTACCTATTTAAATAAATAAAATCAGATTGTTTTTAAATTTTATTGAAACAAAATAAATAAAAATATCGTAGGGCATTTCACACAGCGCCATCTGACCCCAAACTAAAGCAAAGCTTGTACTATGGAAGACATACTTAAATACTTTTTTTGTAGTAAATACTTACTTATAATAAATACAGAACACCCAGACACAGAACAAACATTTGTTTATACCACAAAATGTTTATCTTGGGTGGGAGTCAAGCCCACGCCCTTTAGCTCTTGGAGCAGACATACTACCAATGAACCAACAGGGCTGTTGAATTATTACCTAATTTAAAAAAAAGATTCTCGTTAAATAAGACATTATTGTGTAATCTTTATATTTTTTATTGGTATGGCTTAATGCTGAATTAATACAGAAAACGTAGTATAGTCATACTTAAGAGGTTACTTTTAATTATTTTTTTTGTAGAGGAGATTATTTATCCGTGTTTCCAAAACTACAGTTTCCTCAGAGATATCATCAAAAAAAATTCATTGTTTTTAGTTTATTTAACCCTTGAATGCTAAGAAGTTTCCGTCTATGTGTAAAATATACCTACACCTTGCTAAAAATGTACCCAGTTACGGAAAAAATAACTATAAATAAAGGACTATGCGTAATTACGAAGCCTGTATCACCAGGCGCATAATAACGAATCGATTGACACCTCATTCATTATAATTGGATAAGTGGCTTCGATACTACCGTGGAACACACATACAACATACACTGCTAAAACATAACCTTTCCGCTTTGCCGTAGTTGGATAAAAACAATCAAACAGTGTTTTAACAAAAGGAGTACCCCCTTCAAATGACCAGTAATTACCAACGCAGATTTAACATCCAGATTCCAACTATAGCCGTCCAATTTCCTTTAAAGACGATTCTGAGGCCGATAGCAGCTGAAGTTTGCCCGAGTAGCCGCACAATAACATTATTGTAATCTATTTCTGTACAAGATAATGGTTAAAGACGGAACTGTTGGTCACAAAGGACGAGTCACCCTCTCCTCGCCGTGACAGCGTAGACACCTAAAACACAACATTTATTTGTGCAGGTGGTGTAAAAATTGTGGGAATGGGCAGCGTTATCTTTTTTATGTGTCGGTGTATATACCTAGCCGTTGTAGCTAAGTATAGAAATATGTTCGTGACGTCAGTAGACTGTGGGACTGAACTCTAAAGCCCAGAATGTACTTTAGTATCTAATACGGCTTTTGCTTGTATCTAAATTGTTGTAATACTACAATACACCCAGTTTGTAGTAATAACTACAAACTGGGTGTACTATATGTTTGATAAGTATGTATTTACAAAAAAAAACTATTTAAGTATTCTATCAGTTATCTGACATCCATAGAACAAGCTTTGCTTAGTTTGGGGTCACATGGAGCTGTGTAGATATATTTAATTAAACTTATAATTATCTAAATATGTTATAAGTTTCTAGCAATGGTATGATTACAACGAAAAAATATTGGAGTATGGGTATAATCCTGAAGGGGTGCAAAAGCCGAATAAAATTTTGAAAATAAGTCTGTGTTTTTCACAAAAAATAATTACAAATGCCGCAGAAAAATCTATTTCAACTCAATTATCGAAATTATCGGCGATAAACCCACATTAGTTGATTTATGTATTCTTGTTTTGTATTTTTTTTTGTGTGGTTTATTATTGTTATGGTTTGATAAGGCGATATGATCGCTCAGCGACAAAGCCAAAATTAAATTTAAAAAAAAAAAAAAAAACTCACATTATTTTTTATGAATAAGATAGCTACACTTATCCTACTTCCTACTGCTACTAATATTATAAATGCGAAAGTTTATATGTTTGTTTAATCTTTCACGCAAAAAGTAATGAACGGATTTGAATGATATATAGTACGGAGGTAGCTGAGACCCTGGATTAACACATAGGCTACTTTTTATCTCAAAAAATATGTAGCGGGTAACACCATGGGGCGTAGCTTGTCTTTATAAAGTCACCAATTACTTTTTTGATGTGATGTAAAAGTTTTGAGTAATTAAATAAAACTCGGTCAAAAATATATTTCAAATCATGCCATTCTCGGCATACTAATCTTGTGTCTTCACACTAGAGCGGGTGGAATCTGGTTTTTTTTCTGGCATTAGGCGAGCTCTTAAGTCGAAGATGGTAAAGCACACCTAGCCTGGAATGAACTTAGGTAAATCAAATACGAAAGTACTTTCTTAGTAGACTCGTTTCCTTTTTGTGGTGTCTAATGGATCTAAACATCAAGGCGGAACTTAATTAAAAAATCGATCTAACTTAGATTATACGTTCCGTCGGCTTCAGCAGGGCTTGTGCTAATTGAAGGAGTTTCTAACTTCAGTTTACCTACTTACTTTAAAAGACGCCTATCTGCGAAGTGCCTTCTAAATACTTGAAAGAATTAAGAAGTGAATCTAATAAACTGCGGCGATGTGATAAAAACAAAAGATTTACTTAAAATAACTCACTAGGTGCGTCCCGCGGTGTTACCCGCTACATGGATAAAAAGTCCAATCCAAATTTCATTCAAATCCCTTTAGTAGTTTTTGCGTGAAAGAGTAACAAATATCCATCCATCCCTGCCCTGTTAGTTCATTGGTAGTATGTCTGCTCCAAGAGCTGAAGGGCGTGAGTTCGATTACCACCCAGCATAAACATTTTGTGGTTTAAACAAAATGTTTGTTCTGTGTCTGGGTGTTCTGTATTTATTGTATGTATTTACAAAAAAAAAGTATTTAAGTAATTTATCAGTTATCCGATTCCCATATTACAAGCTTTGCTTAGTTTGGGGTCAGATGGCGCTGTGTGTAATGTCCTACGATATTTATTTATTTCACATTTATAATATTAGTGGGATTAACTAGTCTTAACTTACCCACACCAGTTACCTCACGAAGTGATAGGTAGATTCCCTTAGCAGGAGGTCGTCTAGACACTAGCTTTCACATACATAATATATTAACATTACGTATTACGTTCCGGTTCGAAAATTACAGGGCTGTTGAGACTAACCATCGAAAGTCTCAGAGTAATGAGTGCCAAAACAGCGATGCCCCGGACTTTGTTTTGCTACTCAAAGTTCTGTGTATTGCTTCAATGGTCATGGGCATGCGTTATATCTTACCATCAGGCGAGCGCATCGTTCGTCTCATTACTTTTACATAAAAAATAAAATAAAAAAACCACGAGAATTTAAGTAATCAATTTCCGCCACGTTGCTTAAACGCGGCGCGTTACGTGCTTATATGCATATAGTCATGGTCATAGTCAAAGTCATAGTCATATAGCGAATATACTAAACATTTGTGTCTACGAATATACGAAATTTTGTTGCCGATTTGTCCATAGTTTTCTTACTGTTGTTACCACTACGACCCGACCTTTTACGGTTCAATAACTTACTCCGTCACTAGTTAGCCTTTTGGTGCTGTTTGAAGGCGGCATTTGACCAATGAGCGTGCCTTTTACTACCAAACTTCGTGAATGAACTTCTATTTTGGATACTCATCAGCGTCTTTTACTGGAGCCAAAAATTGTACTTTGGGCAATTTGAAAAGAACTATTGATATGTATTCTGTGTGATACGAGTCCGGCAATCAGTTGATACTTCAGCCCCAGTGTAGTAAAATAAACACATTTATGTGTGCGAACAATGTAGGTCAAAACAAAAATCATCTATATCAACTAAAAATACTGAAAAACGTACCTACGTATACCTAAAGTAAATACAAACAATGTATCATTGCGATTGCTATGTGTAAAATGATTTTATTCCACTTTCATTATGTAAACTGCTGAACTCTGAATTTGCCCCGAGTGAGTTTTTGGATAGATACAATTAAGTCTAGATCGAATCAGTATCAGTAGAAGAATCTAAGCAAGTGTACTCCATATTTAACATCAGACGAAATGGTGCCCAAACACAAGCCTAAACTAAAAAAAAAAATCTGCTTAAGGAACCTAAGCTTAAAGTTTATGCACGGTTTTATCATTAATTGTAGTTTAGTAAGATATTTGATGTATATAAAGCATAATATTTCTGCCTTGAGAGCTGTAGGGCGTGGGTTCAATTCCCACTCAGGGCAAACATTTTGTGAATACAAATGTTTGTTCTGTGTCTGGGTGTTCTGTATGTATTAATGGTATGTATTTACAAAAAAAAAAGTATTCTACCAGTTATCTGACTTCCATCACACAAGCTCTGCTTAGTTTGGGGCCAGATGGCGCTGTGTGTATAGTCCTACGATATATATATATATATATTTTTTAAACTGCTTTACGTCGAAGCTCAAGGCGTTGCAACCGAGAGGTGGCTAGAGTGTCGTCACCTATTAGCCAAATTATTACTTCGTGATTGTTTATAAATCTGTGTATAAATAGCGATATCAGTATCTCTTAATAGCTTACTCCATTTATATTGAACGTTTAAGTACACGGTTGCCCTTAGAAAAGCGCTATCGAACCCTTTTCAGGGGTAAAACGTCTGGGGAACCCGCCAGCAGAAAATGCGCCCTTAAGCAAGATCTTTATTGCCCTCCGCCACCTTTATAAATAAAATTATACGCCTTGGCCCGCATATTTATCGGACGATACGTAATGTAGTGTAAATAAATATCGACAAGTAACGAAACTGCAAAAAATAAGTTCTTTACTTTACACGTAGGCAAGAGCTCAACATAATATTCATGTCTCTAGTTTCAAAGGATCAAGAAAAACATCGCAAAACCTGTCTGTCTGAGAGTTGTTAATAGAATAAATTGTGCAAAATGGTATAAAATAATTTTGTCGTGAAAGTGTTCACATATATATTGAAATTTCACAATAAAGAACGTTTTTTAGGACAGTGCGCCATCTAATCCCAACTAAATAAATAAATATCATAGGACATTACACACAGCGCCATCTGACCCCAAACTAAGCAGAGCTTGTGCTATGGAAGACAGATAACTGATAGAATACTTAAATACTTTTTTTTTTGTAAATACATACTTATAGTACATACAGTACACCCAGACACAGAACAGACATCGATGTTAGTCACACAAATGTTAGTCCTGAGTGGGAATCGAACCCACGCCCTTCAGCTCTCGAAGCAGACACACTACCAATGAACCAACAGGGCTGTCAAGTCAACTAAACCAACTGTCAACTAAGCGAAGGTTCTGCTATGGGATTCAGTTAACTGATATAATACTTTATGATTTATTTTTAATACATACAGAACACCCAGACACAGAACAATCGTCACATAAATATTTGAGTGTGCAAAGTATATATTTAGTCAGTCGTTTCATTTACAAATTAATTATTAAAAATTAAGGAATTATTAAATTAATTGAGGATTTAAATTTACCTTCACGCAAAATTTCCGCAAAGAACACCCGAATCAATCGATTACATAAATATTTGTCCTATTGGGAATCGAACCCACGCCATACACCTCTTAAAACAGATATACCAATGGGCCAACAAGGCTGTCACTTAGTTTTTCGGTTGGGGTATATTTTTATTTGAGATAATAACACATGACAGCCCTGTTTGCTCATTGGTAGCATATCTGCCTTAAGAGCTGAAGGGCGTGGGTTCGATTCCCGCTCAGGACAAACATTTTATGTATCAACAAATGTTTGTTCTGTGTCTGGGCGTTCTGTATGTATTATAAGTATGCATTTACAAAAAAAAAAGTATACATGTATTCTATCAGTCATCTGACTTCCATCACACAAGCTCTGCTTAGTTTGGGGTCAGATGGCGCTGTGTGTAATGTCCAACGATATTTATTTATTTTGTTTAGGAGAACATGTGCCTGTAAAAGTGTTTTTTTTACTCATACTGAAGTCCAAGTAAGACGTAAATGTAAACTTAGACTTTCTTTCCCGCAGTACCTATATGATTTCAACTTGAAACTCGGTTAATTTAGAAAGAAATCACAAGTTTCAATTTGTGAGGAAGTTTTAAGGACGTGTTCATATCGAGTTCTGAGAGTTTTCTCTGTGAAAGCCAACGAAATGCTGGCCAGTATTTTAGCTTGATATGTTTTTAGCGAGCTTATTCTCAGGTAATAAATTTTATTACCGTCCAATTCAATTTTCATGACATTATTAACAAAGAAATGTGACGAAACCATAGCATGGTGGTAGGGAACACTCTAGAACTCGGCTGGCTAGCTACCAAGTTCAAGTTTCAAGTTGAAAATCTGTCGCCAAGCGTCTAACGGTGTGTTCTGGCAGCCTCACTTGAGAGCCAGTTCCATTCCAGGCTAAGTGTGATCACAATCTTCGACCACACTCACTTAACATCAGGTGAGCTGTGGTCAAACGCCTAGTCTTTCAAACGTAAAAAAATGTGATTTTTTCTGGTAAGCCATAACCTGATTCTACAATGACTCCAGATGAAAAAACTTCACATCGTTTAGTAGTACACCACAAAATTGTGTATTCAAATTTAATTTTAATTGCCCGTTCTAAATTACACCATTACCTGGCTTTTGCATACATAAAAGCTTGTTCTTTATTGATAACTTATTTTATTCTAAAGTTCAGTAGAAAATATGCAAATAAAAATGTTTGTCCTAAGCGGAAATCGAAACCACGCCCTACAGTTCTTGCAGATACACTAGCAAATACAAAAATGGAGTCGATATCGCCTTATGCAGCCCATCTACTAGTGCAGGGGTGGGTAACTTACGGCTCGCGAGCCGCATGCAGCTCTTACCATGTAAAGTTGCGGCTCTCCAGTTCCTTAAGCAAAAATTTAAATAAGTATTTCAAGTCGTTTATGTTAATGAAAAAATCAAGTATATCAAGTACACACATTATCATGATATAAAAACAAAAAAATTTAGTGGCTCTTTAAAAACTGGTAAATTTTGTAAATTGCCGACAATACGTTGACGACTCCTGTACTAGTGGGAAGTTAACCTAAATATTTCTTATTCCTCAAATGTACATACATATTTTATATGTATGTCTATAACTATACACATACATTGTGTCCGTGGAGTTTCACGTTTTCATAGTTATCTCGTAACTTTACTTGTTGTCTAGTACACTTCGGTCGCACGTAGTCCTTTCTGAAGAACCTTTACGAGACATTTCAGTTAAGTTATTCGTCTAGCCGTCTTATCTACTTACGTGCACTTGCCATTTTTATTTATTGGTCTACATATTATATTTTGAACACGAATAAAGGTTCATTTTATTTAAAGTTATTTACCTCCAGACTTTATTCTGATCGTGCGAGAGCTAGAGTAATTCAATTTTTCTTTTTGAAAATGTCAGGCATATAAATGTGCGAGAGAAGACTTAGATATTATTATTTTGTATATCTATGCGAATTTCATTTATTGTTTTAAACTCATAAATATTCAGGATTATAAGTATAGGGGGTATTGAGTTGATAAAGGGTCATTGCACACTTCGTTGTGATAAACTTTTATTAAAAGCACAGCTCTACAAATCCAAAATGCTCATGTCACCGCATTGTATAATTTTTGAAACCTATGCCAGGCCTGTTGGTTCATTGGTAGTATGTCTAATCCAAGAACTAAAGGGCATTTGATTCATTCAAGCATTTTGTGATATAAACAAATGTTTGTTCTGTGATGTACTGTATTCATTATAGGTATGTATTTATTACAAAAAAAAAACTATTTGTCTGTCTTCCATAGCACAAGCTTTACTTAGTTTGGGGTCAGATGACGCTGTGTGTAATGTCCGATATTTATTTATTTCTGTTTTCCCGGATGCGTAGATATAAGAATAGTATTTGTTTGTAGTGTGCGACTAAATAACGTGTACGAGTGTTGAATAAATAAAATGTGGTGAAGGATGACTTATAAAACTCCGTCGAAACTTGTAGTAAAGTTTTCACCACCTTAGAGCATGACTGGACTAGACTCTGACTTGATTTGTGTGAATTTGACTGTAACTTGAAAATATTGAAATATTCGACTGGCATAATGAACAAAGTGCAATGCCAATAAAAAAGAAGTTTACTTCTGCGACGTCTTTGCGACGCGACGTTATCAATAAAAATCTCTAGTTTGCCATACTAGCAAAAATATATGTCAAGGCAACGGGTCGTCAATACTTGCATGGTTGTGCTCCGAGAATAAAGTTTTAAGATTGCTAAGGAACGTTAAAAATGCACTGATCGTAAAACTGACATCCACAATTATTTTCATGTCCTAGCATTTAATCTATTTCATTAAGCGTCCAGTATTAGTCCATAAAACTACCATAACAGTGTTATGGCGTAGCAGATGGGGTCTTGCGGCTGTCAGTTATTAATTTCGGTTTACGAGCAAAAACTTAATGACGAAAAAGCTAAACGATCCGTCTCGAGAGAAAACATCCTTCCTAAATGTTGTCTTTAAATTAGTTTGGGACGTGAAAACGGTTCTTCGACAAATGGATATTGATGAATTTTTCTTATTGCAAATCCGTCTGCATCTGGGTATTTTAGTTCAGATATTTTTTTCGATGGCATGAACATTGAACAATCATATTTGCACAACTCAGATAGATTATTTCAAATGAAATATTTATTATTTATTTTAGTTTAATTAAAAATTGTATTTGACATATTGAATTTTTTTCAATAATTTTTAAATTTGAAAAAAAATTTATTAAATTTTTGTTGTTGAATATTATTGAAGATTTAGCCCTATTTTATTCACTGACCAGCTGGGCGTGGTCCTCTTTTTATTGGGAGTAAAGTTCATCACACTGGTCAAGTGTGGGTTGGCAGATTTTACACTTAAAAAACACCGTAAAAACATCTTAAACAAGCAGTTTTAATTTAAGATGATTTCCTTTCTGGAATATAACTGGCTCTCAAGTAAGGAAGCTGGAAAGCTGGAACACACTGTTTGGTGCTTGGCGGCAGATGTTCAACTTGAGGGTGGTAGCTAGCCAGCCGAGAACTAGTAAACTGATAAAAATACCCTACGGTTGCCTCACGTTTTTCTTCACCGGCAGCGCAAGCTCATTGTTGGGGTATGAACCCACGCCCTTTGGCGTGCAAACCGACCGCGCTAACCACTGAGCTATCATCGCTACAAAATCGCAACATCGTTGCCATGTTTATTTATGCCAAATGTAAGCTAATGTTAAACCTAAGTAAGATACATTATTTTCTCTGACAGTTATAACTTTAGAATATCGCATACACAGCATAGCTTGTTCTAAAATATGTAGTGTGAATTATTCGACGTATTTAATATAAGCAAAGCGCACTAGAGTTAGAACTGTGAAATGCTACAAAAACGAATGCACTTGTAGTGCAAGTCAACCCGTAGCACAGCTACATACGAACGTCTACGTTTATTAAGCAATATATATGCTACGAGTTAAACCTTGGCGTAGTACTGTGAAAATACATGTTACATTTACTTTTCATATGGTTTTCATTGTATTTCATTTGCATATCTATCTATACTCTCTTTGACAGCCCTGTTGGCTCATTGGTAGTATGTTTGTTTCAAGAGCTGAAAGGCGTGTATTCCATTCCCACCAAAAAAACAAACAGTTTGTGGTATAAACAAATGTTTGTTCTGTGTCTAGGACACAGAACAAACATTTGTATATAAATACAGAACACCCAGACATAGAACAACCTTTTGTTTATACCACAAAGTTTGTCCTGGGTGGGAATCGAACCCACACCCTTCAGCTCTTGAGGCAGACATTCTACCAATGAACCGACAGGGCTGTCGACGCAGCGCACGCGTAATATTTTTTTAGGTAAATTTTTCCAGCTTGATTTACATTGGTTTTTAAATCCCACTAATATTATAAATGTGAAAGTTTAGATGGGTGGATGGATCTTTGTTACTCTTTCACGCAAAAACAACTGAAAGGATTTGTAAGAAATTGGAGGTAGCTGCGATCGGATTAAGACATAGGCTACTTGTTACTTGTTATCCCAAAAACATGTAGCGAGTAACACCGCGGGGCGCAGCCAGTAAAATATAAATAACTTATGCTTATCACGGATAATATAGCATTCTAATGATGAAAGAATTATTCAGATCCGTCCAGTAGTTTCAGAGCTTATTCAATACAAATATACAAACAAATACGCAAATCTTTCCTTTTCATTATAGTGTAAATAAATAAATATCGTAGGACATTACACACAGCGCCATCTGACCTCAAACTCAGCAAAGCTTGTACTATGTCAGTCAGATAACTGATAGAATACATAAATACTTTTTTTTTGTGAATACATACTTATAATACATACAGAACACCCAGACACAGAACAAACATTAGTTTATTCACAAAATGTTTGCCCTGAGTGGGAATCAAACCCACGTCCTACAGCTCACAAGGCAGATATACTACCAATGAGCCAACGGGGCTGTCAAAGGTGAGCAATGGTCAAAGAAATAGCCACAAAAAAAATGTTGTATACAAGACAAAAGTAAAGTCATCGCCACCACTTGATTATGGACTTTGCACTTTACTTTTAGCTTCGACAAGAAAAAGAAATTGTAGAGTAAATTTTCTAGACTAACCAAGTACGAGAAAGAGCAAAATAAATTTAGTTTTATCGACTGTAGAGCAGTATACCTAACTAGCCGATGGCAAAGTTCGACGGTTAGACATTCTACCTGAACCTGAGAGAGATTGATAGTGGTCTTTGTCGAGCGTCTGAGGACATTTGACGAGAAATAATGTCTCCCAGGGAATTTGGGTGCTTTGTGAGCGAAAATAAATAATAGACGGGAAATTTTGACGTTACAATGGACGATGAAATATATTAACAATAATACCTTCACTTGCTATAGTATTATAACAGCCTGGTGGAATGAAATTAGAGGGTTTTAATTTGCCATGAATCCTAAAAAAAGTTTCAGTTAATTATACTATCTTTAATTTTTTTAATAGGAATGGGTAATCTTGGTAATGTGTTTATTGATTCATCATCTGACAAGGATATACGTACATATTTATTTATATTTTTAGGTTTTTGTATATTTTATAGATGTTTATTATTTATTTAGTAGTAGTTTTAGTAGTTTATCATATTTATTTGTTTATTTATATAGTTCTATATTTATACATGGTTTGATATATATTTATACGTATGTTTGTTTTGATGCGCGCCTACAACCATATATTATTTACTGTGGGGATGGCTGGCAGAAAATGCTTTAGCATGTTGCCTCTGTACATGTTTTTTAAGTGTGCAATAAAGTATTAAATAAATAAATAAATACTAATGTTGTAAGTGTGAAGATTGGTCTGCTTGTATGAATGTATGTTTGTTAATTCTCGCTTCTTAAAATTTGGAATGAAGATAGACTCCGGCTTACGCAAAATGTAGGTAAAACCGAAGCAATGTATAATATTTTTTATTCATATATTTTGCAGTTAACTTTACGATGTCTAAAATGTTAGTATAGCTCGTTATAGGATATGTTTATATTTAGTTGAGAATTGACTCGTGCGGTAGTTGTTTTCTTCCTAATGTAGGCATGTATTATAAAACAATACCATAATAAAAAACTGGATAAAAAATAAACACTGTTCATAGATTTTTTTTTAGTTAAAATTATCTTTTTTGTCAACCACTAGATAGTGTACACCACTACTTATTAATTACTGTATATTTAAAAAAAAATGGAAATCTAATGAGTCAATCGAACCCAGTTAGTAAGAGATAACGCATCTTCGCCATGCCCATTCAGCGGAGAAACAGACACGCTGATAGCGAGTTTATCTTATATTATTTAGCGATAAAAAGAGATGTACTTAATAATCTTTTTTATTTGTGACATGGTTTTTATCATTTCATTCAAACGTCGACGAAGAAAACTCACAGTAAGCGAAAATTAATTTGTTCAGGAATTTTTTTTGAAAACTCACCCAAGCCAATTAAGTGAAGTCGTTTAAGATTATTAATTTTAAGTGATCTCAGGGACTTGGACCTTGAATGTCTGAGTATATTATATTTCGCAATTAGAGTTATTTGAGAAATTATTAATTGCCAGTTGCAACCCCCTGGTCCACCACCACCATTTGCAATGAAAAAAAAAATACCATCTGGTATCAATACGTTTCCTGCGGATTTGCCAAAAAAATTTTTCAACAAAGTGTGTCTGATAATTACAAACAACAAAAAAATTAAATTCTTAGTATAAGTTGAAATTAATAACCAACACAAAAATATTTCCGGCAAATGAATTAAACAAAAAAAGTCAAATCAGTTGGGCCATTCTCAAGTTCAAGTTCTCCGTCTTGTGGCAATAGAGTTTTAGTTATATAGATCTCACGAGTTTAGTTCTGTAAAAAAAAATATGTTCAAATTTTATTTTCATGATGATGCATACTTAAATTAAAATTATAAAAAAAAACACAAGCCAATTTTAATTTGGCGCCTCGAATACGCTAACTTCTTTCTTCATGCTGACTGGAACATGCTGCCGGCTTCCTGGTTTCTTATGCTGAGGTGAGCCCTTATTTTGTAACTGTTTGTCTCTGTTTGTTGGTTTTGTGTGTTCTGTGGTGTTACATAATAAAAAAATATTATCGTTCTTTCTATCTTGAGAGATAATCTTGATCGGGATCTGGATCTTTTCAAGGTCAGCGTGAACAGGTATCTCCTAGGTCTGCTTGCCTCATCTTCGACCGCATCATCGCTTGTCATCAGACAAGTTGGTAATCAAACGTGAACTTACACGTGCTAAAAACAATCAGTTTTGGCCATTATGAAATCGAGTGGGAACAGAATATAAGATAAGGTATTCAAGGAACAAAAAAACATATTTTTTTATTGACACAAAATTTTATTGACTTTTTTTTACAATGTAGGAACAAAAAAACGTAATTAAAAGTTGACAAAGGTCACAGACCCCGGTGTCTGTGGAGCGTACATTTAAGAAAAACAAATGTTAATTTTATAAATTGCACAAACATTACAGTCGCGCAAGAACTAAACTTTCTCAACCAACTAACCAACAACAGACCAAGAAACTTCCAACAAAACAGAATCAAACCCCAAGACGTGACATCCACTTATTATAATGGCAAAACATTCAACTGAAAGGTCTTTTGAGTAAACTTTCAGACCATCTGTGTACACAATACGGTTTAATCTCTCTACAACTGACTGGGAATCGATTATCAAGGGTCCGAACCCTACTAAATTCTTTCAAATACTCCGATTATGTGAACCCTCACTAACTGGCGTGTTTAAAAATGTATACCGTAATGGGTTTTACAACCGACCCCACGCTTTTATGGGGCATTGTAAACATCTTTTTGTTGGATGACGTCAACTAGATAGATTGATGGGTCTTGGGCTTTTATTGGGTTGACCCAAGCATACCGGAAGTGTCTTCTAAATTCAATTTGCAGAACCTGGGTACACCATTATCAATTTTTTTCTGGCATTGTAGGGACACTATCTTTGCTGACAGTGGTGCATTCCATAGCTTGACCGCCAGTAGTCGTCTCTAAGAACTCTCTCCACTTTCAAATGTTCTTGTCACTAGAAATTCTAGAAATCTCTCCTCTAAGAGACTAATGTCACACTTAATAACACTACGTTTTCCCGACACTACCGAGAATCAATAGGTTGATCTAGAACGTTTATCGGTCCCCTGCGAGCAATGAGTGTCAATTAAACTTCTTGTGATGGCCAATATGTGTTTCTTATCCTGAGATCTTATAAACTGCAGTGTAGTAAGAAGTTTTTGTCTTTGTTGTTGTGAATCTCGTGAATAAGTCACAACAAAGACATTATAGAACAAAGAATGCTTTTAGCACGGAATAGTAATGCAATTTTAATATTGCAAGTCAGGTTGATGCCTTTTTTGTACATCAAAGATTAAATTACAAAATGTCACATTGTATCACAATTTTTTTTAATGTTTTTCGGGCTAGGTTTTTGACTACAACTCACTGTGTTAAGTGATGGTGTTGTTGAGGATGGTAAACACACCCAGCCTAGAATGAAGCTGGCTCTGAAATGAGGCTGCCGGAACACACCGTTGTATGCTTGGCGACAGATTTTTAACTTGAGGGTGGTAGCTAGCTAGCTGAGTACTAGAAAGTACCTTACCTCCATGCTATGGTTTGCTCATGTTGTTTTGGTTCACCGGCAGCTGGGGTTTAAATCCGCGTCCTTCGGCGTGCGAACCGAACGCGCTAACATCGCTACTAAAACAAAAATAAAACTATTAGAATAGAATAGAATACAACTTTATAACAACAACAACAACAACAACACAACAACTATTCCAACTTTAAAAAATATTTTCTTCAACTTTGCATACTTAACAACCTATTTTATTCAACCTGGGAGATACCGAAAAATTGGGCAATTATTCACTCACTTTATTTCATATTAAATTTGTTCATTTTTCGTGCCTCACTAACTGAATTTTAGAATAATTTTGTTATAAGTAATGTGTAAACAGGCTGCAATAAATTGAATTAAGAGTATGTTTTTCATTGGAACTTAATAGTACACAAAGTACTACATTTTAATTAATTTCAACATGTGTATCCTAACGTGTCATTTTATTATTATATATATCTTATTGTTTTTGTTTTGCCACATAAATAGAGGCTTAGCAATCATTATTTTCCTTTTCATGCGATACAAACAAACTACGCGTCAATATAAAATATCTACATATCTTTACGAATATAAGTACATTCGCATCTAAAATAACTTTAGTAATTTTAGCCCTAACAACTCTACCCGTTATCGCAACAAGTTTTACAATAAATCAATTTTAACTACGTCTGTTCCGATATTTCACTTACCTACCTATTTAATATCTAGCTCTGAACGTTCGCTGGCAAAACTAAGGAAAATTGAAGTTACAGTACTTCCAAACTTATTCGTGGCCACTTGAGCGCCACCAATGTATTCTCTGTGCAAAACTAACATCATTCAATAGAAAGTATTAGTTCCTCCTTTTCATCATTTTTTCATGTAAGTTGGTAACTGTATGTTGCCGGCTAACTTTTGGCAAGAAGTTGTAAAAATTTCACGATTTCGACGCAGCAAGAATTTTTAAAACAAACTCCTTAAAGTCAGACTAATTCATCAGCAAATAGTTCGACATTATACTTTTATATACGTATGTCTAATGCAGCAGTTTTTTTTTTATGTGTAAAAGTAATGAGACGAACGAGACGCTCTCGTGATGGTAAGAGATAACGCCTGTCCATGACCATTGCAGCGATACACAGAACTTTGAGTAATAAAACAAAGTCCAGGGCATCACTGCTTTAGTACTCATTACTTTGTGACTTTCGATGGTTAGTCTCAACAGCCCTGTAATTTCGCTAGCTGCAGTACCCTTCAAACCGGAACACAGTAATGTTTACACATTACTGCTTGGCGGCAAAATATCTGGTACTGCGGTGGTACCTACCTAGATGACCTCTTGATAAGGAGATCTACCACCAAGTAGATAGATATATTCATCTGTTACCTGTAGCAGTTAGGATAATAATATAATACTTACTTAGTATAATATTAATAAGACCTATAACTATATAACATATTAGATATAGTATACAATATACACTCCGTACCGTCGTGGGTAAAAATAAGAGTAAAGTAACGTCGTAAGATGGTAAGTTATCTCCGTGTCACTCAGTGTTTTTCATCAAGTTTCAAAACTGTACTTACATATTATGTTCCCTTAGCGGCAAATATATCATTCGTGCGGAAGAGACACGGCCAACGCGTTATATCGAATTCTTAAAAGATTTACTGCGACACACCCTGTATAAATATTGCATAATGCCTACAGTGGAACATGCTTCGGGTTTTATTATTTATTACTTTCATATTTGAAAGCAGCTTCAGCACGTGCCCGCGTTTGTTATGCACTGTAACTCTTCGGGTAAAATATTGTAGTGTCCGGCATGCAAAACTTGCTTAGTTCTTAATTGAGCTAAAGAGTTGAATCAACTGTAAGTATACTGCATGTCTAGCATGTATATCTGATATCCCCGTTGGCTCATTGGTAGTATATCTGCCTTGAGAGATGTAGGGCGCGGGTTCGATTCCCACTCAGGGCAAACATTTTGTGAATAAACAAATGTTTGGTCTGTGTCTGGGTGTTCTGTATGTATTTACAAAAAAAAAAGAATGTATGTATTCTATCAGTTATCTGACTTCCTTCACACAAGATCTGCTTAGTTATGGGGCCAGATGGCGCTGTGTGTATAGTCCTAAGATATTTGTTTAATTTTTTATTTTAGTAGGGCGTGGGTTTGATTAACACCCAGTACAATACTTGGTGGTAGAACTCCTTTGTCTAGGTAGGTACCACCGCAGTACCAGATATTCTGCCGCCAAGCAGTGATGTGTAAACATTACTGTGTTCCAGTTTGAAGCGAAATTATAGAGCTGTTGAGACTAACCATCGAAAGTCTCAAAGTTATGAGCGCCAAAACTGTGATGCCCTGGACTTTGTTTTACTACTTAAAGTTCTGTGTATAGATGCAATAGTCATGGACAAATGTCTATCTCTTACTATCAGGAGAGGGTTTCGTTCGTCTCATTACTTTTACATTTAAAAAAAACATTTCCGCTTAAGTTTTGGAGTATTTCAAGTATACATATTCTACTAAAAATATATCTCTTGGATACTCAAAATGAGCTTCCGCAAAGTAACGCCTGAACCAATCAATTTTTGTGACGATAAATGTTCGTTTTGTGTCCGGGTGTCCTGTCTGTATTTACAAAAACAGAAGTATGTAATAAATGTGCTCAAATTATATCAAAGTGTAATTTTAATAAATTTAGTAGGTTCAATAAATCCAGGCCCATATCCCCACGACAAGAGATACGCTTGACAAGAAAGTTAGTAGCTAACCGTCATGGTTTCTTATAAAGGTGTCCTCTAAACTAAAATAACCCCCAAACAGGGTATGTTTTGGGGTTATTGCACTAAAGTGTAAGTAATGAGTTTTCTGTGAAAGTGTTGAATTACGCCGCTATACAATGTTCTGTAAAACTTTCGTAAAACGTACTTCGTAGTAGTGGTTTTCATTTTTGCGAAACAAATTTGGAGTTGAACGAGGTTTAAAATAATATTTAAATACTTTTTTTCGGATGTTTTTATAATAATCATCATCATCATACTACCGTAGTACATTGTTGGATGTGGGCCTCTCTCAAGACACGACAGTTTACCCGATCTTCGGCTTCCATATTTTCTCTTACAGGCTAGGCGTTTGACTACAACTCAGCTAATATTAAATTTCGGAACACACCGTTATGTGCTTGGCGGTAGATTTTCAACTTAAGGGTGGTAACTAGCTAGTCGAAAACTAGAATATACCTTACCACCATGCTATGGTTTCCTCTTCATATTAAAATTTAGCTTCACCGACAGCTCAAGCTTACTGTTGGAACCCAAACCTTTCGGTCTGTGAACCGACTCCACTAGCCACTGAGCTACAAAATATCGTCACTCCAGTAAGGATATTAAAATTGAACGTATTTTTTTTATTTTTTTTTTATGGTTGACAGGCTAGTTGTTTTGACCACAGCTCACCTGATGTTAAGTTAAGGTGTGGTCGAAGATGATAAAGCACACCTAGCCTGGAATGGAACTGGCTCTCAAGTGACGCTTCCGAAACACACCGTTAGATACTTGGCGGCAGATACACATATAAAGTATAAAGAACGTATAAAATAAAATTAACACTTACATCGAAGTATTTTATAGGCAAAAATCTCACTAACTTCAAAATAAACGTATATAAAATTTTAAAATATATTATACAAATAGCTACGCCCCGCGGTGTTACCCGCTAAATGTTTTAGGAATAAAAATAGCTTATAAATTAATCCAGAGTCTCAGCTATCTCCGTATCAAATTTCATCCAAATCCGTTCAGTAGTTTTTGCGTGAAAGAGTAACAAATGCCCATCCATCCGTCCAAACTTTCACATTTATAATATTAGTGAGACTAATGTGTTAACAAAAGTCACATAAATAATTGAAACAATCTCAAATTACAAGCTGTCTTCCCGGATTGCGATGCTCACTGACTGATCGAAATAAAAGTCAGTATTTTGTACACACGTGGGATCTTTGTAAAATTCAACGACTCATACTTAATTGAAGTCATTTTCTTTTTTTATTGTAAAAAGTAATGACACGAACGAGCCGCTCTGACGTTCATTATTCATAATGATCAAAGTAATTTTAAATTTGTTTTGCCTTTTTTCTGTACATTAAATAAATAAATATCGTGGGATAATATACACAGCGCCATTTGGCCCCAAACTAAGCAAAGTTTGTACTATGGTAACCAGATAATTTTTACCACTTTTATTTGTTTTTTCTTGTAAATACATACTTATAATATATACAGAACCAGTAGTCACAGAAAAAAACATTTATCGTCACATAAACCGATCGTCGTCGTCTGGCGAGAATCGAACCCACTCCCTACAACTCTTGATTCTACCAAATAAACTAACAGGGCTATATAATAGATACGCATATAATATCCTAGCAGCTGCACTCTGAATTTTGAGTTAAAAAAACAATGACTAAGACATCGCCGTAAATAGCTCATTATTTTGAGACTTTCGATGATAAGTCTCATTAATTAATTTAAAGTAACTTATTTTAGCTATAATAAAAAAATAAACGAAAGTAATTTCAAGCAATTTTAATTTTAAAGTAATTTTTGAAGGTAACATCGATGCAAAGTTGCTTGTCTGTCGAATTTCTACCAGATACATTTTGGGGAGTACGCTTCAGATCTGCGTGACCTAATTCCACCCTGCCCATTCTACTATCGGACAGCCAGAAGTTGTAAAAAGCGACACCGCTTTATGGTTGATGTTCCAAAAGCTCGAACGCGGTTTGATTCCACCTTCTTCATACGTACCGCTAGACATTGGATTCTGCTGCCCGAGTGGGTGTTCCCTGATATATATAGGCTGGGTACCTCCAAGTCACGAGTGAATCGGTTTCTTCTAGGCAAGCGTGCTCCACCGTAGACCGCATCTTCGCTTAACATCAGGTGGGATGACGCTAAAACGAAAAAAAAATTTATGATTTATTCGCAAATTTATCTACCTAATAATCACCAAAGCTTCCCAACATTTCACTTTAAACTGGTTACATTAACGGCAACAGGTATACCACTGCAGGCATTGGCAAAATTAATTAAACATTTTAAACAAAAGCTAGGTGTTAGCAGCTTTCTGCAAAATTAATATTCGGAAGCTGGAGCCGAGTTTAGAAATTTATTTATTATGAAATATGGATACCGTGTAAATACATTGGAAAACAGCATTGGAATTCGAGACGTGTGGTTGCATTTTTTGCGTAATTTTTTTATAACTTTAGGTGCAATTTGTTACCATGGTCACAGAGAGCCCGAGCCTATATCTATTTTAGCATTTGTTACCTTTTTTATACTATTATAAAGAGGAAAGACTTGATTGTTTGTATTGAATAGGCTCCGAAACTACTGGAATGATCTTAATAATTCTTTCATTATTAGAATGTTACATCATCTGTGATGGATCTAGGCTATATTTTATTTAAAAACTCAATTAGGGATCCGTATGGAAAATTCAATAATGTAAACCAAGCTGTGAAAAATTTGAAAAAAATCCTTACTTAGCATGCGCAGCGAAAACGATTGACAATAGAATACAGTGACGTTTTATAGAACAAGACGTTTTATATTTATTTCGTTATATCGTGTTTTTATCTGGCATAAATAAACAGTTATCATAATATTTATTAATCGAATCTCGTCTTATCTTATTAATTACATTAGTAAATAATAATGCGAACGTTATGTGTATTTGTGAATGATTGTTACTTCCCTACGCTGTACCGGTTTATCGGATTTCGATGAAATTTGAATTGCAGATAGTTTATAGTCCGGATTAACACAGAGGCTATTTTTTATCTCGGAAAACGGGCGTATGTGAAGCCGCAGGGCGTATGTTGTTACAATGTTAATATTGATAAGTTAGCATTTTTTTCATTGCAAACTATTTTTATTTTTGCTATATTTAACGTTAATTAACGTGGTTTAGTTGCTTTAAAAAGCGTTATTTAAAAAAGCGGAATAGAATGTATTACATTTTATTAAAATTATTTGTAATCCGGAAAGAATGAGCTTATATACTCTAAATAAATATATTGTAAAGAAAACTGGGTTTAATAGATAATTACAGAACTTTTGACTTTAGTGTTAAAGACTTGTGAAGTTTGTAATTAAATAGCAACTTTCTTTAAAACTTTTAAGAATATAATTGTTATAGAATACAACTATGTTACATTTTAACAATAAGTAGATAACAAATGCCTACGAAAGTTGTGTATACATAAAATGTTTTGCAATTATTTCTTTCATTTATAACATATAATTCTTTTTATTTTAAGAATTATACATTTATTTTAAAAAAAAAATAAGAAATAAACTGAATAGTTTTAAGTTTTTCTTAGAAATTATAAATACATTTTATAGAGCTATAACGGAGAAAGATTCAGTTATCCCGTACGTCTTAAAAAACAACTTATTTCACTCCCCTGCCCGACCTTATCCGACGATTCGTTAAAGTCTCAATTGCATTAATTGTCCCACGAAATAGCCCTTGCAAAGTTCGCAGCAAGCGTGAGGCGTAACTACGAGTTTATCTACAAAATTGTATATAAACTGTGTTTTATCTGTGGCGTGAAACGTAGAAAGTAGGGTTGAGTCTGTGGCATGCCAGGGGCGGTCGATGCAGGGGAAGCGGGGTGAGGGAGGCTTCAGTGTGCCCTCGTCTGCAGCAGAGAACCCTCGCGCGCTCGCTCTCTGCCCCCCATAACACGCGATGTAGCAAAAAACCTGCAAGCTACAGGTGCCCGAGCCACGGCACATGATAAATGGGAGTATTTTTCGACCCAGCCGCCCGACGAGTTGAGTGGTAGGAAATAGGCTGTACAAATAAATAAACAACTTCTTTCAGCGGCCCTTTCGGACGCGCAACGTTGCATGAGCTTTATTTATGTTAGCTTTATAGTTTCTTTTTTGCACGACAATCACTTTTTTAAGTTAAAATGTTTGTTTTGTTACCAATTAGTTCGCAGAGTCAGGCTGATTAATATGACAGCTTGCCCTGATTGCTCTATTAAATTTACAAAAGATTAAAACTTTCCGAGGCGTAGGAGCTCGCTGCGCCCCCGCTATTGCGTTAAAACTTTGATGGACAGTTTTCATTAAAAAGTTTACCAAAAACTTTGCATTTTCAATAAGGTTCAGTTTTGCTTGATCACCTTCTGCGCATGACTTGCGCAAGAGGAACTGAAAATGTCTATCTTGCAATATATAAAGTGCTATTACCTGTGTTATCTATGTATAGGTTCGGGGGAGGGTTAAAGCAGAATTTCCTTTGACCTAGATTTTATTCGGCGAAGGTAAGAGCACCTTGAAGGAAGTCATTTATCACGAGATATGAGGGGATTAATGCTAACTCGATTTTAGTGTGCATCGAGCTTCATGATTGATGTTTTATATCCTGATTTACGTTGTAAGAATTAAAAATGGGGGAAAAATACATCGTGCATAGATTACGAAACGCACACATACCTAAGGAGGTATCTGTGTTTTTGACGAAATATAAGGTTTTATTTTGACAGCCCCGTTGACTCATTAGTAGTATATCTGCCTTGAGAGCTGTAGGGCGTGGGTTCGATTCCCACTCAGGGCAAACATTTTGTGAATAAACAAATGTTTGTTCTGTGTCTGGGTGTCCTGTATGTATTATAAATATGTATTTACAAAAAAAAGAAGTATTTATGTATTCTATCAGTTATCTGACTTCCATCGCACAAGCTTTGCTTAGTTTGGGGCCAGATGGCGCTGTGTGTATAGTCCTACGATACGATACGATATAACGATATTTTAATTATAATCGATAAGGAATAATATATTTTAGAGCTTTAATGCCTTACGAGTTTAATACAAACGCTTGCATGAATTAGGTGCTAAAGAACAAGCAAGCAAGATTACTTCTATTAATAAAAATTAGATCACTCTTCAACATTTGAAGGTTTCATTAAGTTGGAAGGTTACCCATAGACGTGGAGACATCTCATGAGCAACTTGGTGATTGTCTATTCTTTATTTAAATGATCTTGCCTAAAGTACTTATTTGTGATAAATTTACGCTAAAGACATTTCAATTGAAATGAAACCTACGTTAATAAAGTTGAGTTTTTAATATTACTGTTTTTTGATTGTTTTAAAATAACACAACATACAGTCGAGTTGAGAACCTCCTCTTTTTTGAGTTAGTTAAAAAGAGCAATAGTTTTATCCGTCTTGAAACTTGCGCTACTTAATCATCTAAATGAATGCAAAGTTTTTTTTTATGTTAAAAATAATGAGACGAACGAGATGCTCTCCTAATGGTAAGAGATAACGCCTGTCCATGACCATTGCAGCGATACACAGAACTTTGAGTAACAAAACAAAGTCCAGGGCATCGCTGCTTTGGTGCTCATTACTTTAAGACTTTCGATGGTTAGTCTCAACAGCCCAGTAATTTCGCTAGCTGCAGTACCCTTCAAACCGGAACACAGTAATGTTTACACACTACTGCTTGGCGGCAGAATATCTGGTACTGCGATGGTACCTACCTAGATGACCTCCTACTAAGAAGAAGAATAATTAGTAAGAATAATGTTCCAAAATACCACTTTCAAACCAAATTTCAAATGGATACGTCCTGTAGTTAGATTTTTGATAATTCCACAGGAACCTAACATTTTCTCGAAATTAAAAGTATTTTACATGTTAACCCAGGTAATAGACTATATGTGTGCACAATTTTATCCAAATCCGTTCAGCTGTTTTCGCGTGATTGAGTAACAAACATCTAAACATACAAATTCACATTTACAATATAACTTGATATTACTAAGTTCTGAGATGATTCAGGGAATTCGTCTGTGTTCTTTTACATGCAATCTCTATTTATTTGTTTGTTCAATTAAAGTAGGTACTTTGTATAAATGTGCTGTTTTAATGACGTAAACTTAAAAGAAAAGGTTCTGGAACTTTCTAACCGTTTGTTAATATACAGAAACTTGAGAAACGGTTTTTACACAACATAAAGAAAAATAAACTTCTAAAGTTAAGTTTTGAAGGTTTCTGGTCCTGACTTGTAAACATGTTTTGAAATAATTCATTTGACGACATAAGTCAACAACATGACCAGTAAATTGGTAAGCTTAAGTGGCAGTAGGCCGATTATTGTTAACTATCTTTCGCAGAGTTGATACGACAAGCACTGAACTACTACTCCGCCTTTTCGAAAAGCTTCTCAGTTTCATTTTGTTTAGTTATGGAAAGCAAAAAAGCAAAGCAGCGATGCTCTGAAATTTAATTAAACTCAAAGTTCTGGATACCGTTGCAATGATCATGGACATGTTTTGTCTCACACCATCAAGAGAGCGTTACGCGCACCTCATTAAATAACTTAAAAAAAAAAATTCTCTTCATATTGGTTCGCGTTAATTTCTCTCAAATTTAATATTCTGCTTCCTACTTATATAATACTAGCTGTGCCCCGCGGATGATGATGCTGATGATGAAAAGTATCCTATCTCTTACTCCAGGGGCTTAAGTGCCTAAAGAATTTCACCCCGATTCGTCGAGTAGTTTACGTGTAAAAGTGTAACAAACCAACAAACTCACACTGGCATTTACAATATTACTAGCTGCGCCCCGTGGTGTTACTCGCTACTTGTTTTCGGGATAAAAAGTAGCATATGCATAAATCCAGGGCGTCAGCTAACTCTATCCCAAATTTCAATCAAATCTGTTCAGTTGTTTTTGCGTGAAAGAGTAACAAAAATCCATCCATCCATCCAAACTTTAACATTTATAATATTAGTGGGTAATTAGGAAGGATAATAAATGTAAAATTGTATATGTTTGTTACTTAATTAACAATTGTTTGTTAATTAAGCAAAGTTTCGGATAACTTTTTTAATTTTTAAATTATTGCCAAGTTAGTTCAATTTAAGTCCTCATCACTGTTGTAACTGAAACGACTGTTAAGCGAAAATTAACTAAATATATACCTTGAACACTAATGAATAGATCTAATGTCATGTATTCTCAACCTAGGTCTCTAATCCAACAGCTCAAAACTCAGCAGGTCATATTTGTTTAGGATTTGGATAAATCAAATTAAACAACTAAACTATTTGCTTAGGCACCGATATGTTTAGGCATAACAATTACTTACTTACCTAGTTTGGGTTGTATTAAGTTGGATTGTTTAGGCAGCTTTTGAATTAGAATGGTCTCTTTAAGTACTGTGGTAGGTGAATTATATTTTTTGATATATTATGACTGCCCTGATGGATTATTTTGGTATTGTCTCTGTTTCAAGAGCTGTGGGACGTGAGTTCGATTCCCATTTTCTCATTTGTGTGATAAGTATAAAAATGTTTGTTTTGTGTCTGGGTGTTCTGTTAGTATTGTAAGTACCTACCTAGTACCTAGTTTTTTGTTGTTATTGTGTTTTAATTGTAATTCTAAGTTTGCTAATCGTTATTGCACCAAATTTTGAATTAATTAAAAATGTATTTACAAAAATAGAGTAGATATATAAGTATTCTATCTGTTATCTGGTTCTCATAGTACAATCTTTGCTTAGTTTGGGGCTATGATAGTGATGGCGCGGTGTGACAAGTCGTAGAATATTTGCTGTTTGTCTATATCCATACTAATGCCATAAAGAGGAAAGATTTGTATTTTTGTAAGTAACAAATAAACTTAAAAACTACTGGACCGATTTCAAAAACTCTTTCACCGTTGGGAAGCTACACTATTCCCGGGTAACATAAGCTACTTGTTATTCCTGTATTCTCACGGGAACGGGAACTACGCGGGTGATACCGCGAGGCGTCCGCTTGTTTATGTATAAAAAAAATACACTCGTTTTTTCTCTTTATAATATTAGCTGCCAAGCACCTAACGGTGTGTTCCGGTAGCCTCTCTTAAGAGCCAGTTCCAGGATAGGTGTCCTTTACCGTCTTTGACCACGCCTTCACTTAACATCAGGTGAACTGTGGTACTAAAAAAACTATTTAAGTATTCTATCAGTTATCTGTCTTCCATAGTAGTTTGGGGTTAGTTGGCGCTGTGTGTAATGCCCCACGATATTTAATTATTTACTACCTAGCAGTGTGGTTATTACCACACTGCTAGGTATTTCTAGCTTGTCAATTGTAAAAAAAAGAAATTTTAAAACAAACTTTTCGTAAAAAATATCTTTACAAAAAAAGAGGAAAACTAAGCAGAGAAATAGATAGACGCGCATAACGACTTTGTTTTATACCGTTGTTTGTGTAGTTTTTAGAGATTACTAAGCGGATTTGTAGTGTTTTAAGTGTAACATGGCGACATGACTGTCGACGCTTACCGCTTAGCAAGTGGCTTATGCTTTAGAGTTCAGAGTTTACAAACTTCAACATTTCAAAAGCCTGTGAAGTGATGCACTCTAGTAAAATTATGTGATTATTCCTCTATCTCTAGAAATTTCGGTGGAAACATCGTATTTCATCCCTGAGCACTGTTTGCATGCTATTACTTGGTTGGCGAGCTCTGCAAAATATTTCGCGGTACCACTAAAAGTATGTTGTAGTGTTTGATCACTGACATACCAACTAATTGTGATTATTACTACCCCTTTTGTTCCTATTAATAATGAAATTAATATTTAATGTACTTTCCGTCATGTAAATGGTCATTATTAAACTTCGAAAACATACAAACAAATTAAGAAAATAATTTTTATTTTTGAGATCCAAAAGTTTTGCATTCTGCCAGTGTCAAGTAGCCCATACTTTCAAGAAGTTAAGATTAAGTAAAATAAGTCTTAGCCACATTCCAAATAAAGTAAGTCAATATTAAGTTCAGCCTATGGCCTAGTAAAGTATGTATTTGTATGCATTTACGGAGTTATGGAAACCACACGAAATGGCAAGTAGCTACTGCTTCTTAATTTCACATTTATAAACATTATTCAAAAACTCAGTAGCCTAGTAAAGTTTTGAAACCTTAGTTAGAAGACCGTTTCCTCTTCCAATCTGGAAGTCTTGGGTTTGAATCCCACTAAATCCACTTGTCTTTTTTTAAGTTATGTGCTTATTGCCAGTTATTCAACTATTGAAGAAAAACATCGTGAGTTTTCCTTTACCGTTCGAAATCATCAGCAATACGCACGTACCTTGGAAAAGGCAGAGGTGCACGCCGTGAGGTTCGAAACGGTTTAGAACCTCCTTGTTGACAATACGCTAGTGTACCTACTAGTTATATATATACCTACTTAGTGAGTGTTTTCGTGCTGAATATTAATTCCGATTGGCTCGATAATTTTGCCGTATTGACCGCACTGTTCGAGGTCAGTGGACACACCTGTGGCCTGAACCTGGATCAATGGTTATGAATTTATTGTTTTGTGATAGTTTGCCATTAATCACATCGTTGGTATCTGTTTTATCTTTAAAATTATGATAATTGATTGATTTGAAATTTGAAAATGATTTGATTTCTTTTTCGCTCATCGGTTGCATGATTATGGCAGATATAACTTTTTACATTCTATGTTTGTTTGAAGTAGATAAAAATAAATTTTCAAAGTCAACCGTAGATATGAATAAATTGACTGACAAGAATGTTATTCCTGTGATTTTGACGTAGATCAATTTTTTTTTATAAATAAATTCATATCGGTCGACATTATTTAACACAACGACATCTATAAAAACTAAGCAAAGCTGTACATTGTATAATGGCAATTAGATACAATAAAATAAATATATATCGCAGAACATTTCATTAAACGCGATCTAGCCCCAAACTGAGCAAAGCTTGTACTATGGAAATCAGATTAACTAACAAAATACTTAGATACTTTTTTTTTTGTAAATACTTTCTTACTATACATACAGAACACCCAGATAAAGACAGACACAGTAATGTTTACACACTACTACTTGGTGGTAGCTGCGACCTGCGAACTCCGACCTCGTTAAGGAGATCTACCACCAAGCTTCTCTCAAGACACGTCAGTTAACCCGATCTTTATCATTTCGCTTCCATCTTCTCTTCTCTTATCTTATATTTTTTATCATTGACAGGCTAGGTGTTTGACTACAACTCAGCTGATGTTAATTATCGTTGCGGTCGAAGATGGCGAACACATCTTGCCTAGAATAAAACTGACTCACACGTGAGACTGCTGTTAGACACCGGTAAGGGCTTAGCGGCAGATTTTCAACTTAAAGTTGGTAGCTAGCTATTCAAGAACTAGAAAATACCCTACCACTATTGACAACCAGAAAACTGAAAGAATACTTTTATTTAAATTTTATTCTTGTATATATATAGGTATACAGAACTCCTAGACACAGAAAAAACATTTATTGTCTACAACTCTTGAAGCAAAATGTTCTACCGAAATATGCTAACAGACCAGTCAAATTGATATTATGTTTGAACTTCAGAAACGATAACATTAATCTAACGCATAATCTCCGACATGAATACGATAGGCGAAATAGTATTTCAAATAATTTTATGATGTTTTTTTACAAATTTATTCCTTTTTAACTTACATAATTATTGCGACCCGATGGCCTTCTTTAGTCTTTAGTTCTCTTATGAGTAAGTAAGTAGGCACCAGTTAGATATTTGTAAAAAAATTAACGAATTGGCACGGACTTTGCAGTCTGTAGAGTTATCGTATGACAACAAAAAGTGGTGCTATGATGCAGAAGTATAATGCATAATTTACGTTCGGTCGTTTCGTAGGGGTAGTTCTAAGGAGCAACTGGTCTAAAAAAATAAAAAAATATTTACCCTTAATTTTTTACCCTTATATTTTTCAATAAAATATCTAAATACACTCTATATTTGTGTCCGTTAAACGACTGGCTAATCTTCATGTATGTTATAGAGATAACTGTGTTTCGTGACCTTTCTAGGGTTCCGTACCCAAAGGTTAAAACGAGACCCTATTACTCAGACTCCGCTGTCCGTCTGTCCGTCTGTCACCAGGCTGTAATCTCATGAACCGTGATAGTTAGACAGTTGCAATTTTCACAGAAGATGTATTTCTGTTGCCGCTATAGCAGCAAATACTAAAACACAATAAAATAAATATTTAGGGTGCTCCCATACAACAAACGTGTTTTTTTTGCCGTTTTTATAGACAATGAAGGACGGACGGAACCTTTCCTTTTCCGACTCGCACTTGGCCGGTTTTATTTTAAAATAATCAGATAAATTGCCTATTATGTTGATGATGATGATGATGTTAAAATTCTTAAAGTAATAACCAAATATATGTATGTTTTTGGTAAGTACTGAACAAGGTGTATATACTGCTCTACAGTTGAGCTGAGCAAAGTAAATATTCGGATAACGACACCTAGTAAGTAGTACATTTATATCACATTCTGCAAATTTTTGGTAGAGATAAGTTTAGTAGAAATCAAGGGACAGCTAGAGAATGCAAGTACAAGTAACATCAAAGAAAATCTACGACCATTTCTAAATAATAAACTTATTTTCCTCGGCGATATTCTTACATTTTCATGACTGTTTATGGCTTCATAAAGCTAGATGATTAAATGCGAATATAAAAGGATTTTGTAATTTTCTAGACAAGTTAGTTGAATAAGAAATTACTGTTAAGTAATGGGAGTTTCTACAGCAGACTTATTAAAAAAACTAAATCAAAAACTAAAGTGGAGCATTTATAGTGATTACTCTAGCAGCGCTCCGCAAATTTCCCAGCATTTAAAGAGCAAATCTGCAAAACAAAAAGAAAAAATCTGCCGCCAAGCACCTGGCGGTATGTTTCGGCTCACTTGAGAACCATTCATACTCCAGGCTAGGTGTGTGACCACACCGACACTTAACATCGGGTGAGCTGTGGTCAAACACCTAGCTTAGCACACATAAAAAACCTATGTGCAGTTACAACGTAAAGATTAAACTAAAGTAAATATACAAACGTTTGCATTTTTAATATTGATGTCAAGATGACTAAACTAAATCTTTTTAAATTTTTTTGCGTGAATTTTTTTTACACGTGCTTCATCTTTGTTCATTTTTATTTTCACGGCAAGGGTGTGGAGCTCTTTGCTGAAACTGTATTACGTTCCTAAACAGTACAAAATGGGTGTCTAAAAATCTAGAATAAACATAAATAAATATCGCAGGACATTACACACAGCGCCATCTGACCCAAAACTAAGCAAAGCTTGTACTATGGGAGACAGATAACTGATAGAATACTTAAAAACTTTTTATTTGTAAATACATACTTATAACACATATAGAACACCCAGACACAGAGCAAACATCTGTTTATTCACAAAATGTTTGCCCTGAGTGGGAATCGAACCCACGCCCTACAGCTCTCAAGGCAGATATACAACCAATGAGCCAACGGGGCTTGGATCTTGGACCACCAACACTGGCAGGCAAGACCTGACACAAATTCGAAGTGAACCTATTAAGAATTAAAATAAATAGGCAGTCATAGGTACCTACTACCGACAGAAGAGAAAACTCAAAATATAAATTATGTTGGTGACGTGAACCCCAAAAAATCTCCTAACGCGGTTAAACATGTTTTCACTATAAAAATCGTCAAGAGTGTAATAGCATTTGGCTTCCAGGATATATTTCAACTGATAAATAGAATAATCTTCATCTTATGCATCCTTAAGGGAGGTAGATAGCTTGTTAAAGGTTTTTACAGCCATTTAGTTAAGGCTAGAACTGTATATCGAGGTTGGACTTGGGCTCAATGAGTTTATACTTGTATTGGGATCTAGAGTTAGGCTGTCGGTCCGTAACTTTATTAAAGGGATACTGGGATACCTTTTTCATCATCATCATCATCAGCCTATATTAGTCGACTGCTGGACATAAGCCTCTCCCAAGACACGCCACTCAGCCCGATCTTCGGCTTTTCGCTTCCATACCTTTACCTACCTATATACCTTAGATACCTTTTTACGGACTTACATATTTCTAATACATTAATAGAAACTAAAAAAAACTATATAAATAGATAAGGCTTTTATGTTTTAGGGCTTCATAAGGTGGGATTATTGTTGTTGGGTTTTGAATCCAATCACGTTAAAAACTGAGCTATCACCGCTACTGTAAGAGAACACAGTTAAATTGAGGGGGAAAAATATTTGAACAAAATTTCCTTCCCAAATTATATTATACAGCTGTTTTATTTTGCAAATCCTTTGATTCCTGAATTACACCATACCTTTATCTATTCAGGCATATTACTAACTTCTAACAAATTTTTTTTTTTTACGTGGTTAAACCTTTCGATTAAACAAATTGGATTTTGATTCATGAAATCGAGGTTTATTTGATAAGATTATACGTTTTCAAACAAGTTGACGACGTTTGAAGTCAACTTTAAGGCAAAATTTACAACAACAGGGAAAAAATCTCATATTTGGGGCTCAATTACAGTCCACGGCCACATTTTTTACAACGTTTTGTGAGTTTATTTGTAAATTACATCAAAATGTTGTCACTCAGATGTGACTGACGTGAGCTAAAAAAAGTGCTTTGATGCCTTTTGTGCTCGGGTAATTTTCCGGTTGGCAGCCTTACGTAGAAATGGGATTCGCTCGCTAGCTCGAGTCGGCTTGAACATGTAAGAGGGGTGCTACTCGAGTCTTTTAACTCCTTCAACTCTCAAAAAATTGAATAAATTACAGTCGCTTGAAAAAATAAAAAGGTACACGCTTCTATCAGTGCAAAGTTTGGGATTCGTGAAAATTAGCCTAATTCGAGTATTTGAGCATTTAAGGTTAAGCGATTTCCATACAAATTATGTTTTCCATTTATGAACAAATGGATCATAATTTTACAGTGAAATCACAGCTACTTGCATTTATTTTGGTCTTTATATGCGATAAACCACAATTGCTTGAATAAAACAGTAGGTTATTAGCATAAAATTAAATTTATGACTTTGACTGAAACAGTAAATTATAAGCATAACCTACTATATCTAATCTACGTTATAGGGTATAATTATAAAATTCAAATGCACTTTCATAGTAGTGTCCCTGAAAGTACACGTCATCATACTGTCGTCACTCGTTCCAGAGCTTTATGTGAAACACTACATAGTTTCCGAGTTCACGCTATCCAACGAGCCAAACGTGTGTAGACAACCAACTTATGTGAACAGCTGACTGGGGCGCTACTGTTCTATTTTGTTTAAAAAATAACTTTAAAAAGTTTGTTGCAATTTTTAGCCACTATCACAGATGCGTTGGTCGCTGTATACTGTGTGTGTTCTTTTTTGCCTGCTTCTTGATTTGGCATTTTCGTAGCGAGTATCATGCTCTGATACTTTTTAGGGTTCCGTATACAAAGGGTAAAACGGGGCCCTATTACTAAGACTCCGCTGTCCGTCCGGATGTCTGTCCATCTGTCACCAGGCTGTATCTCATGAACTGTGATAGTTAGATAGTTAAAATTTTCACAAATGATATATTTCTATAACAACAAATAGTAAAAAACAGAATAAAGTAAATATTTAAGGGGGCTCCCATACAACAAACGTGATTTTTTTTGCCGTTTTCATAGATTACTACCTGTGGCCTTGCGGTGTTACCCGCTACACGTTTTCGGGATAAATAGTAGCATATGTTCTAATCTAGAGTTTTAGCTACCTCCATACCAAATTTCATCCCAATCCGTTCAGTTGTTTTTTCGTGAAAGAGAAACAAACATCTATCCGTCCATCCAAACTTTCACATTTATAATATTAGCGGGATGGTACGGAATCCTTCGTGCGCGATGCGATTTTTTGATACTGCTATCTGTCTGTATCGTCAAAGAACTTGATACCAAGATTTTTCTCGAGCTCCTCGGTTACACGGAGCAAAATAGCGTGAATGAAATTCAATGTAACTGAGATGTTGAATAAAATTTGTTACGTATGAGATTTGGGACTTTGCTTTTATAAGCGGATTACCTTTTTATTTATTTATTATCGTCATACTAGCTTACGCCCGTGACTTCGTCTATGTTAACTTTGGAATTAGGTTCAGAGAGAAATAAAACATTTAAGTAACTAATAAGTAATAGTCATGAAATGAAGTGGACAATGTTTCCTATAAACAACAATTTGGATGTTTTTAAGGCTAGAGTCAATAGATTTCTTTTAGTTTAGAGTGCTGCATCCTCAGCTGCACCGTCGCTTTACATCAGGTGAGTTTGTGGCCAAACGTAGATCTATTTAATGTAAAAAAAAAAGAAATGTATCTTTTCCCTTTTATTTCTATTTGTTGTTTTTGTATTTTCTTTGGTGTTACAGATTTAAAAATACTTTCTTTTTTTTTGTCTCCGCATAATTTTTCATTGGACGCATCTATACCAAATTTCAGTCCAGTCCAGAAATTCATTTTTTGAAAATCCCACAAAATCTTATAATATTTTTCTGATAAAATGTATCATACTTGTTAATCCAGGTAATAAATTATATGTGTGCCAAATTTCATCTAAATCCATTTAGCTGTTTTTGTGTGATTTAGTAACAAACATCTGAACATACAAGCTTTCACATTAAAATATTAGTAGGATATCGATTAATCTTTGATTGCATTATATCCAATCGTTTCCTTGGTAAAAGGTTTTTTTTAATTTATATATTATTATTTTGTCATTATAAAGTATTACTATACTGAAATAATCTTAAAACTGCAATTTATATGCCTGACTATGCCCTCGAAGGGACATTGGACAATTTTATTTTATTTTTTAATGATATTGATCTTGTTGCATCAGGTTCTGTCCGATGTATGTATGTTGACAAATTTGTACAAACAATTAAATTAGTAACAAGAACGAACAATAAATATAACAAAAATCTTAATGCGTCTTTTTTTCAAATCTTTTTTGAAAATAACCGGCAATACGCTCCAAAAACGCCATACGTCGTCGGCGGTCGGGTTAAAACCAAGGCACTGTTTTTTTCATATGTAAATAAATCCCGAATATTTTTTTAATAGCTGGCTAGCTACTGCTAGGTAGCCGAGTACTAGTAAGTACTTTACCCCCATACGATGGTTTCCTCACGATGTTTTCGTTCACAGCTCAAGTTCATTGTTGGAGTTTGAACCCACGCCCTTCGGTTATCTTCAATAAAAACTTTATTTCATTCTATTGATGCAGATATTCTACCAAATAACAGGATAGTAAAAACCAAATGATACACTGAATCACCAGAGTTTTGCTGGTAGTATATATAAGAAAAGTAGTTTTCAATTAATTTCGTGTAGCAATACGGACCCGCATGGTTTCGTATTATTCAAAGAGAGCCACAAACAAAACGTAGAGTGAATTCAAAACGGAAACCCGAAATCGATGGGAATTCCAAATGCATCGCCCGGAGTATACGCGAACTACTGACTCGGTCAGCTAAACTTATTCAATATCCACATTTCCGTTCAGACGGAATGAATCAAGCGATACCTACAGCTAGAAACTAAGCTTTTAAAGTAACTAGTTTAAATGGAAATAATTCTCGAGAGACTCATGATGTATCCGTGATTTTATTTTCACTGATGCAAAGCATTGGTAGTAGCTATTTAGGAAAACTCAATAACATCGGGTTAATAGGTTTTTGGGTTACCCGAAAATTTGTAGCGTTGACAGATCAGTGGTTAGTGCGATCGGTTAACACGCCGAAGTTCAAACCCCAACAATGAGCTTGAGCTGCCGGTGAAGGTAAACGTCGTAAAGAAACCATAGCGTCGTGGTAAGGTACTTTTTAGTACTCGGCTTTAGGCTAGGTACTATCCTCAAGTTGAAAATCTGCCGCCAAGCATCTAACAGTGTGTTCCAGCAGCCTTACTTGAGAGCCAGTTCTATTCCTAGCTAGGTGTGTTTATCATCTTTGACCACACCATCACTTGACACCAAGTGAGTTATCGCAATCCTACTATCCTATCCTACTTCTTACTAATACTATAAACGCGAAAACTTTGTATGTATGGATGTGTATACTCTTTCACGAAAAAACTACTGAATTGATTTTGCTGAAATTTGGTATGGAGGTAGCTGACACCCTTGATTAACACATAGGCTACTTTTTATCCCAAAAACATGTAGCGGGTAACACTGCGAGGTGCATCTAGCAATATTATAAAGCCGAAAGTTTGTGAGTGTGTTAGTTTGTTTGTTACTTCTTCTTACTCAAACGGACCGACTTTGATAAAATTTGGTATGACGGTAGCTGATACCCTGGATTAACACGTAGGTTAATTTTTATCCTGAAAAAATGTAGTGTTCCCGTGGGAACGTCGGGTAACACCGCAGGTCGCAAGTTCGTCAACAAAAAATATAAATAAATGTAGATGCAACACCAAATTTAACATCAGATGTGCTGTGGTCAAACATAGGTGTTTGACCACAGCACATCTGTCAGCGATAAAAAAACTGTATTATCTAATTATGTTATAATCAGTTTTAAATTACCTCCCACACATTATGGAAGCAAATTTAAAGACATTTAAAATGAAAAATATTTTAGAGGAAAATGTATATATCAACTCTTTTCTTAAGTACAAAAGATGCTGGCAAGTAAATGCAGCCAGGCTTAACGGTAGCTTTAAAACTTTTCCAAGAGAAACAAAAATGTTTTCAAAGTATAATCTGATGATACGAACGCGAATCTCAGGTGGCAGAATAAGTATATGCGAAGAGACTCCGCGAATATAAAAGAGGATAATTTTGAATATTTTAACGAGTAGGTACCTAATATAAAATAAAGTAGCACAAACTGTGCTCAGAGTTGGGAGTTAAACGTTATATACGGTCATAACACATTGTTGGCACTAATGTACGTTTAATTTATGAGCTTTTGTTTCTGAAGCAATTATCTCTACATAGTATAAAATAGTTTTTAATTTGTCGTAGATTTCTGTATCAAGAAGTCGCCTAGGTATTCACCAGATAATCTGTCACCAAGCAGTTGTGTGTAAACATTACTGTGTTCCGGTTTGAAGGGTACTGCAGCTAGCGAAATTACTGGGCTGTTGAGACTAACTATCGAGAGTCTCAAAGTAATGAGCGGTGATGCCCTGGACTTTGTTTTGTTACTCAAAGTTCTGTGTATCGTTGCAATGGTAATGGACATGCGTTATCTCTTACCATCAGGAGAGCGTCTCGTTCATTTCATTAGTTTAACATTTAAAATAAAAAACTATCTGGAGCATTGCTGCTTTGGCGGTCATTGCTTCGAGACATTCGACAGTTAGTCTCAATTCTACTAATATTATAAATGCAAAAGTTTGGATGGATGTCTGTTACTCTTTCACGCAAAAACTACCTACTGAACGTACTTGGATTAAATTTGGTATGGAGGTAGCTGACACCCTGGATTAACACATCGGAACATGTAGGAGGTAGCACCGGCGCAGCTAGTAGTCTTATAATTTCATAAACCTTTCAAACCTGAATAATACTACTGCTTTGCGGAAGAACATTTGATACTACAGTGGGTCTTACATCGACGACTTCGTGCTAAAGCGATCAACCACCCAGTACCTAAGTACAAATTGGTATAGCATAACCCTGTATCGAGAGCTACGTAGCCGTGTCTACCGTTTCGTGGCTGACAAACGAGCGGTGAGGGTAGGTTAAAAACTGTCTGCGATCTACGGCAACCGAGCATTTTTCAGTGTGGGGAAATGCATTTATCTACGTTGCTTGCGGTTAGTGTATGCTATCGTTTAGCGCTTTGACATAACCTTTAACTTACAAATATATACAAGACACCTAAACTAAATTCCTCCTGAAAGCATTTTGTAAGTTCAATGACTTTATGAAAACTAATTGGAATGTACAATCGTTTACGTGTGATGTTGACTAATGTAATTCGTATGTAATTTTTTTTAAATGTAAATATAAGAAGACGAACGAGACACTCTCCTGATGGTAAGAAATAACGCCTGTCCATGACCATTGCAGCGATACACAGAACTTTGAGTAACAAAACAAAGTCCAGGGCATCACTGCTTTGGCGCTGATTACTTTAAGACTTTCAATGGTAAGTCTCAACAGCCCAGTAGTTTTGCTAGCTGCATTACCCTATAAACCGGAACACAGTAATGTTTACACACTACTACTTAGCGGCAGAATATCTGGTACTGCGGTGGTACCTACCTAGACGACCTCCTGCTAAGGAGATAAAATACTATACATAACATACCTACTATAATATATAATATACTATAATTTAATGTGCTATAAAATACCTAGTTGTATTGTAGTTATGTAAATAAAAAGTTTAGACTCTTCTCTTTTCAGAAAGTTACTTTTTAGAAAAGTTATTTTTACAACTTCTTGCCTAGAACTTTAACTATTTGCTATAAATATTAGAATGGAAGTTGGCGATGTATCTAAAAGCTTTTCAAATTTTCTTTCACTATTCTAACATATTTCTATTAAGGCAATACTTTATTGACCCTTTTTATCTAACCACGGCGAATCCAAAATGAAGGGATTTGTTTTTGGCAGCCAACGTACATAAGTTTGTATTTATGTATGTTTCACATCGTAATAAACTACACGACTTTGATGAATGATATGGCAATAGATTTCTTATTACGGTCCACGTAACATGGGCTAGATTTTGTCGTATTATTATAATGTTTTTTTTTTTAATGTTTGACAGGCCAGGTGTTTGACCACAGCTCACCTGATGTTAAGTGAAGGCGTGGTCAAAGATGGTAAAGCACACCTAGCCTGGAATGGAACTGGCTCTCAAGTGAGGCTGCCAGAACACACCGTTAGATGCTTGACGGCAGATTTTTAACTTAAGGGTGGCAGCTAGCCAGTCGAGTACTAGAAAGTACCCTACCACCATGCTATGGTTTCCTCACGATGTTTTCCATCACGAGCAACTCAAGCTCATTGTTGGGGTTTGAACCCACGCCCTTCGGCATGCGAACCTACCGCGCTAACCACTGAGCTATCATCGCTACGAATGTTTTTTCCATTGTGTTATAGTATGTTAAACTATTTTGTTTCTCATAAAATTTCACTGGTATCTTAGCCATCATTATACAGCTAACACTACAAACTAAGTCCTTTTTAGCATTTTACCCGACAACGACAAAGTCTTAGGTAGGATTATTTTTTGTAGTCTATATTTATGTATGTCTACCTAACATACGCTTAAACTATTAATCCGATTTTTTAATAATTTGGTGCCAATCGATTAGTTACTAGCGGACGCCTTGCGGTTTCACCCGTGTAGTTCCCGTTTCCGTGAGAATACAGGGATAAAAAGTAGCTTATGTCACCCGGGGATTGTGTAGCTTCCCAACAGTGAAATAATTTTTGAAATCGATCTACTAGTTTTTAAGTTACTCTCTGCCAGCGTCTGTTTTTCCCGCGAATTACAATTTGTGTGTCTTAAAATCTAGAGTAAACAGGTTTTTTTCTAGGTAAGCGTGCTTCATCTTGGACTGCATCCTGCATCCTGCTTAACATCAGGCAGGATGTGGTGAAACGCGAACCTAATCTGTATAAAAAAAAAGTTTATTCGTTACATACAAAAATACAAATCTTTCTTGTTTATAATATTGAGTGTAGATACAGATAAAATTGGGTCACGTGATTGGCTAAATATGGAAAGAATAATGTTTTCTCGACTTCAGTGTTTAGTATACTACTCAAAATTCTGCGTATCGCTGCAATGGTCATGGAAAGGCATTATCTCTTACCATCAGAAGTGTCTTGTTAGCTCCATTACTGTAACATAAAAAACGAAACGAGTTTTCGAAAAACTGGTTACTTTAGTTGGTAGATCAAAACCCTTAAGTAGATATTGTTGCAAAGATCATCATCATCATCATTTCAGCCGTAGGACGTCCACTGCTGGACATAGGCCTCCCCCATTGACTTCCATAAAGACCGGTTGGAAGCGGCCCGCATCCAGCGCGTTCCTGCGGTCTTTACTAGGTCGTCTGTCCACCTTGTGGGTGGACGTCCTACGCTGCGCTTGCCGGTCCGTGGTCTCCACTCCAGAACTTTGCAGCCCCATCGGCCATCAGTTCTGCGTGCTATGTGCCCTGCCCACTGCCATTTCAACTTGCTAATCCGTTGGGCTATGTCGGTAACTTTGGTTCGTCTACGGATCTCCTCATTCCTGATTCGATCTCGTAGGGAAACTCCGAGCATAGCCCTCTCCATAGCGCGTTGTGCTACTTTGAGCTTACCAAGAAGGCACACAGTCAGAGACCACGTTTCAGCGCCATAAGTCATCACTGGTAACACACACTGGTCGAAGACTTTCGACTTGAGGCACTGAGGTAATTCGGACGAGAAGACGTCGCGCAGTTTTCCGAATGCTGCCCAGCCGAGTTGGATTCGACGACTGACCTCTTTCTCAAAGTTGGACCTACCTAATTGGACTGCTTGCTCTAGGTAGACGCCAGTGGAAGACGCCTTCAAGCTCCTGGAATGGAAAGGATTCGGCATCAATATTAATGGCGAATACATCACTCACCTTCGGTTTGCCGACGATATAGTGGTCATGGCAGAATCGTTGGAAGATCTCAGCACAATGCTCGAAGACCTCAATCGAGTTTCCCAACGGGTGGGTCTTAAAATGAACATGGACAAGACGAAGGTAATGTTGAATGCCCGTGTTGTACCCACCCCAGTATCAGTTGGGAACTCGGTTCTCGAAGTTGTTGACACATACATTTACCTAGGGCAAGCAGTTGCAAAGATGAAACACCAAAATTACAAAACCAAAAAATTACATATACCTAAAATAAATAAATATCGTTGGACTGTACACACAGCGCCATCTGGCTCCAAACTAAGCAGAGCTTGTGTGATGGAAGTCAGATAACTGATAGAATACATAAATCCTTTTTTTTTTGGGTAAATACATACTTATAATACATACAGAACACCCAGACACAGAACAAACATTTTGTTTATTCACAAAATGTTTGCCCTGAGTGGGAATCGAACCCACGCCCTACAGCTCTTAAGGCAGATATATTACCAATGAGCCAAACCTGTGTACCAAATACCTGTTAGAGTTTAATCGATATAAGTACTATAAATCATTCGGTTACAAGGGAGACAGTAACACACGTCCTGTCATGTAAATTACAAGGTTTACCGTGCGGTCGTATCATGCGTTCAAAATGAATTTACGTACAAACACATATGAACAGTGTATGAGCCAGTAACGTGATAGTTTGTGGGTTTCATAATACACTGGCAATATGTTTGATCACAGCCCTTATTTGAATGGGGTGGGGAGCAATTTAATTTTACAATGGAACTCCTATTATGCCACGTGGTGTTTATCTCTAAAACGTTTTGGTTGTTTGTCTATGATATTGTTGCTTAATGAGAGTTAGGTTCTATGTTTTGATTCTCTTTCATTCAATATTATTTTGGCAGGAACGTGGTAAATCATGTAGGCACGTTGTAATAATTTACAAAACTTCTGTTTTCTAGTTTTCATGTATAAATATGCGTGCTGCTCTTTTTGTAAAACACTTGACACTTGCAAATGCATAAAGTACGACGCCAAAAACCAAGAAAAAAAAATTCATGTCTGTAACATTACATTTGTTATCGTCATTTGTTATTATTTGTTGTGTTTGTTACAGTCTAGCCTTGTAGTTTTGAGAACATTGATTTCTGACTTTTTGACAGTCAAGGTGTTTGACCACAACTCACAAATTTCTGCAAACGATGGTGACGTCAAAGATGCTAAACACATATAACCTAGAATATAAAGTGTGATTATATCTCAATGGTCAGTGCGGTGGGATCACACGTCGGAGGGTGTGGATTCAAATCCCAAAATAAGCTACCTGTGAAAGAAAAAATCGTTTGGAAACCATATCATGGTGGTAAAGTACTTTCTAGTACTAACTACCATTCAAAAGCTGCACAAGTTGCCAGGCATTTAACGGTGTGTTATAGCAACCTCACTTGAGAGCCAGTTTCATTTCAAGCTAGGTGTGCTTACCGTCTTCGACTACACCATTTATGTAACAGGTGAGGTACGATGAAACACCTAGTCTGTCTCTGTACCTATAAAAAAATTAAAAAAACTAAATAATTACGGTTTAAGAATATTTATTAATCTCATAAAAATTACAAATAATTTACTTACTGAGATATACAGTTCTTTGTCAATTATTATATTATTATTATGCTACTAAGCACAGCATGCAGACGTAATTAAATTATTAAAAAGTGCACAAAACATTATAAAGCACATTAAAAAAAACAATACAGAATAAAACAGATAACAACAGCAGCATAAATGGTACCTACAATCCTTTTGCGTTTAGAAAAAATGTAATATTTTTTAAAAGTATTTTTTTTTAATCACAATACGTCTTCTGGCAAGAATTTTATCTAAATTGTATTTACTTATCACTAAAAATATAACATTTAGCGTTGACAATTTCATTCGTAATAGTCCAAGTTATCTCGCCATTTACAATTTATAGCACCTACAGCAAATATCTGGGAGCGACGGTTACAGAAATTTTAAACCCATTTTCGTTTACTGACCGCAGATGTAGAGTTTAAATTGCAGGCATTCGCCTCACTGAAAAATGAACCCTATCATTACAACATGAAAGCTTGAAATTCACTACAACTTGTAATGATTATTTTACCTACGGAGGTCTGCCATCGCCCCTGTGTCGTCTTCAAATATTTGGTTTATTACATTTTTGGACCAAATTGTAGAACTGTAGAGCTGGGCTGAAATTAAACACTCAGGTAAATTGAGAAACTTTTAATGAAGATCGCACTTTTAAACTTTTGTTCGCTAGCGTCAAAAAATGTAACTATTTTATTTCAGACAGTGCTAGTTAATTTTATTCAGAACGAAGGAATTCTTCAGGGACCAAGTTGCTTAGCTTTTGGCGAGCTAAATTGGTGTCAATCATTATCACTATCACTATCCCACTAATATTATAACTGTGAAAGTTTGGATGGATGGATGGATGTTTGTTTGTTACTTTTTCATGCAAAAACTACTGAACAGATTTTGATGAAATTTGGGATAAAGGTAGCTGAGACCCTGGATTAACACGTCATAGGCTACTTTTTATCACAAAAACATGTAGTGGGTAACAAAGCGGGGTGCAGCTAGTATTTTATACTAGACACTATACATCCACGTAGGATGGTTTGGTGTGTATCTAGACGTAAATAGGATGAACCCACAGATGTCAGGAATAAAAGCAGGTAGGTAGATTTTTACGTCAAACGCGGTGAAGCCACTCAAGAAGCTATGTGTGCGAGACACCACACACATAGCTATCTACTTCGCGCGGTACGAACTCGTGCATCTGTGAGAGTTATGGTGCCGACCGACAGTGTTTAGGTTTTGTATTTCAAGTTGTAAATAGAAAAGTTAATTATCGGTAGGTACATAATAAATTGTTTTTAATAGCACTAAATGTACAGGTCATTTTTCCATTCATATTTAAAAATTACATTATTAATGTTAAAATCATAACACATCTCAATGTAATGAAATGCCAGTACAATAATATGTCAAACATACAATAATTATGTCGATATGATTAAATGTCAACAAAACAAATACAATTACTTACTAGTAATTCAATATTCTCATATTTTAGTAATTGACAAGGTCATGAAACAAGGTCTCTTAAAACCAAGAGTTTGCTTCTAAAGCACGCGATGGAAGGTGCATCCCAAATCGGAGCGGGTACCTACGCGGTATTTCTAAAAATGAAATTTACCTGTGAAAATATAATAAACATACAAGTGAAAAGAAAATGAATATACAATGCGGCATAACTATTACGGTGAACAAAGGAAAAATTAATTGCATATGCGACGTACGACTCATCGCTAAGCTGTGTACTGAATACAAAAATGGGTGTTTTACTCGCGAGTTTAGTATCATCGAACTTGCAGTCATTCTCGGCATCTGGGCTGAAGTAAAGTCTATGGCTGAATCACTAATAAAGAGAAACTTACAAACTGTATTCACCAACGGATTATTCCGACCGAAGTTAATTACAATTATTGATTGATTTCGTGTTTGATTTTTTATTGAGTCTTTTGCTTAACAAATTGACAACATGAAAAGATTTAAACATTTATGTTCCAAAAAAAATCTGTTATAAAGAGCCCTTGAAATAATAACAAACTCATGAACGTATACAAGATTACCAACCCGAAGTTTGGGCGTAAAATTCACATTAACGTCTCAATAAAAACAAAACTTTTCCTCTTATTACGAAGTCGGGTTTCTATAGAATCTTTAAACTTTCTACTCGAAAAATCGCAACATTTTGTTCAGTCGTATAGACTTATAATTTCTCGCGATTGTTGCCACCTCTAATGGATTGTAATTTTAAGTGGATTAAAAAGTTTTGCATATATGTTTTTTTTGTAAACATAATGATACGAACGAGACGATGGTAAGAGATAACGCATGGCCAAAATGTCCATGACCATTGCAGCTATACAAAACACTTTGAGACACAAAACAAAGTCTAGGGCATTCAGTCTGCTTTGGCGGTCATTACTTTGAGATATTCGATGGTTAGTCTCAATAGCAATTTAAAATCATAGTTAAATTTTCTTTTTTGTTTTCTATACCTGGGGCGTTCTACTTTTCTACCGACAATCTGAGTGATAAATTTTTAGATTTCAAAAAAAAATAAAAGTGTAATTCTTTAAAAAAATGTATTTTTACATTATTGTCCAGTTATCGAAGATTTCAGATATGTATAGTGCATCGAAGTTTTGTTATTTACTTTTTATTTATTTTAAGTTTTATCGGAATAGTTAGAAAAAATAAACACCTCTGTCACAAACTAATATATTTATTAATTATTATGTAAAATCAAATTTACAGTTTTTTTTAACTTGGCATAACTAGAATACAAGCATTTATTATTATCGAACACGATTTATCCCAATTCTTGTTACAAATATAATATAAAAAATGACATTTAATACCACTCTGTCACATTTTTACTCATTAAGACAACAAACTTTGAAATATTTTGCAAATAATTGAAATAAACATAGCTGAAATTCTGTTACTACCTTTTATGGTCAATATATAATAATATAATACGTTATTTTAGTGTATATGTTTTCAATAAACTGAACATATGCTGCTTTAATGCTTAATTACAAGGGGGACAAAATTGTGCTAGAGTATGACAGAATGGTAGATATTAATAGGCCAACATTTAAACTTAATCCTTTAAGGTTTTGAAAGTTTTTAAAAAGGATAACAAAACATAATGCTTCTCTTACAATGCTACATAAGATATTATTTCTTGGTATAATCATTATTTGGTACCTACACGTAAAATCAGACTAATCTTTTCTTTTCTCTTATTCGACTTTTCAAATACTTCTATAACACGCCTTCCTCTTTTAACCGTAATCATTTTTATCAAGTTTTCAAACATCACATCTGATACATCTGATTTTACTAATTTAAATATTTTGTCTGTGTCAACAACAGTTTTATAAAATATCACCTGATCATCTCCATCTTCATCCACACAACTTTTTTCAACTCCTAAGTAGGTGTACTCGACTTAGTTTTTACTGGGTACTTTTACTGACATAATACCATTTTTTATTAATAATGGGTCTCCAGATAGGTCACATGAAGCACCTGGTTTTATGTGCACAGGTTTTTTTCTGACTAACGAGAGGCTGATGAGGATGAGAAGATGAAGATGATACAATGTTATACAACAGTGTCATAAAATCTCTTTGTAGGAGCTCTAATTATTATGTTGTTTATTTATATCAGCCAATGGTTCTTTTTAATCTGAGGTTGGGCTTAACTACCTAGCTAGCTTTATTTTTATAAAGAGCAACTTTATAAAAATAAAGCTAGATAAATTTTTCATAAACGTAATATTTGTTGTGCAGCATTTTTTTATTTCCAAAGTCTCTTGAAACAGTTGAAGTTTTAGTCCCGAACGGTTAATTGTTGTGCCTTGTAGGAAAGGATAGGATTGTTTTGAAGCAGTGTTTCATTTTGTTTTAGTCTTTAATGTTTTTGTAATGTTCCTTAATGGCATTTGTCAAAATACTATATGTATTTTCTTTTTTCTTCTTTATTCGGCGCTTTTAAATTTATCTTAATTTTTTGGTTTGGTTATATTATGTAATAAGCTGTCTTCTTTTATTTTTTTGGCGATGAAGTCTTTTCTTGTATTTTCGTATTTTTTCTATAATTATTTTACATGGCCTTGAAGTTTCATATTTTGCCTATAAATTTTCGATCTGTCTCGGCTAACTTTTTCTCTTCCCCTTGCTCTAGCAGCGGATGAGGTTGGAGTTAGTGAACGAGATCTAGGACTTAAAGGAGTAACCTGGGGTTTGAAGGAACAGGTGTGGAAGTCGAGTATTCATTAGAACGTTCTGCAAAGCTTTCTGTTGTTCTCTTCTTGTTTCTAACTTGCCATTTTCTTTTCATTTGTCTGTGTACTCTTGGTGTCAGATCTTTGACTAGCTTTTTGCAAGCATGGTATCTTTCTAAGTCTTATCATTTCACTTCTGCGACTTTTTCAGGGTCCTGTTTCCTTTTTTCACGACAACGTCACTGCTTTTCCGTCGCAGATAACGCTATTATTTAATTACCCAGATGATAATACCTTAAATGAATAAAATAATTGATAATGTAATATATAGAATACAAAAAATATCAATTAACTATTGTGAAAATCAATTAAGGCAAAGTTTCTGACAAAAAATACCACTCCGCCACGAGCTATACTACTCCCGTCACAGCTATTTTGTGACAGAGGTGCCTCGTGACAGAGGTGTAAAATAACAGTGTTCGAGGATTTCAACGTTCATAAAATTACAAATTGTTCGTAAAAGTGAGTAAATATGACAGATATACTGGGAAATAATAATATTACGTAAATAAATGGGAATTACAATAATATTTTAAAGTAGTAACTTACGTGACAGAGCGGTCGCCGAATAAACACACGCACCTCTGGTTCACTACCTGCGGGCGCCTAACTCGGCTCGCTCCAGGGTGGGGTCTCAAGGCTTAAAGCCGAGAGGAGAAGGAAACCGTGCTGTTGTTTAGTGTTGAAGATCAAACAGCTAAGGCGCGTTTTTTGTTTTGCGAAATGCGTGACGGAAGATAGCAAGAAAAAACATATGCAGCCGTACCCAAGGATAAAATATTTTTTTGCTTAATAATATGAATCTTTACGTTTATTATATTTTTATTAATCTAAAGACAATATTTCAGCATTTCAATAACTAATTTTATATTATAGGGTCCTATATGATTTTTTTAAGCGACATCATTTTGTAACATTAGGCAGCGTAAAGGGACACGCTTTATTTGTATGTAAAACACCTCTGTCACACGTTTCGAATACTATGTCACAATAATTTTGTAAAAAGCAAAAACAATAAAAACGAGATTTTAGTGTTATTATAATGACTATATGGTCCAAAAAATCTTGTGACAATAAAATTTGAGAAACTGCAATTTAGGACGGATACAGATTTTTTTTTCCTGAGGAGACACGTCATTGTCGGTAGAAAAGTAGAACGCCCCACCTATTGAATTAAATATGCATTTTGTAAGTAATAGAATCATTTCCATAATTTAATCAATTTTTTTCTATGTTAATTATCTTATGAAATAAATAAATAGATTTCTATATGACCAAATTGTTTTAAGTCCTCGTATAGCTTCATATGTGTACCTATTAAAAGCAAAATACTTTTAAATTTTCCAAATCTGACAGATTCAAAACGTAGAAACGCTCAGTCACTCACTAAATCAGACCACATCGTGAAACAATATTAAACTGGCAAATGGTTTATCTTAAGCAGAAAAAGTTGAACAAAAGCAATGAGAAGAAATAATATCAGCCGAGAGGCCATTCGAGCTCTCATTGTACCGAATAATCACAGATTAAACGAGAAATGATTTCTCAAAGAGAATTTATGGCGGAAAGCTTTCGAGACCCCTCATTATTTTACATTCTTGAATAATTGTACACTAATATTTCATAACGTCTCTTTGTTCAAAATGAGTACGATCTTTTTTGAATTGAGCCTTAACAAACTCTACGCCTTCAATGTGTTGAGGGAGTTTTTTAACGCCTTGAATAAATAATGTTAGCGGATTACATTATTTGACCTGTTGCCGTATTTCTGGCAAACAGTAATAATTTGTTTCTATAACCATTTTCACTAAATTAATTAAAAGCTTAACTCACTTTGCTGGCGCAGTGACCCTAAATGTGTCTCGACCGATACTGAACGGCACTATATTTCTCGAAATTGAATTATTTTGTACCAAGAATTAAGTTCTAGCTTTTGAGATCTTTAGTCACCTCATAAAAAGAAAAACAAAAGTTAAAGTAATGATAGGGATTAGACACTCTTGTGATGGTAAGAGACAACGCACGTCCATGATCGTTTCAGCGGTACCCAAAATTTTGAGTAACGAAACAAAAATCGTTTTTTAAGGTTGCGTACCCAAAAGGTTAAACGGGACCCTATTACTAAGACCTAGACAATCTTCTGCGAAGGAGATTGTCTAGGTAGTAACCAACTGGTAGCCAACTGGTAACCAACCAACTAGGTAGCTGGTACTGCGGTAGTACCTACCTAGACAATCTTCTGCACAGGAGATTGTCTAGGTAGTAATCAAGTGGTGGTGTGGTGTGGTGGTAACCAAGTGAACCATTGTTTACTGTTATCACAATATTCGTGTTTGCTGCCGAAACACAGTTTTGGTTTATATTTAGCAGAAAATAAGCGCAAGGTTTTTGTTTTGTTCTTTATTGGGCACTCAGACTATTTTGTAGAGCTAACCACAAAAATGTTTGAAAAAAATTTCGATTGCTGCGGTTGGATTTTGATTAAAATTTTCACATTCCTTAACGGCCGATACTGGATAATATCGAATAAGCGAGTAGAGGTTTTACATGCCCGGTTACTAAATATTTTTGTTCGCTTAATATCAATTCACAAAATACTCGGATAGTGTAATAAAGTGCTCTTACCAATAAAATGCAATAATTTCACAAAAAAGCGTGAAATTTTAACAAATGAAATCTCGCTTTACAATTTTCTTGCAAGTGTAGAAATGCGCGTAAGTACCTACAACAGAAAAAGGAAATGTGCTTTGGAGTATTTCACAACAATTTCTTGTCTAAGCAAACAATGTCTTTTGTTAAAGCAAATATTTTTCAAAACAATGATCACTTTGACTCGTTATTCATTACCTTTAGAGAACCGTTTTTAATCTACCGCTCTGTTTGTTTCCATTTTTCGATTATATCTTTGTGAGAGACATAAAGCATTTCTGTTCGATGTTACATTTTTTTACGGTCATTTTTCATTACAAAATTTAAGTAGATTTTATAGGTATTTTTGGTATTTATTTTGTAACTGGCATGTCCAAGTCCATGTTTATTTTTATTGCAGAAATGAAATTGTATAGTTCAATCAGGTCTATAGTTAAAGACATTTAGTTTTATATAAAAACTCAAATAAGCTATAGTTAATATCACGTACGTTCACGTTCACGTTCTTTGATACTGATCATACTCTAGAAAGACGTAGCAGCTGCCACTATAATTAACTTTGCAAAGCTTAATAGAAAATACCACACAATTGCCTTACATATCGGCATTATCTTCAGACAAAAAGCAATACGAAAATGTCAATTAAGATTCCAACTCCGTAACGGACATAATCAAAACTGTCTGAAGAAATAATTCTTTAGTGTTTATTTTATTGGTAAATATAAATAAATATCGTAAGACATTACACAAAGCGCTATCTGACCCCAAACTAAGCAAAGCTTGTACTATGGAAGTCAGATAACTGATAGAATACTTAAATACTTCAGTCAGGTCACAGGTGTCAGGTTTATTTTAGGCTATATTGCCAGTCAGGTATAAAAAGTAAGGTATGTACTTTAATTTTTGGCACCAGGGAGTTGTATTTCTCAGTTTGAGTTGGCGAAACATATAACCTTGTGGAATATTGAATACAAAATGTTATTTTTACAGGCGTTTGCAAAAACATACGTCAGAAAAGCTTTTAGTTTTTGAACCATTAATTCTAATAGTAGACGTGAATTTATTATTCACAACACTACTCGAATTTTTTTCACAATAACACAGATTTTTGTATTTTTGCCTACTTATATTTTATCTAAAAAGCCTTATAAAGCGCGACTGAGTGAAAGATTAAAGTGTTACCGAACTAACAAAAACATTATGAATCTGTCGATTTGTGTAATATTCAATTGACTGGATCGTAATTGAATTTCACAGTTCAAATCGCAGAAGAGTTTGAACAGAGTTGAATTGACATCAGCTGTCTGTTTCATATGGAGTGGATACTAGAAAATAAAATTATTTTGTAGTTCAATTTAATGTTATTGAAAGGTATAGGATATGCTATTATTGTTAGAATTAAGAATATATTTTTTTTAGATTTTATTTTTTTAATAAATAGGCTTGAGTTTGACCGCCACCGTTTTTTTTTAAATATTATTATAAGCTATTCAGCTTCGGGTTTGACCACATCCTGATGTGAAGCAACGATGCGGTCTACGATGGAACACGCTTACCTAGAAGGAACTTGTTTACTCTTGATTTGAAGACACACATATTGTACTTTTCGGGAAACACAGACTCCGGCAAAGATTTCCACATCCTCGCTGTGGGAATAAAGAATGTGGACTCAAAGCGCTTCGTGCGCACATGAGGAACATCCACCATGTACGGGTGATGTGAAGTGAAGATGCGGTCTACGATAGAGCACTGTTGTCTCGAAGCTACTCAGATTGTATGCATCGGAGGACACCCTCACGGGCAGCGCATTCTGCTGGTTCCATTGTTTACATATCGAATTAGATGACGTGGCAGTGAGCTGGCAATATCTGTCACGGAACCGATAACCACTGTAATCAAAGCAGAGTCTGTGACCCGAAAAATGTGGCGTAGAACACCATGCCTCAATAGAGTGACAATATATTACAGTAATAGTGGCTGAACGTTAAAATCTGATGATAAGGATACGTAGCGTGCCTTGTGCCAACAGTAGACTATGATAGGTTGATGATTATGATGCAATAATCACTGTTATAATCACGTCACAATTAAGTTTTTCACTCTTGAGTCTGACGATCGATCGATGTTATCTTGCCAAGGAGATCTATCACCAAGTACCAACCCGCAATTTGTCAGCGTGGTGGAATATTTCCTTACCATTCTCATAATGAAAAAAGTACCATGCCCGACAGAGGGACAGCTTTTTATTTTTTTGTATTGACATATTTTTATATTGACAATATTATTTATACATTGACATTTTTGTTTATTGATCAGTGAGTCATAGATCAGTGTTTTAAAAATTATAAATATAATGACATATATATTTTGAAATTTTGAATTGACTTGTAACATTGGTGTTATCAATAAAATATTTGTATTTGTTTAAAAAATAGGGCTGATCAGGATATGCATGACGACAATTATAATAATTATTTTATTTATCATTCAGACAGTCCTATTGGCTCATTAGTATACCTGCTTTAAGAACTGTAGGGTCTGGGTTCAATTCCTACTCAGGACAAGCATTTGTTTAATGAACATAGTGGTTAGTTCTGTGTATTCTTTATGTATAATAAATATCTATGTCTTTACAAAAAAAGTATTTAAGTATTTTATCAATGAACTGATTTCCACGATACAAGCTTTGCTTAGTTTGAGGTTAGATAGCGTTGTGTGTAATGCCCCACGATATTTATTTTTTTAAAGGCAGAAAAAATCAAAATTACTTTGATTATTTTGAATCAATCTCTTATGCTTCATGCATCTTGAACATTTCTGCTTGTTTTTGATAAATTTGCTTGTAATTTCGGTGGTTGGCTGCGGTAACTGTTTTTAACGTTTCCGTGATTCATCTTATGGTGAGTTGATTACTTGAAGTGTTATGCGTAAATAAAATAAATTGCGTTGTTTTTAAATAATTTGTAAAATGCTATTTAATTTTTCTGTTTAAAAATCTTTGGACATTAGGATTTGTGTAGTTTTTTATTTATTTAATTCAACAAATATACAAACGTTGTTTAATTATGTAAATTATATTAATTGTGATAAAATACATAATTATGACGTTATTTAAATGCAGTTCTTTCGTTACATTATACACAAATACATTCTTTATCTCTTTTTTTTTTGTTTCATATTTGTATGTATTTTTGGTGTGTGATAAAGTTGTATTCTATTCTTTTCAAATTACATAGATACACAATAAACTACAAACAAATATCTTATAACCAAATACAAATACAAAAAGTAACCAAGATGATTCAAATGAACAATGTTTGAATCATCTTGCTTACTTGGAAGAAATAATAAAAATCCTCAATATCACTCGTTTGTTCGGTTTCCGAGGGGAAATACTACAAAATCAATCAATTTGTTCAAAGTCAACACACGAACAAACAGTTCAGAAAAATATTTCTTCTCTATTTATGTAACTCTTAAAGAAACATTGAACACAAACTGGTAAAAGATAAGTCCGTAAAAAACAGAGACCGTGTTTGGCGGAATTGAAACTTGAGAAATGCATTCGTCATTGTAGAAAATCGGAATTTCTCCATTCAAATATACGCTGAAATGCTCTCTGAATTTTCAATTACGCCGCCACAAGCTCCCTACATACTTGTTGAAACAGGGAGCTGCTGGAGAATTCAGTTACTTCTGTTCGTAAATGGGGAAGGATAATATTTTCGCTTAATTATTTTCCGTTTCTTTATAAGTTCAGTGTTTACTAAATGGTATCGTAGTCGTTTCATAAACTGACAATTGGTTATAAAATATAGCGCAAAAGATATTTTTACAACTATTTTAAATTTGTGTTTGTGGATGATGAGAAGTTTATTTCTGTTCGTATATTGGGAAGACTTTTCGGGAGAAACAAGCCGAATCGATACTACTTGGAATTTTCATCTTCAACACGTCAAACGGTCAAGCGGTGGGTAAGGCCAGGTACAAGCTGCGTCCTTCTGAGGTTAACAGAGATAGGTATATTCAGGCTCGGAATCGCTGCAATAGGATGTGTAGGGATGCAATGAGACGCTATGTCCACGCCTCTATAGAAAACGAGAATTCAACTAAGGTCTGGAAATTTCTCAGATCGATGGGAATTGGCAAATCACGTCAGAATTTTACCTCATGTAAAATTGATATAAATGCTCTAAATCAACACTTTTCTTCAACAACTGCTATGTCACTTGGGGATAAAAATTCTACTATAAATCTTCTTTCTGCCATTCAACTTCCCGACTGCTCTCCTTTTGTATTTAATCGTTTCACTGAATGTGATGTTAAGAAGAGTGTATTGTCAATTTCCTCCAATGCGGTGGGCGGTGACAGCATAAGTCGGAACATGCTACTGCCCATTCTTGACATAATCCTTCCCATTCTTTGCTTTTTCTTTAACAATTCCACCTCTAACGGTGTATTTCCTGCAATCTGGAAAGATGCGCAGATTATTCCATTACCTAAAAATTCTAACCCTAAATCTTTTTCTGAATATCGTCCCATTTCTATCCTTCCTTTCCTGTCAAAAGTCCTTGAGCGTCTAGTTCATGCTCAATTAAATCATTTTCTTATCAGACAAGGCCTTCTTAATCCTCTCCAATCCGGTTTCCGTCCTGGGCATAGTACTGTGTCTGCTCTTGTCAAGATCACCGATGATATTCGCTTGGGTATGGATAACGGCAAGCTTACTGTTCTAGCACTGTTAGATTTCAGTAATGCTTTCAATGCCGTTAATTTTGACATTCTGTTGGCGATACTTCGCTCTATTAATATATCTCCATCTGTGGTCGACTGGTTTCGTAGTTACTTGTATGGACGACGGCAGCGCGTTCGCCTCGAAGATACTGTCTCTTCTTGGTGCGACACGGTTGCTGGTGTTCCGCAAGGTGGCGTCTTATCTCCTCTTCTTTTTGCTATTTTTATTAACTCCATATCACAACACCTAACTTCTTCTTACCACTTATATGCAGACGATCTCCAAATTTATAGCCAAGTCCAACTCAATGAGCTAGATTCAGCCATAGCTTCAATAAATAATGATCTACACAAAATCATTGAGTGGAGCAGGTCTTTTGGTCTGAAAGTGAATCCCAACAAATCTCAAGTCATAATCATAGGGAGCACTTACATGATTTCTAGGGTTGACTGGTCTACATTGCCTAGTGTAGTCTTCGATGGCACTGCAATTCCATATAGCGAGACTGTCAAGAACCTTGGTGTACTGTTTGATTGCACGTTAAGTTGGGACACTCATTTGAAGTTCGTCAGCAGTAGAATGTTTGCATCCGGTGGTTCGCTTCGAAGGCTGCGTAATTTCTTGCCCACTGCTACTAAAGTTGCACTTGCACAGTCTCTCCTTCTGCCTATCTTGGACTACGCAGACGTCTGCTATCTTGACCTATCCGAGGACCAGCTTAACAAACTTGAGCGTCTCCAAAATTATTGTATTAGATTTATATATGGTCTACGAAAGTATGACCATATATCTCAATTTCGCGCTAAACTCAAGTGGTTACCGATTCGCCTTCGGCGGAACGCTCATTTACTTTCTCTTCTGTATAACGTTCTCTTCAACCCCTCTACTCCCTGCTATCTAAAAGAAAATTTCACCTTCTGGCACAGTTCTCATTCCCTGCCCCTTAGGTCGAAGGAGAACCTTACTCTCAAGACCCCTTCTGCACGCTGTGAAACGTTTTACGGTAAGTCCTTTGCATTCCAGGCAGTCCAACTGTGGAACGCGCTACCTGTAGCCATTAAACGTGCTCCATCGATCGCTGTTTTTAAAGATCAAGTCAAACTTTTTTATCTTTCGCAGCTATAATACCTAATTGTTGTTACTTGACGCTTATTTGTGTATATATTCTCAGAATACAAGTATTTATTTTATTTCTAAATAATAAATTAATTTTATATATATTAGTGTATTTTTAGTTACCTATTTTATGTATTAGGATGTATTATTATTAGAATGTAGATATAAGTATTTATGTTATAGTTATGTTATCCTTTGTGCATATCCTCGTTATTGTCACACCCCGTATTTTTCTTCCTCTGATCCTGTCCGTCCTACGGTTGCCTGGAAGAGATCGCTTTTAGCGATAAGGTCGCCAGTTGTTACACTAATTAATTAATTTTATTTCTTCTGTATTGGTTTTTTCAATGTGTGCAATAAAGAGTTAATCAATCAATCAATCAATCAAACCCTAGCGTGACAGTACACTGCTGCAGTTGTCTACATGAAATACATAATTGACTAATAAATAATAATAAATAAATAAATATCATAGGACATTACACACAGCGCCATCTGACCCTAAACTAAGCAGAGCTTGTGCTATGGAAGACAGACAACTGATAGAATACTTAAATACTTTTTTTTTTTTTGTAAATACATACTTATAATACATACAGTACACCCAGACACAGAACAAACATCGATGTTAGTCACACAAATGTTAGTCCTGAGTGGGAATCGAACCCACGCCCTTCAGCTCTCGAAGCAGACACACAACTAATGAACCAACAGGGCTGTCTTGTTTACATTTTTAAGGTTAGCATTATTACCGAAATACGTTCGCACACAACTACTTTTTGTGACGATATTTCACCCAGCGCTATGGGGAATCAAACTAAGCAAAGCTTAGGAAGTATGACAACTACAATCGATGTAATACTTATCTATATACGTATTTTAAAATACGTACTTATATAAAAATATACAGATCACATTTTTGACCAATATTATTATGTTGGTCACATTAACGTTTACCCTGGGCGGGAATCGAACCCACGCCCTACAACTCATGAAGTAGAGTTACTAACAAATGAGCTACCAGGCCAGACTATTAAAAGGTTGAAAGCTTACAAAGATTTGCTCATCAAAGTGGGCATGATAAAACCACGCATCGGCATGAAATAATTATTACACCTTAGTAATTAATGTATTTACTCGTATATATTTTTATATTAATTAATAAATACTTACATAAACATATAAATTATTTAAGTATTTAAGTATTTATATGAGTTAATGTTAAAAAATATTTAACTTCTGACTGTAGCACACCCCGTCCTTTTCTAGTACCACAAATCCTTTCCATACTAAGGTCGCTTAGAAGTGATCGCTTTAAGCGATAAGGTCGCTAGTTGTTGCACTATTTGTAAGCTGTTTCTGTTATCGATGTATTTTGTTCTATAGTGTGAACAAAAAAAAAATCTTATCTTATTGTTATATTCGAGTATAAATGATCTGGGCATAGTAACTAAACCTGACATACTGCTTCTAAACTAGCACAACATGCATTGTGCTTTTAAGATTAGGTCAAGTTGTTGTTCATTTATCAATGTTGTAGTCGCGAGCAGCCGCTAGAATTACTTTTGATGGATGATCCTTACAATCACGATATACATGTCGACACATCGCCTTACTATAATGGTTTTCTAGTTTTAGATTTCAAATGTCTAGGAATGGCCACAACGGAGTTTTTATGTATGCGAGGAAGTTGCTGTTGTTGATTGATTTATTTATGAATAAAAACATAACGAGATCAACTATCTCATTATTAGTCTCATCATCATCTACAGCCATCTTTATCTTACTACTAGGTATATGTTTATCTCTTGATATCCCATCTGACTCAGTCCTGAACCAATCTGGTTATAATTTTTATACCCTATATATCAGCATCTTGTACTTCTTTGTCGGTACGTTCTTGACAAAGCGGTCCTAGTCATCATCATGTATTAGTAAAATCCTCTTTTAAAAATTTTATCGCGGTCGTCCAAGTATTTGTCGATTAGCGTCGAGCTGGCTGGCCTGTACTAGTAATGAAACTGTGCTACAGGCGGCAGAGCACTCCATATGAATGCACATTTTTGAAATGAGCATAAATATATATTATTTATATTTTTTATGTAAACAATTTATTAAATTAAATATGCATCCAAAAGTTAAACATTGATTGATTGATTGACATAAAGAATGCTTTTTGGCTGATGTTGACCGATTTTTGTTTTGGAGCGCCGTATTGAATTTCTAACCCTGTCTACCAGTTTTACTTCGAGATTACTGCTCTTGATTACTTGTTGGAAAACCTGAGTCTAGACATAACGAATTACAAAAGTGCACGTCATTGTAGGTAAAGGTGGAGAGAATACATACGTATTTCGATGAGTGTTTTCTGATAACAATTTTATTTTAAAAAAAAAACTTTTACACGTATGGCTAGCTTATCGTTACCTCGTGGTGCGAAAAAAAAACATTTGAATCTGTCATTCGAGAAATATGCTATTATTAAAAATACCAATTTATAAAATTTGCCATTAAGATTTTTCCTTTTTAGAATCATTATAAAATGTCATTTTGCGAAATTTCCATTCTGCGCCTTAATTGCTCATAGTAGTCCGATTCTATAATTCTAAGCAAAATATACTAAGGCATACCACTCGACTCGCCACACCCTTGACACCCTTGACCACACAAAGTAATAATGATTACAAAACATTCATTTACAGTTCTTAACCTAACAAATGACTTCCTGAATCATCAAATTCACAAAGAAACAGCATGTCCGCAGCAAATGTCACCCGCTCTCAAATATTTGTCTAATGTGGAAGGAGGGTCGGCTTATCGTCCCACATCAGTCCCAACATGATAATAAAGGGTTCTGACCCTTCCCGGAGATGCAGCATTTTATTCAATGAGCATCCAATATATCTTCGTGTAAAAGTAACTTTACAAGTCCTTTGCTTTTTTTGCTATGAAGTATTGCTGGACATCAGGCTCTAATGTCATCAGGGTCAAGGCAAATATTATGTTAATCGTCAACATCATCAGCCAGATTACAATCACTGCTGTGTATAGGTTTCTGAACGCAAGATTTTTTGTCACGTCATTTTATTATACATATATTTGATATTGACAGTATTTTTATATCAATGTAACGTTTTATATTTTTCAAATATTACATTACATATAAAATACAGAGGCAAAAATAAGCGGTCTTAAAAAAAATATTTAGTTTTTTATTTATTGACATGTAATCGGTGTTGTACGGAATTAACTTGTAACATTGGCGTTATCAATAAAATATTTGTATTTGTGTCCGAACTGGGTACTTACCACCCCAAGCTGGAAATTTGTCGTTGAGCGTCGAACGGTGTGTTACGGCAGCCTCACTTGAGAGCAAGTTGGCGGCAGATTTTCAACTTGAGAGTGGTAGCTAGCCAGTCGAGTATTAGAAAGTACCCTACCACCATGCTATGGCTTCTTCACGATATTTTCCTGGATGCTCAAGCTCATTGTTGGGGTTTGAACCCCTTCGGCGTATAAAGCAACTGCGCTAACCTTTAAACTAACTGAAATATTTTGTGTGCATAAATATGCAACTTGTGATAAAATTGCGATATTTCATCAAAAAAGTTAAAACAATACTAAAGTTACTCGATTCTATTTTTAATGGTTGTTATTTTTATTTTTAGATGCTGTTTCGCTGTCGTCAATAGAAAAATGGAAATGACAATAAGCCAGCTGAGAGTGTTTAGTGAAATAAAATGTTTCAACTAACAAACGAGTTGTGATAATATTAAACAGTAGTGTATTGTCAAGTAATGGTGCAATAGTTTTATACAAAAGTGGGCAATGGTGCAATCCCAGCGGTGGTCATGGCGTTTTTGGATACCACTTCTCTTCTACGTTATAAAACAAGGTCAGTTTTTTTCTTATACCTACTTATCTACACTAAGATAAATAAATTATAAGTAGTAATAATAATAGTAGTCATTTTATTTGTATTTATTTTATTTATCTACACTATTTTTTAATATATTTGTATAGATAAATATTCGTATTCAAAAACGATGCTACGGTAATACGGAGTATTTTTCTATATTTTTTTATTTACGTCCAATAAACAAACATTTATATGACAATAAATGTTTGTTCTGTATCCGGGAGTTCTGTATGTATTATATATTTAAATAATACATACAGAACTCCCGGTGTATTAATTAAAAAATATGTAAGTATTCTAGAAGTTATCTGGTTCCCACGGTACAAGCTTTGCTTAATTTGGGGCTAGATGACGCTGTGTAAAATGTCCTACGATATTTTCTAAACATTCTGTTTTTATTCTGTTAGACTAGGTATGATTACCATCTTTGACCACGCCATCGCTTTACATCATGCGTGGTCAAACACTTAGCCTGACAACCATAAAAACATACATAAAGATACGTTAGATTTGTGTTGTCTTCCTAACTGAAAATTAAGTACCTTATAAACGTACCTACTACCTACTTATATCGATTGGAACGCTTTGACGTCAGCGAGAAAGTTTCTAGCTCCAGTCACTCACATGATCGATGTGAAAGATAATACGCGCTCACAAATAGATTGAGCGACATCTATATAAATAGCTATCAACCAAGCTAGCTAGCTATAGCTATGATATGGTATCAACAGTTTTTTTACCAACAAAAACAACGCGGACCCGTTGTTTATTGGTAATAAAATTATATCGGCATATAAAAAAGAATTTCATTTGATTGAAATTCAAGATAAATATAAATATAAATTATGTAGATTATTCTTTTGAAGAAGTAAAAAAACGGTTTTATAATAAAAGGTCTTTCAGCGAATTCCGATACTTAAAAGTGTTGACCTATCCATCAAAGTAAAAAAATGATTTGCTCTTAGAAAAAAAGCTTTCACACAAATTTGGGTCACGTGATTGAAATTGTATGGATACAATCGTTTTGTCGACTTCATCGAACTAGTTTACAAAGGCTTGTTCACTTTAGTTAGTTTATCATAGGTATTTGAATCACCCTCTGTGAAACAAAAAAGTATGTAACAAAATGTGTCGTAACATGAAATTTATGTTGTTATTTTTATGTCAGCAATATGTGTCAAGGTACAGACAGTTTATAAGCTTCTCAAAATGCTATTATTTTCATGGTCTACTTCGCCTGTTCGGCCACTTCATCATTCTCGCTAGTGACTAAATCTCGTGAAATTAGTACAAGACTAAATTAAGTTCAGCCCTTCAGATATTGTATCAGGGTTGTCAAAACTCATAAGTAAATAATGGCCCAAAAAAAATTATCAAAAAAGTTTTGAGTATAATTGAAATCGGATCTTAATTAACTTCACAGATATCTATACTATCTATACTATTAAAAAGAGGGAAGATTTGATTGTTTGTTTGTATTGAAATTGTATGTTCCTGTAGGATTATCAAAAAACGAACTACTGGACATATCCACTTGAAATTTGGTACAAACGCGTGTTATGGAATATTATTTCGAGATATCCTTTATAGCTGAGGGGCGTGGGTTCGATTCCCACTCAAGACAAAACTTTGTGGTACAAACAAATGTTTGTTCTGAGTCTGGGTGTATTGTATGTATCATAAGTATGTATTTACAATAAAAAAGTATTTAAGTATTCTATCAGTTATCTGATTCCCATAGTACAAGCTTTGCTTAGTTTGGGGTTAGATGGCGCTGTGTGTAATGTCCTACGATATATATAATTTTTTTTTATTTATGTCAGTCCTTATAAGGTTTTGAAAGAGCTAGCCCTGCGAAAGAGCACCGATTTGCGTCAGTAGGTCAAATCCCGTCTCGCCCGCTGTAGGTACATAATTGACAACGTTGACACAAATTACTGTCGCTACTTTGAATTTGGGTAAAGTTGGACAGGCAAAATATTCTTTGGTTATTAGTTCTCTGTTTGGAAAACTAGACTAATTTTTTCCTGTAAAAATTTAGCTCTGCTCCTTTTAAATTAAAACTGGCACAAAGTACCTAATTCTAATTTTTGACATGAAACTTATCTTACGAGGGCACGCGAAACCATAATGCTAAGCTGAAAGGAGCTTGTATACAACATTTGGCTTCCGGGATAGATTTCAACCGGTAAATAAAATAATCTACATCTTGCATGTATATCCGCGAATAAGGTGAGCTTGAGCTGCCAGTGAAGGAAAACATCATGAGAAAACCATAGCACAATGGTAGGGTACTTTCTAGTACTCTGCTGGCTAGCTACCACCCTCAAATTGAAAATCTGCCGCCAAGCATCTTACGGTGTGTTTCAGCAGCCTCACTTGAGAGCCAGTTCCTTTCCAGGATAGGTGTGTTTTACCATCTTCAACCACACCGTCACTTAACATCAGGTAAGCTGTGGTCAAACACCTAGCCTGTCAACCATAAAAAAAAGTAACTTGTTAAATATTTTTACAGACATTGAGTTTGGATCCAAACTGTATGTGTAGTATATACATGGTGAGATTAGACATGCCTTGTAATAGGTTTGCGTTTGATTACACCCCCAATCTGATGTTAAGTAGTAGTGCAGTCTAAGATAAAGTACGCTTACCCAAAAGGAACCTATTTACTCTGGGTTTGCAAACACCCACATTGTATCTATCAAGGAACACAGAAGTAAATTGAATTAAACTTCCCAACCGAGATCAGTAAACAAAATGCAAAATATCCCACTAATCCTATCCTACTTCCTACTAATCCCACTAATATGATAAATGTGAGAGTTTGGATAGATGGATGGATGTTTGTTACTCTTTCACGCAAAAACTACTGAACGGATTTGGACGAAATTTGGTACGGAGGTTGTTGAGACCCTGGATTAACTAACACATAGGCAACTTTTATTCGGAAAACATGTAGTGGGTAACACCGCGGGGCGCAGCTAGTATTACAAATATGAAAGTTTCTATGGATGGATGTTTGTTACAATTTCACGCAAGCACTACTGAACGGATTTGGACGATATTTGGTATGGAGGTAGATGATACCCTGGATTCACACATAGGCTACATTTTATCCCGGGAACATGTAGCGGGTAACACCGCGTGGCGCAGCAAGTACTTACATAAGTACCTATCAACAAAACGATACAATGTTACCGTTAGTATCGCCGTGTGCGATAAAGCGTGAGTCGTACATAGTATCGTGTCAGATGCAGGGTTCATCGTTCCGCAAATATCGCAGGCTTCGATCGCAGACGGAACGAGAAATACGAGTTTCTAAGTAGGCTTTTATTTCTAACATTTATTGAGTAAGTGGAGTGACCGTAACGTTCTTTGTAAATTTGGCGAAACTGTAATAGAATTTCGGACGATTCTGAGAAGATTTTCGGAAAAAAATTGTTTACAAAGAGTTAAGGTGCGTTCTAATTTAAAGGCTTCTGCAGCTTTAAATCAAATTGTAGGTCTATTCAGAATAACCATCGAATGTCTTAATAAAGAAATGAGCGCCAAACAGTGTGGCAGCATGGCAAGATGGTGGTCAAACGTGAGTCTGTTGTCTTGTATATTCATTTGTAAAGGGGCATTTAAATGTGAAAGTTTGTTTGTATGTTTGAATGTTTGGATAGTCGAATGTTTGTCCATTGGTAGTATGTCTGCTCCAAGAGCTGAAGAGCGTGGCTTTGATTCCCACCCAGGACAAGCATTTTGTGATATAAACAAATGTTTGTTCTGTGTCTGGGTGTACTGTATGTATTATAAATATGTATTTACAAAAAAAAACTATTCAAATATTCTATAGAGCACAAGCTTTGCTTAGTTTGGGGTCAGATGGCGCTGTAATGACTTATAAAACGTATATATATTTATAAAATACTAACTACTTATTTTTGGTAGATACAACAGGCTGTAGTCCGAGCCCTGTTCTGACGCAGCCAGAGAGTTTAGTTGTGCGTATCGCCGCCGTGACTCATAATTATAATAAGTGTTTATGAGAAAGCGTGTATATGTATAGGTAATCATGTGTTGTGTGTAGGTACAAACTATTTTATTAATTTGTTTTAAAAGACAGAAATACGATGGGACTGCCATGTGGCTATCACAAAAGACCAAAATTAAATTGGAATAAAACTACTACTTATTTTTGAAAATTAAAAAGAATGTAGAGGAGGATATGGGGCTAGATGGCGCTGTGTTAAATGCCCTCCGCATTTAACACAGCGCCATCTAGCCCCAAACTAAGCAAAGCTTGTACTATGGGAACCAGACAGCAGACAGAATACTTAAATACTTTTGTTTTAGTAAATACTTACTTGTAATACATACAGTACACCCAGACTCAAAACAAACATCGATCTTAGTCACACAAATGTTAGTCCTGAGTGGGATTCGAACCCACGCCCTTCAGCTCTCGAAGCAGACATACTACCAATGAACCAACAGTGCTGTCAATTAGGGCATTATTTCTTTACAAGGTGCTGGTAGAAACGTAGGTACAAAGTCACCTACTTGTGTTTTTTTAAATTTATTCTCTTTGGTATTGCCGGCATCAAATAAAACGTCGCTAGCTTGAAATTAAACTTAATTCTAAATATAGGCCATTTGAATAATTCAAAAGTAAACCAGCAATTGATTGCACGAATTAGCTTTCAAACAAATGAGTCTCGTATATTTGGGGCGACTCAATTAACGTATTGTTTTAGTAACATTAGCGAACCGACTGAATGATTGCGTAAACCCAGAGTCCCTATTCTAAAATTTGCTGTTATGTTTGTTGAGTAAATTATCATTGATTCCTAATGAATTAGTGTTTAAATTTATCATTTATATAGTAACAAATAAATACCTAGTAAGGACCGCAGGAGCGCGCTGGATGCGAGCCGCTTCCAACCGGTCTTTATGGAAGTCAATGGGGGAGGCCTATGTCCAGCAGTGGGTGTCCTTCGGCTGAAATGATGATGATGAGGAACAAATAAATAATAATTAAAGCGGATGCAGTTAAATATAAAATCAGACTGGAAAACATCCTAACCAGCTAGCTAGCAGAGCACATCGCGTGCGCAGCTTCGCCATGCTTTGCACTGTTTTCGCATTCAGTGCAAAGCAAGCCGTGAAAGTGAAACAAAAAATATGTAGCACATTCTTCATTCGTCCATCGAAGATTCGGGTTTACTCACTAAAGTAGGCGGTTGAATTGTAGAGCAAACCTTCATAGACTTCATGAACCTAACACAGAAAGAACCTTACTCACAATTAAAAAGGGAGATAAACTGTTGTAACCCTCGCTTATTTCATTAATTCAGAATAGGTACAGTTTGTTGAACAAAGTTGCTAATACGGAGCGTGTTTAACGGTCGATCAATTAAAACTTTGAAATTGTTCATCATAGGTGAGGCCTGAATCAATAAAGATTTTAATAGCTCATAATTCTCCTTTGTTTGCCTCTTTCTACCTTTCATTGACGAATTGTCCAACTTACTGCTCGGGACTACGGTTTGCTTTAATGGGCAAACAAATAGTTGCAAAAATATTAACATTACAAAATAATTACATTACGTCACGTTACGTTACGTTACGTCACGTTACGCCACGTCTCATCACGTCACGTCACGTCATGTCACATCATTACACATAATATAACATCTTTAGCAGAATATCAAATTTCGACTCCATCAAACGTGTGGAAGATGCTCACATGCAATTATTTTTTTTCCTGTATATTATCTTGCAATTAGTCATTTTCGGCTACAAACAGATGGGATGTGTGCTTTTTGGCGCGTAGGGCGCTGTTCCCAGTAGAGCCGGCCCTGTATGTTATTCTTTACTGGTCAGATATCTCGCCGCTTATTAAGCCGACGTAAGGTTTCAGGGATGGTCACTTGCCCCGCTAACTGATTGAAGTTTGCTTTTGAAGTCTTAATGCATAGGCAGCCTTATGGGCATCTATTTCTTGTTTTATCATTGGTATGTTCGGAATGTCACGGAGCTCTGTCACATGCAATCATTCACTAAAAAAGAGGTGACAATATCATACAATTTTGATTAACTTTTGTTTTACTTATGCGAAATTACTTACGTTTGATTACGTCAGATACTCAGACTATAGTTACGGCCACATCTATCAGATAGGATCCCATAGAATAGTGGGTGAAAGCACAGGGTGTTACTAACTTTCTACAAATTTCTTTTTAATTGAATCACCTTAGATTCCCGCTCCCGCGATTACACGCCAAGCGCCAGCTACGTACGTTTATTACTTCAGATTTTCCCTTAACAAATATGTTATGTTCGTGTAAGGTAATCTCGAATCTTATAGGCGTGTGCAATTATCGTCGTCTCGGGGATACCCACTTAATTGAATCGGCAAGCAACGTGTTTGGTGAGACTGTAGGGACACACTGGGATTGCGTGTACGAACAGCTTATTACAAAATACAATGTATGTTATTGTTACAAAAAGAGGGGTATATGTTAATGGTAATCCTGTCTACTGCTTTAGAGTTTAACTGTAGAGCCTTTTCTTAAGCTTGGCAAAATGGTAAGTGTGCGCGTGTGCGCGCGCGTTTGTGACACATAGGTAAATACGTAAATACATATGTATGTACGTGTATTTATAGGTGTGTACATTTATGAATAAGAGTATTGCAGTGTTAAGAGTATTGCGGTGTTATTTTCTCAGACCTATTTTTCAATGTTTCGAGCATAATGTTTTTTTCGAGCATATTATTTATCAACTTAGCGTTAGCGTTTCTTGACAAAATATTTAGCTGTGTACTAATACTATGCAATTACTCAAAAAGTTAATAAAATTATTCAGTTATGTCTTAGAAGTCATTAAAAAACGACTATCGTTGGCATGTTATTACAACGGAATTTCTTAACAGGTTCTAAAACCCACATTTTTGGTGAATTTAATAATGATTAAGTTTCTACTTCCATCAGTATATTGAAGATATTATGATCAATATTAAATAGTTTAGTTTTTCATTAAAAATACATTTTAGTACATACCAACATAAAAACAAAAAAAAAAGCTAAATTCTTGGAATATCGCCTTAAATCGTGACCTATCCGAAGACTGATCCGTTGCTTTCGCATGCCCTGGTTTTTTTCGTCAAATGTTTAACATAGGTGATATATTGGCAGCAACTACTAGTCAAGCTACACCACAAGCGTTACACGAGAGCAAAAATCCGCAATTGAAATTTTTTATGTCAATGTTTATAAATCTTCTAATATGCGCGAGGGAGTCGGCGGCGCGCTGTAATCTGGGTCATAAACCAAACTGTGACATTTTGCCTACCTGCATGGAATGCCGCATCCAATCACATTCAATTTCCGTGCTAAGGATGTGTAGTGTGCACAGGACATCCGTGACATGGCACATCTATTCTCTACCAGTGACGCTAACCGGATAAGCACCGTCGCATGTGGACATTGTAGAGAAATTGAAGCATGCAGCGAGATTCAGCCGTGCACCTTGATTTCTGTTAGTTCTTCATTATGTGTATTCAATCATCACCAATGATAAACTTAAACAAAAGACTCACCTTCACTCATTAGCTCACTAGATTGAGTCGATGGAATCCATCGAGAGATGTTCTGAAATTCGGTAGCAATGACTCGATTGTTCAGAAAAAGCTCCAAAGTCTTGAACATAGTCGCAAAGTAGCTTGTCTGTCGGTTTTCTACCGAATACACTTTGGTTAGAGAGTGCGCTTCAAATCTACATGACCTAAATCCACCATACCCATTCTACTATCGGACAGCTTAGAGCTCTAAAGTGACATCGCTTCATGGTCGATATTTCAAAACTAGATCGAACGAACGGTTCGATTCTACCTTCATTCTCTAAATCGCTAAACAATGGAATTTGCTGCTCGTGTGGGTGTTCCCTGATATGTACAATCTGCCTGATAGATACAGTGTGCCTTCAAGTCGAGAGTGAATTTAAATGAGAAAGATTTTGGTTTTATAAGAAGCGGAATTTAAAACAGAGCCATCTAGCGTCATTAAATGTAAAATTGTTTAAGTTTCGAACAGACTTTTAGAACAAAAAAGGCAGCCGGTCCGCTGGGCCACAAGTGTTGCTTGGACGTACAACGCTACATTGAAAAAAGGCTATATTTTCGAAATATTACAAAATAGGGTGTAGTCGTGTGCAGTGTTGTTGAGTGAAGTATTTTTAGGCAACTGAGTGAGCTACTGGAATGAGTGCAGTGCACAGAAGTAGCGAGCTTCAAACGTGTATGTAACAAAGTGAGAACGGCGCAAACATTCTCGTGGGATAGGATATAAGGGGAAACAATTAGATTTTGATTTTCAGGTAATCGCGGATAAACACGTGCATTCGGGTCGATGTTAATTAAAACTTCAAACTTTAACATTTTGTTTCAAAACAAATGCCAAACACCAAGCAGATTTCCACTGAAAACGTTGCCCTTTTAGCCTATAGTGGGCGGTTGTTTGTGTTCACCTATACACACGACTTCGTGTGTGTTGATCTACTTTGTTTATCAGTTGCCTACGCCTCGCAAACATGTTCGTATTCGAAGAATCGTAGGCGTTTGAAAACAAGTCTTTCCTTCATGTTTTAAAGTTTATTTTTATTGGCAAACATATTCGGGCAGGTACCCAAAAATAAATTCTAAAAATACTGGAAGATATTTCACAGAACGTCACCTAGACCCAAATTAATGTTTGACCCTTTTATAAACTTTTTATCAAATGCATGCTAGGTGATATGGTAACTTTCTAGTACTCGAGCTCTAGCTATCACTCTCAAGTTGAAAATCTGTCGCCAAGCAACTCTTTACCTTTCGTTTGAGACTTGTTTTTGTATCAAATGTCATGTAAATTCGTTATCTCTTACAATCAGGACAGCGAAACGTCCGTCTCCTTACTTTTACATTAAAAAAAAACACAATTGATACTGTAAATGTATACGTAAAACCCCAAGACACAAAATGCAAACGTTTTTCATGTTTGGGTCGGAATCGAACTTACGCTCTTCAGATCAAAAAGCAAAGCTACTTACCCAAAAACTATTTTAGGTAATTGTCTACGAACTCTTCGTAGCAGCTTATCTACGTAGATCTACTACGACATAGGACGTAGATTTGTTTGAGACTATTGTTCAATTAACAGTGAGCTGTGCTGTAGTCAAACACCTAACCTGTCGCCTATAAAAAACAAGGACATGTGCGGGTCAGACTCATCCACCGAGGGTTCCGTACAAACTAATTATTACAAATGTACAAACAAAATTAAATGTCCAGTTTTCGGAGTTTTTACTTTATGTGCACTATAAGACGATGCTTCTTACCAAATTTTGTAGTTCTCGATCAACGGGAAGTATAGGTTTTGATTCCCTTGTGAGTGTCGAAATATGCGGTTTTTGAGACATAAACGGCTGTAACTTTTTTACGATAACTGAGATGTTTATTTTTTTTTAACAGCTGCGAGAGACTACAGATATGCATAAATGGTTTTGCTCCCGATATAGAAGTCTTGACAGATGGACAACAAAATGATCCAATGAAAAACTCTATAAAAAAAATATGATATATACAAGCTCATCTCAATTAGAAATAAATTTTAAAGTTTATTTTAAAATTGCAAGCTCTCAAAATAGACGTCAATAACATTTCCACTACTCCCGCCAATTTAGCGACGACAAAGGAAGCAAAGTTTAATGTGCACAAAGGACTGTCCCATTGTCGAAGGTAAAGAAAGCAAAAAATGTAAACAAGCTGTAACATTGCGAGAGAATTTAAAAGGAAACGTAAATTGTGCTCATTACGACTTGCTTTAGATTCTTCTGAGGATAGGAACAATACTTGCATAAGAAGAGCAGTCAAATTACATATTTTATTGGGTTTCCGAAGAATCGTGATGGTGTCTGAAAAAAGAACATGATAATATATTCGACAACCGAGACTAACATAGACATACAACCAAAATAAACAGCCCTGTTGGTTCATTGGTAGTATGTTTGCTTCCAAAGCCGAAGGGCGTGGGTTCGATCCCCACCCAGGACAAACAGTTTGTGGTATAAACAAATGTTTGTTCTGTGCCTGGGTGTCTTGTATGTATCATAAGTATATATTTACAAAAAAAACCGACTAACTCTGACTTCCATCACACAAGATTTGCTTAGTTTGGGGTTAAATGGCGCTGTTAAATGTCCTATGATATTTCCACATTTTTCATTCGCACAGCGAGGTTGTGGAACGAACGACCGACCGAACGAACGAACGAACGCACGAACGAACGAACGAACGAACAAATAAATATCGTGGAACTATACACACAGCGCCATCTGGCCCCAAACTAAGCAGAGCTTGTGTGATGGAAGTCAGATAACTGATAGAATACATAAATACATTTTTTTTGGAAATGCATACAGAACACACAGAACAAACATTATGTTTATTCACAAAATGTTTGCCCTGAGTGGGAATCGAACCCACGCCCTTCAGCTCTCGTAGCAAACATATTACCAATGAACCAACAGGGCTGTCAATTTATGGACAAGTGTTATCTCTTACCATCAAGAGAGCGTATTCGTCTCATTACATTTACATTTAAAAAAGCACAGTTTTCAATATCTTTTACATTTTTCCCTGGAATGTTTTGTAATCTACGTGTGTTAAGCTACCAACAGCTTATAATGTTAATGTAAAAAGTGATAAAAGTTTTGTAAAGCGCACTCTTTTAATTAAAGGGAATGAATACCATGACGTGCCCTAAGATTCCAGCTCCTCCTCACATTCTGAACCAGTGTTGTCTTAATTGAAATTGAATGAGATGCCATCTTGACGGGATCATTTGGCGTTAAAAGATACGAAATTAATTTAAAAGCTGTGATAAAATAATTTGATGAAGGAAAATAGAATATTATAATTAGCTGCTATTTCGAGACAAGGTAAATATTTTGTTTCCGGATTTAAGTACTTTTTTTTATTGATGTTTGATTAAAATAGAATTTGGAACATCTCCTTCAAGAGATGTATGGCGTGGTTTCGATTTCCACAAATACATACATTTATGTATGTGACGATAAAAGTTTGTTCTGTGTCTGGATGTTCTATTTGTGTTATAAGTACCAATAAAATTACAATACAGTGAGATATTCCAATTAAAAATAGCGATGATAGCTCAGTGGTTAGCGCGGTAGGTTCACATGCCGAAGGGCGTGGGTGCAAACCCCAACAATAAGCTTGAGCTGCCGGTGAAGGAAAACATCGTGAGGAAACCGTAGCATGGTGGTAGGGTACTTTCTAGTACTCGGCTGGCTAGCTACCACCTTCTAGTCGAAAATCTGTCGCCAAGCATCTAACGGTTTGTTCCGACAGCCTCACTTGAGAGCCAGTTCCATTTCAGGCTAGGTGTGCTTTGCCATTTTCGACCACACCTTCACTTAACATCAGGTAAGCTGTGGTCAAATACCTAGCCTGTCAACCATATTTTTTTTTTAAATAAAATACACTGAGATATTTCAATTAAAAATGTACACTTGATAGAAATAGAAAAATAAATATTTGTACACACCACGCAATACGTTTTTAAAAGAGCTACGTTAAATTAAACTAGCTGCGCCCTGCGATGTTACCCGCTACATGTTTACGGGATAAACAGTAGCCTATGACATGTGTTAATCCAGGTTGTCAGCTACCTCGATACCAAATTTCATTCAAGTCTGTTTATTAATTTTTTGCGTGAAATTGTAACAAACATCCATTCATCCATCCAAACTTTCACATTTATAATTTAAGTGGGGTTATACCCAATAAAAATTAATTCGATGCACTAACACGTTTGTTAGTCGAAATCTATGACAAAATGATAAAATTAACAAAATAAAACAAAATCTCTCCCTACTTGAGTAGTATCAGGTAAGACACCCTCTTCAAAGTCAACGCTCTCGTTTACTTTCATTAAATATCAAAGTAAGAAGGTAACCCTTCCCAGCCCACGTTCCCCTCTGTAATTCAAACGTGGGAGCTTCCATTTCATTTTAGATTTAGGTTTGAATTTCTATTTGCTAGAATGCAACGTCTGTGAAGTGTTGATGCTGTAGACTTTTAAAAGCATTTCAAATTAGTGCACATATTTTCCCGGCTACAGAAGAGAAAGGATTATTACACGACTACCACAAATAGTAATAATGTTTCAGGGTTCATTTATAATGTATGTGAGTTTGTATTTATATCATCATAACTTTTAACTTTTTAATTTTCTTGGGGACGTACCAAACGATTTGACTCTACGTTTCTCATCCGTACGGCCAGGGAATGGAACAAACTGCCGGCTTTCTTGTTTCCCGAGAGATATAATCTAGATCTTTTCAAGGTCTGAGTGATTAGGTATCTGTCTACGACTACATCGTCGCTTACCACCAGGCATGTTGGTGGTCAAACGCGGACTTATCAGTATAAAAAAATGCCTAAATAGATTTGGATGTATGAAGCATCCCTAAAATCCTTACATCATCCTGAGTGATACTAAAAAATATTCATCGGATCCGGGTTTTTTCTTAATTAAGTTTGTTTAGCAATCTCTTTATTATTATACGTATTTATGTTTCCGTAACAACGTATCATATTTCGACAAACTAAACGGCGGGCGTTATCTCTTACCATCAGGAGAGCGTCTCGGGCGTCTCAGTACTTTTTAAATTTAAAAAAAAAGTTGGCATACTGTTCTTGTATTATACTGTGCACCGTCAGCACCACCTTTTCTTCGTAACGTACGGCGCAGACGTGTCTGAGAAGAACATCGAAGATGTTTGCCCACTCGTTGCACCCTACTGAACTGGGCTTATCTCTCCGATAAAATAATGACGGTTACTTCCTACGGGCACCTATTACTTGAGATTGAAATTTTAAAAGTGTATTTAGGAAAGTAACATGACATCACAGATAAAAAAATTATACTAGCCGTACGAGTACATTCCAGACAACACACCTGTGTTTACCATCTTCGACTAGTTCAACGACTTCAGTTACTTTAAGGTGAGCTGTGGTCAAACATCCTGTCAATCATAAATAAAAAAATCCCATACAAAAACGGTACTGCGGTAAATCGAACTAATGTAATTTTTATACTTTCGCGATTTCAACACACAGGTATTTATGTTTATCGACGTTTAATTACCACCACGTTTTGGCCTTGTTATAATAGCCCTAGTCACTAATTGACTGGAGAGTTCGGGTCGTTTTTGTGAAGAAATCAAAGTGATGCATTCTCCTACCCTTATTTAGGTTTTAAAAAACGTTTTTGGATTCAAGATTTTGAAACGTTGACCATGAAACGATGTCGCTTTTTTGAGCTCACGTATTAGCCCCCAAATCATGTTCAAAAGTACAAAATCAAACTTAATTTTTGCAACCAATTCATAAAAATACCGCAGGGCCTGCTGTTGCAGGCGCCGCGCCTGTGCGACCTCACGCTAGTAATGCGATAAGCTACTTTTATTTTAATGTTTTACTGAAAATGTGACTTTTACGGTTTTCTCAAAACGGTCAGTCAACCGTTTCATCTGAGTAATTCTCACAGTTGGCAAACTACATCAAGCGCTGTTGGTATATACCTTGTTCTCTGACTTGCAAGCTTTGTTTTGTTATAACGAGAAGTGAACATGTGTGCAGGAAGCGCGCAAGCTACCGATGTGGACGTCCGTATCTCAGCTCCGAGCTGGGTGGCACGCGGCGGCTCAGCTACGCTCCAGTGCCTCCATCAAGTGCCGCCGCAGCTCCTCTACAAGGTCGAGTTCCTGCGAACTGAGAACAAGCTGCTTCAGTACGTCAGAGAACGCAAGCCGCCATTTACCAACTACACATTTCATGGAGGAAAGCTTAATGTAAGTATTTTACTTTAATAAGCTGGGAGTCATTACAGGTCACCTGATGTTAAGTGACGATGAAGTCTAAGATTATAAACAAACGAGACTTAGCCTACTATGGAATTGGGTCTTAAGTGACACAATGTTGGGTGTTTGGCGGCTGATTTTCAACTTGATCGTAGTAGCTTGCTAGCTGCATTTTAAAAAATAAGTTATTACTTGATTGATAAGCTAACACTATTTGCACCAAAGATGCAAATAGTGTTATATAAATTAAGATAGAGAAGAAAAATAAAGTCAAATATATGTTTTGGTTATGGTTAATTACTCATCCTATTTCCAACTACTATTATAAACGTGAAAGTGTGTATGTATGTTTTAGTATATACTTCGAATATTCAAAATGGCCTTCCGCAAAATAACGCCTGAATCAATCAATTATTTGAGCTACATTTGATTGTCATTATTCTCATTATTTCTCATTTCTACGCTTGCTAAACATCACACGAATTACATCTTAAATAAAACACACTATGAGACACAATATTCTATTTGTCTATAGTGTTAGTTTTTTCAAGAGCGACCTGCCATCACTCCACCAGCTAGCCAATTTGTGTTCCGCACTCGAAACCAAGGGCCACGTACATTTCGGCCCAACTCGAAACAGCTCTCCTGGCACGTATTTACATACGAAAGACACGTCCGTAGGTACTTATTTTTATGGAGATTTCCATTATTTTAAGCACGTTGGTTTTGTATAGTAGCAAAAACGAAGCTTTTGTTGTGAACTCTGAGTACTGTTAGATATTCTGTTGTTTAAGTGAAAAGGTATGAATTTAGTTTTTTGTGCCCGATTTTGGTTATAATAGTGTAGCTTTTTTGCAGTACTTTGTACAGCCATTTACGAAGCTATTTTAAAAATGTGTTCAAACCTAGCTCAGGAAAATTTTAAAAAGCGAAGTGCACTTTTGTGTTTCCACACATACCTTAAAGGCCTTTACTTTTTGCAGACGATCTTAAAACGAGGCATGAAAATAGAAAAACTCTTTTATATGACATGTCATAGTTCAAACTATATTAGTAGGTACTTAGACATGACAAGTTTAGTATATTTAACGAAACTGCCATAATCAACAAGGATAAATACTAAAATGTTCACAAGAGCTACCATCTAAACACCTGAATCTTTTTAAATTATTTTAAAGAGAGGTTTTCTTTAAATAACTACTATCTACATTTTAATTGTATGAATTTTATTACGTAAAAAAAATCATTGCATAGGCGTCCATACACACAATAAAGAGTTTATTTCTATATAATTATTATTTCTGTAGTACAATTTCCGCCAACCTTTATAGTTTTGGTCTCCTCACACTCTGAACTTCATAATTATAATACACTAGCTGCACCCCGCGGTGTTACTCGCTACATGTTTTCGGGATAAAAAGTAGCCTATGTTCTAATATAAGGTCATACCAAATTTCATCCAAATCCAATCAGTAGTTTTTGTGTGAAAGAGTAACAAACATCCATCTATCCAAACTTTTACATTTATAATATTAGTGGGATTCCAAACAATGATCCTTATAAATAATAGTTATTTATCCTTGTTGCAGATGTCGCTAGTGACAGAGAACTCCATAACGATCGAGCATCTAGAACCGTCGGCCTCGGGGCTGTATTGGTGTGAGGTCTCCCTGGAAACGCCCATCTTCACTGCTGCCTCCGCACCGCATCAGCTTACCGTCGTCTGTGAGACAAAACACATTTAATTACTCTCCTAAACGTTATCTTGCGACATTGTTTATCATTTTCTGCGATCTTCACGATTCCTCGACTAATTTGGTTCTTATTACACCTTGAAATTTGAGTGCACCGACTACTTTACAAATATATTCGTCTATGAATGCCGTCTTAAGGCACGGCAATATAGGCACTAAATAAATTCGTATAAGAATATTATCTTACGTGAAGGTTTTTAATGTTTAGCACGCTTATTAATAAGCTAAGTGTTGAACACTTATAACTTATTTTTTTTTTACTAATATGCCCCATCTGGCAGGCTAAAGCTGTAAAGCCATACTGCCTTGTCTTAAGTGTTATTTCTGCTGTCTCTTAGCTATAGTTATGGTAAAAGTCCAGTCTTTGTCAAGTCCAGTCCGTGTCAGTCAAGTCCAGACATGCTTTAGTAAAGTAGTGGCGACTTTACTATAAAGCTTCGATGGAGTGTTGGAAGCATCACGAAAAGTCATGTTTCACCACATTATATAATTTTCCCTCACTCACGCTTGCAATTCGGCACTTTATGAATAAAACACCACCATTTTTATGCATAAGCACTCGACAAAATACTAGTCTTGGAAAAAAATACAACGGAGCGACACAACTCTTCCCGCGTTCCCGCCAAAACTGCTCCTTATAACTTTATTTAGCTCTGCTTAGTTTGGGCCCAGATGGCGCTGTGTGTATAGTCCTACGATATTTTGTTTATTTATTTTATTTATTTAACTGTAACCACAATTTGAAACTACAAACTTTTTCAATTCAATTCAATTCTTGATGAATGGCCTTTGCGGAGGCTCTCCACTACAAACTTTTTATTGTGACACCAAAAATTGACAAATCTCTCTCACTCAATGTCACATTTTGAGCATTTGCCAATGTCAAGTATTTACATTTTTAAGTTTTTTTTTTTTCTTTGGTTTTGGCGTCTCGTTTTGAGTATTTGCCAGTATCAAGTATTTATACATTTTTAAGTTGTATAAGTTAAATAAGTTGCCTCGTAGCTATAGTTATAGTGAAAGTCCAGTCTTGATCTCGTGCAGTCCGTGTCAGTCAAGTCAAGTCATGCTTTAGTAAAGTAGTGGCGACTTTACTATAAAGCTTCGATGGAGTTTTGATGGCAACACGAAAAGTCATGTTTACCACATTATATCACTTTCCCATACTTGTGCTTATAATTCCGTACGTTATGAATAAAAAAACCAAGTACGAAAGTTTTGAAAAAAAAAATACAATGGGGCGACACGACTCATTCCGCGTTCCTGCCAAAACTCTCCTATCATGCCCTTAGTTATAAACAAAACAAAGTTAGCACCAAGCATCCCCACACTGAATACAAAGTCTACATTAGGATGAATAACTCATTTTCAGAGTATGAAACAGCTTTTTGCGTACATTTTTACCCTCGTAGAGATAACAGACAATGCTAATACAATTTTGTTTGTGTATTTCCTGCGAATACATCTGAGAAAATATCGCCGTGTAAGAGAAATGAAAGCTAGTTTTATCGCTGCCAAATCTGGTTTATGGATGCCTTAGATATCAGGAAAACGTTGCCAATTACGCAATTAGTCATAACAGCCATGTGTCCTTCGTTAGTGAATACTACTAGTATTATAAATGTGAAAGTTAGTATGTTTGGATGTTTGTTACACATGTAGTTTATTACCTGGATTAACATGTAGAATACTTTTTATTCCGGGAAAATGTTAGCTTCCTATAGCATTAATAAAACACTAACTACACATATCCGTCGGCGTATCCACTTGACATTTGGTGTTTTATGGAGCATTATGCCGGAATAAAAGGTATCCTTAGGTTTCATTAATCCAGGTAGGTAATTAAGTAGCACAAGTTTCATGAATGAAATTATTGCTCTTTTGTTACTTTAGACAATGCGGAATCTGTCACCAAGCACCTAAGGGTGTGTGGGTGTGCAGCCCCACTTGAGAGCCAGTTCCTTTCAAGGCTAGGTGTGTCTAGTATCTTCGACCGCAACGTCACTTAACATCAAGTGAGTTGTGGTCAAACACACAGCCTATCAAACGTAAAAAAACGGTATTTCCCAATTTTGTTGTCATCAGTATTCTGATTTTCTTCTCACTAAGGAATTTATTTATTTATGAACTAAAATGGTTATGTATATAATAATTATACATACCATTATCAGTTACAACAATCCGGGTCAGTATAACTTATATCAAAAATTCTAAAATTAATGTCAAAAAAACCCACAATGTCAAAATTATTTAGAAATAGGCAATAAATAACCCTACACAACTGTTATGGGAGCCCATTTATTGGATTGCGACACAATCCGAAAATACTATCCAAGTTGCGACTTTGACCCATAGCGTATTTACTATATCGCACCATTCCCGAAAATAATGGGGCATAAAATGGGGTAAATAAAACCCTCGTATCTGTTTCCTTTAATACAGATTTAGGACTGGCGCTAAACGGGGCGAATGATTAGGCAGGAAAAGAAAATGTGTAACGTATGACCACAAAATAAATACAAGAAATATTTCTTCGAGAAAAATATTCAAACTTGCGCATGACCAGTGTGTTAATGTTGCCAGGTTTCTATCTACACTCAGTATCTACATATAAATATAAATGAATCTCTGTTTGTCTTGGTCACGCTATAACTTGAGAAAAAGTAGGTATACCCATTTTATTCATTAGATTTCTAGTATAGTGTAGAAACTGTTTGTCTTTTTAGCAAACGTAATTTTTTTTTTTTTTTTTTTTTAATTTAAATTATACTACCTATTTACAATAAAAATCTGAATTTTCAATTAATACCTTTCAGAATACCCCGACACAGATCAAATACCTATATTCAACTCACAAGTCAGTGTTTCTAGTTTATGAGCAAACTCATATAGCGCCTAACTAACCCAATCTAGCGCGTAAAACGGAGCAACCACTAAAATCAAGAAAGAAGGTAAAAGAAACATTATTTTATTATTTATTCTCAAAGAAACAGGCGGTTGTAAAAAACAGTATAGAACAAAAATAGCTGTGTTTTAAGAAGCCGTATAGTACTAAAATAGAATTTGCAAAAACATCGATATTACGAATTGAACAGTAAAAAGTTAGAAGACTATTTTACGACTCAAGGAATGCCTGTGTTGTAAAAAGCCGTATGAAACAAAAATAGCTGTTTTGTAAACAGTCTTATAAAACAAAAATGTAATTAGCAAAAGCGTCAATATCATTATAACGACAATCTTAAACCCGAATTAAACAGTAAAAAGTTAGAAGCCTATTTTACGACTAAAGGAATGCTTATGTTGTAAAAAGCCGTATGGAACAAAAATAGGATTAGCAAAAACGTCAATGTCATTACAATGATAATCTTAAACCTGAATTGAACAGTAAAGAGTTAGAAGACTATTTTACGACTAAAGGGACGCTTGTGTTGTAAAAATCCGTATAGAACAAAAATAGCTGTGTTGTAAAAAGCCGTTTAGAACAAAAATAGAATTAGCAAAAACATAAACATTATAATAACGACAATATTAAGCCCGAATTGAACAGTAAAAAGTTAGAAGTCTTATTTTACGACAAAAAAAACATAAAATCTACGCCTAGCTACCTACATAACAACTGTATATTACAGGGCTATGAAGGTTAGATCGAAAAATCTAGGTTATAGGATAGTAGTCATGAATACAAATAGGGTAATCTGCCAGATTCCTTAGAAAAAATGTCTTTCAAATGGGCACTAAAGAAACTTGGCGTCTCAACCATAAAAATATGTATTACATTCCTGGGTATTAGGTACTTACGTTACTTAGGCGTTTCCTTAATTAAGAAATGTTGTACGTATTTATGAAGAAAGTAGCTTTGCATTACGGTTCAGTTGCGTTTTATAAGATACTAGCGGGCTGTACCGGCTACGGGAAAACAACAATCGATTAACAATATAAATATAGCCTCAGTGACTCAGTGATAATGTAGCATTCTAATAATAAAATAAATATTCAGATCGGTCCAGTAATTTCGGAGCCTATTGAATACAAACAAAAAATCAAATCCTTTCTCATTAGTGTAGATGTATTAAACCAGTGTATAAGCTATTTGTATTCCGAATTTCATTAAAATCTATTAATTCATATCTTTTTTTTATACAGATAAGCCTGCGTTTGACCACCAACTCGCCTGATGGTAAGCGGTGATGTGGTCGAAGATGAAGCACGCAGATTTAAAAGATATCTATTCTCTCTAGTATATTAGAGATTAAGAAAATGTCCTTAGCTCTTAAATAGGCAAAAGGTAACATTGTATGAACTATATACTATTTAAGATTTATCTACACATTTTCTAAGAAATAAAACTACATCGACCAAAAATATTACCATTACCATTATTATTACCATTTAGTGTAACAATGCTGCTAGCGTTCTGGACCCATTTTCCTCCTCTTGCATAATGTGTATGGAGGTTTTTTCTTTTACCGACATTTTAACCGTAAATTACAGTAGTTGTTAATCGAAGTGTATGATAGTACGATACGCTTACCTACAAAGACCCGATTCTCTCGCCACTTGAAGGCACCAAGATTGTATCTATCAGAGTACCCTTTCGAGTAGCAAATTCCATTGTATAGCAGTTCGTACACTGTTGTCAGAATCTTACTGGTTTAGTTCTCGTTTTTGAAACATCAACCATTAAGCGATGTCTTAGCGTGGTTTTAGAACTTCTGGCTATCCGATAGGGTTGAAAAATCCAAAAGAAAAGAATAAGTAGAGTTAAATTATTTATTAACAAATATGTAACGAAATATTAAAATTACATGAAAACAAAAATATAATTATTTAACTGTTTAATATATAATTATATTAATACTCGAATATTGTTTGAATTGTCATAAACACGTTAGTTTTGTTTAACAAACTACACTTTTATTTTAAATCTGCAAGCAGCCATAATTCTCCAGAGAATGTCTGCATGCGAATTATTCACCAAACATAGTTCATGTCTTTGTCACCCCGAGCTAAGTTTCTAACATTAGCTTGTTTAACTAATTAAGCTACGAATACTTTAGAATTAGTTAACTTTGTTCAGTGCAACAAGACAATGTTACAACAATGTTTATACAGCGTTGTTTTACTTTGTTTTCATTGATGAATTGTTTAAAAAAAACTAAATGAAGTTGGAAGTTTCACAGTGTTGCAACTTAGTGTTTTAGTGAAACAATATAAAGTTTATATTGTGTTTCATTTCAATTAGCAGTAGCTCATTTAGAGTTTTATTGTGCAAAGAATAAACATGATAGTTGTGAAAAATCAAGCTCGATTTTAGCTAGTGTAGAGCTGGGCTCACATAGGCGCGGCCTGCGGTACCTGCCACGCACAGACATGCCACATGAGAGCAAGGCGGTGGCCGCACATTGTCTACTTCTACCGCGTGTCGTCGTAAGTGTTGGGCAGCCTTTGCTAATTGTTACCGCGTCTGCTATCACAAGCAGTGGTATCTGGCAATCCTAGCCGCAGTGGTTTAGCCCGCTCTTATCTACCTCAAGTATCTGTTTGAAATAGCCTTAGTGATTAAATATAATATTTTCTACACTACGATAAAGGAAATCGATAGCAAATATATTTATTTCCAGGAAGTAAAGGTATTATACCAACTTAGTGGTTCCCAGTTTAGACTTTAGAAAGACTTCACTAACATTAAGGCCTTATATTCCAAGGTTTCGCGCTTGTCAATCGTCAATCTAATGCTTTGTGTAATAAGGTCTCACTTCGCGGAGCAAAAATACAAGAAAAAAGTTCATGAGATCAAGAGCATTCTTCGAACATCTAATTTGTTGCAGATCCTCAGAAGCACCCACCGGTGATCACGTTTGGCAAACCCGATGCTGTAGTAGGCGGCTTACTCCGAGCAAACTGCACAAGTGCTCCTGCTGCCCCCGCACCTCGCCTTACCTGGTACATTGATAACGAAAAGGTCAGTCCCTTGCTCAACGAAAGAGCTAGAGTTCTTACATTGCCACGATGTCGTATTTCGCATCCCCTAACGCGGGTGGGTAGCGTGTGTATTGAAGTTGCAACGTTGTCGCATTTTGTTTCTCTGTATTTGGCGTTAGACATATTGTACATTCACCAATGTCAAAAGTTTCAATATTTTCAAGTAAAAAATAAAGTCGCCACTACTTTACTAAAGCATGTCTGGACTTGACTGACATGGACTGTACTTGACCAAGACTGGACTTTGAATATAATTATAGCTACGAGGCAACTTATTTTACTTATGAAACTTGAAAATATAAAACACTTGACACTGGCAAATGCTCAAAATGCGGCGCCAAAACCAATGGGGAAAAAAACAATGCGGTGACATAATTTTGACATAAATCGCGTTCCCGCCAAAACTCCACGCTTAACTTTTTTTTTAAATTTATTTATTGGATATGATAATTTGGCTATGTTTTTAGAATCGTGTGCTAATCACGCATAGTCAACCATCTCGAAGTAAATTCCATATTATGACGTACCTAATAAAAATATGCCAAGTCATTTAGTTGAAGATACGTAGGTATGTAACAAATTACAAGGAAACCAAAATTGTCTTACAGACGACTTCCAAGAGACGTGACGTTTTAACACCATAGCTTTTACGGCCATAAGCAGCCATAAAACTCTCTCCACATACGTCACAGTAGGTTTTGACAGCACTTTATTACGTATCAACCGCAAGCAGATGATCTCGTAAAACCGAGATAATTGCCAAAAGCACACGACCTTAAACCTATGAATGGTTTATTTATAAAACAAACACTGGAGAAAAAAGGTAAAGTTGACTGCCTTATCTAGGTACTTAAGACCATTGGATTGACATTAAATACATGATCGTTTTATTTAGTAGATCTCCTTAGCAGGAGATTGTCTAGGTAGGCACAACCGCAGTACCTGATGTTCTGCTGCAAAACAGTGGTGTGTAAGTTTTACTGTGTTCCTGTTTGAAGGTACTGCAGCTAACGAAATTACAGAGCTATGGAGACTAACCAACATACATCTTAAAGTTATAAGCAAAAAAGCTACTGTGGTCTTTATTTTGTTTTAAGTAGCAATGGTCATGGACGGCCGTTGTTTTTCACCACGAGAGGTTTTTTTACGGTTGACAAGCTAGGTGTTTGACTACAGCTCACCTGATGTTAAGTGACGGTGTGGTCAATGTTGGTAAATTACAACTAATCTGGAATGCACCAGGCTCTCAAGTGAGGCTGCCAGAACACACCGTTAAGTGCTTGGCGGCAGATTTTCAACTACAGAGTGGTAGCTAGCCAGCTGAGTACTATGGTTTTCTCACGAAGTTATCCTTCACTGGCAGGTCTAGCTCATTGTTAGGGTTTGAACCCACGCCCTTTGAGGTATGAACCGACCGCGCTAACCACTGACCTATTTTGACAAATAGCTGAGTTTCATGTCTTATTACCTTTATATTAAAAAAAATTAAATGGTGTTATGCTCAAAAGTCTTCTGAAAACCTACATTTATGTTTAGTCAAAAACCAAAAAAGCCACTGTACCTACTTTGGCTCTATATGGGTGCTTAAAACCCCAAATCCCGAAGGATCGTGAGAGGTCGCTGACCGCTTGGATTTACATGACTAAGGAAAATCCGATCCGCACTTAAATGAATTTCAAGTTCTCTACTTGAATACCAATGAGGAACTTTTATTTTACCTGATTGTAATGGAGAATAACCTTTACTACTCTTTATTCACTGTAGAATAAAAGGTTCAAAGAGTGTTTCCATTTCAATTGTATTATAAGTGCTAACACTTTAAAATTAATTAGTGTACCCAGTTTAAGCTAGATGGTACATTGTGGACCACATCTTCACTTAACATCAATCAAGATGGAAACGGACTTTTTTTTTTTTTGGCTTCGCATTTTGTGCATTTGCCAGTGCCAAGTGTTTTATATTTTCAAGTTTCAAAAGTTTCGATGGAGTTTTGGAAGCAGCTCAAAAAGTCATGTTTCACCACATTATATCATTTTCCCACACTCGCGCTTGTGATTCGGTACATTATGAATAAAACACCGCCATTTTAATGCATAAACATTCGATAAAACACTAGTTTTGGAAAAAAATTCAACGGGGCGACACGACTCTTTCCGCGTTCCCGCCAAAACTCATGTTTTACTTATTTTGTATTACTCGCGTTTATGATTATTTTATCGGAAACTCCTACCATAGTTTAACGCTATCCAACACGAGCCTATAAGTTAGTAAAAAAAAATCGGCATAAAGTCAGTAATTAATTTAAAAAAAATATTCGGCAAAATACACACTAGCCATTAAAAAAAACTTACGCCGTATGATCTCAATTCAGCACGTACGCATGTCTCTCATGTTTTAGACATAATAAGTTCGATAATAAAAAAATGTTTTGTGTAAATCAAGTGTTTGTAGCAAAGAAGCTACTACTGTTATTAAATCAGGAGTAGATTGGTATTTTTCAAGAGAAAATGTGCTCCATCATTGGCCACATTTATCAAGGGAAATATGGCGGTTAAATGTAAGCCCATTTCCTAATAAATGGACCGTACCCTTGCAAGTATGAAATACCTAAAGAAAGTACTATCACTATTGTGATATGTTTTAGGTACTGGCCTTGCTCTGTATACAAAATCGTGCATATCAATCTTTACATAGTAAAAACAAAATCAGTTCCCGCCGTTAGATCTTTTAAAATACGCAACGGATTTCAAATGTGGTTTCCATCAGTAGACAGAGTGATTCAAAAGTGAGGCTTATATGTATAATACATGCATATACGAGTATAAATTTTTTATTTAGCTATTCAAAACTCAGATTCCTCACAATTATACACGATAATATTAAAACACTTAATTTTACATCACTGTCTAAAATACATATTATGTCAATACAAGTAAAAATTAATTAATTAAAAACTCGGTCCACCGGTCAAGCCTGCCGCAAACGTACCCTTAAAACTGGCGGCATTTCCTCGCTGGATCGCTAGAGAGATACGCTGGACTATGTAGTCTCCCAACCTCGGATCCCGGCCCCTCTCCCTAAGGCGACGCCTTAACTCTGCCACAAACTTTGCAGCATCGAACCCCTACGGGCCCGCAGTCTCGACGGCAAACGGAACGAACTCATACGCTGACTCCAAACATGCGTATTTGAGACGCTTAGCCTTCGCAGCCGCCTCCGCTCCCGCACCGGCCACTTACTGGGTTGCGGTAAGGTGGCAGGTGGCGAAGGTACTCACGCATGTGGCGTCCGAAACCATGCAACGGCCTCTATACATGCATAATATTATGCCACCTTTGAAAACTTCACCACACAACTTGATTCCAGGTACCAGAAGACTCCATCCGCTACTTCTCCTACAGAGTGTCCAGCTCAACACGCAACAAAGGGGGCAGCTACCGTCACAGAAAACACCAGCACCGATACATAGCTCCGGAATTTAACTACACGGCCAAATATTGGGCGCTGGTCAGCGAGACCACTGTACCGCCCATAGCTAACGTCACCAAACACCACAAGTGCACCCTTAAAGAAGCACAGAGTGAAGAGATGGCTAAGGTATTTATAAAGGCAGCATGTAATTTCGCAAAAATATGTTATTTATTTATTTTTTATTTAATTCTTTGTTGCACACTTTATAGAAAAATATGTACAAAGGGAGGACTTAATGCTAAAGCATTTTCTGTTATATAACTAACCACGAAATATCTCAAAATAATGAGTACCAAAGTAGAGTTGCCTCGGTCTTCGTTTTGTTACTCCAAAGTTCTGGTTATCGTTTCAAAGGTCATAGACAAGCATTATCTCTTAGTTCTTCTCTAAATCTCAATCTTTATGATAATATTTCCTTCGCCTCATTACTTTTTTCATGATTGACAGGCTAAGTGTTTGACTATAGCTCACCTGACGTTAAGTGACGGCGTGATTGTACATTGGAAAACACACGTATACTGGAATGGAGCTGTCTCTAAAGTGAGGCTGCCGGAACACACCGTTAGGTGCTTGGCGTCAGATTATCAACTTGCGCTATGCAGTCAAATACCAGACCCTAACACCACGTTATGGTTTCCTTACGATGTTTTCCTTCACCCGCAGCTCTAGCTCATTGTTAGGGTTTGAACCCAAGCCCTTACTTGACATAAAATGAAGAAATTAAATTACGCACATAAAGTGTTAAAAAATTACACTTGCCTTAGTTTTCAGTTACAAATAAAAACAATAGAAGCAAACGGAATTCTAATTTATTACTCCATGCACAATCATTCATATAAACATAATATTATGTACCTATGTTGTATTCAGTTGTGAAATCCAATCTAATTCAATAGGCAGCTCAAGCCAAAGCACGTACTGTTTACATTTCCAATCAGTACAAATTACAAATCGGTCAATGAACACACTTAGTTGTGACGCCGAAATATTACGTTATACCTAACTAGAAATATAAAACGCAGTATGAGGATACTATTATTTTGCGCTGTTATTTGATATTTTTTAACTGAAAATAACGAAATTTAAGACTTCACTATCAACGTAATCCTTGTTTATAAACCTATATTAAGATTCAACTTGCTACAAAGTAAACCAAATTCTTGTTTGCACAAAGCAAAGATCGGAATAAACATGGCTCACGCGACGCAAATAATCGGAAACGTATTGGCCTCGAGAACAAACAAGCGCTGTTTTACGTACAGAACACTGAAAAACAAGAAAAATATATTGTCTATAAAATAAATACATATAGGTACCTACCTAGTACAAATAAACTTATTGTAATTTATTTATTTATTCAATCAATTAGTACTGCATACTTAACGAATTACACTAATGATAATAATAAAATTGACTTATTTAATTTACGAACAAATTATCCTATGAAGAAATGAAGTAAATGTTAATTAAAAACAAAATAAAAGTCAAAATCAAAATGTCAATTCAAGGAAAACATCGTGAGGAAACCATAGCATGGTGGTAGGGTACTTTCTTGTACTCAGCTGGCTATCTATACCACCCTCAAGTTGAAAATCTGCCGCCAAGCATCTAACGGTGTGTTCCGGCAGCCTCACTGGAGAACCAGTTCCATTCCAGGCTAGGTGTGCTTCATCATCTTCGACCACACCTTCACTTAGCATCAGGTGAGCTGTGGTGAAACACCTACCCTGTAAAGCATAAAATAAAATAAAAATACAGAGAAAAATCAAAATAAATAATTAGTAATAATAAATACATTGTCAAATACATAATTTAAAAAAACTATAATAGTAATTAAAAATACAATTATATATTAATGTCAACATGACTGTATTGTTTATAAATACTAGACTGCCTTTTTGAGGTAAAAAAAATATACTATGATTTATGCATTGAAGTATAGCTACTTTATTTTTTCATAACTTTTTTTGATAATAATTGATAAATAATAATTAATGAATGAAATAAATTGGCATAACACATAAACGTGGTTGGCTCAGGCGATTTTTTAATAAATTAAAAGCGAAAAAGTATCCAACACTTTTAACACCGCGAGCTCTACCTGAATCAAATTAGAAAAGTTTTAGTCAGAGAGAGAAGTAACGTTAATAAATCTCAATTGAGTTAACCAAAGAATATTTAACTACCACGATTTCTTGAAATATTTAATAGCCGAGAATGTTCTGGAATTCATTTTGAATGCATGAAAACTTTAGACGAACTCGAAGTTCTGTCTATTGGTACAATGGTCATAGACAGGCGTAATCTTTTACCGTCAGGGGAGCGTATCGTTCATCTCATTAATTTAACATAAAAAAAAACGATGCGATATTTAAGTAAGTGGGCGCTTCGATCTCTTTATTTAAATCTTACTGATAAAGCTACCTATTATGAATTTTACTCATTCCACACGAGTATACCACAATTTTATCACGATGAAAGCAAAGTTCACTCGAAATTTCGTGTTACCTACGTAAATGTAAAATAGTCCGAAACACGAACATAGAGTTGCCATTTAGATTCCACGCACGACATTTCAAAATAGACTGATTTATTGCAGTACTATTCTTTTGCATATGTATCTACAGATATAAATATTATAATTATTATAGACATAAAATCTGTATCGATATTAAAACTGAAGAGTTGGAAAATATTTTACAAAGAATTGTATCAAATATGATACCGTAAGCTTATGATCATATTAAGTTCAGTAACACTTGAATCGATCGGTTATCGGGTGAACAGCATTATAAAAACTTTAACTACGGGACCAATCCTGAAATCGCAAGAGATAAATCAGTTATCCGGTAATAGATCCCCGCGTCTCCGGTTTATCCAATCTGCGGTTTCAGTTGCTATCCTACGGGAATCATCTAGAATAAGAAAATAAATTATGTATAGTGTTATGAGAATCGGTCGGGGAATTTCTATGTCTAAAAAACTTTGTTGCACGCAGACAATCACAATCGCTGACAGTACAAATGTGGTCTTATCACTCACAACAAATATTTCTGGGTATGTAATTGTTATTTCTACACAGATCCAAGAGAGACCACGTCCACCGCCCGTAGTGCCAATTTCGCTGTGGGTGTCAATTGCAGAACTGCGAGCGCCAGCGCATGGCCGCTTGCAGCTAACATGCACCGCAACCATACCTGACGAGGTTGGCCCGGGGGAAAAGTACGCTGATGTTAAAAAACAGACAGTAACTGGTACGTAATAATTGTTACAAAAACAACGACTCCATCTCACTAAGCTCAAACACGGCTAGGTGTTACGAAGTTCCGGTGAAGATGGAAGGTAAGTAGTTTATTGGGACAGTTCTAGTGAGCGTAGACATCACTGAAAAGTCACAGAAATCAAAGCACGTAATTTAGTTTACTTTGATGCCATTTTCTCAGTTATTTTGGTTTAAAAATTTAACTTATGAAATGATGCGGTCTGAATAGTGTTCTTTTAAATAACAAAAATTCCAAGTCAGTTTATAAATGAGAGAGTTCTAAGGAAACAAACATAAAATAAATAATGTAAAGTATACTTACAAACTTTCGCATTTTCAAGAGAAGGTACGAACGAAAGTATTTTTGTAAGTACTCTTGAATATTTATGGATCAAAGGAAAATGGGAATGACGTATTTAGTTTTCATCATAATCATCATGAAATATTTTTATTTTCTATGACGTCATATTACGTTCGTGACGTGACGTCATATACCTTTGTATACGCAACGTATTTGTAGTACCCCTAGTATTGCAGATATCTATAGGCGACGGCGATTACTTAAAATCAGGCAACCCGTCAGCTTGATTGCCACCTGTGGCATAAAAAAAACCCCATATAATCCATATCTCTTGGTTGCATGCATACTTGTTAGTACATATTCTCGTATATGTTTTATTTACTGTACGTGATTCAAGAATAGAATTACAATGTGAGATTACATCGCCAGGCACAAGCCGAATGTAAATCTTAACTTAGTTTACAATTAACTTCTCCGCAGTCGCAGTAAACGAGTTAAGCTTGAAGCGGCCACACTCTGAGACGACTCACGCGAATGCTACGTCCACTTCCGTCGACCAACTGCACTACAATACACTGTGGTGTCTATACAGATATGGAGTATTACTTCAACTACTTTCCATATTCGTCTAAAAAGAAAAGGCTTATTTACAATTCGTTGTACCACTTTTTGTGACAAACATTGGTAGGCATACCAGAACTTTACTATGGAAACTGACGTGGTTTTGACACATTTTCGTTTTACTTATGTGAGATTACTCATGTTAAATTATATAACTCTGACTATAGTGTCTGCCATATGCGGTGGCTTTCATCAAGGATACAAAGCTCTCAAAGAAAGTATGATGCGCGCGCGACATAGCCGCGTGTAGTCACGTGAGTAACTCCGCATAATAAAACAAAGAACCTGTCAAATTTTGGTTGAAAATACCAATGTTCGTCATGAATAAGTTTGTACAAATATTGTGGATATGCCTCATGACTTAAAGCTTACCCTGTAGGACATTATTTTTATATATATAATTAAGCTTTTCGTCTCACTTTCAAGGTAAAATGGTTGTCCTAAATTGTTTTGCTATGACGTTTTATATATCCTGTTATTATGATAATCCAAATTATGAAATATCCACTTGGTGTTAGTATAGTTTCTAATTTACTGTGTTCATAAAAATGTTAGTTTATTGTAATATTTTATTTAGCGTTTTGAACTTGCCATTCTGTCGTCTGCGCTGTACCTTATAACTTCTCCCTGAGCTTCTCAAGTCAATTAAAATTGATATACCTTTATCTTATCCCGTTTCTTCGACAGGGTTGCCGAAACAAACTTGTATTTTATGTGCTTCTTCAATCCAGGTCTAAATTTAGATGACGGTTTGTTTAGATCACTTACAACTTTTTCCTTTAAATTATATAATTATCGTTGTAGAATTATTTAAACAACGCTGCTTAAAATAACAGACATACACATTTCAAGCTAAAAAAAGCTTTAAGCAGCGTTATTAAATAAACCATTCATTTTTGGACAATATCTAATCAAATTTACAGTTTTGTATGTTTGTCTAGTTAAGTTTATAATAAAAGCCAAAGTCTGCTAAAATATTCTTCTTGTCTTTATATACCTAGAATAGTCTTGTTATTGTTTATTTTGTCCTCAATAAATTATAAAATTGTTTTAATTATTATTATACGAAAAATTCCAATGTTTATAGATTAGGTCAATTATTACAAGCAATTCATTTTAATATCGTATGTTTTTTCTCCTTCAATATTGTGATATCTCCTACTTTTATTGTAATTCTTATCAATTAAATTTGAAATTAATTCCAAAAATCGCTACCCACACACGATCATGCTTTGAATGTTGTCTTACTTGTTAGGGCTGCCATAGTAAAATATAAAATATTCAAAATCCTACAAAAATAAATTCAGGTACTTAGAGAATTATAAATTGTGTAACTAATTAACTATAATCAATTAAAGAGTGCTTTCGGCAATTAGTAACTAAACCTGTTAAGTAGCCTGTTTAATTTTGTAGGCAAACATTTCCAGAATATTCCATGTTGGTAGCTAATTTCAAAAGGAGAAAGTATTTTGAGAATTCAATTATTATCTATTTATATGTATTTCAGCAGAATATTTTCGATATAAATAGTGTTACGCTGTGAAAGCAAAGAATTATGAATATTTAATCGTAATTTGCCAATGGGCGCATACTAGTTGATATTTTAAACTATTTGCCACTTCACTTTTGTCTTTAATTTATGTTTTTTTTAATCATACATACGATGACAATGTAATTTTAAAAAACTCGTTTTAAATGAAGACGATATTCTTCGACTTTTTACCAATTTTTGTTTTTGCGTTTTTATCTATTCAAATAAAACATTTTATAAAATTTCACTTGTTGAAATTAGTCATATTATTATATTCATTAAACAATTTGACTCAATAAACATTTAAACAAAATATGCCATTAAAAATGTATAATGAAAATAATTATCAATTATGAAATGTATGTAATTATCATGACCTGCTAAGATTCCGTTGCAAAAACGTGGTAAATAAAAATATATTTTACTTGATTTTATTTTGAGACATCGTAAGATATAATTGGTACTTTTTAAATTATGTGGGTAAGACTCAAGTTTCGTTCATGTTAAGTTTCAAAACTTTACATGAACGAAATTAAGTAACCGCCATAATTTTGATTTCGGAAATGTGACACTATCTGGCACAATACATGTGTGCTATAGAGAGTTAATGTTTTCCTTTTCCTTTTCCTTTAACATCAGGCGGGATGGCGGTCAAACGCAAGCCTATCTACTATAAAAAAAAAAAAAAAAAAATACGAGTAATTATTTCCTTATGATGTGCAAAAAAAATTTCAAAATGTCAACTAGTTTCCCCAAACAATATTGGCGTAAAATGTCTTCCTGCAGCTCTATACACTGACTATTGTAGAGAAATATTTGTTAGGCTAAAACATGTGATAAGTTAAGAAAAAATGTGTATATTATAGCGAAAAAATATTTTAAAATAGATTATTTATGTGCTATTGTATAGATGATAATATATTGTAATGTATTATAGATATTTAGGCATACTATGAACATTCAAGTGAGGCTGCCAATCGCTTCTTGTAAGTTACTTGATTAAAACATGTAATAGTTATCAAAGAAAATATCTATCATTTCCTATATTTTGAAATACAATTTTTATTTGTCAAATTAAAAAGACTACTTGTGTTATTGAAAAAGTGGTTAATTTTCGTAATGTTGCTCAAATCTACCAAATATAAATTTACGGTCACGACTTAATTTTGAAATTAAAAACGATGTATGTAATTAGCAAATAATAAACAATATTTTATTAATTTATTGTCTAGTTAGTTAAATTTAAATCCTCATCACCGTTGTAACTGAAACGACTGTTGGACAGAAATAAACTAAATATGTACGAGTACCTTAAACACTTAAAATGAACTTCCGCAAAGTAACGTCTGAAAGAATCAATTAGGTATAAGACATTTAAAGTTAGACGAAATTTGTCGATAAAAGTACACACCAATTTATTTGTTAATTCAAAATAATATTAGGCTAACATAGACTATATTTGCTTACAGTGCGAGGATGATATTATCTGTGAAATTTTCTTCCAATCTAAGTTAGTGTAAAAGTTTCTAAATTCTTAAAAGATGAATCAGAATGAAGTCCTAATGAAGCTTCTAAAAGCACATAAATACTATCAATATAATGTTTAATTTGAGTGATATATTCTCGCTCACAATCACTTTAAGAAGCTGATATACTAACCGCAGACAATTTTTTTTTTTTTTTTATGTTTGACAGGCTAGTTGTTTGACCACAGCTCACCTGATGTTAAGTGAAGGTGTGGTCGAAGATGGTAAAGCACACCTAGCCTGGAATGGAACTGGCTCTCAAGTGAGGCTGCCGGAACACACCGTTAGATGCTTGGCGGCAGATTTTCAACTTGAGGGTGGTAGCTAGCCAGCCGAGTACTAGAAAGTACCCTACCACCATGCTATGGTTTCCTCACGATGTTTTCCTTCACCGGCAGCTCAAGCTCATTGTTAGGGTTTGAACCCACGTCCTTCGGCATGCGAACCTACCGCGCTAACCACTGAGCTATCATCGCTACAAATTGTGACCGAGTTGATTTTACGGCTCAAGCGTTTTAATGTTTTTGGCATATCTATTGAATATAAGTTCTTTGGTTACAATATTAAGGTTTGGCATTCATCGTATTACCTATGTTATTATATTGTATTAGTTTTTTAATTAATTTAATTTCGAAACGTAAATCAGACAAGAAGCGATTGTTAGCATCTGTGTAAGTATCTATTTACCTAAAGTTTTATTTAATCCTCTGGCCATTTTGAAACTAAAAATATGTACATGGTCTTACAGAATAATAAATAAAAAGCTTAATTTAAATAACATTGTTTTCTTTAGCCGCCTTTTTTCACAAAACCAAAACATTAGGTGCTTGGTGGTAGATTTTTAATTTTACGGTGGTAGTTAGATGAGTACTTTAAAATACCGTACCATCATGTTACGGTTTCCTCACAATGCATTTACTTCACCGGCAGTTCAAGTTTATAATGAGACTGAACCCACACCTTTCAGCATGTGTTTCGACCGTGCCAACATCTGAGCTCATCGTTCTAGGTTAAAATACATAAATAAATAAATAAATAATAAATAAATATCGCAGGACATTACACACAGCGCCATCTGACCCCAAACTAAGCATAACAGCAAGCTTAGCATAATTATAGTTCTAATTCTGGAATCAAACAACAAATACAAAAAACCAGCCAAGTGCGAGTTGTTTATAATTTAAGTCATTATGGTAAACAGAATTTCTAATATAATTTAATTTTTTTCCCAAAAGTAGTATTTATTTTGTGTACGGAACTTTCGGTGCGCAAGTCCAACTCACACTTGACCGATTTTAGTAAAGCACAGCAGCTGTTCATGATATTTGTAATAAAAACACTTTGCTAAAAAGTAGCCAGAGACGTGACAAGGTTGGTAAGTAATAAAGTCAGGCTAGAGAAACAAATTGTCACAAAATAGAACGACATTATTAAAAAAATATTTAGTTTAGTCTGTGGTCGTAATCTTATGATGAGCCATTTTGTCCATAGCACACGGGCAAAATGAATTTTGCTTGATTTAAAAATAAGTAAGATTTTTTATTATTTTTAACTTTTTTTTTTTTTTTTTTAATGTTTGACAGGCTAGGTGTTTGACCACAGCTCACCTGATGTCAGGTGAAGGTGTGGCCGAAGATGGTAAAGCACACCTAGCCTGGAATGCAACTGGCTCTCAAGTGAGGCTGCCGGAACACACCGTTAGATGCTTGGCGGCAGATTTTGAACTTGAGGGTGGTAGCTAGCCAGCCGAGTACTAAAGAACCCTACCACCATGCTTTGGTTTCCTCACGATGTTTTCCTTCACCGGTAGCTCAAGCTCATTGTTGTACATGTTTACCAACGTATCGCTCTCCTGATGGTAAGAGATAACGCCTGTCCATGACCATTGCAGCGATACACAGAACTTTGAGTAACAAAACAAAGTTCAGGGCATCACTACTTTGGCGCTCATTACTTTGAGACTTTCTATGGTTAGTCTAAACAGCCCAGTAATTTCGCTAGCTGCAGTACCCTTCAAACCGGAACACAGTAATGTTTACATACTACTGCTTAGCGGCAGATTATCTGGTACTGAGGTGGTACCTACCTAGACGACCTCCTGCTGAAGAGATCTACCACCAAGTGAATGACTAAGCTATCATTGAGTTATCTAAGATCTATATCTACGAAAGTCTGCTAGAAATTGCTTAGTTACAGTAAGTAGTAAATGTCTTATTAACTAAGGTTAGACTGTAATGCCTACTAAGGCCTACCCTTCCAGTGTTCTTATTAAACCAATGAAAATAAAGGAATTATGGAAAGAAAGGTGTAAGTATGTATAGATAGAGGCTTTAATATTCTCTACGGTCAACGGTGGGTTGCGGTCATAACTGTGGGTGGATTGTTCCCAGCAAATAATAAAAATCGACGAGTCCGCGTATTATGGTGAGCCTTCGACGAATTATGAGCGATAACAAGTCGGTGTGGGATCCTGAATTATTCATAATATTCGTCGATCGATGCGTCGATGTTACGTAGAAGGGTATCATGTCGAGTGACAATCACGTATGGGCTGCTCTTGTGTAGACGGGCGCGTCGGTACGTAAATCAATTTAAGAATCCTGTGGGGAATCTTTATTAAAGGGAGGCGGTACACGCGGTAGCAAATACAATTTTCTTTGCAAGAATTTTTTGATCGAAACTCTGAGTTATTACCGAGCAAAGCGAAGGTTTCAAGCCTGCTTGAGCAAAATACAAATCTTTTATCAATAACACCAAAGTAACAGGTCATTTTTCCATACATATTTAAAAATATCAAAATCATAACATATGTCAATATAATGAAAATGTAAATTAAATAATAGTATGTCACATATAAAATAATTATGTCAATAAAAACAAAAATATTATAATTACTTACTAGTAATTCATTGTATTATGTGATTGAATTTGAATGAAATTGAATTGAAGAAAGAACAGTAGGTAGAGTTGTGTGTATGTCGAAAAATTTTTTGACGATAACTTCAGCACAATTTTTTTGAAAGTTGGTAAGCTTTTAGGAAAATTTAGCGAAAATTTGGCGAAATTATAGGGCTGTCGAGTCTAACCAACGAAAGGTGACGAAGCAACGATGCCCTGCACTTAGTGTTTTTACAAAGAACTTTGAGTAAAAACACTAAGTGCAGGGCATCGTTGCTTCGTCACCTTTCGTTGGTTAGACTCGACAGCCCTATAATTTCGCTAGCTGCAAACTGCAATACAGTAATGTTTACGCACTACTGCTTGGCGGCAAGACATCTGGTACTGCGGTGGTACCTACCTAGACGACCTCATGCTAAGAAAATCTACCATCAAAATTAACTGTCTTTCTTTGTTATTTATACTTAACGAGCTAAATAAACTGTTAAATTAAGTAACTTTGTTAACATTTGACATTTCTTTTTTACACACATACGGTCAATCTCTCATATACAAAACACACAATATACTATTTTAGCATTTTAGGGTTACAGCTAGTGATGGACAAAGGACTTGATATTACCATTTCAATAGTCACCAGAGGTTCATTGAATACAAATTACCAATGAGTATGTACCTACGTGAACGATAGCGAAGCAATGATGTTTCAAGTGAATTTCTCTGTCTCTACGGGATACGTCATTATAAGTGAAGATATAAACGTTGTGTATTCTTTGTAAATGACTTTGTATTCGCTAATTGTACTGGGAATTGGGATAAACTGGGATGGAATTTATTTAGATTGAAACACTCTGAACAATGTTCTGGATTTAAATAGCTATATAGGTACGTATGGTGCTTTTGGTAACATTTCAAGCGAGGCCACAATTTTAGGAATTTAGTTGAGTTTGGCAGTTTAATTAAAATACCATAATTATCTATCTTTCAATCTAGAGGTAAATCTCATGCTACTAACTTCAAATGGTAAAAGAAGTAAACCAGCATGTCTGAATGTTTTCAAAAAAGGTTTCGAAGATGTGTGAAATCTGCTAACCTGCACTTGACCAGCGATGTGGATTATGCCTTTACTGTCCTAAGAATGAAAAGAGGCCTGCGACTAGCAGCAGAACAGTTTATTTAAAACAGGACGGATCTAGTTCAAAATGATTGAAAGAAAGAAAAAAAGAAGAAAGAATACATTAATTTTGACACACACAACACTACAACAACAAAACACCACAAACATAAGATTAACAAATAAAAATGAAGACTTCAAAAGTAACCATAATAATAAATAGAAAGTTGTCGATGTTGTTGTTGTCGATTGCTATAAACATAGAGACTTCTACAAACAACAAACTCTTTTCATACCTATTTTACAAGTATTTATTCACTTAAAAAGATTTGATCTTCGGAAACAAAAATTTAACCATCGGAAGCTGATGTTTTCAAATAATCGAATTAACTGTTCTATAAAATCGAATAATGTCACCTTTTGCTTTACTAACTTGTCGTAACAAGCCAAAAAGTTTAAAAATTATAATTAATATAACTCCCACATCCATATGTAGGATATGTAGGTGTGAAGGTGGAACACACGTAAAGATAAACATAAATAGATACATAAAAACTTTTATTTTTATGATTAAAAGGCTTTTGACCACAGCTCACCTGCTCTTGACTTAGACTACAGAGATGGTAAACACACATAGCCTAGAATGAAACTGGATCTCAAGTGAGGCTGCTAGAACACACCGGTAGTTGATTGGTGACAGATTTTCAACTTGAGGGTAGTAAATAGCCAGTCGAGGACTAGAAAGTATCGTACCACCACGTTATAGTTTCCCCACGATGTTTTCTTTCATCGGCAGTTTATTGTTGGGGTTTTAACCGAGCTATATCATCACTACTAAACTCTTTATTGTGCACATCAGAAATATAAAAATAATAAATAAGTAAATATCGTAGGATGTGGATGTGTACACACAGCGCTATCTAATCCCAAACTAAGCAAAGCTTGTGCTATGGAAGACAGATAACTGATAGAATACTTAAATAGTTTTTTTTTGGTAAATACATACAGGACAGAAAATGTACAGAATACAAAATAATATTATGAGCTAGTGCCACAAATGGCGGGCTTATCGCTGAAGGTGATCTCTTGCAGGCAACCATATGTGGAAAACACCTTACAGAATAAGAACAGACAAGAGTTGAACAATGTACATACATACATGTTATACCATAGTCGTGTATAAAGAGCCCGCTTATTATTTCAAAAGTCTGCCTTTATTCATTTTGCGTTCATATTGTGTACACTTTATCTGTACTAGTTAACTAGTTACTTATTTAAACAGAACGTTTCGTGAATTTAATAAATTCTGATTCTAGACTTAATTATATTTCGTTTGGAGTGTAAAGAACTATTATTATAACAGAACGAGGTCATTGTTCCGAATAGAATTATTATAGACACGCGACATTTCCCAGACGTTCGACGTCTAAATTTCGTGAGTTTCCACACTTTACTGCTAAGTCTTTTTATGTGCTCCTACATTTCGTATGTCTTTAATATTTTTAATAGAAATATAAGAGTAATGAGACGGACGAGACGCTCTCCTGACGATAAGAGATGACGCATGTCTATGATCATTGCAGCGATACATATAACTTAGAGTAGTAAAACAAAGTTCGGGGAATCGCTGCATTGGCGCTCATTACTTTGAGACTTTCGATGGTTAGTCTCAACATCCCTGTAATTTCGCTAGCTGCAGTACCCTTCAAACCGAAACACAGTAATGTGTACACACTACTGTTTGGTTTTCGTAGAATATATGGTACTGCGATGCTAACTACCTAGATAACCTCCTTCTAACTAGATCTACCACCAAGCAATAATAGGTTTGCGTTTGGCTGCATCCTATCTGATCTCAAGCAACGATGCGGTTTAAGACATAGCATCGTTCACTTAGATGCAATTAGTTTATTGTTTTAAAGATACTTACTTATATGGCAAATAATTGACTGGTTTATATTTGACTACCCTGATATATCATTCGGTAGTAGCTCTGCTGCGAGAGCTAGGGGGTGGGTTCGATTCCCAGCCAGGACAAACATATATGTACGAAAACAGATGTCTGTTCTGTGTCTAGATGTCCTTATTTAAATACATAAGTACTCTGATCAGTCATCTCGTTTCAATAATACAAACTTTGCTTACTAGATGGCGCTGTGTAATAAAATGTCGATATTTATTCAACGACATGTATGTATTTATAATTATTATTTAACTCACTAAAACTTAAAATAAATTAAGCTCCGTTGCTTGTTATGATTAGTAATAAGATTATCTCGTATTTTCTCTTACAAGTACATAATTATATACATAATATAATACGTATAAGATTCTTATGGGTTTTTTTTTTGTAATGCTTATGGTAAACGACGATGTGGTCGAAAATGAAGCACGCAGACTTAGAAGATACCTATTCTTTACACTTTGACCTCGAAAATATCCAGATTATATCCCTCAGGAAACAAGGAACAAGGCCGGCAGCTTGTTCAATTCCTTTGCCGTACGGATGAGAAATATACTAGAACAAAACGTTTGGTCCGTATCCAATGAAATTCCACTATATATGTATGTAGGTATGATAATGGGCTGTTATTCAATTTGTCCTACAATAAAAAGAGTAATCGTAATAAATTGTGAAATTTTGTAATACATAGGTATGATGTTAAAATAAGACGCAATAACAATTTCATTTTATTATTATGTCTACCTACTATTTACTGTTCTGTATCTGAAAGAAGTGACAGATCCGTTACCGTTCTATACTCGCTTTCAGAGTCACGGGTAGCCTTCCATTCGATATAATAGCAGTAGTTAAGGGGTGACGACCTAATGTAGTCAAGATACCGCACATAACGACGCCTTTAAACGCAACCCCGATATCTTCCCGCATAAAAATGTAGGAACAGAATAAGGCATTGGCAATTTATACACTTGAATGTGAAGTTCGGAAAGCGCTGTTAAGATAACCCCACAAAGTTTGCTCGTTGATACAATTTCAAGGTTCCGTTTCATTGTACGCATTGCAGACATGGCCAATACCTAGTTTTTATTTTACTTATGCGGGATTACTCATGTTTAATTTAATTGGAAACACCAACTATAGTTTCGACTATGGTGGCCTTCATCATGGAGGTAAAGCTGAGTACAGAGCGCGCGCGACCTCGTCTTGCTTTACACTGACAAAAAAATTAACAAGAGCTCGCACCACCCAGAACATTATGTCACGAAACACTTTTTTGTTTCTTTTTTTTTAATGATGTATCTGTTTGTTGTTAGATACTTCATTGTTATTACAATCAAGCCTAGTTGAGACTAATAAGTAATTTTAACATAACTTAATTGTTAAGTAGAGTATAATCGAAGAATGCGTCCATTAAGACTTTTCTTACTGTCTCTATTAAGGGGAAGACATTTTGTTAATGTGTTCTATAATATGTATTACTCACTGCACTGACATTAACTAAACACTAACTCAAAAGATTAACACGAAAATACATGATCGTTCTGTCAAAGTGCCCTATAGGTATGTATTGTATTATAAGTATGTACAAAAAAGTATATACAGCCATATTCAATCACTTATCTAGTTCCCAAGTTCTTTGCTTAGCTTGTGACTAGTGCTTTACTTGGTGGTACAACTCCTGAGCAGAATGTCGTTTAGGTAGGTGCTAGACATTCTCCCACCAAACAGTAGTATTTAAACAGTACTGTGTTCGGGTTTGAAGGTACTGCTAGTGAAATTACAGGACTATCGACACTAACCATCACAGTCTCAAAGTAATCAGCGCATGATCGGCGATGCCTTTGTTACTCAAAGTTCTAGGTACTACTGCAATGGTCATGGTCAGTCGTTATCTCTTACCAACTGGACGACTTTTCGTTTGTCTTATTACTTTTACGACACAAAAAAAGATTGCGCTTTGTGAAAAATGTCTTATGAACAACAATATTTTGAATGCCTAGAAAATAAATAAACTACTAAGCAGACCACAGCTATTGCAACATGGCCGAAACGTCGAGGTAATTATAAGCAAAACTAATTTTATAGTATTTTGGGCGCGATTAAGACCCGGTAATATAATCATGGGATCAGGTCGCGAAAGTTTAAAAATTACATTTACGAACTTGTAGTTCGTAATATGAACTAACAAATTATTTTTATAAGCTGATGACTTTTTATTCAGAAAATGTTTGGTCAAATACCAATTTTCTCAGAACAAACTTGCAGAGATTGTCATTATGTCATTAATCATCAATACCCTTCAAGTTTGATATATTAGAGAATGGATGAATAATGAATTTGAAATAGCTAGTCAGAAAATAAATATTATGCAAATTATTGTAGTTGAAAATTCAAAAATGCATTGTTTATAATACTCAATTAATACTATTAGAAGGACCAATAAAATAAACTAATGTTGCTATCAATTTGAATTGTTCACAAGACGCCCGATTTATCGCAATACTCAAACGATGGCTAAAAATATAAGCCAGTATTTTGGTCACGTGTGGCGTTGACATGATGATAAGTATTTCAATATTTTCTTTGCTCCCGGTCCCCATGGACCCAAAGTTCCAACCCCAAAAGTCTTATATTATATGTACCCACTTGCGCTTTTTGAGGTCTTCTGCTGCTAATGCTGCAGCCGTTCTAGTCTGTAGTGGGGTTGTTGTTTTCAGAAAAAATAATATTTGTGTTTATTCATCACTCCAGCTAGGCAGTAGCTTAGGTTAAATCTTCGACATAACCCCAGTTTGATCAAACCTATTGTCCCAGCAAATGTCTTGGGGATATTTTATGCCTTTTGTGCTGTGAAGCGCATTAGCCGATTAATTATTTATATAATATTTAAAAAACAGACATAGCGAACAATTTTCATTTACAATTCCTATTTCGTTTACTAGAAAAAATAAAGACACACATTTACATTTTTTTACAAATTTAATCCTTTTAAAACGGACGATGACTCATTCATAAAACTCATAACATTAAATATTTGGAGCCAAAATTATATCCTCAAATATAATTATTCCTCCGATGTGCGGGCTACAGGTGTTTCACAAAAGACAACTTGATGGAAACACTTTAAATAAGGAAAAGTTATTATAAAGGTGTCTCGGGATTGAGCCAGAAAAGGCAGGGGCTTCGTTAACTCAAATAGAGGCAGGGATGATACTTTACTTTTTGGTGTACCAATTTATTTTGCAGAAAGCAACGACGAAACCTGAGGCGGTCAATTTTTTCAACTCGAGTTACGGAAAGCTATTTTGAATTATTTGAAGCGTGCTCTTTGAAGTTTGTTGAGGTTTTAAATCTTGAACAAGCGTCGGCGAATTGGATTCGTAAACAACGATTTTGGTTTGAAAAAAATTGAATATCGTTTGCTGTCTTATTTTATAGGTACCTAACTCTTTGTTGCTCTTTTACATTTCTGAAGATACATCTGAGATTCTAAAAAATGGACATCTTTAAAATAACCATGTTACTTGCAGTGTTAATTGTTAACAGCGGTGGTACTTAAGTGGTTATTTAAGTACCATTGCAAAATTATATTTTTTTATGTCTCGCCTCACACTGTCCTCGTACTTCTTAAGCAAATCCTATTCATACTAATGCTGCCGGGAAGAGATTGCTTTAAGCAATAAGACGATTGCTTATTAATGAGTGTAATTTCGGTGTAAAAAATGTTTATTATATGTTTCTACTTATTTTAATCTTTTCTAGTATTTTATCAGATTATGTCGATTGTTTATGTGTAGGTCAAATAGCTTAATTATTTATTTAACCGCTAAACAATGGGATTTGCTGCGCGAGTGGGTGTTCTTCGATAGATAACAATCTGGGTGCCTTCAAGTTGCCAGTGAATTAGTTTCTTAGAAACCATCGTGCTCTATCGCATCGTAGAATTTGTAGACCGCACATTCGGTTAGATGTCGGACAAATGAAAGCCTATTTGAAATGTAGGCATAAACTTGGTGTTTTGATGGTTTACTTGGCAATTCACTTAGCAGGAGGTCATCGTACCACCGCAGTGCCAGATATTCTGCTGCTAAGCAGTAGTGTGTAAACATTACTGTATTTCAATTTGAAAAGTATTGCAGATAACGAAATTACAGAGCTGTTGAGACTAACCATCAAAAGTCTCAAAGTATTAAGCCCCAAAGCAGCGATGCTCTAGGCTTTGTTTTTGAAATTTTTGTGTATCGCTGCAGGGATCATAGACATGCGTTATCTCTTGCTATCAGAAGATCGCCTTGTTCGTCTCATCACTTTTACATTAAAAAAACAATAAAAGTCACAATCGACTACCAAACGCAGCTTCCCAGTTTTAATTTATCTCCATGTAGCAGTGTATATTCTATTAACCAGTTCTGACCAAAGATCACACAGCACTCAATAAATCAAGATCAGCAACCAGGGTGAAGCTCTGCAAAGTCAAGCTGTTATTATTATGCAGGAGCACGATGGCCGGCCTACTTGTCCCACATGGTGACGTCACGCTGACCTGCGACGAAACAGTAGGTGTTTCGTTTAGTGAGATAAAACTATAAGTTATAACTGTATGTATTATAAGTATGTATTTACAAAAAAAAAAAAAAAAGTATTTATGTATTCTATCAGTTATCTGACTTCCATCACACAAGCTCTGCTTAGTTTGGGGTCAGATGGCGCTGTGTGTATAGTCCAACGATATTTATTTATTTATTCTATTTATTCTATTCTAAGTTTAAAATTAGATAAAACGATTCTGGTTTCAAAGCGTACCCCGCGCACGCACTGCGCTGCACATCTCTGCACAGCAATGGCACCCGGAACTTCTTCCTTCGCGCTTTTATCGTCACTATTTTTGACATACAGTCCGGTGACGCTGTAGAGGCCATCTGCGGCCAACAGCATTAGTAAAAAAAAAAAAAAAAAGATTCTGGATGTATATTTAGCTTCCCAATCTTTTTCGTCGACGACGTGTCTCAGCTAGCATACGTATCTATCCCAGATCATATCCTTATATTTATTTTAGCTTGTTTTTTTATGGCTGACAAGCTAGGTGTTTGACCACAGCTCAACTGATGTCAAGTAACGGTGTGGCCGAAGTAAAGTACATCTAGGCTGGAATGAAGCTGACTCTCAAGTGACGCTGCTGTTAGACGCTTACTAGGCTAGCCGAGTATTAGATAATATAATATACAAATTTACAATTTAAAAAATCCGACTCCATGACTTTTGGGCCAAATAAACCCACTACTCAAATGAAATAGCGAGGTTTCCAAGTAAATGAAAATATCATTTAGATTTTGTATTTGGAATCACCTCTGAAGTATGATCTACCAAGCCAAAACAAAATCATCAAAATCGATTCATAATTTGCGGAATTATCGAGTAACATACATACAAAATAAAACAAAAGTCGAATTGAGAACCTCCTCCTATTATGAGTCGATTAAAAATACCCTACATTTTAAATAAATTTGGTGAGGCGGTAGCTGACACCCTGGATTACCACATAGGCTACTTTTAATTCTGAAAAATTGTAGCGTTCACGTGGCAATAGCGGTTAACACTGCTGGGCGCAGCTTGTTGTATAATATACCACAAAAATCATATTCACTAATTGCATAAAAGCTCATTCCAGGCTAGGTGTGCTTTTACCATCTTCGACCACACCGTCACTTGATATCAGGTGAGCTGTGGTCAAACATCTAGCCTATCAACCATAAAAAAAAGCTCACACTCATTTTTCTATTTAATTATATTGTAGGTGCATGATTCAAAATGTGTTTATGGGAAAACTTATCGGTGTTGGGTTAGGCCTTCAAAGTTAGTGAAACATTGAAGACTGTCGGAAACTTTTCTCGAGTTTCGCTGTGATAACTTACAAACTTAACGATACCACAGTCTCAGCTCATAACTTGTACTTAATTTATAGGTTCAAGGACTCTAAAGAAACATAAAGAACATATACACGTGTTTCGTAGCTTATCAGTAAAATACCATAACAGTGTTCTTTTTAATCAGTAAGATGATTTATTAGTTAAAAATAAATAAATATAGTAAGACATTACACACAGCGCCATATTAATCCCAAAGTAAGCAAATCTTGTACTTTGAAAGTCAGATAACTGATATAATGCTTAAATACTCTTTTTTTTTGTACGTACATGCAGAACACCCAGGCACAAACATTTGTGTATACTTCAAAAGATTTGCACTGGGTGGAAATCGAATCCACGCTCTACAGTTCTTAAAGCAGATATGCTACCAATGAGCCAATAGGGCTGTCAATAAAAATAGTTGTCTATTTTGACTTGAAAACGTCTTTAGATTTGCTTCTATAAGACATAATTCAGGTAACAAAATCGAGGCATACAGTTTGATGTTTCAAATATATCTATTATCTACATTAAAAATTGATTTACACCACTCGATAGCTAAAGGATCAAAGAATTCGTTAAATTGAGTGAACTTGAAACATGGAAATCTGAAGAACTTCTTAGTGTTTCAAATGTACACATGTTCAAGTTCAAATGGCTGTGTCCACGACACAAAAAACAAGACACGACAAAAAGGAAGGAGGTTTCAACTGTTGCGTTCTCTGAGTTTCCATTGTCTCATAATAATATTACTTTCTATTTATTATATTCCATTTATTCTGTTTCGAAAAATCGTTATTGTTCACACCAAAAACTGTATATCTATATTAAAATCACTTAACAAAAAACAAATCACATCCGATTTTTTGTTAAGTGATTTCAACAAAAAACAGTCACATCCGATTTTTTGTTAAGTGATTTTAATAAAAAACAGTCACATCCGATTTTTTATTAAGTGATTTTTAGAGATCCGCAGTGTAAAAGTGATAACTTCCGGAACATGATGTTGAAAATAAACTTCTAAATTGTCTTTTTCCCGAAAGTCGGGAGGGAATTGAGAGTTGTCAAGCTGCTTTTGCTTTACACTGACATTTCACGAGAGCTCAGAGTATTTTTTTAAAATCAATGGAACCTAAATAGCCGGCTATTTTTAGACTGAAATTGTCTGTTGTATAACCTTCGAACTTTAAATAGAGCTTCATGACCAGTTTTATTTCAAGTTTTGTATGTGTACTGTGTAGTTCTAAGTAAAACCATCATAAATATTTTATTTATGACAAATGAAGCTCATTATCTTAATCTATCTAAGTCTTGACTATGTGTAAATAGTAACTCAACTCAAGACCAATTAATTTAATAAGGTGTGGGAAAATACCGATTTTAATCCCGCCCGCCACCGCCTCTTGAACAATTATTGCAAGAAGTGGATACATTTGAACCTCTATATGAATATACCAGTGGGCGCCTCGCGGTTTCACCCGCGTAGTTCCCGTTCCCGTGGGAATACAGGGATAAAAGTAGACTATGTCACCCGGAGATAGAGTGTAGCTTCCCAACGGTGAATCCCAGATTTATTGTAATCGGTCCAGTAGATTCGGAGCCTATTCAATACAAACAATCAAATCTTTCCTCTTTATAATAGTATAGATAGACAAAGAACACAGATAATAAATTGTACTAAAGTGTTGCGATTTAAATAATCAGACTACAGTTCTTCGCAAAAAATGACGTGGCACAAAGCCTTTGTAGCCAATCCGTAAAATTAAATAAAAACGAATGTTAAATCTTGTTCTTATAATAAGTTTCATTTACGCATTAGAGTATGTATGCCCTTCTATTTAAAACTGTCAAAACCACGTCAGTTTCCATAGTCATTAGTAAATCAAAGTTAACTAACCGAAATTGTTTTTCACCACTACGGGCTTCGATGCACAATACAATAGGAGGAACAAGGGCGTAACATCGGAAAATGTGCCGACCAACGTCATTTCATTCCGTAATGACATGGAAGCTATTTTCCACGCTCCGGTAACGTCCGCCGGAATGAAAGAGATTTACTTCTGTTATGCGTTCTCTGTATTCATTTACCATGGGATTTTGCAAAATAAACCTTATTAACTTCAATTTATAGTTTCACTTGCTTGGTGTAGTTTACATAGATTATTTAATAACCGTTACGAACAACTATTATTATGGGATTCATTGCACACGTCCTTCTTTCGGTTGAGTGCACCCCAAGCTTGCAACTTGTATAATTGTGACGTGTAGTTTTGATAAAAGACAAAGATAGTTTATTTGTGTACAAAACGAGAAATTTTATACAACATGCGCATTGGTCCTGGGCGAGTTCTTTAGAGTTTAGATAATAGAATTTTAGTGTATATAGAGGTCGACTTTGATAAGTTATTCAACGTTTACATATGAAATTATATGTATATTTAAGTTTATAAGCAGGTTTAGTACCAGCGGCTTTTATCTGAAGAAATATTTTACAAGAATACCAGCATAATAAAAGAAGATTGCGGCGAAACGGTAGTATTATTACTGAAACGAAAAGTGAAATACTATAATATACTCATTATTGTGAACAACTTTTTCCATCACAGTTTGCGAATCAAGTGGATGTCCTAACAGCACATCACAACAAAAGAGAATGCCCTCTGCATTCTATCGATAATCTAGATTTATTCCAATACTGCCAGGTTATCTTCAGGATATAAATCTCCTCTGTTAACACAACAAAATACAAAATTTCTTCTTCGAAATACAGTGCTCAGCATATGTCAGAGAAACATTGTATGAAGTTATGAATGAGGTTTTATTTTCGGCTTTTATTGCGGTCATAACTTTTATCATAGGTTGTAATGTTTAGTGGTCGGCTATATTTGTATTATTCCCCAAACGTTGACCATACCTGCTATTGTGCGGATATCGGATAAACTGTACTGATTATTCCGTCAAACACTGATATAAATATACAACGTACGTAGATGACGTGATATGAACTCTCGTTTCGTTCAGCTCAACTATAGAGCCGTGTACATACTTTGTTCTGTGCTCTGCAGAAATATAACAAGCCTTTAGCCACTCGCGTAGCTACTTCGGTAGCACAATTTTAAAAAGTCAATTTTTATAAGATATTTTCGGTGACCTTAGATTGGGTGGTCAGACATTCACAAATGTAGGAGAGTTTAACTAATAGAGCAAGTTACGCAAAATCATTACTAAACTTTTTAGTGTAACCTTAATAGTTGTATTATATACGATAGCAGATAACGACACTGCACTTATCAAGATATAAAAAAAGAGGGTCAGCTTTGCAGAAACTGTACTTCCTATTTGAAAATACTGCCATCAAGTCGGCTACACTAAATTGGGCCTTGTGTTCCAATCCTATCTGCGAGTTCAAGTGTAGTACGGCTACTTTGTTACAGTATTTTACAGTTACAAAGACTTTACAAAAAGATAAATAATTAATGTTTGACAAGGGATGTTTTTAACCACAGCTAACCTGACGTTAAGTAACGGTGTGGTCGAATATGGTAAAGCACACAGAGCCTGGAATGGAATTGGCTCTCAAGTGAAGCCGCCGAAACATACCGATAGATGCTTAAGGGTGGCAGCTAGCCAGTCGAGTACTAAAAAATAAATCTACCAACACGCATAAAACCACGAATTGAAAATCAATTTAGTTTTCTAGAAAACGAAATTAATCATATTATGGATATTATTACTCAATCGTATTATGGACAAATTCTATAGACTATTTCGTCAAAACATGTTCAAATATTTTAAGTGACGTAGTTTTGACACCTTCTTTTGCGCCAGCGCGACATTTTTCCCGCTCCGGCGCTTGCGCCTGCGTACCAACCGCTATCGTCGTGCAAGACCCGCAGCGGCATGCACAAAATAAAGTAAAGTCCTCTGATTTGACTCCTTGAAATAGGTCTCCGAATGCTTTCAAAACTATAGGCGGAGTATCCAATTTCGTGATTAATCTCATATAAATAAAACAAAAATGTATTTTCACACATGGGATAGCTTCATTAACTGAAGCCAAATAGCTATATATCTGAATTCATAGAAAAGCGACAGTTAATTTCAGGGCATTAAAATGCCTTTACTTCTCCTGGACTATTGAATCTAGTAAATTATAGATTACCTGGGCGATAAAGCTTAATGCACCTAAAATTTTAAACTCGGAAAAACTAGTTTTTCCAGAGGTGCAACTTGGCTAGCTCGATTTTTTGTACCCAAAATCTTTTGAGATCTCAATATTTATTTTTAATTATTGTACCAAATGGCTTTTCCACATAACCTTAACACGTGATTGCAAGACAGTTTATTTCTGTGAGTTTAAAATCTAAAAACATAATTGATAGAGGGCCTATTATTTGTTCTGAGGATATAGGAATGAACTTTACTAAACCTTTGATACTGATTCAAAAGTATGTAAGAAAGCAGTAATAAGTTTGATTTCTGCTGCAAAGTTCTGATTTTTCAATAAAACTTGTGCTGTTATGGAGAAATAATTCATTTAAGTTTATGGGGGAAGTTTAAAGAGCTTGCTACACGGCTTCTCGCTGAAGTTGATACGCATTATGAACTTATAAAACACTAAGAGAAAAATAAATGGATTTGATGTTGTTCTAGTTATTTTGCAGAAACAAGAGAATGGGAATTGCAATTCCAATTCTCTTGTTTTATTGGGTATGTTTTGTAAACGACATTTTACTAACAAAGTAAAAACTATAAAGACTTTTTTGCATTTATAACATTGCTTAAGCCACTCCCAGTAGATAATGTGACCGCGTTTTGGTACTTCAGTTGATTACCAAATTTATTCATCAAAATATACAGTGTTGTGTTTAACTGATCAAACATATGGCAGTTGCGCGTCGACGTTGTAATTCATTCGATTCAAATCATATAATTAATAGTATTAAAATTATGGCATTATTAAAAAAATAACCGCTTCATCCGTTTTAGTTTAATAAAGTATTACGCGTAACATTGTAATACAATTAAATAGAAAATGTACTTAAGTATTATTTTAGAGGACACAGATTTTTGTATATTGCGATATTGTATATAGTAATTATATAGTATATAGTATATAGTGTATGTATATACTATACTATACTATAGTACTGTAGTATTATATTGTATTGTTTCCAGAATAATGTTCCTTTTAGAATCTTTTCTTTGTAATACTATTTATAGTTAGCGAGCGAGTTAAGTAAAACTAGTTCAGTTTCCATTACAAAAATAGAAGGAAAAGTATATGAAATAAAAGCATCTTAAGAGCTTGTGCTACAAGTTGTAACCTTATCGCTAATGCAGGCAACCAAGAATGGAAAACACGATACATCTTAAGAATAGACGAGAGATGTTTTAACACTATAAATTACAAAAATGTACTGTGATAAAAATAAAACATACGATAGTAAGTACATATTTAAAGTATAATTAGGTATTTAAATAAAACGAAATGTATGCATATGTAATTATTATATGTAACAACTACCTACCCTTGATGCTTTAAAATATATAAAGTACTAGCTTCGCCCCGTGGTGTTACCCGCCACATGTTTTCGGGATAAAAAGTAGCCTATATCCAAATCCGTTTGGTAGTTTTTGCGTGAAAGAGTAACAAACATCCATCCATCCTAACTTTCACATTTATAATATTAGTGGGTTAATAATTTTTATTATAAAACTGGGTTGACTACTTTCAGTGTCTTAAAGTTAATCAATACTTATAATTCTTTGTTAACGTTTCGCTGACGTGTCACGTGTGTGTGTTTTTTAACAGTTTTCCGAGAATTCCACAGTATACGTGCCTCAGAGGTCTGCATGCTCCATTATCGGCTTTCATCGCTTTTAAACTAAAAGTCTATGTTTTATTCGTAGCTACCTACTTTAAATTAAACGTCGCGTTTTCCAGAAACTAATGTCAACTACATACATAAAGAGAAGGCCGCTTTTGATTGCGAATGCAAGTCACAAAGCCGACTGAAAGCCGCCAGCAACGTTTATCAGGCCCGCGTGTCTACACTCAGAAGATAGCCGCGCTCTCTCAGAAATGTTGCAAAAACGCAGCGAAACTATTTCATCGCCCAAGTTTAAACTTTACTTTCTTTTATGTAAAAGTAATGGATACGTGCAAAACCATCATCCATCTGTACAAAACAGAATTTTCTAAAAATATTGTTTTACATAAAAATGTCATTGACCTTTAACAAATTTAAGAAGCAGCTAATTTTTGAGTTTTGCCCGTAGTCAAAGTTTTTTTTTAATGGTTGACAGGCTAGTTTTTTGACGACAGCTCACTCGATGCTAAGTGAAGGTGTGGTCGAAGATGGTAAAGCACATCTAGCCTGTAATGGAACTGGTTCTCAAGTGAGGCTGCCGGAACACACCGTTAGATGCTTGGCGACAGATTTTCAACTTGAGGGTGGTAGCTAGCCAGCCGAGTACTAAAAAGTACCCTACCACCATGCTATGGTTTCCTTCACCAGCAGCTCAAGGTCATTGTTGGGGTTTGAACCCACGTCTTTCAGCATGCGAACCGACCGCGCAAACCACTGAGCTATCATCGCTACAAGTTATTAATAATAATGAGTACAATAACTCTCTTTTGGCTTAGTGTACCCCAAGCTTATAAACCCATTTAAAAGACGTACATCAAGTCATATTACAATAAATAACGCTTTGCTATTTTGTTCAGATAAAAACGCCAGTCTTTTCTAAAAACTCACGTAAAAGAAGGTTGATGAAACCGGCCCTTGTTATCAACTTTTTTTATTATTGAAAATGGGCAGCCGTTCGATTTTCGGACAGGCGTGACGTAATCGTTTCCCGCAATATCTCCCGGCTATTACGCCGCTTTCATACTATGACGCTAACCGCTTAATAAACAATCCGTCTGAAACATAGCCCGTTTTTGATTCATTACAGGAAGATATTTAGGTATATAGCCACAAAATAATCGAGAAAAATAGTGAATTATAAGTCCTAGAAATTTTCAAAGTGAAAACTCATTTAGCCGCGCTAAGCGATTTTTTGGTAGTAGCAAAACTTATAGGTTTGCGTTACCGACATGCTTACCGTGTTTTAAGTTTTTACTTTTATCGTCAGTCCCCAAGGCTGCCTATTTTTCCCCCCTCTCTTTGACCAATGACCATAATATTACGTTGGGAATTGTGTCAGTCCCCAAGTTTTCGCCATACGATAATTATGAGCTAGTATTTATACTATGGCGTATACTATGTAATAAAATCTTGACGTCTCACTTTGTACATTTTGCCAGTATCAAATATTGTAAAATAAGTATAGTAATCAAATGAAAGTCCAAGTAGAGTCCAATCATACCCTAATAAAGTAGTGTCGCAGTTTTTAGTAACACTTTTCTAAAAACTTTAACGGAGTTATAAAAGTAACATGACAATAAATGTTACCACATTATATTACACTAAATTATAAACACTCTAAAAAACACAAGCTTTGAAAAATAATACAATGCCGCATCATATTTCCGCCTTTCAACCAAGAAACCCTCGAACTTTATAACTGTACTTTTGTTTTCTGTGGACAAAACAAAGTCAGTCATCAAAAAATATCTTTTGTGCGTGTCATTTTAGATTGCTTTTAAATTAAGCTTAGAGGCTCAATTATAAAGAAAAAAAATTGTAATTTAATTAGGTACAGTAACTATTTTACAAACATGATTAAATACTGATAGCGGTGTAAAAGTGGCGTCATATTGAGTTTATACTTAGAGCAATATTTTGCTTTTCCTCGAAGAAATTTTTAGTATTTTATATGATCGATAAATAATCTTGGCAAAATCCGTCAAGTGAGTAACGTGACTTGCTCATAGCAATAAGGTTCGTTAGCTAAAATAATCGTATAGTGTACAAAAAAGTAATCAAATTAATAGCCAACGTTATTTTTTGAAGTGAAAACTTCTTTAGCCGAATTTAGCGAATTTTTCGTTAGCATCACCGACATGCTAATGTGGCTGCGGGGCCGATATGTAACATCTAAGTTTTCACTTCTATCGGCAATCCTTTAGTTAACGAGTTGTTTTAATTTTTAAAGTAGCCGTTAAAAAAAAAATGGTAAAAACTTACAGTAAGCACCTTACAGACCGGCGACTGAGCAGCAACTAAAACTGCTGCTGACTGAGAACTTGCTTATGCTTATAGGTATAGGTGGTGGTGAGGATCGACACCACCTGCTGCAAGCTTGGCTAATAATAATATTATTTAAAAAAAAAAATCTGGTACATGTCACATTTAGGTACTCTCATACTTTATTCGAGGAAATTAACACAACTACAAGATACAAATCAAACGACAGTCCAACAGTGAATTAATTAAAAGTTCCAGATTAAACTTCCTAAATCAAGAAGCAGAAGGGTTGATTTATGTTAGTGCCTATATAATCTGCACATCAACCCGAAAAGCACGCCCTGGCCCGTATCTGTATAACTTGTATTTGTGTGCGTATTCAGTGTTGAAAACAAGGGGAAACAGTTTTAATTTAAGTATAAGGTATGATTACATCTATTATAAGCTACATTTTATAATATTTGTACTATGCCTGGGTATTTTATGTAAAACTTTTTGTAGCGGTGATAACTCAGTGGTTAGCGCAGTTGGTTCGCATGCCGAAGGGTGTGGGTTCAAACCCCAACAATGTACTGGAGCTGCCGGTGAAGGAAAACATCGTGAGGAAACCATAGCATGGTGGTAGCGTACTTTCTAGTACTCGGCTGGCTAGCTACCACTCTCAAGTTGAAAATCTGTCGCCAAGCATCTAACGGTTTCCGGCAGCCACGCTTAAGAGCCAGTTCCTTTCCAGGCTAGGTATGCTTTACTATCTTTGAGCACACCGTTATTTAACATCAGGTGAGATGTGGTCAAACACCTAGCCTGTCAACCATAAAAAAACTATAATCTAAGGTTCTATATTTTTAGGTTCTTTGTTCTCTGTACTTTTTTCTATTTATGGTGTGCACAATAAAGAGTTATATCTATTTATCTATAATCAGGAGATCGTATAGGTACCACCATAGTATCAGTCATTCTACCGCAAAGCAGTAGCTTAAACTTTCGCGACGTGTGCAAAACAAGTGAAAGTAAAAACGCGGATTAAGGTGGTTCGATTTTCACACACATAGCTTTTTGCCATTTATGGGTAAATGGAGCATAATTTTACAGTGAAATCACAGCTACTGCCATTTATTTTGGTCTTTATTTGCGGTAAATCACAATTGCTTGAAAAAAACAGTAGATTTATTAGCATAATCTACTGTTTTATTCAAAAATCATAAATTCATAAATTTGATTTTATGCTAATAATCTACTGTTTTGATTAAGCAATTGTGATTAACCGCAAATAAAGACCAAAATAAATGGCAGTAGCTGTGATTTCACTGAAAAATTAAGCTCCATTTGCCCATAAATGGCAAAAAATTATTTGTATGGAAATCGTACCACCTTAAATCGCAAATCGTAGCTAGTGTTATATAATACTTCACGCCACACCCTAACTCCACCCCTGTATATATCCATTCGATAAGCCGCCCGTAATTGTGTCTGGGCTCCTTATTTGAGTAAACAAGTACGTACTCGGCAGTAGGTATAAGATAACGATGCGAATTACATAATATTACCAACGCTCCTTCCAAACAATTCTATTAGGGAGTACTCCTTTCTTGTATCGAAATGGGGTATTGTTAGCTTGCTTAGTTATTTTAGGCTTTTTAGAATCATACTTTAAAAATTGGAGTAAAGTTCATACAGCGCCATCTAGCTTTAAATTAAGCAAAGCTTTTATTAAAGAAATCAGATAAATGATAGGATGTTTATAAAGTTTTTTGTAAGTAAATAATAATAAATAAATTCTAATAAATATCTTAGGGCTATACACACAGCGCCATCTGGTCTCAAACTAAGCAGAGCTTGTCAGATAACTGATAGAAACATAAATACTTTTTTTTTGTTGTAAATACATACTTATAATACATACAGACCACCCAGACACGGAACAAACATTTGTTTATTCACAAAATGTTTGCCCTGAGTGGGAATCGAACCCACGCCCTACAACTCTCAAGGCAGATATACTACCAATAAGCCAACGGGGCTATCATCAATAATTCTAATACCTACGGAACATTCAGACGTGGAACAAACATCTATGTTCGTAACATAAAATGTTTGTCCTTGATGGAAATTAATTTGTTTACGTATGGTTTGCTTGTGACTACACCCTACCTGATGTTATGCACGACGGTCTAAGATGGAGCACATTTATCTCTACATAGCCCTGTTGGTTCATTGGTAGCATGTCTGCTTCGAGAGCTGAAGGGCGTGGGTTCGATTCCCACTCAGGACTAACATTTGTGTGACTAACATCGATGTTTGTTCTGTGTCTGGGGGTGTACTGTATGTATTATAAGTAAGTATTTACAAAAAAAAAAAAGTATTTAAGTATTCTATCAGTTATCTGTCTTCCATAGCACAAGCTTTGCTTAGTTTGGGGTCAGATGGCGCTGTGTGTAATGTCCTGTGATATTTATTTATTTATTTATAGCATAGATAAAAGTCGACTCCCGCCAACTGTACGCTTTGATCTTTTAAACTACGTAACAGATATTAATGCAATTTCCATCAATAGATAGAGTAATTCAAGAGAAAGGTTTATATGTGTATTATAGTAAAGAAAATTTAAGAATTTCAAAGATTTGTAATGTCGTAAAAACATGTTATTTGCGGTTACATTGCAAACGTTGGCTCAACCTTACGAGATATATATTAATAATGTAATACGGTAGTATTTACATTGCTATCTTGCAAAGTTAGGGCGTCGCTAGTAAGTACATAAGAAACATGTTTACTCTAGATTAGAAGACAAAGATATTGAACATTGCGGGAAACAGACGATTTCATGTTGCAGCGAGTTTCACACACATGCTGTACGTAATTATGAAGAACGTGGAACCGAAGCGCTTAGTGCTTACATGGGAAATGACCACCATGTACGAATGGCAGTTTGGTCGTATCTACATAAATCTTAATTTTATTCGTGTAAGAATAATATGTGGAAGAATCGATATGAATCGAGTGTTTTTGTGGCAATAGATAAAAACAATATCGCAATGGTTTATTGTTACGGTTTATTTTAATGAAAAGCTGTAAGGGGAACCAGGAATTTCTTAAAAGTAAACAAAACCTTAAGTGCCTTGATATTCGTGTAAGAATAATATGTGGTAGAATCGATATGAATCGAGTGTTTTTGTGGCAATAGATAAAAACAATATCGCAATGGTTTATTGTTACGGTTAATTTTAATGAAAAGCTGTAAGGAGAACCAGGAATTTCTTAAAAGTAAACAAAACCTTAAGTGCCTTGATATTCGTGTAAGAATAATATGTGGTAGAATCGATATGAATCGAGTGTTTTTGTGGCAATAGATAAAAACAATATCGCAATGGTTTATTGTTACGGTTAATTTTAATGAAAAGCTGTAAGGGGAACCAGGAATTTCTTAAAAGTAAACAAAACCATTTCAAGTCAATAGGCGTCAACGTGGCAGTTTAGAGATGACTGCAAATATCGATAAGTCAACAATATTGATAAGTCGACAATATCGATAAGTCGACAATTACCAACTGACCAACAAATTTTAATTTAAGGATTCATTGGAATAATCAAATCATTATTTGTTTTATTTGAAATTACTGATGTGGTTAAAAGTTTATTTTTTACCAGAATTAATTGTTTTTTTTTCTCGGCAGCTTAACGGTTATTGGAAGAAATCCATGGTTATTGTAACTATTAAATAAGATAGATTGTTTTACGCAGAAAACATACTGCATTATTATTTCTTTTAATCACCCGTATAGTAAATAAATAAATATCGTAGGAACATATTACACAGAGCGCCATCTGACCCCAAACTAAGCAAAACTGGTACTATTAATTTAATGTCTCGATAGATTTTTTTTTGTTGTAAATATATACTTATAACACATACAAAACACCCAGACACAAAATAAACATATAATTATACCATAAAATGTTTGTCCTGGGTAGGAATCGAACCCATACCCTGTTTTTAGAGCTGTACTAAAAACAGATACACTACCAATGAGCCAACAGGGATGTTAGTGTTTCAACAAGCCTAATTAAAAAGATTAAACAACTCGAATGCACACGACATTTTTTATTTTTTTTGTATAGCCTTGGGGATGATATAAAGGATCTAACGACATCCCATACATTCAAATCCGTTAAGGCACAAAAAAGTTATGGTGGAATAAAGAAATTAATATACATATACTTAGTTGACGACAAACCACAATCACCTACGTCTTGAAACCAAAATATGAAAATACCACTCACAATTAAACGTGATCAATTCAAGTAAAATAAAATACTTTATTATTTCAGCTGTAAAATATACAGGCCGCTATCGACACTCGGTCCTTTGGCACAACTCAATCCCGTCCCTTGTTTTTATTCGAAAATGCGTTGGTAAGCTGAATGTTTATTCACTTTGGGTACTGTTTTTATAACGGAACCTTAAAAGTTTACATTTATTTGGGGCGATCGATAACGTCTTCGCAGAGGTTTCTTTTCCGGAAAGTATAATGATTGTGGACTTGTAATTATTGCCTACGGGAATAAAGTACCAACATATTGCTGGTGTTATAAATTCTCGAGTACCGGGCTCGTGAACCACTCACTTTCATATGAGAATAGAGGTCAATTTGCGAGAAAATTTGTCAAGTTTTCAATACCAAAATTTGTCAACAATACCAAAATATTTATGTCAACAATTATACCATTTTACGCAAGTATGTTCCAAATTTTTTTTTGTCAAATCAATGAGACGAACTTACGCTCTCCTTATGGTAAGAGATAACACCTGTCCATGACCATTGCAGTTATACAAAGAACTAAAACAAAGCAGCGAATGCCATGGAGCATTCGCTGCTTTGGCGCTCATTACTTTGAGATATTAGACTTAGATACTTACTTGGTAGTAGATCTCCTTAGTAAGAGGTCATCTAAATAGGTACCACTGTGGTATCAGAAATATTCTACCGCTAAGCAGTAGTATGTAATAATTACTGTGTTCCGGTTTGAAGGGTACTGCAGCTGGCAAAATTACAGGGCTGTTGAGACTAACCACTTAATGGCTAAGTAATGAGGCGGCAAAGCAGCGATGCCCTTGACATTGTTTTGCTACTCACAGTTCTGTGTATCACTGCCACGGTCATGAATATGTATTGTGTTATATTTTAAAACCAGGATATTAAAAAAGAACGTGTCGTAAGATCAAAATAATATATCTTAAGCCTTTAATAGAGTTTTTAAATAATTTCCACACAGCGCTATCTACTTTTGAACTTGAACTAACGCTTCAATACATTGTTTTCAGAATACAAAGGAGTGTTTATTAGCCTATAACGATTCAAAATTTCATTCGAAATATCACATTACAAACTGTCTTACTTTAATTTTTTTTTAACGGAATTATTCGGATCGGCAGTAGGTACTTAGCCGCAACAAAATCGTTGCAATCATCAATATAAGCAATTTTTACTACGAAACCGATCTTGAAAACGTAAAACATCAGGATAGTTTAAAAAATACCTTAAAACTCCTTTTTTTATTCAAAATAACACTTTTCCGAACCTTTCCTTATCCCTAGCTACATTTACTGGTCTCAATTCTTAAAAATCGCCCAATTAGAGGTCCGGTAAAAATCTAGTCGTAGGGTAAGACCCCAAAATCCCTATCACGAAGCTTTGTCCGATCTAATTTAATTACGACCCCTGATGACCTCATCAACGCCCTTTTTCCTGACCTTTGTTTTATTTAAAACTCTGAGGTTATCAGGCAAACTGTGACATTGAAAAATTGATGGGTTAACCTAAAAGTTGATACGGGGCGTTGAGTGACAACTTCCTGAATTTGCTTTACATAGATGTATTTACAAAAATAACACTTTTACTAACACGTTAAATACCGAGCAAAAATTTAGGACGTTCAGTTGAAACTATGTTATTCATAAAATGCGTTGTAAAAACCAAAAACAAAAAATATTCAATCACAGCGCTTTTAAAAAAAAACAAATTATGACTTTGTTATAAGAATAACTACGCCGTATTCATACGTTTATCCGAAGTACCTACAGAAGGTAAGCTACTTTATAATGTTGATTTATTGTGTTATGTACATAATAAATCATACTTATATATGTATATAATACATTGTTTCATATACATTTCATTTCATATATAGAAACAGGTCAGCACGTCCTTTTTAAGGTTCCGTATCCAAAGGGTAAAACGGGACCTTATTACTAAGACTCCGCTGTCCGTCCGTCTGTCTGTCTGTCCGTCTGTCACCAGGCTGTATCTCATGAACCGTGATAGTTAGACAGTTGAAATTATCACAGATGATGTATTTCTGTTGCCACTAAACTAAAATACTAAAAGTAAATATTTAAGAGGGCTTCCATACAACAAACGTGATTTTTTTAGCAGTTTTTATAGATAATGGTACGGAACTCTACGTGCGCGAGTCCAACTCGCACTTGGCCGATTTTTTACTGTTGGTAAGTATTTGACCACAGCTCACCTGATCTTAAGTGACAGTGTGACTGAAGATGGTAAACACACCTATCCTGGAATGGAAGTGGCTCTACAGTGAGGTTGCCAGAACACATCATTAAGTGCTTAGCGTCAGATTTTCAACTTGAGGGTGATAGCTAGCCACTGAGTACTAGAAAGTACTCTACCGCCTACCTACCTACCTACTTTAGCCGTATATACTTGTAGCAATAAATAAAAACTATACTATATCTCAGCGATGCAAGCCGCCTCACCAAGGTGTATCCGAGTAACACTAGACATTCAATTTCCTCGTGTCAGCTAGTCGTGGCGACGTCAACGGATGTCTGTGTGTAGAAACTGTTTCTAAAGTTGGCTTTTAAATAAATTTAAAACTGTGAAATAAAAACTTGTACAGTCCTGTTGGTTCATTGGTAGAATGTCTGCTTCAAGAGCTGTAGGGTGTAGGTTCGATTCCCAAACAAGACAAACATTGTGTTCTATCAACAATTTAATCCTGCGATATTTATTTCGTTATTTTATTTTTACTTCATTTGAACGCTTAAGATAACTCTTTACTGATTAAATTAATTAATAGCATTGATTAATGACAAAGTATTTAACACTAGTCGTACAAGAGCGTTCTCTTCCAGAGCTTCTGGTGAAGGAAAACATCGTGAAGAAACACATGCATGCATAGCATGGTTGTAGGATACTTTTTAGTTGTCGGCTGGCTAGCTACCACCCTCAAGTTGAAAATCTGCTGCCAAGTGCCTAATGGGGTGTTCTAAAAACCTCACTTGAGAGCCAGTTTCATTCCAGGCTAGACGTGTTTACCATCTTCGACCACACCGTCACTTAATATCACGGGAGCTGTGGTCAAACACCACAACAAATTAGTAATAATAAAGTTCAAAGTTCTACAAAGTTCTGGAGTGGAGGTCACGGACCGGCAAGCGCCGCGTAGGACGTCCATCTACAAGGTAGACACACGACCTAATAAAGACCGCAGGAACGCGCTGGATGCGGGCCGCTTCCAACCGGTCTTTGTGGAAGTCAATGGGGGAGACCTATGTCCAGCAGTGGACGTCCTACGGCTGAAATGATGATGATGAACAATAAAGTGTTTTTTATTATATTTATGTTTTTTTTTTCATTTAGCTAGAACACAAAAGCATAACAAATGTTTTATTTTTATTAATTAATTGAACAAAGCTTTGAAAGCACTCTTAAACTGTTAATTTAGAGCTGGCTTATACAGGCTTATGTTGTAACTCTGTTTAATTTCACTTGTAAATAAGAACGAGATCGAAGACTCTGGTTTATCATGATAAAGTGAGATTAACTGGAGTCAGGCTGTTTATCTGTTGAGAATTTCGCTGTCTGTCCAGAAATATAAGTGACATGTAGACTGGGAAGTCAAAATATGCAAGCATGACTTACGTGTAGCTTACACAAAGCGCCATCTGACTCCAAACTAAGCAAAGCTATGGGAATCAGATAACTGATAGAATACTTAAAATACTTTTTTGTAAATACATACTTACAATACATAAAGAAACACCCAGGACAAACATTTATCATCACACTAGATGCACCCCGCGGTATTGCTTGCTACATATTTTCGCGATAAAAAGTAGTATATCTGTTAATCCAGGCTTTCAGCTACTTCCACACCAAATTTCATTTAAATCAGTTCAGTAGATTTTGCGTGAAAGAGTAACAAATATCCATTCATCCATCCACCCAAACATTCACATTTATAATATTAGTGGGATAAATGTGTGTTTTGGTGGGTGTGTCTGGATGTTTTGTATGTATCATAGCATACGAAACATCGAGACACAGAACACACATTTTTTGCTTATTGATATTTTTTATGATTCCGTACCCAAAGGGTAAAAACGTGACCCTATTACTGAGACTTCGTTGTCCGTCAATCCGTCCGTCCGTCTGTCACCAGGCTGTATCTCAAGAACGGTGATAGCTAGACAGTTGAAATTTTCACAGATGATGAATTTCTATTACCGCTATAACAGCAAATAAAAATAAAATAAAATAAATATGTAAGGGGGGTTCCCATACAACAAACTTGTTTTTTTTTATAGATAATGATACGGAACCCTTCGTGTGCGAGTCCGACTCGCACTTAGCAGGTTTTTTTATTATTAATATGACACAACACATACAGGCCCAAATTTTACAAAATCACAAGCAAATAGAAAAAAAAACAATTTATCGAAACTAAGAAAAGGGAGTACAAACCACATATCTAAGAATTGATTAAATTCACAGTCGCTGATTCCACCACGATTCTAGTTATCGTAGGCGGCTGTTCTCGGTATCCAATATTGTGCTCAGTTAATTGTAGTGCCGCGCATTGTTCTGAAACTTTCCTACAGTTTGGTTGGACTCCGTACGAATATTGAATGCTTAGTGTTACCATTTTAACGAGTAGGAGATAATTATAGGTAGAAAGTTTACGTTTGTCAGAAAAACAATATTGTAGCTTCTTGTAGATTTATCCGACATGTTACATACCATTTCTGTTTTGAGTGGTCTACAGGTGAACCATGAGATGTCAGAGCCGTTCAGTATAGGCCCTAAACTGACCCGTTTGGACACTTGAGTTAGCCGCCATATTTGTCCGCCCAAACCAAAATATCACAGCGTTTAGTTAATTTGGTAGTTTTGCTTCCTGAGCCTTTATTCTGTACAAAAAACAAGAATTCTACCAGTTATCTGGTACCTATGTATAGTAAGTGATTTGCTTATTCTTCTCTGTTATTAGTTATAATTATATAGTTAATTCTTATTATTCTAATCTGCTTATTCTTTTCTTATTTCTCTAACCACGAAAATCTTTGAGCATTAAAAAAACATAATTACAAAACGAAGAAGTGTGGGCCGTTTTGCACTCACTTTTTCGTCTTGAATTTTTTTTTAAGTATATCTTCGAGCGCTTTTTTTCAAGTTTGTTTTACTTGTTAGGGATTAATTATTTTTAATTAGATATAATACTTCAACTATTGTCAAAGAATATATAATACTACGTACCTACTATAGTTTCAGCCAAATCCTTTAGCCTTTTTCAAGGAATCATCAGAGTCCGACACGTGCGCGCGGCTACCTCGTTTTGATATGCATTGGAAAGTAAGTAATGAACGCAAGCCAACTCTGCTTTGACTCTTTAAAAAAGGTCTGTGAATGTGACCAAAATTTATAATTGGAAATCAAACTTGAGTAATCCAGTTTAGGTGGAAGTAAAAATCACGTCAGTTTCTGAAATAAAATCTTTGAGTAGAAGTCTTCTTTGTGATGAGATACAAAGAAGTCGGTGAGAAGTCAGATGACCCGCTCCACCTCGGTGAAGTACCACCCTAATCGCGCGTGCCAATGTCAGTCCGAATGGCACCAATTGCTGCTGTCATCCGTCCGCTATGGATACCAATTTCGCTTGTCAGCCGTCCAGTTAATAATTCACGCGCCGGTCAGCCTCGTAATGTAGCTGTAGTTGGTTAATTATGAGATGATCTGTGATGAATTGTATTTGGTTTGTTTCGTTAACAATGTATGAATTCTCGCTGAATTTTGACACTTTATTTTACTATGCAAACCGTCGAGGTCGAGATTTAACATTTGGTGGTAGATCTCCTTGTCGTCTAGGTAGGTACCACCGCAGCGCCAGATATTTTGCCTCCAAGCAGTAGTGTGTAAACATTATTGTGTTTCGGTGTTTAGCGAAATGGCAGGGCTGTTGAGACTAACCACCGAAAGTCTCAAATTAAATTAGGCCAAAGCAGCGATGCCCTAAACTTCGTTTTGTTTTTTCTTTATTGTTGTCAGGCTAGTTGTTTGACCACAGCTCACCTCATGTTGAGTGATGGTGTGGACGAAGAAGGTAAACACACCTAGCCTGGAATGGAACTGGCTCTCAAGTGAGGCTGCCGGAACACACCGTTAGGTGCTTGGCGGCAGATTTTTACCTTAAGGGTGCCAGCCGAGTACTAGAAAGTACCCTACCACCATGCTATGGTATCCTCACGATGTTTTCCTTCACCGGCAGCTCAAGCTGTTTGTTGGGGTTTGAACCCACACCCTTCGGCATGCGAACCGACTGCGCTAACCACTCGGCTATCATCGCTACAAAAGTTACTCAAAGTTATGTGAATGCGTGCAACGTGCGATATCCGTTACCATCAGGAGAGCGTCGTCATTCGTCATAGTACTTTTACATTAAAAAAAAACATTTATTAACAGCTTTGTTTTTAAACGGTTTTTTTTTAAACGGTTTACACACTGACAGAATACATACACAAAGTGCAATGCCAATAAAAAGAAAAAAAGATAATGCTTTTTCTTTTTTTTCTTCGGCCATGGCACATTCGTGCATTGTGCCAATTCTCAAGTAATGCTTATATAATAACAAAATAGGGAGAAAAAATATTAGTTACCTACATACAAAGAGTCTAGAGCGGTCTGAGCATTTAAACTCTAGACAAAGTAACTTTCGTTTAGTGATAACGCAAATAGAAAAGTAAAATTGTACGACACCGACATAAGCTGTCCATGTCCATACGTTGCGTGGGCAACTATGTCGATTTATGTAATTCCCGTACATTTTTTAACTTTTCTATTAGTAGTTACTTAGTCTAGGCCCTATGAAGACATTATCATTTTCGTAGACGGCGATAACAGAAAAGTAAAGTAATAAAAGCAGAATACTAACTTAACACTTAGTCTTTGAACCTGAACTAGTCTTTGACAAATACTAAATAAATCTATGATAAATACAGCTTACAAAACAGAATCCGGTGGCTCATGAATTTATAAAAGAGATTTAATGGAGGCTTAGGTAACTCAAAATGTAAAACAATAAATTTTACATTTTGATGTTGGAAACCTTTTCATTTGAATTTTTACTCGCTGGGCGCTGAGCTGGACGAATGTTTTGCATAGGTTTATTTCACTGATAAAATAACATTTGTCTTTAACACGAAAAATATATAATTGCTTAATTGTCATAAAAAGTAGTTTCAAGCGTGTTTTTGGCAAAAACGTGGAATGGTCGTATTACCGCATTATAGGTACATCATTATTTGAAGCGATGATAGCTCAATGGTTAGCGCGGTAGGTTCGCATGCCGAAGGGCGTGGGTTCAAACCCCAACAATGACCTTGAGCTGCCGGTGAAGGAAAACATCACGAGGAAACCATAGCATGGTGGTAGGGTACTTTCTAGTACTCGGCTGGCTAGCTACCACCCTCAAGTTGAAAATCTGCCGCCAAGCACCTAACGGTGTGTTCCGGCAGCCTTACTTGAGAGCCAGTTCCATTCCAAACTAGGTGTGCTTTACCATCCTCAACTACACCTTCACTTAACATCAGGTGAGCTGAGGTCAAACACCTAGCCTGTCATCCATAAAAAACAATAAAATGAACTATCAAATTTAAAAGCCCGATATCAATAGTTCCCAATTTTTATTTATTTATGCGGGATTACTTACTTTTAACTATGTTGGACACTCCGACTATAGTATTGGTCACATCTGGTCGTGGCCTTCGTCAAGGAGACAAAGGCTAAAACGCGCGCGTAGCGTCATTTTACTTCGTACTGCGGGCTGCTGCGTGCTTCGCATGTCAACAGCGGTCGGTGCGCGGGCGTGGGGGTGGGTGTAAGTAGAGCGCTGAGATGCGATCTGGAGCTCTTTCTTGCTGGATCCCTACTCTGCAATATTATGAACATTCCAGCACTAACCTAACTTATTCCCACCTACTCTACCCTATAACCTATTTTTTGTTCTCAAAGTTCAATAAAAGATTTTAATGTAAAATGTTTGTTCTGTGTCTGTTCTGTATGTATTATAAGTATGTATTTACAAAAAAAGTATTTCTGTATTCTATCAGTTATCTGACTTCCATCACACAAGCTCTGCTTAGTTTGGGGTCAGATGGCGTTTTGTGTATATAGTCCTACAACGATTTTTTTATTTTTTATTTATTTAATTACCATAAAAATGTAAAATTTACTCACTTATTAACGCCACATTTTAATGAGTTAGCCGTCTTAGCTCCGTTGTTTTGACGTGACTTTAAAATTGCTTCCACCGCGGGAGGCAATTTAGAAAACTGATGTAACGTAAACAAAATCGGGGGATACAATTTTGTGTACTATTGCAGCTATATATCTATCATCTGCATAAAAATTACACCCCTCGATAGCTAAAGGATCAAAGAATTTCTTACATTGAGTAAGGACTTAAAACATAAAAATCCGTACACGGCCAAACGCACGACTTCTCACAGAGACAAAATAGACGCCTTCGTTCACAGGCATCAACATCCGAGTCGCAGTCGTAGTATATTTGTTCTACATAAATAGAATTATGTATTTGGATGGCTCTTTCGTATATTCCTATATTATACATGAAACCAAAATTACTTAATTATTAAAAACCCAAATATCTTCTTATATTAAGCCATATTATTTTCTCTTTATTGAAGAGGGAACAAAACGATTCTAATCACAAGCTCTCTCGTCGAGTGGGTTGTTATACTAAGTACCTGCTTTTCTGACCCCGTTATTACTACGTTTCTTTAGGACAAAAATGGCTGGGATAATGACGTACTCAGAAATATTGAGAAGAATCCAGCTTTGATATTTTTAGTACAATTATGTCAGAAAATGGGCGGTTATTACATTTTTAACTACATTCTTACCGGACAATTGAAATAATTATTTATAGAGCATTTCTAAAATTAACTTTTTTTTTTTAAATAGGTACTAAGTACTTACAATTTTAATTTGATAATGACAATTTTTAAAAAGGTATTACAAGTTTAGCAAGGGGAAATAAAATAACTTTCAACATTAAAATTGAGAATTTGGCAAGTCTTATAAAAAGTAATTTCTGTATCATGGCTTTTCTGATCTTCGTCTTTTAAAATAAAAATAAATTAATATGTTTAAAAAAAATTTGTTGAATAAAACTGTTGGAACTAGAACGACTGTTAAGCGGAAATAAACTAGATATATACCTTGAACATTCAAAATGAACTTCCGCAAAGTAACGCCTGAATCAATCAAATTATTTATCTATGTAGATTGTACAATGTACATATACATGTTTCTTGAGCCTAAACAACTATTTATTTTGTATAGAAAGATAGATAAATTCGACCAATAAAAAATGTGCAAGTTTGTTACTCTTTCACGCAAAAACTACTAAACGTATTTGGATGAAATTTGGTATGGAGGTAGCTGAGACCCTGAATTGAGACATAGACTACTTTTTATCCCGAAAACATGTGGCGGGGCGCAGCTAGTGTGTAATGTGTATCTGTAGCCGTGAAAAAACAAACACAACTCAAAGAGCAAGTAGATCGTAAAGATTTATTTACGCCACGCTTACGAACTCGATTCAGGAAAATCCGAACCGAAAAACTATCAATAAACATATCTTTTCAGTCCGCGGCCTGTAATCGTCTGAACCGTTAATACCCTGGCTTTGTATGACGAGACCTGTTGATCCACGTTATGTCCGATTCTGGCGACCAGCCAACGGGAACTCAAATCGTCCTTGGCCTGAACTGAACTTTGCCGAAGTTCGAAGAATGTTCTCACCTTGGATAGGTACATGGCAAAGTAAGTAATTGCAGGTGGTAAGTAATTTTTACACGCTTTGGTTTTGAACTACAAGGGCTCACCGGAAGACCAGCGCTGGTCATACCGCTTAGTATGATCAATATTATGAGCTGCTATGCTGAGTCATCTCAGCATAGCACCTATATTGTAATTGTTTGATTTTGTGTTTGTATTTGTTACAAAATAAAATAATTTTCTTTCCTTCAATGATAGCTCAGTTAGCGTAGTCGGTACGCACGCCAAAGGGTGTGGGTTCAAACCCCAATAATGAGCTTGACCTGTTGGAGGAAAATATCGTGAGGAAACCATATCATCGTGATACGTTCTAGTACTCGGCTGACTAGCTACCACACTGAAGTTGGAAATCTGCCGCCAAGCATCGTTGTGTTCCAGCTACCTCTCTTGAGAACCAGTTCTATTCCAGGCTAGGTGTGCTTTACCATCTTCGACCATACCGTCACTTAACATCAGGTGAGCTGTGGTCAAACACCTAGCCAGTCAACCATAAAACAAAAATTATTCTAGTTAATTTATGTATTAGGATATATGTAATTATTTATTATTATTAGAATGTAGATGTAGATATTTATGTATTCCCTTACATGCATATCCTAGTTATTGTCACATCCCGTTTTTTTCTTTCTCTGATCTTTACCGTGCTAAGGTTGCCTGGAAGAGGTCGCTTTTAGCGATAAGGTCGACAGATGTTACACTTGTTGATGAAATTTATTTCTTCTGTATTGTATAATTTTTGGTGTGTACAATAAATTAACCAATAAATTAATCAATAACAGTTGTAACGTTCCTCCAGTATATTAAATAACTGTTTTAATCGTTAACTAATTAAGCCATGTCAATGAAAAGAACATTTTCGACTCCAGTTACCAGAGTATCCATAAAACTGGTTACTTACCTCGCTAAATGTTATAACAAATTCTGAATGAAACTTTTTCCAACGGAGGATCGTAAATCCAGAGGTACTTGTTTCAAACAAATCTCAAGATTGCTTTCAATTTGCTCTCAAATGAAGAGATTGATTGCGCTTTCCGTTTCTAGTGCTCCGATTGTTTTATTTTAGCTTTATTGTTTGTTTTGAACAAAATAAGTATAAGAGATTAGAATTTACTTTAACGAGTGCTTTAACTTTTAACGAGTTTGTATCGATGTTGAACTGGTACAGGTAAATATTATGTAACATATAGCTATTAGCTAGAGCTAGATAGATTTTGTAAGTAAAAAAATGTTTGTTCTGTGTCTGGATGTTCTGTATGTATTATAAGTATGTATTTACAAAAAAAAAGTATTTATGTATTCTATCAGTTATCTGACTTCCATCACACAAGCTCTGCTTAGTTTTGGGCCAGATGGCGCTGTGTGTATAGTCCTACGATATTTATTTTATTTTATTTATGTAGACATTTAGCGTTCAGTTTTTAGGCAAGTAAAGTGCGATCCCTTTATTTTGAATTTTTTTGTAATGAGCGCGAAAGCAGTGATACCCTGGACTTTGTTTTGTTACTCAAAGTTCTGTGTATCATTGCAATGGTCATGGACAGGCGTTATCTCTTACCGCCAGGAGAGCGTCTCGTACGTCTCATTACTTTTAACATTAAAAAAAAAGTATAAGTAATCATCAGCAGTCTCTTGTCTTCGTTTTATGACTTAACTTTAATTTTAAAGGCGCCTCCAACGTACCATGATAGTAACAGTTAAGTTATAATAACAGCAACCATATAAAGCGAGTGCAAGTTTACGACTGCTCTAGTTTTAAAATCATCCAGTGCGGTCTTAACTATAATTACTCGGTGCAATTTCCTTTTTTCTACTGTCATTTCCTTTGTCTGAGACTAATTAAATCAGAATTAGCAGTAGGTATATACCCACAACAGTTACATAATAAAATAAATATTACAGGACATTACACCCAGCGCCATCTGACCCTAAACTAAGCAAAGCTTGTACTATGGAAGTCAGATAACTGATAGTTTTTTTTTTTAATGTTTGACAGGCTAGTTGTTTGACCACAGCTTACCTGATGTTAAGTGAAGGTGTGGTCGAAGATGGTAAAGCACACCTAGCCTGGAATGGAACTGGCTCTCAAGTGAGGCTGCCGGAACACACCGTTAGATGCTTGGCGGCAGATTTTCAACTTGAGGGTGGTAGCTAGCCAGCTGAGTACTAAAGTACCCTACCACCATGCTATGGTTTCCTCACGATGTTTTCCTTCACCGGCAGCTCAAGCTCATTGTTGGGGTTTGAACCCACGCCCTTCGGCATGCGAACCTACCGCGCTAACCACTGAGCTATCATCGCTACATTTTCCACGCATCTTTTCTTAAACAAAAATAAAACTAACGACCTTTTTTAACCCACTGATAAAGGTGATACCATGAATTCAGGCAATCTCCCACAATCAACGTGTTCATTACAATAGGCAGCCGTAGAACGTACGTCTCATTCTTCGTATAATTCTAACAGACACAATGGCAGATTATTGCGAGACGATAGCGAGCTCCGAGATCCGACGATAATACTGCCTGACAGGGACGTAATCATACTTCAGTCTGGGGTAAATAGAACATCTAATTCGATGAGGTCGTCTACAAATGTGTGACGAATTAAGTTACATAGTTATTCTAAGGACATCTCATAACTAATAAACGAAAATTCATTCAAAAAGTAATTCAATCTATTGGTTTGACGCTTCACTACTACAAAAAAATTCAACGTTAATGTAATTTTCAAATTTTCGCGATTTGAACATAATTATGTATCACAGGGGCAAAATACTATGATATTTTTTTTTTTATTTGCATCGATGTTTTGGTCATGTTGTAATAGCCGTGGTGACAAGTTAACTGGAGAGTGCATGTCGTCACGGTGAAAAAATGACACAAGATTCTAAAAAAAAAAAAGGAATATACAAGTAAAATAGGTGTCATAAGTAGTTTTTTTTTTTCTTTGGTTTTGGCGTCGCGTTTTAGCATTTGCCAGTGTCAAGTAATTATATATTTTCAAGTTTCAAAAGTTAAATAAGTGCCATCGTAGCTAGTTTTAGTCAAAGTCGTCTTTGTCAAGTCCAGTTCGTGTCAGTTAATTCCAGTCATGCTTTAGTAAAGTAGTGGCAACTTTATTACAAAGCTTCGATGGAGTTTTGGAAGCAACACGAAAACTCATGTTTCACCACATTATATCATTTTCCCACACTCGCGCTTGTAATTCGGCACTTTATGAATAAAACACCACCATTTTTATGCATAAACACTCGACAAAACACTAGTTTTAGAAAAAAATACAACGGAGCGACACGACTCTTCCCGCGTTCCCGCCAAAACTCGTCATAAGTACTTAGTAACTTTTGCTTCTGTGTTATATTGTCATTCTAATTTAAATTGTTACAAGTTCGAAAATTTTCTGGAACATTTATCCATTTCGATCGTAATACAACGCTAACAATATCCTACAATGACCTTGCGATTACCTGATGATTGGGAAGCCTCATAATAAATAACGAAACTGTTCAATTACCTTAATGATTTATTTCTTTTTCACTAATTTATATTTTCTTCCATTCCTCAGTTCAACCTTTTTCCGTCTGTCCTTTTTTCACGTTTTGACGTTTAACATCTAGATTGTTGCTCAGTACATCCGTAGCCGTCTGTACCATTATTTTAATACAACCGACCGTTTTGCACGCCGAAACCAGAATAATAAATAATAATAATAAATATCATAGGACATTACACACAGCGCCATCTGACCCCAAACTAAGCAGAGCTTGTGCTATGGAAGACAGATAACTGATAGAATACTTAAATACTTTTTTTTTTGTAAATACATACTTATAATACATACAGTACACCCAGACACAGAACAAACATCGATGTTAGTCACACAAATATTAGTCCTGAGTGGGAATCGAACCCACGCCCTTCAGCTCTCGAAGCAGACACACTACCAATGAACCAACAGGGCTGTCTGATGAATCAAGCTGAATGAATGAAGAAGCAAGATGAATGAATCAAGCCACCACATGAATGTCACCTCGCGACCCAGATGTTGCCAGTTCAATTCCTCATTTTGTTCCGACAATTCATATAACACCAATAGAAATGTGCGAATAGATAATAAATCTAACACGATATTATTTTATTTCAATTTTAAAGTTTAAGATTTTAGAAGTCTCATAGGTAACTTATTGACCCCATGTTTTCCAGCCTTAGTTCGTCCATCCCTCCAAATGGACCAGATACCCAATTATGGGTAGGATTAGATTAACTCTGATGGTTTCTAATGCTATTCAGTGAGATTTTAACATAAATTACTAAGCTATGTAATACCTCGCATTTGAAAACTTAACTGAATCGAAGATGTATATACATCGTAGATCTTCGCTTAACATCAGGCGAGATGGCAGTCAATCGCACGCCTGTTTAAATTAATGAAAAAAAACTAGGCACTTATATTTAAAAATAAAAAGCATTAACTATTATTAATGAGTTAATTAAGTTAAGAAGTTTTCAGAATAAAACTAAAGGTTACTTATTCAGGATACGAAATATTTTAAAATCTTTAGATCGTTATCATAATGTTGATGAAGGTTATCAAAGACAGGCCCTCTCAGGTCAGGACAGGTCTTGTCACTTATTTAATTTACTTAATTAAGTTAATTAACGAAGCTTCAGAGTCTTGGTAACTTTCTATAATTAAATTTTCAACACACATGGAAGGTAAAGCAACCAAGTTACTTCAATGTTTACTTTGTACCCACACCCTCGAACTTTCCTTTCATGGACCTTAGAACTTTGATACATAAAAATTTTAAATGCGTATCACAACACGATGATGGTAACATTTTGTCCTAGAAATAGGAATACCTAACTCGCAACAGGCTAGAAACAAAAACAAAACGCAATTGTTAAAAAGTAGATAAACTGGTCTTGAGTTTTGGCGGGAACGCAGTTCATAAAGTGCCGAATCACAAGCGCGAGTATGGGAAAATCATATAATTTGGTGAAACATGACTTTTCGTGTTGCTTCAAAAACTCCATCGAAGCTTTATAGTGCTTTTGTACTTTTTTTTTATTTAAATCTGCCGCCAAGCATCTAACGTTGTGTTCCGGCAGCCTCACTTGAGAGCCAGTTGCATTCCAGGCTAGGTGTGCTTTACCATCTTCGGCCACACCTTCACTTGACATCAGGTGAGCTGTGGTCAAACACCTAGCCTGTCAACCATTAAAAAAATAAAAAAATAGTAAAGTCGCCACTACTTTACTAAAGCATGACTGGACTTGACTGATACGGACTGTACTTGACCAAGACTGGACTTTGACTATAATCATATCTATAGCTACGAGGCAACTTATTAAACCTTTGAAACGTGGAAAGATAAAACACTTGACTGTGGCAAATGCTCAAAATGCGACGCCAAAACCAAAGAAAAAAAAACTTGTTATCAAAATCCTCTTTGACTTAAAAGCGCTTAATTGGACATAAATGTATCTCATAAATTGTTGTATTTCATTTCTTCGTGATAATTTTAACTGTAGTATGTTTTTAGTTTTATAATGATAAACCTTCATTATACAATCTTAAATATATAAAATATACTGTTACCGCCAGAATACCTATAAATGATTTTATATGTATGCTATATTATTTCTTATTTGTATTGTAAAAGTCTATTGAGTTATAGAAACTAATAAAATAATATGTAACATGTCATTGGGCAATTCAAAAACGTTCATACAAACTTGTAAAACATCAAATCGTTCGAGCAATCCCTTGAAGTTAACTGTATCCAGTCTTAATAATATGAGTATCTAATTCCTTACTACAGCTTACTTGGTGAATTCTGTCATCCATTGCTTAGATTAGGATACAGAAAATGAATAGAGTAACTCATCTTTGATTATATCTACTTAATTATACTCCGTTTGATATTAATGCTTTTCACGTAGATATGCTGAAACATTTATTATGTTGAATCTAGTAAAAAAAACGTGTCATCTAATTAGATATGCTATTTTATTTTCTTATTCCTCCAAAGAGAAAAGATAGATATCCTATTTTCTTGGTAATTAGACAATACTTCACTATTTTGTCTAAATCGTTTTATGTTTAATTGTGTTTACCTCTGCTTTATTTTTGGCTTCGCCCTTTGTGCATTTGCCTGTATCAAGATGTTTTGGAAAGAAATACCTACAATGGTCATAATTATGTATTACATTTTCCGCGTTCCCGCCAAAACTCTAATAGTTTACGTAGTTTACAAAATCATGTTCGATTGTCAAACGTATATGGTTTTTTAGCATAAGTTTTACTTTTTTTTTATTGTCTGACTGTTACGTATCAAATAAATGGATTTTTCTTTATTCCTTTTTATGACATGTGTGTAAAGGAACTTTGGAACATTTTATACTTACTTGACCTCTAATCGCAGTTATACCTCCCATACTGACTACTAGAAGATACTGAAAATAAGCAGGGTAGGTTATGCTATACTATAGTGGTACCTATACACGACATATACAGGAAGGGAACGCGTAATTTATGACATTCTCTACGACGCCTTTCGGTTGAGATAAAGCGGGTCGCGTTACGTCATCGTACAGTCTAATTTCATTGTCAAACTTAAGTGAAGTTACTAATTATTACGGGATTACAGTACTTTATTATTAATTAATTTCAAACTTCACGAATAAGGCAGTGCATTTAAAAACTTGAGAATTGAAACAATGCAAGAACGCGATAAGGCCAAAGAGAAAAAAAAATGATTTTTTTTTTGTCGTTGCACTTTGTGTAATTTGCCAATGTCAAACAATACGATGTTTTCAAGTATGTGGTAGGTTTTTGGCGGGAACGCGGGAAGAGTCGTGTCGCTCCGTTGTATTTTTTTCCAAAACTAGTGTTTTGTCGAGTGTTTATGCATAAAAATGGTGGTGTTTTATTCATAAAGTGCCGAATTACAAGCGCGAGTGTGGGAAAATGATATAATGTGGTGAAACATGAGTTTTCGTGTTGCTTCCAAAACTCCATCGAAGCTTTGTAATAAAGTTGCCACTACTTTACTAAAGCATGACTGGAATTAACTGACACGAACTGGACTTGACAAAGACGACTTTGACTAAAACTAGCTACGATGGCACTTATTTAACTTTTGAAACTTGAAAATACATAATTACTTGACACTGGCAAATGCTAAAACGCGACGCCAAAACCAAAGAAAAAAAAAAAAAAAAAAGTATGTGGTAAAAAATCAAATCAAAAAAGACTGGTTTACAAGTAAAGTTATAGAAAGTATGTCAGCGTAAAGTCCGGTCGAAAAAACACAAATTATGGAAAATAATTCATTCCAGTAACGTGTTTTTTTGCGTTCCTGCCTAAACTCAGTATTAACATGTTGTTTAGTTCTTTGACAATATTTGTATCAATTATTGAACCAATATAATAAGATAGACGAACTTGCGCGGCTTGCGGTTTTTAATTGGCAGTAAATATTTAAAAATCAATACAACTCTTATTTCGAACTCGACCATCTCAAATAAACTGTATACAAAACAACAAAATTCCCGGCCGGCCCCAGGTGTGTTCCAGTATTAGGGAAGAGGAATCGGCCGAAATTATGACACCCGTTGATTTACCGAGCACATCTCTGTTACTGAGCAAAACCATAACCGTCCCGTTCAGGTACGTTTGACTTTTTGTTATATTTCTTTGTTCAAATGTATACGTAGCAGATGATTTGTTTCTTTAAAGAAAAAAAAACTAACGAAACTGAATTGTCAAAGTAATTTTAATTAAAGAACTCACATCAAAACTTTGTCATTTTTATTTTACAAAATCCATTTAGTTTGATTCCAGGCTAGGTGTGTTTCCATCTTCAGTCACACTGTCACTAAACATCAGCTGGGATATGGTCAACATAAAACCTGTCAATCTTCAAAAGAATTAGGTATCATTGTCGTATCTTATATATCCAGCTGCGAAGCAGTAGTGTGTACACATTATTATGTTCAGGATTGTACTGCAGCTAACGCAATTACACGGTTATTTTAGATTTACCATTGAATATACATCAGCGCTAAAGCAACTATGTTCAGAGCCTCGATCACGAAAATGTATCGTAAAGGTATCGAGTCCTCGATAGCATACAAAGCTGTTCAAATCTCATATGAATTTTTGTCGATGGCGATACGAATACTTTTTCGCAAGTCGTTCGTGTTCGAGGCTCTGTAGCTACTTGGTTTTGTAACATTAAGTTGGTTCGATTTCCATACAAATTATTTTTTTCCATTTATGTACAAATGGAGCATAATTTTACAGTGAAATCACAGCTACTGGAATTTTTTTTGGTCTTTATTTGCGGTAAATCACAATTGCTTGAATGAAATAGTAGATTATTAGCATAATCTGCTGTTTTATTTTAAATTCAGAAATCATTCATAAACTTGATTTTATGCTAGTAGCCTACTGTTTTATTCAAGCAATTGGGATTTACCGCAAATAAAGACCAAATTAAACGCCAGTAGCTGTGATTTCACTGTAAAATTATGCTCCAATTGTCCATAAATGGAAAAAATCTGTTTGTATGAAAACCGAACCACCTTAAGTAATCTTTCTGAGTAGGTACCACTGCGTTACATGCAGGCGTCATATGAGCGTTCGTCTCATTACTTTTACGTAACAAAATAAAATACAATAAGAGTGATACATGTATAGTCATTTTCTGTCATGAGTTACAAAAGCAAGATATCTTCTGTTGGTAGCTAACCTTTGGGGTGTAGTCTCGGAGGGCGCGTCAAAGCCTTTACTTGCTTATTGACACGTGCGCGGATTATTCACGGCTTGCCGGCTCCGGTAACCGGTGCCTGGTGACATTTCACCGTCGAGCAACTAAAGCTGGGGAGCTATTTTAATATCTGTGATGACACCATATTTCAAACAGCTGCATAATATTCTACTTCTTCTTTGATTTTGGCGTAGCATTGTGCATTTGCCATTGTCAAAATTATTAATATTTTTAAGTTTTATAAGTTAAACTAGCTGCGCTTTGTAGTGTTACGCGCTACACGTTTTCGGGATAAATAGTAGCCTATGTCTTAATCCAGGGTCTCAGCTACTTTCATACCTAATTTCATCCAAATCCGTTGAGTAGTTTTTGCGTGAAAGAGTAACACACATCCATCCATCCATCCATCCATCCAAACTTACACATTTATAATATTAGTGGAATAAGTAGTCAAAAGTCAGTCAAGTGACAGTCAGACCCAGTCATGCTTTTAAAGTTGTGACTATAAGCTGTGTACTATAAGCTTCGATGGAGTTTTGGAAGCAACATGAAAAATCATGTTTGACCACATTTTATTACTTTTCCACATTCATGCTTGTAATTCGATAATTTATTAATGAAACACCACTATTTTTATACATACACACTCGAAAAAACATTAGTTTTGGAAAAAAAACATGATGTTGCGACCCGACTCTTTTCGCGTTCCCGCCAAAACTCAATATTCTACTTTTTCTTTGTTTTCATCCGGTTTTTCTGGATTTAAACTTTGTATGTGTCACCAGTGTCACGTTTTTCAATATTCTGATCCTAATAAAGTAGTAATGACTTTTCTAGAAGTTTGTTGTAACTGCAGAGTTTTGAAACCAATACTCGTAACAGTTTTAAAATAAAATCCCTGACTGTTTTTTAAATAAAATATAGCCTATGTCCATCACGGATAACGTAGCATTCTAATAATGAAATAATTATTAAGATCGGTCCAGTAGTTTTGGAGCCTATTCAATACAAACAAGCAAACAAAAAAATTAAATCTTTCCTTTTTATATAATTAGTGTAGATGATATTTCTGCGAATGGCGCTGTTTAATGCCGATTTCTATCAATATTGAAAACATTACAACAGTTTCTTTTTTAAATTTAACACGTTATAAATCACGCAGTATTACGAAAAGTCGACTATTGCGAAAGCAAAAATGCCTCTAAACGGCCTCAAGGGTTTTTATTTCTTTCATAAATCATATTAATTGTTTTCGTAGGTCGCCCCTTTGTGAAAGGGTTTGGAAAGCTTGAATGGATAACGTAGACGCACTTTCATGCCAGGATAATGTTTCGCTATTATGTGTATTATTTACGAAATAAATTTTATTTTGACGACATCCGTGTCTGACAAATTACGAGTACCACAGGGCTCCAAAGTTTGATTCCCATCCGCGCATTTTAAAAATTTCTACTCTAGGTCTTTCTTGTAACATCAGAAAATCATTGTAAAAAATATTTGTTTTTTTTTAAATGTAAGTAAATGTAATAACTTTAACTTTATTAAATTATAAAATACAAAGTACAATGCAGGGTTTTTTGTGTCCAAAATTTAAATTATACAATTTACAATTGTATTAAAATACGACGTCTATCGGGTGATATTTATTTAAATTTTAGTTTCGTAGATAACTTTTAGCCCCAATAGTTTCTTTACTTTTTATCCTGAAAAAAATGTAATGTCACGTGGTAACAGCGGGTAACACCGCGGGGCGCAGCTAGTTAAATAATAGGGCGTACGAGACGCTCTCCTGATGGTAAAGTATAACGCCTTTGTACGATCATTGCAGCGAAACGCTTTGAGTAGTAAAACGAGGCATCGCTGCGCTGCTTAGGCACTTATTTCTTTCAGACTTTCGATGGTTCGTCTGTTCTGTAATTTCGCTGTAATTGCTAGGTATTGAATGACAAATTTAATGTAAATGCAATGTAACGAGTTATTACATACTGCTTCGTATCGAGTTATTCGTTTATCTCAATTGAATGTTGGTTTACCTAAGACTTGCGAACGCCTCGCGGTTTCAGCCGCGTAGTTCCAATTTCCGTGGGAATACAGGGATAAAAAGTAGCTTATGTTACCCTCGAATAGTATAGCTTTCCAACGGTGAAAGAATTTTTGAAATCGGTCCAGTTGTTTCGGAGCCTATTCAACACAAACAAACAAACAATCAAAAATCTTTCCTCTTTATAATAGTATAGATAGATAACCTTACTATTGACTTTTATCGTGTCGCAGATAATTTTTTAAATTTTCATATAGCTTATTACTTTATCAACAGTAGTGGCGTGACTTGACTAAGTATTCTCAGACGAACACGGAAGTTAAGCAACAGACGATTTGGTAACCACGAATGGTATTTTATCTGAGCATCACCATAATTGGAAGACACGTTAAATTGATTTGATTATTTGTTCTGTGTCAATAACAACCGTCAAGCCATGAGGAGGCTTTCGGGTGTTCCGGCATGCCTACTCTGACACTAGGGCTGGCCACTCTTGTTTATACCTTTGTGCACTCACTTTATAAAAAGAACGACTCTATATTAAATACAATATTGAATAGGATAACCTTATAGGTTCAGGTCACTAAAAGTTAGAACTTGCAACAAGTTGTGCCACGAGACGTGAGGCTAATGGGAGAAACTTGGCGCGAGCACTGTACCAACTAGTGCTGAGACAAATTATAGCAGTTACCTGCTGTCAAATTCCAAAGTCAGAGACTTGGTGGAACTGCAATTTAGGTAACTGTTGCATTGGAGCTCAATTGATACGAGCTGCCTTACTGCTCAATTATAGCTAACATGCACAGTGCCTAAGCGTGGGCCAAGTGAACCTTGATTTTTATTTAGTTTCATTTCATCCAAATCCGTTCAGCCGTGCTTGCATGACTGAGTAACAAATATCCAAACGTGCAACTTTCATAGTTATTAACACAGTTGTTTGTTTGTTTGAGTTTTCAGTTTCGTTTTATTATATTTGTTTTTGTTGTTGGTAATTTGTTATGTTTGTTTTGTTTGACCGACAAGGACTCACCGGAAGACCAGCGCTGGTCATACCACTTAGTATGACCAGTATTATGCTGAGATAAGCCCCTATTTTGTAACTGTTTGTCTCTGTTTGTTGTTTTTGCGTGTACATAACACAGGTGTTACTGAATAAAATCATTTTCTTTCTTTCATATATGCATGCATATGCATAATATTAGTAGGATTAGCTTATATACTTGTAATGTGTATTTTAATTAAAACAACACAGAGAAATGATTTTCTAATCAACCATTTATTTGATACAAAAGACCGCGGCGAACTCTCGACACAAAACGTAACAGACCACTTATAAAAAGTATAAAAACTCTTTGGTGTACATACATCACAACTCGCTACGAATAAAAACAATGAAATCATTTGAGTTTTAGCGGGAACGCGGAAAGAGTCGTGTCGCCCCGTTGTATTTTTTCCAAAACTAGTGTTTTTTCGAGTGTTTATCCATAAAAACATGGCGGTGTTATGTTCATAAAGTGCCGAATCACAAGCGCGAGTGTGGGAAAATGATATAATGTGGTGAAACATGACTTTTCGTGTTGCTTCCAAAACTCTATCGAAGCTTTATAATAAAATTGCCACTACTTTACTAAAGCATGATTAGACTTGACTGATACCAACTGGACTTGACCAAGACTTTGACTATAACTAGGGCAATTTATTTTAACTTAAGAAATTTTTAAACATAAAATACATGACACTGGCAAATGCTCAACATGCGACGCCAAAATTAAGGGGAAAAAATGAAATCATTCACAGTTCACCGATCGCCAAACCAATTACCGGAAACAGTCGTAAAACACATCTCAATGTTTTACAGCATCATATTTCGCATAATATCAATATGAGAATATTTCTTGCATAACAAAAGGGCTCCGTTTTATTTGGAAGTCTCGAAGAGAGTCGTAAAATCTGTCGGCCGGTGACGCAGCGCTGACGGCAATGTTTTTGTTTTTCTTTTTTTTTATGTAAAAGTGATGACACGAACTGGATGCTCTCCCAATGGTAAAAGATAACGCCTGTCCATGACCAAGACCATTGCAGCGATACACAGAACTTTGAGTGACAAAACAAAGTCCAAGGCATCGCTGCTTTGGCGCTCATTATTTTGTAACTTTCCATGGTCAGTCTCAACAACCCAGTAAGTTAGATGTTATATATGTACATTTTTTTCTTTCTTTACTAATAAATTAAACTAATTTCATAGGATTTTATGTGCGATTAAGTCCTTATGACAAACATAATTACACACGACATACAATTTTACATTCGATTTTCCGTTTCACGGTAGCGTTTAAAAAGAAATGCCATTCGTAGGCCGTTGCTTAACATCAGTGATTTGAAAAAACTTAGATAAACTATGCCACGACCGTTACTCACTTCAAAAACTTAAAATAAAACTTTAGAAGGAGCACGGCAATCCTTTCCGACTTGCATCCGCAGTTTCTTTATGTAGACGTAAATTAGTTTCTGTATTTATTTCGTCCAGCGTACTGTGAAATATTGTTTCTAGTATCATTTTGTTTGTTGTTGAAATTTAAATACGTATAAATGAATTTTAATATTTTTTTCGATGGTTATGTTTATTAAAATTAAAATAAAAACGTATATATTTTATTCTCGCGATCATATACATATTATCTATAATCACGCGAATTACTTTTGCAAAAAAAGCAATAATGATTCGCGTGATTATAATAGTTGATGGCTTGTACATTCTGCCTGTTCTTTATATGCACCTATTCAATGTTGTTAGTTTATACCTATATGGTTTGTGTCACTCTCTTTTCACTGTATAAATGCTTCCGTTTTTTTAATGTTCATGTTGTATACACATTTGTATAGGAATATAGTTTAGAACAAAACCTTTTTGTAGTTTACATAATGACGATGTAAAAATTATATTCTGTTATGTGTATCGCAATAAATAAATAAATATTCTGAGTATGTAATTATCCTAGAATATTTAACAATGAAGATCTATCTTGGGAATAGCAATGTACTGACTGAGCCCAAATTAGTAGATGAAATTTCATGAATGACATTTCATGAATATCAGATACGTCGGTGGTATATAATAACTTGCCGCGGAGAACTAACTAACGTACCACTTAGTTTTCCACATACAATAAATCTATAATTTACCGTTACATCGCTGCATCTCATGTCAAAGCTTACTACACTTTTAATCCAAGAACCTAACGATTGTTTTCAAGCCTTAAAAGCCATCTGCGGCCGACTACCGGCGACTTTCGAAAGACTTTAGAACTCTCGAGGATTTTGCGGGCAAATGTAGCTGAAATGGATTCTTGATTGCGCGATCTAAAGGCGGTTACCTTGTTGTGTAATAGAGGAAGCTTTGATTAGCATAAGCTCTTAAGTTTGTGGAAGTAGCTTAAAGTTCAGTAAGTTTTAAGCAACCGTTTCATCGAGAATGTTTTGCTAGATTATGTGTCGGTTTAATTCTATATATTAGGTAAATAATATTTTTTATTTTTTTTATTTATTCAAACACACAAAACAAATTACAGTCATTAGAAAACTAGAGTAGAGAAATGTTGGATCAGAGCGGGATTGCAACTCAGACCACATGGTCTGAGTGCAAACGCTAAACCAACATTGCACACATGTGCAATATTGGTTTAGCGTTTAAATAATTTATCATTATGGGTACAATATATCTATAATAATTAGCTAGGGGTCGGACTGAGCCAGGCGTTTAGGACATAAAGTATTTTTGATATAAGTTCTAAATTTGGGAGAGAAGATGTCGACAATTATATCCTTATTTGCCATCTCATTATACTGGCGAGCCATCCGTACTAAAGGGTTGTATATAGAAATGTTGTTATTATAAATTTGTAAAGATAAGAGATTTGCACGATTTGTACGATAGCGCGCGTCGCGCTATACATTTGATATTAAAATTTAGTTGAGAGAGTAAATTTGTTTGAGCAATTTAATAAATATAAATACATACATATAACTCTAATGCTTCGTTCAAAAATACTAATTAGTATTGTTAGTAAACTTACAGCTTTTAATGTGTTGCTGCTGCCAGAGTCTTCTTACTAAAGCAAGAATGAAAGAAGAAAAAGAATTTAAGCTAGGAATAAAAAAAATGTATACAAAATCATGTTTCGCTTATTTTATTGTATGTGTGCGTGAAAGTATTGTGCGTATATTTGTGTGTGTCGGGAAAAGAGACAATGGCTGCGTGGCTGTTGCGCAACTTTGTCAAATATTGAGATATAATATAATTAAAAAATCTAAGCAAATGTAATGATTTCAGTGAAAAGTCATAGAACATTTTATACGTTCTCGTTTACTTCGTTGTATATTTCCTTAGCAGGACGTTGTTCAACTAGGCACAACTGCAATAGCAAAAATGTGCTGCTAAACGGTTGCGTGGTTTCGGTTTAAAAGGTAGATACTTACTGTCTATTTTACAAAATAATTTTGCTGTTAATAAAGTACTTACACGGCGTTATTAGCATTTAATCCATGACCTTGCCTCTATTTGAACCATAATATGGACAAACGTTTTATCCTTATGAGAACCTGATACAAACATTCCCAGTGTCACTTTGATAAGATAATCAAACTTGATGGCGGTTCGTTTACGCGAGAGCAGTCACGGGCCAGCATTAGCTCGCAATAAAACCGAGAGAAACTTTACGAATATGGTACCAATAAAATAAATGTGATCTGGAATCCGGAACATCGTTTTCACATCAGTGGGGACGCACGCCAGTGGCGGATGCTTGCTTCTTCGATTTTTCTTAAGTGAAACCATGTTGAAAGAGGCAAAAATTTATAGGTCAGCCATTTTATAGTCGCATCTATGATTTTTTACTTTGTAACTTTTGGATATAGTATAAACGACTGAAGTACATTTACTTAACTTACTGTAAGGTCAGTCAGTCTTACTTTTCAAGTCTAAGTAAAATTTAAGTAAGTAAAGGTAATATTCAGTTTATAAATATTTCACATAACATAGAAAAGTCTTAAGTACAGACTTGAAACATAGTAATAATGAACATACGCCGAATGGAATACAAAATTATATATGTTTCACCTAGAAATCAGAAAATATCAAACATACGATATGAAACACATTCAACACACTGTTTTGGAAAATAATATATTATAATGCAGCATACGGCTTAATCATGCTATTCCACAAAAGAAAAAATGCTGTTATTGTTGTTAAATCCTAAAAATCAGTTAATAATTTTGTTTCCATACTGCACTTGTACGATGACAATTTAAATTTAGAATTGTCAACGTCAAGGGTTGTAAGCTGAAAGCAGGTGATCCGCGGTAGACGGCCCTTTCTCAAACAATGAAGATTTAATCCCAGGAAAGGACATTAAAGGACACATCATAAGTACACTTAAACCTAACTTCTCCCATTGTCCGGCGACCACAAATGTTGTCCGGTCCCATCAGTCTGTTGTAAATGTGAAACTAACAAACTCTCTGCACACCGGCCCTGTTTTCATAAACTATTCCACTGCTGGGCATGGGCCACTTCTCATTGTTTTTTTTTTACATTAAATAGTTCTACGTTTGGCCACCAACTTGCCTGATGTAAAACGACGCTGTGGCTGAGTATGGAGCTCGGTGATCAAATCTATTTACTTTAACCTTAAAAACGTCCAAATTGTAGTTTATAGGAAACAGAGAAGCCGGCAATGAGTTCTATTCATGGGATGTACGCTGTGGCTGTATTGCGGAAGGTAAGCCCATAACTCACGTCGCTGGCCAAGTGCGGGATGCACGAATTCACTCATCTTCGAGTTTGACTGGATTGTAGCTTATTTGGTAGTATATCTACTTCATGTTTGATTCCAACTCAGGAGAAACATTTGTGTGACGAATATAAATGTTTGTTCTGTCTGGGTTTTCACACTATAAACATTAAAAAAAATACAGAGAACAAAATAATCTTATGAGCTGGTGCCACAAGTGGAGGCCTATTATTTACAAAAAAAATATGAAAGTACGATGAGTTAACTGGATCCCAAATTATAAACTTTGCTTAGTTAGGGCTTTAGGGCCAAAACTACATATAAATCGGAGTATCCGATATTATTAAACGCATATGTAAAAACAAAAATAGTTATTTTATTCATTTATTTGTTGACACTTTGCATAGCTCTTCTTTTTTAATATAATTTTACTATGCATAAGGCTCGAGATGCAGCTTAATATATCAAGATATAACCGACACCTTACTTTTTTACTACTCCTTGAAGAACACTTACGTAACCTCGTAGAAAAGGGGTGCGGGAAGGCGAGAGGCGTAAAGTTTTGCAGTAAAGTGTGCAACTAGTGATTTTTAGTATGATGTCAACATTATAGTAGAAAGCGTAATCTATGTTAGTGTTTAAGGTATATATTTACCTTAACAATCGTTTTGGTCACAACAGTGATGAGGAACGAGTGTTGAGTGTAAAAGAAGAAAAGAAAAGCATACAGAAGATGAATAGCATTGGAACAGTTTATAAAAACAGGATTGATATGAATTTCACTTAGTTCCTGGTTTTTAGGTCTTCCGCCGATAGAACTTTAAGTAATGTAGGGGCCATCAAACTAATCACTGTACTCTAAGGAAATGTTAACACAAATCACTTTTACTCCAGATAAAAAATAATATCCTTGATAAAAAGTTGTATTTAGTTATAACGAGCAAAACCGCGGAGTGCTGCAAACGAATTTATTTACTAACTAGAAATTAACTTGTTGAATTAAAAATTATCTTTACCTTTTAATTTTTATGTAGGCGTTTGTGTTTTGTTTTTTTTTTGTTGTGATAATAATAATTTTGTAAAGATCACTATTTTGTTTTCGAAATAAGATTAAAAACTGTTAGAGTCATCTGTCTTAAACTCCAGAAACCAATTTAAGCACTCAAAACCTTCCTCGTGGTTTTTCATTTTAGACATAAAACCTTAACAGCTTTGAGATAGATGGCGCAACGTGCAAGGTTTTTCAAATAGAACCTTCTTTGTATTGCAGTGCACGCGAAAATCTAACCAGTCACCCCAAAAGTTTCGTATAAAGCCTAAAGATGGCGCTTTTAATACTTTTTTGAATACTCGACAGACAATGTATTTGACTACAGCTTACCCAATGTTGAGTGACGGTGTGGTCGAAGATGGTAAACACATCTAGTCTGGTAGCAAAGTGTAGTTTAGTAAATATTTCATGATGATTACTGTAAAGTACACTTTTCTAGACGAGGGTTTTTTCATTCATGAGAAAAATAGTAAAAGTCTAGATACAATTTCTCATGACATACACTTTAAACAATTTTAAGTAGGTATCCAACTTTGGCAAATTAAATAACTTTTAGTAGAAACAAAATGTTACCCTTTCTACTGTATATATTGGTGTACCTACCTATTTGTACCTAAGTCGTATTTTGCGAACTTTAAAACTGTCCACAAAAGATCCCCAAAGAAAATTGGGTTGCCCGTGGAATTTATCGCCCTAAGAACAAGGGTGGATACCAAGTAACAAATAGAAAACAAAGTTTACTCCTACCTACGGGGGTGATCCAATTAGGGGAGACTTTGCAAATGTTTACATAACTTTCCAGATACCCTTTGTGATATCCTTATAGTGTTGTATTAAACTCACTATAATTTGGATTACTTCCTGGACTTGGGTACAAATAAAATAAGGGTACAGGCACAACTTACTTTCGCATCTGATTGATCTCTCAACGAAATTTGTAGCGATGATAGCTTAGTGATTAGCGTAATAGATAGATAGATAGATATTCTTTATTAACATAAAAATAAATCTATTACTGTCTAATAGGTATATTAATGATTTTGTTTATATACTCGTCCGGTTTTACATACTTCTTGGCATAGAAATGCATTGTTATTTAGAATAATCTTCAGAATTTTTTAAGAAATAAAAGCTGTTAGCTAGCTAAACAAATTGAAGCTGTATGGGCTTTGTCAAAAGTTATTTAAAAAAAAAATTAGCAAAAAATAATAATAATAAAATATATAACCATCAAAATCTTAGTTTGGGGCGGTTTTTTTTTGGCGGGAACGCGGGAAGAGTCGTGTCGCTCCGTTGTATTTTTTTCCAAAACTAGTGTTTTGTCGAGTGTTTATGCATAAAAATGGTGGTGTTTTATTCATAAAGTGCCGAATTACAAGCGCGAGTGTGGGAAAATGATATAATGTGGTGAACATGAGTTTTCGTGTTGCTTCCAAAACTCCATCGAAGCTTTGTAGTAAAGTTGCCACTACTTTACTAAAGCATGACTGGAATTAACTGACACGAACTGGCCTTGACAAAGACGACTTTGACGATAACTATAGCTAAGATACAGCAGAAATAACACTGAAGACAAGGCAGTATGGCTCTATAGCTTTAGCCTGCCCGAAAGGGCAAATTATTAAAAAAAAATAGTTTGGGGCAGATGGCGCTGTGTGTAATGTCGTGTGATATTTATTATTATCTATCTATACTATCATAAAGAGGAAAGATTTGATTGTTTGTTTGTATTCAATAGGCTCCGAAACTGCTGGACCGATTTCAAAAATTCTTTCACCGTTAGGAAGCTACACTATCCTCGGGTGGCATAGGCTACTTATTATCCCTATCTTCCCACGGGTACGGGAACTACGCGGGTGAAACCGTAAAGCATCCGCTAGTAATATAATGAAGAGAAAAGATTTGTGTTTTTGTATGTAACGAATAAACTTAAAAACTACTGGACCGATTTCAAAAATTATTTCACCGTTGGAAAGCTACACTATTCTCGGCTGACATAGGTTACTTTTCCCCCTGTATTCCCACGGGGACAGGATCTACGCGGCTAAAACCGCGAAGCGTCTGCTAGTAACTAATAAGTTTAAAAAAGTAGTGGAGGTTTTGAAAATAAGATCTGATTTTTTTAGTAGACATAAAATACTTGGGACGCAAATAGCATAGCGTCCTTAGGTATACAGTCTTCCCATATCGTATACTTTCTCCATGTCTTATTTATCTCCATATCTCAGCAGCACAGAAGACGTCACGAAGAAGTTAAACTATGATGTAGATCGGGCATGAATCACGCATGCTTTCGCAAGTCGGCGCGACGTACGGCCATAAGTTAGAATTTGTATACAAGTAGGCTCACGTTGCAATGTTGGTAACAAAAGAGGATTGTAGGTGGTATATTTATGTCTAGATGGGGAACAAAGCCATGAGCACACATTTTGCAGCGCTGATAGCTTATACGTGGTACGTACGTAGTTTTGCGTGATCATTTCGCATGCCGAAGGAAGTGTTCCATTCCAGGCGTGGTGTGCTTTGCCATCTTCGACCACATCGTTACTAACATCAAGTGAGCTGTAGTCAACCATCTAGCCTGTGAACCAGAAAAAAAACATAGGCTATTAACATGTATTTATAGTCCCACAAATATTATATACGCGAAAGTTTGTACCTATGTATGTTTGATGACTATATCAGAAAACAAACCACATTAACGTAAGAGGATTGTATATCATGGCTACCACGGTTAGATTTCATAGAACTGCACTACTAATGAACCATTGAGACCCCTACGACGTCATATTTGGAAAGTCCCGTTTGCCAAGACTCTGTATTGAGGTGTATTTGATTTTATGCTTATAATCTACTGCTTTATTCAAGCAATTGTGATTTACCGCAAATAAAGACCAAAATAAATTCCAGTAGTTGTGATTTCACTGTAAAATTATGCTCCATTTGTCCATAAATGATTTGTATGGAAATCGAACCACCTTAAATGTTTGTTACTCTCTCACGAAAAAACTATAGGACGGATTTTGATGAAATTTGGTATGAAGGTAGCTAACACCCTAGATTACTTTATATCCCGAAAACATGTAGCGGGTAACACCGCGGGGCGTAGTTGTTATTGTTTAGTTTGGTTACATTCTTTATCTCTTTTCTATGATGTATCTATGTATGTTTGGTGTGTAATAAAGTTACATTCTATTCTATTTTATATTCGACGGTTATATTCACAAAGGAGTTACTTACCTAAGAGTTTTTCATAAGACTTTCTAAAGTCGCAAGGTATAAAAAAATAAAGCTGACGCTCAATTTGAGTGTTTCCCAATATTGGAACGGCTTTTAAAAAAGGTTCACTAGTTTCGCAGTTTACCTGAAACAAAATGACGCCGAAACTCGCAAAGTTTACCTTTTTATAATACTGGCTGAATCCAAGCTTTACCCCAGATACTTTCTAGATGAGATTGGGATTTTCAATGACAGCTTGGTACTTATTTGGTGATGAGATAAAAATAAGTGAAAATCCATTGCCTTTATGAAATTTGTTTCACCTTTGACAGGGTTACACTGTGTTTTAAGCTGATAGGAGTTCACTGTACAAGTTTTTTTTTAAAATAAATATATCGTAGGACATTACACACAACGCCATCTGACCCTAAACTAAGCAAAGCTTGTTCTATAGAAGTCAGATAACTGATAGAATACTTAAACAGTTGTTTTTTTTTTTGTAAATACATACTTATAACACATACAGTACACCCAGACACAGGACAAACATTTGCTGATACCATACAATATTTGTCCTGGGTGGGAATCGAGCCCATGCCCTACAGCTCTTGAAGCAGACATTCTACCACTGAACCAACGTGGCTGTCGGCTGTTTATGTAAATGTAAGGAGATGAACGAGACGCTCTTCTGATGGTAAGAGACAACGCCTGTCCATGACTACTGCAGCGATGTACAGAACTTTGAGTAACAAAATCCAGCGCTTATTTTACCTGAGACCTTTAATAGTTTGTATGTAGCTATATTGCTAGCTGTCAGGTGGCAGAATATCTGTTTAAAAATTACAATCTTTAAACCACTTATCGCGGTATACACACAATCTAGTACCTACTTTAACCTTAGATTAAGATCCTACTAACCTCTCCTCTTTTTGTAATGTAAAATTGTAAATAAAAAAAAAAAAATTGTAACTAAAGTTGACAAAGGTCACGGACCCCAGCGTCTGTGGAGCGTATAATATTAATAAAAAAAAAAAAAAAAACCACTTATCAATATAAACAGTAGGTACTTGGTGATTTCTCAAATATGTATATCTATAATTTAGCTTTTTTTTTTGAGAAACAAGCAAACGATTCGAATGATGGTAAGCTCTCCATTGTCTATGGACACCTGCAGCAATCGAAATGTTGTCTATGCGTTGCCCACACAGAGAGCTGCATAAAATAAATTTATGTTAGTATAAGTCTTTATTTTAGTATTTTTTTAAAGAATGCTTTAAAACTAAAGCAAAACCTTTATGGGCCAACAGAGTACAATAACTCAAGACTAAAATGCCTGAATAAAATACTTCTTTGCGCAAATATTCCAGCTCATTGTTCCATACAGTTTGCTATGTAAATGAAAATAAACTTAAACAATATGGAGAATGAAATTACTCCTACCTACCTAATAGAAAAAAATAGAACTGATTTTTTATACGCTGCAAAAAGATTGAAACCAGTGCGTACTAGTGTATTTTTATATTTGTTGTAATTTATTATTGAACTTCACTTAAAGCATAAAATGTATCAATTTACGTGACCAATTTTTTTTTGTGGTTAAAGCTATGTCAGGTCATTGTTTAACTTTGTGAGATCACACGCCTAAAGGCGTGGGTTCAAATCCCAACAATGAGCTTGAGCTGCATATGAAGGAAACATCGTGGGGATTCCATAGCAGTGGTATAATAGTTTCAGCTGGTTCTCAGTTGGCTAGCTACCTCCGTCAAGTTGAGAATCCAGCGGTGGGATCACATCAGGTGAGCTGCAGTCAAACACCTAGTTTTATAACCTAGATGACCGTCCCCTAGCCGCATGAGACGCAAAATTATTATTAGACACAGCGCAAAATATGTGAAACAAAAATATGTTTAAAAATAATTTTAATATTTTTTTTATAATTTTTTTTTTTTTTAGCATCTTTATCCTTTAGAAATAACAAGTTTTTTTACTCATCAATTGAATAATAAGCCAGTAAATCTTATTTATTAAACAAAATAAAAATACCTTAAATTATACTACCTATTTACAAAATGTATACAAAAAACTTAGTCTAAAAAACCGTCAGAGGAGGGAAATGGCGCCAGAATGCTGGCAACATTGCCACGCTGGATGGCAATGCTTAGCTTTTGACCAAAGTAGATACCAGCATTCTGGTCACCTAAAGCCTCCTCTAGACGTTTGGCCAGGTCCCGATACAGTTCGAGAGCGGCCGGCCCCCACGGACCTAAAGTTTCAACCCCAAACGGCACAAAAAGATACATTCTACCCAAATAACTATATTTGTGCCGTTTGAGGTTTTCAGCTTTAGATGCGGCAGCACCAGCTTGTCCCGAAGTCACAGGAAGATGAGACGGCGCCAAGGTGTCGACACAAGTGGCGTCCCACACAAGAGGCCGTCCCATCTTCCAAGGGATAAGGGTCATCCCGTCGGGTCTCTTGCCGTCGTCACGCATCAGTCCGTTTGGTTCTAAAACTGATGGGACGCCGGCACTGACAAAAGCCCGACGGAAGACGTCGTTTAAGCTGGCGTGCCGCGATATACGCCCAGCACTCCTACTGCATGAAAGCGCGTGGTGGCCGAGGCCATCCGCTATTTCCCTGAAAGCCTGAGCTTTTTTATTTTTTATAAGCCAGTTCAATAAAAAACAAAAAGACGTGTGGCACTCGGGGACTGCCGCGGTAAAGTTATTGCATTAAAAGTTCTGCTATTCATCGATAGATGGCAAAACTAAAAAGTATCACCGCTGTGCCGGTGGGAGTGGGGGGTGTTAGGTTATTTTCGTTACGGAATTTCTGGATTCAGTCTCCACGCTCAAGGCCCGCGATAGAAGCTATGCAATAGCTTAAAAATAAGTTAATTTTAAACAAGTTGTAATTCTGTATGTTTAAATTATTTGGCAGTATATTGTATTACAAATATACAATAATTTGGTTTATCACCGGGACTTAATCGTCCACAAAATACTATGAAAATCTCTTCATTTATTTACCTCGACGTTTCGGCCATGATGAAAATACACGTGTTCAGGTTACGTGATATTTTGTACACGATTAAATCCCGGTGGTAAACATAATTATGTGTTTAAATCGAAAAAGCTTAAAAACTACACATCGACCCTCTTTTATTACAGAACTTTAATCTGCATTTCAGCACGTACAAAATTATTGTGTCGCTTAACTGTTAAAATTTCATAATCAATCAAGATTTATTTAACAACGTCTGAGTAAAAATCTAAATGAAGAGCATGAATTTGAATGCGAGAGTAATCTGCCACCAGTATCTAACGGGAATTTCTAGCAGCCACACTATCCAGTTTAATTCCTTCTTCGACCACAAAGGCACTTAACAAGCTACGTCCTATCAACCATAAAAAAAATATTTGATTTGTTTGTTTATTTTCACACTCATTTCATAAAATACAGAACGTTCTTTTAGAATTAAATAAAAACTCTAATTCGAATCATTATTCAACCGGCAAAGGCGGAAGACTTTTCTACTTGAGATTATTAAACCCAATTCCTCAGCAGTCTAACTAGACACGTTCAGCGAAAGTTCCAATTTCCCAAGAGTACTTACAAGGCTTACCACAGGCTTAGATGAAATAGATGTTGCAATAATTGTGTCCTAAAATGTGATCCGCTATATTGACGGCCATAAAATATAGTATAGTTATATAAGTAAAAATATGGTTAGCAGGAAAGCAGTCAAATGTGTTTGTAAATAAAGATAAATAACAATCAATTTTTTTTTAATCCGTTTTTTTAACGCCCTGTTGGTTCATTTGTATATCTGCTCCAAGAGCTGAAGAGCGTGGGTTTGATTCCCACCTAGGACAAACATTTTGTGGTAAACAAATGTTTGTCCTAGGTGGGTAAAATATTCGTATTTAAATATAAATAAAGAAATATTGCAGGACATTACACACAGCGCCATCTAACCCCAAACTAAGCAAAGCTTGTACTATGGAAGTCAGATAACTGATAGAATACTGAAATACTTTTTTAAAATACACACTTATAATTCAGTATACTTACAGTACACCCAGACACAGAACAAACATTTGTTTGTACCACAAAGTTTATCCTGGGTGGGAATCGAACCTACGCCCTTCAGCTCTTGAAGCAGACATTCTACCAATGAACCAATAGGGCTGTCGAATAATTACGACACATAGTTGCTAAATGTTCCAGAGTTGAGTATCTTGCTAATCCTAAAATACATTGTAACACCAAGAAAACAATTGAAACCGCAGTACTATGAGTTATTTCATACAAAACTTTGCACATAATAACTCCTCAATGCCAGTCTGTGCTATATTTACCTCGAATCTAGCAAGTTACGGGAGGATGCGTTGGATTTCAACCACACATAGAGCACACGCCACGATTTACTTGTGTCTTGGGATACGGCTTTGCCGTCATCCTCAGGAAGTAAGGCCTATTCAGACTAGGGTATATTGCATTCCAGGCTAGGTGTGCTTTACCATCTTCGGCCACACCTTCACTTGACATCAGGTGAGCTGTGGCCAAACACCTAGCCTGTCAACCATTAAAAAAAAAAAAAATTAAAATCTAGTCATAGTTTTGATATTTTACCATGCACTCCATTTCTTACAGAAGGCTGCAAATTAAGGCTGTATTTAGCTGAAAGAAAGGCATTATTTACACCATAATGAACAATTTATACTTACAGAACAATTTTTAAATTGTAAGAAAGGCAGCTGTTCCATAATTTTTTCACGATTTCAGATTCTAAATTCTAAAAAAATAAAAACGGTGAGTACAATGAGCCTTTTTCGGCTTAATATATCCTAAACGTATTCCGTTATATTGGGATGCAACCTAATAGGTAATAGTTTCAACGTTTTACTTGGATCTTTGTGTTTCTAATCCGTACGGCTAAAGAAGGAACAAACTGTCAGCTTCTTTGTTTCCTGAGATTGAATTTAGAAGATACAAGTATAATCTAGATTTATTCAATATCAGAATGAAGAGGTCTTATTTTCCAAGTTTGTGTTCTTGCATTTTCCAGCATATCTTCGTTTTATCATCAGGCGAATAGCGAGTCAAATGTAGATAGGTGTTAAAAATATGTATTCACGCATTTATGTGCGTACTTGAGTACTCTGAAGACTCCTTTAACAGTCGAATAATCAAGGATAATAATATTATTGTTGGAACTGAAACTCCAATGTCCAGTGCCTATAGCTTAGCATAATTATGATAATACACAAGCTGCGCTTCATGGTTTTAACCGCGTTTTCCTTGACTAAAAGTAACCTATATGTTAAATAACAGTAAGTTATCTGTATTTCAAATTTCATTTAAATCTGTCCGGCCGTTTCAGCGCAAAGACGTAACAAACATACTGATAAACTTTCGCATTTATGATGTGACAAGCTGCGCTCTGCGGTGTTACCCGTTACATTTTTCGGAATAAAAAGTAGCCTGTATGTTAATCCAGGTTGTGAGCTATCTCCACACCAAATTTCATCAAAATTGGTGCAGCCGTTTGAGTGTGAAGAAATAACAAACATACAAACACAATTACACACTCAATAAAACTTTCGCCTTTGTAATATTAGTGTTAAGTGCAATGACAAAAGTCAGTTTATGGAATTGGTTTGCATTTCTAATTATGTATTTTGTTTAGTTTTGTACAAGACTTTTTTGCGAAACCGCAGGAAGATTGTGTCTTGCCGTTACATTTTTTTTTTTGTTTTTTTCAATTGTTCATCTAATAAAACCTTGGTGCTTTATTCATACAGCATCGAATTGAGCCGCTTCCAACCGGTCTTTGTGGAAGTCAATGGGGAAGGCCTATGTCCAGCAGTGGACGTCCTACGGCTGAAATGATGATGATGATGATGATGATCGAATTGTGAGCTTGAGTATGGGAAAGTGATTAAAGGTGGTGAAACATGACTTTCGTGTTTCATACTACCAAATGTCCATCGAAGCTTGTAGTAACATCTTCATTTTATAACGATTATGTAACAAAAATTTCCCTCCTTACACATTATAACACTTTATCAAGCTCTACCTGTTTCTCAACTAACCTACTTTACTACATAGTGGGTTACTAGTTTCGATTAACTTTAAAACTTTGTTTAAGTAACAAATTGCAACTTTTACTCCACCAAACTCAATAACTTGACAATTATTATTGCGACACAGTAATACGGGGTTAAATTTAGTACCTACATTTTATTGCGAAACAAAATTAAATTTCAAGATATCAAAATGACTTTGTCGTAGACGAGAATTGTGCAGCTAGTTTTCTTACTCACAGATAAGTTTGAAATTCTCCCTGTGACGAAGTACTAAAGTGAACATGTTTCTCAGAAAACCATTCTTTGATCTAATTAAAAGTCGGATGAAATGGCACACGCTATTTTAACGTAAGCAAACACTAAGTACTTATAGCGTAAAAAAATGGACCACAAAACAGAGTTTGCACTAGTTATTTTGAAACTTTCGATTGTTAGTCTCAACAGCCCTGTGATTTCGTTAGCTGCAGTATCCTTCAAACCGGAAAGCTAAAGCTTAGTGGTTGAATTTCTGGTACTGTGGTGGTACCTACCCATGTAAGATGACCTCCTGCTAAGGATACCTCCTGCTAAGGATACCTACCACAGAATAAAAATTAGAGCAATTAAAAAAGTGTGAGAGTTTGATTAAAATATTGTATGTAACCTAGTAAAGGTTACATACAATATTTTCTCACTATACTCTCACTATTTAATTAATATTAGTTTACGTCGGATATACTGATCGTAGTTTAGGCCACAAAATGTAAAGTAAAACAATAATGTGTCAAAACCATTGCTTCTGTCCAAATTGAGCCAAAATGATAAAAAAATCGATACCACGTTATTTCCAAATTGAAAACCTTGCTATTGTTTTAGAGGTTACAGTATTCTTATTGAAAAACGGTAGCCCCTGACGGATATTCTTGGGTTTTTTATATTAAGCTTGTAGGTAGTTTTAATTTAAGTTTTTAAATTGTTTTATCCTTTTTCAATTACTTTTTTAATCGTCGTGGGTTTTTTCTAAATTTTTAATTTTGGTTTTTATTATCTGTAAAATGTACACACATGAGAATTGGCACAATGCACGAATGTGCTATGGCCGAAAAACAAAAAGGAAAAAAAAAATTACAATGTCTTGCGTATCATTTTGACTACGTCTTAATAAAAGCAAGCATTTCACAGTCAGTAGATATATTATGTAAACGTAGCACATTTGCTGATCTCTGGCAATCCGTATAATCTTTAGAGGAACTACCAACAAACTTGAATTGATACCGAGCCAGGACCACTTTCCTCGGCCGCGAACCGCTTACATAGCTCGGTCTAATTCAAAAGTTTCCTAACGTTTCACATTTATACCATTCAAATACCTTTTGAACGTAGAGGTGTTACACAGAGTAAAAGGGGTACACAGAGTTGTACTCCGTGGAGAATTAAACTAGATCAAATTCAGAATCACATATTTAACATTCAGTTATTATAGTTATAGTTATAGTTCACGATTTGATCAAATTTTGCAGCCAATAGAAACAAACTGAAACGAATATAGCTCACTCGATTTTTTCAATCTAATTTCAGGCCCATGATAGCTAGCTATTGAAACTTCACAGCCTAGAGTAAATAAATAAATAAATAAATATATATCGTAGGACATTACACACAGCGCCATCTGACCCCAAACTAAGCAAAGCTTGTACTATGGGAATCAGATAACTGATAAAATACTTAAATACTTTTTTTTTTGTAAATACATACTTATAATAGGTACATACAGTACACCCAGACACAGAACAAACATTTGTTTTATATCACAAAATGCTTGTCCTAGGTGGGAATCGAACCCACGCCCTACAGCTCTTAAAGCAGACATGCTACCAATGAGCCAACAGGGATGTCAAAGTGCAAAAGGAAAGCATGCTATAACCTAAAGCTATTTCGTTATGTTGCTAATTTGTTTTAGGGCTTCCCATCTCATCTCTACGCTGCTTTATAAACTTTTTAATGTTTAGTTTTTTTTTTATGTTACCGTAGACAAAAGAAACTCTCTCCTGATGGCAATAAATAAAAGCTACCTATGACCATTGCAGTTGTAAATATCTAAAACTTGTAGTTATAAATGCCGCATCGCTGTTTTACTTTGGAACTTTGTTTCATCAATCGTTCTCATTTTGCTAGCTGCAAAGTCTTTCAATAGTTACAATAAGCAGTATTGTAACTATTGAAAGACATTGCAGTGGCAGAATATTTGATTCTGTGGTAATACCTACCTAGACAGAGACTTAGCAGGCCGTTAAGGAGATGTCCCACCTACGTTTAATGAAATACATAAAATTGCAATACAAAATAATTTTAGCCCCCCCCGTACCTTATATGCCAGCCTAAATTCGACTCTGAGCTCAGGCAAGCGGCGTGGAAGTGCAGTGAAATGGTATTTTCGTATAATCAGTACCTAACCGAGGACGGCATGTCAAGGTATACAATTATTTATCAACTGTGTTTAAGTGTGGACGTTGGAGATGGGTATCAAGTAAGATAATTTTCACATATTTTGCATCTGGCACATTTTACTTAACTTTCACAAATGTTATTTCGCTTCAGAAATCAAATTATACCATATCGCATGGATTAATATGTTGAAGTAGGTAACAGTAAAATATTTTAGTTAATTAATTAATAATAATAATAAATTAGTTACATAAATTTAAAGTCGTGTTTGAGTAATTGTCGTACCTATTAATAAATAAATATACATATTGGAGGAAATTTCACACAACGTCATCTAACCTCAAACTAAGCTAAGCTTGTACTATTAAGATGTGATAGAATACTCATTTACCTTTTTTTTTGTGAAAACACTTATCTACACTAATATTATAGTGAGGAAAGATTTGTATTTTTGGATTTTTGTTTGTTTGTAACGAGTTAACTCAAAAACTACTGGACCGATTTTAAAAATTATTTTACCCTTGGGAAGGTACACTATCCTCTGGTGACATAGGCTACTTTTGTCCCTGTATTCCTACGAGAACAGGACCTACGAGGGTGAAACCATGAGGCATCCGCTAGTAAGACATATAGAACACCCACACACAGAACAAAATTGTTAGTGCTGAGTGGGAGTCAAACCCACGCTTTCAAATCTCAAATCAGAACTATCAAATAAGCTAACATGGTAGTCAATACTTGGATGATAACGCTTTTATAAGAAAAGTTGTGAAATAAAAATGAATTTAGCAGACTGGACGGCTATCCACTTTCTTTTAATCACTAACCATTGAGTCAGTGCAAATATTGTTTTAGCCCGTCTTTGTACAAATTTGCGATTAGTGTCTCGTTTAGATTCACTATTCAACCGAGAATTTAGTTTATATTTCAGTAAGGGAATTGTTTTTATTTCTAACTTTGATCAATTTAGTTGATTTTGTAAACCAGACTTTGGTTGGCGTGAAGTGTGTGTGACCATGCTAATATCACAAGCTGCTAAGCAGTTGTGATATTACATGAAACATTACTGTGTTCTGGTTTGAAGGGTACTGCAGCTAGCGAAATTACTGGGCTGTTGAGACTAACCATCGAAAGTCTCAAAGTAATGAGTGCCAAAGCAGCGATGCCCCGGACTTTGTTTTGCTACTCAAAGTTTTGTGTATTGCTGCAATGGTCATGGGCATGTGTTATCTCTTACCATCTGGAGAGCTCATCGTTCGTCTCACAACGAGTCAGACTCACCCATCGGGGGTTCCTTGCATAAAAACTCAATTTGTTGTGATTAAATTAAAAATGTAGTTTTAGGATTTTTTCTACTATTTACCTATATTTCGTCTTGCCAAATTTCATAGTTCTATATTAACGGGAAGTACCCTATAGATTTTGATTCCTTTGTGAGTGTCTTAATATACAGTTTTTGCGACACAAACAGCTGTAACTTTTTTACGATAACTGAGAATTTTTCGATGTTTTCACAGCTGCAAGGGACTACAGATCTGTTTATATGGTTCTAATTTCAATTCGATACCGACACGCGTTCCCGAGATAGAAGGTTTTGAGAGACGAACAGATAGATAGATAGACAGACAGACAGATGGACAACAAAGTGATCCTATAAGGGTCCCGGTTTTTTCCCTTTGAAGTACGGAACTCTAAAAAACAGATAAAGGAGTATACACAAAATTATAATAAGAACAATTTTATCATTGTTTTTTCTAATCTGTAGCCGTTTATACAATACCTGTCTGTATTTTAATATGACAAAACTGGCTATAAAGCCGCAACTGTCACATTTATCATTTAAATTCATGGCAAGATATCGGTTAAGTATGTAATAAATTATGAAAATGGGATTAGAATACATCAGAGTGGCCCTAAAAAGAGAGATTTGCTCAATGGAAGGCGATTCCGGGGTATTATGTTATATATCTTTTTTGAAAATGATTCCATTGCACTGAATAAATCCAGGATTAAATCCGGATGATTTCCTCAGAGACTTATTTCTTAAATACAATTTTACAACGTTGCGGTTTACGCGTATTGGCAATGAGTTTGATGCGAGCTAGAGAATCAGGGCCCTAAATCAGTTGTCAGTGATAATTTAAATTGTAAAAATAACTTTAGCTCGTGATAGGAAATACAGATCTATCTATCTATATACATCAAAATTAAATTAATTTATTTTGAAGTTCAAAAGCGCTTAAGGTGGCTCGATTTCCATGTAAATATTTTTTTTCCATTTATGGACACTGGCATTTATTTTGGTCTTTATTTGCGGTAAATCACATTTGCTTGAATAAAACTCTCACGCTAACGCTCACCTCAGCATGATACTGGTCATACTAAGTGGTATGACCAGCGCTGGTCTTTCGGTGAGCCCTTGTTAAAATAAATAAATGACTATCAACAAAAACAAATATAATAAATGAAACAACACAAATGAGGCATGGAATAAACAATTGGGCTTCTGACAATGCAGATTATGCTGCAAAGATGCTACATGAAACAACTACGACTGTAATGAAAAGCTCAAAGCACCAGGACAGGTCAAAATTACATGCAATCGACAATCTTGTTTGAAAACGCTAAAGAAATTAGAAAAAGCGATAGTACCTGCTTTATACGTAGGTACATAAATTAATTATGTTTGTAACTATTAGCTCAGTAATACTTGAGTATGAATGTCGACTAAACGTCAACATAATATGAATAGGCAGAGGCACATCTGTACGTATCTACACAACAGCTGGCGAGACGACGATAACGCCCTCGTTAGGAAATTAATCAAGCTTACATCATGACGAGCGGCAGTTTTGCCACAAAAAATTCACTTTGTTATGGCTAGAATTCTTTTTGCGCTAAATCAATTTATATTCGATAAATTTGCTGAGCTAGAAAACATTTCTGACTCATTTCTTCGTAATCACAGATGGAACGGATTCAAATTTTTTGGTAAAAATGTATACACATTTGTAATGAATTCAGTCAGTAGAGAGTCAAGACACTTTTTTTACATAAAATGTTATGGTTTGAAAATTAAATAATAAATAAATAAATATCGCAGGACATTACACACAGCGCCATCTGACCCCAAACTAAGCAAAGCTTGTACTATGGGAGTCAGATAACTGATAGAATACTTAATTTTTTTTTTTTTTTGTAAATACATACTTATAATACATACAGTACACCCAGACACAGAACAAACATTGTAATTTTTTAGATTTAGGTAGATATCACATCAGTCACTGTCAGTTTTTTCCGTATCACTTCATTGAATCACAGGCTATCTTTTTTTTTATTCTATGTAAGTTCGTATGTGACCACAATCTGCCTGATGTTAAGCAGTAATGTGGTCTAAGATGGAGCACGCTTATCTAGAAGAAACCTATTTACTATAGATTTGAAGACATCCATATTGTACTTAATAGGGAACACAGACTCCGGCAGAGAGTTTTACAATCTCACTGTGCGAATGAAAAATGTGGAATCAAAACGCTCAGTGCGCACATGGGGAACATCCACCACGTACGGATGACGTTTTGGTCGTGTTTGTCTGGCCGTCCGGTAGAAAAAAGGTGCGGTGGGAACCAAATTGTGCAGTTCAAGTGCGCATTGTCTGAAATGTATCCGGTAGAAAACCGACAAGCTAGCAACTCTACGATGTCACATCATCTTACATGATGTTGGCTACAATTTCTACTTTCGAAAAACTTTTGTCAAGTTTCAATTCTAAAATGTATAGAAAATTACCTTCCGCTTAATAAGAGTTACTTGAGTACTTCTTATTAAATATATTATCTGTATGTTCTAGGTTAATTATCCTTCTGGCGTTGTTGGTGGGAGTGCTGTATTCACTTCACATCCTAGTCCAAGATTACCAGGCACTCAGCGCCCCGAGACTCCTCAGGTTCCTTTTCAAAAGAGACATCAGCTCACAAAATTATTCCGTAAGCATTTTTAGTCATATACAATTTTACATTTATATTATTTATACTAATCGAAATGACTGGCTAGGATGAGCAATGTGCGGTAGTGATACGTGATTTTCACTTTTGTACATGTTTTACCCATTGTCCTAAGTGAGTGATGATCAAGGAGATGCGACGCGATTTGAAACGACTGGCAAATCAGTGAGGAATCGCGTAAGCTGAAGGAAAGCTGGACATGGTAACATTTGATATATTCGCTAACGCTATTACAAAAATCCAAAAATGGATGGAATTGACATAGGCTGCTAAGCAGTAGTTTGTAAACATTACTGTGTTCTGGTTTGAAGGGTACTGTAGCTAGCGAAATTACAGGGCTATCGAGATTAACCAACTAATTTCTTAAAGTAATGAGCGCTTTGTTTAGTTACTCGAAATTCTGTGTATGTGTATCACTGCAATGGATAAGGACAAGCGTTATCTCTTACCATCAGGAGAGCGTCTCGTTCGTCTTATTACTTTTATATTTTAAAAAAAGCTACCACATGACATATCGACAGCTTATGTCAAGCCCGTACATTTTTCGCGGTTTCTATCAGCGTTATCGCTAATCGAACGTTACTTTGTAAAGGCTTTCTGATCTCCGCTACAAAGTAAGCCACGTATAAGAGGTATATATCGTAGGACTATACACACAGCGCCATCTGACCCCAAACTAAGCAGAGCTTGTGTGATGGAAGTCAGATAACTGACAGAATTCATAAATACTTTTTTTTTGTAAATACATACAGAATACCCAGACCCAGAACAAACATTTAATTTTGTTTATTCACAAAATGTTTGCCCTGAGTGGGAATCGAACCCACGCCCTATAGCTCTCAAGGCAGATATACTACCAATGAGCCAACGGGGCTGTCAAACATCATCATCATGCATGTCATTCTCTTGACATTGAAACCGCAAGAGTAGGTAGGTACTGTTTAGTATGCGGTAGTAGGTAAGTAAGTTATGTTTTTTTTTACAATATATTAGGCGACCAACTTTTATAAGTTTTCCAAGACATAAATTGGGAAACGCTTGAGACACACTTTGGACCAGTAAAAGAATTTCGCCTCTGTACTGCATTTGTGCCGTAAAATTTTGATCGTAAAATGCGTATCGACTTACTGAAGCCAAACGATGGTATCAAGACTGATTGGCATCCGTTGGTATAATCGATCAACTTCATACGCATGTATTTTGTACTTAGTAGTAATATAAACTTTTTCCTGAATTATTTCCAGCTAAAGCCTGTTCGGAGTTTATATTTTGATATAAATATAAGACGAAAATTGTTCACCAAACATAATCGTCATATCCAAAATAATTAAAAAAGTATACAACATTTCATGCAATTTAATTTTAAATAAAAAACACTTGACTTTAGTTCAAGTAATTTTCTCAGGCATCTCTTTCATTATTCTTTTCAGCTTAATTTTCTTTTGTTAGAAATACGAAAAAATTGCAAGTTGTACTCTGAAAATTGCTTATGATCCCAAACTGTGGAATTCAGTGCCATAGGCGCAACTAGCGTTCTTTATATCAAAGCAAATTTTTTGAAATAAGAGTTCGTATTTAGAAAAAATATGTAGAGGATATTTCAGTCGAAAATGTATTTATTGTGTGTGGCTGGTTTTTGGGTACGACATCAATGGTAATAATGTTGTGTAAGTCTGGACGCCGTGCTAGTTTATATAAAAATATAAGCAAATCAAAAGAATAATTGAAAATATTAATTACACAGAGGCTTTACTCTCGAAACTTCACGGCACGTACCACGTAAAGTTATGTGCATATTGCCGATGATTTCAAACGGTAAAGGAAAACATCGTGAAGAAATCCACATGTCTGAGAGTTCTTAAAAAAGTACTCGCAGATGTGGGAAGTCTGCATTTGGCCAGCGTGGTGGACTATGGCCTTACCACTCTCATAATGAGAAGAGACAAGCGCTCAGCAGTGGGACAGTTCAAAAACAGACCTAATTCGGAATTTTATTGCAAAGGAACACATTCAAGAATCATGACATGCTACCTTGTTATGTATCTACCTAACAAGGTAGCATGAGAGCTTGTCTGACACTGAACCTAGGTTAAAAATTCATCAGCAAGTGCCTACCAAATATTCCACCAATCCCATACCATCATTCTATTTTGATATACACTACAGTTAGTATAATAAATAGATAACTCTTTAAGCGCAACGAACTTTTCCAGGAAACCTTGATATATCTATTAGGCCTTTTATAATACTAGTATAGATACATTACTCCATACAAGAAACGGTACTATAGAAAATTAGGCTTTTGTTTGGACTAATTTGTCTAGATGGCGCCACTTTCTGTGAGTGTTTGGTCTTTTTAGGCCTTACGTTACCCACTTAGTAGTAGTGAAGCATCAGTTTAATAGATGGCGCTTTTCGTTAATAAGCTTTTGTTTCTCTATAATGACATGTTTATGTTTTTTAGCAATGATAGTTAAGTCGTTAGCGCAGTCGGTTCACATGCCGAAGGGCGTGGCTACAAACTTCAACAATGTGCTTGAGCTGACGATGAAGGAAAACGTCGTGAAGAAACCATAGCATGGCGGTAGGATATTTAATCTAATCGAAAATCTACCGCGGTGTGTTTCGGTAGCCTTACTTAAGAGACAGTTCCATTCCTGGCTAGTTGTGCCTTACCATTTTTGACCACACCGTCCCTTAAAATCGGGTGGGATGTGGTCAAACGCTCAGCTTGCAAACTACAAAAAAAAACACGTAACCACAATACTTACATCATTTCCATCATCTAATGCTTTCCATTCGTTGATTGCTCGACTGACATTTCTCTACTGTGAAAAGTTGAATATCTAACTACAAGAAACCCTTTAATAAAGAACTGGTCAACCTCTGGTCAAACAAAACGAATCGTAATATCTGTTTCAAAATTTACTTTGTTCGGAAAACATTTTCCATTATAGAGAATAGAGGCTAGTCTTTTATGTTCTCGTGATAGTGGAATGTCCTGAAAGCTAATAACATTTTGTTTCGCTTTAGAAGCCGAGCGTTAGATGGAAGAGGATTTTGTTCCATGACCCGATACAATGTGCTAGGTACGTGTACTGCGACCTCGGGGCTAGAGATGTGGACTCTAATGTGAGGCGAGGATTTACGTACATGCTCACGTAAGTAACTTTAAAGTTTTACAGCGATGCGATTTCTCCTATATGCGTATCCTCGTTATTGACACACACGTCTTATTCGTCACTTGGTTGTAGATTTTCTTAGTAGGAGGTTGTCTAGGCAGATTATAGGTACCATCGCAGTACCAGATATTCTGTCGCCAAGCTGTAGTGTGTAAACATTACTGTGTTCCGGTTTGTTGGGTACTGCAGCTAGCGAAATTACTGGGCTGTTGAGACTAACCATCAAAGTCTCAAAGTAATGAACACCAAAGCAGCGATGGTCATGGACAGGTCTCTTACCATCGGGAGAGCATCTCGTCCCATAAAAAAAAATTCTTCCTCTGATCCATTCCATCATAAGGTTTCCTGTAAAAGATCGCTTTAAGCGATAAGATCACCAGTTATCACACCTGTAACTTAAAGTTTATTTCCTGTACATTGTATAAATTTTAGTGTGTACAATAAAGAGTTAATCAATCAATCAGATACAGGATAACATCGCGAAGAAACCGTTGCATGGTAGTTGGGTACTTTCTAGTACTTGATTGATTAGCCACCACCCTCAAATTGAAAACATGCCACCAAGTGCCTAACAGAGTGTTCCGACAATGTCACTTGAGAGCCAGTACAAATCCAGGCTAGGTATGTTCACCACTTATATCAGTGAGCAGGTGAGCTGTGGTCAAACACCTACCCTGTCAACCAATAAAAAATGTACATATTTCAACCACTTAAGTTGTATCTCAGCAACTAGAAATTTATAGATATATGTTTTGCTAGTAGTTCTAGCTTAAGCCTGCATTTATTTTTTACTGGCTTCAATAAAGAAGGTTCTTAATTCGACCCGTATCTTTTTGATTTCCTTTTATTTGTACCTATACCGATTACTCCGACGTTTGTGGGACCGACTTCCGTATTTCTTTTTTTACTGTATATAGGTTAATAAGCTTGGAGTGTACTAAAGCCGAAAAGGGGTAATTGTGAACAAATTTTACCAAAAAAAAATATACTTTTGCTAAAGGCCATTCCAGGGTTAGGTTCATAGTAGAAGTTGTTTATAATGACGAGTGATATGGCTCTTTTTTCGAATTAGTACAACCATAACTAATAGCCCCAAGGCTACAATTTCGTGTTGTATAATTCTTACCATCAATTTATGCAAATACTTTTGTCTTTGAGTCATCTAACGATAATTTATGCAGCTGAAAGTTTTGTGTAAGATTTTTTTTTTATAACTATAACTTGTTTATGACAAAAATGCTTACAACTAAAGAGAAAAAATATAGCCTATGTCATTCAGTGTAAATTGATAAATCGATTATATTATGTATAGCATCACTAGCTATAAAGAGGGATATGCTTGGGGGCTTCTCTACGAGATGGAATTAAGAATGAGGAGATCCGTATACAAACTAAAGTTACCGTCATTGTCCAGCGATTTTTTTTATGAAATTGAGGCCACAGACCATCAAACGTACCGTAGGACGACCACCCACGAGGTTGACCGACCTAACGAAGACCGCAAGAACGCGCTGGATGTGAGCTGTTTCCAACCGGTCTTCATGTAAATTATTGGGGGAGGCCTATATCCAACAGTGGACGTCGTACGGCTAAGATAATTTGATGGGCAATGGGCATAGGCAATTCCTGCAGGATATAAAGCAGCAAGCACTAATTAAATTAATAACCACAATCAAACAGCCATTTAGACAGCCCTGTTGGCTCATTTGGTAGCATGTCTGCTTCAAGATCTGTGGGGCGTGGGTTCGATTCCCACCCAGGACAAGCATTTTGTGATACAAAAACAAATGTTTGTTCTGTGTCTGGGTGTACTGTATGTATTATAAGTATGTATTTACAAAAAAAAAAGTATTTAAGTATTCTATCAGTTATCTGACTCCCATAGTACAAGCTTTGCTTAGTTTGGGGTCAGATGGCGCTGTGTGTAATGTCCTGCGATATTTATTTATTTATTTAATTTATTTAAACTGAGAAAATACCGTACTCTACTACTCTACCGTTAAATTGAGTTACATTACCGTCTATTTAATCTTTTAATGTGTTTGTATTCTTCGACCATAACTTTAAGTGAGATTGCGTTTAAAAGCCTCTATTTATTAGTTACTACGCTCCGCGGTTTCACCCGTCTTCCCGGCATGAGAACAGCTTGTGTTAATTCAGGGTAAACCAAATGCGTTACAAATTTCATAAAAATCCGTTAAGCCATTACAACGAGAAGAAGTATCAAATATTTTACATACGAAAAGTTAAATTTATACTTTTATTTTTTAAAATTTTGGACTGTATTTTCACACAGCGCCATCTAGCTTTCAACTAAGCAAAGCTTGTACTATAGGAACCGCGTCACTGATGTAATAGGTACTTATAAATTTAAAACACATTTTTTTACTATTATAGAAAATAAACAATGTAAGTAATAAGTACCAACATAACATATCGTGAAAATCCCCGTACAACAAATTTTAACGTAATTGCTGTAGCCGTTTTTGAGGTCTCAAAAACGATTTATATATATGGAGGTATAAACACGAAATACACGTAGGTATATATTATACACCATTTTTCGTGTTGCTTTCAAAACTCGATCGAAGCTTATAGTCACCACAACTTTACTAAAGCATGACTGGATTTGACTGGCACGGACTGGACTTGACCAAGACTTAACTACAAGACTTAACTACAAACTTATGAAACTTGAAAATATTAAAACACTTGACACTGATAAATGCACAAAATGCGACGCCAAAATCAAAGAAGGAGAACTATATTTTACTTAATACACATAATATATTTATCGACTTCATATCAAAGCTTCATATTTATTATGATAAGTACCAGACGTTCAGTTGTTACGAAGTCGCAAGGATTTTATTTTTCACTTTGGGTCCAAAATAACTTCACTTAGGAATAATCGAGTCTCAAAGTTTGCCAGCCTACCGCAGAATTTTAAAATATCTGCCAATTTTGAGCACGTACCTATAGTATATACTTATATCTATGTATAATGTCTGACGCAGGTGTTATTTGGTGTAGGCACCTCTAGAAAAACATTCTATTATGAATATTAAAAATAAGAAAAATGGATAAAGAAAATTGAATTTACGCAGTGTTCTTAACTCTGGTTTTGGATTAATAAAAATAATATCGTAACTAGAAAAGATTATTTTTTTATTATTTATAATGAAGTATTGATTTTTGTGTACTTTTAGGGTTCTGTTAGGCTAAACAACGGGGATAACAAAACTCTAAAATATTTTACCATTTCTGTGTTCGTCTTTGCTTTGATAAGCAAATATATAAATGATTTGTTTTATATAATTTGTATCAGGTAATGAGTAGAAACTTTAACTAGAAACTAGAAGCCCAATCTACGTCGTTATGTCTTTTATGTTGAATTATCACGACCTCTCGAGCCAACTTTGTACCCGTCAAGACCTAACAGGAGACGGTAGTGTTGCTTCGGTAAACACGACACAAACACAACACAAACCTACAAAAATATAGACATCCCAGTAAAAAGTGTTTTTCAAACACTAGTCAATCAAGCAAAACATTTGATTTTTTATTACTGCACTCTTAGCTCATTTGGTAGAATATCTGCTTCAATAGCTGTTGGCCGTGGGTTCGATTGCCACCAAGACAAATATTTATGTGACGAGCATAAATGTTTGCTATATGTCTGGGTGTTTTGTATATAAATTATTTACAAAAAAAAGTATGTAATTATTCTACCTGTTATAATTATGGTATATATATACATATATATACCTGCTTGCGTTATTTTGAGGCTAGATGTGCTGTGTGAAATGTTCTACAATATCTATTTATTTCAACAATAATTAAAGCAATCCAAATAGGTCAGGCTGGCGTGAAAAAATAAACTAAAAAACGTGTTAAGTAATTATAAAACAAATTTAAAAATAAAGCTTGCCACAGACAGATGCTGGCTAGGGTAGATAGTGTTCGGAAATGCGGCCAACAAAAACCATTGTTTTGCTGAAACAACCGTAGTTTGTGGTGGCGGGCGCGGCAAAATACAGTGAAGCCTGTTCCACATAAACACCAATGGCCGTGTCACCATGGCTGCTACCGCAAACCGGGCCAGTGTAAAGCAGGCTATATACTTGGAGGTTACTTGTACTGTGTGCCTTATAGTGTTTCGGTGGTTTTATATTTTATGGAACATCTTAGAATTTGATTAAAAATTCTCATTTTTTATGACTAATATTGTACAAATGGATTTAATAACTGAAACATATGAAAAAAACCATATTGTAATCGTACAGCTAAGTTTTCGTTTTGCAAGGAAATTTACGCTATGCGTATCACGTGTAAGCTTTTCTTTGTTCTTTTGTTACAAAAATATCTTCATTGTATCAAAACGAAATGTGTAGGGGCAGAAAATGTAGAAAATATTCTAAATGAAAAGAAGACGCGGAGCGTGGTGGTCATTTAGATTATGAATCAAGACTGAATCAAAATCTCTTAAGACGAAATCTCTAGGCTTTATGCCTAGAGATTATGTGAGAGTAATAAATGAAACAGAGAAAACACTGAAAGGAAAAATTATTTTCTTCTTTCACGGGAAAATAATTAACATCTCATCAAAACTAACGTGTGGATTTTCTTATGTTATGTGTAGTTTAGTAACATTTTTCATTTTTTTTTAAGTTATGCCATAGGTACTACTCAATAGGTACTGCTACTACCTACCATGTAATGTTCTGACAATAATACCTTTCAAGTACGAGTCGAGTACCTAGAACTCAAAAGCACAAAATAATAAATTACTAGCTGCGCCCCGCGGTGTTACCCGCTACACGTATTCGAGATAAAACGTTTTATTGTGTTACATTGTGTGTACCCTTTCTGGGGCACATACAATGTACGTTGTTATTTTTTAAATCTGCGTTGCTATAACAACCAGACTTTTTTACCTGAAGCTTGCTGACGGGCAGACTGACATTGCCAGTAATAAAACTTCATTAAACACATCGTGCACTTGCAACGACAGTGTCACATCTCAAAGACCATAATTTTAAAGAAAACGGCTTTTGAACTTTTAAATGAGCACGGAACCCCAAAAGTGACTAAGCATTATCTCAAACCGAACATTTCCGTACACTCATGAAGCCGGTTCCTTGCCACCATACAGATAAGATGTTACATAAAAACCTCTCGGTATTGCACCGGGTTTCTATGTAGGGTCAGCAAAAGTAAAGTTTCTTCTCTCATTCCTGATAGTGGTTTTGTTACGTAATTTCACTTTCGCTAATGCGTTGCGTTTATCGCAGACTCAGATGCAAATAAGAGCTTAATTTAAACGCTAAGTTAAGTTCTCTATAAGGAAGTCATTGCAGTTGTAAAATGACACAGAATTATGTAAATCAAATTACAGATGTAGGTTTATTTACGCAATGGTTGAAATTTTCCTTCAATTTCTTGAATTACGTCGTCATATACATGGAAAGACTATCCAAAGCCTCGTTGGTATAATCATATCAACTCTAAAACCAGTTTATTTAAGTTAACCTATGCGCTCTACAGACATTTTATTTTAATCTAATTAGATCAAGAAACTGTAATTTTAGAAAAACAGAAAAAAACGACACTCCATGCATAAGTACCTATCTATAACTCTTAGTACCTATCCCTTCATTTCATAGCTTTTTCAAATACCCACTGCTCAAACGTAGACCGTAGACGTAATCGAGATCGTACTACATACCCTGAGAGCAGTGTCGCTCAGTACTCTGCCGCGAAAAAGACGGATACCCAGGGTCCGTTTCTAACCTTGCCTAAAAAGGGAAGGGAAAATGCATACGAAATGCTTGAACGTATGCATTTATGTTTTACCGTCAAAAGAGCGTGTTATTCATCTTTTCACTTTTTACTATAAGCTAACCTTATTTGTCTTTGAATACGACATTTCTTATCTTACTGGTGGGTGCTTCATTAACTTTAAATCAATAAAATAATACGTGATATAGGTATTAGGAATCGTATGTGATTTTTATCTTAATTATTTTCAGACTGCAACCTCAAGAAGAAGACAGAGCTGCTTGGGAGGAATTCAAAGAAGCGTACCTGATTGGCAGGGCATCGAAATCCAACGAATTCGACAGATGTCAAACAAAATATTATCTGTGTCCTTTTCGAGCACCCTTATTATTTGACCTGATACAATATTTGATTCGCAACGATCTAAATTAAAATATTTCACTTAAGACTATGAGCATAGTACATTTTTATTCAGTACTTATAAATAATATGTGGAAGTTCCACTATTAGGCTACGTGAGCAGAACGCGATTACCGTTATAAAGTTATAAAGGTTGCGTCAAATGAGACTTGAATTTAACGCGTCTCAATACGGTTTATCACGTAACAACGCGTATTAGTTCAGTTTTTTTTCTGCAATACTTTCACTGATATTATCTTATTTATCACATCGTTTTATTACAACGTCATATTATTTTAAAGACGATGCAAATACAGATCTGTTATAAATTTAACACGTAGTCTTTTGCATTGCAGCACTAATTTAAACTAAGAATAAATTTGAGAATTATGAAAACTGATATGGTTTTGACACATTTTGTTAACTACATATAATATGTAACTATTGTAACAGTATATACATGTAACCATATGTAAAGATATAATATGTAACTATAGTCGGAGTTTATGATAAAATTAAATTAAACATTAGTACAATACCCTTACATTAGTAAAATAAAAATATTTAATTATCATTGGCATATTTTTGGTTGATGAAAGAATGTACCTTGCAAGACTGATCAATTTGCAATTAATTTGAGATTTGTTTTTCTTTTTGTATCATAAAAGGGTGTTTTAAATTTTTAGTTCAAGCTTTGTTTTATTACAAAAATATATAATTATATACAGTAGAACGGAACGTTCACACGCTGTCGCGTTCTGTTTGGCAAAGCCTTTAGTTTGGTTGAAGAGTTTCTGTTGACATTTGTCACGTGACTAAAATGGAAATTATGACACGTTCCGTTCAAGATCAATATGTTTAATCGTGGATTCGCACGAACGAAATTTGTGTCGCGCGATGGTCGGGTCATCAATTCTATTAGAAAAAACCATAGACCGAATTGTTTATTAAGATTATATGCGCATATTCCTAACAAACGATGACGGCCCGTAACATTTAATGCGTTTGACTTCCACAATATTAAAATGCAAAACTACAAACATGAAATTTTAATCAATTGAAACCCCATTCGAATTGCTACTAGTACTGATTAAGGTTACTTGTACCACCACAATACGTCTAGGTTGTTAACCATAAAACCACAAAAAAATAGTATCAAAAATTGCGCATCTGGACCACTCTTAAATAGAAATCAAAAGCGGAGCAGGTACTTTATAATTAGTAACTTTTTAGCAAATATATCTTACTTTGATTGCCAAAGGTTAGAAAATATAAAGGTGTTTTGTTTGTTCATCTTTTTTTTAATTGTAATACATTATACAAGAAAATTATCAATAATAAATAATAGTTATATAATATTCAAACTTGTCTAATAATTTAATGCACGTAGTAAAAATAAAATCACGCTATTAAATTTGCTTACATATTTTGTTACCAGCGCTTAATAGCACCATGTTAAATAAACAGAACATATTTTTTAATAAAAAAAACTTACAACATTTTTTTAACAAGCTGTACTGGTTATTTTGTTTAGTTTCCATTCTATTGAACTGTAATTAGATGTATAAAACGGTACAAAGACGTTGCCAAAATTATAAACTGAAATCGCTGATAATATTGATTGTTGCATAAAATAAATCATACTATTAATTAAGTTGTACGATGTAATAATGTCAAATTTTCTCATATATTTTGTATTCCCTGTATAATATATGTAATTAAGGCATTGTTTTATCCCATGAATTATACAGGATGTTTAGTTAAGTTTTATTATTATAGTTAACGTTCACATGGTACGTAAAAAGTGATGTAAAAGGTAACTAATAAACTAAACATTTTACTGGCATCACAGTTATGCGTGTAAAATGTTGATAACAGAGAATTATGCAAAATTGCTAAAGCCGTACAAACCTTATTGTAATCTTAATCTTCAAACACCTTTTGCTAAAGGACCAACCTTGAAATTGTGAAACAGTTTTATATAGAAAAATGGCTATCAATGCGTAGACCAGCTGTTTTTCATGGTTTCAGTGCCTTAGTAACAATTGATCAAAATGATGAGAAAAACGCGTAACCTAAGGTGATTTAAGGTAAAAAACAGCGCCAGAAAACTCCTTCAAACAAAAATAGTTTAAAATAACCGTTGCTGTAAGTAAGTGTTTCGTTTAATTTTAGCATATAAAATATCAAGTGATAAATAACACATTTGATTTGTCTACTCATCTAAATAGTTTAGTCTTTATTATATTTCTATTGTAAATCCGATACGTTGCAACAAGATTGTAAAAGCTGCCGTATCACAAAACAGCTAGCCACTTTAAAATACCTCGCCTGAAGTTACATTAAGCCGGATAAACGAATATCGTACTTAGTGTTCTTTAACATGACTTGACTAGTCATAATGTCATCGAGAGGGCCATTGCTGCTTTGACTGTCTTTAAATTGAACTTCTGACACTCACGGCGTTTTGATAACCTAAGTATAATGTATTTTTAATAAGCACCTTGCCAATTTCTTTACTAAGTACCTTTACTCTATTTCTACTAAGAAGGAAGGTACCACCGTAGTACCAGATATTCTGCCGCCAAGCAGTAATGTGTAAACATTACTATGTTTCGGTTTGAAAGCTACTGCAGCCAGCAAAATTACAGGGCTGTTGACACTAACCATCCAGGGTCTCAAGGTAATGATCGTCAAAGCAGCGATGCCCTGGATTAAAGTTGTGTATCGTTGCAATGATCATGGACAGGCGTTATCTCTTACCATCAGAGAGTCTCGTTCGTTTCATTACTTTTACATAAAAAAACGAAATCCGACTAGGTATACATCGCTCCTCCGTAATACAGGCTTCGTTTAAAACAACTAGCCGTTATGTGATACGGGGGGTTTTACAATTTTACTGCGACATATATAACATGTGTAACATCAACCTGTATGAAAATTCTACCGTGCTGAAATTTCATGCATTTTAAATTTCTTTCGAAAGCTTTCGCCAAAACATTTTTACATTAATAATGAATATACGATAAAATAAATCAATATTTTTGACAATACATACTCATTAACATTCATTAGTATGTAATGATGGTACAACAGCTACAATACAACAGCAGTACCTACATCAAAACAGTAATAGTACAGTTTACTATTAGTCTAATTTGTAACTTAGCACCATAACTTTAGAGTTCACAAGACTTGTAATATTTAAAATATTGATTGTGTACCATCTGTTTATTTTACTTAATACTCGTATGCAATTAAGCCAGTCGTTCTAGTCCAGATAAAGCGAGTTACCAAAACACATTATTGTTTCATTTCAACGAGCATTATATTTTATTCATGATAAAATCATATAGTGGGTATACAGAATAAGAAATAATACTAGCAGTAATAATCATAAATGAATAAATATACCTATAAATATCGCGGGAGGTTACACACAGCGCTATCTGACCTCAAACTAAGTAAAGCTTGTACTATGGAAGTCAGATAACTTTTAACAAAATTTTTAAATACTTTTCCCCCCGAAGCCGGTGGTACCTAATTGATTTGATCAGATATCCCTGGACAAAAAAGGGCATTAAACAAAGAAATCATATAGCCATACAATTTCTATGATTTTGTTGTCCTGTTGATATGTACCTACCGACAGTTTGGCAATTCAAAGGAAAATCGGCATGTGTGAAATTCCTTAATTTCAAAGATGTTTGAAGTCTGCCAACCCGCATTTGGACAGTGTGGTGGTCTTACCTTTCTCAAAATGAGAAAAGGCTCGTAGACAACAGTGGGATAGCTTAGAATTCAGGGCTGATCCGAAGTTCATCAATGCTTGTAGAGATTTACGTAACGGGCGATTTCAAATCGGCACAAGCACTGTAAAGTTCAGTGTTTGTATCGTACAAACGGATAGATTTTTTTCGCGTACTTTTTGTTCACATTATCTTTTCTAGACATCGCGAAAATTAATCTATTTTATCCTTAGTTGGCTCTTCATGGCTTGCGATAGTGGTCCGTAGCAAATGTTCAACTTCAGTGTGGTAGCTAGCCAGCCGAGTACTAGAAAATACCCTACCACTATGCTTTGGTTGTCTCGCGCCGTTTTTCTTCACCAGCAGGTCAAGTTCTTTGAACCAACGCCTTTTGGCTTGTGACCGCACTAACCACTAAGCTATACTCATAAACGTACCTAAACTACATCTCCTCCCGGTGAAGGAATATACTGTAAGGAAACCATAGCATGGTAGCAGGGTACCTAATTTTTAGTACACGGCTGGCTACCATTCAAGTTGAAAATCCAACGTGGCGTCCGATAGCCTTAGCCTAGACCCAGTTTCATTCCAAGCTAGATATTCTTACCAACTTTTACCACATTGCCACTTAATGTCAGGTGAGCTGTGGACAATCAACTAGCCTATCAAACATAAAAAATGGGAATTTTTGTTAACATTAATTTTGTCACATAACATCATCACTTTAATTCGTTTCTTTTAGTTTTATGTTTTTATTTCCTCCATGTTTGTTGTTTTTTATGTCATAAATAAAATTGTTGTCTACGGTCTTTTACACAAAGCACATAATATGAGAAGACGGACGGAGAGAAGACAAGTATTATTAAAGTGAGGAAAAGTTCGCCTTTTAGTAAACAATATTTGAAAACGCAGATGTCAGCTGTTGCAAAAGATAAAGTATTTCGCCAATCACTCACTCGGATGTTTCAATAAATACAGCATATTTTGTACCTAAATATATGTAGGTGTAGAAGCTTCTATGGTAACATTCTTGGTATTTTGTGATCTTCCACAGTAACTCAGGGTTAGTTAAGAGCAACATTTTGCATATTAAATCAATAAAATTATTCCTGCTAAAGTTAATTTAAGTTTCTTTTGAAGTAAAAGTTTATTTAGTTGCGTTAAGCGATTTTTTGCTAGAGAAAAAACTTATGGCTTCTCGTCATAGACATGCTAGTGTGACTTTTATAAAGTTATTTTTTTCCTTATAATGATGTATCTCTTTGTTGTTAGATACCTCATTGTTATTACAATCTAGCCTAGTTGAGACTAATAAGTAATTTTAATATAACTTAAATTGTTAAGTAGAGTATAAACGAACAATGCGTCCATCGACACTTTTCTTACTGTCTCTATTAAGGGGAAGATACTTTGTTCATGTGTTCTATAATATGTAGTACTCACTGCACTAACATTACTAACTAACTCAAAAGGTTTTGCCCTTTTTAGTCTTCTTACAAAGTTGACACAGAAAAATATGTTTTTACTAGGTACTAGGCAGTTCCCTTGAATGCTTATTTATTATTTATGTATAATGAGACGAACGAGACACTCTCCTGTTGGTAAAAGATAATGCATGTCGCTTGTTGTTTTGATTTTTTGCTACACAGAACTTCAAACAGCAAAACAAAGTTCATAGCATAACTGCTGTGGCACTCATTATTATGAAACTTTCGATGGTTAGTCAGAATATCCCTGTAATTTCACATCATTAAAATAATAATAGTTTGCCTACTTATTTGAAAAAAAGTATTTATGCCATAATCAAAAATGTTTTATGTCAAATAATTTGATTATTAATAACTAATAAACAAGAGTGATACCGCATAAGTGGAACAAAAATGTCTAAACATAATACAAATTTAAGTTTGTATTATGTTTACACAAAATTCATTTTAAATTGATAATAAAACATGTCTAGATACGTATGAAAAAATGTTCTTTTATGTCAAAATTAAGTGGTAACCAAAAAGATCTCCAATGTGGGCGAAGCTTAAGAGACATTTTTAGAGCAATCCAACAACCTACTCATCTATTACTAGTTAGGTGCTCGCCATACAGTAGGTATAGATCAACCCACGCCTCTACTTTTGCATAATTCTATATGACAGGGCCATTAAGCGCTTTGTCCGGCACTCGTTTTGGCCTCCACGATGTTATTACGGAGAATAAAGGCGTACCTTTCTTCTAACCAAAACCTCTTTATCGACTTTTTCTCAGTTTCTCTAGCATGTCTACATTCCTAAGTCTACATGACTGTACCCAAAAGATAAGAGAAAAAAACTTGACAAAAATACTTTTCCAACTCTCTAACCGATCGTTTCTAACTTTGTAAGTTATCGGTTACATTTTCAATACCAAAGGAGAGTAGCTTTTTTAGTTCCCAAAGTTAGTTCAGTCGGAATGCCTTAGTGACGCTATGAAGTTTTTTCAATCAATTCAGATGACCCACTTTATATTCCGATGGTTATAGAGTGTAGAACTTTTCGGTGCGCGGAATATTAGGTATAGGTAGTGTGGAGATAGGCGTCTGCTGAGTTCAAATTTTCTTGCTGTATTCAGTGACTGTTGAAATTTGTAAATTGTCAATCGTAGCCAAGTAGATCTGACATAGATTCGATTTGAAATACAGAAATGCAATTTTACAAAAGTGAGCTAGTCTTATTATCAAATAGAAAATAAATATTGTAGGACATTTAACACTGTCCCATCTAAGTCCAAAATTAGTAAAGCTTGTACTATGATAACCAGATAGACGATAGTTAGCTTTTTTTTTTGTAAAAACATACTTATAATATTTACAGAACACACATTTCATTATCACATAAATCTTAATCCTGGATGGAAATACCAAATGAGCTAATAAGGCAATGTTTTTATCATACCTGGAAGTAATCTTAGTTTTGTTATTCAAAGTAGCGTGAACTACTATAGTGTTCAAATATAAGCGTTGCGTCTTACCATAATACAGCGTACACGCTTCCATTCGGAATGTTCCTTCCGTGCTTCAGAAGCAAACTAAGATCTTGGCTTCGTGAGACCTTGTTACATGACTTTGATGATTGTTTTTTTTTTTTACTTTAAATAGATCTACATTTGGCCACCAACTCGCCCAATACAAAGCGACTGTGTGGCCGAGGATGGAGTACGCTGATCTGAAAGAAATCTATTCACTCTAGCTTTAAAACTAGCCTAGCCTACTACTCTAGTTTTAAAATAAGAGATGATTGAATAAACACTAAGTATTTTTTTATTTATTAACATTTAATCATATTGACATATTTTATATTTGACATATAATTTCATTGACATTTTCATTGTATTGGCATATGTCACGGTTTTGATATTTGAAAATATGAATGGAATAATGACCTGTAACTTTGCAATAAAAGATTTGTAAGAAGAGCGATTTATTCGATTCATCACTTTTAGGTTGAAAACTGCGAAATAACGCTGATGGGCGTCAAATGACGTAGAGCCCAATCTTTGAATCATATGACTGAGTTTTCGTCTACGTATCCATTATGTGCAATTGTGCATATTATGTGTGTCTGTCAAAAAATATCGAACGAAATGGAATTAAAACAAAAAGTTTGTTAGTTTTAGTTAAATTATTAGAAGCTTTAATTGTTACAATTTTTTGTAATGTCTATTTTAACATCATAAAGATTACAAAACAAAGTTATCTGAAACTTATACATTGTAGGTCTATTTCATGATTTGCATGCTAAACACAATCAATATTTGTCTAATTAAAACAAAACTGCTTTTATCTTGTTCTTGCTTCCAAAATTAAAAAAAGACTTTGTTCTATTCGTTGAAAAAGGGTCTAAATTTTGTAACTGTATTAGTAACCAAACTGAAGATTAGCACCCTGTTAACAGTAATAGACTGTGCTAATGAAACCTTTGAGCCACAAAAATAAAATACCAGCAAATAAATAAATTGTAATTAATTTTTAAATGAGGTTGGTGCTGAACTCATATTACGGAAATGAACAAAAAGGTATTGTGTAAGGTTAAATATTGTATATTTATGCGATTTTTAAAAAGGCTTAGCAACCCTTTTTTATATCTACCTTTTCGTACAAAGCTTGCGTTTGATCTTTTATCCAAGAAATTGTGAACTCTTAATTTTGTTTTCACATATTTTGTTGTTAACACTTGGTTGTAGCTCTCCTTAGCAGGATGACATCTAGGTAGGTAACACCGCAGTGGCAGAAATTCTACCACCAAGCAGTAGACTTTATTTTTCTACTCAAAATTCTGTGTACCACTGCAATGGTCATGAATAGGCGTTATTTCTTACTATAAGAAGAGCGTCTCTTTCTTTTCATTGCTTTTATATGAAAAACCTTTTTTTTTTAATCTTTCTCTCTTATGCTCTTAAGTGAGGCTGCCGGAACACACCATTAGATTGGTGGTTTTTTGGCGATTGCTTGGCGGCAGATTTTCCTCAGGGTGGTAACTAGCCAGCCAAGTATTAAAAAATACTCTACCACCATGCTATGGTTTCCTCATGACAACTTTGATACAAAAAAATTAAGGGTCTATTATTATGTGACAAACATCGCAAACATGATGTTAAATAGGTAAATAAATAAATCTCGTAGGACTATACACACAGCGCCATCTGGCCCCAAACTAAGCAAAGCTTGTGTGATGGAAGTCAAATAACTGATAGAATACATAAATACTTTAATTTTTGTAAATACATACTTACATAGAGAACACCCAGACAAACATTTGTTTATTCACAAAATGTTTGCTCTGAGTGGGAATCAATCCCACGCTCTACAGCTCTCAAGGCAGATACACTACCAATGAGCCAACGGCGCTGTCAGGTATGATGAGGTCTAAGACAAAGTAAGGAACTCGATTCACACAAAACCGCAAATAACTTCTCTTCATTTTTGAGGTTAACGTTATTATCTTAATTGGATTAGTAAATCAGTCATGCATCGGTACCAGGACGTGTAGGAAATGAACCGGTGCGGCTGTAATTAGATCTGACCAGGAAGACGATGTATGTACGGAATATGGGATAACGAAGTCACTCAATTTGTTGTGTTATTGGAGCGGTTTCACAGCGATGTGTTGAATTTCCGCTTGAGACATGAATCTTGTAGTCCAGGTTTATAGTTCTACCCGTAAGTTATATCAAGCATCCCAGAAGGTTAGTTCTGAAAACCATCACTGCAGAAAATCGGCACTATTAATTAGTAAGCATTAAAAGAAAGAAAAGAGTTTTATTTTATAACAAGCACAAAAACAAAAAAAACAAACAGAGTCAGACAGTTCCAAAATAAGGGCTCACCTCAACATAATACTGGTCAATGGTCATACTAAGCGGTATGACCAGCGCTGGTCTTCCAGTGAGCACGCGTAATTTAAACAAAAAAAAACGCTGATTAAATACATTTATAAAACTCTTTAAGTAGCTACCTTGCCGATTACTATAAAGTATTATCATCATGATATGGTTTCCCAACGACATTGTCCTTCAACGACAACTCATGATCATTGTTGGTATTTGAACCCACACTCTCTGGCATTAACCACTGTGCTATCATCGCTACAAAGCGTTGATTACCCCACTTAAGAGCCAGTTCCAGTTTTTTTTTTTTTTTAATGTGAAAAATAATGAGACGAACGAGACGCTCTCCTGACGGTAAGAGATAACGCCTGTCCATGACCATTGCAGCGATAAACAGAACTTTGAGTAATAAAACAAAGTCCAGGGCATCGCTGCTTTGGTGTTCATTACTTTGAGACTTTCGATGGTTAGTCTCAATAGCCCAGTAATTTCGCTAGCTGCAGTACCCTTCAAACCGGAACACAGTAATGTTTACACACTACTGCTTGGCGGCAGAATATCTGGTACTGCGGTGGTACCTACCTAGATGACCTCCTGCTAAGGAGATCTACCACCAAGTGACCAGAGTCCACCAAGAGTCCAGTTACATCAGGCGAGCTGTAGTCAAATACCTAGCCTATCAAACATAAAAAAATATATGGATTGACAATTTGTGAGTCCTGTTGCTCGCTGGCTGCATGCATAGTCATACATTTTATGTATATATACTATGTTTTTCCATCACAATGATAATACTATAATACGGTGTAGATGACATGATGTTGGGCCGGTACACAGAACCCTCTTTATATCACAAATTCCATACGCGCCGTATTGTGGCAAGCTCTGAAGCCCCGGAATACAACAAGAATCCCTTTTCGCACTGACAAGGATTGGCAAATACAGTTTCTTATTATTCCTAAGAACATTGAATACCCCAAAAACGCGAACAATATTTACGTTACCCAAGATACCTGAGAATATTTTGCACTGCGTCCGATCCGACTTTGGACTGTGTAGAAAACAAATTATTATAGGTCGGAAGACAAGGGTCCCCCTATTTCCTTATAATAATAATATAAATTTATTTCAGAACAAGTCCATATCAATTATTAATAATAATAATACATGAATACAATGTCAAAAAATTACAATAAAATTCTAAATAAAAGTAAAAAGAAATAAAAATGTCAATAGAAATATGTCGTACCATACCACGTCGTCTATTTATTTAAATACGTTTTGAAATCACTTCATTAGTACTTCGAAAATAATTTAGAAAACTGATAACAAAATTGAGTGATACAGTTTGGTGATAAAGCAACTTCATTGGCGTTTATAATACGTTCTATGAGGATATGACATAAAAATCCGAAACAAAAATTGTGTTATAAATTAAACGTTTTTTTTTTTAATGTGACAAATAATGAGACGCACGAGACGCTCTCCTGATGGTAAGAGATAACGCCTGTCCATGACCATTACAGCGATACCCAGAACTTTGAGTAACAAAACAAAGTCCAGGGCATCGCTGCTTTGGTGCTCATTACTTTGAGACTTTCGATGGTTAGTCTCAACAGCCCAGTAATTTCGCTAGCTGCAGTACCCTTCAAACCGGAACACAGTAATGTTTACACACTACTGCTTGGCGGCAGAATATCTGGTACTGCGGTGGTACCTACCTAGATGACCTCCTGCTAAGGAGATCTACCACCAAGTAAACACATATACGGCCGTGTCCACAACTTTCTATCGGTCATACTCTATAAATATAACTCTTGAATACTTTGTCATTTATGCCTAACATTAGTTACAGTCAAAGTCCAGTCTTAATCAAGTCCAGTCCGTGTTGATAGAGTGCAACCATGCCTTAGTAAAATAGTCTCGACTTCACATAACTTACTTGTAGTTGTTAACTTAACTTTTTAACATTGTACATCTTTCCCACACTTGCGCTTGTAATTTGACGTTTGGTTAGCATTTTATAATATAAACAAATGTTTGTTCTGTGTCTGGGTGTTATGTATTTATTATAAGTATGTATTTACAAAACAAAAGTATTTAAGTAATCTATCAGTGATCTGACTTCCATAGCACAAGCTTTGCTTAGTTTGGGGTCAGATGGCGCTATGTGGAATGTCATACGATATTTATTGATTTATGACCAATATTACACCAATATTTTTGTACATGTATCAAAAAAAATGCGTCGACACTCTTATAGAAAAAACTTTGTAACAACAGACAAACAAACACACAAAGACAGTTAGAAAAACTAAGTGGTGTTGCCTGAAATAAAATAATTTTTAATTTTAATACAAATCTCCCAAAATCTTAACAAACTCGTGATTTACACTCTTTACTTAGATTTTCTATTTAATTTTTGCGATCCGATGTTTCAACGATGATAGCCAAAGTTCGGATCGGATTATCGTAAAGCGCTCCAACTTGAAATCCCAACCGTGAGCGACAACTTGACAGCTAATAACGGGGCGCCACTGTTGTCGGATTTATGGTTAGACTAGTTGGTAAAGAAAACATCTGGATCTTTTCAAGGTCAGAGTGAATAGGTATCTTCTAGGTCTGCGTGCTTCATCTTCGACCACATCGTCGCTTACCATCATGCGGGTTGGTGGTCAAACGCGGACTTATCCGTATTAAAAAAAAAAACATACGTACTATACACGCATTTTTGTATCTATGTATATTGTATACCTACTAACTTGCTACTGACCAAGATCAGGACCCTGATGGAACTGACATGCAAATTGGATAGACTTCGTTGAAACAATTTGTTTATTTATGCCACAGATGGCTTCCGAGCAGATGGTTGCCTGATGGTAAGCACTCAGCGTCACTTATGGATATCTGCAGTACCGGGGGCACTACAATTACCCAATGTTGTAACTCCGCGGGAATACGAAGGCAGGAAGATCATTTCTCAAATGTAGAATAATTTGGTATATGTACATCAATTCACTTTAGATGTCACGAAAATATAGCAGTAGTCTATTATTTCTATTACACGAGATTATTATTATTTACCTTAAATTTATTTGATTATGGCTAAACTTAGCCTTTGACGTAGGTAGGCGCTAGCTCTGAGATTCCCCGAAGCGAGGATCAGCCGCTTCGAAATGTCCTTAATAATTTTTTTTGTGTCGGACGACCACGGACCCATTGTTTCCACAGCCAGCCCAACAAACTCATAATGCATAGTTATAATTATATATTTAGTTAAAATGTTCCTTGTAAAGTATAGATTGCAATTTGTATTATTTACATAAGCAAGCTAAGGATTCAATAAATAACCACCTGTGGCTTTCAGCCCGCTTTAGCGATAAGTCCCGGCTTAATTTTTGGGTGAGACCCCACTTAAATCCAGGCAGAAATAAATTTTCAAAGTATTTTAGTTATAACTTCACCGGCACTCCCGGGTTTCTACCTCGTATATAGTCTCTCTGACCCCGTTAAACTCACCGATTTACATACAAACTCCTATAATATTGTATTCTTTACGGTACAGTAAAACACTATCTCTATATTTTACGTGGACCCCTTTGTTATCTTTGAGTCCAGAGTGCTCTACATTTTATATCCTCAATAAAATAAATACGAGTCATAGAAGAATGGATAACTCGTGTTATTCCGTTTCTCTACATATTGGCTTTATTTATAGCTTCTGAGAAAATAATACGGGTTGTGACCATATAGGATGTCCCCATTCGCTCGGACAGCTTGTATAATTGATAGAACGAATACAAGGTTACAAACAATTATAATCTACAAATAAATTAATATTTATTATTATCTATCTTTTGCAACCTGAGTCCATTCTTTCAAACAGGAGTCAAGTTCGTCCTTCCATCTCTGTCTGAGCCGTCCAGGGGGTCATTTGCCATCCCTAAGAAACCACTGATATTGGCCCAATAGTACTCCAAAATGTAAAAAATGCCCTACTTTAGTAAAGTGGCTTTCTTTTTTTTTTCTTCTTATGTTAAAGTAATGAGACAAACGAGATGCTCTCCTGATGGTAAGAGATAACACGTGTCCATGACCATTGCAGCGATATACAGAACTTTGAGTAACAAAACAAAGTCCAGGTTATTTGCTGCTTTGGCGCTCATTACTTAAGGACATTAGATGGTTAGTCTTTGTTGAGACTAACCATCTGTAACAGGTAATTTCGATAGCTGCAAGATCAAGCCGGAACACTTTTACTCACTACTCTTTGGCGGCTGAATATTTGGTACTGCGGTGGTACCTACCCAGACGACCTACCTACCTCCTGCTAAGGAGATCTACCACTTTCTGAGCTACATTAGCTATCTGACGTCTGGCATCTGGCGTCCTGCAGGCTTAGCCAAGTAACATTTGAATAGGATTAACGCTAATAGAAAAGCCAAAAGTGTACGGGATTGGTATAAGCTGTCAACATGACGCCATTCAAATGTTACTCACATCATCACTTAAGTGCCAGTTTTATTCCAAGCTAGTTGTGTTTTCCATTTTCGGCCACAAGTCAACCATGAAAAAACATTTATCAAAAAATTTGCTGCGCCCCGTGGTGTTACCCGCTACATGTTTTCGGGATAAAACGTAGCCTATGCATTAATTCAGGGTCTCAGCTACCTCCATACCAAATTTCATCCAAATCCGTTCAGTAGTTTTTGCGTGAAAGAGTAACAAATCTTAATAATAAATCTAGCAATGAGCCCTGCCCCGCTGCCTGTTTTATATTTAATGTAAAAATAAAAAAAAAAAATAACGATGATAATCTAGCAATATACATTTACCCATTGTATAAAAACTCTGAAATAATAAACGTCTACAAAATTACTGAGTTGTTAAAGCCGTAATAAGAACACGCGTATTAATAAAAGCTCCAACAAGAAACACAGCCAAAATTACATTATAACTAGAATATGTACATTATTATGCCGATAGCCATTTCTACGTAAGCCGTGTTCATGCTCTTTGATGCGTGTTATTACGATACTGGTGCAAAGAGTTCGGTAGAACAAAGTTATTTAGAAAATTTCTAACAGTGACTACTGTAAGATTTCTATAAAATCAATTATCATGATTTGCCAAGTTGTTGTTTAGCAAAAAGTTTCTGGAACACAATTATGAACAATACTACATTTCATGAAATCTAAAATTAGTGTAAGTTCTGTGAATTTCTGTTTAACATTAATCTGTTGATTTACTACGAAACGTTCACCAATTACAGCTTTCCTCGTAAACCGTTGATTAGAACTATAATACCATCCTTCATAGGAAAAAGGTCAAATGGTGTATGAAAAACATAGGTACTTACCGAGTTTCTCTATACGACAGTTAGATACGTTAATCAAGCTATATTCAATAAGATATTCGGTTTATTAGCTGTCTATGACTTTTTTCATCTACTTGTGTAGCTATCTTTAAAAATTGAAGACAAAATATTTGTGTAGTGTTAATGTTGCGCTTGCTTCATAGCCCTGACCGCCCTGTAGCTCATTTGATATAATGTCTGTTTTAAGAGCTGTAGGGTTTTCGATTCCCACCAAAACAAAAATTTGTCGTAATCCCACTAATATTATAAATGTGAAAGTTTGGGTGGATGGATGAATGGATGTTTGTTACTCTTTCACGCAAAATCTACTGAATGGATTTGAATGAAATTTGGTATAGAAGTAGCTGAGACCCTGGATTAACACAGACTACTGCAGTGCAGCTAGTGTGATGATAAATGTTTGCCCTGGGTGTTTCTGTATGTATTGTAAGTATGAATTTACAAAAAAAAAAGCAAAATTGAAAAATTGGGAGATTCAGAATTGAGGCGGCATCTCAGTGAGAAAAGGTGTGACCCCCGGACAGGATCCTATTTAGTACAGCATCTGTCAGTGGCTATCCAGCGTGGTAACGCTGCGAGTATCATGGGCACTTTTGGGCAGGGATCTTTGCGTGGAAGCCTTTTTGATTAGGAATTTTTTGACTCGCAGTATCAACTTGTTAGTTTTATATGTTTGAGAAAATTATAAGTATGTAGTCATAGGAGTATGTTTATAGAAAAAAAAAAGTATTTATATATTCTATTTGTTATCTGGTTCCCATGGTACAAGCTTTGCTTAGTTTGGGACTTGATAGCGCTGAGTGAAATGTTCTCAATTTCCTTTTTGTTTGATAGATATTTACTAAGGCTTTTTTTTCTATAGTAAGCGCTCGCCAATGGGGTTAAAACGCGTAAATATGAAGCAAGTATGTAACTGTGAGAGGACGGTAACCTTATTCTTTTATAAAGCGAATTTTCGAGTATATGGATATAGAAGCGAATCCCTTCACTTTTGTCATTTATTATGCAAACAGCACTTTTGCGAGAGCTTGTATCCAGATCACCAAAATGCGAGTATTTCGAACGCAAAGTGGATCATAACTGGGAGTGCGCTGTGTTGTACTTTTATTTTAGTAATCAAGATGGAAATTCTCGTCTATCTGGCTGCACAAAAGCACGTGACTTCATTAATATTGTTTTCGTATTGTATTATATTCCTGAATATAACAAGAATAAATTTTTAATCTAAAAAATAAAACCGGCCAAGTACTATTCGGACTCGCGCACGAAAGGTTCCTTACCGTAACATACTTTTTTTATGGTTGGCAGGCTAGGCGTTTGACCACAGCTCACCTGATGTTAAGTTAAGGCGTGGTCGAAGATTTTAAACACACCTAGCCTGGAATGAAACTGGCTCTCAAGTGAGACTGCTGGAACACACCGTTAGATGTTTGGCGGCAGATTTTCAACTTGAGGGTGGTAGCTAGCCAGCCGAGTGCCTACTACAAAATGTACTACTATGTATGGTTTAGTTTACTCACAATGTTTCCTTCACCAGCAGCTCAAGCTCGTTATTGGGGTTTAAAACCACTCCTTTCGGCGTGTAAACCGACCTAGCGAACCATTAAGGTATCTACGCGACAAAGGTAACTAAGGGTAAAGACCCTTAGTTACCCTTAAATTAAATTCAGGCAGCTTCACTTGAGAGCTAGCTCCTCCATTCCAGGCTAGGCGTGTTGAGCTGTGATCAGACACCTAGCTTATCACCTATATGAAAAGAGTGACACTGTGATTTTAAAAAACCGGCCAAGTGCGAATCGTACTCGCACACGAAAGGTTCCGTACCATTATCTATAAAAACGGTTAAAAAATCACGTTTTGGGAGCCCCCTCAAATAGAATTAAACAGAAAAAAAAATATTCTGTTTTTTAGTATTTGTTGTTAAAGCGGCAACAGAAATACATCATCTGTGAAAATTTCAACTGTATCACGGTTCATGAGATACAGCCTGCAGGCAGACGGATGGACAGCGGAATCTTAGTAATAGGGTCCCGTTTTACCCTTTGGGTACGGAACCCTAAAACCCTCGACACCAGTAACATAATAAATTTAAACTCTATGAGATCTGTATAAGATGCTCACGTTTATTCATGAGCAATAAAATATCCAATAATTTCACGTTACTCTGATAATCTTCAATTTACAAAACTTTTCCAAAACTTTTGTGTAGTGATGATAACGCAGTGGTTCACAAGCCGAAGGGCGTTGGTTCAAACATGTTCAAATATGTATGAAAACTACAACTTGCCGCGGTATTTTGTAAGCATCGTTCGAATAGTCTATCAAAATTAGTGGCATTTTATACAGTGACAAAGCAATTTACAATTTGCCTTGGCATCTTTCGAAACTCCAAGTGTTTTTAACAGACGAAGCCGTTTCTAAAAAGTGGTATCATACTAATTGTCTGCGACATACGTATACTATATTTCAATCAAACATACAACAGTATATTTATGTAGTAAAAGAACTTTTTTATGAATTTAGATATTTTTCCTTCGGCCCCAAAATAATGTAGCGAAATTTTTATAATTATATTTTCATTTTCATTACACAATCGCAAATTTAATAGTCGGTGAAACCTTAAGAAGTTTTGTGTTAAAATGCCTATTTTATGTAAATGCTTAAGCGTACCTACCAGTTTTACGAGTCTGAGAGATAGAAGATCATTTTATTACTATTAAAAGTAGACATTTTTATTCGTATTAAATGTACAAGTTTAATGCATCGTAAACCAAATTTGTAGTGCGAATCAAAATCGACCTCGACCAACCGTTTACAAAAAAAAATCTATTTTCCTATCTCTATTTACATCAAATATACACACAAATGACTACATTTATTTAAATTTAAATTAATCAATGTATGTATCTATCCGTATATATTTTGTTAGCGCAGTGTCCTTGGTACCAAGTCAAAAAATATATAATTTCGTGATAATTTTTTTATTTTTATGAATATATTTTGAAGTTGAATGATGTGATGCTCACTTGATTGTGTGATAAAAAAAACAGTGAGATTTGGTACTTAAGTGTGTAATTTGCTTTGAAATAAAGGCGTTGTTGTAATAAAATAAAATTAACTGTTTTATTTTAAAACAAATAGAGCTCAATTGCGATCTATTTTCTCGATAATGATAAGTTTCAATAAGTTGACATCATGCTTACGAGCTATGATGTCCAAAGAACGAGCTTCGGCGTGTTACTTACAAAATCATATTTGTATTATACAATATAAATTTTTCACAACAAACTTTTTTTTTTAGAAAAATGGTGCAATGACTCAACTCTACAAATTGCAAACAATATTATAATTCCACCTCGTCAAGTAATCATAAGTCCCAGTAGCTCTCAGACTAACACCAACAAACCTACCAGTGTTATGCAAATTGTCCCATTTTACAGAACACGATCAGTTACTCCGCAGTTTATTGTTCCGGTTACCGTTCCCGAGAATGACTAACTAGCATTATAACATGAAATGAGAAAGACAACTCGAGGAGTCGAAGCTTATCAGTTATCACGTAAGTGCTTGTTATTATGCGACTTTTACACTGTGACACTGGTGTAGCACAATATAATAAATAATAATAAGTTTGAAAAGAGAACATTTTTTTCTAAATATGTTGTACTTTACTCATATGAGTTATTTTTTCATGATAAAAGTTAAAATTAGACGACGCTAATCAAAAACTTTATCCTAAAAAAAATATTTGGTGTTCGTGAGCTGAGAGTAGAGTACATCAGGCTTATTATATAAAGAAAGAAAGAGAATATTTTAGAAAAAAGTTTGCGTCCCACCAAAACAGCAGTCGATGTAGCAGTTTGCTGTGTATGTCATACAGTCAGTTGTCACGTCCTTTGCAATTTTAGCGTTAGCCTCTTAGTTTAGAGTTGCTATTTGTTGGAATCTACACTATTATAGAGAGAAAAGATTTGATTTTTTTTGTTTGTTTGTTTGTATGGAATAGGCTCGGAAACTACTGGACCGATCTGAACATTTATTTCACCATAGAATGCTACATTATCACTGAGTGACATAGGCTATATTTATATTGTTGACCGAGTTTTGATTTCCCGTGCGAAGCTGGGGCGAGCTCCTAGTTTACGCTATTATAAAGAGGAGAGATTTGATTGTTTGTTTGTTGTGAATAGGCTCCGAAACTACTGGACCGATTAGCTGCTAGTAGCTAATATCATGCCATAATTTTTGTTTTGTATGTTTTAACAAAAGAGGAGAAAAGTAGCTAGAACAGCAGTAGAATTGGATCATTAAGTTAACGGAATTTGAAGAAAATTCTAAGTTGTTTGAACGCGATAATATAAAATCCGGTTTCATGGTTAAAAATTTTTTATAGCACAAGTTTGAGAAAATAACACAATCTATGACGGCAAAGTTAAGTTTTCCTGATTCCTTCTTTTTGTTGTTTTTTTTTAATTTGAAATAAATACGCTCATACACCGCGATCCGTGACTTTCATCAACATAAATTATTTTTTTTACACGGAGAGTGAAGTTTTTTTAAATTAATCATAATTTAGAGACAAAGTACTAGTTTGAGTGAATACCACGAGCGGTTTCTTGGTTTCGTATTTTTATAGTAAAAGTTTTAAAAATAAATACGATTCGGTGACCATGGATTAGGTAAATTAGGTAATTTATAGTGAACATATAATTTTGCATTACATAGCAAATCGGCGAGACTCTTTTGTCCTGCCATTTTCCCTTATCATGCGCACACAAGTATTTTCATGGCGCTATTTCTAATCTGTGGCGGTGAAATGAATTTTTCGTTGTTTTTTTTTTTTGTTGTTTTCGTAAGTTATACTTCTGTACCGACCTACCCTGTACTTATAAGGTATTCAGCGGGTTGCCTCAACGTTTCTCGTCAGTCTCTAAGACGTCATTGCTTGCTTTGCTTGAAATTTACTGTGTTTGCGTTTAAGTGTATTCCATTTCCATGTAAACTATACAAATTTATGAGAAAATACAACTCGTAAGCCCCTTGAGCTATTCAAATGATATGCGTAGAATCAGTAAGATGTTTTTGAAATAAGCATATTTTCTGAGATTTCTTGCGATGTTTTACCCTATATAAACCAGCTGAGTGTGCACAACCTGCCATGCTCAAAGTACTTCTTCATTTGCCATTCAAGCACCCAACAATGACGTTTACGAGAAAGCATACAGATCTCGTAAACGTCATTGTTCTAGAGACTAAGTGTTAGAAAATTATTCATTTACGAAAGTTTGCGATGAAATTTGGCGATGATAGTTTGCAACATAATGCTTACTGACTTAGAAGCATCATATAATGTAGAATGCACAAGTACACACACACTACACGAGAACACACACACAAAATATATATTTATATATAAATGCAGGCAGGTTAATTTTTATTTGTTTAGCTTAGATTTTAATTATTTAGTTTTTTAGTTTGCCATTGGCATTTTGTATCAAGATATCGGGAGTCATTGGTTCCCGAAACACAGTCATTACTAGTTCGGAGCCAATGGGTTCATTTTCATGTGACCATAAATTGTGCCAAATAAAATAGTTTTGAATTTTGTTTTTTTTTTTCATTCCCGCATAGCTAAATTATGAAAACCACGCTTTAGTAATATCTCGATCGATTTTGATAAAATTTATGTACGAAAAAATTTTGATAAATGAATCATCAAAATCGATTCGTAATTGGCGGAATTCTCGCGTAACATACAAACAAAAAAAACATACAGTTGAATTGAGAACCTCTTCCTTTTTTGATTTGAAAAAAGCTGGTAGCTTGTTCTACTATATTCTATGATTTTGCTCATTAGAAACGGTGAATTAAATCTTTTGTTACGTATGCAGTGAAAAGCTGCCTAATCCTTTTAAGATGCATGTTCGTACATATATAGAGAATTTGTTTGATGCGCTATAGAGTCGGTTCAAAGAAGCCGAGCGAGTCCTCACTAGCCTAGATAGCATTCACGCTATTGACGGTGCGCAGGTCAAGTGAGCCTCGTGGCACGACATTAGGAACGTGAAACAGGGGCGGCTTGGAAAAATAGAGAAAAGCGTAAAACTTACATCGCTTTAAGTACTTGACGGGCTATCATAAATTGCAGCTAGCAAGTATTGATTTGAACGACAAATATGACAAATATGACAAATATGACTTCAAATAATGTGCTTACACTTTATTGTATGCTAGCAGCTCGTTCCGGCTTCGCACGGGAAAACAAAACTCGATTTACAATATAAATGAAGCCTATGTCACTCAGTAATAATATAGCATTCTAATGATGAAAGATTTATTCAGATCTGTCCAGTAGTTTCGGTACCTATTCAATACAAACCAAAAAATAAATTATAGATGTAATTATTTTTTTAATAAATAAAATGAAATTAATGTCACTTTGCGTGATTCACGATAGTCCAAGTCCGAGCTAACGCTGTTTTTTATAAACTGTCTACTGCTGGACTCGAGCCTCTTCCCATGAGCATAGTCTACCACACTGGCCAAGTGCGGGTTGGCAGACTTTCGAGAACTTTTTTAAGAACTCTCATACATGTAGGTTTCCTCACGGTGTTTTTTATGGTTGACAGGCTAAGACCACACACTTTGACCACAGCTCACTTGATATCATGTGACGATGTAAACAGACCTGGAAATCCTGGAATGGAACTGGTTCTCAAGTAAAGCTGCCGGAATACGCCGTTAGGTGCTTGACGGCAGATTTTCAACTTGTGGGTGTTTCCTCACGATGCGTTCCTTTACTGACAGCTCAAACACTCATTGTTGTAGTTTGAACATTCGGAATGAAAGGTAAGGTAAAATAGGTAAGATAAAAAATACCTATAATTTATTAAATTTGTCAAAAAAACTCCACCAGCATAATTTGTATAAAATGTATTTGTGTGTTTTAACAAGTTATCTAAAACGCTGGAGGCGCCAATTTTTAGTTTCTCCTACAGGATAAAGTAATGAGCGTCAATGTAGCGATGCCCTGGACTTTGTTTTGTTACTCATAGATCTGTGTGCCGCTGCAATGGTCCTGGGCAAGCGTTATCTCTTACTATCAGGAGAACGACACGTTTGTCTCAGTACTTTTACATTTTAACTTTTGAATCCAACTCTGTGTATACTATGAGAATACTGTATGCGAGTAGACCCTCCCGTGAGAAAACCGCCTACTTCGCCGCTTGGTCACCGGAAACCGTGTCGCTGTTTAGGGTTCCATGCCTAACGGGTGTTTTAAAAATCCTTACACTTTTAATTATAATCACAATAAGCTAAACAATTGTAAATAGTAAAAAATCTACATTTTTAATTTTGCTCAATCTACATTTTTAGTTTTAATTTTTTAATTTTTTTTTTTTTGAGTGTTTGCTCTATTGTAGGTAGGTATATAAATGATACAATAATAATATACAAATGTACAATTTAAGAAAACCGACTCCATGACTCTTAGGCCAAGGAAACTGCTCCAATGAAACGGCGAGGTTTCGGAATAAACGAAAATACAGTTTTTTGAGTCTATACTCCTTTTTTGAGTCTGTTAAAAATGAGTTGTGATTATAGTACTTTCGAGTACCTACCTAGTCTAGAGTAATGTAAATGATCTATGAACAGCTTGTACCCAAACTAGCAGCTGTTAAATAATTAAAACAGGCGACCTAGTTTGGAAACCGTCAGAGTTCTGTCTCGAAGTCTGGAGGTTTGAGTCTGAATCCACAAGCTTGCAGCTGTTTTTGAAAAGTTTTGTTCATATTTTTACCATTAACTTCAATCAGTGTAAGAAAACATCGTGAATAAACTTACATGTCTCACGAGTGTAATGTGCTCGGTGATGAATATTGTCTGTCAACTTTATTATTTAAAAAAAAAAGGAATGAACGAGACGCTCTTATGATGGTAAGAGATAATGTATGTCCATGACCATTTCAGCAATACAGATACAGTATTATAATTACTAGCTGCGCCCCGCGGTGTTACCAGCTACATGTTTTCTGGATGAAAAGTAGCCTATGTGTTAATCCAGGGTCTCAGATACTCCATACCAAATTTCATCCAAATCCGTTCAGTAGTTTTCGCGTGAAAGAGTAACAAACAAACATCCATCCATCCATTCATCTATTCACATTCATAATATTAGTGGGATATTAGTAGCAATACAGAAATTTGAGTAACAAAACAAAGTATCTAGAGCATCGCTGCTTAGGCGCTCATTACTTCAAGCATGGTAAAATATGATCTTTTCAAACCGGGAAGAGGCCAGCGCCCTTTAGTGGGACAGTTTATAAAAACGGGGCTGATTCGCATCCAGTATAAAAACCGGCGTGTGTAATCTGACTCTAAATATTTTTTTTTTATCGTAAATAATATTATAAACCTAGTTGACATTTTAGTGCAGTGTTAAGTATGGAACCCTCAATTAACAAGTTCCGCTCGTACTTGAATGGGCTTAAATAATGTAAGACTTTAGATACCCGAGTTTCTCCATCTAAATTGGTTGAGACAACATTTTTTAGCATTCAGCGGTATCGCCGTGTGTGTGTCGTGAAACAGGAACGGTACAGTTCAATTGACAGTGGCTTCCTGGTCTAATTATAAACATTCCTATACCTGTAAACTCAAATTTGATATGGTAATTGGTCCTACCAATGCTCAATACTTACTCATACTCAATACTTTATTGCAACATATGTACAGGTCTAGAAGGATTGGTGTACATATGTTGCAAATTTAACAATGTTGTAGCTAGCACATATGACCCCATATGGCAAACAATTTCAATCAAATGATTTAAATAATAATTACTACAGAACATTTCAAATGCGATTAATATTAAAAATACAAAATAAAATTATAATATTAATATTGGTCATACTTAGTAATCTTAATTTATTACTAGCTGTGCCCCCAGGTGTGATCCGTGTGATACATGTTTTTGGGATTAGAAGTAGCCTATGTGTTAATCCAGGGTCTCAGCTACCTCCATACCAAATTTCATCCAAATCCGTTCAGTAGTTTTTGCGTGAAAGAGTAATAAACATCCATCCATCGAAACTTTCACATTTATAATATTATTATTTATTATTCTGGGAAGGACAAGGATAGATCATAGATATTTCTCTCTCTCTCAGGAAAGTCGTGTAATTTGATAAAAGTATACTTCAATAAAATCGAAAACAAAAAGTGGTTGCGGTACCCAAGTTCTTTCAGCAAATGGATTGGATGCGTTGAAAATCTCACGGGAACAAAACAACGAGCGAAAAATATTGGAATTAAAATAAACTTATATCGATTATCTAGTTTTATTATTTTTATGGAAAACTTATCTGCCTTATTATTTTTGTAGTAATTACAATGAAACAAGAAAACGTAGTTTCTGTTTACTAATAGAAAAAAAAACTGTTACGATTTCTTACGCAAATATTTTGCCATCAATTTGTTTTCTTTTTTACAAATATGTGGAACGAACGTCAGAAGGTGGTATAGTGGTATTGGTATGGCCGATATCTACATCATACATGGTTACTGGGTTACTGGGCGAGGGTGTAGTGGACCGAGGAGACAAATCATACTTCTTCTCTGGTACAAAGTTTAATCAGCACTTCACAACGATTTTAGTTTAAGAATGATTAGAACAGTATAGTCACTATTATATAGCTTAGGGACAAGACGTTCCGCTTAGCTTCGCATACCTACTGCAACCGTCCAACTCAATCTCCTCTCAAAGAATCAATGATCTCTCCACCTCAACATTCAACGCACGGCCGGCTCGCTTCGCACAGCCCTCTACCGGCCGACATCCTCAACTTCTACCTTCTCTCATTGGTTGAAGTCAAAATATGTCACACGACTAACGACAAGTAGAGCACGGAACCTGTGTTACGTCAGAGGTGATGTCATTCCACCTCTAGTCCACCAAAATTACGCAAAATGGCGTTAAACTAAATCAACATTAAAACTAAGCGCCGACAAATAAAATAAACTATTTATGAGTATGATCAGACGAACTAAACAATAAAACTTAATCAAATTAGGACATTATCGTAAAATTAAGTCAATGCATTCACGATTCGCAAAATCACAACGCAGCGGAATTGCCAACCATCGTCGGAGAAAAAGCCTACACGCGTTGAAATTTTTCGCCATTCAGCAAAATGAAAGCCTCATCCATTTGGCGGCAACGTGACATGTCTTATGCTTGCTTATTTCCATATTTTGGCTCTTCATTTTATTTCATTTGGAGGGCCCTGGATAGTAGGTACTTTTCTAATAAACAAACATACGAGTACTTTTTTTTGTAGATATATGTATGAAGACATTTGCACACCATACACTTCAGTACTTTCCTAACTTACACGTATTTTGCGATGGTGGACATTAATTAAATTTACGTTTTTCAAAGAAAGTTTAGTAAAAATGTGTATTATTTGTCTTTTAAATGTTTCCTAGCTTATACTGTTTCCACAGATAAAATAACCTAAAGACACGTCATCCAGATATGTTTATATATAAATAGATTTTGCCTGCGGTTTAACTCGCGTTACTGTGTAGATTTTTCTGACTGAAAGATGCTCTACATATATACTTTTCTGTACTCTTGACTAAGTGTAGGCAAAATTTCATGATGATCGAAATAGTTAAGGCGGTGCCGTGGGATTTGAACCCAGCACCTTCAAATTGTTCCAGATTGAGGGGTTGGAGGGTCAACCAGTATTTTTTTAGAATTATTCGCGCTTATTTTTATACGAAATAGGTTCGCGTTTGATCATACCCTATCTGATGTTAAGCAGGATGCAATCTAAGATGAAGCACGCTTACCTAAAAAAAACCTGTTTACTCTAAATTTAAAGACACCCAAATTATACTTGAACTATATCAAGCTTATGTTTGGCGTATAAGGTATACTGATGTACAATCAAACAATATTTTTTATTGGTCTGTTCCTTTACTGTGAAAAGATATCTTATATTTCTTTTCAACTATTGCAGTCAACTGTTAGATTGAACTAGTGTCCTCAGAACGTGTCGAGGTAATTGTCCTAACGTTTGTCTTACTAAACTTCTTTGTCTATTTTCATTAGCTAAAATAGTATTTTCTATTCCAAAAATAATTGAACAAAATAAAACATCAATTTTATCAAATCAGTAATTCATTCTACAATTATTTTGGAGAACGATTTTTATGTTTTACATTACGTCTACCACGATTTTCAAAAGTTTGAATAAGCAAAACTTGCCCTGTCAAGCCAGGTACCTATTACTAGAAACAATTTGCTGAGCCTTACATTGCTTTTCCAATAATAATGGCATATAAAACTGGAATTGAAACGATTTCGTGACACATATTGGACTCTTATTTGACTTTTACCATTTTATTAAAGCTAAAATTATTTATAGGATCTGAAACGTTTAAACGAAATTTATTGCCAATTACTTTGATGCCCTAAACTAATAAAGTAACATATCTTAATGTATTTTATAGACTACTCTCTAAGCTCATTTGGTAATTAGTCCATTGAAATGTTACATTTTTTTGGGCTTAGCGTGTATTTGTCAGAGGACGAAATTTTATTTTTTAGATCTCAAGGAGGGGTTAAATTAAATCCAAGTTTGTATGTTGCAACCCTTGTCCACAGGCCGCCATCTTTGAAAAGGGGTACAAAAGGTTTTTATGACAAACCATAGGTTTAAAAAAAATCAAAACATTCTTTGTTGCATATAAAATTCTCTACAACTTTGGTCAAGTAACTTTTCGTCGTAGGTACAAAAATGACAAAGTTATAAGCGATAATCGATAAAAATTTGAGTTAAACAGACAACCTAGTTGGGAAACCGTCAGATTTTTATCTGGAAGTCTGGAGGTTTGAGTTTGAATCCCACAGCAGGGAGCTGTTTTTTTAAAGTTATGTTCGTATTTTTACCGTTAGCTTCAATCAGTGAAATAAAACATGGTAAGAAAACTTACATGTCTAAGAGTTAATGTACTCGATGGTGAATAATGTCTACCAACCTCCACTTTGCCAGCATGTTTTTTTTATTATTTCAAACTAGCTGCGCCCCGCGGTGTTAATCCCTACATGTTTTCGGCTACCACCATACCAAATTCATCCAAATCCGTTAAGTAGTTTTGGCGTGGAAGAGTAACAAACATCCATCCAAACTTTCACATTTATTAAATTAGTGGGATAAATGAAATGAACGAGACGCTCTTCTGATGGTAAAAAAGAATGCGTGTCCATGACCATTTCAGCAATACAGAGTATTATTATATTAGTAGCAATATACAACTTTTTTTCCTTCTAATAATGTAGGTATTTGTTTGTTGTTAGATACCTCATTGTTATTAAGAAATTAGTTAAGAAATTTTAATATAACTTAAATTGCTAATAGAGTATAAACGACGAAAGCGTCCATTAACACTTTTCTTACTGTATCTATTAAGGGGAAGACACTTTGTGTTCTATAAAATATAAAACTTTGAGTAACAAAATAAAGTCTCGGGCTCGTTCGCTGCTTAGGCGCCCATTACTTCGAGCATGGCAAAATATGACCTTTATTTCATGAGCTAACGAGGCAAGCAATAAATAGTTCACGTTTTATGAGTAGCCTAGATTACTCCATAGTAATACTCGTTTGCAACTCAATTCATTTACCTTGATGTGAGGTACTTTATACAATATTATACCGATATAAGCTCGCCAGGAAATCAACTCTCACGTTACTGGCGCAACCCACAAGAGAATGGGTTCGCACTTATGTCATTTATTTTATTTATGAACCAGATACTAAATTATTGCTCCAGCCGACTGCTATTCCCAATACTGCAATAAGCTTGCCGCAATGTTGCTAGCGGTTATATTGTTAGGGAAAATAATGTTTAGTTTGTAGTGAACTACCTAAAACCTGTGTAAGCGCTAGATTTGTGCACTATTTATTAATTGTAACTTTAAAAAAAAAAAATTCGGAAATCATGATTTCCCTAGAGGTTTTAGGATTTTATCAAAATTGTTAGAGACATTTTCGAGTAACATCCACTCCCTATTTAGCTTCCAATATGTAGGATACTGGGCACAAAACTCTGACTTTTCTGAGTTATTAAGAAACCTACTACATCTCCGAAAGTTTTTAAGGTTATGCGAAGTCTAGCACTCGGCAAGCGTGGATACGGGAAATATACTAATTAGTAGTATTAGATGTGCGAGTGTGGCAAAGTGATCTAATGTGGTGAAACATGACTTTTCCTTGACCAAGACTGGACTTTGACTACTTTTTAACTTATGAAACTTGAAAATATCAAAACACTTGACACTGGCAAATGGGCAAAATGTGACGCCAAAATCAAAGAAGAAAAATAACTGACTTGTCAGTTCTGCTTTGACAGGTATAAGGCGTCGATCTCCAACGAAAACTCAAATTGAACACTACTTAATCTGAGACTAAGAACAAATATAGATATTCATTCTGTGTCTAATTTTATGTATGTATTTACAAGACTACACTATACTATAACTATAGACGAAACGACTCTATGAGTAATTTCCACTGATTATATGTTTTTTGTATTAAAAAGATAAAAATGATTAAAATTAACCTTAATTAGGTATGTTTGATTTGGTGAAAAGATTCAAAACTAAAAACTTTTGTAGATTTTGTGAGAATAGCGTATTTTTTCATTTTAACAGACGCATACTAGAATTTTATTCCTCTGATTTCAAAAAGCAATTGAAAGTATAATTTACACCAGAACAACTATTGAAAAATATAGTTATAAAAGTTTTAAAACTGAAATCGTTTTTAATTTACCAAGTTATAATTATACAAGTTTTATTTTTCATTTATATAGTATTTTTCGCATTCGGTGTATTCCGGCAGCCTCACTTGAGATCCAGTTCCATTTCAGGGTAGGTGTATTTACCATCTTTGACCATACTGTCACTTATCATCAGGTCAAAAACCTAGACTGTCAACCATTAAAATACACACATTTATGAACATGCGTACGTAAACAAGAAACGTCTAACAAAAATAACAAGAACATTTTGTTGTGAGATTTAAACTTTTCTATTCACGTGTTTAGCTGTCATATATTCATATATTTCTTCTCATAAACTCCTGAGAAGATTTGGAATCTACATGGAGAAATAAGAAGGAACTGCGGAATTCGAAGCAGAATCCGGTGGATAATTGTGAAAAATTTACATTTACGTATATTATTACGCCATTCTCCGTTTATTTAACAAGCCCTTAGGGCTGAAGATACTTTCGCGCGTCTCTGTTTACATTTACAAAGTAAGTTTGGCATTTTGAACACAAGAATTGTATTGAATTTCTGGTTGAACATTCAAAAAACAAATGATTAAGTGATAACGTAGTAGATAGTTATGTAAACATGTACGATTTTATCTTACCCATACAAATTGTGTTATAATGGTATTTTTTACAAAATTGTTTTTAGATTTTTGAAATCATACTTAAAGTTGAATAATTTGTTTGCCGTCACCATTCGTCCCACTAACATTATAAATGTGAATGTTTGGATGGATGTATGAATGTTTGTTATTCTTTCACGCAAAAACTACTAAACGGATTCGGATGAAATTCGGTGTAGAAATAGCTAAGGCCTTGGATCAACACAAGCTACTTTTATCCCGAAATTATGCGGATAACAGCGCGAGGCGCAGCTTGTATCAAATAAACGAATTATGATGAATAAAAGAAAACGATTAAAGTAGGGTTACTTTAATCGTTTAAAACAGAATAAAATAAATATTTAAGGGGGCTCCCATGCAACAAACGTGTTTTTTTGCCGTTTTTATAGAACCTCTCGTGCGTGATTCCGACTCGCACTTAACCGGTTTTTTAATAAGGTTTAAGCTAAGTAGGTACTTTTATAATGTATACGCTCTATACCGAATTTAATTTAAAATAACCCAGCTGTTTCAGATATAAGTGGTAACAAACGCATAAGTAAATACGCATAAACTAATGTTAGTTATGGAACGCGTTAATGGAACGCCATATGACGACTTATCCAAAAACTGACTGGATAAGTACGTAAAATACGTGATGAAAGCGCCATTGTATACATAAAAAGGCATGTCTTACACCTTTACCGTCATCTTACAAATGAGAGAAAAGGAGATAAAATATATTTTCATCTCTTTTGCCTTCACAAAGAAGCCCGTATCTGTTTAGAGAATTAATTTCGGCATCTCTACAAACCAATTTGAGACAGACTGGAAACCGAAAAGGACTACTCAAAATTGTTTTTATTTAAACAAACTAGAGTTTGACCGACGTCTTGCGGTCTAAGATAAAGCACGCTTATTGAAAAGGAATCCATTCACTCGTTACTTGAAGACATCCAAATTCTATCATTTGAATCAATGTATCGTAATTCTTTCATTGAAAACTTACTTACTACTTACTCGTAATAATTATAGTAACGTATTATCAAGTACACTTTAAATTTCACGAAAACAAAAACCATTGTTTGAAAAAATACCTATATATACTCACACTAATATTATAAAGGCGAAAATTTTTGTGTGTCTGTATGTTTGTTACTGCTTAACGCTCAAACGGCTTGACCAATATTAATGAAATTTGGTATGGAGGTAGCTGACACCTTGGATTAACATAAAAGCTGTTTATACCGAAATAATTTAGTGTTCATCTGGGCACAGCAGGTAACACCGCATGGCGCAGCTAGTGTATCATGCAGCTTTTATTTAATTAATCCACGATCGCTGTGTAAAACTTTTACAAAACCTTTTCATTTTAATTTATGACTAGATGCTCTTTCGGCTACAATCATGGCAATTGTTTACTTTCCCAAGCTGCTTATTTACTCTGTGTTAATTGAATGTTTCGCAAAAGAAATTAATAGCATTTATTTCAACATGATTCGCATCCACAATACACAAGGGTAGAGCAATTATAGCCGTTTACTTTCGAGGTGGAGTTTTTCAACTAAAGCGTCTACTTACGTATTTTTCAAATACTCGTAATGGAATGAAGTCTAGCTTTTGGCTCAGACTTTTAATTGGTTGTTGCTCTGATAAAGTGGTCTGTTGTGTAACTGTTTCAATGGTATTATTACAATTCTTTGAAGCCTAGTTACTTCAGGTTTTATTATTTGTCGAGGTTTAATAGCGTCAGACGAGCAATCAACTTTAGGTATTTCTTTATGTTTGTCACAAAGAAAATTTTGAGATTCGTTATTTGTTATAAAAACAAAAGGTTGAATGTATAAATATGTTTTACTTGAAAAGTAATATTTTGAAACGCTGATAGTTTGTTAGTGATTAACATATTATTATAGACTAATTTTATCTTGAAAAAATCAGGTAAAACCACGAGCTAGTATATTTAAAATTTTAAATCGACCATATCAAAAAAGTCAGGCTAAATCTCAGCAAAATACAGCAAGATGAAAAAAAGCACGAAATGAACTCTTTTACGAAACTTTGTAAAATTAACAAGTTATTTCTTATGCCTACCTACAGCAGCTGATCTTATGAGGTTGTTAGCAAGTTCGGAATAACTTATATAATCTACTAACGGATGCCTCGCGGTTTTACCCGCGTAGCTCCCGTCCCCGTGGGAATACAGGGATAAAAAGTAGCCTATGTCATTTAGGGATAGTGTACCTTCCCAACGGTGAAAGAATTTTTGAAATCGGTCCAGTAGTTTTGAGTTTATTCGTTACAAACATACAAAAATTCAAAAATTCAAATCTTTTCCTTTTATAATATTAGTATACATGTAGAGTGTAGAAGACCAATGAATGAGTATTTTGTTGTATGTCAAAACAAAGTCAGCCTTGACAACGCGAGCGTGTAGTTTTCTACTTTGATTTTTTAATAAGGTCACCGACTGTGCGCGATATTATAGTCGGCAGTTTCCAATGTAAACTAAATAAGCACTAATATTTAAACTTAGGTTTAAATATTTTAACCTGTTTTGTTTGCGGCACAATAAGAAAAGAAAATACAAATCTTTTTATTTTTTTAAGTATGAGAAAAATACAAAACTTTCGTAACCGATTTTTGCGAAACAACCATTAGTGGGCAAGTTGGCAAATCCCCCAATTAATTTTCTCTCGGTACTGGTTAAAAACAAACTACAGAGTCGTTTCACAGCTGAGCCTTTTGGAAAGCAAATGATTTTTAGAGCCTAGGATGTGTTGAAAAAATAAACTTACTCGTAAAAGTTAAATAAATGCATGGCTTGCTAGTTAATTACGAATTTAAAAATCTAACTACATTCTCTTTGGATGTATTTCGTATTCGTTTTGCACATCTTATATACTGTGGGGATAGTTGACAGAGAATGTTTAAGCATTAAGTCCTCCTTTTGTACGCATTATTTTGTGTGTGTAAATAAACAATTAAATAAAAAAAAAAATATTTTGAACTAGATTCCTTATCGATAGGTCAAAGTATTTTCTCATACGTAGATATCTACATTTTTTTTATGGTTGGCAGGCTAGATGTTTGACCACAGCTCATTTTTGCCTAGAAGATACCGATTAATTTTTGACTTACAAATTTTTAATTCAATTAATTTTTGATTTGAAGACAATCTGAAAATCTGAAAAATCAACACTAATTTAAATTACAAGAATCTTTAGCGGAAGAAATTCTGTCGCGGTATGAGAAAGAAGCAGCATCTTTCGGTTTCTAATTTTGGAAATCTTATACATGGGTATAAGAATCCATATTTAGAAACAAAAAAAAATCTCATCGTTGTGAGGTAATATTTAATTTTAAAAAAGTTGCATTCAACAATGTTTTAAAAAATATTGTGATGCTTTTGTTTGCGTTGTAATGTTTTGTTGTTTGTTGTTTAAAACCCATAGATCAATCTTTTATTTCAATGATACATCTATCTCTTTGAAGTGAACATCAGTGGGACGGCAGAACTTTTTCTCCTCTCACTAATCAAAACGAAGTAGATATCGAACGAGATTAGCCAGTTGGGGAAAAGTCTGCTCACTACTTTCGATGAGGTTTCTTCCGCCTTCTACATCTCTGAAAATTATTTGACATGCATACCGATGTGAACTAATAAAGAACGGTCAAATACGGTTATTAGCAACTAAATAGTAGGTAGGTTACATTAACATGAATGTAGTAGGTTTTATTTTATTTGTTTTATAACACACAAAACAGATTTTCATTAACAAGATCATCCTACATCATATCTTCTCTTTTGGTAACAGGCGCGATGGTGGTCAAACGTGAGCCTGTTGTTTTAGTATTGTCATTAATGTAGGTTGATATTTTGGGAGAAGTTATTTACATAGTTGTTTGTGTTTTCAAATTCACCGGAAGACCAGAGCTGGTCATACCACTTAGTATGGACCAGTATTATGTGGAGGTGAGCCTAACTGTTTGAGTCTGTTTGTTGTTTTTGTGTCTACATAACACAGGTGTTACTGAATAAAATCATTTTCTTTCTTTCTTAATTTTTTAGATCAGCATCACATTCCAAAACTATGTATGTCTAGGTGCATTATAATAACATTTTTAAAAAGTCACTAGATAATTAAATTAGGATTTAAGGAATTAAAGTTCTAGTTGGTGTATACCACAAGCAAACCAGCGACCCACACGCAGCACCCGATCACGACTATGACGCAAGTGCCAGGCGAATAGCTATAAAAAATGTTGCCACTGCATACACTCGAGTCCCATGTCACTAAACAATTTCCATCCAAAAAAGGAATCACAAAATGTAGCCTTTAATCAGAGCCATCGTAAAAGCTAATGCGCCTTTCCGGCGAGGTGGCACCCGCACGAATATTCGTGACTTACCAACATTATAAACTTAACGCTTGTACTGGTCTGGGTTCGGTTATTGAAACGAATCTCCTTAGTGAATATTGTAAGTGGTTCGACATCGGAAAATGCTTTGGTGAACTTGTTGACAGCATAATGGTACACATAAAAATACCTACTCGAGTTTGGAAGGTTAACCAATGTAACTATTACATCCAATTTGTATAACAATCGGCGTAATATAGCACTATAGCATTTAACAGCGTACTATTATAGCTCTGTTTTATTTAGCACTAAAATGTTATCCTATTATGGTATTTAGCACAAAAATATCAGTCAGTGTTACATTATTGCACTATCGTATTTATCATTAACAAGCCAGTCAGCGTAGTACTATTATTGTATATAGGCATTGCTTTATTTAGCACTTAAACAGCGTAATGTTATGGTAATTAGCACAAAAATGTCAATCAGCGTAATATTATTGCACTATGGTATTTATGTCTAAGAAGTCAGTCAGCGTAATATTATCATATTATGGTGTTTAGCACTGAAATGTCAATCGATGCAATTTTATTGCACTAGAGTATTTATCGTAAAAATGTACATATTTAAATATATTTATATGTATAAGTTATAATAGTTTATTATTTATTTACCAGTACTTAGTAGTATTAAAAGCGACACGGGCAGGGTCAACTGTATATACCTTCATCGCTAGATGCAAGACACTGTTTATATAGACAAACACACATTTGGACACAATATTACACCTATTATAATTCACACTTAATAACACCAGACAGCCAAGCTCATGCAAGTGTGTTCTCGAAGACGACTAGGAGCCAAGTGACTGCAAGCAGTCGGACAATCACGAACGAAGAGAAGAGAAAGCGCCTCGGTTCCCGTTACGGTGATAGCTATCAACAGCTGGCACGTAGTTTCCGGTATAGACTGATTGTTTTGCATTCGGAAAGGCGGCAAATACAAGTGGCGATAACAGTATTATAGTTATTTGCTGTATTGACTTATGTCAATCCGTCAATATTTCTTTATTAAACAAAATAAAAAATGCCTTAAATTATACTACCTATTTACAAAATGTATACAAAACACTTAGTCTAAAAAACAGTCAGAGGAGGGATATGTGGCCAGAATGCTAGCAACATTGCCACACTGGATGGCAATGCTTAGCTTTTGACCAAAGTAGTTGCTTTTTTTGCTGTATTTATATGTATGTACCTACATATATTTATATTTTGATGCGCGCCAAAGACCACATCTCATATACTGTAGAGATGGCTGGTATAAAATAGCATTAAATCCTCTTATTGTACATATTTTAGTAACTGTGCAATACAAAATTAAATAAATTAGTTCAGGCAGCTTAACATTATTGCACTATAGTATTTAGTCTTATATCATTACACCATAGCACTAATAAGTCAGTGAAAATTTGGCAGTTTAGTTGAGAAATCGCTTCTGGCTTCCAATTCGGGTATTTTTTTTTTATGGTTGACAGGCTAGTTGTTTGACCACAGCTCACCTGATGTTAAGTGAAGGTGTGGCGAAGATGGTAAAGCACACCTAGCCTGGAATGGAACTGGCTCTCAAGTGAGGCTGCCGGAACACACCGTTAGATGCTTGGCGGCAGATTTTCAACTTGAGGGTGGTAGCTAGCCAGCCGAGTACTAGAAAGTACCCTACCACCATGCTATGGTTTCCTCACGATGTTTTCCTTCACCGGCAGCTCAAGCTCATTGTTGGGGTTTGAACCCATGCCCTTCGGCATGCGAACCTACCGCGCTAACCACTGAGCTATCATCACTACAAATCGGTACTGGGTTTGATCCCACTGTTGGATTTCTAAGCTGCCTCATGGCTCAGGGATATAACCATCTGATATGAGGCAGTTTTCAAGCTTAGAGAGTCCAAAATATCGCGCTCGTGTTCGTATATCGTGTTAATATAACAATAATGATAATTATAAGTTATGTGGTACTGACCACCAATTCGACGACGTGTCTCTAATGTAATGCGCCTCAATTCCTTTTCCCAGGGTGTGTTGATACAGTTGTGGTGTGTAGTGGTATGTATTGTGTAAGAAAAAGGATACAACAGGAGAAGCAATCGAGTCCAAGACAAAACACATAAAAAACACAAATTTATTTTTAGCACAAATAGAAAATTAAAATCTAAATGTTCAATGTTCTCTGGGCCCAATTATGAACACATCTTACACACATTTTAGTGCAATTTCCTTTACATTAAATACAAAATAGCACACAAAGCGGGTCAGTCGTATTTCTCTTTCCTTACTAAATTAGCACATCACAAATGTATTTGATGGCCGATGGGCGAAGTTCTGGAGTGGAGGCCACGAAGCGGCAAGCGCAGCGTAGGACGTTCACTCACAAGGTGGACAGACGACCTAATAAATACCACAATACCACAGGAACGCGCTGGATGCCAGCCGCTTCCAACCGATCTTTGTGGAAATCAATGGGGGAGGCCTGTGTCCAGCAGTGGACGTACTACGGCTGAAATGATGATGATGATGATGAAATATATTTGTCCGGTTTCAAACACCCACGCTACACGGTACGAAACCGGTGCACGATTCAAATGGTGAAGAAAAACATAGTATAAATGTTTGCTATAGAACAGACTGATAGAATTTCCTATTGCATAAAAATTATATGAAAAAGTTATAAAGCAAAAATTCATGCAATTTTCTTATTATATTCGCTGTGAAGCAGTATTAATATTTAGAACACTGTTTAATGGTCAATCTGGAGGGTTTTTTTTTCAATTTCCACTGCACTTCTACCACTATTTCTGTCTTTCTAAGTACTTATTGCCGCTAGTGTCAAACTGTGAAGGAAAACAATAAAACGAACCTGCATGTCTGAGAGTTCTCGAATATAAATGAAATACGCCAACGCGCACTTGGTCAACGATTATGACCTTTACCATGAGAAGAAGCCAGCATCCCGGAAGTAGGATAGTTTAAAAAAAACAGGACAGACTGGGATTCGATATTATAACAATTACAATCTCCTACCACTTTACACGCATTGTTGTTCAAGGTAAAATAAATATCAGTTAAGTAGCCACAGTTTATGCTAATGTAATATATAGCTTGATTTTATTATTGAAGTAGCCGGATAATTAACAAAAAGCTATAAATAAATTAACTACAAGACGCACGCATTCTTACAACATAACATAAGCGTGAGTTCGATTACAATCATAACATTTCTGTTCTAAATCTATTATGAGTTCCATTAGCCATTTTTTCGAGCATTGTACAGCTGTAATCATGCGATCGCGTGATTGTGCACTCTACACCTTTGGGGTACCACAAAAACACAATGTAATACTTTGTTATAGAGCATAAATTCCCGTGTAACTTATATTGTCCATCTTATAAGGGTAAGGCGATAGTCCCCAAGACCTGCAATTTGCCAAGTTTTGATTGAACGAGCACCGTTGGATTGTTTTGCTTGCAGTGCAGTTGGATTTTCAATTTTCTCTTGAGATATCTAAGATGCCCATGCTTGTATGCGATGTAGGTATATAAGTTTGTGCCCCCCCCCCCCATCACAAGGTCAGGGGGGTGCACGAACTGGGTGATGTCACATGCAATTTTACATTTAGAAATTTATGAAATTAGATATAAAATGTTATACGTATTTTGAAAAAATGTGATGTCACAAAATTTGGGACCCCTCCCAGCTCCTTGTCACACAATGTCACAACTTCTTTGATGAAAAAGTAGATTTAAGATCTTATTATAATATTACAAGGCTTACTATAAGTATTTCTGATTTCTAAAATTTGTTAAAAACTCTAAAAAAAGAAGCAATACCGTGCGACGGACGAAAAAAATTACATTTATATAGTTCAAGACCAGTCAGAAACGTGTCAAATGCGGAACTATCGAATAAAACTTAGCAAAGACCGAGATCAAATAATGTAAGTTGGACAATTCAAATAATCTAAATATTTTGAAGTTTGTTTCTAAAACTTTCAAAAGTTGGCTGTGTAAATTCAGCTGGAGCTTCCCGGGCGTCTAAACTAAAGCAAATCCAACGTCCCTAACAATGGGCAATCCATTGTGCCGTTAAGTTGATAAAGATAAACACATCTTGGGAACAAAGACGCTGGCGTGTTGCTCTTTGCTTATTGTTGCTATTTATAATAACAAACTTGTAGGTCATGACGAAACTACGTTTCAGAGGGAGTTGCGTTCATCTAGTTAAATGTCGTGCATAGAAATGAATGAGGGAAATGTCTCTAGTATTCTCTCTTTCTGTATGGCATGAAAACAAAAAAACCGGTTGAGTGCGAGTTAGACTCACGCATGAAGGGTTCCGTACCTGCCCACTAATATTATAAAAGTGAAAGTTTGGATGGATGTTTCGCAAAAACCACTGATGAAATTTAATACGATGGTAGTAGAGACCATGGATTAATACATATGTCCTACGATATTTATTTTTATTTATCAGAGTCCTCAAAAAGATTTTCGCTTACTATACCAGGCACAAAACAAAAGATAGTTTTTTTAACTATTAGCAATGTAACTTGGAAGCTATAGGTACACTAAGATTTTTCACTTTTATCCTAGCGTTGTCTTTAGAGCGAATAAAAAATTCAATGGCGTATTATTTTCAGTGAGACAATCGACTAAGAAGCGTAACTGCCGTATTACCGTAAGTACTTACTGCTTTTTCCTCAGTGAATGTTTTTTAATTCCATTAAGAGTGACCTTTCTATAAACTTGCCTAAACAAGTACTTACCTTTTATCGTTTTTATGTGGAGTAAAGAGGACTTAAAGGTCGGAACAATAAGAATATTAAAGGTAACAATTGCTTTTAGATATTTATAGGTATTTCGTTAGGTGCTAAGGGTTGATAATGTTCGTTGGGTAGATACGAGTATATCTATTGTGATGTGTTGGTGATAACTGTGTTTCAGTTTTTTTCAATAGTAACAAATTTAATGGTTCTGTAAATAAATAAATATCGTATGGCGTTACATTATACAGCGCGATCTGACTTCAAACTTAGAAAAGTTTGTACTATAGTATTATATAACTGTTGGAATACTTCATTATTTTTTCCATAAATAAATACTATAATATAATATAATAATACTTATTTATAATACACTAGCGGGCCATCCCGGCTTCGCACTGGAAAACAAAACTCGATTAACGATATAAATATAGCGTATGGCACTCAGTGACAATGTTGCATTTTAATGATGAAATGATTACTCAGATCGGTCAGTAGTTTCGGAGCCTATTCAATACAAACAAACAAAAATCAAATCTTTCCTATTTATAATTAGTGTAGATAGATAGCACCCAGACACATGACGTACATCTGTTTATACCACAAAAAGTTTGTCCTGGGTGGGAATAGAACCCATAGCCTAATGTGTTTAAAGCACATATACTATCTATGAGCCAACAAGGCTGTCAAACTATGGGTTATTTATGTATTATATGTATTCAAGCAATTGTAATTTACCGCAAATAAAGACCAAAATAAATGCCAGTAGCTGTGATTTTACTGTAAAATTATGCTCCATTTGTCCATAAATGGCAAAAATTGATTTCTATGGAAATCGAACCACCTTAATGGTAAAAATTTGCCACGAATGGCAAAGACGTCTACAGACTACAGAACAATCACCCAGGTTGGGCTGCTTTGCACATACCCTTTTATTTTTAAATATCTCTTCTAGGTACATAGGTAGATAAAATAAGTTAATAATAACAATAACAGAAACAATATTAAAATATTATGTTAATGTTTTAGTTATGTATTCTCCTATGTGCATCCTCGTTATTGACACACCTCGTCTTTTTCTTCCTCTAATCCTGTCCATCCTAAGGCTGCCTGGAAGAGATCGCTTTTAGCGATAGGGTCGACAGTTGTCACACCTACCAATAAAGTTTTTTTCTTCTGTATTGTATTATTTTTAGTGTGTGCAATAAAGAGTTAATCAATCAATCAACAATATTAAAACATCGTTGAAAGCGACTGATAGGGTTTCACTGATTAAAACAATTGTTTTAAAACATTGAATTAACCAACATCGAAGGATCAGTCATATGATGCATATTCCATGCACAGAACATAATTAAGTTCAAGTTAAAGTTGTTTCTACGAGTATGCATTTAGGTCAGCCATTTGATTTATGGCATCGTATTCATAACATAAATCGTGGAATCAGAGTATTTCCGTACTCGCACCGGCTCGAGCGCCACTTGATTGAACCATCAATGTAATATCCTGTACAGTAATAGAACTCATTTTTTGCTGACATCTCATGAGAAATGACTAGGAGACGACTGATTAACCGGCTCTTTAACAACTCATTTATTTTCTGGCGAAACTCGCCCGCGCGTAACACCGACATTTTTAGAAGGAAGATAAATTTTGCCTGGCTGTATTAGACTGACAGCTGTAACAATAGAAGCTAAAATATAGTTGTAGCTTCTTTTTTTTTTTGTTTTGACGCCGCATTTTGATCATTTGCCAGTCTCAAGTGTTTTTAGTTTCTGTATAAAAACTAATCATCAGTGGCTATTTTTTATGTTTGACAGGCTAGTTATTTTGACCACAGCTCACCTCATGTTAACAAAAAAAGTATAACAATATTTTATCGGGTATCTGCAGTCCATAGCACAAGTTTTGCTTTGTTTGAAGCTAGATGGCGCTGTATGAAATGTCATGCTATATTTATTATTCATTCAACTTATATTGCCTCTATTTTGTATATTGAACAAAATACTCCAAGTCAGACCCTGGACTATTTTATACTACGATGCAATAAAAATACAAAAACTTTTAATGCAGTTTGATGTGTATTTTAATTGGATCACAGTACACAATGGTGAGATGAGTTTCTTATCAATACTAATGTACTTCTTCTCCTTCTTCTTTTTCTAAATCTAAATCTTTGTGACTGACATCCAAATCATTAAATTATGTACTTATTAACAATTATCATATAAACGTCTATAAAAACAATTTGATAGATACTAGCATAATTACAAAGTGATATTACTAACTTGCTTTTGAACCACCTATCTCCAAAATCATCATCATTATATTATATTCTTAAACGTGTGCAAAATTCATGCGGGTTTTTGGTTTATTTTTCTTTTATATACTAAGTACTTTTATCGGCTGCCAGTGTATTCTGAATCTGCTTGCGAATACTGTCTACATTTTACGCAGAAGGTCAAAGTTTAGGCAGTTCGAATGGTATTTTATTGCAGTTCTTGTTTCGTCCTTTTCCAAGTTTAGGGACAATTTGGTGTAAAATATGTTTAAATCGACAATATCGCCACATGTTGACTCTCTGTGTGTCGTGCTTAGATTCTTAAGTGAGAAATGATAATACTAGTTTGAAATGCAAAACAACACAAATGTGTATAATTTACTAAAAATTTAATACAAAATGCAAAAAGAGTTAAAATTTACCCAATTTTATTATTAACAAGGAAATCAATTTTAGTAACTTTGGATGTCTTTGTCTTTTGAGTCCAGAGTAAATAGGTTCCTAGTTCAAGGTTAGCGTGATCCATCTTAGACCACACTACTGATTTACATCACTCAGGGTGTGGTCAAACGAAAACCTATTTTGTATGTACAAAAATATACGTGTATAATATTTATGTAACCCAATGTGAGATAGTTAGTTTGCAAATATTTTATTTTACGTCGTTTTTTTGTTGGTTAACTAACATAACGCAATGACATATACAAACTTTAATGAGTTATAAGAAACTTTCCTAACAAACATAATTGTCAACGGCACATAAATTTAATATTGCGCCCTAACAACTTGGAGAAAGTTTATCCGATATGAATTTGGAAACTAATTTCCTACAGTATAAGGTACCGAGTATGCTAACCATCTTTTATCTGGAATTGGCTAAAAGCAGGAACTAAAGTTTTGGCTGTTTGTTTTGTTTAGTGCTATAGAGAATTCGACGGTGGCGCCACAGCTGAATTCCATAGTTTCGTTGGTTGGTCTGTAACCGTTATACCGGAATTAGGTGCAAACTGCTTACAAGTAATACAGTGGTTATAGTGTCACGTAGGAAATAATGTACTGATAGTCTATGTAGGTTCTAGTATTAGAAGTTTGCGGTGCGGATATAGTGAAACTAATCTTAGGTTAAGTTATACAGGGCAGGTGTACTTATAAACCATCATTATTAACATTCCAGGCAGTAAGTTATATTATGGGAGTATTATAACGTTAAAATTACTAAATACAGAAGAAAAACGCATTGAGACTTATGATCATCCAAAAAATTCCACATTTCTTATCCGCTCGGCGAGGTTGCGAGGCGAGGTGTTAGTACAGTATGGGTGTCTTCAAATCTAGAGTAAATAGGTTTCTTGTAGATGAGTGTGCTCTGTTACTACTGCTTAACATAAGGCAGGGCGTAGTCAAACCTATTTGGAGCAAAAAAACAACTTTCAAATGTATGAGCTTTAAGTAAAATAAACAGTGCCATCTTTTGACAGTTATGGTACTAAAATTGATTCACACTTTTCTACTTTTTTGTTTGTGGCCTCACAAATTATGCATTTTCCAGCGATAAGTTTCGATATTGTCAAGTTTTTTATAACAAACTAAACATATATGTATAATGTACAGTCAAAGTCATACAATGTCAATTAAGCTCGAGTCCGGTTTTGTCTTAGTAAAAAATTACTACAAGGCTCATGGATTTTGGAAGCAACACGAAACGTCATGTTTCATTATAACGCTTTCCCACAATCGCAGCACTTTGCACTTGAAAATATAGAAGTTTTTAAATATAACCCTAATGGGATAGATTCTTTTGAAGGGCGAAATAAAGAGTTGGATGTACAAAATAACATCCAACTCTTTATTTGCCCGAGTAAAATAATTCCGCGATCAAAAAATGTGTAAAAAGAAAAAAAAAACGAAAACACACTCTAAAATACGGTATCTTAAAACCCTTTCGACCTATTTTTGCAGAAATTAAAGAAAACTATTCGACGGCTTGCCAGCGCAAAAACCTGAAATTGCTGAAGTCACGGAACATTTACAGCTGAAATTGTACCGTTTATTTCGGAAGCATTTATTTCCGTTTTATATTTGCTGAGAAAACTTTCAGAAGCCATGTGCACAATTTTTTTTTTCTCGTTTTACACTTTACCGATAGGCACCCCAATAGGTGCGTTTTATTATAAACTAGCGGACGCTTCGCGGTTTCACCCGCGTAGTTCCCGTTCCCATGGAAGTACAGGGATAAAAAGCCTATGTCACCCGGGGATAGTGTAGCTTCCCAAAAGTGAAAGAATTTTTGAAATCGGTCCAGCAGTTTCGTAGCCTAATCAATATAAACAAACCAACAATCGATCAAATCTTGCCTTTTACAATAGTAGGTATAGACAATAGGTGACAATATTTGTGACTCATTTGTGAACAAAACACAATGTATACAGACAGAAACAATATTTTTTTATGTCTCATAAGCTAGTAATTTTGACCACAGCTCACCTGATATTAAGTGACGGTATGGTCGAAGATGGTAAAGCACACCTAGTTTATAATAGAACTGGCTATTAAGAGACATACCTTTATGTATGGCGGTATATACCGTTAGGTACTTGGCGGCAGATTTTCAACTTGACGGTGGTTGCTAGCCAGCTTACTACCTACTAGAAAGTACCCTACCCTGCTATGATTTTCTCACGATGTTTTAATTCAGCGGCAGCTTAAACTCATAGAAAAAAAAACTAAAACGGCTTCAGCCTGTATTTTAAAAGACTTATTATATTAAAAGTATACATGGCGTAAGAGGAATATTTCTAAATATGAAGACAGGAGATAGGGCTGGTAGATTACGTAAAGAAAACTAATGAGACGAACGAGACGCTCTCCTGATGGTAAGAGATAACGCCTGTCCATGACCATCGCAGCGATACATAGAACTTTAAGTAACAAAACAAAGTCCAGGGTATCACTGCTTTGGAGCTCATTTGGAGCACTTTGAGACTTTTGATAGGGTTAGTCTCAACAGCCCAGTAATTTCGCTAGCTGCAGTACCCTTCAAACCGGAACACAGTAATGTTTACACACTACTGCTTAGCGGCAGAATAACTGCCGCTAACTAACATATAAGTGGTAGGTAATATAGATACAACACAATAAAAAAAAATCTCCACTATCTTTTGTCTTCATGTTTAAAAGCGGGGAAAGCTTCGGGTAACTTTTTATAGACAATATACACCACTTTATTCGTGACATAAAACAAAGAAAAAATCCTTCAGTGCCTTAAAGCTGATTGCTATAAGTGCCTGTGATAAAAATGAAAAGTAAATTATTTAATGTAACGCTTATTCGCGTTCATTTTATACAAACTTCCTCTTACGGTTTCACCTATTTCCGGTGTAATAAATAAACTATAGAATAGAATACAATTTTACTGTACACAAACAATCCACATATTAATTATAACCCAAGAAAAGAGAAAAGAGATAACATACCTATAAAAATATCCAAAATTCTAAACATCTAAACTTTCACATTTATAATATTACTAGCGACTCGCCTCGGCTTGGCACGGGTGCAATGTAGATAATGTTTCAAAAATAACGAAATTTCATACAAATTTCCAACCAATATTTTGCACCCTTAGGGGTGACATTTTTAAAAACTTTCTTAGTGCACACCTAGGTTACCTAAGGAACATTTGTGCAAAATTTCATGCTTCTAGACCCAGCGGTATCAGCTGTGCGTTGATCGATCAGTCAGTAAATCAGCCAGTCAGTTTCTTCTTTAATATATGTATATTTGTAGGATTTCTACGCTTTAGTAAACCAAATCAATTGAAAACTAATTAAACAATTGAAAAGGTGTTGATTAATTTAAAACAAGATAGTCTAATTGAATCTCCAATGAACATCTGCAAAAGACAACACTGTACGTAACGCGGGTTCTTGAAGCATGAAATTTTAATCACTTCCCACCATGTAAAGGACTGAGCGTCCCAAATTCGAAATTGTACAATTGAAACAATCTAAATTGGGCGTATCTTCCAGGCCCTATTACAGAATAGATAGTACAATCGGTAACACAAAGACAGAAATTGTATTCTCATCGGTTCACTATTTCACTAGTGGCTTAAAGCAACTGACACGTTTTACAGGGTTGTGTTTTATTTATCTATACCGGGATATGAGCCGGGAAGTGGCTTTTTTCGAGGAGTCAAAACATGGGACGACTAGCGAATAGTCCTCGTATTTTTATGCACGTGTTAGTGCCTACACTATAGGTAATCATAGTATTCGATCCTATCAAACGTTTGTAATCACATATAAACAAAACAAATAAAGACCACAACAGTTTCCATTTTTTACATATAAAAACCCCCTCAACGTATACAATATACATCTACGTACCGTCGCCGGGAGTGTAACATCATTAACTCAGTTGACGACGTCTGTAGTAAGTATTAATTATTCTGTGGTAAGTCATAAGACGATACTATAATAGACCAATCCCACGCGCTGTACCTAACATCGGATACCGAGGCAACAAGCTGTTAGATGAATTAGTTCACGTATAAAAATGTACTAAAGTAAATTAATCGAAAATAGGCCGTCGATCCCAGGCAAGGATTTACGACCCAAGCATAGACAGTGCTTATAAAATAGGATATACCCACAGTAAACTTCAATCTATATAAAGGGGCTTTATAAACGCAAAATAAATTCCTTTCACGATTTTACTGCGAAATTCAAGATTTCTAAGAATTTTCTTATGGAACTTGCTTATTTCATTAATTCGACTGGTAACTAGGACTAGTTACCAGTCGAAGTAAATATAACTTTAAGCTTTCGGTGTTTGAACACATAATTATGTTTATCATCGGAACTTCATCAGATGTCTTTTAGCTATGCCGAAAACAAATCAGTTGCTCCAATTGGTCAAGAACCAACGTACCAATTTCAAAGTTTTACTTACCCGTTGAATAAAATGTTTGTACCTATTTTTTTTGTGTATAAGTAATAAGACAAACACCACGCTCTCTTGGTGGTAAGAGATAACGTATGTTCATGACTGTTTCAGCAATACCTAGAACTTTAGTGAGTAGCAAAATAAAGTCCAGCGCATTATTGCTTTGGCACTCATTACTTTGAGATATTCGATGGTAAGTTTCAACGGCCACTGCTGGGCAAAAGTCTCTCTTTCCTGTAGTGTGCTAACATTACTGTGTTCCGGTTTGAAGGGTACTTACTGCAGCTAGCGAAATTACTGGGCTGTTGAGACTAACCATCAAAAGTCTCAAAGTAATGAGCGTCAAAGCAACGATGCCTTGAACTTTGTTTTACTGCACAAAGTCCTGTGTATCGCTGCAATGGTCATGGACAGACGTTATCTCTTACCATCAGGAGAGCGTTTCATTCGGCTCATTATTATAACATTTAAAAAAACGCCTGAATCAATCAATTATCTGATATGATGTGTAACTATAATTTGTAATAGATAAGTGGGTATAAATATATTTTGGTTAGCGATAGATTTGACAGCTAGACGACGAGACGCCCACTGCGCCAATCAATATTTACATTACCAAATGAAAGGTAAAGCCTCCGCAAGAAGCAGGTAATATTCTTTGGAGACGTCGAGAGCCATCGAAACCTTCTCTACTAACAAGCACGCTGATTAATTGCGAACTTGCTGGAGGAAATACGAATTTCCGTGGAATGCTCTGCAAGCGTGGGTAATTGAATCTTTTGGGAAATTACGATACTCATACTGAAATTTTGTTTTATATTTCACTATTATATATATTTTCAGACAAATTATACTATAAATAATGTTCAATTCATTAAATATCAGCGTTCTGACATGTTAATTTCAACATAATTTACTGTGTCTTTAAGGCAAATCCTAAGATTTACCAAGTGAGTGCTGGTAAAAGTTCAAAATAAATGATGATAAATAAATAAATATTGGAGGACATTTAACACTGCGCCATCTAGTCCCAAACTAAGCAAAGACAGAATACTTAAATACTTTTTTTTTTTGTAAGTGTATACTTATAATACATACAGTACACCCAAACACACAAATATTAGTCTCGAGTGGGAATTGAACTTCAGCTCTCAAAGCAGACACACTACCAATGAATCAACAGGACTGTCCCATGTTCCCAGAAAGGTTCGGACTTTTACGATTATAGTTGGTAAATCTTAGGTTTTACTTAGGTTTTACCTATCTTAGAATTTGCTGTAGTTCAGGCTTTTACAGTAAGATAAACATAGATTTATTTTGGCCATGATAGCTCTCAGTTTTACGTGACAGCTTTCACTATTCAGTAGAATTTATGCGACAAACACTATTGTCATCTTGATTTCACAACGATAAAATAAGAAAATATAATCAAGCTATAGGTATTTCGTGTTATACTCGCCTTATTTCCTACACGTCACTTACAAACCACAAGTAATTTGTCTAGCAACGATCGAGTTTCCTTCAAACATATTTTTTGTCTGTTAATACAAAGACTCAGCAGAAAATCAAATACAAACTGGAGCCAATGTTACACTAGTGTTGTTTTAATTACTATTACAGAAATGAACATAATAATATTATCAAAAATAAGATCATAAAATAACATTGCAACTTTATTTTAATTTTTTATGAAATCTTTTAAATGACTTGAACGTTTGAGATGATAGTTTATCTGATGGTAAGCGCTGTACTTGCCTGTAGTTATGGATCATCTATGTTATGTTTTTTTATGTTTTACTATAGCATGGTGGTAGGGTATTTTTCAGTACACGGATGGCTAGCTGCCACCTTCAAGTTAAAAATCTGCCGCCAGGCACTTAACGGTGTGTTCCGGCAGCCTCACGTGAGAGTCTAGATGTATTGTGTGCTTTAACATTTTTGACTACGCCGTCACTTAACATCAGATGAGCTGTGGTCAAACACCGAGCCTGTTAACCATGAAAAAAATATATTACGCATTAGCAGATAAATTAGTTTTGTTTGCTAGCTGCATGCATAGTCATATTAGCTAGTCAACCATAAAACGTTTATATAATACATGTATCTATCTGTTGCCAACTGCCTTAGAGAACTTCCCTCTCCCTGTATTGTAAAAAAGTTTATAAAGGTTACAGAACCCTGGATCTGCAGAGCGTATATTTTATTTAAAAAAAAAAAACATTTCATTATTATCCATGTTTTTACTAATAGCGCACTGTTTTTTATTTTTTTAAATAAAATATTGTACTTGCTGAAAACTACAGACATTACAATTTATTACGCCCTATGGTTATTTGTAGGTGTTAATTTAAGGTATAAGCTGCTTGCATTCCAAATTTCATCAAAATCAATCTAGCCGGTGAAAAGGGATCTGTAGGTGAAAACGAGACATGTATGTTTGAAACTTTTTACTGCGATCACTGTTCATCGACAGCTCAAAATACGATGATGTATTTTTCTAAGCCTTATTTAACCAAAGTTTTTACAGCATTTGATTTGAAAAGACTTTGAATAGACGACTAATTTAGCCAATGTTATAGTAGTGCGAATGCTATCTATATAATATTACTAAAACTAGAGGTATTTTTCTGTTGCACAAAGATTCCCCTTCAGTCACAGGCATTACTTAGTTTCATACCCACTATTGTATTCTAGTAGTTTAAGAGTTTATATATAGATGCCAATCTTTTATTTTTAAACTTCTTTTTTTGTATTTTATTTCTGTAGCCTTGTTTATCTTTATTAATATATTTAACAATCTTTTTGGGAACTACTAAATTAATCAAAATAAAATAAACCAATCTAAAAAGTCGCTATCAATGGGAATAGTTCCATTGTATTTGATAAAAAAGAATGTTTTTCAGTTGCAAGGAAAACAAAGAAAAAAAAAATGGAACTGATAAGATAACATCTGTGTATTGTATATGGCAACTAAAAGTAATATTGATATTAGATACAGAAAACCAAATCGTGAATATTTGAACATGGCAGTCCAAAACAAACAAAAGTTTTTCATGCCGGAAACAACCCTTGTTGTTCCAAAGTCGATAGTGGCAATCAAAAATTCATTTCAGAGTTGACCTCTTGTAAACATGCCTAAGCAAACCTTCTACCGTCATTAAAAAAGCTTGTCTTACAATTGAACCCTTATTATGCCTACTTCTACAATTGCAAATCAAAAAATGTCGTCTATATTTTTACCTCTCTTATTTTTCCGATTCATAATTCCAAAACATCATCAAACCTTGTAGTAAAGTCACCACTACTTTACTAACGTACTCGTATTACCGCAATCGAATTACTTTGTGTGACTTTTACTTATTCAACTCAATTTTTCATTTAATACGTGAACATAATTATATGGATCAGTTTTTAATCTGAAACATATGGATATACTTGACGCCAAACACGAAAGGAAAAAAAGAACCCACTAAAAATTACTCATAAAACTGATAACATAAATACTGTACCAATAATTTGGATGACATAGGTATTGTTCCCAAAATTAGACCTCCTCAAATATATCTTACATTTCTCATTTTAATAGTACCTTGATTTACAACATATATTGCTGTTTTCGGGCATTCGCAACATAATTTTTTTTCCACCATTTTGTGCACAGGCAATTTTGGCACATAAATAAATTAAACATGTATGAAGTGTTGGCACATAATGTGGCAAAGGAGTTTCGTTTTAGGAACTTTATTATCCTTGCCTTTGAGATAAAAAATAAAATGAAACAAATTTATTTCTGGCAAACACCCATAGAAACAAATAATAATAAATGACAAATAAAAAACTAAATGTTCAAATTAAACAGTCAAATAATTCATGCTTACTCTTTTCTTCGGCATCGTAATATACTAGGACCTTTGATTATTCGTCTAAGGTAACATATTAGCCATAGTGCCGAAGGGACTTTTGTCGGGAACGCGAAAAGAGTCGTGTCGCCCTGTTGTGTTTTTTTCCCAAAACGAGTCGAGTATTTATGCATAAAATAGTGGTATTTTATTCATAAAGTGTCGAATCACAAGCGCGAGTGTGGAAAAATGACATAATGTGGGAAACATAATTTTTTGTGTTGCTTCCAAAACTCTATCGAAGCTTAATAGTAAAGTCACCACTACTTTACTAAAGCATGACTGGACTTGACTGACACGGACTGTACTTGACGAAGACTGGACTTTGACTATAACTAAAGCTACGAGGCAACTTAGTTAACTTATGAAACTTGAAAATATAAAACAATTGGTAAATGCTCAAAATGCGAAGCCAAAACGAAAGAAAAAAAAAGTACCGAAGAAAATGGCAGCCCAGTCTGTCAGCAATCATTGCCAGCACGGTGTTCCAGATTAGATAGTTAATGGCAACACCGCAGAAGCCAAGAAGAAAAAGTTGAAGTTGAAGTTAGATAGTTAATTTTGTTTAGAATGTGACTTTCAATCTAATTTACCTAGTGTTAAACTTTACATGAGTGTGAAAGTATATTCACGGTGACAATAATCGGCAAGAATGATAATTACCATTTTGAATTCATCAAAATATTCCAATATAAACAACTTTAAATAACAAAGTCATGATAGGGTGTTAATGGATAAATGTTTTCCGTCTAACTTCTCACTTTTACGCGCCATAAAATAGGGATGTCCCATGTCACAACATTCATATTATGCTGTAAAATCATAAAATTAATATAAAACAAAGTTATTTTGAAATGATGATTAACTCTTATCTTTCTGTCAGGCGAAAACCATATTCCTAATTATAAAGTTTAAAATAACAAATCAGCAAAAGGTCAATCTTTCAGAAGTAGCCTAATACCTACGAGAGCAAAGTTTTTCTCATGACAGTTTTGGACAGTTTTTTAACAGTTGATATTTCCAACTTTGATACTACGGTATAAATAGCTAATAAATAGAGCATTAAAAGTTAAAATATTATCGTTGTAATAGAAGTTTCGCTGCCGAATAGCAGAGCTATTTTTGTGAGATATTTTTTTATTAGAAAAATTAGCCCATCAATTTCAGTGCAAAGAACAGGATTGCTATTTACCAGGCGTTGTTAACTTTTTTTTCAATCGTTACGGAAGTGCTTTACAACAAAGAGATCGATAAGTAGTAGGTTGTTTGTCTTATTTTTACTTATACTACTTGTCTCAGTCAATTAAAAATGTACTCGTATACCAGGATCGTAGCAAGTGGTAATTCATGTTACAATAAAAAAACTTATTCAATATGGGTCACGTGATCGGTAATTTGTATTTGTTTTTTCCCATAACAATAAATATGTTGTATAAAAGTTGTACATATTTTATATTTCGCTGATATCTTTATTTCTAAATATGTTTCATCAAATCAATCATCAATCACAGCCTTCTATCCCACTGCTGGGTAAAGGCCTCTCTCTTTCCATACCATCTGCCTCGGTCCTGTGCAGGACAATATGCTTATACAAGTTTAATAAACCTATACATAAGTAATGTATAAGTGCATTATTTACATTATCTGTAATTGAATAGGATTTTAAAACTTTATGAAAATGCATGCCTATGTTGTAATAATGTAAGCTGTATCTTGTTTATTTTCTTAAAATTAATATATTCCGTCTTTTTTTAAATGTTATGTTTGAGACAATGTGTAAAAACAAAAACAACAATGTGTGTTATACGTAGTGAAACGAGCGATTGGAAAAGATCGATTTTGGCATATTTTTAAGTTATTTTTTTCTATTGTAATATATATACAATCTTTGGCGTGAACAGTGAGTTTTCTATCTTACACGTTGACGGATGAATTGACACTTTTAAGCACTTCTATACTAAGATAAAACATACTGTATGTAAATTAAGTAATCCAGTGTACATGTTGACAAAAGAACTGAAGTTGCTAGATTTGATCTATCCCCGAACTATTCCTTGCCTTCCGCAGTCCCAAAGTCCACTATAAAACGCAAATTTACATATACATGAGTGAATGGCAGTGATTTTGCCAGTCAGAATCCATTCCGTCTTATTTTATTTGCTTTTTATAGTGGTACGATATGGACGCCTCTCGTTAAACGACCGGAAAAGCCGTAATGTTTAGCGGAAGGGAAAAATTGCATGTACAAAAGAGCTTAAAACAAAATGTCCAGTTTAGAAAAGCTTGTCCGTTCAGTGGTTGTCTCCTACTTAAAGGAGGAGCGAAATAACATAAAGGCTTGCAGAAAATCTGGGGTAAGTTCGAATATAGAATAAATTAAAGAATGGAATCGGGCTCTGTTCTGTAGGCCTAGAATACGCGGTGCGTTAAATTTTGACAGTTATTTTGACAAGTGAAAACGAGACATGTATCTTTGCGTATTTTTGCACATCAAAAAGAGTAAAGGAAAATTTGTCGTCATGCGCATTCTAGGCTTGAAACATGACTCTCATGCAAGTGAGTCTTATATAAATAAATAGTCATATAGCAATAGTCAGCCAGAATAGCGCTGAGATGTGGCTAATTAATCTAATTTTATTTATTTTCAGTGTCAGTCACATCACTATCATTACTTCTTTACTAGTGTTATTTACTAAAACAGAGTTATAAAACAGAGTCTTAATTATTGTTGTTGGCGTATTTTATGTTCTATTTTTAAGCAACAATACCTAAATCAGCGGAAGGATTTGTTGCATAGATATGAGTTACTGAGGCAAAAAGTTAGAGGAAATAAAACTATAAGCAATTAGTCCTCTTTAAAAAATGCTTGATTTCTGTATAGAATTGTCAGCGTAGCTTAATTTTTCTAGCAATGATAGCTTTGTGGTTGGCGTGGTCGGATCAAATGTTAATTACGATTCCCAACTACGGGATTGACCTGCAGATGACGGAAAGTATCTTAAGGAAAACCATATCATTGTGGTAGAATACTCACTAATATACGGCTGTCGAGCTACCACGACACCTAACAAGAGTTACAAAATCTTTGTAACTCTTGTTAGGCGTTGTATGATGAAAATGCAAAAACGCGTCTATAAATTTAGTTTCTAAAATATTAGTTTCTAAAATAAGGAAGGCACAGCAAGTGGCTACGAACCCTAATAATTCACAGACGCCCATTTTTGCTTTCTCTGCTTTTCAAGCAGGCAATAAAGAAGCAGTAATTTTACTCCTAAAAATGAACATTGAATTTGTAGAGAAGGTAAAAAATCAAGTACATTTGACACTATTTCAAAAGTAAGCGCTGCTTTCGAGATGGTTAACTTAGAATTACATACTTATAAATAGACCTAAACCCCAACATTCATTGATATACTCATAGATTCGAATTGAATCTTTGAAAGGTTATGAAAAAATTTTAATCATTTTGAACGTTGTGGTTGCTTTCAATCACTGAATACCTATTTTATAATGATGCCCTAGTAAATGTTTTCAGGGTTTATAAAAGAACTCGGGTAACCACATAGCTAATTAGATTATGTAATGATTGGGTCGGCACACTTGTTCGTCGTGGTGGACTTACTTACTATTTTGGTGGAACGGTATTCTCTGACTTTTAATAATTGTGGTTTGAGTTCTTAGATCAATGATTAGTTTTAAACTTTTGAAAAGAAATTAGGAATGTGTGTATACCTCGACATTCATGCTCGCCATCGAAGGCTCCTTCTTGCGGCGGCGTCGTGTATCGGGTCGCTTCTCTTCCTTCAGATATGGTTGAGAAGGGCGGTGGCTGGCACTAGCGTCATACTCGTGATCGAGTGCTGCTTGCGGGTTGCTGGTCTGCTCGCGGTATATGGTTTCCTCTCGATATTTTCCTTTAACGGCAGCTCAAGCTCATTGTTGGAATTCTGAGCCCTTTGGCTTGAACCGATCGCGATAACCACTGAGCTATCATCATTATTTTCAGATCGAAATATGAGCGTCTACTCTCTTGCGTCTCTTTTCCTTCTCATCCTAGCATGGCGGCTCCAAGCGACGTCATCTCGTGAGATTGTATTATCATGTGCTCGAAGGGTTCACCTCGCCAAGGCGGAGCAACAAGATGAGAAAGGACTGAAATGCTGGGACCATGTCGAGGTGCCTTCCTGTGGAGGGAGATGCGACTCTAGAGAAGTAAGAAAAGTAATAGAATATTGATTCTCTATGCGCTTTGGAGTAACTTCTAAGCACAAGGAGCATCTGCCACAAAACAAAGTAAAGCTATTTAACTTGAGTTATTTAAACTTCAGCAATGGTGTCAGATGAAACTTCAGCATTTAATGTAAAATAATGCTAACCTAGTGCTGATTGCTCAGTAATTAGCGCGGTTGGTTTAAACCCCAATTTTGAGCTTGAGTAGCCGGTAAAGAAAAACATCGTGAGTAAAGCATAGCATGATGGTAGGATACTTTTTAGTACCTACTCAGTTGGGTAGTGACCCACAAGTTGAAAGTCTGCTACTAAGCAGCGGTGTGTTTCGGCAGGCTCACTTGAGAGCCAGTTCCATTTCCAGCTGCATGTATTTACCATCTTCGACCACACACTTCATTTAGCAGTAGATCTGTGCATCAGAGCTCTGGTCGCATAGCACGCAGAACTGATGACCGATGGGGCTGCAAAGTTGTGGAATAGTGACCACGGTCCGGCAAGCGCAGTGTAGGACCACAAGATGGATAGATGATAAATACCGCAGGAACGCGCTGGATACGGGCCGCTTGCAACCCATCTTTGTGGAAGAGAATGGGGGAGGCCTATGTCCAGCAGAGTGGACGTTCTACAGCTGAAATGATGATGAGCTGTGGTCAAACACTTTAGCCTGTCAACCATTACAAAAAGTTTAATTCATTCAACTGTGCAGATGCAGGGTACATCGTGTTATAGGCAAAGGGAACCCAAGCAATGTCTAGTACTTTTATCCCAGGAGTAGGTTCAAAGGGCACCTTTTGCTACTCATCAACGCGTACCTTTACTGTCCTGGTTTCCATCCATGCCTAACCAAATTTCATATGGTCCTACCAACTATGTTCTCATTTACACGCACATTGATAAAATAGTTCAATGTTCTTGTTACGTCGAGAATGAGTATAATATTTCAATCAAAATGCCAATTCTAAAATAAACCTTGTGAATTGAAAGCATCCGGTATTTTAATAACTTCACATGACCTCGATCCGTTTAAACATTTCTTCAAAGAAGGCACGTAAAACGTCCAATACAATGCCAACCTTTCAAACAAGCGGTTAATTAAAATTTTCCAAGTTGGTCCAACAATGGTATATTTACATTAATCCTAACCTAACATAAAAATTTAAATCAAACATAAATTTGCCCGTACAATACTGAGGGCTTAATGTAAATCACATTTTTGATTTCGATCTGTTTTATTTCGAGATTTAAATCTAAAAAAAAAAATTTAAATGAGACGTAAAGTTCTTTTATTTTACTGATTTCCCAGAACACCACAAATTAGTTCTTAGCTTTTTAAAGTTTTCGTGGTTGTTTCTTTATGCCACAGATGACAAGCATAATCAATTTTAAAACGTAACATGCTAGGTACGTATAAAATGAAATAAACTGAGCAGTATTAAGTAATTAATTAAGGAAAAAGGTAGGTGCCCATTATATTCAACGTTTTAATAGCTACCTATCTTCCCCATTTCGCTCAAGCTAAGTTTTTTTTATTTCCACTGTAAACGAGTTAAGTAATTACTTAGCATGGCTTCCGTCACAAGAATTTATTCTTGTCTTTGCGGACAGGGTGAAATCGGGAAAAATAATATGTCAAGTACCTACGTGTCGAGACAATACAGACAGACATACTTATCTCATTAATATTTAGACAATCGAAGTAGTCTCCTAAGCTACACCACGAGTGTTACATAAACTTAGGTTGGAATGGGTATGGGCTCTCAAGTAAGACCAGCGGAACACACCGTTAGATGCTTGGCGACAGATTTACGACTTGAGGGTAATAAATAGGTAGCCGAGTACTAGAAAGTACTCTACCACAATAACGCTTTATTAATAACTAGCTGGGCCCCGCGGTGTTACCCGCTACATGCTTTAGGGATAAAATGTAGCCTATGTGTTAATTCAGGGTCTCGGCTACCTCCATACCAAATTTCATCCAAACTCGTTCAGTAGTTTTTGCGTCAAAGAGTAACAAACATCCATTCAAACTTTCACATTTATAATATTAGTTAAAGCCTTTTAGCGGTGAAAAAAATTACAGTTAAACAATTTACACACTTGTCTTGAATACCGTCATTTTACATCAGGTGAGCTCAAATACCTAGCCTGTAAACCATTAAAAAAAAACTTATCAGGTTGACCGCGTAGGTACCGGTCCCGGTACCGGTAGGGACCGGGCTGGTTTGGTCTCCGAGGTGGATGACGATGTGTCTGGTGTTCGGACACATCGTCATTGTTGCGGTGTGAGCTTGGGCTCCCCGAGGCGGGTCCGCGAGGACAAGCGCTGTCGAGGCCGCGGTAGAGTGCGAAAGCGTGCCCGCAGCCTCGACACAAAGCGCCGAGGTGGAACACTCCAGGGTTTTTAGTGGGTAGGCCGTCATTAGGACGGAGAGTCCCACATAACCACCGTGCCCGCCCCAGGGCCGGTGGTATACACAAAGTATTTTCCCTGGACAAAAAAAAAAAAAAGGTACCGCCGCAGTACCAGATATTCTGTTGCCAAGCAGTTGCAGTGTTTTGTTGTAAATATATTTACAACTTACAATACATACAGAACACCCAGACACAGAACAAACAATTGTTTATAAAAAATGTTTGTGTTGAGTGAGAATCAAACCCACACCCTACAGCTTTTAAAGCAGATATACCTACGTAGGTACTACTGATGAACCAACACGGCTGTCTTTACAATGCTACACTTATTTTAGTTCTTAAAAAGTAATCAAAATAATAGATTACGAAATTGAATAAAACATTGTCCTACGATATTTATTTATTTATTTATTGTCACTGGTCATAAAATAGGAATTACATTTTTTACAGATTTCAGACTGGGAGTTCCCGTTCAAGAAGTCCCATCACCCTGTGTGTGCTTACGGGACCCGGAAGCCTCTGATGGTGCGTTTGCGTCATTGTGACCCAGGAGTAACACCTGGAACCGAGGTGTTTCACTTCATAGCCGCTGAAAACTGTCGCTGTAAGGTACGAGTAAGATGTTTTTTATTAACAAACTAGCGACCTGCTCCGGCACGCGCGCAATGTTATCTACATTGTGGTGCATATGCATGTATTATACATATTATAAACCTTCCTCTCGAATCACTGTCTATTGATGGAAACTGCATCAAAATCTGTTGCGTAGTTTAAATGATCTAAGCACACAAGCGGCGGGAAATATATTCCAATCTATATTTCACAGATAAGATTATCCACCAAAATTAAAATAGAAAAGAAATATCGTAGGACACACAGCGCCATTTGACCCCAAGCTAAAGTGTGATGGAAGTCCGATAACTCAGATGCATACTTATAATACATACAGAACACCCATACACAGAACAAACATTTGTTGATACATAAAATAGGCGAGATATCAAAGTTTATGATAAAAAGAAGAAAATAGTTTTCCTTATTAACATCGCCATCCCTAATACCCACAATACAACCTCCACATACACAGTTGAACTTAGCAAATACACAGATCTGACAATAGAGTTAAAATCACAGTGGAAAGTTCAAACCGTAATGACGATACCCAATTACCCATCATGTTTTCATCCACCGGTGTAATCCCGCGCACACTCCAAACTAAACTCGACGGCCTCGACATAGACCGACTAACCTTCATTCTCCATCAGAAAGCAGTCATTTAAAACTTCGTCTGAGTTTTAAACACATAATTATGCAGAATAGTAAGAAAATTCCTGTCACTTGAAGAACAAAACATATTCACACTTATTTTGTTTTGGCCAAAGCCTGCGAATGTTGAATTTTCCTCGACAACGATATTTGTAAAGATAAATATACAGAACAGTAGTAAAATGAGCGTTTTGAATTGCGGCATTTTAGATTAGATACATAGTTTCTTTTTTTTAATTCTGGTTGACAGGCGACACACCGTCACTAAACATTAGGTGTGCACCTGATGTTTAGTGACGGTGTGGTCGAATATCGTAAAGCACACCTAGTCTGGAATGGAACTAGTTCTTGCTGGAACACACCGATGCTTGGCGGTAGATTTTCAACTTGAGAGTGGTAGCTAGCCAGCTGATTACTAGAAAGTACCCTACCACCATGCTATGGTTTCCTCACGATATTTTCCTTAACCTCATTGTTGGGATTTGAACCCACGCCCTTCGGTATGCGTACCGACCGCGCTCACCACTGAGCTATCATCGCTACAAAAGCTTAGTTAGTTAACTGTTATTGTAATAGTGTATAAAATCAATTAATACATAATTGATTTTATGTGCTTTTCATGTAGAATTGCTTGTAAATAAAGCTTTCTTTGGTAGTTCTAAATAATGTTAAAAATGTTAGGAACAAACTTGTCTGTTCTGATGAGAAGGGTGAATAAAATAAGACAGCTGGTCTCTATACCCTGTAGTAATCAAATATTGATAGCCCCCAACCTCCAAGCTACCACAAAGGGTGAACGATCCAGTTATTGATTTAAAATTAACCATGCAAACAGGTTACTGGTTGTGTAATGAATTTATCTAACGTTCACGTTACGCTATATACGTTCTTTCTAATAACGAATTCAAAATAGTTTTGAAAAGCTTTTATTTATATTTGGTAAGCTACCACAGTCAGTTTTAAGTTTATTTTTGGTACAAAACATGGATAGGTGAAAACTCATTAACTAATTATATTATTACCTGGTTAATCTGAATAAAAATAAAATAAACTAGCGGACGCCTCGCGGGTTGACCCACGTAGTTCTCGTTCCCGTGGGAATACAGGGATAAAATGTAGCCTATGTCACCCGGAGATAGTGAAGCTTTCCAACGATGAATTATTTTTTTAAATCGGTCCAGTAGTTTCGGAGCCTATTCAATACAAACAAACAAACAATCAAATCTTTCCTCTTTATAATAGTATAGATAGATAAATAGAGATAAGAATAGAATAGAATAGAATAGAATAGAATAAAATAGAATAGAATAGAATAGAATAGAATAGAATAGAATAGAATAGAATAGAATAGAATAGATAAGCAGTGTTAATTGCTGCTATTTTCTTTATTACTAAGACTCCGCTGTCCGTCCGTCTATCTGTCTATTTGTCTATCCGTCTATCAGCAGGCTGTATCTTATGAACCGTGATAGTTAGACAGTTGAAATTTTCACAGATGATGTATTTCTGTTGCCGCTATAACAACAAATACTAAAAAATAGAATAAATTAAATGTTTAAGGGGGCTCCCATACAACAAACGTGATTTTTTGCCGTTTTTATTGATAATAGTACGAAACCCTTTATGCGCAAGTCTGGTTCGCACTTGGACGATTTTTTTAAAGATATTTTTCAATTACAAGTATGCCTAAAATAAATAAATAAATATATATCGATGGACTATACACACAGCGCCATCTGGCCCCAAACTAAGCAGAGCTTGTGTGATGGAAGTCAGATAACTGATAGAATACATAAAATGTACTTGAATACAAGATATTATGACGATGAAAGGTCGTCACAGTTTGTCTTTCGACATACGCCTCTTTTAAATATTTCCTTGTCCGTTACTCTACGAATTCATTTTGGACCAACATCTTCCCTCTGTCATCCTCCGATCTCTCAGTCTGTCATATTCTGTTTCTTATAATATCCCGTGGGAAACATTATGTTAATATTCTAGTCGATTTTTCCTTCTTCTCTCTTATCAGAGATCGCTCTTAGCGATTAGGCCGCCAGTTGTTTATCTATTGTTAAGTTTATATTGTTGTAATTAATGTGAACAATCAAGAGTTATATTATCTATCTATCTAAAACCGCGGGTGCAGCTAGCGTTGAACAAAATAGAATTACTTATTTTAAAAAATAGCTTAAGTCTGCCAAATAATGAAATTACTCTAACAACAAACACAGATGAAACGAGATGCCACTTCAGAAATGCTTGAATGAATAACGTAATTAAATGGACGAAATACGTAATAAACGTGTTTTCAACAAAATTTAGACAAAGAACCGTAAAATATAACAATACGGCAAATTGACTCACAAATTGGTATTGTGAATTTCTGGGAATTTAATGAAAAAATAATGTTAGTAAAAACATGTTAGTAATAAGTGCTTTCATGTTTTTTTTTAATTTATGAGATGATAATAAGTAATTTTTAAACAACTGCCTATAAAGTGGAGTGCAATGTTTTTAGGGTTCATGTATGTAATATGTCTGTTTGTAAGTATGTACATTGTACATATGTATGCAATATGTATTTTTGTAAGTATGTATATTGTACATATGTGCATGTATGTGAGATTCTTTATTTCACCTTTAAAAGCCCATACACATACAGCCTTCAAGTTAGAGATTTAAACGCAAATCTAATCTATTTTTTTCATAGATAATAATGAGTGACACAATTTTTTTAAATGTAAAATATATTGGTATGTATGTTATAAAATATAAGTATAATTGTATATTATTTAAAATGTATGTATGTTGCTATGTATGTTTTTGTTGTTTGTCCGATGATAACTTGCAAATCGTTGATCATAATTTATGAAATTTTGTACGTAGATAGGTCGTGCAAAAAACAACAGTCGAATATGAGGTACCATGGCCAAATTTTGGTACAAATCACTTGTTAATATACTTTTAGTTTTGGTGACGTACTTCGTACCATCATTCAGACATAAAATATAGTACCCTACCAAATTAATAAGCGTTATACTTACTATCGTGTGGTCCTAAATGGTTGAAATCTAGTCCTATTATTTCGCTCGTAAGATTGACAGAAATACGTTCATACTAAAACAGATTATTAAGAAGTGACGACGCTTAAAACATAGTGATTATTATTGTCTTCGGTTAAATCTCCTAAACTCCTTTTCTACGGTTTGTTATCTGTTAGTGAAAACTTCTTACTACTCTAACAAATAGGTAGCAAGAGTAAATAACTCGTCCTATTTATTTCTTGTATAATATCTCTTAATGCATCGTATTTCAAAGTATACTGTAAGTAGGGATTGCAATCCGGAAAAACGGATCCGGTAATCCGGCGGATCCGACACCATTTAACGGTTCCCGGGTCCGGTACCAAGATACCGGATCCGAAGACCGGATCCGTTGCTAGCAGTTTGTGGCAAAATAATACAGCTGTTGCATTAGTAGGTCACTTGGTGGTAGATCTTCTTAGCAGGAGGTCGTCTACGGAGATACCACCGCAGTACCAGTTATTCTGCCGCTAAGCAGTAGTGTGTAAACATTACTGTGTTCCGGTATGAAGGGTACTGTAGCTACAAAATTACTGGGCTGTTGAGACTAACCATCAAAAGTCTCTAACGTAATGAGCGCCAAAGCAGTGATGCCCTGGACTTTGTTTTGTTCTGTATATCGCTGCAATGGTCATGGACAGGCTTTATCTCTTACCATCAGGAGAATGTCTCGTTCATCTCGTTACTTTTTACATTAAAAAAAACTTGTCTTTGACATTGGTTAGGAAATAAAGTTGATTTTATACATTTGATTGTGTTTTTTTTTTTAACTTCCTACATAATATAAGTGCAGTGACACTTGATTAACTGACTTATTTTGTACTAAAAAGCGTAAATCATCCTGATTTGAACATTCTGGATCGTGGGATTGGTGGGAATCCGGTCTATCCGGCTGGACTGAAAATGACGCCGGATTGCAATCCCTAACTGTAAGCACTATACCATCCATTTGCAGCACTCAATGACTCATAGACGTGTGATACTCGATATCATTGTCCTCGCTGTATCTAAAGCACTAACCTTTGTCTAGTTGACTACCTCCAAAGGATTAAATACTTATAAATATTTTGAAATATGCTAGTACAATTAAAACATATATCGCCAGTTGAAATAATAAAAATATTAATATGCCTGTTCAAAACGACACAAAAAAAATCATACTAAAACATTTACCATTAAAACTAACGGGAAAGTGCACTTATTAGTTTATTCCTCTACTAGCTGCGCCCCGCGGTGTTACCCGTTAGGTACATGTTTTCGGGATAAAAAGTAGCCTATGTGTTAATCCAGGGTCTCAGCTAACTCCATACTAAATTACATCCAAATCCGTTGTGTAGTTTTTGCGTATAAGAATAACAAACATACATTCATCCATCCATACATTCTTACAAACTTTCGCGTTTATAATATTAGTAGGAAGGAAGTAGGATAGGATAGTAGGATTACATAGTACAGCCCTGTTGGCGTATTGGTAATACATCCGATTTAAAAGCTGTAGGGCGTGAGTTTGATTCCCACCCAGGAACAACTAGGTCTATCTGGGTGTTATGTATGTATTGAAAGTATGTTTTTACATAAAAAAATAAGTTATCTGACTTCCATCATACAAGCTTTGTTTTGTTTGGGGTTAGGTGGCGCTATGTGTAATTTTATACGTTACTTATTATTATAGGTTGTAGAAAATTCACAAATTGGTGTCGATGGTTTTTTTAATAAATGTAATAAGACGCTCTCCTGTTGGTAAAAGTTAACACCTGTTCATGGCCATGGTAGCTATACACAGTACTTTGGGTAATGAAACGAAGTCCAGGTTATTTCACACAGGCGACCTGCCCTGGCTTCGCACGGGTTCATTGTAAATATTAACGTACTTCGTTCATTATTTTGATCTATCTCGTAAGGTTTAGCCAGCGCTTGCAATGCAAGCATACAAAAACATGTGTTTACGACATCACATTACAAATCCTTGAAATTCTCGGATTTTTTCTACTATGATACGCATGAATTGACATTCCATCATCATCACTATATATTTTTAAACAAAGTCGTCGCCCGCGTCTGTCTATTTGCGATAAACTTAAAAACTACTGAACGGATTATTATGCGCCTGTGTTTCACCAATAGATAGAGTAATTCATGAGGAAGGTTTAGGTGTAATTTATAAAGGTTTTGTGTAAATTGGTTGTAATTTGATGATAATTGTTGGAAGTGTTGGAAATATCAAGCCACCTGGGAGCTTTCATCCAAAACACTGCCTAATTAAGATATATTTGAGATATAACAAAACAATTCATGGTGGGATATTTAGTATAATTCTCTTTTATAGATTTACAAAAAAGTCCACGGTGGCATACATCTACCTTTTAAGAATAGCCTTTTTTACCTTGATGGTACAAATACAGCGAAGCAAGCGGGTAACAGCTAATACATAATAAACCTTCCTTTTGAATTATTCTGTATATTGATGGAAGCCGCATTGAAATCCATTGCGTAGTTTAAAAGATCTAAGCGTCCAAACGGCGGGAAGTGACTTTGTTTCATGCTATGTAGAGATGAAAAACAAACAGCTGCTAGCAAGTAAAGTTAAAAAGATAAGTGGTAACATTAAAGCTAAATAGATTTATCTTATGCAAACTAGAAAGATCCTATAAAACTTCCAATTAAAAGTACAGTTAATGGCTATATGTCAATGAATATTTCGGAAAACTAATTTTTGTACAATATGAAAACAGTGAATTACCTACTACTTATTTTCAATTTCCTAAAATGAAAATATTACTTAGTTTGATAACTTAGCTGAAATTCAATTTAAGACTATTTTTATTGTAATTATTAACTTGCCTGCAACAATCGTTGTTATTTATCGCTAATAAATGATTCTGATAGTAATAAATTAATACTGTACTTGTGAACTTTGATATTTACATAAGTAGGCGAATGTCGACATATCGAATAACTTCACTACACTTTACAGAGATACCGAGAAACAACTTGATACACCCATCGAAAACCACAGCCGCGATATGTGGTGAACCCTGATTGGGTAAAGGACCCTTCAAAGTCCTTCAGAAATCGAGGAGTACTGTTGAGATACGACGTACCTCCAAACGTAGGACGGATTTATATTAATTATTTAATAAGTGGATGTGCTTTAAGAAAGGTTCCAAGTATTCAGGCCAACAACAATGGAGTAGTTTTTTTTGGATTGGTACTTGGGTACTAGGAGTTGGCGTAAACATACTTGGCCGGGTTCAGAAATTAATCCTGCGCTTCATAATTACGCATCAGTCAAAAGAGTAGCAATCTAAATCCAGAATCAGGCTGGACGTCTGTTTTCTACATGTCCAATTTATTTAGCTAATGAGGTTTCCTAAGAAAAATTGCTGAATTTATAACACGGAATGAGCATTCAATTGTGCAGTATTTTTTAAACGAATGTAGGGTTATCGGGAAAGCGTGAGTTTAGATAAAACAGGTTACCACACAAATGGACAAAGCAGATTGTAGAACAACTTTTAGCAATTTAGTTTTAGCTGAAATTACAACCAAACCTACACAACCTACCAAACCATACATTTTGGTCAAAAGTACGTCAATTTTTCTATAGAACAAAATGGTTTTATTTACAATTTCACAATTGTGTTAATAAAACTGAAAGTTTATATACGCTCAATCGACAAGCCGTGACGTCAGTTCTTAATATGCCAAAGATCTTTAACGTGCTACAAATACGTTTGCAAATTAATATACTTAATTTTCACAAAACCAATTCAAATCGCACTAAAGATTACGATTTCATCTCCAATTGTAATAGTCATAAAACCGAAGTATTTGCCCACATTCCGTAACCACTTCATCCCGTAATCAAGGCAACAAGTTCGCTATCACATAACCTTTGTTATCTCTATCATAACCACGTCGCTTTCAGGTATGTTCCTCCGAGTACACGAGCTGTGAATGGCTGCCTCCCAACTCCACACTGCTTGAAGGCATCAGTGATAACGACTTCTCTGACTACGACGACTAATCAAAAGCTAATTAACAACTTCGGCTATTAAAGATAAAACTCCGTTTAAGCGTCACCTTAACTTTGGGCTTTGTAAAAAGTTTAATATTTTTCGCGTCAGAAACTTTTAGGAAAATGTGCTGAAAAAGGGTATTTAATAAAGTTTCGGTTTTTCAATGTGTTTTATTTGTTTTTATACTTTATAAAGCAATAAGATATGATACGTTCACAAATAAAATTTCTAGCCCAAATTGTAATAAATACTTATAAAAACATTAAACTAAGTCGCTATCTTTTTCAGAGCCTGCCAAGGGACCTTTTAACATTTGGAATGTTTTGTTGCAGAAAGTTACATTCGCAAGAAGTCATCGTAAAAAAATTGGTCAATTTCGAATAATGTCACGTCAGTTTCGCACCAAGACACTGTCATAAAACGTAATTTTTACAGAATGTCAGTTAAGCAATTTTTTTTAAGAGGTAGGTACTTACTAAAAAATAACTGTAAAAATTATTAATTGACAAGTATTATTAGATGGACAAGTCTTCAGGCATACGGTATATCAGACATACGCCCCGGTTCTTTAGGTTCGTTCATTATCGAACATCGAGACTGTTTTAAACTCGATACACGTTAGCGAGACCCCCGAGCAGCGAATTAACTGAAACAATGAAACAAAAGTTCTTGACCGTGAAAAGTATAAAGACGAATGGAAAAGTACCTTGCAGTGGCTAAAAACATTTTTTTCTTTTTATAAAATCAACACAACACAAATTACACAACAAAAACTAGTCTAAAGAATTGTTGTATCTGAACGGGATTGCAACTCGGATCATGTATGCAATATTGGTTTAGCATTATATATAAGCTTATTTATAAATGCGTGACGAATCTAAGGTATTATTATCTTATAAAAATAGTGTAAAAATAACAATGTGTAACAATAAACTTCAAAACCACATTTTTTTATAATAAAAACGCAAAGTATGTGACTTTGTCATGCTTTTCTCTGACTTTTAGAAATTATAGTTTTTTTTTATATTGTTGGATAGTATAAAAGTTTATCGAATTTGTATTCAGAAACTTAAAAGTAGAATCTATATTTAAAATGATCGACTTGACAGAAATTTAATTGGACGATCGCACTGCAAGAAGTATTTTTTTAGTTCTGCTGAGTGATTCTATAATTGAAATAGATGAACATTTAAGCAATTTATAGTTTTCACATTTTGATAAATGTAAGAAAATCTCCAACAATGCTAATTATTATTTTACTGAATTTGTTTTTATATTTGGGTTTATTAGGACTTAATTTTTTGTAGCGATGGTAGCTCAGTGGTTAGCGCGGTCGGTTCACACGCCAATAGGCATGGCAACCCCAATATTGAGCTTGAGCTGCCGGTAAAGGAAAACATCGTGAGAAAACCATAGCATGGTGTTGGTGGTACCGGCAGATTTTCAACTTTAGTTGAAAATCTGCCGCCAAAAACCTAACGGTGTGTACCGTCAGCCTCACCTGAGAGCCATCTTTAACCACACCGTCATTTATTTCATTCATTCATATCAGGTAAGCTGTGGTTAAACACTTAGCTTGTCATAAAAAAAATTGGTTAATGTTTTTAGAATTTAAATCGTCATATTAAGGTAATGCAACTTTTAATTTCGTCGTTAACACTACACCTAACAGCCATTTTGAGACTTATTTAAATTCATTCTCATTATTTCATAAAATATCTACTCAGATAATCTAACTATTAGATACAAATTGAAATTTCAGTCGACTATCATAAAATTAATCATTCAAAATGGCCAAATTTAGACATGAAGAGTGATTAAATGCCATTTATTTAATTGTACGTTTATTAATTCTAAATGGTATGCCTAATAATTTGTAGTTTATATTTGTTTTTATTAAGGGGCCCTTTTTCCCATTTATACAATATTTTTACATTGACAATATTTTTAAATTGACATATTTATATCCTACATTTTTGACATTTGTGATCAGTGTTTTAAAACTCATATAATGACATATTTGAAATTTTGAATTGACTTGGTGTTATCAATAAAATATTTGTATTCATAAGACGAACGATGCGCTCTCCTGATGGTAAGAGATAACATCTGCTCAGTACCCAGAACTTATATAAACATAGATTAGGAAAAAGTAGTATTAATACGATAGTTGGTCCTACAATTCTCGCTAGTCATACGCTAACGCTAAATGACCAACCCTTACGTAATTCGAATACAATTTGTAATAAAAATCAAGGCCTTTGTAAGCATGTACTACCCGCATGTCAAGCAATATTGTAGGACCAAAGAGTCTTCACACAATAAAAAAGATTTACATATATATTTTTTTTATTGTTTGACGAGTTGGGTATTTCACCACAGCTCACCTAATGTTAAGTGATGGTATAGTCGAAGATGGTAAACACACCTAACCTGGAATGGATCTCAAGTAAAGCTGCCGAAACACACCGTTAGGTGCTTGGCGACAGAATTTCAACATGGGAGATAGCTAGCCAGCCAAGTATTAGAAAGTACCCTACCACTGCGCTATGATTTTCTTACGATGTTTTCAGCTCGATTTCATTATTGGGATTTGAACTCACGCTCTTCGGCGTGCTAACCGACTGCGCTAATCACTGAGTTATAAAAACACCTACATATTTATAGTTTTCGACGCATCTGTTCTTCATCTTTTTTTTTTAAATATAATATCGTATGACATTACACACGGCGCCATCTGACCCCCAAACGAAGCAAAGCTTGTACCATGGAAGTCAGACAACTGATAGAATACATAAATACTTTTTTTTTGTAAATACATACATACTTACAATACATACAAGGCACCCAGGCACAGAACAAACATTTGTTTACACATAAACCATTTGTCCTGGGTGGGAATCGAACCCACGCCCTTCGGCTCTTGAAGCAAACATACTACCAATAAACCAACAAGGCTGTCAAATATTTTAATGAACATTTATCAAAGTTGGCATATTTATTACGTTGTCTCGTCAGTATGTTCACCAAAACAGATTTAAGTAATTTCTAGGGTTAGCCCCAAAAGCAACGTTTGGCATTCTAAATTTAATTAATACTCGAAACTAGCTTGACCATAGCCAGCGTGTGGTCCCTAGATTAATTAAACCGGCTACTAATTCTCACCTACCACATGCTAAATGGATATTGAATATGTATGTGCTTAGTGCGTACTTTATTAATATCTAGATAGATCTTTGTCGACATCTTAGTTTGTGGTACCTTGACTAAGTTACAGAGAAGTAGGCAAAATCAGTAAACTCAATTTTAGAACCTTTTTAAAAGCGGAATTGTAGAGAATGTGTACCACCTACTGGTGGAATGAATTCGCCTTAAGTAAAGACGTGGTAGAGACGGGTGCTTTGGGTGACTTACTATTTTAACAGACTAACCCAGGAGTCGGCAACCTTTTGAGACAGAAGAGCCAAAATATACAATTTTGTATAATTTCCCACTTTTTAAAGAGTCATTAATTTTTTTTATTGCGTATACCTACATTGATTTTTTTTTTAATATGAAATATAATGAGACGAACAAAACGCTCTTCTGATGGTAAGAGACAACGTCTGTTCATGACCATTGCAGCGATACGTACGTGCAACCTAATTTGTCAGCATATCAACAAAGACGCAAAACTTTCGCTGTCTTTTCGTTCGTTACTTTTCTTCCATCACACCTTTCTGTAACTTATTCCAAACTTGAACGCGAATGCGTGAGTTTTATTAATAAAGTGAGTCCAATCACACTGAAACCATTTTTTACAGTCACGGGACAAACGTACCTTTGATATTGGCGTGTAAAGATCACATACGCCACGCTCTACCCCTTAATTAGGTAATAGCTTACCTACTGAACAAAACAACAAAAAAAGTTTAAATAAACATTCAATTAGAATGCAACCTCTATTGTTTTACCCTCTTACAAGTATTGTAACAGTATGAATGTTTTGTGTTATACTATGTAGATTTATGAATAAATTAATGTGTTAATTATAAAGTGCCAAATTCAACGCACGAATGTGGACAACAACAAAAAAAAAACAAAAATCTTTATTTATTTTTTTAAATGCTTAAATTATAATGTATAGTATAGTCGCAAGTAATAAAATGTGGTGAAATTTGACTTTTGTACTTGAATGTATTTACAAAAAAAAGTATTTAAGTATTCTATCAGTTATCTGTCTTCCATAGTACAAGCTCTGCTTAGTTTGGGATCAGATAGCGCTGTGTGTAATGTCCTATGATATTTATTTATTTATTTTCGTGTTGTTACCAATAATCCGTAACTGTTTCCAGCTAAGACGTCAAATTTTACTAAGACATCGACTGGACTTGACCATACTTTATTCATGTGACTTTGGCTGTAAAGTAAGAATAATTTTCTACATTTTATCATGGAATACTTGAAAATATAAAATAATGGACACTGGCAGAATGCACAAATTGCGATGCTGAAATCAAAGAAAACGTTTAAGGTGCAATAAATTTGTCCTAGGGAGTGGCCAATATTCATCGGATTAACACTCGCGGCATCGGCGCATTTACCTCGATCGGCCATTTGTAAGGCTTTGATGCCCGCATCTGATTCTGATACGACGGCCGGGCTGGCACGCTATTGCATCGATAAACTGTTTAACAGTATCAAAGAATCATTTTAACTCAATAACTATGAAAACAAACTCACTCACACTCTCATATTATATTAATTTTCGCAAACAAAGCTCAGCCACCCAGGAACTTTATCCTACTAATATTATAAATGCGAAAGTTTGTAAGTATGGATGTATGTTTGATACTCTTTCACGCAAAAACTACTGAACGGATTTGGTTGAAATTTCGTATGGAGGTAGCGGATACCCTGGATTAACACATAAGTTACTTGTTATCCCGAAAACATATAGCGGGTTAAAAAGTAACTTTTTACTTATTTTATTTCGATGCAAGATTGTCTTAAATACAAATTTTAATACAATTTCATGTCTATCTATGTCAGCAGATTTTTTTTTTGCACGATATCAGAGTTGTGCCCATAGTAAAATATAGTCATATTTATAAATACTTTAATTTTCGTTAGTTTTATTTTTTTATTAGTCTTACGTTAAACCTCGAGCATAACCTTGTATAATTAGACCTGATTTTAAAAGTTATTCATAAAGCCATTATACTGTTTGCAAGTATTAATAATGATGAGGCGAGTAGCTAGCTAGCTCTAGTAATATCGTCATGTAGATGCTTGGAGTAGAGGCAATGAGCTAAAATGTAGGGGCGTAAATGCGTATCATTCTTAAAAGCAGTGATTTGTTATTTTTTTATATCTACATTTTAACTACATAAGACTGCTAACTAAAACTGTTTTCAAAAGTGATAGGCAAGGTATTTGACTACAGCTCACCTGATGTTAACTGACGGTGTGATCAGAGATAGCACACCTAGCTTAGAAAGGAACTGGCTCTCAAGTGAGGCTGCCGGAATACACTGTTAGATGCTTGGCAGCAGATTTTCAACTTGAGGGTAGTAGCTAGCCAGTGAAGTTCTAGAATGAACCCTACCATCATGCTATGGTTTTCTCATGATGTTTACGTTCATCGTAAGCTCAGCTTATTGTTGGGATTGTGTGATGGGCATCAGGAGCGGCCATGTGCGAATTGTTTTACTAGTTTTTATAAATAAATAAAATATATATATATATATCGTAGGACTATACACACAGCGCCATCTGGCCCCAAACTAAGCAGAGCTTGTGTGATGGAAGTCAGATGACTGTTAGAATACGTAAATACTTTTTTTTTGTAAATACATACTTATAATACATACAGAACACCCAGACACAGAACAAACATTTGTTTATTCACAAAATGTTTGCCCTGAGTGGGAATCGAACCCACGCCCTACAGCTCTCAAGGCAGATATACTATCAACGAGCCAACGGGGCTGTCAAATGACAGCCCCGTGTTATGTTTTGACACAAGTAATTTTTTTAATGAACATAAAAACAAATAAGTTAAATTTAAACTTAACATTACAATACAAAACAATAAATATTTGAAACACATGCCACACGAACTTTTTTGCTATTTTTAGTAAAATACTTGTAACAAAATAAACGGTTTGTGTTTTAATATTAATAAACATAAATTTTAATTTATACCACAAGCTTTTAACAACTTTAGCTCCCCATGCTCATGTCTTACAGCTCTCATATTCACAGACGGAAATAAAACGAATTTTGAGCTACATACAGCAATCCAAAGCTTTATATGACAGTAAAAGCTCGTTCATCAACTCTCTGCAGTTGTCATTTTTATTATAAGCAAAACTGTGTGTACGAAATACGTGGGCTTCCGTGATGTTAGAACATATCCATCAATCAAAGATCGTGTAGCTAAAACGTCGTCGACTAGTTGCCCCGCGCAGAAAGGTTTTAACGATATTGAAATAGCCGCCTTTCACTTTTCCTGGAATATTTTAGAGAGAGATTTCAGGCAAACCCATTATAACACCATAGTACATTTTGGAGACAAAAGCCTTCTCATTACCGCTACGATTTTACCTACAATATACCTAATATTAAGGACCTTTCTCGATGTGTTCGATACGATGAAATTTTTCATTATAAGATTCTAAGTATACTATATTTTATAAATAAAAATCATCACAAATTACAAAATGAAATATTGATGAAACTAAAAGAATGAGCCCGATGAGTTTGTAAAGAACAGCGAAATTTTTACTTATCTTAAAATATTACGTTATTGTTAGAGAAAGAAAAATACTCATGTAGGTAGGTATGTCTTCCAATATATTTTTAATAGGCTTACGTCATGGATAAAAATACTTTATCGATAACACCAAAGTTATGCGCCAATATTGACATAGAATACACATGACTCGATTCCATTATTATGTAAGATTCTAAATTGAAATATGTCGCATGCAAAGTTTTCTATCGTACTTATTTTACAAAGAATAAGTTTTACTTTGATATATCTATGAATAAATAAAAAATAAGTTAGGATCTTCGCTATATTTATGAATGAATACAAAGTCCTTGTAGAGGATTTTCTATCTACACGGACAAACTCGTGGTAGATTAGCAAAGCCTTGTATACCGTTGCCTAAGTTACGAATATTTTTGCAGGCTATGAAATACATGGTATTAGCTAATGCTTTCACATCGAATATGATGTAATGTTCTTTTATGATAATCTATTTAGAGACATGTGTAATTTTTACACTTTCGCAACTTGAATATATATTTATGTTTATCACCGGGTCTTCATCGCGCACAACTAATTTAATAATATTTTGTGCGCGATTAAGATCCGGTGTTAAAAATAATTATGTCTTCACGTGTTTGTTTTGTTTGTATCACGTTATGTTCTCTAATGTTTACAATGTATCATTCAGGGAAAAATCCGTATACACCTTACGACTCATGGTGTAGCTCGTTTGATTCCCACCCAAAACAAACCTTTTTGTAAAGAACGTAGATGTTTGATTTCTGTGTGTAGTTGTTCTAAATGTGTTTATCAAAGATAGTATAAAAGTATTCCATCATATCTGGTTAATTGTACTTCGTCCATGGTTATCTTTTCGGTTATTTTTTTAATGTTTAATGTAACGAAATGAGACGTTTTCCTGATGGCGAGAAATCACGCATGCCCATGCAGCAGCGACACACATAACTTTAAGCTGAAAAACAAAATCCTACTCCCGTACTCTGAGCGTCGTATTGCAATTCTCGTTAGGTATTAGCAAGAAAGCTACGCGACCGCATATCGTTTACCCACGCAGTAAGGTTCGTAGTTGCGTAACTTTTTTGTGAGCACCGAACGGGAATCGCAATAGGACTCTCAGGTTACGGGGGCAGGGCATCACTGTCTTAATGCTAATTTCGATAGTTAGTCTCAACAGCCCCGTATTATTTTGCTTTCTTTTCACCTGCCTACATAAGAAAATTATGAAAAAAAATTCAATCGTAGTGTACTTGGATCTCAAACCGGTGCCGCCTGCTCGGCAGGCACGACTGATCACACGCTTCCAATTTAATTTCGTGGAATTATAATGAGATCCACTCCGAATTAATATAGGTTTTTGAATAAGGCATTCGGTAAGGGCTCATTGAAATGCCGAGAACACGTGCTTTTCTCACACGCAATCGCGCTTTATTATCCAATAATATGGGCACATTTATTATATTACTTCTGATTCTCTAAAATGATGATCGTAATGGGAGCTTTTTCGAAACACGATTTCATACAAGAGAGTTCGACGACAGTGGTTTCAATCCTTGTAAAAGAATAAAGTATCTAAACACGCTGAAGAGCTTTATATGTATAACCCAACTGCAAACAAAATAGCTATAATGAAAGGAAAAAATCTTGTAAAACCAATTTATTATTCCTAAGTTTAAACATATCTATGTATAACTTCAATATATTTTTGTAATTCCCTTTATTTGGATACCCTCTTTGGTTATATTTTTTATTAACGTATACGGCGTTTTGGCCCGAAATAGTAATTACTATTTCGCGCCAAAAATCCACCTTGAAACCACCTACCAAGGACACTTGGGTTATTGAGACTAATCTAACGATACCTTAATTGTCGTAAACCATTGGACCGTTTGAAAGATACTAGATAATATTGAAATTTAAATACTTACATACATGCAAGATACGCGCGAAAAACGTAACCCTACCTTGGCAGTCGGGTAAAAATAAATTGCTATAAAAATAAAAATGGTCAAATGAATAAATAGCCTTCAGAAACTTATGACACAATACAGCGCAGTACCAGGGGATCATACATCACCAGAAAGTTGCTTACGGTCGCAGGTAGAAGTTAGATATCACAATGCTGCTCAAGGGACAACCCGTAATGTTACTTTTCAAGAGGACTTTTCGAGTTTTTACTGTAACAAACGGTTTATTCACCGTTTCGGGTGTCACTGTAATCCCGGAAAACATGATACAACAACTTTGGTAAAATTGCAATGTCGCAACCGGCCAAACTCTTAAAACGAAGGGTGTAACAAAGAATTATACGTACGAGTTCATTTATGTCACTTGGCCTCACATTTAACAAACTCTGTTTAAAATTCTGAATACTAGAACACGGATGCGCTCGTGGGTGATAAGAGACTTACAGGTAGAAAGTGAGTATTAGTTGGAAAAATCCTTTAAATTGTCACGTAATAAGTTTTCGGTGGAAATCGAAAGTCTTCATAGTATACACACACACATACACTCACACTTTGTACACTTGATTGGTGTAGAATCTTTGTACTGATAACGATTGAGAATTTAACTAAATAAATATCTAGGGTAACAATTAGCGGCCTTATAGCAATGTTTTTTTTAATGGTTGATAAAGTTTGACCACAGTTCACCAGATGTTAAATGATCGATAGTAAAAATGCGTAGTCTGGAATGGAACTGGCTCTGAAGTGAGTGAGGAACACTCCGTTAGGTGCAACCAGGTTAGGTACGTTAGGTGGTTCGTCAGATTTTCAACCTGCTACCGATATGAAACAATACACAAAATACTTAGAGATAATAATGTATCTATATAATCTACAACAATTAGGAAAATCAATGAATACTAATCACCACCAATAACCAATATATTTTTTTAACGTATAGTTAGTATCACTTCGGATGACGTAAGATCCTGCTCAGGCATTTAAAAGCTATGGTAGAATAAAGAAACTTACAACCACCATACATAGGTACCACCGCAGTACCAGTTATTCTGCCGCTAAGCAATAGTGTGTAAACATTACTGTGTTCCGGTTTGAAGGGTACTGCAGCTAGCGAAATTACTGGGCTGTTGAGACTAACCATCGAAAGTCTCAAAGTAATGAGCGTCAAAACAGTAATGCCCTGAACTTTGTTTTGTTACTCAAAGTTCTGTGTATCGCTGCAATGGTCATGGACAGGCGTTATCTCTTACCATCAGGAGAGCGTCTCGTTCGACTCATTACATTTTACATAAAATAAAATAAAAATGTAGATACATGAATCCTGAAAACATTACGCTCCTTTTTTGGGCAGTCGTGTAAAAATTAAAACATTTTCAGAATTGAATCAGCGGTTCCGGAAATTTGTATTTTACATCAAAATGTGTTACTTCTTTAAAACATTAAGCATAGGTACTTAAACGAACATAAAGTGACGAATTCGGTAGGTAATTTACAAAATAATAATAGACACCGTTACAAGGACAGAGACGGTTAATTGACGCTACAGGCAATAACTGGCGACCTGTCTCTAATTGAGGACACGGCAAGGAGATTGACACTGGACTTTGTTTTGTTACTCAAAGTTCCGTGTATTGCTGCAATGGTGATGGACAGGCGTTATCTCTTACCATCAGGAGAGCGTCTCGTTCGTCTCATTACTTATTACAAATTTAAAAAAAAGTTACTAGAGGTGGTGTCACCTTCCCATTCTGACATCATTATTTATTTGTTGTAGCGATGTAGCAATGGAAGCTCAGTGGTTAGCGCGGTCAGTTCACATGCCGAAGGTCGTGGGTTCACACTCCAACAATAAGCTTGAGAGCGTGAAGAAACCATAGCATGGTGAGCCGCTAAGCACCTAACAGTGTGTCCCGACATCCTCATTTGATTGTGTTTACCATCTTCGACCACACCGTCACGTAACATCAGATGAGCTGTGGTCAAAACCTTGATATAAAAAAAGCGTTTTAATTTAGGTACCGTGACGAGAAGACCTGGGAAAGGTATTTCTAAATCTAAGAAAAAAAACAACGATTGTTCTAAATAAAAATTACTTGATACCGGAGTCATAAGTTCATACTTAGTCTTAGCAAATAAAACAATTTCATAAAAACATGTTGATAGATTGTTTAACATTAATGACTGTTATCAAGTTTTATTTCAAAATAATACTTAAAGTAAAATACAACTGAAAACAGAATTTTTCGTCAATCAAAGAAAAAAATCAAGTCTAAAGTTGTACTTGTAACTAGGTCGTTAGTTTTGTAAACAAATAAGTCTGTCTGAACACTTCGACTTCACTTTCATTTGTTGACTTTGCAAGTTTCATAAGATCAAATGCTACTCAGCAATTTCTCAAATTTAAACAGGTATAGAAATAAGTGCTTAACTTAAATCGGCGTACCTACATATGAATTATAAAGTTCAACTGAAGAGTTAATATTTACATACATACTAAGGGAATAAGGTTGACTCCCAAATCATTATTTTTATCAATTAATTTACTAGAGAGTCTTGGCGGGAACAATAGTAAAATCATCATCAGCAACATCATTAACAGAAAAACATTTTTATCTTTACCTCTTTTCTTTGTCAGCAATCAAACTAATGAAATTAGAGATGGCCCAAACAGGCACTCTATAAATTAAAAAAAAAATTAAAGGTGTAGAACAAAGTATAAGAGTTATGGCGGGAACGCTGAAAAATTATGTACATAAATTAAAATTATTCAAAATATTTTGATTTATTTTCTCAAAAAAGGAGGTTCTCATTTCGACTGTATGTTTGTTACGCGATAATTCCGCCAATTACGAATCGATTTTGATCATTTTTTTTACTCGGTAGATCATACTTCAGAGGTGGTCCAATATAAGTATATTATTATCATAATATAATTAAGTAGACATATAATTCATCTACAGAACAATCGCGCAAATTTATTAGAAATTCCGTACACACTTCTATGAACAGCTACATAGATTTTGTTTCCCCGTTCACTGTATGCAACTAACAGCTCGCGCCAATAGATCGCAATTAGATTCAGTAATTACGCCTCCATTTTACAGTCAAATTGCGATCCGGGCGCAGAATAGATGCAAGTATCCAGGGTTGAAATTATTTCCACGCAGCCATTTGTAAGCAAGTCTGAAAACTGTTGTGGATGCCGAGTGGCGAGATCCGGTCGAGAGTTGAATACATTGTTTTACTACATCTGGCTCATTGCACCATTTGGTAAAAGCTTTTTGATAAGTTTGGGATTTACGGCAGCAGTACAACTTTTTAATGGATTTAAGCGCTATATCAGCTGATGGAGAGAAAAACTTAGCAACAATGGAGGGGCTTAAGCAAGACATTTCGTAAGACATAAAATCTACCAGCTCGAGCTATTCCTTCATTCTTTATTGGCATTCTCAGAAACCATCATAATGTTCTAACATCTACTTAGGTACAACTTTTATATCACACCACCGTCACTTATTATCAGGAGAGCTGGGGTGAAACACCTAGCTTGTCAATAATAAAAAAAGTTATATATAACTATAAAAAACTAAAATTATCTATAGGTCTCCTTACCAAGAGGCCTGGGTAGATACCACCATGGTGGCAGAATATCTGCAATGCAAGCAATGGTGTGTAAATGTAACTACGTTCATGTTGATAGTGTAATTGCAAAGTTTTTTTTTTTTAAATTTAAATATCGTAGGACATTACACACAGCGCCATCTAACCCCAAACTAAGCAAAGCTTGTACTATGGGAATCAGATAACTGATAAAATACTTAAATACTTTTTTTTTGTAAATACATACTTATAATACATACAGTACACCCAGACACAGGACAAACATTTGTTTTATATCACAAAATGCTTGTCCTGGGTGGGAATCGAACCCACGCCCTACAGCTCTTGAAGCAGACATGCTACCAATGAGCCAACAGGGCTGTCAATTCCCATTAGGAGAACGTCTCTTTTTACATAAAAATATCTAACATTTATAAGCACTAATAATTATTTCAAAAGGTAGACATAACAAGATCTACGTTCATAGAGTATCACTAGTGAAATTAAAAAAATATATAACCTAACTTGAGTATTCTACTAGTTAAAACCTTTTATTTGATACCCATATTGGGGGAGTTGTGAAAAAATATGTAATCCGCCATTTTGTGGCGGCGGCCATCTTGGACCGATTTTCATCAAACATAGCTAAGAACACTCTCGACAAACTTATAACACGCCGTCCTTTTTTGCGTCAGGGGTTAAAAAGAAAATCAAGTCCGTAGTGTCAATTTCAAAAAACACATCCAAACATATAAACTCTATAAAACTTTCTATCCAAGTATATTTTATCTACACGCATAAAATGTGGGTCACCCACACCTTACCTATTTCTATCTTCAAAGTAACTTATAAAAAACCTCAGCGTCAAGGGACTGAGGGACTCAACCCTTAAAAGTAAATCGAGGTCTAAAAGTTACCTTCAGTTTGGAGTAACAGTCGACGTCAGGTGCCTCTTACTGCCAGCGGACGCCAGGAGTTTAGCCCCTAACGACTGCTCGCAACTTTTCTTTTTAAGGCAATAAAGGGCCATCATAAAAATAATCGTGTCACATAATTATTTATTGTAATGGTCGACCGGTATTTTACGAGCAAAATCCTTATTTTTTATTTCTTAGCAGTTAAATGACGGAACTTTTTCCGGAGATACGCATTAGGTCGACGCGAATTGTCAGGAGGGGGAAATGTAATTGTCAAGTATAAAATCATCATTAAGTTTGATATTTTTTAGTTTTTATTTTATTTTTATTGCCACGAGTTTAGACATCGCTCCTTACATCATATAGACGTTACTTAGCGATTATTTAGTGTTTTGTTTGTGTTTGAAAGAAAAAGAAGAAAGTAGTACTTAACATAGCCGCGTTGATTGAATCTTTTACAAGGCGTCAGTTAACAAAATAAGCAGTTATGTTTAAATTTTTAAAAGGATACAGCAAACGTTACGTAAATTTTCTTGATTCTTACTTTTTTACAAAATAAATAAACAAGGTATGGTAAATATATAATACAGATGTAATACGCCATCTGAAACTATAAACAATGAGTCAGTCTGGTATGTTCCTAATTGGTAACAAATGAATGTCAGGACAAAACCAATCATACAAAACGTATCATGCCATAATGTATTGAGAATTATATTAAATCATATAATACGGGCATAATAATGGACACATTTATTACATTTTCTCATATCCGCTCCTCGCTTTATATCACCTTTGGTAATTACCCATCCTAAGTGTGGAATCAAGTGGAAACGGGATAAATGGTTTCTTTTATTCTGTCTCAGGTATCCGACGATAATATGATTTAACGCTAATGAAGTTCGTATGTTTAAGAAAAATATTGTAAAATAATAAAATATCTTAAATTAATACTGTTTACAAATTTATATAAATAACTTAATCTAAAAGTCCGCCAGAGGTGGGATATGTGACCAGAATGCTGGCAGCATTGCCACGCTGGATGGCAATGCTAAGCTTTTGACCAAAGTAGATGCCAGCATTCTGGTCACCTGAAGCCTCCTCTAAACGTTATTATTCTTGTAAAAGCATATATTGACTGACTGTTAATGTTTTAAATCTGCCAAACCATATGCCTACAACCCAAGTGTAGGCATATGGTAGGTATACAATATTTATTATTAGACTGTGTGTAAAATGCTGTGATTTTTAACTTTCACTTGACTTTCTACTATAAATGGGTGGAAGTACAAGGTCGTATAATTCATTAGCACATTCTCCGAATCGAATCTTGTAGAAAATCAACAATACTTTCCGGCGGTGTTCAAGACTTAAAAGTTTATAAAAAGACAATCGCAGAAATCGGTCCGAAAATAGAAAATTTACACATAAAAACGGGTCCAATTGAGAACAATCCTCTTTTTCAAAGTCTGTTAAATATAGAACTATATCAGACTCTCGAGTTGTTCCAAAATAAATAAAAACACGATATTCAGCTGGGTTGTTAAATGCGATAACATACATAACTTGTTTCTGTTGCAAAGATTAGCAAGGGTACCGTGAACTGATGATTATGTAACTAATTCATATTCTAATTTTAATACATGTATCTTTTTAATGTGTAATTTAATTTAATGAATTAAACTTTCTGTAGTTCTAATTTCTTTTTTTTTTTTTTTGCCGTACCCTAATGGGGTCATATGTATTAAGTATAGCAATGTTTTCTACACTAATTATAAAGAGGAAACATTGTTCTTTTGTTTGTTTGTATTGAATAGGCTCCGAAACTATTAGACCGATCTGAATAATTATTTCATTATTAGAAGGGTGCGTTATCACTGAGTGAAATAGGCTAGATTATAAAGAGGAAAGATTTGATTGGCTCGGAAACTACTGAGCCGATTTCAAAAATTCTTTCACCATTGGGAAGCTACACTATCCTTGGGTGGCATAGGCTACTTTTTATCCCTATATTTCTACGGGGATAGGAACTACGCGGATGAAACGGCGAGGCGTCCGCTAATAGGCTATATTTATATTGTTCATCGAGTTTGTTTTATTAACTTAGATGACACTGGCTCTCAAGTAAGGCCGCCAGAACACTCCGTTACATGCTTGGTGGCAGACTTTCAACTTGAGAGTTGTAACTAGGCAGCCGAGTACTAGAAAATATCCTACCACTATGCTATGGTTTCTTCACGATGTTTTCCTTCAACGGCAGCTCAAGCTTTAAACATTGCCCTTCGGCGTGTGAATCGACCGCGCTAACCACTGAGCTGTAATCGCTACAAAACTTGCTTCTCTGTCTCTATTTTATAAAAAGAGACATTCGTATACAAAAACGCAAGAGTAGGTAGAGGTAGAGTAGTAGTAGGTTCTTAGAGGTATTTATTGCAAGCGAACCTAGTTTGTTCTATGAAAGCAGGAAAGTTCTTCAAATAGCTACGGGCGCTGATTGCACACATTCGCTAAAGCAAACACTGTGATAGTTCGTACCTTGTTACTATTTAGCAAACTACCGCAGTAAATAGCTTGCAATACGTGAACAAATTTGATATTCTATAGAAATACTGAAAGATTCAGTATTAATTCAGTTCACGTGAAACATAAGTGAAACTTCTCTCCAAAAATCACAACTATACATAAGCAAAGTTTAGCTTTTTTATGTAAAATTAATTAGACGAACAAGACGCTCTTCTGATGGTAAAATGGTATTTGGCGTGTGGGTACTTATAGATAGAAACACTTTATTGTGCACACCATAAACAGATAAAAAGTAAAGAGAACAAAAGAATCTTATAAGCTAGTGGCGGCCATATCGTTAAGAGCGATCTCTTCCAAGCAACCAAGTACTTATCTATATTCTTATAAGCTTTAGGCACAGCAGTATAGAAAGTACCCATCTTGTAACCTTTAACGGTAAGTACCTACACGCCAAATTATTACAAGAATTAATTTTTAACTTTTTAGTAAAATGTCTCAGAAAAGCTTGTTTTAAAAATGTTTTTTTTACTTTGAATTTATTTCAGCTCAGCACATTTCTACGTAACCCTGTATAACACTGCGTATTTCTCAGAGTACAATGAGTTTATTTCAGCTTAGTGTTATTGCATATTTTTCATAGTTCAACCAGCTTCTTTCAGCTTAACACATTTCCGCGTAACCCAGTATATTGTTGGTTTATTTATGCGGAGGTTAGCAACATAATTATATAAAGTCAGTTTCCTAGTAATATTATTTTAGTATGAAATTTGTAATAACCTCCATTATCAAATATTCACTGTAACGTATTTAGAGGGAAATTTATTTAGCCAATAGTAGAGCTGACTCAATATCCATTATTGAGACCAAGCAACTCAAGTTCAGCAATCATGGACGCAAGCTTCCCAATTACGTAGATTACATTCATTCGCGAGCGAAAAACTTAGAATACTAACGAACCAGCTTAGCCGTATAACCGGATAAATGAATGAACTAAATTTTATAATGTAAACTTATCTGTTTCTATCAGAAAATACGATTGTTACTCTCTCATCTAACACTTCAGTTAAGTTGGTCGCGCTATACTATCTCAACTCGCTGGATTTTGCAGATCGTTTGGATTTCCCGAGAAAAGTAAGGAAACTTTAGGCGGAACAAGTTGCCAGGTGTTCTTTTTTCGCGGAATTTTTGGACTGGAAGCATCGTAAATAAAGCGAAATTTTCATCCTTTTTAAGGTAATAAAATATATTAACCAGATTCATAAAAATTCTGCCGGTTTCTCAGAAACGTTACATAATAAATTTCATACAAACGAGATTTGTCTGCATTTTATACATATTCAGTATAACTTTTACATATGTTCTGTAAATGTAATAAAACTACAAATAAATTAAAGATAAAATGAATTATGGAAGCAATAGAAACCGCCTATTTTGTAACTGTTTGTTTGTTTTTGTGTTTGTGTTTGTTACAAAATAAAATCATTTTCTTTCTTTCTTTAAAACAAAAGTGCATTTATTGAAATTTGTGTGTGAAAACATAACTCTGAAGCTACCCCACGGAATTACATATAGTTTTTTGAAATACTCTACAATTAATTATATTTAAAAATGTGTCAGGAATAAAAATCTTACGGAAATAGATGCCTTCTTTCACCAATAACTTGTTAATGAAATACAAATTTTATAGAGATTTTAAAAGCAAAGATATTCCCTCTGTGCATATGCATCTAATATCTGAAATGTTATATCTATATTTTAAAATTCCCGCGCAGTTTCCTCTTGACGTGACGTGATAATCGCATCGCACGTAACACGCGTCATAGGTAAGGACAATATTGAAAAAAATAAATAAAAAATATTCACACGACGACCTCATTAGTAGACGTTTGCGACTGTACTGAAGATTGACGGTAGATAGTCTCAAAAACGTGAGGAATCATGTGTGTGACACGATATAAGTAAATCCCTATCATTTAATAAACATCCTTACTATTTAAGATATTTTTATCAATTATTTATTAATTATAAGTAATATCTACAGATCCAATTCAGGTATCTAATGTTATAGACACAGCAATACACGATACAGCAAAATGGCGGGTATAGCGTATCGTCACGTCCGCCATCCGCCATTCGCCATTCCGCCGTTTGCCGCCATTCCCACCAACATTCATATGATTTCTTAATAAAGTGCGAGCCTCATTCCCTGGCACCCATATCAATAAGCGAGGAGAGAATTTAATGAAATTCCTTTTAAGAATTCCTCACCATCTCTTAGATAAGTACATTCCGGTCTCCGAAGTATTATCTAGTCTTTGTTTTAAACTGGAACATCTTGAGTAATATTTTTCTTACCTTCTTTTTTAGTTTTTTTCCTTTAAAAAAATCTTACAATAGTTCTTACAAAAAGTATTCGTAATATTTTAAAAAATTAAGTGCATGATTTTTACGAAAATTAACCGCTCCATTTTACTCACAAAATCTTGATTAGATTATTAATATCTTAGTATCTAAAAACACTAGAAATCGCCGACAAAAAAGTCTGACTTTTATCTATTTCAGACACTGTTTATTTTCTCTATAAATACAAGGTTATAAGCTTTGAGGTTACTAATTGGTGTGCCGAAGGGGACTTATTGTACTACTTAACATTCACCGCATAATCCCTGCATCGGCAATACTTCTTAGTTATTTTGTAGCGATGAAAGCACAATGGTTAGCGTTAATTCACACGCAGAAGGGCGTGCGTTCAAACCCTACCAATAAGCTTGAGCTGCCAGTGAAGAAAAAAAATCGTGAGGAAACCATAGCATGGTGGTAGAGTATTCTCTAGTACCCAGCTGGCTAGCTACCAACCTTTAAGTTCAAAATCTGCCGCCAAGCCAGTTTTATTCCAGGCTAGGTGTTTACCATCTTTAGCCACACCGTCATTTCACATCAGGTGAGCTGTAGGTATCCAAGCACCCAGCCGGTCAAACATTTAAAAAAACTTCCAATATGATCACGTAATACCTCATTATGCTGACCCTTTATTTTATAGAATTTGTCGAAAAAAGACGCACATTTGCGGGCCACGTAGCCGTGTCTCTTTTTATACAGCAAACATAGTTCTTGTGGAACGCTGAGATTACAATAAGAAAGACAACCTTCACCTTTACTTCTGTATAAAAAATAAACTTTAATAATCTTTAAGTGATCGCTACGTGCAATATCGTTTGTATAATAATAGTATTATTTGTATAATAATAGTAGTTTGTTTGTGTAATAGTATGGAAGGTAGATGTTTTATCGAAAGCTTATTAGACTGTAGATATTAGTTTAGGCCAACTGTAGACCAAAGTTTCCGGGGTGAAAGGTCTAAATAGTAATTAAGCAAATTTGTCGTAAGTTCTCGCCTGATTTAAAGTGATGTAGTCTGGAATAGAATTGGCTTTTAAGTAAGGCTGTCCATCGTTAAACTGCTTGGCACCAATTTTCGACTTGACGATGGTAACTGATCCGTGTATTAGAATTTTTTTTAATATCGTAGGACATTACACACAGCGCCATATGACCGCAAACTAAGCTAAGCTTGTGCTATGGAAGTCAGATAACTGATAGAATACTTAAACAGTTTTTTTTTGTAAATACATACTTATTATACATACAGTACACCTAGACACAGAACGAACATTTGTTTTATACTACAAAATGTTAGTCCTGGGGGGGAATCGAACCCACGCCTTTCAGCTCTTAGAGCAGACATACTACCAATGAAACAACAGGGATGTCATCATAATGAAGGTATATATTATGGGTATATGCCTTCATTATATCTTTCATCACGACGTTATTCTTCTTTGCTGATTGGGGTTTGAACTCATTTATTAATTTACCACTGAGTCTCGATTATAAGTTAAGCTATAGTTGCCTAACTTAGAAGTGGGACTTAATGTCACTATAATCTAACTTATAAACGTGACTTACTGTCAATCTATGTTCAAATAAGCCTGCCTAGTTTTCACGCATTTTTCATTCTTTTGTAGATTTGGTTTAGTAATCATTACTTTATTATTCTTAATCAAATATATCACTTTTTATCATCGCATTGTAATTTATGCGATCGATGACATAATTTAACGCTTTCATTTTAATAAAATTCATGACGCAAAGGAAACTCAATAAACAATCTGTGAATTTGATAACAGCAATTATTAGGTAGTCAAATTTTCGTCGATACACTCTCTCAACCCATAAAATTGGATATCGGAAAATACTTCCCAAAGTAAATACATAATTACTGACATCGTTTATGAAATTTGTTTGTTAATTAATTACAGTGAAATTATTTCAAGCCCTACTTGATGAAAAGGATCGGATGCTGTTGTAAATATTGGTTAAAGAGGCTAATAAATATTATGGAGAGACTAATGAATAAAATTATTTGGTGGTAGATTTCCTTAGCAGGAGGTCGTCTAGGTAGGTTGAAGGGTACTGCAGCGAATCTCAAAGTAATGAGCAAAGGAAAAGGTATAATTATTTAGTAAATGTATTTACAATGCACCTAGTTACAGGTACATACTTTTGGAATATGATACACATCTAAAAAATGTGTATTCATATTGAAATTAAAATAAAATAAATATCGTAGAGTCACAAACATCAAAACATCTAAACACTGAAACATACAAACTTTCACTTTTTTTTTTATAGTAGATAGGCTTGCGTTTGACCGCCATCCCGCCTGATGTTAAGCGAAGATGCGGTCTACGGTGGAGCACGCTCGCCTAGAAGAAACCGATTCACTCGCGACTTGAAGGTACGCAGAATATATTCATTGGGGAACACCCACTCGGGCAGCTGATTCCAATGTCTAGCAATTTATATTATTAGTGGGAGTTTTAAGGAAAAGAAACATGAGTATTAGTAAAATAAAATTCGTATAAAAAGTTGCGACCGTATTGAAGTAAGTATTAAACATTTCTGCTAATTAAAATACGATCACGTTTTATAAAGTTAAAAAGTTACATCTCATTCATCACAGTTTCGCAGAAGCTAATTTTTGTTTGAAATAAGTTCATTTTACCAACTCAATAATACATAAAGTTTAGTGTTTGTTTTGTATAATAAAGATATTTTAGCTAACGTATGCAAACATTGGTTTTTGCTTCTTATAATTTCATTAACTTTAAAATGGATTCATATCGTTTCAAGTAGAAAGGAGATGTGTTTTTAATATTATCTGACATTAACATCAAAATGCTCCTCGGGCAATGATTACAGTTTTATTACACTCTTAAAGTAAAACAAGACACAAATATATTTCATCTCAAAATGTAGAATCAACACAAAAAGTAAGTCGAGATTGCATACGAAATCCAAGTTCAAAATGGCAACATTGCCATAAACATGATTAAGGGAAGAGAATGTAAATATTGATAAACCGAGATTAGCTCCGTATCGAGATGACTGGTAACTGAGACCTACTCAGCAGTAGGTTGACTGACAACAGGGTAAAAATTATTTATAAATAAAATCGAATGACATTTCACAAAGCGCCGTCTAGCTATAAATTAAGCAACGCTTGTTTATACTCATAGGACCCAGATAACTGATAGAATACTAACTGATAGAAAACTGATAGAGTGTATAAGACACTTTTTTTGGTAAATACATATTTGTAATAAATACAGAACACTTAGAAATAAAGATCTATGATCGTCACATAAAAAGGTTTCCCTTGAATTGGGAATTGCACCCACGCCCAAGCTTTAATAGCCTTTAAAAGAGAGATAAGGAGGCACTACCAAATGCCTAAAAGGAAAAATGACAAATTGTTTAAAGTAATTTTAGGTTTAGGAATTTCAAAGTGCTTGTAAGTATGCTGTGCTGTATATGTGTGTAGAGTGTGTATAGGTATGTGTATTTTTATGAAAATATACTGTATCTTTGATTACTTCTTGTCCCTAGTTTTTTTAATATTTGTTCAAACTAGCCTGTTGTGGTTGCAAAAAAGATTACTACAAAAGGGGTAAATACAGATATAATAAATGGTACGCATAAAATGGGTAAAGATTTTTTGGTCCCACAATTTTCATACGCATACTCCACGCACACTAATACGTCAAGGACTTTGTTTATTCAAATACTTTTAGAAAATTATATTGTGTGCACGTAATTTCTGTAAGTCAAGCAAATTTGCCAGAGCAAGGAATTTTTGCCCATTTTGTAGTCATCGTTTAATCTGTAGGTACTACTTCTTGGCCTAAATATATCTTTGCTTAATAGTATGAGGCATTTCTGAAAAGTGATGCTTACAAAATCGAGGGATACAGTTTGATATTGCAGCTACACATATATCATCTACATCCAAAATTTAACTACAGCCTTCAGTCCCTCATTAGTCAGTCAGATCAGTCTAACTAAAGGCGGAATTAGACTGGACAGTTCAAAAAACATCTGAGGTTTCTTTAAATGCTTATACCATTTCTTGGATACGAGCACAATCCCTCTTCAATATTATGATAATTGTGAGCAGAGAGCGTACCAACATCGATCATTGACTCCCCTCTGTGTTACCCGTCATTCTCTATACCACTTCACTCACAGTATGTGAGATTAATACTTTTAAATTTAATGACGACTGTCTGTTTTCACTTTCACATATTTTATTTTGAACTAGCTAAATGTATGGTAACTTATTGCCGGTTTAAGATTGCAGCGCCACCTACCGAGTCTGATTATGAATCTAAACATGACTCAAACACACATACAAAATTCATCATAAAACGATCTATGATAACAGTATAGCTGTTTAAGAGGTCAGTGACAAACATACAGAAAAATAAAATGTTTCCGCATTTTAGCAGTAAAAAGTATTTTAATATTTATCCTATAATGTACACTACTACTCTGCCAAATACACTTAAAATTGGCTTAGCTGTTTGGCAATGTAGAGCTTTGACCAAAGTGGGTTCTGTGAAAACAATTAAAAGTCGTCGGACATTTGACTTTTTCAGATGGTGCGAACACTTCTGAACAGAATTTATAATTGTATTAGATGTTTGAAATAATAAAAGCACGTCTCGCACTTCCTACGGCTAGAGAATGACTGGAACGGATTGAGTGCCGGCATTCTTTTTATCGTCTTTTAAAGCGTACTTTCTATGTGCCCGTCAATTCATTTTGTTTTAATCTAACAAAATAAATAAAAAAAGAGACTCAAATATTATTACTAGAATATTTTACTAAACATGAATTACTTTCTATTATTATACCGTTCTCTACACCCCTCATTGTACTATGTCTACCAGTCACTGTAATCAATCATCTCGATTACTGAATACCAACCACATTAATACGTTAGAAGCGGTTCCTTCTTCAGAATCTTCAAAGATAATGCGTTTCTAGTTATCTGAAGTCAGTGCTTTTGAAATCTAACTATAGATACTTTACGCTCAGTCTAGTTCGTCACTTTAAATATTTTGGTGTAATAGTGTAAGTACGTGAAAACTTCACCACTTAACATACTTACTGCCTTAAGAGTGGGTTTGATTTCCACACAGGACTAAAACGTTTTGTGGTAATATAAATAGTGTAAATAATAATTGAACTTGAGTATTCCCGCGCAAGTTGTTAAACATGATATCATCATCGTCATCCACAGCCTGCTTTATCCCATTGCTGGGTATAGGCCTCTCTATTGGCATGCCATCTACCTCAGGCCTGTGCCAATTCGGTCCGTGTTCTACCCGCGACGGTGACAATATCGTTGACCCATCTAACATGATATGAATTACGGTATTTTTAAGGCAAGCGTGCTCCATCGTAGATCGCAACTTCACTGAGATGGCGATCAAACGCAAGCCTATTAAATCATTAAAAAAATGTACAGTATCGGCAACGCATTAAAAATTTGAAAATTTTGATTCATATTTTAAATAACCAAGTAATTACTTTCCGTTTACAGAAGTTTGATACAAAGAGACAAACAAAATGTCTTACAAAATGTCGTAAGATTGAGCTGTCTTATCAGCAGCTCAAATAGGGTGTCCCGCTGTATTATAAAATAGGGGTTTTTATGTTGGGGTAAGCGTTGTGGGGTGATTCCCCTTGTACGACAAAGGATTTTTTTTCCTCATCCTGTTCTCATACGTAACATAATAGGAAACAGGAATTTTGTGTTTCTGCTTTGTACCAATGAATCAGATTACTTATAAAGGATTTTCTTTATGTTTTTCTCTTCACAACTGGTTGTGGATCTCAGTTGTCAATGCAACAGAAGCATATTTTTTTGTAGCGATGATAGTTCATTGGTTGGCGAAACTGGTTAACACGCCGATGGGCGTGGTATTAAACAACAATGAACTGGAGCTGCCGGTGAAGGAAAACATCGTTAAGAAACCATATCATGGTTACCACCATGATATGGTTACTACTATGGTTAGTACTAGAAAATACCCTACCGGGTATTTTCTAGTACTCGGCTAGCTAGCAGTGCGTTCCGGCAACCTCAATTGATAGCCATTCCAGGCTAAGGGTGCTTTACCATCTTCGACCACACTGTCACTTAGCATCAGGTGCGCTGTGGTCAAACATATAGCTTGTTTAACATTTTTTTTAAGGTAACTTCAATTGAATTCAATTTGTTACTTTGTTCAATTTGTTTTAACAGCCCTGTTGGCTCATTGGTAGTATGTCTGTTTCGAGAACTATAGGGTGTGGGTTCGATTCTAACCTAGGTCAAACATTTTGTGGCATAAACAAGTGTTTGTTCTGTATCTAGGTGTACTGTACACATTAGCATGTGACACAAACCCATAAGTTTAGCCCTATCAAAAATTATTCAACGCGATTTAAAAAGTTGTCACTTCAAAAAATAAAATCGTGTCTTCGAACACATTGTTAAAAAGCAATTATTATAACAAAAATAAAATAGATGCAAATCACTTTAGTTCATAAAATAACTCTGTTAGAAAATTATTCATATACTTTAAATGTTATCTATCTATCTATACTATTATAAAGAGGAAAGATTTGTTTGTTTGTATTGAATAGGCTCCGGAACTACTAGACCGATTTCAAAAAATCTTTCACCGTTGGGCAGCTACATCCCCGGGTAACATAGGCTACTTTTTATCCCTGTATTCCCACGGGAACGGGAACTACGCGGGTGAAACCGCGAGGCGTCCGCTAGTTGGTAATAAATAGGTTATTGAAACAAGGACGTCCCTTAAAGCGATACTCTAAACAAATAAATTGTCTAGACTCTTGTCTACTAACTTATTCATTAGACCGGCCTGTGATTGTTTAATCGTCCTTCTTAATTATGACCTTTGCAACAATTTACAAGTGAGGTACAGTGAGACAGAGAGATTCATCATACCACCGAGATAGCATTGAAGGTCTGGATTGTTCTCGGATATAATGGACAGCAATACACAGAACTTTGAGTAGAAAAATAAAAGTCTGGGGCATCGCTGCTGTGGCGCTCATTACTTTGAGACTTTCGATGGTTAGTCTCAACAACCCAGTTATTTTGCTAGATGTAGTACCTTTCAAACCGGAACACAGTAATGTTTACACACTACTACTGGCTGCAAAATATCTGGTTCTGCGGTAGTACCTACCTAGACGACTTCCTGCTAAGGAAATCTACCACCAAGTAGTAGTTTATTAATGTAGGTCTAATTAGAAATGTTTAGCTAAAAAATACATATTATATCTTATATTGTATCCCCAAAACCCTGGGATGAAATCGCGTGATGCAATTAGATTTAAATAATAGTTACCGGGAAAAGCTTTTAATACAGCTCATCACATTAAAAGGATTTTCCGACATAGAAATACCAAGAATACAGCATTTTACGACGACCAGAACGTAAAGCAATTTTCGTCGTAATTTCAATAAAATTAAACCCCGGCCGTAGTATGCCTACATAGGAAGTCATTAAGTTAGGTTATTAAGTTATTTAGCAATAAACAGCCATTGCGGGACAGCAGGCGTCGTCGGTGATAAAGTAAAGACAGTAAAGCTGTCAGCCGCACCCGTTGGAATCCAGCAATTGTTTTATACCCTCGACCTTCTTCGGTGGTATTAATGGTGCTGAGGGTGAAAAACTGATCAGGGCTCTATTGTGGATGAATAACTTGAGAATAAATAATACCTAGATAAATTTACAATTTAAAAAACCGACTCCATGACCCTTAGGTCAATTAAACGCACTGCTCGAATGAAACAGCGAGGTTTCGGAGTAAACGAAAATATTATCGATGTATACAATTTTTAAATTTTATAAAACCGCTTGATCGATTTCGATAAAATTTATATGGGACCACATTTGAAGTATGATCTACCAAGCAAAAAAAGAATCTTCAAAATCGATTCATAATTGGAGGAATGATCGCGTAACATACATACAAAAAAAAACATGCTATGAGTAAATAAATTCAGAGACAGTACTTTACATTCCAAATCCTTAGATTAATATCGTACTTATTGGTACACTCCGTTTTCAATTTGTTCTTGAATCATTGATATCCTTAGGTGGAAGAGATCGTTTTAGCTTTAAGACCGCCAATTATTACATTCGTATTAAGATTATATTTTTATCGGCAATACACACATAACTTAAAAAGACAGAAGTGCTTGAGATATGCTTCTACTTTTATCAAATACAGTTGGCTTTTTTACAAACGCACGAGTTTCTCATGCGTAAACAGCGTGCGGCAGATACCTATCTGCGGTGTCACACGCATAGCTATCCAAGTAACACTGCTCCTATTGTAAAAACTATATCTGCCTTTCTTTTAATATCTGTGCCTAGCCTGATAAATATAAAAAAAAAACAATTTCAAATAAACTTATTGTTCATTTTATTTATCGAACAAAAATACTCGAAGTATCGCCAGGGTTTTACTAAAATTCAATTTTGCTGCACGCAGCAAATTTTCAAACATGCCAATACATGAAACATTGCTTTGTCGACAGAGCTTCCATGGATAGATGAGTTTCACGGGGCTACGATTTGTTACGTGTTGAAGCCTTACACAGTAATCAACGCGTTGAAAAATTTCAAGTTTTTATAACGCTTACCTAGCTAATAAAATAATTGACGATTTAAAAAGTAAACACACTTAGGTAGGTTAAACATTTGTCATACAGTGGCATTTTATAATTCATCATAGTCCGATTCCAGGCTAGGTGGGCTTACCATCTTCGACCACACCGTCAGTCCGTCACTTAAGATCAGGTGAGCTGTGACAAACACGTAGACTATCAAAAACAAAAAAACTGTGCAATGTTAGGGTCTCGTAAAAGTAAATCAAAAATAACACGCGGGGTGTTATTTTTGATTTACAATGAAATAACGCTTTTTTCTAATGAAAAAGTAATGAGATGAACGATACGCTTTTCTGATGGTAAAAGATAACGCATGTTCATTACCATTACAGCAATACACAGAATTTTCAGTTGCAAAACAAAGTCCAGGGCATCGCTGCATTGGCGCTCATTACATTGAAACTTTCGAAGGAATCCTCTATAGAATTTTTCAAACTGGAACACAGTAATGTTAACATACTACCGCTTGGCGGCAGAATACCTGGTACTGTAGTGATACCTACCCAGACGACCTCCTGCCAAGGAGATCGTCGGGATATGCTATCGCTGCAACACCAAACTGTATCCTTCAATGTTTTTTATCTCCAGTTATCTGAATTTTCTTTCCCTAAGGAAGCAAATTTAAAATCAAAGGTATTCACGTGAAGACATGATGTTAGTTCCTACTATTCTACATACTATTTAGTATCAATTTATAAAATATATTCAAAATAATTCTCGAGATATATTTATTAGGCGCAAGGAAAGCTAATAAAACCGTGTTAAAATTGCTACCGTAACGTTTAGAAGAAAGCTATTTTTATTAGGTTAGGTTTATACGTTATTAAAGTATTGTTTCATGCTAACTAAACGGTAACGGTACAGTGCAACTGTGGGGCTCCTACGCAAACCATGCAGCACCTTCTCTCATGCTCTCGCTGTCCAGACTCTTGCACCGTCTTGCAGTGGCTAAATATTGGGAGAAAACCATCATACACAATAAAAAAAATTGAAACATCGACTCGACGACGAAGAAGATGCTAACTAAAATTCGATTCATGACTATAATCAGTCTTGACTTTGACTTCGTGCAAATGTATCTAGAATACACAGACACAAGTATAGTTTCTTCAGAATGTACGCTCTATTCTGCAAACAATCGTAACTTTGAGTCAGCAGCATCAAACATCAATCCCCATTTGCTATGCAAATTCCCCGATACGAGTGGAGGTTTAGGGCACGTAAGACCAATCGATACCGATGGCGGGACAATGCATGCATGGATCCAATAGACTTTGTGCGATTCCAGTATACTTTGCGCTAGTTTCAGTTATATTGTTGCTTGGCTTAAATTAGCTCCCTAATTTTAGCGCTCATGGCATAACTTGACTAAACGTTCTCCAAGCTTTGAGCTTTCCGATCAGTTTTTGGGCAAATCATGAGAGGTGTTTATATATGAGTACTGCCATTGTTTGATGATAACTAGAATTGTAGGTTCCAGCAAATTGTTCTATAATAATATTTTCCCATAGCAAGCCACGTCAGAGGCTTTCAAGCGGCACGTTAACTCTAAACACTAGGGATGCCCATTAGATAGATTAGGTATTAGATTATACTAAATTATTTTTCTCATGTTTTATTTTATTTAAGAGTAAGCTTGTGTTTAAGTACCATCTCGTTTAAAGTCTGCCTCAAACCGACACAGCCTGGGGTATATAGGCCAAAACACGATGAAGAAACAAAAAAACTAAAAACCTAATGCACGCGGCTCACGACAATAAAGTCACGAAATGCTTGACGAAAGTACACCTTGCGGTAGAGCTTAACCCGTGGGCCGTAGTCAGCGTCAATGTGGATCACGCTTAATTTTATGAGTCAGCCACAATGACGCGGTCAGCAGCTGCAGCAATCGTGACATTCACATATTCAGCTGCATGATGTGCCTGTGTAGGGCAGGTTTCCCTATTTGTTATCACGTCTACTTTCACTGCAAGCCACTAAGTGAGCCATACAAAATTAGTGCCTTTCCGTAGTTTACGTATTAGCCGCTTTTTTTCACCGTGAAGCATCTGTTGTTATATTGTCGTTCACCGCTCGGTCCTCCGCTGATTCTAGTGCGGATTTGTGCCAACTAAATAATTACGACAAAACAATACATCGTTTTGTGATTAGACAAGTAGGTTGCAAATTGGGATACAAATTATATTCTCATTTATTTATTTTGATGTTTAAATCGTTGAGGTGCAACCCTGTACTTCCGCAGCTAAACCGGTTTCGAGATCCCTATGCCTAACTGAATATGAACGCTTGTGCTACGCAATAAGTTTCAATTTCACATACTAGAGGCACGATCGTTAGAGAACTTGACTTATTCTATGCCACTACAAGCCTAGCCACGATTTTAGCCAGCTTGAATTCTGAATTCTGGCTCCGGCTACAGGCCGCTTGTCATTTATTTTACATGTTCAATAATTAATTATTACCCAGGTCGTGGGCATATGTCCTCATCCCTACTCTATATACTTCTAATCTTCACCTAGTATGATTAATGAGGTTGTTTGTTTATCTACATACCCCTATGGGTCAAAAGGACAATCCGGATCTTGTAGGTTTTTGGTTGTAGGTTAACTAATTTCATCATCTCTGATGAAATTAGTTAACAAAACCCCTAGGCCTAATTTATTACATTGCTGGCAATTACATAGCAATAAATAGGCTGCAATGAAAAAGACAGTAAGTTTATCTGTCAACTAAAACCTTCAAAATTAGTCTTATTGGCTGTACAAAAATGTTACATCAAAAATTACTGCTGATCAGCATATGAGTTGAAGAGACTATGTCATCGTTAATTTAGTTCACCCGAGGTAAATAAAAAAAAAGTCCCAAGTTATTGATAACAATCAACTTAAAATATGAGAAACTTTAATAGATAATGTGCTTTAGTTTGAAATGTACTGCATAACTGAAATGAACTTAAAGCGATTACTTCGATCATGTTAAATGTTGTTACACGAAAGTTAATAATTTACAATGGCAATTATACAGTGTAGCTTCAAAATGAGTTTAAATCTTAAATTAATTTTAACGTTCATTTTTTTAAAATTAATCTCATTAATTGTATCTATTTTAAAATTGCATTCTTTTTTATACTAAATTATACTAACATAAATGTATATATTGTAGATATTATTATAACTTCAACAGTTAACACTATAAGTATTTTAAGATACAAGCTGTGTTGAATTTGGTGCCATCTGGAAAACAGTATTAATAGGAATTAAGTGTCTTGTTAGTCAATAAATAATTTGAATCTAATCAGATATTATTTGTCAAGTTTTTTAATACATTGATAAAAAACATTTTTTCAAGACTTTTGCCATTAAGATCTGTAATTCTTTGTGCAAAATTCAATTTAATTTCTCTAATAGTTTTAAAGTTATTTTTGAAGTTTCATGTAGTACGGCCATTAGTGATCGTTGCATGGCACATTCAGCATTGTTCGCTGGTCACGTAACGGTCTGTACTGAAAACTGCCACCTTGAACAAATTCAATGTGATCTCGAATGAACAGTACAGAAGTAGAATTTTTAAAAGGAACTATTCTAGCTTGCGGTCGAACTTAGCCGTTTTAAGTGATTCGGTTCTTTGTGGTATTTTGAGAGTATACTAGCGGATATTTCTTCTAGGTTTAGTTTTATACCTTATTTCATTTATTGTAATCCCACAGGAACCTAATACATTTCTGAGATAAAAATATCTTATATATTAATCTAGGTAATAAACTATAAATGTGCCAAAATTCACCCAAATCGGTTCAGTCGTTTTTGCGTGGTTGAGTAACAAACATTCACATAATGTCACGATTTATCATTAGTAATTCTAATTCAACTGTTTTATTCCAGTGGACCCAAGCTTATTGTATTAAATCACACTTTTCCTCAACGATCCTTTCAGAGGATTAAAATTATGAACTTTTCCGAAACTCCCATGTTCGATGGAGAGCCATTACGCCCGTAACACCCCATACTCGGCGCCATAAAGACGTGATAGAATTGTTAAATTCTTGAGGCAGTATCATTAAGAGCTCTGATTTAATAGGTATTTAGGTAGGAATCATAACTTTCTTAGTGATACACAGAATCTTGCTACCGAAACGACTCTGCTAATGTATACTATACAAGGTTATGTGTTTGGGCTGTACTAAGCCGAAAAGGAGGTCATGCTAGTCGTAATTATGAACAACTTTTATGGGCAATGTAAAAGTGAAGATAAAATTAGCTGCCCCATACATTTGGTCAAGGATCAACGTAAGTTTTTGATACAACAGTCGATTTTTCAGAGTTATACCTTTCGTTAAAGTTGTTTTAATTATGCCTGCTGACAGGGTAGTTGCCCTGTTAGCTCATTTGGTAGAATATCTGCTTCAAGAGCTGCAGGGTGTGGGTTCGATTCCTACCAGAAAATGTCTGGATGTTCTGTATGTTTTATAAGTACGTATTTACAAAAAAAGTAGATAAATATTCTATCAGTTATCTGGTACCCACGCCGTACTAGTCAAGAACAACTACTGTATAAGTTTATAGGGCAGGGCGATAGTTAAAATTATCAAGGACCAAATTGTAAAAGAGAAATTATATTAGAGACTAGCAGCTCGCCCCGGCTTCGCGCGGGAAAACGAAACTCGATTAATAATATAAATATAACCTGTCACTCAGTGATAATGTAGCAATCTAATGATGAAAGAATTATTCAGAGTTTCAAACAAACAAACAAAAAATCAAATCTTTACTCTTAATAATTAGTGTAGATGTAGATGACAACTGCAATAGTTAGACATATGATATTGCGGACTTATTTGTAGCTGTCAATTTGCTCTAAAAACGTCACTTAATTCTATTGCCAATAGTTTTCGCAGCGCATGCTAAGTAAGGGTTTTTTCGGTAAATTTTACACAGCTTAGCTTACATTGTTGAATTTTCCATACAGATCCCTACCAATTTTTTAAATGAAATATAGCCTATGTCCATCACGGATAATGTACCTAGCATTCTAATAATGATAGCATTATTAAGATCAGTCCAGTAGTTTCGGGGCCTATTCAATACAAACAAACAATCAAATCTTTCTTCTTTATAATAGATGATGGTTAAACCTTCCTAGAATTCAGCTATGTAAGTAGGTATCATAGCTTTTTCAGATAGAGTTCCTCAAATCGAATGTGACGTCGACTTCAGGAATTTCGTAGAAATATGACGAAGCGTGCTTGGTGTTTGTGGAAATGCTGGTTCAAGGACGTACTGGGGTAACTTGCCAGTCGGGGATGATAAATGATTCTGTTGAAACGTTTCCTTTGTATATAAAAGGTTTGGTTTACTCGAATCAAGTTTTAATATATTTACTGGAGTTCTTGAAATTATCCAAGTACCTACTTAAAGACGCGTGTTTAAATAAGAGTAAATCCTATTTTAACAATTAATTTAAAAATAAGTCTGTCACCTTTTCAATATCAAACGGCTTGACTTATACAGATAAAAATTACCAAAAAAAAAACATAAACTACATTAGAACATAGTTTATTCTATGAATCTTAAAAAAAGGTTACAAGTATTGTATCCCTATCGTATTGTATTGTAGGTTCCAGGTTTTTTTTAAATCCTATAGCTATGAGACGAACGAGACGCTCTCCTGATGGTAAGATAGAACGCCTGTACATGACCATGACCATCGAATATGAGTAGCAAAATCAAGTCCAGGTCATTGCTGCTTTGGAGCCCTGTAATTTTGCTAGCTGCAGTACTTTAATCCAGAACACAGTACTACACTCCACTGACACCGAAAAATATTTTTACCGGTCGGCACACTCGTGCGTGACGTCACCTGCCGGCTTCGACGGAAGACCAGCGCCGGCTGGCTTCAGTCGGCATTATGCTGAGTCGAGGCCGGTTTGTGACATAAAATATATTTCAAACTTTTTGTTTAATTTTTATTTATTGTATACTATACTATATACCTTTAAGTTTTTTTCTATGTTTATTGTTAATTTTTTTGTATGTATGTATTGTAAATTATGTTGAAATGTGTTTTATGTCATAAATAAAGTGTTGTCTTTTATTGTTTACACCGATATCCGTGACCATTTTTTTTTCTTTGGTTTTGGCGTCGCATTTTGAGCATTTGCCAGTGCCAAGTGTTTTATATTTTCAAGTTTTAAAAGTATAATAAGTTGCCTCGTACCTATACTTATAGTCAAAGGTGACCTTTGTCAACTTGAATTACATTTTTTTTTACAATAATACAATATGGGTAGAGGAAGTCAGTCAAATTAATTTAATTCATACTCTATAAACTTCTGAATCTAAGGTTAAAGTAGATACTAGTTTGTGTGTATACCGAGAGCAGTCCAGCGACCCGCAAGCAGCACCCGATCACGAGTATACACAGTAATGTTTACACACTACTGCTTGGCGGCAGGTTATCTGGTACTGCGGTGGTACCTACCTAGACGACCTCTAGCTAAGTAAATCTACCACCTAATAAAAAACAATAAGTTAATTATAAATGGATATTTATTGTTAAATTAATATTCTACGTTGTAACAAGTAACAAGTTTATTAGAGTTTCCATCTCGCCCGTGTCTGCAGAAATGTTGCAGGAAGCCATTTTACGTAGCGGGCGTGGACTTAGCACATGTAATTTAGTTCAACTCTGGAAAGCTCATACAACACCTGGTAAGATATAGGGCACAATATAACAATGGAGTTTTTGCATTATTACACGGCCAAAGCTCATTGTTGTTGAATTAGTATAGAAGTAGCCTATTTGTTATGTACTTTGAATTAGTTTGTATAATACACAACACGTACGTCGTTATATTCATAGATACCTTGTTTTTTTTTAATGTAAAAGTAATGACACGATCGAGGCGCTCTCCTGATGTTAAGAGATAACGCCTGCCCACGACCATTGCAGCGATACACAGAACTTTGAGTAACAAAACAACGTCCAGGGCATCGCTGCTTTGGCGCTCATTACTTTGAGACTAGATGGTTAGTGTCAACAGCTCAGTAATTTCGCAAGCTGCAGTACCCTTCAAACCGGAACACAGTAATGTTTGCACACTACTGCTTGGCGGCGGAATATCTGGTACTGCGGTGGTACCTACCTAGACGACCTCCTGCTAAGGAAATCTACCACCAAAAATTGTTGCTTAGACAAAATAAATCATTATCATGTCAAGTTTCACAGCCTATTGTTGCTTGTTTTATCCTATTGTTGGATATTGGCTTTTCTCATATTATGTAATTTGCCTCGGTCTTATGCTAATCTGGTCAATGGCCTTTACCATGAGCTTTTACTGCCATTCAAGTTAGGTGATCACATAAAAGCGTGTGTACCTAAATGTAGTACTACCACTCAATATTGCCTAACTACTGCTTCAAGAGCTGTAGTGCTTCAAACATTGTGTGCTATAAGCCAATGTTTGTTTTATGTCACAATCTACTGTTTGTATTATAAGTAAGTATTTACAAAAAAGAAAGTTGTTAAATATTTTATCAGTTATCCGACTTCTATAGTACAAGCTTTGCTTAGTTTGGGGTCATATGCAGTGGTATCTTTCAAACCATCTCCTAAGATATATTGCCTAGTAAATATATCGTTACATGTCCCAACCGATTCTGAGTAAAAAGATCACTGTAAAGCATGAATATTGTACCAAAAAAATTATCTACAGTTCAAAATCTTACTCGATACTCTATTAAGTACTAACATGAATAATTGAACACATATATTTTCAAATTACAACTCTATTAGGTGCCTAATTAAGAACAAAACCGTCTTATCTGATTTTATTTTGGACCTATGACTTGTTGACAAGACTGAACAAGTATTTACAGAGGACATTAATGACGTCCGGGAAGGTTATCGGAATCACGCTTACTAAAGAAATAAGTATGCATGTGCTGTTACTGATAAACTTTTGCAGATAATAAATTGCAATAATATAAATATTATGTGAATGAAACATCCGGTTCAATGTTTGTACCACGGATTCATTTTTTTATTTCATTTCATTTTAGTGGTGGAGACACTCGCTAACATGGTGAAGAATTTACAAAATGTAGATAACCCGACTGCGATTAAAATAGCTAAATAAAATTATAGGAAAAAACTTTTCAAACAAATTTATTATTCCTAATTAAATTTAAACATAGAACTAACATATATATTTGTAATACTCCTTTATTTTGATACCCTACTCGATAGGTTTGGTCATTTTTTAAATTAACGTATTAAACCGCCAAAAACATCCGCCATTTTGGGTTTTTAAGATGCATACAACACACACATCTTAACTATCGAAATCCATCCAGCCGTTTGAACGATACTAAGTAATAAAGGAATTTACAAGATACGCGCGAAAAACTTAAAAAAGTACTTAGTGGGTTCTGCACTAGCAAAAACCTGTAGGTATCATAGGAACTAAACTGATAAGCTTACAACTCCATACCATAAACTTAGAAATTTATAGTAGAATTTTAATAGGGTTGTGTTTGACCACATCCTATCAGATGTGAAACTACGATGTGCTAGGTTTTTTTTATATTTGACAGGCTAGATGTTTGACCGCATCTCACCTATTGACCACCGACACGTATTAGATCATAATATTTACTTATAAGGTTTAATGTGTTTTGTATTTGCAGCTTTTTTGCTAGTTTTTTATCTCTTTATTGTGTCGAGTAAAGTACATTAAATACTTTATAAGAAACTGAACTCGCGAGGAGCTGTGTTTTATTCGGGCTGTTACAGGTATTGTTTTGAAAACTAATTTAAGTTTATGTACTTGGTCTCACGACATTTGCAAAAACAAAACTGAGAGTAAACAATATCACATTTGAAATTGTTTTGTGGTACGTTAGCATGGTAGTTTATATTGTAACTCATCAAGCCTCTATATTTTTAATTAAGGTCAGACTCTCTAGAAAAACCCACGTTCGCTCCGCTAATGCGCTATTCCCTAATCGCAAAAGGATAAGTATGAAAATCGAATTCACTACTTAACCGTTATGTTGCTCGAAAGAACGCATACATAACTCGTAAATCTAATTCAATTTATTAACAGTAAATTAATCCGCCCGGCTTCGCACGGGTGCAATGTAGGCATTTATGTAGTGCATATGCATGTATTATACATATTAACCTTCCTCTTGAATCACTCTATCTATTGATGGAAACAAAATTAAAACCCGTTGCATAGTTTAAAAGATCTAAGCGTACAAACGGCGGGAAGCGACTTTGTTTTATACTGTGTAGAGATGATAGTATACATTATAATTATATATTTTCTACACCGACGGGCATGTATAAAAACATAAATGAAAGTAAAAGAAGCAAAAGGTTGTAGCAAAAAAATGAAAGATATAGTTTGTGTCTACCCTTACAAGAAAAGGCGTCATTATATAAGTATTTTCTAAGAAGCGACTAAAATAAATTATAGAGTTTTTAACAACCAATGAACAATATTTTTAGATTTCTTTAATTTCCAACCTTCTGCAAAATTTCTTACATAACGTTTTATCTTTTTTTTACGGGACATACAATAACCAATTATTTTTTTTACCAAATTTTAAGTTGAGATTTTGTCGAAGGTGGTAAACATGCCTAGACTAGAATGAGAACTGGCTCTCAAGTGACGGTGACTGAAATCTGAATACATCGTTAGCTACTTGGCGACAGATTTTCAACTTTATGGTGGAAGCTTGAGATTTGAGTACCATAAAGTATCCTACCACCAGCTTGTTGCTGAAATTTTACCCGTACAACCCAACCCAACTCCGGCATATCATCCGACCACGAACGTAGTAGTAGTAGACAAAGACGTTACCAACAATTGCTACCACCAAAAATCATTACAAGATTGAATGGTATAATAATGCTACATACATTGTGCATGTATACCGTATTAATTTTACAAATATGTCAACATCACTAAACTCCATTTCGCTGCTTGTTACTTTCTGTCAGCGAGAACTTGGCAATTAACTTTTTTTTTATGGTTGACAGACTAGGTTTGACCACAGCTCACCTGATGTTAAGTGACGGTGTGGTCGAAGATGGTAAACACATCTAGTCTGGAATGAAATGAGGCTGCCGGAACACACCGTTAGATGCTTGGAGACAGATTTTCAACTAGAGGGTGGTAGCTAGCCAGCCGAGTACTAGAAAGTACCCTACCACCATGGTAAGGTTTCCTTACGATGTTTTCCTTCACCGGCAGCTCAAACTCATTGTTGGGGATTGAACCCACGCCCTTCGGCATGCGAACCTACCGCGCTAACCACTGAGCTATCATCGCTACAAAATACTTTTAATCTAACAAAATAGTAAGTACTAATTTAAAGAGGTTGGTCGCTACAATCTAGTGTGTTTAAATATCTGTTAATGTAATTTACCCCAATTATAACAACAGTGGCTGTGGCACTTTATGCAATAAAATAAAACGGTGTCAATTTCCCATGAATCCACGTTATAGTCCGCACCCTCTCCAAGTGTCGTCCTTTTTCCGAGTATTAAGGACGAGGACCATTGACGGCCTTTAAGGACATTAACTCCAATTGCTGCGCCACCCGGAAGCAATAATAGCAACAAGCCTTAAAGCTTGCCTTAAGCTGAGACTACACTAGAACACCTCACCTGATAAAACTGAACATCGTCGCAAAGTGGCTTGTCTGTCAGTCTTCTACCGGATACACTTTGGTGAGTGCGCTTCAGATCTACATGACCTAATTCCACCCTGCCCATTCTACTATCGGACAGCCAGGAGCTCCAAGACGCGACACCGCTTCATGCTCGATATTCCAAAGGCTCAAACTAAACGGTTCGAGTCTATCTTCATTGTACGAACCGCTAAACAATGGAATTTGTTGCCCGCGTGGGTGTTCCCTGATAGATACAATCTGGGTGCCTTTAAGTCGCGAGTGAATCGGTTTCTTCTAGGCGAGCGTGCTCCACCGTAGGCCGCATCTTCGCTTTACATCAGGCAAGTTGGCGGTCAAACGCAAGCCTATATGCAATAAAAAAAATAAAACAAACATGCTACAGAGTAAATTAAGCATTCTCAGTGATTACGACTCTGTGGTATGAATTACTTTCCAGTAGTAAGTTATTCGCAGAACTGAGTCGGTTGGTGAGCGGACGTCGAACTCACTAGCAATAAAGTACTCTATTGGCATTTTTTACAAATAATGTAAATTTTTTATCGCAAAAAAGATACTTCGTGTGGTGGGAGGGGTGTCATTTTTAGAAATATTTTATCTGTGGTAGTTCTATTTATTGGCTTAGTATTCGTTACCATATCGAAATCAAATGTTAGATTGTATAATAGTAACTAGTATTTTGGGTGGTGCGCGGGCCGCAAGCGGCCCGCGAGGGGGGTTTGTAGCGAGGGGTTATTTGTAGCGAGGTTATTTATTTAATTTTGAAGAAAGCTGTAGAATAAATAGGTAAAGAATCGCAATACAGTTGACTTAAGGCTGATGATGATGATGATGATGATGATGATGATGATGATGCTTATGATTAATTTTATGACCGGCAGGCACCCTAAGACTAATTCCATCAAAAAATAACTTAAAAACAAAATTAAGGATAAGTAATTTCCCGAGAAAATAAAAATCATCAAAACATTCTTTCGAAATCCGGTGAGATGTGAGAGTATAATTGATGAGTGTATATATCTACTATAATGGTAGGCCTACGGGATGTGCAGGCCCTCGTTACATCTTTAATTTTCTTTCTGGCGCTTCGCCGGCCGCTGCCGCGGCACGCTCGCTTCGCTCGCTCGGCTCGCGCAAGTTGTCTATGTTCAAACATAACCTAACCTAAAACTAACCGGTTGAAATTTTTTTTTCTAATCATAATTCACACTTTTCTACTTGGAAGGACATTTAATTACCTATAACAAAGACGTTGTAATTTTTTTTCGCTAACTCAATTCTATATAATAAGATAAAAACTGAAGATTAGCTCAAAACTGTAAAAACCTGTGAAACCTTTCAAATAAACTTGCCAAAACTGAGACTTTCAAAAACTGTAGATCGCCAGCTAAAACTTCAGGGCTGGCTACTTACACTGATTGTAACTCTCCGAAAATTCTCGAGCAATAAATAGGTAGGTATTTTAACCGTCGATCACACAAACTGGGAAAACGGAAATTTAACTACTTTATTGTATCCATGTGTTTATGCATGTATGTATTTATGTATGGGACGAATATTACATAAAAATATAAATGTATTTTTTTTTTTTAAGAGCACCACAAAATGGCTGAGCAATTCCGACCCTTATGGCCCAGAAATACGATATTGTGATGTAACCGCCTGTATTCTATGTGTCGAACAGATAACGGCGAACAGTTTTTTTTCCTACCTATTATGAATTCAAGTGGCAAAAGTTTTTATTACGAACCTACCTATTACATCGATTTAAAAAACAATAATTTTAGCACGCCACAGGAACAATAGACAAACCGAACCATTAAAAAACCGACCTTATTTTAGAGGCCATAATGTAGGTATATCGACGCCAGAGATAAGATGCAGTGTATCCTTTTGTTCGGTGCGAACTACACACCTACCTTTACTACTCATAATATTCGTTAGGCGCTCACGAAATGGCTGATCGATTCCGAACCTTATGACCCAGACATACGATATGCGTAACTATTTTCCTTGTGTTTAACAATGCTATAAAAAAACCTCGAGAAAGAAATCTAAAATGCATATCGATGCCAAAGTTAATTAAGTTCATACTTCCTGTGATATAGACGAACTATTTTTCAAAATGCTGTCGGTGATACCTGTAGTAGGTAGAAAAGATCACGCCACATATTCAAGCGCCGGCCGCGAAACGCGCAAGCAAATCGCGCCTTGAAAAATCGCGGCGGAACATAAAAACAATAGATAGTGCAACATAAAACATCTGGCATTAAGTAGATAATTATAATGGGATAGATATATTTATAATGCATACATAGACCACTAATATCACCTCTTTTAAGCTTAGACGGGTAAAAATCGTCTTCATACTTACTTACATATAAACACGAAAAGTTGTAAACAACACACATCCAAAAAAAGGGCTGGCATTGTCATTGAAGCGCGCGACGCCATTACAGATTTGTACCTAATACATCGATTTTTAAAATACGGAAAAAAAGTAAGCAACATTCACCTTAAACCACTTTACAACATAGGAAGTACATCTTTAAAAACACAAACTCTATATAATAACTCTGTATATTGGCCGAAATTAAATAAAATTACTCCCTACATACTACAACAATCTTACAAATAGAACCTTATAACCCAGACATACGATATGCGTAACATTTTCTGTGTGTCAACAGGTAGCGGTATATAGTTTTGTTTATTTACCTCGAGATTTCGGCAATGTAGCAACAGCCGTGGTACTATTAAATAATAACTCATAAGTAAATAGACACCAAGACCAAACCATATTTACGAAAAAAAAAGTCTATTTTCACCGAAGCGCGACCCATTATAAGTATCTAATTTAAAACACGAAAAGTAATTGAAATTATTGCACTTCAAGATTAGTTTTTACATATCTAAATAATAACTTGCAATTCAAATAACAAAATGTCTACCTACCTACGTTTGCATCACATCGAACTTTAAAACACGAAAAGTAATTAAAATTAAAACACACTCACCTCATCTCACTCTCGAACAATTGAAAAACACTGTAAACCACAAATATAGCACAAGATAAGTAAGTTTAAACAAATTTGTAATTTAATTTCGAAAAACACTCCGTGCTTACGAAAAGTTAGTGAGCGAGTAAATAAGACATCGGTCACAGGATCTTAAAAAAAAAAATCTTTCGCCAAGAATTCCCGAGCAATAGATAACGGAAATTTTACGACTTCAATAACGGACCTTATTTCAAAGGCTACAAAGTAAGTATATCGATGCCAAAGATAAGATGCAGTTTATCCTGTTGCATAATTGCAAATAATAGCAATTACGAACCTTATGGCCCAGACATACGATATGCGTAACTATTTTCCTTGAAACAAACCGACAAAGTACTTTTTACCACGTTAAAGGAACAATAGACAAACCGAACCGTTTAGGAAAACCCGACCTTATCGTGCAAGTAATAAAGTGGTGGCGAAGTTAAAACGACGGCAAAGTTAAGTTTGCCGCTTCACTGGCGTTGAACGAAACGCGTAAGCGCCTATGAAAACTCGCGGCGGTTGTGACCTTTTGGTCGCGAGACCTACACACAAATTATTTTGTATGGGACCTATGTTTTTTTTAATTGCATCTGAAAGATCTCGACGTCCTCTATGACGTTTGTTCGAGCGACATCCCGAAAAAGTTTACCGTTTCGGAGATATCAGAGGTTACATTTTGTATGGTGATCATGTGTTTTTCGTGTGAAACACATGTTTTTTTTTGACGAACCTAAAAGTAACCAAGGTTTTGAGTATATTTAGTTAAAGTGCAATAGTAAAAATATGTCTAGTTTCCGAGATCCGATGGGGTACCACGTCGAGGAGTCGACTTCCGGAAGGTCTGACATTTTATTCGGGCCCTCTGAACGATTCTCTACACGACTATATATTTAGTTTTTTCCTATGACATCTCCTTATATGAGTTCTATTTCTCTAAGTCAGTCAGTCAGTCAGTGGTTATTTAAGTTTATATTATAGTAACTAGTATTTGCGTGGGTGCGCGGGCCGCATGCGGCCCGCGGGGAGGTCGTCATGGTGGGGAGGGGCGGGGCTTGACGTTCGACTTTAAACTTTTAAAAAATAACAAAGCAGTAGGATAAACGGGGCAGGAATGGCATTCGGTTGGGTATGGGCTGATTATGATGATGATTTTGGCTTTTCCGTGAGCTAAACTCTTGTCGCTTAGTTGAACTTAACAAACGAAATTCAAATTAAACGAAAGGTAAGGAAACGCGAGGCAGTTGAATATCGGCTGATTATGATGATGATTACGACTTGGGTGTCTCGTGATTGCCACACTTCTCGGCCTTCGGCCTCGAAGTGTGGGGCTCAGCCTGCGGCTTCGCGAGTCGGTAGCTCGGCCTTCGGCCTCGCACCTTCGAAGCTCGGCCTTCGGCCTCGCGGGGTCGAAGCTCGGCCTTCGGCCTCGCCGGTTTGAAGCTCGGCCTTCGGCCTCGCGGTTCGGAGCTCGGCCTCCGGCCTCGCGAGTGTGTAACTCGGCCTGCGGCCTTGCACCTTCAAAGCTCGGCCTTCGGCCTCGCGGGGTCGAAGCTCGGCCTTCGGCCTCGCCGGTTTGAAGCTCGGCCTTCGGCCTCGCGGGGTCGTAGGTCGGCCTTTGGCCTCGCGGTTTCGTGGCTCGGCCTCCGGCCTCGCAGGTATGTCGCTTTACCTCTGTCGTGAGCTCCATACCTAGCGAGTTGGCACACTTCTCGGCCTTCGGCCTCAAAGTGTGACGCTCGGCCTTCGGCCTCGCAAGTGTGTGGCTCGGCCTCCGGCCTCGCCGGGAGGATTTCGATTCTGGCAAAATATCGTACGTAGCGGGTTGCCGCACTTCTCGGCCTTCGGCCTCGAAGTGGGCGGCTCGGCCTTCGGCCTCGCCTCCGTACGCTCGGCCTCCGGCCTCGCCGGCTACCAGCTCGGCCTTCGGCCTCGCGGGGGCGGCTCCGGGGCCGCCGGAGTACCACCGTTTCGCCCCTACAGTCCGACCCGCAAATCACATTGTATGACAACTATATTAAAAAAAAGAAACTTTCAAAAATTTTTTACATATTTACAATCAGAGATCCCATAAACCCCCGGAGCCAAAATTTCAGACCTCTAGGACCCGTTTGAAATTTCGAGGCCGAAAAAGGCCTCCGGAGGCCTTCGAGGCCGCTTTTCCCTGGAAGATCTCGCGGTTCCCTATGACATTCGGTCGAGCACCCCCCGTCCATCTCGAGCCGTTTTCGAAATACGAGAGGTCCAAGTTTGTATGGCGGGGACGTTTTTTTCTTCGGGGGGTGTGTTTTTTTTCATCCCCCCTGAAAGTTCCCAGGGTTTTGGGAAGATTCAGTTCGAGAGCGACCCCCTTAGGTATCACCGTTTCCGAGATACTATGGGGTCCCATCGCGAAGACCTGGTTTCCTGGTGATTTCAGATTTTTCCTGGGCCCTCTGAACTCATCCCTGTATGACCCTATACTCCTTTTCCCCCCCCCATATCCCCGTATATGACTTCTATTTATCTAAGTGAGTCAGTCAGTCAGTCAGTCAGTGAGTGGTAATTTAACTTTATATAGTATAATAACTAGTATTTGCGTGGGTGCGCGGGCCGCATGCGGCCCGCGGGGAGGTCGTCATGGTGGGGAGGGGCGGGGCTTTGCTTTCGACTTGTAACTTTAAAAAAATAACAAAGCAGTAGGATAAACGGGGCAGGAATGGCATTCGGTTGGGTATGGGCTGATTATGATGATGATTTTGGCTTTTGCGTGAGCTAAACTCTCGTTGCTTACATTAACTTTTCAAACGAAATTCAAATTGAACGAAAGGTAAGGAATCGCGAGGCAGTTGAATGTCGGCTGATTATGATGATGATTACGACTTGGGTGTCTCGTGATTGCCACACTTCTCGGCCTTCGGCCTCGAAGTGTGGGGCTCAGCCTGCGGCTTCGCGAGTCGGTAGCTCGGCCTTCGGCCTCGCACCTTCGAAGCTCGGCCTTCGGCCTCGCGGGGTCGAAGCTCGGCCTTCGGCCTCGCCGGTTTGAAGCTCGGCCTTCGGCCTCGCGGTTTCGTGGCTCGACCTCCGGCCTCGCAAGTGTGTAGCTCGGCCTGCGGCCTCGCACCTTCAAAGCTCGGCCTTCGGCCTCGCGGGGTCGAAGCTCGGCCTTCGGCCTCGCCGGTTTGAAGCTCGGCCTTCGGCCTCGCCGGTTCAGAGCTCGGCCTTCGGCCTCGCGGTTTCGTAGCTCGGCCTCCGGCCTCGCAGGTATGTCGCTTTACCTCTGTCGTGAGCTCCATACCTAGCGAGTTGGCACACTTCTCGGCCTTCGGCCTCAAAGTGTGACGCTCGGCCTTCGGCCTCGCCTCCTTACGCTCGGCCTTCGGCCTCGCAAGTGTGTGGCTCGGCCTCCGGCCTCGCCGGGAGAATTTCGATTCTGGCAAAATATCGTACGTAGCGAGTTGCCGCACTTCTCGGCCTTCGGCCTCGAAGTGGGCGGCTCGGCCTTCGGCCTCGCCTCCGTACGCTCGGCCTCCGGCCTCGCCGGCTACCAGCTCGGCCTTCGGCCTCGCGGGGGCGGCTCCGGGGCCGCCGGAGTACCACCGTTTCGCCCCTACAGTCCGACCCGAAAATCACATTGTATGACAGCTATATTAAAAAAAAGAAACTTAAAAAAAATTTTTACATATTTACAATCAGAGGTCCCATAAACCCCCGGAGCCAAAATTTCAGACCTCTAGGACCCGTTTGAAATTTCGAGGCCGAAAAAGGCCTCCGGAGGCCCTCGAGGCCGCTTTCCCCTGAAAGATCTCGCGGTTCCCTATGACATTCGGTCGAGCACCCCCCGTCCATCTCGAGCCGTTTTCGAAATACGAGAGGTCCAAGTTTGTATGGCGGGGACGTTTTTTTCTTCGGGGGGTGTGTTTTTTTTCATCCCCCCTGAAAGTTCCCAGGGTTTTGGGAAGATTCAGTTCGAGAGCGACCCCCTTAGGTATCACCGTTTCCGAGATACCATGGGGTCTTATCGCGAAGACCTGGTTTCCTGGTGATTTCAGATTTTTCCTGGGCCCTCTGAACCCATCCCCATATCGTGGTATACTCGCTTTTCCCCCCCCATATCCCCGTATATGACTTCTATTTATGTCAGTCAGTCAGTCAGTCAGTCAGTCAGTCAGTGAGTGGTAATTTAACTTTATATAGTATAATTATGAGTTTTCATACAAAAGCTTCTGGCAGCCCTGTTAGTTCATTGGTAGAATGTCTGCTTCAAGAGCTGAAGGGCGTGGGTTCGATTCCTACCTAGGACAAACTATGTGGTATAAACAAATGTTTGTTCTGTGTTTGGGAGTTCTGTATTTATTATAACTATGTATTTACAAAAAAAAAAGTTTTATGTAAATATTACATCAGTTATCTGACTTCCATAGTACAAGCTTTGCTTAGTTTGGGGTCAGATGACGCTGTGTGTAATGTCGTACGATATTTATTTATTTAAATATATGACCGAATTTCGCATGATGAAACCACAAAAATTGGGGAAAAAGTATTCAAAAGATCTTAATAATATTATTAATAGTTTCGTCTACATTCTCCTTTCTAAAAAACGCCCTTGCAAATAAATACAGATAGATGATAGAAGAAAACCAAATACAAGGAACCCAACAAGTTTGCTAGGTAACATTTGATGTAGGGGGCAAATGTTCAGGTTGTTATCTTTTCGCTACTGCAGTGTGTCCTACTGTGTTTTCTCCCTTTAAATATCTGAGTCTTATTTACACGAAAGAAGTGCTTTACTGGGCTGAAATAGCACCATTTTACTTGACTTCAGTGCGTTTTTACTTCGTTCTTAAATTTTACTTTACTGTTCGCAGTAATCTCATTTTAGATTAGAGCGATGAAATGTACACTTGCATCACGATTTTTGGTAATATGAGTTGCAAAAGCTCTCTTTCTTTCTTATTATAGTCTGTTAATTTAACAAGCTGCAAGGTATAACTTAGTTATTTTTTTTTTATGGTTGACAGGCCAGGTGTTTGACCACAGCTCTTCTGATGTTAAGTGTAGGCGTGGTCGAAGATGGTAAAGCACACCTAGCCTGGAATGGAACTGACTCTCAAGTGAGGCTGCCGGAACACACCGTTAGATGCTTGGCGGCAGATTTTCAACTTGAGGGTGGTAGCTAGCCAGCCGAGTACTAGAAAGTACCCTACCACCATGCTATAGTTTCCTCACGATGTTTTCCTTCACCGGCCGGTCAAGCTCATTGTCGGAGTTTGAACCCACGCCCTTCGGCATGCGAACTTACCGCGCTAACCGCTGAGCTATCATCGCTACGAAGTTATACTCATATTGTTACAATTAAACTTTTTTTCTAACATGTAATGGGATGAGTTATTGATACAACAACCACTCTGACCGCGGATTAACTTCGAACAAGATGCTTTTGTGATAGCAAGATAAATTAAGATTAATATAGAGTCCTCTGTTTCATGTAAAAGTAATTAGACGAACGATACGCTCTCCTGCTGGTGAGAGATAACGCATATCTATGACCACTGCATCAATACACAGAACATTAAGTAGCAAAACAAAGTCCGGGGCATCGCTGCTTTTAGCGCTCATTACTTTGAGACTTGTTAGATGGTTAGTCTCAACAGCCCTGTAATTTCGCTAGCTGCAGTACCCTTTAAATCGGAACATAATACTGTTTACACACTACTGCTTAGCGGCAGAATATCTACGATAACGATAGATACGATCTTTTTTTATGATAAGAATACGTAATAGGTATATGTACTAAACACAATAGGGCTTTCAATGGAGAATCATTTAAAGTCAGGAATAAAAGTACAACATCAAAAATTACATACCAATATTGAAAAGAGGAAAGATTTGTATTTTTGTATGTGTGTAGCCAATAAACTCGAAAACTACTAGACCGATTTCAAAAATTATTTCACCGTTTGGGAATCTACACTATCCCCAGGTGGCATGTGCTACTTTTTATCCATGTATTCTTACGAGAACGGGAACTACGCGGGTGAAACCGCGAGGCGTTCGCTAGTATTATATATTCATCATCATCATCCACAGCCTTCTTTATCCCACTGCTGGGTATAGGCCTCTCTCTTTACATGCCATCTGCCTCGGTCCTGTGCCAATCTGGTCCAGGTTCGACCCGCGACGGTGACGATATCGCTTCCCTTGCCTAGGCCACCACTCTGTTGCAACCTTACTCCACCTGTCATCACTTCGCCTAGCAACGTGTCCTGCCAAGCTCCACGTGAGGTTCATAATTGCGATACCGACGTCTCGAACTTTCGTTCGTCGCCGGATATCGGTATTACGAACTCGGTCTTGGAGTTTAATGCCGAGCATGGACTTCTCCATGGCTCTCTGTGCGACTCTAATTTTGCATACATTATATATTGCTGGATTTAAATGACCACAAAACCATTTACGGTCAATTAGAGATATTTAGTTCTTTTGATACAGAAATTTCTATAAGTACTACATGTCTGGGGTTTCTTAGGAAAAATTGTATGCCTGGGCTGAATGAATGACAAAAAGTCCAAAGTCCTCGGGGCTTTTGTAATATTTTTCATATGCTGCTTATTCACAGAATATATAAGTGAAATAAATACTTCTGAAAGATTGTCACCTGGTGGTAGGGTATTGTTAAACACAATTACAAGAAATGTGATTTGATTTAGAAAATATACCATTTATAAAAGTTGATTGAAAAATTATTGAAGTCAATTTTGGTTTATCATAATGTGAACAGATTGAAAGCATATAAATTGTTCTGTTCTTATCTTAGAACACGGATGATTTCAGTGTTATTTCTTTAGTTTAATGTATGGTAATACAGAGTTGATGTCATCGAGTAGAAGTTTTTGTTTGCTGTAAGCATTTTTTTTTCCTTTTAACTCTAGGTTTGAGTTACATTAAGTACCTTTACGTCAAATAAAGATTACGTTACGTTACGTTACGTTACGTTAGTTATATTATGTTACAAAACATTACTTTGTAAATAATTGCACCAACATATTTTTTTTTTTTAGACATTACACACAGCGCCATCTGACCCCAAACTAAGCAAAGCTTGTGCTATGGAAGTCAGATAACTGATAGAATACTAAAATAGTTTTTTTTTTGTTTGTAAATATAGTACACCCAGGCACAGAACAAACATTCGTTTATATCACAAAACGCTTGTCCTGGGTGGGAATTGAACCCACGGCACGCTCTTAGAGCAGACATACTACCAATAAACCAACAGGGCTGTCGTTACTTTGTGTGGAAACACCCTAAGTAAATATTTCACCTACCCACTAGAGGCGCTATTTTAAGAAAATTGCATTTTAGAATAAGAAACTCTTAATTATTCATATCTCTAAAAAGCTTCTGAAAACGAATTATCTTCGTTCTTCGTGTTTCATTTCAAAGAAAAATAAAGGGGCGCTCTTTTGATTCCCTCCCCGGGATATCGGACTTTTTTGTTTGTACTATAAAATGTTTTTCAGTCAACCACATAAAATCATTACATTTAGTAACTTTGTTTCTATGCAATTATAGCGATATACAACTTATCGTATACAATTTGTTGCGATAATAGCTCAGTGGTTAGTGCGGTTGATAACACGCCGAAAGAGTTGGGTTCAAACCCCAACATTGAGCTTGAGCTGCTGGTAAAGGAAAACATCGTGAAAAGTCATCCCATATCTAGTACTCGACTGACTAGCTACTCTCAAATTGAAAATCTACCGCCAAGCACCGAACGTTGAGTTCTGGCTACCTTACTCTAGAGTCAGTTCTATTCCCGACTAGGTGTATTTTACCATTTTCAAACACACCGTCTCATCAGGTGAGCAGTGGTGAAACACCTAGTTTGTCAACCATATAAAAAAACAATGACTTTTAACTAAGTTACACATTTTTTAATCACTTACTAATTACTAATGAGCGCTAGCGCAAAAATTCTTGAATTTTGGTTACTCAAATTTATGAGTACCGTTGTAATGCAAGAGCGGGAATTGTTCAACACAAAACTTTTCTAAATAAAAACCGCTCAATCGATAAAGATAAAATTTGTATGGGACCACCTCTTAAGTATGACCTAAGCAAAAAATTATCTAAAATTATCGAAATCGATTCATAACTAGTGGAATTATCGCGTAACATAGGTACATACAAAAAAAACATACAGTCGAATTGAGAACCTTCTCCTTTTTTGGGTCGGTTAAAAATATATATTCATTTCGCTCATCAGATTCAAAATCAACAATACTTTATAAACTTCAAAGACTTATTAAAACAAAAATCTTTCAAACAAAACACATGAGGCTCATCAACTTCCGCACAAATATCAAACAAAACAAAAAATTAAATTGCCAGCAATCAGGGAAATTCTTGTGAAACCGTCTCCCCTAAGCTTGGCAGGGCTCGTAAACAATTGGTATAATTTGTTTCAGCACCCCCGCTGAATCAACAAAGAGTTGGTTAAACGAGCAACTGTATCGCAGTACTTCAGAGTAATGCTAAAATCTAGATCGAAAAAAGAATTAAATTAAATAAACAATCAATGCTTTTTCATAGTTGACAGGCTAGGTTTGACCACAGTTCACTTGATGTTAAGTAACGGTGTGGTCAAACATAGTAAAGCTCACCTAGTCTGGAAAGGAACAGGCTCTCATGTGAGGCTATCAATTCGGGAACAACTACAAGTACTTCGTTATGTTCTTTCCAAATTTGACGCATAAAAAGATGATACACATAGCAATAAGTATATTTTATTTGAATGTTCAAGGAAATAAACTAAATATACACCTTGAACATTCAAAATGAACTTCCGCCTTTTTGAACTTTTAAGTAACGCCTGAATCAATCGATTATTTTTTTTTAAATTCTTTGTACCTATTTTTTTTACAAATTGACATTTTGACAATGAAATAGCTTGGAATGGAACATGTAACTTATAGAATAAAAGTGAAAGTATTATAACTATGCGGTTTTAAATCGTTAATTCCATAACATTACTGTCTTTAATTAACTAGTATTTTTAACAGTATGTCAAATGTCCTAACAAGTTTAAGTACTGCTGGAAAAGGTATGTTACAACTTGGTTAAATGAGGCATCCGAAGAATCATAACATGTGCGTCGGAACGTGTACCCGAAATACCACGCTTTCATTAATGCAAATTATTTAATTTTGACTCGAAATCGTATGGAGATGAGCTTCATAACGTTGTGAAAATGAAGAAATTTTAGCATTTAGTGAAGATAATTTTAGCATATACTCTTACAATTAGCCGAAAATAATAAGTTACGATTTTATTTATTTCATTTTTTGTATTTACACGGAAATGTTGTTTAGAGAAATCACCGTATTCTGCCAAATTGGTGTAGGGTTGTGATTTTAGAACTATACTTTCTGTCTCGGTCTTCCTGAAAGTAGAAGACAAAGATGGTGAGATTCGTTTTTGAACTGAAACCATTTTACTGGAGGGCAATGAATAAGTAGTGAACAAATGTAGGTATTCTTTCCAAGTAAAGAGCCACTCGCATGTCATTTTCGTCGGTAACCAGTCGACGAGGCGGTTAAATGAGAAAAAAAAACAACACTAATGTTTGGAGTGGAAAATCAATTTAAATATTTAACTTATCAATATTTTGGTGAATTGTGTCTCGACACAAATACTTTGTTGATAACACCAAAGTAACAGTTTATTTTTCCATTCATATTTTAAAATAACATTAAAAGCGTCAAAACCATAACATGTCAATATAATGAAATGTCAATATAATAATATGTCAAATATAAAAATACGCCAATATGATTAAATGTCAATAAAATAATTATGATTACTTACTAGTAAATAAATAATATAATAATAACAATTATATTTGATCATTTCGAATAAAATAAATGAGTATTGTTCTTATGATTGTCTTTACAATTAGGTCTATTATTGTTTAGAATTACAATAAAGTTAATGTAGAATGGAGGTAAACAGAAAAGGTTAACGATCTCTTCAGAGGTCAAAGTTCTTGAGTTACGTTACAATTTACGATGGGGTATTGAGAAAACAAGTAAACAGATGCAAATAAAGATTTTAGAAATGTTTGTATAAGTATTTTGATGCTAAGTTGGTAAAATTTTGAGGATTTGAGTTTTTAACTGAGTGAAATTAGCCTGCATTAAAATACAGTTCATAAGATTTAGGTTATAATAAGTGCGATGGATGAACAAACAAATATACAGACTATTTGCTCGTGATATAGGTCTTGTAATAGATAACCGTTGGGCACCCTTCGAGTTCGGAACCCTTAAAGGCATTGTAAAATGATCCTTCAAACTGTATTTGTTCTGTACACAAAGATAACATATAGAGAGGCCCAAATTAACTTTAGTCAGTTACATATACATATACCTATTTTTATTTGTATGTATCTGTAATAATAATCATAATTAATTAAATGTCTATAAACAGTAATTTTAATTTTATTTTTATACTTATTTAGATAACATTTTATTTTATTATAAGATTTTATTTATTATTAGATATAAAATTAAATGACTCAATCAATTTAAATTACAAACAAATATTAATTATCGTTAAGTTACATATACATGTAAATGAAATTTAGTTTTTACATGTACCGAGTAGCTTCGTCAGTATGAAATAAATGAATTAGGACATCTCTATAAAATATCATATCCATGGTTATGGATTATTTAACAAAGAAACATGCTATATTTGCCCTTTCCAGAAATAGTTTATTCGATACAGCTCAGCCGGATCAGCCTTATTTTTATAAGCTCCTACGGCTAGGTCTCTTCTCATTGTGCGAGGATAAGGTAAGTACACCACGCTGGCCAAGTATGAGTGTGCAGAATACACAATTTTGAAAACAACGAAACAATCGAATTAATTACCAAACATGCAAGTTTCCTCATGATTTTTTCCTTCACTGTTTAATAGATATTCTGCGGCCAAGCAGTAGTGTGTAAACATTACTGTGTTCTGGTTACTGCAGCTTACGAAAATACAGGGTTGAAATTAACCATGGAAAGTCTCAAAGTTATGAGCGCCTTGAAGTTTGTTCTGTTATAAGTTCTATGTATCCCTGCAATGTATAGGCGTTATCTCTTACCATCAGGAGAGCGTTTTGTTCGTTTCACTACATCACATTACACATTGTTCAATACACATAGAACTTAATTTCTTTTTACAAAAGAGCGTTTTTAATTAAGCACACTCACGTTTCAGGTTGTTGTGTCAGACGCTAGCGCCACTGATAGAGGTTTACAATATCTTTAATGAATTCTAATTAATATTTAAAGTGTAATTAACCGTGCCAAATGAATACCTACGCGTTACTTTGGAAACGAAATTAATTCAATTTAGTATTTAATTTTGTTTGGGCCTTTCGGCACGCGCATTGGGAGCGCTGGTACAATTTCCTTTAGTTTTATAAGGCGCACTTATCTTTTTCTTTCCCGGGTCGTAGGGTAAACTTTCTACGCTTCGCCGGCGTTCTGAGGGTGAGGGTTATTTCTTTGTACTGTTATAATAATACTCTATTCCTCCCCTCCATTGATACATTGCTATTTTTATCAGTTACTGACTAAAGTCTCTGTTACAACGACAATTTTGTTTTGTTTATTTTAATTTTAACTGAATTAATATCCTAGTATTATATTATACACTTTACTATGTTTTAAATCTTTGCATAATTTAATTTATACCACAAGCGATCTGATAGGTATTTTAAAATACTAGTCTTAATCCTAGTTTTGGGGTATATTAGTATACGAGTATACTATCATTATTTCTAATTTAACTCAAATCATATTAGAAATGATGACAGTATTATATGATTTAATTATAGTTTCTATTTCTGAACAATAGTCATAGTCAAAGTCACAGTCGCAGTCGTAGTCACAGTCACAGTCGCAACGGCAGTCGCAGTCACAGTCGCGGTCACGGTCACGGTACCACAAATACCACCATGCAACGGTGCATGCACCATGCTCTCAAGTGAGGCTGTCGGAACACACTGACCGAGTACTAGAAAGTATCCTACAACCATGCAATGGTTCCATCGCAATGTTTTCCTTCACCAGCAGCTCAAGTGCTAACGTACCACTGAGCTATCATCGCTACAAATCAAAGTAACAAAATTAGTGTTAGACCTGAGTTACGAAGACACAGTCACGTTTTTCTCATCGAGTGGCTCAAGGTTGCGTCTAACCATTATTTAGACCAATTTATTAGGTATATGGAAAGTAAATTAATACGTTGCATGCTATTGTAACGTGTGCAACGTGTGTGTTTTAATAAAGTTGCTATTTTTAAGTAATATAATAGAAAATGTTTAATAGTCGTTTATGAGGCACATACCGCACATAATCTATGAACAATAGAAAAGCTTGGCCAACCGCAAGGTTTAGATTACTGGTGCAAACCGATAAAGGAACAAAACGAATCAATTTCGTGTAATAATCTGTTTTACACAGCTTTATTGGTGAACATTAACGTCTTGTAAAATTTAAACAAGGAAAACAATGTTATTTTCAGTACTCGGTACTCTTTTAGCAGTTTCATTTCGTGTAGTCAATAAAAAAAGTTGTTCTACGATTTTGGTTGTATACTTTGTACATTCATAGTTCTTTGTTAAATAAAATAATCGATTTAGAGTAATTTAACTAGATTTTTTGAATATTTAAATATACCTATCTAACATGTAAATTTTTGAACATTAAAAAAAAACAAGTTTAATTAATCTTGATCACAGCCAATGTCACACAAAGCAAGTCTTAATTGAGCCTAGTTATGACTTTATAAAGTAATGATGACTTCACTATAAACTTTGATGGAGTTTTGGAAGAAATACGAAATATCACTTTCCCACAATCGCGCACATATTTCAGCACAGTTTATAAAAAAAGACTCGAAAAAAAACAACATTTTAGAAAACAATATGCGCCAACACGACTTTTCCGCATTCCGATAAATATATCCAAAAATAAGTATGTTTTAACTAAGTATGAGTAAGTCTTTACGTCAAGGTTTTATTTTCAACGATTAAATAATACAATCGCAATCGGCTTTTCCATAAAAATATTTTGAAATCAAGTCCTTCGAAAATAACAGCCGTACAAAGCTCAAAAGCAAACGATTTGTACGTAAAATATTGATGGCCATATAAATGACTTATACTTTGCTCTTTCATCTTTAAAGACTGTAAAACCTTTTTATTTTTGGTATTAGAATTTTCACTACATTTTTGGTGCGCAACAAATCAATTAAAACTTAAAGTAATGTGTCTCAAAAACGCATTTATGTTTTGCTGTTACCCACCCGCGACTTCGCCCGCGTGGAATTGAGCAAAATGTTAAGTTTACAGTATAAAACCTATTCTATTACATTCAAATCATAAGCTATATGTGTGACAAATTGCATCTAAATCTGTTTAGTAGTTTTTGAGTAACAGACTAATAAACACCCATCCATCCCCACAAACTTTTGCATTTATAACACTAGCTGTTACCCGCGACTTCGTCCGCGTAGTATTTAACAAAAAGTTTGTTCAGCTTGCGGTAAAATAAGTACCTTATTATGTTAATCCAAACTATAAGCTATATGTGTGCCAAATTTCAACCAAATCCGTTCAGCTGTTTTCGCGGAATAGAGTAACAATCATCCATCTATCCATCCTCGCAAACTTTTACATTAATAATATTGGTAGGATAGGATAGGCTAGAAAAGGATTTCGAAAATTCGCAAAACTATTTTCGAAATCAAGTTGTGTAGCTAAACACCCAAATTTTGAAGGTTCTTTTGTTTTCTTAGGTTTGTCTCAGTAACGTCTATACATTTATTAACAGTATATGAACATGAATAATTATGTTGCAATAATTATGCTCACCAATTTCGTTAACGCCTCACGCTTATCAAAAGCTGTTACACCAATATACTCGCTCTGTCAACCATTTATCTTTGATGTTAAACGATTTATGGCAGTTATATTGCTTTCATGTCAATTTTAGTGACAGGAATATGTTAATGTGTGATTGTGTAATGAATAACAGTAGGCAAATTAATGACTAAGAAATGTTATGAATGATTTAGCTCCTTCCAAACTGAACAAATCACATGATCCCTTACTTATGTATGAAACTCATACGCAGTCAAAATACAACACAAGCATTCAAGTGTAAGGTACATTTTAATTATTCATTCAAGAGATATATTTTTAATGTATTTGCACTTAAAATCCAACAAGAAAGTTAAAAGTGCTTAAGGTACATATTTATGAACTTCCCAACGTATCGCCTGAATCAATCAATTATAAACATAAAATCTTTTTTCTTTTTTTTATGTCAATTTAATGAGCCGAATAAGGCGCTCGTAAGAGAGAACACCTGTTCGTGACCATTGCAGCGATGTACAGAACATTGAGTAATCGCAGAGGATCGCTGCTTTGGCGCTCATTACTTAGACGTACGATGGTTAGTCTCAACTGTACTGTAGTTTCGCTAGCTGCAGTATCCTTTAAACCGGAACACTGTAGTGTTTACACAATACTGCGTGGCAGCAGAATATCTGGTACTACGGTGGTACCTACCTAGATGACCTCCTGCTAAGGAGACCTACCACCAAGTAAAGTCTAAATAATGATGATGATGATTGTGATGAATATCAAAACATCAATATATTTGAACTTGTTTTCAATCAACTAAATAAAGAATAGCGTATAAAGCATCGGTAATCTAAATACAAGTTCCCTCCATTATCATATTTTGATATAATTTTATTTATGAAAGTAATCTTTAATTTCCTATTTTTACACTTGGAAAATAATACTTGTAAATCCATTGTCCTTTCTCTATTGTCAAAAACATTTAAAAAGCAACGTTTACTTACGACACAAATCCACTGAGGGAAATAAATAAAGGTTATAATGTTTGCGTAGTTTATTTTCGAGGTTTAACTCAGACAGTTATAAAAACAAATCATAGACACCAGAGACCTCGCAGTCAAAGCTTTTACGCCTTTGCAATAATATGTTTTGTGAAATATGTCCACTCGGAGAGTTTCTTTTTTTACACAAAATAGGTTCTCGTTTGACGACACCCTTCCTGAGTGTAGAGCAGTATAATAAGGAACACGCTTTCGGATATTGGCCTATATACTCAGGATTAACAACAATTAGATGTCATCACATTTAGGGCTACACAGACTTCAGTACAGTTCTATAACCTTCTACTTGATAGTAGATCTACTTAGCTTGAGCTACTGCAGCTACTGTTGCCAGGCAGTAGTGTATTAATACCGGTTTAAACGATACTGCAGCTAGCAAAACTACAGGGCTGTTAAGATTAACCATAGAAAATCTCAAAGTAATGAGCGCCGTAGTAAGCAGCGATGCTCTAAACTTTGTTTTGCTACTTAAAGTTATCGTCTGCAATGATCATGGTCATACGTTATCATTTATTGTTTTTAATGCAGTTAAGTCTGCGTTTGACCATAAACTCGCTTACAATCAGGAATTCGTCGTCTCATTATTTTTACATAAAAAAAGGTTGCATGAGCATACCTTACAACATTTAAAAAATCATGATAGTCGTGTCTTTTTAAATGTATGATTTTTTTTTAAACTGATGACCGTTTCTGTCCTGCTGTGCGCACGCTGTAGCTCATGCCGTTGACCAGGTAACGTCGAGCGCAACACAATATGCAATATGTTTTCTTATTCGAGGGATGTGAAAAGAACCCTGAAAAGATTCCCTTTGAAAAGAACAAACAAATGAGTAACCTCGTTCATCAACCGAGACGAACGGCGCGCAGCGACGCGGCAGTCTCGCCGTAGACGCGTGCCTGACGCACGCCTACGCCGCGCTACGTCGCTACGCCGCTACACCGTCTCCCGCATTATTCCGGCCCGCGTAGATGCTGTGGATAAATAAATAAAAATTAAAATAGTGTAAATGTGTTAAGTTGTACCATAGTGTTCAAGTTGTAAAGTTTGTTAGTTAAAAAGTTTAAATATGAATAAGTTAATGTACAAAGATATTACAATGATAAGTGTAGTCGTGTTGCTTCTAGGCATTCAAAGTAAGTATTATTTTATGCGCATATATTTCATTAAATTTTAATAAGACAGACATAAATGTCTACTTCGTTAATAAAAGCTAATTTATTTTCGTTAATCGTATTTTGGAGTGTTTTACTAAAGAATTTCGTTGCAAGTCGACGGGGCACTCAGAACTTTTCAACTAATTAAAATTAAGATTGTGAGAAGCTCGACTGAATAGAATGTTAATTACCTGTTGTCAATGAAATAAATATTGAAGCTGGAGTGAGTTTTAAATAGAATATGGCACATGATTGTAATAAATTTGCAGAAACTAAACTTAGTAACATAGAAAAGCAAGGATTTTTTTTTGGCAAAAGACTAAAACTTCCCAATAAATTCTCATCAATGATTTTCGCGGCAACTAGTAATTCAACTCGAGTGTGAATCGGTATAATCTAGGCCGACGCTGCTCTATCTTAGACCGCATCATCACAAATTAAAAAAAAATAAACGAAAAAGAATTTAATTTAAACATAACAAACTCCAGGGTGTTATTGCGTTTTTAGTGCTCTTCACTTTGATACGTTCCATTTCGAACCTAATTAGCATTGCAATTTCACTAACTTCACTTAAACTAGTACTTTTAATGCTGGAACGAAATATCTTTTACACTACTACTTGGCAGTAAAATAAGTTTTACTATTTTTGTCTTATCCTCCTGCAAAGGGACCACGCTCTACTACCAAATGAGTACGCTTTATAAATAACTAGCAGCTCGCCCCGGCTTCCCACGGGAAAACTAAACTCGATTAACAATATAAATATAGCCTATGTTACTCAGCGATAATGTAGCATTCTAATGATGAAAGAATTATTCAGATCGGTACCTGTAATTTCGGAGCCTATTCAATGCAAATGATATTGCAGACTTATTTTTAGCTGCTATAAAACGTCACTTTATTCTATTGTCAATCATTTTCGCAGCGCATGCTAATGAAGGGTTTTTTCAGTATTTTTTTTTTTTACAACTTGGCTTACATTATTGAAGTTTCCATACAAATCCCTAACTGTTTTTTAAATAAAATGTGGCCTATGTCCATCACGGATAATGTAGTATTCTTATAATTAAATAATTATTAAGATCGGTCCAGTAGTTTTGGAGCCAATTCAATACAAACAAACTAACTAATCAAATCTTTCCTCTTTATAATTAGTATATAGTATAGATATGCAATGTAATTTAGGAACTTAGGCAGTTAGCAGCCATAATAATAATTATGCAGATGCTTGTAGCAGATTTAATGAAATCCTGGTTTCAGGATGCGGCAATTGTCGCTTCTATGTTGCTTCCGGCGCTAAATTAATATTGTGCAAGAACAGATTGTGTAAATGTCGGTAATGTTGATGCTTTAATAATTAAATTATTAAATTAATTAAATTAAATATCATAGGACATTACACACAACGCCATCTGACCCCAAACTAAGCAGAGCTTGTGCTATGGAAGACAGATAACATACTTATAATACATACAGTACACCCATACACAGAACAAACATCGATGTTAGTGACACAAATGTTCGTCCTGAGTGGGAATCGAACCCACGCTCTTCAGCTCTCGAAGCAGACACACTACCAATGAACCAACAGGGCTATCAGTAAGAGATTATTATGTATGTATATTAGTATGGGTGCCTAATAAATAGCACTAGCAGTGCAGGCTGATTTGTTAACTTAGCTAATTTGTCATATTTTAGTTTTCGTTTTTGATTTCAGTTTAAATTTTGATTGTGATTGCAAGATTTTGATTATAATTTAATCATTTATTATTTTTGGTATAAGAATTGCATGTTGTGCTACCTTGAAAAAGCAACGCATGTAGCATTAATTAAGTAAATAATTCGGTGTATTTATTTATTTTTGATGTATTTTAGTTGCTAATGAGAAGCTTCATAAATAAAATTAAATAGCAGTGATTTGGCAACTAATTATTAAAAAGAAAAAACATTTATTCGACACCATATAAATAGATATAAAAAGATTCATACCGATTGGACCAATCTCAGCGTGACATTTGATAATATACTCAATCCGTAACCTCATAAGCTCACTATTTCTATATTGTCTAAAATTGTGTGGTGGTAAGCAAAATTTGATCTAGTTTATTTATTAAAAAAAGTATATATCTTCACTGGATGGTGTGGTGTGGTGGAATCCTTAGCAGGAGGTCGTCTAGGTTGGTCCAACCAAGGTATCAGAAATTCTGCTGCCTAACAACAGTGTGTAAAAGCTACTGTATTTTGGTTTGAAGAGTTATCTCTAACCATCAGGAAAGTATCAGGTTCATTTTATTACGATTTTGTAGCGATGATAGCTCAGTGGTTAGCGCGGTTGATTCGCATGACGAAGGACGTGGGTTCAAACCTCAACAATGAGCTTGAACTGCCGGTGAAAACATCGTGAGAAAACCATATCGTGGTGGTAGGGTGCTTTCTAGTACTCGGCTGGCTAGCTACTACCCTTAAATTGAAAATCTGCCGCCAAGCATCTAACGATGTGTTCTGGCAGCCAAAATTAACTATAGATAACTTGCAGTTTTGAGAGAAATATTAAAAATCAATAAAACAAACACAATGTAGAAGCGAAAATGTACTGGAATTTATTTTAAGATTGTTCTGAAAATACGTTGCCGAGGCTTTTATTATACTTCATCACAAAAGATTTTAAACTATGTTCACGTACCCGGTCGTATACAGACTGTAGAAATTCATACAAGTATCAAAGGTAACAGGAATTCTTGGAGTTTCACGTTGGCTTTTCTCGGTCAAAGGTTTGTCCTCAAACGCGTGGTAACCCTACTTTAACATACTTTGATGTTTTTGTAGAAAAATAAAGGTGACTTCGACATTGGTGCTACTAGCAACGCCTTTTGCCGTTTCTTATTAGTTGACATCGATGAGTTGAATTACATCATGCTTTTCAAGAAGTAGTTTTCACAAATAATAATCTTTTTATTTTTATATTACAAATCGGTTTGCGTTTGATCGTCAACTCACCTGATGTTAAGTGAAGATGCAGTCTACGATAGAGCACGCTTGTCTCTAGAAGAAATTGATTCAATTGCGACATGAAAGCACCCAGATTGCATTTTCATACAAGTATGATTATATTATTATTGGACCATTTATTATGCCGTAAGTGGCTAATAAGCTGACAGTTTGTCTGACTATTTTGCGTATTTGCATTACCAGGGTCCTCGTCAAACTTTTAAGGTTCTATTTACATGACTTTTGAAGAACCCAATCTTGTGTCTTTGCGGAAATAGGAAGACGGAAAATCATTCTAGGATTTGCAAGTGTATGACAAAAAGAAACGTACGTGTCGTTTCTACAGATAAATTGTATGTGGATGAGCTTTCAAGCAATGGTGAATGTTGTGTTTATAGAACCGCTATGTTGACATAAGATTGAATAGTTCTTCAGAACAGTCCCGTTTGTAAATGCGTCAGGCAGAAAGATCTCTCGTCTCTTCGCAAACTAAGTGATTTTAGAACATTGGTGAGCTTGAAATCATTGTCTATGAATATGTATTTTTTAAACACGCCTGGATGGTTGTTAATTATTTCACAAATATTCTTGCTATGAGAGAATACATTGAAGAGTTCGCTTTACGCTCAGTTCCACCCTACCTATTCTACATTTGCCTATCTATCATATATCGGGTGGGACCGTTTTATGGGTTTTGTTCCAAAAACTCAAACAGTACGATTCCGATACCATAGTACAAACCGTTAATCAGTGATCATTGCTAGGCAGCAAGTGAGTATCTGTTCTCCGATAGATACAACTTTCAAGTTGACAATGAATCGGTTTCTTCAAGAAAGGCATGTTCAAACGCACTAGTCTGTTTTTTTAATAAAAAAGAGAAGATACACGTATATATATATATGCATATTGCATATGCATGTATGGATATGCGTATATTTTTTTTTGTTCTATGTTACAAAATACTTTTTTTCTCTTTTTCTTTCTTTCTTTCAAACGTATTATCACAAGTTAAGTTGGTGGTGAATGTATTTTAAAATTGTCTCCAATTTTCGACCTTAAAAACAATTGACTTCGAAATAGTACGACTGCTGGTGACAACTTTGTCAGTGAGACGCACTAAACCCTTCGTAGTTTAATACCAGTTCAGTTGAGGTGGAAAACTGTCTCCGCTGCCCGAGAGACATTTGAGACAGATCTTGGTGGACGTTTAATTTTAAGGGTACGTGTTCGGTTTGAAAGATGTTGGTGAATCTACTCGTATTCTCTTCTTAAGCGATATTTGACCTAGATTTTTTTATTAGCTAAATTAAAAAACTTATTAGTTACACATTTTACATTAAACAAAAGGGGAAGAAATTAATAATTAAACAAAAGAGGTATTTGACAAAGTGTATGAGGAGATTCTCAATTCGGTTGTTTCTTTTAATATTTGTTACTTCATAACTACGTCGTTTATGAACCTCTTTATTTATTTATTTTTTGAGAGGATATTTCACATTAGGCCATAAAAAATTCATGAAAATCGGGCTAGTACTTTGATTTTCAAACCAAAATACCTAAAACCTAGCATCGTTTGGGCATGGAGTGAGTTTTCTTTTAAATGTATCTTGTCTACTCGACAATCTAATAAGGGTTGTTTTTATAACGTCGTAAGTTTAGAATTATATCATAACATTATTACAAAAATTGTTTTACATATTTTTATTTTTACATTTTATTTATGTGACAATTTATTTAATTCTTCGTACTTATTAAAAGTCAATATATAAAATAATAAAATTATAGATGTATATTCAAGCAAATAAAATTATAATATCTCATTTCTTTTTTGCTCTCATTCCTAAGTTTATCACTTATTATTAAAACACTTGTAGCATATTTTGTTTTCATCATTAAAAAGCTTAGGCACGAATAAGCGGTATTGCACGTTGAAGTGTTGCCAAACCTCGAACGTCATATCGCTCTAAGCAAAGTTACAAAATAATTTAAATTTAATATAGAGTCGTTGAGATAGAACCCAGCTAACATAAGAACAGGAAAATACGAAGAAGGAAAACGGTTTATAAGCCCAGTACGTCATGCAAGTTTTTTTGTTTTGCAATAGTAATGAGTCGTATAAAATGCTTTTTAAAAGCTTTTTTTACGCTTTTGATGGTAAAGGATTGCGACAGTTCATGCCCCTTGCATTGGTACACAGAGTTATGAGTAACAAAACAAAGTCTAGAGTATCGCTGCTTTGGTGCTCATTAGTTTGCGACATTTACTAGTATGTTTGTACAGTAGTGTGTAAACACTGTATTCGTCTCATTACTTTTACAAAACAAAAAAAACTTATGAAATATGGGTGCACAAAACTTGTTTAATCTATAACACTATCAAGCACCCGTGTCTGAGAGTTGTTAAAGTTTTTTAATATCAGTGATCTTACAGAGCGACGACGTGCGTAAGGATATTCTTTAATAAAGGTATGGGAACGTTCATGTACTTTTTTATGTAAAAGTAATGAGACTTAGGAGACACTCTCCTGATGTACGAAGGAAAATGGAACAATTAGATTAAAACTATAATTTGATAACAGTTGCTAAACAGCACTATCGTTTCATTTTCGTCGTAAAATTTTAAATTAGCTATCACTTATTACATAATGTGTATACGAGGTAGCACTTTGCAATTAAACTTTTAGTGCTTTAATCGTTATTTCAAGATCTATCTATATTTATACAATATTATAGGGCTAGTGTAGCTTCCCAACGGTGAAAGAATTTTTGAAATCCGTCTAGTAGTTTCGGAGCATATTCAATACAAACAAACAAACAAACAATCAAATCCTTCCTCTTTATAATAGTATAGACGAAAGGCATGTGAACGGATATGCATACACACACATGCATACATACATACAGGTCAAACGCATAACCTTCCTTTTTAGAGTTCCGTCCGTTTGTCCGTCTGTCACCAGGTCGTATCTCATGAACCGTGGTACTTAGACAGTTGAAATTTTCAAAGATGATGTATTTTTGTTACCGCTATAACAATAAACACTAAAAAACAGAATAAAATAAATATTTAAGGGTGCTACAACGTAATTTTTTTTGCCGTTTTTATAGATAATGGTACGGAACCCTTCGTGTGCGAGTCCGACTCGCACTTTGCCGGTTTATTTGGATTTCCTACAGTCGGCTAAAAGCAATTTTCAAATGTCAACTTTAACTCAATTTTTGTAGGGAAAAATGTTTTGTCCAATTGGCCAAGATCTGCCAATGAAAACCTACAAAATTAATCTTACTGCAAAATAGAAATAAATTACTTATACAAGAATACATGTGATAATAATGTAATATGTTTAATATACTCCAATGGTAATTCCGGGGGTTCAAGATTTCTATGACACTTTTTATGTTCAGAACGGTTTAGGTAAAAACTCCGCGAGCCATTTATCAAAAGTGACCTTAATTGCGGAACCTAGTACTTTTACGGCCCTAAACCTATTCAATAAGGAAAGATTTATGACGGCAGCATTTGGGTTACATACAATAGTTTATATTATAATTCTAGACATCGTGAGAAAAATCGAAATAAATATGATTTTTATCGCCGAGTTTAAGTAAAAATGAATTAAGCATAAAATTCTTGTCACCATGTTTCAAGTTTACTGTGAAACTAAACTTGTTAAAAACAAGTCAGATCCGTCAACATAATGGGTCGATCAATTTTACTGACATCGTATTATAAAAAACCCGCTTGTTTAGTATCACGTCTCGAACTAAACGGTTCGAGTCTACCTTGATTGTACGAACTGCTAAACAATGGAATTTGCTGCCCGCGTGGGTGTTCCCTGATAGATACAATCTGGGTGCCTTCAAGTCGCGAGTGAATCGGTTTCTTCTAGGCGAGCGTGCTCCACCGTAAGCCGCATCTTCGCTTTACATCAGGCGAGTTGGCGGTCAAACGCAAGCTTATAAGGAAAAAAAAAATTACAAAATAATTAACTATTTCATTATCATAATAATTTGTATGTTATTGAAATAGTAAATTACAATCTTACAAGAACGCTATATCAATAAAATCAAATTATGTTCGTAATAACGTAAGAACGGCTGAACCGATTTAGGTGATTATTTTTTTTAAATATGTACGAGGTTTATCTACATTCGACGGCAAAGGCCGAGCTTACCGCGTCGGGTGTGAAGCGGACGTTCTAAAAATTAAATAAACAATGAATTCACGCTTTTCGTTTTACTGATAGCTTGCCTAAATACTTTAAACTATGCTACGTATTTTAATATAGTTTTCAAATTGAAATTAATTACACTCATTTAACTATTGCGTAATAGTAGCAACACGTACTTCCGCAAAAATAAATAAATTCTTTTTTTTTTCAGCTCCGTTTCATTTGGCACCGGGTCCATGACCTTTGTTATCTTATCACTTAGCATTTTTTATAATATTAGTAACAATCTAAAATATGAAACTGAGAATTCTATGCAGCATCCGAAAGTCATATAAACGAACCGACGTGCAGTTACTGCGTCCATTGATTTTTTAATAATACCTGAAGTCTACAAATCCTATTTGCAAGTTACATTTTGATAGTCATTTAATAGATTTTCAACTTTAAAAAAATACAATATAATAGTCATAGAGACGCTAAAGTTAAACTTTATAGAGCTCAATTTCATCAAAAATAATTAAAGCTGTGAATTTTATACCACTTTTATAGGTAAGTGCCTCTCTCAGGGTCGTGAAAAACTGCTCGCCTCAACAGTTTCTAGGCTAAGAACAGTTATTTACTACTTACCCTACCCGTTATTTTAATGTTCCTCTCTTATTTGCTTTTATATCTCTTTTTAGAAATGACGTCATAATCTTTCAACTTTGGAAGTTGTTGAAGTCAGTCACGATATTTGTTTATTTATTTAACTAAGAAAAGATAAAGTATAATGTATGGTATAAAGTATTGTATGGTATAAAAATAAAGGTGTGTGCCGCGGGATTCAAACCCAAGACCTCCAGATTGAAAGCCATATCTCCCGGCTAGGCAGGTGAAATTTAACTAGACTGCCGAAACACCACATACCTCAAGTTATTTACTACTAGCGGACGCCTCGCGGTTTTACCCGCGTAGTTTCCGGTCCCGTGGGAATACAGGGAAAAAGTAGCCTATGTCACCCGGGAATAGTGTACCTTCCTAACGATGAAAGAATTTTTGAAGTCGGTCCAGTAATTTTTGAATTTATTCGTTACAAACATACAAAAATCTAAAAATACAAATCTTTCCTCTTTATAATATTGGTGTAGATGTAGACATGCACTATGATGTAAATCGAAGCCGCAGAGTTAATCTGATTAAAACACTTACTTACCTGGCCTGAAACGTTTGTAAACTTTGTAAATGAGTTTGGAAATGGCGCAGTGTTAGGATAACTTTACAATTTAACTAAACTAGAGTTTCACGATTCGTGTTTATTGGTATTACCCTAACCAATTTCTATGCAGGTATATTAAACTTACTTAAGTGTTGGTTATGTAATAAATGCGGTTCCAATAATTATACACTAGATGGTAGATCTCCTGGTAGCAGAAAGTCGTCTAGATAAGTAACACCATAGTACCAGATTATAGATCAGCGTAGATAGCGTTCCCTTGGGAATACAGAGATAAAAAGTAGCCTATGTCACCAGGGGATAGTGTACCTTCCCAACGGTGAAAGAATTTTTGAAATCGGTCCAGTAGCTTTTGAGTTTATTTGTTACAAACGTACAAAAATACAAATCTTTCCTCTTTATAATATTATTATTACTATAATGTAGATGTAGATTACACTATGCCGGTCACAGCCAATTATATTCCAGTGATCTAATGACCAGAACTGAGACATCAATCAGTTAGAAAGGTACTGAAGGAAAGTTTGAGCAAAGCAATGAGTACTAACACAGCGATGTTCTGGAAATTGTTTTGTAACTCAAAGCTCTGTATATCGCTGCAATGGTTTTAACAACGTTTCGTTCGGCGTTAACGGCGTAAGGGAGTTTTTTGATTCTGTGCAATTGTAACGCAGGTCTATGTATGTGTTCAGTTTTGAGAACCAATCAATAAAAAAAACTTTATGAGACGTAGGTTGCCAAGAGAAAATATATATGTTGTTTGTTATCTTCTCATCCTACGCTATGAAATTTAAAGAAATTTGTAGTTATTTTTAAATCTACTATGTAGGTTATACGCGTTTCGAACGGACTTTAAGATCTTTGTGAGAAGTCAGTTCTATTGTAACTCGAACTGATAAACCTTCTTTGATGAATTTAATCTTTCCAACTCAAAATGCTTCTATTCCAATCGAGGCAAACAATTTACTTTATCAGATAAGCCTTTAAGTCCGAAGTTAGCAAAATATTTACCACTTACCACGTTGTTCTAAAGCCAGATAAATGTCTAATTTTCTTCATGAATTTTCAGTAAAAAGTTTGCTCCAACTTTTGTTTGTGGTAATCGGCTTACGGTATTAATCTTGTCAGACTTACCATCTAACCAGGAACAGAAAAATAAAGAAATTTTGAAATTTAGTTTTTTTTTTAATGTATAAAGTAATGAGACGAACTAGACGCTCTCCTGATGGTAAGAGATAACGTCTAACCATGACCATTGCAGCGATACATAGAACTTTAAGTAACAAAACAAAGTTCAGGGTATCACTGCTATGGCGCTCATTACTTTACAACTGACAGCACCGTTGGCTCATTGGTCTATATCGCCTTGAGAGTTGGAGGGCGTGGGTTCGATTCCCGCTCAAGGCAAACATTTTGTGAATAAACAAATGTTTGTTTTGTGTCTGGGTGTTCTGTTTGTATTATAAATATGTATTTACAAAAAAAAAGTATTTATGTATTCTATCAGTTATCTGACTTCCATCACACAAGCTCTGCTTAGTTTGGGGCCAGATGGCTCTGTGTGCCGTATAGTCCTACGATATTTATATTTATTTATACTTTGAGACTAAGACAGACAACTACTAATATATATAAGACAGAGTTGCATGCCGTTGAATTGGGTTCAAAACAACCTTCCAACAAGACATTTTTGTGCATGTATCACTTGTGTTTTACTTTTAACATATTATTATGTAAAAACCTGGTTATTCAAATTCTTATTGCGCATTTAACAACAATCAAAAGATTTACATCATATTGTGTATTGCCTCTCAATAACATTATATCCATCCAATTTCCGTATAATTCCAAAACATTGAGGCCGTTTGATTGGCAGGATTGCTTGGATTTCCGGGGATACGCTTTATTTACTCAGGTTCAATTGGTTTGGAGCGAAAACAAAAAGCCACACTGTACAATTTATGTTTGATCTGTGTCTGGGTGTTTTATATATGTATTGTAAGTAAGTATTAAAAAAACTAACACTTAACATACGTTATCTCTTTCAGTAGAGCATCTCGTTCAATTCATTACTAAAACGTTTGTTTTTATGTTGAAGTGTTATTGGTTCAATACTGATGACAATGGTAAACATAATCTGACTCGACACCCACAGTTGGCTTCAGACAAAGGAATTGCTCAACACATTTTTTTTTTAAATTATTAGCCCGTGCCATTTGGGATGATGTAAGGATTCTAACGATACTCCATACAACAAATTGTGTTCAGGCATTTAAAAGTTATGACGGGGTAAATAAACTCACATGCATACATACTTACATGCCTAAATGCAAACATACATACGGCATATACACATACATACATACATAATCATGTAAGTCAACTTAAAACTTGACATTAAATAATAGGTAGCTAGCGAAATTACTGGGCTGTTGAGACTAACCATCGAAAGTCTCAAAGTAGTGGGTGCCAAAGCAGCGATGCCCCGGACTTTGTTTTGCTACTGAAAGTTCTGTGTATCGCTGCAATGGTCATGGGCATTGGGCATGCGTCATCTCTTACCATCAGGAGAGCGCATTGATAGTCTCACTACTTTTACATTTAAAAAAAAGTAGAGATGTAAAAAATGGTGCGACAAAATGGTTGTAGGTCCGGCACTAAGAAAATTCTGTATTGCAGAGCCCGAATTTATTTATTTGTCCGGAATTATATAGGTAGCGTAAGGCAGGAGTATCTTTTTTATTTGTCCCGGTTAACTTACTGTTTGCTAACTTTTGTCGACATAATTTATTATGTTTTGGTAAACTTTCGTTGTGTCAGATTTCCTTCATTTTGGCGAAACTTGTAATTCGTAGTTAGCAGTTTCCTCATAACATTTTTATGAAATTACAACAAGAATAGGTTCTTACTTCCAACGGTAGTCAGGTTTAACATTACAAACTTTTGTTATATTTTACCAAAACTAAATAAATCTATTTATTCCTGTATTTTTTTAAACGATAATAATGATCGCTTGAACTGAGATTCGACATTGTAGTTGAGTTAAATTTGAGAAGATTAATCAAATTCCACGCCATATTCCACAGTGTCTTTGTAGCGATGCTATCATCGCACTCGTTCGCATCGCTCAGTGGTTAGTGCGGTAGGTTCGCATGCCGAAGGGCGTGGGTTCAAACACTCACAATGAACTTGAGCTTCCAGCGAAGGAAAACATCATGAGGCAACCATAGCATGGTGGTAGAGTACTTTGTAGTACTCGGCTGGCTAGCTACCACCCTCAAGTTGAAAATCTGCCGCCAAGCATATAACGGTGTGTTTCAGCAGCCTCACTTGAGAGCCAGTTCCATTCTACGCGAGGCGACCGTGGACAAGATTAGCATACAAATATTTGTATTTGTATGCTAATTTTATTGATAACACCAATGTTACAAGTCACTTCAAAATTTTAAATATGTCATTAAATGAGCTTTAAAACACTGATAACATGTCAACACAAAAATGACAAAATAAGGTACGAGTATGTCAATATATATACATGTCAATATAAAAAAATATTAGCCTAGGACCTAGGAGTTGTAGGACTACTAGAAGACTTAGGAGGAGTAGGACATAGGACCGAGGCAAATAGCATAATAAGATAAATATATATACCCAACAGTGGAATAAATAAGGTTGTGGATGAAGATGATAATGAATTGATTTGTGCAAAGTAAAAAATACAGCTTCACCGTGCGTATCATATTTCCTCCATTCATGTATTTGAGAATTTTACTCAACCGAACAAAAATTCTACCAAAAGTATCGATTGCTTATACATTCATATTTCATTTGTTATCAGTATATTTTCGCTTCCTCGCATTATAAGTGCCTATATTCTTGAATGGTAAAAAGCTCAAAAATTCAATTTCCTGTTAAGCTACTATTGGCAAGGAAATGGAGTCATGCCTGGCAGATTGCCAGGACGCCAACTTAGGGGAGACGAGTCAAAGATCCCGTAAGGGGTTATGTGGACTTTGATAAAATCCGGGCGTGAATAGTGTGCGCTACTTGAGACTGGCCAACCTTTGATGCCGAGAATAAGGGCGTAAAAACTTTGTTTACAATTTTTGCTTTTTTGTCTAGTCACTATAACGCAGAATGTAGATACTATATCTTTTGTTACAATATATTTATTTACAAACACTCAACAAATCTGCTAAGGGCTTGTAGAGCCGATCCCAGGATGACACATAGAAAAAAATTACTGCTAGCTGCGCTCCGCGGTGTTACCCGCTACATGTTTTCGGGATAAAAAGTAGTCTATGTCATTTTCTGACCCCTAAAATACCTACGCAAAAAATCAAGTCAATCCTTTGCTCTATGAAAAATGAAAACAAATCTATCCCACGGGATCCAAACATTATACCGGGAGTAGCCTATGTGCTATTCCGGCTATAAACTATCTCTGTGCCAAATTTCATCCACATAGCCATTGTGCCATTGTTACTTGGTGGTAGATCTCCTTAGCAGGAGGTCGTCTAGGTAGGTACCACCGCAGTACCAGTTATTCTGCCGCTAAGCAGTAGTGTGTAAACATTACTGTGTTCCGATTTGAAGAGTACTGCAACTAGCGAAATTACTGGGCTGTTGAGACTAACTCTATCAAAAGTCTCAAAGTAATGAGCGCCAAAGCAGTGATGCCCTGGACTATGTTTTGTTGCTTAAAGTTCTGTGTATCGCTGCGATGGTCATGGACAGGCGTTGTCTCTTGCCATCGGGAGAACGTCTCGTTCGTCTCATTACTTTTTACATTAAAAAAAAAAAAAAACCATTCAGTCGTTCTAGCGTGATTGAGTAACAAACATCCGACCATCCAAACTTTCACATTTATAATATTAAGTGGGAAAGGCTTAATACAAGCGATAATGCCGCCACTTGCGTCACTAGCTCATAAGAATCTTTTGTTCTCTGTCCTTTTTTTGTTTATGGTGAACACAATAAAGAGTTATATCTATATATCTATCTATCTACATTTCCCCGACAAATACATACGAAAAAAAGAGTGACTTTGTTAACAAAACTAGTTATCAATATGACCTATGCCGAAATCATCGTGTTTCGTTCAATGAACTTCCGCGAGTTCATTATCTGTTGGTATTTGTTTGTTGACCTCCATTACAATAGGCTGACTGAATAACCTTTCTTGGCATTCAAGCAAAACGTAACCATAATATCACAATCCTACTAATGTTATAAATTTGAAAGTTTGTATGTTTGTTACTCGATCAGGCAAAAACAGCTGAACGGATGCGGTTGAAATTTAGTGCACTGATAATACCCGACAGATAAATAATATACAGAAAGTAGTTATCGGAATTAACAAATAGATTACATTCATTTTCCCCCGGAAAATGTTAGATTCCTATAGAGTTAGCAAAATCGCAATAGGATGATATTATCCACGTGAATTTTGGTATACAAATACAAATATTTTATTGATAACATCAATGTTGCAAGTCAATTCAAAATTTCAAATATGTATGTCATTATATGAGTTTTAAAACACTGATTGCATGTCAATGAATAAAAAATCAAAAATGTCGAAATAAGGTATGTCAATATACAAACATGTCATTACATAAAAAAATATTGTCGACATAAAAATATGACAATGCAAAAAAACATTGTCAATATAATAAAATGACATGACAAAAAAATCATAATTACTTAATAGTAATTTAATAATCTAGGTAATTAATTATTATAATATGTGGACAGATGAAATTATTGCTTTGTTTGTTACATACACCTAATTCTAAAATCAACGCGGACAAAGACAGAAGCTAGTAGAACCTACTATAAAAGAGAAAATTTGTATGTTTTTACGTCATCACCCTGTATTAGTTAAAATGATTTGAATTAAATTTAGAATAGTACAGGATAGACTGCATAAGCTATCACTAACTTTTTATCCCGGAAAACGCAGGTGTAACAACGTGATCCAGCAAACGTAAAATATATTTTTATTGTTTATCTTACCACATTGTTACAATACTGTTTTACCATAATTTCAGATTCAACGGAAGAATAACAAAACATTGTTGCCAACTTGGAAATATTTTATTCAAAAGTCTGTTTCATTTCCGGCGTCACTTCGGGAACAGCCAGGCTTAATGCCAAAAAACTAGGACAAACAATTTATGCGTGCGTACATTACCCAAGCTAATCTTATTTCCATGTGGTTCCTTTACGAGAACGCCCGTTTGTAGCCAATTTAGGGGTAAATGGGGTTCCACCCAGAAAAAGGGCACACAGTAATCCTTCCTTTGAAAGTTACCTTGTTATGAGTTTGTGAAATCCATAATTATGTCCTGAAAATACAGAGCTGGGAACCCTACTTCCGTCGTGATATTACGTTTCATTGTGATATCGAGAAGCTTCGAAGGGTTAAAGTGGAGATTGGCCTCGCTCGGCGTTTACTCAGCTGCCGGTAGTTTCTAGGTATTTCTAAGCTTTTTTTATTTATGCTGATCTCCTAATATCACACACACATATACATAATATTGCACATTTCATTTGATTCAAAGTGCCATAAGTTAATGGGTGAGAAAAATATTTTTTTGATAACCATTTTCTAAGTAAAGTTTTAAAACTTTTGAGCCTTTACAATTTGTAGCGATGAAAGCGCTGAGGTTAGTGCGGTCGGTTCACACGCCGAAGGGCATAGGTTCAAATTACAACAATGATCTTGAGCTGCCAGTGAAGGAAAACATCGTGAGGATACCATAGCGTGGTGGTTGGTTACTTTCTATTATTCGTCTGGTTACTTAAGTTTAAAAATCTGTCACCTAGCACCCAACGGTGTGCCCTGGCTTAAACTTCACCTGCCAGTTCCATTTTCAGTCAAGGTGTGTACCATTTTCGACCACACCATCATTTAAAATCAGGAGAGCTGTGGTCAAAACACCAAGCCAGTCAATGTCGGAATACACCGTTAGATGCTTGGTGGCGAATTTTCAACTTGAGTGTGGAAAATAGCCAGACGACTACAAAAAGTACCCTACTACCATGCTATGGTTCCCTCAGCATAAATAAATTATGCTATTTATACACAAAATAGTGTGTATTAAAACTTAAGGTATTTTTAATCTAAAACTTAAGGTTCCAGCACGGTAGCGAGTGAAATCGCGAAGCTCTCTTAACGTATATGTGAGTCATGTCTAGTAATTTTTATACGTTTGTTAAAACCTTGTTTATGAGGTATTTAAAATCTTATTTATAATTAAGGTTTTATAAAACGTCTCGTGTGTGCGTAAATTTAAATGTATACGCTCCACAGACTCCGGGTTCCGCGACCTTTGTCAACTTGAATTACAATTCTTTTTCTTTTTTACAATCATACGATACTGGCAGCTCGCCCCGGCTTCGTACGGGTTAACAGAACTCGATCAACAATATAAATATAGCCTATGTTACTAAGTGATAATGTAGCATTCTAATGATGAAAGAATTATTCAGATCGGTCCAGAAGTTTCGGAGCCTATTCAATACAAACAAAAAATCTTTCCACTTTAGAATAGTGTAGATAGGAAAACGAATCTACCTATAGATAGTATTCAGCGCTACATACAGGTATTGTTTATCTTTTAACTCCTCTTTCCGTTCCAGTTTGGCAGGCGTCCAGGATAAAACATTCTTTAACTAGGTCGAGTCATGTCAAAGTCCAAGGATTTTAACTGCACGCATTAAGAAGTGCAGTATGTTCCTTTATATTTCATACGAGTAATTTATGTGAGCAGTTATCTGCAGAGAAATTGTTGTTTTAAATATTTAGCGTCCGCTATCCTATAAAGAAGAATGTTTTTTAGTAATGGACGTTTAGGACGTTTTTAGTTATGAATGCATTACTCGTATTCTTATTTTAAATTCCATTATATCTTTCCACTTGCTAAGGTCACACATCTTTCGCTTCTTTTAAATTCATTAGTGTTTTAATACATGCTTATCGGTTGAGAGTAGTTTTGACCCGGCCCTAAAAAAAATTAACACAAAAACATTATGGTGTTAGTGTAATTCAGTATAAGTTTCGCTATAGAAATAAAAAAGCCAATTTGATTATAAAAAAATTTTAGAGCAAACAAATATTACGCCATTGACTTTTCCAGTGCTGTCCAGTCTAAGTCAATTCCAGTTTGCTCAAAACGAAATTATGCTAAGCATATACTTCAGATGAGATCATTAGTAACATTTGTATGAAACAAATAGCGAAAATATGAAACAGAATGCATTGAGCAAATATATTTATGTTTAGTCCAGTAGAAAAAACTTGTGTCGACACCTTGGCGCCGTCTCATCTTCCTGTGACTTCGGGAAAAGCTGGTGCTGCCGCATCTAAAGCTGAAAACCTCAAACGGCACAAATATAGTTATTTGGATAGAATGTATCTTTTTGTGCCGTTTGGGGTTGAAACTTTAGGTCCGTGGGGGCCGGCCGCTCTCGAACTGTATCGGGACCTGGCCAAACGTCTAGAGGAGGCTTCAGGTGACCAGAATGCTGGTATCTACTTTGGTCAAAAGCTAAGCATTGCCATCCAGCGTGGCAATGTTGCTAGCATTCTGGCCACATATCCCTCCTCTGACGGTTTTTTAGACTAAGTTTTTTGTATACATTTTGTAAATAGGTAGTATAATTTAAGGTATTGTTCAAATTCACGTTCGATTTTGAGTTCGAATTCACGTTCGAGTTCGAGTTCGAATTCACGTTCGCGTTCATGTTCACGTTCGAGTTCGAGTTCGAATTCACGTTCGAGTTCGAGTTCACGTTTGAGTTCGAGTTCGAGTTCGAGTTCGAATTCACGTTCGAGTTCGAGTTCACGTTCACGTTTGCATGGTGGTAGGGTACTTTCTAGTACTCGGCTGGCTAGCTACCACCCTCAAGTTGAAAATCTGCCGCCAAACATCTAACGGTGTGTTCCGGCAGCCTCACTTGAGAGCCAGTTCCATTCCAGGCTAGGTGTGCTTTACCATCTTCGACCACACCTTTCACTTAACATCAGGTGAGCTGTGGTCAAACAACTAGCCTGTCAAACATAAAAAAAAAAAAAAAAATTCACGTTCGAGTTCGAGTTCACGTTCGAGTTCGAGTTCGAATTCACGTTCGAGTTCGAATTCACGTTCGAGTTCGAGTTCGAGTTCACGTTCGAGTTCGAGTTCGAGTTCGAGTTCGAGTTCGAATTCACGTTCGAGTTCGAGTTCACGTTCGAGTTCGAGTTCGAATTCACGTTCGAGTTCGAATTCACGTTCGAGTTCGAATTCACGTTCGAGTTCCAATTCACGTTCGAGTTCGAATTCACGTTCGAGATCGAGTTCGAGTTCACGTTCGAGTTCGAGTTCGAATTCACGTTCGAGTTCGAGTTCGAATTCACGTTCGAGTTCGAGTTCGAGTTCGAGTTCGAATTCACGTTCGCCTTTCTCTGAATTTTTCCAAATGCGAACTCTTTATCCCAAATTCTACCACAACTCCAAAAATTGAAATAACTAACCTTTTCGAACAAATTTCCCCCGGTATTAAACTTTTAGACAATCGTTCACTCCGTCTTTTAGGGTCCCCGATCTTGGATGAATCAATTCAAGATTTCGTTGATGAGAAAATTCAAAATTTTAATACAGTTTCAGATCGCCTTCAAAAAATAAACATGCATATGGCTTATTTTATTATTAGATATTGCCTTTTTGTGCCAAAATTTATGTATTCTCTCCGATGTTGTCAGCTTTGGAATAATCCTTTAGCTATACAACAGCTTGACAACATTCAGAGAAATACACTCACCACCATTTTTAATACAGTTTTTGACGATCGCACTTGGCGCTAGGCTTCTCTACCTGTGAGGTTTGGAGGTATCGGTGTACGTAAAATTTCCAGTGTATCTTTACCAGCTTTCCTGTCCTCGGTTTTCAGTACTCAAAATTTGGTAAAATCTATTCTTATTCCGTCAATTCAAAATTTGAATATAAGCTGTCTGACTGAGGCTTTAGAAAGCTGGAAAGCTGCTTGTCCAAGCCAGTCCGTACCCAAAGCTCCGAATTCTCAAAGGCAGTGGGACGAGCCGCTTTGTAAGTTAGAATGTCAAGATTTAGTTAACTCTGCGACTTCTTCTTCGGAGCGTGCTCGCCTACTTGCAGTCTCTCTTTGGGAGTCAGGGCTTTGGTTACATGCACTTCCTTCAAAAAACGTTGGTAACCTATTAGATAACAACACTTTCCGGGTGGCCATGTCTTTAAGATTAGGAGCAGTATGCCAGGTCCCTTATCGCTGTTCGTGCAGGGAAATAGCGGATCGCCTCGGCCACCACGCGCTTTCATGCAGTAGGAGTGCTGGGCGTATATCGCGGCACGCCAGCTTAAACGACGTCATCCGTCGGGCTTTTGTCAGTGCCGGCGTCCCATCAGTTTTAGAACCAAACGGACTGATGCGTGACGACGGCAATGACAATGATGATGGCAATGATGATGGCAATGAGTGGATGACCCTTATCCCTTGGAAGACCTCTTGTGTGGGACGCCACTTGTGTCGACACCTTGGTGCCGTCTCATCTTCCTGTGACTTCGGGATAAGCTGGTGCTGCCGCATCTAAAGCTGAAAACCTCAAACGGCACAAATATAGTTATTTGGATAGAATGTATCTTTTTGTGCCGTTTGGGGTTGAAACTTTAGGTCCGTGGGGGCCGGCCGCTCTCGAACTGTATCGGGACCTGGCCAAACGTCTAGAGGAGGCTTCAGGTGACCAGAATGCTGGTATCTACTTTGGTCAAAAGCTAAGCATTGCCATCCAGCGTGGCAATGTTGCTAGCATTCTGGCCACATATCCCTCCTCTGACGGTTTTTTAGACTAAGTTTTTTGTATACTTTTTGTATAATTTAAGGTATTTTTTATGTTGTTTAATAAATGTGGTAGAAAAAATCAAATACAAACATCAAGTTATGAGAGCCTCTTGATTTATTCAGATTTTTTCTCTTGTCTGTTAAACTGGCTGTTCCGTTATTTTATGCTTACGCTATCCTACAAAAACATTTTCGAATCCCCATTTTCCTTGTATGTTAAGTAAGATTTAAGCAGTATTCGAACTTTTTATGTAGCAAAGAGCTTATGATGATTTTCAGAAATTTTTTTGAGCAAATTGTGGTTTTTAGATTTATAAAACACAACTATTATGTAATTTTACATACGTATATATTTACATAGTTTTATCTAAATACATACATACTTACTATATGTATTATTTTTATTAGTTTAAAATTTCTGAACTTTGTAGTGTGTCTTTGTGTAGTGTGGGGATGGCTGGCACAAAATACTTTAGCATTAAGCCCTCCTTTTGTACATGTTTTTGTAAGTGTGCAATAAAAAATTAAATGAATAAATACATCTTAATAGTGTGGACATCTCCAGTCTGTTTTTAAGCTGTAACGTGTTATCCATTCTTGGTTGTCTGGAAGTAATCACTTTTAGCGATAAGGCCGCCACTTGTGACACAAGCTCTAATTTTTTCTATTATTGACATACAGAGTTTCCATATAAACATATAAAAATCTCTCTATAATGCTTTTTAGAACATTCCTAAGTTTATAAGACACATGTGTCATCGATTTAAAAAAAAAAAGATTGTTTTACTGAGCACCGTTCCTGATTCTTAAGAGATATCCTTGAGATTTGTTGTTCCTAAAAATATTTTGATAATAAAGTTTACAAAAAGTTATAACAACAGTAGCAACTCAATTACAATTACAATTTGGACGTTTTTAAGGCTAGAGTGTATAGATTTCTTCTGGATCAGCGTGCTCCATCCTCGGCCACACCGTCGCTTTGCATTAGGCGAGTTGGTGGCCAAACGTAGATCTATTAAAAGTAAAAAAAAACTGGAATGACTAACTACACTATTCAGAAATGTATAAAAAACAACCTAATTTGAGGATTCTTCAGAGGAGGAAAATGTTGCCAGCTGGCATTATACAGATCAGTTTAAAATCCATCAATTAAAATTTGTAATGGAAAAATCAAAATTAATTTAAATATGTCCAATTTACAAATTTTAATGAACAATTAAAAGAAAAAGCTTAAAATGTACAAGGTTTGTAATTTATCACTTTTTATTGTGCTAAAACTTATTCTATAACTCAAACCTTTCAATGTTTTTTCTATTAAAAAGTCGTATTAGAAAATAAAGGTGGCCTCAAACTCTTTTTAAAAACTTTTATAAAGCACTTTTCAAGTTTCTATTTTCGTAAAAATATTTTACTCGTTATAACTAGACGAGTAATTGGTCAAATTCATGTTTCGACTAGCCGCGTATGAACTTTATTGTTATTACAGCGTTAACAAGAAACAAACATACGCACTCACACACAACTTTTTAGATTCACATTTAACCATATCTTGCCTGATGTTAAACACCAATGCGATCTAGGATTATAATTATGTAACAATCAGACAACTCTGTAAAAAGTTATGCATATACATTAAAAAATATACGCGTCAACTTGAAACCTCCTGTTTTTTTGTCCATTGATAGTAAGAGATAACGCATGTTCATGGCTATTGCAGCGATACTCACATCGCTGAGTAACAAAACAAAGCCCAGGGCATCGCTGCTTTAGAACTCATTACTTTGAGATTTTCGATGGTTAGTTGCAACAGCTCTGTAATTTTGCTAGCTGCAGTACACCCCAAACACAGTAATGTTTACAATTATATTCTGATTTATGACATTGTATAGAAATCATATTAGAGTGATAGTATGATGGGCGCACATATGCACGTAGAAAAGACGTGAATCTTTTACATTCATTTTACATGTTAGGCCAAAATCCCCTGCGCTCTTACAATGTGTTTTGTAAAATACACAGTGCATCCTCGTTACACGTTAGCACGGTACTTAAGTAGCATACACATAAAGTACAAAGAGTACAACTTTAGTGTCTTAAACCATTCCTCTCAAGAGAATTCCGGTAGATAACTTGGGTGACATGTACTACAAATGTATCCATAGTGTACATTTTATAGCTTTAATACAAGCTACACTTTTAAAATGACCAGAAAGTGGAAAGTGGATTTGAGTGCAATGTTTTCGTAAGTACTTAGTATACTTTTCCATCAAAACAGAGTGCTGCAAATATTTTAAAACATATGGTTTTATTTGCCGACATTAGACTTGAAACAAACATAGTACTGTACTTTTATGCTAAAGCATTTACTGAATGTTAAATTTTAGTAAAAATTTAAGAAAGAATGTCTCCCGTTCCGAATATTAAACGGTACATTTTCTCCGTTTTTGAAAGAAATAATATTGGGATATTTAATACTCTAAAGTGATATCTGCTAATTACATCTCAGTCCATTTAAGGTTTATAATATCGAATTTCATTGGACCTAACAAACTGTCTTCAATTAATTTAATGAAGTATTATTAAATTATGATTTATGATTGTAACGAAACATCCCACGAATGCTAAGTTACTTTACAAAATATTCTCGCTGAAATGTATAAGTATTTTTCTATTTAATGTTTGTCTAATAATGTAAACGAGGCTATTGGTCTTAAATTTGACTATGTAAAGACCTCACAACGACTGGTAAATAAAGATAATACATTGGTTACAGCGTTCGCTGATTCGTAAAAAAGGTTATACCCCAACTTCTGATACTTATAAATTAATGGGTTGACACCTACACTTGCTTAATAATTGATGATGATTTAACCGGGAATTTAAAAAAAGGAGTTAGGTACTTAGTGGTTAGTGAATTATAAGTAGGTATGTATTTACAATAAAAAAAGTATTTATGTATTCTATCAGTTATTTGACTTCCATCACACAAGCTCTGCTTAGTTTGGGGGCAGATGGCGCTGTGTGTATAGTCCTACGATATTTATTTGTTATTTATTTATTTAATTATTTTTTTACATTTGGCTTGTGTTTGCCGGGCATATCTGGTATATGATGCTTAGAAGAAACCGATTCGCTAGCGATTTGAACGCACCCAGATTGTATCTATCGAGGAACACCCACTCAGCCAGCACTTTCTATTGTTTAGCGGCTCGTACAATAAAGGTGGAATCATACCTATGCAATGCAATAGTTTGTGTGGGTAGAGGAAAGACAAGTGAGGAACTGCTAGTTAATCTATGGGTTTCCTAGCTTTAATGGGTTTATTACATCTGTAATAACCCATTTAAACTAGGAATGATGCAATTATACGATCAATAGCTCTTTTAGCTAGTATATAATGGCATCATTAAAGGGTCATGGTCGAAGTCAATTGCTAGTGTAATCGAGACTCTTAAATTGAATGTCTATTTCAATGAGGGTGAGGGTATACCATTATCGCAAATGAAATGTCACAATCGAATTTATTTTGCGTTTTTGACAACGTTACAAGTTCAAAATAAGCATAGTTTATTTTTATTTTAGATTTAGTGTACTGATCTATATGAATACAAGGAAAAGGCGAGGCGAGGCAGCGTGGCCCAGGCCGTTGTATAGGAAGGATAGGTTACATTTAGCATTTGTTGGAAGTGTTTCCGAAAGTAGAGTCCTAGGGGTATCGGTGCGTTCCTATGGAGATCCCGGTCCCTCCTTCACGCATAAAGAGCAAGCCAACAAGGGGCTTTTAGTAGGTACAATCCAACATTACTTGGCTGTACCTCAATATAGTCCGTTATTTTTAGAATATTACCTCCCGCTAACAAGAAAACGAGATATTGTTGTGTTCATACTGCCATAATATGTATACACGATGGCTTGTATTATTACGAAGGTGCTCTTGTTTATAATTACATCAGCAGGATATAGGAGCAAGAAACGTAAGAAATGTAATTATGCCCAAATTCAATCGACATTACGTCTTTTTTTAATTGGCCGATGCGAATACCAATCTTAACAATGACAAGTAATATGAAAGAAATAATAAAGAAAAAACATTTAATTCTGTAACAAGCACAAAAACAAATAAACAGAGACAGACAAAAGTTACAAAATAGGGGTACCTCAGCATAATGCTGGTCATACATATGAGAACAATTGTTGACCTATTGATGAAATAAATAGATAGTATTTTTTGTTAAACTTATAGCTAAATTATAAAGTCTAGAACATAGTCGCAAAGTTGCTAGTTTATCGGATTCATTTCAGAGAGTGTGCTTCAAAACTACATGGTCTAATTCCCCCATGCTCATTTCTTAATCGGACAGCCAGAAGGCGACATCGTTTCCACTCGTGTTCCATGTAAGACCGCATCATCACCTAATATCAAGTGAGATGGCGGTCAAACGCAAGCCTATTTGTTAAAAAAAGCTCCAAAATAGTAAAATCTCTTTTAAATCAATTGTTAATCAAACCTTGAATCAAACTCAATCGAAGTTTTACAAAAAAAAATCTTAATTTAGTATAATTTGTGTTTAAAATTTTACGTTAAAGAAATTTTCATTTTTGGGTCATGTCAAGCAGACATGTTTGCGCCATGGAAAATAAATATGATGAAAATCGTGTCAAAAGGTGACCAAACGATAAAATTTATGGCATAAAGTAAAATCCAGGACGTACCGTTACATCACATTATATGTATAGTATTTCATTTTGTGTAAAAAAAACATAAATATATCGTGAAAAATAAAATTTCAGAAGAGAAATACAATATTTTTGGAACTTTGACGAAATATTGAAAACTCTCTTTGTTAAGAATCTACATAATTGTTGGTTAATTTTAAGGTAATATTTATTTTAATAAAAAATCTCAATTATATCAAACATGATCATGTATTCAAGCAATTCATAAAGAGTTATAATAGAAAATGATTGACCCAACAGATTTTTTTAAACAAAGGAGTATCTGAGAAATTTCAAGTTGAGAATAGCAAAGAGATCCATTATATAAACATACCCATAGATAAATCTTTTCACTTTTTATTAAGACTTCGTAGGACTGAACTGAGTTTAGTTGTTTACTTTTTAAAATTGTAAGTATTGTAAGAAAAACTTCAAAAGTCGAAGTTGACACGCAAGTCCGCCTTATCTTTTCTGTGATAACTGAGATTTTATCTGATCATTGACTGCAGTAACTGACATGCTTGACAAGTCAGCATAGAGCCTTAATATTTACGTCTTAATTTCGTAGTAGCGATGATAGCTCAATGGTTAACGCGGTTGGTTCACACGCCGTAGAGCGTGAGTGCAAATTCCTATAATAAGCTTGAGTTGTTAGTACTCGGCCGGCTAGCTATCACCTTCTAGTTCAAAATCTGTCCCCAAGCAACTGACGGTGTGTTCCAGCAGCCTCACTTGTGAGCAAGTTCCAGCCAACCATTTTCGACCACTTCGTCACTTAATATCAGCTGAGCTGTCAAAGACTTAGCTTGTCAACCATAAAAAAAAAGTTACTTTTACGTTCAATCCTAACGAATGTTATAAATGCAAATGTGAGTTTGTTTATTTGTTTGCTTTCACGCCTTAACTACTCAACCGATAATGATCATACAATTTTGCATACATTTCAACCAGAAAAAATACTGTTCGCAAAGGAATAAATAAAATCCATATTAACGTGAGCGAAGCCGCTGATAAAAGCAAATAGTGAAATAACATAATGAATGTTTTTCCTACAACATCCTGCATACTAACAAAGGGAACATTTCTACATAGTAATAAGGTACCAGGAAGCGAAAGAAAGTCCCAAGAACTCTGAGAGCAAATGTTGTCTAGGTACGCGTAAAAAAGCCCAGTTGCCGTGTTCACAAATCAAATAAAACTGAATTTCCTGGCAGCGGTACCTCTAATAAAAGCGGGTTGTCGACGTGATAAGACTTATCTAAATGATTTAATGAGACTGCATTTCACATAACTACATATACCAATAACTCAACAAATCACAAGGCTTAAACAATAAACATCCTATATATTATTCTACATCTATACTATTATAAAGTGGAAAGATTTGCTTGTTTGTTTGTTTGTATTGAATATGCTACGAAACTACTGGACCGATTTCAAAAAATTTTTCACCGTTGGGAAGCTACACTATCTCCAGACATATGCTACTTTTTATTCCTGTATTATCACGGGAACGGGTACGACGCGGGTGAAACCGCGAGGCGTCCGCTAGTAACATTATAAAGTGAAAAGATTTGTATTTTTGAATTTTTGTATATTTGTAACAAATAAACTCAAAAACTACTGGACCGATTTTAAAAATTATTTCACCGTAAGAATGCTACGTTCTCCCTGAGTAACATAGGCTATATTAATTACTAGAATTTAATTAAAAAATAAATTACCACCCGTGCGAAGCCGGGACGGACCGCAAGTAAAGAAATGAAAAAGAACCAGTGTATAACCTAGGATAGATGTGAATTACCATCTTCGACCACATCGTCACTTAAACCAAGTGAGCTGTGATCAAACACCTAGCTTGTCAACCATGAAATATAAACATATTTATAAAACATAAGTAATATTTCACACGGTGCTATTTAACCGCAAGTGAAAGGTAACTGATAGAATGTTAAGATTTAATTTATGTTTATTCAGTTCTCATCTTAGTTAAAAATAATATCCTTTCTGCGTACTTATTAGTCATTGACAGGCAAGGTCATGCGACAGCTGTTCAGGTTTAGGGTTGAACCTGGTCAAGTTTACAGCTAAGTTTGACTTATGATAACTTGTGATCTTATATGTTGAGAGGATAAAGATCTCTCGGAATGGCCTCTACGCTAATGTTGCCATGAGCTGTTAAAATGTTGTTGGGGGTAAACAGCAACACCCTGTATATTTTTAGTAGGTATTTAACTATTCAAGCAGCTGTAATTCAAAACACTCGTTTGTAGATCTCAAGCAAACATTTATCCCATTCTATTCCAACTGTCTGACCACAGTGTCTCGTTACGGTATTTAGCTTGGATGATCGTAATCCTAACTATGATATTGATTACCCTATTGTTTCAAAGCAGCTGACCAAATAAAGGCTCATCACAGAGGCTTAATGGGGTGCATTGAGCATTAATAATAATTATTAGCTCGCGCTTCATTGCTGGGATCAGCCTGTTGTCAAGTGTAATCCTTATTGTGTGATAGACACAAGCTTTGGTCAGAACCAATACGAGAAATCTTTCTTCACAAATCGAATTTACTCAACGTTTTTTGGGATATATTTTTCTTGATGATAAAGATGTTTGTATTTTTTTCTAAGAAAAATAAACTGATATTTACTTTTAAAGAGATTGTTTACACATAATACAATTGATGTTTATCTTGATTGTTCTTGTACAATTCATATGTTTATTTGAAAAATAACTGAACACTATAAAAGTATCGATTTAAAATCACGTATTAATGTTTTTCTCCACCGTAGCTAATGGAATTTACCAAAGTTCAGTGATTTTGTGCTTTTATTCAATACTGGCTGCGCTCCACGGTGCTACCCGCTAGATGTTTTCGAGATAAAAAAACCTATGTGTTAATCTAGGGTCTCAACTACCTCCATATCAAATTTCATCCAAATCCGTTCATTAGTTTTTGCGTGAAAGAGTAACAAACATCCTCACAAACTTTCGCATTTATAATACTAGCTGCGCCCCGCGGTGCTACCCGCTAGATATTTTCGGCATAAAAAGTAGCCTATGTGTTAATCCAGGGTCTCAACTATCTCCATACAAATTTCATCCAAATCTGTTCAGTAGTTTTTGCGTGAAAGAGTAATAAGCATACTCACAAACTTTCGTATTTATAATATTAGCAGGACTTTTAGACTAAGTTTTTTGTATAAATTTTGTAAATAGTATTAATTTCAGCAGGACTTATATACGCAATTGTCTCAAATCTTGTAATTTCTGCTGTTGTGATATCTGCAATGTTTTATTAAAACTAGCACAAAATATACTTTAAGTGCAAGTGTACTCATATTTTGGTGTTTAAATTTGTTTAAAAAACAAAAAAAAAATACCTACGTGTCGGACGAACCTATGACCGCTAAGTAACTTCTATTTGTAGTTGAGTTGCCTTAGACCGTATTTTAAAACCTTGTAAGTTAGAAACCTTAATCTAGCTTCAACTTTTCGAAAATTATACTTTTAAATAACTTTGGATGACCTATATTTCTTTAACACTTATTTTAAACGTAATTCAGAGCCATTCCAAATAAACTAGACATAAAGTATTGATAAAAAAATACAACTTAATAGACACCTTATTTTAAACCGACTTTAATAAATAAGTAGCTCTCAATTTGTCTGTATATTTACATGTCAGCTTTAAAAAAAAATAATTAAGAATTATAAAAATTACTTACCAAAAATTGTACACGTACGTTCTTGTTTTCTACAAAAGCTAATTTTATGATGTTACCGCAAACTGTCTACTGTAGACATATTTTCTGAAGTTTCTTTTCCGTCTAAAGTATCGTAGTGTACATACATGTGAAAACGCGGGAGCTCAGGCCGAGCGATCAGTTTTTTTCATACTCGTCCTAACAGAAATGGAATACATACGAACACTGTATTCCTGAAACATGCCGTTCTATTGATTGGCAACGTAAGGGTATTCGACTGTTGGTTCTACTAGCGGATCAAAATGTTTTAAACCCAAATAAACATATGTTACACATAACATCTCATTGTATCTTTGCTCACTGCAGAGAGATGCATCGCTGGCAAGACAATGTAACAACAACAGTTTTTATTTTAAATATGCTATTATATATTCTAACACTTAGTAATACAAGTATCACTCTTAAAACAAAAACTTATGAGCATGTGTGTTCTCCCTACCTTTATATACAGCGCTTCAATTTAGCTTCACTGACAAAAAAAAAGTAACAAAGAAGTTCGTTTTAGAAGTATGCCAGCGAGCCATGGAGCGTAGTATCTTAGGAATTAAACATATAGACAAAATAAGAAACACAATACTGTAGTTCCAAAATTTCCAAAAGGTTCCAAAAGGTAGAGAAAATTGAAAGGAGAGAAGGGAGGCCTTTGCCCTGCAGTGGGACAGTACAAAAATAACATATTACGTTCAAAAAAATATATTTACGAATAAGTTAATAAATAAGTTTTTTCCTACAAGTTTTAGCAAACGGTGTAAACATCAAGTGTTCAGCTATTTATAGAAATGGATTGCGTTGAAATCAAATTCAACCCCCCATTTTGATTACAAAACCAAATCTAGCCAGTCAACTAACATTAATGCGTACTTGTACCCAAATTACTTTTTTCTTGTTTCAGGTTCACTGTGCCTCCGAAATGTCCACATGATAGTTCCAGAATCAGTAGAACGGGGAGCCAAGGTCGAGATGAGATGCCTCTACGACCTGGAGCAAGAAGAACTTTATTCTGTGAAATGGTACAGAGGGGACCGGGAGTTTTGTCGTTACTCACCGAGAGACGTTCCTCCTCTCAAAGTGTTCCCGATACCCGGGATTGATGTTGATGTAAGTTTTCTTTAAACCAGTCATGTCAAACATACGGCCCGCGTTTTGGCTCATAATGTTGTGGTTCACAGCCAAAATTCAGAACTTAATTTTTTTTCATGATAAGACGATCACACTTATGTATACGTTGTTAAATTCCTGCGTTTTCTTTATTTTATGACCAAAAAAGTCTCTGGACCCTCAAATAGATAATAATTTTATTCATTTACTTACCCTTTTTGTAATAGCCGATAAAGATATTGATGTTAGTTACTAGTTTATGGGCCAAACAGTAATTAATTTATGTGTTTAGTTATTTTGTCTGGCCCGCTAATACGCCCTAAATTTTGCAAATGGCACTTTGGACAATCCAGTTTGACATCCCTGCTTTAGACTTTTTAAGTTACTAGCTGCTGGCCACGGTTTCATTCGAGTATTTGCGGGAATGCCTTTCTAATAAATCTAAACGAAATAACAATGTACAGCTTCAGTAACAAAACCATTGTAAGCTGACCCTCGTACACTATGGTCGCCACTGTATTTTGGGGTTTAACTTTTAGTGAACATTACACAATGACGTAGGTAAGTCTACATTTCCTAAACAGATTTTCATGAAACAAAGACTGAATGTTGCTCAGCACGTAACATCGTTCATTTAACGTAGTAATTTATTTATTTATCTGTGTAATTCTTTATTTCACACACACACACTTACACTTGCAATGATATGTAGAATATGAGGATTTAATGCTAAAGTATTTATCTATCAGTCATACCCACGGTAATAGATACATAGCTTCTAAAAATGTACATATATCATACTATCAAAAATCTCGATTTCTGTGGAATATCTGGTGAAGTTGTACTAGTATAAAGTACTGATTTAATCAAATTATTGTTGAGATCACAGATCACAGTAGAAGAATAATCGAAAACATATATCTTCTTTTTCAAATTTCAGAATGAAACTAAAATACGTGCAGTACGTATACCTAGATACGTACTGCACGTATTTTAGTTTTTTACCGTTTTCCAGGAATGAGGTTACTGGAAAATTCCAGTGTAAGAGGTAGTAAACATGCAGGTTGGTTTATCCTAGCCAATCTTAAAATGAGATCTTAAAACTAGGAGTCCCTTTCTATTTTAACCGGTAAATATTTATTTCTGTCTTCGTAGGTACGTTTCCTACTGAGACATTATCGTTCAAAGTATTTAATATAATAATAGATTATTTTAATTTGACGGGATAGGTGTTTGACCACAGCATACCTGACGTTAAGTGATGATGTGGCTGTGGCGTGTACCTACCAGAGTGCGGCAAGACTCAATGGAAAAGTATCCCATAGGACAGCATTTCCCATCTCTAATGCTATATATTACAAGAGACATGTCAAGACAAAGTTCAGCCGTAGTTCAGTTGTAGCGATGATAGCTCAGTGGTTAGCGCGGTAGGATCGCATGCCGAAGGGCGCGGGTTCAAACCCCAACAATGAGCTTGAGCTGCCGGTGAAGGAAAACATCGTGAGGAAACCATAGCATGGTGGTAGGGTACTTTCTAGTACGCGGCTGGCTAGCTACCTTGAGGGTTCAAGTTGAAAAATCTGCCGCCAAGCATCTAACGGTGTGTTCCGGCAGCCTCACTTGAGAGCCAGTTCCATTCCAGGCTAGGTGTGCTTTACCATCTTCGACCACACCTTCACTTAACATCAGGTGAGCTGTGGTCAAACAACAAGCCTGTCCACCATAAAAAAAAAAAGCCACATGACATGAGTACAATGGATCCTAACAACCCTAAAGCTTCATTATAACTTTTTCATACATTGCATAGATATCCACAGTCGACAAATATGAGGACGTTTGACAAAAAAAAATGTTTTTGCATGCCTGTTTCAAACAAACTGGTCGGTGGCTGCAATAACAAAGTGTTTGATAGCACACGCATAAGCGCGGCTTCGGTTTATATTTTTACAGCATAATATTTGCGCCGATTCTGTGCAAAAAGCGATTCAATTTACGAGTATTGCTTCACGTACTCGAACTGTTATTTGTAGTAACAGTTTTGTTTTTAGGTATTCCTATTACTGTAGTAAAGTTTACTATCACAATAATACGCCCGGATACACAGGAGCGATATTGTTTCTACGTCTACCTCTATACCAATCCAAATTTGAGTTACAGAAATAACGTTGCCGATTCAAGAAAAGCCCACTAACGTTTATTCACTTGACTAATAACGCCTCCTGTATAAACTTGAAAAAAAAAGTAGGATGGCTGATTTTTTTTTCACACTTTTGGAATAAAAATTCTTACTGCAAAATTTTTCAGTTTTTTTTAATTGATTTTCTTTGCTTAAAATGTATAGTATGATGAGTGAGACAGAAGCGGATTTTTATTTTTCTTGGATGTACTGTATGTATTATAAGTAAGTATTTACAAAAAAAAGTATTTAAGTATTCTGTCAGCTGGCTGGTTCCCATAGTACAAGCTTTGCTTAGTTTGGGGCTAGATGGCGCTGTGTTAAAATGTCCTCCAATATTTATTCATTTATTTTATCACCATTCCGCGTAACCCTGTAAAACATCACTGTATTCAATCTTACACTTCATAGAGCATGCTTTTCCTGGCTTTGTCCGCAATTGTACAGACAGTCCTGTTGGCTCATTGGTAGCATGTTTGCTTCAAGAGCTCTGGGGCGTGGGTTTGATTCCCACCCAGGGCAAGCATTTTGTGATATCAAACAAATGTTTGTGCTGTGTCTGGGTGTACCTACTCTATGTACTACTATAAGTATGTATTTACAAAAAAAAAAGTATTTAAGTATTCTATCAGTTATCTGGCTCGCATAGTACAAGCTTTGCTTAGTTTGGGGTCAGATGGCGCTGTGTGTAATGTCCTACGATATTTATTATTTATTTATTCATTTATTTATTCGCATTTGTTTGTTCGTGGTCAATTTCTTTACTTGTTTCCTAAAGATTATGCAAATCCTTGCCCGATGTACTTACTTTAGCATAGGTTTTTTTCATTGCATTTCAATAAAGGGACTTCCATTAAGAAAATCTACTTTCCTTTCTATGAATATTTTACATTTCAATGTAAAATATTCATGGCAAAATTCACAAAATTTAGTTTAGCTGACAGAGTCTTCGACCCACAGAAATGAATGATGCAATTATAAAGACACCATATAACTCTGGATTTACTCAATCAAATTGTAGCGATGATAGCTCAGTGGTTAGCGCGTTCGGTTCACACGCCGAAAGGCGTGGGTTCACACCCCAACAATGAGCTTGAGCTACCGGTGAAGGAAATCATCGTCAGGAAACCATAGCATGGTAGTAAGGTACTTTCTAATACTCGAGTAGCTAGCTACCACTCTCAGGTTGAAGATCTGTCGCCAAGCATCTAACAGCGCGTTCCGATAGCGTCACTCGAAAGTCAGTTCCTTTCCAGCCCAGATGTGTTTACCATCTTCGACTACACAATCACTTTACATCAACTGAGCTGTTTTATAATGCAAAGTTCTTTATAAGTTTACACAAAAACCGCAAAAAGTTGTCATTGAAAAAAAAAACATACGTACCAACATACGTGAGACAAATAGCGACTGTTGTAATCTTGAATGCAGCTGTCCCAAAAAGATATTAAGTTGTACAAGCAGTTGTCTCAACCATCGAGTCTTTAGGCCCTCTTAATAATATTATGGACGCTGTGATTAGAGTATATGTAAGGTACGCTTAAATCATCAAAGATTCTCTATATCAGCAACACAATCAAGTAACGTTAGTATCGCTTGCGAGGTAGATACGTGCAGATTGATTCAATCCTGTCCCGTCTTTCATTAGCTGCGCTGTTCGCAGCCTAAATGACGAAAGCTATTAATTTCAAAGCCCTTTGAACACTAGATACTTAGTTTCACTCGGGTAATACTGTATTCCGCCAGCTTTTAATGTGAACACAGGCCTAGTCATAATGGGTAATGGACAATTCTCCTATACATGTTAAGGTTTCCTATTTATCGGTTTTCAACCACATACATTTCGGAAAATTTGCTTTGTTTCGTCCACTAGGAGTAAAACGGATGAATTAGAGTTCCGAATGATTAATTATGTACGTAGGTAACAGACATAGCTCAACGTATTAGCAAGGTGAAATGGCAATGGGCTGGACATATCTGTCGCAGAACCGATAACCGCTAGGGTAGACGTGTTCTAGAGTGAAGACTGCGAATTGGCAAACGTAGCGTAGGACGCCCTGAGACACGATGGAATAACGATATACGTAGGACAGCTGGCGGTGGATGGTAGCGAAAAGCCAAAGATCAGGCTGAGTGGCGTGTCTTGGGAGAGGCCTATATTCAGCAGTGGACTTCGATAGGCTGATGATGATGATGAAGATGTAGGTAATAAAAAACAAATTGTTTATTATAAAATATCAGTATCTTAGAAGTGAAACTTATAGACAAAATAAACTGACACAATACGCTTCAGGACTCTCAGATAACCGATGTAGCTCAGAAAGCCGCCTTCCTAATACTAGGATTCCTTGGGACTGGGCTGGCCATGTTAGCCACATCTCGGGAGATCGTTGGACCAAATTCACAACACAGGTGTTTCGCTCAGTATGGCAAACGACCCCCTGGAAGGCACAGACAGAAATGAAAGGACGAATTTGACTCCTGTTTGAAAGAATGGACTCAGGTTGCAAAAGACAGAAAACTATGGAAGGACGAAAAGGAGGCCTTTGCCCCGCAGTGGGACAATACAGGGCGATAATAATAAATAAAAAAATATGAAAACTATAATTATACTATATTTTTAGAAAACAAATTCGGCAAAATTTGTCATTCAATCACGCGACCGTGAACACCAAACAAAGCGTGTTACGTCACACCGTGCGTCCTACACATTTTCGTAGAACAAATGCCATACAGATATGATTGTATCACACGGCATGACGCCGTCATTCAACTATGACAGTTCTGGTCGTTTACGCGATAAATTGAATTTGTATTTGAAATCGCAAAATACATAATGTAAAGTTTTTTTTTTTAATATGAACACTTTGAAATCTAGTCTAGATAAGTTTTATCTATTTATTCTTGTTCCACAACTTAATTCCACGTGTCGTTTTTATAACCAGACGGCTAGACACACGCGACTAAAGTACACATTCCCCTTTAGCGCGCTAAGCACTTTAATTCATTACATTCGCACAGCGGATATATGAAACTCTGCCGGAGTCTGTGTTTCCCGAAAAGTACGATGTGTCTTCAAATCCAATGTAAAATGGTTCCTTCTAAGTAAGCGTGCTTCATCCAAGACTACAAAATTGCTCAACATCAGGCAGGACGCGAATCAGAACGCGAATCTATTAGAAATAAAAAACCCCGCCAAGTGCGAGTCGGATTATCTATAAAAACGGCAAAAAAATCACGTTTGTTGTATGGGAGCCCCTTAAATATTTATTTTATTCTGTTTTTTGTATCTGTGGTTATAGCGAAAACAGAAACACATAATCTGTGAAAATTTCAACTGTCTAACTATAACGGTTCATGAGATACAGCCTGGTGACAGATAGACGGACAGCGAAGTCTGAGTAATAAATAGGGTCCCGTTTTACTCTTAAAACGTACAGCACCGTAAAAACGTTAGAAGTCGTTTAACTTTTTAGACAACGCTTATTCATAGTGCGGTTGTAAGATGTGTTTTTTCGCGTATTTGAATCCACCAAGATTCAAATACGCGAAAAAACACATCTTAATGCTTTTAAAGCTGGGCTTTGTCTCCAGACACGATTAGAATTTAACTAAGTGTAAGTAGGTAATGAAATAAATAGGCTCAGATGCCATTTTAATTACCTTCTTCTATCTATTAAGTACTGTACAGGGAACAACAAAAAGAGTATATTTTGCGTAGGATTCTTTGAACGTCTGTAATTCTACAGAGATCTTTAGATTAGTAACTCAGTGACCTAGACTAGTGTAGTCGTATCTCGAATCTCAACATAGAAAACCAGATTGCCTTTTCTAGGTTGGATTACTAATAGATGTTGAATTACTCATTGTACCAAAGATATGACTATCTAATATCCTAGGGACTGCCCTGGAGTTTGCATGGCTGCAATTTATTTTGATGAATCAATTATCTTTATTTATCTATCTATCTATATCTATTTCTATCTATCTATGTCTATCTATCTGTTTAGTCTATCTATATCTATCTATTAAGTTTAGGATTTGAAACCACGCCCTTTAACGTGTGTACCGGCCGCGCTTACCACTGAGCTATCATCGCTATATATGTGTGGAGAAACAGACAGACGTGGACAGCGATTTTGATTTATAGTATTTAGAGATTGAGAAGATATACATCATTATAGCTCCCAAGTTGTAATATGAGCCTACAGACATGGTTCAACAAATTGGCATCCTTGTCTTATCCAGGTCATTGCGCATTGAACACAGACAATGAGTTAGTTAAAATGTAACTTAAGTACAAATTCACCTTATTAATTTAATGGAGTGGAATTTGATTAAGAGAGCGCGTAAGAATTGGAGGCAGAGAAACCTCGAGATTTCTTACTGCGTAATCTGAATTTTCTCCGAGCCGCCGCGCGCCGGTGTCTACAAATACGAGGTAACAGAGATTTCATTTAATTCCTGGAGATAAATCGTTTTTAATTATTCTTGTTTGTGATACGCTGCACTTGGGAAATTTGTAAATTTTTAGGCTTACCGGAACGTTGATAACTACGAGTACTTACTTAAAATTATATGAGAGGTATTGAAAATAACGCAATGCTTTTTTTTTTTACTGTGGACAGGTTAGGTTAGGTTAGCCAGTAAGGAGGGAGGGATATGTGCCAGTATTCTGGCCACATATCCCTCCTCTGAAGGGCTTTAAGATTAAATTTTTTGTATGAATTTGTAAAAAGTATTAATTTTTCTAATCACATATATAAATATTATAAATGTGAAAGTTTGTATTATTTCTAAATGAAATATTAATAATACGAATTAAGAGAATGTAATTTTTAAACTTTTACGATTTTAACACATAATTATTGTGTTTATCGCCGTGTCTTAATCGCGCACAAAATACTATTAAATTAGAATATTGATTTCTTTTATTTGATTTTTTCCGGCACGGTTAAGAGCCGATGATAAACGTAATTATAAATTAAGAGAATTCTAGACAATATTCAAACTCAAATAACAACTCAACAATAATGAAGCTTAGAGGCTTTGCGGCTTTAAAACACTGCTTAGTTAGTTCACGAGATTCAGAATTTCTTGTTCATGCTTGTACATTTCATTTCATTGTAAATTAACTTACCTACTCGTTTATTTTTATTTGTTTTTTTACATCGGACTACGCATGCGTTTTGCCACGATCTTACCTGGTGGAAAGTGACAATGTGGCCGAAGATGGAGCACGCTTCCCTAGAAAATACCTATTCACATTCTTCTTGAACAACCCCGGATTGTATTTTGTTGGAAACACAGACGCTGGCAACGAGTTCCACACATCAGCAGTTCCTAATAATTTTCAGGTAATGTCATTTTGTGATGTGTCAATAAAGTGTTTTTTTTTCTTTAGTTTTGGCGTCGTATTATGAGCATTTGCCAGTGTCAAGTGTTTTACATTTTCAAGTTTCATAAGTTAAATAAGTTTCTTCTAAGCTTTTGGTATAGTCAATGTCCAGTCTTTGTCAAGTCCAGTTACATGTCAGTCAAGTCCAGCCATGCTTTAGTAAAGTAGTGGCGCCTTTACTATAAGCTTCGATGAAGTTTTGGAAGCAACACGATAAGTCACGTTTCACTAGATTACATAATTATCCCACACTCGCACTTGTAATTCGGCACTTTATGAATAAAATGCCACCATTTTTATGCTTAAACATTCGAAAAACACTAGTTTTGGAAAAAAATACAACGGTGTGACACGACTCCGCGTTCCCGCTATAACTCCGTTATTATAATAGTTACGCGTTTAAGCTGACACTAGAGCTTAAACAAAATGAACAACCAAATTAATGTGGGTGCCAACTTCTTACGCTAAATCTTTCGACAAAAAATCTAATCCTTATTCTACGTGGGTCGTAGCTATTCTTATAAATTTATTTAGGAAACGAATATACTCGAGCCTAGATGAAGTGAATGCTTTTTTTTTTTGTTGTTTTGAAGTTGGGTTTTCATCTTAATTAAGGCAGCACACTTGTTATTTTTTTTTTGAGCATTATTTCTGAGAATAAATAGTTAAGAGCAAAACTCTTGAAAGTAGGCAAATAATTAATTTCGTCTTAACTCAAAAGCAATGTCGTCCACATTGTAGACCTATGTCTTAGGTCACAGAGTCTCAGCACGGAGAAAAGAAATTGAGACAAACAAAAACACTTTCCATAAATTAGACATTTCACTGGTGCAAAGTGCCAAACATCAAAATAACTCTGAACACGCGCAGACAGTGACGCCATCTACAGTTCCCAAATGGCACTAGAATATAGCCCGAAGAAAAGGCCTATTCACAGAAGACCTTTTTTCATATGGGTTGTTTAATAGTGACAATTGCGGTTAAGTTCTAGTTTTTCCCCCTCACAAAGTAACTCGCTAAAAGTACTTTGCGATCTTCGCGATAAATAGGCGACACAAGTGGGAAGAGGTTCTGCGGTGGGGGCAGAGGACGCTTGCCGGCGATCACTATGTGAGTGCCGGCAGAGCCGTCAGGGTTAGCACATCATGCGAATAATAATTATTTATAGAATTAAATTCATTTTTTTTCTAATAAGTAAGTCAAATTTATTGACTATTTTTTATTATTTATTTGATTTATTGTGGAGGTAGGTAGTTGTGCATGTTAAAATTCACACTAAGCCTGAATTAGCGCTAGTATATATTCTAATTAATCGAGGCCGCACGCCCCACGTACTTTGCCCCACAGTTTATATCTATTTGAGGCGGTGTGTTCCCGCAGCTTAACTTGTGAGTAAATTCCATTCCAGGCTAGGAGTGATTCGACCACACGGTCACTGTGACCGTCGATCATTAAAAAACGTCTTCCTATTCTTGTCAATCTGCTTAGGTGCAAAGAGGCCGGTTGAAGTTAGATAGTAACATTAACACAAAATGAAGCATTGATCACTCGGCAGTGAGATGGGTCGATAATATTCTCAAAGTTGCGGGTTGACCCCTCAGGGGTATTTCAGAACCAGAAATACCCTACATATATGCTCCTTTTCACTCTCATTATGTTTGGCATCAGAGCAACAAGAAAGGAACATTATTTTAGCATTGTATTGAACACGGACTGGCCTAGCCTTAATTAGTTTGTAGCCGACGGATGTGGTCGACAAACACTTTTTGATTATTTTTTACTTTACTTTAGATTTTTTGATAAATTCCACGCGGGCAAAGTCGCGCTAAAATTTTTCAACCTTCTGCGGTAACTTCCAAATATTTCTTTCTTTATTTTTTAAACCTTCTACAAAGTATTAGAAAGCTTAAAGAAACATAAGTTAAATCGGTAGTCGTTCTCAAGATATGGCGTGACCAAGGGACAACAGGAATTCATTTTTATATAGGTACGTACCTATATTATATTTTTTTACTGTTCATTAGTGTATTATCTACATGTACTCGAGTGATACATCTTCATACATATTCAAGATTTTTTTTCATGTACTCTCGGCCATATAGATTTCCTCACAATATTTTCCAAATACAAATCCAAATATTTTATTGATAACACCAATCATTTCAAATATGTGTGTCATTAAAAAAAAGTTATAAAACACTGATTACATGTTTATCATGTCAATGAATAGCAACAAAATGTCAAATAAAGTACAAAATATATCGATGCAAAAACATCAGTTTAAAAAAAATTGTCAAATATAAAATATGTCGAGACAAATAATAAAATGGCATTAAAAAAAAACATAATTACTTCCTAGTAATTTAATAATTTTGTTTCTTTTCATTTACAATATGAAGTCAGCAGCGATACGCACATAATAATTTAGAAAAGACAGGTACGTGCCGTGGGATTTGAACCCAGGACCTCCAGATTGGAAGTCAGACGGTCGCCCAACTAGGCTGCCGCAAACAAACCCCTAATGTGTCACAAAACCCTTTGTCTCACATTACAATAAAACTTTACACATATTTCACGTAAGAATAAAAGTGTAGTTAATTAATAATGAAAGGCACTTCCCCCCAGCAGCTTAAGGCAAATTGCCTCCCCGAAGGTTAACAAAAGTTTAGGCCCCACTTAGACATTCTGCTGAATCACTTTCTCGGTTTTAGTCAGGCTCCCCTTAAATCCAGTTTACTAGCGCTAGTCACGGCCGCAAGTAAAACAATTACTTCATTTTGTTACAACATCGAAATAGAATATCTTATAAATTTATGAACATCGTAGGACATTTCACACAGCGCCATCTAGCTAGCTCGTACTGTAAGAATTTGAGAACTGATAGACCACTTACATAATTACTTTTTTTGTAAATACTTGTACATACTTAATTTATTTTGACAGCCACGTTGGCTCATTGGTAGTATATCTGCCTTGAGAGCTGTAGGGCGTGGGTTCGATTCCCACTCAGGGCAAACATTTTGTGAATAAACAAATGTTTGTTCTGTGACTGGGTGTTCTGTGTGTATTATAAGAAAGTATTTACGTATTATATCAGTTATCTGACTTCCATCACACAAGCTTTTTTTTTTTTTTTTAATGTGAAAAAGTAATGAGACCAACGAGACGCTCTCCTGATGGTAAGAGATAACGCATGTCCATGACCATTACAGCGATACACAGAACTTAAGCTCAGAACACAGAACAGAAGCTCTGCTTAGTTTGGGGCCAGATGGCGCTGTGTGTATAATCCTACGATATTTATTTATTTTTATTATTATTTCTATGGTTTCCTCATGATATTTTTCTTCACCGGCAGCTCAAGCTCATTATTTGGGTTTGAACCCACGCCCTTCAAAATCTCCGGGTATAAAGTATAATTATTTTGCCTTTTTGCAACTAGAGTTCACAGACGGATATTCAACCAGTTTGCCCTTTTAAAAACCCGGATTAGATAAACCAACATAAATTTCATTTCACGAGGCACATAAAGCCCTAAGATATATTAGGTCGGCATTCATATTCACACTCGTAACTATAATTCCCTTAGGCTCACTTATGATTAAGTGTACCGTGTAGACCCGAAACTAGTTACGGCTTTCGACAAGCTCTGTTTCTTCTCAAATTTTTAGTGTTTAATCTTTATTACTATAAACGGGCTACTTTCACATAATCAACATTGTATTTATTAGATTAGTCTAATCAAATTAGTCAAAACTCAGGAAAGCCTTCGAGTTTATTTACGAAGTTAGACGATCTTATTAAAAATGAATTTCGCCTATAGTTAGTCGCACCATAAGGGATATGTAAGTATTTAGGATGTCTTGCGGGTGTTCTAGGGACATTCAGATGTATGTTAGAGAGGAAATGCGGAGAATCAATATTATCTGACAGCCCCGTTGGCTCATTGGTAGTATATCTGCCTTGAGAGCTGTAGGGCGTGGGTTCGATTCCCGTATGTATTTACAAAAAAAAACAGTATTTATGTATTCTATCAGTTATCTGACTTCCATCACACAAGCTCTGCTTAGTTTGGGGTCAGATGGCGCTGTGTGTATAGTCCTACGATATTTATTTTATTTATTTATTTATCGGAGAGTATATATAATACATATATACTCTCCGATAATAATGTATTACATTACATTTATTACATTAGATAATATAATGAATTACTGTAAATGTTTATTTCTGAAAATGAACATTAAAAAAAAATATACCTACAAATATATCAGTTGAAACTTTCTCAACATGGAGAATTTGTTGAAATTAGTAATCCGATAATTAATTCCTAACACTCTATGGATTCACCAAAAAATTCAGGCATAGAATATCCCTTAACAATTGTAAAACTTTTTGAACATTTAAGTTAAAATGCTTCCAGCTTTTTATATCCAATTTTAAGATTAGTAATGACCCACTTGTCAAGTAAAAGAGATGAAAAGTAATTCATGCTATCTCCGTTAATTAACTTAGACAGGACCTCGTAATCTTGAAGCAAAACGTAACTCAGTTGGAATGAAAATGAAATTTCCCCAGCCATTTGTTTTGGCCCAAGTACCGTTAGCACTAGGTACAAGTCGGGACAAATTTTAACAAGTATGAAATTAAGCAGGCCTGTAACTTTTCCTCTTTGCAGCGTAAACCTTTGCGAGTTAACGAATTCTCACTTGTAAACTTAAATAGAATTCTAAATAGGGAAGGTACTTTATTAGCGTTGTCGAAATATTTGGAAGGCTCCTTTGTTGGTTGTTCAGAAATTTGTAAACCAGAAAAAGTAATTCACAAACCGCTGTAAGGTATAATATGACAGTAAAATTTCACAAAACAAAACACTGTTTTTAGTTTTTTTATTGTATAAAAGCACAAGCTTTGCTACATTATAACCCACAGTCGTTCGTTTGGTTATTTATGATTAAAACTGTTTTCCAAATAATTATTATTATTTTAGCCTACTTCGTCCCACTGCTGGGCAAAGGCCTCTCTCCCTCCCTTCCACGCCTCTCTGTTTTTTGCTATTGATGTCCACTCCTTGTTGTGGGCATCGAGCTCATCTTTCCACCGCCTTTTAGCCCGGCCTGGTGGCCGTTTAACATCCGGGACCCAGTCGATGGTGGTTTTCGCCCATAGATCCGCTGCCATATTTGGATATAAATATAAACACAAATTTAAAAAAAATACAATGCAAGGTGTTCTTTCGATTTTTCACCAAAAACACAACAACAATTATTATTAAAACTTTTTTTTTTCTAATGGTTGACAGGCTAGGTATTTGACCACAGCTCACCTGATGTTAAGTGAAGGTGTGGTCGAAGATGGTAAAGCACACCTAGCCTGGAATGGAACTGGCTCTCAAGTGAGGCTGCCGGAACACACCGTTAGATGCTTGGCGGCAGATTTTCAACTTGAGGGTGGTAGCTAGCCAGCCGAGTACTAGAAAGTACCCTACCACCATGCTATGGTTTCCTCACGATGTTTTCCTTCACCGGCAGCTCAAGCTCATTGTTGGGGTTTGAACCCACGCCCTTCGGTATGCGAACCGACCGCGCTAACCACTGGGCTATCATCGCTACAAAAATCGCTAAAACTAATTCTTTCATTAATTTTACTGACAACTTTCTTTATAGTTCCTAGGTAATAACTTCAGTTTATAATGACCTCGGTTGCTTTAATATAATGTATATATTCATAGTATATATTCATACCCGTAGTTAGATACGAGAAATTAGCCCATATAACTAGGCGATTACGTCCATAATTGTGTGTTTGTAAAGTTTTCAGGTCTGACAGATTGTGATATCATGTAACAAGTATCAGTTTATTGTACGTCCGCGCGGAGCTCTTAAATTTTATCACGGGTAGGAACATGGCTTCATTACTGGGAGCGGTAGCTCGTCCACGTTAACGCTCATCGTCCACCGCTATCCGAACGAATTACCCTCGGTAATTATAGTCAGGGCAATTAATTGTACCCTTTCAAGTGACGAATGCCTTGGAACTGTCAGCGGAATAAAAGGTTTTTCAACTATCGTGGACATGGGTCCTCCATTTTTGTATTGTGTATACATATACAAAAGGTTGATAGTGAAATTGTTCCTTTCTATGGATTTGATTTGTCCTTGCTCCATTTCTGAATGTTATATTTACTGAATGAAGAAGTAATGAATAGTTTACGGCATTCTATTTCGAAACAATGCCTTTTCATCAGCCACCTGAAGAATAGGTTATTGTGTTATATTTATTTAAAAAATAAATGTTGTTATTTTGGTTCGTATGTTTCAGTTCTTTTAGTTTTTCTTTTATACAAATACAAAATACAAATCTTTTATTGATAACACCAAAGTCATTTTTTAAAAATATCAAAATCATAACATAATTATGTCAAATCAATGAAATAATATCATCATCATCATCATCAGCCTATAAAATAGTCCACGGCTGGACATAGGCCTCTCCCAAGACACGCCACTCAGCCCGATCTTCGGCTTTTCGCTTCCATCCACCGCCAGCTGAATGAAATAATATGTCACACATAAAATAATTATGTCAATATAATTAAATGTCAAGAAAAACAAAAAAATTATAATTACTTACTAGTAATTCAATAATCTCTTATGTTTAAATAATCGTCAAAGTCATAAAACAAGGTCTATATTGTATTATTTTTGGTGTGGTAAAGAGTTAATGAACCAATAATAATCACTGTATTTTTATTATTTATAGCTGTTAGGCTGGGTGTTTAACCACAGCTCACCTGAGACAGCAAATTCCATTGTTTAGCGGTTCGTACAATGAAGGTAGATTTGAACCGTTTTGTTCGACTCTTTGAAATATCGACTATAACGAACAAAGTATTGATCAAATTTTGGAACGTAAACCCTGAAACAACGAATTTTTTTTTCGGGCTACCCAATAGAAGAATGCCCATGGAGCAATTATAATAATCTAGATATAAGTACACTCCCCGAAATTAATCTGATAAAGACTGTTTATGCAGGGTACATCATGTACATTTCAAGTGTCATCTAAAAGTGTGATGTGTTTATTTTTGCGGCTTAAAATTCTGAAATAGGTAGCATCCAACGATACCATTTTACGAGACATTACCAATACGATCCAAATAGCACATAAAGATTTACCCTCCACAGTAAGTTCGGTGAGAACATGAGTATGTAGTTAAACATAACAAAAGCTTATAACAAACACGTCACGTAGTTGGTTATAAAATTGACAGCTAAATAATATCGTAGTGTACGTAAAGATATATTCGCTGTAAGCACATCAAAAGATTTATTTCGTCCTTGAAATTCTGCGACTAGTCGCGACTGGCAAAGCTCGTATTTTATGAGGCGTCTGAACAAGTCTGAACTTATGTACGACTTTTAGCGGAGTTATTCTACAATTATAATTGACTAGCGGCGCCAGTTTCCCATTATTTTGCGAAAATTGTAGGTGCGTATAAATATTCTCTCTTTCAGTGTTCAAGGTATATTTAGTGTATTATAAAGTCGTTTTGGTTACAACAGTGATGATAAATTTAAGTAACTTTACGATAATTTTAAAAATCAATCCGAAATATTACTGGTGGTTCGATTTCCATACAAATAATTTTTTGCCATTTATGGACAAATAAAGCATAATTTTACTATTTTATTCAAGCAATTGTGATTTACCGCAAATAAAGACCAAAATAAATGCCAGTAGCTGTGATTTCACTGTAAAATTATGCTCCATTCGTTCGTAAATGAAAAAATTTATTTGTATGGATATCGAACTACCTTAATATATAAAACTAAAGTCTGACATCATTTTTTAACTAAATAAATTAAGGTAACAACTCATTTTGTTTTTTTTCTCGCTTACACGTGTTTCACCACTACATTATCTCAAATTAGCTAATAAACAGTAACTCTTGAAGTAGATATTCTACTAAATGTGCTAACCAGGACAGTGAAAACATGTTCGATTCGATTCCCACCCAGGACAAAGAGTTTGTGGTATAAACAAATGTTTGTTCTGTGTCTGGGTGTCCTGTATGTATTATAAGTATGTATTTACAAAAAAAAAGTATTTAAGTATTCTATCAGTTATCTGACTTCCATAGTACAAGCTTTGCTTAGTTTGGAGTTAGATGGCGCTTTGTGTAATGTCCTACGATATTTATTTATTATTTTATGTGATTATTTTGTGTCTTTTTGTAGGTCAAGTATATAACCACCTAACAGGGAAATAATACTCTCCATCAATAACTCTAATGAGTATTGGAAAGCGTTGTATCGTTTTGCATTCGAACCAAATATTGGGAAACAAATTAATCGAATATTAGGCAAACGTGTTTCACAAACAATCTCGTTTAATCATATGTTCTCGTCATTATTGCCTTCAGGCTGTTTATGTAAATTGTCCACTTTAGCTTTAGAGCATTTATATATCTGTACATGTTTTATTTAGCTAGATAATGCCAATAGCCGTTTTATAGACTGTTTTGGATCTCTTTAGTACACTCTCCGAAGAGTATACACAAGGAACATCATACACAGAAGGAATTTGAGATTTTGCTTAGCAGTTAAACAGAACAGGTGCGCCACAAAAATATTTGAATATTAAACGATGCAGGACAGCTGGCGGTGGATGGAAGCGAAATGCCGAAGATCGGGCTGAGTGGCGTGTCTGAGAAGAGGCCTATGCCCAGCAGTGGACTAAGGCTGATGATGATGATGATAATTAAACGATGCGTATTTTATTCAAAATCCAAATACCAAATGTAGTCAAACTTGCCGAACTGCAATAAAAATAACTTAATTTGAATTATTATTCAATGAAAATGTACCTCACGTAAAAACAATGATATCCAAACCTCTGATATGTTTCAATATATTCACCACCACATACAAAACTGATACAATTTTGACGTGAAAGCGGAAATGTGATACAATGAAGCGATACGATTTCGAGTTTCGATATGATTTTTTCGAGTTTATTTAATTAATAAAAATGGCTCTGATTAATTCATAGTGCCGAATTACGCGCGTGAGTGTGGAAAATTGACATAATCAGTGGCGGATTTACAAATTTTCAAGGCATAGGCTACACAGTTTTTGCCGCAGAATAATGTAGGAGATGACAATTGTAGAGTTGCCTCTACAATTGTCATCTCCTACATTATTTTTACAATCCAAAAATATCGTTGAAATTTTTGGATTGTATTTTCGTAAAATAATTTTTGGGTATATATTTGAGCTAATCAACGCTCAGTCATGTACGAACGGGGTAATGTGTGCTATTTACACAATAATGTACATTTGGTAAACGTGAATAAATAATCTTTATTGCACTGACAAACAATTAAAAATAATCAACTCAGTCAAGTTATAAAAGATTTTTACTTCGTTACAATACCTTTCTGCGTGATTTTTTGTTGGCAAAATCATCGATGATATCGTCGTAAGTAAGTAATTTTGTTCATTAATTCCGACTCTATGCACAGTGAGAGAGGAAAGTCATTTGCAAAATTTGTTGCAGACTTCTATCTGTGAGACATCAGAAAACCGTCATGCAAAAATCTTTTTGATTTCTATGAGGTACCAAAAAAAAATCGGTCCCCAAATATGCCGCCCCAAAAAACTGCCGCCCTAGGCTCAAGCCTACTCAGCCTGCTGGTAAATCCGCCACTGGAGATAATGTAGTGAAACATGACTTATCGTGTTGCTTCCAAAACTATCGGAGCTTGTAGCAACTTCACCACATCTTTACTATGACATGACCGACTCGCCTCGACCCTGACTTACTTAATGTGACTTAGGCTATTATTTGGAATTATTTAATCTGATTTTTCATGAAATGCTTGAAGTAATCAAAATTGTTGATATATGTGCAAAGTGCGACGCCAAAAACAAAGAAGAAAAACTGATAATACATTCAATTTGAATCGTTCATTTCGTGGGAAATAAATTGATGGTTTGCTCATTTCGCGAACTAAACCGAACAGAAATTTCTACGATATTTCAACGGGACAACGTGCGGGTTTAAGCACACGTCCTTCTGTGCAGGAGACAGTTATTGCATTCCCTTTGCTGGAATTGGAATGGCCATGTTACTGTACATTTTTAAGAAATGAATTCAACGAAATTTAATGTTATTGCTTAAAACGTAAACAAAAGTATTTGTATAAATACATGAATATTTATTCGTTTAATAATTTTAAAATTTTACACATTCAATCAATAGCTGGAATCACGACTATCAAATATTGTTATGTATTCATCTTATTTATGTTTCAAATAATTTGTAACTTCTAACCATAGCACACACCGCCTTATACTGTTACCACAAATCCTTTCTATACTTAGGTTGCCTAAAAAAGATCGCTTTAAGCGATAAGGCCGCCAGTTATTGGTCTATTTTTAAACTGTTGTTGTTTTGGCCATAGCAATATGGCTGAAAATTTGGAAAAAACGTTCACGGTCTATGCAAGGTGCATAAATATGTCATATATGTTATGTATATAACAAAAAGAAGTCTTAAGACGACATAGTTTGAAAAAATATTATCACTAGCTTTTCCGCATAAGATCGTACTTAATATCGTAAGAAAACATATACCCGTAAAAGAAGTTCAATAGCTTATGTGAATCCGCCAACACGTAATAAGGTATGATGGAATGCGAGGGCAAATCATCCTTCAAAGGAACGAGTTTGATCCACATTGTAAAAGACTTTTGCATTATTCACTTTCATACTTTTATGTTTTACCTGACTAAAGCAAAGCCAAAAAGGTGAGATCATGTTTTTAGTAGTCTATGTACCTATGTATGTATGTTCGTGTGTCTCATCGTAGCGCCGTCCAATTTTGACTGATTATTTATTATTCGTCTGAGGATTTTGGTGTATGAGATGTCAATCGATTCGTTGCTTCGTATGACATAGTTACGATTATAAAAAAAAATTACGATTAAAGGAAAAAATATATTTTTCCTTTAATCGTAATTTTTTTTTCTTTGATTTTGTCGTCGCATTTTGAGCTTTTGCCAGTATCAAGTGTTTTATATTTTTATGTTTCAAAAAATAAATAAGTTGCCTTGAAGCTATAGTTATAGTCGACGTCCAGTCTTGGTCAAGCGCAGTCCGTGTCAATCAAGTCCAGTTATGCTTTAGTAAAGTAGTGGCGACTTTACTATAAGCTTCGATGGAATTTTGGAAGCAACACGAAAAGTCATGTTTCACCATATCATTTTCCCACACTCGCGCTTGTGATTCGGCACTTTATGAATAAAACACCACCATTTTTATGCATAAACACTCGACAAAACACTAGTTTTGGAAATAATACAACGGAGCGACACGACTCTTTCCGCGTTCCCGCCAAAACTCTTAATCGTAGTTTTTTTTCTCTTTCTTCTTGGCATCGCACTTTGTGCATTCTGCCAGTTTCAATGTTTCTTAATTTTGCGTACAATCTTCAGTCTTCAACTTCTTTATCTTAACATCCATGTATTTCAAAGCTTTGATTTCATGTAGTGAGAAAACGGGGAAACCATAGGACGCGTAAACAGATAATACTAAATAAGTTTGTGGAATAACATTTTGAAAGGACATGGATCAGGAAAGCAGGAATTGGAAAAAAGTTATATTGTCCCTAGTGGAGTTTTAGTTTTTTAAACTTTTTGGCTTGTAAGCTTTTCTATTTTATTTTCTTTATTGTGAACATTTGAATAGTTTTGGTATGTATCTGAATGGTAATGTGTAAATAGAGCAGAGTTACAACCCGCAAATATTCACAAGTATGTTCTCTCGTTTAACATTCACCAGTGCAAGCCGTCGCAAAATGTAGGTACAGTGCCACATTGTTAATTAAGTAAAATTCACGCGTGATCACAACAACAAAAGCATTTCGAATAAACAAGGGAATAGTCGCATTGTGTTGTATAATTTAAAACTTGTTATTGTTCGATCGTGCTCTACTAACATGGCGTGGATAATAATGCGTATCTGTTTATCTATTCAGTAGATCTCACTGGTCATACATGATAAATGGGCTTTGATAAAACGAGTTAGAATTGCAGTCGAAATTTCTGTGACACTTTTCCAGGCAAAGTAAGATGTCAAGGTACTTTCGTACTACAAATAAATGAATAACGTTGGACATTACACACAGCGCCATCTGACTCCAAACTAAGCAGAGCTTGTACTATGGAAGTCAGATAACTGATAGAATACTTAAATACTTTTTTTTTGCACACTTATAATAAATACAGAACACCCAGACACAGAGCAAACATTTGTTTATATCACAAAATGCTGTCCTGGGTGGGAATCGAAGCCACGCTCTGCGGCTCTTGGATCAGGCATACTACCAATAAACTAACAGGGCTGTCAACGTTTTATAAAACATCCTGTATGTAAATAGAACAACCTGTATGTATATATGGAACGTTCTATAGAACGTTGAACGTTTTGATACCCGGAAAAGTTGACATTATTTTGCCTTGATATTTAGGTAGCTACTTACAATAAAGAAAGTCGTAACGTTTTAGATTTGTTTGAATTCAGAGTTATTCAAAAAATTGCTTATAAATCTATCTAACAGGGAAATTGTAAAACGTAAATCGAGGTTTGGCTTCTTGTGTTAGAAACCATAAGATGGATATTTTCATATTGCAACGTAATAGAAGGGATATCTATCTATATGTACTATTATAAAGAGGAAAGATTTGTTTGTTTGTATTGAATAGGCTCCGAAACTTCTGGACCGATTTCAAAAATTCTTTCACCTTTGGGAAAGCTACACTATCCCCGGGTGACATAGGCTACTTTTTATCCACGTATTCCCACGGAAACGGGAACTACTCGGGTGAAACCGCGAGTCGTTTGCTAGTTACATAAAAATGTCTAACTCATTTTTATTCTCAATGCCTACAAATAAAGTGTACATATGAAAAATAAAATGCTAGCGATCTCAATTCTTGACAGAATATTTAAATTTCTTGCATGCCATAGCATAAAAAGATTTCAATAAACGAAACTTTACAAGTGCTCTTTTAAAGCATTAAGTATCGAGTCATCAAATCGACTGCATTATTACCAACAATCTGTTACCCGCGACTTCGTCCGCGTGGAATTTAACAAAAAATGTGTGTACAGTTCGCACAATTTAAGAAAAGTTGATAATTCTGAATTCGAAACGTACGTAAACGAACTGTATTGTATACTCATAATACCAATAACAGATACAATAATTTTAACCTTAATAATATTGATCACACTACTATAACAAAAGCGAAAGGAATGCAACTGGTCCTTACCCAACTTGAAAATGACGAAACAAATGTATCCAAAAGACATGAATGTAGCTTTACGCGAAGGAACTTTCTGTTCAAAAAATAAATGTTCTTGTAGAAAATTAGGCGAAACCGCGAGGCACTGTCAGTAATTCCGAACATTACACATTAATGGTAATGATTCACTTAATAATTAGAAGCCAGGACACTCATTAGGATTGTCGCGTTTAGATTATAGAGTCAATAGTTTAGTACATTTCATTCTACTATGGAAACTGACATGGTTTTGAAACTTTTTTTTTTTTTATTCCTCCGAGGAAGACTTGGCATCACACTTTCTGTGAATTTGCCAGTGCCAAGTTTTCTGCACTTTCTGTGCATTTGCCAGTGTCAAGTTTTCTGTTTCGTTTTTCTCTGGAAACTTCATTTTCTGCTTCTTTATTGAGTGAGGTTAGGGAAAGTAATGAGGCGGAGAAGGAGTGTTAGGAGTATCAGGTAGAGTTTGCTTATACAGGATTAGGTACTCATGTTTAATTATATCAGATACGAAGCAAGACGCCACGCCACGCCACGCGCGTGTTGTACCTACTCCGCTTTGCTTCCATGATGAAGGCCACCGAATGTGGCCGAAACTATAGTCCGAGTATCCGATATAAATTTAGCGTTAGTAATCCCGCATAAATATAGCAATCTATCCTATTATAAAGAGGAAACATTTTATTGCTTGTTTGTATTGAATAGGCGCCAAAACTAAGGGACCGATTTCAAAAATTCTTTCACCGTTGGAAAGCTACACTATCTCCGGGTGACATAGGCTACTTTATATCCCTGTATTCCTACGGAAACGGGAACTACGCGGGTGAAACCGCGTGGCGTCCGCTAGTTGGATGTATGTTTCGTGTGCATTTAAATTGTTTTACTAGCAAACATGTAAGCTGTCCTCTTTTCAAGCAAAAATTCTTGAGAAAATAATACACCCCACAAGCTTCCCCTCGCTTGCTCGGTAGAACTGTAATTACGTAATGAAATTCTCATTTTAAATACTACTATAAGCTTAAACGGCTTAAATTTTCCTATGTTATTAAAACGCTCGCAAGAAACTGCAATAGTGCCGCAAAGCATGCAAGGTGATATAGCTATCAACGACGTAGTACAAATCAATGTTTACTACGATTTTAATATAAGATATATTAAATAGTAAACAAAAAATAAATAAAATCCCTATACTATAGAAAATGTACTACCTAAAGACCAATAATAATGTAGTCCTTTAGCCATGTGGTTACAAGCTGCGCCCCGCGGTGTCAACCGCTATATGTTTTCGGGATAAAAAGTCGCTTATGTGCTAATCCAGGGTCTCAGCTACCTCTATACCAAATTTCATCGAAACCCGTTCAGTAGTTTTTGCGTGAAAGAATAACAAACAGCCATCCATCCATCCAAGCTTTCACATTTGTAATATTAGTGGGATTAGTGAGTTAATAATATTATTATAATTCAATTTATTTTAGGATTCGATTTAATTTATAAGATGCAAAATACATAATATTACTTTTTTTTTTCCGAAAATACTAAGTATTTCAATTTTTAATCAAGTAGATTGGTTACAATCAACTTTATAACTAAAGAACAATCAAGTAGATTGGTAACAATCAACTTTAGAACTACAAAACTATGACGCAGATTAATAAGCAGTTTTACAAACATTTTTGCTCTAAAGTTTTCTAAGTACATAGAAATCGTTGCCTTTTTATTCTGCAGTAAAATGGAGCGGATATCGCAAGTTCCTAAAATACCGACGATAGTCTGACATAGTATTAGATCCTAATAGTCGACACTTAAGGTTTTTCTCTTACCTAGAAACCTAATGGACCGCTGAAATTCTCTTGTTCAAAGAACTGCAAAACTGGGACAAAAAGGGTATCTACGTCACAGACCTTTATTGTACTCGAACGACAGACGACCAAATAGCATGTGCCGATTCAAAACGACTATTATGTGCGTATTTGAAACTATTGTAGAACTATGATAACGTAAGTTTTTTTTTAATTATATGTATGTACTTAGTGCAGCACCTAAAAATCATTGTAGTTTGTTCTGGTATCATTCATACCGCGTAACGCCGATAAATGAACATAAAATCACTAAATTATTATAAGTGATTTAATAAAATAAATTGCTATACCCAATTGAATTAAAAAAAAAATACGTTTTATTATTATAGTTGTGATAGTTGTGATACGACACGTGTTTCGCTTGTATACGAGACAGCTTCAAGACGTGTTGAAGAATCAACACTTATTTTGGTAGCTATTTTAATTTTTCCGTGTTTTGCAGCAATGGTCATAGGCAATAATAGGCATGCGTTTTGTCTTACCATCAGAAAAGCGTATTGTTCTTCTCATTACTTTTACATAAAAAAGGAACGTGCAACTATCATCACTTTGGTTCCTTAGACACACACTACTTTTGAGCGTAACTATCAGCGCCGATTTTTTTTTTTTATTTGCTTGTTTGGCATAGCCAGTCCAGCGTATAAGACATTTGCCAGTGTCAAGTGTTTTGATTATCTTAAGTTTCATAAGTTTAAAAGTAGTCTAAGTACAGTCTTAGTTGAGTCCAGTCCAATCCAGCCATGCTTTAGTATAGTAGTGGCGACTTTACTATAAGCTAAAAAAAAAAGCTTCGATGGAGTTTTGGAAGCAACACGAAAAGTCATGTTTCACCACATTATATCACTTTCCCACACTGATGTTTCTAATTCGGTACTTTATGAATAAAAGACCACTATTTTTATAAATAAACAAGTTTTGGAAAATACAATGGGGCGACACGACTTCCGCGTTCCCGCCAAAACTCGTCAGAGGGTTAAGTTCTTAAGTAATCGTTTTTTAATCTGCCCACGCTATTTAAATTTAAGGGTTCTTTGTGTAAATGTTATGTGGGTGTACGTTGAATTTTCATCCAATCGGTCATTGTGCATTGACCAAAAGGCAAAAGGGGTTTACATAGGCCGTGCCCAAAAATAACATGATTGATTGGACTGACCCTTCTCTGCGATACGATTAGACATTCAATTTCATTATATCAAAAAAAATAAATCAAAATAGATAGAAAATTTTATAGAAAAAATCTTTATTACGTGTAATGAGTTTAATTTTTCTTTCGCGATTGTTATGCTAGTAATACATTATGAGCTTAAGGCCGTGGGTTTGATTCCCATCTAAAACAGAAATTTACGAACATAGATGTTTGTTTTGTGTCTCGGTGTTCTAAATACCTATATTTATTTCAAGTATGGTTTGACAAGAAAAAAAGGGAAATAAAATATTTACGTATTCTATTAGTTATCTGGTTCCCATTGTATTATAATTACATAGTAAAGTTTTGCCTTTTAGGGGCTAGATGGCGCTGTGTGAAATACCATCCAATATTTATTTATTCCTTTTGTACGGATAGGTGAAACGAAGCTACGCCTACCGCAATTTTATGAATATCAAATTGCTGTCACAGTTTGTATTTTACGTTGGAACACAGTGAGTCTATTCACAAAAATGTTGCGACAATACACAATAATGTCGAATGCTTGGAAAAATAAAATTTAAAAACTCTACCAGCACTTTTTGTTTTACTGGCTATCCTAAGAAAAACATCCAGTCAAGTGCAATTTGGGACGTGAACCGTTCCGCAAAGCATATAAGCAAACCTATTCGAACAAGAACAAGAAAAAAATAAATAAATAATGTTTTTATTGCAGCAAACACAACTACTTATAACAAAAATAGTTGTACACGTGCTTAGGCTATATTTATAGTTTTGTTATCGTGATCAATTCGTGACTAGTAACATACGACAATGTTTGGTCCTGGTGATAAACATAGATAACAAATTGCTTTTTTTATTATTATCAAATAATAAAAAAAGCAATTTGACGGGCTAGTTGTTTAACTTCGGCTCACTTGTTAAGTGACAGTGTGATCGAAGATGGTAAACACACCTAGCTTGTATTGAACTGGTTGTCAAGTGAAGCTGCCAGAATACACCATTATGTGTTTGACAGCAGATTTTCATTTCGTAATGTTGATACATCCAGATTGGCTGAGATCTTAGCTTCAAGAGACCTTGTTTTATGAATTTGACTATTATGATTTTTTTTTTTTATGGGTGATAGGCCAGGTGTTTGACCACAGCTCACCTGATGTTAAGTGAATGCGTGGTCGAAGATGGCAAAGCACACCTAGCCTGGAATGGAACTGGCTCTCAAGTGAGGCTGCCGGAACACACCGTTAGATGCTTGGCGGCAGATTTTCAACTTGAGGGTGGTAGCTAGCCAGCCGAGTACTAGAAAGTACCCTACCACCATGCTATGGTTTCCTCACGATGTTTTCCTTTCCTCCTCAAGCTCATTGTTGGGATTTGAACCCACGCCCTTTGGTATGCGAACCTACCGCGCTAACCACTGAGCTATCATCGCTACAATTTTAAAATAAAAGAAATGGAATTACTAGTGAGTAATCATTACTATACACCGTTACGATAAAACTATTGTAAATTTTAAGGAAGATAAACTATAGCCTAAGATAAAGCAAAACTCGTCAAGATTACAAATACCCGATGGAATAGTTCTCAACTTTGTTTTAAAGTTCTTTACACTAGATTGCATAGCTTACTTCCTACGTTTTCGTTTTCTTCTTCTATTTGTATTAGGTACAGTTAAATGTTTAAGATAAACTTAAAACAAATAAAAGAGATGTTTTATACTTTTCGAGCACGATTATTTAACATAATAACTTTTACAGGATTCCGTGTTTGAAAAGCGAGCAACGGGGCTCTAGAATTAGCCTGTCTGTTTGTTTGTATGTAACTACATACATACTACTTTGTTTTGCTATTCAAAGTTATGGACAGGCATTATCGCTTACCATCAGGAGAGCGTCTCGTTCGTGTTACTACTGTTTACATTTAAAAAAAAAACTTTTATTGTGTGAACGTTTAAAAAATAGAATGTGGACATTATACTTAATTCAAGAAAAATCTTTAAATAAAATAAATAAATAAATATTTTGGACTTTGGACTATTATAATCTGGATATTTTCAAGTCTCGAGAGAATAGGTTTTAGACGTATTTCATCGTAGACAACGTCAGCCGAAATGGCGGAAAACGCAAGCCAAACAAATAAATTAAAAAAAAAATATGAGTTTTTTAACCTCAAAAATTAAAGTTGAATCGTTCTTCTGTTGTGGTGATGAGATTTGAAACCATTTGTCCCATCTCAGAGTCCCAGCGCACCACCTATTACACATACGTGACTTGAGAGCGTGTGCGACTCGTGTAAAAGTTCATACAAAAGATAGCTACATTTTAAAGAAACCCGTTTCACATAGAATGAGAACATTTTAGAACACCAATTTCATTGCAATAGGCGCAGCGTGCTGTTACGCTTTCCTCATCAATAAGATCCTATGCTACACAGGCTGACAATAAAAATATATTGAATTTGAAAAAATAATAATTTGCTCTGGCAATTAAAAATGATGTAAATGTCATATTTTTGATGTTATGGTTGACAGGTTTGGTGTATGACCACAACTCAACTGATGTTAAGTGACGATGTGGTCGAAGATGGTAAAGCCTAGAATGGAGCTGGTTCTCATGTGAGACACTTGGCAGTAAATTTTCAACTCGAGGGTGACAGCTAGCCAGCCGAATGCTAGAAAGCAAATAATAAAATACTTTGAATAATACTTTACATATTCCATCATATCATATCCCAATTTGACATTTTTAACATTTGTGTGACTAACATCGATGTTTGTTCTGTGTCTGGGTGTACTGTATGTATTATAAGTATGTATTTACAAAAAAAAAAGTATTTAAGTATTCTACCAGTTATCTGTCTTCCATAGCACAAGCTCTGCTTAGTTTGGGGACAGATGGCGCTGTGTGTAATGTCCTATGATATTTATTTATTTATTTAATTTCGCGCGTTCCTGTGGTCTTTTGTTTGTCGATTCCAAATTTGAAATCTTTAGTGTAAACAAATCTACACTTAGTAAAAAAGTTTCTGGGATACATTCATTCTGCAGTTTATTGAACATTTACTTTCAGTATTATTAACAAGCTCAGGTTTGTCAACAAGACGTTACAAATTTGGGTTTATTAGTCAGATAGCTGGAGTAAAATGCCACACAACTAGCATCATGCTTTCACCCAAAATTTTGGGTAGTAGAGGGGCTCATCTAAATTATTAATTCTATCCTGTCTGGCCGACATTGAAAATTTATAATGAAAAGGGACAACGAACGCACCTTAGTTACAAATGCCAGATGGAAATCTCTACAAAGCTTCACAATTAGATCTACAAGCTAAGCATTTGCCATCCTAAAATTCCTCTTTGTTCAGATGAACCAAGATCTTTGTTTGAAGTTACAAACAAGGTTTCAGAGAAGGTTATGAAAGTGCTCACTTAGATTCGAATAAATAATTCAAACTTTATTTTTACAACCTCTCTATTTTTTACTTCCGCCCGCTAGCGGCAGACGGGACCTTTCACCCTTTTAACCGTAAATTGGGGGGGATTACACAGGTCCAAATCCCCCGGTAAGAATAGTGTAACTACCACATTGCAGGAAACTGTTGTGGTGTACCATTAGTAAATAGATCTTAGATTTTCTCATTACATAACCATAATACGAGTTATGTTTTTGTAGAGATCATAGCTCAGTGGTTAGCGCGGTTAGTTCACACGCCGATGGACATGGATTCATTGTTGGAATGAGCTTGAGCTACGACCGGTGAAGGAAAACATCTTAAAGAAACCATAGCATGGTAGTAGGGTATTTTCTAATTCTCGACAGGCCAGCTACCACCCTCAAATTGACCCTCATTTAATAGACAGTTCCATTCCAAGTTAGATGTGCTTTACCATCTTCGACCGCATCGTCACTTAACATCAGGTGAGCTGTATACGCCTAGCTTGTCAAAAATAAAAAACCGAATGATTGAAGACCTGGTGGCCGAGCTGGTGGTGGAGCTCAATGTAGGTGAGACGAAATCCCATCGGCTCCGTTAGCTTAGTCATCTCGAAAGGATAAAGGAAGGCTGTGCCATTAAAAAAGCGTCCCGAGTATAGATGCAAGGATGAAATGACTAACTATCTTCAAGAGCTGGAAGTCAATACATAGTATGAGTAGTTAAACAAAATCCGGGGCATCGTTAGTCTCAACAGCCCTATAATTTTACTACCTGTAGTACCCTTCAAACCGAAACACAGTAATGTTTACACACTACTGCTTGGCGGCAGATTATCTGTTACTGCGGTGGTACCTATCTAAACGACCTCTTAAGGAAAGAGGAAGTTAAGGCGATGCACCATCAAGGGAAATTTTGAGGATTTTTGGTCGCTGTACCTGCAAAGTTAGATGGTATAAAAATAACCTATCTGGATTCCCAATTATTTCGTGAAAAGTAATGAATATAAAGTATCTAGATACTAACTCACAGACACGAACTTTCATAATAGCCAGATGAGCTTTTCGATTACATGTTTCAGTGAATGAAAAACGAAATCGAATGATATATCATAACATATTATTTCGACCAAAAGTATACGCGGTGATATAGATAACAAGATATTTTCAAGGACGTCATGTTTCAAGAAATCTTTCAGTTCGAATCTATTTTATCTATGGCCATGATATGTTCATAAAATGACAACAGAAATCCTCCTTTTGTGTTGCATGCTCTTTAATTCTAGGTTTCGATTCGGCTCAAACCTACGCGGTCGAGAATAGAGGAAAATTATTACTCAGGCTTTCGACAGTAATGGCATTTCTTCTTCATGAATAAACTGTGTGTGAAATCCGAGCCTTCCATTTGTTTCTATACTAAACTGCCACAAAAACCTACATTTGTTCACAATATAAATGGCTTAGTCGTGTACAGTTAACGAATATTTACTTGTACGTCATGAGCACGAGTTTGTGGATAAATAGGCTAAACGTTTTACACAGTTACATATGATATATATTAGAAGGTATCTTTGATACATAGACACACTCCATATTGTTCACGCCATAGCGTAAATTACATAGGAAAAAGTTTAACAACTGCCAGATTTATTATTATAAAAGACTTTTTTAAGGAAACTTTTTTTTTATAACGTATAGATAGACTTGTATTTGACCGATAATGCGCTCTACGATGGAGCACGCTTGCCTAGAAGAAAACGTTTCCGGTGAAAACCGTAATATAAATCGAAAGTACACATGAGCTTCGAGCTCTTCTCGAAAAGTCAACACGTCCTAATGTAGAGGAGAAACACGTGTTAGAAAGAGACTTGTGATTATTTGTAATTTATTTAGATTTTAAGTTAATATCGGGTTTAGTTTCAAATATCAAGGAATATTTCGGATAAATTGTCGTCAAGTTAGATAAATTTTAAATTAAATCTTTTTCACTGTTGTAACCAAAACGACTTTGAGCGGAAATACACTAAATATATACATTGAACACTCACGATATAATACAGTACAGTGCAATACAATGCAATGCAAATTCAAACGCAAACGCAAATGCAGATGCAGACACAATGCAATCCATTGCATTGCATTGCAATGCAATGTCATGATGAAATTAACACGGCGCGCACTGTTAGGAGGTTTCTCACTCTGCAGCCCTAATCAGTCTAACCACCGATTTAACGATTTTATTTGACGTAAAAAAAATTAAGAAAATAAATTTAATGTATGCCCCTTAATGGTACGCCTACCTGTATGGGCCGCCTTACACGTTCAATCATGATCACGATCCGCGATCCGCGATCCGCGATCATGATTTCAAAATTTCTAGATATTATGCGATCCGGAGCATCAGTCCGTCAATCCGCTTCGTACACGATCAGTCTGGATCGCGATCATTGATCGCGGATCGCGGATCGCGGATCGCGCGCTACGTGTACGGGCTGCCTATTATGATGTCGAAGTGACGATAGCACGCCTACACATTTATGGAAAAAACACAGGTTCATGTCAGCGATTGTCAACATTTTTTAATGACTTTAAACGTTTACGCAAGGAGGTTCGCATTATTTTTAGGTAGATTTTTTTTATATCTACCTATAAAAAGAAATTAATTATTTGTTTTTACTACTTTACCTGGGCATTTCCAATAAGTAAAATAAATAAGTATGGAAGAACAATTCACACAGCGCCGTCTAGCCTCAAATTAAGCAAAACTTGCACTATGGCAACCAAATAACCGATAAAAAACTTCTTTTTTTAAAATACCATAACGGTATGTTTCGCCAGCTTCACTTAATACCGTATTCAACCACACCGACACTTAACATCAAGTGAGCTGTGGTTAAATACCTAACTATAAAATAACCGGCCAAGTGCGAGTCGGACTCGCGCACGAAGGGTTCCGTACCATTATATATAAAAATGGCAAAAAAACTACATTTGTACATAGATTTGAAAAGAGTGAGAAATAAATACTTACTTCATTGACACACAACAAAATGACTTTACAAATTAATAAGTAGGTATGTCATTTTACAATGATATGAAATGTGTTCGAGTAGCACCCGAACAAGAAAACTCCTTCCTTAAAATATATTATGGATAGCTTATTTATTGTGTTAGTACCTAAAATTTAATTTGTTTTATACTCATAACGTATTTCGAAACCAATTGACACTAGAAGTGAAAGTAAATATTTACCGAATTTCTATTAAAAAATATTTTTTTATCAAAATAAATAAACATGAAATAAATAAAGATTTTATCATTAAAATTATTTTATGATAATTATAAATTAATTTTATACAGAAATTGAACAAAATTAAAATGATAATGTAAATTATAAAATTGTCAAAAAATACTCACTTATAATACCACAAGAGCTTCAAAATTATCGGGTATTTCCCGATAGGTTCGTTGCAAACAAATGAAGGAGTCAAGTTTTTCAGGTTAAAAAATCACGAGCGCGAAGAAGCGCGAGTGATTTTTTAACCTGAAAAACTTGACGACTTTATTTGTTTGCAGGGAACCTTGAGGGAAATGCCAGATAATTTTGAAGCTCGTGTGGTATTCGGGGGATTATTTTTCCGTCCCAAATGTCGGCCAATAGAATTGCACCATTCGACGTCACGTGGTACAACGAGAAAATTTTCAAAAAATTATCAGTATAATACCATGTAGGTTGTACCACGTGACGTCGAATGGTGCAATTCTATTGGTCGATATTTGGGTCGGAAAAATAATCACTTATAATACCACAAGAGCTTCAAAATTATCGGGTATTTCCCGATAGGTTCGTTGCAAACAAATGAAGGAGTCAAGTTTTTCAGGTTAAAAAATCACGAGCGCGAAGAAGCGCGAGTGATTTTTTAACCTGAAAAACTTGACGACTTTATTTGTTTGCAGGGAACCTTGAGGGAAATGCCAGATAATTTTGAAGCTCGTGTGGTATTCGGGGGATTATTTTTCCGTCCCCAATGTCGGCCAATAGAATTGCACCATTCGACGTCACGTGGTACAACGAGAAAATTTTCAAAAAATTATCAAATTAATTATAAGTCATTATTGTCAGCAAGGTCATCACGGAGACATAACATGTAAGGGATTTAGTGTGTAGAAGCCATCTTGATGTTATGGAAACTTTGACCATATTTAAACAAGAAAAAGCTGACTAAGCGTTTTCCTCGTGGTAATATTACTTATTCGACGCTTTTGCCCTGGATGTCAGTCTAACAGAGCTCTTTGTGGCTTAATTAACACTTACAAAGATTCTACATAGAACCCGGACAAAGCCACCAGAATTAAGCTAAGCCTAAATAAGGTCTGTGCCATTCAGTAAATTGTTTGACGTTAGTATTGGGCACTACGTTCATTTAGACAGTTATGTAGCTAAAAGCTAGCAACGTAGATAGGTCTCTATATTTCGCACTTGCTAGTCGGTAGGTACTTACTTAACTAATTCCAGCTATCATTTATTTTCTCGTTTTCTTATTCTTATTATTAGGAAAAAAATCACTTTTATTCCGCTGAATACTCTAGCTATATAATTATTTTGTTTCAACATTGATATACCTATATGTGTACATACATTATACAATATACACATATCCTAAGACATTTCACACAGCCCCATCTAGCCCTAAACTAAGCAAAGCTTATATGTATACTATGTGAAGAAACAGATAGCTGATAGAATGCTAATATACTATATTTTATTCATATTTATTTTATAAAATGCTACATTTGAAATAGATTTAGGCGAAAATATTTTTTTCGGTCATAAAAAACTGCACGAATTACAAAGCCATATGAACAATCGCGTAGTTGATTGTCCACACTTTTATGTTTTTATTGTTCTGCATAAACTTCTTTTGGCATCGCGCTTTGAGCATTTGTCAATCTCAAGTGTTTTAACATTTTCAAGTATCTTATGATAAATCAAGTGCAATAACTGACAGTCAAAGTCACAAATTAAGTCAAGGCCAAGTTCAGTCATGTTCCAGTGAAGTAGTTGACTTAAATACACTCTTCGGCGGACTTTTGGAGCGAACACGAAAAGTCATGGTTCACATTATATCATATTTCTACACTCGCGCACGTTATTCAGCACTTCATAATAAACACTCGAAAAATTACGAATTTCGGAAAACAATCGCAAAAAGCGTCGTAATTTTGCCGCAAAACTCTGATTTATTAAGTTTTCTCGAGAATTCGTTGCTATCTTTTTTTAATTATTTTGTTGACAGCGCGACGCAAGTGACGCGGAGCGGTTGACGATAGAGGCTGCGACGCAGATTGCAGAAGGACGATATACTTGTGAAGTGTCAGCTGACGCGCCTTCCTTCCAAACTGCACAGGTGCACTCACATATGCATGTTGTTGGTAAGTACCCTTATCCATGCATGTTTTTTTTTAATATCGGCATCGGAATAAAGTTTTTTTTTTATTATTTTTGCCATCGCGCTGTATGCAATCTGTCAGTATCGTGTATTTTTAACTCCCAATGCAAACAGGAGGATGAATGTTAAACGTTTGACGGTTAAACCAATTTTAATTAATTTTTAAATAAAAGGATACTTGATCGAGACTATTCATAGCTATGATTCAAGAATATCTATTCAGCTGTTAAAAGATTATCAGCTAATTCCTAGTTGATGAATAGACGTCAACAATGACGATGAAAGCATAGATTTGATCGAATTGAAATTTGGTATTATATTTTGTCGAAGTTATTTTTAACTAAACCGGTCATGTTTTAATAACAAAATCGAATAAAATAAATCTTAGTCGAATTCACATAAAGTACACCCTTTAGTCCAGTGAGTAAAACCAAGTAGTAGAAATTGTACTAGAAGCTTCTACAGAATACGAACAGACATGTTGCACCACGTTATGTCACAACAAACACTCGCGTGTATATTTCGACACTTTAGATTACTATTTCAAAATACACGAAAAACAAATGTTTTAGAAAAAAGTCATTACAATGATATTTTCCAAAAATGTCGTCATTAAATTACTTTTAGAAAGCATCTGTATGTCTATATCAACAACTTATATAAAACTACTGTGGCCGTGTACAATCAAACGCTTGAGTCAACTACATACAATTTCACGTCTGTTTCCGCGTAACATCCAATACATTTTTCCGATTTGTAGCGATGATACCTCAGTGATTTGCGCGGTCGGTTCACGCGCTGAATGACTTGGTTTAAAACCTGGATGGCTTTCTATATAAATAAATAAACATCGTAGGACATTACACACAGTGCCATCTGACCCCAAACTAAGCAGAGCTTGTGTGATGAAAGTCAGGTAACTGATAGTTTTTTTTTTGTAAATCCATACTTATAAAACATACAAACCCAGACACAGTACAAACATTTCTTTATACCACAAGTATAAAAAAATGTTTATAATTTTAGTACTCGGCTGGCTCTCTACCACCTTCAAGTTAAAAATCCGCCATCAAGTATCTGACGGTGTGTTCCGGCAGAGTCACTTGAGAGCCAGTTCCAGTGTGTTTACCATCTTCGACCGCACCGTCATTTAACATCAAGTGAGCTGTGGTCGAATACCTCTACTGGTATAGACAGATAAATCAGAATTTTGTTATCAACGTAACTAGAAGGCCTAGACAACGTAACATACGATATTTTCGAAATTCGATAGCGTTGATAGAAGAGTCCCGAAATGTACGGTTGATAAGCTGCCTACGTGACGTATCGACAGCTCATGTCAATTTAAGGTCGTAAAAGAAACGAACGGGAGTAATCTTGTATAAGTAAAACAAATGAAGGTCACAAAATATGATAGTCCAAGTTTTCTAATATACCTATATCAATAAATAATCAAAATTTTCTAACAAAGTTACAGAGTAACTAAATCCTCCAAGATTAGCCTTGTATCATTCAATTTATCAAAATATTTGATCCAAGTCAGCACTCGTTTTACTTTTGTATGAAAACTAATCCTTAAATTCCTGTTTACCTTGAATCACCAAACATAATCTGGCAAAATAAGCTTACAAAGTATCAGAGCTTATATACAAACAACTCTTTGCTCTCCGTAAACAACAAATCGGCTGTCAGAAATATCCTCGAAATCCCGTGCAATAGCCCGTGAAAAGGGCTTAATTCCTTCGTAATCTATCCCTATTGTCCAGCTATGCTTTGAAATCCTACGGAGTTGCCGAACTTCACAATAAACAAACACGCCTACGCTTGCACCTACTGGTACCTATAGCATTAATTAATTAAAATCGATATTGAACTTTCTATTGAAAATTGTTATAATATGATACTAGCTGCGCTCTACAGTTCCACTCGCATTTTCCGGAATACAAAGCAGTCTATCTAACTCATACGATACAATCTATCATCGGCTTTCCAAATTGCATTTACCATAATACAGAATAATACTTACCATTTACGTGAATAAGACAGGTACTTTTGCATTTATAACAACAGTAACAGGGGCCAAAAAAAGAAAGCAAAATTTTTTTTACTTTCTTTTTCTACGTTTTTGGCATAGCACTTTGTGCATTTGCCAGTGTCAAGTGTTTTCGATATTTTGAAATATTTTGATTATAAAAAAAATAGTCTAAGTTACAGTTTAAAAGTCTTACAAAGGAGTTTTGGCGGGAACGCGCGAAGAGTCGTGTCGCTCCGTTGTATTTTTCTCCAAAACTAGTGTTTTGTCGAGTGTTTTCTTGCCAGTGTAAGTGCACTAAAACGTGACACCAAAAACAGAGAAGAAGATAAAGAATATCCTTTTATTGGAATCAAATCTAAACTCAACAAGCCCTTTTTTAATTTTTACGGCTGGAACACACAACATGTATATCAAAGGTACTTAATCAGCGTTTCCAATTAAATCGGTAACGATTCGAATCCATTCTAGGTACTTTGTTGACATACAAGTGAACAGGGGATTGAATAATAATATTTGTGGGCAGATGACATTATTTCCGAATGCAAATTAACTTGGCAAATAAACCTTTTGTTGGAATTTTGGCGGGAACGCGGAAAGAGTCGTGTCGCCCCGTTGTATTTTTTCCAAAACTATTGTTTTGTCGAGTGTTTATGCATGAAAATGGTGGTGTTTTATTCAAAAAATGCCGAATCACAAGCGCGACTGTGGGAAAATGTTGTAATGTGGTGGAATATGATCACTTTCAAAACTCCATCGAAGCTTATAGTAAAGTCGTCATTACTTAGATTTATAATATTAGTGGAATACAAATTTCACCAAAAATTGTTTTGTAAAAACAAAACTAAATTCCTCAACATCTTCACTTTAATTTTATTTATTGCTGAAACCTATGTGTATTTATAATATAAATACAACCAATTAAAGGCATAACGATGTCGCGTCGACAGCGGTACGGACGGGATAAGTAGGTACATTCCACCAATAAAATATTTTTAGAATTTTACTGTAACAATGAGCGTTGATTGCCCGACCCAAAGCAAATCAATTTTCGCGACCTGATCCGGAAAATTCAATTATTATTTCTGATTTAAACCACTCACAGTCTCGACTACGAAGTACGATATAACGAAGCTTATGATAAAAACCGTGAATATAACTGTAAGGGGCTTAGAGCTCCGCGTAACGTTAGATATCGATTTGGTAGTAGAAGCAGCATTTTATGTAGATACTGATTTAATTGAATGGGGTCTCGGAACAGATAATAACAGTATTTAAACGAACAGAGTAGGTGAGGACATAACAAAAAATTGGCTATAATTTTTTTAACCTTAAAATAATCAATGCATTATGCAAAGTACCCATGATGACACATAAGTATTAGTTATTTAGTATTTCATATGTATATACGTTTATTGTATTGTTCTTTTATTTATTTATTTCTTTTGTTCACCAACCTTATATTTATTTACTTTTCTTTCCGTCCAAAGGTTGTCTGGAAGAAATCGCTCTAGGCGATAAGACCGCCCTTATACATCAAGTATCTATTATATTGTTTGTTATATGTCTTCTTTTTTTTTTTGTTTCATATTTGTATTAATTGTGATCTGTGTTTCATTTGTAGTTTTTGGTGTATAATTTAGTTATATATTCTATTCTAAGTGACAGTAATGTCTTGAATGATAATAAAATTCTTTAAACCTAACCTAAAGTAATTTATTGTACATAATAACGACGATCAGAGTTGTAGAGAACAAAATTACAATTGGTTAAACGCTACGACTAAACCATGGGTTCTGTTAGAGACTTAACAAGTAAGGAAAACTTACAAAATAAAGTTTTACGTTGTCTGTATGAGGTGCAGTGGGGTCTACACGAAGCCTAAATCTTGGCGGCTCAAAGTAGTAGTATAATTTTTTACATAATAATTCCAAGTCAGCTCTTTTTTTAAATACTGGGCGCGTGCCTCTTCTCATTGAGAGAATGGTAAAGCTGGCTAAGTGCGAGTTGGCAGACTTCATACATCTTCCAGAACTTATTTTTAAGAGGTTTTATATAAGTAGGTTTCTTTACGATGTTTTCCTTCGCCATCTGAAACTATCGTCAATACGCAGATAACTTAAAAAAGATACGTAGGTGCTGTAGGATTCAAACCCAGAACCTTCAGATTAGAAGCCAGACGGTCGCCCAGCTAGGTTACCAAAACTTAATGAATATATTATGTACAAAATTATGTTAAAATTACGTCGTTTTAGTTCAACTGAGCTGAGGTGAAAACAACTAGCTTGTCAACCATAAAATAAATAAAAAGTTTTGGTATAAGTAATGTTATAACTGAAACTATGACCATCAAAGATAATGATTAATTAGTTTTTTTGTTACGAGAAACCCATAAAAGCATTAATTTAATAAATTAAGAATGCCATAACGTGGTAAATACGAGTCAAAATTATATTTATTGTACATAAGAAACGTTACGCATGACTAAGTCGCTTTAATTGTTTAGCCATTTGCATACAATCTTCTTTGCAGGTACGTAGAATTCGTTATTTCATGAAAATTATATTGGTATAGTTAAATAATCACTAACCCCCCCTGATTTACTGAAAATAAATCATAAATATAATTCAGCTCATGTTTCACATTAAAGAAATCAATTCAAACGTCTGAACGAGCTGTAGATCTTCAAAGCTGTATAACTTAATAATAGAAACATTCATAGTTTGCTATCGTCTTCTAGAGTCCTCGAAGACCCTCGAAAGTATCGTAAATAGAACCAGTAATTTTTAGCATTGTTCTCTAAACTAGTAAAGTATTAAAATGTCCGCCGCATAGTCTGCGGAGCTCAATCCAAATTCCTGAGCCAAGATTCCTCACAAACTTGAGTCCATTCGAGCCAAGTCAAATAGGCGGTATCCGTCCCAAACAAATACTTTTACGACGCAGCTAAATAACGTTCAACATATACATGTAAGTACTTACTTGTAGGTACTCGAATTGCGTGTGTACAAACATTTGTGGATCAAAGGATTAATTAGGCCCACAGCGTAAATGTAAATTCGAGTAAATGTAAATTGCAACATGGGAAAGGATAATGCCCCAAGATCAAACAGCGTCTCCGAAGTTTGAAGTAATCGGTTTACACAAATCGTCTATTATGCTGTTATTTATGTAAATACGTAATTTTTTTCGCCGGTACATTTTACTATAGGGTGACAACACGCTATGAATCTATGTGCAGTCGAATGGTGGTCATTTATATGTTTTAATTTCATTGCGTATATTCAACGCATATCTACGTGTTATTTTTTAGAAAAAAGTATACTGTTCTATAGATATAGTGTTTTCATTACTTTATTTTTATAAAGTAGTAAGTTAGTAAGGAGTTCTGGCAGAAATGTGGTAATATCATGTCTCCTTATTATATTATTTTCCAAAACTTGTGTTTTCTAGTGTCTTTGTATATTAATAGATGATGATGATTGCAATAAACATATGAGTAAAACTTCTACGGTAAAATTGTTATTCTAATCATTGGCAGACTTTAAAAATTACTTACTGTACCCATTTTCTTCTCATAACTTGAATAATTAGGATACTTAATTACTTTCGTAGACTTTTTCTTTTCCTGTTAATGAACGCGCCTCCGTTTTTACGCTTCTCCGTGAATAAAATACTTGTTAGGTACAATAAAAATATTTAACTAACTACCTATTAATTCAGTAAAAAAGTCATTTTGTAAGGATTCGCTCTTTCCTTTCCTGTTTGGTTATTGTTTTTAGTAATAATTTTTTCACAAATTTTACTAACTATATAGCAAGTACTTAACATTAAAAAAAATGTAAAGTAGACTACAAATTACAACTTCTTTATATGTACAAAACTAGCTGTTACATGCTGTTCCCACATGAACATTACATTTTTTCGGGACAAAAAGTAGCACATGTGTTAATCCAGGTTGTCAGCCTACCTCCATACCAAATTTCATCAAAATCGGTCCAGCTGTTTGAGCGTGAAGAAGTAACAAACGTACAAACACTCATAAACTTTCGCCTTTATAATATTAAAATGTGACGAAAAAGCTTAGCTTAGGCTTAGAAAAAGCGTATTTGCCACCTTATAGAATAACTTGAATAAAAAACTACAAGAAACCCTTATTTTCAGTTTTACCAAAGGAAGGCCCCACTATGTACGGGTTAAAGAGAAGATACAGACCCGGAATGAAGTTGAAGGTGGAATGCATAAGCCAGAACTCCGTTCCGGCTGCTAACTTGTCCTTCTTCATCAATAACGAACCGGTAAGTGAAATATTTAAATAAATTGTGGCGAAAATTCATACAGCGCCATCTAGCCCCAAACTATGCAAAGCTTGTGTTTGAAACAGATGACTGATAGAACATGCAAGTCAAAGTCATGTCTTGGGTAGGAATCGACCTTCATTTTTTTTTTTTAATACGGATAAGTCCGCGTTTGACCACCAACTCGCCTGATGGTAAGCGACGATGTGGTCGAAGATGAAGCACGCAGACCTAGAAGATACCTATTCACTCTGACCTTGAAAAGATTATATCTCTCAGGAAACAAGGAAGCCGGTAGCTTGTTCCATTCCTTGGCCGTACGGATGAGAAACGTAGAGTCAAAACGTTTGGTACGTACCCAAGGAAATTCCACTACGTATGGGTGGTAGTGGGCCGTCTTTCTACTTGTCCTGTGGTAAAAAGGGGATGGAAGAACAAGGTCGTACAGCTCGGTAGCACATTCTCCGAAATGAATCCTGTAGAAAATTGAGAGACTTGCTACCCTCCGGCGGTGTTCAAGACTCAAAAGTTTTTCTTCTACAAACTTTTCATCACCAATAAGTCGAACAGCACTACACCTCACGCACTACAGCTGAAGAAGTAGAGCTACTGTCTAACAAGAAAAGACAAATTTAGCAAAAATAAAAGAGAAAAAGTCACTATCAAGTTATATCTTGTCCACTATGCCAGGGACGTAAACCGCCTACTAAGAGCGCAGACAGTTCTTTTATTCAAAACATTTCCTGTCTTATCACATCCTGACCGATGTTAAGCAGTGATGCGGTCTAGAATTAAGCATACACTTACTTTCAAGAAACCTGTTTCCTCAAGCCTACAGTAAACCGAAACGTGGCGTCTTATTCCGTTTTTCGTAACATGTTTCTCTTAACTTTTCCCTTAGTATACGTTTTCTCCCAATTTAAGGATCAAAGTTTATATCTACGTTCTTCATTAAATACAGAAGTTTGAAATACTTAAAAGTGGTGTTTAATACAAGGTTATGAGTTTGGAGTGTACTTAGCCGAAAGGGAGTCGTTGTATTAGTAGCGGTGTTAGGATCTAGGTATATTTCAATACGTTTGAATTTTTGCATACGTTTTTTAAAAAAAAAATACAAAAGTTTTAAATCATTTAATTGTTTTTCCTTCCAGTTCTATTTCGATAGCTTCCACATTCTTTCCTTTAGTTTCCGGTAAGACTATGAGACTAACCAATCCTCCGATGAGGTTTACTCCAGTGTAGAAGTAGAACGTAGAGTAAGAACCGAGGAGTTCAGACATCGGGGTGTATGTAGACAACTGAGTGAAAGATGTACACCAAGCCATCGTCACAAGAACTCCCATAATTCGAGCACGAATCTGAAATACATTTTTTTATTACAAATAAGCTTGCGTTATATCGCCATCTCGAAGATGCGGTCTACGATGGAACACGATTCTCTAGAAGAAACCGGTTCACTGGCGACTTGGAGGCAACCAGATTGTATCTATCAGGGAACAAGCACTGGGGCAGCATATTCTATTGTTTTAAAAAAAGTCGAACAATTCTTTAACAATTTTTTTAAATTCTAACCCAGTCTACTAAAAAGACTGAGTTGTAACTTTGATGCTATCAATAAAATAATTATTCTTGTAAATGTAATAAGCTCATTTATTTTTTGAAACGATTTCCACTCACGAACTTAAATCCGGCATTCAGGCATTCAAAAGTTATGGTGGAATAAAGAAACTCACATAGAACATGCAGACAGATTGCCCAATAATACTTATTAGAAAAAAGTGCAACGCTGCGTAGAAAATGAGTGAAAACCTTATGGCCCTATATTTTTTATTAATTTTAAATTAACTACACGTACACAAATACGTGAAAAATTTACGGTACACACATTTAGCAAGGTATTCGTGTGCGTATAGTTCGTGTAGAACTAGTACTGTAACTAGAACTGTAGAACTAAAAATACAACAACCAATCTGAGGCCAAGAAGTCAACTATTTTTCTATGCAACATTTTATCTGTCTTTTGTCTAATCAGTGACTAATTGTACTAAACTAGCTGCGCCCCGCGGTATTACCCGCTACATGTTTTCGCGATATAATATAGCCTGTGTTAATCCAGGGTCTCAGTTATCTCCATACCAAATTTCATCCAAATCCGTTCAGTAGTTTTTGCGTGAAAAAGTAATAAACATCCATCCATCCAAACTTTCACATTTATAAAATTAGTGGGGTTAGTGGGATTAACCTTTAGACCCTAATATCTGAAAGCTAGGACCGCTAAAGCGACACCGTATCTTGGTTAATGTTCCAAGAACTCAAACGATACGGTTTGATTCCACTTTCATCAAACAATGAAATTTGCTGGCTGAGTGTGTTCTCGGCCATCAAATTTCAAAAATCGGTTTATTTTAGCCAAGCTTGCTTCGTCATGGAACGCATCTTCACTTAACATCAGAAGAGATGATTGTCAAACACTATTTATTTATAAAATCATCAATAAGGCCGACGAAGCGTTAACAACCCGTAAAAATTAATCCTTTTCCATGCCTTTAGTATTTACACAATCCATTACAGCACCGCTATCATTTCACTCATTCCAAAAAAGAATATAGAGACGAACAAAGCTCCAGAAGCAATTCAAGTCGGCACGGCGGGCAGCGATTAATCAAGTAGGGTAGTTTCAAGTTAATTCATTACCATCAACATCTTTCTTGTGCCCATGAATAAAACAAAAACGAAATAACGCCCATTCCCTGCCCATTCTCAAGTTTACACTGCGCAGATAACGTTCTAGCTAAGGTTATTGCATAATTTATCTGAACCGTCATCGGGTTCTAATGGTCTAGATAGGAAAGAGCCGACATAATGCGCCCTTTGACGCGAGATCCGGGCAGCTAAAGGTCGATTAAGACCTTGCTTATAGTTACAGGACCCGTGAAAGTGGAAAAGATAATTTAGATCAGTAAATAAAGATAGATCCGTGAAATTCAATAAGATTTTCATCTAAAACTCAGCAATGGTAGTAAACACTCTGATTGAAAAGCATTTAAATGTTGGCGTAAATTTAAATCAGTCGAAAGAACTGTGAAGTTACTCAGTCTGTCTGGAAATCTAGTTTTATTTACTTACTAGCCATTTTATTTAAGGTTTCTGAACGTTTTTGCGTAGATGTTTTAGAGTTAAACAATTTTACGAACTATCCAAGTTTGTTTTGCAAAGTAAACAAGCTAATTGTTTTCTTATGTGAACGTGTTAAAAATATTCCTGTATAGAATTAGAGTTCAAAATCAACGTGTGATCGTTGTAACACACCTTGACTGGACCTGGCTCTCAAATAAGGCTGCCGGAACACTAAACACAAAACGTAAAGTTTCTTTTATTCTTATAAAATAATCTTTACGTTCATCTCCTACACTGCGCTTTATTTATTTTAATCCGCTATGATTATTAAATTATTTACAAAGTAATGTCATGGTGTTCATGCAAGATTTTATTCGGCTTGTAATAAGTTCATAGAGGTTATCAAATAAAAAATTGACAACCCAGATCTCACGGAAGTAATAAATAGTATGCTATTCTGCTATAAACCTAAAACTGGACCTAGTTTGGCTTAATAGCTTAAATTTATCAACAGTCTGGGCATTATGGCTGTCATTTATTACAGCGGTAGTTTCAGCTGAAAGCTATTAATAGTGTTCGAAGCACTAGTTTATATTTTCAAAGTGACTATTTCAAATATAGTATATGATTAAGGTATTCTATTTTTAATTGCTGTTTATACAACCACCACATCACTATGTTTGCCACTACGGTATTTGTATTTTTTTTTAATTCAAGCATTCGTTTATGCTTGTTGACATTGACCAGTTAACATTAAAAGTCTATTAATCATAAAAAAACATGTCTATAAATGATGGTTTTCCATAAAATAATTGTCGGGCTTCATTGAATATTTGAAAAACCATCAAAAGTTGAAATATTCACTAACTATTTTGAATCGTTTTAAAAAGTTTTAGTCTATTAGGCTATGAATACATAATGCTGTAGTAAATTATGAGTTTTTTGTTTATCGTCCTACAGTAAGAAGGGCTTGGATACTATTTGCGAATATATTATATAAACTCGGTTATTATTTTGCAAGATTTGTAACACATATTATTTTATTCGTAATTTTTCAGATTTACATTGATGTGTACCTACTAATGCCATGTCAAATTTCTTTAAGACAATTTAGGTCATAAAAAGTTAACAAGCAAATAAAATAACATTAAAAACATAAACATAACAACTAAAGACAAAAATAATTACTTTTAATTTTATAATACTACTAGCTGCGCCCCGCGGTGTTACCCGCTACATATTTTCAGGATAAAAAGTAACTTATGTCTTAATCCAGGGTCTCAGCTACCTCGATACCAAATTTCATCCAAATCCGTTCGGTAGTTTTAGCGTGAAAGAGTAACAAACATCCATCCATCCATCTAAACTTTCACATTTGTAATATTAGTGGGATTTAGTAGTGATACAAAGAAGACTGCGTACGGCATTATTTCTGAGCTCGTACGATTTTGGAACTTCAAACAAAGAGTCAATAGATAACTAAGAATGTGTGCTCCACCTTTATACACGCCACGCTTCAGTGAGGCAAGGTCGAGAAAAAAGGCCAAGCGTTCGAAGAGTCAACACGTCCTGAGAATGCCTCGTGTAGAGGAAAAACACGTGTCGGCAACTAGTTACTGCAGCGAGAAGAGAATATAAAGACTTACGGTTATTTTAATTAGTTATTTTTATTAAATTACCAATTACTATGAGATAATATTACTCGGAGAATGTAACAGGACTCTGGAACTAAACCTATCTTAGCTCTATTAGTAGTAAACCTTTCTTATGTAACAGGGCACAGAAATTGTTTTTGTCTATCGTTATCTCTACATAATCCAAAACAAAGTCGCTTCCCGCCGTCTATACGCTTAGATCTTTTACACTACACAACAGATTTTAATGCGATTTCCATTAATAGACAGAGTACTTCAAGAGAATGGTTTAAATGAACTTCATTAATATCTACATTGGGCTCGTGCGCGTCGCTAGTATTTTAAAAAAATAGTCAAGGCTACTTTTTCTACGTTGACACACTACCGAATTAGACACGAGAGCGAAGCTTGTTCTACATAAATAACCGACCAAGTGCGAGTCAGCGGAGCACCGAGCGTTCTGCACAAACTTGTAGGGATGTAAATAGTTCGTCAATCACCGGAACCATAAAAGCACCGAACTTTGCTCTAACTGAAAAGATTAACTGGATTGAGGGATAAACTTAACTTTATTAAGTTAACGTTGGAAAACTGTAGTACCGATACATTGACATAGATCGCAGAAAGCTTACCAAAATAAGTTGATAGTTATAAATTTTAGTATTTATTTTTGTGATGTTTTTGTGTTTTATTTGTAATTACAAATTTTACACTTTATTCATTTTTTATTTGGTTTTTGGATTTCTACCTTTACTTATACTATAAAACATTGCTTCTTGCCAAATTTCATGACTCTAGGTCAATGGATAGTCCCTATAGATGTTAATTGCTTCGCGAGTGTCAAAATATGATGCAACATTTGATTGTATAAATTTAGAAGTTTGATTTTTTCACAGCTTTAAGGGCTTGCATACCTGATTATTTGATATTAATATTTTAACTTCAACTTGATACCTGCATGCATTCCAGAGAAAAAGGATAGACACAGACAGACGAAGTGATCCTATATGAGTTCTTTTTTTACCCGCGACGGAATGGAGACGGTATATGCGTTTGAGGTGAGAGGATGTTTGTTTGTGCAAATCTATGTTGCCGTTTTTCTCCAAAACTACTACTCCGATTTTGATGCAGTTTTAAGTTATGGGTTCGAATTCGATTGGTGCACGTTCTTAGATAGGTGTTACGGTGACCACTTACCAGGGAGCGCTGCAGCAAACATATAAATAAATAAAATAAAATAAATAAATAAATATCGTGGGACTATACACACAGCGCCATCTGACCCCAAACTAAGCAAAGCTTGTGTGATGGAAGTCAGATAACTGATAGAATACATAAATACTTTTTTTTTTGTAAATACATACTTATAATACATACAGAACACCCAGACACAGAACAAACATTTGTTTATTCACAAAATGTTTGCCCTGAGTGGGAATCGAACCCACGCCCTACAGCTCTCAAGGCAGATATACTACCAATGAGCCAACGGGGCTGTCAATATGGTTTCTTACTAAGTTTATAGGTAGTTTTATATCGGTGGTTTTAAAATGATTGAATCCCTTTTGAGGTACGGATCATTAAACATACAAACCTGAAAGTTGAACATTTCGGACATGACAATGTAGGGCATGGGTGCGATGCCAGCGGCATACGCACAGCAGTACATGGCTATCGTGATGATAGGAAGCCACCCGGGTACTGAACCGCCTTTATGAAGTATCAACATCACTGTCCCAAGGATCGCCATACAAACTGCGCTAATCAGAAATGTAGTTACCAGCAACATCTGTAGAAGCAATAGAAAATTGTACTGAGTGCGGTAGTAAATTAGCCAATCTCTGAATCAAATGGCGCGCGACTGATTTGTTGAAATGAGGTCATACGTTTTTAAGAGCAAAAACATTACTGCTATAGGTTAAAATGGCTGATCATTTAAAAAAACAATTACATATTAGGTATACATATACACATATTAGGTTTGACAGCCCTGTTGGTTCATTGGTGGTATGACTGCTTCGAGAGCCGAAGGGCGTGGGTTCGATTCCCACTCAGGACTAACATTTGTGTGACTAACATCGATGTTTGTTCTGTGTCTGGATGTACTGTATGTATTGTAAGTATGCATTTACAAAAAAAAAGTACTTAAGTATGCTGTCAGCTTTCTGGTTCACCTTACAAGCTTTGTTTAGTTTGATGGCACTGTGTTAAATGTCCTCCAATATTTATTTACCTTAACACATTATAGTATTTGAGTTATAGACCGAACAATGTTGTTTGTATCATTTGAATTATACACGGAACAGTAACACAATAGGTGACCAAAATAGTATTGCCGTGTCTGACCCGTACTGTGAACTTCATTTTGCGATTCATACTAAGTGCTAACGAAAAAGTTACATGCCACGTACCACATATAAACAACACCTCCTTCCGGAATCCATCAAGCCTTTTCAGCGTGAAGACACATACAAACTTACACATTTATTAATATTAGAGTGGACATGTCTTACGACCTATAATTTTTCCAATTATATTTTGTAATGTCTCTCAGTTTTATTTCGTGGATCAATGTTATACTGGGTCAAACGTTCTTTATCGTTTAACATAATACAGTACGAGCTTAGTCATAAGGAAATAATGGTGTCATTTTATGTCTTAATTTATAAACGTTATATCTCTCTCTCGAGTGTCAGTTTACGGTTTTTTCTCTGCCAACACACACGGAGGCGTGAGGAGTTTTTTAATGTAATAATGTACATAAATAAAGGGAGTTCTTGCGCTTCTCGGTACGAGGGAAGTAAACACAAACAAGCAAAACATAACCAATTTTACGCTACTTTGGTTTACAATGCGGGGATTTCTGTGACGTTCAATTTAGGGAATCCTTGTGACAGCTTTTTATTTCCATATAAAAACACCGTGTATCAGTTTAACATAATATTTTACTTAGTGTATCCGTGTTCTATGAGACATCATCATCATTGGCAGTTCATGCAGCCGGCCCACTGTGGTTTGCATTGTGGTGCAGTAGGTTCATACGTCAAAGAGCGTGGGTTCAACCCCCAACAATGAGCTTGAGCTGCTGATGAAGGAAAACATGGTGGTAGAGTATTTTCAAGTACTCGACTGGATAGCTACCACCCTCAAGTTGAAAATCTGTGTGTTCCAACAACCTCACTTATGAGCCAGTTCAATTCCAGGCTAGGCGTGTTTACCGCCTTTGACCACACTATAACTTAACATCAGGTGAGCTATGGTCTAACACCTAACCTGTCGATCATAAAAAAATATTTCCTAACTCTAGCATAGCCTGGTTTTACACGTACCTATTATTGTAGTAGGTAAGTATTGCTCTTTAGTATTAGTGTAGATAAATTATTGGACTAGTGGGACTGACCATCCAATGTCTCAAAGAAATATGTAACACCAAAGTAACGATGCGCTGGACTTTATGTTACTCAAAATTCTGGGTATCTACCACTGTAATGGTCATGGACTGGCGTTATCTTTTACTATCAGGAAAAACTCTCATTACTTTTACATTAAAAGTAAAAATTTAGCTATGTGTTGAATTTCGTATTCTACTATACAAGTTACATTGTACTCCCAAAGCCATAATTTCAAGTCTTTATTACAGTAGTTGTTAGCGAGATAAGGCATAACTAAAGCCAAGTTATAGGTACATTTGATCCCAAGCTGGTGCGGGTCCGACACTTTACGCCGTAACCTCCCTTGACCATCGGCGTCGATGCCATGAGGATGGAAGGGTCGCTCGTTAGCAGTGATTTATATCTCCATAACTACCCCTACATATAGCATTAGACAAAAGAGCTTCTACCTGAGGTACTACTGAAGTGAGGATAATGTTATTCATAAAAATATACGAGTGGCTACGACTGGTTTATGTATGGGCACGTCGTAATACTTATGGGATAAATAAAATATTATAATATTTTGTATGTTTTTGTGAAAAAATATTTTTAACTCAAATTTTTACCATGTAAAAATGCAGTACTCAAATTTTTACCATGTAAAAATTTGAGTTTAAAAAAATTACAAAACCTAATTATCGAAATTACTGGGCTGTTGAGACTAACCATCGAAAGTCTCAAAGTAGTGAGCACCAAAGCAGCGATGCCCTGGACTTTGTTTTGTTACTCAAAGTTCTGTGTATCGCTGTAATGGTCATGGACAGGCGTTATCTTTTACCATCAGGATAGCGTCTCGCTCGTCTCATTATTTGTCACATTCAAAAAAAAAAAAAAATTTAACCTTAGGTATCACAATAATTTACTAGAACATGTATTGTGCTGTACTTATAAAAACTATCGTTAACCATCAGGTGAGTTGATTGTTTCGTGTAAATACGTTTTTTTTTCTTCTATCGTATTACGTATACAATCATCGGTGTGAACAATAAAGAGTTTTTTCACCTATCTATTAATTAATTTAGTTTAGAGAATTATTTAACGAAATTAAAATTATTTGTAAAAAATCGAATAGTACTCCACCGCCTTACTTTTTAAAACACGTGTTTTTCTCTTTTTTTTAATATCGTAGGACTATACACTCAGCGCTATCTGAACAGAGCTTGTGTGATGGAAGTCAAATAACTGATAGAATACATAAATCCATAAATTATTAATAATAATGAAATATTAATAATAATACATAAATTTGTAAATACATACTTATAATAGATACAGAACACCCAGTCAAAGAACAAACATTTGTTTATACCACAAAATGTTTGCCCTGAGTGGGAATCGAACCCACACCCTACAGCTCTTAAGGCAGATATACTTACTGCCAATGAGCCAACGGGGTTGTATTCTTCGATAATGTAGCTCCTTACCATCGTGTTACTTATTGATCAGGCATAGTATTTTTTTCGAATAAAGTTAAAAATAGAATACCTTTCTGCCAAATCTCTCCACGAGTGCCACAGAAATAAAAGAGCCGAACATCAGAAAAAGCGGAAAACTCAAACTCTGCAGCTCAGGACTTAATGTGACCCCCGATGACGACAAAATAGGTGATGCGTACGTGAGCACAGCAAAATTTCCACTCATAGATTGCGTTACCACCAGAGACGCAATTATGAAGAATCCTCGCCTCCATGCTTTGTTTTTAACTGCAAATAAAAATACAGAAATAGTAATCAACAGAGTTTTCGGGAACGCGGAAAGAGTCGTATCGCCGCGTTGTATTTTTTTCTAAAACTAGTGTTTTGTCGAGTGTTTTTGCATAAAAATGGTGGTGTTTTATTCATAAAGTGCCGAATCACAAGCGCTAGTGTGGCAAAATGATATAATGTGGTGAAACATGACTTTTTGTGTTGCTTCCAAAACACCATCGAAGCTTTATAGTAAAGTCACAACTAATTTACTAAAGCATGACTGGACTTGACTGACATGAACTGTACTTGACCAAGACTGGACTTTGACTATAACTAAATCTACGAAGACACTTATTTAACATTTGAAACTTGAAAATATAAAATATTTGACACTGGCAAATGCTTAAAACGTGACGCCAAAAGCAAAGAAAAAAAAAGTAATCAACAACGAGTTTTTTTTTAGTCTAAATTTTATTTTGTAACTTGTGTCGCTTGGCTACTATGCCAGCTTCATTGCGTACTTATTGTCTACTTAATGATATCAACACAACACACACACACACAACAGTTTGGAAAGTATACTTGTCGCTTCACTCAGCGAAGCGAACAGTACACTTTAGATTACGCCGACATCAAGAAAGTTAGAGCCATACGGAGTGTACCTACATGATAGATCTGACACACTGCGTCCGCGATCACTCCACTACGACGAACCACGAGATTTAGAGGTAGCCAGCAAAATACATTTTAACTAAATATTAGTTAAAAATATCACCTTAAATTCACATACTTTGAATATAACAGTACTTTTTAGCAGTCATAGAGAACAACATTCCGTTGAAAGAGAACAACGTGCTATGGTTCTCTTATAACGGCAGCTCAAGCTCATTTTTAGTATTTTTGTTCTTAAATATGTCAAAAGTGATAATTGTTATAATCGATTAATTCGCGATACAACTTGACGATATGCCAATACTTCTAACAAATAAAATTTCGACCTCGTTTCCCTCATACGTTCCAATAAACATTTTTTAAAGGAAAACATTTCCTTTCTCGCATCTGTTTACTGAATCACTGACAAACAGTTGCTGTATTTATTCGTTTGTATTACTAAAATTGTTATCCTCAAGAGCGAAACAATCGCATTATTTCACTTCCACGAAGAAGATAGATTACTATAATTGTATTACAAATACTTTAAATTCTAAACGTAATTAATATGAGTGAACGGGATGTTTACTGAAACATTAGGTATTGTCATTCAACATACAAAAACTTACTTTAGTATGCTTTTTCGAAACTTCAATTGGCTCTTTCAATGCCTATGTTTTATGCTAGAACCAAATAACATACTTTTTACAAATAGTTCGAAGTCCAATAATATTGTTGATTTAGTAAATGTGTCATGACATTGTAGGTACTTAAATGAACAAATACGTACTTATGATACAAAAATGTTCTTATTTCCTTTTATAATTTTTGCCCTTTTTAGTAAAACTCTTTCATGCCACGCCACCGGTGCCCGCGAAAAAAAAACACTCGCGACAAAAATAAATCTTCAAAGATCAAAATTACATTATGTTCCGCAATAATGAAATAACACAGAAAAAAATCACGAAAATGGAGATGCCAATATCGAAGATTCAAGGATGTAGATATTCTATCCTATTTATTCCACTAGCATAGTATGGAGAATTTATAGCCTGTACCTTTTTTCTTGAGAGGAAAGGGATGCCTAATACGAAAAATGGGCACACATCAGTACACAGCATGATAAGGACAAAATATTTGACGCTGATGTTACATTTACATACGTACGTTTGGTTTGAACCACTTAGAGTAGGTAATCTTAGCGAATTATAAATGACGGTCACGCGAGCACTGTAAGTGCAAATTAAGCTAACTTTACGAAGTAGGCTACTTACATATGCTTATAAAAGCTATGGTAGGTAAGGACTTGAATGCTGAATCGGATTTCTTCATGGATTCTAGCTCATTCGTTATTAACTCGTGATCCACATCGACCCCTCTTAGTTTTGCTAATGTGGAAGCTGCTTGCTGAAAAATAGGAATCGTAAATCTTATGTAAATCTCTTAGTCGGACGCTTTTAGCAGAGTGGTCGTGTTAGACACGGTGGGACAGCCTCTACGATAGCTTAATATACGCTTTTTTTATTATTTTTCTCTAACCTCACATAAATTAACAAGAGAAAGACAGAATGATTGAATCTTGGCAGCTGTAAAACAGGGTTATCTGGTACAGCTACCAAAGAGAATCCAAATTGTTTTTATTTTATTTAAATGGTTTTTATTAAGGTTTAATAAATTTAAATAGGACATTAGAATCGAGAATTCAAGATCATATTTGTATATACCCAAGTTTGTCATTGGTCGACACGTCAAGTAGGACAACATACAATCGAGTTATTACGTCTCGACGATTTTACTGACCTGTGACATTATTAATCATTATTAATGTTAACGTGACATTACATAAATTGTTTTATGTCACTAAAATAATATATGCTACAACTCTATGCCACACTTCACTGGCATCACCTATATATGAATGTACTTATCTTAAATATATCATCTAGGGGTCAATCTCAGATCTCTTATTTCTGTCTATCACTGAAGTTTTAAATATCTTCATATTACATAATATGACATAATAATATACTATAATATAAACCCATCAACTAAAATGACTTGCATAATGTTAGATTGCCTCCAAATTGTGTTAAATACATAATTTCATCTATGTTTTTATAGGATAAATGTCTAGTAACCATTTACGTCAAATTAAAATTGATCATTTTAAACATACAATACCTGGACGATTGAGCTTTGTTCGGTGTATGCAACATTTAAAACTCGGAAAACACTTATTTCTAGAGATGAGATAGCAAATTTCATCGTAAATCTTTAACGACATTTTCGAGATCTCAAATTATATAATATATAATTTGAGTACTAAACGAGTTATATTTTTATATTATAAAAATATAACTCGTTTAGTAGGTAGTGTTTGTTTTGGTGAATTTGCCATAGCTAGTGGTAAAAATATACAAGATGACCATCATTTTGAACATGTAATTTCAAAAACCTATATAATCGCTTATTGTATACAATTGAATCAGTTTCATTTACCACATAAACTGTAACACACAAAAACTCACCTCGTTCTTTTCTAATTTCACCAAAAATACTGGCGTTTCCGGCAAGGTAAACCAAAACGCTACCATCGTGACGACCGAAACTGTAGTAACTATATACAGCACTGTATAGTAATTCAGGAAAGCTCCCATAGCATACATGACTAGTACGCCCGTGTTTTGGAAGAGGACAAACAGAGAACCAAGCTTCCCTCTAATGCTGTCGTGACTTATTTCCCTGACGTACAAGGGTATGACGCTGTAACATGCTCCCGCTGCCACGCCACAGAACACCCGCGATATTATGAGCGCCGCCGTACTTGTTGCGAAGCATTTTGTCATCCAGCAGATCTGAAACATATTGAACAAGTGCTTGTTAAAAATAACAACATTGTTCAAAGTTATATTCTATCCTAACTCATGTTTAGACTAGCAGTGTAGCATAATAAAACAGCAAGCATTTCATAATCCTACAAAACGTACTGTACTTGTTGGTTAGGTACATGTTATTTTGTTAGTAAATCTGTTTTATGTCTTTCAGATCAGCCCTGTTTTTGTAAACTGTCCTACTACTAAGCGCAACGCTCTTCAAAATACAAATACAAATATTTCATTATTAACATTAAAATTACATAGTTCTTAATGTGGGAAGGGTAAGGTAATATAGTTCACAATCCTAGTCTAACGCAAACACACATATTCAAGTTTTTTTTTGTTTTGGCGTCGCGTTTTAGCATTTGCCAGTGTCAAGTATTTATATATTTTCAAGTTTCAAAATTTAAATAAGTGTCCTCGTAGCTAGTTATCGTCAAAGTCGTCTTAGTCAAGTCCAGTTCGTGTCAGTTAATTCCAGTCATGCTTTAGTAAAGTAGTGGCGACTTTACTATAAAGCTTCGATGGAGTTTTGGCAGCAACACGAAAACTCATGTTTCACCACATTATATCATTTTCCCACACTCGCGCTTGTAATTCGGCACTTTATGAATAAAACACCACCATTTTTATGCATAAACACTCGACAAAACACTAGTTTTGGAAAAAATACAACGGAGCGACACGTTCTTCCCGCGTTCCCGCCAAAACTCTATTCAAGAATTAACTCTCAAAAACGCAAGCTTCCTCACGATGTTTTCTTTCACCGTTGGAAGCTATCGACAATACGCTCATTACTTATGAGTGCCGAGGGATTCGAACAATGTTTAGATTGTCGGATGTCTTTTTTTTTAACACGTATAAGTCTGCGTTTGACCACCGACTCGCTTCGTGACGATTTGGTCGAAGATAAAGCATGCAGACTTAGATATCTATTCATTCTAACCTTTTTGGCTGTCAACTAAGATGCCGTTGTTTCGTGTTTTTTGTAAAAGCCAAATTGTTTGTTTTCTCTGTGTTAGAGGATAGGAATCATATCTGCTAAGTTCCATAGAGAACTAATACAGAAATACTAACATGTACCTGCTTATAGAATATCATTATAGCATATTCTATAAAATAACCTTTTCTAGAATAACAATAAATTATACAGTAGTTTGCTCCGCTTCTAAATCTTCCGCAAAAAATATTAAAAATCGATAGTTAGGTAGAAAAACCTAGTTACAAATTATTAGAACGCTAACGCGAAACTTTCACTAATTTGAAATTAATCGAAGCGTTATAAAAAATTACAAAGTTCTGCTTATAGTTCCACCTACAATCTGACAGTTAAAAATAATAACAACAGGTTCAACCTCGTTCGGAATAAAAGTAAACAAACAAAAGTTTTCATTCGATTATCAAATTAGAATTGAGTCGATCAAACAAACTTCAAAATTACGTAACAACCACTGATTTGTGTTTTAATTACACATACTCGTAATAAAACTACACCATCAAAATAAAGATAAACATAGATAACCTTATGGCTACCAATTCAGATTTTACGTAACGACGATGAATTAACAATAAATTTTACACGACAATACTCTTCGTCATTGTCAAATACATTGTGTATGTTATATTACGTATTTGACAACTCATTTAAATTAAGTGTAAAAATGATATGACTTTTGCTTTTTATCTAACTGATGCCTCGTAAATAAAAAAAAATAAAAAAATGATGCTAAGCCAAAAAAGTAGGGCTACGAGTTTGACCTGTTTGCATGTTTGTTCGTACCTATGTTTCCTCGTAACAAATAAACGGCAGAACCGATTTTGATAAGTAAATATCGTAGGACATTACACACAGCGCCATCCGACCCCAAACTATGCAAAGCTTGTACTATGGGAGACAGATAACAGATACAATACTTAAATACTGTGATGAATGATGTGTTGTTATATTCGTTTTTATTGCTCTAATATTACTGAGTATATTAATCTAAAATAAATAAATATCGTAGGACTTTAGACGCAGCACCATCTAGCCCCAAACTAAGTAAAGCTTGTACTATAAGAACCAGATAGCTGATAGAATATTTATATACTTTTTTTGTTATTACATACTTATGATACATAATCTATATTTCGTTTTAAGCTAGCTGCGCCCGCGGTGTTATCCGCTACATGTTTTCGGGATAAAAAGTAGCCTATGTTCTAATCCTGGGTCTCAGCTACGTCCATGCCAAATTTCATCCAAATCCGTTCTTGTGTAGCACTGATAGCTCAGTGGTTAGCGCGGTAGGTTCGCATGCCGAAGGGCGTGGGTTCAAACCCCAACAATGAGCTTGAGCTGCCGGTGAAGGAAAACATCGTGAGGAAACCATAGCATGGTGGTAGGGTACTTTCTAGTACTCGGCTGGCTAGCTACCACCCTCAAGTTGAAAATCTGCCGCCAAGCATCTAACGGTGTGTTCCGGCAGCCTCACTTGAGAGCCAGTTCCATTCCAGGCTAGGTGTGCTTTACCATCTTCGACCACACCTTCACTTAACATCAGGTGAGCTGTGGTCAAACACCTGGCCTGTCAACCATTAAAAAAAAAAAAAAAAAAGTTCTGTAGTTTTTGCGTGATTGAGTAACAAACATCCATCCATCCATCCAAACTTTCATATTTATAATATTAGTGGGATTGGCGCGTGTACTTGAATTTGTGCAAATTTTTGAAGACAAGAAGTCCTTGGGATGTGCATTTTTCAAGTCCCCACTCAACGTAACGAATTCTGATAGCTAAATGATTCAATCAAGTGTTGTAATTAAACGTTTGATGTAGATAATAATAGACATTATGTATCTGTAACATCAATCTATACCATGACTAGTAAAGGTAGCTTGTGGGTCAAATAATTAAGTAGAACACCACTAGATCGACAGTGAAATCTGTACGCACAGTTTCGATTCCACGCCGATGAATAATTCACAAACAGGGTCCTCTGTACAGAAATCCAATTTTCGATGTAATGTCGTGATTTTCGTCGAATTTGTTACGAGATAAGCTCCAAAATTTAACGTGATCGACAACGATACGTCGCAAATCTAGTTACACAGTGTACAAGGGCAAAAAATACGATAGTCACAGTGACAGAGATCAGTTTCTGTAAAGACATCCAAATATTCAACGCTCAACACCACTACTTGCCAATATCAGCTAGCTGCCTTTAAAACATATTATTCGCAATTTATTTCTGTGAAAAATATTAGACTTGTTATATTAAAATACCTATTTACTTTGCTAGTAACGAGTAAAAACCGTAGGGGCAATGAAAATCGTAAGGATCGGAACATCCCATCACTACTTAATTACTTATTAAGTAGATAGGTACTTCACTATTCAGTAATTGTGTAATTAAGTAAAACATTCTGAATAAAATCCAATTAGACTTTTTCCAAAGTGTCACATACATAATTATGCAGTATAAATATGTGTACAATATAGTGCTTAGTGCGGTCGGTTCGCATGCCGAAGGGCGTGGGTTCAAACCCCAACAATGAGCTTGAGCTGCCGGTGAAGAAAAACATCGTGAGGAAACCATAGCATGGTGGTACTCGGTTGACTAGCTACCACCCTCAAGTTGAAAATCTGTCGCTAAGCATCCAACGGTATGTTACGGCAGCCTCACTTGAGAACCAGTTCCATTCCAGGCTAGGTGTACTTTACAAACTTCAAACACACCTTCACTTAACATCAAGTGAGCTGTAGTCAAACACCTAGCTAGTCAACCATAAAAAAGCGAAGATGTGGTCTACGATGGCGCACGCTTGGCTAGAAGAAACCGATTCACTCGTGATCGAATGTGTTCTTCTGAGTTTTTGTCAAAGACCAAGTCTGTGCACCGTACGGTAGAATGAGTTTGCGTTTATGTTTTAGGGATAGCAAAAATTCGATAAATTGTCAATCGTTTTTCCAGGTTGCCAGACGCATCGATAATGCATCTGACAACTTCGTTATCTTGTCTTGCCTGGAAAGCGACTAAGAGATCAAGAACCATGAATGCAATCTCCTCGCCCTCTACCATAAAGCATCGCGCAATGCGATTAAACATAAACTTGGTCTTCGACATATTCATCCTCAGACCCACCTCGAGGCTATACAATATAAATTTCATAAAACTTGTGATAAAATTGTTTGTTTTTATAAGAGATATTGTTGAGCTGATGCAAAAATATTTTCCCGCATATTATGTTGATCTTCCTACTTCCGGAAGCAATCTTTGTAAGAAATAACTGTCTAAATATATTTCCATTTCGGACCGGGCTGCGGCTGACAACCGCTCGGTACCTATTACGCATCTCAATTCAATCGGAACCGACGAATAGTCAACTTTTTAACGTAGGCACAAGTAGTCTGCCTTCGACATAAAGCCTTCAATTTAAAGGATTTATAAAACAGAAAAACTAGAGCTAGGTTATCTAAAATAAAAATAAAAAATTAAAAAAAAAATATTTAAATTATTATTAAAGTGTCAAAAAAGGGTACTTCGCTATAACCGTATACTTTGTCTTTCACTTTTTTTAATGGTTGTCATGCTATGTGTTTGACCAAAGCTCACCTGATGTTAAGTGACGCTGTGGCAGAAGATAGTCAACAAACCTAGTCTGGAATGGAACTGGCATCCAAGTGCAGCAGATTTCGCAACTTGAGGGTGGTAGTTAGCCAGCCGAGTACTAAAAAATACCCCACTACCATCGATGGTTTCCTCACAGTGTTTTACTTCACCGGCAGCCCAAGCTCATTGTTGGGGGTTTGAACCCATGGCCTTCGGCGTGTAAACCGACCGCGCTAACCACTGAGCTATCAGCGCTACAAAAGTACGCACCTATAGTTTGTAGGCCTTGACCAAACATTCAAACTTCACTATTATAATGATATTAGATGTAATCAATCCTTGTAGTTTACATTTTATATTTCTCTACGTCTCGAACTCTTATCCAACGTTGTCAAGCCCTTTAAGCGCGAAGAAGCAACAATCATAAATACATACAAGCAGACATATACGCAGTATACTAGCCGTGACCCACGTATTCACCCGCGTTTTACGTGATAAAAATTAGGATATGTGAGCAACAAAATATAAGCCATTTGCAGTTTTAATTTAATTCAAATCCGTTAAGCCAGCGTAATGAAATAACAAACATTCATAAACCATTTTATATATTTCCTAATATTAGCGTGATTTTTTTTTTAATTGTAGGACATTAAACACTGCCCCATCTGACCCCAAACTTTTTATAAATAATAATAAGATAACTGACAGAATACTTAAATACTTTTTTTTTGTAAATATATACTTACTCGTATAATAAATGTAGAACACCCAGACATAGAACATTATGTTTATACCACAACATGCTTGTCCTGGATGGTAATCGACACCCACGCCCTTCAGCTCTTGGAGCAGACATACTTACCAATAAACCAACAGGGCTGTCAATATTAAGTTAATGATTAAGTTTTACAAAGACAGTACAATTAAAAATAGTCTTAATTGTACTGTCTTTGTAAAATACTTTAATAAAAAAACGCCAGATTCGGAATTGTTCTGTATGTATACCCACTTAAAACAAAACTTGGGGCTATTCCACGATATTGTTTCTGTCAGCTGTGACTGTCATTTGGAATGACTTAAAAGTCACGGAGACGTTTCAATATAATATGCACGACGGTAACGGATAGAAAATTTTCCAATCTTACCGCTTGTAATATAGCTATGATCATCACGCCCGTTTTCCTCCCATATCTATCCACGACAGTAGAAAAAAGCCGCACAGTTAGCAACGCAGACAGGCAGACCACGCTTGCTATCCAGGATATTTCAAAGCTCGATAATGAATACCCTATTGGTGATCGGTCGGATGTGAGGACTTTGGTCATGGGAGACACCCAACCGAACTGCATACCGTAGGTAAATAGCGACATGTTCACTGAAAAAAGAAATAAAAAACATTATATTTATTTTTATTTATTAAGGTACGCCAACAGCACACATATTGGTAAATTTATACATCATGTATCTATTCTATTGTTTTGTTATATAGCTTCTTTTTTGTTTGTTTCCTATTTGTATTAATTGTGATCTGTGTTTCATTTTTGGTGTATAATAAAGTTATATTCTATTCTATTCTATTCTATTCTATAGTTACACTTATTTATTAACATAAAATTTAAAATCTCGGTGCAATGTTTATAAACCAAACACGCAAGATAACATTATAAAATTTATCTGTATATCTCAGATACAATATACGAGTACAGTTACAAAAAAAGTAATTACATCTTACCCAACATTGCATTCGCCCATTGTATATAACTATGTCCTTTCTTTTCCTGTTTTATTTCACACGAATCACTTGTCTTACACATCTTTATAAAATTAAGTTTGCTACTAAAAATAATAGTTATCTACTAGTTGTGCTATATTTAATTACGATTAAAAATGATTTCGCACTTTGTTTGACATTATTGTGACACTTGTTTCCTAAAATTAAACTATTATATTGGTCGCTTCTTTATTAAGAACAAGCGTCTATTAACGACGAATTTATTATCACTTCTATTTAAACCAGTGTTTCTATGTACTTGGTATTTACCGTAGATCTACGGTATTTTTATCTATAATAAGATATAGGTTAAGACCGTATCGGTATACCGTCTCATTTTCAACTGTATTTTTTAAAATCAATTACCGTGTAAAACTTGAAAATTATAAGACATTGGTTTGTGCGTGTTTAATAACTCTGTGAGATCGACTGCAAACCCGCAATACCAAAATTGTTATTGTCGTAAGCACTCAAATAAAATATTTTTATTCATCATCATCATCAGCCTATCGTAGTCTACTGCTGAACATAAAGCCTCGCCCAAAACATGCCACTTTCCCCGATCTTCGGGTTTTCGCTTCCAGCCACAGCTATGTGTTTATATCGTCACTCCATCGAGTCTCAAGGCGTCCTACGCTATGTTTACAAATTTTTGATCTCTACTCTAGAATATTTCTAAGTTTTGTTATGCGACAGATATGTCCATTGTCCAGCCCACTGCCACTTTGACTTTCAAATACTATTGATTAATTTAAATAATACACGATAATTGTCACAATGTTTTTTAAAATGCTGCAAAGTATTTTATGCCCCGAACACTATAATTTTAAGTAAAGACACGGTAGTTTACAATTTTCATATGGGAACACTGAACCGCCCCCGCATGATACGTAGTAAGCAAAACGTTTAGTTTATTAATGTGTGTAATCTGATTTTTAATTACGCACAAAATAATCTTACACTCTTCCTATTTATAAAGTAATATACATATGTATGTAACAGTGCGTCGTGTGCACTCATTTCATCTTATTTGCTTCCCAAATACGTATATTGCATCACATCTCAGCAGAAAAAAAAAATTGACTAAAACTAAATAAATATTTACTTGTTATGAGCAGTAATTTTATCTTATCTAAGATTGTGTTGTTGCAGGTATATGTATAAGAAATATCATTTCAGTTTGTGTAAATAATATATTTTGAATAGTAGAGGGCTGGGTAGATAGCACATACAGTCCTGTTCTGACGCAGCCAGGGAGCTGTTCAGCTGTGTAAGTCGCCTCAAGTGACCCACCTATTATGATTAGTATGTATATATATGATTAGTATGTATGTGAATCTGTGTATGAGAGAGTGAGTAAATGTTTGTGTGGTGTGTAGATAATTTTTTTATTTTTGTTGTTTTTTATGTTTGTGTTTTACATGTGAGAAAATACGATGGGACTGCCATTTGACTACCACAAAAGTCCCATAAATAAAAGAGAATAAAAAATAAATAAAAAAAAGCAGTAAAGAAATCTTAAAGCAAAAATTTGTTACAAGGGCAAAATTTGCCAAATTTTAGCAATTTTTATTATATGCGAGAAAAACTATTGTAAACATGTATTTAACTACAAGTATACGTATATCAAGTTAAGGCTCCGTGTGTCAATGTTGTTCTTCAGCCAACTTTCCAGACATAACAAGAATCTATCAGCCACGCAATTTCGGGAAAAGCAATTAATTATATCTAAGAAGGTTATAGGTACAAGTGTATATTTTTCACGGAGAAAGCTAACAATATAATTAATTGAGAGATATCCGTAGAATAAAGCTATTGTACCTACTAATAGGTATGTCGCCTATAAGTAAAATAAATATAAATAGGTTTTTGTACCGATGATTATTTTTATGAAAAACTTTTGCAGCTGAGAGCAAACGAGAGACTTTTTTGTCTATTACTACGTGTCATGAAACGATTGTTTGCCTCAAACTTTCTTAGAGGCACACAAACATTGCGTGAGTTTTTTATCATCGATATTTTGAGTTCTCGCTTTAAATTGACTTTATTGTAAACTTTCTTTGATGAATTGGTGAATGTAATCTATAGATACTTGGCGGCTGATTTTTCAACTTGAGGGTGGTAGCTAGCCAGCCGAATACTAGAAAATACCCTACCACCATGCTATGGTTTCCTCACAATGTTTTCCTTCACTGGCAGCTAAAGCTTATTGTTGGGTATTGAATGCACGCCCTTCGGCTTGCGAACCGACCGCGCTATCATCGCTACAAATATTTATAATAAATCTTTATTTCGGGCATAAAAAAACAATGCTATATAAATTTTAATTCCAGAGATATAAAAAATAACAGAAAATGTTAAATGAATAACAGTGTGTACATTACTCGTATTATAATGACAGTTGAAAAGGTAACTACATTGCTTTTTTACGATTCGCAATCTGGTGCACTTTCCACCATGGTTTCAAAAATTGACTTTTATAATAGTCAACTTGTAACATGGAAGCTTCACGATCATTAATGTCGATCGATACCTGATTGCTGGTTTGTGGGCACTAACCCGAAACTTTCCTAAACAAACTGACAAATAGCATTTCGTTCCCATTAAGGGGCTAAACCAATTACCCTAATTGCTGGGTCTGGAAACCATCGGCGATTTGTAGATGATAATCCCTAAGGTACAACGAAGCAGTAACAAAGCTTAGTTCAAATCTTAAGTATTTTACCAGATACGTAACAAGACAAATAGCCCCAGTTGGTGTTGTATATCGCTTAGATAAAGGTCGATAAAAAGGCAGTTCCAGATTTCAGGAACAGCTGCTATTACTCTCGTATGTGCCTACTCGCGCCATGTGCGTATTGCCTATTCATGATTTAGTGGCGATGGTAGCCTAGTGATCGAGGCGTTCAGTGTAATAATACCTACGAGCGTACTCACTAACTAACATAAATTTACCAAAATTTTTGTGCAAATTTGAAATGTATTCTTTAGCAAGGGATACATTTCAAATTCTTGGGGTTTTTATTAAGTTTATAGGTAAAGTTTTAAGTCGGGGGTTTTTAAATTATTTTACCTATGCTTTTTCAGTTACTTATTAACCATCGAGGGTATTTTCAAAATTTTTAATTTTGCTTTTTAGAGAGCATAAATTTTATTTACACAACGCGTCGCCCCGCGGAAGATACGCCTTTGATTCAGTAGTATGTACATTAGATAAATATTTAAAAGTATTGATTTAGCACAAACAAATGTTTACTGCAGTGCTCCCTGGTGATTTGTCACCGTAACACCTATCTATGAGCATGCACCAATAAAACCCGAACCCATAACTGAAAACTGCATCAAAATCAGACTAGTAGTTTTGGAGAAAAATGCCAACATGAATTTGCACAAACAAACATCCTCTCACCCCAAACACATATATACCATCTCCGTTCCTTCGTTGGGTAAAAATTAAATGAAAAAACTGATCTTACACAGAATTATCAAATAAGTGTGCTATAGCACTTCCCATTCTTAATTTTTGATTCGTTACACGAAATATTAGTTGCTTATAAATCATTTAATTGAAAATTAAACAACTGTATTCATCTTACACGGTGCTGACACCTCCTTCAATGGCAGCTGATGAAGCTCGAGGCCGAATTGATTGAAATTCGACCTAGTCATTATTATGTTTATCGTTACTATAAATAAAACAATAACTGTGTAAAAGTTTCCCAATCTATATTAAAATATGCTCTATTTAACAACGATTGGAAATATGACCTTCTTGAAAAGAATATTTATATTGGTAAAATATTTATTTTCTCGGAGTCTATTCACTCGATATTTATTTACACAACAACAGCTATGAATTAGTTCATTAATCTCACAAAACAGACTAAAGAAAATCTAATATAAAAATAAATCTTTTACTACATTTGTGATATTTTTCTTTGAAGTTCCAATAAATGAAATATACCAACAATCCTACATAAATAAAAATCAATTGCCACATGGTGGGACCGATTTCTTTTTCGTTGTGTTCATAATTGTGCTGACATAGGTTTGTTTTGCATTGTTTAAAAAACATGAAGAATTGTTATGGAAAATCTATGGGAATAGTAGGAAATTCGGAAAGAATACCGGGGCACAAAAAATGCACCCGTGGAAAGCCGGCGCAGGTTGCTAGTTATTGAAAAAAATGATGCACCAAGTGTTCATGACACCAAGATTTTGTATAATTAATCGACGACATTTGTGTAATTGATAATGATTAATAGCTAAGTATATAGTGGCCATTTTTAGGTTTCATCGTTAGATGTTCGCTTTGATTTGATTCTGATAGATGACTTGCAACTTTAGTGTAATCAATAAAAATATTGTATTTCAGTTTTCAATATCAGATCATAAATTAGATACCAAGATCATCTGCATTTTTAATTGAGATCTCATACATTCGCCAGCAAAGTTTGAGCTTGATCAGGAATTTGAAAGCGGTCGAAAAATCATTCACCAAAATTTTATCGACAAAAAAAACGAAAATCGAACCAAATGACGTCTGTCTTGGCTTAGACCTATATCCAGCAGTGGACTACGATAGGCTGAAGATGATGATGAAGTGTTTTTCTCCATCTCTATTAAATCGATTAAGTCTTATCTTACAACATTTCACAAAGGGGACTTATTTTCTATTATGTATCTGAAGAATGAATGAACTAATGAATGAATGATTCTCCCTTGACAAATTTAAAAACGCTAGTTGCGTTTTTAAGTGAATTGAGACCTATCAAAATACTCATAAACATTTTCAGCTCATATGTTTAAAAGTATTAAACGAGGAATCTCAAATGAGTTAGATAATCAGGGCCCAGAACTTAGGAAGAAATGTAAAAGTTTCCATGTTGTATCTTCAGCAGTAACAGTTATGACTGCACTTTTATACAGCACCAGGAGTTTTACGTTCGGAACCTTGTTTTTCTTTGCTTTTATTTGAGTTCGTGTGTTCTTGGCTACAAAAACAACAAGATTTTTCACGAGACTTTCACGTAACTAGATGACGACGAAACAAGAACATCGCACATTCTACTACATAAAAATGTGTTCTAACAAAAAGACTTTACTTTACACCCACTTGTTTTTAACCCTCAATGACTGATAATACACTAAACTTGTTTAAAACGTATTGTAAAATAAGTAAAAATGAGCAGTTATCGTTACCTACATAGACGTTATAGCATGTAAAAATAGCAGTGGATGGAGCATCTCTGTCGCAAATATTTTGTTTCCGTTTATAATCTACATACTAAGTGTAAGCAAAACCACGAAGAAATAAAAATGCACTCAAAAAAGCGCCATCTATCGATTTAAAGCTTCACTACTACATAGTAAAACGTAAAGCCCAAAACACTCGCAGACAGTAGCGCCATCTAGACTTGCACCCCATAGGATGCTAGAAACTAATCTACCGAGGTACCTACCATTTTTTGTATGGGATAATACATCTTTACTTGTACGCTATTATTATTTTGTGACTTTGTGTAAGCTCTTTTGTAGACAGCAGATTGCTTGATGGTAGATCACATGATTTAGCAGAAGGTCGCATACCACTGCAGTAGCAGATATTCTGCCGCTAAGCAGTAGTAGATATGTAAATATTGCTGTGATTCGGTTTGAAGAGTACTGCAGGGAAATTACAGGGCTGTAGAGACTAACCATTGAAGTAATGAGCGCCAATGCAGCGAAGCCTTGGACTTTGTTTTGCTACTAAAAGTTCTGTGTATCTTTGCAATGGTCATGGATGCCTATCTCATGGTCATGGCATTATCTCTTACCATAAGAAATCAGTTCTAATCCAGTTCTAATATAAAATAGGCTTTATAGTCTACATACAGTCCGTATTCGACGAATGTCATCTTGAATGTATTGCTTTAAATTGTCGTCAGGCGCTGTCACAGCACGTGCTGCATCGTGTAGACGGCGAACTGGCCGGCGGTCCCATGTCTGCATACAGTACGATACAGTTCACCGTACAGAAACACCACTTCGTCAGAGGGAAAATTAAGGTAAACTATGCTTAAATATTTCACATACACATATGTACCTATCTATTTAGCAGTTAATTCAATATCTACATCTACAAAAACAGTAAAGTAGGTATATTGAAATAGCAGTAGATCGATCATATCTGACGCCTAAATGGACGGCTAAACCGATTTGCTTTTTTTTAAAATGTCTTAGTCCCTAAGATTTATAAGGAAACAAAGTTTGCAGAAAATAGTTCATTTTTCCCCTGACATTTTTATATTAAGGTGGTTCGATTTCCATACAAATAATAATAAATTGTATGGAAATTGAACCACTTTAACGCGAATTTAAAAGAACTAGAAACAAAGACGAATTTTCACGTTCAAAAATGTGTGTATCCACTTCAAGCACGTATTATGTAGCACACGTGTAACGTGATCAAAGGATATGAAAGTTTAACAAATAATTTATAAGTTCAGAATAGTATTTAGGAAACTCATGAAACATAGGTAAGTATCAATTGAACAGGATTCGATATCGACTAATTGGACTGGATCGTCGACAAGTATCTTAGAATTATAAATATGATGATAGCATAAAGTTTTGGCTGGATTTTAGGAGTGGATTGTATTCCACATTATGAACAACTTGCAAAAACTCATGAAACATAGGTAAGTATCAATTGAACAGGATTCGATATCGACTAATTGGACTGGATCGTCGACAAGTATCTTAGAATTATAAATATGATGATAGCATAAAGTTTTGGCTGGATTTTAGGAGTGGATTGTATTCCACATTATGAACAACTTGCAAAAACTCATGAAACATAGGTAAGTATCAATTGAACAGGATTCGATATCGACTAATTGGACTGGATCGTCGACAAGTATCTTAGAATTATAAATATGATGATAGCATAAAGTTTTGGCTGGATTTTAGGAGTGGATTGTATTCCACATTATGAACAACTTGCAAAAACAGTGGTTCTATACATTTTATACCACAGTGAGAGGCAATTAAAACTAAACTGATGGTAATAATAAAACTGGTTCATACAGTTTGGTGTTACAGCTACATACAGGGTTAATTACAGGGATTTTGAGACTTACCATCGAATGTCTCAAGTAATGAGTGCCAAAGCAGCGACGCCCTGGTCTTTGTTTTACTACACAAAGTTCTATATATCGCTGAAATAGTCATATACAGACGTAATCTCTTACCAGGAGAGCTTCAGGTGAGCGTCTTGCTTGTCTCATTACAATTACATAAAAAAAAAATTTCATCTACATTCGTTGTAACAAAGAATTCGTTTAGTCGAATGTACACAGCTTTGTCTACGAAACAGTCACAACCTAACTTATAAGTAACACTTCAATTATATATAATATTTTTCTTTATAGATTCGGTGTACATCGAACGTGTACTCAATATACCTGCAAAGCCTAGAGATGAGTGCAGAAGAAGAAAGACTTCGCACCACCACCGCCAGCCTTCCGGAGATTAAGGAAGCCATAGTATACTCTATACAGAGGGAGCCAGAAAGTAGTAAGTTACTGCACTCGTACTGCATTACCTATGCTTTTGTAAGCATTATTTGTACATTTCTTCGGACGAATTCTGTGTAAACTAGAAAAGAAGAGACAAATAAATTAGAGCAAGATGGCAAACTAGCGTAGTTTGTCACCTGAAGGCTCAGATTAAACCTGAAGGCATATATTGTTCACTAACAGATGTTTTTTGGTTGTATTTAACTTGTTATTATTATTTATAGTGCCGCGCGTGAGCAAAGCCGGGGGAAATAGAATCAACAATATTTTTCACTAGTGAAAAATGTTTTGGCGGGAACGCGGAAAGAGTCGTGTCGCCGCGTTGTATTTTTTTCCAAAACTAGTGTTTTATCGAGTATTTATGCATAAAAATGGTGGTGTTTTATTCATAGTGTCGAATCACAAGCGCGAGTGTGGGAAAATGATGTAATATGGTGAAGCATGACTTTTCGTGTTGCTTCCAAAACGCCATCGAAGCTTTATAGTCAAGTCACTACCACTTTACTAAAGCTTAACCGGACTTTGACTATAACTATAGCTTCGAGGCGACTTATTTAACTCATGAAACTTGAAAATATAAAACACTTGACACTGGCAAAATGCGACGCCAAAACCAAAGAAAAAAAAAGATTCCTGAACAAATTATAGTCTACAATATTTAAGTGTCTAAATAACATTTCATCACGCATATTTACTCGATCAATAGCTCGTGAGTAATATTATTCTTTGATCAATAGGCAGCCGTCCGATAACCGACGGTTCGTTAATCATATCGACTACGTAAAAACTTGCAAGTTCCACGTACGTTAAGTCTCCAATTATTTATTTACAACGATTCTTATAAGCACTTAGAAGTATAGAGTATACTTTTATGGTTTTGTAACTGTTAAAATTTTAAATCGCTTGAGCCGCTTATGTTACTTTTATTTCATAATGAAGAACTCAAATATTTGTGTATGTTCGGTACCAGAATTTAGAATGGCGGTTAATTATGACGCATGCTATAATTTGACATAATAATTGTCTTTGATTTTTAACCTTTGTCTACAACTATGTTCGTTGAACTTTCTTCTTTTATAATATGTTCTTCGTGTACAGGAGCGGCAAATTCACCAGACCCCTATGCATTAAATAGGAATTTTAAAAACACTTTCCATATTTCCCAAGTTCCCCTATTCTTAGAGGTCACAGTCTGTTATATTTTTCTAACCATAAAATATTGTAATGTTTTCGTAAAATCCTGGAAGCAAAGTTTTAGCGTAAACTAAATAAAAGAACAGATGTATAACTCTAGAAAAACAAGGCAAGTTTACCACACTCACAGTCACACCGGTTTTTATTTCAAAGTGTGTTAAAAATCCAAACTTCGCTATAGAAAATTTCGGTGTGTATCTTGCTTCTATCGGTTTTTTCATACGGTTTTACTTTATGATAACATTATTTTCATTGCTAATGTTATAAGATAACGCCTGTCCATGACCATCACAGTAGTGCCCATGATTTTGAGTAACTAAACAATATACTTCCCGTTGAATGAATGTGGCTTTCAAGTGCATAACTATCGGTCGTTACAAAGTTATCTGTAGTATTCTGTACACAGTCTGATGGAAATATTTATTGTACCGGAATGGCACACATACATTCAAAAAGTTACCGCAACTTCGATGACAAAGATTGCACTTGCGGTCCCAACGGGAAGGAAAAGTATGTAAAGTTTATCTTCACTGGGTTGCTCCCGAGCATTTTTGTAAAATTGTTGTTTATTGAAATTCTGAACGCACATGTTCTTGTATTAGTTTTATCAATTACTAGCGGCCTGCCCCAGCTTTTACTTTTACAAAATTGTAATTGGCATTTCATTGCAGTTTTTTAAAACGGCGCCGTCCGTTTAAAAATACTCGCGCTGCCGAAAGCAAATTCAACATTGATTGTTATTGTAGGGTGACTATTATAAAAACAGGTTTAACTAAAATACAAATCTTTCCTCTTTATATATTAGTGTAGATAAGAATGAATATTTCAATTTGCCGCGGCATTTTGTAAACAGCGTTTAAATTGTCCATCAAATGTTGTGGCGTTTTATATAGTGATTTGAAATATGCCTAAGGCAAATTGCAAATCACTATACAAAATGCAACAGTGGTATTTTTAAATGGAAAACGCCGTTTGTAAAACGTTGAATCATACAAATTGCCTGCGACATATACATATAGCTCTTCTATTAAAAAGTAATATAATTATGTTTATCACCGGGCTTAATCGCGCAAAAAATCCTACGAAATTAGTTTTGTTTATTTACCTCGACGTTCGGCCATTTTGCGATAGCCGTAGCCGCGATTTGGCTGGAGAGGCTAGCACTCTCCAGTCTTGATGAAAAAATTAAGGTGTTGCGATATCCTAAATAAATATAATTATCATAACTTAGTGTTCAAATCGGGAAAGTTTAAAAAGCATATAAATCAAAAAACAGTGTAAACTAAATCAAAATTTCTTACGGTGCTTAGAAAGAAAAAGCTAAGAGAGAGACGAGCGCGGACTTTATACTAATAATTATAATATACTTTATAATATAATTAGACTTGTACCTCGAGTGTGGATATATTATTCGGAAATGTTAATTTTCCTGGAGTGGTTAATAAACAAATATCAGAAATAAGTAAGTATTTCTATTCCGAAATTTCTCTCCAATACGTACGTTGTTTGTTACACCGCGAAGTAGCAAGGACCAACATATCAACTTTCAAACTACTTAAGTTGTCTGTAATGTATGCGTGTTTGTTACTTCTTCTCGCTGTAGCATATCAAAGAATTGAAATGTAATTTCGAATGCAAATAACTTATACTGATTTTACACGTAGAATAGGTACTTGAAACCGCGGGGAATAACTATCATGTCTTGTTGTCATGTTGCCTTGTCATCTATTTTGCAGATTTATATTACGACTTGTAGTTGAATCCGAAAAGAAGTTATATGTACTCGATAATTGTGAATAATTTGTACATTATTTATCATGGAGTCTACCCGGAAATCACGAAAACATACACATGGATACATTGAGGGTGACATTTTTGTATTGATGACAGATGTTTTTTTGTGATTTCAAGTTTGGATGTAAAAATAAAATATCTATACTAGGACATTTCACACAGCACCATCCAGCCTCAAACTAAGCAAAGCTTATACTATAAGAATCAGATAACTGATAGAATACTTAAATGCTTTTTTTTTATATAATAGACTTAGTACTAGCGATACGCATAACTCCAACAAAAAATTATTATCACATCTTGTATTTCCACTCATATTAATAATCTTCAAAGATATATATTTTTGGAATGAAAGTACTATTAATTTATGTCACGTTTACCATTCCAACTATGATATGTATAAAATCACGCATTTCTCTATTGCTGTGTAAAATCATAAAAAAAAACAACAAAAAATCTTGAATTTGGAATAACGCATTTAAAAAAATTACTTTTTTTTGGGCGGCAGTAATGTCTTTTGCCTTTGCCAAAGGGAAAAAATATTTGTTGTCAGGTCTCATTGAAACCTTTTAAAATAACGGGATGGACTTTCGTGAACCTACTCTGTTATTAACTGCATCTGATGTTCACAATAAGTATGGGATTATGTGAAACTTTAAGAAATTATCGAGAACTGGTATATACTGAATAGATATATTACATAATCAAGTGACAAGCAACATGAATAAACCCCTGTATAAATACTAAACCATATCTTTTGATAAACCACCCAAATCCATCCAAATATGATTGATGTAACAAAAAAACTACAAAGGGGTTCCAGGAAGCACATTAAGAATAAAAGAGAAACAACTATGAATAATGAAATCGCCTTTGCCAAGCACGACTTTGATAAATCTAAAACAAATGTAAATATTGCCTTGTGATAGCCCTAACTACCTTCATTTTCATGTTTATTCATTTTCTGATGTTTCTGTTTAAAAAGCTACGCTTATAAATAATATCTGTACGTCGTCGACTGTGAGCCTACATCGTGTACTAGATAATTCTAAGTATTTTTATATTACGCTTTTGTATCTATTTATAGGAGCGTTCTTAAATCGGCAGTCCTCACACATTATGATTCGCACATTTTTTATATAATAAATGAACATTCGAAAAAGATACATATTTTGAAACGGAACATGTTTTTCTCCGAGTTAATCAGGAGTTCTCATTCCCATGAGAACTCCTGATTTATAGTTTAATAAATTGCTGTTTTGATAACGATGCCAACACTTATGTAATCGGTCGAATATGAAAATATATACTCGCATTAAAAGAGACGTGCTAAAACAGAACTATGCTACAACTGACGTAACTTAAGAACTATGCGACGTATCGTATGTAACTATATTGATCAAAATTTTTGAGGTTTTAGTTTACACAATAACAATACAGAGCTCAATTAATAATTTTTTTGAAATAGCCAGAAGAGTGTATACTTTAACAGCAATTTGTCGGCATCGCTGTCACATTACAATGTCTGTGACGTGAACTCATAAGTTTTGCCCCTACAAACTAGAAGAAAATATATATTAAATATATACACTCCAAAAATATTACTATCTTTGATTTTAATACAGATGTCACTGCCGTTTATGAACTTTTAGAAATGTGTAAAAGTTTATAAAAAACAAAGAACAAAAAGTAATTTATAAAACAATCATCCGTATTGATCAACCATTTTCGCACATACCTACCTCTTTGTTCTGAATTTGAGTGTGTTCTGCTGTATATTGTTATATCGATTAAATGTGATATTTATTGTAAAAACTTAGAGCTTTAACAATGGTTTTCAGTGAGGTTACAAAGGTGTACAAGACCTTGGTGCAAAAAATGAGAACTATATCTAAACTGGTTAGGTTTTATCAAGATAATTACTTTTATATTACTAAGTTACATAAATTTTCAATAAAATCGGCAATACTATACAAACAACAGATATATTTGGCGGAATTTCCCACAAGTTAAATTTTTTTTTAACCGAGCCACCACATTTTTTTATTAGATAAATAAATAAATAAAAATTTCGTAGGACTTTTTACACAGCGCTATCTAGCCCCAAACTAAGCAAAGCTGTACTATGAGGACTGGATAGCTGATAGAATACTTAAATACTTTTTTTTTGTTAATACATTCTTTTTTGACCACAGCTCACCTGATGTTAAGTGACGGCGTGGTCGAAGATGGTAAAGCACACCTAGCCTGAAATAGAACTGACTTAACTGACTTATGATACATACAGAATCGCCCAGACACAGAACAAACATTTATCATCACATAAATGTTTATCCTGATAGGAATTAAACCCACGCCTTACAGTTCTTAAAGCAGATATTCTACCAAATGAGCTACCAGGCAGTCATACAATTCAATCCGGATTGAAAGGTACTGCAGCTAGCGAAATTACTGGGCTGTTGAGACTGACCATCGAAAGTCTAAAAGTAATGAGCGCCAAAGCAGCGATGCACTGGACTTTATTTTACTACTCAAAGTTCTCTGTATCGCTGCAATGGTAATGGACAGGCATTATCTCTTACCATTAGGAAAGCGTCTCGTTTGTCTCATTATTTTTCACATAAAAAAAATACAGTTGTGTTGCAACCTGTTATTTTTGGGAGAAAGAAATTATAGCAGTTTCGACTTGCTTGATGGTCAGGAACTCGGGAGGCCGCTGAGCTTGAGGGCACCTGGTACATGACACCGACCACCTAGCCCTTAGTATTCGATGTTGACATCTGAAATCTGAAACTTAATATAATACCATTTATAGATTCTAGAACCTAATAAATAATGCTAGGTAGGTACGTTTATCAATAAGCTAGTATTTCCAATATCGGCAAAGCGTGCGATCTCTGAGTATCCCTTTATTTGCTGAATCACTCAGTAGGATATAAGGAGGCTTCCCCACAACAAGAGGCAATATTAAGATCTTCACAGAGAGAATAACTTAATATCACAGTTAAAAAATAACAGTATGGAAACACTCTACTTACTAGTATTCTAGAAAAATAGTAAAGATAAAACATAGCACAGCGCGTGTGTATGCTAATTCACTTAATTTTTCAAACCTACGCAAAAGATTTTAAAAACATTCTCACTATCGTTTGATTGCCCTGTAAGCTTATTTCGTTTTAGCGCTATTTCCTGAGTGGGTTCTATTGCCAGGATAAACATAAATGTTATTTTCTGTGTCTAGGCGTTATGTGTTCTACAATTTATCTGGTTTCCATAGCACAAGCTATGCTTATTTTGTGTCTATATGGCGCTGTGTGAAATGTTGTCCAATACTTATGTTTTTATTACGGACCGCCAATGTATATATGCGAAACTAGGACGAATTCCTAATTGTACTATAGTATATCTTTCAATAAAAAAATAAAAAAGGTTACTTCCTTTTAAGATATGTACCATCAAGTGGAATGTTAAATAATTATAATACAAGCTGAGCCCCGCGGTGTTACAACGTTAACACTACATTTTTTCTGTATAAAAAGTAGCTTTTGTGTTAATCCAAGGTGGCAGCTACCTTCATACTAAATTTCATCAAAATTGGTCCAGCCGTTTGAGCGTTAAGAAGTAACAAACATACAAACACTCAGAAACTTTCGCCTTTATAATATTAAAGCTTTATATAGTTTTAATGTGAAAGATGACAATGCTTATACCTACGGGAAAATCGTTATTGTTTATTTGCATGTACGACTTCAATATCGTTTTGGACATGTGCAGCGTCTAAAAGTCACTGTTAATAGACTAATAAACTATTCGTTCTGAATACAATACACCTGACGTTATAAGGTGGTGTGGTTGTAGATTAAAAACCCACCTAACCTGAAACTGAAACTGACTTTCATGTCAGAGCCGTAAAATAGACAGTAATGTGCTTTCCATCAGCTTCAATGGAACCAGTAGAGTCGAAGGACATAAAAACAAGCCATGCTGTCATTTACTTATGGGTGACAAGCTGGGTATTTGACCACAGCTGACTGTATATTAAGTGACAAAGTGATCGAAGATGTTAAACATACTAAGCCTGCAATAGAAATTAGCGCTCCAGTACACATCGTTAAGTACTGGGCGGTAGATTTTTTTAAGCTGTAGCTAGATTGTTTTCTAAAACCGACAGTTGTAACAGATTTGAAGACCACGTCAGTGCGAACCATGCGCGCTAACCACTAAGCTGTCACCAGCATAAAAGTTTCAACTGTAGCCTTTTTTTTAACGGCGTATCTGGGCTCTGCATATTTGAATATATTTTCGATCCATACTGCTGATTACATTATAATACAGTCGTCACGCCGTGTCTCTTCTGCATTATTAATGACACAATTAACGGAATTTCGTTTCTGTTACAGATGGCTGCCCGATCCAAGGGGACGTATCAACTACATCATTCGCTATCATCTCGCTTATTTTGCCAACTGTACTCAGATAATTTCCTATTCATTCGCAATTAGTTAGTTAAATTTTTTATATATTCTTTGTCAACTTGTGTATAAAAATCCCAAAGTCCTGACATTTCTACGACTGATGAATTCTTCTCTATATTTTCACTGTTGATACATTGTAGTTGTGCCAACCCGAATTTATGTATTTCATTAAATGAAATACACGAGACGTTGTTTAATTTGATCGTATCCAATTTATTCGGAAGTGCTGTGCCATTATCAGAAATGTGAAATGTATACAGGCTTTTTCCATAATAATATTCATAAAGATAATGTTTTTCACGTCGGGAGTCTATTTGCATCCCGAGGTATTGTAAGTTCTTGATAAAATATAAACAGTTTCCCATTTTCCCGAGGGTTTTCGATATTTCTCGTTTGGAGTTGAAGCTGTTGGCGACGGTATAAGAGTTTATTGCCAGCAATGCGACGGTTACGCAACCATATAAGTTTTCTAGACGTTTTTATTGCACATTACGTTGCAAGTGAAAGAGGTTGTCTACAGCCATTTACAAACTTGTTCCTCGAACAAACTATTGTTGCAAATGAGACGGTTAACATGAAACATGACGTCATTAGATTTGCATGCTAAATAAAGAAGCTTGTCAAGGTGGTAAACGACCTTCTTTAAGAAAATGCTCGAGATAAACGGCACAAATTAAGTAGATGCGGTACTATTCTGAAGCCACTCTTGAATACTGATGTGGTAGCGTTTTATACGGAACCAAAAGCAATGAAAAAGGTTTTATCCTTACCGAAGCGACATCTGATTTCTCACATGGGGAATTAGCCGAGCTAAAAGGGGAGAGAAACAGTTGTGTTTAACAAAGAAACTAGTACTTTTAAAATTGTACAAAAAAATCGACATTTATCGACAGTTGAAAGTGTATAAAATAAAATTTTATATCAAATTGAATCCTTATTTATTTTAGACCTTCATAAGTCCATTAAAATTTTTATTTACCTACAATTTAAAAACACACAAAAACAATGATTGATACAGATTTAGAATAAATACTGGAAAATAAATTAAAATACCAAATTTTAAAAAAGCTTTTAAACTTTATACTTTTGAACTGATTTTTATCAGTTCAACCGTACTCGAAAGTGTCCATCGAGTCTCTATTACTACTACCGTTTCCGTCCGTTCTGCCTGTCCAAACCATTTAGACCTCCCAAACCATAATAGCCACTTGAAAATTGAAATTACTACGGTAGTTCCAAAGAAACCATAAAACCCTAAAAATACTTACCAAACTTATTATACTTAACGTCACTTAATGTCAGATGAGCTTGTCATGAATTTTACAAGTCAACTAACAAGTCAACTATAAAAAAAAGTATGCTTAGAATCTAGTCTTAGAGTAGAACCAATGTGCTATAATTTTATAGTCGAGATAAATAGATGTGCTAGTTATACTTTTCAGTTTTTCGGTAAGCACTATATACATTTCGTACTCTAGTACCTGCGTTTTAGTGGAGAGTATTCAAGTGCAAGTTAAACTCACGCGTCGGCCGTACTATTAATACTTCCACATAGTACGGAACTGCTGATGCGCGAGCTTAACTCGCAATTGTAGACACAATCTACAACGATTGGTTAGAAATCAGTTTAGTAGCACTCTAAAGGAAAAAATATAAATTATTGCAGTTATTGTCAGGTGCTCACAAAAAAAACTATGCAACTGCGAATCTTAATGCATAGACATATTATTTTATAAATCGTGAAGCTTTTTTTACCCACGACGGAACGGAGACGGTATATGCGTTTGGGGTGAGAGGATGTTTGTTTGTACAAATCCATGTTGCCATTTTTCTCTAAAATTACTAGTCCGATTTTGATACAGTTTTCAGTTATGGGTTCGGGTTTGATTGGTGCATGTTCTTAGATAGGTGTTACGGTGACAACCCACCGGGGGGCGCTGAAGCAAACATTGTTTGTGCAAACCCATGTTGCCATTTTTCTCCAAAACTACTAGTGTTGCAGTTTCCAGTTATGGGTTCGGGTTTGATTGCTACATTATCTTAGATAGGTGACAATAACTTTTTAACCGTTGTGGGTTTTTTTTTAATTTTAATTTTGCTATTTATGAGCTCAACAGGAAGTTAAGAATACGGGGGTTGTGCTCAGCTGCACAGATTCCTCCGCCACGCTAATTTTTTTGCGGCAGACCTCTGCATATTCTCGGAGTTAACTGCAGACACGCTAAATACTTATTTATTATAGACATCCAAAATTATTTACTATAATTTTTCTTTTTACTATATTACTGAAATAAATACTTAGATATATTTTCACATGATCATAAATACAGTTCTAGGTTTACATTGGTTCGAACTCAAGTGTACGCTACGTGAATACAGTTGAAATCGATTGTAAGCAAACCACGTTCAGTTGGTCTACGTTTCAGAGTGATTAGTGAAGGAACGACGCGGCTTAGATGAAAATCCGATAAAAGCTTCGACGAGAGAAGGACAAATCTATGTTAGAGAGAATAATATGGTAGGAGACAAATAGGGAAACAGCGCAATAGGAATATTTACTATTAGCTGCGCCCGCAGATTTACACGCATTTGCCGGGAAAAGACGTTTTTTTTTTTTTTTTTTTTTTATGCTTGACAGGCTAGCTGTTTGACCACAGCTCACCTGATGTTAAGTGACGGCGTGGTCGAAGATGGCAAAGCACACCTAGCCTGGAATGGAACTGGCTCTCAAGTGAGGCTGCCGGAACACACCGTTAGATGCTTGGCGGCAGATTTCCAACTTGAGGGTGGTAGCTACCCAGCCGAGTACTAGAAAGTACCCTACCACCATGCTATGGTTTCCTCACGATGTTTTCCTTCACCGGCAGCTCAAGCTCATTGTTGGGGTTTGAACCCACGCCCTTCGGCATGCGAACCTACCGCGCTAACCACTGAGCTATCATCGCTACAAACGTCTGTGTTATGCTATGTTATTATGCTGCTACAGTCTTGTGTTAATCCAGGATATAAACTATCTCCATTCGGAACTTCATCCAAGTCTGTTAAATTGTTACAGTGTGACAAACATACAACATACGTACAGATAAACTTTCGGATATTTAGGGTGATGAAATTTATTTTCCTATAAAAGTGTATTTACTAACTAAAACAAAGCCCTATTGGGTCATTCAGTAGCAGTGTTTTATAGGATGTAGGGCATTGGTTCGATTTCCACTCAGAACTAATATTTATGTGACGAGCATAGGTGTTTATTCTGTGTCTGGGTATTTTGAAAGTATTTTGTGCAAGTATTTGTTTACACTTAAAGTAAATGAGTATTCTATAATTTATCTGGTTCCATAGTTCAAGTGTTGTTTAGTTCATTTTAACTATTTTAATTATACATTATTTAATCTGTTTAGTTTACCTATGTGTTATTTACGTTGTCGTCGACCCAACGAGCTGGCATCCGATGCTTCGTAGCTTCGTAGCAATAAGTTAGCACAAGACCGGGATAGTAAATACACTTTTGTAGCGATGATAGCTCAGTGGTTAGCGCGGTAGGTTCGCATGCCGAAGGGCGTGGGTTCAAACCCCAACAACGAGCTTGAGCTGCCGGTGAAGGAAAACATCGTGAGGAAACCATAGCATGGTGGTAGGGTACTTTCTAGTACTCGGCTGGCTAGCTACCACCCTCAAGTTGGAAATCTGCCGCCAAGCATCTCACGGTGTGTTCCGGCAGCCTCACTTGAGAGCCAGTTCTATTCCAGGCTAGGTGTGCTATACCATCTTCGACCACACCTTCACTTAACATCAGGTGAGCTATGGTCAAACACCTAGCCTGTCAAACATAAAAAAAAAAGAGTAGCGCACAAGAAAAGAGGTCTAGGTTCAGCTGTGTGCAATTACAGGCTGAAAAGGATGAAGGTGATGACAGCTCTGTTGGTTCATTGGTAGTATGTCTCCTCCAAGAGTTGAAGGGCGTGGGTTCGATTCCCACCCAGAAAAAACATTTTGTGGCGTAAACAAATGTTTGTTCTGTGTCTGGGTGTTCTGTATTTATTGTAAGTATGTATTTTCAAAAAGAAAGTATTTAAGTATTGTATCAGTTATCTGACTACCATACTACAAGCTTGCTTAGTTTGGGATCAGATGGCGCTGTGTGTCCTACGATATTTATTTATTTAAATCATTATTACTGTCTTAACACCAGTTAAGACAGTAATAATCAATCAATCAATTTTTGCAAATTGAAGCTAAATTGTTAGTTGTAATAATGAGAAAAAATAAAGTCTTGTACAATTTGTTTGTCATGAAGTAAAGATTATAGAAATAATGGAATTGATTTTAAATTGATGTATGTCAATTGGTGTGTGTTATTGAAACAATTTAAATGATCGCGTTTCATTAATAACTATTGAATATACAAAAAAATTTAAGAAAATAAAATGTAACTGCTAAAAATATTGCAAAAGAAATATCTGCGTTGACTTTTTCTTTCTGAAAGAGAAATCTATCTTCACTTGATTATTATAATTATGTAAATCACTTTCGCCTAAGCATGTACGTCTGTTACACAGATGTTCACTGATTTAAATGGCAAGCTTGATAAATTCCAAAATCATTTGTCTTACCAACAAAACAATACAAGTTCGTTGAATATTTATCAGCACAAATGCGCTTTACCGCATACCTAGTCTTACAGATACAGCAGCTGAATCCCGTTGGAACTTGCAGCCAGCCACGTGGAAAACTAAGTCATTTTGAAGGCTATTTGAACAGGAAATCGTAAAAGGTAAATGAGATGCGTGTTTTATCGGCATTGTTTATCACCAGCCTTTTACCGCACCACAGCGTCACCACAATCTAATCTTGTATTTTTAGTTCTTGTGTCAACGCAGAGAGATTCATGTCACACCGTTGTATTTTTTCCAAAACTTGTGTTTTGTCGAGTGTTTATGCAGAAAAATGGTGGTGTTTTATTCATAAAGTGTCGAATTACAAGCGTGAGTGTGGGAAAATGATATAATGTGGTGAAACATGAGTTTTTGTGTTGCTTCCAAAACTCCATCGAAGGTTTGTAGTAAAGTCGCCACTACTTTACTAAAGCATGACTGGACTTGACTATAACTATAGCTTCAAGGCAACTTATTTAACTTTTGAAACTTGAATATATAAAACACTTGACACTGGCAAATGCTCAAAATGCGACGCCAAAACCAAAGAAAAAAAATCTTGTAGTTATATTATAGGAATTAAAAATAGAACCAGACCTTGGAAAATAAAACAAAAAAGAGTTACATGCATGTACATTCGTTTCAACGTACATTTTTTCCTTAATTTTTTTTTTAAAAGTAATGTGGCGAAAGAGCCGCTCTCCTGATAGGAAATAATGCAGTCCATGACCATTACAGCAATACACAAAAATAAAGTACAGGGCACTTACTTACTTTGAGACTTTCGATGGTTAGTCTCAACAGCCCTGTAATTTCGCTAGCTGCGGTAGTTACCCTTTAAACCGGAACACTGTAATGGTTACACACTGTTTGTCGGCAGAATATCTGGCCCTGGTCATGGTGGTTCCTATCTACTCGTAGACGAAACTTCTTGCTAAGGATATTTACTACCTAGTAAAACAAGTTAGTTTAAGGATTATGATAGGTTTTTTTTGCCTGAAATAAATTAATTTAGGTAGGTATATTCTGTAAGTAATATTTTTGTTTAACTGTTGTAAATAAACGTTGTCCTTTCTGTTCATCTAGTTGTTGTTTTAAACGGTAGAAAATTGGGATTAAAATTGTACAAATTGATGACTGGTTTAAACCTATCATATTAAGTAAAGATGCACTCTACGGTTAGAACCACTCACCGTTAACTAGTTAACTAGTTTTTCTATACACACACACACGAACACACATAGCGCATGTCCATGACTATTGCAGCGATGGAGTGTATAAAAACGTAGAATCGATACACATGTATTCATAATTTGCAGATACACGGTGAACATCCACCATGTACTGCTAGCGCTTTAGATAATAATGTAAAAATCTTCTCTTGGTTCTTTGTTCTCTGTACTCGTTTCTATTTATGATGGGCACAATAAAGAGTTATATCTATCTATCTATCCAAAAATAGTGGATATTTGACGAAGTTCCATCTACACCCAAACTACGCAAAACTATAGAACCAGATAACTGATAAAATAAATAAGTAAACAAATACCGTCAGTGCTGTCAAGCCTCAAGGTAATTCTTACTCCAGGCTAGGTGTGTTTATCATCTTCGACCACACCGTCACTTATCAGGCAAGCTATAATCATAAACCTAAACTGTCAACCATTAAAAAAGGTAAGCAAAAATATACTACTAGAGCCATAACTATACCTTTATACTGGTAATTATAGACAATGGACAACACTTTATTTGTGACAGAAAACAATGTTCTCTTATATACTTTTATTGTAAATACACACTTATTACCTGACTTATTACACTTCAAGACAAGACAAATCACGACCAGGGTGACTGACTGGAGTAGAGTGAAAACAAATTATGACTTTTTTTTAATATTACGTTGTTATTTACAGAAACACTACACTAGTAGATAATAAATAAGTAACAATAACCAAACAAACAAGAAATCGAAAATCAGTAAATTAAATGGAAACCGATCGAATCATCGATAGGATTCGAATGTGTTTTGTAAGTGAACATATTAAAAAAACTGTTGTCGTCATTTCGTAATAACTCAAATAAGCTAAAACTTACCTTTCTAGTACCTTGTTCTAGAATCTTTTCTATCCTAGGGTTGCTTGGAAAAGATTGCTTTTAGCGATAGAACCGCTAACTATATATTTAAAGTTTATTTTTTTTCTAAACAATTATGAGGTTATGTAACTTACCTATTTCTGAAACCTTTTTATCGATGATTGAAAGTTCAGAGAAAGTTTGTGATAAAATAAAGAAACCTTCAAACTGTCGACAAAGAAGAAAGAGCAACAAGTGCTAATGGATTCGTTGAGATTCTTTGAAATTCAATGAGTACAATTATCTTTTCTTTTATACATAATGTACCATATTTTTTTTTTTACTTTATAGATCTGTATAGTGGGTGTTTATCTGTGAATCCTACTTGATCTAAGAAATATCGTGTAAACCAAGCTGAGGCTTCTAGAAAAACTGATCTAAAAATCTAATTTACAGAGAAAGACTTTTATAAAAACAAGCAAATTTTCACGTTGCTCACTCGACGAGTAACAACAACCGCACCACAAAAAAGCAGACCAGTTCCAAGTATTTTTATCTAAGTACATTCCGCCAAACTTTCGTTTTATCTTCCTTTAGAGAGCCTTTAGATTACTTTTATTTTATAGGGCAAGTTCGTTTGAGGTCCCATAGCAATTTTTCCGGTTGACCCCCAGTGAATATTAAATTAAACAAGGCTACTATAAGTTAGTTTTATGTTGAGGAGGTTAATTAGTTTTATTTTAAAACAAACATTTTATGCGTGTTTGAAACATAATTATGTTTGAACATTAGTTGGTCGTGAGATTCCGAATCCCAATTCTATTCTTATATACTGTCCCACTGTTGGTCGCGAGTCTCTTCCCACTAGGAGAAAGATAAAAGGCCATAGTCCACCACGCTGGCCCAATGTTATAAAAAAAAATGACGTGTAGGTTTCCTCACGATGTTTTACTTCGACGGTTGAAGTCAGCGATTAAGAAAAGACATACCTATGTGCGACTGTGCGTGTCATGGGTTTCGAACTCAGGAGCTCTCGATTGGAAACCAGATGGTCTTTCAACAAGGCTGCCTAAACTTGCGATCGTGAGATTAAATACTATTTTTTTCTTTGTTCCATGCTAGATAAGTATGGACAATGGACATCACGTATCTGTAAATGATTCCTTTTAATGTATGACGGCCACAGCTCACCTGAAATTAAATGACGGTGTGGTCGAATATGGTAAACATTAAATGTACAGAATTATGTAAAACATTAAAATTATATTTAATACTAACTCTAATTAAAAAAAAATATGTTTTTCTCCAACCATTTCTGTTTATTAGAAAAAAGATTAGCCTTTGAGTATTTCATAAACATTACATTTCAATTTATTTTGGCTCCATATAGATTTATATATGGTAATAAATTGGCTGTTAATCATAACTATTTTATTCTCCATCAAGACTTTAATACTAACAGAGCCTCATAATACTTAGTGTCCTTAATTACGTGCATTTAACAAAAATAAAATAATAAGTATTTAATCTCATAATGTGCTTCTAACACTCTAGTGCTATTTATTAAATTAAAAATGATTCAGGAAACAACAGAAACAAAGTAAAAAAGATTTCAAGATTTGCTTACTTACAGCATGAATTATTTGATTCACTAAGATTACTTGGTAGACATCTGGTTAATTTACATTAACTTTTGTGAGAATTCTAACTACTTTACAAACCTGTATGAAATTTCTGTTCACAGTCTAGACTCTCTGATTTGAATAAACATCTTACGTAAGTAATTATTATATTTGCTAAGTATTTATAGAAAGTCGTGGAATAATTTTAGACTCTTATCATCACACGTAAGTACTCGTAACTATAATTAAATATCATACATACAATATTTACGTACAGATAAAGCATACTAAAATAATTTGTTTAGCTATTTTTTATTGCGAGAATTTTTGTAGACGATGTGTCGTAAGTATACATTCTGATATACTGTAGTTACTAGTAGTAGTACTGTAGTTACTAGTAGTAGTGCTGTAGTTACTAGTAGTAGTGCTGTAATTACTACTAGCAATACTGTAGTTACTAGTAGTAGTACTGTATTTACTAGTGTAGTTGACAGCCCTGTTGGTTCATTGGTAGTATGTCTGCTTTAAGAGCTGAAGGGTGTAGGTTCAAATCCCACCCAGGACAAACATTATGTGGTATAAACAAATGTTTGTCGTGTGTCTGGATGTACGGTATATATTATAAGTATGCATTTACAAAAAAAAAGTATTACACAAACACAGATTTAATGGAGCAGCGGGTAGTTGTAACGAGTTCAAAGTTGTGACCATAGTAAAAGTTGTTCATGATATAATGGCCTTTCGGCTAAGTACACGCCTAGCTTATAGCATTGTATAAAAAATCCCTACCACTTCATTAGCGATTAGGAATACATTTTACGGTTACATTAATTTCTTCCTTCTTAGTAAATTAGAAATTAAGCATACCATAATTACGAAATATCCTTGGAAATAATTACGTCCGCATTTTATGGTAAAGAGATTTCCTCGAACTCGGAGCAAGGCTTGACAAAATCTTCAAATAAAGCTGTCTGTGGCAGCCCTTATGAAGTTGTCATTAGCGGCATTCATGTCAAGTGCGTACCTTCATGAAGTTTTATGACATCATACACCTGTTTCCGGCAAGGACGAAACTTTGGATACACCTGTGATTTTGGGCACTTTAGTCAGGACTGCTTGTATCAACTTGTGCCCAGTTTGTTCGCCTAATGGCAGTTTAACAAGCAATTTAAAACGAACAGTTTGGGAGGTCCATTTTGTGTTATGTTTAGTCGTCGTTAAGCAACTGTTTAGTAACTTAAATGGTTAGAGTTTTGTGTACTTAGTTAAACTTGAAAACTCATTCAATTTATTAATACTGACGAATAGTCTACATAGTTTCAGGACTTTACATTGTATAACTACGTGCATACGATATAATTTTGAAGCGAAACGCTCAGTGGTTAACGCGGTCAATTCAATTTCCGAAGGGCGTTAGTTCAAATCCTAACAATGAGCCTTAATATTCAGGTGAAAAAAAAAACATCGTGTGGGTTCTTTCTAGTGCTCGGTTAGCTAGCTACTACCCTAAAGTTGAAAACCTACCGTCGAGCATCTATTGGTATGTATTAGAAGCCTCACTCGAGTGTCAATTCCATTCTAGGGTACATGTGTTTTTCATTCAATGACACCGTTACTTAATATCCCGTGAAATACCTGGCCTGTCAACCATTGAACAAATACAGTTTACCGACGAATAAATACAATTTTTTATTTATTTAAAATATAACTTGTCGTACTTTGTTAACTAAGTAACTTTGAACTTATGAATGTCTTTTATGTGTCTGTTTTGACTATTAATTTGATGTAACTGGCTTTTAGCCGTTTTTAATTAATAAATAAATAAATAAATACAAATGTCTCTTAAGAATGGATACCGTCCAATTGTTTCAACAGCTAGCAATCTATCGACTGCTTAGGTATGCTGGCGGCATAGCCACGTTGAAGGAGGAAAGCGTTGGACCAAATAAACACAAGTGTTTTGATCACACCATAAACTTAGACCTAGTAGTTACATCTCCTTAACAGGAGGTCATCGTCGGGGTTAGGTACCACCGCAATGGAAAGTGGCAATGGTATATTCTGCCGCTAAGCAGTAGTGTGTTATCATTTATGTGTTCCGTTTAAAAGGTGACGCAGCTAACAAAAGTACATCGAATGTCTAAAGGTATTGAACGGCAAAGCTGCGATTCTCTGAAACACGAGCTCTGCAGGCGTACCATGAGGTGTTAGAGCAGTTCAGTATAGGCCCTAAACTGAACCGTTTGGCAAATTCGTACCATGAGGTCCTTATAGCAGGACAGTTTAGGTCGCCGCCATCTTTGTCCGCCGAAACCTAAACATCATCGCAAACTTGTCAGAAAACGGCATTTCGTTCATTCAATTCGTACCATGAGGTGTTATTTGACGTTAGTTGCACCTAAACTGTACCGCCGAGTTGTCAAAATAACGATTCAATAAAAAGTTCATAAATACCGACCGTTTGGTATACTTTTATTTAATTTGTGAATTTTCTTGATATTATATCTTTAATAGCCCCATGCCCATGGGAGTTTAAACGTGATGCTGCTTCCTCCCAAAAGCGGCGGGTGCGCTGGCTCAATTGGATGGAAACGTAAAACCTCATGGTACGCCTGCTGGACTTTGTTTTATTACTCGATGTTCTGAGTACCGCTGCGATGGAAAAGCATTGTATCTTACGATCAGGAAAGAGTTTCATTTATCCCAATGCAAATAAGCATTTTACCTAAACTGCTTAAATACTCATTTGACCCGTGTAAACGGTTCTATGTGACAGAACATACGCAAATTGGGTTACTCTTAATGAAAGTACCTACAAAATTAGTCGTGATCTATAATTTATTTATATTTCTACAAGGTTTTCTTCATAAAAATAAACTTACAACTAAAAATTAGCCGTAACCTAGTAATCAAGCGTGGTTACGCTTGATTACTACCACTTTAGGAGCTATTCACGTCACACTTTCACAAAGTAATCAAAGATTCAGCCAGCTATAAGCCAATACCTACTTATTATTGGCTGGATTATGCGCCTAGGCTTCATCACGAGGGTTAACCGTCCTAAACCAACATCAGGGTTCATCGAACGCCCCAATCGGAGCGTGTTTTATGACTTGGAAACTACGCCGATGTTTACGAAGCTATATTTGCCATAATATAGAGATATTTGCCATAATATCGGCGGCAGACGACGTGACAAATACTTTTTTTTCTCGGGATATTTATGTAAATATATATAGGAACCTTAGTGATTTCGTATATATATATGTGAGTGGTTATTACTTTCTATATAACTTATATGTACCCAATTCGTGAATTATATTATACCCAAAAACACCACGGCAATTCCATCCATCCAGAACTTTTGACATGTTACTAGAACTTTCCTAGTTACCTACATTCATCCTACTAGTTAATTAACTAAATTTCTGCACGGACTTTTAGAATAAGTACTGTAATCTATGGTCAAAAAGCTCGATTATTGCATACATTAGTTTGTCGTAAAAGAGACTGATATTATAATGTCGAATTTACGACGAATTGATGTCAAGGAAATATAATTATGCTGTATTTATTTGCATGCTATATAATTTTAAAATATTAAAATACCTTCTCAAATTCCAATCGAGTCAATATTTCCCCTGTCAAATAGTTTAAGTAGGTATCCATCATCCACAGCCTTCTTTATCCCACTGCTGGGTATAGGCCTCTCTCTTTTCACGCCATCTGCCTCGGTCCTGTGCCAATCTGGTCCAGGTTCGACCCGCGACGGTGACAATATCGTCGACCTATCTTGCGGCTGGACGACTAACGCTCCACTTACCCTGTCTAGGCCACCACTCTGTTGCTACCTAACCTAACCTGTCATCACTTCGTCTAGCAACGTGTCCTGCCCAGCTCCACGTGAGGTTCATAATTGCGATACCAACGTCTCGAACTTTCGTTCGTCGCCGGATATCGGTATACATAGGTCGATAGTATCCATATGGATATTTATTTATTGGACTTATTTATTGCACGCTTACATAAAATGTGTAACAGGTGTACTTAACGCTAAAGAATTTTCTACCAATCATCCCTTCTAATCAATATTATGTACAAAATAATTATGTATGTATACTAGCGCAATTTATTTTGGCAACTTCATTACATAACATTGAATTTTTTTTTTTTTTTTAATGGTTGACAGGCTAGTTGTTTGACTACAGCTCACCTGATGTTAAGTGAAGGTGTGGTCGAAGATGGTAAAGCACACCTAGCCTGGAATGGAACTGGCTCTCAAGTGAGGCTGCCGGAACACACCGTTAGATGCTTGGCGGCAGATTTTCAACTTGAGGGTGGTAGCTAGCCAGCCGAGTACTAGAAAGTACCCTACCACCATGCTATGGTTTCCTCACGATGTTTTCCTTCACCGGCAGCTCAAGCTCATTGTTGGGGTTTGAACCCACGCCCTTCGGCATGCGAACCTACCGCGCTAACCACTGAGCTATCATCGCTACAATACTGAATTTCTCTACTCATAGGAAATAATATAAAACCTTACCGAAAAAAAATTCTAAATAACAATGAAAACCGTGTCAAAGTCCGTTGCATGGCTTAGAACTAAAAAAGTAGGCAACTTTATTTCAGGCCTTTTCGCTTATAACGCGCACTTTATAAGCTGATTTTTTAACGTGACAATTATACTACAATGCTACTCGTTAAAACTAATATTACACATTAAGATTATGATAATTAACTTTTACTGTTAATACTTTACTTAGAAAGGTACAGAGATCGTTCACTCTACATTTTTTCACAACATCTCAGGCAGGATTATAGCTTATAAGTCAACGACATAGATAGACAGTTATTACTTAGCGAATAAGCTAAACTTGCAAGCTTGGCTTAAACCCCTCTAATATTTTGGCACGAGTGAGACACACGCATATACAGGGTGTTTCGTAGTAGTTTAGTAATACTAGAACGCGCCGATCTACTCGTCAATAAGAACAACGTTTCTTCTTCTTTGTTTTTGGCTTCGTACATTATGTAATAGTCAGTGTCAAGGGTTGTAATAATTTTAAGTACCTATATTATGCAATATCAAATTAAGCAAGTCAAAGTCACACAAAGTAAATTATGGTTGAGTTCAGTCTTGCCCCTACTAAAGTAGTGATGATTTTACGACAAGCTTTATTGGAGTTTTGGCAGTTACACGAAAAGTCATGTTTTACCACATTATATTTCTTTCCCACATTTACTAGCGTAATTCGGCACTTTATGCACACTTTATTTTTCTACATAAACACTCAAAAAAGTTATTGAAAATAATAGAAATCGACGTCACGTTTCTTGTGTTCCTGCCGAAAATTAACGAGCAATTTTTACTATTAGCTAAAAATGCATTCGCGTAAAAAAAGTCCCATACATGTTGTTGCAGATTAGTGACATTTTTTAATTTAACAACTGCTTTTTTATAATTACATGGTCAGCTTATATTAAAAATTATCCCGTTTGATTAGTTCCTTAGTATTAATCCATTTTTTCAAACAACCTGTATATAGGGATATAAGCTTGGATGTACTAAACGAAAAGTAGGTCATTGCACCACACGCAAGTTTTGATAGGGGCATATTTGAAATCGCAAAAAAACATGCTCAAAGCTGCATTTAGTCAAAAATAAATGTACTTTTTTATAGAGGACAGTTTTTGGTCACGATTCAGGGTTATGCCTTTAGTAAAAATAGTTGATAATGGTGAATACAATAACTTTATTTCAGCTTAAGACACGTTAAGCTTATAACCCTGAAGATATGAGGCGTCTACCAAAGTTTTCATTTCGGAGAAAAATGATCTTAAACTTGCCACACGAGTTACCCTAAGCTTAGAGGCGATATATTAAATTAAAGCAATTTATAAGTCAGCTTTCATCTCAGTGGGGCCGCAATGCGACGGGACGCGATCGTGGGGGAGCCAAACTTGGGGCACTTACCAAATGTTATGGTGTCGGATGTCGAAAACAAAAGTTGAAAAAAAGCGCTTCAAGCTCGAATATTTTTGTTATTGATGAGATCAATAAATACAGCAGAATGTAAGAAAGTACCAAAAACTCACAAAACGCATTTTTATTTCAAGCAGTAGTTTTACAAAATAAGCCAACATGGTTATTTTTTTTTATGTGAAAAATAATGAGACAAACGAGACGCTCTCTTGATGGTAAGAGATAACGCCTGTCCATGTCCATTGCAGCAATACACAGAACTTTGAATAACAAAACAAAGTCCAGGCCATCGCTGCTATGACATATATTCGTATAGAAAGAAGAAAATATGAAATTAAAAAAGAAACGACATTTATTCGACACAATACACACAGAGACAATTAAAAAAGGAGCTAAATGCAATGAACAACAGTCACAAGATTTTCCGTTCTTCATTTAAACGAGAGTTAATTCCGTATATGCATACGTATAAAACTGTTTTTGTTTTGATCGTAGAACTCCTTTGAGAGTTTTGGCGGGAACGCGGAAAGAGTCGTGTCGTTCCATTATATTTTTTTCCAAAACTTAGGTTTTTTCGAGTGTTTATGTATAGAAATTGTGGTGTTTTATTCATAAAGTACTGAATTACAAGCGCGATTATGGGAAAGTGACATAATGTGGTGTAACATGATTTTTCGTGTTGCTTCCAAAACTCCATCAAACCTTATGGTAAAGTTGCCTCTACTTTACTGAAGCATGACTGGATTTGACTGACACGGACTGAACTTGACCAAGACTGAGCTTTTACTACTTTTTAACTTATGAAACTTGAAAAAAATCAAAACACTTGACACTGTCAAATGCAATCAATGCAATCACAAAATGCGCCGCTAAAATAAAAAAAGAAGAATATGTAGTGTTGTCAAACGCAAATGAAACAAATGTAAATCTCAAATTAAACCAAGAAAAATAATCTTGAATTGCGTAGATGTAATATAATTATTGACTAGACCCTTTTATGAACCTTTGCGAGATAATTATCAGCTCAGACTGCTTTGAATACAAAGCTAAAATTTATTCATATTTTGATTGTTTTCTGTTGGTGTTTTGGAGACTTAAGATAGCAATTGATAAGTACTAAATGTCATTCTGCTTATTAATGTGTCTTAGGTTAAGGACAAAAGCGGTCATGTTTTCAATTTGTTTCAGCTGTAACTCATTTCAAGTCATTGACATAGGTGTTTTAAATAAGTCATTATCATCATCATCCACGGCCTTCTTTATCCCACTGCTGGGCCTTTTGTTATGCTATCTGCCTCGGTCCTGTAGCAATCTGGTCTAGGTTCGACCCGCGCGCGACGGTAACAATATACCTAGTCGACGTTAAATAAGGTAGGTACTTAAAATAAGCAAATAGAAATTTGGCTATACAATGAGTATTACTGTATTTAAATTTACTAAATAAACAGAGTATTACTGTATTTAAATTTACTAAATAAATATCACACACAGCTCAAACTAACCACAAACTTAGCAAAGCTCGTACTATGGAAGCCAGATAACTAATAGAATAGGTACTTAAATAGTTTTTTTTTTAATACATACTTATGATACATACAGTACACCCAGACACAAAACAAACATTTGATTATACAACAAAACGCTTGTCCTGTATGGTTATGGAACCCACGCCCTTCAGCTCTTAAAGCAGGCATACTACCAATGAACCAACAGGGCTGACGATTATTAGATTTTGGATTTCATTTTCGAACTGAGAGTAGTATTTTTACTGCGGATAGAAAAAGCAAGTAACATTTTAACTGAGTGATAAAATACAATTTAAATATACAAATACAAATAATCTTTATTAATAAGTTAGTTTAAAACAAGGGTTTGGCCTCTCCTGTTAAGTTGCAGAAACTTGTATTAGGAGAGACCACTCCTTCAAATACACTTTATAACACATGGCATCACATACATGATAGACATAGATTTATACAAAATAACAGTTACTTATAATACAGTTATAGTATGAACTATAACATATTATTTTTGTGAATACATATTATTATAATTTTATATATTGCTACGAGAAAGATTATAATTATATATATTGTTAAGAAAACACTCATGAATTTTATTAAATTGAAAAATGAAATTAAGTCCAATCATATCGCTATAATTACATCTATTTATTTATAATAGGTATTTTAACTGCTTATTAATGTTGAAATCGTGACTAAGTAAATGCTCTGTTTGTCCGTAATTTAGTTGGATTAGCCATGTTGAAACACATTTTTTACATAGACGAATTGTCATTGTGTAAATGTTTTTAAATGTACTAAAGCAGTTTTTTTTTATGTATGTATAGCTAAGTACCAGAAATACTAAACATTATATTGTTCTAACGTATACAGAAATATTCAACACATTCCGGTGAATCCTGGGCTGGTATTTCATTAGGTATAACTGACAAATAAAAAGAACAGACACATTGTGAGCGCATTCGTGAAACAGATATTCTGAAGCGACATTACTTTCAGTGCGCATAAGAATGAATTTCAATCCTTTGTTTAGGCACTTGCTTCAAAAAGTCGGTAACTGTACCTCTGCTTTCGACACACCATAATATTATTCAATCTCACTAAATTAAATCCATCTTAATAGGTCCTTGTATCCCGGATTAGAATTGCGTAACTACAATCGAGAATAACAAACAGAATATAACATTCGTATCAGTGTTTAGCTAGATTTCCATAAATTCGTGGATCTTAGGCCTAAATCTCATTACGGCTGGTTATTCAACTAGCCGTTTGAATAAGGTAAATGGACCATACCGGCCGACGAGATCCTCGAAAATTTGAATAGAGGTTTATGAATATCACGGGGGATTAAATTAAATCATTGATGGATTGCGGTGAGTCAGCGGTAAAGCGATAAAGCAGCTGTTTTGTGAGAATCGGGCTGAGTCACAATGCGATGGCGCCGTCTAGACTGCTTGTGCAGGAATGCTGCGGTGTCACCGGCTGCGTCCATCGTTACCAGACCCCTGCCAAAAACGCTCTACAGCCATGAGAACTTGCAAAAAGCCTTGTGACCCAAACTCATGTGCTTCTTTACCAAATATTTTGGTGCTATGCTAAACTGTAGGTAGTTCGATTTCCAAGAAAAACATTTGTGTGAGGAACTTAGATAATTGTCTTGTCTGGATTTTTAGTATGTACGAGTATATTATAAGAATGTATTTACAAAAAAACAAATGTCATAGGCTAAATGCGCTGGTTTTCAGATAGACGCATCAAATTACAGGTAGGTTGTACCTACAATTAATAACTTACGTTATCACGGTTTAAGTATGTCTCGCAAGAATTTACATTCATCTAAATATGAAAAACTAAGTAATTCAAGCTCTATATATACGTATTTAAATTAAATATTACAAATACAAAAGAATAAACCAATGTTTTAGAACATTTATCTATTAATTGATTACGGACTGGCAACCGCAGCGTTGGATGTCCACCCACATGGTGGACAGACGACCTAATAGAGACTGCAGGAACGCGCTGGATGAGAGCCGCTTCCGACCGGCCTTATTGAAGTCAATGGGGAAGCCTATGCGCTGCAATGGACGTCCTACGGTTGAGATGATCATGATGATGATTAATTGATTGACAATATTACGTTTGTGATTAGTATTCCATCAGTTATCAGAGGGCTTAGACAATTCTAGGCTTAGAAAGACATTCGATATATTCGAAATTCGATAACAGCCAAAAATGTACGGGATTGACATAGCTGCCCACGTAACATATCAATAGTTTATGTCAATCCTGTATACTTTTTACTTTTCTCCAATGTTACTCTGTCTAGGCCCTCTGGTTTTCATAATACAAACTTTGCTTAGTTTTTTTTTTTTTAATGTTTGACAGGCTAGGTGTTTGACCACAGCTCACCTGATGTCAAGTGAAGGTGTGGCCGAAGATGGTAAAGCACACCTAGCCTGGAATGCAACTGGCTCTCAAGTGAGGCTGCCGGAACACACCGTTAGATGCTTGGCGGCAGATTTTCAACTTGAGGGTGGTAGCTAGCCAGCCGGGTACTAAAGTACCCTACCACCATGCTTTGGTTTCCTCACGATATTTTCCTTCACCGGCAGCTCAAGCTCATTGTTGGGGTTTGAACCCACGCCCTTCGGCATGCGAACCTACCGCGCTACCCACTGAGCTATCATCGCTACAAAGCTACTTTGCTTAGTTTGGGGCTCGATTGCGCTGTGTAAAATATTCTTCGATATTAATTTATTTATTGTTGCCGTCCCTTTCGCTACTGTACCCAAGTCTGTAAGAATGACGCGTCATAGAAATATCTTTTGCCCCAAAATATTCTCACAGCGGATTGAGACCCTGCCAACAAGGCAAACGAACCCTGAATGTGACATTAGTTGTTTTTTTTCTTCGGCCATGGCACATTCGTGCATTGTGCCAATTCTCAAGTTTTAGATATTCGTTTTATTTTTCGGTAAACAAACATGCGTGACTATTGACTGCAGATGCATGATAAAATTAAGAAACATGTCAATCATTACATTACTTATATCAAAATAACGTACGTGAGAATATTTTGATCAAAATTTTCCAATAAAAACCGAACACAACGGCAGCTTAACTAAAAGCCAAACAACAATGGACGGCTCAAGTTTATTTTTATTTGTAGTAATTTTTTGGGGAAATATTAAACCATATCTAAGTTAGAAGGGTTGCTGCATGTATCCGCGTAACACTTTACTGCGGACATGCTAAATAGGTACGCTTGTACGTGACTTTTTCACCACGTTTTACATGCAAACTATTCTTTCCTGCAAAGTAGGTTTACGTTTTTCGCACCGCTAGGTAACCTATTTACTTTACCCTCAAGCTACGAGTACATAAGTATGTAAAGTTATGGTTTTGATCGAGCTTTCCATCTCCCTTTTATAACGTAAGTAATTTACATAAATATAGCACAAATATAAAAAAGGCATTTATTGGGACCAATTTTATGTATCTAATAGCCGCAAAAAATATGGGTTGTGACCGACATACTAATGACATATAATTCAAGCATCTTTAATACGGAGTAGGTTAGCTTGGGTCTCGTTCGTAAATAAAGATACAAATCTATAACAGCACACTATCTACTTATAGTAGACTAGATAGCTCGTTTAAAGAAATATTCTATAAAGAACCAAAGAACAACGATAGAGTTGTATCATTTTTAGAAGAAAAAAATATTTCATTTTTTCCTGCTTCTTCTATAGTTTTGGCATCATACTTTGTGCATTTGCTAGTGTCAAGTATTTCAATAATTTCAAGCGTTTATTTAAAAAATCAAGTTAAATAACTTGTCACACAAAAAGAAATCAAAATGTCACTAAACTCAATGCCAATTGAAAAAAATTTAACACAATATTTTTATTTTCGAAAAATAATAGCTAGTTGTACCTAGATGTAGGTATTGTAATGCTCCAAATCTGTTCAGGAATGTAAAAGTTATGGTGGAATAAAGGAACTCACATACATACCTACGTGAGCCATAGAAAAATCACATCTGCATGGTGGTAGGGTACTTCCTAGTAGGTACTTAGCTTCTATGGCTTCCACACTAAAGTTGAAAATCTGCTACCAAACACGTAACGGTGTGTACCTCACACCATCACTTAACATCAGGTGAGCTGTAGTCAAACATCTAGCTTATTAACCGTAAAAAAATATTATCTAATACATATAGATTCATTTTTCTTACTTAAGTTATACAACTACCCATGGTAACAATACACAAATTAAAAAAAATGCATTGAATGTAAAATTAACGTTCTCTTTCAAATATATAGATTTTCATTTCATTTATTCCAAGCTATTTACAATTATCGTTACAGGTTTTATTCTAATTCAATAGTGTAAGTATACAGTAAATTATATTATATTTTTGTGATACATGTTAATGTCAATTATAATCAATTATGTCAAAAAAAAACTTAATTGATTAAAGTCATGGTCAGCTAATATGTACATCAGATATTATGTACATCATGTATCGTAGTTGATTTCATAAATTAATATCTGCAATACAATTAACATAATAAAATTATACCCCTATTTTAGTACATAATTAAATTTATAAAATATCTCTATGTTGACATATTGTACTAATAAATTGTAATACAGGTGTCTATAAATCTTTTACAAAATAACTTAGAGCTAATAAATTACTTTAATTTGAAATGTAACCGCAATAAAGGACTAATGATTTCACAAAAGAAACACATTAACCCTAAACCTAACACGTAACTGAGATGGGCTTAGGGAGCGAAAATCCTATAAATCCCTGACACTACATTCTATTTCCAGCTAAAAGCTTTAAGCAATAAGACATTGTATTCTAGTGCCTATACAATAAATTCTTAAATCATGATAAATTTATTTAGCCTTTTAATGAGCATTATTTTCGTTCACAAGCCGCTGCGAAGTTTGAAGTTTATAACAAGCTGAAACTGAAAATATAAAGTCGAACTTGTTTTCACTTGGAGGCTACCTGCCTTGGTTGAATTTACGGGTTATGAATTTTATTCTACGTGGATCAAAATTTTTCTCAATTTTTGCAACATTTTTTCGGAGTCATTTTACTGTTATGGCGAGGTATTTTTAATTCATTTTTTTTATAGCTATTATAATTCACAAGCAACTAACAGTGTGTTCCGGTAGTCTTTTTTTAAGAGTTTAGTCCAGTTCCATTCCATGCTATTGGTTTTTTTTTTTTTTTTTTTTAAAGTAGATAGGCTTGCGTTTGACCGCCATCCCGCCTGATGTTAAGCGAAGATGCGGTCTACGGTGGAGCACGCTTGCCTAGAAGAAACCGATTCACTCGCGACTTGAAGATGTTTAGAATCTTTAACCATAACGTCATTTAACATCATTTATGAGCTGTAGTGTAAACCTTGTCAGTTGGTACTCACCACAATAAAAGAAGAATAGGTTCACGTTTGACCACACTCAGTGTATTTAGTGTAAGATGGAACACACTTACTTAAAAAAAATATTTTGCTTTAAATTTGAAGACGCTCTTATTATTAGACACTAATTATATTTCAGTAATTCCTATAATTTCTGACAGTAGCACACCCGTCGTTTACATTTAACACAAATCCTTTCCGTACTGAGGTTGCCTGAAAGAGATCGCTTTAAGCGATAAGGCCGACAGTTGTTGCACTAGTGTTAAACTGATTTTGTTATCAATGTTTTGTTTCTGTTATGAACATCTTATCCTACCTTTCAATAGCCATAGACTTCGACATAAAGTTATACAACCACGCTGTGCGAATAAAAAAATGTGGAATCGAAACTCTTTGTGCGAAAGTAGGAAATATCCACCATATAAGTATGAATGACGTTTGTCTGGGCGTCTTACCAGGCAAAAAGGTGCAGGTGGAATCAAACTGTGCTGTTCTAGGGCACACTCCGAAATGTATCTGGTAAAAAGTCGACAAGCTAGCGACTCTACGATATGCTCAAGACTTTAAAGTCGATTAAGGGTACTGATGGTTTATTATATAATGTCATTTTATTTAATTTTGTAAATGTAATTTTTCTAAAAAAACTTTTTTTATGACCTGAGCTCGCCGAGCGTAGTAATTACAAACAATACAGAGAATCAAAAGGAACACAATAGGTACAATTAATCAGTATGCCAGTATACCTGAAAATTTATGACTAAAATTATAACAAAAAAGCGAACACGAAGGTAAAAACTGTACCTTATAAATTTAATAAAGCTTTAAACGCTGGCACTTCCTGGAATCTCTGGATTTATTACAGCATTAGAAGGAAAATATTTATGGATATAGGGAAATGTTACGGGACTAGAACCCTTATTATCTTTATTAACTTACCTGTAAATAAAATCAGTGAGCTATGGAGACACTTAAGCAAAAAAATATATACGAGTACATACTTATAGGTAACATGTTAGATTTTTTTTCTGAGTTATATTCTTTTAAAATGTAAAGTAGGTTAATAACTTAGTTATCATCCGCAATAGGTATTTGTAACAATTGTGTCAGTTCATTTCAGTCTCATTATTTTTCTGGTCGCTTCGAGATATTAAAAATAAACTAGCTGCTGACCGCGGCTGCGCTCGCTTATGCAAGTGATTTTGTATTCAAAGATAATAATATATTAACAAAATATCAATTATGTACAATCCAAATTGTTCAGTTTTAATAACAAGACCAGTGTACGATACAATATTATTTTAATAACACCAAAGTTGCAAGTCATTTTTTCGTAAAAAAAAAACAAAATGATAAAACATGTCAATTTAATTTAATGTCATTATAAGCTAATATTAGCTGAGCCTTGCGCACTATGGGTGCCGTTATCTTTTGGAGCTCAACTTAAAGTGTGATTTTTTTTGCACTTTCCCTGAACCAATTTTGACGAAGCAAAGACTAAATGTTGCTCAGGACTCCACAATACATATATCAACAAACCACATGGAAATCCGTGACGAAGTTCATGAAGTTATCGTGAACAAACAAACAGACATGCAGACAAAAAAAATAGAAACTGTGTTTTTGACTTTTGACTTGACCTTTCATCGCTTCCATACGCTAAATAAAAACATTTTCAAAGTTTTCTTTATTTTTATTATTTAGCCCACTTTGTCCCACTGCTAGGCAAAGACCTCTCTCCCTCCCTTCCACGCCTCTTTGTTTTGTGCTATTGAGGTCCACTCCTTGTTGAAAATTGTCTTGAGTATATAAAAATTGTCTTGTAACAGTTTTATTTTACAACAAGTATAAATATAGATTACATGGCAACTGACGTGGTTTTGACACGTTTTTGTTTTACTTATGCGGAATTACTCACGTTTCATTATATCGGATACTCTGACTAAAGTTTCGACCACATCCACAGTGTTTATTAAACGTAAGCCCGCATAATTAAAACAAAAAATAGATTACCTACGTGTATGTTTTTTTTCTATAAACGTAATGAGACAAACGAGACACTCTCCTGATGGTAAGAAAATACCCTACCACCATACTATAGTTTCGTCACGATGTTTTCCTTTACTGGTAGATCTAGCTCATTGTTGGGGTTTGAGTCCTTTGGCATGTGAACCGACTGCGCTAACCACTTAGATAGCATCGCTACATTTTTTTACAGTCCATGTTTAAAAATTACAACTTATAAAATTAGGTTAGGGAAGTTTTTCTACACAATTTCAGTATGCGCTCACCGTAGAGTTTAATTATTATTTATTTAATCATCCTTTTTCCGCTTAGTATTGATACACCCCAAGCGCAACCCCCTGTATGCTCGCATAATTAATCCTCTTTTTGATTCATTGCTATTTTTTTCAATGAAATTAGAACGACGAACTTATACCTAATAAATATTACCAAAAGTAAAGAACGGCACGTGCGATTACACGGGGTGAGGTCGGCGCCATAGTGGCGGTTCGTGCAGATTCCATCGCTGGCACGCATCTTTGGATACCACAGTGTCATTTTAACTAGTGGGAAAACATTATAAATAAATATAAATAAGTCGTATTTTTCTAGAGATTTCCTATGATATATTACTGCTCCACCAACTGGTGCCTACGTGCGAGGCGCGCAGCGGCCCGCAGTGCGAAGCAAGACGAGCCCGCGTGCGTGTTGTACTCAGCTTTGTTTCCATTATGAAGGCCACCGAACGTGGCCGAAACTATAGTCGGAGGATTCCCATAGTACAAGCTTTGCTTAGTTTGGAGCTAGATGGCATTAAAAACACAATCACAATCATACTAATGAAACGAAAGTGTATCTGTTTATATGTATTCTACTTCTTCACGCTGTAACGGCATAACAGATTGGGATACAATTTGTTATCCTTAGAAAGCTTATCTGGATTAACACATATTTTTGTGAAAACGATAGTGAACCTGCAATATATATCTACTTACACAATTATTTATTTTGCAAATAGCTACACATATTTATTTTTTTTAATTTAAAAAAAGATCTACTTTCGTCTAAGATCTATATTTATCCTGTGTGAAAATTGAACCTGCACTCCACAGCTAACGAGGCAGGTGTAAATATTACGAATCTATAAAGCTTCTCTCCTCCTTAGCAAAAAGGTTGTACTTAATAGTTCAAATAACACAGTGAGCTTACTTTAATTTTCTATACTGTGATCACTATCACGGGAAATGCACTACAGTCTCAATCGATTCGTTTGAACAAAACGGGACAGAACTATACAAAACGCACGTGATTGCCTCTCCTCTCTCTTTCCACCAGCTGATTCTTGGAGTAATACCATTCACAAACATGAGGCGTTTGTACAAAGTCTATCAGGATGATTGCACACATAATCACGGTCCACGCAATCTAGAGTAAGTACGTATTTATCTCGTGGATAGTATTGAAGAGATATTTGACTTATATAAGATCAGAGATATACAGTGTGTTTTCGCGAAGTGTAGCAATACTTAAACGTGTTGATTTATCTACTTGTATCTAATAATGAACTTCTAGAAACTATCAGGTCTACCACACCGTAAACAGCTGTTTTTTTATTAAAATGCAGTACGGTTGAATCGAACGAAGATTTTTATCACATAATCTAGTACGTAGATACGTACGTACGTACGTATGCGTATATATTATACAATACATAGGTACAGACTAGACTTTTGTATTTTAGATAGATTAGATATTTATAAAACTTAAAGATACTACAATAAAAATTAACTACCTAATTTTAAAATCCTCTATCTATGGTAAATAATAGTTCCCAAAACTACCATTGCCACTTTGTATGGCAACCATAATCATCACTACATAGTATAAAACAAAGTCGCTATTTTTGTCCGTCTGTTTGTCTGTATGCTTAAATCTTTAAAATTACGCAACGGATTTTGATGCGGTTTTTTGTAATAGGTAGAGTGATTCAAGAGGAAGGTTTTTATGTATAATAACAAATTTTGCACCCGTGCGAAGCCGGGGCGGGTCGCTAGTAGGTAATACGAGTATAGTTTTAGTCACGTGTGGCATCGTGAGGCGCAAATGAGGTTTTGAATTATTATTTTTTTGTGTTTCGGTCGCCATCATATAGTTTCGACCTGAAAAGGCTTATAGATACAAAGTCTACCTCAAGTGAATTTCGTCTCTTGTCAGTAATATGTTTCAGCTAAAAATTCTGAACTACCAGGATTTATTCTAAAACGACGATTATTACAAAGCTGAATGAAAGTCTATTTTATGAGAATTTTTGTTCGAATACCACTTCATGACGACAAGTTATTAAATACCGAATCGTGCGGCTATTATTATATTAGACAAATCTGGAAACACGAGGCAAAAATGCTGACTACGAATATCATAAGAGAATTATATTAATATTATTTTCTTTACTTTTTTTCACTAAAATTATTTTTACGTCGAGTGGCTACATTAGTAGATACAGGACGGGGAGATTGCAGATGACAAACACACTTGGACTGAGAACTGGCTTTCAAGTGTGGCTGCCGGAACATACCATCGGTACTTCAAGGTAGATTCTTTAGAGAGTTGTAACTTACCGAGTAGGTACCAGAAAATACTCTACAACATATTATGATTTCCTCACGATGTTTTCCTTCACAAGAGGCAGCTCAAGATCATTGTTGGTATTTGAACGCACGCCCTTCAGTGGGTGATTCGATCATACGCTACGATATATAGGTAACTACGCTAATATATAATTGGGTTGATTATACTAAAGCATTTTTTTTTTTTTTACATTGAATAGGTTCGCGCTTGACCACATCCTGCCTGATGTGAAGCATCGATGCGGTCTAAGATGGAACACGCTTACCTAGAAGGAACCTGTTTACTCTTGATTTGAAGACACTCATATTGTACCTTTCGGGAAACACAGACTCCGGCAAAGAGTTCCACATCCTCGCTGTGCGAATAAAGAATGTGGACTCAAAGCGTTTAGTGCGCACATGGGGAACATCCACCATGTACGGGTGTCGCCTCGGTCGCGTTTGTCTGGCCGTCCGGTAGTAAAAAGGGGCAGGGGGAACCAAGTCGTGCAACTCCAAGGCACAATCAAAGCAAAAAGCAATCAAAGCATCTTGTAAATATGTTCCCGATGGCAAAAATAAACCTCTTTGTCAGGTAAAAAAAATAATCTACGTACGTAAGTACACGTGTGCATATATATTGCTTGAATGTTAGTTAAATTTCACTCGTTAATTCTAACGACCGGCGAAAGTTGCCTAATGTAAAACTTTAAACTAAAACTTTTCAAATTCAAAGGCTAAAGTTTCAGATAAAGACACAAGTTTTTCTTTTAAATCTCATAGAAGATGGTACCTAAACTAGGTAGGTATATTGATAGAACTTAAAGTTTTAGTTTGTCTGATGGGAGATTATTCTCAGACATCCAGTCTTTTTGATAAAATAATAAATGTTTAACTAGCGATATAAATGTATTACGTACCTACCTACTTATTAGATGTAGTGTAATTATATACCTTACTTAGCACTTTCCAAAAAATATGATCAAAATATACATAATAGTAAAACATGATCGGCTAAATTCTTACCATTTTGCGTAATCGCGTAAAAATACCATTCGAAACTGTACCTACTCGTAACAACAGAAAACATTTATCTCTGCTCCGTAACAGCAGTAGGGTAACTGGCGCTGTAGGACCAATGAAGCCGTCGTGACTCGCGTGAAAGACGATAAATTCACCTGTTCCTCAGCATTTACCTTTACGAGTACATATCCAACCCGAAGAATGAAAATAAATCGCACCTAATTCAGGCCTGAATCGTCGAGATGAAATTGAAATTGGTCGTAACTTTGCCCGATATAATTTTAAGGTGGTAAATTTCCTTAACAGGAAGTCATCTAGGTCGGTACCATCAAACTTTGAGTAAACAAAGTCTATGGCATCACTACTTTGGCGCTTAGTCTCTAGTGTCTGTGTGTTCTATATGTGTTATAAGTATATATTTATAACAAAAATATTTCAGTATTCTATTCTAGTATTTGGAGTCAGATGGCGCTGTGTGTAATGTCCTAAGATATTTATTTATAGCCGTTGTAATTGCGCTATCTACAGTGTCCTTCAAACCGGAACACAATAGGTACCTAATATTTACAAATTACCTACCGTAAGGCGCAAAATATCGAATACTGCAATGATATTTAATTTGATCATATTAATTGTTGTACTGACAAACGCATAATGTGCGATGTCTTAAGCTTCTTAGTAGAAAAAAAAGACTGACTGTGAATAATAGTTGTCTATATACAGGCTGAATATACAGAGACCGTGTCTAAGGTACCTACTTTATTAGGATATGACCGGACTCAACCATAACTTATTTCGTGTGGTCTTGACTGTGACTTAAAAATTGATTTTTTCAAATGTATGTAAACACACATACTTACACGTAACACATACTTCAATGTATCAAAATACTTGACACTGGCAAATATACAAAATGAGACGCCAAAAACAAAGAAGCAGAGTGCGGCGGCGACCTTTCCGGAGTTTCCGGGTTCCCGCCAAATCTTTATCTATTTAATAGACCAAGCCGAAAATGTACACAGACGCCATCTATACGAAATGTTTTAGCATTTTTATCTATGCTAAACCAATCCAAATACTGTTTTTGTTTTAGTTGCACTACTTGACAGTAGATGGCGCTAAAATAAAATAATGCCATATTGTCGATGGATTCTTATTTTATCTGTAACGTTCGAATGAACTTTGTAAAAAAAAGTGAATGAAGAAATCCACAGATACAAACAAAAATAACCTATAATTGTTGACAATTACGTAAAACGGTGTTGTTATTTTGGAGAAGTTTATATGTTCTCATGAATACGAAAAACTTGTATTAAAATATGACTTCCGTTCTTATAAATGCCATAAAACGGTTGCAAATATCAGCAGCAACACATATAAGAACATTCTCGTCAGATGTAACATCTGCAATCGCTATTTCGAATAGTAGTTTGAATGTAACTCAAAAAGAATGGAAGTTTCTACCTCAATACATCAAGCCACGAGAAGTTTGGATCGAGAACATGGACACGGTTGAAGAGAAAAAGTTAGGTTTATTCGAGCTGCATCCTTTGGTATACGCGGCCCCTCCTAGAATCGACATTATTCACCGTAATGTTACATGGCAGAAGAAATACCGATGGGTATCATGGGCTCACACGAAGACACGAGCTGAAGTGCGAGGAGGTGGCAGAAAACCCTGGCCGCAAAAAGGTCTGGGTCGTGCACGTCATGGATCGATCCGTTCGCCACTTTTCAGAGGTGGTGGCGTGGCTCACGGCCCGCGTTCTGGCAAGACCCACTTCTTCATGTTGCCTTTTCATTTAAGAATCCATGGTCTTACAACTACTTTGTCAACTAAGCTGGCACAGGATGACTTACATGTAGTCAAAGACTTGGAATTACCAACTGATGAGCCAGAATACCTAGTCGAACTTGTAAATGAGAGAAACTGGGGTCCATCTGTACTTATAATAGATGAGTAAGTATTAAGTATTATTATTTCTTCATTGGTCCCAAAGAGTTCCTGTGCCTAGCGAAAATAAATGACATTATGACTAATTTATCAGAAATTCAATTCAAAACTTACCTATAACAGTTCAAAACTTACTTTAGATGTTGCCATCATTTTCAATTAGCTTCATTAGACATGGATAATTTTGTAGCCTTTTTAAAAAGTTTAGATCAATTTAAGCCACAAAAAAAGCTTGTAATAAGTCAAAATGTTAAGTGTTATAATTATATCAGTTCAAAACATTCTGGGGGAAAATTTTCCTTTATTCTTATGGAAAACTAAAACCAGCTAAACCAAAATAAATGAATAGATGTGATATTAAATACAAACTTTGCATATTATCTAAATTGTAACTATCAAGTTTGTTTATCAACTATCAAGTTGAATATTATGTTTTTAACAAGGTAGGTAATACCTTTATTTTTAGACACTAAAGCATATTCTAATTCTATATTCCAGTACTGACTATGCACCAAGAAACTTAGTAGCTGCTACTGACAGTTTGCCTCATATCAACATTATGCCAGTATATGGACTGAATGTATACTCAATGCTGAAGCATGATACACTGGTCCTCACACAAGCAGCTGCGGAGAAAATTGAAGAAAGGTTACTAACACATCTTCATTCTATTACCACAGACAAAGAAAAGGCTTTTAAACTAGATCAAGTTTAAATATAATACCAAATAAGATTTGTAGTTGTTAAAATAATAAACACATTCTAAAAATAATTACAGATTTTATTTACCCTAGATTAAATTCATTTAAGAGATTTAAAATACTATTCATAGATTTGTAGACACTGAAGCTCTCTTAAGCCCTCTTTGTTAAGAAGACAGTCTGCACAAACCGAAACTGGCTGTTAATACATTATTTGGAAAGTAACCAAGATAAAATGTCAAAGACTGTTCTTGGGAACTTTGTTTTCTTTACTTTGTACTTGTATTTCTAATCCAGCCATTTTCTGCCTTACTTTCCATCTAAGGTCAGCCCAATCATTTTCCCCGGGAACATTAGGTTTGTATTTAGCCCACAGTGATGTGTAGTAATGGTACAAAGAAACTGGATCACATTTCTTCTTAGCTGGTTGTATAGGAACTTTTATTACTGAAAAAACAAAAAAAAAATAGGTAGCTTTTAGAAGACATAAAAAAAGCATGGGTGATCATGGAGTATTGATCTAGTGTTGGTACACTAGATCAATTAAGTAGTTAGCAATAAAAAAAATAGGATATTATGTCTCAATCTTTTCCTGTGTTAAATATAAACAATCCCTAATTTAATTCATCAAGTGTCAAATTTGCATAATTACACTTGATAGATGTGACTTATGGAATAAACTATAAAAATCTGGAGAACCCCTTTGACCGCTAAGATCTTCCTTGTTGTAGAATGAAATAAAAATTTATTTGACATCATATCTTAACCTACAAGGTTAATATAATTTTACAACATTACAAGTACATTGTTTAAAAAAAGTTCTTGATAATGTTTGAAGTTTCATCCACTGGAGCTACTTTGCCAGCGCCCCAGAGCCTCGCTCCGGTACTTCAAGGAGCTGGGTTGGCTTGGGTAGACGCTGGTAGGGGGAAATGCACAATACACCCCAAGCGGGACGTCAGTGCAGGACTCATTGCCCCCATTCCGAATAAGAATAAGAATGTTTGAAGTCTGCCAACTAACACTTGTTCACATGGACTTTGGCTTTACCCTTTTTACAATGAGATGAGGACCTTGTCTAGGATAGTCATAGTATTCTATTGATAACATAAGTTACAAGTCAATTTAAAAAATAAATTAAAATAAATGGATTAAATTTCAAATGTCAATTCTATATTAAAAAATTAAATAGGACAGTTCACTAAAATGTCTGATTCATATTAGTAATAAACCGTTTTTCCTAATATTTGTCTTGGACATAAGAGGTCTTCTTATATTATAAAACAGTGCTAGTGTATTATATACAGAAATAATCCACCATGCCTTAATAAATTGGGTTAGTATACCTAAATATCGATAAAAGAAACATGTATAGTCAATGAAAATTGATGAAAAGTATATAGAATCCTCGGATAATGTTAGGGATCTTCCTCTTATAAATGTTTTATAAGAATATGGGGTATAAAATACAGTCACTTTAGTCTTATCTCAAAGCTATTTTGCTTGAAACTATCATAATTATAAACATTACATTATAACAATTACAAACTACATTACTACTGTAAACCTAATATCAATACTCACAGTTATTATTGGAAGTAGCTGTGGCTTTATCTTTGATTGAGGCAGATTCACGACTCTCTGGCTTTTTCTCCACTCTAATACAAGAACATGCACGTCTCATAGGTTTCTCTAAAGTCTGTTGTGGTAAATTAGGAGCAGATTGTGAGTTCCTGACTTTTAAAACTCCTTGTCTATTTTGGCACTTTCTGGTGCACATTATCACAGGTTCATTATAGGCTCTGGATCTTAATCTAGACGAAAACGTACTGGCACTGTGTAACCTCTCAAGGCCTGGTAGGTACTTCTCATGTGATCCTGAACCTGCATGTCGGTTCTCCAGATCATATTTGATGAGTTTCTTGAGATCTGTAAGGTAGAAAAATATACCTTAACCAAGTCGTAAGAAGTTTGAGACATTTTGGTACAAAAGTTTAAGAAGACACAGCCTCCTAGATCCCCCTTCTAGTTATTACAAGCAATACCACTCAAAGCGCCGAAGCTCTGAGCTTATAAATAGTACTCCTTTGGAAACTGAGGTCACTTTATGTAAATACCATAATCGAAAACTTTCACACCTGTAATGAAGTACTTCAACACTTCTCCACTGATATTATGTATTCCCAAATTATTCAAATATCTTAAGATTTCTCTTGCGTCTAATTCTGATGTCATTTCATAATATTCTTTGTCCATTGTTAAAACTGTTTAGAAATGAAATGGAGAATTTGCTAAAGTTTATAGGATAGGTGTACCTAAAAATAAAAACATTCTCCTCAATCAAATTTGATTTGAAGTTTGTAACGAACTAACGAACGACAGTAAATACTGGATACAGATAGTACAATGTCATAGACTACTTCGTCGCCGTTTTAGACATTGCACTTTGTACATTTGCCAGTATCACTTGACTCTATGTTTTCACATAAAAATTATATTATGCGAAATCCACGAAATAAATCAAGGTCAAGTTAAAAAAAAGTTTTGTCAATTTGCCATAATTAAATGGCATTATTTGTTAGATATTTGCTAGCTTCAACATTTATAGATAAAGGTCTCAAGAATTTTATTTATGGGTAAATATCTTAGAAGATTCAGTGTAGATCTTCTAAGGTAAATATGAATATTGTACATACTATCGAACAATTTATAGTTAAAAGTAAGACACGAACTAATCAGGTTGAGTCACAGTTTATTTTTAATTGTATTCAATACTGAGCAATTTATCGTCGACAGCCTATTGTAAAAATTATATAAGTGACTGCATGAGAAATGACTCAAATGCAACGAAATAACCAGGGTTAGTATTTGTAGGAAATAATTTTACTAAAGTATTTGTACGAATACGGCAGTTTCATTTCATTTGGTGGGTCGGTGGTAAATCTCTGTAGCAGGAGGTCGTCTAGGTAGATACCACCGCTGTACCACATGTTCTGCCGCCAAGCAGTAGTGTGTTAATATTAATGTGTTCCACTTTAAAGGTTACTGTTTCTAGCGAAACTACAGGGCTGTTGAAACTAAACAACCATCGAAAGACTCCAAAATAATGAGCGCCAAAGCAGCGTTGTCGTGGACTTTGCTTCTAGTCATAGTTTTGTGTATCACTGCAATGATCATAGACAGGCGTTATCTCTGATGTTTAGGAGAGCGTCTCGTTCGTCTTATTAAGATTAAAATAACATATAAATAAGGTAAGATATAACATTGCTACACTTGACAAACCATAGACCGATTAACAAAATGTCTAATAACTGCAAAAATGCGCAAAGTGCGATGCCAAAATAAAGAAAAAATATTGATAAGAAAAAAAAACAGTATACGTACAGTCAAGACAAAAACAACAATTTAATCGTAAGTAAACATTAAAAATGTCAGTACTAAAAAAGTTAGAAGTTAATTAATTATAATTGGAACAATACCTACAGCTGCTGCGTAAGTGTTTAAATTACATTATTTGTTTTTTTTCAATGAATACATTTATTTATAGTTCGTATTACAATAAACCTACATAACTGTAATGACATGACATTCATTTATTAAGAGGAAAGTGCTGTTCTGTGCATTAAGATAAGTAAGCTGTTTGAATCAGCTGATCGAGTATAATGTAAATGTCATATTTTTCTTTATCTTTTACTACGTTGTCATTTCCATTCTGTAAAATAAAAGCATTAGTCATGCGTGGATCCAGGACTTCGTGCCCTGGATTGCAATCAATTAAAATATTCCGTAAATAATTAAATTTTTGTCCTGATTTATAGGTACATAATTTGATTTCAGTGAATATCATTGAGCCTTGCTCAAGAATTACATGACAATAAATGCGCGTAGTATCTATAGCTATCTAATACTCATGTTTTTAATCGCAGTTCTTTGAATAAAAGTAACCAATGCATCAATTCAAGTTATAAGTTATTTATATTTCTAATTTAGGTAGGTACATAATTATTGTTAGATATTAGGTACGTAGCTGCCCGACCCGGCGGGCGTCGCGTGGATGTACATACTTGCAAATAAAAAAACTGCGACCATATAAATAAATAAACTCCCTTTAAAGTACGTACGACTATGTAATGAAATAAAATACCAATAAAATAATTTCGATTGTAATTTATTGCTATGCTTTATAATGTACAAATATTTTTTTCTTTGTCACCGATGGTTTGCCTATTAATAATGACTAAGTACAAACATGTATTTTCTTTAAATGACTACTCTTTAAAACCGTGTTACGTACACAACAGGGTCGATGTTTAAATTTACTCACCATTTATTGTTACCTAGTTGTATCTTGTAACCTAAAGCAAGAAAATAAATATTTATAGTATAAAAACATTCTGGAAATTATTTTCTTCATCTAGAGCTCAGATTATTGCATTTATTTTAGTAAGTGCGAGATGTAGAGTTGGACACTTAGGTAGGTATTTTGTAAATGAACATATTATGTAGGTATACAGATACATATTATATAATATGTAAAGTAAAAATAATAAAGTATGACACAATTGAAATTGTGAATTGGACTAGCTCTCTTCTCTCTTCGGACTAACTTTGTTCAGGAGTCATAATAATTTTGTGTTGAACATGCAAAAGCCTATAAAAAATCTATAAACTCTTCAGTCACCACAGCGAAATATCTCTCCCAAAATACAAATCTATCTCTAGAAATGGATTCAAATCCACTACAAATCCTACAAATTATAATTTGTAAGATTGTACAAATCCTACAAATTATAATTTGTAGGATTTGCTCAGTCTTATATTTATAGTTAGGCTAGGAAAGAAAGCGAAAAACCAAAATATACTAAAATCTGTTCTGTTACAAGACGAAAACTCTAATTAAATATTAATAGCAATAAAAATACAAAATATCAAGGGAATTATCACCAAAAAACTCTTTATAATCTACTAAACATCTATAAGTTGATATCTTTGGTCAGGCAGGGCTGGGAATAGGGGCAGTGAAGGTGAGTTATAATACATACGTTTAGGGGCCCCTAATTCTACACCTGGGTCACAAATCCTAGTTACTGTACGGGTTCTTGTGCCTGCAATGCGATGACCCCGGCACATCGGCGTCGCGATGATACCTACCATTAAATGCTGAGAAGTTTATCTTAATTAACCAAATACCTTTTCAAGATACCTAAGTATTTTTTCAAAGAAAATAATTTAGGCCCTAAGCCTTAGACTAAAATAAAATTAACTATCGCGCACGGAATTTCCCCAAAGAATACCTATGTCGTAATGATATGATTTTACTAACCATGTTCATACAATAACTAAGTTTGGACCTATAGGAATATGTTTAACTAAATTTATCATAATACCTAATGTAATTTCTATCTTATATGTCAACCGACCCGTTGCGACTTGGTCATTATAAATATTCTGGAAGAATTCCTTTCAATTAAAGTGATAACTTTATCAAACTCCGTGGTGTAGTTTAGAAGAACATAATCAGTCTTAATTACATATCATTTATTAATAATGATAACAAAATTAGTGTTTGTATGTACCTTTAGATAATTAGATTTGTTTACTTTGTATTTACAGTTGTTTGTTATCGCTAACAGAGGCGCTGAGTGCCGACAAATGCGCTCGGTGTTCATTTCCCCTGCAGTGATCGGAGTGAAGTGTACGCGATGGCAACGAAATATAACGACAATCCAGCTATCGCTAATTTTATTGAATATTTGAAAATACCCAGCGTGCAGCCTAATATCAACTATGGTAAATATATTTACATTTATAATATAATATAATAATATATAATTATTGCTTGGTGATTTAATGAAAATAAATCATAGTTTTGCACATTTTTACTATGTTACATTATTGCACAAACAATTTAGTGGTTCTATAAGAAATCATTTGCAAGGTAGAAATGTAGCGCTATAATGTGAATTAATAAAAATGTTTATTATTGTAAACTAGATAAAGTATATATATTACTTTAAATAAATATTTTTTTATGATTTTTGATACCACATTTTAAACTTTCCTTTTAATTATTTTTTGATAGCAAATTTACAACTTTCCGCTAGATGTCATCGTTTTGATTATACATTTAATGATAAATTGGTTTGAATCTAGGTTCTGACTGCCCTGTTAGCTGATTTGGTAGTAATTGATTTCCTAAATTTTAGAGCATGGGGTCGATTGCAACCCAAAGACTTTTGGCCATTGCCAGGACAAACGTTTATGTAAATAATATAGTATTTCTTACAAACTATAAGTACTTACGTATTTTCAAAAAATAAAATTGGTATACTTATGAGAATTCTATCAGTTATCTGTTTCTCATAGTATTTACAAGGTTTGTTTAGTTTCGGCTAGATGTAGCATGTGAAATGTTTTCCAGCATTTGTTTAATATTTAATAGATACAAACAAAAATTTAAATTAGGTATCTACAGTGTATTACTTATAAGTGGATATAGAATTATAGACTTAGCTAACCACACAGCCTATTAAAACATTTTTGCTCTGTAGGTAACTAAGTGATTTAGTAGCATCGCCTAAATAATACTAATTGTTAGTATTAAATTTTTTGTCTACCACGGAGAAAAAAAATAGTTACAAAATTATTGTTAGTCAAGACATTACATAAAATGTATTATGTTGTACCTTACTGACACTAAACTAATTTAAAAATTCCTGATCATTGTAAGCAAGCGTTTATAACTGAGCTACAGATCAGAGAATTCCAAATCGGACAATTCGCTAGTAAACTTATATGACTAGATACACTAGTAGCTACAAACCCTAGTCAAGCCAATAAAATTCAATTGAATAATGCCATACTGCTTGCAATTTAGTTATAGGCCTTGCGTTGCATCGCCTTCATTCACACGTCTATCATTAGGTGCCTATTGAAGTGCTAATTTTCTAGCGGAACTCAACTTGTTACCAACCTGGATAGGTACCACTTTTCTCAATTATCTCTAGTTCATTATTCTTTTTTATCAGTTTATCATAATTTATGTAAATATAGAATCGTCAGGTATATTTTAAATAAAAATCTCGTTTTGATTGCATTTAAATGTTAATTTTAAATCTATCATTATTATAATTGAGAAAATTATGTATGTATCATTAGTTCACTTACGTAATTCTTTTCAATTTTCAGACGACTGTGTCGCTTTTCTACAGAAACAAGCTAAAGAACTTAATTTGAAATTCAAAGTTTACGAGTTGGTGCCTAAAAAACCTATAGTTGTTTTGACATGGCTGGGAAAGGAACCTTCTCTTCCATCTATTCTGCTGAACTCTCATATGGATGTTGTACCCGTATTTGAGGTAATCATGTTAATTAAGGAATACTCAGCTATTTCGTATAGTAGCATTTTGTTTTTATTGATTTTTAATATTACTATTAACAAAGTTTCACTATTTGTAAAATGACCTTGGCTTAAAGGTAGCTATAAAAATACCAGTTCGACAAGATCGAGATAGGTACCTATTGCAAAAGATAAAAATGATAACATTTATATTTTAGATAGGCAACTAAGTTTTTGGAGTCAAATGAAATGTAATTTTGATAAAGACTAATAACTGGTCAACAAACGAGGAATCCTTTAACTTATGTAATGTTTACTATTTTTACTGTTGTCTTTATTTGAATGGAGTTAGATACGTACAACAGAACTACTAAGCCGAAAGTAGATCCTTGTTAATTTATTGTGTCAATAAATTATTTATTGATTGTTCACTAAAACATTTTTTATCTACTAAATGTTACTCGACCTACGGGAAAGTGTTTATACGTAGAATTTTTTTTTGCGATATCAGAGTTGTTCTCTAGGTAAAAATTATTCACAATCATGATGAATTTCTTTCGGCTTTGTACTACCGTTCCGCGTGACCCTGTACAAGTAAATAAAATGATATTTTTTTTTAATGTACCTACTTATCGCGTTTAGGCATTAAACGTATACAGTATAAATATAAAACATTTTTATATTATCTCAAATTTTCTAAAAAAGAAAATCTTTTCAACATTGGCTTTGAGTTATTATGTATTATATAAATATTTAAATAAATTGTTGATTTTACAGAATAGTTGGACGTACCCGCCCTTTAGTGGTCATATAGATGAAGAGGGCAAAATATTTGCACGTGGGTCCCAGGACATGAAGTGTGTGGGGATCCAATATCTAGAAGCTATAAGAAAACTTCAGCAATCTAAAATTTCTCTTAAACGCACATTGCATGTTAGTTTTGTTCCAGGTAGGTAAACTTTAATACTAAAATACTGCTTCCAGAATTAAAAAAGAAACACGCTTTCTATCAAAATAGTTTATTTTTATCATTTTTACTTAAATTATTTTTTTATATTTTCAGATGAAGAAATTGGAGGCCATGACGGAATGGATAAATTTGTCCACACTCAAGAATTTAAAGCGCTTAACATTGGTTTTGCTCTAGATGAAGGCATGGCATGTCCAACTGAGGAGTTTATAATATTCAATGGCGAGAGAAGTATCTGGCGTAAGCAATATAATTATGAAAACATTAGTTTTTTTAAACTTTGAATTAAAAACTACGACAACTTATCACATAATTTTTGTTTAGAAATACACGTGCATTGCACAGGACAGCCAGGACATGGTTCATTGTTGATCCCAAATACAGCTGGAGAAAAGGTACCTATACAAAAACAATTATTTATCTATCTACTACTATGATGGCAGGTAAAAATTAAAATAAAATATTTTTTTTTTTTTTACAGTTGAGGTTTATAATTGATAAATTTATGGATTTGAGAGAAGAACAAAAGAAGATTCTGGAAAGCAACCCTAAATTTACCATTGGCGATGTAACTACAATTAATTTGACGCAAACATACGTACGTATTTTCATATTTAGCATATTTTATATTTAAATATAAAACGTTGTAAAAAATAATCTTATGTTTAGGTGACACTCTGTTGTGATTTTAGGGTGGAGTACAATCTAATGTGGTTCCTGAAAAGTTGACAGCTGTTTTTGACATCAGGTTAGCTGTCAATGTCGATCACGATCAGTTTCAAAGCAAGGTATAGTTGTTCATGAACCCTATCAATAAATAAGTCATTTCATATCCTTTTATTTATGTTACTGACTGTACTCATCTGTACATTTTTAGGTAAACCAGTGGTGCAAAGAAGCTGGCGAAGGGGTTACCATCGAGTTCGAGCAGAAGAATCCTCCCGTTGAATGCACTAAAGTTGACGAAACAAATTCCTTCTGGGTTGGGTTTAAATCTGCTGCTGATGAGTTGTAAGTTGTTTAGTATTTTTTGTAACGTTACAAGTAATACCTACTAATCGTTAGTTTTGAAAAATATCGCATAAATAGTATGACTCCTCTCTTGCCGGATGCGTAAGGTATTTTAGACGTTTTGCCTTATATAATATGATTTGCTGTACCTAGGTATATAGACGGTGCAAAATTTCGTGCCCAGTTTTGAGACAATGTGAAAAAAGCTCAAATGTTTTGTCCATTTTAAAACGTATACATACGTTTAGGGAGTATTCATTAATAACGTGAGCTCAAAATGGGTGGAAGCCATAACTGAAAATAGCACATGAGCCTAAGAAATATACAAATAAACAACTACTTTACGTATTTACGTATCCTTTTACTTTCTATTTTAATCAATTTTACCCACTGAAAAAAATATTTTGAGAATTATAAACTTATCCTGCTGTAAGAGCTCATCAAATCTCCAGTAAAAAAAAGTATATTAAAAACAATATACCTTATTTGTATCATTATTTTGTTTTAGGAACCTGAAGCTGGACATCAGAATATTCCCTGGAGGCACTGACAGTAGATATGTGAGACGTGTAGGAATACCGGCTATTGGTTTCTCTCCTATGAACAACACTCCAGTTTTGCTCCATGACCATAATGAGTTTTTGCAAGCAGACATCTTTCTCAAGGGTATTGACATCTATGTAAAGCTTATCCCGGCTGTTGCAAACATATAAATATTTTATTAATATCACAATATTATGGTTGAGCTTGTAACAGCATTTTAAAATATAAAATTATTTATATATTATATTAGATATACAGGGTTATAAGCTTGAGGTGTACTGACTATACTTATCCTATTTAATTTAATTTGTAACTTCCTCCATTATAAGTATTACCCAGAGAGGAACTTGTCTTACATGTTATAGGTATAAGTAATATTTACCAATTTGTGCCTTTTATCTTTAAGAGCCTAAAATATTTTTCATACATGATAATGGTGATTGGTATTGTATGTTTTTTTATATATGTCTTATTTTATACTTTGTGAAAAAGATCCTTGCACAATTATGTAGCTCAAAAAATTGTATTACAAATAAAATAAATAATTACACAATACTTAAAAGTATTTTGTAAGTAAAGTTGATTTATTTTTACTATTGTTGAACTTACATGTTGTAATATATATTTGCGTTATTTCACATTCAATTAAGCATTTGATGCGTTGTTATTGATGTTATTCAATGAGTTATAATTCAATGTTTTTAATTTTACTATGTCAATTATCGCTATTAATGTATTTAATGTGTAGTATAAGTAAGAATATTATTTTATTGTTATTAAAAACCTAAAAGATTTTTATTTGTTTGAATTCTACCCACATTAACTAAAAATCTATGAAATGCAGCACTTCAGTCGAATATTTTAATTTTATATGTAAGTATATACCTGATAAACTTGAGTAAAAAAAACCATTAAAACATAGAATTATGTTAAAAATATGAAAGCTTTTGAAAAATTGTTGATATAAAATTATTATTGAAATTGTCAAACAAGATTAATTACATCGATCAAACTAATGATAATTATAATAATTTACATTGATAAAATACACCTACCTACATATGTAGGTAGGTGTAGGCATATGTCTACACCTATAAAATAAAAGTGATTGAACAATTAATTTACATTTTACAGTTTAAGTACAATTAATTTAGGTATGTATGTACCTAACATACCTATCTAAATTAAATAAATAAATATCGTAGGACATTACACTCAGCGCCATCTGACCCCAAACTAAGCAAAGCTTGTACTATGGGAGTCAGATAACTGATAAAATACTTAAATACTTTTTTTTTTTTGTAAATACATACAGTACACAGTACATTAATTGTAGCATTAGTTTAATCGACTATACCTTTGATAGGCTAATAACTACGTACCCCATAACCATCAGTAACCATCTTAGGTCACCAAAACTATGTAAGTAGGTACACAAGGATACTGATATAGGAAGTTTTGTGATCAAAAATAGTATATGCATGTTGAAAAAATAGTATGTGGATATTGAAGGTGGACACACTGTAGCGACGTTAACTTTACATAGGTATAATACGTAACATAGTCAGTACATACCAACCTAGTTGTAAAAGTATGGTGATGAGCGTGTGTATCATAAGCTATCAGTATTCAGTCAACGACCATGTATTCCATGTCTGCTTCCATTGCATGCATGTACATTATTCATTATTGCATTGCACTTCATTGCATTGCACTTGCAGGTATAGCTGATTTTAATCAGTTGGATTTTGCAAGTTGGCAGCACTGTACGCGGAGTTTTGGCGGCAACGCGAAAAATAATGTCGTTGTATTGTACTACTTTTCAAAACTAGTATTTCACTAAATGTTAATGTTTAATAACAGTGATATTTTGAACATGAATCTATATAATATACTCCCCACTGTATTAATAAGGTAGGTAGGTAATAGCTCTACTAGAATATTTTAAGGAGCTTTAAAAACAATACGAAAGTACATGTTTCACATTACATCTCCTGTCCCATAATCATGCGCATGAATCGGTACTTTTATTTTCTACATAAGGTATAGAATAGACTGAACTTAGTTGTGACTTTTTTTACTATGAACATAACTGAATCCGGGAGTCCGATAGACATATAAATGGCTAAAAAAGATATCCAGTTGCCGAATGATTAAAAAAAAAAGAAAAATAACTAAATAACGATTGTTAAGAAAATTGAAAATGTAAACAACTTTTCGTTATCTTAGATATTATGCTCAAATTACAAGAATAGAATATTGTATTTACCAATTTTCGTCTGATTACTATTGTAAAGTATAGGTAATTAATAATATGAATAAGATTTGTCGAATATGTTTAGAAGAAGGGGTTCTCTCTTCTATTTTTACTAAAAACTTTAACGTATCATTGTGTGATATGATAGAGTATTGCTGCAATGTTAAGGTAAGATACCTAGTTTATCATTAAGTTTATGTTTATACATGCTGTATAACATATATGCACTTGCTATTTAGTTTTAGCATATTTTTAGGCTAGAATAAGGTTTAAAGTCATGTCAATCGATATTGTTATGAAAATTGTATAAGTTACTAGATATTTTTAAGGGCGAATCAAATTAAATACTATCTTTTGTTAAAAAATCTCCAAATTGCTTAAATGTACCTACATGTTTTAACTCAAAAATATGTAGGTCTAGCACCATTTCCAACTTATAAAAAATAAAATGATCATGGCTTACTCACACCAGCTGTGTAGCTGTAATATTACTTTGATGCTTACAATCAATCATGTGAGAAGTTTCTTTGAAAAAATTAAATCCTAACTGTAACTCAAACCTTTAATCTTTTCCGCCAATGTTTCCTATTTGTTAACTTTTTAGAAATGGTTGTTAATAATATTGCAGTATCAATTTTCTTATATATTTTTAGGTGACAAAAGATGATGGATTACCAGAGTTGATGTGCAGCAATTGTGTGTACAAGTTGGGAATAGCATTCCACTTCAAGCAAACCTGTGAGAGTGCTGATATAAGGCTCAGGCAGTATTTAGGATTACAGGCGCCTAGCAAGTAAGAGACACTTTTTTTTTTTAAAGTTATGCTACAAATGAGATGGTATTTTAAGTAGTAAAACAAAGTCAAGGCCATCACTGCTTTGGCATTCATTACCTTGAGACTTTCGATGGTTAGTCTTAACAGCCCTGTAATTTCGCTAGCTGCAGTACCCTTCAAACCGGAACACAGTAATGTATACACACTAAAGCTTGGCAGCAAAATATCTGGTACTGTGGTGGCACCAACCTAGACAACCTCCTGCTAAGGAGAACGATGAAAAGCAACAAATGGTGAATGGAAGAGTGAAATCTTTAATGGATGAAGATCTTATAAGAGAATCTATGCATGAAATGGTTATGTTTTTCAGATATATGTTTTATACCTCATGAAGACAAAATGGCTTGAAAGGCTTTAAAACTGTTTCATAGAAATTTATCTTTCATTTCTAAAATGCAGCCTAAATATTGCAATAGTTTTTCTTACCATAACATCTTATAACACTATTTTACCCAAATGCTTTGTGTAAAAAAAACAGTAATTGTACCAATTCACAAATTTTATCCTTATTCACTAATGACAGTATTAAATGTAACCTATAGTGCATTTGTTAAGTACCTTATTGTGGCAAATCTCCTTTTTACATTACTAGTGACCCGTCCCAGTTTCACATGGATGGAAATTATTTTTTAATTACTAAATTATCTTAATAATAGCCTATATTACTTGGTAAGAATGTAGCATTCTAATGGTGAAATAATTTTTGAAATCAGTCACATAGTTTTTGAGTTTACTCGTTACAAACATACAAATCTTTCCTCTTTATAATATTAGTGTAGAAGTGTAGATTTAGTTGCATCGGTGAGATAATACTTCTTAGCACTTAATTGCATTGTAGAGAAGGGTACTTGTACATTGTCTATGACCAGCAACCGAGATGTGTGCATAAAGCTTAAAAAAAAAACTAAAATCATTTAAGGGGTGAAATGATTTCAGGTAATTTTTTTGAAGACTATTCTTTATGGAGTTTTATCTATTATAATATGAATTATGATTACTAACCTTGTTTTTTTTATCTGTTGATGATCTAGTATTAAATATTCCTATTTTTTTGTAGATCCAATGATGCATCTGTGATGACAGACCCTGTTGTAAGTAAAGCAAAATTCTACACTAAATTCAGTTTTGTTTTAGGTTTTATTCTTTAGTAATTTTTTTTATTTTTCCAGGCTCCTATACGCACAACTATTATTAAGAAATGGTAAGTAATGTTATTAAACTAATTCATTTGAAATTTACATGCGTCTATGTGTTCTGTATTCATTATAAGTACAAAAAAAGTATTTTATCAGATAACTGACTTAACACTTCCATCTCACCCACTAGAGCTACTATGCCAGCGGCCCAGAGCCTCGCTCCGGTATTTCAAGGAGCTGGGTTGGCTTGGGTGAATGCCCCGACACACGGGCGCCAGGCAGAAACACCCCAGGGTTTTTAGTGGGTAGGCCGCCACTAGGCGGAGAGTCCCACATAACCACCGTGCTTCCCCCGAAGCCGGTGGTATCCATTAAGGATTTCCCTGGGAGAAAAAAAAAAAAAAAAGGGTTAATGCTGGTAGGGGGAAATGCACAATACACCCCAAGCGGAATGTCAGTGCAGGACTCATTCCGAATAAGAATGAGAAAACTGACTCCCATAATTTACACACACACACAGCATCAGATGGCGCTGTGTGTAATGTCCTACGATATTTATTGATATTTTTTTTTTTAGTAAATGCAAGTTATCTCAATCAAAAAGAAGCAGTACCAACTATAAACGGAAACTAGAATCTGAAAAGCTAAAAAGAGGCCCGAAACCAAAACCAAAGCAGATACATTCATGTTTTGAATGCAACAAACAGTTCCGATGTCAAGCGCAGCTGGAAATGCATGTGAGGTAGCACCATAGAAGTAATACTTGTGATGAGCATCACCACACTTCACTAAAGATATTTTATTGATTATAAAATATGATAAATTTTTTTTTTTTTTTTATGGTTGACAGGCTAGTTGTTTGACCACAGCTCACCTGATGTTAAGTGACGGTGTGGTCGAAGATGGTAAAGCACACCTAGCCTGGAATGGAACTGGCTCTCAAGTGAGGCTGCCGGAACACACCGTTAGATGCTTGGCGGCAGATTTTCAACTTGAGGGTGGTAGCTAGCCAGCCGAGTACTAGAAAGTACCCTACCACCATGCTATGATTTCCTCACGATGTTTTCCTTCACCGGCAGCTTAAGTTCATTGTTGGGGTTTGAACCCACGCCCTTCGGCATGCGAACCTTCCGCGCTAACCAACGAGCTATCATCGCTACAGATGTTAAAATAATATACAGTAATAGATTATCATACCCCTACATAATTATACAGACATGAGATGTACATAGTAAACTGAAATTGGGTTCTTGTACTCAAAGTTATGAATGACTTTTTCCTATGAGTAGAATTCTGAAATTGCTGCTCTATACATTGGTTGAAGGTCAAAGAACACTTTTTATATAAAATAGCTTATTCTACCTATAGTAAAAGTTATTTCCTTCCATGTAATTTAGTCATTATTATGTGTTTCAGAACTCACACTGGCGACAAACCATTTGTTTGTATGTATTGCCCGCGCCGCTTCACTCAGAAGCACAACCTTACTATACATGTGCGGGTGCATACCGGAGAGAAACCCTTCCAATGTGATGTTTGCAGGTATATAGAAAATACTATTAACAGATATATTTCTGGATAAAAAGTAGCATATGTTCTAATCCAGGGTGTCAGCTACCCTCATACCAAATTTCATCCAAATCCTTTCAGTAGTTTTTGCGTGAAAGAGTAACAAACCATCCATCCATCCAAACTTTCACTTTTATAACATTAGTGGGATTAGTAGGTTTATTTGCCAATGCCTCTCATAATTATATCATAGCTCATATATCTAGATAGCCCTGTTGGTTCATTGGTAGAATGTCTGCTTTAAGAGCTGAAGGGCGTGGGTTCGATTCCCACCCAGGACAAACAGTGGTATAAACAAAAGTTGGTTTTGTGTCTGGGTGTGACAAAAAAGTATTCTATCAGCTATTTGAATTCCATAGTACAAGCTTTGCTTAGTTTGGGGTCAGATGGCGCTGTGTGTAATGCCCTGTGATATTTATTTATTTTATTTTATATCAGGGTTACACCAGTCGAAAAATTAAAAAGAAAAAAAAATACAATTCTCTTACTCAACTCTTTGAAAACTCAATTGTTTTTTGTTATAGTAAGAGCTTTTCGGCACAAGGTAACCTTCATGCGCATCTGAAGATCCATACAGGGCAAAGAGATCATGTAAGTGGTACCAACATCACAAACATACAGATGTCAAAGCCTCACAGGCACGTTAAATAGATACATAACTTATAATTTCCAAATTTCATCCCAAATCCGTCGCGCCATTACAGCTCGAAGTACAAACACGCACAAATTTTCTATTGTATTATTATTACTAGGATTCTCCATGGTCAAATCAATTGATAAATAAACCTTACGAATGAAATTCCTAAAATAATTACGAAAACCACCAAAATCAGTTGCGTAGCTATCTTGAGATGCTCGAAGATGGTAGACACACCTAGCCTGGAATGGAACTAGATCGCAAGTGAGGCTACCGGAACACACCGATAGTTGCTTGGTGGCAGAATTTCAACTTGAGGGTGATAGCTAGCCTGTAAAGTACTTTACCACCATGCTATGGTTTTCTCACAATGTTTTCCTTCACCGGCAGCTCAAGCTCATTATTGGGGTTTGAACCCACACCCTTTGTCGTACGAACCGACCACACTAACCACCAAGTTATCATCGTTATGTATGTATTATAAGCATGTATTTAAATAAAATAAAGTACCTACTTAAGTATTCTATCGGTTATTTTGTTCCCATAACACAAGTTTTACATAGTTTGGGATTAGATAGCGCAGTGTGAAATGTCCGACGATATTTATGTACTTACAGGTGTAATATAAATTCTTGCGATGCGGGCTAGACAAACCTTATGCGATCACTTAGTTTATCGTGATCAGCCAACTCGATGGCAATACGAGCTGGTGGTACGGCCCCAACTGATAATCGCACTTCATTATTTCAAGAGTAATATTTGACGAAATAATATTGTCTTATCGTTATGGAAACCAAATATTTTGTGAATTTTGACATTTATTATTGATTTGACATTTTTGCATAATAATACATTTTTTTTTATAATTTTTGATGCTTTTACTGACATTTATTATTCGTTTATGATTATTATTGAAAATTGACTTGTAACACCTCGTTATCAATAATTATATTTATGATCATATTTATATAGGCTCTCAATAATTCTCTTCAGGTTTGCGTGGTGTGCAACAAATCGTTCATAACGTCGAGCGAGTTAACGCGCCACATGAGCAAGCATCGCCAGGTGAAAAGTTTCAAGTGCGACATTTGCGGCACTGGGTACACGCACTCAAGAAATCTCGTATGTTACTAAGTTTTTTTAAATCTTATTTTTACAAACACAAATATTTTATTGTTTAACGGTCTAGTAGATTAGTAAATACCCAGTACCTAAACGGTAGATAAATGAAAACTGGAACAGCAGCGCCTCGAATGCGTAGAGTAGATTAGAAACACTATCCAAAAAGGCCTTTGGATAGCACTGGCTATCCATTCAGCCATTATGTAAACCTGAACTAAGCTTAGGATATGCCTAAGCTGATTTTAATTCTTATTATTAGTGCCATTTGTTCTTGAATAACATTGTTTGTATAAAGGTTACCTGGAAGAATTTCTTTTAGTTGTTTTTTTAGATTTTTTTCTATTAGATTTTGTAGCGATGATAGCTCAGTGGTTAGCGCGGTAGGTTTGCATGCCGAAGGGCGTGGGTTCAAACCCCAACAATGAACTTGAGCTGCCGGTGAAGGAAAACATCGTGAGGAAACCATAGCATGGTGGTAGGGTACTTTCTAGTACTCGGCTGGCTAGCTACCACCCTCAAGTTGAAAATCTGCCACCAAGTATACCTATAATATAACGGGGTTTTCCGGCAGCTTCACTTGAGAGCCAGTTCCATTCCAGACTGGGTGTGTTTTAGGTGAGCTGTGGTCAAACACCTAGCCTGTCAACCGTAAAAAAAAAGATACAATTAGGTGTGGACAATAAAGAGTATATCTACCTCTCTATGTATAAACTTATTCTAATCTCTTGTTGCAGAAACTTCATAAACAGAAAAAACATTCAATCACTACAACCCATCAGAACAACAACGGTAATATAGACATCATTGGAATAGACGTTGGCAAGGAAACAGTACCGATGAAAGATGTTAACCACCTCATTCCTCAATTGCTGAGCGATAAATCACATCACATGGCAGCTGTGCTGCCTCATCCCTTGCCTTATGATGAAAAACCTAACCCGCTGTTGTATTGTCAAAGCGTTTACAATAGACATCCTCTATGAGTCAACTCATGTCTTATTATTAAGGTTCAACTAAGATTCGGATTTGTTGGTGTCAGAGGTTTAAGTGTGTAACAACAATTTTTTGTGTATAGGTTTATAAAAAGAGTCCTGAACATATTTTTTTTATTTATGCTCAGGTTCACTCTATAGTAAATGTTGTTGTGAAAGACTATAATTAATTGAGTTGTGTTACAAGCCATTATAGGGTTGTATTTTATACAAACAAGGCTAATCTTTGGATATCAATAAGTGTAAATAAAAGTCAATTGCCAAATGGATGTGAAGATGATAAGGATCTTAAAAAATGTCAACATAATTAACATTTAGCTGTTCAGTTTCTTACATTGTTTTATCTGTTACATCTGAAAAATTAAACAAGTTGTTTTGTAAAAAAATTACACAAGCATCGCAAATGTTTTTCCATTAAGGGGTTAAAAAGTTGATGGAAAACATGATAGAAGCAATTATATTCATTAAAAAGTTCAAAGATGAGTATGTGCCGATTCTAAGAATACCACTGATAGAATTGAAGCGGGGTGTTCCATTCACCATGATGATAAATAAATCATCAGGTCAATCATTGGAATTGTGTGGAGTAAAGTTTGAATTCTTATAATTCTTGCATCAGCAGTTAAATGTAGCATCCTCGAGAGTCAGCAAACCATTGGTGCTATTTGTTTTCTCTACGGAAAGAAAGACAAAAAATATTGTACATTACAAAGCATTGTAATAAACTTTACTGTCATTTTCTTTTATGACATGGTTGTACTGTAAATGGAAGTTTTTTTCCATTAGAACATTTTCTTCATCAGCTAACCCATGCAAAGTCTCATTGAGCAGCTAGCAGCTTTTATTACAATAAAAGAGTAAATAAACAGAACTGAATTAATTTATTTCATTTACAATATTTATAATTTATTATTATGTACTAAATAAATTTAACGGACTGGTATCCATGGTTCAAGGATGTCTCCAATCTTCTTTCGCTCTGAAAGAAATCAGGTTAGATTAAATTATTGATAGTCACATTAAAATATTGCTGAATATTTATTATTAATAAATCTGTTTTTATCAAATTACTTAAAAGTGAACAATGGTGAGGCGGGCATAGGCACACCTGTTATTATCTAAAAATACTAAAATGTCACACTAAAAATTAATATTCGAAAATTCAAAACAATTTAGATAAAATTTGCTATATGGGGTCTCGAGTCTTTAGGATTAAAAATCCATCTACCTAGTTTTATTGCTGGGAAAATGCATTTTTTCAGAGTTTTCATTGGACAATAAATTTTAAATACGTATTAATTTTATTGATGAAATTGTGAGGATGAGTCTCACTCAGAAAATGTATCAAATTCCAAATTCACTTTCCTGTTTTTTCAAATTTATATAGAGTTGTTTGTAGGTGTTTAGAAACAAAAATATGAACCTGGGCATGGGAAATCTTCAGGGTGCAATTCAACATAATGTCTGTAAACAGCATCTTTTTCAGCAAAATAGTCTTCTCGCTTTTTCAATATATAGGTAAACGCTGCAGTGAGCCCGATGGAGAACAGCACATGCTTTTGAATGCCTGTAACAAATCACATTCTAATAGATAGCGCGCAGGGCAACAAACAAATACCTATGTTACGGAGTAGATCACCGATACTGTTTTGAATAAATAAGCGAATTATGTAATGCGTACCGCTAAAAGGAGGACGTCTGGTTTGATAGTTCAAGAAAGACCCTGCTGAGACACCCATACCGATGCCCAAGATTTGGGCCCAGTAGTAGTTCGCCCATGGTTTCTTTCTTCCACAGTCTCCCAATTCAAGAAGTTCTACTGCAGACAATTGTGAGGACATTGTATTTTTGGTAAAACAGCTTTTCTCGACAACACAGACTATTATATGAAATATTGGAAAACATGAAGAAAGAACGAATGAAATGAGCGAAGAACTTGATCGAAAGTCGGCTGATCTTCAACTAGTTTTTTTTTGTTTATTTTTTGCAACGCACTGTTTGTTTTGCCAGTACCGAGTATTTTAAATATTGTTAGTTACAGAATGTTTTAATCAAATTCAACTTTTTACTTGACTAAGTTTCTATGGAATTTTAAAAGCATATTTGCATACAATAACACTGAAAATACTCAAGTTTTGGAAAATAACGAACACAACATCTTCAACTTTCTGCGTTTTCTATCTATCTATACTATTATAAAGCGGAATGAATTGATTGCTTGCTTGTTTGTATTTGTTGCTGGCTCCGAAACTACTGGGCCGATTTCAAAAATTCTTTCAACGTTAGGAAGCTACACTATCCCCGGGTGACATAGGCTACTTTTTATCCCTGGATTTTCACGGGAACGGGAACTATGCGGGTGACCCCGCGAGGCGTCCGCTAATTGATAATAAATTGAGTCTTTGACTGTCATGTTACATTACTCAAAAATCCTGAAATACCTGATAATGGCAAATTAGACTAAGTGTAATTAATGATAGGAAAAAAAGTAAACATGTATGTCAACGTCATTTCCACAGAATGATAGTACAAGTAGACAAGTTCAAGTTGGGGTTTTTGGCGGGAACGCGGGCAGAGTCGTGTCGCTCCGTTGTATTTTTTTCCAAAACTAGTGTTTTGTCGAGTGTTTATGCATAAAAATGGTGGTGTTTTATTCATAAAGTGCCGAATCACAAGCGCGAGTGTGGGAAAATGATAAAATGTGGTGAAACATGACTTTTCGTGTTGCTTCCAAATCTCCATCGAAGCTTTATAGTAAAGTCGCCACAACTTTACTAAAGCATGACTGGACTTGACTGACACAGACTGGACTTGACTAAGACTGGACTTTGACTATAACTAGCTACGAGGACACTTATTTATCTTTTGAAACTTGAAACTATATAATTACTTGACACTGGCAAATGCTAAAACGCGACGCCAAAACTAAAGAAAAAAAAAAAAAAAAAAAAAAAAAGTTCAAGTTAGGAGTTTTGGCGGGAACGCGGGAAGAGTCGTGTCGCTCCTTTGTATTTTTTTTCCAAAACTAGTGTTTTGTCGAGTGTTTATGCATAAAAATGGTGGTGTTTTATTCATAAAGTGCCGAATTACAAGCGCGAGTGTGGGAAAATGATATAATGTGGTGAAACATGAGTTTTCGTGTTGCTTCCAAAACTTCATCGAAGCTTTGTAGTAAAGTTGCCACTACTTTACTAACGCATGACTGGAATTAACTGACACGAACTGGACTTGACAAAGACGACTTTGACTAAAACTAGCTACGATGGCACTTATTTAACTTTTGAAACTTGAAAATATATAATTACTTGACACTGGCAAATGCTAAAACGCGACGCCAAAACCAAAGAAAAAAAAAAAAAAGTTCAAGTTATGTCAGTTATTAACTCCAAACCCTGGTTTTGCAAAAATAAATTCTTTTTCAACAGAAAGTTCTATTCTATGATTTGCCGTATGCGTTTTGGTCATTGTCGATTAAATTACCATCTTTTCCGCCTCAGGATGTCTAACTCTCCTCATTGTAAATATTGTTTAGCGCAAGAGGTCGAATCTCTTGATCATATCTTTTTTGATTGTCCGTCGTTTGGCATTCAGCGCCTTATGCTCATAGACGGACTACTTGAAATATTTAAAAACTCTGAATCGGTCCCGCATTGCATCAAGGAGTTGCTTATAAATACCTCAACGTATAAACATTTATATACTTATATAAATAATACTGTTGGTGAAATATAGTGTAATAATGTGTGTAGTATAGCATGTATGTAATGTACCTAATATAAATAACGTATGACATTGTTTAGAAATTTCCATTGATGAATGTTAATAACACTTAAGACAAGGCAGTATGGCTTTACAGCTTTAGCCTGCCCGATGGGGCAAATAAAAAAAAAAAATCAAGTTATGTCAAGTACAGACTACAGACAGTTTAATATAGTTTTATGCATGGTTTTATTTGAGGTTATGTTTTGTTATTGGTACAATAAATTATCTAAATTTACTGTTGATAACATCGTTACAATAGTTTCTTATTGATATTACCGAAGCCCTGCCCGAATCCGTAATGGTAAGTTATTGTATGTTTTACTCAATATTATTAAAATCTATCTTGGAAAATATCTATCACATTTCATTATTTGTTCTAATTCTGCACTGTTTATTTTTAACATTTCTTTATTTTCAGGGGAAACAACGTAAAACTAGAAAGATTGTGGAAAAGAGATTTGCCAAAATGAAAAAAATGATTAGCCCCACTGATAATAGGATAAAACAGAATGAAAGAGCCGAACCAAAGAAGAAAAAGAAGCCGGATCCACATGAGCTGAAAATACGAGAGGCGCCACAATCTAGTTCTGCGTTGTTCTTCCAATATAACACACAGCTTGGGCCGCCTTATCATATTTTAGTCGACACAAATTTTGTCAACTTCTCTATAAAGAATAAATTGGACATAATTCAGAACATGATGGATTGTTTGTATGCTAAATGTATACCATATATCACTGACTGTGTTCTAGGAGAGTTGGAAAAGCTTGGAAGAAAGTACAGGGTAGCACTACGAATAATTAAGGACCCTCGTTTTGAAAGAATAGCATGTATGCATAAGGGAACTTATGCTGATGACTGTATCGTGCAGAGAGTGACCCAACACAAATGTTACATTGTAGCGACAAATGATAAAGATTTAAAAAGAAGAATTAGGAAGATTCCTGGAGTTCCTATTATGTATGTTGCTGAGCATAAGTATACAATTGAGAGAATGCCAGATGCATATGGTGCGCCTAAAGGAGCTATTTAGTGGTAGTTGTTAAGTTTTTGAAATAAGAACTAAAGTAAGTTTAAATAACTTGTTTGATTTCATTGTGGGCGTCTACAATTCACAATTTATTTCAAAGATAGTTTATTTCCTCAAAATCAGTTAATTAATAGATCACACATACTTACCACATATAATTATGTTTTAAGAAACAATATAAAATGGCAATGCTTTACAGCAGTACAAGGAATCTAGGTATATCAAATGAAAACAAATTAATACAGACTAAGTATTTATTTCTCATTCTTTTTACATGAAAATTAGCCCTTAAATTGAATTACACTTAAAAATACAGATAATGTAAGTTCTTACCAATTATATTTATTTTCTATAGTATGTAATAATGTCTTAACATTTTTTGCTTCAATGCAATTGGCATAGTGAGGTTACATTTTCAAGTGAAATTGGATGTAATTTGCTATACATACATACATACTATAATTACAATACATGTTCTGAACAGTATTCTCAATTTTTGTTGCATGTTGGATGCTGATGAAATAAATGTAAGCTAGATCAACATGTGGCCATGGTATATATAAAATAAAATATGGTTTCTTAGTAAAAATTATTAAACATTTTGTTGATATCATTGATATCATCATACCCAATAGTATGAGATCACACTGTGATTTGTTACCTGTTGTTCTACATGATTTTTTTACAAATTTTATATTTCCATACGAGTTTGCAAGCAGACTTTCGACAGTGCCGCGGGGTGGACTTGCCCAGACTTTTCAGACCCAGACGGGTTTGCCTAGATCAGACAGCAAGAGGATCCAGCCTATTGCTGTCCGATGTGGACAAATTGGACTGACTTTGCAGTCCTGATAAGACGACAAGTGCCTCATATGAGACACCTTGTGGGTAAGTACCCATCACTGAGGGACAGAGGCCTTAGGGCCTGTTATGTCCACTCACATGAATCATTTTAAATTCAAAGCACTTGAGCCACACTATATATGTGTGCCCATCACTGAGGGACAGAGGCCTTAGGGCCTGTTATAGGGGAGATATGGCGCAGATTAAAGGGCAAGACAAATGATTCCTGTTTCAGCTTGTACGTGCAAAGAATGGCCATTGCCATACAACGCTGCCAGTGTTGCATTATTCCTTTGCAACAGGTAAAGTCAGGGGTAAATAATTTTTGTAGTGTTAATAATGAGGCAACTTTGTTTTGATATTTATGAATTGTATATTTTAATTAATAAAGTTAACTATCTAATACTATTAAACAAGCAACACGGTTTGTATGTATATATTTACATAGAGATCTCGAAAATGGCTCTAACGATTTCGATGAAATTTGCTTTTTTTGAGGGCGAAAAATCGATTTAATTAAATAAATATCGTAGAACATTACACACAGCGCCATCTGACCCCAAACTAAGCAAAGCTTGTACTATGGGAGTCAGATAACTGATAGAATACTTAAATATTTTTTTTTGTAAATACATACTTATGTAATAATACATACAGTACACCCAGACACAGAACAAACATTTTGGTTTTTATATCACAAAATGCTTGTCCTAGGTGGGAATCGAACCCACGCCCCACAGCTCTTGAAGCAGACATGCTACCAATGAGCCAACAGGGCTGTCTTACATAAAAGAAAACCAGTTTTTAATTTTAACTTTTGCATACACTGAGCAACCCTCGATCGCCCAAGTACCAATTTTATTAATAGAGAAATAAGTATTTTGCTAGGTTGCCCATAAAAAAATGGCTGCAATTTTTTTAAATTAAATTTCAAATATTTTTTTAATATTAATTTCGTTCGTTTGTCTAGTTAACATATGGAATAGAAATCACCAGAGAGATCTCAGACTATAACGGAAGATGATTTGACCCACACAGACATCCCTCTCGGTTTTGCACATTTTCCTAAACCTGCAGAATTCCTCAAAGTAACTAAGTTTGGTTCCTGGCTAGTTTTTTCCTATTTAACTGATATTTCGTCGTCTATATGGTGGAGTTATGTGCGCTCGGTGAGCCGACGACGTCGATGATTTCTCCAACGGGCTTCGTTTCGTTGTCCGTCGATGTGTTACAAATAGAAGCGGGGATTGTCAGGGTCTGAAAATATTTTTAAATAAGACACGTTTATGTCAAACAACTTGTATGAAAATAAAAAAGGAACCATGCCCTTTCAGGTTGTTTCCAAAACACATCCGAAGATTCTAGTAAAACCTTCGCTACTAGTGCACGACTTAACCTACAAGGATCTAACCGTGATTAGCTAGGTAACTTGAAAGAATTTGAAAACATTTTAATGCTCGTATATCGTTTACTCGTCATTGGTAGTATATCTGCCTTAAGAGCTGTAGGGCGTGGGTTCGATTCCTTCTCAGGCAAACATTTTGTGAATAAACAAATGTTTGTTCTGTGTCTGGGTGTTCTGTATGTATTATAAGTATGTATTTACAAAAAAAAAGTATTTATGGTTATCTGACTTCCATCACACAAGCTCTGCTCAGTTTGGGGCCAGATGGTGCTGTGTGTATAGTCCTACGATATTTATTTATTTATGTATATAGGAAGAATGCACAAAGCGCGATGTCACTGACAGGAAAAAAATATTTGATCATGGAGATCTGTACTGACCTTCCCCGGATTGAGAGCTTCGTACTGATGCCGCAACGCTTGTAGTTCGAACTCGCACGAAGCCAGTGCGTTCTTTAAGTCAAATGCGAGTGCCAGATCAGAACGTAGCTCATTGAAATGCTTGCATATCGCTTCTGTTGGAGTTGGTGCTAACTCTGAAAAATACATACACAGTCTGGAATACTTCCGAAAGGTAGCTGTAGTAGCTAGTAAGTGCCTAGTGGTCTGTCAATTTTCTAAAAGGCTCATTTCAGTTCTAGGTAGTTCAGTTTTGTAGCGATGATAGCTCAGTGGTTAGCGCGGTAGGTTCGCATGCCGAAGGGCGTGGGTTCAAACCCCAACAATGAGCTTAAGCTGCCGGTGAAGGAAAACATCGTGAGGAAACCATAGCATGGTGGTAGGGTACTTTCTAGTACTCGGCTGGCTAGCTACCACCCTCAAGTTGAAGAATCTGCCGCCAAGCATCTAACGGTGTGTTCCGGCAGCCTCACTTGAGAGCCAGTTCCATTCCAGGCTAGGTGTGCTTTACCATCTTCGACCACACCTTCACTTAACATCAGGTGAGCTGTGGTCAAACAACTAGCCTGTCAAACATAAAAAAAAAGGTAGTAGGTACATGTTTTCCGTAGTTTAAAAAAACATTTCACGGCTTCACTACTACCAACGTAAAGCCATATTGCCCGAAACAACCATAGAGAGTGGCGCCATCTAAACTCCCCGCATGTCAACGGAACATAGCATTGTACGGGAGGGTATAACTCTGCGGGAAGACCTTTTCAGGAAGGACTATAAGCAAGAGTTTATTATTATAGAGTTTATTAAGCAAAATCGTATAGTTGGATTTGCTTACCGATGTTGAGGAGTCTCAAGTCGTGCTCGATGGCCTTTGTCTTGCGTTGGCCTACGCCAGGCGGTAGTTTCATGCGTTGCGAGCGAACCCACGCGCCTGTAGCGCGCGCTTCCGGGAACTTAATGCCCGACCATTCCACCGTCTGGAGACAGAAATTTTTTTTGTTTACTTTATAGCATTTGAATGGCTCGATTAAAAAAAAAAAACTCACTTTTTTATTAATAGCAACACTCAATAAATCAGTGGGGCTAGCTTATCAATTTGCGAGGGACAGTGAAAGTAGATGATAACAATTTTTTTTATACTTTTACTATCGTTAAGCAGGCTACTTCCAATTAACATGTATCAATACACACTTCTGGCAAAAACATGTGGCATTTTACAAATTGGCTAGCTACGACCAAGTTGAAAATCTGCCGCCTAGCATCTAACGGTGTGTACTGGCAGCCTCACTTGAAAGCCAGTTCCATTCCAGACTAGGTGTGCTTTACCATCTTCGACCACACCTTCACTTAACATCAGGTGAGCTGTGGTCAAACACCTAGCTTGTCAAGAAATAAAAAAAAAAATTATCAATATCAATAATGAGTTTTAAATGTGACCATAATAAGTAACAATGTAGGCTCGAGAAGCTCTTAATAACATTTATGGATCTTGTGACTTCAAACTAAAGAAAGCTTTCAAGGCACTACTCACAATAGTCTCAGGGGCACGTATTGGTTTCTGCTGTGTTGCCACTTTCTTCTTATGCAGTTTCTTGTCATGCCTCCTGGCTATATTAGTAACGGAACTGGATGTAACATTCCCTCCATCTGTGTTATTGTTGACATGGTGAACAGGCACTGGGTTGCTACTATCTGCACGAGATATCAGCTTTTGAAGGTCCTGAGTTTTTCTCTCACGTTCACGTTTCCTTGCCTCAATCTTCTTTAGTTCAGCAAGCAGCATTTGTTCTTCTTCAATCTGAAAGATTTCACATTATGTAACTTTGTGAATAAAGAAAAGTGATGATCTTCTAAGATGCAAGAACATGTTCATTCTGTTGTTAAATGTATGAACTTAACTGACTGAAACTTTTTCATCTATTATAATTTTATTAATGGTAAGAAATAAATGATAGATAATGTACACATCGCAAAAAAGGTTGCCTAGCTAATTGCATACCGATAATATTAAATACTTAAATTTTTAATTAAATTTATTAAATGCACTTCTCAGACTTATTTATAAAAATCATGTTCTAGGCGAGAGAACAAAACTTATTAAACATTAGTCTATAGTAATTTTAAACCATTTCATAAAGACATGTTTCTCTAAAATATTGTTAAAGAAATGAAGTCTTTAAATATCACTTCATATTTCACAATAGTACCTGGTCCTGTGTCCTATCAAAAAGTCTGCGCAACTGTTCTTTCCGCTTCCGTTCATGTTCAGCATCATAGTGATAAATTCTTTTTTCACCATTAACCATTGTCACTGTGTTGGACCATGGGTTTGTCTTTACCTGAAATAGTTATTAAATTACACACTAGCAAACCATTTGGATTAGTGTAATTTCATTTGAAATATTTTGCTCTACTATGAAATTTTATTGAATGTAAATTATAACTTAATTTTTTTTTGTAATTCGTTGACCAGGCGGGTCCACAACACACTAGCTGTGGTATTTATCGGGTCCAATTGTGATGTGAATCTAAACCGTTAATCAACAACACAAATATTTCATCTAAATCGGTGAAGCCATTTTCAAGTATTACAACTAATACACAACAATTAATTTTTATGTAGGTGTACATTTACAGTCAGTTAGAAAATAATAATTTGTTTACTCTAGAATTAAACACACATTACTAGTGTGTTACAAAATATGGAATTGAGCTAGGTGCTTTTACATATACATATTTATAATATGATTATCTACCATGTACAAAACATGAGTTTGTTGCACTTGTCTGGAATGTTTGGTAATGGAATAAGCTACTAAAATAAGTTATATGAAGTTTACTACCTTACTCAATGTTGCACAAATGCCATAATACCGCTCCTTTAAGTCTTCTATGCTTCGATCCCTAAATGCAGCTCTATCCCACCGGTCATGAATCACAATGAACCTAAGGTCAAACCGTTGACACAAGTCTATGAGGTGATCGGTTTCTGCTTGACTCCAGTCCTCTGATTTTAAATATTGGTTATACTCAGACTCTGAGTAGGATGGTATTGATATTTGCTGGAATAAGTACAAAATTATTTTCTTACAATTCTGTTCTTAATGTTTAAGTACTGAATTAATGAGCTTTTATAATTGTCTACCTTGTTAAATTGAGCGAAAGGATATTCTTTAGCCTCATCAGATGCACGCTTCCAGTGATGGAAAACAGCATTGTCCTTACGAGCTGGGTTAGTGAATGGTGCCCATGACCATTTACGTACTTTGCGCATGCCAAGCTTAGCTTTTTTATGTTTATATTCTTTGCCTGTAACATAGAAATATTTGTGGTAGAGGATATGAGTAGACAAATATTCAAGAAAGAATACATTATTTTTTTGGAATCTTACTATCTTACTATGTTGCTCAAAATTTAACAAATACTGAAAATGCTGTCAAGTCCTCGCTTACATAAAATGTCATATGTGAAAAAAGGGATGTTTATTTTAAACAACATTTGTAAGGCACCTAATCTAGAGGTATTTGATAAGTCTAGACCACAATTAAACGAATAGGTTTATTTAAGCTTTACTGGATAACAATAAGTTTATATAATAGTTATAATACACAATATCAAAATGAAGCACAGTGGTAAAAAAGGAAAAGAATATCATACCCGTGTCAGTGGGCATCATTGGCGGCAGTTCTTTATTATCATTGTAAAGGAGGGCGAACACCTCACGGTGCATGCCCTCAGGCCGCTTTACTGCCTTAGCGGTCACATACTTCTTCTTGTTCTTGTCGCCGTGAATGATGCTATCTCTGCTGATCTCGGTCGTAGGGACCTCAATGTCCAAGATATCAAGTATATCAGCCATTTTCTGGTATTGGGGGCTTATATATTATTATTATCGCGAAAAATTGTTGGGTGATATTGTGTTGAAAGTTATGCGGCAGTTATGAGATCTATAGACTTAGGTCTCATTGTTATTAAGAAAACATTTTGTTAAATATACTACTATGTGTAATTTGGGTATGTTAGAAAGAATTCCAGATTATTTTGTTTCGATTAAATTCAATAAAAATTTATCAACACAAACAAATCAAATACAAGCAAGCAAGAAGCGAGCGATAAGCATAGACTACAAATGCTACATTGACATTGACACTGTCACGTCAAGTTGTCAACTTTTTTTTTTCATTAGTTTTGGCGTTGCATTTTAGTATCTGCCAGTGTCAAGTATTTACATATTTTCAAGTTAAATAAGTGTCCTCGTAGCTAGTTATAGTCAAAGTCCAGTCTTAGTCAAGTCCAGTCCGTGTCAGTCAAGTCTAGTCATGCTTTAGTAAAGTAGTGGTGACTTTATTATAAAGCTTCGATGGAGTTTTCGAAGCAACACGAAAAGTCATATTTCACCATATTATATAATTTTCCTACACTCACGCTTGTAATTCGGCACTTTATGAATAAAACATCACCATTTTTATGCATAAACACTCGACAAAACACTAGTTCTGGAAAAAATACAACGGAGCGACACGACTCTTCCCGCGTTACCGCCAAAACTCAGTTGTCAACTTGTCAACTTATCTTGACTTACCAATATTCTTTTTTTTGTTAATTTGCCCTATCGGGCAGGCTAAAGCTGTAAAGCCATACTGCCTTGTCTTAAGTGTTATTTCTGCTGTCTCTTAGCTATAGTTATGGTCAAAGTTCAGTCTTAGTCAAGTCCAGTCCATGTCAGTCAAGTTCAGTCAAGCTTTAGTAAAATAGTGGTGACTTTACTATAAGCTGCGATGGAGTTTTGGAAGCAACACGAAAAGTCATGTTTCACCACATTACATCATTTTACCACACTCGTGCTTGTAATTCAGCACTTTATGAATTAAACACCACCATTTTTATGCATAAATACTCGACAAAAATTTAGTTTTAGAAAAAATACAACGGGACGACACGAATCTTTTCACGTTCCCGCCAAAACCTATTGAAATCTTGGACCCTGCAAATCCCTGATTTTATTCGTCTGAGATTAAAATACTTATTACTACTAAATGCACAAAGTGCGATGCCAAAAAAAAAACTAAATTGCGTTTCAAATATTCATTGCCCCTACACTACTTACTACAATTTTTGCATGTTTTAGGTACTTCTCGAGCTACGCGAAGTCGCGAACACATTCGTTTGCACCTTGATGCATTGCCTAGACCTAGGGCAAGACTTGGGCTTAGATTGTTTATGGAGATTCCATGAAAAATTACTTAGGAAGATCAGAAACCACCCATTATTTTATTATTTAATATAATAACAAAATTATTAAGAAAACAACAGTCGGGCATTTAAATTTGGTAAATTTATTTCTTAGTTTTCGGTTATTAACTGCATGACTCGTCGAGATGCTGCTGGACTATCGCTTGGCACCTGTAAATAAAAATAATTAAACAAGTCAAATGTGTAAGTATGTTAAGTGTAAGTTTTTAAGTTTTCAATTTTGAGAAAACACTGCTTAACTGTACCTACTTAAGGTTGTAAATTCGGTTGCGGACTCGTGCCAATGGATTCTTATTTTATTTTCCTGGTGTTGGCTAGGTGTTTGGCTACAATTCACTTCATATTACGTGAAGGTGCGGTAGGAAATGATAAACTCACAAAGCCTGAATCACTACAAAATTTTTCTTCTGAATGAACGTACCAATTTGATAATAATACTTATACAAATTTACAATTAAAAAAAACCGACTCCATGACCCTTAGGCCAACTAAACGCACTGCTCCAATGAAACAGCGAGGTTTCGAAGTAATCGAAAATATCATCGATACAATTTCTAGATTTTATGGATTTTTTAAAAACAGCTCGATTGATTTCGATGACATTACTACCTCTGAAGTATGATCTACCATGCAAAAAAAGAATCATCAAAATTGATTCATAATTGGCGGAGATATCGCGTAATACATTCAAAAAAAGAAGAAATAAAACATATAGTCGAATTGGGAGCCTTTTATGAGTCGGTTAAAAAAAAAATTTAAGAATAAAAATATTTCGTGCGAAAACCGGCATAAATATTGTTTATTTGGTATATTTTTTTACACCAAATAAAATAGTAATATTTTCGTGGAGTACTGAGCACTGCTCTCCATCGATTTGGAAGTACGTGAGTGTTTGGATCACATCATCCTTTATTAGGTACATGTATACCTAACACTAGGTGTAAGTAGTGAAAATGTTTATGTCTCAACAGAAAACCTATAAAGACAATTGAATTTCTTCACACGTAAACAGTCTTTACAACACGCAAAAAATCGCGGAAGCTATAAGTTTGTAAGCGTTCTACTTAGTTAAAGTTTAATTTACCCATTGTCCAGCCGCGTTCATCCAGTAGAATCGCAGCCTATTGGTTACTCGGAAGTAGCCTTCGACAAGTCGATTCACCACGAGCGTTTGTCGAGGGGCACTCTTAAACTCTTCCTGGCCGCTCCATTGTAGATTGTCTACCCATTCTAATTGACCTAAAAAATAAATTGCATTTTATAACAGGTGTTGTTTGATAGTTTTGTTCCTGTTATCGAGAAAAAATAATATAATTTGAGTGTCGTACACAATTAAAATTGGAATGTTTTTGTGTTTCCGTGTTGTTCCGAAAGCTTCCACAACGTACCTACTTTGATTCGTGCTTATAGCACTGAAGTAAGATGGTGCTGATTAGTACCTACCGTTTTTTTTATTTAAAAAGTAATGAGACGAACGAGACGCTCTCCTGATGGTAAGAGATAACGCCTGTCCATGACCATAGCAGCGATGCACAGAACTTTAAGTAACAAAACAAAGTCCAGGGCATCACCGCTTTGGCGCTCATTACTTTGAGACTATTGATAGACTTAGTCTCAACAGCCCAGTAATTTCGCTAGCTGCAGTACTCTTCAAACCGGAACACAGTAATGCTTACACACTACTGCTTAGCGGCAGAATAACTGGTACTGCGGTGGTACCTACCTAGACGACCTTCTGCTAAGGAGATCTACCACCAAGTAAAGTAAGTATTGTTTTCGTATTCAACTTCGAGCTCGAAGGACCAAATGCACTATCTTAGCTTATGTCAAGATTGATGGTTTAAAACAATAGTAAGTATATAAAGTTCTTACGCGTACCTGGTGTATTTGAAACTGCATCCAAATTGCCATTGTAAATAGATATGGTAATATCGGTGTTTTGAAGAATGTATTCCACTGAAAATAAAATTTGAAAGATGTTATTACTTTGATTTAATTTTTTTTTTTTTTTTTTTTTTTTTTTTATGTTTGACAGGCTAGATGTTTGACCACAGCTCACCTGATGTTAAGTGAAGATGTGGTCGAAGATGGTAAAGCACAATTAGCCTGGAATGGAACTGGCTCTCAAGTGAGGCGGCCGGAACACACCGTTAGATGCTTGGCGGCAGATTTTCAACTTGAGGGTGGTAGCTAGCCAGCCGAGTACTAGAAAGTACCCTACCACCATGCGAATTTTGTATCATAGGCATACTTTTTAATCTGCAAACCTAAGCGGGTAAGCATCTATTATTTGTAGGAATTTACTATGCGACTACCTCGCTAATCATACATTTGTACCTACTTCACACTAATTATCTATTTGCGAAGGTTTAGGTGTAAATTTCGATATTCTTGTTTATTTCCTGTCGATTCCGATGCAATTTATGGATTTGGACGAAACTTTGAATTCGTCGGATGAAACAGTGGCGAGTTAGATGTAATTATGTGAATGGGATTGTAGATACTTTTCCGAAATGGTACATTTATGAGTTATGACGAATTGGCAATTGGTTTAATTTTGAAGTGTATTGTTTTATACGTTAACATTATTATTATCAGCCTGTGAGTCCACTGCAGGACAAAGGCCTCCCCTCCCTCCTTCCATTTTACCTATTTTGCAACCCGAGTCCAATCTTATAAACAGAAGTCTAGTTCGTCCCTCCATCTCCGTCTGGGTCTTCTAGGAGGTCTTTGCCATCCTGAAGGACGTCGTGATTTTGGACCAACTGAGAAAGGAAACTTACAGACAAATATTAACGTAACTACTAACACAAGTTGTAGCGATGATAGCCCAGTGGTTAGCGCGGTCGGTTCGCATGCTGAAGGGTGTGGGTTCAAACCCCAATAATGAGCTTGAGCTGCCGGTGAAGGAAAACATCGCGAGGAAACCATAGCATGGTGGTAGGGTACTTTCTAGTACTCGGCTGGCTAGCTACCACCCTCAAGTTGAAAATCTGCCGCCAAGCATCTAACGGTGCGTTCCGGCAGCCTCACTTGAGAGCCAGTTCCATTGCAGACTAGGTGTGCTTTACCATCTTCGACCACACCTTCACTTAACATCAGGTGAGCTGTGGTCAAACACCTAGCCTGTCTACCATTAAAAAAAAATGCAAAGATAATGCATCTCTTTAATGAGGTAATTATTGTATACTTACGTAAATATTATGAATATATCAGCTTACTTATAGTTGAATCCACTTAAAACTGGTACTCAATAATATAAACCTTTCGTGTAATAAAAAACATGTAAAAGAAGGATATTCGTGATTTCATAATTTGAAACGTATTAGATAATTTAAAAATGGAATAAGTGATAATTATCTCAATATACAAACGAACTCTACTGAATTAGCATAGACACATCGAGGTCGCAGAACTTCTTGCATTGAGAATTTATTGTCAGTTTGCATTTGTAATATGTACCTCATAATGTGTACCTATACTTTAATAAGATTGCTATCTATATGGTAATTAATTAAGCGCAATCCTAGCGTGCATGGGAAATAAACTTACGTAGGTATTTCTCCCGTACAACGATTGCACATTAATATGATGTTTTTTTACAAATATTAAAAACTAGCTGCGCCCCACGGTATTACCCGCTTAATTTTTTCGGGATAAAAAGTTACCTATGTGTTAATTCAGAGTGTCCGCTACCTCCATATCAAATTTCATCAAAATTGGTCCAGCCATTTGAGCGTGAAACAGTAACAAACATACAAACACACTTAAGAGTCGCAAATGTTTGCCTTTATAATTATTAGTAGGATTGCAAACATCGAAAAGTAGGAATGGATTGTGTAAATTTTTGATTAATTTCATTTAGTTCTGGTTAGAATTACCTATATTGGTATCTCACCCTTGTCAACAGTGGGTTCCATGAAGAGTTCTCTGCTGGCTAACACGGCTCCCAGCCTGCCATCATCATATTCAGTGTCATGACGGATGCCTAGCGCGTGTGCTACAGTTTCATCCATGAAAGAGAATAGCTCCTCCTTAGATTCCTGATGAGTCAGACTTCGGAGATATTCCTTCTGGCCGAAGTAATCTGGAACTGTGAGAATTAAATTTAAACTCCTCTCCCTCCCTATTGTTATTGTCGGAGGTATTATTATTTTGTGGGTATTATTGAACCAATAGCTACGCCCCGCGGTGTTACCTGCTACATGTTTTCGGGATAAAAAGTAGCCTATTTGTTAACTCAGGGTGTCAGCTACCTCCATACCAAATTTCATCCAAATCCGTTTTAGTAGTTTTTGCGTGAAAGAGTCACAAACATCCATCCAAACTTTCACATATATAATATTAGTGGGATTAAGCAAACAATGAACTTGTTTTTTGTAACAAAAATAACTTTATTGATAAATTAATATTGAAAACGGCAAATGTGCGAATGGGACAGCTGTGGATACGATGTCTCAAGTTACTCAATGAGCAAAAATGTTACCTCTGGACCCTCTCGCATTCGTAGTCCTTGTTAATTTCTCTACAATATGCCCAAGATTGACAGCCACCGTTTCACCAACCGTGTTGACATACTCTCCTAGGAAGAGGAACTGGTCAAATGCCTCCGGATATCTCTGCTGGTTGACCAATGAAGTTATATCGGCGGAATAAGTCTCGATGGCACCTCGGCCCACGTAGTCTATGTAACCCATCTCCTCGAGATAGAAGCCGAGCTTGGTTAGAGCCAGAGCTGGGGATACGATGCCGTTTGCAAGTACTACGCCGCGGAGGTTGTGCGAAAAATCGATCTGTAAACATATCCCAAGTTACGAAACCAAGAGTCCATAATTTAATTTGTACCTACTATATTACATGAAAAATCAACAGTTGCTATAAGGTAAATAGGACATAAGTGATGGCACAAAAGACAAAAATAAGCCTAGATATAAATTATGAATAGCATATTATGGAAAATACTTTAACAATTAAGAATTTTAGACAAATATTAAAGAAAGAAAGAAAACATTTATTTTGACACACACAACACTACAACAACAAAACACCACAAATAAAAAGATTAAAAAAATTAAAATAAAAAGACTAAAAATAACAATAATAATAAGTAGAAAGTTGTCGTCGTAGTGTCCAGTGCGACAAAAATGTTAGTTCTCAGCATTAGTGCTGCCGATTTCTCAGTAGCGCTGGTTTTCAGAACTAACCTTTTACATTATTAAATTAATATAAAGTATAAAATTAAAAAAAAAGAAAAATTTTAGATAACAACCATTAACAATATAAAGCCTCACATGAGTTTTGGCGGGAACGCGGGAAGAGTCGTGTCGCTCCGTTGTATTTTTTTCCAAAACTAGTGTTTTGTCGAGTGTTTATGCATAAAAATGGTGGTGTTTTATTCATAAAGTGCCGAATTACAAGCGCGAGTGTGGGAAAATGATATAATGTGGTGAAACATGAGTTTTCGTGTTGCTTCCAAAACTCCATCGGAGCTTTGTAGTAAAGTTGCCACTACTTTACTAAAGCATGACTAGAATTAACTGACACGAACTGGACTTGACAAAGACGACTTTGACTAAAACTAGCTACGATGGCACTTATTTAACTTTTGAAACTTGAAAATATATAATTACTTGACACTGGCAAATGCTAAAACGCGACGCCAAAACCAAAGAAAAAAAAAAAAAAAGCCTCACATAAATTAAAATTTCTTTTTATTTTAAAGTTTGTTATTAACAAAGAAATTGCATTTTCAAAATACGTGTATTGATACTGGCTAGGTAGTTATAATTACGATGATCTATTGAGTATCATAATTATAACCCGTGATATAGGCAGATCTGGCAGAATAAATTGACCGAATGTTCTGACGATTCAGTTTTAGGGGCCCTTGCCTTAATTTATTTTAGAAGTTATGGAAATCATGCTATGGAGAGATAAACAAAAAACCTCTATCCGCTATAACATAGACAATCTCAAAAAATAAAATAAATGCTGTTACCTTTTTTTTTTTGTTGACTTGAGTTAATTAATTTTTTTAATAAACTAATTTCTGATGAGACCCTTGAAACCACATCTTGGGTATTACAAAGCATTATTATGCGTCAATTATTATTTTCATTTCAAAAAGATTTTTTTTATCTATCTGCATTACCAGTTTATTTCGTTACTGTTGCCTATTTATTAAGGAGCAACCTTGACTCCAATAGACCTAAATGTTAAACACTTACATTTTGTAAGCGGATTGCCAATTGCAAGGCAATTTGGGCACCACTTCCCTGGCCCACAATGTATAAAGGAGCATTCACATACTCCGCGTGACTTCTGTAGAATGAGTTCAACGTGTGCAGCAAATGATCAGCTGGAAAGTAAGATGTTTTATTTATAAGATAATAAAATAAACGATCAAGTGTGGGTCGGACTCACAGGTTGGTAAATAAGTGTAAAGTGTGTGCAATAAATAAAATGTAAGTAAATTTTGAAAGACATTTTACACAACACCACCGAACCTAAACGATAGAATCTTAGGATAGAATACTGTCACATTAATTATCATTTTTTTTAAATTTAATTTGCCCCATCGGGCAGGCTAATGCTGTAAAGCCATACTGCCTTGTTTTCGATTGTGCAATACATGTCTTACATCTATAGTTCCAGTCAAAGTCCAGTCTTAGTCATGTCCTGTCCATGTCAGTCAATTTCAGTCGTGCCTTAGTAGTGGCGACTTCTTCGAAGGAGTTTCGTAAGCTACACGAAAAGTCATAATTCACCACATTATACATCACTTTCCCACACAGGCGCTTGTACTTATAAATAATATACCTAGCTAGTTTTGGAAAAAAATACAATAAGGCGACGACACGACTCCTGGCGCGTTCCCGCCAAAACTCCTTATTTAATCTATATTTATTTTATACTTGTTTGTTGGTGGTAGATCTCCTTGGTAGGAGGTCGTCTATGTAGGTACCACCACAATTCTGGGTTCCGGTTTGAACGGTATTGCAACCAACGAAATTATAGAACTGTTTTACTACTCAAAGTTCTATGTATCGTTGCAGGGGTCATGGACTGGCGTTATCTTTTACTTTCAGATAAGTGTTTCGTGCGTCTCATTACTTACATTAAAAAACTAAACAAAAAAAGAACATTTGGTGACTGCCAGGGCAGTATAGGCAGGTAGCCCATTTGGTGTTGGTTCTGCTTTATGTGCTGTTCGATTACTGCCCAGGACAAACATAATAAAATACAGTACTACGAATTTCTGAAATGAAACATATTTTGGAATAACATAGTGAGCACTACGTAAGTTTGTATTTTTTTTTACCATGGTCATCTAGATTTTGAGGAATTAGGGTTTCGTTTTCTGGTATACTGAAGCCAGTGCCAAGAGGAGCATCCACAAACAATAAATTGAAGTCATTTATCTGAAATCAAAACCAAGGTTGACACAGATAGGTATTTACTATAGTATAACGTACTTTCTATAAAATTTCTTGGATGTTTAGATATTTCAAGTACATCGCAATTCGCTTAAAAAGTATATAATTATGTATTTTTGAAGTCACAAATATTTTTATCGTAATAAAAAGTTGTCTATATGATTATTCGAGTTATAAGTTTTGAACTTTATTTCAAATTTCACTGAAATCTGCTGAGCCGTTACAATAACTTAAAGTATGGAAGAGTAACTAATTATTTCATGTTTTAAGGTATGTACACACTCACAAATTTTCACATTTCAATTTTCTAAAGGATTTTACAAGCTTGAGACCTACTAAGATGAAAGGGGGTCATTGTAATTAATTTTATAAACAACTTTTACTTGGTATGGAGACAACTCTGAAATCGTGATAGCTTTGTGAATTACTTTAACAATACGACCTGTTATCGCAAAGAACGTCATTTACCTACTTTCGACGACATGTTTGCAATTACTTTTTTTTTGGGGACTTCAGAGTTGGTCCCACAGTAAAGTTGTTCACATCGATGAGCATAACTGTCTTATAGCTTAATTACTATCGTTTCGTGTAACCTTATATATTGAGGTTTTAATATTAGAACTACGTGAGAGTACTTTTTGTTTATGTATGTACTAGCAGACGCCTCGCGGTTTCACACACGTAGTTTCCGTTCCCGTGGGAATACAGGGATAAAAAGTAGCCTATGTCACCTGGGGATAGCTTCCTAAGGATGAAAGAATTTTTGAAATCGGTCTAGTAGTTTCGGGGCCTATTTAATACAAAAAAACAAACAAACAAATCTTTCCTCTTTGTAATAGTAGGTATATGTATATATAAATATTTTTATAATAAGTGTAATATTGCTTGTAAATGTAGTGTTCCGGCAGCCCCACTTGAGCGTCAGTGTCATTCCAGGCTAGGCATCCTCGACCATACTTAACATCAGGTGAGCTATCAACCACATGTCAATTATTAAAAAATAAATAACAACATACCCAAGAATCTTCTCGAGCATTTAAATTAAAGTCGTAAGGCCCAATCATGCCAAAGTTAGCCAGTAAACTAGGTGGGATACCAGTCACTCCATCCAGCCAAAGTAACAGAGGTTTTGAGGCTCCGGCGGCTGCTGTGGTCGGGTAGAACCACCAGAACATGTCACCAACATCGTGGATCCTAGTGAACGCTGCTGTGTATAAGGCACTGCCGATGCCTTCGCCATCCAGTTCTACAAATCAATGTTTAGTTAACTATTAACACCTTCGGAAAAGGTACTTCAGGTTAAGGTAAAGGAAAAAGTGTCCCGGCTTAAAGAGTACTGTAGCTAACGAAATTACTAGGCTGTTCAGGCTAACCATCTAATATCTCAAAGTAAAGAGCGTTAAATCAGCGATGCCCTTATTAATTAATGTAATTGTATCCTTTATAATTACATTAAAAATATGTAAATGTTAATTCAGGGTAAGTAAAAACAATTTTTTAAATGCTGATCTTCTACTGATCTTCTATTCACAATTTTCGTAACGGTTTAACAGTACAGTTTTGGTAGATTAAAGTTGTCAAATCGTTATACTTCTAAATTTGCCGATAGAGCCATACTATTTCCTACATTTTTTGCATTAATTTAGACTACAAATTATTATTATTTATTTTAAGTTTTGATATCATAAAGTTCCTGTTTCTTATGAGCAGCACTTAGCAATTTGGAAATAACTGAAAAACGAAATCAAACTGCCTCGAATGGAGTAATTCTGTTACTTTTTTATTTTCTTTGTCAACCATGGATATTTTTTCTCTATGAATAAATTCTCAATGGTACTAACCTATTATGGTAAAAGCTTCTTCTGTATCCCACAATAACCACCAAATGAGCACCCCCAATCCTGTAGCCACCACCGCAGCAGCTAACACCGAAACAATTATTATCATAGTTTTTTTCTCCATTTTTAATTCGTATCGTCTATTAATGAAACGTAACCAAATACTACACTAGATTAAGTACTTTACGTACTTAGAATGTTAACCCCAAATTGATATAATACTCGATAAGATAATGCTGATAATATGAATTCGGCAAGCTCAATTAATTTGATAAAATATGTAAGTATTTAATCTTATAATGTCATAATTTTTTGTATAGTTTGATTATTTTTTAGCATGTCACAAATATAATGAATGAAATTACTCAACAGTTTTTCAGTGGAAAATTTTCTTACGTCCGTCTCCGTACCTAATGCATCAATGGGTACCCCCATTGATGCATTAGGCCTACTTATATATTCGCTACGAAAAAAGTGAAGCCGTTTTTCAGTTTGTTAGCATTCAACGACGTAGCTTTGAAATTAACATAATTATTATGTTCTGAAAAAACACGACAAGAAATATATCTATCTCTGTTACACTAACTGGCAAAATAACAATGTGACCTGGATTCGATAGAGATAGAATACTATTTTTTTTTCTTTTGTTGATGGCCAGTATTGGTTCTCACGCTGATTTTGTTTATAAATTTATTGTTGGCCATGGATTAGTTAGTCCTTCAGCCGAGTCACGTTGAAACAAAATTGGTGTTGCCTGTCATGCGAAATATTTTTCCGTAACTTTTACTATGTTTTCTTAGTACCGTAGTAAGTTAGTAATGGAAAAATAAGGAAACGAACTGTGGTTTGGGTAATTTTTTGGTAGAACAGTTTTATTTTAAGAGAATAATTTGTATTTAATCAACTTAAAAAATGAGAAAGATTTCCAATTCGGACCTCATTCATTTTAAATACATGTACCTACCTACACTTAGTCTTTTAGTTTATATTCTACACAAGAAAATTCTCTTGCTGTTTGTAAAGAACAAAATAGGGTTTCTTGTAAATTAAGTACATATATGACATTAATCAATCAAAATCAAAATGTTTTTCATAAGTTCTAGTTTGAAGTAGCTACATCCAAATCAGCTCTGTATAAACTGTCTCAGAGCTGGGCGCGAGCCTTTTCTCATTCTGAGAAGGGTAAGGCAATACTCTTTCAAACATAACATTAATTCTTTACCTACTGCCTAACAACAAATTAAGTATCAATAAAAGAGTGTAGGTTCTTGCTTATTATTTATAAATTAATGTGACTTTATCCAAAAGACGTCATGTCTCGTAGAAATGCATCTGTTCCCGCCGGATTATCTCTCGGCACCTGAAATAAACATAACATAAACATAAACAGCAAATTTCTTTGGAAAAACATATTACATTTTTTTGGCAATTCAGAAAATAAATTACATCCATGCAAAGCCGCGGCGGGCTGCAAGTTGTAAAAAAACCGTATCACTAAATAGTTTAAAATAAAGTCGTGTGTCTGTTTGTTCGTTTCGACATTTAGCAATTTGCATTTTAGCCTTTCGAAACATACGTTTGTTTTTAATCAAGTATTTACAAAATGATGACAATATATTCAAGAACTTCCTAAAATTAGAAAAGTTACTTAGAATAATTAATTCGATAGAAATATAAATCAAAGATAAAAAATCTTGGTAAAACGGAATTGAGTTTAGTTTTTTATTTCTTGTTGTTGAAAAGCACGAAACTGCATAACCGCCATATTATTAAAACGCTAACGCCGCTTTTCTAAATGTGACTTATCTGCCACAGCATTAGACTCATGATCAGCTACAAATACAAACGTGCTCAAAGCGTTGTTATATAGAGCTTTGCGTCTACCTAATTGGTCACTATATTTACGATCGTTAAATTAATCTTAATTTGCTGTGTGTTTTGCTTGCTATAGAAGTCTAGAGTTGATGCACTGTTTGGGAAAACTTACACTGTGACCAGCCACGTTTATCCAGTAGAATCTTAAGTTTCCATACGACTTATAGTAGCCTTCAAGTCGATCGTTTTCCCATATGGGAAGCCTTGGAGAATTTCTGTAGCCTTCAGCTCCTTCCCAATTTAACCGGTCTACCCAAAGGATCTGCCCTGGTGAATAATATTGTCGAATTGATCATCTCAGCATTAAAAATGAATAAAATGCATGATGTAACTGTGATTTAAACTTACCAGGAGTGTCACAAATGAGGTCAAGGTTCCCATTGTATTTCATTACGATGATATCGGTTTCATTTAAAAGCTTCTCAACTAAAATGGTTACATACAAATGATTAAATTTGAGGATATGTATAATAAGTAATAAATCAAATATTATTTTAAATTCTTACTTCCTTCAGTAACAGGCTTCATGAAATCTACTCTTAAGTAGTCGAAAACAGGGCCTGATTGCGATCCCCATTCCACATGCTCTGGGATTTCAAGAGCTTCTTTAACAATAGAGTTCATTAGTGTATTTAGGTCCCATTCTTGCCTAGATGCCATCGAAGATCCGTCGCGAATCATTACTTCTTTGGCCATTTCTGAAATATATAATATAAACAATAATAATATAAATATATAATATATATCTTTGGTGCTGCCGCATCTAAAGCTGAAAACCTCAAACGGCACAAATATAGTTGTTTGGATAGAGTGTATCTTTTTGTGCCGTTTGGGGTTGAAACTTTAGGTCCGTGGGGGCCGGCCGCTCTCGAACTGTATCGGGACCTGGCCAAATGTCTAGAGGAGGCTTCAGGTGACCAGAATGCTGGTATCTACTTTGGTCAAAAGCTAAGCATTGCCATCCAGCGTGGCAATGTTGCCAGCATTCTGGCCACATATCCCTCCTCTGACGGTTTTTTAGACTAAGTTTTTTGTATACATTTTGTAAATAGTATAATTTAAGGTATTTTTTAATTATGAAAAAAAGTACAATAAATATAAACAATAACTAGTAACTACAAAGGTACATTATTAGTCTTTATCTTCTAGTCCTGGAGCCGGGGAAAGAGGATTTGGCGTCAGCATCCTCTAGCTATATTAAAAGCCGATTAATAGGTAACCTTTAGACTTCCGAGAGGTCATATTTGAGGACCTGACCCTAATCTGATTTATTTGATTGAGCATAGTGAAGACAATGGCGCATTTTTGCGAGAGGAAAGGGTATTCAGCATTCCCGGAGAGTGTTGCTAAAAGCAGAGTGCTTGTATTCCTATGGAGACATTGGTACCTACCCTTTGTCAAACACAGAGGCACGCGAATTTTAGTAGGTACAATTCTACATAGCTCAATACAGTCAGGTATATTTAAAGACGTATAAAGATGTTCATAGCTACCACAGTACCAATATTACAAAGGAATACATTACAGATAAACGAAAGAGCGCAAAATATCTGCATTTTTATGTATGGACGACTGGTAGTTGACGATGTTTTGCTAACGAAGCGGGCAAAGTCTCAACGTTCTGTGAATTAAACAAAAATCTTACCATAGTAATCATCAAAATGTCTCGTGTCAGCTACATTATTCGGCGCTACCATTTTCGTGAGAATGTCATAAAAATCAACTCTTGTCGTAGCTCTGAATACAGCACCTTGAGTGTTTGCCCATTGCCTGGTAGAATTGTAGTATAACCCTTCATTGAATAGTCTCTCTGCTTCTCTAGCCTCTGTTTGAATATCATCATATCCAGCTTGGTCGACCAAACCTGCTGCTAGTAAAAGAGGGCCCCAAGTGAGAGTAGCATCAACGGGTGAGATCCACGCATTTCCCATAGCAATACCCCTCAGATTAGATTCAATTCTACCGTCTGATTCTGCCTAAAAGTCAAAAAAATATTTTTAATTGGGAGTAGATTGGGAATTATTTTTGATTAGGAGTAGTTTATGTCGAGTAGCGGACTAAGGTGGACTGATAATGAAAAACATCATATAAGTAAACATAGTGTAAGAAGAGACAGGCAAAACTACTGGATGCTAACCAATCGGCTGCGCTCTTTGGTATACTTTAGAAGAAGCCAATATCTAGTAATTTACAATAAAAAGCCTCAAAATACCTAAATATATTTAGTACCTCTTTCATTCGAATACCCATGTCCACAGCCATTTTCCCTCCGTACGATTGGCCGTAAATATATAAAGGAACCCCTTTGAATTCCGGATGATCATTATAAAATCCTTGCATTAAAGCAACAAAGTCCAAAGCTGTGAATAAAAATTTGATTTTAAATTAATTGTAACACAGGTAAGTGCTTATATTAAATTTAAATTAATATTATCGTAAATAAATATATTAGTATATAAATGATTTACCGACCGATCATATCATTTGTAGTAGTCAAGTAACTTAGATCATCAACATAACTGAATCCGGTGCCCACTGGATTGTCTACAAATAACACGTTGAAATTTCTCACCTAAAAAAAATCAAAATCAATAAAAATAACATTTACTGGAATATATTATATTCATGAAAGATCTTATTAAAACATATTTTCGTTGTCACACTGTATTCAGTCTGCAATTAATTTAATTTATTCTGCAACATACAATTTTCTTAAGTTTTATTTAAATGCAATTTAATCAACAATGTCCTTACGCCATACGCTATTGCAATAAATGTACAAATGCTTGCAAGACTTAAACAACATGTAACTTTGTTAGGACCTAATAGTACATAGGTATTAACCGCATCGGGGTATGGTAAAAAAGAGCGTGCAAGAACATTCTATTCTATATTATCGTTAAAATAATATTTATATAAATAAAATTATCTTTTTAAACATCATTTTAATCATTCAAAAAATCTTCGGGAGTAAAATAACATTTGGTTTCTAAGATAACTAGATTTCATTTTGTAAAGAAATCTTCGTCTGGGATTAAGTTTGGCAGCTCGTTGAAGATTTATTACTATAGAGCTAGGACCGTGCATTCCAGGGTTGGATTTTGGTTCAAAATGCTCATGCCTGCATTGTGGTAACATTAAAGCTAAAAAGTCTGTTACATAGAATAGGTAATATATCTCACCCACGATGTATTCCTTTCTTGCAAAGACAGATCAAGAGGCCCGAGAATCTCAAAGTTTCCGATCCCTGTTGAAGATCCTCCGGGACCTCCTTGAAGCCAGACGATCAAGGGCCTTTCAGTATAATTTTGCACTTGAGCCGTTGTGTAAAACAACCAATAAAACATGTGAGCGCCTTCCCTGACAGTCACATAGTTGTGGGCTTGCTCAAATGGACCGAAATTGCCTACAAACAAATAGAGATGTCATGATATCTACGAATTATGAAACATTATGAATTTTTATTATGAAGGTTCATTTCTACTTAAAACATTGTCATAAAAGTGTAAATTATTACGAATCTGAAAGTTAACTTACCCGATACAAATGGGCTAATTATTAACGCTACAAATATTAATGTTACTCGCAACATGTTTTAAGTACATTGATTGCCACACTAAAACCATTTATCAATAAAAATTAATTTAGCTTATATCGATACATACCTAAACAGGCGATACCGTTTATTTAATCAATTCAGGTAGATAAGCCGTAGCTACGTAACTTACAAATGTATGTAGGTCTTTCATCACATTACCAATTTCTGTAAAGTATGTTACCGCATAATGCCATTGTGTGTAAACTGATCTACACAAATATTTCTCGTAGAACTTGTGGCTATGCCTAGGCCTGCCTAACCCCAAGAAAGTTTCCCACATACTCATGTGAAAAGTCATAGTAAATGTTATATATTTCAGTAAATCAAAGTTTAGTTAGTAAAATCAAATTGTTGTAGCAATGCCGCTATCATAGTATGTTTATTGACTGGTTATCTCTAGACTTTCATCGTCAGGTAATCCAACTGGTTTCATGTTGTAGATAAGGTACTTACATAGCTTTTACCTTGTTTTACGAACTAAAAGAAAAAAGAAAAAAACAAAGAAATTTTCCAAGGGTATATTTTTTGGTTAGAGTACAAAAACTGCCTAGAGTATTCGTCCACGTTTTCCCCTTTACGATATACATATTATAAAGACCTTTAAACTGGCTAGGCCGAAAATATTTACATAACAATAATCATGTATTCGAGTAACCTCTTGATATATTTTGTACATCTTTTTTAGCATTGAAGCTTAATAAGATTAAACAGTGGTTTAAGATTGGCTTTACCGTGACCCATTAGATCGCAAGATTCACGTGACTCGCGCCTATATGTAGGTATTGGTTGTTAGTCTGTGTTGTGTAAACTCAAAAAAGGTCATGCCAACCATCCGCTATACAATACGACAATCACGTGGTACAGTATATATACCTACTATAGCTTTTATACAATGTTGTGCTGAACGCGAAGCTATATTTAACTAATGAAGGTAGTTTATTAGTAATTTATTATTCAGTGTAAAGCTTTCTTCTATAACTGTTATACTTGCAATATGGCATTTGTGCCTTCATGATATTAATACATTTTCATGTTACATTATAACATAAATATTTTTATACTAGCTACGCCCCCTGGTGTTACCCGCTACGTGTTTTCGGAATAAAAAGTAACCTATGTGTATTAACACACTTTTGTATACCAGGGTGTCGGCTACCTCCATACCAAATTTCATCCTTCAAAATCCATTCAGTAGTTTTTGCGTGAAAGAGTAACAAACATACACATAAACTTTCCCGTTTTTAATATTAGTAGAAATAATTATTTATTATTATAAGATACATAATCTTTACTCTGTATTTTTTATGTACCCAAATCCGTATATTTATTGGACGAGTACTAAGTGAGTCATTTTGCGAGAATTACGTAGTACGAAACAATAGTCAAAAATAGGTATTTACTTAAATAATTAATTTACGTTAAGCCTTACCAGAGGCGTTTTATTATTCGCGTGATTGAGTAAAAAATATTAAAATATGCAAACATCCGAATCCGATTAGTTATAAGTAAAACAAGATTAGTGATAAGTACCTAATACAAGCAAACGCTGTGTATGATATTAACTTTCAAAAAGATAACAGTCTGTATTGTCAGATTTAGTTTTTGTATAAGGTTTCAATTCTGTGTTATCAGACGTTTGTAATCCCTTTAAAATTGATCGCTGGCTCGTACCACAACAAATCTCTATCCATATCCCATTTTTTGTGACTTACTTTTTTTACAATTATTCTTTAACTAGCAACTCGCCCAGGCTTCGCACGGGAAAACAAAACTCGATTAACAATATAAATATAGCCTATGACAATCAGTGATTATGTAGCATTCTAATGATGAAAGAATTATTCAGATCGGTCCAGTAGTTTCGGATCCTATTCAATACAAACAAACAAACGAACAAAAAATCGAATCTTTCCGCGTTATAATAGTGACAACGTTTTTTATAGTTTTCGAAATCAACGTCGCTACGTTGATTTCGAAAACTATAAAAAAAAACGATGAAAACATTGCTCCAAAGATACTAAGGTATTTGCGTAACTAATTAATTTTGACCAGACCTCTATAGTAAAATATCAGTACTACAAAAAAACAAGGCAGTACTGTCATATACTCGTATTAGAAGTGCTTAATTGAGTCTCACCAAGGACGGAACACAATGCTCTTGCGATTGACATTTAAAAAAAAGAACTACGGAAGACGTACAGGCAGGAAAACACTCAACCAGTTGCTCGCCTAGTACGTCACAAAGATACTGTCGCAAAATTGCTCATTAGTTATACATAAAGGCCTGTTCAGACTTGAAGGCCTAGACAAAGTAACAATCGATTATTCAAAAACGCTAATAGAAAAATCCAAAAATTTACTGTGAATTGACATAAGCTGCCGATGTGACATATTGACAGTTTATGTCATGCCCGTTAATTTTTTACTTTTCTATTAGCGTTATCGCTAATCGAATGTTATTTTGTATAGGCCCTCAGAGCGTTATTCGCTACCAGTGTAGGTACTGTGTAGAGGGGAATACCACACAGGATTTGCTCGGGTAAATTGTACGAAGTTCCGTCTACGGAGGCGGTATTTTTCGCTTTATGTATTTGGCGAAACAGGTTCCTGTGCCGCGTGACTGGGCCCGAGAGATGTCGCATTAAAATCAATGTCGATATGACAACTAGTTCGCTTTATGGTATTCCTAAAGGATTTTCATATTTGCAATCATGACATTGAAAACGGTTAATGTTTAAATTTATTAAAAGTCATGCTTTCCCTTCATTGCTATGCATCATTAAAATAAGATGTACTGGATTGGTTATCACAGCGTAACACCTGTGTATTCAATAATGTTACAAAAAATACTAATGGACAACCACTATCGAAAGTGGTAGCGAAGTCTGCTTCGGTGTGAACACTAGGATTAACGCTTACACATTCGGATTTCTTTCCCCATAGCTGTAGCGAATAATGCTCAGGTCTGTACAGGCCTTAATTGTTTTAATCCCGTGAAAGTACAATAAGAGTAATTTAAAAATGAATGAATACCTATGTATGTAGAAATTTTTAGAAAACTTTAGGAGAAATCTGTAAAAAAAAAACTAATGTTGCATGTGTCTGATTTAAAATGTACTTTTTTTTTTGTATTTTTGTTTACAATTTTACAACATTTGAAACAACTAACACAAAATAAACATTCATTACCATTAGATATTATTTTAAATGTTGCTTGTTTCATTTACTTTACCCTGAAATTCCTAAGCTGTTTTAATTTATAATAATAAATTATCACATAAATTAAATAAACCGTGTATATAAACAAAATGATTTTGAAAATGTGTATCACATTTTTTTTAATTTAATTTTTTGTTTGTTTGTTTGTATTGAATAGGCTCCGAAACTACTGGACCGATCTAAATAATTCTTTCATCATTAGGATGCTACATTATCACTGAGTGACATAGGCTATGTTTACATTGTTAATCGAGTTTTGTTTTCCTGTGCGAAGCCGAGACGGCTCGCACGGCTACATATTTTAAAAGTCGCTTTGAGTCTTTGAATATCTTACTTTAACGGGCAAGTCTTGTGAAATAAGGCAATCGATGTGTTTTTGTCAACATTTTTGTGCCGTTATACATCATGTGGAAGTTTGAAATTAATGAATACTATAGTACATATCCTGAATTATTATGCTTGGAGAAAAAATAGTTTCAAACGCTTTTCGTTTCTTGAAATTATGAAATAGAATATGGCCAAATTATTTTTAATCCGTAATCTTGACATCAAAATAATTATAGGAAAGGCGCAATTTTATAGATGCTAACTTTGATGCAGATACATTTAAGGCTTAGACCTTTTATTGTACGTTTTGTTTATTCTATTAGCAGATAAGTACGGATAGTTTGATGAAAATTTCTGATAGTGCCTGCTGAAAATCTCTTTTCTGCGTTACGTCTGTTGCTGTTTTATTTTGGTAGGCGCTACAAACCATCGAGAATCTCTGAATCTGACAATCTAACGTCACGAGTCTCGTGGTCGTGTATAGCACGTCACGAGAGGCCGCAAGAGGTGGGCGCGCGGTGGCGGCGGTACCGAGCACCGCGCGCATGCTTCCCGCCCGTTTTGTATTTGACACTTGACACTGGCAAATATTCAAAACGCGATGCCAAAACAAAAAAAAAAACTTCTGTCATAATGTAACAGATAATCAATGTAAAATCCGCTTCCGGCAATAGGAATAAACATTCTGTCTCCTTCTTGCTCGTGGCTATAGTAATTTAACTCTCCTTATCTATTTTAGCGTGACGTCAATGTATTCAAATCTAACGTCAGACGTATGTACGTCTGTGTGAGTGGAAAATATCAATGTAGGTGTTCAAGCAGAAGTTCCCACGGTCGAGGACTTGGCCCTTAATTAACTAGTTTAACGAATTATTAAGACAGTTAAATAAATCTAAGCTTTGAGTATCTGAAACTCATCTAGTTAGGTATGCTCGAAGCTTATCTCTATGCTATCTCATAACCACGCCGGCTGTTCGCCAGTCCGTACCGCAAAATACCTCCCAAATGCAGGAAACGCGTAATTTTAGATACAGTACGAGTATAAATAGATCTACTTCCAAAAGTTGTCAAGCGGCAATCAAGAATTCGCCCCCAGATTTTACAATAGAACGTGGGTGCGGCGATTTTCTATAAGTGAGACTATTCCCACGAACCGTTTGCATCTATACCTAACAGTTGTTTATACTATAAGGACGACGAGCTGGTTAATTGCGTTCCGGTTGGTGACACTGACGGTGACCATTATTGCCGTCAATTGGACGAACATCGTTAGTTATACAACTCTCTTTCTAACAAAAACCAGTTTTGAGATTACATGCATTACGTGCAAATTGTTTAATCGAGGTTAATTTTTGGAGATGAGTTCACTCGATCTGCCTACATTTTAATAAAATATACGTTCTGAAACTTACACACACATAAAGGAAAAATTCTTAACTATGAAACTCTAACTAAAATAATTCTTTCCAACAGTTGTATAAATAACTAACGTAGTAATTATAACGGGACAACTCCACCAGTATCCTGGATCGCGACTGCGTCTTTGAGTTTACAGGGTGTTTTTTTACTAAAAATTTTAAATCAACATTTTGAAATGTTTAAACAAAATATATTTATCAATATTGTGTGATTTTTTTGTATTGTTGCTACAAAATTAAATACAAGTATAAGTAATAGTGGTATTTAACACAAGTACTTATGCCGCTTTTGAACGCAAACCTAAATACACGCGAGAATTATGTTTCTAAACGTACGGAAAGACATTTAACGATCAGTTCTATGTATTTATTTTACACAATGGCAAGTTTATCACTTTTATAATAATACTCGCTAGACTCGCGTGTGACCGTAAATATATCATCTACTTGTAAACCCATGTAAATCATTCATACATATAAAGGCATATTTAACTGGATTTAAAGATTTGTTTAAGATCACACTTCGATTAGATAGGTATCTAATCAGTCATGTGACAGCGGAACGTGTGATTCTGAGCATGCCAAATATATTATCTACATCTCAAGTAGGTAGTTTGCGGCTACCTGTATAGTATGTACAATTAGCAACAAAAGCATCGTGCATGTGAATTTCGTATTATATCTTGAAATTATATTATTAATGACCAAAATTTATTAGCTTCATTATGTATTGACGTAAAACATTTCAAAAAGTTTTTTCGCATTTTATCAATTTATATACGGGATTACGCGGAACGGTAGCATGAAGCTATAAGGAGGTGTGTATATTCGTCACGGTGCACAATTTTTGCTCAACGTAAGGATTAACCATTCTACCTTAAAATTGTGTAAAGAAAATCAGAAAATCATATAACAATGTCATTCCTTAGGGACGAATTGAACTTCGATCAATTTTTTTGGGAAAAGTGGTTTGTAATTATGAATAAAATGATGTACATTTGATTCCGCATAATCTTGGATATAAATACAACTGATGCTGATTGTACAAACCAGACTTAATATTATAGGTAAACAGCTCAATGAGTCTGATAAAGGATTTGAGCTCATTTATTTAGTTAGAAGGTAAATGGTGCTTGTTCACGATTTAAAAAAGGTATTTGTATAATTGGAAATATCTCCACGTTTATTCAATACAAGTAACTCTACTCATGGCAAATAACGGAGTGGGCGAGCATGGACCATTTATATTTCAATCTAGACAAAACTATTTACTCTAGCCTTGAAAATATCTAGATTAGTTCTCAGAAAATGAGGAAGATTGCTGAGTTTTATTCTTTGCCATTACTTTATAATGAATGAGAAAAAGACGTTGCATTTCAATTTTATTTATTTCATTTCAATTTGAATACATTTCGGGGTTTTGTTGAAATATTTGTAGTTTGTTCTGTGTTTGGTTGTTATGTATTTATTATAAGTATGTGTTTACAAAAAAAAGTATTTAAGTATTCTCTCAGTTATCTGACTTCCATTGTACAAGATTTGCTTAGTTTGGGGTCAGATGGCGCTGTGTGTCCTACGATATTTATTGTTATTGTTATTAATTATTATTAGTAGGTATCAAGGCCCAGTGCAAAAAGGCTCCTTGCAAGGCCTTTTTTGCAAGGATTCAGGGGTAGTAGTTAACTATAATTTATGTCAAATTATAAAAAAGTTTTTTTTTTATGGTTGACATGCTAGTTGTTTGACCACAGCTCACCTGATGTTAAGTGAAGGTGTGGTTGAAGATGGTAAAGCACACCTAGCCTGGAATGGAACGTGTTCATCTTGAGTGACTCTAGATTCCACCTTCTAATACGCTTTGATGAGGAAAAATATGATCAAATATAGAGACGTATTAGTAGTAAGGTTAAGTTCTAAGTATAGTTCCAGTATTGTATCAAATTTATATTGTTATCAGAAAATGCTTGGTTATAAAGTTATAAATTTAAACAAATACAATTCTAGCTTAGCAATACTAGCAGTAACTGAAGAACCGAACCGAATAAGCTACATGAAATATTGTAAAGAAATCATGTCGATAATGTAACGAATATAATATCAAAATAGTAATTATAACAGCCCCGCCCCGCCGTTGCCTACAACCCCGTTGGCTCATTGATAGTATATCTGCCTTGAGAGCGGTAGGGCGTGGGTTCGATTCCCACTCAGGGCAAACATTTTGTGAATAAACAAATGTTTGTTCTGTGTTCTGTATGTATTATAAGTATGTATTTACAAAAAAAAAAGTATTTATGTATTCTATCAGTTATCTGACTTCCATCACACAAGCTCTGCTTAGTTTGGGACCAGATGGCGCTGTGTGTATAGTCCTACGATATTTATTTTATTCATAACATTTACCTAACTCGCTTGGTAGTAAGTGACGATGTGGCCGAAGATGAAGCACGTACTCTTAGGAGATACCTATTCACCTGCCCTATTTTTTTTATAAATGCGTAGTGAATGATGCGGTCTAAGATGGAGCACGCTTGCCGAAATGATATCGATTCATTCACGACTTGAAGACTTGAAGATTGTATTCGTTGGGGAACACCCACTCAGGCAGCTCTTTTCACTGTCTAGATGATCGTTACTTTATATTTAGTTTTTATTTGTTAATCTTCTTACTTATCATGCTATCTACATCTCGTAAAATAATACTTATCGATATCATGTCACGTATGTGTTTGATTTATTGATTTTGTGACTTGTATAGACCTACACGTTTGACATTTGTTTTCAATAGGTAGGTAGGTACTGTACAATAAATAAAAATCGTTGATATTTAATTTCATGTTACATATAATATTAAACTCAAATGTAAAACATTACCTTTGCCTTCACTGCAGACATGTAGTAGAGTCCTTGAATGTTCAGTATTAGTGGCATTTCGTTAGTAATATAAAGGCTTTTAAATAAGTTTTTTTTTATGGTTAACAGGCTAGGTGTTTGACCACAGCTCACCTGATGTCAAGTGAAGGTGTGGTCGAAGATGGTAAAGCATACCTAGCCTGGAATGCAACTGGCTCTCAAGTGAGGCTGCCGGAACACACCGTTAGATGCTTGGCGGCAGACTTTCAACTTGATGTCTAATTGTAGCGATGCTAGCTCAGTGGTTAATGCGGTCGGTTCACATACCGAAAGGCGTAAGCTTGAGTTGCCGGTGAAGGAAAACATCGCGAGGAAACCATAGCATATGGTGGTAGGGTATTTTCTTGTACTTGGCTGGCTAGCTACCACCCAAAAATTGAAAATCTATTGTCATGCATCTAACGTTGTGTTGCGGCAGCCTTACTTGAGAGCCGGTTCCATCCTAGGCTAGGTGTGCTTTACCATCTTCGACATCACCGCCAGTATTGCCAGTTTGCCAACAAAAGGTAAAAAGATATTCTTAAAAGTTTTGACCATACAGTTACTAAGCAACCCTTATATAAATACACATGACTAATTACAATTATAGGAGGTTATTTACCTTTTTCATAATAATTTAAAGTACAAATCCTAGAGAATAATAAAATAATAAGAAACAATAAAATAGGTTGATAAATCTCTGCTAGTTCAACAATTTGCTTCTGTTGTGATTTTATCGTAACTACACAAGTATTCGAATCATCGTAGATTTTAAACACGTTTATCTTATTTTTTATTAGACGCATTTACTAAGTTTTCTCGCATTTTTGTAGTGCCTATCTGTCTGTCATGTCTCAGGATTTCTGATATTGTTTTTAGGTGACAAGTGTTTTCTCATTTGTACATAGCAAGTTTAACTATTTAAGGTGGTACGATTTCCATACAAATAAATTTTTGCCATGTAAAGACAAATGGAGCATAATTTTACAGTGAAATCACAGCTACTGGCATTTATTTTGGTCTTTATTTGCGGTAATAATCTACTGTTTTATTCAAGCAATTGTGATTTACCGCAAATAAAGACCAAAGTAAATGCCAGTAGCTGTGATTTCACTGTAAAATTATGCTCCATTTGTCCATAAATGGCAAAAAATGATTTGAATGGAAATTGTACCACCTTAAGTTATATCAATTGGACTAGATTTAAATTTTGTGATACCTAAATAATAGGCAAACTATTAGATCGAAATTAATATTTTACGGTTATCTAATAAATTAACGGAAGCTACATAGGTGATAATAGAGCTCTATTCAACACTTATTTGATTTGTTTATAATTGTTTCGCGAACTTATACATAATAATATTTGTTTTGGAAACACGGGATCATCACAAGAAGATTTATTTATTTGAATTTTTTTCAATTGAGTTATCATCTTTTGTCGAATAGTTCATCTCACATGACTGATGTGTTGAAAACGGATGGTCGGGAGCTGTGAGGTGCAGTCAAACGCGGCGGTCTGTAGACACCGGTCGAACTTCGCGTTGCCTTTTGTCACCTTTCGCATCGGTTAGCTTACCGGCATCGCTAACCTTTCTGGTTGCTTACTCTCCGCTTCAAGTTTCTGTGTTTATTTATTTGTTAGGTCAGTGATCGGTGCGTGAAATTTGATATAGTGTATGTTATTGCCTATGAAAACGCGCTGTTTGGAAAATGAAGTTATCACCGGCTTTTGTGAAACAGGTATCTATATGTGACATTATACATTTTAACTTCAACTACTTAGGTATCTTATTAAGTTATGTGTATTAAAGCTGCGTACTTAACTGTTCCGAGGAGTTGCACTCAGTGTAGGTATTTGCATTTAAAGTCTAAATGCTAAACCGGTTTCTTGCTAAAACTTTGTAATGATATAAAGGTTGTGTAAAACCCATTCAGACAGTAGTAATAGGTAGATAATTATCTGCATTGCTAATGAGATGTGTATTTACATATTTTTTTTATTAGATGTTTGTCAATAAAGTTAATGGTTTATTGGTAAGTCTCGGAAATAGAAAAATATTCGTTGATCCCTCGACTTTAAATATATGCTAGTGTGATTAGTGTCAACTTTATCGCTGAGAGCGATCTCTACCACCTAACCTTGGTATAGAAAGAAATTAAGAACTATCTAGATACAAAAGGGAGTAATAAAACAGGACTAATGCTAGAGAACTTTTTTGTTTATTTCAGTAAAATAAGATATCATGGTACCTACATAGAAATACAATAGGTAGGTATTTCTATGTTACTCATACAATTGTTTTCAGTTCACATTTTATTTGAATATGTGAATTTATAAAAAAATGAGAGAGACATTCAATTAACAGATTTAACAATTTAATGAATCACGTTTTGACTAACTAAATGAATAGATAGATCGATAAACTCTTCGTTGTTCACAACAAAGTAAAAGTATTTAATAATAAATAAAAAACTTAAAAAAATCTAGTATAAAATTCGAGATGAATTTTAATTCATTTTTTGTTTTTTTTGTTACTTTACGGGGTTTGACATTAATTTGTTTGTCGTTTATTCTCAAAATATTTTTTTAACTTCATTTTATATATGCGTAAGTAAAATCTTAAGCTGTATTTAGGTACATACAATGTCATTCTTAAAACAATACATATTTACAAAAAAAATCAAGCTATAAATGAAAACACCTTCTAGATTAGTACCTCGTATTTCGGTTTTCTTGTAAAACGTAATAAATGACTAATTCGATTAGCTAATCGGCAATATAATGCATATTAGCTCAATTTTAATCGAAGACAAACGGTCATCAATTTGAAAGATAACAATAAGTTTCCGTCTCCACGAACTGACTAAACGCTGAATCCGATTAGTTATATGGCGTTATTTCTTTCAACAAGATAACAATATTACGGGAACTAAAATGTGTTAAATTAATTACTAAAAAAGGAAGATCAATCAATGTGATCAGATTCTGAGTAGCAAATGACTTACAATATAGAGACGACAAAAACACCTATACGCGCAGAATTATATGACCCATTTACGAAATGTCATTTATTCCATTAGCATATAAAAGTAGATAGGTACATATTTTTTTATTGATAGCGATTCAAGAGCGACATGTAAGATATTTATTGCAAGTTGCGATCATTAAATAAATCACTTGGTGAACTCTTTTCTTGTAGCATTTCGAGTAGGTAAATATTATACCCATGTTTTAAAACAATATGCATAAATAAAGATTATTTGTATTTGTATTGTATACCAGTGAAGTTCACTGTACTTCTACCTATTTATCGCAACTAAGAATACTAACATAATATCTACATTAGAACACATCCATATATATATACAGTGAATAAACACATAAACTCTTAGTAAATTGATAAAATGCAAATATAGGTACTTAGTTCGCGCTAAATTGGACCATTATGTAGGCATTATTTTAAGCCATTAAATATACTTATACCTACTCTTTTACCTTGATTGTTCTGTTAGCTCATTTGGTAGTACCTACTTCGGTTCCCACCCGGGACGAACATTTGTGTAACGAACATAAATATTTGTTCTGTATATATTCTGTATGTTTTATAAGTACCTATGTATTTACATAAGAAGTATATAACTATTCTATCAGCTATTGCGTTTCCATAGCAAAAGTTTTGCTTAGTTTTTTGCTGGCGCTGTTTGTGTGGTCTAATATATTTTTTGTCAAGAAAACTATTTTTTTGAGAATATATGAAAATAATAATCTACTAATATAATCATAGGATTACGTAGAGCCTTATTATGTCAGTGTATAAAACAAGAATCTGTAATCTAGTATTACAGATTACTCCATGGTAACACATTACAAATGTTCTAAGCGCTACCGTGGCTTAAAAGTCCCGTTTTTGGTAACTATTACACTAGCAAGACAGATATCCACGGTGGGCAAACTCCATTTGACACTTGGATACTTGGCATGTCCAGTTGATAAAATAAACGTTGTTCATTGTTATTCGTGGGTAATGTTATGTATCTAAAAGTTGATTGTGTAATCTGTTTAAAAATAAAATCAACAATGCACTAATTACATTTGTTAGTTTATATCGATAGTATCATATATATATTTTTTTATTTTAATGTTTTTACAGGCTAGTTGTTTGACCACAGCTCACCTGATGTTAAGTGAAGGCGTGGTCGAAGATAGTAGAAGGCTCTCAAGTGAGGCTGCCGGAACACACCGTTAGATGCTTGGCGGCAGACAACATTGTTGATATTGAAAACATATTTGACGATTATTCTATCTATTTGATTTGTAAAGGGTACCTGCTATGTTTAATTAGGAATAAGTACCTAACATCAAAGATCTTCAGAACTATAGATTCGAAATTATCAGTAAATTAACTGTGTTCCTCAGTTGTATAGTAAATCATCACTTCTCTCAACTCAACTGCACAGTTGCCAACTTGCTCAGGTACTCCAACAGAAAAAAAATTACTATTTAGCCAATAAATTAAAGATTTCGTGAAATGATACCATACAAAATTTGATTAGTAAACATTATTTTTTTGATCGTAAAATACGTTATGAATACATAAAGTCATATACAGAATAATCACGCAGATTGTTGACCGTTTTGCACTTTTTTGTTTTGAAGTTCTCTTATAGGTACGTATAATTCGTTGTGATTGAAATTTTTAAGCAATTTTTTTACCTGCCGTTTTACCGTTTCTTATCTACCATAACACGTAATTTTCTCATAATTATGTACCTGACGTGCTTTTTGTTTACATAAGCTTTGCATCTACTCCGCTGTATTGTTTTGGGGACATTGTGTCGAATATAGTTTTTTTATTATTATTTATACGCTCCACAGACACGGGTCCGTGACCTTTGTCAACTTTAATTACTTTTTTTTTTTACAATTTTACAATACAAAAAGAGGAAAGTTACTTTAGTAATCTTAATCTAAGGTTAAATTAGGTACTAGATTGTGTGTATACCGCGAGCAGACCAGCGACCCGCAAGCAGCACCCGATCACGAGTATTCGAATATACAGTTTTAAAAGTTTTTGGTATAATCCTATTATGAGATTTTCCACCAAAACTATCACCTATGAAAGTAATTTTAGAGACATGTATATATACCTATAATCGAGATGTAGGCATACTGTATAAACCTATGATGAATTTCGATGGAAGGTTGGTACGCGCCTTATTTACATTTTGCAAAATTAATTATTGTACTATGCGTCTACATCATCATATTGTGTTCGTTCACTAACAGACTACTTATCAGCCAAATGCGGACATGCTACACCGATATTAAAAAAAAAGTTGAATTGAAGGTCAAACCCGGACTTACGTGTTAAATAAAAAAAGTTTTGTTTTAAGTTGCAGTTAGTTGGCATTTTTTGCAGACTAGTCGTACCTAATAGTTTGTATAGGCGGCGTGATTGTATGTATAATATGTCCGGTATTGACTAAATAACAGCTCACTTCAAAATTAACTCTGTTAGTGAACAATAGAGTTCCGCATTAGACTACCAGGATGCTTATTTCAATCAATTTGACAATATTAACCTATGAAGCGCTCCTCAGGTACCGTTCGGAGTTGTAGTTATAATTTACTCACGAATAAACTAATTTACGTATTAAGGTTGCCTGGAAGATATCGCTTGAAGCTATAAGGCTGCCAGATGTTGCATTATTATTAAACTGTTTCTGTTATCCCACTGGATAAAAGAAACAGATGACGCATGGATGGATAGATGTTTGTTACTCTTTCATGCAAAAACTACAGAACGGATTTGGATGAAATTTAGTATGGAGGTAGCTGAGACCCTGGATTAGATAGGCTACTTCTTATCCCGTAAACATGTAGCGGGTAACACCGCGGGGTGCAGCTAGTTGTATATATTTCTGGTGTAAACAATAAAGGTGTTACTTTACTTTACCTTAGTAAAAAATACATCGTACATCATTTCCCAGTAGTAAAATTTTGGTTTTTGGTATGCAAAAACTATCTATGATCATTGCAGCGACACCAAGGTTTATTTGAGTAACAAAACAAAGTCCAACCCTTGTACTCTTAACTTCTCACTGCGATATCTGTTAAGTGCTTACGAAAAAGTTATGCGACTGCGAACCTTATTACGTAGGCATATGATATACGGTCGCGTAGCTATTTTCTGATTGCTTAACTGGAATCGCAAAGAGTACTACCTAGCTTAGAGTACGGCAGCTCACAGCTTTGGCGCTCATTACTTTAATACATTCGATGGTTAATCTCAATTGCCCTGTAAGCTGCAGTAGCCTTTTAAACCGGAACGCAATAATATTTACATACTAATGCTTCAAAACAGAATATTCTAGACGACCTTGTGATATCCAGATATTGATATCAAAAACGTTAATGAGCGGAAGAAAGTCCAAATAATCATAGCATTAGTGCTCACTAATGAATTGATTTAGATTGTAATGCATAACATTTGGTCTATCTCTGTATACTTTGGATACGGCCATACCCTCGTGAAGATCAGTATACCTACCAAGTAGAGCGCAAAACAAAGCTGCTCAGATAACAATGTCGTTTTGCGTAGACAATTTAACCAAATGAGTTATTATTTAAGTAATTTATGGGTTCGTATTTTTAGTGTGTAGTGAATAATGGATTGAAAAACGCTTAAAACCTTTTCATTTTTGATTTGCTTCGGTTGTGTTTATATTTAGCGCATACACCAGTAGATTATACCTTAGTCTTAAATAAAGATACTCGTATATAGGTACAAGTCTAAGTAACCAAATGATACGGCGTTTAACATGAATGTAAATCACTAATCGATGTTCTTTGAGTAAATATTATATTACAGGGTGCCGCGGAATGGTTAATTAACCTAAAAGAGGTCATTGTCCTCATTACTGTAAACACGTTCGTAATAGTACGGGGCCAACCTTGAAATCATGAAAAAAACATCAACTGCTTCATATATTTGTTCGAAAGGGAAAGACATTTTTATATGACAGGGTATTTTCAGATTTCAGAGTTCATTCTATCATGAAAGTTGTTCATAATAGTGAAGTACAGAATCAAACAAACAGTAGGTTTACAAGTAAGGTAGTGCAAACATAAAAAAAGTCGCAAACTATTGAGCGCCGAAGCAGCGAAATGATGCTCGGGACTTTAAACATAAAAGATATCGTAGAACATTTCACACAGTGCCATCTAGCCCTAAACTAAGCAAAGCTTGTACTATGGGAGCCAGATAACTGAATCGAATGCTTACAAAAAAGTATAAAAGTAAGTTTTGTTTTGTTAGGTACCGCTGCAATGGTTACGGACAGGCGTTATTCTTACAATGTAAATATTAGGAAAACATCTTGTTCTTCATAGCCTTCATTAAAAAGTAGGTACCAATAAACGTACAGGTAAAAAGTAGTCTGGTACATTTCACATTTTTTACTCCTGCATAACTCAGTATACGTGTATAATATTATAATTAAATATATAATTAATGTAGTAAGTAAAATGTAGCGGTTACGCTTGACCGTATTATGCGTAATCCATACTCACAAAATAACTTTACTATTGTAACTCTTGCAATGCAAGTCTTGGAACGGTTTATTTCACTCAGAATTTATTGAGAACAAGTACATATTTATGTTTTGTAATCCCTCATGTGGTTCTTTCGAGTCGCGATGTCACCACGCGGCGGTAGACTGTGTAATACCTACGCAAGCAGGTAGGTAATAGGCGAAAATTTATTATGAAAGCTTATTGAGTTACCCAGGCAGTTACCTACTTAGTTGTTATACAAAATTATAAGCTTGGGGCCGAACTTAAGCCGAACATTTCCCATTATTATCAACTTTGTCTAATACGGAACTAAACTTGAAATTGCGTAACAAATTTGCTACACTATTTAATGCGGGCCAGTCAATTTCGGATTTTTCATAGTAAAGTTTTTTTTTATTCTTGTCTTCTACTAAGTTATAAACTAAATAAAAGCTTAATGCGTTGCATTTTAAAGGAAGCACAACATGCTATATTAAATACATAATTCAAAACAATTAAATTAAAATATAAAAAATTAACTACACGTAAAGTTGGTATAAAAAACGAGCTAAAAATTCAACAAATCAGCCTGTTATCCACTTTGGCCATGATCATATTTAAATTAGACTTGAACTGTTAAAGAAAATGTCTCTCGAAACGATGCTAATTAAAAAACATATTATTCTTACAAATTGATATAATAGTGAGACGAAACAAATAATAGTTAGTCGGTATATGTTTTTTTGCGTTTTCAGGGTTAATTCCATAGTAAAAGTTGTTCTTAACGATGAGTACAATGCCTCTTTCAGCTTATAGATCTTGGCATATTTTAATGTTTTTGTGTGCCTCACACAAAAACATTAAAGTAATTGTGTATAGTTCCCATAATGGCAAGTGAAGTCGAACGTAGTTGTACATGTAAATTAATAAAAAAATTAGACACCTGAAAAACGTTTCGTTTATGAATCGCACTAATATTGCAAATGAGATAGTTTGCCTGCATGTTTACGTGTGTTGGTTGCCTTTTCACAATGAGATGGCTGGTCGGATTTCGATAAAATTTGGATTTAGATATCTTATATTCTAGATTAACACATACGCTACTTTTTAGTCCAGAACGCGCGTATGAAACCACGGGTTGTTACCCATCTAGTTGTACATAATAAAGATGGCCCATAGGATGAGTTTGTCACGGATGGTTGTATACAAGATTTATATTCTTCCCACCCTCCGATATATTTAATAAATGTATGACATCATCAACATTCCCGTGGGAATACAGAGATAAAAAGTATCCTATGTCACCCGGAGATAGTGTAGCTTCCCAACGGTGAAATAGTTTTTGAAATCGGTCCAGTATTTTCGATATCCATAAAAAAAAAAACATTCGTGAAAGTAGCAACCCTATGACGATGTTAGATTATAATATTATGTTCTCTAAAGTAAACAAAGCTGCAAATTGCTTGAAACTATCAGACAAACACATATGTTGTTACCAAGTAAATACGGGAAAGTGGAAAATAGCAAATTAGGCAACAAACTGATCCAACTATGAAGAACGAATCCATGTTTGTTTACGTCGTTTTTTTTTCATGTAAATTCACCATTGATTTGATTGTCTATCTAAAGGCCATATAGTAAACGTACAGGAATGTAGTTTCATGTTTTGTAGTGCTGTGTTTTTAAACAGCAACCATTACAATTTACCACAAGTAATAATTTGAGCTCATTACGGAGATCGCGATTTGTGATTACAACGTAACTGCTTGTGATTCATCTGGTAGCACTATCAAAATAATAAATCGCCTAAATAACTATAGACATAGATACAGGGATATGAGTTTGAAGTGTACTAAGTCGAAAGGGAGTCATTGTACAATGTACATGTACATTGATCACTGTGAACAACTTTTACTACAAACGCAACTCTGAAATTGTGAACAAACAATCAACTGTACCATACAAAAGTTCGTTGACCCTTAACCAAATATATGGAACAGCTGATTTTATTTTCGTAAGTCAATCATGGTAAGTACAATGTTCCCCTTATTGGCTTAGTACCACGAGTGGAAATGAGAGATGCTGCAAAACATTACTTAAAATTAATCATTGTCTAAAACGGTCCATCTACTTCTTGTCTACTTCTTCAAATACTTATAAGTTATACCTACATAGATGTATTATTTTTATTAGTTGAAATTTGTAGTGTTGCAACATCTTACGTCTGTTATAAGTCTGTAAACTGCTATACACGTAGCTGCCTGTAAACTGTTATACATGCCTGGAAGAGATCGCTTTTCGGCGAGATGGCCGTCACTGCGGGTACCAGATAATAAGGTTCTCTGTACATTTTTCTATTTCTGGTTTTTATCTATCTAATGTAAAGAGTGCAATTTATACAAGCTACTTATCGTTGACAGGCTAGGTGTTTGACTACAAGGTAGCAGATGAATGCGCAAGCGTGCCCGCTACTTCGGTTCAAGGCGCGGAGACGGAACACCCCAGGGTTTTTAGTGGGTATGCCGTCATTCTTGACGGAGAGTCCCACATAACCACCTGCCACACCCGAGGCCGCGTGGTATCCATAAAGGATTTTCCCTAGGAAAAAAAATGGTGTTTGACTACAGCTCACCTGATGCTAAGTGACAACGTAGTCGAAGATGGTAAACACATCTAGCCTAGAATAGAACTCAAGCGAAACCAGATATCACCGCACTTTAAGCATGGATTGATTTTAAACAATGTTCTTTAATTGCCTTGTCCAACAGGAAATCATAGAGTGAAAACTCCAATGTTAAAACAGCGAACCATATTAAAAAGGAAAACAAGGCAGTTCTCAAACTCGTTTGCCTTCAGTATTGATACGTTATATAATATGAGTACAAGTATAACCTGTTTGCCAAAATTTTGGGACGAATGGTGTATGTGTTGCATATTTGGAGCTGTTTAACTCGATTCATTGCTTTGTAAAGGTCAGTATTGTGTACAAAATCTAGCGAGTTAAGTCTATTGACGTGAATACGTCTTGAAATTTGCTTCCGTAGCGAGAGGCAATTCAGAAAACTGATGATAACATAAATAATCCGAGGACACAGTTTTGTGTTGCATCTACATAATTATCTATCATTTACATCCAAAATTTAACTGTACCAATTATGTTTATGACTGGGTCTTAATCGCGCACAAAATACTATAGCGATTGTAGCTCAGTTGTTAGCGCGGTTGGTTCGCTTGCCGAAGGGTGTTCAAAACCCAATATTGAGCTTGAGCGGCTGGTGAAGAAAAACTACGTGAGTCTTTAATAATGTGTTGTGATTGGTGGGAATGGAATCCACACCTAAATTTCACAAGGCAAAGCTACCTACTTGATGAAAGTACTTTTTTTCTAAATAGCGCCTGATATTTTTGATAGAGTTACATGTCAAGTTTTCTTGCTCTACGTTTCAGTTTCGTGTGAAACATTTTAGAAGATAATTATATTAATAACATCGAATGCCAATTTTTTTTAATATTTGACAGGCTAGGTGTTTGACCACAGCTCACCTGATGTTGAGATGCTTGGCGGCAGATTTTCAACTTGAGGGTGGTAGCTAGCCAGCCGAGTACTAAAGTACCCTACCATCATTCTATGGTTTCCTCACGATGTTTTCCTTCACCGGCAGCTCAAGCTCATTGTTGGGGGTTGAACCCACGCCCTTCGGCATGCGAACTAACCGCGCTAACCACTGAGCTATCATCTGCTACAAATTTATAATCACCTGTTTTTTTGGATAGTCGGGCAGTTGTAGCTTATTATTTACGAACTTTAGTTCACTGTGATGCATATAAACATAACCAACGCTTACATATTAAGTTTTATCCTGTAAACATTGTCTCTACTATTTATAAAGATGTAAAAATAAATTCGTATAGGCTTAGCGGCTAGCCCTAGTGTCAGAGTTAATATTGCCGCCTGACTGTGTTTGACATGGATTGTAGTTGTTGTTATAAATGTAACAACAAACTGGCATTAAAATTTAATGTGTTATCGGTAGCGCTCAGAAAGAAATGATGCGGTTACCCATCCGGAAACTGACTGGATCGTCGAAAATGACTGAACCTCATGATACAATTTCTTAGTGTAAAATTTAGCTTCACCATCGCGGAGTAGGTTTTATGTACGGTATAGAATGTAGGTATATTTAAAATAAATAAAAAAGTATGTAATATCATTTCATAAAAAATATACATATTATAGTTTTTAGAAATACCTACTCGCTTACATACTACGCAATTTTTTTTTAATTTCAGTAAACGTATTTTTTTTTATAACTACAAATCGTTTGTGGGTTACAGTTTATTGCATGGTGCTCTTGAAACCAACATAAATGGCTGACCTAGGAATAAATCGTTTAATCTTTTCTTGGCTCGACAATTTGTATAAGTGTTGAACGGACTAGAGTCGGGCGCTGCAAGGCGCGTGATATCACGTGTCGCTGCCGTGATGGTTCTCTTCCGTCCGTCATACGAGAGAGGTGCAGTCTATCTAGATTGTATAATAATAGAAAATAACCGCTTCGGAGGTCAAATCTAATCTGTTCGCAAATTTCTTTATACATGTATTGTATGATAGCTTAGTGGTTAGCGTGGTCGTATCCCACCTTAGAGAGCATGGGTTCAAATTTAGACAGTAAGCTTGAACTGTCGGTGAAGGAAAACATTGCAAGGAAATCACAGCATAGCTAGAACTAGCTAAACTTGAGAGGAGATTTCCATAATGTAACCAAAAATAATCCTGTTCTAATTAATCACTATTTGTATTACTATACTGTTCAATTAATGATAAGTCTATATTGATATTTACTTATTATGTATTTATGATCTCATCGCGCATAAAAATACGAAATACATTTGCGAAGTTATAGGAATAAATAAGTATAGCCACAAATGATTACTATCTACGTATATTTAATAATACTTTACTCACTACTGTATCGCTTTATTATAATTTCATGCTTCTATAACACTCACGCACACACACACACACACACACACACACACACACACACACACATGCAATAATAATAGATTCAATTAACAAGCCCAGGAATGAACCACTGTGACCTCAGAACAGAGGTACTCCTAGTCTGAGGAACAGAGGTTTCGCCCAGGTACACAATACTATGTATTGAGTTGGTTAAAAGTAAAAAAAAAATTTAGCTCATATAGTACTTGTTAATTTTTAAGGGCATTTACAATAATTATATTAAAGTATAATTTTAAGATGTTTTTAACGAAAATATTTTTATATATTACCGTGTCAAAAACCAGTTAAACCGTTTCAGATTTTTGAATTTGAACATACCATGAACAGCATCAAATATCATCCAAATCCGTATTTATAATGTCATCATTTTATTTAAATTCTTTTAGCCGTGGTTGAGTAACAAACATCCAAACATTTAAGCAAACTTTCACATTTATAAGTAAGATTAGGAGGGTGAATGTAGGTTTTATTTAAAATAATAATTGATTTATGTTCTTATGTTGTAGGTTCTTAATATACAAGGTGTATATTAAGAATTGTACCAATTAGGGTGGGTCACTTATGTATGGTGAAAAAAAGTTATCAGTTTTCTTACGGGCATAGTCACCAAACGGTGCAATTGTAAAGCTTAGTACCAATAAGAATTATTATTCTGCCCATATTATGAATAGTAATTTGGTTCAACAGTGATGTATCATATCATAACTGTCATAGTATTTTATTTCATAGGCATGTAGACAAAAGAAGCCACCCACAAAAGCTAGCATTGAAATATAAATAATATTATAAGTACAATATTTTCCATGAAATATTTTCCGCAGTATCTTGTGTTAGTGACACCTCGGTTACCAAACTGAGCTAACATTAAAACTTTAGTTCAAAAGCGACTGACGTACACATTGAAAGTGTATTCTTCGAAAAATAATTATGGAAAAGTGTAATTATGAAAGAGTAAAAACTAGTGATAAATGTCATGTATTTGCGGATATATCCTGGGCAAGTTGTTTTAAACAGGTATATAACTGAAATTTACTGTAGGTACTTGTATTTTACGGTTTCGTGTGAAAGCAGTGTTTTTTAAATTTATTTTTTGTCATCTCAAAGATTGATATTACCTCGATTTTAATTATAGGTAACTAAACATTTTAGTTCTTGTGAACATAGAAAAATATTACGTATGACTGTAATCTCGCTTGATGTTATGCGACGATCGGTCTACGATAACTTACGCTTACCAAGAAGAAACCGATTTCCTTGGGACTTGCAGACACCCAGGTTGTATCTATCGGGAAATATCCGCTCGGGCGGGGCATGGTGATTGCCGGTTCACAGAAAAAAGACTAAATCAAACCAATAAAGTCACTCATTCCATAAATCGGGTTTGTAGCCGAGATACGTTTATAATTTTTAGTAGTTAAGTATTGATTTTATTCAGAACATGGCTCCTGTTTAGGAAAAGTTCAGGAAGCTATTTTTTGACATGGTTGAAAAAATAAATTGTTTATGTTGAGATTGTTGTGACTAACATGTAATCCTCTCTGCTATCAAAGAGAAATATCTTTTAATAGAAAAAAAATGTAGAGGTAGTTAATAGAGTTAACAAAGTTAAGGTAAATAATATATTTTCTTGTCTTGACTGGATTAGACTCAAATGAAAAATGTTGTGTAAAGTAAAATTTAATTGGATTAAAATTTTTCTGTTTTGTTTTTATTAAAGTAAAGTAAAGCTAGGAGGATAAATGAGCGAAGTTAATGGCTACTGAGAGGGAAAGAGAGAGAGAGAGAGAGAGAGAGAAAGAGAATTTTGGGTACCGCTGCAATTATCATAGAGTGGCGTTATCTTTTACCACTAGGAGAGCGTTTCGTTCGTTTCAATAGTTTAATATAGTATAACAAATTTCTTAGTTCAGTGCTAGAAATAATCTAACATTGAATTCGTTTCAGGCATGGTTGACATTTGGAGCGTCGCTGTCTTTCCTGATCATTGGTCTGGTGCGAGGGTATTCTGCGTCAGCGATCCCTTCCATCGAGCTCTATGACCCTCACATCATCCAGCACAGTGAACAGAAATCGTGGATAGGTACGGATAGCTTCATTTCTTATGATGGTACTAGCTGCGCCCCGCGGTGTTACCCGCTACATGTTTTCGGGATAAAAAGTGTGGTGTGTAAAACATGACTAAGTATTTGTGTTTCTTCCAAAACTCCATCTAACCATGTTGTATAGCCGCTGTCCAGGCTTAACGCCTTCCTAAATAGGCTGGTAAGGTGCTGCGACTTAATTTTAACGCAACGTCTGACCGGGAATAAAAGTAAAAATCGATCAATCACGAACCAAAAAAAAAAAAATTCACGAACCGACCTTCATAGTGAAAACATATATATCTACTATTTTGAAATATATACATGTACCTAAATTAGAAACTGTGGTTTTTATCAAAACTTCGCCTCCATCATCACAAACTCCAAAGACCTGACAGCCGCCACTACTTAACGACATGACTCAACTCGACCGTGAATTGCTTCATGTAATTTTGACTTAGACTTATTTTAACTTGATTTTTCATGATACACGTGAAAATATCAAAACAGGTACTTGACACTGGCAAATACACAACCTGCGACGCAAAAACCAAAGAAGAATTATAGAATAAAAGGTAAAATATTGTCACAAAACTTCCTACAAGAATGGCCAGTTAATTATAAATAATTCAGTGTACAAAGTAAATACCATTAGCAAATTTCGTTCAGCTGGTTTCTTTTTGTTGGAAACACGCATTGCGAATTACGCACATATTTGGAACATCCCGACTTCCTTCAATTTCAAATTTTGTACATAATCGATTTGTAAGAGCATCTTTTTTTTTTTTAAACCATAGACAATTAATATTAATAAATTTTATTATAATTATTACGCTCATTCAGAAGAATAAGAACGAATAAAGAATGTTTTGACTGGTATTTGTGTCACATATTCACAAAAACAAACGATTAACGAACACTGTAACGAAATTAAAATGAGTCAAGTGTCGATCGTCACACGCTGTAAGTAGAATTCCGTAGGTTATTTTATAGTATTTGTTTCTTGTATGTCCAATATCAAGTGTAGTTATATTTGAAAATAATCTGTGTGGATTTCTGTGCTACTTAGCTGTCATTTGTACAATTGCTCTTGTTTTCTTTATTTTGAAATGTTTTCCCCGGTAGCCCGTAAAATTATCTACATGAATAAAAAATTTAGACCTTTAGTCTATTAAAAGTAATGTGATACGTATAAACAAATTAGATAGGGAGATAGACATAGTGCAACTGTAAGATTTGGCGTGGAACCCTAAATAGTGCTGGCGGCTACGTAAACAGCTGTTATTATTTATCTCAACGTTTACAATATTTTTAGAACAAAAGATATTATTTACTACGTTATGGGGAAGAATAACTTATGAAATTCCAACAATTTGAAACGCATTACAAAGACATTTTACTAAAATAATAAGCCGTGATGTCACACAAGCCCTACCAAATGTCGCAGTTGACCTTAGATAAATGAGTACCTGGTTATGATTGTATACTATGGTTACTTATGGTTTTTTTAGAAAATAACGTATCTGCCATAGTTTTACTAGGTCTAAAACCTAGTAAAACTATGGCAGATACGTTATTTTCTAAAAAAAAGTAATGTTTGCTCTCATCTTATTATTATTGTCTATTTAAATAAGTACCTAAGAGCAGAATTAATGCCCAGCCTATAACGGTATGTTACGACAAACTCATTTGCTAGTACCCATTCTACCTGCCTGTTGTGTGCTTATAAGCACACAACAAGCAGGATACCCGACAGAATAGTCGATGGTATACCATCGACTATTCTGTCGGGTAAACTGTGGTCGAACACCTAATCGATCATAAAAAACCGTCTAAATGCGAGTCGGATTCGCGCACGAAGAATTTCGTACCATTATCAAACGGCAAAAAAATCACGTTTGTTATATGGGAGCCCCCTTAAGTATTTATTTAATTCTGTTTTTTCGTATTTGTTGTTATAGCGGCAACAGTTCCATTCCAGGCTAGAAGTGTTTACCGTCTTCGACCACACCGTCAGTAAACATCAGGTGTGCTGTGGTCAAGCAGCAAGCCTGTCAAACATAAAAAGAAAAGGTTTTGGATTTTTAAAACAAAATTATGTATTGATGATTTCACACATCAGTAGAATTACTAGCATAGAGATCGCAACGTGTAGTAATTTTGATTCCAGGTGCCATACCTCCTCTGGGTGCGTTTATCGGCAGCATGGTGTCGGGAGTTCTCATGGAGCGCGCAGGTCGGAAGCGTACGCTGCAGCTGACCGCACCGCTCTGGGTTGCCAGTTGGTTCATCCTCGGCTTCGCCAAGTATTTCCCCCTTGTCCTTGTGGGAAGAGCTTTCTCTGGGGTCTGCGTGGGATTTGTGCTTGCTACTGCTCAAGTTTATGTAAGTTAACATAATAATATCTGATTGCTATCTCTCAAATTAGTTCGTTGTCACCTGTTATAGCGTACATCCTGTGCGAGCTTTATTTATTGTCTTCAAATTTGCATAACGATATTCTGATAATCAAGAAAGCAGCCGGTATATCTCAAATCTGCTTTTAACGCTATTCAAAAAATGTTTTCCATCTACAAGAGAAGATTTGTGTAGCATCAAAAATACATTGGCGCTTGTGAGTTAATAAACCTTTTCCGGAGCCAGATATAAATGATGGAGGTGACTGTTAGATATTAACACGAAGGAGGTGCCTTTTCTCTAGGTGTATATTAGGAGAGGTCTATGCCCAGTTTCAATGTTGGCTAAATATCTCTTCATATGTACGCGTTGGCATACATTATGGAGCATGTTCGGCAAGTCTTTTTCGGCATCCTGTTTTTGCCTGCCGCTTTACAAAATTCGTCTCCACAACCATCTAGCCTGGCCACTTGCCACTTTTAAATATTTCTTAATGCAGAACAGTGTTGACCAGCCTTATTGATACTGCAAAATCTCTGTATATGTTATTACAGTACCCATAAATACCAGCGGTAATCGATTTTTTTTTCTTGTGAACCGACGGACATTCTTAGTTTAACCTTTTGGTTTTGGTATTCAAATGAAAGAATTAATATCAAAACAAGGCCGAAAGAATGTTACGGAAAATGATTCACACACGTGATAAAACACGTGTGATAATCAAATAGGATGCAAATGTAAATTTCTTACAATTAATTATTTGATAATGAAACCATTCATAATTATTAAATACATACGTATTCCACATACGTATCCGATTAAATACACATTAACAACATGTTGCTTCGAGAACGTATTTAAAAGTATTTATATAGCATTGACATAATGGATTCTTTGTAAATACAGATAACTGATCTTGAAAGAGGTAGTTGTAGTTGTTTATATCACCAGCTTAGCGCTTGTGACTGAGCACTTATACGAGTTAAGTGACCAGTTATTTTGATATTTTCTGAACCATCCTGAGAGACTCCGTAACACTCGGAAATGTATAATTTATAGATATATATGAATATACCTGAAGACTCGGCGCTTGGTGGGATATTCGGATAAGCAACAGAAATCATAACAGTCTTGTCTCCGGCGATTATCTAGAAGAATTCTATTTTGGAATTCCTAAATTGACCCAATTCCTAAATACTACTATTAAGTACTATAGATCTACTTTTTTTATCTGAATTTCGTTCACTGCTGTATGTATCTAAACTTTTCTTCGACCACATCTGAGGAGATACCATGAGCTTTTTAATGTCATTAAGGTTAAGCGATCACAAAAAGCTACGCGACTTATGAGGTCGCGTCGTAGGCTCACGCAATAGAGTTCGCAGAACCCATAACTTTTTCATGATTTGTTTTCCCGGCTGCTGCAGTAATTTGTGTGTACTTTTAGACTTAATTGGTTATAAAATAACAATTCTTTCTAATATTCTTAAGCCGAGTGAAATCTAAAACAATTCACTGTATTGCGATGCAGCGTTCGTACGATAATAGAGATGCCCCACAATAGTGATGCGGTTGTATATTATCGACTCTCCCCGATATAAAAAATAAACAAACAATAAAATGCATTGTATGGCACGTAGAGCTTCTATGGTGCACAAAATTTGACAGGGTAGTCAGATTGCATGGTAACATGGTAAAATATGGTCTTCAAGTATAGATATTAGTCTTAATGTTATGTGTGGTCACGTTTCAGGTAAGTGAATGCTGCGACCCCGAAATCCGCGGCCGGCTGGGCTCGATGCCCACACTGTCCATGTCCTTAGGCATCTTGCTCTCATATGTCGCGGGCAACTGGCTTTACTGGAGATATCTAGCATTCTTTTCTGCTATTTTCTGTGGTAAGTACATTTTGTATAGTATGGGTTTGGGGTTGGTTGGGTTAACAACATTGGGTTCTTCAAAAGGCATGTTAATAGGATCTTAAAAGGTCGGCAACGTATTTGTAGAGCCCCCGGTATTGCAGATATCTATAGACTACGGTGACTGCTTAACATCAGGCAAACGTCACATAGATTGCCAACTGTGGCATAAAAAATAAATTAATTAAGAAAATAGCCAATTGTGTCTGTCGATAAAATATTGCCCAGTCTTTTTCAAAGAAAAGCCTATGACCAGTTAGAAGCAAATGTGATAACTACAAAAAGGTTTAAAAAGTTTCCACGACCTCTAATATCAGGCAACTTGTCTAAAATATTGGCCGTGTTGTTCCGCTAAATTACGAGACCTATTTTCTAAACGAAATACCTATTAGTATATTATTATATTTTTCGATGAATTTGATTATCGTGTATGGTAAGAGGCCACTTAACCACGTAATATGTATCAATGAATGTTGTTGTTGTAAAGAAACAATAGAGCTAGCTCGGCAGAGTTTTGAAATACGGATTATAAATCAGGTGTAAACTATGCCATCAGAGGTAATTGTACATCGTTGATAGCGTTTGACAAGGTTACACCAGAAAATAATGGATCGGTGGTAACTATAGCTAGATGGTATGGTTATACTAAACCTTCGCGTGAATAGCAATGAACGCAAAAGATGCAGTAGTGATGGAAAGACTGTGTTATATCGACTCACATTGATACGGTAAAATTATTAATAAATATATAAATATCGTAGGACATTACACGATTTCCACGCAGCACTATCTGACCCCAAAACTAAGCAATGCTTGTACTATGGTAGTCAGATAACTGATAGAATACTATTTTTTGTAAATACATACACTCAGACCCAGAACAAACATTTGTTTATACAACAAAATGTTTATCCTAGGGATCGAAACCATGCCATATAGCTCTTAAAGCAGATATACATCCAATGATCCAACAAGATAGATAGAAACTCTTTATTATGCACACAATAAACAAAAAAAAAGTACAGAAAAAAAAATCTTATGAGCTAGTGCCACAACAAGACAAGAAGTAATAGAGACTACTAACGCTTTTGTTCTGGTAAGCATATTATATTGTTGTTGCAGTGGCTCTATTCATGGTGCTGTTCCCACTGCCCGAGTCTCCGGTGTGGCTAGAAGCGAAAGGCTTGGACGCATCACATTCTGTCAAGTGGCTGCATCTCTCAGCGCGTGCCACCGCCACCGTCAAAGACGACACCAATGAGTACGAAATCGCCTATTACAAACTATCGAGTATTTAGGGAGCAAAATTCCCTTTTTTTTTCTTAATTTTTGGCATCGCATTTTGTATATTTTGCCAGTGTCATGATTTCAATATTTTCAAGTAAATGATGAAAAATCATATGAAATAAGTCTAAGTCACAGGTAATGTATAAAAATATGTCAGGGTCAAGCCTGATTATGCCCTAGTACGTCAATAAAAGTGAAAATTGATGGTAACCCCAAAAATATAATCAAGATAAATACCTACTTTGTTTTTTACTACTTACTTCAGAATGTACATATATTGCTGTATTTTTTATTGTGAAATCATCTGGCTACTTTGGTTTTAAATATTATTTTAATTGTTTTTATTTTATACTATAAATCCATCGCTTACGTGAAGTTCTTGTGTCGTTTTACAGGAAAGTAGAAGACCCTGAAAATCTTCCGTCTCTGTTCACTCGCAAGGTGTTTTTCTCATCGGTGGTGATCAAACCGCTCACCATCGGTTTCTCGCTGCTTTTCTTCCAGCAGTTCAGCGGCATCGACGCCGTTATATTCTTTACTGTAGAGATCTTCAAAAGCGCAGGTGAGTAATTAAATAAGCCGGCAGAACATCATTTTTATCTATACTGATGTTTGATTATTTCAAAACATAACAACAAAAAGCAATACATGTTTAGAAATTCTTTTCAATATTGGCCAAAAGCTGAATCGTAACTTTTAGGCAAACGTGCTCCTTCATAGACCGTATATTCGTTTAACATTAAGAAAATGTTGAAAAAGGATTTGTTCTAAAAGTGGGCTCAATAAAAAATTATCTTCTTCTTCTTCTTACATGTTTTTAATTATTTAATTTTATATTATTCACCTCTGACATTTTTTTTTGACATGTATTATTATTGTGACATTTTAAATTTAATATTTTGTTTGACATGAATAAGTGTACATTATTGTACCTATATTAACCTAAATTGAATTGAATTGAATTACAAAATTTACTTTTTTCACATACTTCTCTACTTTACATCTCATTTTCGTTATGAAACACTATTTTGAGATTATTTTTTACTGTTTTTACTACTTTTGTGTATAGTGTGTTAATCATGAAAAATTTTCATTTAGGTGTGATGTATTAAATAAAATAAAAATTATAAGTCTTACGTAAAAGTACGAATATGATAGGAAAAGATTTAGTTTCTATTTTATTTATCGCTTAAATACCACTCGGTCATTTATGGGGTCAATCATAACTACATGATTGTTTAATTGCAGGAAGCACGCTGGACGCGATGACAGCGACCATTATAATCGGCGTAGTACAATTGTTGAGTAATGCAGTGAGTACAATGCTCGTGGACCGCGCGGGGCGGCGGCCGCTGCTGCTGGTGTCGGCCGCAATAATGTGCGCCTCCATGGCCGCCATGGGCTCCGCTTTCTACTTCGATTTCGAGAAAGAATCCTGGCTCGGGTCAGTATATCTTACATAGCAATCCGCGTACTGCAGCTGAGAAGCAGTTGAGCAGTGGCTGGGTTCACTGCTGCTAGTCGCGGCAGTTATCAATCTTAAAGTAAATAGGTGCAAAAGAAAAGACTTTGCATTCGAAACTGATTTGTTTATTCCATTGTTGATGCTTATATCTTTATTTATCTTTTAATATCTATCTACTCACATCCTTAGATTTTATTATTAATGGGTCTCCGCGCGCGGTCCGACTAAATACCGTCGGCGTACTTGTAAAATGCGGCAACAAATACTACGCCGAAGGCGGCGTACCCGAGCCAGTCTCGTTGCCAGCGCTACCACTAGGCTGCGGCAGTGTAGTACACGTTTCAGGAGCAGGCCCAGGGCCACCCTGTTTTCTAAATATATATAAAAAAGCTCAGGTAAATCACAAGTACTGTAGTTAAAGTTTGGGTATATGACGTTTGCAGGTACCTGCCGATCAGCAGTCTGGTGGTGTTCATGCTGGGGTTCTCGCTCGGCTTCGGCGGGCTGCCGTTCCTGCTGCTAGGCGAACTGTTCCCGGCGCAGTACCGCTCGCAGCTCTCCGCTATGGCCAGCGCTGTGAACCTACTCTCCATGTTCTCCGTCATCAAGTCCTACCACGCACTTGAGGTAACTATATAAACTACTGGATTATTATGTCCACGTTTATCTATAATAGATAGCGACTAGAATGGGAGACCAAGACTCGCGTGTGAAGTACAATTTTTTACAGGCTAGGTGTTGACCACAGCTCACCTGATGTTGAGTGACGGTATGGTCGAAGATGGTAAATACACCTAGCCTGGAATAAAACTGGCTTTCAAGTGAGACTGCCGGAACACACCGTTTGATGGTTGGTGGCAGATTTACAACTTGAGGGTGGTAGCTAGCCAGCCAAGTACTATAAAGTACCTACCCTAACACTATGCTATAGTTCCCTCACGATGTTTTCCTTTACCAGTAGTTCAAGCGCATTGTTGGGGTTTGAACCCAAACCGACCTCGCTAACCATTGAGCTATCATCGCTAACCATTGAGCTATCATCGCAAATATTACTTTTTAAGACGTTGTTACGCTGGCACCCTAGAAACTGAATCACAGTAATGCTTTTGATATTCTGCTAGAAACTTAAATATATAAAACAAATGTACAAAACGTCTTTTTTTATTTTTTCATATTTCCTTGTGAGCGACTTCCCTACAACTTAGAGATAGTCCTAAATTCAATACATCGTAGGGTAGACAAAACTGGTTTGGTTTATTCCAATTTTAAAAACTCACCAGTAATAAAATGAACGAAGAAAATATTTTTGAAATAGATAGTCGCAGAAAATTTGGTTTTCATGAAAATGTAAAATAGAAAAATAGCTGTCACTTAACTATAAGATAGCAAGCAGTAACTCCAAGTTTAATTTGCATTTCTTTTTTTACAGAGATTGCTAACGTCAGCGGGCACGTTCTGGGCGTACGCGATATTCTGCGCCTTCGCATTTTTCTTTGTGTTGTTCGTGGTTCCGGAAACCAAGGGCAAGTCCCTTGCAGAAATAGAAGCGCACTTCCGGGGCAAGAAGGTCAAGATCAACACAGTTGAGATGAACACACACCTGTGATTAGGATTTACTGCTGTTGTAATAGGGATTAATTTTGAATGCGCTACTCGCTGAAACAAAGTTTGTAAATAGTATCATGTAACTAGTTAGTATAATTATGTAGTAGTAAAGATATGGGAGCTTATTCGAGTGCGAGCAATCGATTCTGTGTCTACCCTCATTATTACAATATACCTAAATTTCGTACAAGAGTAAAACATTTCTTCGGTGCAATAAAACTCAAGTTATATAGAAACGAAAAAAAAATCTTTCGAAACAAAAACATTGACAACATGTACAAAATAGCAGTATAGCCATATTATACAGTTCCTTTGTAAATTTAGTTTGTAATAAAATTATTTTGTAAGCAATGTGTAGATAGATCCTTTGTAAAGCAGAATAGAATAGTTTTTTTTGTTATTACTAACAGTCTTGCGTTTGACCGATGTCTCACCTGATGTTAAGCGAAGATGCGGTCGATGTTCAACGTAATGACATTAAGAGAGTACAATAAAATATTTAAAGCTAAAATTGTGTTGCACTTGTAACATATCCATAAGACCATATGTAACCAAAACTTCACGTGGATACATAACTTGAACTTGAACTTTGTCCACAATGAAGCACGGTTGCCTAAAAGGAACCGATTCATTTGGCACCCAGATTGTATCTAACGCTTACTCGAGCAGCAAATTTCATTGTTTAAAGTCGAAACACAGTAAAAAATAACATTAAAATACATAATGAAATCACCTAGCCTATTAATCATAAAAAAAAGTTTTTCTCTCATTATGTAATTTTGTATATTGATTACTTTTTTTTTTTTTCTTTGGTTTTGGCGTCGCGTTATAGCATTTGCCAGTGTCAAGTAATTATATATTTTCAAGTTTCAAAAGTTAAATAAGTGCCATCGTAGCTAGTTTTAGTCAAAGTCGTCTTTGTCAAGTCCAGTTCATGTCAGTTAATTCCAGTCATGCTTTAGTAAAGTAGTGGCAACTTTACTACAAAGCTTCGATGGAGTTTTGGAAGCAACACGAGAACTCATGTTTCACCACATTATATCATTTTCCCACACTTGCGCTTGTAATTCGGCACTTTATGAATAAAACACCACCATTTTTATGCATAAACACTCGACAAAACACTAGTTTTGGAAAAAAATACAACGAAGCGACACGACTCTTCCCGCGTTCCCGCCAAAAACTCTATTGATTACTTATAAATAACGTATGTGTAAATATTTCTATAATTATTAGTTAGGTATAGTAAGTAACTTTATTAGGGAAAGCTACTAGTAATTTTATAAGTAAAACTGGAATGTATTTATTTGAGCAATAAAAGTGTATTTTTTATGTGATAAAGTATAATATTTGTTAATATTACGGAACATTTTTACTCACTAAGCTTAACTTAGTGATAGGTTAAAAACCTAAGCATGTTGTATACTAGGCAAGATATTTTTTATTGACTTATAAAACATCTGAATAAAGTAAATCTATGAAAATAAAACTTAAACAGGTTTGATTATATCGAAAGAGTTTAAAGAAGATATTTTAATTTTGCGTACGCAAGAGCTACGCGTCCGACATCCAGTGGAACAAGTTTTTTCGTTTTTTACGCAACGTATCTTTTGCATCTATTCATTGTGTAAGCTGATGTGCTGCCATCTATACAGTTCGTGTATATTTTCTAGGAACGCGCATAGCAGAGGTTCTGCCATCTATCGACAAAATCGTGACTCTTTCGGATCTAAAAAGTTTATCCTTTTATTCGTATTGCCTCTTGTGTCGGCTATTGTGCTGCTACTTATATGTATAGTTCCAGCACATTATCTTGAACGTGCAGAACGAAGGTTCTGCCACCTAGCTAAATAGCAAAGCACCTAGCAAATCCGGATTTTTCAGATCTGAAACGTTTATCCTTTTATCCGCGATGTCTTTTGTGCCAGCTATTGTGCTGCCATCTATATATTTCAGCACATTATCTAGGAACGTGCACAACAGAGGTCCTGCCACCTAGCAGAGCGAATACGAATCTTTTTGATCTGATAAGTTTATCCTTTTATTCTCATTGTCTCTTGTGGTGGCTATTGTGCTGCCATCTATAATTCGTATACGTTTCATAATGATGAATGAATGAATTCAGAACTTTATCGACATGTTTAAATTTTTTGCTAAATTTATTTACTCACTTAAATTAATAAATATCATGGACAGGACATTTACACACAGCGCCATCTGATCCCAAACTAAGCAGACCTTGTGCTGTGGAAGACAGATAACTGTCAGAATACTTAAATATTTTTTTTTTTGTAAATACATACTTATAATAGATACAGGACTCCCTGACACAGAACAGACATTAATCGATACTTAAAATGACTTGTCGACTTTAATTAAAAAGTGATAAGCCACTTTAAGCTTCGACTGTTTACCCAGCAAAGATTTTAAGTATAGGATAATTTAAGCATCGTTTATAAATAAGAAGATATTCATATTTTTTTTTCTGCACAAAGCCTGTTATTTTATTAACACAAATTTATACGAGTCATTTGCTCTATTGTTATACGTACCTATTTTTGTTCTATTCCGTCCTAAAAGTGTAATTGGTTATTAGTCATACAGGTAAATGAAATGAAAGGTTGAAGTGTTGTAGTACCCAGGAAATATTCAATTAAAAAGTTTGTGAATGAATGAATATGTGTAGGTAGGTATATATACTTCGTCACCCTATAACGATAAATTTAGGTAAATTTCGAAAAGGAGATATCTTATCAACTTGAAACGAAGATAGCAGTATAACACTATTTACACAATTGTTCTAAAGATACCGAAACAGGTTAAACGTTAAGTACCACTAAGTAACTTATCCCCTAAGAATACGCTGTTTACCTAAAATTGTGTTTTAATTTATTTTATTCTAAATGCCTTTATTTTACTTGTACTTTACATTGCACTACACAAACGTTATCTATATTTTTCGAAATTATCAGATTAAAACAACGTACAACACTATTTCATTCATATATTATTGATTTTGCCTTTATATAAGCTTTTATTAGGCCTATGTTAAGCTATGAAAAGTTTAAAATCATAACAGGAAAATGTATGTAAGTCAAGCAAAGTTTGTGTAACGTTTAACCTCAAATGGTTTCACACTGTGGATGTTGGGTCTATCGCATTGCAGGGTGAAGAACTTGTACAGTGCGTAAGACTTGCGACGCGGGTTCAAATGTGTATCGATGCTCAAATTCACTGCCTGTGTTACCATCCCTGCATAACCTTTGACATGATCCTACCAAAGCTAAAACTGAAAAATAAACGGGTCCTCTAACTATACCTTACTTTTAAACGTTGCTTAAAATCAAGCAATGCTTGTAATACTTTGGCAACTTGCCGACGTAAAATGTTACGCGTAGAAATGTGATATGATAATTTTAACATAAAATAATTTATTTATTTATTATATATATTTATTATATTTAAATGTGTATTTTACTGTTATCTATTATAGCTTTAATTTATTTCGTAAGTAGAAGTAAGGTATGAGACAATTTGATTTAACTAATAAGCAAATAAACGAAATATATACATATTCATTTATTTATTTTATTTTACTACGTATACCTATAACAATTGACTGGCTGTTCTCAAATTTTAACAATGTAAAGAGGAAGTTTGGTTATACACATTTCGACGCTGATACTTGCGCTAAGCAGTAGTGTGCGTCTACGAAACCACGTGTTGTGTTTGTTCACCGTTAGATCGGAAAACGAAAAGAATTATTTAACCAAAAAATTGTGAGGAACCTCCTAACAAGCCGAGCCCGGTCTCAAGGATCACAATCAGTTACCTGTTTATTTTTTTTTGTAATTTTATCAATACTTTAAGTTCCAATTCAAATTCGGTACATCTTTTAAAGGAAATTTAGTTTATAATCAGACAATCAAAATTCTACCCTTTAAATCACTGTGGAAGTTAGATAATTTGCTAACTAAACAACAAGTAAAATGACTGACACTGCTTAATTTGCACATTTGATCGGGCGATAATTGGTGGTAAATACAATGAAAAGCACACTCAGCGAGATAGCGAAAACATCATTTCTAGAAATTGACAGCAGAAACAGCCACAAAAATTATTTTGTGAATACGATATGAGTCAATAATACACAGGGATTATCTCTACTATAAGATAAAACACCTAGAAAAAGGAATTGAATTCTTTTGTCTTTTCCTGCTAATAAAAAAAAAAACGAAATATGATTACAGACGATATTTTTTTAATGTATAGGTAATGAGATGAACTAGACGCTCTCCTAATGGTAATAGATAACGCCTGCCCATGACCATTGCAGCGATACACAGAACTTTTAGTAGTAAAACAAAGTCCAGGGCGCTTGCTGCAGTACCCTTCAAATCGGAACACAGTAATGATTACACACTATTACTTGGCGGCAGAATATCTGGTACTGGTAGAAGACGTTCTAGAATAGAGATCGCATATCGGCAAACCACTTTGACACTGGATGCCACACCGGTGGAGTCACGGTATACGTAAAGCAATGGGCAGTGGCTGGAAGCAAAGAGCTGAAGTGGACTAAAGTGATGGTAATGATGACGGATGGGTCGTAGAGTTGAAGTGATGTGCCAACGGCAACAGGCCACCAAATCTGTTTCGCGGCTGACCCATTTTCTACAGGAGTTCAACTTAGAATAACAAAGTCTCTCCAACTTCGAAATTGTATAACGAACGCCGATTCAATACTTCATTAGCATTGAGCAAGCTAAATTTATGTTAAACCAATGAAATTTTATGGAAAAGTTTCATATTGTTATCCTACCTTTAGTTATACAGGAGGTACACACAGAATGATACAAACGATTTAGATTTTGGATCTTAAATATGAACGAACTGCACAGTATGTACCTACGTACAGTATACGGTACAGTACAGTATGTACAGTAGGATGTGATGTAATGTATATAGTATCACGAATGACACAGAAAATGTGGGACGTCTTCAGATGTGAGTAGGTATAGTCAGACATTTATTCGTCGTCTCAATATAATTGGCTATCAGTTTGACATGTTTTATGTAATTCAAAAATATAATATAGTAAATATATGTGGTACAGCGGTGGTACCTACCTAGACGACCTCTTGCTAAGGAGCTCTACTACCAAGTAAGTTATTCATGAAGTGCCGTTTTACATGCTTTAGTGTGGGAAAGTATTATACCTAATGTAATAAAACTGGTATTCTCGTATTCCTTCCATAACTCCGATGAAGTTTCACGTAAACTTACCACTATTTAACTTAGGGATGACCTAACTCGATTATAACTTACTATACGTAACTTTCAGCGTGATTCAAATTAATTTAACTTGATTTATCATCAAATACTCGAAAATATCAAACTATTTTACGGCAAATACACAAAATACAATGCCAAAAAAAAAACAAAATGATGTTCTTTGAATAGTTCACAGTAGAGTTCCGATAGTAGACCGTGTGAGCGCCTCCGTTGCGCCATCGCCGCCACACGCGCGCACGATCGCGCTAACAAACACTGGCGTGTCACCGCACGGATCTTATAGCACATCATCACGGATCCTGCGCAGATTCCGACATTATTGCTAATGACAGTAATAAACAATTGTGATGTATGCCTTCATCTTACTTTGAGCGACGTTACCCAAGTTTCATGATGCGTGCTACGAAGGTAGGTCTATGAAGCTATTGTAGGTTATATGAGGTTCGATACGAAATAAAACTATTAGTTAAGGATTTCAAATAATATGATAGCACTATATTATCCTTATTATTCTATTTGAAAGCAATGCGACTGATTCCTAGCACAGAGGCGAAACGAGTGTATGAGAGAAAATCCAAGATGGCGGTTGACAGTTCAAATCAATTAATTTACTTTTAAGAGTAATTTTTGTACAAATTAACTAATAAATTCAACAGCTATGAGGTTTGTTATGCTTGTAGAAGCGTCAATGAACCTTTTTTAATAAATGAAAGGCTAGGCACCTGATGTTGTGACGGCGTGGTAGAAGATAGTAAACACATCTAGCCTAAAATGGGATCTGACTCTCAAGTGAGGCTGCCGGTAGCTTGACTGCCATATTCATTCCAGTAGTATTTCTTCGATTTTCACACTTTGTATGTCGAACGAAGTTAATTGTTCTGTGTTTAGGGGTTCTAGTAAAAGTATTTATTATGTTGCTAAACACCTAACAGTATGTTCCAGCAGCGTCACCTGAGAGCTAGTTTAATTCCAGGCTAGATGTGTTTACCATCTTCGATTACACAGTCACTTACAAACCAATTACAAAAAAGTATCTAAGTGTTATCTTTGGTTAGTTAAGGGCTAGATAGCGCTATGTAAAAATATCGCCGAACATTTATTCATTTGTATAATAATTATATAACCTTTCCATCTATAAATATATATATCCTCGATGATTGAAAATGAACCTCTAAACTCGTACATCCACTATGAGTCACGGAGTGTAAACTTATGTAGAGCACATTTGATTCGACAGACCTTCCTCAGTCACAGATTAGCTAATAGTCGCTTAGTCGATCCTAGTTCCTCGTGCTTACACTAGGCCACGCGTGACCCTTCTTGCTACACTACTGATAATCACGCTCACCACCGCAGGCACTATATAAGCTCGACTTATTCTAACCTAATGTATTCAAAAGACAATTCTTAAATAAGTAACACATCCCTTCAATAATTCAGTTGTATTTCAATTTTATTTTTCAAAATTCATGAAAACTTATCAAACATGATTTTGGTGAGTATTCAAAACGATAACTAGGTATTTGGAATACTGTCCCCGTAAACTAGAGCATGCAATATTTTTTGGGTTTCCATCTCTTTAATGTGTTTAAATGTAAGAGACAGGAGACAGAAGTTCTAGTAGTTCTAGAATCACCTCATGGTAGATTTGCTAATACACTTCTTCTCAAAAATGTTTTGATTTCAGTCGATTATTTGGACTGCTGCAGTCGCGTGGTCAGTGATCAATTGTGAGCCTCCAGTAAACAGCTATTTACCTCCATCATCCGGAGGTGGTGGCAGACCATCACCTCAATATGGACCACCAGGGTCTGGCGGTGGATTCTCCAGAAATGCAAACCAACAAGGTGGTGGATTAGGTTCGAGTTCTTTATCAGATAAGTATTCGTCTCCTCAACAATCTGGTCAAAGTTCTTTAGAGACACAATACGGCACACCTGGACAGTCTAGAAATCAGCAAAAAGGGTTCGGTTCGCAAGGCCAAGGAAATGGGTTAGGAACGCCTAATTCAGAGTATGGAGCTCCAGGTCAAGGCTCCAGGGGGTCAGATTCTTTACAATCATCTGGTGGTCAATCAGGATTTGGAAATGGCAATGGCTTGCAGTCGACATATGGAGCACCTAACAGCGGATCACAATCCAGCCAAAAGAATGGTGGATTTGGCAATTCACCTGATAGTTCTTATGGACCTCCGGCTACGGGTTCTCAGTCATCAGGTAGAAGTGGTTCACAAGGGTCTCCAGGGTCTACGTATGGCACCCCTAATGCAGGTTCTCAACAAGGATTCACTGGAGGCTCACCATCATCATCATATGGCACTCCTGGCTTTGAAAGCAGAGGATCAGACAGCGGCAGCGGATTTGGCGGTGGAAGAGGCTCTGGTGGACGAGGATCCAATTATGACGGAGGCGAAAATGATGTAAGAAACTGTTTAAGTACCTATTTCTATATACGACAGTTATCAAGAGAAAAGTTATCTATTCTTTTGTCATTTGCAGGAGCCAGCTAAGTACGAGTATAGCTATGAAGTGGACGACGTGCAGACAGGTACTAAATTTGGTCATTCAGAACAACGTGATGGCGATCTGACCACTGGGGAGTACAACGTGCTGCTCCCTGATGGCAGGAATCAGGTGGTGGAGTACGAGGCAGGCTTGGAGGGATACAAGCCCCAGATTCGCTACGAGGGTTTGTGTTTACCTTCTTGGTTCATAAAGATCCCATCAACCGCTTAGACAACATACCCTGCTGCACTGCTGCACGTTTCTTATTTAGAATATATTTTTGTTCAGACATTTTATTTGAAGTACATTGTAAAGTCAGCTATAGTTTACGTATTCTATTTTATAGGTGGAAATGGAGGAGGCAGTGGTAGAGCTGGTTCAGGTGGTTTTGGATCAGGTAGATTTTTAAAAACAACAAAAATATTAGCATGTCTTTATTTTGTGTCGGATTTTAACAAGATTCTAAGATGCACATGTTTTATTTCAGATAATGGACGCGGCGGTGCTCAAGGATACTCTGAAGATGGTCCTGGAGGCAGTGGCTATCCCGGAGCACAAGGCGGGCAATCTGATAGATATCAACAAGGTGGAAATGGCATGGGCTACGCGACTGGAAGCGCAGAGGCTGGCGCCCAAGCTGGTGGATATCCTAGTGGTGGTCCTAATGGTTTTGGCAACTCTAATGGCCAAGGCCAAGGAAACTATTCAGGAGAATCATATAACGGCGGTCAAGGATCCTCAGGACAGCAAAACAATCAAGGTTATTCGAAAGGTGGGCCAGGTAGAGGGTCTCAGGCTAATGGAAGAGGAAACTCAAGAGGTTCTCAATCTGGGGGTCGAGACGGTTCAAACGATGAAGATGGCTACCCTAGTGGAAGACCAGACGGACCAAGAGGATCTGGATATTAAAACTATAACATGTAGGTAATACACAATTATATGACAACATTTTTTACGACTTTGGACTTCGAGATAAGTTTAAGAGATATGCTTATTAAATAAATGTAAATAAATGATCTATTACAATCACAGATATTTTTTATTTATTTTAGTGCAAATACCACTGACACTGTACATCAAATAAAACTCTTATTGTAGTCAAATATGTAATTTCCCAATGTTTATGAAACAAATTTCAATATCCACACGATTCAACTACTGTCATGATATTTATGAATGCTAATTTACACAATTACTTACAATACAAAACAATATTTAATGGATAAAACCATAGTTACAAATTATAATACGTACACATATTTTTTTATTACTGTATCCTAAGTACTACATCACTTAGATACATAACACAATAATCTCTTATTTATATAAAAATATACATAAATGTCAACTTCATCTTCATCATTCTCGCAGAAGAGAAAACCAGAATATTCTAAATATTAGGCTTTACTTCTTATTTAAATTTTTAACCCTAGTCGCAAAATGCAATTAATACAATATAGTCAAGCTTATAAACTGTACTTTGATTTATCTTTTCAATCACAGATACCTACATCTACGTGTTAAAAGCTTTTTCTTATAAATTTACAACGTAAGATTTGTTTCAAAGACTAATGTAATTAGTAAAATATAAAATTATTATTAGTGCAAAATATTGAAGGTTGAAAATACGATTCATATCAAACTTTTACTGGATTAAATATTTAGGATGTATTATTTAGTCAAAAGGAGGCAATTAAAATCATTCTTATGTACAACTTTTATAAATGGTTATAACCGCGAAAAACAAAATCAACTTTTGCACTGGGTTATAATATAAAAGATACTAATATGAAAGGGGTGACAGTATTCTTTATTATAGACAAATGTTACTATTGGTAAGGGTCTAAAATCACGAGAAAAACGCTCTCCATTTTTTTTTCAAGAGTTAACGAATTTTTTTTTGTAGAACAGCGGTTTTTTCCCCCACCTTCAGAGTTGTGCCTATAAAAGTTGTTCACAACGATGGCTATTATAATACCCCTTTCACCTTAATACCAGTGCCGTAAATAGCCTTTTCTGCGCCCTATGCGAGCTTCTATAGTTATAGATGCTCGCATTGTTTTTTTTAGATATTAAAGGTACCCTTGTCTAATATTTTATCTAATGTAACAGAAGTTTTTGATGATACTGGAATGATATGGGTACTTATCAGGAGCAAACCGAAAAAATAATAGTCCTGCCTGGTTTGGCCGTTCCTGCGCCCCCCAGAGTCTACGCCCTGTGCCTGGACACCGGTGGCACCATATTTACGGCACTGCTTCATACATCCCAAGCTAATACAGAATAACTTTGTTGACCAAATATATGGAGGAACTAATATGTTTGTGGTAATGGTAATAATACAACGTGACGTTGTAACGTGAGTACAATGACTCCTTATACCTACTATTACACCCTATACTTATAGCCCTATACGTGAGTCCAATCAATTAATGGCTTCATTCCGCGAGTTTGAGCGTATCTAACTTGGCTTACTTAGCTCTTACCACGTATTTGCTACAAAACAGTCGAAATGCGAACCGGCGAAAATCACAAAACAAAGCTTCGCTGTCCATGAGAGCGCTCAATGTTTCGAGTTTATGGCAAAACTAAACTATCTGTAACAGTATTAACGGTAAAACAGCCAGTAGTAAAATACTCACTTTTGTTTGTTTTAAAATGGATGAACCGGTGTTGTGACCTGTAAAGGACAAGAAATAATTTGGTACAGTTGCTAGGTAACGGGGAGATCGACTCATGCTATGCGGAAAAGGCTTCTTAGCATCGATGGAAAGATCAAGATTCTTTAGTTAATACTTATGAAAGAGTGATAGTGATCCTTACCTGAAGATGAAATAACTTCAAGGGGCGAACGGTCCGTAGTTAAAGTAAACGGCAGCCCTATGTAGTGCGTTGAATTCGTCTCCCGCTGATACAGAGGCGCTATTGTAGCTTGGCACTGAAACATTGTTTCGAGAGATTTTTTACTTTCTATCTAATTGTCATTGTCATGTCAGTTATTGCAAAAATGACGTCATTCCTTCCTTTTTTATGGGTAATAACCTTGTTTTTTGACCTCATCTGATGCCAAGTGACGGTGTGGTCGAAGATGGTAAAGCACCATATATTTTCAACTTTAGGGTGGCAGCAAGCCAGCCGAGTACTAGAAAATACCCTACCACCACCACTACCACCCTTGCCTCTTAACTTCCGACAAGCTTCACTATCTTGCCCTATCTGGTAACAGTTTAGCATCGTATTATGAAACCATAACAAGCACTTTGAGTAGATTTAGTAATGAAAATATACATTATATTGATTCATTCAGGCGTTACTTTGCTGAATTTCATTTTGAGTAGTAGGTATATTTTATTGTATTTCTGGTTATATAAGTTGTTTTGGTTACAACAGTGAAAATTTTTTTTTTTTTATTTAAAATTTAAAAAACTGAAAATATATTGACTGCCTTTGACTTCTCAGACCTTTGAGCATGAATACAAAGTCTAGGGCATCGCCGCATTAGCAGTCATTACCTTGAAATATTCGATGGTTAGCCTTACAATCCCAGTAATTTTGCTAGCTACAATTGACACACCCAGTTTTCTAATTGTTCTTGTATCCTTCCAAAAAAGATTAGCGATAAGGCCACCAATTGATTTTTATCTATAGTATTAAACATCAATACTAAGTACTCTTTCGTGTGCCCAATAAAAAGAGTTTATATATGTACCTTGAGTTTCATAGTGCTGTCCACGAAGTGTCTTGGCGCGACTTTGAACCGCAGTTGTAAGGTGGTTTCTACAGTATCCGGCTGTTCCGATGACATCCGGTACCATGGTCCTTGCACGTCATCTTGCCGAGCTGGCTGTTCATTCACAAACCAGGATAGCTGAGCTATGGGCCGTGACGCTGAAGAAGTGCAGTTAATCACAGCCGTCTCGTCCAGAAAGTACTGCTCCTTTAGACCGGTAACATGGGGGCCGCTGTCTGGGAGAACTGGAGACAAAACAAAAAAAATATAACGCATTAATGCCCAACAACTCCCTATGCTTCTTGGTTACCATAGACAACTGTAACCATCACATTATTGTTCAATCTGCTTGCTTAAGCTTAAGTTTGCTTTTCTGCGTGCTTAAGACATCGGAATATAATCATGTAGGTCTCTAAAAACTTTTTTAAAATAATCAAAGTATAAAACCAAACGACAAACAAAATCACCAAAATTATAACAATTACAAAGAGCTACCTAATTATTTTAAAGCAGAGTTTATTAATATCTATCTACGTAAAAAAGGTTTCCTATAAAAGGTTCTTTTCACTTATGAACCTATGGAAGTATGTTAGTAAATGAGCACTTTGGGAGCCTCTTGTAAAAGGAAATGCAAATACCCTTGCTGTTTGGGTCCTATCATTTAAATAGGAATGTTCACACTTTAGAGAATTTGCCATAAGGAAAACAAAAAAAACTTTTTATAAGCTTAGTAAACTGAGTCATATAGCAAATTCATAAACAAAATTAATATATTAGAATGTATGTGTTTATCATTATTATTAGTTACGAGTAAATGTGATGATTCTTTAAAGAAATAAACATACATATAAATTAGACATTACTTACGATGTACAGTAATGTGTTTTGAGTTTCCTACGGTAGTAAAGCTAGGCGCTTCTCCTGAAACTTCACAAGCGTAATCGGCGTCTGATTCCCGGGACAAGTTTTCTAAAACAACTACGGTGCTCGACGATCTGGTCCGCTAGAATTATAAAACAAATCAAATTTTTAGAGTTCCGTACCACAAAAGAAAAACGCCCAAACAGGATCACTTCGTTGTCATTCTACTTTTGTCAAGGTCAAATAAATCAAAGCCTAGGGTAATTTTCACTAAACTAGAATCATAAAATTTGGTTAAAAACAAGGCCATCGCATAAGTAATGAAAACAAATCATGAAATCATTAATTTGTTACATCACATAAAATTATTTTTTTACAATTGAGATCTTACATTAACTTGTAGTTGGCGAAATTATTGAGACAAATTTTAATCACAACGTCTTTTAATCCGATTTATCTTTTCGTTGGAGCAATGTTCGGGGCTTTCATATTTAAAATCTTCGAGACTGGATATAATTATGTAATGGATGATATAGCTACATATAAATTTGTACGGGACCCTAAGCGCTCGAGTTAAGCTCACACTTGTCCGATTTTTACACGACTGCTCAAAAAAGGCGTGTAATGTTTTACGAGTTCATGTACATAATTATGTATGTAGATTTCTTTATTCCACCATAATTTTTAAATGCCTGAACATTTTTGGATGTATGGTGTACCATCAACATTCCTAGAAACGCAAGCTGTAATTTTTTTGTCGAAAGTTCCATACAGCGTCACCGTTGTTATGGCTCCGTTTTTAAACGTCAATAAGAACAAAAAAAGTTCGTTTTTTGGTACAGCAATCGTATATTTTATAATTTAAAAAATATTATACATATTACAGGACATCACGTGAAATGTTAACTTTAATTAACCTGCACTATGCAATGCTACCCACTATCCTATGGAATTATATTTGTTTCTAGAATCGCAGTAACTTATTGGTTTAAGTTGCTTTCATATCGACACAGACCCATTCTGTTATTGTAAAGTTAAATGAGAAAGGTAAACACATACATACGTCTTTATACACAAACTCTCAGTATTTATGACATTAATGCATTTAATTGTGCAAATAAAACATGACGTCTATGCGCAACAATCCCAAATAAACATTAGAAAATATTGCACTAGATAATTCACGTGAAATTATTGTGCATAATTGTCACATTCAACTTAGTTACTCGCGAGTCTGGATCGGAATTCCATCTCTAATTGCCCAATCACGTCAGGAAATCCTTGCAATTTGCAACAAATGTACAAATTAGCAATCACTAAATCCCGGCGCACATCGCACCGGCTAAATCGGAAATAACTGGAACGTAGATCATAGCTCGAGTCATCTGCAATATTAAAAACAGCTGTGTCCATGAAATAACCTATATTTACGCTATATAGACCCATTGTGAAACGGTGACGTTAGAACACCTATTTTTATTTACTGACTGTACGATCAACTGAATGAATGAGTTTGCGTTAACCTTAAATGCAGAGCTTTATTTTGTCACAGAAAAATGTCGACTATGTTTCATAGTAACTTTTCATAGTGTTGTGTATGGAAGGGATGTTATCGTATTGTATTGATTTGTGACACGAAATGAGATAAAACATGTCTGATTACTCATGCGCTACTAGAGGGTGCATTAATTTTATTGCGATCGTTGTACCCATAGATTTTTAGCACGGAACTTTAGATTTAGTGCCGTAGATAAATTTTATTGAATTAGAATCCTTGGCCGCCATAAATTAAATTAGTCACTGCTATACGTACACTAATTTGTAATTTCAGATTGTTTATGTTTTTATAGCGAGTCTAGTTTTAGTTGTTAATATTGATGTTTAATTTTTTTACACAATAATCGGTTTTTTTTCGTCAATTATTATTTTATTATTAAGAATTTTTCGATGACTTTTTAAGGATCGAGCCATGTGTACGCAATTCAAGGGTACATAATTATAAGAAAGGGATTATCTTAATGTTCGATTAAATCAGTTAGTTAATATATCAAAATATTGCATATACAATTTATCTCTCTAACAACGTAGGTAGCATCATAATAATAAGCACTTATTATGACTCTAAAATAACAAATTTCTTATCTTGCTATTAATAAAGATGTTTAATTTTTTTTTTTCGTTTATCTCTGTTGTTTGTAAAATAACCGAAACGTCCTGATAACTAAATAAAAATAGTACTTTGTGATAAAAACTTGGTGATAAATGTAAAATTATGTGTTTGAATTGTAAAAGTTTAAAAATCACATTTCATTGCTATTTTCACACTACTCTTTCGGATCAGCCCGGTTTTTATAAACTGCCCACAGCTGGGCGTGGGCTTCTTCTCATTGTAAGAAGGGTAGGTCAGGGTAAAGTCCACGTTGACCAAGTGCGGCCTGGCCTCGCGCATGACAAGACTTCGCGCATCTTCGAAAACGTTCAGAAATATCACCGAGGTGTCCACACGATATTTTTCTTCACCGTTTGATGGAAGGCAATACACACATAACTTAGAAAAGATAGGTCGCCAAGCCAAGGTCGCAACGCATTTCTACAATCTACATCTACACTTCTACACTAATATTATACAGAGGAAATATTTGTATTTTTGGATTTTGTATGTTTGTAACGAATGAACTCAAAAACTACTGAACCAATTTCAAAAATTCTTTCACCATTAGAATGCTACATTCTCCTTGAGTTACATAGACTATATTTATTACTAGAATTTAATTAAAAAATAAATGTCCAACCATGCGAAGTCGGGACGGGCTGCTAGTTACTTATAAAAGACATATTATGCCGCCAAGTACCTAATGGTGTGTTCCGGCAGCATTGTTTGAGACCCAGTTCCATTCCAGGCTAGGTGTATATATTATCTTTGACCGCACCGTCACTCAACATCTGGTGAGGTGTAGTCAAATATCAAGCCGTCCATAAAAAAGGTACTTCAGACGGTTTCAACTAGACTGCCGTAGGGGCATCTACTCTCAGATCTAAATTTTCTAGTTTGGCATGTTCTTAAGTTTTTTTACTGTATTTTAAAAGACGAAAGGCAGACATCTTTCAACTGTTTTGAGGGATTTTATTTCAAAAGAGTTCTTAAACATACATTCTTATTCTTATTCAAACTGGGGGCGATAGGTCCTGCACTGACGGTCCCGCTTGGGGTGTATTGTGCATTTCCCCCTGCCAGCGTCTACCCAAGCCAACCCAGCTCCTTGAAATATCGGAGCGAGGCTTGAAATATCGGAGCGAGGCTTGAAATATCGGAGCGAGGCTTGAAATATCGGAGCGAGGCTAAAATGTCGGAGCGAGGCTATAACATACATGTACACTGTAGTACAGCCTACGATTTTCTAGTACCTAACGTATGTACTCCACTGGGCTATGATCATAAAGATGAATACGTAATATCCAGTGAATTCATGCTTTAAAGAAGTGAAACTATCGATTAGTACTGGCCATCGTGGTGAACCGATCATCATTCAGGGGCTATGTAAATTATATTAAGTGTTGATGTAGCGTGATTAGTTTTTAATTTTAAGCATATTAACATTCAATAAATCCATAGAAAGTAACTGAACACTGTTCTTACATTAACATGAACCCCAGACTTCTTGAATGTGATGATTGAGGGGTAGGGTTTGGGCGTGTAGCGAAAGAACTCCCCATTGTCCTTATACCACTTGACGGAGTAAAGTTCTTCTCCTTCAAGGTCGTATTGGCAGCTTAGTAGTGCTGTGCCGCCTTCTCGCACATGCGCCGGCACACGCATTTCTATCAGCCGTACACTCCATACTGTGTCTGGAATGGAAGATACGATCATCGTTATAAGTCTGCCATAATTCACTGCTGAATTGTCTCTCCTGATACATGCTACTCAGCTACCGCCTACTGTCTCACGTAGGAATACCTATCGTTACTCTATCATGTCTCAGAACGTTCTACAGTTAACTAGACGCTATCTTTATGGCAATAGGTAACGATCATTAGTTTTTTTGAGTCCTCTTGTAATGTAAACGGATGGTCAAATTGTCCAACCGTTCAGACTGAAGTGGAGACACTTATTTAATTTATTTTTATGTCCTAAATGTTTGATCTAGAAACTTACAATCATGTAAGTGGGTGGCTTCGATGTCATTTAATACGGTTTCAACAGTTTATTAAAAAAAAAATCGACGCTATAATTTTACTATTTTCATATTAATCATGATTATTATTATTCATTCGCATATTATCTTCAAAAAAAGAAAACAATTTTCTAACATACCTTGTCCCCACAACAGCAATAAAAGCAAAAGTGTTCTTGTAAACATCTCGAATCAGTATCGGCGAGAAGTTGCCTCTTATTCACACGGCGACTCACCGTCAACGCACTCACATCACAGCACAGCACCTGACAAGTGACACTCGTGCACTAACCATATAACTCACTGCCCGCTTCAAACCAAACAATCATCAATTTCCAATTACCGAATCCTTTTGATTCACTAAAATCTGCCGTTTGCGGCATCGAAATAGGACAGCAAAATTCCGGCGACACGTTTCTAAATTTAAAACTGGCCGCGTGTGTCGCGCGCATGCGTCGTTAGCACTGCCAATGTCAAAAGCATCGCGTGATTGCAGTGTGATATTAAAAAATGCATTGTTCCAAGAGTTTGGTTACTTATTTAATTAAAGGGTTGTGTGGTGAGTGGACCTAGGGTGCAGGCAGCGGTGACGCGAGGCAATCGCGATGCACAATTAGATAAACCAGTAAATGCATGTGACTCAAAGTTGAAAATTGGTTCATAGAAGGAGCGCGAGGTGTTTTGCCACTTAGCAAAGAGTTTTCGACAGAAATAGGTTCTATATACATAAGTGATTTTGCAGTCCAGGTGCAAAGCTTTGTTGTTGCAGTGTTAATGTGTTGCACATTACCTTGTTAGGAATAGCGTAGATAGATACGTATTTATTAGGAACATCTAATGAAAAAAATATTGAAACATCGACTCGATGAAGAAGAAGAATTAGGAACATGAGAGAAACATTCACAATTATAGCAATGAGACAAGGAGTGTAACCATCCAACAGTTATACCAGGCTATAAGCTTAGGGCAAACTAAGCCGAAAGGGTGACACATAAAAGAGAAAATACATATGTAAACCTAAATTTCATGTTTGCAGCTTTATACTGCCATTTAAATGTATTGACAGTAAATAAATTCATAGTTGTAGGTTATATATAATATAGTTGCATATACATATATATATATATATATTGTAGTTTAATTGTTTCCTATAGTCCGAATTTCCGATAAAACTAAACGTGAGTAAACCCGCATAAGTAAAACAAAAATGTGTCATAACCACGTCAGTTTCGATAGTAGTTTTGAAAAATATCAATTGGACAAGTTTTTTTCTTTGTTCTTAGCTTTTTTGATATCAGAATATGTTTAGACGGCTTTAGTTAAAAGGACTACATCTAGTTTTTCGTGAGTCAACTTCAACTCATAATGGAAGTTCAACTTAGTTTCGCAAGATGCCGCCCTACGTTACGTGGTAGAGACATGTTAATGTATAATTAGGTTAATAAAGTGTTTTAATATTGTATTATTAAAATTTATTTATTTAATGAACACCATCATTATATGTATGCATACTTACTAATTTATGGATTAATTATTTTTATCGCAAATTTATCTGGTTTAATTTGCTTTAATTTTACAATGATGGCAAACTTTGTTAGGTACTAAGTTTTGCGTAAAAATAGACTTAAAAAAACATTTATTTTTCCTTCCATTACTAGGTGAAACGTGAGCCTTTTTGTTTTACATTTGTATGTTCGTTTGTTATTTAGTTTGGGAGAAGACATTTGTTTTTGTTTCATTTGTTATTTTCTTTTTTAATTTATGTTTTTGTAATGACGTATTGTGTTGGTGAGTACATTTAACTTTACCTACAAGTATGAGCGGTCATACCACTTACATAGCAGAGGCGAGCCCTTTTTTTGTAACTAAACAAAAGAAATATCGCAGGACATTACACACAGCGCCATCTGACCCCCAACTAAGCAAAGCTTGTACTATGGAGTCAGATAACTGATAGAATACTTAAATGTTTTTTTTTTTATAAATACAAACTTATAATACATACAGTACACCCAGACACCGAACAAGTTGTTTATATCACAAAATGTTTGGCCTGGGTGGGAAGCGAACCCACGCCCTACAGCTCTTAAAACAGATATACTAACAATGAGCCAAGGTTGTCAGAGCAGCGACATGATCAGTGATCACATCATCGCTTACATACAGCCAATGAGCCAACAGAGCTGTCCCTGATTTGTCTGTGTGTTTGTTTATGCGTGTTAGAAAGTTAGAACTAACTTTCTTTGTATTTTTTAATGCTAAGAACAATCACAAAGATTTAATTACTACTGTAAAGAATATTCCTAACAGCGCTGGTAAATTTGGTTAAACAGGGATACACACACAGGGGGCACACGGGTAGTGATGGAGAGCGTTAGTGCGTACGGTAAGGGACCCCTTAAATCTATACCTCGTTCGCAAGTCCAAAGGACTGTACGAGTTTCTGTCCCTGCAACGTAGTGGACCCGGTATACGCATGGTGACGCCATTGCAGCCTTGCCTGTAAGTCTAGTCATAGTCTTTTTAAGAAAATGTATCGGTAATACAGTTTATTTAAAAAAACGTTACTTTCTATAGCAAAATGATGCAGTAATTATGTAGCTTTCGCTTACGTCCAAAAAGGGCGCTGTTCCAATTTTCTTAAGTTTTTGTGCTACTAGTACTTACTCTTTATTGTTCCGAGTAAATATATTGGAAAATTTATTTTATTTTTAAATTTGTCCCAATGAAATGAAATTCAGCGCAAAAGTTAGCACAAGTTGAAAAATACGAACGAACGTAATAACTATAATTTATGTTTACGACGTGAAAATTGTTCAAGGAATATTTCTGGGTACTGTTTTATTTAGTATTCCAAAATTGGTTGTTATAAAATTTACGTGTATACCTTTTAAAATGTCGTATTGGATTTATATTCGCCATCTTCGATTTCAGTTTTCATTTTTTAAATCAGTGCTGGAACGTGCTTATATACCTATTTTATGTTTTATTGTATGTCATTGTTCACTTGGTGGTAGATTTCCTTAGCAGGAGGTCGTCTAGGTAGGTACCACCGCAGTACCAGATATTCTGCCGCCAAGCAGTAGTGTGCAAACATTACTGTGTTCCGGTTTGAAGGGTACTGCAGCTAGCGAAATTACTGGGCTGTTGAGACTAACCATCTAGTCTCAAAGCAATGAGTGCCAAAGCAGCGATGCCCTGGACGTTGTTTTGTTACTCAAAGTTCTGTGTATCGCTGCAATGGTCATGGACAGGCGTTATCTCTTAACATCAGGAGAGCGCCTCGATCGTCTCATTACTTTTACATTAAAAAAAAAAAAAAAGAATGTATAATTGATTTAAGTTTTGTATAAAAGTAGATTTAAACCGAAATGAAATTAAACTAGTCTGATTTAGAGCAGTAATTTAACTTTTAATGTCTCAAAACAACCAGCGCCGAAGCAGCGACGCCTTGGACTTAGTTTTGTTACTCAAAGTTCTAGGAACCACTACAATGGTCATGGACAGGCGTTATCTCTTACTATCAAGAGAGTGTTTCGTCGTCTCATTACTTATAAATAAAAAAAGTAAATGTTTTGTATAGTCGCCAAAATAAAATGCCAAGCGAAGCCGGGGCGCGTCGCCAGTATTTTACAATTGGTGAATTAATTATTTATGTAGCTATACTTTGTGTTATATACGCTCATACAAATTAATCAAATTCCACAAAATGAAAGTAGTGTTTCCAAGAAAGTAAGAGCGCCATTATTTTCCCGCCTAGTTTGTATTAAGTTGAATGTTTTATAAAGACAAGGCGTGTCCCGTGGCATTGTGCGGCCGCCCACTGCCGCCGTCGGACGGCTAATGATGATTTACTCGTGTAAGTTCCCACGGGCGGTGTAATTTTCCTTTAGTAAGGCAGAAAGGCACCACTACAAAGTCGCGGTGTAGCAAACAGTAGAGAAACCGCGGGCAATGGCGCGTTGTGATTCACCCACACTTGTGTACGGCTATTGCGAAAGAACAGTATGGAACATTGTAGATAGTAAAATAGTTTTGCATTATATAGATTGCGAAATTCATAAAAAAAATAACTTGATTGAATTTCTGAGGGAATTAATGTTTTTTGTTACAAAATTTCGAAGAACTTTCTCTGTAAAAAAGAAAACTTAAAAATAACGTCTAAAATAATACTGAAATACGTAAACTGTGTTTATTTTATATTAAGACGTATGGATATATTAGTTAATTATTATTTTTTAGAACTTTTTCTTTTTAATGCATTCATTTATTTTACACTAGCTGCGCCCCGCGGTTTTACTCGCTATATGTCTTCGGGATAAAAAGTAGCCTATGTGTTAATCCAGGGTCTATCCCTGTATTCTCACGGGAACGGGATCTACACGGGTGAAACCGCGAGGCGTCCGCCAGTTTATAATATTAGTGGGATTTCATTTTACAATTTCGCATGTCGGCCAACTGCACCTGTTTTCCCTATCGACACGTATCACGGAATATTTGTTCCTTGTGAATCTGAGGCCCGACAAAATATTTCCAGCCAAAACACCCTTACTGTTTCTCTCGTGTACGTTAGCGGGAAAAGGCGCACACGCTGTTGTCCGGACTAAAGTGAAAACAAATGAAGTAACGCGTACGTTTAATCATTCATTCGCGCCACGGCGAGCCACTCATTGAGATTTATCCCGCCTTTTATCGGTCAACCGCTGGACCGTATCCACCGCTCTAACTCTGCCGGGATTACTACGATGTAATATGTATTATTTAATTAGGAATCTAGTGAACTTTGGTTTATTTATTACTTTCACTAGATTATTTTATGTAAGATCTAGCCCAAATCAGTTTCTTTATTATACTGAGCCCTGTTACTTGTGTATTTTAATAAAATAAAAGTCTGTAGGTCAGCTGATTTTTTTCGCGAGTTCAGAGTCGTTCCCATATTAAAAGTCATTTGCAGTTATGAGTAGGTACAATATCTTTTTTCGACAAGTGTGTGACAAAATACTATGAAATTAGTTTTGTTTACTTACTTCGACGTTTCGGCCATGTTGCAATAGCCGTGGTCACTAGTTGACTGGAAAGTACGGGTCATCTCGGTGAAAAAATAAGTGTTACGGTTTTACATATCACATACATACATTGCATTTAGGTATTATAAAATCCAAGGCACACTACACTAATTGTATCAGCAGACTGAAACTACGGTAATCTAAATGCTTCTTCCCCGTTGAAATTGCGATGTTTTTTGTTCTCAATAATAATAATAATGGCATTCAGTGAAGAGGGCTTTCGGATCATGCAGCTTAATCCAATGACCGGATCTCGTTTTAAGCAAATACTTAGCTTTTGCAGGTTTCTGTGTTTGGCGGTTTTTGACCGCTGCTGTGTTCTTTGATCTTTTCTACCATAGTATGCTTCGTTTGACCAATGTAGGAACTACCGTAGCTGCAATCCACAGTCGTCTTCACATACTTATGTAGTCAGCTGGACCAAAGGTAAGAGGTACGAGTTTTGTACCAACATCAACTTCAATTTGAGGGTTAGTGATTGGGTGATGCAACAGTATTTTGACCAATCACTTATTTCAAGAGGCCGCAATACTTTTGTATGTCACTAATAACTACTTTAAGCGTAGGATGTAGGGTAATTGATAAACTTCAATTTATAAGTGGCCAATGAGGGTGGCATAGTCATGTTTGACAAATCCTTCAACTAAAATAAAGATTTAAAAAAGTAGTTTCACACCAATTGTAAAGATAACTTATTCGATTGTTTCGAATGTATTGCTTGTTTTATTGAAAGGGGCAAGGGCGGCCTATGGGCGGTCGGCACGTAGGACCAGCCTAGCCATATGTGCGGGTACGAGCGACTTAATTAACGTGCCCCGAAGCGAATATTAAATGTTGGCAAATATACTTATTTGTCCGATGGTCTTCCGTGTGCAATTGGACATTAATTGAGATTTGCCTCCTTTTGTCTCGACTATGAGGAGTTTTAGTTTTTTTAATGGTTGACAGGCTGGGTAGGTAAATACATAAACTTTTTGTTGTTCACGCCATATAGGTAAATGAGGCATGAGGCTGCCAGACCATACCACACACTTAGGTGCTCGGTGACAAATGATCAACTTGAACTAGTAGCTAGCTAACCGAGTACTAAAAAATACCCTATGGTTCCCTCACGATGTTTTCCTTCACTGGCAGCTCAATCTCCTTGTTGGGGTTGAGCCCACATCCTTCGGTGTGTGAACCGACCGCGCTAACCACTGAGCTATCATCGCTACAAAAATAAACATACATCAAAGGGCTGTGTTACGTACGTACGTATATGCAGTTAACTTAATAATATGACAAGTGCAGACACTGTGGTAAGTTTGCACATATATACTTAATTCAAAGCAACAGGTCTTTGCAGTTGACAGTTTGTAAATTAGGAATCATGTTTTTACTTCGATCATTTGATGTTTTTATTTGGGGATGGTTGCTTTTTTTTGGATATAATTAGATGTGATATGGGCATAAAACAGCCAATAGAAACAGTGTGATTGAAATTAGAATTATTCATATCTTATAATAATAAATTTGACTAGTTCTAGCTTTTAGATGTACTTTAAATGAATCCTTTGTTATTTGGTCTTTTGTTGAATAGACTTTAACGTAAATGTTAGGGCTATTCATTTCAAGGAGAAGATTTCGAAAAATCTAGGTTATCTACTTAATTAAAAAAAAAAAGTTTTTACGGCACAAGTATTGATTTTATATTACTATAAACTGTGCTTTGCACGCGTGATTTCTGGGATAAAAATGTCATAACCCTGGGTATGAGCTATTCGTACAAAATTTCATCCAAATCCGTGAACATCATAAAGAAGTTACAAACATACATACGAATAAGCAAACGTTTGCTTTTTATTCATTAATGCGTTCTTTACTAAATACGTCATAGTGTGGTGTGACATCCAGGCTAGACGTGCTTTACCATCTTCGAGCACACCGTCACTTAACATCAGATGAGTTGTAGTCAAACACCTAGTTTGTCAACCATTTAAAGAAGGCAGTGTAGTATTTCGTTTCGTTCTGTTACTTACAGCAAAATATAAATTTCATAACAGCTGTCTTTGGGACGTATGAAGGGTACCTGAGAACAGCTGTTTCAAAATAAAATTTTTGATGTGGTTAACAACGGAATACTGTTCTATCTTTACGAAAACACTTCGAATTAATTCCAAGTCCTATTATTATAGTATGTCTAAAGTGCCCTTCGGGGTCTTTGCTATCATGCGGCCTGCATATGTTTTCAAGATAAGTTACAATATTTTAATCTTGGGTATAAATCCGAATTTCATCCAAAAATTTTAGGACCGTTACAGAGTTAAAAAGAAACAAACACTTTCTTTTTTAATAATCGACTAAAACATCTTTAGACGTGAAAGCAATCATTTGTCTAAAAAACAAATGCTTAACGTTTTACAACATTTTCGAAAGCCATTCGTGTTTATGTCCCGTTATTAAAATCATATTTTATCTTTAACTCAAATAGCAGCTGCCCTTGAAAACAGTAAAAAGCGGGACAAAGCGAGCTTAGTCCAAGACAGACGGCCGTTGCTCAATCCTGCCACATAAAGTTCTATCACGCGTGATGTACTCGCACCAGCATGCCAGACGCGAGATAAAATGGCGTAGGACAATTTGCGGCGGGCTTATCGCTTACACAGACATTAATCCTGATTTCCAGTAACTACGAGACCAAAGCCTCGAAAAACTGACGCACGGCCTTGTTTTATCCACCAATAGAACTGAATATTGTAGAGCGACGAAAATACACGACGGTGAAGCTGAATTAAGTACAAAAACAACAATAAAAAAATTGAAATGAAATCTTGGTGGTAACCTTTGCAGTGGTCGTCCTGGGTAACTTTCTTTGTGGTATTAGGATATTCTAATGCTAAGTAGTAGTGTGTTGACTTCCTTAATTTAACACACCATACACATTAATTTACGCCTTTCCTCCGCAAGGGTAGATAAACTATACCTACAAACAAAACAAAATCTATTTCTATAAACTTTAAATTTTATTTGGTCAGTGTGTTGGCATTTTTTTACAAACCCCCAATGCAAAAAAAAGGTGTGTTAGTGTTGTGCGTAGCTTCCAAACGGCTGAATCGATTATGATTTAGCTATTTTGTTCGATAGGTGATTTGATCGAGAATGTTCTTAGCAAAAATTTCAAAATATCTCAACTGCTATTTAAAGATTACTAGCTCTTTTGATGAATGGATGTAAGCATGACCATCTTCTACAGGTTTAATAGTGTAAAAAAATCAAAATTTAGTATTTTATTGCTGGTGTTGTTTTTAATTAATTGCCGGTTTAAATGATATAACTATAAGAGCATAATGTGTGTGGTGTAGTATGTAGTAGGCTAATATATTATTGTGAGATGTAACTGCTATAGTTATGGTGCTTTGATTGCTAAGTCAGTTAAATGATTTAAGTTATGGCGTTACCTCTTACCATCACGAGAGCATCTAGTTTCACTCATTACTTATTACAAAGGAAGAAGTATGATTTCGGAGCATTTGCTCAATTATACATTGTTTCATACAAATATACTCATCTACCAAACATAAGTTGCTGAAGCTAGCAGATGATAGATGTTGTGCTCCAAGCCCGCGCGCCTCCGTATCGCGTAAAAACTGAGACAGCTTACATTTCCAACTAAGAAAGTTTCTTTCCTAATAAACTCTCCATAAACTGCGCAAAGTTTATATTAATTTGCACTAGGCTCAGATTACGTCTTTGGTATCCTATATCTACTTAATTTAGAGAGCATTTTCCATTATTTAGTAGCACTTAATTTCACTCCACTTGTTCAGAATTAACTTTGGTACACCCCGTGAGTTAAATTACAGGAGTTTGGAGTTTCGATGTTTTGTGGCCGGCTGGATTTGATAAATAAAACTTAACTAAGTTTATGAATCTTCCAAGAAGCGAAAGTTGCCGTGGTCAATTATTCAGAACGCGGTCGCTGGAATATTCATGGCTTGACTTGATAGGGCCGTAGATAACTTACGAGTGCCTACTTACCTTCCTACGGCCTCCTTTGTGTCATCATTTTATTCTCATTGGATTATTTACGGCCGAAATTTAAATTGTTTTACGCAAAAATCAACATTAAACTTTATTTTTCCCGCTATACATCAACTTGATTTGATTTAGGATTCTGATGGATAATAAAAACGTTCCGTGTAAAAATAGTAGAACTAGCGTAATAAAGCTTAGTGCCTTCACCTAATCGCATTACGAGAAGAAGTTGGAAAGCGGATGTTATAAAACTGTCGCACGACAATCCTACGACTGGTGCCGCAAAGTTTTGTTAATCAGAACAGCGATGTGCCGAGGGTCAAACTAGTTTGAATTTTCACCTCAGCTATCCCTTGACGTGCCCCGGTGCGGAATATTTTAAAATTATTCTATTTGCATAGGCTAATTGACCATTTATTTCGGGAAACTATGTGTAGGTTGCTCACTGTGACACAATTTAATTAAGTTCAAATGTTTTGTGTAAAAGGAAGGCTTGGCAGCGGGTTAATTTCATTTTTATGCCCAACTATAGGCGCCTATTGAATTATAGTGCCCAGTTGTCGGTTTCATTTTCGAAGTTTTCACGGAGATGTGATACAAAATGATGTTGGAAATAAAATTGGGGTTTAGCTTTGTCATGGACACAGGGCCGTGTGTGCGGGAATTCGTGTACATTTTTAAACATTGAATACCTACTAAGAAGTCCTTTCAAAATCATGTTTCAAATTACTCAATGTAATGAATTCTTTGATCCTTTAGCTATCTACATTTTGTAGCGATGATAGCTCAGTGGTTAGCGCGGTAGGTTCGCATGCCGAAGGGCGTGGGTTCAAACCCCAAAAATGAGCTTGAGCTGCCGGTGAAGGAAAAACATCGTGAGGAAACCAAAGCATGGTGGTAGGGTACTTTAGTACTCGGCTGGCTAGCTACCACCCTCAAGTTGAAAATCTGCCGCCAAGCATCTAACGGTGTGTTCCGGCAGCCTCACTTGAGAGCCAGTTGCATTCCAGGCTAAGTGTGCTTTACCATCTTCGGCCACACCTTCACTTGACATCAGGTGAGCTGTGGTCAAACAACTAGCCTGTCAACCATTAGAAAAAAAAAAAAAAAAAATTGAATATAGATGATAAATAAATAAATATCGTAAAACATTTCACACAGTGCCATCTAGCCCCAAACAAAGAAAAGCTTGTGCATTGTAACTGCAACACCAAACTGCATCCCAACTATCGAAGCAAATTTTCACTTGTTCAAAAAACGTCGCCTTACTTCAATAACTGCAAATAAAATACTGACAGCCATGTTGGTTCATTGGTGGTATGTTTGCATCAAGAGCTGTAGGGTGTGGGTTCGAATCCTACCCAGGACAATCATTTTGTGGTATAAACAAATGTTAGTTGTCTGTATTGAATAGACTCCGAAATTACTTTCATTCCGATTTCAAAAATTCTTTCACCGTTAGGAAGCTATACTATCTCCGGGTGACATAGGATACTTTTTATCCCTGTATTCCCACGGGAACGGGAACTACGCGGGTGACACCGCGAGGCGTTCGCTTGTATTACATATTTACACGTTATATAGCATGTGTAAAGTCATTCTATAAAACATATTTATGTTATACCTATAGATGAGCTATGAGTATAGAGAACACATTTCGCTCAGCAAACATTCCTATGAAATAGGCCGTCACTACAAAACAACAAGTGGCAGGAGTAGTTAATTGCGTGTTCCGTAATGACAATGGCTCCGCCATCGTGCTGGGGAGTGTACTCTATAAACTTAGTTACATTACACTCGCTAATTTGTTTAATGGCTGTTTACTCGTATGTTCGCTCTCCAGGGACCAATTACTGTCTCATTTTCTTTATATTCGTGTTATACTTTATTAAAAAACGTAGATATTTGCTCGACATTCCCGTAATGAGCTTACCTAATGTTTGTCGAGACGGTTTAATTTTTTTTTTGTACTATTTCCACAATCTGTGGGTGTAGTAATGTTGTATGTTATGAACGAATTATATGTACCTATTGTATAAGATAACTTTAAAACAATGAAGTATGTGCAAAGCGGCCAACCAATCTGATTGATCGTAGATGACTCATATCGATGAGACATTCGTAAGTCATTTAAAGTTAATATTAAAAGCTATTCGTTTTTTATATTATTATTTTTTTATCTGTAAAAATTATTTATTAAACAAAATAACTTAAATAAATACTATTTACAGGTATAAATAAATAAAGTAACTAAGACAAAAGTAACATGTAAAATAATAACTACTCTAAAAGGCCGCTATCAATGGGAATAGTTCCCAAAACGCTGGCTCCATTGCCGCGTTGTACCTATGGCAATACTCAAACGCTGGGCAAAATAAAGGCCAGCGTTTTGTTCACGTGTGGCGTCGACCAGACGAGATGACAATTCTTATTAAATTATTTACAGTTGATATTTTTGTTTTTATTAAAATTGATTCTGTTTTTGTAAGACTTTTTCATTCTGGTGGATTACTAAATGAGGTATATGCTGTATAGTGCTCAGCAATTGAGCTGAAAGAAATTGGGTGATCGCGTCATCTAGTACATAGTACTTATATCATAGTTCATTGTAAAATCATTTATTACTGATGTAATTTTAAAATAAATAAATATCGTATGAAATTACACACAGCGCTATCTGTTTGTACCTACTACGGAAGTTAGATAACTGAAACTTTTGTAAATACATACTAATAAAAAATACAGAACACCCAGACACAGAACAAACATATTTAGTTTATTCACAAAATGTTTGCCCTGAGTGGAAATCGAACCCACGCCCTACAGGTCGCAAGGCAGATATACTACCAATGAGCCAACGGGGCTGTCTCATCAAGATTCAAAATTGTTCTTGTTAAAACAAGATTTATCTAGATGGAAGTAGGTATCGACCCGTTAGAAACTAACTCTATTTTATAAAGTTCCTAGTTTAAAGTCTAAGTACCGAGATATATCAGAGTTCAGTTTATGGAACAATAGTAACAAGAATCATAGATATTCATTAATGTGTACAGATGGCGGTCAACTTCGCCTCCCAACTTACGGTTTCCGTGAACTTTTCCGAGCTGTGAGGCGAAACTATTCGTCCGTTAAAACTTGTTCGGGCTCCACGCCAACTGGAGGTGCCTTCCTGATCTGACTTTCAAATTCAACATAATTAACGCTAAATTAAATATACTTCTTTATTTTAGTTGAAGCCGTCACAATAATTAAAGTCGTTCCAACTCCTTGTGTTTTACTAAAACTTTAACTTATTTATGCTTTCCGTCTGGAAAGTTTATAAAGAAACAATTCAGTGAAACGAGAATAATATCTATGTCTAATACTTCAATTACTTCTGCACATTGTTCTATTATTAATCGTATGTTTGATTTAGATGTAAATTTTGTATCAACATCACTGATTTGCATCCAACTGCAAAAGATGTATCTTGTATCGTGCAGTTGTATCTTTGAAGTCCTCAAGATGAAAATCTGTTCCTAAGTACCTAAATGGGCAAACCTCATTCGAGATTTTAACTGAGCTTACTAAGTCTTCTATCTTCTAGCTGGTTGAGGACTTTTTCAACTAAGTCGTAGATCTGCTCAGCAAGAAGTCGTTTGTTACCACCGTAGTGTCAGATATCCTGCCATCAACCAGTGGTGTGTAATCATTACTGTATTCCGGTTTGAAGAGAATTACAGCTAGCATAATTACATGGCTATCGAAACTAACCATCGAATGACCATACTTTATTGTGTTACTTAAAATTATGGATATCGCTGCAATGGTTATGTACAGGTGTTATCTCTTACCATCAGGATAGCGTTGCGTTCTTCTCATTGATTTTACATGTAAAAAAATCAAGTTATGGTACATTTAGTCTGTGATTAACTTAAAACCTTCACCTATAAAAAGCCTTTACAATATGCATGTAACCTATGCTTACGAATTTTACGGAAGGTTGTCTACGTAGAATGGCTCCAAAATTTCTACAAGTACAACTCACAGATATGTAAGTAACAATATCTATTAAGTCGTAGAATGTAATGATTTCACTGAACACTCAACATTTCGTGAACTTAATGTGAGAAACTAACAACTATTCTACCGAAAACCGAAGTGGCGTTAACCAAGAATTCGGTCAAATTAATGTTATCGGTTAGAAATATGTCCCCCGTTTTCAACTGAATTTTATTTATGGAATCGAAGCGGCGTTTGTTTTGACTTCTCACACAAAATAAATATCGACGCTAATCGTCGGAAAGATATTGGGTCTTTGATATCTCCCCTTTGAATATCGTGCGACAATAGCGTGGGCCATTTCCAGGCATTTCCCATTTAAATTTTTGTTCCCTTCGTTTCCTTATCGACGCCGGGGGTCGAGTTTTGCTCGGTGGCAGTGCGGACGGAAAGACTCCTGCCTGCATATAGGGGAACGCGATGACTCACCGATCGGAACCAATAGCTCCCTCGCGTTACTTACCCACGACTCCTGACCGATACAACATAATTATAGGTAAAGGGATTGATGAATTTAAACATTTATCGTCACTCATTTTAACATCTACACATTTTTACGAAACAACAAAAGAGAACAAAAAAACAAAACAAAAGTGTTATCTACATGTAGAATATAAGCTAAGTACCAATTATGTAGTATAGGTATATAGATACTATATACATTGTACAAATGTACGTATAATTACTAACCTTTGTTAGAGTTTAGTTTAACGACTGCCCTGTTAGTTCATTTGATAAGCTTTGGTTCGTTATGGGCTAGATTTGCTGTATGAAATGTCCCACGATATTTATTTAGTTTTTAATTTTGCTTGTCTTTCGGTGTATATTAAAATTCTACTTTATTCTACAGGTAAGATTTATTGCAAGTAATGATTATTTGCCGTGTTAGGTTTAGTGACAGTTGCTGTAGTAGGTAATCTTAGCATTATGCCATCTTTCTTCTACCTATATAAAAATCGAGATCTTGATAAAAATTTTTGCAATCTTGAGCTTAGCCCAGCGTGTAATCTTGTGAAGTTTCATAGCAATCGGAGCAATGATCACATCCTGCCAATTTTGCAATGTTAAGCAACGATGTGGTCTTGGATAGAACAAGCTTACCTAGAAGGAATCTCTTTACTCTTTATTTGAAGACACCCATGTTGTATCTACTTATGAGAAAACACAGACTCCGGCAAAGAGCTCCAGATCCTCGCTGTACGAATAAAGAAAGCGCTTTGTGCGCACATGGTGATTGTTCGCCATGTACGCATGACGCTTTGGTCGCGTTTGTCTGGCTATTTAATTACAATTATGGGTAATGTTTTCGCCCATTTTTAATAGCTTAGTATCACACCTACGGCTTCTGGCTGCGGTTCAAGCTACCCCAGTTAGTTAGGGCAGACTTTCCATTGTAATGAAAAGCCATAAAGTTCTTTGTTTAAGATTACTCAGAAATTAATTATGTAATTATTCTATCAGTTATCTGTCTTCCATAGCACAAGCTCTGCTTAGTTTGGGGTCAGATGGCGCTGTGTGTAATGTCCTGTGATATTTATTTATTTATTATTTATTATTTAATCGAAAATTTGACTGAAATTTTGGGTAACCACCATTTTATTAGTTCGCTAAATACAACCACACAAAATCGTTTCCGTATTGATTTTTGACACAATACATACACGGGTATTTGAAGGATACAATATAGAGTTTTCTTTACAACATGTAAGCACCTTTGTATGATATTATTGCTTGCCAAAAACATAAATGTATTAAATTCGCTACGTGATTTCACCAGCGTTTCCGGTATAAAGCCTGAATAGCAATAGTCATCTTTTGCACCAGGAACTCGCCGGAAAAATACCACACTGATCTTTTTTGCGTCGCCCTAGCTTACGTACCAATTCCGTAGCATATGCGCCCCAACTGCCTAGCGTCTCCACCGCAATAGGCGGAGTAAGTAATATTGTATTGTATTGTATAAATAAGTAATAATGCAGCTCTAAGGCCGTGATTTAAGTTTATTGTAGCGATGATAGCTCAGTTGGTTACAACGCCAAAGAGTTCAAACCACAACAATAAGTTGGAGCTGTCGGTGTAGGCAAAAATCGTGAGGAAACCATAAATAAAATAAAATAAATAAATAAATATCGCAGGACATTACACACAGCGCCATCTGACCCCAAACTAAGCAGAGCTTGTGCTATGGAAGACAGATAACTGATAGAATACTTAAATACTTTTTTTTTTGTAAATACATACTTATAATACATACAGTACACCCAGACACAGAACAAACATCGATGTTAGTCACACAAATGTTAGTCCTGAGTGGGAATCGAACCCACGCCCTTCAGCTCTCGAAGCAGACACACTACCAATGAACCAACAGGGCTGTCAACATACCATAACATGGTAAGGGAACCGTTCCAGGCTAGGCGTGCTTCACCATCTTCGACCGCACCGTCATTTAAGACCAGGTGAGCTGTGACAAACAACTAGCTTGTAAAACATAAAAAAGACGCGGTTGAAATATAATTTCTATAAGAAGCAAACATTTTGTTTAAGCTACTATTTGAGTAGCAGTTTTGATCTCATTCCGTGACGAAATATACTTTTGTCCAGGAAAAATGGCAGATCCCTCGGGAACATAAGAACGCTGCGACGAAGTCGGGAGACGAAGCAAGTATCCCTTAATAATTAATAAAGTAATTGTTTACCCACCTACTCTGTATACCCCGGAAATTCATTTTCAAGAGTTAATTGAGCTTTTTTTACGTGTTTGTTCAAAAGATTATTAAATCACAGACGAATTTTTCTGTTTCTTTTTTTCTATTTCAGATAGAACTTGCAGCAACGGACGCAGCGGTACATAGACTGTTGTGTTGTGTTTGTAGATACGTAGAGTAATCCTAAGGGACAAACAACGTCTGAACTTTCACATGGCATGCTCCATTTCTGTTGGTTAGCAAAAATAAACAAAGAAAAGTAGACAACTGAAGTTCTTACCAAAGAAAATAAAAGTTGCCAAGTTCCTTACAGCAAAGCAAGCAAGTTAGTACAGTTAGGTATTTCTAATTACATAATTTAATAGAATGTGTATTATCACTTTAACTCTAATAATACAATACTACTTTTTTGACACCTTTTTACTAGGTGGCAGATTGAGTCTTCTACGTAGGTACCACCGCAGTACCAGATATTCTGCCGTTAAGCATTAGTGTGTGATCTTTACTGTGTTCTGGTTTGAATTATCTATTTTATTTTTGACCATGTAATGATGAATTCGTATTTGTAGCTTTTGACTTAATTAGTATTGATTATTTTTCCGACCCAAATATCGACCAATAGAATTGCACCATTCGACGTCACGTGGTACAACCTACATGGTATTATACTGATAATTTTTTGAAAATTTTCTCGTTGTACCACGTGACGTCGAATGGTGCAATTCTATTGGCCGACATTTGGGACGGAAAAATAATCCCCCGAATACCACACGAGCTTCAAAATTATCTGGCATTTCCCTCAAGGTTCCCTGCAAACAAATAAAGTCGTCAAGTTTTTCAGGTTAAAAAATCACTCGCGCTTCTTCGCGCTCGTGATTTTTTAACCTGAAAAACTTAACTCCTTCATTTGTTTGCAACGAACCTATCGGGAAATACCCGATAATTTTGAAGCTCTTGTGGTATCATAAGTGACAATTTTTTTTTTGACTATTATTTAATTTTGACTGAACATTTAATTGTAATGCACGCCGTCTTCGCCTATAACTGCTGTGACACTTATCTTGACATTTGTAATTTAGTAATTTTATTTTTAATGTATTGGTGTACACTGTGTTGGCGAACTTTATAAATAAATAAGTAAGGGTAACAGTAACGCGAGCGTGGGAAAGTGATATATAAGTGTTTTCGTGTTGCTTCCACAATACCATCAAAACTGGATTGGACACTACAAGCACAAAACTAAAAGTTTCGATTTCACATTTTTCATATTATTATGTTCAGCATTTTTATATGTATGTTTTTTTCATATGTGCGCTTTTGTGTATGTTTCATGTTTTTATTTTGTATGTACTTTGTTATGTAGAACTTTCTACCGGCGTCTGTATTTTCCGCGAACAATTTGGGTGTCATCGAGTCCAGAGTAAAAAGAATTCTTATAAATAAGCGTGTTCCATCTTAGAACCACATCAGGGTGTGCTCGAACGCAAACCTATTAGGAATAAAAAATAGTAGTTAGTAGGGGATAGTAGAGATATAAACAACTAAGTACTATTCTACCAATCCCATCATACTTCTTCTGTGATAGTTTCATTAATATTGATTCGAACATCCAACGTATAATTCACTTTAGACTTTACTAAACAATGCGCTTCCCCGCTCAGGGTGAATCCGGGTTATTCGGGCGCGAACTTTGCAAGGCGAGGTAAACGTGCCGTGCAATATTAATCTTAATTTAAAACCGTTCAACAGTCATTATTTATTGTTCTATCATAATAAGGGGAAAAGCGGTAATTAAAAATCCTAACAATCCGCAGATGAAGCGACTCATCGCATGCGTTAATATTGTTATGTGAATTGTATGACAAACAATTAAGAATAATGAATAGATATGTTTGTCCTGTTTGGGATAATGTGATTGGGGTGCGTGGGGGGCGGCAGTGAGGGGCGAAAGGGGGTGTACGGGAGTCCATCAGTAGTTGGTACATTATGCAAACTGAATGCAAACTGCAAACGGCTGCGTGGCACGCGATGTACTGGCAACTCCGGCGTTTTTGCTTCAGAATACTGCTCTGGGCCTGCAATAGAAATAGGCATTACCCTCCCTACCTACAAACACACAATAATATACCACTACTGTTTAATTACTTGCAAAATTTTAATAGGTAATATAAAAAAAAACAATCAGCCTTGTTTCTATAAGCTGTTCCGCTGATGGGCGCGTGCCTCTTCTCATTATGATACAGGTAAGGTCATAGTAAACTTCATACAACTATTTTTAGGACTCGTGTACACGTAGGTTTCCTCATAATTTGTTCCTTCACGGTTTAAAGTCAGCGGCAATACGCAAAACATTTAGAAAATACCGAGATGCTGTGGGTCCAAAGCCAGTCGAGTTCCACACTAGGTTGTCGATACTTCCGTAAAAAAGAACAATTTATGTGCGATCACATTTTTTCACGTCATACTTTATACTCATAATACTAATATACATCAATTTGTAGCGATGATAGCTTAGTGGTTAGCACGGTCGGTTCACACGCCGATGGGTGTGGGCCCCAATCCCAACAATGAGCTTGAGCTGAGGGTGAAGGAAAACATCGTGGGGAAACCATAGCATAGAGGTAGGGTAGGTAGAGTAACTACCCTATCTCTATGTCGGTCTAGTCGGCTGGCTAGCTGCCATCCTTAGTTAAAATTCTGACACGAAACACCTAAGATCCTGTTCCGGCAACCTCGCTTGAGAACCATAAATGTCAGGTGAGCTGTAATCAAATACCTAGCCTGTCAACCATAAAAAAAATGTTGAAATTATATTCCAGTTATGATATTCCGATCTATAAACCTTACATGGTTACCCTAAGATCCTTGTTACTGGCAACATCTGTATAATTAATAAAGCTATATCTACGTAAACATTGTCTTTACCTACTGTTTAAACACATCATCGAACCGCAAGGAAGTAAAATGATAGAAAACAGGTTTAATCCCGATCATTGGAAGCAGGGCACGAAATGCTCTCAACAGATACATTTTGCGACCACTGTTATACAAATTTGCGGACAGCATTAATTCGATTAATTAATAATTAATAGCGGTCGGTTTTTAACAGAACGCCGAGCATTTAATCAGTTGACGAACATTTACGAAATATTATTCGAGCGGACGAAACTGGGATTCCATCTGCATCAGCGTCTGCTTTTTAAATCAAATAATAAATTGGTCATGTTCAAATTTAATTACTAAATCAATGGGGAAATGATTTGAATAATTAGCTTTTTACAGTACAAAGTTCATCTTCATTATTCTGTATTAAGTTAATTTAAATTTAATTGGTAATAGATTTCATTAGTAGGGGGTCGTCTAAGTAGATATCACTACAGTACCAGATATTCTGCCACCCAGCAGTTGTGTGTAAACATTTGAAGGGTACTGCAGCTAGCGTAATTACAGGGCTATTGAGACTGACCATCGAAGTCTCACAGTAATGAGCGCCAAAGAAGCAATACCCTGGACTTTGTTTTGCTACTTAAAGTCCTGTATATCGCTGCAATAGTCATGGGCATGCGTTATCACTTACCATCAAGAGAACGTATAACCCGTTTCATTACTTTTAGATTTAAAAAAATTGTCACTTTTACTATAAAAACTAAATATTTTTCGACATAGAAAAAGACATGATGTGATCGAACTATATAGCTGTTAATGTTGAGCTGAGGTCTTGTTAAAGTGTATTTGAAAATAAAATCCCCACTAGCAGATAAATCTCAAGATTTATTTATTTTGAGCTACACATTTTTCCATTATTTACAGATTTTGTTACCTCGACTTTAAATATTTTAAGTTTATAACAATCAGCAATATTCATTGCTTAATTTTAACATTTTGCCAAAATAATATCAAATATAAACCAACATTTATTTTAGTTTCGCAGCGAAAAAAAATGTATATTCAACATCACACCATTTCAAGAAATATAAAAGCATATAATGACGGTAATACACATATCTAAGGGACAAGTTCGGTTTATTTATCGTTAAGTTTTACAATAAAAATTTTGAAAATCGAATTGATGGAAATAATAACAGTGATTGATATTTATCATTCACTGTCATAACACTTAAGACAAGGCAGTATGGCTTTACAGCTTTAGCCTGCCCGATGGGGCAAATAAATAAAAAAAAAAAAAAAAACATTCACTGTCACATAGGAGTTTTGGCGGGAACGCGGTAAAATCATGTCGGCCATATTGTGATATTTTCCAAAACTTGTGTCTTTTCCAGTGTTTAAAAATAGTGGCATTTAAATTAATTGAAATGACCCATCATATGCACAAGAATAAAAAAAATAGGTAATGTGGTTTAACATGTACTTTCGTGCTGCTTCCAAAACTCCTTCAAAACCTCTAATATAGTGCCGCTGTTCCACGCGAGAATGATCAAACTTTACCCTGACTTACTTTGTGTGACTATAACTCAGAAACATTTAACTCGATTTATCATGCAATTCGTTACAAATATTGTACTTGACACAGACAAAATGCACAAAGTGTGAGAAAAACATGGAGAAAAGAAATGAATACATAAAAGTACTCTACGTACAGTCTATCTACGCATTATGTCAAAATAGCTCTTGTAACTAACACTCGTAAAAGTTTCCAGTCAGACTTGTTTCGGACAGAAACTATTTAAAACGGTAATACGGCTAAAGGCCTCGAAAAGTTAGACATGGAGTAATTATCGTGGAAAGAAGATAAGTGTCGGGCTCATTTGCAACTACCGATGGGGTGAACTGAATGCCAAACTTGTTTAGTATGTGGCTAAATTTTGAAAAAGTATTTCATCCTCACTTTTGTAATGATGAATAAATAACATACAGGATCCCAGAATCGAATAATATATTTAGTATTCTGCAGTATCATCGATTTTTTTAACTTAAACAGAGTTATTTGTAACTAGCTAACAATCTTTTTAAATCGATTTCTGTACTATTGACTTTTTTTTGGCACATGAACTTTGGAAAATTGTTCTTTGATATAAGACCGTTATTTGGTAGCGATGATAGCTCAGTAGTTAGTACGAACGGTTCACACTAAAGAACGTGGGTTTAAATATTAACAATGAACTTGATCCGCCGGTGAAAGAAAACATCGTGAGGAAACCAAAACATGGCTTCTTGTCTCGCTAATGTCAAAAAAATACAATGTACAGAAGTTGATTTTAAAAGTTTATTGGCTAGTTAAAAATATCCCTGTATACTTAACAGATACTTAATAAAGCCTAAATCTCACATATCTATTCATCCCTGTACAGTTTAGGATATGAAATTGTTGTCGACCGACTTACTTAATGTATATTTTTATACGTTACTTATCAACGTTGCTAAAAGTTAATCTATGCTTAGTAACCTGTCTCCTACACGCGCGTGACGTTTCATGTAAGCGTAAGCACAGATAACTTTAAAGCGTTGATTAACTTTAAGCACCGTTTATGAGTAAGGCCAAATATGTGGTTATGTTAATAGTAACAACAGTATTAACTAACTTAATTTACGCTATGTACATAATTGATACTTAAATCGATATAAGAATGTAGTAATCATATTAATAATGAAAGCAAGCGTTAATAATTAATAGGTAATCATTTATCTATTATTTATATTACTTACATTATTATGGTTGGTATAGCACAGTTGCTTCGCGAATGGTGACTAGGTTAGATACACAATTTATTTATCTATTGTACATAATTATTAATTATATTAAGATTACATACACAGTTACAATAATTATATACAAGACTTTATAATATTGGCAACATATTAATGTATTTAACAAAAGGAAAGATATTTGAATAAACATTTGGAATATCTATCCTACTCAATTATATAAATAAATATCGTAGCACATTTACACACAGCGTCATCTGACACCAAACTAAGCAAAGCTTGTACTACAGAAGTCAGGTAGTCATGAACTGATAGAAAACTTAAATATATATTTTTTAATACATATTATTTATTTGTAATACATACAGAACACCCTGACACAGAACAAACATACCACAAAATGTATGTCCTGGGTGGGAAGCGAACCCACGTCCTACAGCTCTTAAAGCAAATATACAACCGATGAGCCAATAGGCCTTATAGATATGGCCTATGTTGATAAATGAAACAATCTAATAATATTGTGATATAAAATATAGATATAATTATTAAGCAATTTAAGTTTGCTCTATATACTAGGGTAAGAAGTCGTTGATTCTGTTATTAATTTAAAATCACGTGTTAATGTTTAATTGATTAAACGAAATGTCTTGCTTTGGTCATGGAAAAAATCTTTGGGAATGATTGAGGCTCTTAATAAAAATTCTCTTCTACAATGGCACATCGTTATAGTACAATATAGGTATGTATTTAGGTATGATGTCACGAGTTCTAGCAAAATTTGTTTCGTACATTAAATTTATTGTAAAATCTAAACATATGAATAACATTCCAAGCTAACAAGCTAAGCCTCCAAGCATTTAACTGTGTATTCCGGCAGCCTCACTTGAGAGCCAGTTCCATTCCAGGCTAGGTTTGTTTACCATCTTCGACCACACCGTCACTTAAAATCAGGAAAGCTGTGTTCAAACACCTAGCCTGTCAGCCATAAAAAAAGCTATGCAGCACTCAGTCAGTTATCTATTTATATATTAAATACAAAAGTTACATTTTTGAATGAAAATGATCAGAAATTATTCATTTATTTAACTTTTACAGTAAGTTACAGTTAAGTGAAACTAACTATGCATCGGTAAATGTGTATACTTAATTAATTTCATTTCATTGTTCGAACGTCTAAAGCGTGGAATACGTTACCCGAGTGGGTGTTCCCGGAGAGATACAATCTGGGTGTCTTTAAGTCGAGAGAGAATCGGTCAAAATCTTCTAGGCAAGCGTGCTTCATCGTAGATCGTATCTTCACTTAACATTAGATTAGATGGCAATCGAACGCAAGTCTATTCATCAATAAAACAAAAAAGCCTATACGAAAGCAAATATTACCAAGTAACCCGGAAGTATCCTGTATTAGTTTACAGTTTATAAAACGCATTTGTGTTTTCGGGTATAAGATTCAAAATTAACGGCTTACCCCAATAACACTAGAGTACAAACTTAGCTGAAACTCCGATATAAACTTGATATGCTCCATTTTATAGCTCAGGACACTATCAAAGTATTAGAAGTTCGCTGTCAGGGATATGTGCCTGAAACGGTAGCTATTTTGTGCGCTCGTTTGAAACGAGTCCGTTTGACGTCGATTCGACCTATTTGACGCATCGCTGTATTAAACGGTGAAGTTAGAAGCATCTTTTTGACCTTAGTTATTATTTTATCGTTTGTTAACCACCAAATTTTTAACACCTCTGTAAAGTCTATAATTACACTACATCATATAAGTCCTTTGCCATTTGTTCACATATCGACTCATTTTATTACTTCGCTGATTCAGTCAATGACTCCCTAACTACCGTGTGGTGTTATGCGTAGATCTTTATACGATGTGTATTCGTCGCTTGACTCATGGGTAACTCGCGCAACGACCGCTCGCACAGATAGCACTAGAATTGACACTGTTGTATCATGTAACTTTTAGTTTTATAAGAGTCTCGTGAGAAGGAGGGCCGTGGTAGCACAGAGGACCACCAGAGCCGGCGCGAGGCAGGCGGCGGCGCCCGCAGCCTGCACGCGGTCAGCGCGGGAGGCGCCCTCACTGAACTCTCGAGACCTCGAGTAGCCCTTGAGCCGTTCGCCCTGTACACTCTCTTCGTTGCTCCGCCAGTACACGGTAGCTATTGTTGCGAGACACTGGAACAATAGGCCATATTTAGGCTATAAACTGACACAAATCTACCTCTAAACCATGTACGGTCATTGGTATCTAATAACCTCTTAGTACAGTATAACAAACAGCTTTGCCTCAAGCTTTTTGCTTTCAAGTTTTACGATAGAAAACGACAGATTTTCCTTTTATATAAATATAAAATGTGAGACATTTCGAAGGACGAGATTAAAGAGTTATAAAAATACTAAATAAATAAAAAAACCGTTACATTTATTGCGTACCATGTGGTCGTTATTTATGATTTTAAATTTGGTCGAGTAATGCAATTTTCTTCGTAAGGTTCATAAAAGTACGTTCATACTTTTATACTAAAACGGATGGTTATAAAGTGCCGATTTAAAAAAATGATTAGCAAATTATTTAAAAGTAATTTTTTGACAAAAGTTTGTTAGTTACTAGGATTTTGAATTAAGAACGGGAAAGACAACACAAGTACAGCAGCGCAGTGTTTAGCGATATGATTCGTTTTTTTTAATTCTTATTACCATATTAACTTATGTATGCTTTAAGCATTTAAACCTAAGTAGCGGGCTTAGGACAGGAAATTGTGAATATAATTTTTATATCTAGTCTTACATGTATGGCTTGGGTTGAAGCCAAAAACAACTGTTACATAGAAAAATGTCATTTGTGTAAGTAACAGCCGATTCTTTTTTTGCGATTTCAGGTTTGGTTCAGTAATAGGTAAAGGTTGTTCATATTATTGCGAACAATGACCTGTTTTAACCCTACTGCGGCGAAGCCAAAAATGGCGTCTTATGTTTTTGTCCTGTTTGTATGCATGTATGTCCGTTCTTATATTTCCACGTAACTACTAAAGTGATGAACCGATTTTGATTAATGATATGTCGTTAAAATCATCTTCGTTCCGCGGATGTCACTTGGTATTTATATATTTAATTCCGTAGTCGGGTTATGATATTTTTATAGCTTATTAGTTTAGTATAGGTACTCCAAGCTTATAACTGTATAATACAACAAAAATAATTAAATCATGCGTCACAAGCTTTCTCAGTGTAGTTTGATCAGTGAACTGGTGTAATCGCTTACATACCTTTAATTTGAGGTCTCCTTTCCTAAAGTGCTTCGGCTTGACTTTAAAGTCGAGTGCGACGCTGGTGGTCTCCAAACCGTCTTCAGAGACCTCGTGACTGGGTGGCAGCACGGCCGCAGCCGGCGCGGGCTCTCCGTTGATATACCAGGCGAGCCTGGTAGCCGGCCGCGACTTCCCCGACGTGCAGTTCACCTGTACTCGGTCACCGATCTGATACCGAAGACGGGACCCGGTAATGATAGGACCCGCTTCTGGTAATGCTGTTGACATTGTAAAATGTAAGTTTTTTTAAATTTTCTATCAACTAAATAGAATCTTTTAAAAACGGTGCTGGCACCCAAAATGGCTTACAAAACATTTTTGTAGGAAATTGTATACAATATAGAGCAGCAAGGATACTTTAATATAATATTTTTGAAGGGACTGTTGGTAAATTTTCTTAACAGAAAAGAATTTTATTTAAAAAAATGTAGAAAATGATATTGAAATACATTTTCTGTACTTATCAAGACATTAATCAAACTAGTAGAGTTTATAACCAATTGTCAAACATCTAGCATTGTTTGACTACAGCTCATCTGATATTAAGTGACGGTGTGGTTGAAGATGGTAATGCACACCTAGCCTGCAATATAACTGGCTCTCAAGTCAGGCTGCCGGAACATACCACTAGGTACTTGGCGATGGCGATAGCCTCCGAAACTACTGATGAACTGATTTAAAAAAATTTTTCACCGTTTGGAAGCTACACAATCTCCGGGCAACATAGGCTACTTTGTATCCCTATATTTCCATGGGAACGGGAACTACGCGGATGAAAATGCGAGGCGTCTGCTAGTCATTCATAAAAATGTTTTTATATACATTTTATCATAACGTACTGATTTATTTGTTCTGTAGTTTCCCCTCCTTTTAACTTATCGAGAAGAGTAGGTAGGTTCTCAAATTTTTTTACTATTCAGTTAATGTTAAACTATAGAATAGTAAAAAATGTTTCCAGCAACTACAATATTGCTGCAGCAGAGTTCCAAAGCAATATAGTAATGCACCATCTCGGAATTTAATTTTACAATTGGAGCAAGCAAACGCAATTATCTATAGTGTTTCACGTTTGAACCGCAACAAAATCAGAAAAAGCCACTTCTCTACAAAAAATAACAAGTTAGTAATTTTATAACAGGGCTGTATTCACAATTTACGAAAGGGATTTGCAAAACTAACTTTCTAATTGGGTACCAAGAGAGTCAGCCTTAATAGTAGAAAGTACTCAATTAGTGTGACTGAACATGAAAAACATATTAGGTCTGACTGAAAATTGCTTTCAACTTTGAACTTTGAATAATGAAGTGTAGCTCACGTCTTCAATTAATCATTTTGACTAACATACCAAATTAACTTATTGACCCCAAAAAAATTACTACGTTAGCAGAATAACGGTTCAATTCGTCAACTTTTCAGTATTTTTTTTTAGGTTTTTCATTATTAAGTACCTACTTCTAGAATAAGTACCTACTTATCTATACTTGGCCTACATTTCACACAGCGCCATCTAGTCTCAAACTAAGCAATACTTTTATAGGAACCTTTTAACTTTAAACTTTTAACTGCTACAATAATTATAAACCATGCCATTTTTTTTATGCGTACATTATAATACATATGCAACACAGGTACAGAAAATAAATGTAATGGTTACATAAATTTTTGTCCAGGGCGGGAATCGAACCCACATCCGTTGACTCAAGAAGGAGAGAAAATAATTACAAATCTTGTGAATCTTGTGATAAACAATCACAGCACAAATCTAGAATACGTAGAAATAAAATCTAGAACTAAAAAGATACCTGTACAAATAAAATCTAGAACTAAAAATACCTGTAGAAATAAAATCTAGTACTAAAGATACCTGTAGAAATGAAATCTAGAACTAAAGATACGTGTAGAAATAAAATTTAGAACTAGAGATACCTGTAGAAACAAAATCTAGACCTAAATATACCTGTGGAAATGAAGTCTAGAACTAAAGATACCCATAAACAATATTATTCACTGATTCATTGACTAATCATGAAAACTACTTATCTATGTGTGTCTGGAATTTGGCAGATAGGAAGTTCATAGGGAGTTCAGATTCAGCTTCAGATTCAGATTCAGATATATTTATTGAAGAAAACACTGATACAATTTAATATTATGCTAGGTGTTCTTGCAAAGATTGTGTCATCAGTTTACCCTTATCGGGCATTCAATAATTTAATTAAACATGTCATATTGATTTTAAAAATAATGATTTAATAAACAATTTCAAAATATACAGTCAAGTGATAATATTAAAATGGCATGTCAATTTGTAGCAAATATATATTTAAATTGTAATTTAATGTCAAAAATATTATATGTCAATGTCAATAAGTGTTAAAAAAATAATAATAATTAGGTAATAATCAAATTTAAAATTGTTTATTTAACAATGTCATCTCACCGGATATCTCCCTATTTGTAAATTCTTTTAAGTCATAAAACACATTGTCTATTAGCCACTTTTTCAGTTGTTGACGTTCAGGAGTTGACGTCAGCTAGAAATGGATTTAGAGACAGGGATGAATTAAGGCGTTTTGGTTAAGGGGTTAAGTTAAGAAAGTACACGCGTAGTTAGCAAAATATAAGTTTGGATGTTTTAAGTGGTATATGATCACATGTGATGACGAAAGTGTCTTACCAACGATGATCATGTCTGCATGGTCGGATACGGTGGGAAAGAGCGGTCGCTCCCCGGACACCTCGCACCGATACCGCCCGCCTGTCTCCAGGATAGCGGGAAACAAAGTTACGTTCGCTCCGTTGGGACTCGATTTCTGTCAACAAAATAATCTGCTGCTACTTTTGTGGGAACAACTTAATCTTATTTTGTTTCAGTCACGCACTGCGAAAAGTGTTGTGTTATCAATTTGCTGTGATAACTTTTTGTAGAAATATTGCTTATGAAAATAATACATCAGGTATTCATATTATCTTATCAGCTTTAAAATTCATGCCAAATTGATTAGTTTAGGTACTATTCGTATCAGGTCAGGTGAATAGCTGTTCTACGCATTAAAAACCATCACTATTACAAATGTGAAGGTGTTATTATTGTTCAAAACTTAAAGGGGTTACTAATGGGCAATAAAACGGATCGACGTGATTTTTGCCGGTGATATAAATTAAAGATTAGTAAGTGAAAAAGCTTATTTTATATCCCGCAAAGATTAACTAGTCTTATACGGGAAAAACCACGGGACGCGTTATCAATAAAATGTTCTCGAACAGGAATTAAGTATGAGTAAATACAGGGTGTTTCGGAGAAGGGTAGTGCCTAATACTGAGGATGCTGTTTTCCCTTTAAATACGTACATTTTCAATATTAACCAACCCTAAAACATATGAAATGTTCAATATATTCTGTTAACGGTTTACATTTTTATATGAAAAAGCGAGTTTTTTTTTTTGCAATTTTAGAGCCAGCTTATAGTAAAAGTGGACAGTTCTCCGAAACATCCTGTATGCACATATATACCAGTAAAAGCTTTTATAATAACTTTTACCTTATTTCAGAATCCATAAATGTCGTTTTACGTTGAAATAAAGTGACTTGGGCTATCGCGCCTGAAGCAGGTTCAAAATCAGAGAGAGGGCATGAAATATTCAATACGGAATCTTTGGTAAAACGTAGTTAATATTTAGTAACTTCGAGTAATGGTCTTGAATTGATTTGGAGAACTCATTTTGCGAGGTACGAGTTTTATTTCAAAGTTTCACTATTCAAAATGTAATCAGCGTTTAAGAGGCCCATGCGATGAGAGCAGCAGCATCAAATGAAAGAAGTAGAAATGAGTCCTCACACGGGAGGCGGTCTGTTTACACCTGCGCCTCTTCACAGTGTAATATCCGGTCCGTTTTATATTGTTTCCACTCGGGAGACCTAAGCAAACTCGACTCACAACCGAATTAATCCAATTATACCCATCCACTCTCAAAGTTCATTCTCGTTATCTGTTTAGCCTTTTATGGGAGCAAAATTGTTCAAACAAATATCCGGCCTTCGAGTGTTTTTATAGAGAATATTGGTTCGATTACATTATTATGATTTTGTATTATGTACGTGGAATGTTGTATCGTAAATTGAATGTAGTTTAGGTATTACACAATTGCCCAAAAAGTAGTGTAATGTTTTCAGAGTTTATGTATGTATGTATGTGAGTTTCTTTAATTCACCATACCTTTTAAATTCCTTAACAGATCTTGATTTATCAGGAGTCGTTACAATCCTTACATCATCCCAAGTAACACTGTTCGTATTTTTGCTGTCGTGTTTAGTATTTTATTTTATATGTTTTTGTTATATTTAACAAGAACGGCTTACGCCAATTAAACTTATTTTTAATCTAATTTAAAATTCTACAATAATTAAAAACTAAAAAATGTTATTTACGGTGCCAAAGATAAATAACTTTAATAATTGCAATTAAATACATAATTTCATTTACATTTAAAACTAGTCAAATAAAAAATAATCGAATAGAAAAATGACTACAAAAGTTCAGAAACAATTTCATGTCATGTCATCAAGAATGGTCTACTTGTAACTAGAAATGTCACACTCAGGTTGCTTTTTGAGGAATGCGTTGAGAGCACTAATGACAAGTCATATTGAGCTATAGGCTCGTGACTTCGTTTGGTTAAATCTAGCGGAGAAAAATGTGTCTATAACTGGGCATATGTCGATGTCGATGAGACACCTCTAAGTAGCTGTTGTCATGCCGACAAAAAAAGGAAAAAAGCTTTTGCCCTGCAGAGAGGGCAGGACAAAAGTTAATTGGAAAAAGAAAAGTATTGCTTTTAGAAATGAAGTTCCTGGATATGAATCAGACCAGAACCATTAGACCTTTGGAGTACCCCCTGTACTCCAAAGGTCCAATGGTTCTGGTCTGATTCATATCCAGGAACTTCATTTCCTCTTACTTGAATGGTTACTTACTTACGAAATTATCTGAATCTGTTCTCAGTGTCTGAAGTTTATCGAAAGATTATGTAATGTAGGTATAGGTAGGTACTCTGGCTTACCTCTACGTCAACTCCTGGCAGCGGAAACCTTCTACGCGGCTCTGCGTCGCGCGGCACGTGTCGGAAGAACTCCTTCCCGTCCTTGTACCATTTGACCGAGTACAGCACGTCCGCGGGGCCCAGTTGCCAGCGGCACGACAGCGCCGCGCGTGTACCCAGAGGCACATGCGCTGGAACGCGCAACTCTAGCAACTCCAACGTCGTCACACCATGATCTGCGTCAATAGAAAAAAAAAAATATGGGTAACTAAACTCAACTACAAGGCTTGTTCGCGACCATTTTTAGAATAAGAATGGGTAATGTTGCTAAATTCTTATCCAATTGATTCATCGTCTGGCAAGGATGTAGGTCATTGTGAGTACATATTTATATATTTTTAGGTTTTTGTGTATTTTATAGATGTTTATTATTTGTTTATATTAAGAAGTATATCATATTTATTTGTTTGCTGTATTTATTTATTCATATATTTATACGTGATTATAGATAATTATTACAATTGTTTGTGTTGATGCGCGCCTAAAACCATATTTTATTTTCTGTGGGGGATGGCTGGCAGAAAATGCTTTAGCATTAAGTCCTCCTTTTGTAAATGTTATTTTGTAAGTGTGCAATAAATAATTTTAAATAAATTCGGAACGTAATAAATATAACAAAAGCAATGAGGCTATGAGTGGTGTCGTCTGAAGCCTCATAAAAATATTAGGGTCACAGTACAAAAGATGTTTGCGATAATTTTACATCATACCGAAAGTCAGAAATTTACAAATACATAGTAGGTTTGCCAGTAAAAAAAACGTATTTGCCTGTGAATTGTTTTACACACATTTTTAATGTTTCCACATATGAATGAGCTGAGTTCTAGGTAGACGATATTTTTATTTGGCTGTAGGTAGCGTGTTATGAAGGCAAAAATCCATTAAACGCCACGTCAAATAATTTCCCATGTGACGCTCGCTCGCGGCCCGTAAAAGAGGCACTATTGCCCTCGCCCAGCGGTGGATAATATTACTTTACGACCCGCGAGGCGGAGCTCGAATGTAAGTAAATTGGCGAATAAAGACAACGAGCGCACAAACAGCCTAGGCATACGCCAATATTAGGTCTACACTTTACCTTTGAACGGGAATTAAGGAAGCGCAACTCAGTGGTAAGTTTTATATCAATCTTCATAATAGGCGATATTTTATGTTTATTTTTTTTATGAAAAAATAATGAGACGAACGTTGCACACTCCTGATGGTAAGAGTGACAAGATAACGCATGCCCATGACAATTGTTGCAATAGGTACACACAACTTTGAGTAGCAAAACAAAGTCCGGGGCATCGCTGCTTTGCCGCTCATTAAATAAATATATAAATAAATAAATAACACAGTAATGTTTACTGCTTGGTGGCAAAATATCTGGTACTGTGGTGGTATCTACCTAGACCACTTCTTGCTCAAAAATCTACCACCAAAAAATTGACACATTTGTGAAAATTGTCTTCAAAATGTAGGATAGGTATAGTTGTTTCCGTGCCGGGATAGAAATAAACACATATCACCTAGTTTGCTACATTTGAATAGAGAGAAACGTGCACCTAAATAGCAAGTTTGCCTTGTCACAGCCAAAGCGAGGGCGAGTAAGCTCTCGAGAAGTCGGAAATGGTACTAAGTGAGGTGTCAGCAGGACGCGACGCCCTACTGGAGGGTTGTTGAGATAGTGCACGTATAAGCCGCTTCTACTGCATTGTACTTAGGAAAACAAGCTTTTCCTTTGATAATTTATACTGATATTTCACTGATAATTTCTGTTGTTCTTTCGTCGTAGAAATTGTCGTAATAAATGATTGATTGGACACATTACTCGTATGATGTTCAAAAGTATTTACGAATCTGGAATAAACGTCGTAATTAGTGATAGATTTTGAACTGATCATCATATTTAAAAGTGCTTTCGAGCCTTGAATAGTTGTTGTAGAAATCGCCGTAGTAAATTATATATTTGAAAACATAATCATTAAACGTTTATTTTTTCGAATCTTGAATAACCGTTGTAGTAAATAATAGATTTGGAAAATATCATCATGTTTAAAAGTCTTAAATAGTTGTTGTAGAAATCGTCGTAGCAAATAATGTACCTATTCAAAAACATCATTTTTTATCGTATTTTTAGAGTCTTTAATAATCGACGTAGTAAATGATAGATTTGGGAAATATCATCATGTTTTAATCGTCTTTTTAAGTTTTCACGAGCCGTCGTAGAAATTGACGAAACAAATAATAGATTTGGAAAAAAAAATAATCGTCTTTTTAAGTCTGTAGATTTCTTAGAAATCGTCAAAGTAAGTATTAGATATATATGTGGAAAATATCGTCGTTTTGAGTTTCTATGCTTGCTACGAATTCGTTGATTAGTCGTTGCATCAATAAAAAGTTCTCGAAAGCTAAACGAAAACGTTCGCAGCACTACACAAGAAGTGAGCGGAATGCAAAATACAACCACACGAAGCTAGCGCAAGTTTAGCATTCTCCGCAGTTATATAACATTTAGTATTAATCTACAACTGAGAACAAAGATTACCATTACCAGTGTAAGTGAGGGGCGGAATGCAACGTTATCCAGAATACGGTATGAGGAACAATCGCGGTATCAGGTGCGGCATTTCTACCGAACAATATACCAATTGGCACAAGTAATGTATTGCTCCAATATCTGCCAACGAAAACCATTGGAACGTCTTTTCTTTTAATGTAACCAGTATTATCTTTACATTTTTATTTAAAGTACGTTTTACCATATCTTGAAACATGTAATGTTTCCTGATTGCTAATTGGCTACATTTAGTAGCAACATTCATTGGGTGATAGGCTAGGTGTTTCGATTGACCACAGCTCATCTGATGTTAGCTGATGATGTGGTCAAAGATGGTAAGCACTAGCATGGAATGGAAACTGAATGTCAAGTATAGCTTTCAGAACACACTGCTTTGCAGCAGACTTTAAACTTGAGGATGGTAGCAAACCAACCGCATTCCATTTAAGCTGCTACCATGCTATGATTTCTTCACGATGTTTCCTACAACAACTGCTTAAGTCGTTGTTAAAATTTGAACATTAAAAGTAAGTAAAACTTATTTTTCTTACCACGACGTGGCAAATAGAAACTTAGGAAGCCAATATTATACTTAAAGTCATATGCCCATCAAACATGCGTGTGTTTGTGTGTGCGTGTATGGTTTGAATGCAAATAGTTTATAGCCTAACTTATAGTTTATTTATCATAATAATTATGGTAGGTTACTGAGGTTTCATCGCAAAAACGATGTTGAAACTGCGGGCATGGAAAATGATTTAAGTATATACATATGTACCTAGTATAATAAAATACATAAACAAAGGCCAATGTGACTATTGATTACCTACTCAATTTATTGAAATGTCAAGCCTCAGTTAGTACCCCATCGTTCTTGTAAGTTCGAAATGTGATAGGTGACAGCCTTCGACTCAGTCACGCAATGCTCGTGCTGAAATAAGACGTCGACGTCGTCTTACCAGTAATAACGCGGTAAGGAATCTTTCTTTTGATATATTCCTTTGATACTTAATTCCTGACTTCTACGTAAAATCGGTGTTCGCAAACAATTACATAAAGTATATAGTAACATAGAGAGTTTCCTGAGAACGTAAATAATTGGACTTAGGTACTAACTGAAAGTAGGTTTGAAGTAAAATGACTAAGTTTAGAAATAAACAATTCCAAAGATGGAATAATTTATAAATAAAATACGCACCAATTATTATGTCATACTTCGTGGTCTCCTTAGCAGGTGGTCGTCTACTGTCAAGCAGTAGTATGTAAAAATTGCTGTACACTGGTTTGGAGCGTACTGCTGCTAGTGAAATTACTGGGCTGTCACACTAACCATCGAAAGTCTCATGAGCGCGAAGGCAGAAATATCCTGGAGTTTGCCCTGTTAATCAATTATATAAAAACACTATTTACATTAAAAATACAACTAACACGTTTTTTTGCTACTACTGAAAACTATTAGGGATCCGTATGGAAACTTCAATAATGTAAACCAAGCTGTAAAATTACAATAGAATAAAGTGGCGTTTTATAGAGCAAATTGACAGCTACAAATAAGTCCGCAATACCATAATTATGTCTAACTATTACAGTTGTCATCTACATCTACACTAATTATAAAGAGGGAAGATTTGATTTTTTGTTTGTATTGAATACGCTCCGAAACTACTGGACCGATCTGAATAATTATTTCATCATTAGAATGCTACATTATCTCTGAGTGACATAGACTATATTTATATTGTTAATTGAGTTTTATTTTACCGTGCGAAGCCGGGGCGAGCTGCTGTTATGTAAATATAGCCATGGCTTTGTCCACGGTTAGTAATCTGGATCTTTTCAAGGTCAGAGTGAATAGGTATCATCTAGGTCTGCGTGATTTATCTTCGACCACATCGTCGCTTACCATCAGGCGAGTTGGTGGTCAAACGCGGACTTATCCATATAAAAAAAATAAAAAATAATAATTAAATGAGCAAAATTTTTTGTGAATGCAATTTTGTTCAAATAATTGGAAGTCTTTTAAGCAACGTTTAGTCGCCATTAAAATAAATGGAACCGTGTAGCACAGCTGATAGAAAATAATACAAGTCATAAGATCTTTGACATAAAACTATTCAAACTAAATAACTACAAACCGAAAAGCTAGGTGTTATTGCGCACAAAACACATTGCATTCTATTAGCAAGAGTTATGGGGGCATCTGCTTCTCGTCCGAAACGCTTAACATATCGATGTCGGACCATTCGCACATGGGCCGCACTTGAGAGCTTTTTAATCGAACCCCACTTACATTGATTACTTATGAAATGTATACATAAGAGTATATCGAGGGCACTCGATGGCCTGACATTTTGCACAGTTAAAGAGATAAGGCAGATGTATCACACAGCGTAGAGTTCAAAATGATTTATACAGAAATCAGTTGTAGGATGTTTTATTATTGCAATTTTTGTTTTCAAGTTTTTTTTATTCAGAATAGGTTCGCGTTTGACCATACTCTGCTTGATGTTAAGCAGTAGTGTGGTCTAAGATGGAGCACGCTTACCTAGAAGACACCTCTTTAATCTAGATTTGAAGACACCTATATTGTACCTAACAGGGAAGACAGACTCCGGCAGAGAGTTCCACAACCTCGCTGTGCGAATGAAAACTGTGGAATCAAAACGCTTTTTGGGATTGAAGCCATGATGAGAACACAGTTGGGTTGGATAGCTTTCGGGAAACTACGAGTACGTCGAGTCTTCTCATCAATCATCCCGCAGTCTCAAAACGAAAGTTTTCAATCAGTGCGTTCTATCCGTTGTGACTTACGGTTCCGAAATGTAGACACACAGCTGGAGCGGTTCAAAAAATAAAAGCCGCTGAACGAGCTATGGAAAGGGCTATACTCGGTGTTTCTCTAAGAGATCATATTTTTTATGGTTAACAGGCTAAGTATTTAAACACAGCTCACCTGATGTTAAATGACGGTGTGGTAGAAGGTGGTAAACACACCTAGCCTGGAATAGAACTGGCTCTCATGTGAGGATGCCGGGACACACTGTTGGGTGCTTGCTTCAATTTTTTAACTCGAGGGTGGTAGCTAGCCAGCAGAGTACTAAAAAGTACCCTACCACCATGTTACGGCCTCCTCACGATGTTTTCCTTCACCAAGCTCAAGCTCATGGTTGGGGTTTGAACCCATGCCCTTTGGCATGTGAACTTACCGCACTAACCATTGGGCTATCATCGCTACAAAATACCCGAAACGAAGCAATGTGTCAGAAAGCTAAAATCACTAATATAGCTCAGCGTATTAGTAAGTTGAAGTAGCAGTAAGCCGGTCATATTTGTCGCAGAACCGACAGCCGTTTAGGTATACGTATTTTAGAGTTGAGACCGCGAATCGGTAAACGTTGGATGCTTTGAGACTCGGTGGAGTGTCGATTTACGTAAGACAGCTGGCAGTGGCTGAAAGCGAAGAGTCGAAGATCTGGCTGAGTGAGTCTTGGGAGATACCTATCTCCAGCTATGGAGTATGATAAGTTGATCATGATAATGATAAAATTATCGTAGACCCTCGTTTCGGAAGATGCTGTCTATGATGAAGCACGCTTGTCCAGAAGAAATCGATTCACTGGCAACTTAAAGACACCCAGATTGAGATTTATGTCAATAAAAATAATTTGAATTACTTTTTACATCAAAAATGTAAGTGATACTTATCTTGTGACAACACTTCTAGCTTATGATAAAATATGAACACTACATAACAAGCTCTGAAACGAATGCTAACTTCGTAGGTAAGTAAGTAATGTAAAAACAAATGTCGCAGTAAGCTTTAGTAACTTTTTCTGTGAACTTCGTTCTTTATAGCGAACTACAGGAGCTCGTTCCAACTACTTAGAGAAGTATAAAAATATTTTAATTAAACCACTCCACGGCGAAAACATTAATAAAGTGCCCACTGCAAAGTCTCCACTCCTCCAGACCAAGTTTAAATCTAAAATTCAAAAGGCTGTACAACAATATAGCTCAATAGGCTCCTGAACACAAAAGGTACGGGGTATACGAGGGTTTTAAATGCCCTAATTACAATAAAAATCTCAGGAAATATAGCATGGCATATTGTAAACTCTCTCGCTAAATATTTTTAATAGCTTTAATATATTGTGCAAACAAGACTAAAACTGGAAAATAAACGTTCATTAACAGAAACCTGCAATTAAGTTTAATATTATATTACTTTCGTAATTTAAAGGGATGAAGGGATTACGAACCGAGCCTGTAGTCACCGTAAATAATAAATTATGTAAATACGGAACACTAACCTCTGAAATACGACTGCACGACTAGCTTTTAGATCAAAATGTGTCTTTTTGTTCACTAGTGTGTAAAAATATTCAAAGTAGCTCTTTACGTTTCCCGTCACACAAGATTTAGAGAGGTAAATGTATATCTATTTGTATTGGGTGCGAAGCGGCAAATATCGGAATATTGAGTAGACATTCGGTCGGTGTCCTATAATATCAGATACATCAAATATGTGTCTACGCCATTTGCGATAGGGCCGCAGAGTAATTACTATGCTATTCTACAAGTACATATACCACGTATGTACTGGACACATATGTATAATATACTTTCTAACGGAAAACGCAAACACTGCTCGAGTTCTTGTGAAATCACATTTCAGGGCTGCCTCTTTCATTTTACATATTTTTTATGGTAATGTGATTGTGGATTTTGATGCAAAAAAGTAGCTAGAAACTCTTTATTGTGCACATAATAAATAGAAAAATGTACAGTAATAAAGAATCTTATGAGCTAGTGCCACAAGTACCTTATCGCTAAAAAACAGATGAAAAAGCGGGTAATTTCATTTTCAGCGTTCTTTTTCACAAAAGTTCATATAATAATATCATCTTATATTATTACGACACTTTTCTAGACAATTTGTACCTATATTTACGTGGCTTATTATAACTAATTTAATAGTTAGCTAACAAAAAAATATTTTTTGAAATTCAGGCCTATTGCGCTTAGTAATAATAGATAAAATAATTATTCAGATCGGTCCAGTAGTTTCGGAGCCTATTCAATACAAACAGACAAACAAAAAATCAAATTTTCCTCTTTATTATTTGTGTAGACAAGTATTTGTTGCTTCAGTACTCAAACTTGTTGCTAAAACTGTAACACATCTTAAGTTAAAGTAACAAAAAAGCAATAACAGCAGCCCTACGACGTCTCACGGCAATTGAGTATGTCAATAAAGCTCTCGTTCGAGCTCGATAAGTGTCTCGGCTAGTAAACAAGCACTCGTGCATTTTATGTGTAATTAAACGACTCGACGGCAAACATCGCTTCGCTTGCACTGGAACACAGTCATAGAAGCAACGACCGAGGTACACCTGATCAACTGATTTACGACAATTGTAACTGCACCCAGAACTTTGACTAACAAAACCAAGTCCAAAACATAGCTGCTTTGCATCATCACTTTCATCATCTCAGCCGTAGGATGTCCACTGTTGGACATAGGCCTCCCCCATTGTCTTTTATAACGACCGGTTGAAAGCGGCTCACATCCAGCGCGTTCATGCGGTCTTTATTAGGTCATCTGTCAACCTTGTGGTTGGACGCCCGTGATCTCCACTCCAGAACTTTGTAGCCCCATCGGTCATCAGTACTGCGTACTATGTGCCCTGCTCACTGCTTCTTCTACTTGTGAATTCGTTGGGATATGTCGGTAACTTTAGTTTGTCTACGGTTCTCTTCATTTCTGATTCGGTTTCGTAGAGAAACTCCGCATAGCCCTCTCCATAGCTCGTTGTGCTACTTTGAGCTTACTAATAAGGTCCATAGTTAGCTCTGAAACGTGATCCACGTTTCAGAGCCATAAGTCACCTCTGGTAACGCACTGCGGTAATTTGGACGAGTAAATGTTCCGCAGATTTCTGAATGCCAGCCGAGCGGCGAACTTTGGCTTCCCTTTAAAACATTTTTTGATTAGCTTTGTAATTTTGCAAAAGATGCTAGTGTCTTTTGTTATGGTTGTCATTTGTGTGTTTGACAACAGCTCATCTGATGGTAAGTGACGGTGTGATCGAAGATGGGAAACACTCTAGCCTGGAATGGAATTGGCTCTCAAGTGCGGCTGCCGGAACAAACCGAAAGAAAAATATCCGAAAATGCGGTGGAACCTACCTATATACCTAGGAGGTCGTCTAGGTACCTAAACATGGTATTAAAAAAGGTCCCCAACAAATATTTGGGTTTACAGTGAGGAGGACGGTTAGAAAAAAAACACGGCCGTACATCTTGTGGTAGTACGATGTTTGTATTATAAGCATCTTGATGATGATTTGAACCTATATATATAAGTATATATAAGGCATATAATAAGGCCGCCACTTGCGGTACCAGCTCATAAGATTATTTTGTTCGCTGCACTTTTTTTCTGTTTATAGTATGCACAATAAAGAGTTTCTATCTATCTATCTATAAATGTTATTAGTACAGTAACCTATTTAACTGCAACAAATTCTAACTATGTTTTTTCAAATAATAGCGATAATTTAACAAAATAGGGCTCCAATACATTTGTAAAATTGTAGGGTAAAGCTATCTAATGATGGTGTAGAATCAGTGTTATTAGAGTACATATTTCCACCACTCCACTGATACAGTTAAGCACTCTGGGTGTATGTTGGAGTACGGCTTGTTTACTTATGCGAGCTCTGGAGAGAGCTCCGCGTGTCAACTAATTTACGTGACTTAATTTAACTATGAACACTTACTTAGTTAATCAAACCCAAGCCTCGATTTTTTCAAACTTGGTTATTGGTCTTGTAAAATATTCGAGATCATCTACACTAATTATAAAGGGGAAAGATTTGATTTTTTGTTTGTAGTGAATAGACGCCAAAACTATTGGACGGATTTGAAAGGTACATTATCACTGAGTAACATAGGCTACATTGTTAATGGAACTTTGTTCATCAGAGCGAAGCCGGGACGAGTCGCTAGTTGCTTATACTTCGCTAAAGAAAACTTATAAGTAAACTTACAAGCCCCCAGGTCGCTTTTCCTCTCATGTATTTGTAATTATAATTTATTCATTTGTTGTAATTATAATTTATTTTAATGTTATTATATTTTATTTTTATTAAAATGGGAAAACTTACAGCTAGGTACACAGACAATTACAATCAATAAGAATGGAAGGCCAATTGACAAGAAACAAGTTTAAAAAAGTCGTTAATTTTTTTTACTAATGAGCCGTTTTAAATTCAGATAAGTAGTATTGGAAAGAACAATATCTAGATAGATACATATATAGCATAGATACATATTTTTCTGTCGTAATAGACATACAATATTTGGTGTGAAAATTAGATTTTTTCTATCGATCTATCTGTTGATCAAACAATACCCGAGCACTAACAATATTGCTGCTTTGGTGTGACTTTCGTTCATTAGTCCCACAACTCCATAATGTGTATGTTTGTTATACCTACATAAAGTTTCGTCAATGAATATGAAAGATATTCCGAACGTATGAGAATAAGAGCTATAGAGGTTATTTTTACGCATTTACGCTAAAAACATTGAGTATCTTCTTGCAGATAGAGCGCTAAACTAGCGAAAACTAAAAGATGCGATACTGAGATGGTCCATTTGGCATATTTGATGGTTTTTTTTAAATTGCCTATTTGTATTTTATCGAATTTATGTTTTTTCTTTCTTTCAGTCTCCTTTTATCTGTACTTTCAATAAAAAAATATTATAGACAACATAATTGATTCGAACACAAAGCTGCAAGCCCAGTTTAGATGCCGCAGTGTGAGCAAGTTACTTACTTCGAAGTTTGGTGTGCTAAGGCGGTGGCGCAGTAAATTGGAGCAAAGCGTTTGGATACGCTCTAATTGCCTACACTGTAAAATCCGCGGTAAAATCGGGCCGAATATATGACATCTTCGTGTGCTCTTCTTAGTTTGATTTAATACATATAGGATTAAAGATAATTCAGCACTCGCAGTAAGGTTTTTAAATTCACATAGAGCAATGTTAAATAACTTTGAAGATTATTTAAAACTAAGAGATGAATAAATTACTATTACTTTTGTGACGTTGTTAATGTTTTAATTAACAAATTCATAATCTAATAGTCCACTAAAGGAAAGTAAGTTCGCCAAAATGCTGGCAGCGTTGCCACCCTGGATGGTAATGCTAAGTTATTGACCGATGTAGATGCCAGTATTGCTTTTAGAACATGAACGCGCGTGGTGGCTGATGCGGTCCACCGTTTCCGTAACAGTCTAAACATTCGATATTCCTTCGTGCTCACATATATAATAGGTAAGGAGTCCCATGCCAAAGGATCTAGCTAGACAAAGTAACATTCGATAAGCGATAACCCTAAAAGAAACGTAAAAATTGTACGAAATTGTCCTGTGTATCTTGTACATTTGTTTTTTTTAATTACATTTTTGTACTTACATTTGAAATAGAATACTTGGAAGCATTTTTACAAAACCGTGTCCGTGATGCCATACTCGTATAGTGTTTTGCTTCGACTATTTATAATATGTTTGATGTCATAGGCGTAGTAACTAAATCTGTGAAATGGGAGTAGGTGGGACACGTGAGTTGTATGCACTTGAATAAACGGGTGTTCCTGGGGTGGTTCAGAAGAAGCAGCGGACTTTTACCCTGCAGCGAGATTAAACAAGTAGGTATTAAAATAAATATTGTAAGTACAATCCAAAACAAACTTAAATTATTAAAATGATCATTATTCGAATTATCTTTGTAAAACGAAATTTTTATTTCAACATTACAAAATAGATCGTTCGCGAAATAATGACATTAAATTATTATTTTACTAAATACGAGCCAAAAATGTATACAATTAAGTTGACTGTAAACTGATAAAAGATGTATCAAGGTTCAAAGAACAACACCAAGATACGCATCTGAGAGCAATTCAAATTTTATTATAGCACAATCTCAAGGGTTTTAACAACTTAACAACAGGGCGAACGTTTAGAGCAGAGTGACAAGCGACAGCCTGTTTATTATTTTACATCGAGCGATTACCGTTTTGCAGGTCAGACTGACTCTATTCGCCGGAGCAGATATTCGTAACTACGGTTACTGCCGCCCGCTATTACCTTCATGGGACAATTAGAGAGTTCATTATCTATTCATTGTATAACATTCCGTCAAATTGTGACATTGCGTATTTGTTCACCCAAAGACAAAGTGTATTTAGGTCTAAGCTTTGCGTAAATAAATATAATTTTGAGTAAATACTCGTAACATCAAAGATAGTTTACAAAGACAGCTAGAAAAGAAAACACATATCCACAAACATTTTACAGTCAATTTCAAAAATAGCTCATCAGGTTATGTTTTTTTAAAATTTATTTTCATGGCTGACAGGCTAGGTATTTGATCACAGCTCATCTGATGTTTAGTGAAGGTGTGGTCAATGATAGTAAAGCTGGTGATGGTGATCAATAAAATAAAATAGATATAATATAATATAATTGTACGTCTTCACCTATTTTCAGCTAAACACTATTCCTGTGTTACCTTTTTTTTCTGTATCTATTATATCCGAAGTAAAAATTCCCGGCAGCGTGATCTCAAAGTCTCATCATCATCATCATCATTTCAGCCGTAAGACGTCCACTGCTGGACATAGGCCTCCCCCATTGACTTCCACAAAAACCGGTTGAATGCGGCTCGCATCCAGCACGTTTCTGCGGTCTTTATTAGGTCGTCTGTCCACCTAGTGGGTGGTTTTTTGATCTCGAAGTCTAATTTAGTGTAATACAAGTTAGTAATATTAATGAGTGATAATTACAACAAAACCCATAAAATAATCTTGGAATTATGACCCGCCGTGTTCCAGTTTTATAATATTCCCGCATATCGTGACTGAAAATATGAAAGTGTCTATCTTCGTGGAGCACTATTATCCTGTTCAATTTTAATCAAGATTTAGTCTGGATCAACCGCGAAAGTTCAAACACTAGGATAACAGCTATGTTATGCTAGTGTTTGAACTTTAGCATTTCTAGAACACGACAGTTACCATCACAAATTAAATCTTGAATAGCCGTACTTACGGTAATTCCCTATTTTCTTGTCTAATTAAATTTAGAAGCCGTCTTCAAGTTTTATTTTACCATCCATCTTGGAAAAACAAAGTTTTAATTTATCTTCTAATTTAGCGACATGCAAAACGTTTTGAGGACAATAAATAAAACCACTTGAGAATTTGAGTTTCTTTTTTCCTGTTTCGATACATACATATTTATAAATTAATATCTTTCGAAACATGTTTTTACACACTATATTATTGTATACTTTTAAAATAGATGGTTCGAATGTTGAATTTGCAACTTTTCAGGATCTAGGTATTGTTACCCTATGTCTTTGTGTGTTTGTTACATGACATACCCGATATAGGGAATTCATTGTGGGGAGCATATATCAAAAGATTTTTTGTAAATTAAATTAGTCATACAAAAAATTGTCTATAAATCTATTTGTGGTATAAACCCCCAACCCCACCTACCCCGACCTACGTACCCCTACATACTACGGGAACACAATTTTTATGTCAAAGTAATGAGAAGAACAAAACGTTTTGATGATGGTAAGAAATAACGTATGCCCATAATTATCGCACGGTGTTATCCAAAATTTTGAGTAACAAAACATGTCCAGTGTTCAGTATGTCCAAGTCATCGATATTTTGGCACTCATTACCTTGAGACGTTTGATAACATAATTGATGTGCTCTGTGACGTCACTACCCTTCAAACTACTCAACTATTTATACTTCAAACGATCAGACGTTCTACAGTTATAAAGATTTCCTTGACCATAAAGCCGTAGAATGAAAAAAGAAGGTACAATTGTACAATGCATTTTATTTATTGCATTATTATTATCGTCACGGTCGTTCATGTAGGTACCACTGCAGTACCAGATATCCTGCCGCCAAGCAGAGTTATTTTAAAATTACTATGATTTTGAAGAGCAGCTAAACTACAGGGTTGTTGAGACTAACGATGAGCACCAAAGCAGCGATGACCTGGTCTTTCTTTTGCTACTCAAAGTTCTGTATATCACTACAATGGTCATGGACAGGCGTTATCTTTTGCTACCAGAAGAGCGCCTCATTAATGAAACAAAAAAAGTGGAACAGTTTTCTTTACACACTACTGCTTGGTGACAGAATGTCGGATTCTTAAGCTGTCACATATTTTTCTCTCATGCCCGCATAGTTGGTATTCAATCGCATCAGATTTTTCAAGTAAATGATTATCCGTAACGCATACCTATAAGATACGAGTACGAAGAAGCCGAACGCTTATCCCTTCACACACATTGATAAAGTTTTAGCGCGTTTGAATGGCAATGGCTGACATTATCGTAAAAGTCGAAACTTTGCGTTGAAATAGCTCCGGCGAAACATAAGGGGTTCACGTACAATTGCTAAAGTTTCTAATATACTAGGATATACGCCTCTATTGTTCCTATAATATCTCATAAAAATGTCGTACGGAATAAACTGTCTCGTTGGAGTTTCGATAGCGGTACGAGCAAGTTGGAGGTTTGAAGCGAGTTAGCGGGTCGCCCTCGAGCCTTAGATAGGCGGGGAGTCGCAATACATGTAGGCATATGAATTAAGGAACAAATTCCTTAATCCTGGAAGTGAAGCCGAGTCGCCAGCGTCGATCCAGCGGGTCTTCCCAGTGTCACGTTACGTCGGGATCAGAATTCACTTGAACAAGTTCCTCCCACATTAGGCATCATTACTCATTACTTAAAACTTTGCTTGTATTTTTAGCTGATGCGAGGATAAACTTCGCGATTGTTTGTAAGGAATCCATGCTAATATTTATAAATATAATTTGACATACATTTCTATCATAAGTGACCTTTCGATACAATTGGTGCGTGATGTGTAGCTGTCATATAAATGCCAGGACAAATTGGTCACACAATCTGTACAATTTATCTTTCTTATGAAACCTAAACCACTCCGCAACGTACATCACTTGAAACCTACACGGAGATAAATTGAACGTAATTACCGCGTTGATTGTTTGCGTTAATGCATCGTCTCTTCGAAGAGTCTTACCTAAGCGGTTCTCACGTGGTATAATTAGGTGTAACACTTAGAACGAGGGTGCCACTCAATTATTCGCAAGTTGATGCTGGATCACGCGCCCGCCCCGTCTCGGCAAATCCGAACCATAGCAAAATGCCTCACCGCAATTATGTGGGATATACGACACTCAGATGGATTATGTGAAATTAAGTGAAACAGTAACTAAGTGAACATTATTCTCACCACGATACGCCCACAACTTGTTACAAGAGCATACAATTGAGAATTAAACGCGAACCTACTAGGTCGCCAGTTGTTACACCTATCAATTAAGTTTATTTTTCTTTCTGGATGTAATCTTTGGTGTGGACAATAAAGAGTTAATCAATCGATCAATCGATCGATCAATCAACCTATAATAGAACTTTAAAAAGCAATCATAGGGACTGCCGACGAACTAAATTTTTGCCTTTCAGTACTACATACATGATCAATTGAAAATCATAGAGTAAACAAAATAATCGAAATGTCACACACACTTCACCACAAATCGTACCAGAAAATGTTCTAAAATTAAATCTTTGTGAAGTACGAGTATATCAGTAAGATATTATGTTTGTTCAAACATCTCATTGGTGTAGTTGTTAAGAATTTAAATTGGATTGCTTATTCTTCAAGAGACATGACCATGCTTTATGCCGGTCTACTAATACGTAAATTTCGCTCTTATTGTGTTGTAGTAAATGTTGATTTACAATGAAAAAGTTGGAGGGCATGAAGAGATTACCGTCGTGTCGTTACGATGCTCGTTTAGATAGCGTCGCATGAAGAATTGCAGATCTACCAACAACATGGAAATTGTGCGCGAATCTTCCCCAGACGCGTCCTTCTTGATTTTAATAGCTACAAATAGGCTTTTGTCTGCTAGTTAAAAATAACGAATGAACTAGAGTGTTTTTTAACTAACAACAAAATTTTCTAATCAATAATTATTTAGGTAACAAAAAACTTACTTACTTATTATGTTATGTTATGATAAAGATAAAAAAGTACTGTCCTGTTATTTTTGGAAAACGGTTTTATTAAAATTATACTTAATTTAAGAGTGAGATTGTGTGTGAGAGTGTTACGTCATGCCGTGCGAAAGGCCTGTCACATTGTAAACATTTTCGTAGAAGTTGTCATAAAAAAAACATCATTTTTTCACATTAAAGTGACGGTTTAATCAAAATAAAAAAGACCTTAAATTACACTATTTACAAAATGTATACAAAAAACTTAGTCTAAAAATCCGTCAGAGGAGGGATATGTGGCCAGAATGCTGGCAGCATAGCCACGCTGGATGGCAATGCTTAGCTTTTGACCAAAGTAGAAACCAGCATTCTGGTCACCTGAAGCCTCCTCTAAACGTTTGGCCAGCTCCCGATACAGTTCGAAAATCAGGACGGCATATCAGAATACCTTGACAGTCCTAGCCATTTTCACAGTAATTTGTAATTGTTTTTTAGAATCGTATACTTACTGATAAAAAAGAAGACCAGTGTATTCGTTCTTTTTACGACCGTCCTAAGTGTTCACCTTCCTGCATATAGCTTTTGTCCATCGTAGTATACACGAACGAATACTTATTATATCATAAAATATATACGAGAAAAGTGTTTTATTGGGAACTTTTATAGAAAACAAATTCCTATAAACCAACAAGGGACGCCGTACAAATAAGCTCTTGTATCGTTTATTGGAAATGACAGACAATACACGTTCTTACGAGAACCTGCGTAAATTTAATTATAGGTCTATCACTGTAGAAGGCACAAAATATGTATAGTTATTAGTTAATTATTAAAAATAAACAAAAAATATTTTATGCAACTGATGTAAAATATTTCTAGACTAAAATGTAATTCTAAATTCATGATCACGCTTATTTCTAAATGCGAAAGTTTGTACCTATATTTGATACTTCTTCACGCTTGCTGTAACGGATTCACGGATTTCGATGAAATTTGGAGTACAGAAAGCTTGTACCTTGACTTATTATTTTTCTTATATCGCTTTTAGGCAATTTTTGGTAAAAATATTTTTTTCAGAAATAACTAGGTACATATATTAGTAAAAACTGTACTTAATCAGAGTTTGAATTTTAAATATTTTAATATTAAAATAGTCTAATTATCATCATCATCATTTCAGCTCTAGGACGTCGACTACTGGACATAAGCCTCCGCTATTGACTCCCATAAATACCGGGGAACGGCCCGCATCCAGCGCGTCTCTGCGGTATTTATTAGGTCGTCTGTCCACCTTGTGGGTGGACGTCCTACGCTGCGCTTGCTGGTCTGTGGTCTACACTCCAGAATTTTGCAGCCCCATCGGGCATCAGTTCTGGGTGCTATGTTCCCTGCCCACTGTCTTTACAATTTGCTAATTCGCTGGGATATGTCAATGTACAAAATACTTCGTTGAAGAAATCTCACTATAAATGAAAGTCAGCTTTATTGAAAATAAAAATGCGTCCTGGGATAGCAGCATAAAATATGGCAGGCGGCTAGGTGAATTTGTCGTGGTTTCTGCCTATTCTACAAAAACACAACCTGCGGTATCAGGTAAATTTGTGGCCACCAACATGACAGCTGTAGCAGGCCGTGAAACAGTTTTAATATCATATATATGAGTATATTCTCACAATTTTAATAACGTTATAATAGTTTAAAAATCTCCCACAAATATATGAAAAATCAAAGAATTATTTCGTATTTAATAAGGAGCACCTTGGGAACATCAAAAATAAACTATTTCAAAAAATATATTTTAAAGTATTTTTATAAAAATTTATACAAATACTAATTGAAACTTAAGTGGAAAATGATATCCCAAGTTCACCATACACCACCTTCCACCTTTCACCATACAACGGGAAATTGTGTGGTGAAAAAGTTGCAAATCCACAACATGAAGGCAGCATTTTATCTATTACCGAAATAGACAGATGTTAAACCTAGTATTTTAAAATACGTAGCACAAGGTCTAATCCAGGTAGCACTTTTCATCGAAAACTTTATTTTCAAGATATACGTTAACTTCCTATGAGTTTTGCAGTACTAAACAAGAACGCAATGACGGAGCGTAATATTTCTAAAGACTTACTTACCTTAACTTGGACCAATAGGTATATCAATTTTATTTCCATTCCTTTTAAATAGGTTATAACATTTCTGTGTAAAAGTTTTCTCTCGCAAGGTTTACACTACTTGAGTAACCTTACCAACGTTTCCTCTAATTTATGTGCAGGAAACACAGAGCCCGGTGACTTTACTTGTTTGCTTAAGCAGGACATAGCGTTTGCTCATTTTATCTTATACAAATAAAGCTGGTTGAGAAGCTCGGAAGCGTTTGGACAACATGATGTAATATCAGTCTCACAATTTTACCTTGCAAAATGAAGGATCGGCGTGTCTAAGGACGTCTGCTCCTTTGTTTATCGTTACATCCAAAACGTGCCGAGAAATTGTGAAAAATCAGGTGCACGTCAAAACAGGGATTTGCAGTAATAAATAACATTTTTGCTAGTATATTGTATTGAGCTGCAATATTAAGGTGGAATAAATGTATAAAAAAAAACCGGAAAGCTGTGTGGTGCTCGCCCATTCTTTGATCTTTATTATATAATAAAGTTAGTTCATTTCGCTCCGGTAATGAATATTAATGTTCTCGCTTAAGTCATAAAATAAACTTTATCTGAACAACGCGTCGTCGTTGCTCTGCCACCGCGGTCGAGTGATAAATTTCCAAAGAATAACCCCAACTCCGTAGGTTTTCAATTACCTATTACGACCGAAATTCGTATTGTATACTTTCTAACTTCAATAATATCATGAATTATTTACTGCGCGATGTTAATAACAACACGAATTTGTTTTGTTAAACCTTGTTTCGGGAAACTCTCGCCATCTGTGCCCTCCGCTCTCGATCCATTAAATTTTATAAGCCCCATCGGCGATCCGTGAACCCGCACCAATCTACTCATTGATTCTCTGCTACCGAAATGTACTGCGAGTAGTTAAACCGTTCCACGCGTTGCTTTGCTCTAGAACGCCTCACACAAGGTAACAGTTTACTCACATACACATGTCAAGTATACAGCACATAGCGGTCTCTATGAATAAATGCTCCAAGAACAGCATTTTACGGGTCATTTGACTTGTTCGTTTCACATTTATAAGCTCGCTTCAATATAATTACTAGGTCGTTAGAAATGATTTATTCATCGTCTGAATTTCATTGCTTCTATTGTTTCTATAATCTGTTTCGTATAATTTGTATCTGAATAGTCAGTGCTTAACATTAATTTGTGATTTAAAAACGGGACATTTCATTGTTGTCGCCATTTTGGTGTGAGTTTTGTTAAGTTTTCATTTTTATTTGAGAATTGTTTGTGTTTGAAGATTATTTTTCGTTTGATGTCAACCACTGATGTAGTCTAGGATGAAAAACGCCAAATAAAAAAATAAATTGCATATTGTGGGTAGGTATGAAAGTAGTACAATTTTGTACATAATAGCTGAGCCACGTAGTTTCGCCCCATTTTCTGGGATCAAAATTAGCCTGTCTTAATCCAGGGTATGAGTTATCCTATGTGCATCTGCGAATTTTATCTAAATCCGTTAAGCTGTCGCAGTATGATGATGTAAGAAACATAAATACAAACGGACAAACTTGAGTACTGCACCCGCCTGGACTCTTATGATGAAAAACATTGTTAAATCCCTGATGACATGGCCTTATCGTTATTCAGGCAAGACAATTTACTTTTCTTCAGAAAAATCAACCGTGTAGTGCTTATAGCACTTACTGTACCATGCGAAGAAGAATCTCTTTATCACATGATACAACTGAATTGATATTTTGACCTTAGAAATAAACTTATCATAAATAGTTTGCTGATCAATATACAATAGTATATAGAAGTGGGAACGAGAGAAATTCCAGCAAAATCCTTCTATAGTCTACCATAAACCAATCAAGAACATACATACATGTATTAATTGCGAAAAAAGGCATCCAAAGCAGCGTTGGTAGAATCAAATCAAATTTGCTTAGCCAAGTATGAGAACGCAGGCAGCGAAGATGTAAAACATAGACCTGAGTTCTAGGCACTGTACGGATTCCCGTTCATAGATCTAGCACCTACACGGCGATACCATACAATACTAAGAAGTTTCGACTTTACAATACTATGTAATCTTTAACCTTTCGCGACTTAAACACAGTCATGGTTAGTTTGTGCGCGATTAAGGCCCGGTAACTTATACGCGCACAAAATACTATGTGAACTCGGCTATTGCAACATGACCGAAACGTCGAGGTAAATAAGTAAAACTAAAAACAAATTCCATATTTATTTATTTATTAAAAAAAAAGAGATAAAGTGTGATTACTTTCAACTTACAATTATACATTTAAAGTAGGTACATAACACAGGTATCTTTATCCGCGTATCCCCATACACAATGCATGAAATGTCCGAATGATGCGTATAATAAGAAAAGATTTTTCATGCCACGAAACGTGGGTAGCTTACGGAACACCTCTTTTAAGCCGTAACGGTAAGAAAAGCTTGACATTTATCTTGAACTACTTCCACAAATCGGTAAAGATACATGATTGAAAACCAATGAAGTTGAACAAATGAAGCCTGGAAAACTCTTTATTTTTTAAGTTTATTATAATACCAAATTTTAAAAAAGTAAAGAAATTTATATTACCACCTTTCATCGGGGAATTCCAATGGCAATCTTCCGACTTCAGACATTCATTATGTTTAGTGATAGCACAAAAAATTAGTCCATTAGACTGTTCTACCTTTTGCCAGCAAATAAAATTTATATCCCTAGTATTACACTCAATCAGATACTTGGAAGTAGTTCAGAAAAGGTTTATAAATTCTAAAACCGCCAAATTACATAGATTCATACGATAATTGCCATTTAAATAAAACCGTAATAAAAATTTACAAAGCCCAATTAATACTCTCGTTAATGCTCAATACGATAATATCTATTTATTACGTTTTCTAAATATGTCCGTTGTTAAACGGTTTTATTTTTTGTTTCTGTTGTAAGATTACCAAGATTCAAATATAATTTTGGATGAACGATTTCTGTATTTGACACCTTATTTAGAGAAGATAGCAGCAGTGAGTTCAATTGAAACTTCGGTACCATGTATAAATAGCATATATTTTAATTAAGGGACTTGTTTGATGGTACCATATTCTCAACTTTAATATAATTAAAGACTTGATAGGATAAGACGGTTTGCCTTTTTTTATGTTTCGGTCCCTACCTATTAGATGTATTTCGATTATGTATAGTTATTTTTACCCAACTCCCAAGGAAGGGTTATGTTTTTTGCACGTACCTTGTATGTAGGGGTTTTTCCTAAACGGCTGGATAGATGAACGACCATTAAGGTGTAGTTATATTCATCTTAAAAACTCACGTGTCCTTAGATAGGTATTTGAAAAAAAACAAAATGGCGGAATTTTGGCGCGAAATAGTGTACGTTAATAAAAATAAAAATAAATCAAATGTATTGAGTAGGGTATCAAAATAAAGAAAATTAAAAGGGAATTACAAATTTTTACATATGTAATTTAATTACGAATAATAGATTGGTTTAATAAGTATTTTTTTCTTGAATTAACTATTTTATTAGCAGTCGGGTTATAGATGTTTTAAACTTTTTAGCTTGTTATACTTAAAAGTTATCTAATAAGTAGGAAATACAATACCTGTTAGATTATTCTAGTGAAATTTACGCAGACTTAAATCGGAGCAATAAATATCACTAACTGTATCTAAGTAGGTGCAACTAAGACTATCAACAAGAGCTAATCTGGTTCCGCTCTCCGTTACGTTTGTTGAACAAACACGCGGTGTTTGTGCAGACAATAGCTAAGTACAATAATTGTGCATGAGAGGCCGAGAAGCCGTGGCTTGTTGGCACAGTGGGCTCTCTAAGCCTTTCCGATGTGTGACTAATGTTTGTGTATGCTAATGAGATGGTAATGGCTGGCCGGAGTCCGCCGAGACCGCGCCCTCTGCTCTAGTTGTTCTACTGAATCATCGCCTTTGCTTTCCACAGCCCTTCCCGATCATCAGGCCACTGCACTGCATCATTGAGTGGTTTCCAAGACGAGGCTTACACAAGCTCTTTGAATAAACAATGCGCTTTACTTGAGCGTGATAGTGGCAAACCCGCAAACAGGGCTTGCTAAATGAATAGTGTATAGTGTATACCAGCGTTAATATATTAGCCCCAAATTCACACTCAAAATACTGAATTTAGTAATTTATGATACCGCTGTATTCAAATGACGCCCACTCTGACGTGTCATTACCTTTTTAGGTGCCTACTTAGGTGCTCAGTCGGAGTGCCTTTGTTGTGGTTATAATAACAAATTCTTGTAAGAAACGATTTTCGACAACGAATATAAATAATTGGACGAAATTTCTTAGCATTCGATGGTAACGCCATATGGGTTCCGGGTTCAGTATGTTGGAGGAATGAGGGCCCATACAGTGTCTTGGACTTGGGTCCCAAGGCCTCTTTACATACCTATCAACATTCACGTTAACTGCCCGTGTTCCCATCCCTAAAGGTATGATGCTACCAACGCTGCTATGGATGATACTCTTTCCAACAATTATTTTATGACAAAATAATGTCTCAAGTTTAGCATGCTGAAACAAATTCGCAATCATACAACTTTGAAAATGTTGCCCTGACAACAATAAGTTTTCAAGAGCGAGAATAATAAAATTCATAGCAGTTGCATTCAGGAGCGTGGAGCGCGCACGTGCGGTGACGTACGGCCCAATTTTGGCGTACAATTTACCTGCAGATGCAACAAACACAAAGAGGCTATATTTTCCCTCGTCGTGGCAGTCGCCGGTCGAGGGCACGGGTCGGATTACGGCGGCCATCTGCCGACGACGCGAACAATCAGGCTAACGAGCCGCGCTCGCGACACCGGATTAAAGCCTAACGCCACGGCGAACAATGCTGTTGACGTCCTTTATCAGTTACACTTAGACGCTAACAGATCGCCTCGCCTCGTGACAAAGGCCCGTCTTGTTTAGGACTAATCCTAAGTGGATTATTCGGGGTCACGATGACGCAAGAAAGCGCAGACTGATCGCCGATCGCATGTTTATTTAATTGGTTTCTCATCAGATGTATACTGATGATAAAGTCGCTAGATCCGCATCTGCGTCTCCATTAACGGTTAATTGGTTCCTTTTGATGAAAACTTCTGTCAACATCTTGTTTGATTCATTTGATGTCAAGTACTTACAGTACCTTCCCGTTTTCCTTCTCAGGAAGACAGCTATTATCTTCTAATCCTAACATACAAGTATACGTATGTACAATTGTACATGTCATATTATGTAGTTCGGGGTATATGTAACTAGGCTAATTTAATGTCATTACCTTTTTGTTTTGATATTTAGAAACTAGAAATTTTTGTATTTTTTTGGTACCTATAAATTTACAAATAACTCACAATTTCTATCATAACTTTTTTTTGGTGGATTATGAGTACCAAAATTTAAGTTTAACTTTCAATAGATACAATTCTTCTTAGTTTGAAATATGTGCAACGTAAGATTCTTGTTTTAAAACTAGATACTGAAATAAAACTGAACAGTCATCGCTTTTGTGACGACTTAAAAATGGGCGCCTCGAGATTAGCTCCGATTCCCAGTGACAGGCTGAATGGAGAAGAAATTCAATGAATAGCTTTTCGGCCCCAAGTAAAGTGGCCAATTTTTCTTAAGATTACGTCACAATAAGACTTTACTTGGAGTATTTCGTAGCATTAATTCGAAATATACCATTGTAATATATACTTCAATGATTAAATTTTGATATAATTATGTGTATACCATTTCCTGACTAGACTAGGTATGTAACTTGGTGTTAATTAATTTACTAATTTCACTCTAGTCCTCTAGTACTACGAAGTTTTTACGGAATTGGCCTAAATAAGTCAACCATAAGTTACATGACTTATCTAGATAGCTACTCGACGCTACCTAGACAGTGGCACAATGAGGAGACTGCACCGATATTACATTTCTAGAACACCTAACGTATAATAAGTAGGTTAAATAATGCATGAGATAGATTTTTTTAATGATAGCTAAAAGATTAACATCAATGGCGGACAGCGTGTTTTCAAATCAAGAGAAAATCATAGCATGGTGGTAGAGTACTTTTTTAGTACTTGGCTGGCTACCAGTGGCAGGTACCACTCTTGTTGTCAGTTGAAAATCTGCTACTGTGTTCTGGCAGTCTCACTTAAGAACCAGTTCCTTTCCAGACTAGGTGCGTTCACCATCATTGCCCGCATCGGCAATTAATATCAGCGAGCTTTAGTGAATACCTAATACGTCTGTTCTTAATATCTATCGTGTTTTCTATTCTTTCTGTTGCTTGGAAGAGATCGCTCTTGTGGCACTAGCTCATAAGATGATTTTGTTCTCTGTACTTTTTCTCTGTTTTTAGTGTGCACAAAAAAGAGGTTCTATCTATCTATTAAACCTGTCAACCATAAACAAAATTTACAAATGGTTAACTTACTGTTTTATTTATATTATTATACCTAGGTAAGCACGGAAACTTTTTCGAAGATATTCAGGATTACTGTGAAAAGGAACAAAAGGAAATGTGTTGAAAATAGCTGTCCACTAAGGTACCCTCTAGAATGTCGACAATCTATACATTTAGCGTAGTCTGGGTTCAAACAAAGCGTTGTATAGAATAGCCTCCATTGAGTAGTGTCAACAGCGCCGGTCGTGTCGGCAACGCGGTGCCAGTGGGCGGACCTCGCGGGAAACTAAGCGCCGTGCCAAACGTACGTGACCTTAATGTATATCAATCTGAACGTGATTTATACTCGAGGGATCTGTAAAATATGATATAAAATAAACATTGACAACCAAAACGATGAAATACGACGTACCGTTGTGATTTAAGGGCGCGTTTCACGAGATTTTATGGCGCTATAAAATCAGTCGAGCTTTCTCCCTCTCTCCGGCTCTAGCGGTCCTCCAGCACACGTACGGTACAGATTTGACAAAACAGACGACGGGCATTTATTTGTCTGCTAGTTTTTTTTGCAAAGTTTTATGGAGTGGTGCCAGGTTTATGGTCTACGGACAGCGGCTATCGAGCTTGACACAGGAAAATTGAGGTGCGCGCCGTTTGATTTGTGTTTATGGTTTCTCACTACATTTGAACTGGGGTTTTAAATAAATTACAACTCAGATCGCGTTTGATCGCAAATTCACCTGATGTTAAGCGAAGGTGCGTTCATCGATATAGCACACTTGCCTAGAAGAAATCAATTTACTTACGACTTGAAAGCAGCCAGATTGTATCTCGCACACGAAGGGTTCCGTACCGTTATCTATAAAAACGGCAATAATGTCACGTATGTTGTATGGGTGCCCCCTTAAATATTTATTTTATTATGTTTTTTAGTATTTGTTATTATAGCGGCAAGAGAAATACATCATCTGTAAAAATTTCAACTTTCTAACTATCACGGTTTATGAGATACAGCCTGGTGATAGACGGACAGACAGACGGGAGGCCAGAGCAGTCTTAGTAATAGGGTCCCGTTTTACCCTTTGGTTACGGAACCCTAAAAAATATACGTAATGTACGACAGAACAAAATGCCAGTAATTATGTAAGAACTGCCTACACGAGCTATGGCTTTCGAGATATTTATGTCTGTTGGTTATAAATCTATTTAGAACTTTTAATGAGATATCTGATAAAAGTCGATTCTTTCCTTTTCGTGAGCTAATTTGCAATTATTTTCTTATTTCTCAAATACCTAATTTAAAGGTCATTAAAAACTTTGTGTGCTCTTCAACTAGTTCAGTAGGTAGCTTAAGTTTAAAAAGAACCTATAAATATCTTATTCTTTTTTAAGTTACTGTACTATCTAGACATTTATTGAACATATCATGTTATCATTCAGACTGGATGATATAGAATCGTCCATCCTTACGTTTTGCTTAGAAAAATGAGGAAACTATTCGCATGCAATTAAAAAAAAAAAAAATTGACCAATGTAGTGGATTATGGCTTTATCCTTCGTAATAATGCAAAGAGACCCACGCCCAGCAGGTTAGGTTACAAAAACAGGGCTGATCCGAAACTAACGTCACCAATTATAGTTTACTAAAGAATTTACTACACATCACCTCACTTTTTATCAATAACTAGCGGCCCGTATCGGCATCGCACGGGTGGACAATTATTTTTTAATTAAATTAAATTCTTGTTATAAATATAGCCTCAATGAGAATGTAGCATTCTAATGGTGAAAGATTTTTTGAAATCGGCCCAGTTTTTGAGTTTATTCGTTACAAACATACAAAAATACAAATCTTTCCTCTTTATAATATTAGTGTAGATATGTACATATGTTTTTTATAATGTTGAAGTAATGAAAAGGTCTAAAAACAATACTGATGGTAAGAGATAACGTCTGTCCGTGACCATTGCCGCGGTAGTGAGAAATTTGTTCACAAAACAAAGTCCAGAGCATCGGTGCTTTGGCGCTCATTACTTCGACACATTCTACATACAGATAGTTAGTCTCAAAACTCACCCTTCAAATTGGAATACAGTAATATTTACATAATTATACTGTTTGGCGTTAGAATACAATACGATACAATTATTTATTAATGACTCCGTAGTTACATGTCATACAATTGAATATCTGAAACGTTGGCTCCTAACTAGACAACTTCTTGCTATGGAGATTGAATGTGTTACATAAATTAATATCGTAGGACATTACACACAGCGCCATCTGACCCTAAACTAAGCAAAGCTTGTACTATGTAAGTCAGATAACTGGTAGAATACTTAAATGCTTTTTTTTCGTAAAAACATAATTATAATACATACAGTACACCTAGACACAGAGAAAACATTTTTTATACCACAAAATGTTTATCCTGGGTGGAAATCGAACATACGCCCTTCAGCTCTTGGAACAGACATACTACCAATGAACCAACAGGGCTGTCACATAATACGTATGTATTACTTCCCACTGTTACGACATAACGGATTTAGATAAAATTTAAAATGCGGATATGGCCTAAGCCCTACAATATTTAAAATACGAAACCACTACCGTGAGCCTATAAAGTGCGGAAAGCCGTTACGATCAGTGAAAGGTATTTTCCAAAGGGGCAGGTAAGTCATGCCGAATATGAATGGTGAAACTTACAAAGGCTGGACGTGGCACGGAACAAAAAGGTCACAATGAAAGTTAGCACTTATGTACCTACTCCAATATAAACAGTACAAGAAGTTTAGTTTGAACATCATTAGTGACATTTCGGGGGTAAAAGTCTTGGATATTGCGTTTGAAGCGTAAAAAAATCGCGTTGGAAAGGACGTTTTTAAAATTACGTGTAACAAGATAAGGATATTTATGAATTGTCATTTTCCTAAAATGTTTCATCACTGCTGGATTTTCAATAATCTCAAGCTAATCAGTGATATACATGTGTGGACGTGCGAGTTAGAGTGTGTGCAGAAGTTGTAGTTATTAGTTAAAAGCTATGCATAGTGCATACCCAACGTTTATACCCTGTATGTTGGCAACTAACATGTAGATTTATTTAAAACTACAAATCAAATGCGTAACAAGTTTTTATTTAACTTATGCGAGATTACTCACGTCAAATCACATCGAATACTCTGATTATAGTATAATAATTAATAATCATCATCATCATCATTTCAGCCGTAGGACGTGCACTGCTAGACATAGGCCTCCCCCATTGACTTCCATAAAGACCGGTTGGAAGCGGCTCGCATCCAGCGCGTTCCTGCGGTCTTTACTAGGTCGTCTGTCCACCTTGTGGGTGGACGTCCTACGCTGCGCTTGCCGGTTCGTGGTCTCCACTCCAGAACTTTGCAGCCCTTCTGAATAATTAATAATATATATATAGGTAATAAGTAATAAGCAAAATAAGATCTGTTTTTCCAAAACTCGTAAAAATTCTTATAAAACAAAACATTATTTAAATTCGTTGAACCGAAGCTGTACTACTGTTCGCAGACTGTAATCGTGCTGTAGTGCCCGAGTCATAAAACCATTGTCTCCGAACTGCCGCGACGGATTATAAAAAGCGTAATGGGATTATTGTTTAGTGCAGGCTGGGCGACTGGCGACAGATACGGTAGAACACGTTTCAATTACTGCGCGCATTGTTCGGAGGACCCCGCTCCGTCCTCCCGACGCACTCTCAGATACTCATCTACTTTAAGCCCTCAATAGCAGTTGAAGGACTCGAGAACTTGTGTACATAGTAGAGGCTTACAGGATAAGGGTAATTGTTTTTTCTTCTAGACCCTAACCCTGATGCCGGGGAATAGAATAAGGTATCGGTACACCGTACCTGGAGTAAGGTCTACTAATAGGGTACTAGGCTTAAGATGGGTCTACTGCCAAGCAGTATTGTGTAAACACTACTGTGTTCCAGTTCAAAGGGCATAGCTAATGAAGGTACAGAAGACTAACCATCGAATGTCTGAAAGTAACGAGCGCTGGACTTTGTGTTGTTACTCCAAGTTTTGGGTACCGCAGCAAAGGTTATGAGCATGCATTATCTCTTACCATTAAGAAGGTCTCGTTCGTCTCTTTACTTCTAGCTATATAAAAGTATACAAGCGTGATGGTCTTTTACTGGATCATCATGATTTTTTCTATGTGCAAATTTTTTTAGTAAAGTATGGTACAAATTACCTGAATAGAAAATGGACGAGTAAAGAGTCAGGATAGGAAGTTATTTCCACGATGTCGCTATCTCTATTTATCGATCCGTTTAGGCAGAACCAATAATAGCACTTCGGCTGTTGCTACTAATTCGGCAAGTGAGGCCAAATATTAAAACCTATAACAACAATACCTATACAACGTATAGTAACAATTCCGCAGCAATATCTACTTAAACGAAGATTGACAGATTCAAAATTTTCAATAAAGAAAATTAGAAAATAAATCAACTAGGAAAATAAATTGGGCAAGATCCCGTAATTAATTTTGAAGGTACAAGTTGCGCCTTTTCTCTTAGAAATATTTTAGTATAAATTCCTGTACAGAATAGAGATGTGGAATATTTTTGGCAAGAAGCAGCAACGCAACGTCTCAGCGCGCTGACTGATCTACTTATCAATCTGAATAATTTTTTGAAAGATAAAACTTTTTTAGCCGCGTTAAATAATTTTTTGGTAGGGATAAAACTTATGAGGTCATGTTACCAACATGCTAAAGTAAGTAAGTTTTTAAGTCACTATCGGCAGTCTCTGTGATCGCCTTTTTTCAAACCGATATATTTCATATCAATAAAAACATCGCTGTCACTAATTGCATCAAATACACTATCACATTAACGATGTTTAAAGGAATAGGAAAGTAGGGATTATAAACAAAAGTACGGTGTCCGGCGACCCGGATGTACCTTTTAGTTAGCGAAGCAAATAAAAGCATTAAGTATTTAGTAAAGTATTTCATTTAAAACTGTAAGTACGATTACACCCGGTCAATTCTAACTTATCATCTATCTAAAAGTTGTTAGCGCGTCCTATTCTAAGTTTCTTGCTATTTTTATGGCGGCGAATTTTACCTTTCTTTTATTTTACTCTTTTTAAACGTTTTAGGGTTAATTGTTGCTACAAGGTTTATTTAGGGTAGAATCTAGTGTTGTCTCTGGAAAGTATGCTAGAAAACTTTTAGGGTTTCTACTATTTTACATAATAACTAATGAAAAGTAAACACAATTGTAGTATAAGTGCGGGACGTCGTTGTTAATGCGTATCAAACAGCGTATTAAGTAGATGAGATTTTTGGATAAACATTTGTCTTCAGGGCTATAATAAATAATTACCTTACAGTCTAAGAACTGCCACTTCTTTAGATCAACTATATTGCTGAGATTTAATTCATCATTTTTATTCTTCTCTAAACATTCTAGAGTATCTCAGAAATGATTGAAAAACACAAGCAGATGTTAAAACTAGGGCTTAAATATGTCAGTTCTCATAATTTTTTTTTGTTTTTATCATCATAGCATTTGTGCATTTAAAAGTGTAATTCGACAGCCCTGTTGGTTCATTGGTAGTATGTCTGCTTCGAGAGCTGAAGGGCGTGGGTTCGATTCCCACTCAGGACTAACATCTGTGTGACTAACATCGATGTTTGTTTTGTGTCTGGGTGTACTGTATGTATTATAAGTATATATTTACAAAAAAAAGTATTTAAGTATTCTATCAGTTATCTATCTTCCATAGCACAAGCTCTGCTTAGTTTGGGGTCAGATGGCGCTGTGTGTAATATCCTACGATATTTATTTATTTATTATTTTATTTATTTTATATTTTCAAGAATTTTAAATCTAAGTCATAGACAAAGTAACATAAAGTAAGTCAAGTCCAGTCATGCCCTAGTAGGTAAAGTACTGGTAGTTTTACTACAAGCTTTGAAGGAGCAAAATATGAAGTCAAAAGTTACCACATTATATCACTTTTCCACACACACACACACACTCGTAATTCAGTACATTAGGAGTTAAACACCACTATTGTTGTACTAGGCAGGACACGTTGCTAGGCGAAGTGATGACAGGTGAACTAAGGTTGCAACAGACTGGTGGCCTAGGCAAGGGAAGCGGAGCGTCGGTCGTCCAGCCTTAAGATGGGTCGACGATATTGTCACCGTCGCGGGTCGAACCTGGACCAGATTGGCACAGGACCGAGGCAGATGGCATGTAAAGAGAGAGGCCTATACCCAGCAGGGGGATAAAAAAGGATGTGGATGATGATGATGATTGTTGTACAAAAGTACTCGAAAAGAGTGTTGGCAAATAATTTAATTGCGGCGACGTGACCTTTTCGTGTTCCAGCCAAATTTCTTCTCAAATTTCAATCAGAACAACTCATGACTTGTAAACCGAAAACAAACTGTAGCATCTACAAAATACAATTTTCTTTTTTTGGAATTCATCTATTCTATGATAAAAATTGATGAGAGTAAAATAGGAACGACAAATTTTACTAGATTTAATGACACTACTTACTATTACATTTTATTTTAAGACTTTCGATGGTTAGTCTCAACAGCCATTGTAATTTGCTAGCTGCAGTAACCCTTCAAACTGGAACACAGTAATGTTTACACACTACTGCTTGGCGGCAGAATATCTGGTACTGTGGATGTATCTACCTAGACGACTTTCTATGAGAAGTTCTACCTCCAAGTAAATATGGGATTACTTACGTTTAATTACGCAGTATACTATAAAAGAAAAAAAAAAGAAAGCAAAACATTTATTCGACACAATACGAACAGCCAAATAAAAAACAAAAATCAAAACAAGAACTTATGCCGAAATTATGCTTTTCGGTTACGTTCAGAGCTCTCATGAATCAAACACGGAAAAACGTGCGGGAACCGTAATCTGCTTCAACACTTTGTGAAAAAAATTCGGATCTGACCGAAGCCATAGACGGAATATCTGATCTAATCAAGTGTAAATAAAACAAACATGTGTCGAAACATCGTCATTTTCCACAGTAAAACGTTTTATGGATATAACACTGAGGCATCATCTGTCAACGTGATGTACTTAAAACTCAAATCCATCATACTACAGCTTTTGACAATACGTTGAAAATGTTTCCATAAACAACAGAGTCCGACACTTTTCAGAGCAGAAGTAACTCATCTATCACCATTCGTTTAAAACGAGAAGCCGCCAACAATGACGGCATAAGTCCCGTTTTTTACGATATTGGTTTAATTAGCCTTTAGTCTCCGCTCGCCTACAAAGTAATGATCGACTATAAAAATAATGATCTAAAGTAATTGCCCATTTTATGTCCACGGTGGACAAAGGCTTCCTTATTACTATCATCTATACAACGATAGGTATTCATAGGGATCTGATTTTTTGCTGGTTGGGGGATTCTGAGCAAAAACTAGAAGATTAGGCCCAAACACCAACCATATCACCAACAACGATGTAAATAGCTGCAGAAATATAATACAGCTCAGACCAAAAATATACTATGAAAAACTTTTTTTGATTTAATTTAAACGTAAATTCCGGTGAATGAAAACACGGTGAAGAAACCATACCATGTAGGATACATTCTAGTACACGGCTGGCTAGCTACCATCCTATGTAATTTTTAACTATAAGTTGACATACTATAGCTGAAAATTGGTGCTTGAAAGGAAATTTTAAAATAATTCATTTGAAAGCACGTGTCTATCCAGTTATGGTAAGTTTACCATTTTCGATTATACAGACACTTAACGATAGCTGAACTTTGGTGAAATACCCAGCGATATAACCATAAAAAACGGGGTGTTGCTGTGCCATGGACACCACCGTGTGTACGTGATACATGTTTGAACACTAAAAAGTCCTTCAAGTTTCAAGTCCTCACTCAACGTAACGAATTCATTGATACTTGAGCTTGAAAGCTATCGAGTGGTGTAATTAAATTATGAATGTAGCCGAAACACCAAACTCTCCCGATTTTGTTATAATCAAAATATTTAATTACATTTTATTTGTTTAGGTGAGATTCGGTAAGTTACAAACTGTAACTAATTGTAATCATTGTTTTTTTTTTTTATGTAAACAGTATTGAGACCAACAAGGCGCTCTCCTGGTGGTAAGAAATAACGCCTGTCCATGACCATTGCAGCGATACACGGAACTTTGAGTAACAAAACAAAGTCCAGGGCACGCTGCTTTGGCGCTCATTACTTTGAGACTTTCGATGGTTAGTCTCAACAGCCCAGTGATTTCGCTAGCTGCAGTACCCTTAAAACCGGAACACAGTAACGTTTACACACTACTGCTTAGCGGCAGAATAACTGGTACTGCGGTGGTACCTAGCTAGACGACCTCCTGCTATGGAGATCTACCACCAAGTAAATATATGTATTGTATATGACTAGTCAGGATGTGGCCAAACACAAAACTGTAAAAATGTCCAATCGTACATCGAAATACGATAGTAAAAGAATCACAGTTGCGATCGAAGAATCGCCGCTAACACTCTCGCCTCGCTTAGATAGAAAGGGCGTTTTACAGCCCACTTCATCGGTGCGACGTAGCAATTGGCAACGAATAGTTTCAGGCACATAAAAGTTTACAGCTAAGGTATCCGATAAAAGTTTACAGGTGGGTACACAGCGCATGTTGTAAATTTGCTATTGGCAACAGATGGTTCTAAACATGTTAAAGTATAATTTTCGATCAATCAGTTTTTGTTTATTTTTATTATTTAATAGACTTGCGTTTCATTACTAACTCGCCGAATGTTAAGCGAGGATGCAGTCTATGACGGACTCGCTTACCTCGAATAATCCATTTCCATTGCGACTTCGCGGCACCCAGATTGTAACTATCGAGGAACACCAATTTGGGCAGCAAATTCTACTGTATAATAAAAGGAATGAAACGAAACAAGAGAAAATAAAAAAGTTGTTAAGTAAAGATTCTATAATTATATATTATGGTACATCTAGCCACGAAACAGGTTTTCTGTGAATCATTCATCTACTCAGGTTGCGTCGCTTAGCTTCGTCCGTTTTCCCCTCTTTAACGGGCTAGACCAGTTTAAGTTAAACTTTACAAGGATTGGACGTGTAACGTGAAAAAACATAATTCCTTTTTTTTGAGTACTAATAGATATAATGTAATATAATTATGATACAATAGAAGAAAACAGACTTATTAATTTACTCATAATTAATTATTATTTTTAAGATTTTTTATTATTATTAATCTTTGATTATAAAATGTATGGCTTAACATTAGACATATTTTGTTTTCCATTGACAATAAAATACTTTGGAAATTGTTTTTTTTTAATTGGATAAATTGTTTTACAATCAAGTCGACATAAAAAAATGCATCCATGCGATGCCGGGGCAGATTACTAGTCTTGTAAAACACATAATCAAAAAGCTTCAAAATTACAAGCTTCATGAAACAATTGAACAATTAGGTAAAGTGGCTGACATGTTGGAAACATTCGTGTTGAAACGAGTATCTTCCACGAAATGAACCAATGAGTCGTAAAAACATTTAATTAGCTACTGAAAGCAACGAAACATCACAATTGGCTGTTAGCGGTGCTAACGAACGGCTTCTATGTTTGCGAATCAATCACCGCTCTTGTCCAAGCTAGGGCCAGGGGTTGTTCTGACACGATAGAGATTGTTTGTTTCTCTCATTGACTTGTCTAATAGTAGAGCCAACGTCAAAGAACATCTCGACTGCGATAGAATAAGCAAGCTTGCGGTTTATTACCCATTTCTTAGCTTTGGGAATTAGTTATAGTTGTTAATTAAATTAACTATACGTTAATTCTCTGCTGTATGTAATAACAAGGTACCAAATGCCTTATACATATTAATTTGAAGTAGTGTTATATGAGAACATCGTATTGCTATCAATTTGACTGGCCTGGTAGCTCAATGGAGGGACGATATACGTAGGATAGCTGCCGGTGGATGGACGCGAAAAGCCCCTTCTTCGGCTAGGCTTTACGCGTAACTGGCGTGTCTTGGGGGAGGCATTTGTCCAGCAGTGGACTTCGATAGGCTGATGATGATGTATGCTTAATTTACTAAAACGGAACACCAGATGTAAATTACTACTTATTCTTATTTTAAGGAATTTTCATCAAAATTTCTATTAATTATATTAACTTATTGTTTATATAAGAAAATATTCCGACAGCATAACCGTTTACTGTATGTGCTTCTCTAATTAAGTAGGTACTTTAGGTTTGTTATCTGTGTAGAATCTATGGATACCTCTAGCACGAAAACTATTTTAAATACGAAATTTATATTTATTTTTACTGTTGACAGGCTAGGTGTTTGACAGCACAGCTCTGGTGTCAAGTGACGGTGTGATCGAAGGTGGTAAAACGCACCAAGCCTGGAATTGAACTGGCTCTCAAGTGAGGCAGCCGGACCACACCGTTAGATGCTTGGCGGCAGATTTTCAACTTGAGGGTAGTAGCTAGCCAGCCGAGTACTGGAAAGTACCTTACTACGATACTATGGTTTCTTCATAATGTTTTCCTTCACCGGGAGCTCAAGCTCATTGTTGGGGTTTGAACCCACGCCCTTCGGCATGCGAACCGACCGCGCTAACCACTGAGCTATCATCGCTACATCATTCCATCCCACTAATATTATAAATGTGATAGTTTGGATGGATGGATGTTCGTTACTCTTTCACGCAAAATCCACTGAATGGATTTGGATGAAATTTGGTATGGAGGTAGTTGAGACCCTGGATTAGAACATAAGCTGCTTTTTATCCCGAAAACATGTAGCGGGTAACACCGCGGGGCGCAGCTAGGTTGTTATAAACGTCACTTGCATACTTGCATACATAGACTTTTATCTAAAAGATCTTTAGATAAAGGTATAGGAGTCACTTGTTTCGGATTTAGGTCGGGTACGTTATAACTTTTCAACTGTGTCACGCATATAAGATCTAGATTGGATAGTCCGCAAGAGGCTCGAGGCAAAGGCGGAGTAGATGACAACTTCCAACAGTGTTTCAACAATGAACATTCATAATGCGAAGTTAAATGTAATCATTACGACTCGACTCGCGCCAGCTGAACCTCCGACGAAATATATTTAGCACGTCATGTTTACAAAATGAGCATTAAAAGCGCTTGTTCATATGTTTTTTTTAGGTTTGGTTTACAAGATGAAGATCCCATAAGCTTAATAAATATGTTTAAATTGACTTAATATTTTTGTAAATTCACTTAGTTGCCAGTTTAGTTGTCGGTGCCAAACGAAAAAAAACATTAAAGTGTTATTTACGATGAGGAATTGTTCCGGATAAAAATAGTTTTGATACTTAGCCCGCTCTCATTTTACTTTTAATTTAATTATTTATTAAGGTAAGTAGTTTTAGTGTTGGTTTTAGAAATATATTTTACCAAACTTGTCATAGAAACCAGATTACTAATAGAACACTTACATACTTCTTTTGTAAACAACTACCTAGACCGAACAAACATCTATGTTCGTAGTTGAAAATGTAAGCTTTTTTATGTAGTTAAGTATGTTTTTCAGTTAAGGTCATCAGGTGTAGTTTTTACAGAAGGAAAAATAAAGATTATTGGTATAATATTTGACATCATGGTGTGCATAAGTCGACTTGTAAATGTACAAAAAAATATTAACGGTCTGTCTTTGATTATGTGACATATACCTCTTTCTAATAATGAATAGGTAATATGAGAGACATGTAATTAATAAGCTAATGGTAATGTGCAGATTACACATACAACAGATTAGAGAGGTACAAAATTAGAATTCGAAAGAGTATGTGTCAAGTGAGTTTAAAATCGAAAACGTCTAATTGCCTGCCGTGAAAAGCTTTTTACGGAGTTGTCTGCAAATACGTAGCTGAAAATAAGTTCTACGGATTGTTAACTTTTAATTAATTCCGTGATTAGTAGAGAATGTTTTACGATCAACTCCTAAAAATATAACAATAATTATACTTTACTCACTGATTAGAAAAACGTACCTACAGGTATAATGTTGCGTAGAATAAGTGAAAACTCTTTGGTCCTACGATTTTGTTTTATTTTATATCTATACATACCATGTGCACATAAACACGCCTAGGTCTAATGTCAAATATGGGCATCAAGTTATTTTTGTATCTGTAGTTCCGTTAAGACAAGCAAAAATTGTTGGGCCGCGGAGTTTATCTATTTATTTTACTTACAACATGTTTTTTCCACGATTCTGCCAAAACTCCGTTGAACTTCTGTGTGGAGTTATAACGTTATGAAATGATAACAAATGTTTTCTAGGCGAAATAAGATACAACAGTCGTAATAATTATTGTTAATTAGTTTTCAATCAAATATTTGCCATCTCTAAAGCCCGCCGTTATCGAATTAGTAACTTTCTGTAACGCTTTATCTTTTGACCTCAATTCAAGTATTGATTTTCGATTTCCTAGACATTAATCAGATACGAAAGAGATTAGTATATTCGGCTTTATTTAACAAACTATTGTTTTTCATTCAATCAAATTCCTGAATACTGCCTTTTTTGTTGTAAATACCTAAATGGAATTATTCACATTTAATTGTGTTGAAACAAAAAACAAAAATGTTCCAATATTACGTTAGTATCTAGAGTAGAATACTGTCTTGAATTAAGCCATGTATCCTCCTTTTTACTGTTCTAATTCTTATACAGTGTGTTTTGATTTACCCATTAATGTAAACAACTCTTACTAAATGTCATTGTCCTTCAAGAAAATGTGCTTAGGATTGACTCCCGACATAAATTATTTTGCATGAATGGATAGATATGTCAGCCTTAAGTATCGCTATATTCACCGAAACATCCTGTACCTACGTACAATAAAAAAACTTTTTCTGTCTACTGTTACATCTGTAGGAGGTTACAGCGCAGGTCCCTATTAGTTCCATTTTTAATCTCGTATCCATCAACGCCTGGCATCAAATCCACAGCCACAAATACCATACCAGAATTTTGGCGGGCACTCGGGAAAAATCAAGACGGAACATTGAATAACTTGCTAACATTTTTCTGTTTTTGAGTGTTTATGTTTAAAATAGTAGTATTTTCATTTTTTTTTAAAGGTGCATCATGCACACTGCTATTAAACTTCTTTTTCTTATTTTTTTCTTGTTGTTTATGGCTTAAAATGCGATGCCAAAAATAACATAAAATAATACAGTTCTTTAAGAGGATAAGATAAATAGATAAAAACTCTTTATTGTGCACATAAAAAAAATAGTACAGAAAACAAAAGGCAAAAGAAAGAAGGATTGCACAAAAATTCGACTTCAATTGCATATTTTGTATCTATTATAATTATCTAAGTTTAGAACCAAATCCTCATAAATAAACTATTATTATATTTCAAAATTTCACTTTTTGAAATAAAACAACGTGACATTTATGTTGTCAATATTAAGCTCTATACAATTAGTCACAAGTCCGACGAAAACTATTCAATGTTGCCGATCCAATTCAATCGAAGCTATTAAATTTTCAATTCCATTTGTGAAAACGAGACATGCAAGATACGTTCACCATCTATTTAAAAATAGCACATCAGACTAAAATTCAGTTTACTAAATTAGTCAAGAAGGTATAAGGTTGTCGATTTGTTTTCATGCTGCGCACAAACTCGGGTCGCGGAGTTCTGCTGAAACATAAACTTAAATAGAAAATATAATTTGGTTCGATCTCGGATACAATGGAAATTATTATGCAAAGAACACCGTCGAGCTACCGAACCCATATCAGAGTTCTTATTAGACGCGATTGCATTACCGATAGGTAAGGCATTGCTAAAGAACCTCGCTTGAGAGCTTAAAAAAACTCAATAAGGTAAAGCTTATATTTGACGTGATCTCTCAGTAATCTCCACTTTGATTTGCAAATGTAAATGAAGCAAATTTTGTTTAAGTAGATTGACCAGAAAATTCTCCTTGAATATTGTAATTGAACAATAGTACTAGGTGGTAATATGTGTGAAAACTGGCACAGCGCCACTATTGAGCGTAAGAAGGATTTTTTTACATGGGTCGTGGTTTTGGCACATATTTGTTTCGTTTACATTAATTATTATATTTTACTGTGGAAACTGACGTGGTATTGACACATTTTTGTTTTATTTATGCGGGGTTACTGACGTTTAATTCTATCGAAAACTCCGACTACAGTTTCAGCCACATCCGGTGGCCTTTATCATGGAGACAAAGCTTAGTACAACGCGCGCACGGTCTCGTCTTGTTTCGCACACAGTTGGAGTTTCTGATAAATAATAAATAAAACAAAAATATTCAATTATTACTTACATTTTTCTACTACTTTCAGGTCCAGGTCACATCCGATAGGTCATGCTTCCCTATTACTTTTTTGAAAGCTTTGTGTTCCAATGTTTCGGGCATGTTTGTTACTGTTGTCAATTTTTAGCGGAGCAAAATTATAGTATTTACGTAACTTCGTGCATTAAAAAAAGTAGGTTATCCTAGAGTATTTAATATATAAATTATTCGAAAAATAAAAAACAAAATAAAAAACTAAATACAATTCTTTGTTATTAAATCCTAAAAAACTAACAATTTTTATAGCATTTGCAGGTCTCAACAAATGTCATCTTTTATTTAAAAATTTAAAGAGTCTGTCATTCCACATTATATTTGTAATTTAACAAAGTTCTCGAACATAAATATGGCACGAGATTTTATTTTCAAAAAAATATGTATATTTGAGTAGATAAAACGCAAATTAAAATAGCTTAAAGTCAGAGAATACCGCTTTAATCCATTTTAAGTCGTTATAGAGCGATTTAGAATTCTAGATTTAGTGAGCATAGCTGTTTCAAGAATATTAAAATTCCACCCTTTTGTTTCAACTTGTGTCATTAGGTCACGAGCTGGGTACGATATTTTGGATTGATTTTTCAAACGGTTTATTTTAAATATATAATTGATTAAATTGTCATCTGTACAATCGGAGGAAGAAAAAAGTAAGCTCGTATAGGCTGATTGGCCAGCCCCAGTGTCAGAATATTTGTGTCACCCGAAGGCGTCTTACTTGGCTCAATTGTTGTTATTATAGAAATACTAAACAAAAATCCTCAACTGACAATTTAATGTAACACACGACAAAAAGTAGCCGAGTTGTAAATGCCATTCACCTAAGACCGATGCAATCTGATAAAGTATGAAATTAAAAATTACATTAAGGTCACTGTATCAGATATTTAAAGGTTTGAAACTATGCATGGAAGCCACGACATGGTGGTAGGGCACTTTCTAGCACTCGGCTGGCTAGCTTCCACCCTCAAGTTGAAAATCTATCGCCAAGTACCTAACAGTGTATTCTGACAAAAATATACTACATATTTAATAGTTTACTTACAGTTCAGCTATCGCAAATCATGCAATGTTATTTTCTATACCTGTAAGTCGTTCCTATGTCAACGTAAATGAGAGTGGCAGATGCCAAAAAATAATATGTCACTATCCTTACAGATATATTAGGTATATTACAATGTCGCTATAATTTAATTTTGTTGGTATTTTACTCGTATCTTACTTGTATACTAGCGGACGCCTCGGTTTCACCCGCGTAGTTCCCGTTCCCGTGGGAATACAGGGATAAAAAGTAACCTATGTCACCCAGGGATGGTGTAGCTTCCCAACGGTGAAAGATTTTTTGAAAACGGTCCAGTAGTTTTTAAGTTTATTCGTTACATACAAAAATACAAATCTTTCCTCTTTATAATATTAGTATAGAAGTATTGATATTATGTAATATTTTTTATTTATTTGGAAACAATGGTCATTTTGTTCCTCAAATAACCACCTTCCTAAAATGGGTCTAGGCCGGCCATGTTTGCCGCATGTTCAGAGATCGTTGGGCCAAAATCACTACAGTGGTTCCCTCAGGATGGCAAACTACCTCCTGGATGACCCAGACGTGGAGGAAGGAACTTGACTCCTGCTTGGAAGGAACTTTGCCCTCCTGTAGTGGCACAGTAGGTACACGTTGATCATAATAATAATTAGAAAGAAAATGTAATGTAACGATGTAAAACATACATTTCTCTAATAAATATTTAAGATTCTAAATTAGGCAGAAAATAAAGCAAAATAAAAAAATATTTTACGTAAACAGGTACGTCCTTGCCGAAAGTACCGAAATGAGCAATAAGCATTTTATTTGCTCAAATGCTTGAAATACTTACACTAAGTCCGCTTCAGACATCCGTGCGAATTCCGGTCAGGGCACAACTTTAAATTTCGAGTTCCCAATTTCCCGTAACGATTGTCAAGAATTGAATTTTCAGTTAAACGAAAATCGTTGTTTCATTTTAAAATGACTACCAATTAGCTGTCGATCGGGCGAACGTTTTCTTTAAATTAAAGTGAGGTTATACTAAAAGATATCATATTTTATTTATATTAAATTACTAGACTCTAATTGTGGTCGAATGTTTTTAAAGTAATATTATTGCGTTGTCTGAAGTTTGGGCGTTACTTACTAAATTATAATTTAAAAAACGAGGAGGTTATCTACGTCAATATCGATTATATCCGGCTACCTAAGATATATAGAGTATAATTTTCTAGCTCATGACTTCTGCTATTCTGACATTGCAAAAACTTGGTTGTAGGGTATTTTATAGTACTAGGCTGGCTAGCTAACCACCCCCAAGTTGAAAATCTGCCGCCATGGACCTAACGGTGAATTCCGGCAGCGTCACTTGAGAGCCAGTTCAATCCAGACTGGACTATTTTGTACGCTATTTGGTCCCAGCATATAATTAAAGTGTCGATTCTGTACATTAAATTTTTGTGTAGATGATATTGTAAGTTTAACAGTAAAACTTTATGTTTTCGTTCGTTAGATGATCCAATTCTATAGGTAGGTTATCTTTTTTAGAACCTAGCAAGTTCTAATGTTTTGAAAACTAATGATACGAATGTTTGAGCTGTTATTTGGCTTTAATGACAATTGTATTTGTTACGATTGAGCAAAGATGTAGCGCTCTCATTACAGTTCTATCTCGAAACAATAGAGCCGTTTCACTATCGTATTGAACAAATTGAACATATCTGTTCTCGTATACGACAAACTGCTTAGAAGCTCATTCCTGTACAGCGATTAAATATGCGCTCAGTTATCCGTGTCGCAGCGTATAAGAAAATGGTTAATGTAATCATGGCAGGCTGCAATCGCTGACTGAATATTGATGCCGGTGCCTCACTGTAGCCAATCTATACTCTATGCATAAGTAATGAAGAAAATATGGAACCTAGATTCGAGCACACGATAAATATTGACAGGGAATGCCGTTCACAGGACCTATTGTCAAATCAGAGAGGATTGCTCGACTACTCTCATGAACGTAATATACTGTGTAAGAATATTCCATAAAGCTACAATGTATTTAAGGTATGATAACGGAAGCGAATATTTATCTTTATCCAGAAAAAGATTTTTCTTTTTCCAGAGCTCTAAATAAAGCGGCCCTATTAAAATGCAAACATCGTTATTCATAGTAGTTAACCAGTATATTATTCATTTAATGAATAACTCATAGAGTGTATAGGTATGTAACACGGTTAACGTATGGTTACTACTGCTTAACTCTATTAGCGAGCTAACTCGTTTAAAAGTTTAATTAAAATAGTCCTAAGATAATATTGTATGAGCGTTTCACGATGTAATTGCGGAGACCCCTAAAAGGGCTTTTTATTGAGTTAAAAGAGGTTAGGAGAATGTTTTGCCGCGCCTATTGTATTGGAGCCCTCGCATGTACACGATTAACAAAGTAGCTAAAAGTATAAATTACGTTAAGCACGTAACACAAGTGTGGTTACCAAAATTATCTACCGATTTACTTAACGTTTTGCAAGGTTGAGCCATTTGTTTATATTGCTTTTGTCACCGCTACAGCATCGGGTATATGAAAAGTATTATTTCAACCCTAGCATGAATATAAAAAATCCTCGTAAAACCCCCGATTGTTCGAGGTGGTAAACTTAAGTTCTCAGGATGTCATTCGAAATTACCCTTTTACGCAGTCTATATGAAAAGAGAATGTCTGCACACATGACACCATTAGAGGAGACGGCTCTCGGTAATGGAAATTTGCATACGTACCTTAAAATTTTATTCATAAGGAGAAAATTGTTTCACATATCCGTGTGAGGCATGAGGTAACCGCGGCCCAGCCGCGCGTATCACGCACTGGAGCAAAAAAATCAAATTATTGCCAAGCATTAGGTACGAATTTGGGGCGCGTTACTTACCGGCGTGATTACCGACTGTGAAAAATCTATGGCCTCTAAGAAAATATGTTCTAATTTTAGCACTTTTTCGTATAAATATAGGTACTCTTTAATTAAACGATTTCATTTTTAGTACATTGGTTTCTAATAATATAATTTTCAGGAATACCTTTATTATATAAGACAGCCCTGTTGGTTCATTGGTAGTATGTCTGCTTCAAGAGCTGAAGGGCGTGGGTTTGATTCCAACCCAGGATAAACATTTTGTGGTATAAAAAAATTTTTGTTCTGTCTGTGTGTACTGTATGTATTATAAGTATGTATTTACAAAAAAAAAATATTTAAGTATTCTATCAGTTATCTGACTTCCATAGTACAAGCTTTGCTTAGTTTGGGGTCAGATGGCGCTGTGTGTGATGTCTTACGATATTTATTATTTATATCCATTCAAAAGTTGTCTGAAAAATAAATGAATTTCCCAGTACATTTCACATAGCGCCATCTAGCCTCAAATTAAACAAAAATTGTACTATGGGAACCAGATATCTGATGCTTTTTTTTAAAACACTTAGGTACATTGTAGATGCAGAACAAACATTTACACAAAAAATCTGTCTTGAGTGAGAATCGAACCCACGCCCTACAGTTCTTGAAGCAGATGTACTATCAAATGAATTAACAGGGTTGTCAGTTTCTATAAGAAAATGCATTTTTGTTACTGTTAGCATATGAATGCATTTAGTTCACTTAAGATTTGTGATTTGTGTTTCGGAGTCTAATAGAGTTATATACTATTACAATATAATTATGTTTGATAATACATTTTTCAAATATTATTAAATAATTACATAATTATGTAACTATATTTTACTGCACTCGTATCATTCGAGATAATAGCGCTGACTGTGCATTTGTTTCAACGTGCGCATTGAGAACGATATGAAAATTTTGGACCAGTAGGTATACAGAAAAATAGATTTGTTCACTGCTCTTGCGACCAAAGTGCATTTTGTAATACTTCGTACTAATGTTTAGTTTGTTTTTTCGAGTATTCCACTCAACGCTCTCGAGTGACTTTTTAAAACGGAGTTTCGTAGACGAAATGAGATTCTCTCTTTACATGCAATGTGTCAACTAAGTAGTATGTTTTATGTTTGTTTTAGTAATTGAATTTGTAATTGATTTAGTTTATGAAAAGGATTGATTTGAATACTTTACATTTTGAATTTCATTGTACCCATTTTAATTGCCAAGTTGCCTTAATAAATGCGTTGCAACCAATAGATATTGCTTTTTTTTTTAGTTAGTACCTATGTATGTTGTCAATTTTTTTTAAATTAGGTATGTATACCAAACATCTTCAAACACACCTTCACATAACAACAGCCGGTCTAACATAAAATCCTTTACAGTTGTAAAAATAAAAATCGTGCTGCTGATCATGTAATGTGGTATTTAGTTTTATAACAATATATTAGTAAGTCTAGACATAAAAAATAGCCTTATTTATCAAAATAAATGTAACCATTATTATAAATAGTAAACGTCCCAAAATTGTTGCCGATAGCAATTTAGAAGCGAGTGTTTTATCCTCGCAACAGCTTTGGCCTTTATTACAAAGGTTATTATGGCATATTTCATAAATTATTTGAGACAGCGATTACCCAGGCAACAGGAGGGGAGAAGGGTAGCGAAACCTCGTTCCAATACTCCCAGGGACTAAAGAACCCATGATTCATATAATTAATCAATCGACGGAACATCCATTGAATTGGATAAAAGTAGTAAACTTCCATTATAAAATTGTTCACGGCACTCCAACCTAGTTATTCACTCCAAACTTTGTAGTACCCAGTAGAATGTAGCGTTGTAAGCTGTTTATTATCTGTTTAGTTTTGGAGTCATGATCTTATCCGACACGGTCTCCGCATTTGGCAAACAATCGAATGAACAATTCGTCTCTAGGTAGTATATAGGTTAATACAAATGCCCCCTAAAACAGAACGAAGCCGTAAAAGAAACGGTTGTCGTCATCAGTTAAAGTTACAGCCCTTTTCGTCTTGACTCATCGGTATTCCCCAACTGGGATTTTTAAAGCCTTTTTTTGATGTGCATGATCTTCATTCACCGCCAGCTGTCATGGTGGCTTTTTTCTTTATTCGTCAATCAAAGTCAATGTTTTATTTATTGTATTTAGCATATAGCTTTATCTGAATTTCACCTTACATTACGAAACTGATAGTTAATAATGTTAAGTTTATTAATTTCATTCGATCACTTATTTGTTACCTACAAGTACAAGCTTTGATTAGTTGGCGGCTTTTTTTGTGTGTAAAAGTAATGGTGCGAACGATACGTTCTCCTGATGGTAACAGGTAACCGGAACACAGTAATGTTTATACACTACTGCTTGACGGCAGAATATATGCTTGAGGTATTAGGTTGAAAGTTGAAATGGTTGAAATTCCAAAACTCTAATTAAACAGTTTGATTCCATATCCATCGTGAGTTTAGCTATGGAATTTGCTGCCCGAGTGGGTATTCCCTGAGAGATACAATCTGAGTGCCTTCAAGTGGTGAGTGAATCGGTTCCTTCTAGGCAAGCGTGTCCCTTCGTAGACCGCATCTTCGCTAAATATCAGGCCGTCAAACGCAAGCCTAAATAAGCCTTTAGTTTTAGATATTAAGTAAAGTTTCGGATAAGTTTATTAAAAATGTTGTCAAGTTAGTTTAATTTAAATCCTCATCACTGTTGTAACTAAAACGACTGTTAAGCGAAAATAAACTAAATATATATCTTGAACACTCAAAATGAACTTCCACAAAGTAACGCCTGAATACAAACAATTGCAAGCCTATAACTAATTTTTTATAAATGACTCTGTGCGAAATGTTCCACGATGTTATTTAATGTATCCCACTTAAATTTGAAATCGATTTCTACAACCCAACGTAGAGAATACAAAAATATACGTAGGTACTAATTTAGCGTCCATTGAAAACAAAACTGACAACTACCGGTTTGAAACAAATTAGGTACCTATACCTACATATATAGTATCAACGACTTTACCATATAAGTACACTTAAAAACGGACACGGTAACTCCATTAAGCTTTCTTCTGTCTATTTTCAATAAGTCCACTAAGTGTGACATGTTGGCCTTACAAGCCTCGCAGATTAAAATCTACTAGAAATGTCATCCAAACGCGTTACCTTGAAGAAGTCCTATTGAGCGCCAAAGCAAAGATGCCAGGGACTCTGTCGTGTTACTAAAAGTTCTGCGTAGTGTTGGGATGGTCATAGACAGGGCGGTATTTCTTACCATCAGACGCATGTGTCGTTCGCCTCATTAAAAGTAAAAAAAGTAACAAAATGTCGCATTTATGATATCACACTTAGATATATTACAAAGGCGAAAGTTTATTAGTGTGTTTATATCTTTGTAATTTCTTCACGCTCAAGCGGCTGGACTAATGTTGATGAAATTTGGTACGGACCTCCATACCAATTAAAGCTGACACCCTGGATTAACACATAGGTATGACATACATTTACATAATAATAAATTAATTAATTAATTTTAATATTTTTTTTTTTTATCAATTTTTTTTTATACATCCCGAAAAAATTTAGTGTTCATTTGGATACAGCGGGTAACGCCGCCGGGCACAGCTAATAAGTCATTAAGCGTGATTTTCATAATATCTGTACGGCGTAAACTTGTGCATTATTAATTGTGAATAAACATAGATACATGTACTTGAAATAATATTAAAATACTGACGTAGGTACGTTACAGACATTCCAATTAAACAAATACATTAAACCTTTTCCAATCATCGTGAAATTGCAACAAGCCGATTGTATCGTTAAAAATATAGCGGAAATTGTAGCCGCGTTGTACTTTTTTTCCCATTCTTTGTTTGGAGACAATCAGGGTTGAAGACAGGTCGGTTAAACCGGACGGGGCTGGCTCGGAATACCGATCACGGCAACTACCCTCCTCGTTTCAATCTGTACTCTATGCATAAGTAATGTGAAAAGTATGGAGATGCCGCCTCGATGCGGAATACACGCTCTTCTAAAATATCGCAGCATATTTTTATAGTAACGACAACAGTTATTTGTTTTTAGTACCTACTGTGGTTTCCGGAACGCTACTTTGTGGCGTGTACAATACTTGAACATTTGTTGCCTTTTCGATTTTATACGAGAACAAAAATAAAATGTTATACGATATTTGCATCGACTTGTATGATTCATGTCTTACATTTTGAAGGCATTTACGATTTGTTCGTGAGTTTCACCATTGTAAATGATATTTAATTTTTAGTAAGAACAAAAATCTCTTGTAAAGCTGTTGTTGCTTTCGTTGATTGTTGTTATCCATTGTATATGTACCTACTTATGTTCATTTTAATAGCGTGTATTTTCTAGGGAGCCACTGCCGCAGCGCAATACCAGATAAACTGCCGCCAATTTTCACTTTCCAAGGAAGGTTCGCTGGGTCCTCTCTGTCGCACGTATTCACTCGCAGCAATATTTCAATTTTTAAAACTCGACAACCGGAATTCAGGACTTATTTTTCGTAGACAACCCTATACCACCGTGTGAAATAATCATTATTTTAACTTAACTTGAATTCATTAACCAGACTAGTGCAAGCTACTAGTATCGATTGACCTGTTTAAGTGTTTAAACCTGCCAACCGAAAAGTTGTGACGGGAAAAAAATAGTCAACCTAACGTTTGCATGTTCTATAAACTTCATACTTTCGATTGTATGGAATTTATCTATTAACCAAACCAGTGAAATGTTAAAAAAAAAGATTTAAATGATTAATTAATCATATCACAATAACATGTCATATAATATGTTCATTAACTCCATTAAATTTGTTTTCTACCTTTAAATTTTCAAATGAAAATTGAAAGGTAGATTGTAACAAATAAATGGACTCTGAGATTATTGTTACATTAATAAGAGTCAAATAATGCCGTTCTCGATTTTATGGCATATTTATCATAGTAATAAAAATAGAAGCATCCTTGAAAAGCTGAATGTCAAAAAAGTAGTAAAAAGTAGTTTGTTACAAAAAAAATCTTTATCTTTTTTTTTATATTGAATAGGTTCGCGCTTGACCACATCCTGCCTGATGTGAAGCATCGATGCGGTCTAAGATGGAACACGCTTACCTAGAAGGAACCTGTTTCTTCTTTATAAACAACGATTGCTTTACAAGTAGTTGCAACAATCGTAACACAAAGAGTGTTACAAGATGTTGCTGACCAATTTATTACAAATACAGAGTAGTCTAAAAACACCCGCTAAAAAATTAATTGTACGGTTACCTTTAGTACCATTGGTACCTTTGTTGATTATTTATTTATTTCCACTATCCGTAAAGACTGTGAAGAGTGTCATGACACGCAACTTAAACATTTTACGTGTTATTTCTTACTGAAATTGTTCCATTGAAAGTTTTTATTTTCTGTTAACCTGAAAAGGTTGCCAGTGTTTTGGTAGACGCTTTTCAGTTAGTTCGACAAGGCCACTTCAAAATTAACCATGTAATTCCGCGAAAGAATCGAATAACTGCTGACGAACGAGTCGTGCGTTGAATGCGGGGCTCGGTGCTCATTTCGAGCTTTATGCTGAATCATGCTACTGCTATTTGTTGACAGACACGTCAAAAGGTGATGACTTATAAAAATATCATCGATATTAATAATCGATTGATTTGTTTATTCAGAATTGCGTGAGTTTGAGTGTCACAATCAATCAACAATCGTTTTTTTTTAATTCGAAAGCGCATTTTTATTTTCACTTTCATTGGTATTACAATATAGGTCATTTTATTATCTAAAGTTCTCAGTGAATAATTGGATTATCAATAAACTTTCGCAGGGCTACAATCGAGTCATTTTGTGTTATAGGTGAAATGAATGAGGTACGTTTACTAAATATGGTTTTTTATTTCAATTCAAAACATGTTTTTTATAAATAGGCAAACATGCTTACTAATAAATAATTATTATTAGACTTGAATAAGGCTTAAATATTAACAAAACTCAGTTAATAGGCCTACGTTTGGCCGCCATCTCATCTAATGCTAAAAGAAGATGCGGTCTACGATAGACCACGTTTGTGAGCACGTTAACATTTTGAAAGAACAGAACAGAAGCCGGAGGTTTAATCGTGGCAGCTGTAATACAGGGTTACCTAGTAGGTACAGCCAACGAGAATCCAGATTAATTTTATTTGTATACTAGCTACTACCCGCAACTTCGTCAGCGTGGAATTTAACAAAAAAAAATTCGTTCAGTTCGCACAATTTAGGAAAAATTAATGATTCTACATTCGCAACAAAATACCTACTCATAATAACCTTAACGTTTTATTTTATGCAATAAATTGAATTTAATTGATTACACCACACTTATGCGGTCCTATCAATACAGCGGGTAAAATAACTTTTTTTTCTCTGCAGCGGGTGAAACGGTGCTGTTAATATATAAATAAATTTATGTACAAAAAAATGTTACAAGCTAATATTAAAGTTGGTTAATCCGCGTGAAGTTGTTGCCAGTATGCTGAGTTCGACACCTATTACGTGTAGAAGTGACAAGTCCCGGCCGAGTCCCGTCATGAATATATTCATCAATGGAGCCGCAGCGGCATGTGGCGGGCATCCATCACGCAGCAGCAAGACATTTCCACATAAACGAGTTACGCCGCGAACTATGGATTATGGCATGTAAATAAACGAGCAGTTGGCGTGGCTAGTGTCTATTCCGACATAGGCAATAACTACGCGATTATCCTATTTGGGCGAGCTACAGCGAACAGGCGTGACTTCCCCGGCCATTTTTTATATGTATTAACAAACTAAAACGCATTACGTACTCACAGCTCTCGTTCGTCAGGTAAAGTCGACTTGGATATTTGTGGCTGTTAAGTTTTCTAACTCGCTAAGCACTCTTCGGATGTTTTGGTAAGTTAAATTAGTTGTACCACCGTGTTAGCTAATGTTTGCGTTTGTTGGGGTATTTCGATTGCCATTTACGCTTCTGCCATTTAGTGTCTATTGTAATATATGTGCGTCATTTTTTTGACTCAAAAAACTTATAGTTTCGTCATAAATCTGTCTGGAACAAACAGTGACGGCGGTCCTTTTATAACGGTTTATTATTATCGGAGAATGTTTGTATGTTTATATGTATGAATATTTGTTACTTCTTTACGTACCTATATTTGTATTTACCTAATATTTTTAACGGGAAAGTAAAGTAACGGTCTATTTGTCTGTCTGTTACGTTTTCACGTGAAGCGATGATCCAATTTTGATCAACTTTGGTATAGTGATAGACGGGACCTTGAAAAATGAAATGGGTTACTTTTTGTCCCGAAAATAAAACTTGGACGGGTTGAATTAGGGGAGAAAAGTTTGTATGGGAAACCAATTATTTATCGAATTGAGGACTATAAAGTTTTAATCTTTTATACAAAATAGAAATCGAGTAGTATATATGTATAAAAGATTGATGAAAGCTTCGAGAAAAAATAGTTACTCGAAAAACTAATTCTACGCAGACGATGTCTAGCTAATAAATAACAATAGAGAAACTATTTATTTTTTGTAAAAAAATATATTTGAAAGCTAATAAGTTAGCACAGATTTTTAAAGTTAACTTTCCATTTTTTTCGTACCGTCGAAGCCAAATTCAGTCCAAATCCAAAGTACATAGTGTAACTTCAATATGTATCGATCAAATAAAATTTATATTCTGTTGCTGACACAGTGTTATTTTTCTTGTTTTTTCTTTAAATACGTATAAGTCCGCGTTTGCCCACCAACTCGCCTGATGGTAAGCGACGATGTGGTCGAAGATGAAGCACGCAGACCTAGAAGATACCTATTCGGCCTGACCTTGAAAATATCTAGATTTGTTCTTTGACATTGTTGAAAATCTGTCTCCAAGCATCTAACGATGTGTTCCGGCAGCCACACTTGAGAGCCAGTTCTATTCCAGGCTAGGTGTGCTTTACCATCTTCGACCACACCTTCACTTGACATCAGGTGAGCTGTGGTCAAACACCTAGCCTGTCAACCTTAAAAAAAACGTGTTTTGTTATCATTTAATAATACAATTACATAAAGCTTCCATTAAATACACCGCCGACGTTCATTTAAGCTGCTGGGAAACTGAGAAGACGTTATCCATTCTATTGACAACGTTTTTCCAGAAAAACACAATCGCAATTTTTCCTCATCCCTAAAGCTGTATTTGAAGTGACGGGAATGCCAAATTAGGAAAGAAAACATAAATATTCAGTAAGACTATATAAATAAATGAAGTTTGGACCATTTATTCCGATACACCGGGACTCTGTGCGCAGACTGGAAAAGTTAGGCGGCAACGGGATTTCCTAATGCGATTTTAATTCGTTCTCGCGACGAAGAGGGTAATTTCAATAAAAGCGAAGGCAGTAGATAGGTATTTTGTCTGTTGGTGACAAAAAAATAGCGACATGTGAAATCAGTTAAGTGGTGAATGACACAAAGTGCACTTGTTTTTCATCTCGTGTTTCGAGTTGATTCGAGTGACGTTTTTAGTTCTTGAATGAAAATAAACATTTTAAATGTTAGTACATTATTATCGCTTTGGTATCCCACTAATATTGTAAATGTAATTTAATGTAATGAATAGTTTTAAATAAAGAATTGAGTTCCTCTTGAATTTGCAAAATCAAACGGTCTGCCGAAATCACAGATTATATTATAAGCCGTCAAAACAATTGCGTGATCGTTCTATAGATAAACATAAATAATAATAAAATAATCAAACCCTCCTATTTTTAACTAAACATCAACTATTATTATTTGGCATGATAGACGCTGGTTTCTCTTCTATTTAATTAAACCTTTCCTTGTTTTCTTCAGCTATATATTTTGTTCGGTTTTCTACCTACTGTCAGACGTAATTTTTCAGTTATCTTTAGCAATTATTTTAGCAAGACCTATTTTTCATCATTCATTAAGTTGCACATAAATTGGTAATAATTACTAATAAAAAAACCGGCCAAGTATGAGTCGGACTAACGCACGAAGGGTTACGTACCATTATCTATAAAAACGCCAAAAAAATCACGTATGTTGTATGGGAGCCCCCTTAAATATGTATTTTATTCTATTAACTATCACGGTTCATGAGATACAACCTGGTGACAGACGGATAGACAGACGGACGGACAGCGGAGTCTTAGTAATAGGGTTCCGTTTTACCCTTTGGGTACGGAACCCTAAAAAGTAAAATTGTTATACTTTAATGTACATTACAGGATCCATGTGAAAACCAACGCCGTTTGACTGTGATAATCAGCAGCCTATGCTGAGATGGGCCTATTCGGCATAAGCTGTCCGTTTGTATTGTGTCGAATGAACGTTTTTTTTTGTTTAGATCACTGGGAACAATTAGTTTTGTTCTTTAAAAAAGTCCTCCTTTCGGCTTAGTGTATCCGTTCCGCGTAATACCGTCTAAGGGGTCAACTATCTAACTAGCGATTGGTCTGTGCCTGTTATTACTAGCAGGTGTGATTACAGAACGAGGCAATTCAGGCAGCTCGCCGCTATTAGGCCACCGTAATCTGTTTATATTTATCTACACGGGCCGATACTCAGCCCGTAGCGTGACTCGGTAGGTACATGCCACTTCGGTTTAGACAACTTGCAATGTCTATTTTAAACATTAACTTATCGAGCGATATTGGTAACTACCTAATTGCCTTACAAGATTGACTTCTGTATAACGACCAGCTTTTGTTCTACGCAGTGATGTTTATTATTTTGAATTTTCAATATTTTTCTATTTTTTTGAACATAATGTGCCGCCTATCAACCTTTACATATACGAGTGCATCATGTTATAAATGTAAAAGCAAAATTTGTCTGACGTTTTTATGTACGCACTTAGTGGTGTACAAAAAATTTCGTATTCTATCTAAATGAAACATCATTATCTGCATTTCAAATTTGATCAAAAACTACCCAGCTGTTTTAGCGTTAAAGAATTAACAAATATCAACACAAGCTTTCGCATTTATAATATTAGTGGAATGATATTAGTATGTCATCTCAGGAATGAGGAGATCCGTAGACGAACCAAAGTTACCGGCATAGCCCAACGGAGTAGCAAGTTGAAGTGGCAGTGGGCAGGGCGCATAGCACGCAGAACTGATGGCCGATGGGGCTGCAAAGAGGAGTCTGGAGTGGAGACCACGGACCGGCAAGCGCAGCGTGGGACGTCCACCCACAAGGTGGACAGACGACCGCAGGAACGCCCTGGATGCGAGCCGCTTCCAACCGATCTTTATGGAAGTCAATGGGGGAGGCCTATGTCCAGCAGTGGACGTCCTACGGCTGAAATGATGATGATGATGATGATGTCATCTCACACACGATATAAATGGTATCTGATCATATGACAACTAAGCGTTTGAAACTAAATGCAACTCATAGATATAGTACAACCTTCTGTTGTACTATATCTATGGTATTGATTTTAATGTACTACTTATAAATCGTTGCTCTATGGTTTTATAATTTTCAAAATTACCACAAAAAAATCAGCGGTCTCAAAGAAAATATTTATTTATACACTTTGATCAAAACATACACACACATTTGTGATCAAAGTTTATCTCCATCGAAATGTATGAAACATGTGATATTTTGTAATACTTAAATAATAATAGAAGCATATGAATTTAGGTAAATACAAATATGAGAAAGAATCCTTATAAACCAAGGTATGGGCAGGGTAAACTTTCAAAACTTCAGCAGCAAAATTTACCTACAGCAAAGAAGAGAATAACAAAACTTTAGTTGCTTCTTTGAAACACCCAATAGAATATTACGAAGTAACTTTAGCACCTCCTGAGTTGAAACTACTTTTAGTCAGAGTTCGTGAAGATTTACATTTTTTCAATGTACATATGTTTCATTATGTTCTATAGTTTCGGCCACATTCAGCGGCTTTTTACAAGAAGTCAAATCAGAGAATAGCCCGTGTTCTCTGAGCTACTTAATACGACTCCTATGGAGTTCTCTGAAAATAGCTACGCGACCATATATCTTATGAGTGCGTAATAAGGTTCGCAGTTGCGTAGCTTTTCAGTGAGTGTCTCACAGATATTGCAATAAGAAGCTCAGAGTACATTAGCTGGTCTTCTTTCGTGCTACGGGCCTTCGCGCACCTCGCACGTTGATCCGATTAGACAAAGTAACATTCTGTTATCGATAACACTAAATCTCAAAGTAATGAGCGCCAAAGCGGCGATGCCCTAGACTTTGTTTTACTACTCAACGTTTTGTGTATCGGTGCAACGGTCAGACAGACGTTATTTCTTACCATCAGCAGAGCATTTCGTCTTTTATATAAAAAAAACACTAATAGAAAAGCCAAAGCAGCGTAACATATCGACAGGTTATGTCTATCCAGTACATTTTGAACTTATCTATTAACGTTATCGCAAATCGAATGTTACTTTGTCTAGGACCTAAGGACGCGCATGTGTCGCACGTTGCTTTGACACCTTGAAAAGGCCACTGGGTGTGGTTGAAACTACACTCAGAGTACTCGACATAATTAAACGTAAAAAATAATAATTAAGATCCTAATTTAGTAACATGTAAATGTTAACAGTAGCTGCCCTTTATTACTAGTTCAAGAATATTGTCTATAATTGTCAACTAGACGTACCTCTAAGCAGTATCATCGCCAGAAGCAGCAGTAGGCGCGAGTGTGTGTGTGGGAGCGTCATGATGGACGCTGTTCTCAAAGAGCGGGGTGACACAGCCCGTCCCGGTCCAGCTGCCAGGTCCGCATCCTCAGCATTGTGCTGCCTAATCTGGAACAACATATAATACTTACTTAAGTGAACTATAAAGCGATATACACTTTTAATATACATTATAATTATTTTTTGAAGTCACAAAGCCACAACTGAGTTTGGACTGGGCACGGACTGGTCACGCTTGTCGTACGATTGCCCAGCCGTATTTATTTATTTTTACACATTTGTAAAATGAATAACTAACCTGTAACACGCGTGTTGAACAAAATCGTCACGGCAGTCACGGGACAACCAAACCGAAGACCGAATAGTCTGGAAGGAAGAATGGGATGCCTTTGGGACACTAAAGCTTGAATAAAAAAATAAAGAGTAACAGGCTAGGTGTTTAACCATAGCTCACCTGATGCTAAGTGAAGGTGTGGGCGAAGACAGTAAACACGCCCAACCTGGAATGGGAACTGGCTTTCAAGTGAAGCTACCAGAACACTATGATAACACACTAATATGTGAATTATCGTATGTTTAATTGAGCTAGATTAATTATAATTTCTCTCATGAAATCAAGTAAATAGAATAATTATGTAGTATGTATAATGCTTTTACATCTACGTCTAAGTTTAACGTATATGCGAAAACATTGAACAGCAGTAGCTTAAATAAAAGCAAAGCAGCTAATAATAAATTCAAAATCAATCACGAATACTAAGGCATCCATAATGAATGAACTGTTATAGCGTTAATAAAGCTCCAAACTAAAATCGGTTTCGCCCATGATAATGGATATTTCTTTCAGAAAGCTCCAAATGCAAAATGTGTGTTCTTTATACGTTGAAAGTGGTACGTAAAACAATAAAAAAATAGTTCTTACGATATCTTATGACTCACTTGGGATACCTAAAGAAAACCTGCAATTTACATTTGTTTTCAATTTATGCGGGCACAAAAATATCTAACTTACGAACACTGAAGCGATTCACAAAATAATTTATTGTTCGTATGTTTAACAGAACTTGTAAGAAGCTTAGAACGTGTGCGGAGAACGCTGCCATTAATTTTAATTACAATTTCTCAGTAACGAGCCCCAATCTATTAGCACAAGGCGAAACCGTCAGTCGAGTCCTGAGCTGCGGGTAAAAGTTAAAACGTTCGAGTGCACGCTTAATTGGGCTTTTTGAAACATTAATCAAGTGTTACGTCTGGGGGAGAATTTTTATGTCGCGCAAAGACGGGCGATAGGTCCGTGACGGATGACGGCCACGGTCGGGCCGCGAGACGAGCTGCATTCATCACCGGATTTACTCAGGGTGGCCACGGCACGCTTCCTCAAACTTACGACGCTAGTGACGTATGGCATCGTGACAACAATACCGGAGACTTATGCTTTAGGGAAGTACAAGCTACATCACATTTTACCTATTTTTCAGAAGCTCGTATTCTTTTATAAGCTTTTGTATTGAATATTTGTATTGATAACTCCTAAGTTACAAGTCATACTAGGAAGGTGACATTGTTTATTATCCAGTATGTGCTTAGTCATCTTCGACCACACCGTCAGTTAACATTAGGTGAGATATGGTCAAACACCTAAGTTGTCAACAGAAAAAAGTAGAGTTATCCGAGTATCAGTGTTGAATACAAAAATACGAAAAGTTGAGCAAGTACCATCCATTTCGCAAGTGCTATTTTTTAGTGTCATACAGAAATAAATATGGCACTTTTTTTTTCAATGATTGCGTGTTTTTTTAAGCTATGTGTTTGAACACAACTTACTTGATTTTGACTGACGATGTGGTCAAAGATGGTTAATATACATAGCCAGGAAAGGGATCTAGCTTTCAAGGGTGGCTACTGAAACACACTGTTAGGTGTTTGGCGATAGATTTTCACGTTGGTGGCAGCCAGTCTAATATTAGACGATTACGACCTTTCACCAGCAGCTCAAGCTCATTGTTGAGATTTGAGCCCACGTCTTCTGGCGTGTGGTCCGAACGAGCTTCGTTTATTCTCAATGAGTCTATAAATATACGAATATCTACGTAGGTATAGTTGCAGGTTACATAATTCCATGTCCCTTCAAAGACTAAAGCACCTGTATTTTCTCATGAAAACATTTCTTGGAACATTGCCCAGTGCTTGTGGATTGTCAGATTAGGACGATGGTAGGCCCAGCCCGCATATTGAGCTTTAGATATTCACTTGTGTTATATAAGTTTAGTTACTTAGTTTTCTATCTTACATTGATTGCATATGAATTTAAAGGTACAAGAAAATTATATACGATGTTTTGTATTGGATCGTTTTTGTAGTGATTCTCCAGTCAACTCATTGAGTACCTCTGCTTTAGAAGCTGTAGTGCAGGGTGTGGTTTTGTTTCCTACAATTCACATTTTTTTTATGTGACTATTATAGATATGTGTTTGTTCTGTGTCTGGGTGCTCCGTATGCATTATGAGTATGCATTTTAAAATAAATATGAGTCCTGATTCCCATTTTACGTACTTTGGTTAGTTTGGGGGCTAGATGGAGTTGTGTGAAATATCCTCCAATATTTAAAGTTTTCTTCTTAAGCCCCCACATAAAAGAGTTAATGAGTAGCTAAAAAAACGTAACATAGTTTAATTTAAAAACCGAAAAATCCTGCTAAGTATCGAACTCGTAAAATGTTTCTTCAAATTTTGTATTTTGGTGTGAACAATATTAAGTTATCTACATAATATTTACTGTAGATTTGCGTCGTAACCACTTTGATGTAAGTAATTAAGTATAGATAAATAGTTAGATAGTCCAAATTGTTAGTTCTAATTGATTTTATAGTTGGGCAAAACATAAGTCGATGAATAAATTATAAGCTTGAGTTAATGGCTCAATAAGGTTCATCCAGGCTTGAGCGCTGAACTGTTGCCCTGTCTATTGAAAACTAATTAGATGATTAATAAACTCATTAATGATAAATATCTACCTATTGGCAGCAGCCCTATTGGCTCATTGGTAGTATATCTGCTTTAGGAGCTGTAAGGCATGGGTTTGATTCCTAGGGCAAACATTGTATGGTATAAACAAATGTTTGTTCAATGTCTGGGTGTTCAGTATGTATTATAAGTACCTACGTATTTACAAAAACAAACTATGTATTTTAACTGACTTGCATAGCACACGCTTTGCTTAGTTTGGGTTGATTTTATTTGGATTTCATTATGGTTGATCCATTAGTTTTTTTTTTAATTGAATAGGTTCGCGCTTGACCACATCCTGCCTGATGTGAAGCAACGATGCGGTCTACGATGGAACACGCTTACCTAGAAGGAACCTGTTTACTCTTGATTTGAAGACACTCATATTGTACTTTTCGGGAAACACAGACTCCGGCAAAGAGTTCCACATCCTCGCTGTGCGAATAGAGAATGTGGACTCAAAGCGCTTAGTGCGCACATGGGGAACATCCACTATGTACGGATGTCGTCTCGGTCGCGTTTGTCTGGCAACTCCAAGGCACAATCTCCGAAATGTATTAGTGTCGAAGAATTATTTGCAGAAGAGAGATTATTTTTTGTGTGTTGATATTTAAACATGGTTGAGTTAGATTAATTATGTGACGAATTACCGGCACGAGTTTAGGTAAGTCACATGCTGGGGTGAAACCATAGAATAAAAAAGTTGTACGTGTGTACAGTTACGTAAAAAGGGGTGAAAACTCCTTCAGTTTCGTTCATTTTATGGAAACTAGACACACACTTTTATACAACGTATTTGTGTATGTATAGTTAGAGCATAACACGTGAACATTGTAGAACCAATGTTAGATACGATCTGGGTGCCTTCAAGTCGCGAGTGTAGGCGAGCTTGTTCCACCGTAGACCGCATGTTCGCTTAACATCAGGAGAGTTGGCGGTTAAACGCAAGCCTAGGTATAAGTAATAAAAAAAAACAAATTGTCTTCACCCATTTACTACGTAACGTTATATTTGTACTGTTTCGTTCTAATCTTTAGGTGAAACATGACATATTTCAATAGGTGATAGATTTTCTTAGCTGGCGGTTGTCTAGTTACCACTGCAGCACCAGATATTCTGTGTATACGTCACTGTATGGTTTAAAGGGCTAACAAAATTACAGAGAAACCTATTAAGACTGACCAAAGGATGTCTCAAAGTAATGAGTGCCAAAGCAGCAATTCCCTGACCGTTGTTTTGTTAATCAAAGTCATTAGTACCGCTGCTATAGTCATGGACATGCTTTATCTCTTATCATCAGGTTACCTTTCATTACTTTTACAATGTCCATTCCAAAATTTCTTTTTTTTTTTTTTTCTTTTTTTTTTTTAATGGTTGACAGGCTAGTTGTTTGATCACAGCTCACCTGATGTTAAGTGAAGGTGTGGTCGAAAATGGTAAAGCACACCTAGCCTGGAATGGAACTGGCTCTCAAGTGAGGCTGCCGGAACACACCGTTAGATGCTTGGCGGCAGATTTTCAACTTGAGGGTGGTAGCTAGCCAGCCGAGTACTAGAAAGTACCCTACCACCATGCTATGGTTTCCTCACGATGTTTTCCTTCACCGGCAGCTCAAGCTCATTGTTGGGGTTTGAACCCACGCCCTTCGGCATGCGAACCTACCGCGCTAACCACTGAGCTACCATCGCTACAAATTACGCTATTTAAAATTATCAAAGTTGTACATTTCTAAATGTTCATATTTTTATCCCAGAAATAACATACTTAAATTAAGGTTATGTTTTACAGGCTGTATACGCTTATATTAAAAGTTATGAATTAAATTATTATGTACCACTTAACACAAGCTTTAGCAGTAATGTGTTTTTTTTGGGCGGTATTTGTTCAGTTAAGTAGGGTAGGACGTTATAAGCCAGCGAACCGCGCTAAGTAATCCGCAGGGCAGCAGGAACGATATATATATAAATATCGAATAAATAATAAAATAGTAGAAATTCAACAACGAAAAAAGAATGTGACCTTTTTTGTGATGCTAAAAAAATAAAATACGTATCCGATTAAAATCCTTTCTCATTTTAAAGTCGATTAAAAGAGAAAATGATAAATCCTACACATCTATATAAACGGTACTAATTAAAATGCCATTGTACTCGTAATTATAAATATAGAAATTATAAATGGTGAAAAAAAAAATCAGCTGTTCTATAAACAAAGTATGTTAATCATAAAGTGCCGAATTACAAGCGCGAGTGTGGGAAAATGATAAAATGTGGTGAAACATGACTTTTCGTGTTGCTTCCAAATCTCTATTGAAGCTTTATAGTAAAGTCGCCACTACTTTACTAAAGCATGACTGGACTTGACTGACACAGACTGGACTTGACTAAAACTGGACTTTGACTATAACTAGCTACGAGGACACTTATTTATCTTTTGAAACTTGAAAATATATAAATACTTGACACTGGCAAATGCTAAAACGCGACGCCAAAACTAAAGAAAAAAAAAAAAGTATGTTAATCTTCGGCCAAATGTACAGAGCGGCTAAATGTTTTAACGCAATTTTAGAGATGTGTTAAAGTTGTTTATAATGATAAGTTCAATGACCCATTTTTCGTTTAGTTCAGCTTATAGTACTGTACACGTGAGACAAGACACTGTAGTGACATGAGATTCATTCGACAGTATAAAAGCCTGTAGTAGCCTGTTTTTTTTTTCATATTAAAGTAATGAGACGAACTATGTGCTCTCCTGATGGTACGAGATAACGCATGTCCATGACCATTGCAGCAATGCACAGAACTTTGAGTACCAAAAGTCCGGGGCATCGCTGCTTTGGCGCTCATTACTTTGAGACTTTCGATGGTTAGTCTCAACAGCCCAGTAATTTCGCTAGCTTCAAACTGGAACACATTAATGTTTACACACTACTGCTTGGCGGCAGAATATCTGGTACTGCGGTGGTACCTACCTAGACGACTTCCTGCTAAGGAAATCTACCAAGTAGATTTTGATTCATCACTAAAACTAAATTAGATAAAGCGAGATCTAATTACTCTCGTACCGGGTGGTCTATTACGTAAAAGAACTGCGATGTCTAAATTGCTGTCCGTATAAAAATAAACAATAATAACTGGAGCTTGCGCGCGCGCCGTCGCGTTGCGGTCGCCAGTGTAAACACCGCATCCGCGGCGACTTCCGACGATATCACGGCTTGTTTCACTATCCTAAAAGATACGTTAGCAGGCTTACACAAATATCTAGTCCAATCTTAGAAAGTTCAATGGACTAATTCAAGTCCCGCTTTATGATATTCAGTGTGGATGCGGACAAAACTAATTTTATGCGTGCATTGGCAAGGTTATAATAAATATCCTGGATAGTAAGTACATCTTTGAGCCTGTTGGAATTAAAATTAAAATATTTTTTACATTCTTATTCTTATTCTTATTTAAAGTGGAGGCGATAAATCCAGCACTGACGTCCCGCTTGGGGTGTATTGTGCATTTCCCCCTACCAGCGTCTACCCAAGCCAACCCAGCTCCGTGAAGTATCGGAACGAGGCTCTGGGCCGCTGGCATAGTAGCTCCTGTGAGTTGGGTGGAATGTACATGTTTTTTTACATGTAATGATAATGAGATGTACGACACTTGCTCCTGATGTTAAGTATAGATAAGATAACGCATGCCCAAGACCATTGTAGCGATACACAGAACTTTGAGTAATGAAACAAAGTGCAGGACATCGCTGCTTTGGCGCTCATTACTTTGAGACATTCGATAATCTTGATGGCCCTGTAATTTTGCTAGCTGCAGTAGATCATACCGGAACACAGTAATGTTTACACACTACTGCTAAGCGGCATAATTTAATTAATTTGTAGCGATGATAGCTCAGTGGTTAGCGCGGTAGGTTCGCATGCCGAAGGGCGTGGGTTCAAACCCCAAACAATGAGCTTGAGCTGCCGGTGAAGGAAAACATCGTGAGGAAACCATAGCATGGTGGTAGGATACTTTCTAGTACTCGGCTGGCTAGCTACCACCCTCAAGTTGAAAATCTGCCGCCAAGCACCTAACGGTGTGTTCCGGCAGCCTTACTTGAGAGCTAGTTCCATTCCAGGCTAGGTGTGCTTTACCATCTTCGACCACACCTACACTTAACATCAGGTGAGCTGAGGTCAAACACCTAGACTGTCATCAATAAAAAAAAAAATATATCTGGTACTGCGTTGGTGCCTTTCAAGACGACTTCCTACTTAAAAGGTCTACCACCAAATCAGTTAAGGAGCTGGCATCTCGCCTGGTGGACGCCACACGTGACCAAAACTCTGGCCTCTATTTTACACTAAGATTAAATATTGCCATATGACGTGGCAATGGGGCCAGCGTTTTGGGAACTATTCCCATTAATAACGTCCGTTTAAATTAAGCAGTTTATTTTATTGTAGTCTGTATGTAGGTATTATTTTAAATAATTGATTTTAGATGTTAATGTATTAGTATTTTTAAGATGTTCTACATTGTATTGTCAGTGAAATAACGCATATTTGACGTTCCTGAAAACGAAGACAGATTATAAGGGTAGTGATTACTGCAAGAATAATATTACAAAAAATAACTTTTTGATACTTTTTATCTCAAGTATAGATTCAATAACATTTTTATTAAGTCATGGTTACAGTGAATTAATTAAATATTAAATGTTAGTATTTGTATAATGTCAAAAATTAAAACTAAGATACTCCCAAGTATTCGCTTTGCAGACTCAATGTATAAACTTTCAGACAAACAGGTTTACTAACGATTTTTTTTCTGCTCTGTTTGAAGGTAGCGGCAGTACGCGCAAAATTTAGAAAAGGCAGACCAAACCTCTAGCTCAGTTGTCAGCTGTTTTCCCAACTAGGCTGCCGTAACTTCATTTTATACCAGTAGGTACGGAATGTAGTGATCAGTTTTTCTAAATAAATGAGTCATACATACACAGTGCTGGCGATACAGGTTCGGCGATTGATATTGAAAAGCCTAACATTGGCGAAGACTGAAGAGATCCGTTCGTTCACTGATCCGAAAGATCAAAGCGATTCATTGTCATTTTATTTACACGAGTTTCAGTGCTCCTATAATAGCTAAGCTACTGCAAACGTGGGAATGTTTATTTTAGTAAGAAACATGTATAACCGTTCGAATTATTTATACACAAAGTAATTGTGGTAAATTGCTCTACTGCTAAGATGCTAAGATAACGTCTGTTCATGACCATTGCAGTGATACCCAGAACAAAAGTAACAAAATTGAGTTCAGAGTAACATTACTTTGGCATTATGTTAATTTAATGATAAAATTTTAATGACTTTCATTAGGTGAAATATCGTTAGAGTGAAGGCATGCGGAAGTTTCTTGCCAGTGACGACTCGGCAGTGGACACAAAGGGCTCGAAACTACATACGACGTCTCAACATTCTAGTGAAAAGCTGACGAGATAGTGATAATGATGTTGGATGAAAATAACGTCGTTGTTTCATAAAATTACAATAGAAAACTGCAAATCAAATGACAAATTTCACATTAATTATTTCTTTGACTAACAAAAATAAAATGATGAAACCTAAAATTAATCGTCTTACATTAGAAAACTAGGGTCGATACATTTTTCTCGCATCCCCTTCATCTTATAAATCAGAGAGTGATTTCTTTACTCCGGATGCTTATAGACTATTCGTCTTCGTGATAAATAGAACTTAGGGTGAGCACTGACGCAAACAAACTCAGATGAACTACGAAGATAACTAGTTGAGGTAGAAAAACAACCAACACCTTTATTGCGTACAACATGTTGATATAATGAGCTTATGCTTTTGCCCCGTCAATTTTTTATCTACTATACCTACCCACCACTACATATATACCCACACTATATATGTATATATGGCCGCATGATTAAAAATATCTCTACATAAAACGGCCGGCTTAGTGAATTCAACCGGCGGGTTTGTACTGGCAATATACGGCTTCATCCCCTGTATTCCGAGCTTCTTTTAGCGATATCTATTAGACACTAAGAAAACAAAGTGAAAACATCGGACTATACATGAACCTGACCAAGATAAAATTATTAACAAACAGTAAATATCAAGAGATTAAAATAAATAACCACCCTCTCGAATACGTAGAAGAGTATATCTACCTAGGACAAATCATCTCACATACAGACCAATCTACCAAAGAAGTAAACAGAAGAACAGCCAACAGCTGGAAAAAATACTGGTCCTTGAAGGAAGTAATGAAATCCATAGACATCAGCATAGGAATCAAACGGAAGGTTTTCGATACCTGTATCCTACCTTGCCTCACATATGGGTGTGAAACCTGGTCACTCACTAAACTCCAAAGAGACAGTATAGTACACTGCCAAAGAGCCATGGAGAGGAGCATGCTTGGCGTAAAAAAGCAAGATAGAAAAAGGCACACCTTCATAAGATCAAAAACAAAAGTAACAGACGTGCTAGATAAGATAGATCAACTAAAGTGGAGGTGGACAGGCCATTTAATGAGATGTCCCCAGGAAAAATGGAGTAAGATATCAACTGAATGGTATCCTAGAGATGGGAAAAGAAAGAAAGGAAGGCAAGTAAAAAGATGGGAAGACGAAATAAAACTAACAGCTGGACCCAACTGGAGAAGAGTTGCAAAAGACCGAAGGCAATGGAAAATGTTAGAGGAGGCCTATGCCAAGAGGCACACTGAACTAAGAGACATTCTGTGAGAAGAAACTAGTCATGAAGAAAAGAAAGCAAAGTTCAGGATAAAAGGCTGATTGATTGATTGATTAGACACTCACCAAAAAGCTACGCGACTGCGAACCTTATAGTCAAATTGCCCTTCACTTTAAAAAAAAATGGGAATCCTTCCGTTATCCTGCATTGTAATCTTACAAGCGGAACTTTATGTCAGGAAAAATTATAAAAAAGCATACATACACGGCCTTTGGAGACCTTACTACAGTACTGCTACAAGACGAGCAGGGCAGCTGAAACAGATTCCTAGGAACCTGGTGAAGTCGTACAAGCTCACTCATGTCATGGGCCCAGGCATGAGTGAGCTTGTATGACATGTGTATAATAAACTGGCAGGCGAAGTAATCGCCGCTCCGAGCCTAGCTTACTACAAACGATGGCTTGTTGATCAAACGTTCTACAGTTATAAAGATTTCTTTGAACATAAAGCCTAAGAATGTACAATTTGTACAATGTCATTTATTGATTGTGTTATCATTGTCAACAAATTTAATGTAAAATTATTATTGTAACTTGACATTATGTGATTAATCTAATTTAATTTTGACATGTAAATACCACTTATGAAATAAATTAATATGAATAAGGCATATGGCATATTATGGTCGCGTAGCTATTGCCTGAGTACCTAACAGGAGTAGCAATAAGTAACTCAGAATACGTAGGCAGGACGCTACAAGCCAAATACATTTGATATAACACTCGATAAAACTGTTAACAGAACAAGCAAAGCAAAAGTTGCGGGCTTGCTGCCGATTAGTAGGTACATACGGGAAAACCTGCCGGTTTAATTTCTTTTTTTTCAAATTAGCCTGGTTGTCTTTGTTCTGGATTTAATTTGTTTTTTCTATCACAAATATTCCAGACAACGTAACATAGACAACTATATCTAGAACACGCTATTCCAACTGCTAACAATAGCTAATATCCGTACCTACATGGTAGACATTTAATCGTCTCACGTATTGATTGTACATTTTTATACCTACACAGATAGTATGACACTCCGATAGTGTGTTTTACTTGAAAAGTTTAACATTGGTAAGTACTTGTATTCAAGTTGCTGTTTCTACTAACCACATGTTCCATCATATACTGTATAGGATCACATTGGCCCAAATTACGATCGTTTGAAACTTAATATACCTACTTATAAAAAACCAAGTGCACTAATTGCCTGCCAAGTGCTTTGTGCATATCCTCGTTATTGACACGCTCCGTATTTTTCTTCCTCTGATCCTGTCCGTCATACGGTTGCCTGGAAGAGATCGCTTTTAGCGATAAGGTCGCCAGTTGTTACACCTATTAATTAATGTAATTTTTCTGTATTGTTTTTTTTTAGTGTGTGCAATAAAGAGTTAATCAATCAATCAATCAATCAACCTTCCTATTAAAAAAACTTTAGTTGCGTATTCTACTCGTACTGATTAGTGATTTGCACAAAAAAATAGGATGACGCTACGCTCGGAATTTCCAAAACTTTACTGTAAATTATATTAAATATTGGCTAATAATTGAAAATAACAAAGTTAATTAATCTAGTCTTGATGTTTAACATTCTGATCTTTGTTTTAGAATATTATATTAAGAAAACAATACATTTTAATAATCTCTCTTTAATTTTGCGTCCATGTTTTTCTAATTGCTTATTTTTCTTTATTGGTTTGAATAGTAAACATTTCATGAGCCATGAATGCCAACGAAGACTACTACGGCAATCATTCTAGAAACGTCTCTTGAAACTTGTCTAATTGAATCAAAAGATGATAAAACTTCACTCACTTGCCACAATCCGTCTTTATTAAAAGTTACCTCAAAGGTTTTGAGTTCCATGGTCACTACATAGCCCTCAAATTAGAATAATGAGGTTACCTTTTAGCTAACTACGTTTGTAGTAGAGGGTAAAAGAGGCTTTTGAAAACTGGTTTCAATATTTTTAAAATAATAAGAAAGTATTCTATTAGAGATGGGATTCAAGATTTTACCGATTACATTTAAATTCATTTTTATACTGCTAACTATTTTATGACGTGTTCATCTAAGTGTTGATTTTGATTCAATCAATGCGCAGCGATTGTCAAGCAGTAGTAGGTAATCATTACTGTGCACCGGTTTGAAGGTTACCTACTGACGCTGGCGAAATAACGGGGGATATTGGAACTAATCATAAAATGACGATTGTCAAAAACGCGATGCTTTGAACTTTAGAAGTTCTAAACACCGCTGCAATGGTCATGAACAGGCGTTCATCTCTTACCATCAGGATGGCGTTCCGTTAATCTCATTACTTTTATTACCCCTCTAAGGCAAAGCTAATAGGAAGGGGTTTTTTTTCTTTAGTTTTGGCGTCGCGTTTTAGCATTTGCCAGTGTCAAGTATTTAAATATTTTCAAGTTTCAAAAATTAAACAAGCGTCCTCGTAGCTAGTTATAATCAAAGTCCAGTCTTAGTCAAATCCAGTCTGTGTCAGTCAAGTCCAGTCATGCTTTAGTAAAGTAGTGGCGACTTTACTATAAAGCTTCGATGGAGTTTTGGAAGCAACACGAAAAGTCGTGTTTCACCCCATTATATCATTTTCCCACACTCGCGCTTGTAATTCGGCACTTTATGAATAAAACACCACCATTTTTATGCATAAGCACTCGACAAAACACTAGTTTTGGAAAAAAATACAACGGAGCTACACGACTCTTCCCGCGTTCCCGCCAAAACTCCCCTAGGAAGGGTTATGTTTTAGAAGTGTATGTATATATGTTTGTACATGTGAGTGTTTCACCGTAGCGTAAAAACATCCCATCCAATTGTCTATTATTAATATGCTACATTTATTCATTAAATTAAAATTATTTTATCCGTGGTCGGATAATAGTTAGGTATTTAAACTTTTTAGCTTGTATAAAAAGAACTTCTTACGTTTCGAGTACGTTAAAATATTAAAGTAACAACGTATAAGTAAACACATTGTGACAAAATGACAAGGCAACATTGGCAACCTTACGACAACAATGCTTGTTCAAACTCAAAGAAAAAAGGGAGAAGCCGTAAGGTTGCCTTTGATGAACAATAGAAAATAGAATAAATAGCTGCTTATCATATTTTAAATGTCACAGTCAAACACACGTGTAAAAGCTTCTTGGTTTATTATTTACATCAATGAACAAAAATAATTTAAAGATAAATAACAGTCTGGTTAATGTTAAATTATGTAAATGTGAAATGAACAAATTATCTATGTTAATTTTACATTTTATATAATAAAAATATATATAAACAGATTATATATGTTTATTTTACATTTTATATTGTTATACTTGGTGGTAGATCTCCTTAACAGGAGGTTGTCTTGCCGTTTTGCTGTTTGAAAAGTATTACGGTTAGCAAAATAACTGAATTAGATGAATCATCTTAAATATGTCTTAAACTAATTTAATTTTGGTTTGCTATTCAAAGTTCTGAGTATCGCTGCAATGGTGATGGATATGTTAGTTTATCCGTATAATCAAGGTAGTTTATAAAACAAGGATATAAGCTTTCAGTGTACTAAGCCGAAAGGAGGTTATTATACTAATCATTGCGAAAAAAAAACTTTGTCCACAATTCTCAAAACGTTTTGTTGTATAGCCATAGCATAGAATTTCCTGTAACTTTTTAAAAAAAATTGTACAACTTAACAAATAAGATATTAAACTACACGTTTTTACTGTGACGCATAAATTCAGAATAATCACTTATGTACGTATGCATATATACCTATTGTACATAAATGATTATATATTATATAACACCATATCATATATGTATATACGATATATAACAACTTACTCATCGTATTATTCTATACAACACTATATTCACTATAACTTGTGAAACGTTTTGATCATATTAAATCCGACAGCACACATGCGTCCCCGAAGAAAATACTTTCTCTCACATTATTACGTCGTAACGCATCAACAGAATGAGGATAAATTCTCGCATCAAAAGATTTGCTTACACACAATATTAGCGACTTAGCATTAGGGAGCAATCTCTCCTCAGGCCGCTAATGAAAAATAATTTAGGTGTAGACAGGCGGCATTAATAATAATAAATAATGCGGTGACGGTTCGCACGGTAGTATATAAATCCAGGCCGGTGCGAGACGTCACAATAGTCATATATTAGGACAAATGTTATTACAAGCTCGAGTCGTTATGTTATTTTTGTTCGCCCCCCGAGTTACGAATTCAAGGCAAACAGCGGCGGCTTAGAGCGACCACAGACTCGCCCGCCGCGAGCGCGCCTCTCCATGCACCCGCGTTAGTAGATTAACTCTATGCGATATCCAGATTTCATACAATGAGCGCAGAATAAAAGAAAAAGCTCTTCTATGTATAATGTCTTACGATATTTATTTATTTGGTAATTTAATAAATATCGCAGGATATTATACACAGCGCCATCTGATCCCAAACTAAACAAAGCTTGTAGATACTATGGAAATCAGATAATTTATTACTACGGAAACCGGAAAATCATATTTCCCGTAAGATAACATATAATAATCGTGTAACGTAGTCTATTATGACATTGTTAATGAAAAAAAAACAACATCAAGTTTCTATAGATATCTCACAAAACATGTTTAGTGTCGGCAACAACGTCCAGCTGTTTAATGCATTAAAAATTCGAGAGCCACAGTGAGCCACACGCACCCCTTTGAGCCTTAGCCGGACCAACTTCCGAGAACAACTGACCAGATGTTTGCTATTATAATCAGTTCTACCCATAACCTATAACATAAGTTAACATTAAATGAGTAACGCGTGAGATCTAACTATTCCTGGGTTTGTTTTTAATGTTAAAGTGATTAGATGTATGCTCTCAAAGTAATCAATTAACAATACACTACACACACTTGATATATATATACAGTTATACACATGTACATCATATGATCATAATGTATACCTACTATACCAGATATAGTATAAATAAATGATAAATACCATAGGACATTACACACAGCGCCATCTGACCCCAAACTAAGCAAAGCTTGTGCTATGGAAGACAGATGACTGATAGAATAATTAAATACAGCTAGACAAAGAACAAACATTTGTTTATCTCACAAAATGCTTGTCCTGGGTGGGAACCGAACCCACGCCCTTCAGCTCTTGGAGCAGACACACTACCAATGGACCAATAGGGCTGTCAATAATATGTCAGTATTGTAAACATATTTCTTTTTTTTGTACTGGGGACAGACTAGGTGTTATGACCACGGCCCACCTGATGTTTAGTGATGATGTCATCGAAGATGTTAAACATGCCTAGACTGAAACAGAACAAGATGAATAGTGATGGGATTTGAAGCGAGCTGGCTAATTACTAAGTAATCATTGGTATTAACTGATAGTATTTCATAAGGAAAGTGCATCAATTAAAATAAAATATAACAAGACAAAGTTGGGCTAAACATAGACACGTGGTTAGAAACAACGCCTGTGCTTGACCAATGTGATACAAACAAACAGACAACTCTGAACAAAGTTCAGGGCATCATTGCTTTAGCGCTCATTACTTTGACACAATTTATGATTTGCTAAATAGTCCTGTAATTTCATTAGCTATAGTACCCTTAAAACAGGAACACAGTATTTGCACAAACGCTAGCCGGCAGAATATATATCTACTGCGACGAGCACATCCTAAAATAATGTACTGTCTAGTAAATAAACTAACTTAGTAGTTCTTTATAATATTGATAAAGCAATTCACCGTGTCTTCCCACACAAAACCAAGGTATCTTATTTTCAGAAACAATAAGCATTTACTTGGAAACTAAAGTTATGGTGGAGTCTGGATAAGCAAAATTTGGAATTTAATAGACTATATTTAGACCTTTGTTATCATTTGTTGTATATTTTGCTCATATAAAATTACAATCTACTCGATACTTGCGACTCGATACTTACGACACAGAAACAATGTGAGTAGGTGAGTTTTGATAATAAGATTACTGTAAGTCTTTTTCAGCAATTCGTAGAAAATTACAATTTTTTTTAGGAGAGCGAATCTGTAGGGCATGTGTTTTTTGCACTGTAAAGCCACAGCAGAAACTAGACTTGCCACACACACACTTGCCTGCTTTTCATCATTGCTAACACTTCCATCTCACCCACTGGAGCTACTATGCCAGCGGCCCAGAGCCTCGCTCCGGTATTTCAAGGAGCTAGGTTGGCTTGGGTGAATGCTGGTAGGGGGAAATGCACAATACACCCCAAGCGGGATGTCAGTGCAGGACTCATCGCCCCCATTCCGAATAAGAATAAGATTTTTTTTACTTTTGATAGAAAATGGTCTTTCGTCACAGCTCGACTGATTTTAAATGACGGTGCGGTCAAAGATGATTAAAGACACTTAACCTGGAATAGAACTGGCACTTGGGTAAGGCTGCCGAAAGATACCGTTGGTGTCAGATTTTTAACTTAAAAGTGATAGCTAGTCCAGTCGGGTACTAAAAAATACCCTACCACTACTACGCTATGGTTTCTTCACAATGTTTTCCTTCACCAGCAGCTCAAGCTCATTGTCGGGTTTTGTTTCCGTGTCGTTCAGCGTGTGAATCGACCGCGCTAACCACTGCACTACCATCACTATAAAATACACATGCCCATATACCTATCCAGCCTGGTGACGACTTTATCACGTTGACATTACTAATATCTTGGATCAAATGAACGCCAGCATGTATTAAGATGTTTTACAAGATATACAAAGAAAAATGTTTTCTACACAAACGAATTTGACATTGCTTTGACATGTTTTCTTTTGAAGCCGCGCAGTTTGATGAATTTGTAGTTTATTGGATTTGCGCCAAGATACACTGTGACATGTTCCTAAGTAAATTACAGAAAACTAAGTATTGAATTGTTGACTGTAAGATTTTTTGTAGATCCAAAAAGCGCGACAATATTCTACCCTGATAAAACATAGCAAAAGGTATCGTAAGGAGGTTGTCTAGGTATGTACCACCGCATCACTAGATATTCTGCCGGCAAGTAGTAGTGTGTAAACATTATTAGATTACCTTTAATTATGTCAAATATTCTCGACTATAGTTGCAAAGCTTGACAAAGCTCGCGCGCGCGTTGTGTTCTACTTTGACTCCTTGTAGTCCGAGTATTCGACATAATCTAACGTGAGTTATTCCGCATAAGTAAAACTGAAATGTATTAAGACTGCGTCAGTTCCCATAGTGAAGTAAAGAGTTTAATTTTCTATTAAGGCGGGATTTAAATTACAGATATCCATGAAAAAGTAATTACCAATTCTTCACATTAATTACAACAGTGAGCTGCTGCTTAGAATTGGACGAGTTACAACCATAGGACGGTGGATGGTGAACCAATTATTTTTTGTAGGGGGTGTAACGTTTAATGGGGCGACGACATATGGTCGCGGACGGTCCGACCAGTGTTCATAGACATGAAATCGCCAGTAGTAGAGCTTCTGTGTTATATTTAGACCATAATAAGAGTAAGTATATAAGTAATTGTTTATGTTATGCATGTATATATTACACAGTAGCGATTTTTATTCACAATTAGGCTTGTGTTTGACTATTATCTCCATTAATCCTCAGCGACGATGCAATCTTCGATGGAACATGTTTGCCTTGCGGAAGTTAATTCAATTGTAATTTTGGAAGCATTTGATTCGATTTGGAAGCAACCAGATTATATTTTGTCGGGTAACATTCACTCCGGCAGCTTTCACTGTTGTACAAAATTATCGACAAAGCAGATAATGACATTACAGCCGCATATTCGCACGGCGAGGATGTGGAACTCTTTCCGGAATCTGTGATTCCAAAAAAGTACAATATGGGTATCTTCAAATCCAGAGTAAACAGTTTCTTTCTAGTTTAGCGTGGTATATCCTAGACTACATCGGTGCTTTAAATCAGGTAGTATGTAATCTGATACAAATCTATTAAAAATAAGAGAAAAAAACTGACATTTCAAGCACATTACTAACTGTAATCGATGATCAATAGAATGCTATCAAATGTGTCATTTCATTTTTCACTACAATTAAAATTTACCGCAAAAACGGCCAAGGACGTATGTGTATCGTATAATTGTGTTCTTTGGTCATCGTACACAAATTCTTGCGCAAAACTTCAATTACTGAGAGTTTTCTCACATTACTGGATTTACAACTAAACCAAATTGTAACGTCATAACTGTCAAAGTTCTAAAAAATCAAAAAGACTTATTAAAAATATGCAAACATTTGCATATTTTTAATGGAATCTCTTAGCAGGTCTAGAAAAACAAATTTTCATTATAATCGTTGATATAAATTTCAATCGAGTCGATCATTCTAAATTATATTTCTGCTTTCACAAAATTCTTGAATTTTATACATAATTAATTTACCAAGAAATCTACTTAGACGAAACAGGATTTATGTCTATATTTCTCAGTATTAGTTAGTACATTTGTTCACTGATAACTTGCGCATCGTTGATGAAATCTATGTGAAATTTTGTTAAGATCCGATCAAATTATATCAAATACAATTTTCAAGTTCAAGTTTAAATATTATAAATAGAGGTTTCATAGAGGTTGTGAGATTCTTTAAATCTAACAACTACGTTACAGTACAATAGCGAAGCATTGGTCCATTCATTCACAAACTAAATTACATACGTTAATTTTATTTTAATTTATAGTCATACCAACAAAGCAGCTACTAATACAGTTAATACATATTAAAAACAAAGTAACTGATATTTTTTATAGTATGATGGGATTAACATCAAACGTCTATAAATTCTATTTATCATTGGATCACATGGATACTTGACACACGTAGGTTATGACGCGAACTTTGAATTGTATGCTTTATAAGGGTAGACAAAGACATACTGGATATAATGGCATTCTTCAGTTAAAGGTATCTAGCTTAATACATACAAAGCAGCTTATTTTTTACGAATTTAGTTCTAGCTCTAGGTATACCTATTTCTATGTATCGTTATGATGTTAGTGACAGATAAACACAGGGTTCTCTCAGTGTGAGAATCAGGGTTTATAGCTAATAAAAGATACTTTATTGTTACAGTATAATAATGTATTTGCCCGTCAATACCAACATGTAAGTAGGTATATGTTAATATAATTCTTATTTAAGTATCTACTAATTTCACAGGAATTTTGTAATTTTTTTACTTAAATAATGTGTTTATTTATTTATTACCATAAGGAGTAAATGAGCGCCAAAGCAGCGATGTCCCGGACTTTGTTTTGTTACTCAAAATTTTGTGTATTGCTGCAAAGGTCATGGATATGCGTTATCTCTTACCATCAGGAGAGCGCATTGTTCATCTCATTATTTTTACATCAAAAAAATGTCGTGTAAATACTTCTTACATAGCAATCATATCCAAAACAATTGGATAATTCTATGATTTGGACTTGTGCTAGATATTATTCACCAAATAATTTCGTTAGTACAAAATTTAGTTATTAAATTTATTTATTTAATTTAATTTATCATTAATTTTACTACAATTGGAAGAAAATAATTGACAAAATAATAAGTCATGGAAATAAAAATCTATAAAAAGCGCTCTTAAGAAGTTATATTAATAACTCTTAGTATAGGTTTCTAAATATTGTATCAATCAAAATAACAATAATTTTATAAACCAAACAGAATGTGTTTATGTTAAAACATGTTTAATTGACGGGAAGCAACCAAATGGTGCTATTTATGTGGTGTAAAAAATGGCTTATGTTTGGCTTCGCTATTCATACTGCCGCGCCCGTCGCGTCGGCTGGTGCTCAATTATACCCGTACAATAATATGGCAAATGCTATTAAATGCACAAGAGCAGGGATGGTAGCGGTGACTTAACACCAGCTTAACGTGACTTTTTAATCTATCTATAAAACATCATCCATATTTTGCTTTTCTAGCGTGATAAATGCAGCTAGAAAAAAATGGGCAAAAATTAAATTACAGGGCTTTTGAGACTAATAAAACCAAATGTCAAGTACTTAGCGCTAAAATAGCAAAGACTTTTGACGAATTTGAAACTACACAGAAGTAACTGGTAAAGTATCTAAATTAGGGTTTCTGCTTGAGAGATATGTCTTTAGTTGAGACGGTAAAAAAAAATTCAACGCCTCGAGAACTAAAGAAATCAATTCCGTCCGATAGATAACTATAAAAAACACATATGAGTATGCACAAATTAAAAGAATAATAGAATTCAAAGTTAATTATCATTTGTTTAATCTAAAGACTGTGATATATATCCACATAATAATTCATAATTAATAAAAGCATATTTTAAATTTTTTGGTAGGAAAATGTTTCTTTTGTTAAACAAGTTTTTATAGTTAACTAAATATGTACTAGTAATTTTGTTGAGTTCATGTTAATGCATATAAATTTTTTAATTAAATAAAAACTATTTCAGTTGTACATTTGAGAGCTGGTAGTGACCCAATAATAGTAAACAAAAGTGAAATATGTACTACCCTACTCTTTATTTTATTTTTTATAAATATAGACCAGCCAAGTATAGTTTCTTAAATTTATTGTTTGTTGATGATTTGTTAATTAATTTGTAATAAATTAATGCAATTTATGATAACTAAAAAATGTATACTTAAATTAAATGAACTAAAATGTCATAATTAATTTAATTTGTAATGCAGCAAAAATTAAACGTATTTTATTGAACATTTCTCGTGATATCAGAAATCTTGGTCGAGAACTCTCTTGCCTCGAGAAAAAGGTCGAGATACCAGAAACCCTAATCTACATAGAGTTTAACGATCTCATGTTTCAGGCAACGTGGAATGTTAATCAAGTATACCTACATTACAGAAATAAGTTTTTCATGAATCTGTCGTCATAGGAACAAACGGTGTCTGTCGTAGTATTGGGACACATGGTAACACGTTTACAGTTTCATTACATTAAGAGCTGTCCCTGCCCGGGCAACCCTGGATCCGCCATAAAACGCGTCCTCGACGACGATGTTCTCGATCACTTTGATCGGGAGCTCGAGTCCGGATGTCGCAGCCGTTTGGAACAGTTTCGCAGCATCATAGCCGATAAATATAGTTTAATTTTAGAATAATTTGCAACAGACCTGGCAAGCCGAGCCGACAGTGCTCGGACCCGATTCATGACTCTATAAACTTATCGAGCGGCTTGTTTATTGCACCCACAATGTTATGTGATGCGCCATAAGCCGTAAAGGGACGTTTTCCGCCAAAGTAAAACGTTATTAGCTCCGAATTGCTTCTGATGCCCTGGGTATCGTAACTTCCGCGTTGCTTAGAATTTAATTCATTTTTGCTGAGTCTGCTTACTAAAGTTCAAGTGAAATTCGTGAAAATGTTGCCTTTAGAAATACATCGCACTTTATCGTAAATAATAAACAATCTGCTCCGTTCTACCATCTCCTGTTTGTATATTCAAATCCTGCGGATTGTCAACCTTTGTGTGCATTTTGTAACAAGCAATTAAGTACGCTCGTTCTTGGAATTGTTCCAAACGGTATATTATCTATCTTAAGGAATGTGTCAGGTTCAAGACTTATTGTACCACATACATTTTACACATCCCTTCTCAAGAATACATAGAATCTAAAACAGTCGTATGTTCGGGTGGGAAGTAAATGTTGCAAATTCGTGAAATTAATTCCGTTCCTATTAGGGTCAGGCGGTAATTAGAAACTCCAACCAGTAATTATGGTCAATATCTACTCGAGCTTCTTTAAACAGAACTAGATGACGTCACGTAGTTAAAAGCAATGTTTCCGCCATATGAGTTCACCAATTAAAAATTTAGATTTCTCAGAAGACGATATTTTATGACTTCTAACCATGTTTATTGTTCGAGTTAGTTTCAAACTGTATGCTACGCACAAAGTAACTTTAGGTATTGAATTTATGAAAAAATATAACGTCCTCCTTACTCAAGCTCAAACCCAATATTTTGAGGCGCGCAAGTTTTTATAAAGATGGATATGAGGTCAATAGGCTGATGTCAGGGGCAAAAGGTTATATAGCCATCAATTTCTTACGCATTGGTGAAAAGATAAAAGCGTTTAGACTGTGTTTTAGTAATCATCATTAGGTGCCATTTTCATACTGAATTTTGAAAGTTAGTAGACAAGACTTGTTGCGATCCCATGCTGGTAGATAATTTCACTCTTTGATGTCATCTGCCCTCACCGTCTGGAACTTCCTAGGATTCTTCGAGAATGAAAATTCAAGCTATTTATTTTAGTACGTAACAAATATTTATTTAAGTAGTTGTTGATAGATATTTGATTCACTTGATGTTAAGTGACGTTATGCTCGAAGATGTAAATACAGTCAATCTGTAATTGGGACTTGGCTACGAATTTAGTCATTATCAAAGGCCATGTTTGTGGGTTGGCTTATTTATTGCCACTTCTTCTACTACAAAAAGTATGACGCGTTCATGCAAGCCTAAACGCGGTTAATACGGCTACATTTCTAGCCGCTGCCACAGACCGCGTCAATGTAATACTTTAAGTAGAAGGCAATAGATTTTTAATTTAAGTATTGTAGCTAGCCGGCTGGCAACTTGAAAGTACCCTAACATGATGGTATAGTTTTCTACCGAAGGGATTTGAACCTTCGCTCTGCAGCGTGCGATCCAGACGTAGGTACTAACCACTGGACTATCATCACTACATTATATTTCAAAATACAGTGCAACCTCTATACCTATAGAGGTTAGGTTATTCTAAGATTCGTTTTAACAAGGTAAGAAATCTTTTTTATTAAGATTCCAGATTGTCGAATGTAGGTAGTGAAGATCTTAAACTAAACATAACGTACTACTTACCCTGTTATAGCGAACGGTAGGATACGATATGTAAAGGTTATAAGTTAAAATCATTAAATAAAGGAAAATCATACTTTCTATTCACATTCAGCTGTTTTGAAAAATCATTATAATGAGGATTTTTACAAGAAGTATTCGTAACGTAAAGGTATATTATGCATTAGCTCTTACGGGCAGTTCTAGGGGATTTCGAAGAATTTGTTAAATCGAAGTAATCATGATATTGAAGTTGGTTATATTAAGGTTACACTGTAATATGTTTTTACGTAAAACACGGCACAGCGTGGCCGAGCTACCTAAATTTGCTGGAACGAGATGCCACAGGACTAAGTGTTATTATCCGAATCGTTTGTCAGGGGTTAGAGTTAGCGCATTAAACGAGGGCGGCGGCGGCGCGCGCCCGGTGGCGCTTGTAAAAACAAATTGTTTATCGGGCTACAAGCCGAGTGCGGCGATCGCGGCTAACGACGTAGCAGATGCCGAACCCGCACTCATTTGCGACAATGGCCTCCGCCATTGAGGACTGATTGTTTAATTGCTTCGTTTAATCAATTGTCCGCCTGAGAAACGCACGCCCGTCGCCGCTCGCTTGGACGCAACTGACTTATTGGTTAACTACTTCGGGTCAATAAATCCCCCAGTTAAAGAACAATTTCATTAGGATATGTGCGGCATGCGAGCCGGAATGCCGCACGGGGCTTACCGGTGCCGCCCTCGCGCTCCGGCTGAGGGTCCTCTTGCGGCTCATTTACCGGAAAAAATGTGATCGTTTTTCCCACGAATAAAAGCATTTACTACCTACACACAAACATTTAGTATTTCTATAACTATCTACACCCATACATCTAGCATGTGGGCCTAAGGCATGTCCACTACTAGCTGTGTCTTGCGGATTCACTTGTATTTTACCAGAGATTAAGTTAAGTACAATATTCATGCAAAATTTTATCAGATTCTGCCGAGCTGTTTGATCGATTTTGATTTTAATTACATAGGAACATTACATCACATTCGTGTTTTCCTATTCTTGGTTGCCTGGAAGAGATTGCTCTTAACGATAAGGCCGCCACTTGTGGCACTAGCTCATAAGATTCTTTTGTTCTCTGTACTTTTTTCTGGTCATGGTGTGTACTATAAAGAGTTTATATCTATCTATACTATTATAAAGAGGAAAGACTTGATTGTTTATTTGTTTGTAATGGATAGGCTACAAGAACTACAAGACCTATTTCAAAAATTCTTTCACAGTTAGGAAGCTAAGCTATCTCCGGGTGACATAAGCTACTTTATATCTCAGTATTCCCACGGGAACGGGAACTACGAGGGTGAAACTGCGAGGCGTCCGCTAGTCTATCTATAAGATTTTCACCGGATTGCCTGAATTGATTTAACAAGCGTAGGACCATGGAACTTGACATCATTAACTAAGCCATTTCATCAGCTGCAAGATGTTTAATACGATATCTTCAACCAATCATCATCTAACACCACATCTGCTCATAGGTTCATATTGCATAATAAAACGAGTCTAAGATTTTCAGTAGAAAAATGATTGTTTACACGCAGCGAGACGGTGTATACAGCTAAGCCAAATGTAATGAAGTTTGAAAAAAATATAACTCGTCTTCCAAGAAAATAGGTAAATGTGAATAATAAAATTGGAGAGATAAAACGTCCGTTGCTAGTTGTAAATCATAACCGAAACAGAAAGGTTACCTGCAAAACGTCTAAACATTCCGGTTAGATATAAAACCGACTGATTAAATTTAGGTGGGTCCACTCCTACCGTGAACCCAGAGCTGTTTAAATCAAATAAACCGCATTTACAGAATGAAAACTTTATTCGCTTCTAACCACGTAAAATAATACCACAAAACCCGGTAAAGTCTACATAACTTGCCGACGGTTTTAGAATTTAAATTTAGATAGTATTAATGCGAAAGCTTTTCTAATATTTATTCTGGCCCATAATACGGTTCCGGAAAGATTTTTGTGTACCAAGTGCATTTTAAATGTTTGTACTAGAACCGTGTACTGAGTACAATCGGTGCCACCAATGTTTAAGCTTTCCGATTCTAATTTGTAGGAAGCACTTCGGTTTCCACTTGTAGGTATACTCGCGTACATAATGACATTGACCCACGACTAAAATGTTGGCTTATTTGTCTCAGAATATGTGGCCATTAAGGCCTTACATTCCAACATTTCGGGCTAATATAAGTCTAATGTTGTGTTAGATAGCATTTAGCAGAGCAAATATAGCAGTTACGCTACTGCAATTTTTGAGATTTTTCTCAAGTTATTTGAAAAATAAAACCGAACCAAAAACAGGTATTTCAGAGTAATTTTTGAATTAAATTTCTAATAAATCGATCAGTCATTATGAAATACATGATTGGTGATCTACACTATTAGGTGTAAAGTGGAAAGATTTGATTTTTTGTTTGTTTGTTTGTATTGAATAGGCTCCGAAACAACTGGACCGATCTGAATAATTATTTCATCATTAGAATGCTACATTATCTCTGAGTGACATAGGCTATATTTATATTGTTAATCGAGTTTTGTTTTCCCGTTCGAAACCGGGGCGAGTTGCTAGTTTTTAATAAAATGAGATACTTTAGTTCAAAAGTTACAATTTAGTTTACCTAAAATTGCTTACAGTGAGTTAACACCGCTTTGACAAGGCAATGCCGGCAGCATGATGTGTTAGCTTCCGCCTAGTTCTGGTTTTGAACATTTGAATCGTCTCTAGTTTTGTACGTACAATCCATTTATGTTTGTGTAGTAAGTTAGTTATAGGCAGTTACAGTACATACGGATTTCATTGTTAATAATAATTACACTGTTACATATATGAGATAGTTTCTAAGCGAATTCACGCTGTAACAGCTTGCTTGACAAGCTAGGTTTTGACCACATCTCACCTGATATTAAGTGACGAGGTCGACGACGCTAAAGCACTCCTAACCTCAAATAAGGCTGCCGGAACACACTGTTAAGTGCTTGGCGGTAGATTTTCAATTTGTGGCTGGTAGCTAATCAGCCGAGTAGATACTAGAAACTAAACTATGTTGGGGTTGAACCCACGCCCTTTGGCGTGTGAACCGGCCGCGCTAACCACTGAGCTATCATTGCCACAAAACATCAAGATTTGTGTGTTTGGAATCATACTTATCTTATAAGCTACTTTTAGTTTCAATGCTAGTAGATACATTGTATAAATCTTATCAGTTTTGCAAAAAAAAACATTCAACAATTTTTAAACTATACGCAACGGATTTTAACCCTAGAAAGATAACCTTATTTTTTAGTACTAAAAAGATAAACATGCGCCCCAGAGGCGCACAGTTTTCAAACCCGAATTATTTTACAAATTGTAATAATAATAATATTTTTATAAATTTAATGAAGTTTTACATTTTAATTGTGTTAATAAAACACAACTATATACTATTATTTTTTATTTGTATGAAAGTTATAAACAAATTAAAAATTCTTGGCAAAAAGTTACAAAAATTAACAGTCTTTTGTATTAAAGTAGGTTTTTTTCTAAAAAGGTCAATATTTTCAGTATTTTATTTTACTAACCAATTAACTACTGTATAATCAATCTCAAATACCAAAAAATAATACGAAAATCAACAGTTAGAGACATTTGTTGCAAACATCATTTTTGTGTTCCCACACACTGTCTTTTTAAATTTTGTGCACGTCATCTTAGACATTCTTTTTTTATTTTGTTGTACACAAGCTACCGTAACGCCGAACTTTAGACGGAAGTTCCTCATCAGCTTCTTCAGAAACGTCTTGAATGGTTTGTGGCAGGATATTTTCTCTCAAACGTCTTGCTATAGTAGGGATTTCCACTTTTAGTTTCTTCATTATACCTACTCACTACGGTTGAATGGCTATTCTCCTTTTTAAAAAAAATTGTGAGTGTAAATTATATATGAGTTGACAAATGCTATGTTCAAAATATAATAAAACATTAGCCATCTGTTAGTCTTTCTGGAACAAGACATCGAAGAACACATCTCATCGAACGTCTCAACGCCGCCTTCAGTCTGGTTGTAGAACATCATTACTTCAGGTTTCCTTACTCCAGTTGTAGACTTTATAAGGGCGCCTACATCGCATGAGGACAATACATCTACCATCTTTGACAGCTTGGGCTTGTATGATACTAGGGTTAAATACTAAATATCCATCGAAACAGAACATAGATGAACTCACTGATCGAGTAAGAATGTTTTTCAATTCTTCAGGAATTTCTAATTTGTTTGACCTAACTGTGCCTACAATTGTCAAAAAACTATTCAGATGAATAAATAACCAATATACATTAATAATATAAACCGTACATATGTAGAAATTAGTAAAAAGTAACAAAAACAAAATCACAAAGAAATCCGTAAAAGTTACACAAAAGATAAACTTCTCGAGCGCAACGCGTTGCCATAGCAACAAGACTGTGGTACTTACCGAACAGAAGAAGTCGTCTTTCGGTAGTGTTGACCGACAACTGAGTTGGCTCGGAAACACAAGCTTGTACGCGCGTTAATTAAAAAAATACATCAATATATCTGTTTCGCGGGCGCCTCCACGCACGTTATCTTTCTAGGGTTAAGGTGGGTCACGTGGTGGTAAGGTACTTTCTAGTACTCGGCTGGCTAGCTACCACCCTCAAGTTGAAAATCTGCCGCCAAGCATCTAACGGTGTGTTCCGGCAGCCTCACTTGAGAGCCAGTTCCATTCCAGGCTAGATGTGCTTTACCATCTTCGACCACACCTTCACTTAACATCAGGTGAGCTGTGGTCAAACACCTAGCCACTAAAAAAAAAAAAAAAAAAAGTAGTTTCCATCAATAGACAGAGTGAGCCAAGAAGAATGTTGATATGTATATTATAGTAGAGATGCCACATTCCAAGCCAAAGTCTGGGTTAGTCGCTAGTAAACAATAAAATGTGGCTTAATCTTAGGCACGTGTAAATTTTTGGCACGCTTACCAATATGCTTTGTTTTTTAGAGCTAATGAATTAAGAATATTGGGTTATATAAACAAGTAAGAAAGATTTAAAATATTGTCACACAGGAAATGAATGAGAGTGTTAAGGGGAGCGGCAACGTGACCGTCGAGCTGCATAATGTCAACATAAAGGTGTGAAGCCATACGACACAAACGTAAGTAGGGGTCTGTGTCCAGCTTGCTCTGTTCCATGATATCCACCAACGTGATATAGTTATCTACAAACGTTTAGAGAGAACAATGTTATCAATAAAAGATTTGTATTTGCTTATAAGAATTTACGCATGACGTTTCGCGTTGTACCGATATTGGTGATGATGATTAACTCTTTATAGGTCACACCTTGTAAACTTGATTAACAAGTGTAACTTGCGATCTCATCGCTAAAAGCAATCTCTTCCAGGCAACTTTACTTACCAGTTATAAATGGTATAATGTTTAAATAGTAAGGTTCACAAATAGATATACATTATTAGGACAGACATTTATGCCAAGACGTCAATCGATTTGATATCGCATGAATGACTAAATTGCCTTAATTAGTAAAGCATTATATTTTATCCGCGAACATAAAATTATAAATGATTACGGGGCGGAACAAGTATTGTCTTAATGCCAGAGATAACCTTACAAATAAATTCTGCACGAAATTGTTAAGCTTTATTTTAATTAAGTTGTCTTTATTTTATTACTTATTGTATTACGGCCGTAGTTAGTGGCTCATAATGGTTTAGCTATAAAAGTAGGCTCAGTTTCGTTGGACCACAAGCTGTGGGGCGTGGGTTCATATCTCAACAATGATCTTGAGCTGCCGAAGAAAAAAAACATCGTTAGGAAACCATAGCATGGTGGCTAGTCAGCCAACTACTGCCCGCAAGTTGAAAATCTGCCGCCAATCACCTAACGGAATGCTTCGGCAGCCTAACTTGAGAGCTTATTCCATTCTAGGCTAGGCGTGTTTACCATCTTCGACCACACTGTCACTTAACATCAGAGAAACTGTGGTCAAACACCTACTTTCTCAAACATAAAAAAAACGCTTTAGGTTTTTTCAAATAACATTAAAACGCATTATGAAAGATTTGGTTGATTTACCTGAACGTACTTAAATATTACTGTTCTTTAAAAAAGGACTTCAATTAATAAGACAGCACAATTTTTAGTTTTAGTTCTGGCAATTAAATCGTTGAAATTGATCTTATTTTCTCATTAAGGCTATCTTATTTCAACAGAAATCCCACAAGGATTTTCTAGGACATAAACTTGTAACGATAACAGAGAGTTATGCAGATCGCTAAAACGAAGTCAAAAATAGCTCACTGTATTCATACCAAATGGTATGTATACATACATAATTATGTACATACTAATTATTTTTTTATAAAAGTAGCGAAATTTAATGTCTTATAATCAAGTCGCCGTAGGCAGCTTGTCATTGAAAACCCATTGTAACTGACCAACTCTATTGACGAAGAAGAGTCCATAGCTGTACAAACCGCATGCGTGATGCGCATTACAGTTATTACTGGCGGCGCTTACATTGATTCAATGCTGAAATATAAAAAAATTAAACTTCTTGGAAATGTTATCATCTACAAACTTGAGGTGTACGAAGCCGTAAGGCTTGTACTCCTCATTATGAGCAATGTTTACTTTGGTCACAGCCCTGAAGTCGCAAAAATTCAAGAAACTGTTTCATACATTTGGTCAAAGGTCAGCAAACTTTTTTTATAGAACACCTGACTTTTTTTCGCAACTTAATAGTAAAAATATCTTAAATTAATACTATTTACAAATTCATACAAGAAACTTGATCTAAAAGTCCGTCAGAGGAGGGGCATGTGGCCAGAATGCTGGCAGCATTGCCACGCTGGATAGCAATGCTAAGCTTTTGACCAAAGTACAGAAAGCATTCTGGTCACCTCAAGCCTCCTCTAAACGTTCGAAACTAAACTTAATAGTTATACTATAGTTAACTTTATATCGCAAAAAATGTTTATGTTGAGGAGTATAACAAACCCCTCGCTTATATTGGACAACAATCCAATTAATCTATAATAATTCAATTTTAAGTAAACTTACGGTAAGTATCGTAAATTAACTGAAAATTAAAACGTGACGTAACGTAAGTAAGTAAGTATAATAAAACAAATCATAAATTTTGTTATGTATATTTATCATTCAAGAGTCTAAAAGGTTATCACTGTCCATTATTACAATATTATTATCATTAAAATTAACTAAATGTTATCAAGTACGAATGTGGATTCTCGTGTTAGCTGAATCTAATTTCAGAGTAAATGTTTCACTCAAAGGTCTCTGACGTGATTTAAAATTTGCTGTTATAGGACTATAGAGATAATATTATATAGAGAGGACCAAAGATTTGGCGTTGAGTGTATGCAATTTACAGTACATTTTTATTTGCAGCCCTAAATCAATCAAGTCAATTTTATTAAAATGTCAATATTTTCGGTAATTGTATGAAATAATAAATGATAAAAGTACGCACATAAAAGTAAAGATCTGTTTATTGAATACTAGTTACTTATAATTAACTAGTGCGGTTTCCTCTCCCACAGGCAATGCCAAAAAGAAGACACCAATCTCAATTGTAAACTAGTAAACATTTTAAAGAAATAAACAATTATTATTCTCAGAAATAGATGGTTTTAATATGTAAATAATAACAATACATACATTTTGGTTTTGTTTCAAACATGTAGATAAATCTGAGCTTAGTTTATCGCATGTAGTAGCTTCACTAAAACCGTACCGGTATTGAGACTTTGACATCTCTATACATTTTTATGTACAGGGCAAACAGCCGGGACCGTGTTGTTCGACCCACGGTACTCAGTTGTAACTCCCACATGCGGTCATCCATCCATAGACATACGAAATTGACCGCTGGTTAATTTTGTTGTAAATTTATAATTCCCATACTTTTTCCGGAAAATTTGCTAACCATCTCTATTTTCCGTAAAGAACGGACTGGGCTTTTATTATACCCTGCATTCTTTATGTACGTTACATCGGAATTTGTTTAATCAATTTACTGAACCAATAGAAACCACATTTCCAATACCCATATCATAAAAATTTGCCTGCGGCACTTTGGGCTGGTGTTGTGGAAATCGAAAAAAATGTGTTTGATACAGATTACTTTTAGCCATAAATTAATCTACAAATAGTATAAATATATGATTTGCAGGCTCTTTTAATTAGTATTTTCTTTATTATAACATGTACGCCCAATTATTCCTCTTGAGTATTCTTCTAGCTTATCAAGCTAAGTAATTAAGTACCTATCGCTTGACGGTTAGTACATGCCTAGCAGAGGGCCGATAGAGGCAGTTAATAAATTGTACCTATATGTATTTTTTTTAAAACAAAATAAACTCAACATACCCATGGGCTTTCAAAGCGCATCCATTCCGGCAATCAAATCAGCAGTTCCGAAAGTTCCACACAAGTTACGAAAGCACAATTTTCTACGTCACAGCACACGACACAAATTGTCGGCAAACTGCACAAGTTCGCGGCACAGCAGCGGCGCAAGCTCGCTACACTCGAAAGCTCGTAAGTTCGTCAAAGTTTTGTGAAGGCGGGTGGCGACCAGCCGTGCGCGGTTCGCGACAGTCTCGTCGGGAATGAACCGACCAAGTATCCACCATCGCATCGCCACCGCCACCGTCTATCCGCCTACTAACTGCTACGTACACTGCGTTTCACCCTCTTGTGCTTTCGTTTCAGCTTATTTGTATCTGGCAATGAGGCGCGCAACATAATTCGATAGATTGTGAACCGGGTAAGTCTACACCTCTTTTCTATTACTTAAATATATTTTTAAAACTAGATAAAATATAGAAAATATTTCCAATTTTTTACTTAAATTTAAGGTTTTATAAATTAAACTAAAAAATTAAAAGTATAGGTCGTGTAAAATATCCATACATTGTAAAGTTGAAACAGATACACTACTAAATGAGCTAAAATGAAAGTGATGATAACAAACGTCAAATTTGAGTAAAAAGTTTATATTTTATGTGGTCCAAAACTTATTTCCGCTTAAAAATCTTCTTTCGCTCACTGCCCTGGACTTTGTTTTACTATTCAAAGTATCGCTGCAATGGTCAAGGACAAGCGTTATCTCTTACTATCAGGAGAGCGTCTAGTACGTCACATAACGTTTACATAAAAAAAAACTACCTACTATACTACTACTGACCCTGACTAAGGGTTGCCATAAAAAAAATTGAATGTGCATATACATGTCAATAGAATGAAATCTTTACGTAATACCTATATCAAAATAAATGTTTTAAACTGAACTGAACTGAACTATTTTCTTTGAAATTGTATCGACTTTAGTATCTATTTTCCGTCTCTACTTAATCTACCTACACGTTTAGAGTATTTATAGTCAATGTAATCAAAAGAATGTTCCCTCGAGTGCTTGCAGTGATTGCAGACTCATCAGTACCAGAGAACTTGGAAGCAAGCGCTGCTATAACGTGCGTCTGTGTATATTATATTTTTATACAGAGCGATTCTAGGTAAACAGCGAAATCAACAGAAATAAATTAATGATCAATTTATTATACTAGAAACAAATATTTCTGTTGAATATTTGCAAGATCCCAAAAAGGCTGTCACATTAATAAAATAATCCATAAACGTTTTTTCAGGCTGTCCCACTAATATTTCACATTTTGTAGCGATGGATTTTAGCGCGGGCGGAGAACGACGAGCTTAAGCTGCCGGTAAAGGAAAACATCGTGAGGAAACCATAGAACAGTGGTAGGTACTTTATTACTCGTCTGGCTAGCTACCACCGTCAAGTTAAAATCTGTCGCCAAGCACGTAATGGTGTTTTCTGACAGCCTCACTTGATACTTGTGCCAGTTCCATTCCAGCCTAGTTGCGTTTACCAACTTTGCCACACCATCACTTAAAATCAGGTGAGCTGTCAATATCTAGCTTATCAATAGTTTAACCATAAATTAAAAAAATAAGTATATAGGCAGAGATTTTCTTACAATCAGACAAATAGTCTGCTTATCATCTGAAAGAACTAATTATTTTCTCGCGACATCATAATATTCATGTACATACTTTTATTTATTTTTTATGTAAAATGTATTGAGACGAACGAGACGCTCTCCAGATGGTAAGAGATAACGCCTGTCCATGACCATTGCAGCGATACACAGAACTTTGAGTAACAAAACAAAGTCCAGGCATCTGCTTTGGCGCTCATTACTTTAGAGACTTTCGATGCTTAGTCTCAACAGCCCAGTAATTTCGCTAGCTGCAGTACCCTTCAAACCGGAACACAGTAATGTCTACACACTACTGCTTAGCGGCAGAATAACTGGTACTGCGGTGGTGCCTACCTAGACGATCTCCTGCTAAGGAAATCTACCACCAAGTAAATGTTACCACCAAGTAGTTGTTTATTATTTAACAATAAGTGTAAAACTTTACTAACATCACCCTGTATATAGCCTCCCAAGTCTCGTATATAGTATACATAGAAAGCACATTAGTAGGTATCGCTGTACAACTTTGTTCATAGACTGCGTAGGTATATGAAACTGGCAATGCGGCTAAGATAATGTGATTTATGGGTGGACATGTAAAAGCTATAAATGTGTGTTTAGTCTATGAACTGTATTCTAATAAATGATAAAAATAACATTAGTTTACTTTGTAACAAACTTACATGAAAGCACATTCGTGACATGCTGTGCTGATACTTATTTTTTACTAGCTTGCAACCGCGGCTTTGCCTGCATTGACCTAAGAATTAGGTTCAAAGAGAAATGAAACATGTGTACGAAACAAAAGAGCAATAGTTTTATTCAACATGAAATTTGGATACCTTTTATTTTGGAATGACGTTCCGTAAGATACATCTATACCAAATTTCAAGTGGATACATTTTGTGATAATACCACAGGAACCTAACAATTTTCTAAAATAAAAAGTATCTACATTGTTAATTCAGGTAATAAACTATATGTGTGCCTTATTTCAGCCAAATCCAAATTGAAAATCTTCAGGCTTCAGTTGAAAATCTGCCGCCAAGCATCTAACGGTGTGTTCCGGCAACCTCACTTGAGAGCCAGTTCCATTCCAGGCTAGGTGTGCTTTACCATCTTCGACCACACCTTCACTTGACATCAGGTGAGCTGTGGTCAAACAACTAGCCTGTCAAACATTAAAAAAAAAAAAAAAAAAAAAAAAAACCCGTTCAGATGTTTTTGCGTTATTGAGTAACAAACATCCAAACATACATAATACTTTCACATTTATAATATTAATAGGATTTACGTTGTTGGATAGTAACATAGATTGAATCAAAAAAATTACACACAAAGATTTTTTTTTTTGGAATAAAAATTTTATTTATTAAACAAAATAAAAAATACCTTAAATTATACTATTTACAAAATGTAAACAAAAAACCGTCAGAGGAGGGATATGTGGCCAGAATGCTGGCAACATTGCCACGCTGGATGGCAATGCTTAGCTTTTGACCAAAGTAGATACCAGCATTCTGGCCACCTGAAGCCTCCTCTAGACGTTTGGCTTAAGAATTTTATTAATTAAAATTATGTCACCATTAGTGTAACAAATGTTACGGGATTATTTTAGCTGTCTTTTTGTTGAATAATTTTGTCGGAAGTCTTACGAAATAAAACCATGGTTCTGTGATTACTAGCGGTAAAAGGTTTTTTCAATCAATTTGTATTTACTACCTATTTTCTATACCTACCTGTAACCACTCAACCAATCAACTGTTCTGATTAAATCGTTTTACGAACGGGTATAAGTGTTTCACCATGTCATAATAAACCTATACTCGTATTACAAATATGTTTTACTTTCTGGAGAGGCCGGGAAATACCTGTTGTAGTTTCCGTCGATAGCAGAAGCAATGGTGCTGGTCGGTACGACCCGGTTACTGTCCAGTGTGCGTTTTTAGGTTTTTTGCGAAATTATGATGGTCTGCACAAGACGCACATTGATTTGTGATGTATAAGCACACGCGTCGCACTCGCGATGAGAATTTTGAGTTTATAAAGCGCACCGATAACAATTGTGTAAACAGCGTATTGCGTACGATACGACCGCCAGTTCGCGACTACTTGACACTGGCAGGTATTGTAAGGAAGGTGAGGGTAGGAAGATGTGTTTTGTGTGCGTGTATGAGGGTGGATAAAATACTTATTATATAATAAATGAATATTCGAAAATATGATATGTGGCGCAGCCAACTTCGGGGGGCCTAGAGGTTTCCTCTACATTGAGTAAATTAGCCTGATATAAATGAGTTAATTGTAAATGCGAAATAATAGAAAAATAAGAGAGCTAGCGGTAAATTAAAATGTCGTAAGTTACTGACTCGGCAATGGACTGAGCCGGCTTACCGGTCGAATGTAACTGCCGCCAGAAGTTTTGACTTTGACTGTGCGGATAATATTATCTTTGCCAGGGAAAATATCTGTAACAACAGCTAAAGGCCAAAACATAGGATGTGCGTTATCATCTTTAACTATGACTATTTTGCCCACAGTAACTGGATTCGAAGGAGAATTCCATTTTTCGCGTTGTTGTAAAGAGGTGACATATTCAAGGTTCCAGCGTTTCCAGTAACTTTGAACGATTTTATTTAATAACTGGTAGCGAGTTAATCTGTTTTCCGGTATGTTAGCGTCAAACATCTCAGCGGGTAAAAAGCGTAATGAAGTTACGTTGAGAAACTGATTAGGAGTCAGTGCGGGTGAATCAGAAGGATCATCTGAGAGTACACAAAGCGGACGACTTTTTAATAAACCTCTTGAGTTTAATAGTTTTGAAAAACGTAGAATATATACGAGAGAGTGTAAACATTTTGAATATGAAGAAAAACAATCGGCGAGAGTTTGGATAGGGTGAGTTTCTTCAGGTATAATTTGTGGAGGTCGAGAAATAATTTTAGATTCGTTATGATTAATTTTATATTCTATTACAAGCCAGTAATTAAGAGGAGCGGAGAGCCACTGCGGACTAAGATACCACAGTGTGTTGTTAACTAATCCCTCAGAAGTTAAAGGTCGCGAAACGAAATCAATAAAATAAAAGTAGATATTACTCTGTAAGTTGGGTTTTATATGTTGTAAATCTTTGAGCAATTTCCCTGATGAAGTTTTACTTCTAGCATCAAGTACTAAGCGTGTCTTTGACGTCTCTTTGTCTGGACGATAGACAGCTATATGCGGCATATAATAAGCGTGAGTGTTTAGCAAGCATGAGACGTTAACTTTAGATAGGTAACCTTGATTAAAGTATGTTTGAATAGCAGCGTTATAGTCGGAGCGTAAATCATCGCGGTCTAATTTATTTTGTAAGTTTAGAAAGCGTCGTGTTGTAATATGATGTGAATCACCTAATTCAGCAGGTTCAAGTTTAAATGGAAGATCAACGGTGTGTTTTCCGCTATCATCGTGTGAGTACGAAGATGTTTGTTCATAAGCTTCGTCTTCAGGGCTAACGTGCTTTATATCTGGGACGTTTTCTATTTCCCAAAAGCGTTCAGTTAAATATTCAAGCGAGCGAGACTCTGTGTTGCAAAAGAACGATTTTGCGTTAGGGGCGTGCGAGTTTGAGTTTGAGGCGAGCGAGTTTGAGTTTGAGGCGTGCGAGTTTGAGTTTAAGACGTGCGAGTTTGAGTTGGAGGCGAGCGAGTTTGAGTTTAAGGCGTGCGAGTTTGAGTTTGAGGCGAACGAGTTTGAGTTTAAGGCGTGCGAGTTGAAGTTTAAGGCGTGTGAGTTTGAGTTTGAGCCGAACGAGTTTGAGTTTAAGGCGTGCGAGTTTGAGTTTAAGGCTTGCGAGTTTCCTGAACAACGGGCTTTGCCCATAGCGACATATCCGAGCGTGGTTTGTATACCTACTACCGAGGAGTTCGGCGCGGTTACTTTTCCTGATTCGAGTAAAAGCGGGAATAATTCGTTGCCTATGAGGCAATCGATTTCAGCGAGAGCGTAAAAATGATCATCTGCCATCGGTAAATCGTGTAAATGCGTTAACTCAGAGATATTAATTTCTGCGTTAGGTAAAAAGTCAGTGATGGTGTCAATGACCCGAGCGTGTACGGTATAAGAACAAGGAGAATCGAAACGAGAATGCATTTTAAATTTCGTAAATCCGAACGACTTGCTTTCCGTTTGGCCTATGCCTTTAACAGTTGAAGGTGCGGGAGTAATTTTTAAGTTTAAGCGTTTGCAACAAGTTTTAGTAATAAAATTGCTCATCGAACCGGTATCTAAAAATAAGCGGATATTATTCGGTTTGGTACAACTGTCATCGTATACGTGCACAGAGGCGGTCGGTAATAGAACAGTCGTATTGTTTGATATGTGCGGCGGAGAAGTTACAGAAAGAGTAAAATTATTGTTTTCAACATGTGAGTTAACTTGCTGATCGTTACTAATGAGCGAAGTCGGCGACGGCGGTGCGAGAGCTTGCGGCTGCGCGTGCGAGCGAGACGTGTACGGCGCGGCGGTAGCCGGCGCCGGCAACGGCTGCAGCGAGTCGGGAACGCGGCGCGCGGCACTAGCGCCGTGCGGCGGCGGCGCGTACTGCTGATAACGCGGGGATGACGATTCGAAATGCAATAATGAATGATGTTTACAATTACAAATCGTGCATCTGTTTTGTGATTTACACCTATCTACATTATGAAAACCTAAACAATTTTTGCAGAATGCATGTTGGCTTACAATGTTGTAACGGGTTTGCGGATCTTTATTTAAGAAATATTCGCATTTAAATAGAGGATGAGAAGCACTAGATTTACATATTTTGCATGATTGTAATTGTAATTGAGCGTGAGAGTTATTGTTTTGATTTTGAGAAAAAGCGGCAAAATTATTATTTTCTGATTGAGTAAAATATGATTGAGTGGTTATATTTCTAGGCACAGTTTTATTTATTTGTTTAGTGTGCTGAGCTGGAGACTGAGATGAGCAGCGAAGCGTTTCAATTTTACTTTGTTCTTTTAAAAATATTTTTAGATTTTCAAAAGTGGGAATGTCAGTTTGTCTGTGCGTTTGTTCAAATAGATTTAAGGTGTCTTTGTCTAGTTTAGAAAGTGCGATATGAGTTATTACAAAATCAGATAAATCTTTAATATCTAAGCGACGAAGAGCGGCTTCAGCAGAACAGAAATTATCTAAGAAATTATCTATAGATTGATTAGGTTTATGTTTTAACATCTGATCTAAATACTGAGAGGCTTGAACCCTAACATCCTGGTATTTGCTTAAGAGAGCTTTCCAAATTATATCGTAGTTCTCGGCTGTACCAGATATGCCCGAACAGACATTTAATGCCTTTCCGGAGAGGCAACCAATCAAGTATTGAACTTTTTCAATGTTTGAAAGGCGTGGATTCGTATGAATTAAATTGCGAAAATTTTCGTAAAAGACGGGCCATTTACTAGGAGTTCCGTCAAATCCAGCGAGCTGTAGCGGGGGGAGTTTTCGGGTTAAATGGTCAATTTGTTTTTTGCTGTCTTCAAGCTGTTGGTGCAAATTAGTTTCCGTTTGTTTAATATTGCAGTATAACTCATCAAAAGAGTTGAGTGCACTATAGTTAGGCTTTACTTCTGGATTGTCAGTAACGTACTCCAGAATTAAGTTGTCTAAAGTTTGCATAAAATCAGTTCTAATTTTCTCAATGGATTGTACCCGAGCAAGAAATTGAGTGCGACTGGTTGGATCGGAAACTTTCAGACTAAGGTCATACACTGCTTGAGTTATTTGGAACAACATATTCTGCTTTTGTTCCAGCATGATAATTTTTGACTTATCAGCTTCCAAACTAACACTGTCTTCATAGTTAGTTGATTTACGCGGCATGATAAAAATTTAAAATAAAGTATGTAACGGATAAATATGAAATAACTAAAATATGTTCCTGTTGCAAAATATTACAAGCAAGAATGGAGCGTAAATATATAGGTTTAAGAGCGAGTATTGCGTGTGCGTGAATGTTAGAAATAACTAATTGTTAAGGTAGTTGTGAATAAATGTGCGGTGAGCTAAAAATATACTATCGAAATATTAATATAAAATAAGATATTTTACATATAATAATATATAATAATGCTATAAATGATATGATTCTGAAGTGGAATTAAGAGTTGTGCGTAAAAATGTGAGTGAAAATTTGAATTTTGCGTGTGAGTAACGGCGGTGTATGTAGTGTAATTGCGTATGAGTTGTGAAATATGTAATGTGTAATTTGAGGGAGGTGCTGCGAGGAACGAGAAAGGGATCTAGGTTCGAAGGACCAAACCTGGAGAGGCCGGGAAATACCTGTTGTAGTTTCCGTCGATAGCAGAAGCAATGGTGCTGGTCGGTACGACCCGGTTACTGTCCAGTGTGCGTTTTTAGGTTTTTTGCGAAATTATGATGGTCTGCACAAGACGCACATTGATTTGTGATGTATAAGCACACGCGTCGCACTCGCGATGAGAATTTTGAGTTTATAAAGCGCACCGATAACAATTGTGTAAACAGCGTATTGCGTACGATACGACCGCCAGTTCGCGACTACTTGACACTGGCAGGTATTGTAAGGAAGGTGAGGGTAGGAAGATGTGTTTTGTGTGCGTGTATGAGGGTGGATAAAATACTTATTATATAATAAATGAATATTCGAAAATATGATATGTGGCGCAGCCACTTTCTATCTACTATAGAGAGAAGATAAAGTCCTGTTTTTATGTTATAGGTGTTTTACCATCGATCACCTGATTTTAAGTGACGAAGATGATAAACATACCTACTTAGCTCACAATCACAACCCTGAAAACGTAAAAAATGTGGTTCTATTTATAATGAAAAAATTTGATGTGTTATGAAGTACCTAGTTTTTCGTCTGATTTCAAGTTATGCCCATTGTAAAAGACGCTTCCTTGACGATGGGAGATAATGCCTGCCCTTGAGCATTGCATCAATATAGTGCTTTGAGTAGTAAAATAAAGTCCAGGGTACCTATGTACTAACTATCACTGCATTTGCACTTATTAGTTCGAGACATTCAATAAGGACAATAATTTTACTAAATATTATATTAAAATTTAAAAAAAACGGATCGAATTAATAACCTCCTATTTGATCAAAAACATGATTTTTAAACACTTATTTTGTGACAGAAATTACGATGCCGCTGTAATAGGTGAGATACAAGATATGTGACCACAGACTAAATAAGTCAGTAATTAAATATTTAGTAACTTATTTAGTATATGACGTTTCAATAAAAATGAGCTATGTATAATTTATATTGTACTATATTAATTATATCTAATGGAATAACTAACTATACGAGCACAAGTGCATAAATATCTGCGTTATCATAGTTCTGACAAAACTGAAGGAACAACTCATAATAATAATTATTTATATTATTTATATTATTTGCCTTATCATAATAATTATTAACAACATGCCCTTTAATTATATTCAAAGTACAATATACCAAAGTACAGCGAATACTCTGATAATTAATAATGAAGGCATCTAGAGTGTAGTAAGCCTTTAATAAGGTTCGTAAAACATTTAACTCAATTTACCTTTGAACTTTTGGTTGGTAAAATTCCAAATTTTGTTAGTTACAATTGTTAACATGAGTATTAGCATTCGTTAGTAGGGCTTTCAGGGTATGTGGGACTACCTGACAGTTTCCTTTCAGGGGACAGAAAGTTTGTTTTAAAGCTTATTTGTATGGGCATCCATATGTAAACTGGCGAGAAGGAAATTTATACGTGAATCAACAATTAAATGATCTATTGCAATTTTTTTTCATAATAATTACGTTTGCTGTAGACCACCATCTTACCAAACGTTAAGTGAAGATGCGTTCTACAATGGAGCACGTTAGCAAATTCACTCTCGACTTGAAGAGACTTAGATTGCTCCATCGCGGAACACTCACTCAGGTAGCGCATTCCACTGTTTAGTGATTGACACAATGAAAATGGAATGAAAATGGAATCAACTCAATTTTGGAACGTCAACCATGATTTTTATCGCACTGCTATATGGGTATCTCTCAGTTGCCTTGGTCATCTACTCTTATTCATCTTGGAAATGCTCCTTACTTTATTTATTCGTTTTTGTCAGAGTAAAACTCTATCGAATTAAAAGTTACTATTTTAAACTAAGTAAGATAATATTTAGCTACTTACAAATACAAATATTTCCAGGGCAAAAAAAAACATTATTTTAGGATATTCTTTAATACGCTTCAAAAATATTGGGTAAAATATGTAGCGTTTGAAATTTAACGATCGAGACAAACAAAAATAAAGTCTATTACTGAAGGTCGCTTAAATCTCCACAATGGTATTAAAATATTTATTCCGTAGACTAGACTAGACTAGACAACAGTAGATAAACATAAGACTTTGTATCTATACACAATTACACATTCTTTGCGTACATCAATAATTCAGAAATTCAGCACTTTAGAAAGAAATCACCAAATTTTTTATGCATAAAAAACTAAGCGCATGATAGGAGCACAATTAGCAAAGCAAAAATATGGTGGTTACGCATCAAACCTCCACTGTTCAAGCTTTTCTTACATCACTAGAAAACAAAAAAAAAACTACATTAAAAGCAAAATCTAAACCCAATTCTATATTACAAAGTTCTACAATTCTATATTACAAAGTTCTAAAAAATACAAAGTCTTATCTATCTATAACATTGGCATGTTTTTAAAATGGAACCCAATTTAGCTAACCATAGCAGGATTGGAAAAAACCAGTATCATCTTTGATTTAATTTTTCCTCGAGTCAATTTTTTTCTTCTTGAATTTGTGATCTAGTAATAATTTTTTACACTTAAAATTTGATTTAAGTATGTTAATATAACGTATAAAAACTAATATAAACGTATAAAATTATGTAAATATAATAACGCAAACTAAAATTGCTAAAAGTTAGAGCATATCGCCTGAACACTATTTCTTTCCAAGGAAATGTAAATGATGAAACTTTACAAAACACAGACTGGGGAGACCTGCGCGGATTCTACCCAGCCACATTATCCAATGTTAACCAACCGGAAAATTGATATTTGTATCACTTTGCATAATGAAATGATTATTAGGATATATCCAACATTTATGTAAATCATTGTTATAGACAATTTAGGAACCATTGTAATAGAGATTGGATTTTCAACAAGTGTAAGTATTTTTTTAATCTACCATATACTATAGTCGGCGAAAAGTTTATTGATTTTCTTGTATACCTGGAATTGGGTTGAATGAATTAAATTAATCCATTGCAATATAAATATCAAAACAAAAATTATTCTCAAATTAGATGACTGAATATAAAAATATAGATCTATATAGCCTTTATATTTAAACAAATGAAAACCTTTCAAGCGACTGTGATACCAGGAATACATCTTATGTTTACGATGTAATATACATTTTTCAATGTAATATTGGTATACTCTAAAAATATGTATATTTTATAATTAAAAGTAATACACTTAGAAGGTTTCAAACAAAAATGATTCTTCAAATATTAAAGTATGACGTAAGTTAAAAGTTTTAGACCGAAATGACTTTTGTGATGCGTAGATAAAGTAGTAGTTTTTCATTTATTGTGGACAAGCAAGGTGTTTGCCCACAGCTCACTTAATGTTAAGTGTCGTTGCGATCGAAAATGATAAACACAATTAGCCTGGAATGGATTTGGCTCTCAAGTGAGGCTACTGGAACACATTGTTAGGCAGATTCTTAACCAGAGTGATTACTAGCCGTGTTTATTTGAACACAAACAGGTCATTGATGTTAAGTAAACTGAATATGGTCAAAGATTCTAAACACACTTAGATATTTCAATTCTCAGTAGTTTATTAGCGATCTCTATCTATCAAATGTTAGGAAGTGATTATTCATACAATAGGTACGTGCCTTCAGTATACAGCGGCTTAGCCACCTCACCAAACCAGAAATTAAACGGTTCCACGAAACCTCTATAAATTGAAGTTAGGTGTCGATTTATGAAGGTTTAGCACCTAATTTTAATTCATAAATCTCCCATTTAGTTTCAACTAGTTTAGTTCCATTAATTTAAAGAGTATTTACAAGATACAGATAAATGAATACCTAACATGATTTAACATGTACCTACTCATCATATTCAACAAAGTAAACTGGTATAGCTCCAAATCTAAATTTATTGTCTTTTCAAACGGACATGTTTTCGTTTGATTTGTCGCTGCATTGTGTAATAAAATTAAATCAAACAAATCGATTTCCGAATAAAATGTATGATGTCATTTCCTCGCGTCCCCTTTCGTCCGGCCGAGCACAATTTTTATCATCACAAAGGCATTTCCCATCAAAATGCACGAATACACTGCGCGAGCGTAAACGTCGAAGTCGTGCCGACAAACACGCTCTCGTAGTTATTTCGGCTTTAGATAGCAAAATCACCGGCCAATTTCAGCTATTTAAGGACATTAAGCATGCCAATAATGTTAATTGGATTAAATCGTTATTTTCTTTATTTAACTTCATCCGTGATTTTGTAGCGAAGATAGTTTCAATTTTTAACTAACTCAAAAAAGGAGATTCTCAATTCGACTGTACTATGTTTTTTGCCTTTTTTTTATTTTGTTTTAAAGTAATGAGTCGAACGAGACGCTCTCCTGATGGTAAGAGATAATGCCTGCCCATGACCATTGCAGCGATACACAGAACTTTGAGTAACAAAACAAAGTCCAGGTCATCACTGCTTTAGCGCTCATTACTTTGAGGTATACCTTGAATATTCTCATAAAAAAAAAGTTCTAAGATTTATGTGTTCTGCAAAATATCTGAATGACTAGATATCTAACGCATAAAAGTAGTTACTGATGCATATCCGACCTTCCTTCCTACTATTCTGAGTTTGCACCTGTATTCGTTTCAGAGATTATGGAACAAATCTCGGCTTGTATCTTCATAAAGATTCTTAGGAACATGTGAAGGCCGTGAATACCATTCTTGTGTCGGGTTATCAAATCAGAACAGGCTTTATTTACGAAATAAGGGGCAGATGTTATAAGCTCCAGGTGAGCTTATCATATGGAACTGAGCCTCGCCTCACCCTTGGATATTTGTGAAATATTGGACCTATTGGAACAACGCAAGTCTTTGTATTGAACAAACGTATTTGTCACAGAGGGCTAATAAAGAACAGGACTGTGTTACATTTGCTTCACTTTATTTATCAAACAACACACAAAAAAATTAACTATACAATATTTGATAGCCCTGTTGCTTCGTTGGTAGTATGTCTGCTCCAAGAGCTGAGGAGAAAGAGTTCGATTCCCACCCAGGACAAACATTTTGTGGTATCAACAAATGTTCTATGTCTGGGTGTTCTGTATTTGTTATAAGTATTCTATCAGTTATCTGACTTGTAAAAGCTTTGCTTAGTTTGGGATCAGATGGTAATGTAATGTCCTACGATATTTATTTATTTCATATTTTTATAATATTTATAAAAATAAAACATACCTAGATACTATTTTTTACTAATTTGTAGGGCGGTTTTTAACAAATTTTTTTAAATGTATAAAACTACATACAACATGGTAGCTATGATAGCTCAGATAGCCCACATAGCGCGGTCGATTTGCTTGCTGAAGGGCGAGGGTTCAAACCCCAACAATGCGCTTGAGCTGCCGGTGAAGGAAAACATCGTGAGGAAACCATAGCATGGCGTTAGGGTACTTTATAGTACTCGGCTGGCTAGGTAGCTAGCTATACATAGATATAACAATAAAAATAAAATAGCTACTAAAAACCATCTATGACAATAATTCAGAAAACCCGGACCCCATGGCCACGTACTTGTGTTCGAAGAATTCAATATTTTTATAATGTAGTAAATAAATAATAAATAAAATAATATATATAATAACTAGCAGCGCGCCAAAGCTTTTTTTCTATTCATTCATTTATTCATAAATCCTTGGTTAAGTACCTTTGACCTCGTTATCCAGAATAAAAACTAGCTAAGCGGTTTGATTCCACCTTTTTCATGCGTACCGCTAGACATTGGAATCAGCTGCCCGAGTGGGTGTTCCCCAATGAATATAGTCTGGGTACCTTCAAGTCGCGAGTGAATCGGTTTCTTCTAGGCGAGCGTGCTCCACCGTAGACCGCATCTTCGCTTAACATCAGGCGGGATGGCGGTCAAACGCAAGCCTGTCTACTATAAAAAAAAAAAAAAAAGCGTATAAATTAATCCACGCTATCGTCGTACCAGCCAATTCAGTGTAAATAAGTAACAGGCATACAAACAAGCATACATGATCAATTGATCATGGGCGGGCGTTATTTTTAGCTATCTTATATAGGATATTGTTTATTGTTTGAAACTCTATCCAAAAACGAAATTTTAATATGTATTTAGAATATCGAGTAGAACCGCAATGTGCTGAACTTTATACTAATTATAAAGAGGAAAGATTTGATTTTTTGTTTGATTGTATTGAATAGGCTCCGAAACTACTGGACGGATCTGAATCATTTATTCATCATTAGAATGCTACATTGACATTATCACTGAGTGGCATATGCTATATTTATATTGTTAATCGAGTTTTGTTTTCCCGTGCGAAGCTGGGGCAAGCTGCTAGTATTATAAATAATTTGATACGTAGCAAAATCAACTCATATGGGAAAATGACTCGTTTGTTTCGGTTGCGCCAATTGTCAACATTACAATTATTGCAAATAGTACCGCCATACTCTAATTGCGCATTCACTCTTATTCAGCTGATTTAAATGATTTGACATTGTGTACCCAAGTTTCAGTTCAAATTTTTTATTCAATACTAACGACCCACCCCGGCTTCGTACCGCTATGTAGGTCCAAACGCATAGATTATTTAAAAGTGAATGTTTAGATGTAACGATTTATGTAATAAATATATTATTAAATGCATGTATTATACACTAGCGGACGCCTCGCGGTTTCATCCGCGTAGTTCCCGTTCCCGTGGGAATACAGGGATAAAAAGTAGCCCATGTCACCCGGGCATAGTGTAGCTTCCCAATGGTGAAATACTTTTTGAAATCGGTCCAGTAGTTTCGGAGCCTATTCATTATTCAATACAAACAAAGTTCAAAGTTCAAAGTTCAAAGTTCAAAGTTCAAAGTTTTTATTCGCTCAAGATGTGGTTACATTTTTGGTCTTAAATATATAATACTAGTACAGCACATCTTACTCTAATTGGCATGCGAATTTACAATATTCCTAATAGCTAAAATCTATATTATATTTATTAAAATAATGTACGACAAAAATTTAATTATATACAGTTATGGCAATAATCAACACGATATCAAATATTAACTAAAAACAAAATTATTAACTACTTAATTGTACAGACAAATCTGTTCTCTTTATAATAGTAGTATATAAGTATAGAATATAGATATAAACCTTCCTCTTGAATCACTGTCTATTGATGGAAACCACATTAAAATCTGTTGCATAGTATAAATCTAAGCGTACAGACGGCGGCAACAAGTTTGCGTTTGACCTCGCCCTGCCTGATGTTAAGTAGGATGCAGTCTAAGATGAAGTACCTAGATAAAAACCTGTTTACTCTGGATTTGAAGACACCCAAAACGTACTTCGCAGGAAAAACAGACGCCGGCAGAGAGTTTCACATCCTCGCTGTGCGTATGAAGTATGTGGAATCGAAACGTTTAGTCCGTACGTGGGAAATGTCCACTATGTATGGAGTGCGCTTAGGCCGTGTCTGCCTAGCCGTCCGGTAATAGAAAGGGGATGGCTGAACCAAATTATGCAATTCCAAGACACACTCTCCGAAATATATCCGATAGATGACAGATAAACAAATGAGTTTGCGCGTGAGGAACGTGCTCTCATGTACTTTCACAAGCCATTACACACATATTTACCAACAAATACTAGATAACAGTGCATATCACTGGGCCCCATACTAGTGAAAATGATATCGATATTAGGGCCCGATCACGGATTTACCACACCCACTCCCACGCATGTTGCGTGTAAACAATGATAACACATAAATTAAAGTGGGTTTAGCGAGGGTGACGGATGGACACCCAGTGAAACAGTTTCACCGTGACAAGCTACTGTATCGAAATAACGTAGTAATATGTTTTAGCGATGATAGTGCAGTGGTAGCGCGGCCGGTTCAAATCCCAACAATTTATTTATTTATTTTAAAGTTACAATCAAAAACGGCGGCCTAAGAAATTAAGCTGGTTTTACTTTCCAAACTTGTCATCATGTGAGCTGTGGTCAAACTCCATAAAACGTTTTGTGTACTACCAAATAGATTTGACTAGTAAAAAAAAGAATCTGAATCGGACCGCCTGCCGGGCGCACATTCCGTCGCCACCTTCAAAAATAAATTAAAATCATCACTGAAACAATTTTATGACGTAAAGGACTTATTTGAAACAATTTTTTTTTAATTTGCTTAATTTTAATTTCATTGTATCTATTAGTTAATATACACACATAAAAATTATATTAATTAATGAGATAGGTACATATTTATTGAATTCGTTAAGAAATATAAACAATTTAAGTCAATAACTAGAGAGTTAAAATATTTTATTATTATTTTACTAAATAAATAAACTATGGAAACTGACTTGATTTGACACATTTTGGTTTTACTTATGCAGGATTACTCACTTTTAATTGTATCGGATACTACAACTGTAGTTTCCGGCACATCCAGTGGTCTTTTTCATGGAGACAAAGCTGAGCACATGGTGTGCGTGGCATCGTCGTACTTCGAAATTATGTTTGGAGTAAGTATAAAATTAAATGTATATGTACGCGCATGTCTTAACTCAGTTATAGTAACAAAAAAAAACAAAACGTTGAATGTATCGTGGTTGAGCTGTACGTAATATTAAGTATGTAGTCATCTGTAGCGTGGGGCGCCGCGTGCGGGCTGCGCGTGCGCCGCCAGGTGAGACGCGCCACATCTGCTGCGACAGCCGCGTCCGTGGCCGACAGCTCTGCTCGTGCGAGTTGTGAACCGTTCATACATATCTGACTTCCACATTGCGACTAGAAGCACCTTGCATGCTACTTATATTAACGCAGCAAAATATGTGGGATGTTTTAAGAAATCAGACCAACATCTATTGATTCCTTTATTTAATTTGTTGTTGTAAACGCATTTAAAAATACAAAGGTTCTTAACAATAAAAAATAGTTCATAACAAAGTTTCATTCCAGCCTAGGTGTATTTATCTTCGATTACATCGTTACTCAACATCAGGTGAGCTGTGACACCTAGCCAAGAAAAAAGAAGATTGATTCGAACATGATAATTTAGTGTTAGATGTTCCAAAAGTTATTTTGCGGAAGTTCATTTTAAGTATTGAATGCACACCAAAAATAGGAAAAAATAAGTATAGAAAACAAAATGATCTTTCACAATTGGCGGCATAAGCGCTAAAGACAAAAACATAAAGCAAAGAAAGAAGTCCAAAGATACAAAGATCAAATACATATTATATACCTATCATAGATATCTTTGTCTGATAAAAAGTAGTATTTGTAGTAGTGATACCCTTCAAACTGACACACAGTAGTGTTTGTACATTACTACTCCGATGCAAAATATAGAGGCATTGGATTCTATTGAGAAGTACCAAAAGGCTCATCTGCGACGACTCCATTGTTCATGTTAAATTACAAAGTCTAGAACATCATCGCAAAGTTGCTAGTTTATTGGTTTTTAATCAGATTTTGGGGAATGTTCTTCGGAACTACATATGCCCATTGTTCTATCGGACAGCCAAAAGCTCGAAAAAAGCGACATCGTTTCATGGTCGTAGTTCCAAAAACTCGAATGAAACTATTTGATTCCACGTTCATAGTGCGGACCGCTAGATAGTGAAATGCGCTGCATGAGTGGATGTTCCCCGATGAATATAGTCTGGGTGTCTTCAAGTTGAGAGTGAATCGGTATCTTCTAGGCAAGCGTGCTCCATCTTAGACCGCAGCACCACTTAACATCAGGTAAAATGGCGGTCAAACGAAAGCTTAATATTTTTAATCTTATATTGCGGTGGTAACTGCCTAGATGGCCAGATGAGGGGAATCTATGTCATGTAAAATTTCTAGTGGGCGTCACTTCCAGAGAATGTTTGTAAAACGGGTATTAATTCATCTGAAATAACCGCGCAATAATTTGGTGTCATGTTCATCCCATGGCGCAATTATTTGCTTGAATATGTAAAACAAGAATGCATGAATTTCCAATAAATATAGGGTTATAAGGTCGCAGTGTACCAAGCTGGAAGGGGAAAGAAGGGAACTATCATTGTTAAGAACAACTTTTACTATAGTTACAACTCTAAAATTGTCAAAATAAAATCTGCTTTTCAATAGAAAAAGTTCATAATTCATAATTTATTTATTGCACAAATATGGGCACGTATACAAATAAATAGCTGGTAAGAAAAATAAAATAGACCTCCATATTTTGCTTTATGGCAAGCAGTAGTATTAGTTTTTTTTAAAAAGTCAATCAGATTAATTAGTACAATATTATATTTAATATTGTGTCATGGTAAATTAAATGAAAAATAGTCAAGAAGGATCGTTGACCCTTGATGGATCGGTGAACCGGAAGTTGGTTGACCCTTGATCGATTGTTTTTTTTATTTATGGTTGACGGGCTATGTGTTTGACTACACCTCGCCTGATGTTAAATGACGGGGTGGTCGAAGATGGTAAACAAACTAGCCTGGATAAAACTGGCTCTAAAACTTGGGGGGGGGGGGAACCCATGTCCTCCGGCGTGTGAACCGACCGCGCTAACCACTGAACTATCATCGCTACAAATAGATTGATTGTATGGTGCCACTGTTTTTTTCGTGATATCAAAGTTGTGCCCATAGTACAAGTTGTTTGTTATTGTGAGTACAAATATGCTCATCAGAAGGTATATTTTTTTTCGCTTTCCCCAATACTTACTTTCTAATTATTGTATTCTCTTCAAACATCAGTAACATTTGATTACATTATAGTTTTACCTAAGCATTAAACGAAACCAAAAAAAAATCAATCAGCAACCACATCGTTTGAACCAATCGAAAGCAAATAGGCAAAAATAAATTGGAATAGCAAAGTTTTTAATGTATCGTGCGCCTTCTATTTATTCGGAAAACTCCTTCTTTGGGGGCTACGACAAAAATTCAATTTACATCTCCTTGCCTCACAGTTACTTAATTCTTTCTCGCAGTGAAAATAAATCTCCCGTAATTGATTCCGCTTTAGTTCAATTTGTCTTCGTTAAAACTCAATTTCCCTGGTCTATTTGTGAATAATAAATTGCGTACTTCAACAATGTGTCGGAGTGCTTGTTTTGTATATGCTCCGACCTGGAAACAATTTCGCGAGCCTACAAACAAGTCAATCTAAATTACGCAGAACGGAACGGCTGCGACGCACACATGTCGCGTTTTCTACTTTTGCAATGTAAATGAGTCGATCTCGCGGTACACACTTCTAAATTGGTCCGCAGTGTGAATCATGACAATAAATCTTATGCAAGACAACTGTTGGTTATAATAGACAAAAGCAATTAATTTCACACCTGTAGACCGCCCCGCCGTCTGTGAGGATCCCCGGTTATCTGGAATGTCGTGTAAGAAGATAAGGCATGTAGCTATGGAGTCGTCAATGTAACGACTCCACATATTGGGTCCCAGAAGGCACGTCTCGACCCCCGTTATCGTGCGGGCCATCGCAGCCCTGGGTAAACATCTAATCTGCCGCACAAACAAGCTTTCCCAATTGCCTCTAAGGTTATCGAATACCAAATTAAATTGGTTACATGTTACTGTACCAAAGGTCGATCCCAAAAAACTGGTCCAATACCCCAACATGCGAATAATTTTGCCCAAATTAAACTGTGTCTGATTTATGAAGATAGCATCACGATAAGTACAGCGCCCACAAGACAATTCAGCTTTACACGATACTGATATAAAGTTATTAAATAGGTATCGTGCGCTCAGTTTGCACAGAGGATCATTTTTCAATCTAGTTTCATATTTATTTTATGGAAAGTTTATGAAAGGAAGCTGGTTAAAATGAGAATACATGTTTTATGCATAGGTGTACAACTTAACTCAGTGTTGTAGATAATATTACCTATGGGTAGGTTTCATTTCATACGTGATACAGAGCAATATGTCAGCCTCGTGACAACCTGACTACGTTCTCCACATTTCTTCTAATACCTGTACTAGACCATGTGATCTTCAGAGATAGGTAAGTGGTTATTAATGACCTTGTATCATGTATTTGTACGAATGCTTATTTGGTTCGCAGTCCATGGTTGCGTCTGCGAAGCCGCACGAGCGCTTGAATGACGGGCGCGCAAGTATAACAAAGTTTGTTACAGAACAGTACCGCAGTTTATTTGTAGTACCTCCCGACTCCGACCCGCTCAAAGTCCAAAGTAAGTATAAATTAATGTTTACTACAGCGGATTTTAATAAGCAACCGCGCTTACTTGTTGCGAATAGCAATTAGTTCCATCTTGCGTCACGCGTGGACTTAACGTGTCTACTTTGAAAAGTCAGATCGCGTCTTCGTTTTAATGAGTTTTCGTCTAATGCCTTCCTCGCGAACAAAATTTATGTCATGAATAATAATAGACGTTAAGGGAATAACGTTTAAATCCTGAACAAACACGTCCACAGATAATCCGTCGAAGAAATATAATAAACACGGCAATATCGGGCTGACGACGGCGCCATGACACGGCAGAGCTGCTGCTGCCGCTCTTTTCTCATTATTATTTTTATGATTTCAGAATAAAGCATTCTATTTAAATTGTTTTTTTTTATTGATGACAGGCTAGGTGTTTGACCTCAGCTCACCTGATGTTAAGTGAACGTGTGGTCGAAGATGGTAAAGCACACCTAGCCTGGAATGGAACTGGCTCTCAAGTAAGGCTGCCGGAACACACCGTTAGGTGCTTGGCGGCAGATTTTCAACTTGAGGGTGGTAGCTAGCCAGTCGAGTACTAGAAAGTACCCTACCACCATGCTATGGTTTCCTCACGATGTTTTCCTTCACCGGCAGCTCAAGCTCATTGTTTGGAGTTTGAACCCACGCCCTTCGGCATGCGAACCTACCGCGCTAACCACTGAGCTATTATCGCTACAAAATTATTAAAATTATTGGTATTTACTTCTTAGAATTAGCTTAGGACAGCCCTAGCTTATAAAAATATATTGTTTATTTTTTCATTTCGATTCACTTGCCATAATGAACTGACGGCCCTGTAAGCTTATTTGGTAGTAGCTCTGCTTCCTGAGCAGTAGGTTGTGGGTTCAATTCCTACTCAGAACTAACATTTGTATGACGAACATACATGTTTCTTCTTTTCTTATTATTTACTTAATTTAGGGCTAGATAGCGCTGTGTGAAAATGATGTCCAATAAAAAATACTTCTGAACAATATTTTATTAAATTTGCGGAAAACATCAGTTGTCTGTGATTGCGTTTCGTTTATTCGTTTTCTCTCTCCCTCTCTATCTTATACAGTAAACAATTGCCAAAATGTCGAAAGTAAACTCCTAATGCAATATTTTAGCCTTGTTATCTTATTTTAGGCAATCTAACAGCTTGTTTGGCTTTAATAAGATAGACTGTAATAGAGCGATAAACGCTGAGAAAGCGCGTTCTCATGGGAAAGCCGTGGGGTACTCCGTAAACATCTGTGAAACTTATTTTATTTGGAAGTTCGGGAGATTCTAGTTGCGTTGAACATAGGTATAAGTTCAGGATTCTGTAAGGGGGTTGGGACAAAACTTTAAAAAACCATGTTTTACAAGAACATTTACTGTTACCATTTTATTTTATAAACATTGATCTTTATCGGGAATGAACTATGGTTACAACTAATTTATTAAAACAACTAAAATTACAATGTGCGTGCCATTTGATAAAAAACAAAATCCAGGACATCGCTCATTACAACTCAGTAGCGTTTACACACTACCGGCAGAAAATCTGGTGCTACCAAGACGATAAAAGAAAAAATAAAAGAATCTACCCCAAGTAAAGCACTCGATCGAACTAAGATGTTTTTCTTTGTGAATATATAGTACAGAACCTCCAGAAACAAAACAAACATCAATGTGTTTTATACGGGTATCATAGTTTTTTTTTTATTGTTGACAGGCTTGTTGTTTGACCACAGCTCACCTGATGTTAAGTGACGGCGTGGTCGAAGATTGTAAACACACCTAGCCTGGAATGAAATTGCCCCCAAGTGAGACTGTCGGAACACACCGTTAGATGTTTGGCGGCAGATTTTCAACTTGAGGGTGGTAGCTAGCCAATCGAGTACTAGGAAATGCCCTACCAAGCTGCAATTATTATGCAACACTATGAAGAAAATATTTATGCAATATCTATCATATAAATAAGTAACAAAAAAACATCAATGGCAGTCATTCAAATCTGTATTTTAAAAATAAAATTGTTTAGAAACTCTTTAAAAGTGTAAGTTTGTTTCCATAAAACTGCAAGCAATATCAAGCTGTGTATGACTATAACTGGCAATGTTTTTGTAAATTTACCAATATGTGTGCTGTTGGCGTACCTTAATAAATAAATAAATAGTCACATAGGTAGGTAAATTTTAATACTAAAATAATAATAGCAAATTTAATAAGGTAAATTAAATATTTTCAAAGCGATGAGTCGTTTGCGTGTTCTGACTTTATGGCTTGTTCTGAGTAGGCCCTTAGTATAGATCGCTTTTGTATCAATAAGTGTGTAGACACCTATCTAAATGGTATTTCTACAGTTGGGTCTTCGTTATGATGCCGATTGAAAACTCTCGAAGAAATAGGTATTGAATCCTACGTTTTTCCACGTTTTCCCATCCTCATTATTTACATTTTTTCAGAGTATCGGATGACGATAGTAATTACGAAAGAAAATATTACAGTTACATTATTAAAATCTCACAGAGAATTTAAAAAGTTGTTTTTTTACCCACGACGGAACGGAGACGGTATATGCGTTTGGGGTGAGAGGATGTTTGTTTGTGCAAATCCATGTTGCCATTTTTCTTTTATGTCTGTCATTTTTGCGACCTGTCACTCTCATCGAATGACGGGAATAGAAACAATATTATGAATTGATATTGTTTCTCTAGTGAGTGCTCTAGAATAGTCTAGAATAAGGGTTTGAACTAAAGACAGCCTTATCTTTTTAGGCTTAAGTTGAATCTTGCTCGTCTGCTTCACGGTTATCGTAAAGGATTATAATATATCTACACACTGTAAAAAGCAATCAATTAATCATTTGACATAGAAAATTGTAAAGTAATCTATCTATACTATTATAAAGAGGAAATATTTGATTGTTTGTTTGTATTGAATAGGCTCCGAAACTACTGGACCGATTTCAAAAATTCTTTCCCTATTGGGAAGGTATACTATCCCCGGGTGACATAGGCTACTTTTTATCCCAGTATTCCTACGGGAATGGGAACAACGCGGGTGAAACCAGGAGGCACCCGCTAGTAAGTAATGAAACCGTAGACTCCCGAATTAGTGGACACTGTGTTCAGATAACCAAATTCTTCTGCCATTTCCCACCCATAAATGTGATGATAAATATTTTTTCTGTGTGTATCTTAAGTATGTGTTTACAAAAAATAAAGGTAAACTAAGGATTATATTTGTTGCCTGGTTCTCATAGTACAAGCTTTGCTTAATTTGGGGATAGATGGCTGTGTGAAATTTGGATTGATGTTTGTTACTCTTTCACGCAAAAACTACTGAATGAATTTTGATGAAATTTGACATGGAGGTAGCTGGCACTCTAGATTAACACATAGGCTACTTCTTATTCCGAAAACATGTAGCGGGTAATACCACGGGGTGCAGCTAGTTATTAATTAATTTAGTTTTGAAACTACTTCGCCAAATCAGTAGAGTTATTATTTTTCTTTTTAAAAAGTGCCTATGCTTTTTATTTTACAAAAACTTGCTAGATCTGTTTAAATAAGTGAGCGATTTTTCTTTGGCGGACCTTCCATTTTCCTAACTGGACTCCAAAAACAAAGGCACTCCAATAGTTTGATTCCGACACACACTATATGGAGGATCTATTTTACATATTGACGTGGGAATGAATGACTGAATAATCAGTTTTCGATTTCCCGGGATCGGCAACTATCGGCTCGTCCGGGACGCCGCGGTCCCTCCCAAGTTATCCCGGGGAGTGTTTCAGCGACATAAATTGCCACAGCCTATTTACATTACGTTGTCGTGAATTAACATACCGAGGGTATTCCCAGGCGCGCAACTCGAATACCCGCATGAAACTCAATTCGCGAAAAAAGTTGTATCTACATACGCCGTACGCGAAAACTCGTTCGCGTTCGCTAAATTATTGCTTAATTTTTCTACTGTTGTGAATGTTTGTGTTTTGTTGTTACCGTTCACCACTTTATTCTCATAGAGTAGACCTTTCCGCGTCTCTCGCGAGTACGAGTTGACATTTGGGATGCTTAGGGTTCCTTGCTGAAAGGAAAGTAATATGAAATGGAAATATAATATAATTTTGTTTTCTATATTTTTAAAAATCTTTATACTCTTTACAATGACAATGACAATGACATCGCGTACGTACGTATTATGTTATCTGTGTCTTTTCATTTTTTATGTATATCTTTCGCAATTTTTGTGACATAAGTGAATTTTAAGTTGGAGATAAAGTTCGTGAAAACAATCTGAATCGAAATCGAATTTTAACCGAAACCCGGAACCCGGATCCGGACACGTGAGTCCTATTCCTACGTGGGCAGTTACTTCTATTATTTCTAGGGATATAAAAAAGTAACCACAACTATTAGGTATGTTATAAATTTACTATAAGATAAGATTGAGTTTGCTTCTCTAGTTTTTTATTGACTTTATAAATACTATAATAAAGGTTAGGTAAAAAGTACACTCAAAAATCTGGTACTGCGACGATACCTACCTACACGACTTCCTGCTAAAGAAATATCTACCTAACAAACCGAACGAACCTACGCCTTACAGCTATTAACGTAGATAAATGGAAAATTAACTAACAGGGCAGTCATTAATGCATATGTTACAGCAAAAGTAATAAATCCGTATATTATATATACCTACAACTCGTATCCAATCATAATGTATAATTATCACAGAACAATTGACATACATTATAATTGTCACAGAATTAATCACATTAATAAGAATAATATAGTATTAGTATTTCATGTAATATTAGCTGCGCCCCGCGGTGTTACCCGCTACATGTTTTCGGGATAAAAATTAGTTTAGGAGTCATTTTCTGACCCCTAAACTACCGTAGTGGACTTTGCAAAAAATCATGTCGATCCTTTGTTCTATAAAAATTAAAACAAATCTGTTTCACGGGAACCATACATTTTACCGGGATAAAAAGTGCTATTAATATTATATAATCTATCTCTGTGCCAAATTTCATCCACATCCGTTTAGCCGTTCTGGCGTGAAAGAGTAACAAACATCCATCCATCCATCCAAACTTTCACATTTATAATTTAGTGGGACCTCTTGGCAGACTTGGATAAAGTAACAAAATATGTACTATTACTGTTTGAAACCTTACATGCATGAAATTTCACTGATAAGTAAAGTCGATTGTCTCATTATGTTTTTGTAATAAACGCGTAAATAATTCGAAACGCGTCGGTAAAATAATCCACAGTTAATATGGATGCAGCAAAAGCAATAAGCTGAGCTCGAATACCAAAGCTTTCATCGACACAATCACAGCAACGTGGACTCGCAGCGCTGTACGGTGTACGCTGCTCAAAGGCGAGGAACGCATTCTGCGGACCAATTGCACGGTAGAGCTATCAAAAGTAGAGTTAATCTGGATTTTTCCAAACAAAAGCAATGCACAGATTTACATACCAGTGTGTTTCGAAATGAAAAGCAAAAAATCATCAGCGCAAAGTAATTTGTCCCAGTTTAAGACCTAGAACTAAAATATTAAACAAAGATAAATGTGGCGGTCAGAAATCTACAAACCAAAGTTGATTAAAAAAAGGCTTATTTCAGGCAAAAGTCAGTCTTATTCTTATTCGGAATGGGGACAATAAGTCTTGCACTGACGTCGCGCTTGGGGTGTATTGTGCATTTCCCCCTACCAGCTTTGCCAGGGACCCAGAGCCTCGCTCCAATAATTCAAGGAGCTGGGTTGGCTCGGGCCAACCCAGCTCCTTGAATTATTGGAGCGAGGCTCTGGGTCCCTTGCAAAGTAGCTCCAGTGGGTGAGATGGAGTTAAGCATGATAGCGAAAACCAGCGTCTGTCTGTTGCGGTGATTTTGATGTGGTTTGTGAGGATGCTGCTTCATGCAATCTAGTTAAGATCCTAGTTACTTTTGTGGCTTTGCAAAAGGTCGTCAATCCAGAGTATAAGCATTACAAATTTAATTTAAATCTAACATGAAGAAGAAATACAACATGAAGAAACAACAAACATACAAGCAGACAAACTTTCGCGTCAAACCTTTTATTCTAAACATTTTTATTTTACCTAAAATACAGGGTAATGTTTTACTAGTAAAACACCGGTTGCTACTAGATTATATGTCATCATCATCATCTCAGCCGTAGGATATCCACTGCTGTACATGAGTCTCCCTCATTGCATTCCATAAAGACCAGTCGGAGCTTTACTGAGCAAGCATTTGAAAAGTATCAGAAATATGTTTTAAACTTCCAATACATGTAACAAAAAAATCACAAATTTGTGTATTCAAGCCATTTTTAATAACGATGTTATTAAAAAAGTTGCAATCGTATAAAAGTATGTGTGTGACTGCCTTAACATAATAAATGCAATGTTGCATATTAAGAGCGACGTTGACTGCGCTGATATTGTACTGTCAAACTCTATCATTTTAAATTGTATATAGACAGGGTAGACGAGTGTGTGATATTATTTTTGTCCCGTCACTCTGATCCTACTATCCTTTATATACATATACAATTATACACTAATTATAAAGAGAAAAGATTTGATTTTTTGTTTTTTCGTTTGTATTGAATTTTTTTTTTTTTTTTTTTTATAGTAGATAGTCTTGCGTTTGACCGCCATCCCGCCTGATGTTAAGCGAAGATGCGGTCTACGGTGGAGCACGCTCGCCTAGAAGAAACCGATTCACTCGCGACTTGAAGGTACCCAGACTATATTCATACCTAGGCTCCGAAACTACAGGACCGATTTGAATAATTCTTTTATCGTTAGAATGCTACATTATAACCGAGTGTCATAAGCTATGTTTATATTATTAATCGAGGTTGGTTTTCCCGTTGGTTTTTCCGTTTCCCGTTTGTTGGTATAGATGTTTGTATGTTTCGATGTTTGTTACTCAATCATGCAAACACGGATTTGGATATAATTTGGCACATGAATAGTTTATAACCTACCTGAATTAATACATAGGATGTTTTTATCCCGGATCAATGTAAGTTTCCAGTGGTATTACTAAAATACGAACAAGATACATATATCTCTACAATACTATTATTAAGTACATTTACACATATGATATACAAACCGTCGGACTCTGGACAAGGAATTCCGTTTTCCGGAGCCGACCTTTTCCTGCGGTACACAAAAATGTAGATAAAAGGTATATATGTTTCTTATGGGATATTTTTCCGTATAAAAAGTATTTTTTATCTTAATCTAGGTAATAAAGTAGTGCGAATATCATAACGAATGAAACTATTGCTTTTTTGTTACTCACGCAAGTTTCATTTCTGTCTGTACCTAATTCTTCTTCTAACCTCAGACAGCACTATTGGATCATTGGTAGTATATATGCCTTAAGAGCTATAGGGCGTGAGTTCGATTCCCGCCCAGGTTAAACATTTTATGGTTATACAAATGTTTGTTCTGTGTCTGGGTGTTTTGTATGTATTTAAAAATAAAGTACATAGTTAAGTATTCTATCATTATCTGACTTCCATTACACAAGCTTTGCTTAGTTTGGGGTTAGATAGCACTGCGGGTAATGTCCGATGATATTTATTTACTTAATAAATTAATATTATAAATGAGGGTAACAGGTGACAACAAGGCAGATTTCGATATAACCCCGCCTGAAGTACCTACAGTTAATGACATAGAATCCCATACGATCACTAATGTTAAGGAACTGACGATTAGGGCAGTACTTTTTAGAAGAGAATACAGTTGACACGTTAAATCGATTTTTTCCTATATTTGAATAACAACAACCGTCAAATTAAATCAAAGGCCTTTTTTTGTTTTGGCGTCGCTTTTTTGACACTGGCAATGGTCACATTGCCAGTGTCAAGTGTTTTATATTTTCAAGTTTCAAAAGTTTAATTACCTCGTAGCTATAGTTATAGCCAAAGTCCAGTCTTGGTCAAGTACAGTTCATGTCAGTCAAGTGACTGGACTTGACTGACACGAAATGGCGACACTAAAGTAATGGCGACTTACTTGGTTTTAGCTTCGATGGAGTTTTGGAAGTAACACGAAAAATCATGTTTCACCACATTAGATCATTTTCCCACACTTTATGAATAAAACACCGCCATTTTTATGCTTAAACACTCCAAAAACACTAGTTTTGGAAAACAATACAACAGGGTGACACGACTCTTTCCGTGTTCCCGCCAAAACCTATCAACATCCAGGTTGGCAGTGAGACGTAGTGACCATGTGATCGTCTTACTGCCAATTTAACTCACCATAATTTTTAATCAAGCGCTTCTACCTTTTTTTATTTGATTTTAAAAACAAATGCGTCTTAATGATTTTTAGTAAAATTGCCATGTTACTGTATAATAGACACGACTGTACTATATGGTACGTGATTATGTGTATATTTTTAAACACTAAGAAATCCTTCGGAGCTCCATATTTCAAGTCCTAACTCGACGTAACGATGTATTTGATCTTTTAGCTATCGAGTGGTGTAATTAAATTTTGAATGTGTATGACAGATGCAACACCTAACTGTAGCCATCCGCCGATTTAGTTTTAGCGTTTTAATCACGAGTTCCATTTTCCTTTTTGAATCATTTTATAAATAGAGTCTGAGATATCCAATCACCCTGATATACAAGTCCATAGCAGTTCCAATTAACATTGTTAGGCACAAACCATTAAGAGGGCAAAAATCTCTTCAATTTTTAAACTGAAACGAAAAATACAAACAAAAAGATAGAGAGGATAGCGGTATCATTTTAATTCAGCTCACTCAACGTTGAAGTTAAAGTTTCTACATTACTTTTATACATCATTGTTTCACAGATGAAAATGATTTGCTTTGTTTAAAATGTTAATAAAAACTCGTACAATTTCAAATAATACAATCAAAATATACAAATAGCATCTTACATTTTTAGGGTTCCGTACCGTTTTACAAAGGGTAAAACGGGACCCTATTACTAAGATTCCGCTGTCCGTCCGACTGTCACCAGGCTGTATCTCATGAACCGTGATAGTTAGAAAGTTGAAATTTTCACAGATGATGTATTTCTGTTGCCGCTATAACAACAAATACCTACTAAAAAACAGAATAAAATAAATGTTTAAGGTGGCTCCCATACAACAATGATTTTTTTTACGTTTTCATAGATAATGGTACGGAACCCTTCGCGCGCGAGTCCAAATCGCACTACTACTAAATGCTATATTTTTTAGCTATTATATAAAGTTACTAAAATTCACCGAATCGTGATTACTAGCGTGTAAGACCTAACAAAACTTTTAACAAGCCTAAATTTTTGTTATCGAAGGCAATGTTAGAAACGAACCGCGCACATAAGAGCTACAATCTATATACCTACCTCTTGACAATTCTTCAGTTCTATCGACCCACACCGGCTTTGCACGTGTGTTTTTATTTTAGAAACTTAATTGCAAAATACTAAATGTATCTACTTTTACAAAAGTTTACGTATGTTTTAAAAAAATCAGGGCGCGATAGTGTCGTGGAAACAATCGTGTATCACGGTGTATCTGTTATTACGTGTACATTTTTAAACACTAACAAGTTCTTCTGATTTCCCCGTTTTAAGCTCTCAAATTGTCATCACTTTTCTGAATTGCCTTCCTACTTTGGTAGAAAATTATAAGACAAAAATATCTAAATATCAGTGAAAACCGTATCAAAATCCATGACCGTGTTAAGAAGACAGATGCAGACAGCGACTTCGCTTTGTACTATTTAGAAATTCGTATCATTACTTCAGAGATAAAACTGATGTAGTTTTTTGTATATTTTTATAAAAACTTGTAAAATATACAAGTACAAAATATACATATTTGAAAGTAAGTTTAACGAAATGATTAGGTGGTTTTTAACTATAACATTTCTTAAGTTCACCATAGCGAGAGTACGTATGAGACGTAGGTATGTTGAAACTGATAACAAACCTAAAATTTAGTTCTCCAAGGCAGTGGTAACTAACGAAGTTAGCACATAAGAACTGTAATCTAGAAACCTCTTGCCAATTTTATAGATCTATAAACATTCTAAGAATAGACCATTGCCAAAGTTTAAAACATGTGCTGTGAGACAAAAAGGCTTTTTTAGTCTATAAGTAAGGGCTTAAAACATAACATAAACTTAATCTATGCTTAACGCAGTGTCTGGTTTTCACGCGTAACATTCCATACATTCGTTAACTTTAAGCAACGTTTATAAGTAAAGCCAAATGTGCCTATTTATGTGATTCGCTTGTATAACAAACGAATAAGGGATGAAATCGCACGCAAATTGTGATAGGCTCAATGGTCAACATTTGATTCATAAAGTCGGTTCTATCTCATCTATTCGACCCAAATTTCGTCAAAGATTCAACGCAAAGTATAGGAAATGCATCACAACAATATTTATTTTCTGAATTGGATCAAAGCCAACAAACATAACTGTAAAAGTTCTACTTGCGGGTGAAACACGGGAACAATCAGGTAAATGTTTAACAATATATTATACAGAAAAACTTTCGTTTTATGATATTTTAATAGTAAAAACAGGAAGGTCAACCGCAGCAATAATAAATATCTCCTACTAGCTGTCTCTTGTTTGTGAGCGTATTATGCTCGTGTCATGTTTTGTGTATTCTTTCTAACAGTTTGAATTTTTTTAAAGAAAGTAAAGAATGGTCTGGATGACGAAAAAGCCAAGTCATCAGGGACTGGCCTTAGTACTGTTATTCCCGAATTTCCAATTTACAATTTAACGAGCAGCTTTTGTAATTTTTCTTTCCTAGTTCGGAAAATTACAAACGTTTTTGAAAAAAATACCGAATTGGTAGTACCTGTTTTCAGTTCGTGGCACATTTCTATTCACATCATATTCAGCGATGCTAATACCAACGAACAGCATTTAATTTTTATTTATATACTTAGTTACATAAAACGTTTTGGTAACATCATCTTGACAGCTGCCCAAATAGAAAGAGGAAACTTTTCTTGTATCCCGTTTGAACCGTTGCCGCAAAAGGGTGTAACTGCGAATTTCGCAATGTCCCGTTTTAATAAATCTCTATTTACAATTCCGCGCTCGCCGAGTGGGAAGGCTTAAGCAAAGACATTTTTCTTCATTCGCAAGTGTGTGCTAACAAACTCCTTGTCGCGGCGATGCCCGAGACGCCTACCCTTCTCAATCTCGACGGATTCGGCTACAATCATAATACTAAGCAAATCTCATTGTTGTAGCTGAAGTTTTATTTTAATCTCGGCTTATTTAATCACCTCATTAATTAGAACGGCTGGAAGATAACAACTTGCCAACTTTCACGAACAAAGCCGACCTAGACTCGCTAAATAAGAATGAGCGTGATACTGAAAATAATATATACTTAGGTACAACTAACATTGAATTTTCTTTTTACTTATTATATTGGAACGGACTTTCAGTACAAATTTACAATTTAAAAAAACCGATTCCATGACCCTTATGCCAACAAAACGCACAGCCCCAATGAAACAGCGAGGTTAAGTAGTACCTAAACGAAAATATCGATGTATTAAATTTTTATTGTTTTTTTAAAAAGCAATGAAATTTCTATGGGTGTCCACCTCTGAAGTATAAATCTACGAAACAAAAAAAGAGTCATCAAAATCGGCAGAATTATCGCGTAACATATATACAAAAAAAACATTCAGTCGAATTGAGAACCTCCTCCATTTTTGAGTCGGTTAAAGATCTAACCAAATCGATCAACCTCGATCGTTGATAGCCTAGGTGTTTTGCACCAGCTCACCCGATGTTAAGTGACGGTGTGATCGAAGATAGTAAACACTTAGCCTGAAATAAAACTGGCTAACAAATGAGGCTGCCGGTATGTACTGTTAGGTACTTGGCGGAAGATTTTCAATTTGAGTGTGGTAACTAACCAGCCGAGCACTAGAGAGTATAGCACCATGATATGGTTGCCTGACGATATTTTCCTTTACTGGTAGCTCAAGCTCTTTGTTGGGGTTTAACCTACACCCTCCGGCGTATGAACAGACCACGCTAATCACTGAGCTATCATCGCTACAAACTTACGTGCGTAGTACGATCATCGTGAAAGTCATTAAAAGTTGTAAAGTTATTATAGTCTAGTTGGAAGACCGTCTGACTTTCAATCTGGTGGTCTAAGTTACGTACCTGACTCTGTTTTCTCTAAGTTATATGCTTGTTCTTGCTACTTGCATCAAACAGTCTATGAAAAGATCTTGATTCTTGAGTATGTGTGAAGTCTGCCAACCAACACTTGGACAGCGTGTTGCACTATGGTTTTACCCTTTACCTTTACCTGAGGCCCACCCCCAGCTGTGGGTCAATTTATAAAAACACATCTGATCCGGATGTGGTAGAGACATATTTCTCGTAGCAATACCTATCACCATCAGCCTATCGAAGTCCACTGCTGGACATAGGCCTCTCCCAAAACACGCCACTCAGTCTGATCTTCGAATGTTTGCTTCCTTTCATCGCCAGATGTCCTACGTATATCGTCACTCCATCGCGTCTCAGGGTATCCTACGCTACGTTTGTAAATTTGCGGTCTCCACTCTAGAACACGTCTATCCCTGCGGTTATCGGTTCTGAGACTGATATATCCAGCCCATTGCCACTTCAGCTTGATAATACGCTGAGCTAACTACTGATAACAGATACTGTAATACATAAATACTACATTCAAAATAGCTACCTAATCTAAAAGGCCGCTATCAATGGGAACACTTCCCAAAACGCTGACCCCATTGCCAATAATAAATTATAAGACAATACTTAACCTTTGTGCAAAATAGAGACCAGCTTTTTGCTCACATGTAGGTTAATGGGTCACATAATTATGTCAATCTTTAAAATTACACAAATTGTTGTCAAAAAAATATGTGACAATGACAGATAATGGTTGTTTTTCATCATTGTATATATCATTTGTCAAGATAGAATATAATATAACAGAATTGTTAAAGTCGTTGCTTCTTGAATAAATCTAAAAAATTACGATCGAGAACTATAAATGATGATACTATTTCAATATTGAGAAAACCTTTTACGGTACTAAAAATAAGAGCCTCAATTCTGTCATCGGCTTATAGATAGACACAAACTATAGTAAAGAGCTTTGAAATAATAGAATGTAACAAGCTCACTAAATCTCATCGCCTTAACGTAAGAACTGTGAAATTGGACTTTCAGCTTAGACACACCTATACATATTCCACAGTGTAAACAACAGCCAAAACCTTATTCCACAAGCAAAAACTGAACCTAGTTAACTGAGAGAACTGCAGGAAAAATTAACTAGAAATGTCGGAAATGTTTTTAGTCTATTTTTTTTTATTTTGACGAGTTTACAGAAAACATGAGAAGTTACTTATGTATGTTTTAATATGACATTACAACAACGAATCTTGCTAATTTTTGTGATCTACTTATCCAATTTTGTGATCTACAAATCCAATTTGAAAATTGGAGTTTTGGAAGAACGCGGAAGTATTTTTTTCATTCATAAAATGCCAAATTATACGCGTAAGTGTCGGAAAGTGATATCGTGTGGCATGGCATTTTGTGTTGCTTCCAAAACTCCATCGAAGCTTATGGTAAAGTCGCCACTACGTTACTAAGTCATGACTGGATTTGACCGAGAATTACTGTGTGTGACTTTGACTGTTACTAAGACTAATTTAACTTGATATTTCATGATATAGTACGTAAAAATATAGAAATGCTTGATACTGGCAAATGCACAAAATGTGACGCGCGCTAAAGCTGCAATGCCTTGGATTTTGTATTGGTACACAAAGTTCTGGGCAACACTACAATACCTACTTCTAACAAAATATTGAAACAGCAGACTAACTTAAGATTGTTTTACTATGGAAACAATTATCCTAATAATGGTGATAACCATAATATCAAAATGTAACTGATTGGATAGTTAAAAATAACTAAGCGAATGAAAGGCACGGCAACCTAGTCGGGAGGCCGACTGTCTTTTTACATGTAATTCAATAGAACATAGAAGGTGGTAAGCCATTTGATAAGCGAAAATAGGGTCGAATTATCTTTACATCAGTAAAAGTACCTACATGTTAGTAATATAAAGTACCATTCCAAACTTTATGAGCATTATTAAACATACCTCGTTGGGTAAGTATAACAGAGCGCGAGGTTCTAAGAATGATCTCAATGCATTTTATATTCAAGCACTACTCGTATTCAAGAGTGAAAGCCACTCACATACGTTGTCCGCCGGGGTCATCCATAAATTTCAATGTACTATTCTGACTAGCGTACTTTAAGTGAAATATTCGCTCCATTTGGGGATCCTTACACCCAGCTGCTTGATGAATTCCAATACTTTTAGGTGGTCTTTCTTGAGATGCCTAGTTTTTCGTTTTGAGTAATTATTTATCTTCCATCCTGTCTGCCAATGTATCATTTATAAACAATAAATATGTATTTTATATTCTGTTTAATAGAACTATAGTCGTATAACTTAGATCTTTTTTAGAGAATTAGTTTTGTTAGGGAATTCTTATGAACAATATTTACTATGGATATAGCTTTGAAATAAAATATCACATGACATTGTTTTTCGATAACCTTTGTCGATAAAAGTTTATATGGAATAGCTGATTTTTATCTATTTCATGAACATCCGTCATCTCTTACCATCAGAGAAGCGTTTAGTTCGTCTCATGACAGTCATATAAAAAATTAAATACGTCTTGACTACAGCAGACTCATACAAAAGTTGACGCAACACTAGTGACGAAACGTATAGTGACCTATTACATTTTCTGCAATAATTTATGTAATTTTAAGTACAATTTACTACAAACAAGCCATCCACGAAAGCATTTAACTTATTCATGAGGCACTTTTGAGTGCCCTTTATAGTTCCTGGTAAACTTAAATTCTGTGATTACTAATACTCGACTAAGATAAAGTAACTTATTGTTTACAAATTAACTATTTAATTGTGCGGTGTATTTGTTAGCTCACCAAACCAGAATTATCCGTTGTTTTTGTGTAGTATATCTGTTATTTGTTGTGATTTAGACATCAATCTACAATCGGTCATTCACGATTTCTATAAATCATAAAACGATTTAAATGTATGATGTTTTTTGACCTCAACCAAATTTATCCGTTTATAACACAACTTTTGTTCTATAACTTTAGAAATTTTGTGCGAAAAACGTCAGCTGTTGTAAAATGTTTACGTATTCACGACACATACATTTTGCGTAAAACGTTTGATTTTTTTTTAGCAAAATTTACAAGTCATTAAAGTTATTTGTATTGTACAAAAGTCAATCTTAAGTAGTTGTTGATTATTATTTATCAAAGACCCTGTAGAAAGTATTTATGACAAAATTTAGTTTAAACTGATATTGTAACTGTCCCTGATTCATGTTTTGTGTGTTGCAAAATAAAAACCTTCTTTTTTTCTGATATGATAAATGTAAAAACACTATTAAATTTTCAGTAAAAACTTACGCAGAATTTAGAACTAAGATTTCATAACACTATAATATAACGCCAGGACCTTGATATGTTCACAATAGCCGAATATCGTTCAGAAACACAATAAATAAGAAACACCAATAAATATTCAGGACTGTCATGTTGGCTCCCTTCGGATCGGGGGCCGTCGCCGATGAGACGAGGGGCCCAGATCTGTGCCATAAGCCCTTGTCACCAACGCTACATGTGGCCGATACCGTCAGAACACCATCTACCTACTTACCTATGCGAAAAAGGTTTGGGATTTTTCAAATAAGAAAAAATGTGCTAGTAAATGGTATTAAGCGAAAAAGAATTGCATCTTTTATGTTCAGAGTTGCTACCTGTAGAAACTCTATCATTAGAAGCTTGTCAGAAAGACTGGTATTGACCCATACATATAGACGCTGGGTGGAAATTGCCGCCTAAGCTTGTTATTTGTTATTTACTATTATTCCTTAAGCTATGGATTTACATTGGTCTGAAATAAAGCTTATTATTATTATTATTATTATTATTAAAGATACCAAATACACTATACAAACATTAATTTTAATAAATAAAACAAGCTGCTGAATAAATATAATAAATGTTGGACGAAATTTTAACACAGGATCATCTAGCTCTCAAATAAGAAAAGCTTTTAGGTACTATGCTAACCAGATGAATGATATAATACTTTTTTTTGTAAATACATACTTATTATACATACTGAAATAATAAGCCAGACACATAACAAAAATCTATATTTGCCACACAAATGTTTGTCCTGGGTGGAAATTAAACCCAATATACAATTCAAGTCCATTAATAATAATATTAAGGTAGATAGGTATTATATATAATATAAAGAAGGGTGCTGTTGAACCCAGGATATGAACGATAGCGAACAGAAATCATGTTCCATAGAAAAATCTCATTGACTTTTTAAGAAAATATTTGGAACCACTGAATTTTTTTCTCGCAATTTTAGAGTTGGCTTTTATATGTTTACATTGACGGGCAAAACAGTAACTTTCAGTATTACTACACTTTCCCTTCATACGTAAATCATTGTATAACAAAACTGATAACATTTCGGGGAAAAAACACACTGAAGCCAACACCTATAGCAAGATTCAGAAGTGGGTGGGAATGGTTAATGTGCTGACTGTGTGTAAATTCAAAATATAAAAAAAAATGTTTGCAATAATTCAAAATTAGGCCAAATTAACACAAACTACAACATTTTAAGTACTGAGCACAACAGGTCGTAATATATTCTTATTCACGCCTTTATACACGTGTTTACTAATAAAAATATAAATTTTATTCGAAATACGTACCAGTGAAAAGAAAAATCTAATCAAGCCAAATAATAAAAATTTTATATTTGGGGAAGCCCTGTTACGAAGGTTCCTAGTAACGAGTAGATATAAAATAGGTAGCTATAGAGTAGAGTGGAAACTCGTAAAAAGTTTTCATCTTATTGAGTGACTTAATTAATAAAGTTAGTAATTTTATTTTTATTAGATGCGAACAGAAGGGATTTCTTGTAAACTAATTACAGAATGATGATAAATTTGCTGACGAATGTTCATTTTTGTGATTTTTATTTATTTCCTGGTTGATAACTAGTAATATAGAATACAAATTCTAGAATAGAATTATCGTAGGTTCTAGTGTAAAACTGAATCACTGTCCCAAACGATCAAGTTATGGAGACGTGGTTTCACACAAGTGATGATAATAAATGTTGACAAAATGTAGCTTTTTTTCTAGTTTCACCTGCTTCTATACCAAATGTCATCTTGACCATTTGATTTGTTTTATTATAAAAATGGAACAAGCAGTCAGAAAACATTTGTACAGGTGAAGATTTATGTATTGTGCTAGCTATCATACAAAGGTGGAACGAAAATGGATACATAAATTATATTATCTAATTTCCTAAAGCTTTATAGTTAAGAAAAAGAGCGAGTCTTTTAAAACTTGATACAATAATTAATTAATTACTCGAATTATAATTACAGATGGAACAAGCTTTATAATAATTTAAAAAGTCAATCTGCACACTACTACCCGAGTCAGTTAGGATGATTTTTTTATAGTTGTTATGTGTTTGACCACAGCTCATCTGATGTTAAGTGACAGTGTGGTCGAAGATATTAAACACACCTAACCTAGAATAAAACTGGCTCTCAAGTGAGGCTGCCGGAGTACACCGATAGATGCCTGACAGCAGATTTTCAACTTAAGGGTGATAGCTAGCCAGCCGAGTACCAGAAAGTACCCTACAATCATGCTATAGTTTCTTCACGATGTTTTCCTTTAACGGCAGCTCAAGCACATTGTTGGGGTTTAAATCCATGCCTTTTGGTGTGCAAACCGACTGCGCTAACATCATCGCTACAAACTAATACACTTTCCGTTACGTCTAAGCAAAATAAAATTCTCCCTCCAGATAATGAAAAGGTTTAAAAATCTCAAGCCCTTTTCCAGGACGTCTATCCAACTAAAGATAATCAAGGTAAAGGCAAGATTCACAAAAAACTAATTCCGCGACTCGAGGCGACAGCTCCGATTCTCAAAGTTTGAGACAAAGCCGTTTCGAAGAATCTGAGGGATTAGCCAAATTTGTGTTATGATCTGAATAAACGAGGGAGTCTGAATCGAAAACTCATTGTGCTCTGCCTGCGCTGGCTCGTTACCGACTAGGGTACTACTAACTATCGGTTGCTAGGCACCTACTGTTATCCAAGAGATCGAAATGTATATTGTACTCCTATTTGGACTGAGATCGGCAACCCTATTTCATCGGGTACCAGGTAGAGATTGATTCATTTGATAGCACTTATTGAGTACAATAATAATAAGGGATGCCTCATACTATCTAGGAAATTTCGGGATGATATGCATTTTTGTAAGCTTGAGGTGTACTAAGCTGAAATTGGTCGTTCTTGCAATTATGAACATGCTTTACTATGAACAAAGCTCGGTATCCTCTCAAAGGTGCGTCGTTACTTCACGTCGGAACAGTTGCTCACACTGTGCCAAGCAAGAGTTCGTTCGTGCATGGAGTAGGTACTGCTCGCATCTTTGGAATAGATCCACCAAATACCAGCAAGAGGTGTTGAAGTCTATTGAGAAGCGTGTCAAGAGGCTCATCTGCGACGACTCCATTGTTCAAGCAAAATTACAAAGCCATTACATTGTCGCAAAGTTGCTAGTTTATCAGTTTTTTATTTCGGTGAGTGTGCTTTAGAACTACAGGGTCTAATTCTTCCATGCGCATTTTTCTATCGGACATCCAGAAGCTCAAAAATTTCGACATCATTTCATGGTTGACGTTCCAAAAACTCGAACGAAATGATTTGATTCTACGTTCATTGTGCAGACTGCTAGACAGTGGAATGCGCCACCTGAGGGGATGTTCCCTGTTGAATATAATCTGGGTGTTTTCAAGTCGAGAGTAAAAATAGACCACTCTGAATTTGTGAAAAAATCAGAAGTTTATTAGTTTATTTTTTACATTATTAGTTTATTTTTTACCCACGACGGAACGGAGACGGTGAAGGTTGCAAAACTAGTTCATTTAATGACAGCCCCCGACGGATATTCTTGGGTTTTTAATAACTTTATAGGTAGTTGAATATGTTATTGCCACATCTACAATCATCGAAAACTAAATAGGTAGGTACGTAGGAAAATGTTATGCTATGAAAACTAATACTCTATTGTTTACATATATGACCGACTCTGCGAGAGATCAACTCTACTTATTAAATCTTTTTACCTTTACATTATCTCGCGTTACATTTATTTTTTAAGTCTGGGGTTTTGAAATTATCATAATATAATATTTGATTGACATTTGTAAATTCTAGACAAATATATGAGAAATGGGAAATTATAGATTAGTACAATACTAAATAAAAATAATAATTTATTTGACACAGATTTTTTTACAATACTTTAAGGGAGTGTTAGCACCCGAACAAGAAAGTCTGAATCTCGGGCACAAACTTCTTCCTGCGGTTGGTACTTTACATGGGTAACAATAGTATAAATATAGCCAACAGATAAGTAAAACATTTTAATTATTACCCTTAACAGAAACAATGTAAATTACACGCTTGAATATTGTTTTCCTTGATTTTTTTTCTTGCGAAATTTTCTAAAATGTTTGGTACAATTAGAAACCTGGATAAAAGTTGGTAGCACCCAGCATCTAACTTGGAACAATATAAGAAACGGACCCAACTTAATTAGGTCACGAACAAGCCAGTGTCGAACATGGAACCCCATTAATTGAACCACTTCTTCTTTTACATTATCACAACTCGAACCGACGGCGACGACTCGCTTTCAAAATAATTACTTGTCATTTTGTTCACGAACGAAATGTTGATTTAATTTTTATGCTAATTACGCGAACTTCACCTCGGGCGGTAAAATTGCAAGACTTTGTAAAACGAAAGATAAAGTTGAGAATATTTAACATTTTTCATCGTAACTGACTGTTAGGACACTTTTCTTCGAAGCTTCAGTTGAGTCCTTTCACGATCGTTTGTGTAGGATAGCAAACTTATCTAGCAGTTTTGATTCTAACTAGGATTTATGATATTTCACATACGTTGGACTTTATGCTTTATGATGCATAGCAGCGAGAAAACATCAGATCCACGGGGAATCCTTGCCATTATATAATATCGCGTCTGCTACGTCAACCGCTACGCCGTAGCACGTTGTAGCAGTATATTTTCTGAGCTAGTTTCGCAATTTTATGAGAAAATTTTACGTATTTTTAATGCGGTACCTTTCATATTTCCGGCCTCTTCCCAAAATATTATAATTAATGAAACGTAATGAAAATTGATCTCTTTTCTAAAGAACCAATTAAAGCGAGACTTATTAAAATTGTAATATAATATCACAAAAAATAGGCCGAAAATGCGTAGTGAATTAAAATAAAAAAAGAATAGAATAGAAATTCAAGAAGTCGAACCCCACTTAACATTAGACTTCCTACTACCTTCTACCTAAGACTAATAACTGTAGAGCAATTATGTATAGTTCCTACTACAAAGCAAAAATTTATAACAAAAATGTATGGAAATACACGTCATTTGTAATGCTTTTTTTCAAGTGAAATTTCAAGCGGTTACGTAGTATATGAGTCACATACTGGTAATGTTCAAAGACAACCTTTCTTGGTAGCATTCCTTTTGGGAATGGAACACGGAAAATATTTTTCAGGAGTTAATATTAAACAATTATATTATATACAATTATAATTATATTTTCTAAGTGGGGGTAAAATTGTATGAAATACAGAAACCTAGTTAATCAGACACTGTCAGAACTTTATAGAGTGAAAAGCGGCTTAAAAATAATTTAGTACATTTCAACAAGCTCCCTCAATGGACAATGGGCTCAAGAGTGGAAGCGGTGAGAATGACTTAATTTTATTTCAAAAGACATTAAAACTTGCTGTCAAGAGTGAAAAATAATCTCTGCAGTAGAATTATTGCTTACAAGATGAGCCGAGGCAGATAAGGCGGTGGATTAGCCCTAGGACGCTTTAACCAGAGATTTATAATGTGATCGCCTTTAATACTTTTTTTTTTGTTATAGCTAATAAATAAATTAGTGCGTTTATAGCTGACTAGTTGTATCCCGAAATTTTACTCGAGCCTTTGATTATATTGTAGAACGCTTTGACAAGTAGTAAAGTATAAATATTGCTACTTTCAGTATTGTAGGGATATAGCTAGTGAAATTACAGACTAGTGAGACTTGCCATAGAATTTGTTAAAGTAATGAGCGCTGATGCGGTGCTGTTCTGAAATGTTTGTGTTGCTCAAAGTTCTGGATACTGTTGCATGTGGGTTGTGGTTATCCTTAACAATTAGGAGACTGTGTTGTGTGTCTATTTGTCGATCTAATGTTTATATTCTCATTTCATTACATTGACATGTCCTGTAATTTTAACATTTTTAATGTTATTTTTAAATATTAATGGCAAAATTAACTGTAACTTTGGTGTTATCAATAAAAAATATATATGAATTTGTATTTCTGACCATAAAAAATATTCTAATGTTTCCGCATCAATCAATTCGTTATTTTACTGTTTAAAGAAATTGATTATTACGGGAACTGATTAAGTTGTACTGCTAATAAAATATGTAACTTATATATTAAAATATGTTTACATGGTGGTAGATATCCTCAAAGCAGCAGTGAGCGCCAAAGCAGCGACGCCCTGGACTTTGTCTTGCTACTCACAAGTTATGTGTATCACACGCGTTATCTCTTACCATCAGTAGAGCGTCTCGTTTGTCTCATTACTTTTACATTTTACACTACAACTTTTGTTTCTACAATTTTTGTGAAGCAAGTTCATTACAACGACAATTTAGTGTACACTTTTTAAATAGCCTTTTTATTGTCGCCTTGCGATTATGCTAGTAGCCCCGTCATAACAGCCTTAAAATATGTCAGTCAGTGTAACTAAGAAAAATAACTATCTACTATATTCAGCCCAAAAATTCGAAATTTACATATTGTTTTATTTGTCAATAAACAACTCTTTATTCGTGACATAAAACAAATTTCATTACATTCAACGGTACGTACAGAAAGAAATAACAAACATAAATATAAAAATAAATTTAACATAAAAACAAAAGAAAAACAAATAAATTTTAAGTCACAAACCGGCCTCAACTCAGTATAATGTCGACTGCATTTGCATTGCAGTATTAAGTAGTCACGAAATAAATGAAAAATATTTAGTCGGGCATTTTTTTTTAGAAAATGTTTTTACTAGATTGTCAAATTAGAATAGCTTTCTCTATACTTAGAAGAGAGAGAAGGCTCAAAACGCGTTGTTCCGGATAGGGCCCTTGTTGTTCAATAAACTAATTTCATTATTCCATTTGAGAATTGGTAAACCCATGGCAACGTTCACTTCTCTCTGGCAATATGTTTTTACGTTTTACGGGCTCCAAAATTTGGAGCGAGCTTCTGAATAGAAGTAGACTAAGGGCTACCGGAAATATTAGTTAAGATTGTAATTATTTAATATTTCTTCTTATCTATTCAAAATCACTATCTTACAATATCTAAAAACACAACATACTTAAAGTAAGAATATAATTATTTCTTTACACTTGTTTTACATCGATATATAACCAATAAACTAATTTAGTTGTTCTCGATATTATTTTATCTCGGTGTGGCATGTATAATAAATAAATTAAAACATTAAGAATAAATAATTACAAGAACATTCGTATAATCGACCACTAGCTCTTGCATTTATACGCAGATACAACCGTAACATGCCAGCTGTACTCATATTGGTAAGCTTTTCCCGCATTAGCCTAATTAGATATTTCAACTAGTTCTGAACTAGGGTAAGAGGCGCCAAGGCGGGAATATATTGTTCTAAATGGTCTACTTAAATCATTTAGAGCTAAATACGAGTAATTAATATCTACCAGTAATAACATTTCCAGAGAAACAGCAAATAAAAGGCTCTTGACGCTCTTAATTTGGGGAAAAAATCAAATCTACAGTTAAAACCAAAAAAAATTATTAAAGTACGTAACGGTTAAACCGGTTTGAATGAAATTTCAATCGTAAATATATTACCCTGGATTAACTCATGTGTTTTTATCCTAAACAATACACCGTGAAGTGGCCTTGTATCCTTTATTAATATTAGGTATTTCAAAGTTCTTTGGTAAGTTTCTTGGAAGAAATACATTTTTATATGTATAAAAGGAAAAATTCAAATATTTTCCGTTCCAACAAGCGTTCTATATGATGGAAAGCGGTTACCTGTGCCCGTTAGGTTTTTTATTGGAATACTGACCAGATATTGCAATGGCTTACGTGACTCTCTTGGTTTCGCATCTTGAATGCCGACTTTTTATAACATAGCTATGATTTATTATATAAATTGTAATTTTATATTTGAATGACGCCTTGGCAGTCCACTGGGAGTAGACGCTTATAACCGAGGGGTGTGAGTTCGATTAAAAGCTCGAATCAATGAGTTCCTTAGAATAAACGTACGAATTTAAAAACTATAGTGATGAATGTTCAAGGTATATATTTAGTTTATTTCCGTTTAACAGTCGTTCCATTTACAACAGTGATGAGGACTTAAAATAAACCAATTTCACATAGCTTATTAATTAAAAACCTAATCTTACTGACAATCTAGAACTAATTTGACATAAACTTAAAAATATAATTTGACAAAAATTTAATAAAATCTGATTAAAATAATTAATAATATTTGTATATAATATGTTATTTATTTTTAAGTAATCTGACTGTTTTATGCCAACTATACCTTTGTGCCTATGCCTATGGTGAAATAAATTTTATTATCATTATAAATGAAATTTTAAAAAAATAACCACAAGTCTTAAAATCCTCCTCTCTGTCTCTGCAGTAACCACTTGCCACTGTTAAGCGGAAATAAACTAAATATATACCTTAAACATTCAAAATGAACTTCCGCAAAGTGACACCTGAATCAATCAATTACTATAGTGCTGCGCAACGTGATGAAGCCAGCAATCACATAGCGCTACTATTGAAGTTTGTTGTCAGTGCAGAAAAAGATCGTGAGGAAACAACGTACATCGGATTTGTCCGGAGAAAAAAATGTGACGTATTACGTGAATCCGCAGACTTCCTCAGATCTTATCTCTTACCATCAGAAGAACATATCGTTCGTCTCATTACTTTCACATAAAAATACCAGCAACCCACGTTAGGTTACCTTGATGTCATATGTAAAAAATGGTGTGACATGACCGTGTGTACGTAAATACGTGCCCGTTTTAAACACGTTTCATGAACACTAAGAAGTCTTTCGAATTTCCACGTTTCAAGTCTTCAATCAACCTAACAAATGATATGATCCTTTAGCTATCCATTAATTAATTTTTGAATGTAAATGATAGATACAACACCGAACTGTATCTTCCGATTTTGTTATCATCTGTTTTTTTATTGGCTTATAAGCAAAGTTTAAAACGTATTTACATTAAAAAAAAGTGTCAGTAGGCCTCGACCGTTTACTCGGTACGTGGTTTAATTTTTTTTATTTATCATTTGAGGAGTACCTATTAAATACTGCATACAACAAATGCGACTAACTTTCAGTACTTACAACCAAAGTTTATATTACTAACACTAAAGCTTAGGTACAATAAAATATTGACGATCAATAACGCCGGAACAGAAATTAGTCCAAATACCTACAATGGGTACTAAGAATTTTACTATCTTCATACGTAATAAAATTCGGCACAATGCTGGCTTATGCGGGCCAAGTAATCAATACCCTGTGTAGTAGGTCTGTGTAAGTAAAATATAACACGCGGTAGTGAGGTGAGCATACAAGACAGAGCAGCGATAGCTTAATTAGAACGTTGTAGGAACCTACGCAAACTGGCCGCTTCGCGTTACCTCGAGAAACTTATCGCTGAAGCGTGCCCTTTATCCTTTCCATTTAGAAAATATTTATTTAGCATCCTTTCCTTAAGCCCCGCGCTCAGGTGCGAGATAGCCTTAACTCAAATAAGAGGGTAGCCATTTAAATAAGGCACTTGTTTTCATTACGCCCTTATGCTCTCGCGATATGGTTATTGTGTTTACATAGGTTTTTTGTTTCCCACATAATGCTTTGGGTGACATTTGTTTGTGCAATCTATTGCACATGTGCAGTTGTTGCAGTTGATTAAACAACAGCTAGTCTCCAATTTTCTAGGATAATATTGTACTCGCTTTTATGGACACGTTTTATGATGAAAACAAACCTTGTTAGCTACATGAACATGTAACGCGCCACAGTAACGTAACACGGCGGAATTATAATAATGTTATATTCTTACTTGTACGAACATGACGGGGTGTGTTATGAGTACGTTTTGAATTATCAATATAAACTTTAGACGAGTTCAACTTTGTAAACGCTATATGTGTTTTTGGCAAGGAATCTCATGAGTTAGTGAATCAGGTGCCCGAAATTGGAAAAAACAAATAGGTAACATTCACTTTCGTTAAAATACGATGAGAATGAATAAAAAAAAGTGGACGCCGCCCAACACTATGATGTGCTATTCATAAAAAACTTTTCACGCGGTAAAATTCAACGTTCGTTTGTCTACTATCCGAGCGCCACAACGGATCCGGGTCTAGTGTGGAGCAGAGTAGACTGTTGTTTGTTCTATCCTCTCTGCTAAGTATACCTACATTTAGTTCTGTGACCAAACAGCTAGATAATTTTCATTTTTAAAATGAAATCCTAATTATTTTCATCGTCTAACCGAACATTGAATACAATTTCAATTAAACTATACTTGTTGTTTTGAAGCGAAGGTAACAGTGGTTAGCACGGTCGGTTCACAAGCCGGAGAGCGTGGGATCAAAACCTTACAATAAGCTTTGCGCAGTCGGTGAAGTAAATCATCGTGACGAAACCATAGTATGGTGGAAGTGTGCTTTTTAGTACTCGGCGGACTAGCTACCACGTTCAAGTTGAAAATCTGCCACCAAGCTTCTAATTGTGTATTCTGGCAGCCTCACTTGAGAGACAGTTCTATTTTAAATGAGCTTACCGTTTTCGACCCCACAGTCATTTAAAATCAGGTGAGCTGTAGTCAAATCTAATCTATCGGTCATTTTAAAAACAAATTATTTTTTAAGACAACAAAAATTTCTTGACCTAAATTTCGTGGACGCAATAAATTGCAAATTAAATACTTCATCAAACATAGCCATAACTTCATAAACAGAGTTTAAAAATATATAAGTAGACGTGTGTTTCCTTTGTAATATCTTTACTAAGCTAACTTATAATGTGAGTGCAAAAATCTCAACTCAATTAGCACTTTACGCAAACCAGGGCACTCCAGCGATCTCAAAGAATTGACGTTAAAGTGGCAAGAGTTCTACGAATTCTTATCTCTTTTTGTAATGGAAGAAAAACGCAAAGACAACATTGACTCTTGAAGTACAAAGGGCGGATCGAGGAGCGAAATGGTCCATTTTTGACAAGCTTTAATTAAGTCACGAACATCATACAGTGGCTATTGGCCCCTTTCCCCGGCGCAGGTAATCACGATCGGAAAGGCATTAATTCAAAACTCCAGCGAGCCTCTCCACTAGGATTGCAAACGACCTCACTTAAGCACGTCCCGAACTGAGATTCAAAATACGTCTGCATGTTACACCTTACTCCGCAACATTCAATCTCATTGACGATTTCTTTACGCCGTCTTCTAACAACTGTTTCAACGAGGTTTCATCATTTGCTAGATGTATCATCATCATACATATATCTCGCACAGTTTTCAAATTTATAAATTACTACACTACTTCTGCATCCTTGTTTTAGACGTCGCACTTCATGCATTTGTCAGTGTTAAGTATTTCGATTTTTTTTTTATGGTTGACAGGCTAAATAAAATTTTTGAGTTTGAGTAATGAACTCATCTGATGTTAAGTGACGGTGTGATCGAAGACGGTAAAGCAATAGATATTTTCAAGTATTTTAATATAAATAAAGTTAAATAAGTCAAAGTCACACAAAGTAAGTCAAAGTCGAGCCTTGTTGTGCCTTAGTAAAATAGTGGTGGCTTCAGGCTCGACGGAGTTTTGGAAGCAACGCGAAATGTAATATTTTTCATATTATTTCACTTTCCCACGTCCACGCATATAATTCGGCACTTTATGAATAAAATATTAACTCGAAAGAACTCAAGTTTTGGAAAATAATACAATGCGGCGACATTTTTCTACTACTACTATTTTACTCCTCTAAGATTTCGTGTGCCTATGCCATAAAAGTCTATACTTATCATATGCATCTGTATGTGCATACTGCCTACGTATATAAGTCCAAATCAGCCCTGTTTTTATAAACTGTTCCGCTGCTGGCCGCGAGCCTCTACTCATAGCGGGAAGGTACTCATGGCCCACCACCTGGCAGTGTGGATTGGCTCTCTTTGAGATAGTAAAGTTTCTTCTCGATGTTTTCCTTCGGCGTTTGAAGCTAGTGGTAATAATCACTTAACTTAAAAACACGTGGGATTCGAACCCAGGACCTCCATATTCCATATTAAAGGTCTCCCAACAAGACCTCGATTACCAATAGTACAATACTTTGATTGTCTGGTATCATTAATAACTGCGCCACGCGGTATTACCCGCTACATGTCTTCGGGATGAAAAGTAAGCCATGTTTTAATCCAGGGTCTCAGCTACCTCCATACCAAATTTCATCCAAATCCGTTCAGTAGTTTTTGCGTAAAAGAGTAACAAACATCCATCCAAACTTTCACATTTATAATATTAGTGGGATAGGATAAATGTTCGCTTATTTTTTTTTTTTTTAAATCTATTTCAGCTGGGCTTCAATTCTCATTAGATAAAAAACAGCCAATCTGTAACAGATTTCAATTTAAATTGGGGAATCGTGAATAATTGAAGCGAGAGAGCTTCAGACTGTAAAACACGGCGACGAATGTATTTATGAAAACGAATTTTGTTCACAAATGGGATCACCCAGTGATCATCGATTTGAACATAATTATACAGCGTATAGCCATAAAGTATTTAGATCCTTTTAACACTATAACACACTCTCTGATAAATACATAAGAATAATAAAGTAAAATAAAGTAATACCTTAAGTATTTTTGTGATTGACTAAATCTAATCCAATACCATTAAAAAAGCAATACTAGTGTACAAGCATCTTTTTTTAAACCCGCATAAACGGCTCTATTTCTTTGAAATTTGCTATGATTTGATTTATAAGAGGCGAAAAACCGATCTAACTAGTCTCATCTCCGGGAAAACGCGCGCAAAATTTAAACTCGGTTAAATTTTGCATCACTTACTTTAGCTAACGAAATTACAGGGCTATAGATCTTTACCATGATGTACGAATGACCAAAATAATAAACTCCAATACAGCGATTTCCTGGATATTGTTTTGTTACTCAAAAGTTTTAAGTGCCGCTACAATGGTCAAAGTCAGGCCAAATCTCTCACCATACGGAGAGCGATTAGTTCGTCTTATTACTTTTACATTAAAAAAACTCTAAACACTCAGGTATCATTATCTTTAAAATAATGATGTTTGATCAAAGTTTGATATACATATTTAGTGTTGACCAAACTCGCTTATACTTTCGAAACTAAACTATAATAAGTACAGAGAACTACTAAATATTAAACTACCAAGTTTAGTCATGAAAACATGAAATAAAACAACTTTAACTTCAGCTATAAATTAAAATAAATTTACTTAGAATTGAATATTCTTGAATATTGTAGAGTAAAGTTTAGACAGTTATTATCTCTAACTATACCTCTCAGTTTGTTTCTATTTTGAAGAACTAAGTTTAAGTTTAAGGTTTGAACGTTGAGTTCAAACCTACAGGTGTTTTTGAAATAAGTTACAACTATATAAAATATTGGACTTAGGGGTGGACCTATATAGGAAAGGTCAGATAGAGTCTTTATTTTCTTTAATTTTGACATCAAACTGTGTGTATTATAGCAGTGTCAAGAAGTTCATATTTTCAGGCGTCTCAAAATAAAAAGTCTTAACAGTCAAACACAGTAAGTCACAGTCAAGTGCAGTCCATGCCCTAGTTAACTAGAACTGCAACAATTTCTTTATTCACAACTAAAACATAAATAACGTGACAGTTTACTAAAAACTTCTACAAAGTTTCAGAAAGAAAAGAACAAGTAAAGATATTTTTTAACTAATACATTTAATGAGAACGTACGTCTACGTATACGTCTGAAGTTGAGATCTAAAGAATACAAATGGTATCGAATTGAATATTATAATGATATATTGATACTTATAGATAAATTATATTATAATTGCTGTAGAATTATACCTAGATTACACTGCATTCACAAAACTATTTATTTTATTCAATACGCATTTATTTTCATTTAGGTAGGTACAAGTTAGATCTTATGTTTCTACTTGATCTTCATGGCACGAAAAATTGAAACAATAACATTTTCTATCTAACAGCTAAACGAATTAAATCGCCTTAACAATTTATATCTCTATCCTCTCTTCAAAGGCCGGCAATCAGTTATATATGATGACAAGACTACATAGGTTTGTGTTACGCTTTGTGTTAGGTACAGTCAAAGACAATGTGAGCAGTTGTTTGCTGACGGGACCCAGTAGAAACGTACCTTGTGTTTACGTGTGATGTCCAGTTTGTAGCTATGCCCCTACCTACAGCATATTAATCTGTACTGAGTAACCAAATCAGTAAGTTTTGTGTGGAGATGAAAAGTCATGTTTCACCACAATGTATGACATTTCCACACTTGCTCTATGCGCATATAACAAGATACTTGATTAATAACACCTCTTGGTATTTTTATTAAGTCGGTAGGTACAAGCTTTCATTTCAGGTGGTTCGATTTCCATTCAAATAAATGTTTGCCATTTATGGACAAATGGAGCATAATTTTACAGTGAAATCACAGCTGGTCTACTGTTTTATTCAAGCAATTGTAATTTACCGCAAATAAACACTAAAATAAATGCTAGAAGCTGTGATTTGTATTTGTTAGTTGATTCAGGTCAATATTTGAAATAGTACCTACCTACTTTACTTTTATTTGGTGGTAGATAGATCTCCTTAAAACAACATCCATCTCCTGTCTAATATAAAATATGTTTTCCGTTCCATGGTTGCCTTATGGCAATAACTCATAAGGCTCTCTTGTTAGCTATACATTTTAATTTCTCGTATGTGCAACAAAAAGTTTAAATCTATTCCAAATTTCGAGTTTCTTTCTTCGAGTAAATATTTGACAGTGGCACAGAGTGCGATGCCATAAACAAAGGACAGTGGTATTACTATAAAAAAATAGTCCGCCCTTCACGCAAGTGTCCTACGGTTCTGCTTGCGTTTTATCCGTTTCCCCTTATACATACTTCAAATCCTTGTTAATCTACGAGTATGGCAAAGGATACGTAATTTTTTTGCATGGGGACGTTTTAGCACTGAAATCCGTCTATAATTCCGCCTACGCTCCGCGTCTACGCGCGTAAGAATCGTAGCAAGTCTACGATTCCTTTTGTGTTTGTAACAAGCGCTGATTTTATTTTAGGAAAATGTATTTAGGTAATAAATATCACGTCAAAAATAATTCTTTATTTAGTGTTACTTGGTGGTAGATTTCCTTAGCAGGAGGTCGTCTAGGTAGGTAGGTACCACCGCAGTACCAGATATTCTGCCGCCTAGCAGTAGTGTGCAAACATTGCTGTGTTCCGGTTTGAAGGGTACTGCAGCTAGCGAAATTACTGGGCTGTTGAGACTAACCATCTAGTCTCAAAGCAATGAGTGCCAAAGCAGCGATGCCCTGGTCGTTGTTTTGTTACTAAGAGTTCTGTGTATCGCTGCAATGGTCATGAACAGGCGTTATTTTTAACATCAGGAGAGCGCCTCGATCGCCTCATAACTTTAACATTAAAAAAAAAAGTGACATCAAGTAGATACCTCTACTCAGTTATGAAACCGTAGGTATTAAAGTTGTAACAATTAGTCTAATCTACCTCCAAGTGATCGAATGATAAATTAAGTTCAACTATGAACTTAAGTACAAGTGCAGAATCCTAGTAAGTAGCTTGCCAAGACTGGCAATAACTTCAGTAGGTACATTGTCGACGTCAGCTGCAGGCGCCGCTAATCATGCGGCGCGGACGGTTCGCAATTTACGAGCGAGGATGAATCGCCAGCGCCACTGGACCGAAGCTTCTAGAGCTGGACTTCCTCTTTTAACTAGCAGATTTATGATTAAGCACACGATTGCATAAGATTGCGGATTTACGATATAGGAGATAGAAAGTAATTTGACGCGGTAACACAGGTTGAAGACGCGCCTCACATATTTGGAGCGTCAAAATATTTAATAAATAAAATTATTAAATGAGTTCTTAAAAAAACAAGTACAGATATACAGCACCTCGATCACGAAAATTTATCGAATTTGTATCGTAAAGGTGTCGAGTCCTTGATAGCATACAAAGCTGTACAAATCTCATAGAATTTTTTGTCGATGTCGATACAAATACTTTTTCGCAAGTCATTCGTAATCGAGGCTCAGAACTCAAATCATACCAGGTACTTAGTTGAGTATTTTTTTTAAATATGTGCTTACTGGTATGATTTTTTCGATCGACTTTAAAACAGTTTACCTACATGAGTTATTATATCAGTTAGTACCTATGTAGTTTATCAGTTTCCATGTCAATTTTTGAACAGGAACGCGAGACAATAGCGCATATGCGGCTATTGGCGTCTAATCCACTCATTTTTCAAAATTGAACCCTAGCTATAAAGTGTTAGGGTTGTTTTAGATTATCCAATGTAGAGAGTATAGTGTGCCGATAGAGCAGAATGCAAGGGCTTTCGATCGGTCAGCGCTCCAAGCTCTCGACCCAATGAAATGTTAGTTCAGCCTGTTTAGTATTATATAATCTATGGTTTAGCTCTGAGCCGTTCTAGTCGCGCGACACTTCAGGAAATTAGTCTTCGTCGCTACTTGTATCAGCCATCAGCTAGCAGTATATTAGCAATAATGCTATAAACCGCAATTTCTGCATGCCTTCTAGATATGTAACGATGCATGTTATAGGTATAATTTATATTATCATTTGATTTTGATTTAGATAGTGTACTGAGAAACTTGTAATAATTATATTTTTGTGTAATTTTCCTATTAAAATGATTTCAATTAAAATGAAAATGATCCCGATTCATGTTTAATTTTGTTTTGTGTAAAATACGGTTTCCTTAGAGGGAATTTTAAGACCGAAATCAGTCTTAACCAACTCTACCCGTAACAGTTCATGTTTTTTCTATATATGTAAGACATTACACACAGCGCCATCTGACCCCAAACTAAGCAAAGCCTGTATGGAAATCACATAACTGATAGAATACTTAAATACTTTTATTTTTTGTAAATGCTTACTTATAATAAATATAGAACACCCAGACACAAAACAAATATTTTGTTTATACCACAAAATGTTTATCCTGCGTGGAATTTGAACCCACACCCTTCAGCTCTTGGAGCAGACATACTATCAATGAACCAACAGGGCTGTCAAAATGTCTGTTCCTCACGATGTTTTCCTTCACCGGCAGCTCAAGCTCATTGTTGGGGTTTAACCCCACGCCCTTAGGCATTCCACTGAGCTATCATTGCTACAGTCGCGAAGATAAGTTTTTATATACATCAGTAATCAAATCTAAGGCTTAATTTTGTAGACGGCTGGATTCAAGTTGGTACTATAAACTAAGTTGTCATTTAGGCTAAGCTTTTTGTTTCAGGTCCAGTGGCCTAGAAGAGATCGCTAAACTAGTACTTAAGGTTCTTGTCTGTTGTATTTTTTTTTATTCCTAATGTAAACAATAAAGAGTAGGTACCTAATCCATTATACCAATTATACAAAGTTGGATTAATCGGAAAGACTAGCTGCTAAAATTTTTAAGATATAATAATATGATCTGATTCGATAGCTGTACCTACCTAATTTTTAATTTTACGCGACTTGAACACATAATTATGTTTATCACCGGTATTAATCGCGCAATTAGTTTACTAAGTAGTTGCTAGTAGTAGTAGTCAACTTGTGACCACGGTTATTGCAACATTGCCGAAGCGTCTAGGTAATTAAAGAATAATAATAAACATAATTATGCTTCCGATATATCAAGGTATGAAATCAAAGCCAAAAAGATTTCTTCGTTGTTTAATGCATCCTTTGACAATTCCACTACCATGATGATGACGTAATGATGCCTACGATGAACCACATTGTGAAACGAGAGTTAGTACTTACTAGCATGTATGAAATAAATAGGTACAACATAAACAATCGATGAGATAGAAAACTACTATGACTAAATACAATTTTGTTTCAAAAGACGATATTAAATGTTCGCGATTAAATCGGAGATTCTTGCATATTACTTTGCAAGACCTACTACGTAAACGATATAAGATACAAGTTAGCGCTCCTGGGGGAAGCAAATGGAAACTATTGTTTTCATTGATTTTTCCATCGTTTTCGTACTAAATAGTTCTTTCAAATTAATATGCTAGAGCCAAAGGACGAATAGCGTATCAAGAAGGTATGTAACATTTTTGGAGAAGCTAATACATTATCAAAACTGACATGGTTTTGACATGTTTCCGTTTTAGTTATACGGAATTAATCACGTTTGACTAGGTCAGATTTTTTTTTCTAATTAATAGGATCGCGTTTGACCACCATCTGATGTTAAGTGATGATGAGTATTAAGATGTTTCGGTTACATTCGATGACCTTTAGTCGGAGTATATGACCTAATCAATGAGGCCATTGAAGCGAAAATGAACCCAATATAAACATGTATATATAAACATTCTTGCTACGGGGTAATTCGACGGCAACCAGTTATTGTGCCTCAGGTTCCTTCCGACGTTTGAATTAACGTTTATCTTTTTCGCGTAGTATAAAAGTTAACGCACTACATCTGAGAACAAAGAATGTTCACTACACAATGCTTTTAAATTTGAAAAAATCGGCAGTTGTACATTATAACCCAAAACATAAATGTCTAACTCAGTATTTGCACAGTTGTCCAATTATAAAAACAAGAAGTTAAAACTACGAATGAAAAAAATAAAGTGCAGGGTCGATGATCGCTTTAGTGAACAGTTTCGCCTGGAAGTCGCGCCATGTACCCGCGCATCCTCTTAAAACCCATTAATCAGTCTGAATCGCGAAATTAAGGAATAAAGTAAGGCAACCCAATTCATTTAGCTCTATGAATAATATTGGATATAGTATGGCTATACTTGGCACCCCAATGAAGTAGGTCTGCCGACAGCGCGCTCTCAGTTTAGTATTTTTTTAATTAGAACACTACTTCAAAACGTTTCAGGATCATGTAAATGAGCATTCTTTGCTTCAATGGAACAATCATAACATTTGAAAATGACTAAAGTTACACGTGGCTTCCCAATAAATAGAAGAACTTGATTAGTGTATATTAAACCCTAACACATTCTTAGACAGGAAAAAGATCAGCTCTGAATTAAATTGTCAATTAAATATCGTTTAAAAAGATTTCGACGTACATTTGCTTAAAAACAGCAAAAGATTTTGATAAATTCCTCCACTATTGATATATCGATATATAATATACGCCCTATTTAGTCCTGTAATCACGTTGAGATTTAAAAGATAGTTTGTCGATTATTTTAAAATAACTATCAGTTATACAAAAATTGGAATGCCTTCAGTAGAAATTCTAAAAGAGAGTACAAGATTTATTTTATTATGCCTTATAGATAGGTTTTAGATTACATTGATATGACAACTTTAGAATGTACTAGTAAAAATCGCAGTCAAAAGCTAATATTTCAGTAACTAAAACTTTTACCATAATATTGTTGTAGTCTTCAAATGGAATTCGATGAAAAGTTACAGATTGCTGTGGTCATTGTTAAAAGTATAGCTTATAATAATATTAGTTTCTATAATACTTAGATTATACAAAAAAAAAATATCAAAGTTCTTAAGACGTTACATGGAGAAAAGCATTAGAAGGATATACAAAGATTTTTGGTTAAAAAACTTACAATACACGAGAATATAATGTAATTAGTAAAAGTAGTCATTGGTTTAGTAAAATAACGAATTAAAATGATTTAACAATTATTATCTACAAGAAACCACGCCCCTTACAAAATTGTATGAATCTGGTATTAAAATAAATATATTAAAGTTATTTGATATCACTTCAAATATTGCCTCTTTAACAACGCACTATATCTACGCAATATACAATGTTATTGAAAACTTACGGCTATTAGTAAAACGCTATGAAATGTTAAAGCAAATTATTATGTAAAGTCATTTAGAAAATGTCACACGATACATTCAGAACAGCTTAGTGGCATTAAATTAACATTTAATTATTCTCGACTTTTATTCCTCTACAAATATTGTAAACATTTCTGAATAACTTTACATCATTACTTCTACATTCTGGGAATGTCATTTTTAAAACACTACGTTACATTATACACGATATACAACACAAATTATCAAAAACATAATTATAGTTATTGTTATACTTCAACGAAAATAAAAAGAATCCCTATGACAGCTACAATAAGACAACTTTTCGTAGTATTTTATTAATATGTGTATGTACTATTGTACATATATAAAACTTCTCATGTGAATACTTTTCTATTATAATAAAAAAAAATGCTAAACAACGAATGAAAGAATGCATTAATTGAATGTTCAAGGTTTATATCTAGTTTATTTCCGCTTAACAGTCGTCCCAGTTCCAACAGTGATGAGGACTTAAATTAAACTAATTTTAATTTTACACTGCTTATTAATTAAAAACCTAATCTTACTTAAAATCTAGAACTCATAAACTTAGAAATATACTTAATTTGTCAAAAATTAAATTAAAACTACAAAAAATCTAATTAAAATAATCAAAAATCCTCCTTTCTGCAGTAACCACTTTGTCGACACGTGTTTCACCTCTACACGAGGCATCCTCAGGACGTGTTGTCGAGACTCTCGACCAAGCGCTCGAAGAGTCAACACGTCCTTTCCGAAGTGAAACACGTGTCGACAAAGTGGCTAATGCAGAGAAGAAGATTTTTGATTATTTTAATTAGATTTTTTGTAGTTTTAATTTAATTTTTGTCAAATTAAGTATATTTCTAAGTTTATGAGTTCTAGATTTTAAGTAAGATTAGGTTTTTAATTAATAAGCAGTGTAAAATTAAAATTAGTTTAATTTAAGTACTCATCACTGTTGGAACTGGGACGACTGTTAAGCGGAAATAAACTAGATATAAACCTTGAACATTCAAAATGAACTTCCGCAAAGTAACGCCTGAATCAATCAATGTATTAATTATTTATTTGTTCACACTATAAACAAGCTTAATGAAAAAAAAAAGCCTAATTTTTTTTGGTACATTTCACTTGGTATGATGTAAGTATTTTTACTATACCTACAAATCTGTTCAAGCATTTAAAAATTACTGTTATCAAAAAATGGGCATAGTTACATACAAAGCCCCAGAAAACATTTCACTCTTTTTTTGGGCAGTTGTGTAATTTTTATCTGTTTATTTCCTAATCATAAAAGCGTTTTAGTCTTGCTTGCAAAATAAAAATTGTGAGACATTATTATCAACTATTTGTCATAACTAATAACTTTTTTAACGTCACTTAGTATTGTAAATAGATATTTAATTTTAAATAATCGAGAAGAAAAAAAGACTCGTGCTACAAGAATTCGTGTACTACGCAAGTTGATAGTATCATATCAAATTTTGTTATGCAGGAATGTACGGGAAACATACTGTTTCCAAAGGTGAGCATTTATCCGAATGTGAAGGAGTCCATTAAACCTACACCTGGGGTGCAAGTCCTAATCAGTTCTGATCAATTCTGTCCTTGCAACATAATAGACCCGGCACCCGTACAGCGACACCAAAAAAAGATTTTTACTGTAGCTGTCATCGGCATTCTTAATGTAGTAAGAGCATAATAAAAATATTAGATACAATTCCTAATTTAAGCTATATTACTATAACAAAACATCGAAGAGATTCTTTGGAAGATCGTCGACATTATTACATTTTACGTAATCCGTGAGATTTATATTTGAGGTATCTAACACAAAAGGCCTTGCTTATAAACGTTGCTTTTAAGTTAGTTATGCTTAAAATGCGCTGACGTGAATGTCACGCGTGAAAACGAGGCTGATAAGCATGAATTAAATTTAAGTTACGTTTTAAAATAACTATGTCTTTATTTTGATTCGAGATTTGAGATTCATAAAACAACTCGGACTGAGTGAGTTAAGTAACCTGAAAAATCATTCTGAAGTTTGTTTTCTATGTTAAGATATATGATTTAAATAATAAAGAATACACACAATACAATGTATAATAGCACTGTTGTGTTTAATACAATTAATTATAATCATTAGCTATAGAGAATATCATAATAAATTAGTTTTATTAGTTTATGCTATCCCCTGGCAACTGTTTTTTTTTTTCGTTTCTCATCTACGTTACAAAACACATTTTTGTGTATTATCACTAGTAGGTAGATATACCATATCAACCTTTATGGCTTTCGTCAGTTTTTCATACGGGCTTACGCGTAACGGCAGCATCAAGTCGAAAGGAGATCATTGTACTCATAATTTTCTACACAATTTTTTACTTCAGGTCTCTGAAATTGCAGAAATATTTTAACTTTTCTACAGAAATTGTCTTCGATTCCAAAATGTGAACAACCTTTTTTTCGTTACCATGTGTGGTCTCATAGAAAAGTTGTACACAATGACGACTTTATAATAACTTCCTTTCGGCCGAGCGTCATTCTCAAGATCAAGATATTTATAACAGGATTTTTAATATAATCAACAGTTTACACTATAAACAATTCAAAAATTCACCGCGGGGTAGGATTCGAACCAGCGGTCACCAGCGCAACCCGAGTTAACGCCTCCATTGCCTTAGCCACTAAGCTACAGTCGTTTAAACTACTGTCAAATAGTACATACACTTCGCAAAATAGCGTCAAATACATTTACCTATACACATTGACTGGAATGTAAGAGGAATGAAAAATACACTAGTCATATTGATATCGCTTCTAGAGCTCGATATGCTCATTAATTTCGGTAAAATCTTTAATATACGAAATTTCCGTTTTTACAAGCTTTTTTTTCATAGCTTTATTTGTACGTTAAAAAAATTAAAACTTTTTATATGTTTGTCTGCTCCAATTTTTTTTTTTTAATATTATGGGTTGTAGATACCTGAAATAAATGAATTATGAACACTTTCATTGCCACCACTATTTTCGAGTAGTTCCCAGCAATGCTGCCCTATATAAAACGCGAGCACGCTAGGCGTGTTCACCGGCACTGTATAAAGGTGAAATCATAAAAAGCCGTATTTCGGCTTCAGATAGGAAATATGCCCAAATCCATGAAAAATCGAGAGCACGCCTGGGATGCTCGCGGCATCGCGATTGGGGTTCGCGATTACACGCTAGGCGTGCGGCGGCACTGAATGTGTTATTTTTGATTTTGTATACTGTATAGTCTTTTTATATATTTATTATCTGTAGTAAAATGGTACTCTTGAGTAGCCCCTGTATTTTGAACCCAATTAGATTATAAAACCACGAAATAAGAATCGAAATCTTTTCGATTAGGCTCAGAATGATTACTTAGATAACAAGATAATTTTTAAATAAGGATTTTAAAAGGTTATTTATTTCGAATAGTATTTTGATGTCGTTATGTCAATTTTGTTTTCTTAGATCGATGGCTTAGCCAAATAAATTGCATAGCAGCTGCAACTGCTTATAATATACAATTACAAGCTTGAAAATTGATGCTATATTATCATTTAGGCCACACACAATACTTATTGATAGCTAAGTTTTAAATCAGCAAATATATAAATCGTAACTATTAATGCTGATATTCTCTCTATTCGCCGATCATTCGATTCAAGTTGCCTTCAAACTGGCAGCTTTGACGATTCGTACCGCAATGTTTATTTCTATTCACAAACAAGTGAAACTTACGAACGAGCTCGATATTGTTACGTATCGATTATTCTCAAATTATTTCGATATTTGTAAACATCGATCTTGTTATCGGTACCGGTATCGGGGACCGTATAACGTGGACACGTCCTATATTGTCGATTTATCGATTACGATAGAGTGGATTACGCGATATCAGACGGCTGCCGTGGTCACGTTCGATATTGTCGAGTATCGATTACAATCGAGTGGTAATCATTCGAGTGGTTATAGCGGGTGCGTGGCCGGCTCGGCTGGCAGCGAATGAACGCGAGCAGAAAGCAGATTGTGGAGGATAAACACCGCCGGCTTCGGGCTACCTTCCATGTCCAGCTCCTGTGTAAATACAAAACAACTATTCGGGCATAACATTAACCAAACACAGAACCTAATATTAATAACAGAATACAATATAATGTTATACGACATTTTTCACTCAGCGCCATCTAGCCGCAAGCAAAGCAAAGCTTGCACTGTCCTAAGGTGGGAATTGAACAGAACACAACACTTATAGATATGAAGTTTCAGCCGTCTAGTTGGAGACCGTCTGTTCGAATCCCACGGCACGTACCTCCGTCTTTCCTAAGTTAAGTATGTCCGAGTGCCGCCAACTACAAACAGTGAAGGAAAACATCGTGTGAAAACCTACACGTCAGAGTTCATCTAAAAAAAAGTTTCGCAGATATGCGAAGTCCACCAACCCGCACTAGACCAGCGAGGTGAAGTATACCCAACCCCTTCTCACAATGAAGATGGTCGCGCTCAGCAATGGGAGAGGTTATAAAAACAGAACAGATTCGTAATAGAATATTAAATCTTGGCTGCTAGAGAGCTTGTTTTATGACATTGACGAGTATTTTAAACTTAAATATTATTGAATTACTAGTAAGTATTTTTTTAATATTGACGTGTTTGTATATTGGCATACCTTATTTTGACATTTTTGTGTTGACATGAAGTAATCAGTGTTTTAAAACTAATTTAATGACATATTTAAAATTTTGTTGTGACTTGTAACATCGGTGTTATCAATAAAATATTTGTATTTGAATATTATAATATTAGTAGTTCCTAGTTTCACCAGATATCCTGCAATCATCATTTTTTAATTCAAAATATGTACGCTCTTGAGCATACTCTACCTGATGCAGAGTTTTGTTTTGATCATCTATCTTCCGGGACAATAAGTAGCCTAGTTGTTACAGCGTCGTAAAGAAAAGAGCTAGCTGCTTGCCACACGTCAGACTGCGGGCATACTCACGATAGTGTCGTCGTCGGCGAAGTGCAGCCAGAGCGCGGAGCGGTCGTCGTCTGCGGAGGCGCGCAGCGCGTGCAGCGCGCGCGAGTACAGCGCGCGCGCGCTGCCGCGCCCCAGCGAGCCGGCCGCCTCCCACACGCACACGCCGCCGGGGCCGAGCGCCAGCCGCGCGCACGCGCCCCGGAACCGGCACCGGAACGTAAACTCCGGCGTGGAGCGCACCGCCTGCCGTCCAAACTCAAATTAAGACAACATTTTAATATCTACTAGCGACCCGCTCCGACTAATGTGGTGCATATGCATGTATTATACACATAAACCTTCCTCTTGAATCACTCTATCTATTAAAAAAACCGCATCAAAATCCGTTGCGTAGTTTTAAATATCTAAGCATACATAGGGACAGAGGGGAGCGACTTTGTTTTATACTATGTAGTGATTTTCCAAAACTTGTGGAACACTACCCGTGTCTGTTAGTCGTGCTCACTCGCCACTTTCGAAAGCGCAGTCAAAGTCAAGATCTTTGATATTGTGATTATCTGATATTTGTCGCCGTTGCCACTATCGTAATGCTTTTAGTTATTGTAGTAATTTATTTACTCTATCTACGTGTATTGTAGATATTGTAGGTATTTAAGTATATATATCTCTTAGAAGATATGAGAACATCGATACTACAAAAACGTCCCTTTATCGATTAGAATCCTCTACATCTCTCCAAGGTTGCCTGGAAGATATTGCTTAAGCTTAACAATACCCAAAGCCGGTACCTGTTACACTAATAAATAATATACACATACTTGTGGTTATCTTAATTGCATATTTTTAATTAATTTATGTTTTAAGTTTTTATATGCAGGATTTTAAAATGTTAAGGAATATTTCGGATAAATGTTTTAAATTGATTAATGTTTAAATAAATATTCGGATTAAATTAAATCCTTGTCACTGTCGTTATCAAAACGGCTTTTAGGCGAAAATACACAAAAAATAAATATATAACCTTTGAATACAAAAAATGAACTTTAACGCAAAACTTTAATGCAAAGTAACGCTCGAGTCAATCAAATGATCTAAAAACACTAAGTAAATATGTAAATGGTTATTAAGGACCTGGTGCGCGCCGTCTACTAGCGCGCCTGCGACGGCGGCCAGGTCGTGCGGCGTGTCGGCCCGCAACGCGCGCACGGCCAGCCCGGCGGGCGTGCCGGCGCGCACGCCCAGCGCGGCCGCCGCGCCGTCCCCGCGCCGCCACCACGCCAGCCGAGTCGCCGCCAGTGCGAAGCACTCCGTCGCCGCGCACCACGCCTCGCCCGACCACGGCGCCGCCTCATACAACCTACCACATACGATTATATTTTCACAGAAGGCTACAGCTCCGCGCGTCTTGGACTACGGCACCGTATCGTTCATTCCGCCGACCTCTTTCGCCTTACCTCTTCAGCGAAAATAAACAAATATTAAAAAAAAAAAAAAAAAAAACCAATCTCAACCCACTGGTGAGTTTTTGGCGGGAACGTGGAAAGAGTAGTGTCGCCCCGTTGTAGTTTGTTCGTAGTGTATGGATAAAAATGATGCAAACACAAGCGCGAGTGTGGGAAAATATAATGTGGTGAAACATGACTTTTCGTGTTTCTTCCAAAACTCCGTCGAAGCTTTATAGTAAAGTCGCCACTACTTTACTAAAGCTTGACTGGACTTGACAACACGGACTATACTTGACCGAGACTGGACTTTGACTATAACTATAGCTACGAGGCAACTTATTTAACTTATGAAACTTGAAAATATACAACACTTGACACTGGTCACTGTCAAGTCACTGCACACGAAACGAAATACTCGTACGTCGTTTTGAAACGGAAGCAGAGACGTTAAAAATACTGACCTCAACTCGCGGTCAGTAATAGCTACGAACGTTGGTTGCCAGCCCTCGTTGTCATCAGAACTGTCGGACCCTCCTGAAGCACTCATCTGGAAACAGTTGATTACTTGATCGGAACACACTCTTGCAATTGTTGCAACATTGGAATTTGACCTCAGTAGGTCAAAACTTCGCTTACTTTATTTGACTTCGCGAGTGTGGTATTTAACTAATTTAAGGTCAGAAATAAATGGGACTCTTGTCTTTATAGTTGCAGAATTATTTCACCAATAATTTCTATTTATTGGTTAATATCAAACTAACGTTATAAATGCGAAGTTTGTCTGTTTGTAAATATGTTTATTACTTTTTCACGATAACAGCCCAACGGATAGATTCGGATTTGGATGTTTAGAATTTCGATAGGATAATATAACTAGGTATATAGGTATATTACTAAGACTCCGCTGTCCGTCCGTCTGTCACCAGGCTGTATCCATATGAACCGTGACAGTTAAACTGTTGACATTTTCACAGATTAGTATTTCTGTTGCCACTATAACAACGAATACTAAAAAAAACAGAATAAAATAAATATTTAAAAGGGCTCCCATACAACAATCATGATTTTTTAAATGTTGTACGGAAACCTTCGAGCGCGAGTCCGACTTGCACTTGGCCGGTTTTTAATTCTTAAACATTATCTTTAAGAAAAAAAATATGTATTTTTTTTTATAGCTGACAGGCTACGTGTTTTACCACAGCTCACCTGATGTTAAGGGACAGTGTGGTCGAAGATGGTAAAGCACACCTTGCCTGGAATGGAACTGGCTCTCAAGTGAGTCTGCCGGAACACACCGTTAGATGCTTGGCAGCAGATTTTCAACTTAATGTATTAAAAAATGTGTTAAAAATAGCATTAAAAAAAGTAAAATTATGCTACTCTCATCTATATCTCTATCTCTATTGTTATATATTACTCAATCCTCAATATTCAATACTACCGAAGGCTACCAAATGTGGCCTTTTCAATAGAGACAAATCTGAGTACAAGAGCACAGTGACAGTACAGTATGGTTTGTGTACATACATGGTCGTGGTGCGGTCGTCGCGCCAGCCAGCCCGCGTACCGCACGTCGCCCAGCAGCGGCCGCAGTCGAGGGCGCGCGCGGGCGAGCGCGGCGCGTGCGGCCCGTCGCGCAGCCGCGTGCAGCGCGCGGTGCCAGCCCGCAGCTGCCCCGCCCGTGCCCGCACGCAACGCCAGCGCGTGCACGCCGTCAGGCGAGTAGATCTCGATCGTTCGCTCCTCTTTACACACAAGTACAAATGTTTAATTTATAACACCTAAGCTACAAACATTACATCATTTTACAAAGTTTTGGTTGAGTTTTTGGTATATCAATCATGAAATGGTATCGCTTTTGTGTGGTGAGCTCTTCTAGTTTTCAATTCGACTATTTTTTTTTTGTATGTAACGTGATCATTCGCCAATTATGAATCGATTTAAATGATTATTTTTTTGCTTTGTAGATAATGATTTAAATGATTATTTTTTTGCATAGTTCAGAAATGGTTCTATATACCTAAATTTAAAAAAGAAATCAGTCAGAATCAGAATCAAGCGGTCTTTAAAAAATCTGAAGATTGTATACATCAAAGATATTTTCGTTTGCTCCGAAACCTCGCTGTTTTATTGGAGATGGAGATTGAAGATGCCATATATACCATCCGGAAGTCTAGATTAGAAGTTAATGTAATATACACTATATTATTAAACCTGGGTCATGATGTCGCAAGTTTTTAGCGACACAGGCCATCAAAAGAGGCACGTAGCGCGTGTCGGCGCGGCGACGGCGTGGCGACGGCGGCGACGGAGGCGCCTCCGCCATGTACCCGCGCTGCAGTTCCCATCCCACTTCACTGATGATCGACGCCTTGCGGAAGTATGGTGTCACCTCGCGAAGGTACTTTACTGTAAGAAAGACAGCAAATATACATATAACTATCATAAAATGCTTATACTATTCGTACCAGATAACTGATAGAATAAATAATAATTAATTGGTTGATTCAGATGTTACTTTGCGGAAGTTTATCATATGGTACTCTGGAGTTATATCTTAAGTGTATTTCTGCTTATAAGGATGAAAATTGAATGTAACCTAGAATAATTATATTTTAATAGCTACACCCAAGTGGTGTTACCTGCTACATGTTTTCGGGATAAAAAGTAGCCTAGGATTAGCACATAGCTCAGCTACCTCCATACCAAATTTCATCTAAACCCCTTCAGTAGTTTTCGCGTACAAGAGTAACAAACATACTCACAAACTTTCGCATTTATAATATTAGTAGGTATTCCTACTAATATTATAAATGCGAAGGATTAATGACCTGAATGAATGTAACCTGACCTGAATGACAAACAAATTATATTTTTTTATTTAAATATACCTATAACTCTAGAATACCATGGCTTACTTTTTTATTTATACTAATAAAACATATAGTTAGATATACAACAAATATCACAAAAAGGTTTATCAAACTTAGCTCTATGCAACTCACAAAGAAGAGCTAACCAACAGTTCTACAAGGCAGTCATCATGTGTAACTTTCAATGAATTATACTCCATAATATAAATAAATTACACACACTGTCAGCCCCGTTGGCTCATTGGTAGTATATCTGCCTTGAGAGCTGTAGGGTGTGGGTTCGATTCCCACTCAGGGCAAACATTTTGTGAATAAACAAATGTTTGTTCTGTGTCTAGGTGTTCTGTATGTATTATAAGTATGTATTATAAGTATGTATTTACAAAAAAAAAGTATATATGTATTCTATCAGTTATCTGACTTCCATTACACAAGCTCTGCTTAGTTTGGGGCCAGATGGTGCTGTGTGTATAGTCCTACAATATTTATTTATTTATTATCAAGGATGAAAACAGTGAACACACTCACTTAAGAAACAAGGGTAGATATTTCTAAGCTTGCTTCTTCTTCTCAAAAGTATGCTTAGTAAATTAAATCAACACTATTATAATAGAATACCTAGCCAATATTTCCCCAGAATATAATTAGATAGATGGATAGATAGATATAACTCTTTATTGTGCACATCATAAATAGAAAAGAGTACAGAGAAAAAAAAACTTATGAAAACCTTGTTAAAATTATTATGAAATGTTTTTTTTTTTTTATGGATGACAGGCTAGTTGTTTTGACCACAGCTCACCTGATGTTAAGTGAAGGTGTGGTCGAAGATGGTAAAGCACACCTAGCCTGGAATGGAACTGTCTCTCAAGTGAGGCTGCCGGAACACACCGTTAGATGCTTGGCGGCAAATTTTCAACTTGAGGGTGGTAGCTAGCCAGCCGAGTACTAGAAAGTACCCTACCACCATGCTATGTAAAAGTAAACTGATAACTGCTTGCTAATAACTGTGTTTCGCAATTCAATATTGAATTTGTAAACTGTGTGTTATATTCAAGGCAGTTTTTGAATCATATCAGAATTTTATTGGTTTTAGGTCACTTAGAATTAGTGTTTAGCAACGATGTAGCAGTAACAATTAGGGTCAATTAACAGTGCCTCGCCTATGCAACCAATTTAACAAGCAACATAGTGCAACTACAATCCTAAAATGTATTCATGTGTGTGTCACTAACACATACCTTCTAACTGGACCATTTTTCCAGCCCTTTTTAAAGCTTTAACTGCCTCTTCATGTGTTGCATCTTTCAAGTCTTCACCATTAACTGAGAGAATAGCATCCCCAACATACAGTTGTTCTGTGAGATCAGCCGCCATCCCTTTAAATATTTTAGATATCAATATTGGCATATTGTTTTCTATTCCACCTTTTATTGATATCCCTAGGCCATTGTTGTCAGATTTAACCACTTGCACTAAACGTTTCTGATTAGCGATCGCTTCCGGCACCTCAGCAAAGTCACTATTTGGGGTCTCGACATTGTTGTTGTTGACGGAGCCGTTAAGGGTGGTAGTGGCGTCGTATCCATCGTCCAAGCAAACGCTTAGATAGTCGTCCTCGAGTGTACAGTGCACTCGATACCATACGCCACGCACCAGCGTCTCCAGCAGCCCAGACCGTGTACATGTTGCATTAGGGCTATCGCTGCCACCGCTGGAAGCACCGTTCTCGACCATTTCACTTTGTTTTCACAACAAATAGACACAGGGTCGTTACGAAGAAAGCGATGGAGAATTAAAATAAAATAACGGACAACTGCCTCTACTAAGTAAATATCAAATTATGAAACGCTTAAACGCCGTATTTTTAGGAATAGGTAATGAGTAATCAACAAACATCGTAATTTATAATACAGACAAGAATCTAAAAACTACAAAAACACGCACTCGGCTACTCGCATAAATCGATTTGTTGTTTTGACAGCTTACGATAGGGAAGAAAAATTTAGTATAAGTCGCTGTCAATGTCAACGTAAAGTAAATCCAAATATTTTAGCGGGAATGCGGAAAAGTGTATATTTATGTGTGAGAAAGTAACAATAAATATATAATAATATGGTGTTTTATCTTAAGAATCTTCAGGATTTGTTTGAATTTGTCAGAATAAGTGCTGGGTCAATGTGTTATTTCCGCTTCTTTTCTTCATTTTTGGCACTGCCATTTATGCACTCTGTCGCCCTCAAGCCCATATTTTCAATGGTCTATATTAAATTCAAGTAAACTAAGTCGTAGTCGTAATCGTTAAAGTCATGGTTAAATTCAGTTCAACACCCAAGGAAAGAGTGGAGACTGTACTGGAAGCTTCTGCAGTTTTGGAATCGCGAAAAGAATATACATACCTTTTACACCTATCATATTACACTTGTATCATGTGTTAACATCAGCTGATATTGATTATGATGAGTCCAATGAACTCTTGAACAACTTGGTACACCACCGTTTCGTGCTACCTTATGTAGTGTTTACTAAAACCCATATATTTAAACAAATAGAAACACATTTTTAAAAACTTTTCAAAAATCATTTAATTTACAAATTACAGTTATTACAATAAGTACAAAACTAAGTGTATCACATACAAAAAAGTCTTTGGCAAGTACACAAAATACAAAGAAGAAAATATAAGTACTAAAATGTACAAAAATATCATAGGCAAGTTTGTAATATTTATGTAAATCTAAGAAACATGAACAGGTTAAAATAGAAAAAAAATGCAGCATCGCTATGTAAAAAACGTGTCGCCAAAATGTGAAATTTTAGTAAAAATCTTTAGCTCGAACTCATACTGTCTTTAGTCAAACTGTTAAAAGTTTTTAGAAAAATGTTTTTGGATTGTTTGCCCCGCGTCACTTTCGAGAGACAAGCTATAGATAGCACTATTATTAATTATTATTTAACAGTCCGTAACAGAAGAAAAATCACAAATCTGTGCTTTAATAGTTATTGTACCTATTTTGTATTATTAGTTGCAGTTTTTTTTTCTATATAGTTATTAAGTAGATAAAACTGACACTACACTATGTTTTGTAGCTATACGTGACAGTATGGTGTGATAGACACAGAGGCAAAATTTTAGGATTGTGATAAATAAATGATAAATAGTACAAGAGATATGTGTAAGCACCGTGAAGCAATGAGTGCATAAAGAGGGAGGAAACATATCTATATTTATCTTTCTGTCATCTCTTTCAAGGCAGAGAAAGAAATATATAAATATATTTCAAGATTCAAGATATTTATTGCTTCCATACAGTAGACAGGTACAAGATTATATTGGTATTTTATTTGATTGATTTTTTTTGTATTTCCCCCTCGTCTTGACTCTTGCTTGAGTACCGTAAGCTTTTATTGCCATTCTAAGTTAGAAGATCACAAAAAAGCTACGCGACCGTATATTGTATGCCCACGCAATAGGGTTCGCTGTTGCGTAACTTATTCGTGAGCGCCTAACGTGAATAGTATTAAGGGATAATAGTACCCTCACTAATCTGCTAAAATCAAATCAGTGCTTATGTCTTCTAATATTTGCGCGCCTGTATTTATTAAATTGCATTTTGGTTGGACAACGTTTCAAATAAATATTTCAAAACTCAATCATAAAACAAAATATAAAAAAACGAAATCTACTTACCTAGATAAGTAAGTAGATTTAGTTTTTTGATTAACTTTTCAGTCTGTTACCACTGGCAAGTAAACTACCACATACGCTACCGGCAAGCTGTTTTTCCGAATACCTATCATGATCAATCAATATAAATCAAATGGTTCAATACAGTCTTTATAATTTCAATAAAGTAACTACGTAAATTATATTTGTCTAAAGTTAGTTAGAGCAAATTCTTTCTATATAAAAAAATCGTTGCTGTTTCTATTTCCAATATAGTAAAAATATGACACATTATGGAGAAATACCAGCATTAACTTGAAACACCTATTAATGGAATGGTTTATTTAAACACAATAATTAAACCCTTTAAGCTGTTTTTGTTAGTTGCTCTCTTCAACTTTTGTAAGAACTTGCATTACGGTAAGGTCAAGGGTATGTACTAGTTTTTTTTTTTTTGCAAAACTGTTACTGATTTAACTTAGACTTACAAATACATACATATTCTAACTTCAATAATGAAGGTCGATGATAGTTGCAATAATATTGCAAGAAGCAGAATGAAACTGATGGGCGATACTATAGTTTGAGTATAGGACATAATTAAAATTGAGTAATCCCGCATAAATAAAACAAAAATGTGACAAAACCACGTCAGTTTCTATAGTAAAAACCCTTATTATGTTTGCTACTTTTTATAGCATAAAATTATAGCTAATCGCAGTATATGCCGCTGCAATGGTCGTGGACAGGCGTTATCTCTTACCATCAGGAGAGCGTCTCGTTCGTCTCATTACTTTTTACATAAAAAAAATAAATATATATCTTTTTGTTCCAACATTAATGCAACTATCATTAGCTTTCTTAGAAGACATGGTATATTTACAGGAACATAACATGATAATACCTAAATGTAATTAGTGATAAACTTATCAAATAAGTTACATTTAGAGTTGTTTGTTAGTACAACTAAGTCATTATAACTTATGCTAACATAAACATCATTTAAATAATATGTAACATTTCAATAAACAAAAGATATGAATAGGAACAAATAAATATTGATAATTAAATTTTAATCTAACACAACTTTTATCTTCACAATACAACACATGTGTGCTTCATATTTATACCAATTATTGTTTTAAAAGAGTTGCCAAAAACTGACATATGACATTTGCCAAAAAAAATGGACCAAAAAACGCGAAATTTCATAAATGTTAGCCTAGTACAATCCCATTCAAACTTAATGGTAGCTGTGAAGTGCGCTGCAACGCGGTTTTGCATTATTATGTTGTGTACATTAAAATAGACGAAATGACAAAATTAAATTAAATAGGTCTATACTGTACACATTGAAGTCTAGATATCCTATTAAGAAAGTAATCTTTTAAAAAAATTGCAGATTTACAGTACGCATTTTACTATTTCAAAACTAATTAAAACTTGCTGACGTCACGTCGTGTGAAACTGACAATTGTTCTACAAAAATGTCAACAGCAATGGTGTTTCACACTGCGGCGTGAAGTAATGTAACACAATCTGCTTGGAGTTCACGGTAACAAAATAAAAAAAAAATTAAAAAAAATTGGACATTACACACAGCGTCATCTGACCCCAAACGAAGCAAAGCTTGTACTATGGAAGACAGATAACTGATAGAATACTGGACATGACTGAATTTTGTCGAATTCCAAATCATTTCAATTATTCCAGGATATTTTCCAAAAATAATAATAATTCTTATGTTTTATTAAATTTTTACATAATATATAATCATTAGAAACTGTAATTCGTCCGATCCACTGCTAGTGGGCAAGCACCTCGCGCCTAACTTCACAACCAACATTAAAGTTTGATTCTAAAATAATAGTCCACGCAAGCAACGATAAGGAGATAGAACTTTAACCTTATTGCAAACTAATCTAACTTCAACTATCTATGTGATTGGCTAAATCTCGTTACCGTATTGAGTATTCGGTATTCTGACGACAGTTTCCTTAGTTATTTTATCATCTATTAAAGAGGCGGAACTGAGTTTTTTCGATTTAGGAGCTAATGGGGGCACTTCGCTGCAAGTGGAGCGAGTGTCATCTGTTACCTTAGAACTGCCAGCTGTGTTGAATTTTTTCAAGCTGCCTGTGGCTAGGGATCCGTTGGAGGAATGCGGGGGGAGAAGAGGGACTCTTTCTTGCAAATCTCGGATAGAACCTGTCGGGTGGTGGCCGCAGCCACTGCTGCTCGACTCAGACGGGGCTGGTTCAGGACACCCGCCCATTTGGATCCACTCTTGTATCCTGCAAGACATTTGTCTTAAAAAAACTTTTCATAAAAACCTGTTTTGTTGCGAATAAGTCCGCGTTTAGCTATTAATCGCGTCTGGTAATTCAATGTCGACGTATCAAAGTTGAAATATACTTAAATATACTAACTTCGACGATACCTGTTTACACTTTACAATATTTCAAGGTTTTTCTGGTATTGGTTACTATGAAATCTAAATACAGTGTAAACTCCATGTAACGTCACTCGATTTAACGTCAAACTCCTTAAAACGTCGGAATTACTCGACTTTGGTTGGTTTGCCTTGTTGTCCATACAATGATGCACTCTATGTAGCATCACGCACACTCTACATAACGACCACAATATGTCGTTATAAAGCAAGTAATTTCGGGAACTAATAAAGCACCTACTGTTTGTTTGTTTCTAAGTTGCCGAAATTGATAAGAACAGCAGTTGAGTACGTTCTTTTGTTTGTCATTTTGTTGTTTTATTGTCTGGCCCGTATTCACCTCGACTGTCGGCATCATACGAACCAGAGATTCTAAGAAATTCGTTCTTTTGTTACTTTGCACGTGTTTGCCTCAGTTGCTAGACTGTCGTTAGGTTATTATTATGCATTTTCAACACGTTATCATATTCTTAGTTTCTCACAAACTTTCTTCTCCATATAACGACAACTCTCTATAACGCCAGAAAATACGCAGTCCCCTCAGCGTCGCTATATAGAGTTTACACTGTATTGTAATGTCGAATTACAGGTCTATATCAACAAAAGTAAATATAAAAGCCGCTTTTCTTCGATAGTATAGTATCATGAAGTACTTTCGTAAAAGTATCTCACATTGCGAATGGAATAGTATGTAAACTAAGACAATAACTACGACTTATCTCAATAACTTAACTTAGACTTATTTCAATGAAGATACGAGTATGTCTTTGTCATGTAAATGTGAACATTTTACGAAGCAAAAATATAACCGTTTATATTTATAATGACAAACAATACCGTGTGTAATGTGTATTAAAACTAGTGATATGTAATGTCTACCTGGTGACTATAGCCTCGAAGTCGGGCCGGCGCTGCGGCGTGTGGCGCCAGCAGTCTCTCATGAGTGCGTACATGAGCGTAGGACAGCCAGCCGGCGCTGCGAGTAGCTCGCCGCCCCGCACTCGAGATATCACTTCCTGGTTGCTGTACCTGCAAGTAGCATTCATTGCATGCAGTCAATATCGCAAGCATGAAATTGCAGTCTACGTCTTCCAACCTAACAGACACAGGACTTGAAGAATGGTGCGCATAAAAGAAGGCAATGAGCAGAAAAATGATTAATTTTAATAATGTATAATAATCATGGATAACGTCTATATAGGTACATATATGTATTACGGTAGTTTTGCTCGGATAACTGATGTAGCGCTCACAGCCGCCAAGGTAAAGTAAGCATCCAAAAAAATCCAAAAATACTACTAAGTGGAGGCTCCAACACTTTCCGATTAAGGACTAGGGTTTTTCATGAGTGACTCCAGTATTTGTAAATTTAATTGAATATATTGATGTTACACTTACTGCTACGGACCATTTGCCGCAATGATAACATTAATCTGACTTAAAACTATGTGAGAGAAATCATTAATAATGCATGCATGTCTGGAATTATGTGCTGGTAAAGTATGAAGAGAAAGTTAACAATGCATTCTTTCCATTACAAAGAAACTGCTATAAATTAACTACAATTGAATATTGCTCTTCAATTTTCATCCATACATACCCATAATAAGGTTGCAGTCCATAACTGTAAATCTCCCACAGCACAACACCATATGACCATATATCACTCTCTGTGGTAAATTTGCCATACAGAATTGATTCTGGCGGCATCCACCTTACTGGCAATAAACTTTTTGATTGCACCTATAAAATAAATTATTTTTTTTATAAGTTCAAGTGTCACATTTTTACAAACTTTTGTTTAACTTGCGATGCTTATTTGGTTTAGATCAAACCTATAAAGTGAATTAGAACCACTTTCCCTACAAAATTGAAATTTAAATGTTGGTTCATTTCCAATAACTGTATTTTTATGGTAAGCTAGGATTAGCTCCAGACTAAAGACAAACTCCTCAATCGTCAACACAAAAATTATGTACATATACATATATGTTTTATTAGTATAAATAAAAAAGTAAGCCATGGTATTCTAGAGTTATAGGTATATTTAAATAAAAAATATAATTTGTTAGTCATTCATTCTATATCATTCATTTATAATATTAGTAGGGATACCTACTAATATTATAAATGTGAAAGTTTGTGAGTATGTTTGTTACTCTTGTACGCGTAAACTACTGAACGGGTTTAGACGAAATTTGGTATGGAGGTATTTTGATTGCCCATTTTAAATTGAACTATTACTTGGCCGCTACACATATAAAAACTTGTTTTTAAAAATATTTTTAGTAATAACTTCTATGTACCTAGATGAGATATATTCACACTTACCCTATAATAATCTGAACTATAAATATCCCTAGAGAGTCCGAAATCTGATATTTTAACAACAAAATCATCAGATACCAAGCAGTTTCTCGCTGCCAAATCTCTGTGAACATAATGATGTGAAGCCAAATATTGCATGCCAGCTGCTATATTGTGAGCAACATTCAGTAGCCTCATCGGGGGCAAGCCCTTGCCAGAAGGGGGTGCTCGTCCCATCAAGAACTCGTGTAGGTCTCCTCTTGCCATAAACTCAAACAACATACACAGTGGCTCTTCTCTCAAAGCCACACCAACAATGCAAACAATGTTGTCATGAGTCAACTCAGATATCAAATCGATTTCACGTCTAAAATCTGCCTGAGTTTTAGCAGAAGCATTCTCCTTTAGAGCTTTCACAGCAACAAACAGAGTTTCTCCATTTTTCTTAAGTGCTCCTTTGTACACCTTACCAAATGCTCCTTCCCCTAATTCTTCTAAGAATTTTATTTGTGATAATGAGTATTGTGGTATGCGAAGGACACCATTGCCTCGTGTGTTTCTAGTTAGATGTGGTTGATTATTAATACTAGCGTTACTAAGCAACTCGCTCATTTCAATAGGAGAGTTTAACCTTGAATTTCCATATATATTTTTATCAGCATTTGGCAAGTTTATGTCTCGTATAGTGGCTGCATTATTTTTGCTCTTGTGCCTATAGCAAAGACAAATTATGAATCCAACTATAATCAGTGTTATGAGAACAAAAACAATTACAATATAGATCCAAATCCTATGTGCACATTTGGGAATATCACACAGTTGTTTCTCTGATTTCCCCTCTTTTTCTATGACACACCATGGCTGTGGTTTGACTCCACCTGGATTTCTACAATAACTGTGACTGCCGGCCAATTCAGGATAATCAAAGACCTTTACATGCCACTGTTTCGACCATTCTATACAGTTGACTCCATTATCTGCAACATTGACTCTTCCCAGATAACCACTACCATTTTCCCAGTAGCATTCATCATCAGAAACCATAACCGCTCCAATATCTATCTTGAGGCACTCAGGATCATTCTCTGGAAGATCCTGACACTCCTCAAGTGTCAATTGCTGGCCAATATGTGGATGTCTTTTAGCTATAGCATACTCTTTCTGGCACAACTCATTCTCCAAAATCTCACAGTCCTGCTTACATACACGCCTCAAAATAGTAGAGTTCAGTCTGTAGTTAAAAAGATTCTCTGAATAATTTGACTTTGTATACATTGTTGGGTACATTCCATTTGGCAAGTTTTCAAACACAATTTCAGGTAAGTCGTCTTGGTTACCAGTTTCTTTACTAGATAAGAATATCTTCCTTGCTTCTTTGAAAAAGTTATTATTGGTTTCAAATGGATTCCTACAGATGGGAAAAGTAGAGTAGCACAAACTTGGTACAGCATACCCTTCACAGTGGGAACTGATGTCATTGGAGTACTCAGTAACTTGTATGGCTTGCATTAATTTTTCTTCAAGTTTTGCTTGAGTTTTATCATAAGGAATGTAAACAAATTGAGCCTTCAAATGTGCAGCACATACTCTACCAACATATTCTTGACAAATAGGATCTAGTTTCTTTGGTAAAGTAGAATTCTTCTGTTTTGAAACTATATTTCCTTGACTCTTTATATTTTCTGATATCAAGTTCGGAGTAGTCTTAACATCAATCTCTAGTTGGTTATTAATATCAGAATTAGGAAATAGTGATGTGTGTGTAGGAATCTCATAGTTTTCAATATTATCATCATTTTCTATGATCAGTCTTGCAGTTTGTTTTCTTTCAAAATTTTGCTTAATAGTACAAGTATAATTTCCTTCATCAGTATTATCTAGATTTTTTATTTTAAGATTTGTACCTATTGTACCGTTAGTCTTATCTATTTTTGTCGTTATCTTAAATTTGAGTGAATCAGATATTGTTTTGTTGTCTTTCAACCAATAAACCTTAAGATTTTTCAAAAGGGTTTCTTGAATATGATCAGGTGGTGATTCTGTAAGGGATGTTTCTATACCTTCTTTATTTTTCGTGTATTTTTCAACCTTTGTGTAGTTCGTCATTGCTTCACATTTGAAACGAACATCGGTGCCTCGGGATTTTGTGACTACAGAAGGTAATGTTTTCAAAAAATTCATATCTAGTTTTATGTTCCATACCTTCTGCTCAGATGTTGTATTTGCTTTTAATAAAGTAATAGAATCTTTTTTATCGATGTTCAAGCACAGAATTTCACATAAACAGAAGCACAAAATAATTACGCTGGTGTATTTCATGACTAATGCTTTCCATAACACCTTCGACCACAAGACGCAAATGGCGTGCTGCATGAACTAGTAAATAATAAATGGTGAACTCATAGTTCATTTAAACACTTTCTGCATATAATTTAATTCAGAAAAGATAGTAATTTTTATCGTAACGCAATGGGTAAAGATAAACCAACAACCACAATCACATCGATATATCAATCTGTCATAAATTATGTCAATTGCCTTAGTCTGACGGTTGACAATAATGGTAAATGGAATTTGACAGTGTTTTTTCTTTTCTACTAAGATAATTAAGACACTGCACATTGCATGTTTGCCAATTACAAGGATCCATTTCTTAGCAGGTACTAGTAGGTATCTGAAAGTTTCAGTACTCTAGCTTTTCTGTATTATATACACGCTAATAACAATATCTTAAATTATGTTAAGTTTTTAAAATTGAAATGCCTATTTAACTAAAATAATCTACACTATTCTCAAAACCATTGGTTTTTAGTATAAACTGTCAGTGAGTATCTTCTGAGAGGCTCTTCGTTATTATAACACGAAAAAAATTAAATAAAACTTCTGTTTTCTCATATACTTTTGAATTTTATTTACTGTTTTAAATTTAAAAATAATGTAGGTACCAAAAGTGTAACTTGTGTAATTAATTGAACATTTAAAGTCGTTTAAACAGCTTATCGGTGGGTAACGCTAAGTGGGTAATTTATGTTTAGTAGCAATTTTTGTTTACTCCAGTTCTTCTTCTAATTCTTCCCTTAAAATTAGTCCTCCAAGAAGAGTAGTATCTGGAGGAAGCCATTCACAGCTGGTATCTTCTGAAGAACATAGCTGTAAGTAATTAAAAAATTATAATACATGACATTTTTATTGCACATAAGTACCTACTTGCACAAAGTACCTTTTTTATTGCAACAATTAATTAGAGATAGAACAAGATGAGTGTGGTTGTGGTACGGTAAATGATATTATCTGCCCACAATGTCATTGCTGCGGCACAGCATGAGTGGCAAAATAAAGTCTACAGTGGTATCATATCCACCCACTGCACTACTGCTTTACGTAGACCTAAAGCCAAACTGTAATGACACCATTATATACATACTTTGACGCTTAGAGATACAGTTTTTTATTAAACTATGGATACCTGACAACGACAAGAGGCAGCCTCGACGTAATGGTAGACGTCAGTGCCGGCCTCCACGTTAGGGTCACAGTACCGTAGCTTCACAGACGCGTGCTTGCGCTCGCCGTGCACGCATACAGGATGATGCGATTCCTTGTACGGGAACTGCCAGTCTGATATCTAGTATAACCAGGAAAATAATATTATTATCACACTTGTACTTTACCCTTATTGCAATAGTGAGTGTGTTTGTTCTATTGAATCTATTATTACATACCTACTTAGGTAGTATTAGCTCATTTGGTTCTTATCTTTTTATTTTTAATTATATAATATCTGGTAGGTACTTCGTACCCGGTGCGGTACCGCTCAGCCCTTTGCCTTCGCATATATGTAGAGGTACATAAATAAACCTTATCCAAAGTAAAACGACCTTTTGTTTTTTGATAGTTGATATCCTAGGTGTTACCTACCTACCTGATGTTAGGTGACGGTGTCGTCGACGATGATAAACAGAACACACGGTTATGTGCTTGGCGCCAGATTTTCAACGTGAGGATGGTAGCTAGCCAGTTGAGTACCTACTAGCAAGTTTGTACCCTATCACCATGCCATGGTGTCCTCACGATGTTTTCCTTCACCGGCATCTCAAGTTCGTTGGTGGGGTTTAAACCCACGATCTTCGGCGTGTGATCCGATCGCACCCGAATTGTATCTATAACTATTTGCTACAGCGTACCTACGCCGCAACCACGATGGATTAAGTGGAACTCCTCAGTGGGCAAACCCGATATTTTAATGTAACCAGTCTTAAATAACTAACAAATAAGCACTGAGTTCTAAACCATGATTTTATGCCTCGACTCACTTCATAAGATAAACAATAACCCCAGCAAGACATGATTTTAACGTCGTCCCAGCACCGTCTGCCGTTCTGGTCCGTCTGCACTGCTTTGTGGTTGTACCGCTTCAGCTTGCAGCGGCCCACTGACCCGCCAAGCACTGCTGCGCTCCAGCACACCAGCAACACAGCCAACAACATAGACCTCGCCATCTTCGAGACTGAGAAGTTCGCTTTAGTTACAAATAACATTTATTAAATCAGTCTTGCATATGCTAAGGTGCATTACGCTGGTACAACAAGGGCTTTCAAATTATATTAAATTCTAAAATCGCGCTGCTTTTATAGATTTATAGACTTTTCAGTGTTTTTTCAGGAATGTTTAGTGGGGAGACGCTTGGTTGGACAATATTCCACTACGCTGGCCGGAATAACGGATTCATACACGACATTTAGGTAGGTAGATACTTTTAAATAGCGTTTCAGAAGCAGTTCTTTACACCATGTTTTCTTTTACCTTAACAAGTGGTATGACTTTTAAAATGTGTACGTTAATCACGAAGAATGTATTAGTAGATGGTGGATACTAAATTATATTGTGCTTATACTAACCAGGCTAGGCGCACACCGCACTAAAATAATAAATAAATCTCACGATTATTGTGAAAGTAATAAGATAGCAAGTAAATAACACAGATAAATTGTTTGATTAATTCTAGTTACTTTCACCTTGTCGGAAGCAGATTTCAAACTTGTCTGTCTCAGTCCGCTGAAAAATTGTTTTTATAAAGGGGCAAGAATCACGTCAGAACGTATCTTTCAGTTGAGTTAACTTCATAACGGCACACAAGCCATTTGCGCCGCAATTTCGCCGTTAAACGGCCGGATAAAAATAGACAATCGTCTACAGAATACAATTAACATATAATTTAAGTCTTTGTCTTGACGACGTCTTGCAAGTCTTTTCAGCATAATGAATTTCCAGATAGAAAAGTTAGAAAAAGTTCTAGCTAGAATCTATATTCTAACTAATCTGTGATGGATATTGGCAAGTTTCTAAAATCAAAATACATAATACAAATATTCATTGCTTTTTTTTTCTAAGACAATTGATGTAGGTACCTACTTAGATATTTTTGGTGACCAAAAGAGGATTTTGCGATCACACTGACAAAAAGTGGCATGTAGATCATTTATATACCTAGTTATATTTTTTATTATTATTACTTATTGTTACTTTAACATTTAAATTTTATATTGATTAAGAATAGATACCTAAATTGTTATTGTTAATATTACATGTTGTCTATTCATCTGTATACTTTTTTCCTTCTTAATTTTGAGTCATGTCATAATGTAGGTACACAATGTTAGTGCTCATAAAATAAATAATAAGACAAGGGCTGACCAGCCTTTATTATAAAAAAAAGGTTACTCTGAATAAAAAAAACAGCTTAAAATGTCACGTGGAAAGAAGTACGATTACACGATAAAAATAAGACAGCGATATAAACAAGCCAAGTTTGCACTAAATAACAAGATTTCGAGTCTCCCAAAAAAGCTATTAAAACAAATCACCTCATTTGAGATACCCCGCGAAACAAATCACCTCATTTGAGATATCCCGCGTTCGTTGCGGCCTCACGCAACTAAAGACTAATTGCGTCACATTCGTCGCCTTTTTCAACTTTTTCTCCTAAAAATCGTAAAATTATATGAATCTCAGTAAATCACCGCCACGTGTAAACAAGCGCAGACTGGATCGGTTCGCTCCCGATCTCCAGATTTTCGTAAGATAATTCGATGTTGTACGACATCCATTTAGTAAAAGAAAATAAATCTAATTTTATAAGCAAGTATCAAATCGGAAGCGTATTTTATGTTAATAAGTACCTAAGTACGTAAGAAAAGAAGAAAAATACATTTAATAGACACAATAGATAGATAGAACTCTTTACTGTGCACACGATAAACAGAAAAAAGTACAGAGAACATAAGAACCTTATGAACTAGTGCAACAAGTAGCGACAAGACAAACAAATACATTGAAATGTATGTCAATTTCTTTACTTTGATAAATACGGAGGCAGGAGGCCAATTAAGGAACCACTCTATCATAGATTGGGCCAGCTTTGTTTTCCTCCACAATATTTTCCTTTACGATTTTAAGATAAACAGCAATACACACAACTTAGAAAAGACTTGGATTGGCAGTCAGACGGTTTTCCAAATAGGCTGCCGTAGCTATAATGTATGCTTTTCGCTAATTATGTTGTAACATATTAAACAAACTTCATTTAAAGAAAATAAACATCTGTTTTAATTTAAAATAAATAAAAAAAATGTTTTTAAAATTAAATATTTTTTGATTTATGTTTTTATTTAATGCTGCTATTAGCTATTTCTGTTATTAAAAATCTTGTAGGTACCTACCTAATTCGGTTTCGCGACACCCTTAATCACTTGCCATTTGTAATCAACAATTACCTTTCCTTATTGATTATTTACCGCGCCGAGCTGTCGGCATTAAGCTTAAATGTACAAGAGGGTACAAATATGGGTGACCAGCTACCACAATGCCTTTAATTGCGACCGTGACGAATAGCTACTGATCCCTTATGGTAGGTAAGCAATATGACTCAACGCGACTTTTACACTAAGTGCTTACTAAAGCCAGGTTTACATCAATGCAGTGCTCGGTCAGTAAACTAATGTAACATACACCGAACTACAATCGATTGTTTTTTTTTTTCTTTATAAATAAATAGGCTAATGTTTGACTACATTCGCCTATTTATTTGTGTCTATAACATGTGGTCTACATTGGAACACCATTTTTGAACCATAGCATGGTGGTAGGGTATTTTCTAGTACTCGGCTGGCTAGCTACCACCCTCAAGTTGAAAATCTACCGCCAAGCATCTAACGGTGTGTTCCAGCAGCCTCACTTGAGAGCCAGTTCCATTCCAGGCTTGGTGTGCTTTACCATCATCGATCACACCGTCACTTAACATCAAGTGAGCTGTGGTTAAAAACCTAGCCTGTCAACCATAAAAAAAAAAAAATATCGCCACTTGAAGACCCACAGATTGAATCATAATTGCAGAAAGCACTCACTCGGGCAGTAATTTTATAAAAACAAGATAGTCAGTATAATGCTGCTGAATGTAATTATTGGAGTTTGGCCCCATAAACTTAGTTACCTACTTCGTCACACTTAGTTTCTCCGCTAATTTACACACAATTTAGGTACCTACTGGTATGACTTTGAAAGAAAAAAGACAGTGTTTATTTTGTATAATTATATACAGTTTATTTAATAAGTACAGATTAGTTATACCTATGCAATAAATCTAAAAATAGACCTCATATGTCTTTGCAATTGCTACGAACTATTTCGTAGATAGGTAAATGAACTAAGTATGCTACGTCTTGCTACATGGATCGAACGTACATACAATGCTTGATTATATAATTAGTATTGAAAAATAAAACGCTCCCTTTACGTTAAAAATTAAAACTGTGTACACGATTTTTTCCCCTAAAATTGTTAACTGAAAGATCTATTCAAATACCGAGTTAGGTACCTAAGTGTTATACTATTACTGATGTATGTATTTACAAAAAAAAAGTATTTATGTATTCTATCTGACTTCCATCACACAAACTCTGCTTAGTTTGGGGCCAGATGGTGCTGTGTATAGTCCTACGATATTTATTTTATATTTATATAAAATAAATATCGTAGGACCTCTGGCTGCATATTGAAAACGGAACAATTTATTTTGCCTAATTTCCTACTAGAATATTAAATAGACGGTTTCACACAAAGTTACACACTATTGAAACTAGACATTGAGTACCAAGATAAGGCCTATTATATAGAGGTCTAGAACTCAAAAAGTTACGCGTAAAAACTAGGTTCGCCAGAGTCCAACCTAAAGCGTAGATATGGTATAACAGTGATAGTAAAGTAGCGACATAATATATTACATAATACATTCGATAGCACTCATCGAGTAGTACAAAAACAATAGGGTCGCCGAGGCGTTGTAAATCTATCTATACAATTAAAAAGAGGAAAGATTTGATTGTTGGTTTGTTTGTATTGGATAGGCTCCGAAACTCCTGGACCGATATCAAAAAATCTTTCACCGTTGGAAATCTACACTATCTCCGGGTGACATAGGGTACTTTTTATCTCTGTATTCCCACGGGAACAGGAGCTACGCGGGTGAAACCGCGAGGCGTCCACTAGTACTATTATAAAGAGGAAAGATTTGTTTGTTTGTATCGAACAGGCTCTGAAACTACCGGGCCGATTTCAAAAATTCTTTCACCGTTAGGAAGCTACACTATCTCCGGGTGACATAGGCTACTTTTTATCCCTGTATTCCCACGGAAACGGGAACTACGCTGGCGAAACCGCGAGGCATCCGCTGGTAATGTATCAATTTCATGTGATAACAAAAGACTACTTTTGAAAAAAGTATTCCATGTTTTAAAATAAAGTTAATTTGAAATTAAAACTCTTAGCCAAACAAAAATTTATTTTTCGTAATTTAAAATTGACTTCCAAGATGTGATTACATTGCCATTTAATTACAAGTGAAGCTTATAAAAACGACTCTTAACTAGCTATATAGTTATGTAGACCTGCCCTAAATTAGATCAGTCCCTTACATCCCTCGGCTTGGCAATGGCCTAAAATAGGTATTATATCGATACCTAAATGAATTTGCCTACCATTTCAATATAAACGTGGTGTAGTAAACTTGATACTTACATAATGTTGTTACAAGTAAAATGTGTAAGTACATACCTTCTATATACCTGCAGTTATTGTTTTACTTGACTACTATGGTCCGCAACAACAAGGCCTTACCAACTGTATTGTAGGGCGCATTGTGCCAAGACCAATTTGCTGCAGCCACTGATAAGGTAATGCATGATTACAACCGAATTGTCTACACCAGTAGTTGCCAACCTTTAAATCTTATATACATACAATCATACATATATCTGAAGTGAGCTTATACACAATAATAAATAATTACTTAAAATCTGTTCTCCGTTCATTATTATATTCTCTACCTTTTAAAACTTATTATCTAAACCGTTTTTACGTTTACAGTACCGTAAATATAAAAATCAGTAAAATGGCATTCTTATCTGTCTTTCTACTTCATGTTAGTAATACCGCTTGCTTTGCCAAACACGCTACCGTATGACTACGGAAGATAGTTACTCGGTAGCAAAATGTTTGGCACTTCTGCAATGTCTGTTGTAGAGCCTTCTGTGGAAAACAATCAAAGGGTTCGATGAAATCTTTCTGCTTTTGAACATTAAATTTATGTACGGGTAAAAGGAATATAGTCTTACTATTAACATGCAATGCACGCTTTGACTTAAAGTAGATATAGTTCGTTAAAGTAAACAAAAAGAGGTCAAACTGGAGGAATCTTTTAGTAACAATTGAGAAACTCCATTGACTCATTAGCCAAAAAAGTAATTTCGAGAAGCAGTTACACTATCACTCACTCGTGGTTCCACCTTCAGATCAGCTTGAGGTTATTAAATTATTGTAAGTACCTATGTTATAATCTTCGGCACTAGGTACCAATATTTTGTTACAATAAATAATTTGTTACAACGTAGCCTTGAAGGCACCTTGCATATTTTGAAGGAATGTGTTCGGAACTGTCATTCAAAAGGAGCAAAATTATGGATTCTGTAACTCTATATATAACTCGAACCCAGAATCCGAGGAGGCCTCGAATCTATATAGGTTGACAGAAATCGGCCTGAATAAATAACTAAGTATAGTGTTCATATATGTATAATTATATTAAGAGTTTTTATGTACCTACTTATTATTAGAGGGTGATGTGATCACAATGCGACAAAGCTCTTAAAATAAATTTAAAAAGTAAAACAAAACTAAGTAGCCGTCTTCGTGATCGAAAAATATTATTCTAGTAAAAAAATTGGTATAATTTATTATACATAATACAAAATTATGTATAAAGATTAATTGCAGATGTTGACGCTCCTCTTGGGAGCGGTTCGACGTATTTGCCTTATTTCTTTTCCGTTGTGTTCGTAATTGTTAGGTGTATGAAAGAAAAATTTTGTAAAATTCACGGGTAAAATTAAAAAATTGAATGTAACTGAAGAAATCTTAAATTATTAGAAATTAATATATTAATTAATAATAATTAATATTTAGAAATTAATAACCAATCATGCTAATTAATTTTAGCACTCAAAAAAATGTAGCCCAAAAAATTGCGAAATGAAATTTTTCTTCTAAAAACTTGGTATCTATTGATAGTGATTATATATTTTTAAAGTCTACGAAAACTTGCCATGACTTATCTACGCTTGACAAACCACAGTTCAAATAGCTTTATTTAAAAAACATCTTTTAATACTGCTAATTTCGATCTGACTCATTATTTATATTTTTAAAGGAACAAATCATGTATTTAGTTTAACAAGAGGAATGCCGTGTGCCTCTTTTAGAATGTTACTCTTGTAGCTTCAAATACCTTTAGCTAAGCTACTTATATTACCTAAGTTATTTCAGTGTAGGCAGTTGGTACGGACGCACGATCCTGTTTTTATTTTAATATCTGAAATTTTGTTGTGATTTTGTGTTGCAGTGTTGGCGTAACATCGCTTATTCAGTAGAATAATTGTAAAGAGTATGAAGTTTTCCTAGACACCGGTAAGCATCGTTTTATAAGTTTTACTTTTTCCAATTTTTATGTAAATGTAATGAGACGAACGACACACTCTTCTAATTGTAAGAGTTAACACCTGTCTATGACGATTGACCATTGCAGTGATACCACAGAACGGAGAGTAGTATTTAAAACAAAATCCAGTGCATCGCTACTTTGGCGTTCATTAATTTGAGACGTTTGATGGTTAGTCTCAACAGCCCTGTAATTTCACTAGCTGCAGTACCCTTTTTTTAAATGTATATTAGTTTCAAAGATACGTCGTTGAAATTACAAACTGAAAATCGACCACATTTTACGAAGCATGTGTATGACGTTTACTTCTTTGAAAAATCTAAACTTACTGAAATGTTGCTGTCATTAGCAAACCTTCAAAATTTACTGTAATTCACAATTGTAAAATATAAACTTTTTGTGGAAAAAAATGCTTGTTTATCTTAGGTTACAATGACTCGATGTCGGATGTATGCATCGGTTGAATTAAAATGCAGTTAATGAACACTTATTATGGTCATAAAATCGACTATGACCGAAGTTGGGTGGTCTATTATAACCGTGCTGATACTTTTAGGTAAGTCTTAGTCTATCAATGGTATATTCTCAGGGTAAAAAAATATATTAATAAGGTTAACGACGGTTAAGAAAATTAATTTCTTGGTGATTTTATACAAATCGGCTGCCATTATTATCATTTATGATCGTTATTTACCTACATTAGTCGTTAGTTTACTTTGTGGATCTTTCTTCAAGTTGATGTTTCCGCGATGAAAGCGCGTTCGTTAGCTGTATCCATAGAGATAGAAATTTTAGAGATCTGTGGCCCTATCCTTTCCATAAACACAGCATTACGAGCAGTTTGTGCCGCGTTAGTCACACCTCAAAACTCATATTCGAACATTTATTACTCTGATATTCGCTGTAACTATAAAAACAATTGAAAGTCAAACAATCATACCTACTTCATGTTTTCTTTTAAATTTAGATTGATGTAGTTTTCGTATGAAAAAAGTTACACTCTAAAATCAGACAGTATCTATTCAAAGCGCACAGTGCGTTAAAACGACAATTTCTTATAAAATGATCATTTACGGATTTAGAACATTCCAGGTTTTTTGTAAAGTAAAAGTAATGAGACGAACTAGACGCTCTCCTGATGCTAAAAGACCATTACAGCGATAAACAGAACTTTTATGACAAAAAAACACGTCTAGAGCATCGCTGCTTTGGGGCTCAATCAGGTACTTTGAGACAGTAGATGGTCAGTCTCAACAGCCACGTAATTTAGCTAGCAGTACCCTTCAAACCGGAACACTGTAAAGTTGAGCTTGAGGTTTGAGCTATTTCGACCTTTTTGTTAAATAATTAACAGAGCGTGCAGAATCACTAGAGCTTTTAGCATTGGACGTACCCGGGTGGGTACCGCAGGGCACACGCGCGGCGCTGTCGTGCCGCTGGCAGCTGGGCCCCGCAGACGTCCTGTACTCGGTCAAGTGGTACAAGGATGGAAAAGAGTTCTTCCAGCACGTGCCGCGCGACGCAGAGCTGCACAGGAAGTTCCCATTACCCGGAGTCGACGTAGAAGTAAGTCCGTGGATAAAGCTTTTCTTCACTAAATACTTTTTCCGTTTAAAGGAGGCAAGGAGAGTAAACTTGTTTTGCCAAAAAACAAGTTTTGTTATTATTTTTCTCCTAGAAATATGACAAGCTTTATTTAATTCAATAATGATGACTAATAGTCTGTTAAAAGTCTGTAGTTTGACAGACCACCGTCAAGTATTTATATCCAGTAAGATTTCTTAAATAGGTAGACAGTAGACACCATGTTTTGTCATTTCACAGAATTTTGATCCCTCGGGTTCTAAACTGTTGCTGTCCCCTGCAACCTTGGATACTGGTGGCAGGTACCGATGCGAGGTATCTGGTGAACGACCACTCTTCCCCACCGTGTCACACCACGCGGATATGGATGTTGTAGGTCAGTGGCCAAAAAAGTGCTATCAGTCGTCAAATCTATATTTATAGTCCTACAATATTTAAACCCGTTAACCTGCAGAAAGTGGTAATATTTTTGCCCAATCGCTATTAAATTCTAATTAAATATTATATAGTCTAATTAGTAATAATAACTATTGTTCATAAAAAATTAAATGATCACTATTCGGGGAGGGATCATAGGGGTTATTAGTAATATTTTCGTTTCACAGCGCTTCCAGAGCACGGTCCGGTTATATCCGGCTTCCGCCCCAAGTACCGTATCGGTGATAGGGTCCGTACAAACTGCACCTCTGGCCACTCCCGACCAGCTACCCAACTCTCATGGTACAGAAACGGCGAGCCATTGCCGCTTGAGAAGTACACGACAAGCTATAGAAGCGAAAACTCACTTATAATCACAAGTTTGACACTGGACTTTGAAGTTACTGAAGTGCACTATAGGAAAGGTGAAATGAAACTCAAGGTAAACTTCCTACTTAAGTTACATGAATTTTTCAAATTCGATTATTTTAATGTTTAATTTTTTATGATTAGGTGACAGGCTAGGTGTTTGGCCACTTTTTGCCTGATGCTAAGTGACGGTGTGGTTGAAGATGGTAAACACACCTAGCGTGGAGTGGAAATGGCTCTCAAGTAAGGCTGCCGGAACAAACCGATAGATATTTGGCGGCAGATTTTTAACTTGAGGGTGATAGCTAGCTGAGTACTAGAAAGTACCCACCATGTTATGGTTTCTTCACGATGTTTTCCGTTAACAGCAGCTCAAGCTCATTGTTGGGGGTTGAACCCACGCCCTTCGGCATGCGAACCGACCGTGCCAACCACTGAGCTAACATCGCTCCAAAACATTGTTATTGTTAGTGTTTGTTTATAGCTTAGAAATTCTGAATGCAAATGGTAGGTATGTCTTGGTATCTTTCTACGCATATATAACTGAGATACTGTTTTATAATCTGTGAATTATAATAAAAAAATAATCTACTATTTCTCATTGAATTGCCTTCAAGGCAGAATTATACGGTATGTACAATGTATGTATACATATACTCGTACATTTATGGATGAACTTCAAATGTTTATGATTATAGTAAAAAAAAAGGGGGAAAATACATTGTACAACTACTTTAAGCTCTATTCTTTGTTTCAGTGCTTAGCTATAATCTCTCCTGGCTACTGGAAGAGTAACGAAAAGATATCTGTTCTAGAAAGCATAGCTAACCGCGACACTGGACCCATTATTATCCAAAGTCAAAAGACTAAAAGAGTTGACCGAAGTCATTTTAATTATGCTAACGCGAATTCTTTCAAAATTTCTTGTAGAAGTTTACTTTTCCTTGGAATATTTATGATATATTAAATATTGTAACAAATTAATTTTATCGACATTTTCTTTAATTCTAATTTTATTATGCAAATGTATTCAATCATCGCTTATTGTTAGTAGTAAGTAGTTTTAGTAATTTTGCATGCCGTAAGGTAAAATATGGAGGTCTTATTTACTTTCCATCTATTTATTTGTATACGTACCTATGTAATGCAATAAATTAATTATGAAGAATTAATGAATTATCGTGAAATCTTTTAGTGGCTGAAAAATCGTAATCTGAGATAATATTATATTTTGGATACCAATTACCTACCAATCAAATTACCTATCAACGAGAATCAAATGTTTGGAATAATAATTATGTATATCTAGATAACAATTAATGTAAAACCTATAAAAAAGAAACATTTTAATCACACCTTTAAGTAATGATTCAATTTATTATTATTTTGTAAGTAAAGAGACCCCTGTGTTTAAATGGGATATAGATAATGAAGAGCATATTTTTTAATAATGATAAATAAAATTCATAACTATATATTATTATTAGGCACCATGGTACCACAAGCATTATTCCGGGATATCTGTACATGCAGAAAATAAGCTATCTGATCAAATTTTATTCCAAATCCGTTAAGCTGTTATCGCGCAAAGAACATATATTTTGCAGCGAAGATAGTTCAGTGGTTAGCGTCGGTCGGTCCACACGTGGTAGGGCGTGGGTTTAAATCCCTACAATGAGCCCTGCAATTAGCTGCCAGTAAAGAAAGAAGTCGTGAGGAAACCATAGCGGTAGGTAGGGTGCATTCTGGTACTCGACTGGCTAGCTAGTGAAGCTCTGACCTAAAGCTAGACGACATCAAGGAGTACCTACTGATTTGAGCTATCACATAAAAGTCGCAGCATGGGATCTCAAAAATGTTTGCCCAGTGACCTCCAAACTTCAGTTTGAAGATGGCGTTTTGTTGACAGTCACTTGATGATAATGATGATGATACAAACAGACTAACCAACGCATTTGTAACATTACTAGCTACGCCCCGCGGTATTACCCGCTACATGTTTAGCCTATGCCCCAATCCAGGGTCTCAACTACCTCCATACCAAATTTCATTCAAATCCTTTCAGTAGTTTTCGCGTGAAAGAGTAACAAACATCCATCCATCCATTCAAACTTTAACATTTATAATATTACTAGCTGCGCCCTGCGGTGTTACCCGCTACATGTTTTCGGGATAAAAAGTAGCCTATGTCCCAATCCAGGGTCTCAACTACCTCCATACCAAATTTCATTGAAATCCGTTCAGTAGTTTTCGCGTGAAAAAGTATCAAACATCCAACAAACATTCATTCATCCACCCATCCAAACTTTCACATTTATAATATTAGTGGGATGTGATCATTAAATAATAGTTACTTATCAAATAAATAAATAATCAATTCGACAGCTCGTAACGACGGAACAAATATAGGGCTCGTATTATCAGTGCGATAAACGTCATGCGATTGTGTGTTTTCTCAAAGAAGCTCCATTAACTTACTGTTATTAATTTAGATATAATCACACTGCGAGGGAAGCACGACGGGTACTAGTGATAAGCGACCCATATTTTATATAATAAGTGTGTGAAAATAAAGTAAAATGTTACACAAATCAGCCGCTTTGCGGTCGAAGAGCCATCTGATGAAAAATGTGGCGTTCTATTCGACTAAAAAGGTAAGTTAATGTAACTTACATTTACACTTCCATATGTACATCTAGAACAGTAAATATAGTAAAAATAGTAAAGGTGCCGATTTTGTGTCGGTAAGTTGCTGCTACTTTTATTTAGGCAGTTATTAAAATACCAAATTAGTTATTAATAATTCCTACTAATATTATTATTATAAGAAACACTTTTTTTTAACTATCTACAAATTTCATCCTAACTAATATTATAAATGTGAAAGTTTGTATGTTTAGATGTTTGGATGGTTGTTACTCAATCACACAAACACGGCTGAACGGATTTGGATGAAATTTGGCACACATATAGTTCATTAGTTGAATTAAAATATAGTGTAATTTTTATATCGGTAGTGGAGACATTTTTTGATAGATTCGACGCGAACGAAGTCGCGAGTAACAGCTAGTAATAAATAAATATTCTAAAATATCTCACACAACGCCATCTAGCCCAAAACTTAGCAAAGCTTGTACTATGGGAAGCAGATAACTGGTAGAATACTTATATACATATAAACGTATTTTTTTAAAATACGAGTACTTAGAGCACCCAGACACAAAACAAAACATTTACGCTCATCACACAAATGTTTGCCCTGAGTGGGAATTGAACCCACGCCCTACAGCAGAAGCAGATACATTACCAAATAAGCAAACAAGGCAGTTATTAAAATAATTTATTGATATTGCATTGAATTATTGATAAAAATTTAAACGAACATTTTACTAGAATTTTACTTACGAATAGACAAACTTTCGTATATGTTATAATAGTGTTTTCATTTATTTTCTATAAATAAATGAATTAGAATGCCATGCCATACTTAGATATTTTTAAATGAAGTTCGAAAAAATATGTCCATTTTATGCACTCTTATCTCGTAGTAGGTCAATATAGGTCTTCGGTCGTATTTTTATCAATTTTTATGTAAGTGTTTAGTGGAAACTTTTTTATCACAGACGCAACAGTCTTTAAAGTTACTCGTAGATTCGTTGGAGGCACGCCCAAATAAGTAAACAAGCCCAGTCGATTTCTATTCGTACCCTCAGATTAAAAAAATAGTACAGATATAACGTTCCTTAGAAAAGAGGTGAAGACTCCTTGGTCCTACAATGTTGATTAACGTATGGGAAATACACGCACGAAATTGTATCTATATGAAATTCTTGTTCTAAATAGCCTTTTGTGTGCGTACAGTTAGCGTATGGAAAATTTTGAAGTTTCGGTAGCCTAGTTTGAAGATCGTCTACCTTCCAACCAGGAGGAACGGGGTTCGAATCCCACGACACGCACCCTTGTCTGTTCTAAGTTATGTGGGAGTTGCTGATGATTTCACTTTTAAAAAATAAAAAAAACTTGTAGATATGTGAACTCTGCCAACACGCACTTGTCTAGCATAGTGGCCCACGACCCATCTCACAATGAGAAGTGGCCCTCGCCCAGTAGTGGGACATTTTATAAAAACAGGAGTTTTAAATCTTTCGGATATGTGAAAGTCTGTAAGACAATTTTGTCAAGTAGGAAACAACATCTCAATTACGTTAGTTCTCAAACAAAAAAACGCATCAAAATTGGTCCCTTCGTTTAGAAGCAACGATACCACTGACAGACACAGATATACAGACCGACACGTCCAATTTATAACACCCTTCTTCTTACGTCGAGTGTTAAAAGTTAAGGCTCGTGTGCGACTTTTATTCCGGGGAGGGTAGGTGTGCCCATACATTTAAGAAAAGTGAATTCAGATTGGCTCTGACAGAGGGAGTCAGTAACACTAGTTTTGGAGGTTTGGATTGGTAGGCAATACGAACATCACTGTTACCTACAGTGTTACATCCTTCGAAACACATTAGCAACTTAAACTGATTAGATAAGTACCTAAGAGTTATCTTTATCGTTAAGAAATGTTATCAAACCATCGATTAAAACGTTTCAGCGTGGCATTAACATGTTTGTCAGCCCATGCATGTTGGCGATTGCATGTTTCTCATAAGTCTCTACTGAAAAAAGAAAGCATCAATAGAAATTTCGTTTATCCTACGTCTTACTAACATTAGTTATACAAAGTAGGTATGTTTACAAGTTTGTGGATTTCACAGAACACATATCTATAGATTACTAACTGCGCCCCACGGCGTTACACGCTACATGTTTTCCGGATAAAAAGTAGCATATGTGTTAATCCAGCTACCTCCAATCTCCATACCAAATTTCATCCAAATCCGTTCAGAAGTTTTAGCGTAATAGAGTAACAAACAAACATCAATCCGTTCAAACTTTCACATTTATAATATCAGTTGGATTAGCTGGATTAACATACAGGATACTTATTATATCAGAGAAATGTCAGGTTCCTGTGGGATTACCAAAACTGTTAAAGAGCACTACCACAACCTACAACTAGATGTCGTCAAGTATCACAATACATAAGAGTAATGACTTTGACTAATGATTATTCCACTTATGACTTGATGACAATCGATGATAATTGTCCCGTTTTCAATTTTAAAAAAGTAGATACTAGTAACAAAATATATAAAAGACAATTAAGCGCTTCCCTAAACTTATAAGAAGTTTTAGTGAAAAGTGGCAGATTGGTAATATCAAATCATTTCGTAAGAAACTCGCCGGATGGAATTGTATTCAACACTTCCGGGCTAACAATATGAATGATGCAAATTTTAGCATTTTGATATTTAGTGTCTGTCTGAAACAAATGCACTCGTTATTCTCTTTAATGACTATATTGTAAAAATATAAAACCTCAGTTGCAGATCTCAAAAACCATATTGATTACGAAAAAGAAAGTTATTGACTTTATTATTGAAATTATAATTTTAAATGGTCACATTAATTAAAGGTCAGTCAGTTACGTGAAATTCTCTATGATTTTAAATCGATAGGCACTTGATTACTTAGTAAGATTGTTTTTCCTATCTTTAAATCGCCACGTATATTTGGAAGATAGATTAAGGATTGATATAAAATAATTAGTATCGCAAGCAAAACAAGCGTCCGTTTGTCACCTACTTCTGTGTAACAATTTCTTTACTTATCATATTTTGACAACAACCGCACTGAAAATTACCCCCAGCAATGAAACCTAATCTATTCGAATGAGAGATTAGTTTAATGATTTGATATAATATCGAGTTGCGATGCCAATTACCTACAGTTTGTTCCCTCTTTATTACCTTCAACTGACATCCAATTATCGTAAGGGCGTGGTCGATTGATGACTCAGGAAATGGTTTTTAGCTTTTAATGCAAGTGCATTTAGATAATAACAGAGATTTAAGTCTTTGTAGGTACTAAATAGAAGTAAATTGATAAACTCGCTAAGAAGGACGTTTTATCTTATCTAAAGTGGCGCTACTTTACACAGGATTTAGCAAATAACATGTACCTAAAACTTGCCTGTAGATCTATATTGTTACAAGGAAGCATATATTGTTTAACGGTAGCAATCCCGTAGAACATACCTACATCATTCTTCTCTATAGAAGACCAAAATAAATAGTAAACGTACTGTTCTACAGAATCTAAAATAGAAAATCAGAAGATTCTTGACTACCTACCCTGTTAGCTCATTCGGTAGAATATATGCTTTAAAAACCCACGCCCTAGCGTGGGTTTGATTACCACCAGAACAAGAATTTATGCGACGATAAATGTTTGTCCGGTGTAGTTTGTTTTTACAAAACATAGGTTATAAGTAGGTATTCAATCAGTCTGCTTCGCATACGCAAATGCTCCAAACTAAGCAAAGCTTGTACTTTGCTTAGTTTGGGGCTAGATGGCGCTGAGTGAAATGTCTTACGATATTCATGATTAAAATCATTATTTATATGCTCAGGTTTTACTGAAAAGATAGGCACACAAATGTCCTGATAAAGATTGGCAGAGAGATATAATATTACGTACTTATTCAGAGCCGTCGTGTGATCGCAATCCGACGAGAAGATCAGTCAGTATGGGAGAGGCGTGCTCCTTTCTCGCCCTCGAATGTGAACCGCTTCGTGAGGCAGGGTGTCAAGGTCATCGTTCAACCTTCGAACCGACGAGCATATCCGATGCAGGTAAGATATATAGGTGTTATATTTAAGATACCCAAATCATAGGAAATGTTAGTAGATAGCCAGAAGCAAGAGTTTCATAACCGTAAACTGAATTAAACTGTTCTTATTTTCATTGAAAAACAATTTTCATCAATTAATCGTAAAAGAAAAACAAAAATTATAAATCTTTGTATCGTAAATGATAAAAAAAATGAATGAAGTAATAAACTAGATTCAACTATTTCCTATTTCAGTCATATATAAACGCCGGAGCCATAATCCAGGAGGACATAAGTGAAGCAAATGTGATATTCGGCGTAAAACAGACACCCGTAGACCTCCTTATTCCGAACAAGACGTATTGTTTCTTTTCGCACACTATTAAAGCGCAGGAAGCTAACATGCCCATGCTTGACGCTATACTGGCAAAGGTGGGTCGTAAAAGTCATAAAGATTTATATTTTGACTTGTTTTTACTGTTCATCTTTCTAGAGCTGAAGGTGTGCCATCAGCTCTACATATTCTTTTGATACTATCACTTTTCAAAACTTAGATTTGATAATAAACAAAAAACTTTTTCAGAATATTCGTCTCGTTGACTATGAAAAGTTGATGGATGAGAAAGGCAACAGAGTAGTGGCTTTCGGAAAATACGCCGGAGTGGCTGGTATGATCAATATCCTCCATGGCCTTGGGCTGCGACTGCTGGCTCTTGGCCATCACACGCCGTTTATGGTTAGTAATAATAAAAAATTGAGTCGTAAAAAGTGAAAACGTTTTTTCTTCAAAACTTGAAACGAATTCTATATTATGTTTCATTGTACAATGCTAATGCGGTAATCTTTTCCAAACAAATGTTCTGAAAGAGATCGCTATTAAATAATAAAGTGAAACACTTATTGCTCTCTCTGCTACGTATCTTCTGCAAATGGTTTGGTCAGCTTTAGGATTAAAACTGAAGATAACAGTTTAGGCCTTAGCTTCACGACTTGGCTCACCTTTATGTTAGTTCCACAAAAGATTATTTTGTCTCTCGTAACAGTAATAACGTACCAATTCTTTTTTGCAGCATATTGGGCCAGCTCACAACTACCGCAACTCAAGTATGGCTCGTCAAGTTATTCGCGATGCGGGCTATGAAGTAGCTCTTGGCATGATGCCTAAATCTTTAGGACCTCTCACTTTTGTTTTCACTGGCTCTGGAAATGTGTCTCAGGTGAGTGTTGGCATATCCTGGGAATTTAATCTCTATGAGTTTTAAAGTGTTACGTATTACAAAAATTAATTATTTTTCTAATTGTTCTTTTTACTTTTCAGGGAAGTCAAGAAATATTCCAAGAGCTACCTTTTGAATACGTCCCTCCAGAAATGCTGAGGAAAGTAGCGGAACATGGAAGTGAGTATCTTTTTTGTGCCTAAATAGAATTGTTTATAATAAATAGGTATGTTCATTATATACGTTTATTTTTTAACAATATAGGTCCGAATAAAATATACGGGTGTGAGGTCCGCCGCCGGCATCACCTCGAACGGAAGAATGGGGGAGGCTTTGACACTGAAGAATATGAAGAACACCCAGAAAGATACATTTCAACCTTTGCACAAAAAGTAAGTAACATTTAGAAAAAAAATTAGCAAAAAAATAGCTATTTACACCTACACGACTTTGTTATTTATGTGTGCAGATAGCGCCTTACACATCTGTCTTGGTTAACGGAATCTACTGGGCAGTGGACAGCCCCAAACTCCTTACGATACCCGATGCAAAGCACCTTCTCGTGCCTTCGCATACCCCCTGGCTCCCCAAGAGTGTTGGTGCACCGGCCTTACCTCACAGGTGAGTGATCACTTGCTTTGTTGCCAGATCTTACCATTCACGTCAGTCTTGGTCCATGAAGTTCATTGGGGACAATTTCTTAAAGCGGCGAAGCATCTCATGATGGCTGGATCTTTGAATGAATCCATATCATCGCTTGAGGAAAGTCTCGGTACACCGGCCTTACCTCAGAGGTGAGTTGTTTCGTATGTACATCAGCCATATCTGCAGCTTAACTTTCAGAAAGAAGATGAAACTTAGTTGACTTCCAAAATATTTCGGATATACAAGCTTCCGACGAAACCCGACGTAAAACACCTTCTAGTATTTTTAAGACACGTATGTGCTAGAAGGTGTTTTGCGTCAGGTGTCGTGGTTGCTCAAGAAAACATGACAACCTTGGACTTAGTTCATGTGAGTGATGTTTATTGTTCTTTGTAAGAGTAGCAGAATATGCACGATACTACTACCGTTTGTCTCTCAATTATATTTAAGACTCAGGATCATCTTCAATTATTTGTCTCCGTAGAATGCTGGCTATTTGCGACATTTCGGCGGATCCAGGAGGTTCTATCGAGTTTATGAATGAGTGCACCACCATCGACACGCCTTTCTGCTTGTATGATGCAGACAGAAATAAGGATACTAACAGGTGAGTTTAAACTGTCTGCTTTTATTGAGTAATTAAGTGGTGTGAAAAGTTTAAAGAACCTTGGTCTGACCTAAGTGTCATTCGATCCAGGAAATTGATAAATGACATCCACGTCATATTTATCAAGTTGTTTTTGCAATCAAAGGTGATTGATACTAACACAAGAACGCAATAGATAAGAATGTAATGACTAAAGGAAATCTCTTCAAGTATGTTTGTACGTACTTCCTAAGACCACAGTATAAATAATAGCACTAACTAAGACGTATTTGCATCTAATTATAATAATGTTGTTGATAGTAAATATGTGTATTGATTGTGATCATATTATCTGGTGGACTATAATAACATAAATATTTGCTACTGTTTATCATTAAATTTGTACTTAGCAGCATACGTACATTTAAACGAAAAGCTAACTGTGCAATGTTTACACACTACTGCTTGATAGCATAAAATATTATTGATACTACGGGGCACTAGACTACTGTGAGCCCCGTTGGCTCATTGGTAGTATATCTGCCTTGAGAGCTGTAGGGCGTGGGTTCGATTCCCACTCAGGGCAAACATTTTGTGAATAAACAAATGTTTGTTCTGTGTCTGGGTGTTCTGTATGTATTATAAGTATGTATTTACAAAAAAAAAAGTATTTATGTATTCTATCAGTTATCTGACTTCCATCACACAAGCTCTGCTTAGTTTGGGGCCAGATGGCGCTGTGTGTATTGTATAAAACTGCAAGTCGTATTTGGTGAGGGTTTAAAAGTCTAATTCAATAACCAAGTTGTAAATTATATTTTCCAGTTTTAAGGGCCCAGGAGTGTTGGTCTGTTCAATCGACAACATGCCAACGCAGCTGCCCAGGGAGTCTACAGATTTCTTCGGAGACCTGCTGTTCCCTTACGCTGAAGACATCATCAAGTCAGATGCAACTAAACCGTTGGATCAACACGATTTCACGCCCGTCGTTAGAGGGGTAAAATCATTTGTCGCACTTTAATATGAACTTTGTTTATTAAATAACAAGATATAGATCAAAAACACAGATATGATCTTAACCTTCTTCTTCCTTCCCTGTTTCCACGTTAGGTGTGGTCGAGTCTCCTAATAAGCCTGCGCCAGGATGCTCAGTCCTGTAGTGGGTCTAAATGGGCCTTATTAATGATTTGGGTCATGCTCGTTCACCAGAACCCTTTATTTTATATAGGATCTTAATCATTTTAAAAATAATGGTTATTGTACCAACCATTATTTCAAAAACCACAATTAATTCAGATATTGAAAAAACTTAATATGACTAACTATATCTTGATTTTAAAAACCAGGCTTGAAACATGGTTTACCAAAAAGACTAGTACTTATTTCTATATGATCCGAAGATAAAACTATTTAACTTCACTACATTTATGCTACATTCATAGAAGCTTTTGTTTATATATTTTTATATATTATTTATCATAGACAAAAAAATATTTCAGGCTATCATCACTAGCAACGGCACGCTAACTCCACCATTTGAGTACATCAACGATCTCCGAATGGCAAACACAAAGTAAGTTACTGTTGCGATGTATATAGAAGGGTACCTATTTATTTTCAAACTTACGAAGGTGGCTCATATTAACACAAATACAATTACCACACGTGTAAACTCACCTTTGTAAACATACCTATTTATTGTAATCCATTTCCGCTCACTCATCCTCATTCTCACATAGGTTTATACACATATGTCACTAGCTTAAGATTCTTGTATATATAGTAGCGAAAAATAAATAAAAAAATTAATGCATACCCTCAATAAAAAAACCTTGCACCCTTTTATTCTTACGTAACTTTGTAACCGGATGATTTTTAAAATGCCTGGATGAATATTGCACGGTACATTGCAGCGTAAATACTGTTGTAACTTCAGCACCATTCTTTGCTGGATTATGGAAGGCATTGAACCACGATACAAGATTCCTCGTGTGGAATACAGGGTCTACAATTTATTCATACTTCAAACTGCCACTATCATTTTATTTTACAATTGAAGATTTGAGTCATAAATATGATAGCTACTAGAATTAGGAACCTTTGTTAAGAGTTTAAGAGCAAAATAATAAGTTTATCGTACACTAGATTTTCCAGACCTGTGATCGTATCTTCTGTATCATATATGCATAAAAGTAAAGCCTTAACTACTCTTATTTCTCTGTTTCAGCCGTTCTCGACACAAGGTAGAAGGTGGTGACCAACAAGCGCCAATCGTCATCCTTGGAAGTGGACTGGTTGCCGCGCCAGTGGTCGAATATTTGGCAAGAGATAAAAACATAGCTGTTACTATCGGTAAGAATTAACCATAACTGGCTCTGGTAGAATTATTATTAATTTTCTCCTTTCTTGATTGCACTCTCATTCATCTTCATCTTACGCCATTTATATCTAGAATACCCTTTAAACTAATCTACGATATCCTTCGAACCAGAAAAATGTGGGTAGCGTTTAAATGTAAACCAATAAAATACTCAGAACTCAGATTAGGGTTGGCGCAGCGGCGCAATTTGCAGAAGACCTCAAAAGGCGCAAGTATAGTGGACAGTGGGTACATATTTGAGCCTTTTGGGGTTGAAACTTTGGGACCGTGAGACCGGGGGCAAACATTTTTTTAAAGAATTGTCATCTCGTTTGGTCGACGCCACACGTGAACAATACGCTGGCCTTTATTTTGCTCAGCGTTTGAGTATTGCCATACAACGCGGCAATGGGGCCAGCGTTTTGGAAACTATTCCCATTGATAGCGGCCTTTTAGAGTAGTTATTATTTTATTTAATTGAAACTAAAACTTTGGTAGGTATTATAAATAAATAAGATTATACTTGACCTTTAGAAACCACCATCTAATAAAAGCTTTAATGAATTGCAGTATTAATATAAAATACTTAATACATCTAGACGACTTTCTGTAGAAGAGCTATCTACCACTAAGGTCAGGATCGATTCGCTTGTTAACATCTCCATGTTTATTTATACAATTTTAGCATCAGCTATGAAAGAGGAAGCAGACGCTCTCGCAATGCGTTATGGAGTAAACTCTGAATACATTGACGCGAAGGATCAGGCTGCTCTACAATCATTGGCTTCGAGAGCCAGGCTGGTGGTCTCACTGTTGCCTTACGATCTTCACGGAGCAGTGGCTAAAGCGTGCTTAAATGCTGGTGTTCACATGGTGACGGCCTCGTATGTGAGACCAGAAGTGCAAGAGCTACATCAAGCGTAAGTTTATTAATGAGCCTTTGTACTTTCAAGTAATATTTTAGATACCGAGTTTGTGATCAACTGCTCTATTACTAGTAAAGAAAACTGCTCCCGGATAACAAAACGCGTTCTGTTGTAACAAATCCTATAAGTAACTATGACATAATGTGATAAAAACTATTTATTATGAAAATAAAAATGAAAACAGTATCTTCTATTTTAAATACAAAAACCAGTAGTATAATCTCAATGTCGAACCTTAAAAGCTTTTCTCAGTTACACTACTTTTGTGCTAAATACTGCGTTTCATTATTCAAAAGTTGAAAAATAGCATGAAATACGCAACTCTTTGAGAATTTGTTATTTTTGTTGAAATATTACATTATTCATTGTAGTTGAATTTTTTTAGAGCCAAAGATGCGGGAATTACTTTCCTCAATGAAGTCGGACTAGATCCAGGCATTGACCATCTCCTTGCACTAGAGTGCATTCATGACATCCAGAGTCACGGAGGTAGAATCGACTCCTTCGTTTCATATTGCGGAGGTGAGTTTCCTGAATACAAAGCAAAAAAAATGTGTTCATAGCAAATTATATCTACCCATGTCACATTCAAAAATAAATCCATTTTCTAATCAATCACGAATTTACAGGTTTACCAGCACCAGAATTTAGTGACAATGCTTTGCGATACAAATTCTCATGGAACCCCCGAGGAGTATTACTGAATACAATATCGGCAGCCAAATACCTAAGTAAAGGACAGGTAATTCAACAGCAAGCTTTTTTATATAAATAAAAACCAATATCTAATATAAACTTTTGTCACTCGAATAATTTCACCAAATTACAAATTAATATCAACCAATACATACACATTAGTTGAATCTGGACCAACATTTTTAGATCGTAGAAGTGTTGAGCGGAGGTGAGCTGATGTCCGTTGCGAGAGAACTAGACTTCCTTCCTGGGTTCGCTTTCGAAGGGTTCCCAAACAGGGATAGCACGATGTATGCCAAGCTCTACGGAATCGAAGACGCACATACTATACTCAGAGGCACTATTCGATACAAAGGTATTTTTTTTTTGTCTACTGGCTTAGCAATATCAACTAACTCAGTTTATGTAATCTAAAAACACAAAAGAATCACTGATCTATAATGGTATACAATTTTACACGGTACTATTGCGGCTGAGATGGGAGCTGGTAAAAAAATTATGCAGTGTATTATAATTTGAAAATTAGATTCAAAATTTGATGTTTTAACCTGGCACATAATGAACGCTGGAGTTATATTTGCAAACTATTTATAAACGCTTGAAAGTAACCAAAAGAAGTAACTCTACAAAAAATGAGGTTTTGGGTTCATTCATAGACAGGAACGTTATGATATGAACTTTTCTTCGCAGGGTTTTCGGAGACAATGAAGGCAATGCAACTGTTTGGATTAGTGGACCCCAGCCAACATCCGTCGCTGCACCCCGATGGACCCACCATCACTTGGGTAGGAAATTATCTACGTATACTTCTAATCACATCGAAATGGACACAAAATAAAATAAAAGATACAAAATTATGCAAATACAAAATTGTAAATATAAATCCTAAATTTCCAAACGAAATATGCCATTTTTTATTTGAGATTCATAAGACGAACAAGACGTTCTCCAGACGGTAAGAGATACACCTGTGTCCATTACCAATGCAGTGATACACAGAACTTTGAGTAGCAAAACAAAGTCTAGGGTATCGTTTCTTTGGCGCTCATTACTTTAAGACTTTTCGATGGTTAGTCTCAACAGCAATGTAAGTTCGCTAGTTGCAGCACCCTTCAAATCGAAACACAGTAATGTTTACACACTTGGCGGTAGAATATTTGGTAACGCGGTGGTACCTACCTAGACGATTAAAGGAGATCTAACACCAAGTCTTGATTAACTATCATATATTACTGCCATGTCTTAACGCTTCAGAATATACAATTTTATAGATGCCATAAGATAAACAAAAGGTGTAGGGCTATAAAAGATTACCACTCAAAAGGCTGCAGCTACAGTCTCTATGGCTGCAGGTAAAAAGCCAAGCCAAATCTGATCAATCTAACTGACATTATTCAAAACATAAAATTATTATTTTTTAGCGCCAATTCGCCTGCGAGCTTCTAGGACTTATGGACTCGTCTATATTCTATGAAAACCTGAAGACTCGATTAGTGGAACGCATCGGGGCTCCGGGAGCGCAGGCTCTGGAATCCCTTGGCGTTCTCAGCGACGACGAGATCGTGAAGTGCGGGACTCCGTTGGATACCATTAGTCATTATTTGACCAAGAGATTGCAATTAGGTATGGCTACAGAAAATCATATTGTGATAATTATTAATCGATCGAAAAAAGGAAAGTTGAAAGGTCTTACTGGGTTTTAGTGATACTCTGCCATTTGTAAAAATGTGAATTTGTAGTTTCCTCCTATCCAGCTCAAATAATACAAATAATTTTGTTCGAGAATCTACGGATTTGAATACCGATCCAATCTTGGTTCACTTCTTATTTGTATCGATTTCGATTGAGTTTTAGTAAGTTTAATTTTATTTTACTATCCAGTCAAATGGCGATTGGCATCTAAACTTTTATAGATGTAGTTATAGTTAAATGACCAACGAATGTAGTTACTAACTTTTCATTTCATGAGGACAAAAACAGATAGTACTACATTCGCGTTCGTTGATCAGTCTGTACCATATACTTATTACAATAAATAACGGAAAATGTTTACAGATGAAGACGAAACCGACTTTGTGGTCCTTCGGCATGAACTGGGTGTCACGTGGAGCGACGGCAAGAAGGAACTACGTGAGGTCACGATGGCCATCCGCGGTGACCCTGCATCGCACACGGCCATGGCTAAGACCGTCGGGCTACCCACTGCCATCGCCGCTAAGATGGTTCTCGACGGTACAGTGCTCAAAATTTTATTGCTTCGAATTACTCTCAAGAAATAATCAGCCGAGTTAACTAGTGTGTATCAAAATATTACACTACGCTTATGTTGCTACGATTCTAGTACCCTTCTTTCGTATCTAATTACTTTTTATATGTAATCGTACGAGATTGCGAGATTGAGATTGTTGTATTGTCGCTTATCTATAACATTAATTTACAGGTGAAATCCAAGAGCGAGGAGTAGTGCTGCCTTTCGCGCCAGTGGTGTACAAATCGCTCCTGTCGAGACTTAGGGCTGACGGGATCACCGCTCGAGAGACTTCTAATCCTCTCAATTGAATCTGACTGCACTTTCTTCATAACAAGAAGTCTGAATTAGAGATTAGTTAAGCTATGAGTATTTGGGAAGTTTTGAGCAAACTTTCTGTGTTTGTTATATTATGTAAAAAGTATAGTCATGTATGAAACGAGAATATGTATGTCTGTATTTATATTGATCATTTCATGAATGCTATTTTTGAAGTTAAGATTATATTCGAGTCATAGTATATAGGTATTAAACTAATATAATAATTGATAGAGGATAAGTATAATAATTTTAATAAAAACATAAGAAAATCGTTTTCGTTTAAATTTTCCAAAAACAACCTTTAATTCAATGTCAACTAGTAAAACCTTTTTCATAACCACTAAATAAATAATCAGATTGACAAGAAAAAAGTAATAAATATTTCGATTTCAGCAAGGCACCACCTCAAAATGAAAATCTTGCTATCCAGTAATGTCATATGGAAAAAAAAGGTGTGACATGATTGTCATTCTTATATCATTTTTTTGCTAACCTAAAATGTTTTATCAAATGACTTGATTTTGCTATTTTTGAGTTATTTTTTACGCTTATTTTTATATAAATTTATTTAGCTAAATCTCGATTGTGTCGCGACACGTTCGTTACGAAAATAAGGTTTTTTTTAATGCGTGACCATTTTGTAATAATGAATTTACGTTAGAGCCGCGCTGAAATGGAAAACGACCCGAATAACACTGTAAGTACCAGCACAGCTGTTAGGAATCGCTTGACACATTCGACCACGGACAGAGGTGAAAACTTATTGTTTACACTCGAACGTCGTCGTAGCAAATTATGCTGTGTTTAAACCTAACAATATCAATTAGGATACAAAACCAAAAAATGCTTTCATATGCAGCTCGCTCTATCTCAGAAGAACTTGATAAAACAATTATAAGAATAATAATGGTCACGAAAATCTAAATTGTTACTTGCGGTTAGTCGTACCTCTGATAGGCAGGTATGTGACATTAGGGTAGACTTATAGTCCCAGAAGACATTGGAATCGACAATGAAGCCTCGTATTTTACAATCGCAACAATGGAAGATACGAACAAGACTCTCTCGTGTGATGAAGAGAATATGAAAATGTTTACAGATACTATAGTAGAACCCATAACTATTATCACATCAGAGTTCAGAGCTTATAAACATAGAAATAACTTCAATTGAAATTAAAATAACTTAGAAAGCACTCTATGGAAAAATAAAATGTGTGACCCAAGTGTGTAGCTCGTAATTGATGCACAGACGGCGGGTCGCGAGACGGGTCGGTGCATGTCGGTGGCGGCCATGCAGGCGCTGCACCGGCTGCGCGAGTGTCGGCTGCTCTGCGACGCTATCGTGCGCGCAGACGACGGCGCCGCTTTTCCCGTGCACCGCGCCATCCTCTCTGCCTGCAGTCCATACTTCCTGTATGTATACTTATTCTACTTCTTGTCGAACCGTTACACCCTAGTTAGAAGAAAACGCTCTTGAAATATGCGTATCTCCGGAGAATAATAAATCTACTAAACAAACCCAGGAAAGGCTAATGTGGTAAACTATACCTACAAACACCCATCTCTGAGAGATTGTTGACCCGTCAATTATTTTCACGAGCTTGCTATGCGTCTGTGTCCAGGGCTTAATTTCAGGACAAAGTTCTATTATTCGGATAATCCATAGTTTGTTTATTAATGTTGTACAATTGGATTTACTTTCCCTTTCAGGGCATTATTCACAACAACATTACACTCGCGCGAACAAAGCGATGTTTTGATATCGGGTGTGCGTTCGGAAATCCTGCTGCTTCTGATAGAGTATGCGTACCTTCGCCGCATCGACGTGACCGATACCAACGTGCACGAGCTGTTGATGACTGCAGACTACCTTGCATTCCTCGGCGTTCTACAGCTCTGCTGCGACCACCTTCGGGTCGCACTCAGCCCTAAAAACTGCCTCGGTATCATGATGTTTGCAAGGTACTACATTCTTCTCATTCTATTAAGATCGATCACTAAAGACAACCGAAGTTGATAGCCTTGAAAAAACTTCCAGGCGTGTATTTTGCTACAAGCTAGAAGCAGATGCACGACGATATCTATTGCGCTATTTCGTTACGGTGGCGACGCAAAGTGATGAGTTTCTTCACCTGCCACTTGATGAGCTGAATTCTATTATTCTGGAGGACGAACTCAATGTGAAAAGTGAAGAAGCTGTCTGGGAAGCTGTGTTACGTTGGGTAAACTATGACCCAGACGGCCGTTGGCAGCATACCGTCAAACTGATGGGCAGTATTCGACTTGGCCTTTTAGATACACAGGTAATAAATTTTATGGCCAAAGGGTTTTTTAATGAAATATATTTTAACCTAACTATAAAACCTATTCAGTTTTTCTTAGAAAACGTTAAGGACCATCCATATGTCACCGGCAATGAAGGTTCGCGTCCAATCATAATCGAAACCCTGAAATTTCTCTATGATCTGGAAATGATTGCCCAAAGAGATGGAGAAGTGGCTACGCCTGAAATCGCTAGACCGAGAGTACCTCATGAGGTAACTACTTTACTACTAATATTTTGAATGGCATATTAACATGCAATTATTTCACGCAGGTTATTTACAGGTTCTATTTGCTATTGGAGGTTGGAGTGGTGGATCGCCAACTGCTTTTATCGAAACTTACGATACAAGAGCTGATCGATGGATTAAAGTATGTATTGATTTATTGTTTATCCTGGATACTTGAGGCAATTTTCTAAGTAGTTTTTTCCCCAGGTAGAAGAAGTGGATCCAGCTGGACCTCGAGCATATCACGGAACTGCTGTGCTGGGGTACTGCATTTACGTAATTGGCGGTTTTGATGGCATGGACTATTTCAACTCATGCAGGTGCTTTGACGCTGTGACCAAATCTTGGCGCGAGGTATGGGAACCTAGCATGAATGCTCATAAATAACTAAATTGAGTTTCATATTCTCGATTCAGTTTGATTCATGTTGTAGGTGGCACCAATGAATGCTAGGCGTTGTTACGTGTCAGTAGCCGTGCTCGGTGAGACTATATACGCAATGGGAGGTTACGATGGCCACCATCGCCAGAACACGGCGGAACGGTTCAACCACCGCACCAACCAGTGGTCCCTTGTGGCTCCTATGAATGCACAGAGGTCCGACGCTAGTGCTGCTACTCTTGACAGTGAGCTATCTATATTTCTAGCATATTTTTTATTCACGATTTCATCATTTCTCACCAAATGCAGTCGGTCACTGCATTTGATGAGAATTCTAAGGAATCACAAAATTGGATTATGATATTATGGTAGTGTGATTTTATTATTAGATGAAAAGTTAGCATCAAAGCTTGATCAATAATATCTATACTTGGTTTATAGAACTCAAGGAGTGGTGAATAATTGACCAAAATATTATTTGCTAAATAAAATATGCTCTGTCTGCTTTTTTGTACTGTAACGCTATTAATTTGTCTACAGTTTACCTTGCAAAGAATATCGATGTAGTTGAAAATGTTAGACAGACTATTCTGAAGCAACGGGGAAACCTCTTAGTGAAAAAAAGTTACCTCAATTTTTAAGATTTTATTTCCTAGCTAACGTCTGTTTTATAATGTTAGTTAGAAATCAGGAACGCTATTAATATTTATCTCCTTTAGTTTTGATTAGTGCTGTATTGGATCCATTTCCCCAGACAAAATCTACATAACGGGTGGATTCAACGGGCAGGAGTGCATGAATAGTGTGGAGGTATACGACCCGGACGTGAACCAGTGGACGACCCTCGCAGCGATGCGCTCGCGCCGCTCCGGCGTCTCCTGCATCGCTTACCACAACAAGGTATTTAGGTATATTGCTTCCTGTTATTTTGATGATTGTAGGATTAAATATTCACTCATCAGGCAAGTGTCACCGTGCCTGCTTAATGAACCAAAAAATAGGTAACCCAGTCAAATAAAGACAGTAGGCACTTGAGAAGAGAAGAAGATGAAAATTACTGTAACTTGGTGATAAATACGTAACGTCTTTGAAACTGAAGTAGTTACATAGTATAAGTGTGATCATCTCGAAATGAATTTATCGAGTTTGATCTAGCTTCACCATTATTAAATTACCAGCTAATGCCTGGGGCTTTCGGAATCACAGTGTGTGTAAAGCTTGAAAACTACGAACCGAAACATCCGTTATATCCTCTTTAGGCGATATTGTCAGCTTTTTAGCATTATCAGTTTGTGTTTTTATCTACCAAAATAAACCAAAGCGCCAAAACAGCTACTACGCCATGCACTATGCGAAAAAATGACACCAAAAAAAAATATTTTCGAGACCTGCTAAGAGACTCCAATGAATAAGGTAACAATTGATAGTATTTTTATTATTATAAACTTCGTAAGATAAAATCGGGTTAGGTTGTTTTTTCGAGTAATGTGAGAAACCCCTCAAAATTGAACTCGACCTCAAGCTTGCGTAACCGCCATAGTTTTTTCCACTAAATAAATTCCAATCTAAAAGAACATTGACTAATTGACCGCGTAACAAAACGTTGGAACACATGTAGTATCTGAAGTAACAGGAATCTGGAACTCTCGTATAACATTTTCTGCTTCATTCACCGACTTCGTCTGAGCTAGATTAATTTATTTAGTACAAACTAAGCGAGATATATATAACAAAAATGTAAGACACGCAAATCATTTTTTAAATACTAATTAGGTACCTTACATCTATAAATATTGAAACTATGATAAATAGTAGTAGTGTCATTATCATGCACGTGATTCTGAAAATATAATTGCGGAAATATCTTGATAAATGTTCATATAAACGCATCTAATCTAAGGTCATCAAATAACTCCCTTATTTTGTAATGCATCATGCGGTCTCAATAATGTCGGATACATTTTCTGAGCGATTCCTCAGAATTGTATTTATTTTTTACTGTACAAAAAAGTACTTGTTAGCCAACTCTCGAAGCAGTTAACACATAATTGAAACTTTGTATTACTGTATAGTGTATACCTCATTAAATCTTGTGTTATTTAAGTCCATTATTTATCCGATACGTTCACACATGTCACAGCAAAACAACATCAGTGGCGTAAATAACGAACTTTTCAAAATAGATTCAGTGCATGTTCTTGTTGTTATAAATAGTTCTTTGCCAATTTCAGACAGACCAAGCAATGATACTAAATATGCTAAAAGAGGTTTCGTTTAGTTAGTGTCAATGTGATTAGACTGGCACAACTCGATTGTAAAATCTGCGTTTATGATTTCATTTGGAATTAACGTTACACCGTCAATCATCATCAAACAATTTTGTCTGTTTATAGATATACGTGATAGGCGGTTTCAACGGCATCTCTAGGATGTGCAGCGGAGAAGTTTACGACCCGGCGACCAACACGTGGTCCCCGGTCCCCGACATGTACAACCCCCGCAGTAACTTCGCCATCGAGGTGATCGATGACATGATCTTCGCTATTGGTGGCTTCAACGGCGTCACTACCATATATCACGTCGAGTGCTATGATGAAAGGACTAATGAGTGGTAAAAAAGATTCCTTTAGATTGTTGCTAGTTAGTTCACCTTGCTTCATATTAAGACCGTAAGTTCCAATGTATCAACACAAGATGCGGTCTACGATGGAGCACGCTTGCTTAGAAAATATCGATTCACTTTCGACTTGAAAATACTCAGATTGTATTGATTGATTAATACCCCAAAAATTTCGTTCAAGTTTTTACAACGGAATCTTTTAGCAGGATTCGAAACTCTACACTCGAAAACGCAGTGTTCTGTGTCATCTGTGATTTAAAATTCTGTAATTCAAAATTATTATTGAATTTTTCTTTCACACAAAACAAACATTTACCTTAACATAAATATCCGTTCTGGTAGAAATCGAACCCACTCCGCTCTTGAAGTAAGCAATTGCAACAGTATCTACATACTGTATACCTACAATTACAAATTTACTAAAATTTAGAGTAATAATTTGATGTACAGTTCCATTCTGGATGATAAGTCAACAAGGACTTTTAGATTAGACCGCGTCAGTGAAAGTTATATGACAACAATACATATCGCAACATTGTTCTCAATTAATAAATCACTTCGCATCAGTACCCACCTAATCAGGCCTACAAAACCAGTTTGAACGGGTTTTCAAACTTCAGTTAATAATATTGTGGACATTGTTATCTATTGTAATAGATTGGTCTAAAGGTTCTGGTAAGTTTTAGCGCAGTTTGCCATTCGATATCTACATTGAGGCTAACAGAATATTACCTTACTTCCAGCAACTGCCAGCTGCTTTATCTACGTATATCGTCACTCCATGTAGTCTCAGGACGTCCTACTCCATCGATTTCCATTCTAGAATACGTTCTACCTCAGTTGACGTTCTGCGGCAGATTTGGCCACCGTATTGCTACTTCGATAAATCCGAAAATCGGCGTGTTTTGGGCGAGCTATAAACAATAGTGGACTGTGTTATGCTGATATTGGTCATCACCTTACTGGCACTTGATCATTGTACAATACAATGCAATGCAATATTTTATTGGTAACACCAAAGTTACAAGTCATACTACTTACACATACAAATCAGTCTACTAAATCGATCCTCATGCCACAAATTAATAATCTCGTCTTGATAAGATCCCCAAATCTGACCGTTAACCATATTGTTTTTGTGTAGCATCATCTCAAGAATTGATAGTGTTAACAATTTCTATGCGCAAGGTACGAAGCAACAGATATGAACATCTACCGCTCCGCGCTATCGGCCTGCGTGATCATGGGCCTTCCCAACGTATACGACTATATTCACAAGCACCGCGAGCGCCTCATGGAGGAGAAAAGACAGAAGATCCTGCTTTCGGAGACGGCTCGCCACGGACAGCACCGCACAGCTCTGCCTGATGTATGTTAACAACTACCACTTGTAGTACGTACTTGTAGGTATAATGTGTAAAAGGAATTCTCTGCCACCTAGTCGCGCAAATACGAAACTTACTGCTTGGAAAGTTTGCTTTTTTCAGTTCGTTTCTTTTTTTCTTTATTTTTGGCATCGCACTTTGTGTATTCTGATAGTATAGTTTATATTTTCAAGTACCACATAGTCGAAACCACATTAAAGACTTGTGTCACGGTCAAGTCAATGAACTAGACAAGTGGTGGTGATTTAACTAGAAGCTTCTACGGATGGTTAGAAACAACACGTAAAAAATACATCCGACCGCGTTTTATAAGTTCGACTCAAAACAAACGAAAAAAAACAAGTTTTGTAAAATAATATAATGTAGCAACATGATTTTTCCGCGTTTCCGCCAATACTCTCATTATGTACAGCACAGATACAAGAGACTATGCTATTCGCCTAGGTATATCTGTCTGAGAATGCATATGAAAGATATGCATATGAAGGAAGCTCTGCCACGTAGTGAGGTAAAAATTATTCTTTCACGTCTAATTTTTATGTATCTACTAGCAGACGCCTCGCGGTTTCACCCGCGTAGTTCCCGTTTCCATGGGAATACAGGGATAAAAAGTAGCCTATGTCACCCGGGCATAGTGTAGCTTCCTAACGGTGAAAGAATTTTTTAAATCGGTCCAGTAGTTTCGGAGCCTATTCATTACAAACAAACAATCAAATCTTTCCTCTTCATAATAGTATAGATAGATAGATAGACAATGCTACACTATCTCGTGGTGGGTTTTGTGATGTCAGCTATGCTTAGTTCTTGCGGGTTCACTATACCTTACCTACCTTACGCCTACCCTATACAATATAGATATATAACGAGCGCGGTAGGGGCTAAAGGCCGAATGGCAGAACCGGATGCTACAAGAGACGCTAGCGATATGTACGAAATTCACGTTTAAACAATAGATTTATTTATTTCTTGAAAATTATGATCGTTTTTGACCACACTCTACCTGATGTTAAGCAGTAGTGTGGTCTAAGATGAAGCACGCTTACCTAGAAGAAACCTATTTACTCTACATTTGAAGACAACCATATTATACCTACCTAACAGGGAACACAGACTCCGGCATAGTTCCACAACCTCGCTGTGGAGATAAAAAATATGAAAACAAAAAGCTTTGTGCGTACATGGGGAACATCCACCATGTACGAATGACGTTTTATTCGCGTTGTATGGGAAGTGGGAAAGCGCCCGTGGGGGCAAAAAATTTAAAAAAACATAGATTTGACTATTGTTTACATACAAACGTAATTGTCAAAAATGGGTATAGGTAAATATGGGTAAATGGGCTAGCTAGTCAATTGAGGTTCGTGAAAAAAAAATTAGTTTGTAATAGTAGATTTATGCAAAAGTTTCTAAGCAATAGTAGGTAAGAAATTATCTAAGCTTTTAGCTCTTTTCTTTAATTTCAATAAAAGTCACATTTACGAAATCTTATAAAAATAATAAAACTCCTCTGGTCTGAGTGTGTTTATTAAAAAAGAGTAAGCATCTAGAAATGTTTGTTATAATTATGATAATGAAAATGGTTTTTTCAATAGTATCAAAATGTTTTGTAGATCGATAAACGGTTGGCCACCTCACACTGTTTGTTTTTAAACTTATTATCGTCAGTTTCGTAGGTATTTTTCCAATTCTAACACAACGCCCTTTACCAGAAGGTACCTAGTTAAATACTCATTACAAACCTAACCATAATTTGGCTATGCAAACATTGTTTTTGTCATCCAAAGTCCGTACTATCTCACTAAAAAATGACAATGCGAAAAGATAAGCTGAAGGTTGGAGGTTAACGAATTTAATACATGATTATATAAGTCTTTTATTTATCCTTAACCATGACACGAGTTGACCGGATGATTAATGTACGGCACTTCATTCAAGATTTGTCTGATATTTCGTATAAGGTAGGTAATCTGCCTTTACTCTCTACTTTATCTTTTATAGGTGAAACACACTTGCGAAGATCGATTAATTTAATCAGCAACTACCATGCTATCGCTGAAGATTGTCTACTTGTCATCAGTTATAGCTACCTACTTTTATTACCAGATTTAATACGATTTTTATACGAATAATAAGACGAACGAGACGCTCTCCCGAAGGTAGCAGATAAGTGAAAATATAACTTAACTGAATATCGCCGGTAAAGCTCATAAACATTAAAACCTGCATAACTAATTGTATTTAACTTTTATTGTGATAATCCAATAAGAACAATTGAAGAAAATTATTTTGCTAGTTTTAATCAAAACCCCCAGCGAGGAGGCATTACAAAACAAGACAAGTTATTTGCTTACGTTGAAATTTTTGGTGGTCATATCTCAGTTTTCACAAATTATTTACAAAATAAACAATCGGGAACCTAATTACGCAGAGAGATATTCTATCACGCCTCCGAAAGGCGTGGCTTCTCACTGGACTCGTACGATGCTGACCTATCACGAAAACAATGCATGGAACCTACAAACTGTAAACACACATACACAAAGCATTATCATATAGAGAAAATATGCACTTGTGGAAAATTGTATTCTGTTTCGCACTAATTTATAGTCATTAAAAAAGATTAAATGAAGATAGCAGGGCAATTTGCGGAATACCTTTCATCAAGCTTACCATACCAAAATTTATAAAAAATAAGTCAACGGTTATACCCTCTCTTTCCTTCAGGCGTGATAAAGTGAGATGCTGTAATTTTTCGTACGTTTTGGTATCGACAATTTGTCAAAAACTTTTTGATTCACAAATTGTTATGCTATACTCTTTCACATTTTTAACCGACTCAAAAAAGGATTCGCAATTCGACTGTGTTTTATTTGGACGTATGTTACGGGATCATTACGCCAATTATGAATTGATTCTGATGATTCTTTTTTGCTTGGTAGATCATACTTCAGAGGGGTCACCCATATAAATTTTAACGAAATCGACCGAGCGGTTTTTAAAAAAATCAATAAAAATCTAAAAATTGTATACATCGATGATATTTTCGTTTACTCTGAAACCTCGCTATTTCATTCGAGTACTTATTGCGTTTAGTTAGCCATGGAGCCAATTTTTTTTTTTTTGTAAATTTGTATATTACATTATCAGTTGACATGTGACCCGTAAAATGAGGAATGATCCCGGACGCGTTTCAAAGAAGCTTCATAATATAACTGGTACCTAATACCATAAAAATTGGTTTTTCTTTGCTCACCGTCGTCTGTGCACCAAATCTACCTACTCTATTTTTATAATCATACGCGTGAATTTAGTTGTAACAATGCGTATTTAATGACATTCAAGTTGAGCGATCACGAAAAAGTTGAATGGCCTACCCCCGCTGGTTGCTTGTTGTATAGATGTAGGTACTTATATCAACAACGACTATGCCATTTCAGAGGCTAATAAAATCATAACATCGTGGTGGCACATACAATCTGTCTCCAGAGTTGGCTAATAGCCTATAGCCTATAGATAATAGCTCAGTAGTTTTTTTATTTTATTTATTATTAGGTACATATTGTACTCAGCATGAACATGTCAAAGACCAAGGTTATGACTAACAACACCAAGCCAAAAATGTGCATCGGGGATGTTGAGATTGAATATGTCCATGAGTATGTATATCTTGGCCAAATAGTATCCTTCTAGACGAGACAAGAGAAAGAAGTTGCTCGACGCACCGAAAATGCCTGGAAGAGCTATTGGGCCATGAAGCACTTAATGAAGGGTAAATTACCCATGTGCCTGAAACGTAAGCTCATGGACATGTGCATTCTTCCCATCCTCACATACGGCGCTCAAACTTGGTCTTTGACAATCGAGCAAAGGTCCACACTCGCGGTTTGTCAACGAGCGATGGAGCGCAGCATACTGGGCGTAAGGTTATTAGACCGCATAAAAAACTCAGTACTGCGCTCCAAAACTCAGATCATTGATGTAACTCAAAAAGCTGCCATGCTAAAGTGGGACTGGGCTGGACACGTCTGCCGAATGCCAGCGGAGCTATGGGCGAAAACCACCACCGACTGGGTCCCGGAGGTTAAACGGCCACCAGGCCGGCCTAAAAGGCGGTGGAAAGATGAGCTCGATGCCCACAATAAAGAGTGGACCACAACAGCACACAACAGAGAGGTGTGGAAGGGGAGGAGAGAGGCCTTTGCCCAGCAGTGGGACAAAATGGGCTAAATAATAAATAATAATAGGTACATATTAAAAGGTTTGCGTTTGACCGCCAACTCGCCTGATGTTGAGCGAAGATGCGGTCCACGGTGGAGCACGCTCGCCTAGAAGAAACCGATTCCACGAACACAAAAACAAAACCTCGTTTCGTACGAGGATTTGAACGGATTTTGTTAATGCAATGACGATGATTTGGGTGTCAACCCATATTTTTGACACCATGGGTAACCAATAAGCAGTTGGGACAGGTCCACTTGATGGAGGACAACGACGATATGCTGGAGCAGCTCGGGCTGATGGAAAACCAGGCTAACAACGAGGCGCCGCCCCCGCCTCCACCGCCGCCGCCGCCGCCACTGCCCGCGCAAGACCCCATGGAACAGGATTAGCGCGCGGTTTAGTAAGTCACCTATATGGAATTAGTAAGCTAAGAGGAGGTCATTGCACTCATCATTATAAATTACTTTAACTATGGGACCGGCCCTGACTACACTATTGGCTCATTGGTAGTATATCTGCTTTAAGTACTTTAGAGCGTGGGTTCGATTCCGACCCAGGACAAAAATTTGTGGTATATACAAATGTTTGTTATGTGTGTACGTAAATATGTAAATAAAAAAGAATTTAAGTATTCTATCAGTTAAATTGGTTCCCATAGTGTAAGCTTTGCTTAGTTTGGGGCGAGATGGTGCTGTGTGTAATGTCCACCGATAAAAATGCTTTACATTTATTTATAATCTATATCCCACTAATATCATAAATGTGAAAGTTTGGATGGATGGATAGGATAGATGGATGGATGTTTGTTACTCTTTCACGCAAAAACTACTCAACAGATTTGAATGTAATTTGGTATGGAGCTAGCTGAGAGCCTGGATTGACACATAGGCTCCTTTTTATCCCGAAAACATGTAGCGGGTAAACACCGCGGAGCGCAGCTAGTATTCTAATAAATCTAGCTTTAACAAATAAAATAAATGTATTATTTTTATCTTTTTCAGGTTTTCAGAAACGTGTACCTTGTTAATCGCCAAAGCCTTCTGATAATTTGTTAGAACTAATCAATAAGTCGTCGAAATGAAAGTCTATAAAAAGTATAGTCAGTATTTTAATAATGTAAAATTAATAATGTATCCGTACTTTATTTATAAAAACATTTACTTGCATTTATTATAGAGCTTTTGGCATATTTATAATGTTGTGATATTTTCATAATGTGGATAAAACTGTATTTTTGGAATATTTTGAAAATTGTATACCAAAAATCTTTCTGACAAGTATACGGTGCTTATAATGAAGTCGCTGTTTTCTTTTCGTCGTTATCACCTCCAACTCGATAACACTAGTTAACCTTTCAGCGGCTCAGGTCATCAAGTAAATCAACAGATTGCGAATATAAATAATACATATATTTTCCATTATACATTCACTAGGTAAGTAATATGGAAATTAAAGTTATCTGCTGTAACTCTCTTCCCTTGTTTCTAAGTCACCGTAATCTCATTTAACGCATGACTGGTCATATCTCGTAGTGCAGGTCGGGACTGTCTCTGCCAGGAGCCTCCGTGGCGGCCGCGTGCACGAGTGGCGGCGCCGGCACGTCCAGGAATATTTTCTGCCATATACGCTCTGTCCACGCCACAGCGGTGAAACACGCGCCGTTACTGATGAAAGCTCGCAACGTCACTGCCCCTAGTCCTCTTCCCATACACCTCCATCCATCAGATTGCACAGATTGCTTGAAACAGTCCCAAGCGCTTGAGTACCGGCCCACCGCGTCGCTCTGGAACCGCGACTTCACCACGTCAATAGGGTACAGCAAAATCCATGACAGCATACCAGCAACTCCTCCCCCTACGAAAACTCTCATGACTGACTGGTCCCCGCGTGTCATCGCCTCGTACGATGTAAAGTATATCGCGAATGCGGGGCTGTCTCTAGCCATGGTGACACCTAGACCGCGGAACAGCGCTCGGTAGCCACCAGTCCGCACGATGTGCCGAGCCCCCGCCCATGCTCCAGATGGCATGCCATCCCCAACGCGGATTAACTGTTGTCTAGTTTTCACTAGCTCCACGGGAGAGCAAGCGAAACTTTGCATCATGCCCGCTGCGGCGCCCGCTGTCGCATGTGTCTTCAGGGAGTCAGGGTTCGGTAACGCTCTTCTAGTGTTTCCGTATGCACCGAAGACGATGGCGTTCACTGCTGCTATCCCTCCTAAAGGCGCTCCCACTCCTCGATACGCGACTGACAAAGTTCCTCCTTTCAAAAGAGCCTTAGTACATTCCAGCGCACTTCCTCTACCCGATTGTATGTGAACTTTTAAAGTGTCCAAAGGGTGTCCAGCTATTATTCCAGCGCAACCTAAAACAAATTATTATTAAAAACTGAAGAATAATCTGAAAACGAAGAAGAAGTGCTGAAGACGAAGAGTGCTCTTCGTTTCACAATATGTATAATACATTTTACATGATTTCCTCTGCATAAATATTTTACAAATTAAGCAATATATTTACCTCCAATGCATCCAGCTATGAAATCCAGTGACATTTTTATGAATTAAGAGATACAAGTATACCCAAGACGATTCCTGAAACCACAAATTTAAAAGTTTTTACGGGCGATATTTTCAAACAGTCATAGTGAGAAATCTTGAAAAAAATGTATGCTCTGCAACACTATACAGTTTCGTATTCATTTTGGGTGGCAACCTGATTTAGATAACAGAATTTGGCAGAAGCATCCAGTAGGATTGAAAAGCACCGGGCAACTATCGCAGTTAAGTTAACCTCCGACCGGCTTACGACGGGATTGACCTTCGATAAGAGATTTGGAAACAAGACTCACCTCTATTTCGTTCAAATCAGGTAATCGTAGTGGGAATTGACGTTGTCTCCGCTGGATGTGATACCAATGAACATATTGCCGAGGAGTGGAAGAAGTGCGGGTGAGCTGGCAACGGTCCAGCCTCGAGGATGAGCGACGCGAGTATGCGGCGTCGTGGTTCACCCGCCAGCCGCGCGCGCTCTTCCAACGCATTATCTATTCCCTCGGGTTATCTCGGGGGCAAAATACGTCTTCAAATAGTGATTAGCTACCACCTAGTTCTAATAGAGCAATAGCAAAATATTATTTTAGGTAAGTACATAAATAGAGTAAGCATATCTTGTCAATTATGACTTGCCAATACTTTAGAAACAGTAACGTCTCATTCTTCAATCATTAAGTTCTATTTAAATAAAATTGGCAGGTTATCGGAACTACCTACCCATTAACATCATGATCATTACACATTTCTTGCCCCTCTGCAGTGTAAGGTATCTTCCTATGCCATCTGGTTCGTCCTTATGCTAATCTAAGCCAGGTTTAGCCCATGTTGCTGTCAATATCATCTGTCCATCTTGCAGTTAGATGACCAATGCTCCGCTTACCTTGCCTGAGCCACTACTATCTCAAAAACTTACTCCTCCTATTTACAGTACACAACGTTCATTCATGTGGCATACACTGATACCGCTGTTAAAGGTGTTACGTTTATCTCTCATCACTGAATAAGCCTGTACTGTCCCACAGTTAGGCCTAGAATTACAGTCGAAGGTCATTGGTATTTTCCTAATGTCATTGGGCTATCAGAAATGAGGAGATCCGTAGACGAACCAAAGTTACCGACATAGCCCAACGGATAAGCAAGTGGAAGTGGGCAGGGCAAATAGCACGCAGAACTGATGGCCGATGGGGCTGCAAAGTTCTGGAGTGGAGACTACGGACCGGCAAGCGCAGCGTAGGACGTCCAACCACAAGATGGACAGACGACCTAGTAAAGACCGCAGGAACGCGTTGGATGCGAGCCACTTCCAACCGGTCTTTATGGAAGTCAATGGGGGAGACCTATGTCCAGCAGTGGACGTCCTACGGTTGAAATGATGATGATGATGATGAACCACGATTAATCGCATATTGTAGTCCTATGCGAGTTGACGGATTTTCATACACCATTTAATTCCTACTCTGGACTGGGCATGCATACATAATACTTTTCAGGTTTCTTCTCTATGCCTTCCCTCATTGAAAAGCCACTAGTAATGAACAACTAGCTAGTCCTGAAATCGGGAAAATTTGCTGCTCCATACTTTGCATTCTCTCGAAAAATGCCGATGCCAACACAAATTCACTATAGATAGAACAATTGCAAACATTAGCATTTATTCATTAGCCTCGATAAATGAATAAATTTTACAGAAGTGTTAAAAATGTATGTAATATATTGGTATCTACCTACGTACACGGATAAGTCATTTATTTATACTCCAGTTGAGTGTAAATAAATAACTTTATAATTAACTAATAATTTTTGGTGAAAGGGCACCCTGTAGATATGATTTTTACACCAAATAGTACAGGATACAATACGTCTAGCATATTTATAATTGAAAAATACATAGCACATTTATATATAAAAAATCTATTATAGTAAAAATAGTATTTCGACTATAATACTATAATAGATTTTTATAATAGATTTACATATACCTACTTACTATAAGTATGACACGTAGAAAAAGAAATGTAATCGCGAAAAGAAAATTTGTTATACAATGTACATTTTCTTGGAGGTCAAATATTTTTTCCCCTGGAATAGCTGTTTTTTAACTATTCCATGATTTCCATCAGTAGGTAAAAGTTGTTCATATTCAAATGGTAGTCCAAATGGTTTCGCAATATATTATTGAAAAAATGTATCTATTTTATATGTAGCAGTGAAAACATTTAACAGCCCTGTTGGTTCATTGGTTATATGTCTGCTCCAAAATCTAAAGGGCGTGGGTTCGATTTCCACCCAGGATAAATATTTTGTGGTAAGTATAAACAAATGTTTGTTCTGTGGCTGGGTGTCCTGTATTTATTTTAAGAATGCATTAAAAAAATAAGTATTTTATCAGTTATCTGACTTCCATAGTACAAGCTTTGCTTAGTTTGGGGTCCGATGGCGCTGTGTACTGCTGTTCAAACAATCGTTAATATTCAAAATAATTGATACTAGCAGAATGTACAAAGTGCGATGCCAAGAACGCCAAAAAGTAAAGATGGCTAAAAAATAAATTGGCTTTGACTGCGACATATTTCATATTATGACGGTAGCTACTAGCTGTCTTGTCGAGCTGTCAATAATTGTTTATTCAATGTCATATTTTTCAAAACAAATTGCAACTGCGAATTATAAATTCATTAAAATGTTGACTTCATGTTCAAATTATCTAATCTCATTCTCAACATTGTTTTCCCGGAGCAGTGCTTAGTGTCCATCTCGTAAATAATAATATAGAAAATCGTAATAATAATGGAAACTCCTAACCTAGACGCGGACAACGTCGATACAAGCCATTCGGAAAACAGCAAAGAAAATATAATTGAAATTGAAATACCCTACCCTTTATACCAGTATTTGAGTTCAGAGGAATGCAATTTACAGCATATTTGTCGAATTTGTCTCTCAGTCAATGACCCAGTTCTGAACCCGTTATTCTCTGCTAAAGAACAGTGTGTTCTAGCAAATATGTTTATGGCTATATCTGAAGTCCAGGTTAGTCTTGTCTTCTAACATTTTTTAGAACTAAAGTAGCTGTATCAAGTTGCTTTACACTTGCTTTTCCAGAAAAGATTAGCATGCGCCTATCTATTAACATGCAAAAGAAAATTTAACTACACCATTGCCCAAAAAAAGAGTGTAATGTTTTAAATAACTTTGCTTGAACAGATTTGGATGTATGGGGAATATTTAGAATTCTTATATCAGTGAGTGAGTGACGCTGGCTATCAATTTATTGAAAACCACATCTTGTACTTTTTATTTTCTTTATTAAGCTAGTTTAATAATACTAAATAGAATAAAACTAAAGTATTATATCAGAATAAAACAAATATATTATATCTACTTATAGACAAGTCCAGAAGATGGGTTGCCTTCAAATATATGCTCTGCATGTCAAACAGAATTGATGAACTATTATGAGTTTAAAATAAAATGTGTAAAGTCTGACTACACACTGAAATCTGTATTGAAAGGAGAATTTGTAACTAATGAGAAATCTAATACATATGAGGAGTAAGTATAATAATACTAATTTTATAAGGTAAGAGAGTAATAATATAGATTGACTTCATTTATACTTATTTTAATTTGTCTAGTATAAATCTATATCTATGTATGTACAATATACATGATGTCAAGCAAGCGATCATGGTGAGATGACATACCAGTTCCGGGTAAAAATTCCATAAAATTCTTCTCACCCCATCCCTGTTTGATGTTGAGTATCAGAACTTATTATCTTAGACATGTATGTAAATGTATGGATGAACAAATTACTTGTATTTTCCATAAGCGAGTCTATATTTGTCCAAATAATAATATTTATGTGGTGATAGTAGTATTTAGGGGGTAAACCTGACCACCCAGCATCAGGCCAGCATGTTAAAATGTGGCTCACTCTTCAAGGTTATGTTTATAATTTTTTATGACATATCTAGTTTATGTGGTAGGTACATAATATAGCAAAACTTACTATTTTTAATTTCAGTGAAACCCAATCCAAAATAGAACCAGATACAGATGCCAGTATATTAAAGGACATTAAAGATGATGTACCAGCAATTGAAGTAAACAAAGGTAAAATTAACATGAATTCTGTAGCTATGTGTAATAGTGGTTAATTGGCTGGTTTACAAACCAACAATAGACTTAAGTTGCCGGTGAGAAAACCATAGCACTTTCTAATACTTGATTGGATATTATCTCTTTTAAGTTGAAAATCTATCACCAAGCACTTATGGAGTGTGACTTGTGTTCAAATACATAGCCAGTTAACTTGAGTCAACCATCTAAAAATATATTTACAGGTTCTAATTATTTTGAAGATCTAAATAAAACCATCAGTGATGATGAAGCACTTTGTTTAGTGCAGGACAGCAATAATCAACAGTAAGTGTCAAGTTATTAGAACAAAATGTCAGACATTGTCATGGAGAAAATTTACCTGTTAAATATTTAACATGTGACAACTATGGTGTACTTTAATACATATAATTATTTTCAGGGAAATCACAATCCTACAAAGTGGTGAGTAATTTTGCAAGTTACTCTACTTATTTCTTTGCATATTTTTTATTTATCATTAACAATTAATGCAATAATCTGTCTCTACTGTTTATAGATCAAAAAGCACACTTCGTGAAAACCAAAGAGATTAGTAAAGAAAATGAGAGTCCAACAAAAAGAGGAAAACACCAGTGCACATTATGCTCCAAGGTAATCAAATCAGTATTTTTTTTTTAACGACACCTAAAACTGTAAAATGATAACAAATTTTACCCAAAGGCAATATCGTCTTTACCATAAGAGCTGCCGGAGCCCGTGCCCAAGGCCCCAGGTACTTATACAAAGATACAAAATGGACAATTTAATTGTATCTATACTTTTCCAAGTACAAAAAAAAGTTATTGCTAATCTTACCATTTATTCTATAAATATCATGTTGTTTGTCAGATATTATATGTTTATTTTAATTGCTTCTTATCATAAAATATTTATGCAATAATATTTATTGTTCATTTTATTATAATAAATCAATGTGCTAATTGCTTAATACAAAGTACTAAACATATCAACTTAGCTAACTTTAAAGGCTAACTTGTTTGTCTGAGCAAATGTAACAGTTCTTTTACATTTGTCATTTCATCATTTATGGGTATAACCGAGGTTAATCGCGCACAAACAACACTTGTCCCTGATTCTCTAACTCAAATGCAATTATCCTTACAGAATACGCGAATAAAATTTCAACATTACACTTATAAATTTTATTTTGAGCTTAAAACGAATAACTAACACACCTTGTTGTATAGTTTAAAACAGGGCTGACTCGGAATATTAATAGTAAAAAATCTATTTTATTCTAGAAATTCCACAAAGCGAAGTTTCTACAAGATCACATTAGCAAACGTCATGAGGCAGTGGCTTCAGAATCACCACATCCATGCCAGCATTGCAAGGAGGCCTTCGACTCTGAATGCGATCTCAAGATTCACAACATGCTGCATAATCAGGGATCTGCTTGGACATGTACTCAGTGCCAGAAAGAATTTAAAGGTTTGAACTCTGAATGGCATTATTTATCGAGAAATACGGCAGTCGTTTTACGGCAGAAAACGCTGCCCGACAAAACATTTTTTTTTTTTATGTTTCCTTGTGTCACTACATGAATCAAAACTAATTTTGAGTTGAACACACGAATATGACGATTTGATCCCGTCGATGCGGTCCTATATTATTTTAACATGTAAAAAGAAAAAAAATCGTTTTGGCTAAAATGCGCAAAAAAAAGTTGTTTTTACATACGTATTATAAAAGTAGTGAACGACTTATATAGTATAGTGTGGTGAAACATGAAAATGTATTGCTTCCAAAACTCCATCGACCTTGTAATAAAGTCAAATCAAGAATTCTAGTCACTATGGCCATGGCCAAGCTCACGGTCTATTAAGTCGAAAGGCAATTATAAACCGACTTCAAAGGAAAAGGTCATAAGTTCTGCTATATGTATGTTTTTATCTATTATTGTGAACATACGGTTGGGGGTTTTCTGCTTTTTTGCAATAATACAAAATTTACAATTTAAAAAACCAACTCCATGATCCTTAGGCCAACTAAACGCACTGCTCCAATGAAACAGGGACGTTTTGGAGTAACCGAAAATATCATAGATGTATACAATTTTTTAGATTTTTTAAAAACCGCTCGATCGATTTCGATAAATTATATGGGGCCATCCCTGAAGTATGATCTACCAAGCAAAAACAGAATCATCAAAATCGATTTATAATTGGCGGAATCATCGTATAAAAAACAGTTTTTTTTTAAATACAATCGCATTGAGAAACTCCTCCTTTTTTGAGTAAAAAATTATTACTAGTAGTAGCACTAATTATCTACTTAGTTCCCATAGCAAAATCTTTAGTTTTGGCTTAGATGACACTTTATGAAATGTGCTAAAAAATACACCTTTTCTGCTTAGCTTATGCGTAGATAGATTAGATTATACATATATATATATATATATATTGTGTTGTATCAGGACGAGCGGCGCTCCGACGCCATATAGAGCGCCATATGACGCGGCGGCGGTTCACGTGCGCGCGCTGCGGCGCCGCGTTCGTGGAGCGGTATGCGCTTCGGAGACACTCGCGCGTCCACACCGGACAGGTCGCCGAGAAAAAGCACAAGTGCACTGAATGCGACAAGAGGTATGTGTAGTGTCGGGACTATCTCAACTCGCTAATATTATAAATACGCAAATGTGTGTAAATCCAGCACTTTTTCTTGAGTATTTTTTTGCGCACTACCCACCTCAAGAAAAAGCTTTTATTATGGTAGCCAATCAATTCATAGAATACTTGTATACTTTTTTTGTAAGTATCTACATACTTATTATTTTTACCTCCTCAACGAGTCCTATTAGATACCACTTACCACGGTTGTCTGAAAGTGATCGCTTAAAGCGATAATGTCGCATGTTGTTACACCATAGGTATTTTGAATGTTTAAATTTCAATTAATGAATGAATTTCAATTTTGGTGAGAACAATAAACAGTTATATATATTTATATGTGTAAACATAGGTACGTACTCAGTACATAGGTACTGAAGAAACGCAGAAGTTTTCTATGAATTTCTATTTTGTCAATATAAAGTTTGTAGCGAACTAGTGAACCTTTATATCTACTTATCTCGCTGCAAACAAGGTTTTTATGTGTAGGTTCTCGTGGCTGGGTGCGCTGACGGCGCACATGTACGTGCACGGGGCGGGGCGCGCTTGCGTGTGCAACGTCTGCGGAAGCGCTTTCGCGTCACAGCGGCTTCTCACCTCGCACCTGCGCGTCCACTCCAACGACAAGCCATATGAGTGCACCTACTGCGAAAAACGGTACTCTATTGTAGGCATGCTAAGGTTCACATTGTATTGCTATTTTGACGGTGTTTTAAAATACTATAGGTAGTCAAAATTGTTATTATTCAACACTAGCTTGCACCTTCGTCCGCGTGGACTTAAGAATTGGGTTCAGAGAGAAATTAAACATGTATACCTACCTAAGTAACAAAAGGGCCAATGTTTCATACATAATCAAACTTGTGCTACTTAACTACCTAGATTAATATAAAGGATACCTTTTATTCCGGAAAAATGTTGCGTAAGCCTACCACACCTACCACACTTCAAGTGGTTACAAATACAAATACATATTTGTATTTGTAACCACTTATATATTTGTAACTTCTTATACCGTCTTATGTTCTGTAGTTAGTTTTTTGATAATCCCACAAAAACCTAACATTTTCCCGGGATATCAATGTGTTTAAAATAAATTAAAAACTGTTATTGTATACATGATTACGGTTTTAGTAATTATACAACTTTGTAAAATTCCAACTTATTTAAAATTAGAATTGTGATGACAGTTAATTTCCTCGGCAGATTCCGCCACGAGTCGACGCGAAACACGCACCTGCGTACGCACACAGGCGAGCGGCCGTATGTATGCGCGCAGTGCGGGAAGGCCTTCATACAACACTCTAACATGACGCTACATATGAGGACACATACTGGTATTTACTGCTTATTTATTATGTTAAATAGGTATATAACATGATTAACAATTAAAAACTCTAAAATTTGCCCGTTTTATTCCTAGTGGTCTTAAGCCTATTATAATTAATGAATGGACTGAACTTGTAGGTGAGAGGCCGTATTCGTGTACAATGTGCGATCGAATGTTCTCATCCAGCTCCACACTCAAGGCGCATATTCGGACCCATACTGGCGAGCGGCCATACTCATGCGACGTTTGTGGGAAAAGGTAAAAGTGCCTTTTTTCGTCTTAATATATTCTAGCTAGCTTATTATCCTGTTAAATGAGTCCTCACAAGTTTTAAACACGTACTTAGTTACTTGTTTTCTCTCTCTCTTTTTGTATTATTACGATTCGATCAGTTACTTAATCTTGCTCTAAAAGCCATCAAGTAATAATCTTTACAAATAAACATCGTGAGGAAACTATAGCATGGTGGTAAGATACTTTCTTGCACTGCTGGCTTAGCTACCGCTCTCAAGTTGAAAATCTGCCGCCAAGCTCCTGTATGTTTCCAAAACTATTCCCATAAGATTCTTCGAAGCTGTGCATTGGTCCTTCGAGCCGAATTATTTGAAGTTACGTTCCAGGTTTGCGCGTGTGAGTCTGAAGAATCACATGCGTCTGCACAGCGGGGAGCGACCGCATGCGTGTCCCGCACCCGCTTGTCTCAAGCGTTTCACCACCCCTCACCGTCTCAAGGAACACTATCGTCTCCATACAGGTAGCTACCTACCTAGCGTCCAACTGTTCGACGTTATTAGCATGTCATAACTTAAAACCTAGCGTAGTTTAAGATTTATAATTATGTAATTAAATTTTCCAACCTACATAGGTTTCTTGTTTCTTTATACATTTTTCTTATATTGTGAATGAGATGCCTTAACGCTAATTAAAATAAAAACGAAAGTAACTGTCTCTGTTATTTTGCTACGTTTTGACGAGAACGGAAACGCCTAAATGTTTCTTGACACCACCAATATTTATCTATTTTCAGGAGAAAAACCATTTGAATGTGCCAACTGTACCGAAAAGTTTACTACGAAATCTCAGCTCTTGAAGCATGTAAAGAAACACGAGAAGAAAAAGAAAGCTGGGAAAAAAGGTGTCATGTTAATGCCAGTCACAGTTTCTGACAAAAATCTTCGTCCGGCCACCGACCCTCAGCCAGCAGAGTCGGGTCAATTTGTGTTTGTTGGTATAAATGAAGCAGTACCAAACGCGAATCAATCTAATTTGTGTACAGTACATGAAACTCCACTGAAACCCTCAGAAAGATTATTATTTGAAAATGATATTGATAACATTAAAACAAATCTCATTGTTCTTGATAACCCTGATGTAGTTACAAACCATGTGAGTTACTTAAATAATGTTAATTACGCTAATGATGTGAATTTAGTGACTGTAAATGAAGGAGAAGTCAGCATATCGGCAGCTAGTGCAACTGTGGACGGGACAACAGTCAAACTATATCAGTATGACCAAAGTTTATTGCAAATTCACACTGGCGGTGGTCAACTAACTATAAGTAGAATAAGTAGCAAAATGACAACAAATTTTTAGTTAGTTGTTAATTATCTCAATAAATTATGTTTTGATTTATCTCATTGAGTTTTCATATACAAAAAAAAAGGTAGCAATAAATAAATAACCATTTATTTAACTTAGATAAAAATACTTTGGATTTAAATATCTATTCTACAGTAATAGATTATGCTCAGAACCAGGAACCCTTTTTAGTTGCATTGTACTTTTCAATGTTGACAAGCATAGAGTCGTGAATTTCCTTTGCATTTCTGTTTTGTCCATAATAATCAACAAATTCACCATCTGGATTAACCAGGTAGATAATAATTGTGTGGTCAACCTGGAAAGAAAAATATTTAGTAAACATTTCGCTGTGATTGGTCAATTCGTGACACTATATCAAGAATGTATTACTCATCGGAAATATATCCTGTATAAGCCACACTCGAACAAAACAAATCCAGTCCCAAACATTTGTCAATCGAAATAAAGCTAGCTTGTATAATAAAATTACAAAAGTAATTAGTTGCATTGTTACTTTCAGCATAAGGAATTAGCATTGGTTTTTAGTTAACAGTAGTTCAAAAACACTTTTATAAGGTGTCAGAGCTTGTTTCACATAAACAAACTCCTAAATGGTAGCAGAAAACAACTTACAATGTAGTCATTGTCAACATCTTGTGGTCCTGCACTAAAGTATACTCGATAAGACTTGCATGCTTGTTGTACCTGCTCCTTAGTACCTGTCAGGCCAAGGAACTTCGGAGAAAACTCCTTGCAGTATCTGAAATTAATTTTGTAAGTTAATTCTGCAACATTTCAGTAACTTTTAACACTAAATCAAATAAGTGTAAAAAACATACTTTCCAACAATTTCTGGAGTATCTCTCTGTGGGTCCACTGAGATGAAGACTGGTTGTAGTGGGGGAGATGATGGCATTTTGTCTGGAAAAAAAAATTGTTATGCTAACCCTTAAATATGCAGATTTTTTATTAAAAATTTACTTAAACTTAGTGTAAATTGGAATAAAATGTCTTACCATGTTTTTCCACTACTTCAACTAATTTTTCTAGCTCATCTGGGCAAATGTCAGGGCAGTGTGTGAACCCAAAGTATATCAGTAGCCATTTCCCCAGTAAGTCAGTACTTTTTACAATTTTACCCTGCAACAGACATAAATAAGCTATGATAAATTAAGCATAAGTTCTACATGGCGTTGATAAGGCTTGCACTAGCTGATGTCTCTCTTAGGGTATTTGGACAGGGTTTTTAAGTATAACAATGAATTTGTATGTAATTATTTTTTCCAAATTCCCGTATCTTAGCAATTTATGTTTCCATAGATTACATTTATTTAAGAAATAGTAATTATAACCTGAAAAATTGCACCACTAACAAGTTAGTTACCTCAGTGTCCACCAGCTCAAAAGTGCCTCCAATCTTTGCCTTTCCGAGTTGCCGTTTCCTTTCACGGTCCAGGGCTTCCTGCTTTTCCTTCCTTACGTAAACCATGAAGCCGGTGATACCTCCTCCCACGAGTGCGGTGCCTGCCATAGACTTCCATGTTATGGGTCCGAAGAACTTCTTTTGTTGTCTCTTCGGCGGTTGAGCACACTGACGCACGGCCGAAGTAGAAAATGACCGCCACAGCTGCTTCCCTCTCAATAGAGAATTCATTTTACACAATAAATGAAGCGAAATCACAGAAATGATAATCCACTGAAAAGATAGCGTATCAGTATCGGCCTACCACCCAAAAAATCATAGCTCTATCAGTATCTTTTAGGATATTTTATTTTAAATAGAGTTTTTATAATGAATCACGATATACAATTGTAATTATTTATATTTATAATAAAATCAGCAGGCAACGGTGCAACCACAATTTGAGTTTCGATTTCGACAGCTGATTTTCTGACTGACAAATCTAGCTGTTAGATTTTTTTTTTTTTTCGTTAATTTGCCCTTTCGGGCAGGCTAAAGCTATAAAGCCATACTGCCTCGTCTTCAGTGTTATTTCTGCTGTATCTTAACTATGGTTATCGTCAAAGTCATCTTAGTCAAGTCCAGTTCGTGTCAGTTCGTGCCAGTCATGCTTTAGTAAAGTAGTGGCAACTTTACTATAAAGCTTCGATGGAGTTTTGGAAGCAACACGAAAACTCATGTTTCACCACATTATATCATTTTCCCACACTCGCGCTTGTGATTCGGCACTTTATGAATAAAACACCACCATTTTTATGCATAAACACTCGACAAAACACTAGTTTTGGAAAAAAATACAACGAAGCGACACGACTCTTCCCGCGTTCCCGCCAAAACTCCTAGCTGTTAGACTAAGTTATGTCATTGATAATTTTTTTTTCTTTAATTTGGCTGAAATTTATTTTACATTTACTCTTATTGCATTTGGCAAAGTTGTGTATGTTTTGTGTGTTATCAAAATCTTATGTATGATTTAACTACATTTTACACTTCATGGCATATATGGCTAGTATAAGCTGTACATTCTTATATATGAAACAAAATACACCTACATAGAGTACCTATTCCCTATATTCACCTATATAGAGTATCACCGTTCCGTAGAATTATGAAATTGGGCAAGAAGCATTGTAATATAAGTGAAGAAAAACGACTGAAAATTGTTCATTTGCAGTTGTATCCATCATGCATAAAAATAAATAGTAAGAAGTACAGTATAGTGTAATCTGTCGTCATCATAATTGGACTCAAAACAGTGAGTGACAAAATATTGTCAAGGAATCACTACTTTGTCGCTAATCAGGGGCGTAGCAACCGCCGTATTAATAATGCGGGGGTCCCGTGCTATAAGGACCCCAATATGTGTAAGCAAAAATTCATAAGCCATTATTTCATACGCCGCAGCAACAATAGACAGACATGACCCCCGTGGATGAAATGAAAGTCGGTTAGAAAGGCCCCGACAAATTTAGATACAGTCAGGGTCCGTCCAGGGCAAGCTACTTCACTGCCACTAATTATGTACCTACGTTGTTCTCTGTACTTTTTTCTGTTTATGGTGTGCACAATAAATAGTTTTATCTATCTATCATTTTTTTTTTTTTCTTTTAACTTCGAATGATGTTTATATAAATGCGAGGCCTTAGGCCAAACGCTACCGCTTCAGGTACGAAATTCCGGGTCTTCTGCTAGTTTCTAATAAACACGACTGACTAAGGATAACTTGGCCGTACCCAGGTACCTAGGTACTAGATGAAATTGGTTATAGGTACAGCTAATTCAAAAGTCAAATAATAAGTAAAAAAGCTTGACGCAAAAAGCCCACAGGAAAATTAGCTAGAAGGAGTGCCTACTTAATTCACAATTCGAATGTCGAAATTTGCGTAAATCGTGAGTCTCTATAATGAAGAACGGCAGAGGGCGGCGCGCGGCAACCGCAACCCTTGGCTTTATAAACATTGCACCTTGGCGCTAATGCTCTAAATCTTTCGTGGTGCCCTTTGCAGACGGATCACGAACTTGCAAGATGTGGAAGATTATATGCGTAAGTTTATTTAAAAAAAAAACATTAAAAGTCGTAAGTATTCTTTTGCGTGTATGTGTGTAAAATGTAAAAGTTTAGTATCTATATGCGTGAGTGTTCCTCTTCAACCACATCTTTTCGCTTTCTAACAGAAGATCTAGCAGAAAATTGAGCCACAGGAAAAACCAGCATTTTACAGCCGGTACCTACCTCTATTGAGGAAATATTTTTCTATCCTATAGGTATCTACTCATTAATGTATTTCTCGGAAATTTCTGTGCTGATACCGCTATTTACTACTCATAATAAATACCATAATCTATGTTCAAATATATTGGTGACGAAACGTAATACGTATTAAAAGTGTTGTAGTGAACTAAAGTTGTGATTACCTAACTTAATTTTTTAACGGTCAAAAAAGTATCTGCGTTTTTAAAACGAATAAATTTGTTAAACTCCTCAGGTCGCGTTGATGGCCATGACGTATTTATGGCCCACGTCAGCTCAAGAGTATCTCCCTCCAAAGATCGGTGCAGGTGGAAAAAAGCCAGTACAAGAACCAACAGTAAGAAAACATACCTACTACCTATTTACTTACCAATATTAATTCTAATATACGGTATCATAATAAAACAAATTTTTATACACGTCGCTAGACATACTCGATATTATATCGTACCTTCTTATATTCGCGGTATTTGACTGCCTTGTTAGCGCATTTGGTAGTTTATCTGGTTCCAGAGCTGCAGTTGTTTCGATACGCACTCAGGATCAACATTTGTAACGAGACTAAATGTTTGTTCTGTTCTCTACGTATGACTAGTATGTATTTCCAAATAAAAATGTATGGTATCTATCAGTCTTCTAGTTCATGTATCCATTGTGCAGGCTTTGCTTAGTTTAAGGCTAGATAACGCTGTGCGAAATTTCCTAGAATATTTATTTATATTCGCAATTATTATTTTATTCAAGTTATTGTGGGCTTATGCTAAAATCAGTTTGAATTTTTTTTCATTCCATATGCGTACCTTCACTATCGATTAAGCTACTAGGTACTTACTTCGATTATATACCTAGTTTCAATTGTTTTAAGGAGTGAAAACAAAATGGGACGCATGTCCTCGTCTTTTGTTCGGCTGTGCTGCGGTATCTTACTAATCTAAACCCCTTGACAACCATCAGCTACCCGCCAACTACGACTTTTCGTACGACGTACAAGACAATGGCGTCAGTCTCGACTTCGGGCACAATGAGAAGCGTAAGGACGACCAGGCGACAGGTTCCTACCATGTGCTGCTCCCAGACGGCCGGATGCAGCTTGTGGAGTATGAAGCTGGCCCAGAAGGGTACAAGCCACAGGTTGTTAAACCTCATTTTAGTTTGCCTATTTTACGGTCAAGTAGAGGTGATAGTTCAGTGGTTAGCGCAGTCGGAACACATGTCGAAAGGCGTGGGTTTCCGTGGGTATTGTTAGGGGAACAATAAGCTTAAGCTGTCGGTGAAGAGAAACAGTGCAATAACTACGCAAATTGCCATGCTACTCTATGAAGATCTATGCGAAATATACGTCTCTACTTATTACGGAAACGTTTGAAATAAACCCGAAAAAATAGTTTCCATTTACGATATAAAGGCACTGTGATAGTTTTTATACATCTAATAGCTGCGCCCCACGGTATTTCCCCCTGTTCCCACGTGAAAACTACGTAGCATGTATCCAGAATGTTAAATATCTCTATGTCAATTTTTATCAAAATTGGTCCAGCCTTTTGAGCGTGAAGAAGTAACAAACATACGAACACACTCACAAACTTTCACCTTTATAAAATATGCTTAGTTTGGGGTTAGATGGCGCTGTGTGTAATGTCCTACGATGTTTTATTTATATCTATAGATATTTTACGCAAATATGCTATTACAGCAAATTTATTGAGAGCATATTTTATTGTATTCTGTGCAACTGTTTACTCGTTCAGGTGATGTACATGGGTACGGCTACGTTCCCAACACCGGGCGCGTCGGACAAGTTCGACGGATACCACTACAACGCGGCATCGAATCGGCAAAGTGTGCGGCAAGCGGCACCGCGCGGCGCCGCGCGACTACCGCCCGCACCGCCCGCGCCCGCGCCACCTCCCGCCCACACAAATACCACGCAATAACAACCAATGGAAGACGAGTTTATCATCACCCTCGTTATCGAAACTCACTAGATATGCGAAATATAGTCCACGCAGAAATTGAAGAACTAAGCCCATGCCGAAGTTATCCTATCCCTAATCCATAATCCTCGAATACAGCCCGATTACGAGCTGATGCTGATGAATGCTTAATCAGCCAGGATGTGGTGTCATGTGAAGTTATTCATAATATATTAAATTTGGCACCTAATTCTTTTGGTGTTTGAGTTTTTACGCAAAGTTGGTGAAATATTTTTAGTTAATTTGATAATTTTTTTTGTAAATTAAAACTTGACACGCTACTACCTTGGATGACCAAAAAATCATGGGTGTGGGATTTCCTGACGTCATGAAAATCACAGTACAAAGTAAGGCCCATTTTGGAATTGACATTGTTGTTCTTTTCATTGCTGTCTATCAAACAAGGACAGCAACACGTCTTATAAATTTAGATCTGTCAACTAAAGCGTTCAAAATAGGCCTTATTGTTTGTTCTGTCCTATCTCCTAACATTAGCCCAAAATAGATTATACTATAAGCATCGGTAAAAGTTCAAAGTTCGCGCAAACAGTATAATTATGCAATACTTTTTTACTTTGATATTAGGAAAAGCATACAATTAAATATAATTATGATGCTTCATGTTTTATGTCGATTACAGGCTGCGAGCGAACGACTCGCTCTCAATGTACATTCACATTCGTTCATTCTGTACCCGACATTATTTACGAAACATAGATATAAAACTCGCATATTCTGTAAAAAAATATTTATTATAAATAATTAAACTGACAGTTTTAATTTTAAATTTTTGCGTCAGTAACAATCGATAATATTATGTAAAAAAAGTTATAAATATATAGTTAATAAACTGTTACAGTTTGGGTGTGTGTTTTTTTTTAAATGGTTTGATTTTCTGAGATAAAATATGGAAAGTTCTAACAACACTCTTAGTTTATCTATTAATTAACTTTGGACGGAATACATCTAGTACATCAAACAATAGACGCAATACGTCGATTTATGAGATTCAATCCATAATTATACAGTCTAAATGTAAATGTAAATTAAAAAAAATATAAGTAGATAGGTACTTAAAAAAAATAGCACTGGCCTCAACTCAAAATTTGACACATGTTATTATTCGTTTTGTCAACTCCGATATAGTTTTTACTCAAAAACAATATACTAATTACAACATTTTTCTGTTTACGTCGATCAAGTAAAGAAAATACAACAGCAATGAAATAATAATTTATAATCTTATTTACAAAATTATCTATAAAAGTTTACAAATTACCAAACAAATTTTGCAAAAAAATCATTGCCAGTTTGCAAAAAAATATTATTTTGTTAAAAATTTGCGTATCCAATTATGTAATCAAACACGGTGATTTTGGACCAATGATGCCTTTGAATTTTCTCGCAATCGATTTATTATTGGCTGCCTCTCTGCCATGTTTGTTTTCATATTTGGTCAACAAAACAGAATATACCTAAACAAACTACAAAAATGCAATTAAGTTCATGATGAACATCTACAGTTAAGTTCACTATTTGTATTTCATTCATTTAGTACATAGATATGAAAAATATTGTAGGTATGTATATAATTATGTAATATTACGCAGTAACTAGGTAATTACTTCTTGGCGCTATAATTCCGATAGTCATACGCCAAATACAAGCAGAAAAATATAACATGAAGGAAGGTCTTACAACAAACAATTGCGTCATTAAGCGCGGGTAATACTCGTTTAATGATATAATGTGGTGAAACATGAGTTTTCGTGTTGCTTCCAAAACTCCATCGAAGCTTTATAGTAAAGTCGCCACTACTTTACTAAAGCATGACTTGACTTAACTGACACGAACTGGACTTTGACTAAAACTAGCTACGATGACACTTATTTAACTTTTGAAACTTGAAAATATATAATTACTTGACACTGGCAAATACTAAAACGCGACGCCAAAACTAAAGAAAAAAAAACTCGTTTACCAAGCACTGACATGATAGACAATTCGCTGAAAACCTCCACGGTGTATTCAAAACTGAAACTACACGAAGAATATATTTTTCATACAAGCTTATGCTGCACAAAGGAGATCGCACACTGCGATTCACGCGTTCCTTTTTGCAATACCCCTGCAAATTGTGAAGTGTATTCCCGCGGAATCACAACATTCGTTTTTTTTTACCAGTATTGCACGTTAATAGAATCTTAAAAGGTCGGCAACGTATCGCAAATTTGAAAGATTTTTCTCAAATTGGCCTTTGTACTACTTTCAGCAAAACAACGCATGCAGCGCTCTATTCTCTAACGAATAAACTCTTTGCTCTTAGGTTTAATTGGCTTTTTACGTGTGTAATATGTCTATGTGTTGATCTGGCCAGTGCACGCGGCGGTGAGTGGAGACCGTGTCGAAACCGACGTTGTCGAACGAATGGTAGTCTTTCTGCATATTCATCTCAGCCAAGTTACGGTACCTGAAACCATAGATAACATTCATTGGCTAAAATTACATTCATTCAAAAAATTCAAACTGCCAAAGTCTGTGATCAGAGTTTTTGGCGGGAACGCGGGAAGAGTCGTGTCGCTCCGTTGTATTTTTTTCAAAAACTAGTGTTTTGTCGAGTATTTATGCATAAAAATGGTGGTGTTTTATTCATAAAGTGCCGAATTACAAGCGTGAGTGTGGGAAAAATGATATAATGTGGTGAAACATGACTTTTCGTGTTGCTTCCAAAACTCCATCGAAGCTTTATAGTAAAGTCACCACTACTTTACTAAAGCATGACTAGACTTGACTGACACGAATTGTACTTGACGAAGACTGGACTTTAACTATTACTTTAGCTACGAGGACACTTATTAAACTTTTGAAACTTGAAAATATATGAATACTTGACACTGGCAAATGCTAAAACGCGACGCCAAAACCAAAGAAAAAAAAAGTCTGTGATCGGCACAAACGATTTCATTTAATTGATTTTCATTTTTTGTGGATGCGCTTTCTGAGTGGGTGTTCTCCGATGGATATAATCTGGGTCCTATCTTCAAGCCGAGAATGAATCGGTATCTTCTAGGCAAGCGTGCTCCATCTTAGACCGCATCATCACGCAAGTAAGATGGCGGTCAAACGTAAGCCTTTTTCTTATTCGGAATGGGGGCGATAAGTCCTGCACTGACGTCCCGCTTGGGGTGTATTGTACATTTCCCCCTACCAGCATTCACCCGAGCCAACCCAGCTCCTTCAAATACCGGAGCGAGGCTCTGGGTCGCTGGCATAGTAAGGTAACGTAAGCCTATTTATTATTTTAAAAAGCCCCAAATTGAACCTTATTACCATGACGTGAGCTAGGGATAGATCAGGCAGGGGTATTTTTGGGTCCGTTGACTGGGACCGCGTTGAGCACATACCTCTTGACGAGTACACAGCATCCCAGCAGCAGCACCACTTGCACTGCGAGCCAGGCGAGCGCTAGAGCCACCAGTAGCAGCTCGTGCACGCAGACTAGCCCCGTGGGTGCGCCGCCGCCGCCTCCTTCCTCCTCTACTGCAGAAAGAACACACGCCTGTTCATTTATTAACTATGTGCTCGAATCGCTACACGGCCCGCTATTTTTAGGCAGGCGCGGTCGCAGCCTGAAATTTTGAAGGGGTCTTAAGGTCTCTATCTATCTATCTCTTAATTTATTTATCTCTAGGTGAATAAGTATTTAGAAGAACTAAATCTGCCAGCTTTGCACAAAATCGTACAATGTGCATGTCCTCTGTGACCCTCCCCTAGTAGGAAAAAATAATTAAACTTGCATACCTACAATATTAATCCATTTGCAGCAAATCTGTAACATTAAAACACTCGAAAAATGAGGTTCATGGTTTATTTAATCTCCAGAGCGCCTCACAATGTACAACAAACTGCATATACGCCGGAACCTCGCCCCAGTCGACTACCATTTTGTCAATTTTTATTTATGTGGAAAATACTTTTATTCAATAAAATATATTAATTTAAAAAAAAATTGCTTTTTATAGTTGACAGGCACAAAACAATTGTAGGTACTATACTTATTATAAATACAATGTTTTTAAATTTAAAATTTAAAACATCTAGCTATATGGAACTGGCTCTCAAGTGAGGCTGTCAGAACACACTGTTGTTTTGTTGTTTGTACGATGTTTTCCTTCAACGGTAGTTCAAGCTCATTGTTGGGGTTCGAACCCCTTGGCGTGTGAACCGACCGCGCTAACCAGTGAGCTATCATCGCTACGGAACGTACAAAACGATACTATATGTACCTACTAATAAAATTGTGCTATGGACTATTCCATTACCAAAACAACAAAACAACTCCATTTGAGTAGGTGAAGTAGTTGACGAAGTAGACAACGCCGGTTTGATAAACTTATAATGCGATAAAAGAAAAGAACTGATCAACTTACGGAACGACGCCCGATGATCGGCGCGGACCAGCGTGTCGGCTGACAGTATATCTCTCGAACGCACCATCATTTCCAACTCCAATGAAACTGCGCTTCCTTCCCCTCCGCACCCTGCGGCACCCCCTTGAGCGACCACGTTTCCCGCTTGGGGTACATCTGATCGGGTACCATCGGCCAGAGGTCGGGTACCATCGGCTTGTGCTTGTGTCATGGGTAGTATTGAGACGGGTACTTCGTTGGTCCACTGATAGAACGTGTCGTTTGTTTGTCGTGCGGCACGCAGTTGTGATTGGACGCCGCAATCGATCTGCAAAGCCCTCAAAAAAATAAGAATGGAAAATGCTTACATTGTTTCTTCTCCGCCAAGGTACATTAATCAAGTACAGTTATGACACACACTACTCATAAGAAAATAATAATTAATAATAATATTTAAAACCATTCAGGGATTTCAGAACTGAGGCCAGAGTAAAAATTGTTCACAATGACCTACTTTCGGCTTATGACACCTGAAGCGTATAACCCAGTATTATACGAACCTGTGGGCATTTGTCGTCGCAAAAGCGAACCATGACCGCGAATCGTACGACGTGTGAGGTCGGGAAGCGGAAAGCTTTAAACCGCGCCGACAGCCGCTGCGTTCCACCAAGCCACGTCCTGGTGAACGGGGGGAAATCCACCTGGAATTATTTTTCAAATCGAAAATTTAAAAACATTGTATGCAGGTATAATAAGTGTAGTACAATTGTTTTTTTTTTTTTTGTGGAAGCAAGGCGCCGTTTAAACAGCTAATTAAAAAAATGATGAAAAAATAAAAACAGGCAAAATGTTGACAGTAAAGTAATTAACGGCAAAATGGGACGGGACAACGCGACAAAATTTTGTAGCTCAGTGGTTAACGCGGTCGGTTCCCACGCCGTAGAGCGTGGGTTCAAATCCCAACAATGAGATTGTTGTCAAGCACAAAAAATAAAAGATAAATAAATAACGGTACGGCCCTTACACAGGTTTAACAATTATTATGTTGAAGAATGTATGATATTGACCTGTCCAGTGGGGCATCCCCTACTATCCAAGAGAAGCACGGAGCTATCGCCAAGTCTCGAAGAAGCCACTAACTGGTATGCTTGAATATCTGCCGCTTCTGTAACGTTGGAAAATAATTCAGATACTAATTACAGCAAAAACTGTTAACAGTAAACTTTATTTTTCAATTAAAAAGTTTTTTTACGCGAAAGTAATCAGACGAACGAGACGCTCTCTCACGATGGTAAGAGATAATGCATGCCCATGGTCATTGCAGCAATAGGTACACAGTACTTTAAGTAACCATGTCAGGGCATTGCTGCTTTGGTACACCTACATTACTTTGAAACTTTTGATGGTTAGTCTCAACAAAAGGACATCAAATAACTACTACCAAAGGATTTAAAAAACTGCATTAAAATATACATTAACCCTTCTAGAAATTATACTTAGTAGTAGCCTTTTTCAAATCTGGTAAATGTATTTAACCAAAAAAAACTTGGTGGTAGATTTCCTTAGCAGGAAGTCATCTGGGTAGGTACCACCGCAGTAACAGATATTCTGCCGCCAAGCAGTAGTGTGTAAACATTACTGTGTTCCGGTTTGAAGGGTAGCTAGCTGCAGCTAGCGAAATTACTGAGCTGTTAATACTAACTATCGAAAGTCTCAAAGTAATGTGCGCCAAAGCAGCGATGCCCCGGACTTTGTTTTGCTGCAATGGTCATGGGCATGCATTATCTCTTACCATCAAGAGAGCGTATCGTTCGTCTCATTACTTTTACATTTGAAAAAAATCACACTTACTAACGGAGTATATAAGAGGTAACATCATTTTGTATCAACATCAGGTGTCGTATTGGAACTCTTCACAAATCCTCATTGCTTTGAACCTTTTAAACTTGGTATCTAATACAAGCGCAAGCGGAGATAATTTAAACAATCACTATTTTACATAATGAGCCATAAAATTGTTCGTGACAAGCTCGCTTGATTACTTTGATTACCTACGTCACAGCTTACGTAATAGTTACTATTGTAATCTAAGTTAGCATGACCACAGAGTAAACGATAATTACTCCGGTATGACATAGCTAATATTTTACGCTTGTATTGAACTGTTATCATGACGAACAAGGCTTCGAGGAAGTACATGAAGCGTGGCATATTCGTAAGGTTTAGTACCAAAATGAAATGTCAACGCTGATTTATTTTCACAAAGCGACTAAACATAGAAATCTTAACTTAAACTATTGTGGGACATCTCATTAGCGATAGAATATGTATTTCATTTTTTGTTGTGAATACGTCTTCAAATTTGCTTACATAGTGGATGGCAATTCAGAAAACTTATGATAACAAAATCAGTAGAAACAGATTTGTGTTGCAGCTTCTACCCTGTTGGCTCATAGGAAGTAAGTATGTCTGCTTCAAGAGCTGTAGGGTGTGGGTTTGATTTCCGCCCAGGATAAACATTTTGTAGTATAAACAAATGTTTGTTCTGTGTCTGGGTGTACTGTTTGTAAGGTTTGTAATTAGGTATAAGTAGGTATGTATGTCACTGTTTGTAATTAGGTATAAGTAGGTATGTATTTACAAAAAAAAAACTATTTAAGTATCCTATCACTTATCTGACTTCCATAGTACAAGCTTTGCTTAGTTTGGGGTCAGATGGTGCTGTGTGTAATGTCCTACGATATTTATTTATTATAACATTTGCACTTTATATCGGGCAAATAAGTCACCGATTGAAAGGTTTTCGACGTAAATACCTACTATCGATATCATAACTTTCGCACTAAACGTTAGGTCGTAAACGTAACATCGGTTAAATAAGGCTAAGAAGTAATAAATTAACCTAAAATGTTTACCTGTAGTCTCGACGCGAAGTTCCAACGGCTCGCCGAGAGAGGCGGCACCAGCGCCGGAATCGTCGCGTACCACGTACATGGTAAGTGGCGCCGCTCGACCGCCAAATATGGCGCTCGCGGCCGCCGGGGTGGCTGACATAGTTTCAGCACTAGAAGCTGACGGCTTACTGGGGAATCTAGGAAGTACATAAGAAATCTCTTAATTAATGAACGGCAACAGTAATTTGCACCATTCAAACTTATACAAGGTTTCAATCGTCGAATTGAGTTATTTCATTTGGAACTTTCTGCGGATTGGACGTTCTGCGAATCGGACATACAGTGTAATGGAAGTTTCACAAATTCGACATTCAATGTCGCCGAGACTGACCGAGTGCTTCAGAACACAACAATAACACATGCCCATACCCGCGTTAATCGTATACAGCCAGTTACTACTGGCCTTACTAACCTTTTTACTTTGATTTTACACAAAGGTATCAAAACATCTGAGCGCTCAGATACACATCGCTTTAAAACGATAAGCAAAACATAGATGCAGAATTGCCTGTCAATCAAGAGTTCTGTTTTATATGGCACTTAGAAATATAACATAGTTTTATTGTTACCCAGTGTCTCTAACAGAGACGGTAGCATCGACTTGCGTGGCAGTGTTCGCGCCCGGAGAACACCCGACGCGCACCCAGCGGTCTCCCGCCGTCTGGATGATTGGATTGTTCTGGATCATCACCATCACGTATGCCATTGTCCTGACGAGACAGTGTAAGTTCATTTAAGCAGGTACGGAATCTCATCTCATAAAAATGAAATTTCACACTAAAAAAAGCTTTAATTTTTTTAGTAGGTAGGCTACACCGTTTTCATATTGCAAACTGGATTTGTTATTTAAATAACATCTCTGATAAGTTATTGCTATGGTTGCCAGGGCAATAGTATGAATGTCTAAGACTTTTTTTAATGCAAAAACATTAAGCATTAAACATTCTTGAAGAAATAGTACATCTTCGTAAAAAGCATCCTTACAGCCTTCATAGGTTGATTAATCTCGATAAAAGTTGTCAAAAGGATGAGCGTATTTGAGGTTAGTGTTTTTTATTTCACTAGACTGAACAGTTGAAATTTTTTTGAAAATGAAACACAAATTTTAACTTTATCTTTGAAAAGAAAACTAACAAAAAAATTAATTACGAGAGTCGTTTCAATACCTGTTGATAATCCCATTAGGTCCATTAGATATGCCGTACGCAAAGTTGACATCGCAGTCGCCTTGGAGCGGAAGAGCGAGACGCACGGCGCCGCTGCGGTCCGCACGCGCGCCACAGCGTTCTCCGCGGCCCGGCACGTAAACACGGCCGCGGAATTGCGTACGCGGATGATACGTCACTACCATCTTCGACTCTTCGCACTCCACCGTTACTGAGGATGACATAAGATTGTTTTTTATATAAAAATATTAAGACGAACAAAACCCTCTCCTAATGGTAAGGAACAATGCCTATCCATAACCATTGCAGCAATATCTAGAACTTTTGAGAGACAAAATTAACAAAGTCTATAATTGATAAATTAAATATAATTCGATAAATTATTTATTTCAATTGACAATAACTTTATGAATACAAATAAATTCAATAACGCAAGTGTATAATTTATAATTATTGAATATAATAATAAATTATGTTATATTATTACACACACACTCATAGTCCTAACATTGACAGTATGTCCGGGTTTGACAGAACGCCACAGAATACACGCATCATGTAGTAGGTATACCCGCTCAGTCCTGTATTACTTCCAATTTTTTGTATCTGACCATGCCTATAACGGACAAGGTTGGATACATCAATAGGTGGAACGGGTATAAGCCCCGTATATCCATTGGTTCGTAAACATTTATGTTCATACGCAAACGGCTTGGTAGGAATTGAACATACAGCTGAAGAAGTACGAAATGAGCTACCAGGGCAGCCAAGGTAATGATAATACTGAACTCATCTCTGTCTCTTACTCTCTACCCAACATATGAACTCACTGTTGAGACAGATGACCCGCCTGTAGTAGGCGGCGCCAGTGGTGCGGCGCAGCAGCCACGAGCCGGTGGAGACTAGCTCCTCGCTGTGAAGATCGCACACGCCGCGATCCGCCGCTGCCGAGCGACGCCATACGCGCCACGTGAATCCACGACATATAAACCTATCTTCCACTTCACACGCCCTTTTGCACTGCAAACAAAATATATATAAATAGTATATGCCTATATTATTCCTATACGTAAATATATATACCTACTTATATTATCAAATGATATTGTCATGGGCATAAATAAAATACAGTGATTTAAAAATTTTTTAAATGTTTATTTTTTTTATAAATAAATAACTGTTTCATAGCTGTAATAGACTTCCTTAGAAATCAATTTCTTAACTAGCAATCATCAAATTGCCAGTTGTAGCAGTTTGTTCAATGAGTGTGAAAAATAAATAGTTACTTTCAAAAACGATTTCACTGTAGGATAAGCGAACGTTTAAAAAAATTCTTACGCAACGATTCAGTTCCACATTTTTAATGCATATTTCCTCAGAATGAAACTACCTGCCGTCTTTATTTTTATATGACAACTACAAGCATTTTATGGCTAAAGTAAAAACATTTCTTCTAGAAAAAAAGGCTCCAATGCTTAATCAATTCAAGTTTGCACGTGGTCGTGATCTTTCACCCAAACTTTTATATGTAGTAGGTAGGTACTTATATTTTAGATTCATTTAAAGATAGTTTTTTTTTGTAGATATTGCTGTCATGTCCTCAATAACGATCTAAGCTCAATCAGTATCACAAAAAGAGCAATTATTTGCACGACAAACCTCGAATGCATAACTTGCATTGACCTGAATATCTTCTATGATTCAGTAGCTTCGATGAATAGGTTTCTAATACAAATGTCATTTTTTCTACCGACTTCAGGTATTAACGCATCCATTATCGATATTTTACGATCGCAAAGTATGACGACGGCGATAATGACTGTTAGGGTAAAGATAACGCTCAGTGCAATAATTACACAAATACCACAGCGGTAAACTAGCATAGCCCGCATCTCTATTTTGCATGAATACGTCAATGTTTTGACATACAATATTTATGAAATTACCAAACATGACTTGGGAATAGATGTTAGAAGACTTCACTTCAAAAACCCGTTTTTATAAGTTATGTGTTTGGTGAATTTTTTGATTAAATATATTGTCATCATGTTTGTAAAATGTATCAAAAATAGTGTATTTGAAGGAGCGGTCTCTCCAAATACAGGTGTATGTAAACTTAAAAGGAGAAGCCAAACCCATGTTAAAAAAAAAGAAATATATAAATATGCATTAATAAAGATTAAAGATTATTTGTATAAGTGGGTACAATCATTAACCTAGTTAGATACATTTTTTTTTTTAATGTAATGAGACGAACGATGCGCTCTCCTGATGGAGATGGATATGAGATAACGCATGTCCATGACCATTGCAGCAATACACAGAACTTTGAGTAGCAAAACAAAGTCCGGGGCATCGCAAACTAACTAACTCGAAGAGAAAAAATACATATAATTATGTATGTCATAATGATCAGTTATGTAATACACACTCAGTATTATTTTTTAGATCGCTTCACCTTGCTACGTTAACCCGAGGTGCGAAACAGGAAACTAAGAGAATAATCACGATAAATAAACTGTACAGTACTCACGTCGTCTTTCGTATAGTTCTTGATCGTGAACTCCACGTGTTTCAGAGTCTGATTCACATACTCTTCGTAAGAGCATCTGTCTATCTTCTTGAGATCTGAAAGATGGAAGATCACAGAGTTATAAGCTGTAATAAACCGAAATCAAGACGTTGTAATTAATAGTTATTTTTGTTTTGTTATTTGTATGTTGATATTTTGAGAAGAGTTATTTGCATAGTAGTTTGTTTGTTTGGATTTTTTATTTCGTTTTGTTATATTTGTTGTTGGTGATTTGTTATGTTTGTTTTGTTTGACCGACAAGGGCTCACCGGAAGACCAGCGCTGGTCATACTAATTACTATGACCAGTATTATGCTGAGGTGAGCCCCTATTTTGTAACTGTTTGTCTCTATTTGTTGTTATTTTTGTTTTTTTTTGTTCTGTTACAAAATAAAAAAAAATTTCTTACTTTTCTTTCTAATTAATTGGACGTTAAGTTGAAAATCTGTCGCCAAACACTTAACACGATTGTGTGTTCCTACAGCCTCACTTGAGAACCAGTTCCATTCCAGGTTTGATGTGTTTACCACCTTCGATTACACCGTCACTTGACATCAGGTGAGCTGTGGTCAAAAACCTAGCCTGTCAAACATAAAAAATACATTTCATGTAGTAGTATATACCCTGTAGAAAGGTCAAAAATGCATTACGCCTTGTCTTGTCTATAACGTAGACACTACTTAGTCGGATCTTTTTTTAATTCTTATAGCCCTACATTGTGGCAAATGGTAGACACTAGATACAATTTCTTGCAACTCGAATTTTATCTCATCCAGCCCACTACACTTTTCTAAGAGCATCGGCTAAGTAAACACGACGTCATTTCTGTTGTTTCTATCATTATTTCATTAATGTCAACGTACTAAGTCCACTTACAGTCATGTCTGCATTGGTTCTCCAAGTAGAAGGTGTAATAGTTTGAAACCCTGTACGACTCCGGTTCTAAGAACTTGTCTTCAGCATTGAGGACACAATTTCCGACTGCGGAGTCCGAAGCCTTTATGGATTCAGGATCGAAGGACGCATCGGAACCTATCCATTGAGAGGATCTGCAACAATATTATACATTAGAAATGACTCGCATAAAAGACGATGACAGTTTTTGTTATATAATTTTTGTATATTGCTGTATTTGGCTACATAAACTTACTATAATACTTACTATAATTATTATAATTATCGCAAAACACAATTTAGTAGCACACTTTTTTTCTTTTTTTTTATGTAAAAAGTAATGAGACGAACGAGACGCTCTCCTGATGGTAAGATATAATGCCTGTCCACGACCATTGCAGCGATACACAGAACTTTGAGTACCTAGCAAAAAAAAGCCCAGGGCATCGCTGCTTTGGCGCTCATTACTTTGAGACTTTCAATGGTTAGTCTCAACAGCCCAGTAATTTCGCTAGCTGCAGTACCCTTCAAACCGGAACACGGTAATGTTTACACACTACTGTACCGGCAGAATAACTGGTACTGCGGTGGTACTTACCTAGACGACCTCCTGCTAAGGAGATCTACCACCAAGTAACACACACACAACACAGAGTCAAGTCAGTTAAGTCTACACTTGATGTTATTAAGTAACTATGTAAGCAGTATTTGATCGTTAATTCTGAGTATTTTACAAACTGCTCTATTTTCTCCCAATGACAAAACATTCCACAATATTATTCCGTAAAACATCTGGGCAACTGTTTTCGTATGTGCTAACTCACTATATAGATGATCTACTTTCAATATAGACTTTTGTACGTATAAAAGTTAAGCGAAGCTTTCGCTGATCAAGAGTTAAGTTTTTAAATAATATGAAAACTGAAGCGGTTTTATTTTACTTATGCGGGATTACTCACGTTAAATCGGGTACTCCGACTTTAGTTGTATTCAACTTTGTCTCCGTGAAGAAGACTACTGGATGCGGCGGAATTAGATTTGTTTTTTTTTTGTTGAGATAAAAGAAAACCCGTTTGCTCTATTTTAGTTATGAACGGATGTGTAAAAGATTCCTTCTACAACTTTGATCGAAAATATATTTAGTATTCTGTTCTGGTATCAGATTTTTTCGTTATACCTGTTTATAGAATCCATCTCAACAAACAACAAAAAATCATCAAGTCCTGCAGTGATTAAAGAAACTAGAGCTACTTAAAATCAGCTGTTGACATTTTTCTATGGAACAGCAGACTGTTTTCACGATTTCATACTCGAACCTATGATGAAAGTTGTATAATAATAAAAAACAACAGTTAAAAAGTAATTGTCACCTATCCAAGATAATGCACCAATGAAACCCAAACCCATAACTGAAACCTGCGTCAAAATCGGACTAGAAGTTTAGGAGAAAAATGGCAACATGGTTTGCACAAAAAATGTTTGCTGCAGCGCCCCTTGGCGAATTGTCATCTTAACACTTATCTAAGATAATGCGCCAATCAAACCGGAACCCATAACGGAAAACTTCATCAAAATCGGACTAGTAGTTTTGGAGAAAAATGGCAACATGTATTTGCACAAACAAACGTCCTCTCACCCCAAACGCATATACCGTCTCCGTTCCGTCGTGGGTAAAAATGGATAGAACAGATAGATAGATTGAAAGAATATATGATAGAAACTCTTTATTGTGCACACCAAAAATAGAAAACAAAAGAATCTTACTATATAGCTAGACAGACAGTAGTAGCTAGATGACAGTACTGCCGTTCCGCGACACCCCGTATTTTACATTTCACAATCTACATACTACACCTACTATTATTATAGTACACGTTTGTAACGTTTTGTAACTATCGATATTATTTAACGTCCGCAAACGTGATGCGGAGACCGTTAGGTAAGTGTAAATTAATGTAAGTTAGTTGTCAAAACATATGCTGAAACATGATATAGCCAATGTAAATAAAATTAATATTAACACAACAGTGATCTAGTATGTTCATGAAGATAATATAATCTTGTTTTTGACCGCTATCTCGCCTGATAGACGAAGAAAAGCTCACCTCTTTCTATTTCCATTTGCCACTTGACCACCATGCCAGTCAGAAAAACACTTTTCTCTGAAGAAAACAAAACAGACTTATCAAAAAGATTTTGTGCAACTGTTTAATGTATATTTATAGCAAAACAAGCCGCGTCAATATAACTATGCGATTAATCATAAATGATCATAGTGAAGATCTATTGTCTACTCTAAGCACTCAATGGAAAGTTATAGTTTTTGTAGTGATGTCATGTAATCGCAGCTAGGTCGTGCACAACGTGGATCTATGGCTTTTTATGCGGTAATAACGTACTCATAATTGCATGGAGTCATTATAAAAGTTATTTTGAATTGAAATAAATGAAAAATATTAAACAATGCGTAAACGAAATCCTCTGGCAGAGTCGTCTGGCTTATAACCTATGAACTGAAATACATGAATCGGTCTTACTGCTGCAAAAAGGAGTACGAATGTCAGTATACGGGCATTTTTATTTCATGTAAAATTAATGAGACGAAAAGAACGATCCCTGATGGTAAAAGATCATACCCTGATGGCAAAAGACGATACCCTGATGCAAAACGATCATAACCTGCTGGAAAAAGATGATACCCTGATGGTAAGACCATACCCTGATGTAAAACGATGATACCCTGGTGGTAAAAGATGATACTACCCTGCTGCAAAACGATGATACCAAAGGTGGTAAAAGATGATACCCTGATGGTAAGATGATACCCTGTTGGTAAGATGATACCCTGATGGTAAGACGATACCCTGATGATAAAGGATGGTACCCTGATGGCACGACGATACCCTGATACAAAACGATGATACCCTGGTGGTAAAAGATGATACCTTTTACTTACAATATTTCTTATATATCGACATGTTTGTATATTGACATTATTTTGACATTTTAGTGTTTTTTTTATTCATTGACATGTAATTAATCAGTGTTTTAAAACTCATCATATTTTATATAGCTGCTTTGGTGCTCATTACTTTGTGATATTTGATACATAGTCTCAGTAGCCCTGTAATATAACAATACTCTTCAAACCGGAAACGGCTATGTTCTATCTCAAAAGCATATGGGGAAATTGCAGAACATGACAGGCTGTTGACTTAGAGTTGGACAAGTTTTTATTTTATGGAAAAGTAATGGGTAAGAGATGACGCATATCCATGACTATTGCAGCAATACACAGAACTTTGAGCAGCTAAACAAAGTCCGGGGCATCGCAGCTTTAGCGCTCACTAATTTTTTACTTTCTTTCTATTATATAAAAAGTGACACTCACCTGTATAGCTTTTCCCTGTTCGGCTCCAGCAGAGCTTCATAACACTCTTGAATGGTGGAGTTGAGGATTACCTTAGCTTCAGGGTTATCTGAATGTAAATGGTAACCAGGCGTGTTCTCTAGGGCCCACCATCGGTGCCGACATGCTTCTGCCACTAGACAACAAGCAATATGATGTTGATTAGTTGCAGTGCTAAGATTTTGTCATAAATAATTTATGAAATATATGTTTTGTTTCTCACCCAAAAAAGCGGTATATATGGTACAAGAAGTGTATACTCTTTTGACAGCCCCGTTGGGTCATTGGTAGTGTATTTGCCTTGAGAGCTGTAGGGCGTGGGTTCGATTCCCACTCAGGGCAAACATTTTGTGAATAAACAAATGTTTGTTCTGTGTCTGGGTGTTCTGTATGTATTATAAGTATGTATTTACAAAAAAAAAAGTATTTATGTATTCTACCAGTTATCTGACTTCCATCACACAAGCTCTGCTTAGTTTGGGGCCAGATAGCGCTGTGTGCAAAGTCGAAAAAAAATAATCTAAATATATAAAAAAATCCTTACAGTTTTGCACGTATTTAGTATCGTTGTCGTCTGGGGAGAATGTTAAACGATTTTAGGCCGGTGCGTTTACCATCTTTGATCATAACTTTGCTTAACATCAAATGTGCTGTGGTCAAACACCTAGCATGCCAACCATTAAAAAAAATCATATTAAGACGTCACTACTTTACTAGAATATGATCTAGTCTTGATCATAAAATTAGCTTTATGTGACTTTGACTGTAACTGAAACTTATTTTACGCGTATGTATGTATTTAGAGACACTTGAAAATATGGACTCCTTGACACTGGTATAGACGCGCAAATCTTTTTCTTCTTTTAGCAGAAGTAAAGGGAGAGACGAGAGTACTGCGCACGTAACGTTGTTGCGTCTTGTTCCTACATTCACAAACATTTGCACGAACAAAAGATTTACACGAACTGTAGAATGCACACAAAAATCCAAAAAGAAGATATTAGATATACTCACAAGGTAAACAGATCTTCCTGAAATAAGCAGCATCGTTGTCAAGGCGAAACTGCGTATCTTTCATCGCCGCCAGTCCCTGGCAGTTACCTCTGCCATATATCACCACCACAGAAGCGCAGTCTTCCAACTCCCGACATCTATTCCCAGAACAACAAGATTTAACACCAAAACCAATATTATGTCTTTACACCAAACAATAATTATTTTACAAGAATTAATTAGTTTAGTATTTAGTAGGCCTTATAACCGGTCATTGCAATCTGAACTCATGTATACAAGCTAGGAGCCACAGATAGTCCCCTTTGTCGTGGCTGTTTGGTGGAAAACAAAACTATAGAGCATGTACTGTGGCATTACAAAGCCACAGAGGTTACAAGAATCTTCACTAGATTGCATGAAGCAGCTTCCTCACTATCCACATTTAAATCACCGCATCAGGCAGACTGCTTTTCGCTATCATATAATATAACTCCATCTCATCCACTGGAGCTACTATGTCAGCGACCCAAAGCCTCGCTCCGATACTTCAAGGAGCTCGGTTGGCTCGGGTAGACGCTGGTAGGGGGAAATGCACAATACACCTCTAGCGGGACGTCAGTGCTGGACTTATCACCCCCATTCCGAATAAGAATAAGAATTAATTATAGTAGTAACACTTTTTAAGGTCAATTTTATTAGTAGGCCGAATCAGCTCTGTTTTTCCACACTGTTCCACTGCTGCCCCTCTTCTCATTGTGACAAGGGTAATGCCATAGTCCACCACACTAGTCAAGCGCAGGTTGGCAGGCCTCACACATCTTTTAGAACTTTTTTTTTAAAGCGCTGTGCGGATATGTCAGTTTCCTCGCGATATTTTCCTTCGCCGTTTGAAATTATCGGAATCAGAAAACATATCGAAGTATTAGTAGGTATATCAGTTTTCCGGTTCTCATAGTAGCTTTGCTTAGTTGAAGGCTAGATGGCGCTGTGTGAAAGTGTCGTTCAATATTCTTACTTTACTTGCCACTGTGCAACACTTAGTATGGTTGTCTATTATTTACTTTATTTACTCGGCTTTTCCGGGATGAAATTTGTAAATTTTTATGGCCGTTTTCGAATGAATAAATTTTTTGTTTCCTTTAGTGGCATTACATAATCTAATTGAGACTCTTTTCAAGAATGGCTGTAATAATTAATCAATGTGCTCCGTATACCATACTCCGGCAACTGATTATTTACATAGGTTTTTTTTAATAACATAGAGGCTTGCGTTTGACCGCCATCCCGCCTGATGTTAAGCGAAGATGCGGTCTACGATGGAGCACGCTTGCCTAGAAGAAACCGATTCACTCGTGACTTGAAGGTACCCAGATTGTATAGGATTAATCTGTTTAAAGGGGTAATTTGATGCATACACATTATATTACAAACACCTTACGAGTATATAAAGTGATGACTTATAAAACAATCGCAACTATGAACGATAGATATTACCTTGACAAGCAGGCTCCGGGCAAGGAATCCTCCTCACCACTCGCAGAGTACACGAATACGGGAGTGGCGCTTTCGGGCGCCACTCCCGACCACCGCACGAAGGTTGCCACCCGGCCTCGCTCACAATACGCCGCAGTGTCTGATCAATGAAAACCCGTCGTGAAACGGTCACTGTTTGTTCAGATGGAATCAGAATGGATCATTTTATTGTGGTACGCGTGACGTTGATTTACGAGTTTTGAGGCACGGTAAAACTTTGGGTTGTTACTGGCACATTCTAATAAGATGGGAGAACAGTAGCTAATCCTACTTCCTACTTAATCCTTCCTACTAATATTATAAACGCGAAAGTTTGTGAGTATATTTGTCACTCTTTCACGCAAAAACTACTGAACGGATTTGGATGAAATTTAGTATGGAGATAGCTGAGACCCTGGATTAACACATAGGCTACTTTTTATCCCGAAAACATGTAGCGGGTAACACCGCGGGGGCGCAGCTAGTAATATTATAAATGCGAAAGTTTATGAAGATGGATGAATGTTTGTTACTCTTTCACGCAAAAACTGTCAAATGGATTTGGATGAAATTTGGCACACATATAGTTTATGACCTGGATTTATATATAGAATACTTTTTATACTGCAAAGTGAACAAACTTTTTGTTAAATTCCACACGGACGAAGTAACAGCTTGTAATAGATAATTATTTCATTGTCTGTTCTTGTTTCTGCTATCAAATAAGCCGAAGAGTTGGCTACTGGTAAGCAATCACCGTCGCCCATGAATAACTACAATACCAGACCTCTATGACCTCTTTTTTAATTTTAATTAATTTTGATCTTTGATTTAGACTTGTCTAGTTTTAAGCATGCGAACTCATCCGTATATTTTTAACATCTTAAAAGAAATTAAATTAAGCCATTATTTAAGGTGACATCAGCAGGAACGTTCGATGAAAAGGTGCTTTATTTTAGCAACATTGCAAATATTTATAGGCCATTTTCCTGTTGTAATTTTCAGTAAACGAAAATACATGATAAACAGGCTTTAAGAAACAAAAAGACACGAAAACTCTGGAAATGCAATGCTTTCTATTATCAGCCAGCCTTTCGTTTGACCACCATCTCGCCTGGAGTTACGCGAAGATGCGTTCTACGATGGACCGCGCTTGCCTAGAAGAAACCGATTCACCTGCGGTTTGAAGCCATCCAGATAGTTTTTTTTTTTACGGTTGACAAGCATCATGTTAAGTGAAGGCGTGGTCGAAGATGGTAAAGCACAACTAGCCTGGAATGAAACTGGCTCTCAAGTGAGGCTGCCGGAACACACCGTTAGATGCTTGGCGGCAGATTTCCAACTTGAGGGTGGTAGCTAGCCAGTCGAGTACTAGTAAGTATCTTGCCACCATGCTATGGTTTCCTCACGATGTTTTCCTTCACCGGCAGCTCAAGCTCATTGTTGGGGTTTGAACCCATGCCCTTCGGTATGCGAATCTACTGCGCTTACCACTGAGCTATCATCGCTACAAAAGAAAATTATCGAAGAACACCCATTCTGGCAGCCAATTCCACTGCTAAATTCTTACTGGACAATTTCGCTGACAAAGTGCGAAACATAGCTCTGCAAGAACCTTAACAATAGTGTGAATAAACACAATAAATATCTAACTGATATGCGACTATAAACGTAGAGGTTGTCAAGTTGACATTCATGTAACGAAACAGGCTAAGTTCAATAGAAGATGAGTCACTTACTTTGAATAAACACCAACAGCAACACAATAGTGATCCCATGTGACATCATAACATCCAAGTTTTTACACATCACGGCACCAATTACACGTAAATTGCACTATATCAATAACAGCACTAAATTGCAATGCATTTACGATTTTAATCTTATGTGACAAAATGCCTCGCTTCAGCCATCTTTCGAGTCGTTACATTTTAAATGCAGTCGCAATATAGAGTGCGCAGAGGTGTTAGAAGTCTCACGAGGTACTATGTAGGGTGTTGAACCAATGGCGAGAGTCGGCACTGCCTACGACACTCGAACAGCTGCACAAACATACCACACCGCGGTCTTTAGGAGCCGTGTTCCAATTTAATGCGACTGTAATTCATTAATTTAATTTATAACTCATGAGACGATATGTAGACTATATATCGATTCAATCCATGTCCATACATCGACGAAGACCGTGATTGCTTATCTAGTTAGAGGGCCGGCGGCAATCGGCACACAACGACTACTGAAAATGAAGTGCAGTCATGTGCCAGCCCCCACTATAGAGCTGTGTAGGCACTGTGCCTACGACCTTGCAGTTTATTATGGGTTTACAGACTACAATTTACAATAGAGTGACGAGCGGCAAACGATAGTGAAACGATAATAATGACGTTATACGACGAAAAGCGACAGTTTCGCAATAGGCCATACGGGGCACTTGCTTCGATGTGCTAGAAACACTTAGTTCTAGTTAAAGCGATATTTTCTAACTTTTAACAAATTTAATTTGCGTTTTTATCTGCTAAAACATTTATCGAAATTTACTACATATTTTCGTAAAAGCAGAAATGTAATTTATAATGACTGGTTCGATATAAATTTAAATCAAAGATGGCATTAGACGATATGTTTGCCGAGGCTGTTAGTTAGAATGTTAAGGGATTCTATCGTAAAACATGCCATTTTTTTTCTAATAATAGATAAGCCTGTAACTTATTGAAAACAGAATTTGATTAAGATGTTTAGTTTCGAGTAAGTGCATACTGAGAGCAAAATCTTAAAAATCAAAACTTAATACGCATGAACTAGCGTAGTCGCTATGTTTGCTCTTCTAAATGAGACACTATCTGGTAGGTACATTAGATTACCGTATTAAACACGCTTGAAACATCAGAACATTGGGCCTTAACTAGCATATCATTCTGATATTAATGCGTTTATTTCGAAAGCATCCGTAGTGATTCTATAATTTGCATAAATTGATAGTGCTGAGGAAGATCCGTTTCCAGGAGATGTCTTGATTGATGTTTGTGCAATCCTGTAGGTACATTTAATAGTACCGTCAGCAAATAACAACACAAATAACATGAACCGCTGTAACTTAAAAAAAAAACATTTTCGTGAAACAAATTTCATTCTGAAACTTTCTTTTATTTTATACTTTGTCAAACTTATTTCCAGATATCTTTTTAACACTGACTATACATTACATTCGTTGTATAAAATATGCTACATTATCCTTTCTCAGAAATGCTTATTCTATGTACCTACACTTCTATAACTGACAGTAAATTATTTCTCCACGACTAAATCAAACTTGATTTTGTTTTCAAATACTTTATAGTATCAAAACACTTGACACTGGCAAATACACAAAGTGCAACGCCAAGAAAAAAAAACTGTACGTATACTGAATGCTTCAGCATTGTGTAGCACATAAATACAGCGAACTTTGCCAAGCCAAGGACCAAGGTGCCTTTGCTCATTTTTTACGCAGCATTCTATCTAAACAAAGTACTTTTGTTTAGTCATTTTTTTTATGTAAAAAAGCAGCGATAAACAGAACTTTTTTTTATATAATAGATAGGCTTGCGTTTGACCGCCATCCCGCCTCATGTTAAGCGAAGATGCGGTCTACGGTGGAGCACGCTTGCCTAGAAGAAACCGATTCACTCACGACTTGAAGGAACCCAGACTATATTCATTGGGGAACACCAACTCGGACCACTCGGAAACAGAACTTTGAGTGGCAAAACAAAGTGCGAGGCATCGCTGCTTTGGCGTTCATTACTTTGAGACTTTGACAGTTAGTCTCAACAGCCCTGTAATTTCGCTAACTGCAGTACCTTTCAAGACACCGAGACACAGTAACGTTTACATGCTATGCTCGGCCGCAGAATATTTTTTGTGTAGGTATTTGCATCAATAAAGATCTGCATATCACATAAAGTAAGGAAAACCACAGATGTAAATAGTAACCCGTTTATAAAATATACACAACTTATTTACTATTGTTTGCGTCACGTGAACGTCAAACGTTTGTGAACGATTTCACTGTTTCGTAATATTTACAGCAAATTATTTCTCAGATGAGATCAAAACAGTCTTTTTAAATTACTTGTAGGTATTGACTTAGTTGTAGTGTAGTGACCTACAAAAGTAATCTGTTATGTAAATTTTCAACATTCAATCTACCTCTATTGTGATGCAGATTTTGTTTGAATGAGAATTTTAACCGAATTTACCTTACTAGCGTAAACATCAATATAGCTCCGTGTACTGAATTACATCAATGCAAAGAATTTCAAGTTCAACTGTTAATTTTTTTAAGTGAAATCTTTAGCCGTATTGAACGATTTTTGGTAGGTACTGGAAAAACTTATGGGAAACCAACGTGCTAAATTTAAATTTTTCACTGCTATCGGCGGTTCCCATGACTGGCATTTTTTTTATAACAGATTTGGCCACAAGTCCCCTTATGTTAAGTGACAGTGTGGTCAAATTCACCTAGCCTGGAATGTTTATTTAGTAAAGCTGCCGGTACAGGTAGCTAGTCATCCGAGTATTTGAAAGTACCCTACCACTATACCATAATTCCCTTAACGATATTCACCGGCAGCTCAAGCTCATATTTTTTTTATAATATATAGACTTGCGTTTGACCGCCACCCCGCCTGATGTTAAGCGAAGATGCGGTCTACGATGGAGCAGGCTTGCCTAGAAGAAACCGATTCACTCGCGACTTGAAGTTACACAGACTATATTAATCGGGGAACACCCACTCGGGCAGCAGCATTGTTGGGATTTGAACCTACACCCTTCGGCGTGAAGTCCGCTCACGTTAACCACTGAACTTTAATCGCTATAAAACAGTTTATTACAAGGGCGCAACCAGGTACAGAGCATAGCTAGAAGATTTTTGGTGTAAAACTTTTATGTAATATTATTTTATTACATTTAAAAAAAAATACATTTTTACAAAACAGAATTTATTTCAGCGATCACATAATTATTGATATCGTATTGTGCTCTATAAATATAACAAACAAATTGTGCACTTTTCAATCACGCAAAAGCTGTGAATTACGTTCTTATTTTTTTATATAAAAATAAACTTCAGGTACATTTAACAATACTTTGGTTGATTTCATTATTAGACTCTCTCTCTTATATTGTTAATTTTTTAGTTCTTCAATACCTCTAAGTGATTTTAGAATTTTTAGAAATATTTAAATAAGTTATACAATTTTTATTTTTACATAAGCTAAAAGCCAAGAAAAGTCTCGACTCGGTCACACAACGCATTGCGATAGTATAGGAAAAGAAGGTATAAAAAATTGAACCTTTTTACTAAAAAGTTTACATCATTATTTTGGGTAACGCTGATTTGACATTGACTGTGGAGCCGTTAGAAAATTTTGCTGTACTACATTTGATTACAAGATTCAAATTCCAGCGTTTGCTTTGATGCAGTGCATTTTACGTTTCTTAATCGCCCTTAATTAAACTGCGAAACAAAAATCAAGATGCGCAGCATCTATTCTAATCACACCAGTTGTAAAACTCTATAATTATATGTTTTCGAAATTAAAGCGGTAAATATTATGCGTAAATAATAGCGCACTAATGTAAAATATATGTCGTATAACACATTTTACTTTTTTTTTAAGTATAATACTTTTAAGTCAAAAAATACCAATTAAATATCATTTATCATACTAACATTTTTGGCATATTTTTTATTGTATCCTCACCTACAATATTTGGATTCATGTCACACGATTGTCACAACCTACACTGAAAGTTATGTATTATTTTAATATTTTAGTAGTCAACATCAATTTATAACTAAATTAAAATTAATAACCAACAAAATAACAGAATAAAAATAACCAATAATAATAAAAAAATCTTAGCCTGAGAACAGGTACACGAAAAGAAGAAAAAAAATTTTTTTTTTTTTTACTTCAGCAGCCTATTTTGTATGGCAACACTGTAGACTTAATGAGCATGGCCAAACACAAACACCGAGAAAAGTGCACATTACAGATATGTTATACAGTAGTAGTGTCGAACCTGTTGTACAATTGTCTAAATTGAACATATCCAACACTGAGATCAGCCATTTCTTGTAACACTTACAAGAAATTTTTGTTGTATTTATGTATACAAAGTAAATTTAAGATAAAAAAATCATGTTCACGGTATATATTCTTAACGTTTTACTGTAATGTGCACCTATCTTGCGATTTAAGGCAAGCTTAGACTAGCTTGAATATAATTTCTTGATAAACTATAATTCAGAGTTTTAAAAAATACTGCTAATTTAAATGTAGCTAAACAATATAATGGTTTGGTCAAAGCGGAGACTAACTTTTTTAATTTGTTGTATTATAAAGACTAAATTTTATCACGTAACAATTTGTAAAATCTGGATTCAATAAAGGCATTGCGCTTTAGAGTTTGTTGCAAAATTATAATTATTTTTACCAAGAGCTTCAATTGAGTGTCTAAAATATTAGTGAGTATTACAGTAAATCTCACTTATTCCAAAGAAACGAGAAAACAAGTTCCACTCTCTATCCACAACTGAAAATAATTTACGCTTAAAAGTAGAATACCACTAATCAATTATGAAGTCACAAATTATCGTTATAAATAATTAGATTTGACATTTATTCTTAATTTTTTTATTTAATGATTTAATCGATCTTGCCAAATATGATATAGGGATATAGCAGCCCCAAAACACATACGCGCTCGTAGCATAAAATATAGTAAAGGCCGTTCATATATAAGTTTTTCACAAAACTGTAATTTATCTATTGCTGAGTAAAGTTTAAATAATACTGATGCATATTATAAGTAATTTCAGAATAATTTTGCTGCATATTATAAGTAACGCTTGAACAGTACTGTTGTATATTATATGTCACATTCGAATAATATTGCTGCATATTATATGTAACGCTTAAATAACTTTGCTTCATATTATTGGTAACATTTAGATAACAGTGCTTCATATTATTAGTACTGTTCAGATAACATTGCTTCATATAATATGAAACGTTAGCTAAATATTGCTGTGTATTATGGGTGATGCTTGAATAATACTGCTGCATATTATAGGTAACGCTTGAATAATACTGCTGCATATAATGAATAATGTTTAAATAATAGTGCTGCATATTAAATAACGATTGATTAATATAAGTCCATCGATTCAATAGTTTTTTTTTTTTTACAAAAAAGGCTTTCAACTATTTATAAGTTGACTTATTGATGTGAAAACATTCTCAGTTATTTTATATCTCCGCTTTGTCAAACCAACATACAATGACTATAAATAGAATAATTTGATATGCGTTTTACTATCATCACTTACGGCGATGGTACATCTTACGGCTAGTTGGTGGGAATGCGGTCCCGGAGGTACGCCAGAATACTTTCGGTGCCTTTAGCAAGAATAGCGTGTCTCGGCTGACGGAAACAGTTGCCCATTAGTTCTAGCGTCCTGAAAAATAAATATATACTAAAACTCGACATTCGATAACGATTTTAAAGCCTCGCCTTATACATGCAGCCTGCAACTTGTTTTTGATCTACTGCTAATACGAAACTCAATTTTTTTTTACAAATAGGCTTGCGTTTGACCGCCAACTCGCCTGATGTTAAGTAAAGATGCGGTCTACGGTGGAACACGCGCGTCTAGAAGAAACCGATTCATTTGCGACTTGAAGGCACCCAGATTGTATCAATCAGGGAACACCCACTCGGGCAGCAAATGCAATAGTTTAGCGGTTCGTACAATGAAGGTAGACTCGAACCGTTTAGTTAGAGTCTTTGAAATATCGACCATAAAGCGTTATCGCTTCTTGGTATTTTTTTGGTCGCTTGTTGGTATTTTCTTGATTTCTATGGTATTACTAATAAGTGTGATTTTTTATGGTAGACAAGTTATGTGTTTAACCACAGTTCATCTGATATTAAATGACGGTGTGGTCGAAGATGGTAAAGCACACCTAGCTTGGAATGGAACTGGCTCTCAAGTGAGACTAACGAACACACTGTTAGGTGCTTGGAGGAAGATTTTCAATTTGAGGGTGGTGTAGCTAGCCAGCGGAGTACTAGAAATTACCCTACAACCGTGCTATGGTTTCCTCACGATGTTTTCCTTCACCAATAGCACAAGCTCATTATTGGATTTGAACCCACACCCTTCGGCGTGTGAACCGACTGCGCTATCCACTGAGCTATCATCGCTACAAAGCTATTCTTTTAGTATTATTTTTTAAATTAATTGATCAAGTCATTGGACGTATCTAACAAAACCGTTAGTCGATAATCGAGACCTCACCTCAAATGCGTAAATTTGCCAAGTTCGGGGGGCACCGAGCCGAGATTGTTATTTGATAGATCGAGTACAGCGAGCTTGGTTAACTTGGCGAGAGAATCTGAGGATACGTTGATCTCATCGATCTGATTATCAGCCGCTAGCAGGATTTCCAGACTTTCCAATTCGTAAACACAACGCGGTATTTTTGTGAATCTGAAATAATTATTAAATATACATAATTATAATGTATTTCGAAAAAACGTCAGAATTAATACATGTAAAATGTAACCACACTACAAGACAAAAAACTTATAAATGTGTGTTTTTTCCGAATCACAAAGCACCCTATCTGTTATTTATACATAATTTTATTATCTATCTATCTACACTATTATAAAGAGGAAAGATTTGATTGTTTGTTTGTAATGAATAGGCTCCGAAAGTACTGGACCGATTTCAAAAATTCTTTCACCGTTGGAAAGCTACACTATCCCCGGGTGACATATGCTACTTTTTATCCCTGTATGCCCACGGGAACGGAAACTACGCGTAAAAACCGCGAGGCGTCCGCTAGTAGATAAATAAACTCTTCATTGTCACACACCAAAGATTGTATTTCTAATACAATGGAAGAAAAATAAGCTAAAAAACATCTACTGTAAAAATTGGCGGCCTCATCGCTAAAAGATAACTCTTCCAGACAACCTTAGGATAATATAAATAAAACAAATATCGTAGGCACACAGCGCCATCTAACCCCAAACTAAGCAAAGCTTGTACTATGGGGGACAGATAACTGATAGAATACTTAAATACTTTTCTTTTTGAATGAATTTGCTTTGCTTCGTGAGACCACGTAACTTAAAAATAAATTAGATTCACAAACAAGTTATAGGAGACCATTGTACTTGAGCTAGCCAGTTTGGTTAATATACTCACTTATTATTAGAAATGACTAGCTCCCTCACATGTTTCAAAGAGCTGATCTCTTGTGGTAGCGTGGTAAGGGCATTTTTCCCCATGTCTAAGTATTGCAAGTGTACACAGCGGTATATCTCTGGTGGTATACACTCAATGTTATTCGACGACATTATCAGTTGTGTGAGCGTTTCACTCACTTGAAATATCCTGTGGAAAAATACATTATGTAAAGTGTTTGAAAATTTAAGAACGACTCTTTTACAATTTTTGCTACAAATTTTTCAGAGTTATATTATACAGTAAAGCAAAGCAAAAGAAACCAAAGCTAATGAAACCTTTCTGTAAAGTCTCTTTAAGTATAAACTATTTTTACATCCCACTGCCGAGGATAGGTCTATCTTCATACAATGATTGTGTAAAATTCCATCACACTAGCCCGTTACCAGTTGGCGGATTCGCTTAAGCCACCGAAAAAATATCTAAACATATCTGTATAGGTATATATATATAAAACTAATTTATACTGGGTGTAAGGGAAACGCTTCCGATAAAGAAGTTGCTGATTACTGTTAAAAAAAATTACATTATATTTGCATTTTTTCGCAAAAACAGACAAAAGCTTTGAAATGCGATTTTTCATTTTTTTTTTTTACCTTTGCACTGTATAACAAAAAACTAACTCTAGAGATCGCTTCACGGAACTTCGCTCACTCGTTCATTGATAACTTCAACAATTCTTTTTTATGGCATCTTTAATCTCCAGCTCTATCACTTGTATTAGTTTTTGGGGCCGTTAACCTTACACCTAGTATAATATTCAATTATTCCTAAAAGCATTTCATGTTTCCTAAAAAAAATACAAACCCAATAGGGACTGTCGTGAACTTGTTTTTCGATATGTCTATGATATGGGCTTCAACTTCCGCTGCGATTTTGAACACCTCATCAGGGATCGACGTCAGACTTCTAGCTGGCAACATCAACGCTTGACTCTTTTTTAGGGTGTATCTGAAAAAGAAAACGCTTTAAAATGCGCGAACGGGGAAAAACCCCGCCATGAACACTTTTCAGCAAACCATGGTACCAGCGTGCGAGCGCCTTGTGCATTGCGTTGTAGAGACTGCAGTCGGAACCCGTACTACGACTTGAAACCCAAGTATACACAATACCCAATTACTTGTTGGTCGATTTCCTTAGCAGGAATTCGTCTAGGTAGGTACCACCGCAGTACTAGATATTCTACCGCCAAGCAGAACTGTGTAAACATTACTGTGTCCCGGTTTAAAGGGTACTGCAGCTAGCGAAATTACTGGGCTGTTGAGACTAACCATCGAAAGTCTATATAATGAGCGCCAAAGCAGCGATGCCCAGGATTTTGTTTTGCAACTCAAAGTTCTGTGTATTGATGCAGTGGTCATGGATATGCGTTATCTCTTACCATCAGGAGAGCGCATCGTACGTATCATTACTTTTACATTTAAAAAAAGTTTTACCAATTCCTTTAGTGCTAAACGCTAATACGTATGATTAGCGTTTAGCACTGCCCGTGCCCATACTTGACCAACTCCAACCAATATTTGATGTTATCCTACCAACATTGGTTTTCAACAATTAATTTAACGTTGATCTTGGTTGGCCTGGGACTTTTAATAGATAGATTATGATAGAATTCCTCTCACTTCTACTTGTATTTTTCAAGAAATTTTATCAAGGTTTATAGTGTTTTAAGGTGGTTTGATTTCCATACAATTAATTTTTTTGCCATTTATGGACCAATGGAGAATAATTTTACAGTGAAATCGCAACTACTGGGAAAATGTTTGTTGAATGTTTGTTTGAATGCGTCTAGTAGGTAGACAACAAACTAACTTAACTTCATAAAGAACTTGTTTTTTTTATTTAAACTTTGGCTTTGGTTACTTTGTACTTTTTTTGAAGTATATTGATCATACTTATCGGGCCATTCCGTGTTCAATATCTTGGACTCTTCGACAATGTCCTCTGTGATACGGTCTCGAAGGAACTTCATCATGCGATCGGTGCCTCCTTTGATGATGTCCTGGCGTACACAGGACAACTTGTTACCTTCCATGCTGATGCTTTGCAGCTGCGTCAGGAGGCCCAGGTTTTTGGGAAGCCTACAATATAGAACAGGTTATCTGTTACGACTACAGTCATTCATATTGAATATCCCACTAATATTATAAATCTTAAAGTTTGGATGGATGGATGGATGTTTGTTACTCTTTCACGCAAAAACTACAGAACGGATTTGGATGAAATTTGGTATGGAGGTAGCTGAGGCCCCGGATTAACACATAGGCTACTTTCTATCCCGAAAACATATAGCAGGTAACACCGCGGGGCGCAGCTAGTACTACATAACAATAATAGTTATAGTAAAATTTGTATTGTTTACTCGTCTATACAAAAACTATTTAAATTTTAAGCAGTCTTTGTATGTTCTTTTATTACCTGGTATCTCCTAATCTACAGATCATATTTTTAACCCACCACGCAAAAACGACGCGATGTTATGAGTTTGTCGTGTGTGTGTGTGTGTGTGTGTGTGTGTGTGTGTGTGTGTGTGTGTGTGTGTGTGTGGCATCGTAGCTCCCGAACAGATGAACCGATTTTGTTTGAAAGGTGAATTAGTCGGGAGTGTTCTTAGCTATGTTTGACAAAAAACGGTCCAAGATATCCATAATAATCAATTGACTACTCAATTACATTTTTAAATCATACAGTGTATATATTGATACTTGTTAAAGGCGTACTATTTATCTATACGTTTTAATTATTACATGTATATGAATATTATTTCATTTTTAATACCTTGAGAACGGCTAAACTAATTTAGCTGTTTTTTTTCATGATTGTGATACTTTGAATGAGATTTATTTATACCCGAGCTCTACAATAGGTATTCAGCTGTGTTAAATAAAGTTTGCCACATACTGTCCACTATAGCGGCCACGCATTTAGCCACTATCACAGACCACGCCTATTTGAACAATACGAAGTCTGAGTCAAACCAAAGGTACAAACACTAAAAAAAATCAGCATTTCCAAACTAGCTATATTTGAAAGTATGGACCTTATGAGGAAAATTACATAACTCAATTAAAATTTAAATCATATTACTACATGCTACACTGAAATATGACGCATTTTTATTTTGTTCGAATGTTGGTACAAAGTACATGCAGAATTCTTATTCTTAGTCTTCAACTGGCAACTTTAACACTCCCAGGGGTAAAAAATCAAAACCGTAATGCATAAATAGTAAAACACTCACTTGTTCAAGCTATTATTGGTCATGTCGAGTCTTTTCAGCTTCTGAAGCAGAGATATGTTCTCCGGCAGGACTTCGATCTGATTATCTCTCAGATTCAACACGCTTAAATGTTGCATCTGGTCGCAGAACTCTTCTGTAATCTCCTGAAACAGTAGAACATTCTAGTTGACGGATCGGATAACGTATTACTATCGCAATATACTTTATAATATTATAAGCAATAATTATATTTGTCACGGTTTAAATATTTAGTGGATTTTATGATAAACATTCATATGATAGATACAATCTGGGCACCTTCAAGTCGCGAGTGAATCGGTTTCTTCTAGGCGCACGTGCTCCACCGTAGACCGCGTCTTCGCTTAACATCAGGCGAGTTGGCGGTCAAACGCAAGCCCACATATATTTAAAAAAAAGATGTGGTTAAGTGTGTAAGGGAATTCTCCTCAAAACTAAGACTGATAATAGTGCTGGATATTACCGATACGCTACGATTTTTTTTATTTCTTTTTAATGATTAGAACTTAAACTATAACTAATAACATAATAAAATATAGTTTACATTTATTACCAGGGGCGCTAGTTCACTTTCCATACATGTTTCTATTGTAAATTAAAATACTGATATTTCCACAAAAACGACTGTCTTTTATTTTTAAATAATGCAACAGTGGTGGCACTTGTACAATTAACTAACCGCCCCTTGTCACACTACGTCGATCCCCTTCCTCCCCCTTAACGTGTGACGTAATTTATGGATGGCCCCTAATTTACTTCGGTGTGTGCATGAAAACATGGCAAAATTCCTTCAAATTCATGATTCAAAATTGTGACCCGTGTTAATCAATTTAATTCTTTTACAGGTAAGGTTTGATTTGCAATGCTATAGGCGAAAATCTGAACACAATCGGTAAGCGCCAGCTGAAGGACAATAGGTGTTAATTTATTTACATGCCGCTTTTCATTCTTTCACTAAATCAATTGTTCTTTAGGACTATATTTGGCAAAATACAGAAATATGCTGTGATCCTCAAATTTTCTACATTTTCAGTATCAGAAAATAAAGTAAAGAGCATGCTAGCCTTAGACTTAAGCATCCAGATAGGTGGGTGTTGGGACCTATGCAACAGAATTTTGTATGAATTTGCATTCAAAAATAATACCTTGATGTAATTGTTGGCCAAAAATATTTCCTTCAAAGCATTGCACCCATAGAAGTCTGGTAGCACTTCAATATCATTATGATTTGCATTAAAATTTTCCATTTTTCGCAACTCCCCCAGCGCCGGTAGCCTCTTTAGATTGTTATTATTCACACTCAGTTTCTTTAAATCTGGAAAAGTTAAATAAAATTCAATTTATATTCCAAGAAGATTTAAAACATTTTAGTTGTCCTTTATGTAAAAATAATGAGACAAACAAAACACAAAACAACCATGAGATGGTTACAAGTAACCAATCAATGCAGTGGTGCCTAGAACTTTGAATAACAAAACAAAGTCTAGGGCATTGCTGCTTTCATGCTCCTTATTTTAAGACATTTGGTGGTTAGTTCAATTTTTAATTATTGCCAAAACAAATACACCTTCTCGTTTTATCTTGATTTAAAATAAGTATTAGTGCAAACTGCAATATTACTTTTTGGTTTCACAACCGCACTCAGAAACATTTAATGCAACTTTAAGTCATTACTAAGTAAAGATTTTAAAAAGTTACATCTCAGTCAGTTAATCGTCTGTTAGTAAGCTTAATGAGCCCTTAACTTTAAAGGATGCTAGGTCCTCCCTTAAGTTCTTAATGAGTGATTTGACAATTAACTTTGGGGTTTGGATTGTGTTATGTTTAATTTAAAATATTAGTGTAATTGCATAAATGTAATTCAAAATAATGTTTGGTTCGGGGAAACTGTAACTTAATCTTCGATTTTGATTAACAGTATTGAAATTGTAACCTTACATTAATAATGTCAATAAGAGTGATAGAGAATCTACCTCTCAAGTTGACAATGTCAGGGGGCAACTCCTCCAGTTGATTGTATGACAAGTTGAGCTCCACCAAACGGACAAGATACCCCATACCAGGTGGCAACACTGACAGTTTATTATGTGACAAGTCCTGGAATAAAATTAAATGTCTTATTGGTAATTTATTTTTGTGGATTTTTAACTATTTAAAAGGTAACTATTTCTAAGGTAGTAAACCACTTTGGTGCCCAGCTTAGTAAAGCCATTGTTGGTTTGAATGTTTTAAATAATTACTATCATAATCAGAACAACAATCTGTGGGTATGATATAAAAATCATCTTCAGCCCCCATAGACTGATTCTACTGTAATTAAATCAATAGTTAAAATCCAATACCCATGCTCGAAAAAGCTCATACAATTGGTCCTAAAGCCTTGTTCAATTTGGCTAAATTAGGAGTGAAAATTAAAAACAAAACAATTTTATCTTAATAGACTCAGTGACTAACTTTTTTCAGTCACATACAAATAACATAAGTCAGAAAAATACCAAACCTTACCAAGAAATGCAACATGACCAAATCACCAAAGTCTGGCTCTATTTTCTGTAGCTCATTGTGTGACATACTGAGCCAGCGCAGTTCTGTTAGCTTGTAGAACTTTAATGGTAGACTAGTGAGTTTGTTGTAGTCCAAACTCAGGCTAGCCAAGTTTGACAATTCCCCAAACTCTGGAGGAAGCCCTGTCAACGCATTGTCATGTAACTAGAAGAAGAAAAAATATAAAGAATAGATGATGATTTAATGTGCAAACACATGATTTAATGTGCAATTTAAAGCAAAGAAAAAGTCAGTGTAGGACTTGCTACTCCCATGGGTCAGACAAATGTAGACTTTCCCAATATTTAAGACACACTGCTTTCTTAGACGAAGTAGCCATTGGACATCTCAAATTTGTTCAGCTAGAATACAAATGTGGCTAAACATAACACAATAAAAAGAATCTGTATTTTAAAGGACTAGCTATTTAATTTATAGCTAATTCTATAAATTGACTGTGTCATATAAATTAGTTACCATTTTAAGAGCTATTCAAATTAGTATGGATGTTCTTTGAGAAGACAATAATTTTATTTTTTTATTTTATTTAATTATGTAGGTATCATGCCATTATTAATTTGCATTTGTCAACTGTGGAACAGAGGAGTGGCATGAAAGTTCTTGACCTTTTTAATAATACTCATTGAAATTAATTAATGCAAGTCCAGTGCAGTTTATAAACATAATATATTTTAAAGGCATAATGAAGATGCAGCTCACCTTGAGTGTGACAAGTTGTTGCAGAAACCTGACATTGGGTGATATTGTTTTAATCACATTGGAGCTGAGATCCAGGGACTTTAGAGGCTCGCTGTCCCACCAGTTATTCTGGTCTGATCGTGTAAAATCAACTTCTTTAGTCTCATCTAGGACTAATTCATCAATTTTCCACACTTTTTCAGGGACTACAAAATTAAGATTAGTTGGATAACTAGTTTTCTCCATAAATACTTACCAAAACAAAGTAAATTATAGCTTCAGTAATAAGTAAGCAGATGCTTCATCTATGTTCTGTTTTTAAGTAAATTAAAACATAATATATGAGAATCTCACCAGTTCCAAGCCCTCTGTTGCATAAACTCAGCTGGCCAGTGCGTTTCGCCGATTTAATTAAGCCAATTGATAATTCGCTTTCGTCTGCTTTTTTATCTTGAAGATGAAACAATGGTTTATTACGCGCTACCCTGGGTTTTGTAGGTCTAATAGACATTTTTCAAAACAACTTTAGATCCATAAAAGCTGTGAAGTTTCATTGGCTTAATTGCATTAAATTGGCAATTTAACAGAATTTACTGGGAACCAAATTACTACTGTTTATGTGGGAATGAAGTGGTTAACTAGCTTAACTAGGATGGTTTTAACTGGAGTTTCCAGTAAAAACTAGATGGAAATCACAGAAGAATATATCACTTTATTATGTCCAACTTTGAGGAAACTGGGATGTTTAATAAGGATGGATAATGATGGGTAATTTGGGTACAAACATTGAGATGACACAAGCACAGTGCATGAATACAAGCAAATCACTACAAGACTGCAGAGTAGTGCAGACTGTGCAGAGTGAATACTACCACAGATTACTGAATAACTAACTACTAGAAGTGTATTTTTGTTATGTTCGGTCAAATGTGAGTTGGACTTGTGGTCGAAGGGTTCAAAGTTTTAAAAAATCGTTAGAAATGAACTCGTAATTCCTTACTTTACAATACTCCTGGATTCAATACAATTTGTACTATCATTTATATTTATACGCACGATGGCTTATAGCTTAGAGCCACACGGGAAAACACTACTTCTTAATAAATACAGCGCTCGTGCAAAGCTAAAACAGATTGATAGGTTTACAATAATTAGATCGTTAAAGTAAACGGATTTGTCAATTTCCTTCATAACTTTTTTAGTATAGAGCAAACACTGCATAAGAATAAACCTACATATTTTGTGTGGAGGGAGATACTAGATACACTAAATACGGTTATCCTCAGTGAGTGGGATTCACTCACACTTGACCGAATTTATTATTTATTAATCTATTTTTAAATTTATTAAGTACTTAAAATTTTGAGCTCGAATATTTGTAAAATTATGGGGGTTTATATATTTACTTCATCTAGTAACACCTTATCGTACACACGGACGCAATCAGAAATGTATGTATGAAAAATTATAAATAACGAATATAGCGAACACATTATATATTCAACCATCTGAAAATGATTTTGAATAAACTGAGTACCGTGGTACTGGTACTACACGGTAAGCACAAAACTGTAAAAGCACACACTTACCAAGTAAGCGCAGTACGTACAAATACACAATAATAATGTAAAGAAAATTTAATTTCAGACAAATTTATGCTTTCTTTAGACCAAAACATAATTAAACCGTACATTTAGCTGCATTATTAAAATCATAACATTATATTTAAAAAAGAACGAGGTAACTTATATAACTTTATAATGCACTTTTGGCGGAAGTGTCCAAATTAGAACGGAGTCGACGGTGGGACAGTGAAAGAATAATCCGACATTAAATAAGACGGCAAATCATTCATAATAAAACAGTCCATTTGCTTACGCTGTCTTTTACAGATTCAAACCTTCAAAAACCATTATAGGTAAAATTACTAACAGACCAAAAAGAGAACTCCAGTGAGCGGCCTTCAGGTACGGGACCCTAAGACTTTTTTTTTGTTTCTATCTCTTGAGCGAGTAATGGCGTCGCACATTGTTGTATTTGCCATTATGAAGGATTGTAGAAAACTATGATGGCTAATAAAAGGTATATTTATGTTATTTTAGGAATCTTCACCGTTTGCCGCGCATATTGATGTTAATAAAAGAAAGCGTGACAGTATAGTGTAGCAAGCGGCCACGCCTTAATCAGGCGATATAAAGCCGTGCTGTAAAGCAACTGTTGATACAGAATCAAAGTGAAGAAAGTAGATTTAGATTTCAGTGGGCTTAAAGATAAAACAAAACAAAAAGACGTCGTTTACAATTTTACACCATTATAATATATCACTGCTAAATTATCATGGTCGTAATAAAAAGTAAGTTCAAAACTGGAGTCCCGACTTTAATAATTTCTTACTTTATTTTTTATGTAGGTAAGGTAAACTGTATAGCTTAACCATTTTTTTCTTGCATAGGTTATTTTTAATATTTGCATGTATGTGAGTTACTTTCGCAGGCTCGAAGATTGTAGAAAAATATTTACTTGAATTACTTGCTGAGAAGTCGAACATACCTCCAAAAATTCGTGATGGCTGAGCTTTTGCTTCTATTTCAATAACATTTATGTTTCCTTCAATAGAATACATTGTTTCAAGATTGCTATTTTTCTTGGATGATTTAGAGCTCTTATTATTAATTTATCTTTTATTTTTACTCGAAATTCCAAAATATTTTCATGAAATCAATTGTCGTTATTTGACGTTGTTTATAAAATGTTTCAAAATGTTAAACGTCAACTTAATTTTTGGGTTTCTTTATATTTAGAAAAGTCAACCAACCAGCAGCCAAGTTGGGAATCCAGGGACAGTACACAGCAAAATTGGCGAGGTAGTTTTGCGAAATTGTAGTCAAAGTTGATCAAAGTCCACACTCTCGTGTAACCAGCTAAAGGCGAGAACGTTGAGAAACGTGCCAAGACACTCTTCAGCATTCCCTTATTCGGAATAGGCTCCAAAGCCTCGAACATCGACGCGAAGTTGCTCGTCTGTCGGTATTTTCAGGATACCCTCGAGTCTCTAGTGACTGTTTTTTATAAGCATGATCGCGATCCGCGATCCGCGATCAATGATCGCGATCCAGATTGAACGTGTACGGGCTGCCTATCGTAGTCCGCACTTTCGCTTAATAGCAGGCGAGATGGCGCATGTCGGATAAATGCAAGCCTAGCTGTAATAAAAAAAACCTTAGCAAGGAGCCTGGAGCTCCTAGCCTCCCACTCTCAGACGAATAATCAGGTGAAAGGTCCTAGCTCCCACGATTTAAGAAATATTCATGGTAAAAGAACAGCACTGATCAAAACCAGCACCAGTTGTTGATGCTATGATGTGTAACTAACGTTGGTTTTTATTGGCGCCGTTGGCTTTATAAGCACTTTAATATATTTCAGAATACTCTTGTTTTTTTTTAACCATACTGAAACCAGTGCTGCCAGTTTAACACTTTTGGTGCTAGATCTAGTTTATTTCAGTGTAGTTAGCACATAGAGGATAATCTAGCACTTTTTTGTATGGAATGTGCAGTTTATTTAAAGTATGTTTTATCCACATGATTTATAGCTAAAAAGGAAATGTCCCGTCAGTACTAAAAACACATGATGTTTTGCTGATTGAGAGGAAAACTCAGTTTAATTTGCACCAAATATTACCATTTTTTCATAAACATAAATATATAATCTATGGTTATATTCAAATAAATTGATTTTAATCTTTAATGTGATATGAATATATTTGCATTTAATTTGTGTGATTTCCTTAATTTCATTCATTTATTATGCCGATATTACCAAATCTAGCAGTTTTTGTGTCGCTTTATTGCTAAATAGTTATTTTGATCTGACAGCAGCGGCTGTAATATAATCTGTATTTTTTTTTGTGATTTAGTTTGTCAGTTTGTAAACACGCATGAGTATGGTTGTTTTCACGATGAATTTTTGTATTAATTTAAAACATCGTCTTCGCCAAATCGAGTAATGGTCATAGCCATTTATTTTGTGTGATTTTACGCTATTCTCTATTTTGTGAATATTTTTAATAGACGAACGCTACTAGATAATTGGGCATAATGGCTTACTTCCTGTCTGAAGAGATGCTGAAAGGTTTTGAAAAATACAAGGTAAGTCTACGAATAATGAATATTGTATTATGACATATTAATTATTTTTATTACTACTTAGTTCTATCTTTTTAGACAAGGAAGATCGATTAGAACCAGTGGTCATGCTCTCGAAATTTTCTTCATTGTCTCCTACAATAAAGAAAATTTCAATTTTAGTTTCAATGTGATTAGGTACATTAAAAAAATATCAATGAATTCAGCGTAGATATGTAATCTGGGAAAGAAAACAATGTGAAATTTAATATTTTTAAATGTATAAATATGAGACCATGGAAATCTGTTTTATGCTATTTTTGAGATATAATTAGATTGTTACTAAAAACTATGTCTTTTATCATTTTAGTATAACTCGGTGGATACAAGTATACTAAGCCAGTATGTTATGCACCCATTTTGGAACTGGTGTGTTCAAGTAAGAATTTCAATTGTTAATAAAACAAATATTACTATATATTTTACAAATTAATCTTACAATAAGAAATACAGTATTCTTAGAGAAGGTATATCTAAGGAGTCTTCATCCATTTTATAAGCAATGTTTTACCTGTATAACTTTTTAGTACTGACTTTACTAGTTTTTAGTACACGGTCAATTTACACTGCTATATTACAATAGTATCATCTTACCAATTTTGTAATTCCAATTTACACATAGTTGTCCCATAAAATATAATCAGTAAAAGATGACTGTATGTAATAGCTAATTTTTATGTATTTTTAAAATTGATTATTAAGCAAAAGATGTTTATAGTGGTAAATGCAATGCCATCTTTTGGCTTAGCATATCAATTCAAACTAGCCATGTTCATATTCGGTAAACTAGTTGGTAAAAGAAAGGTGCACGCAGGTGCCTAACATTAAACTTAACATTTCAGTATTGTCCGGTGTGGGTGGCACCCAACTTGCTAACATTCACTGGCTTCCTACTGACGGTTCTTAACTTCCTACTGTTTTCCTACTACGACTTTGGCTTTTACGCCCTCACTGAAGAGAACATAACCAAAGATATCATACCAGCATGGGTTTGGGCAGTTACAGCTGTCAACTTGTTCGTCGCATATACTTTAGGTAAGAGTATTATAGTATAAGCTTCTAGATGTACTTGATAAGCCAATCAAAGTCTTGACACTAAATTTTTTAACCAAACATAAGCACATAAATGAATATGATTATGCAGAATGTATGTCCAACTTCCACACAATATCTTTACTAAACATATTTCGGTGTTTGTAATTTTAATCCAATGTTAGTAATTGAAATTACATGTATGTCATTACATTACACATAACACATAATTACATCTTGATAATTCTTGTCAACTTGTCATTTAAAATTGTTATTTAAAATTTTAAAAAAATTAGCCCATACCCTGCTGAAAATCAGGCAAAGTAGTGTGTAAGGTAAATGAAGATAATATTAAATTTAAAAAAAAGTTTTGATTCAAATTCAGTGATCAACTAGAAAAAAGTATAATCTTAAAAGGGATAATTAGATTATTTTGAATTAAGTTGAGAATTTGATCAAGATATATTATAATCGAAAAACTAAATCAACATGCATGGTGGTAGGGTACTTTCTAGTACTCGGCTGGCTAGCTACCACCCTCAAGTTGAAAATCTGCCACCAAGCATCTAACAATGTGTTCCGGCAGCCCCACTTCAGAGCCAGTTCCATTCCAGGCTAAGTGTGCTTTACCATCTTCGACCACACCTTCACTTAACATCAGGTGAGCTGTGGCCAAACGCCTAGCCTGTCAACCATAAAAAAAAACAATATTGGTTAAGCCGATTGGGAGCCACGGTGCTACACACAAACACATAGTAGATACACACAATAAACTTTCTACCTAAAAACTAAACACCTCTCCGTTTGCATTATGGGTTAATAATATGTACCAATGATTAAAGTTTCTCTTGACAATTTTAATGATGTTACTGGATTATATAACTGACAAGGTTTAGTTGGAAAATGCCCGGCACTTATATATTCTCATTATATTTTATCCTATTACGGCGCTTAGCGACCGTGACCTCCCATTTAGCTATTAATATTATCTACTTATGCAATTTGCCTACCACATAAACACAATATTTTTTTCTGCCGCCAAATAGTAATGTTTACACACTACTGCTTGGCGGCAGAATATCTGGTACTGCGGTGGTACCTACCTAGACGACTTCCTGCTAAGGAAATCTACCACCAAGTAAAAGTGACGTGGTAAATACGACCTCCTGCTAAAGAGTAGATATAGATATATAGATGTAGATCTATATCCTAGTAAGAAGTCGCTTATTTTTTCGGTATCGTATCGTTTCCCGACGTCTTGAACCCTTTAAAAACATCAAAATAAATCTTACATGTTCGTTCAGTTTATTAGTGTTCTGTATCAACCTACGCGTGCGCTAAATAGTAATTAAAACTTACGTACGTAACATGAATACGATTGATTAGTCTTATCTACTCAAAGTAATAACAACAGAATAAATAATAGTAAAAAAAAAACTACAGCTAATACCTCTTGACCACCGATTAAAGTTTTGATACGGTTTCCTTTAATTCTTTGCTACGCGTGATTTTTTTCCCTCGTTTCTAATAATGTATTATGTAAGTACATATGTTTACTTCATTAAGAATATAGAATAGAATAGAATATAACTTTATTATACACCAGAAACACAGATCATAATTACTACAAATAGGAAACAAACAAAAAAAAAAAGAAGATACCTATAATAATAAATGTTAATGAATATGTGTTTAATGAAATCACATAAAAACACGAATTGGAGCGAATAAAAACTTCAAGGTGAACGAGAGGCAGGGATCGATTTATGAATAATTCGAATAAGTTTTTCCTCATATATTTGGCCGACTTTCGAACGACATCATGCTAAAATGATTAATTGAGTACACACCAAAAATTATACAATACAGAAGAAATAAACTTAATAAATGCCTTCGAATGATAAAAAACTGGAGCCCCCCGGTTTAAACAAGAAATACTTTTTTTAACGTTTGGTACTTAAAGTCGATGATACGATGACGGTAGCCAGAGCAGAGCCTCGATCACGAAAGACTTGCGAAAAAGTATTCGTATCGACATCGACAAAAATTTGTATGAGATTTGTACAGCTTTGTATGCTATCGAGGACTCGATACCTTGACGATTTTTCGTGATCGAGGCTCAGTATGTCAACCATAAATTAATCCACCTAATTTAATAGTACGACATTTAGAAATGCTGCCTCAACACTCAACAGTCCTTAGCTAGCACTACGGCTCGAGACCTAACGAGTTAGTCAGTGGGGCTTTACTCCTTGACCAGGGCGGTTGCCAAAGCGTCCCAAATACTTATATTTCTTTTATTAAGGGTATTAAAATCCTCGACCTTATAAAATATTTTTTTTAAAGTCTCCTTCAATCGGATCACATCGTTGACGCGTAACTACCATGTTTTTTGCTCCGCTAAATGCGTTCACTGTTTGCTGTATAATATGAGATACCAAAACGCGCTTGCCTTAACTAATGGGAGAATCTTAACTGTTTTACTACATGTTTTTATAGATTTTTATGATCCAACCTAATACGACTCTTACAGGAATAGATATACATCCACGTTGTCGTGGTTCAATTTCCATACAAATATTTTTTTTCCATTTATGTACAAATGGAGCATAATTTTACGGTGAAATCACAGCTACTGCCGTTTATTTTGGTCTTCATTTGCGGTAAATCACAATTGCTTGAATGAAACAGTAGATTACTAGGATAAACTCAAATTTATAAATAAAACAGTAGATTATGCTGATACTGGTATGGAAATCGAACCACCTTAAAACGTCCTTACAAAAAGCATCAAACGGCTACAAACGTTTTTAACTAAGTAACCTTTTTTAGTCCCACTCAAAAAGAAGGGATCTCTTCTCCCCTTAATGATAATAAGAAACAGATGCTAACGGACGCACAGATATGGTGAATAGACTTATCTATAGGGTCTTGTTGAACTCCTTTCGGGCACGGGACCTTAAAGATATAGAATTTAGCAATAAGTAGATACGATACTTATCTTACTTTGTAACTAAAGAATAACTAGAGTTATCGTCTCGCCCCGTCGTCGTCGGCGGGTGACCAAGTTCTCAATGTATTATTGCCCTTTGTTATCAAATGTTAGCTGCGTTTCTTGTCGGTTGCCTTGATAATATAGTAAATAGACGCATGTACTTTATCATTCACTTTGCATCCTGGTTCCGTAAAATAGATCACGCCATAAATTGTAAAAAAATACACGATAGTGGCATGTCTACGTTGGTCTACAAATACTTTGTTGTTCACGTAGGATTTTGTTTTTTTTTCTGATACATTTTGTCCGTTTGTTTGTTTTCTTACATTTTATTATATACGAAATGTACGTAATAATTTTTAGTTTGTATATAATTTCTGGAAGGTTCAGATGTACATGCGTAGAGAAAAGCCGAAAACTTCAATATGGTGTCGCAAAAACATATTTTTGGGCGGCTTACATTGCTATTGCTTTATGAGTTAGATCAAAATAATATACTGCATAATATCTTAAAAAGGTCTACAGAAAAGTCTGTAATGGCATGTCTATCTCATGATTTTTATCTTTTACTTACTTATTATTAAAAAATAATAGCATAATATCATTAAAATTAATATCTTAGAAGATATCACAGATTTAAAATTATCTGATGTAGTTAGTGAATGTTTGCATGGTGGTAGGGTACTTTCTGGTACTCGGCTGGCTAGCTACCACCCTCAAGTTGAAAATCTGCCGCCAAGCATCTAACGGTGTGTTCCGGCAGCCTCACTTGAGAGCCAGTTCCATTCCAGACTAGGTGTGATTTACCATCTTCGACCTCACCTCACTTAACATCAGGGGAGTTGTGGTCAAACACCCAGACTGTCAATCATTAAAAAAAAAAGAATAAAATTAGACCGGAATAAATTGACAGTGTTGTTTTACGACCTACGTTACATATACACTGCACACTGTACAGTAGTGTACAGTATACAGTCAACCGTGCGAAGCTGGAGCGGGCACCTAGTTATCGTTATAAACAAACCGAGTTTAACATAATATATTGCACATGACGCTGTTTATTCTAGCGAGACTTTAATCACCATAATTAATAAATCTGTTCATACTTTAAATTTATAAAATTAAATGTATGCGCAATAAATAGATTAAATTAATAATCAGAGTCCAAACCACGTGGAGATACAACTACGTTCATAAGCTGAGCGTGCGATATGACTCGATAATGACCGATTTGTTCGTATGGACTCATGACGTAAAACTAGTGTCACGGAATAAGTAATAGAACTAAATATTATCGCTTTTGTGATAATCATTTTTCTAATACCTTCCTGCCCATTCTGCTGTCTGATTGTCTGTAGCGAACGCAACGTCGATTCGTGGCTTATATTATGAAAACCCTACAAGTTAGGTTTCTTTTATCTCTAACCCTGAAACAGAATTTGAAATGAAAATGTAAGAAAAAAGATGATGAGAAGGAGAAGAACTGGTCGACAATTTAAAAATCTTAATATGTATTACATCTATATATTACATCTATAATATGATCTATAATTTACTTGGTGGTAGAACTCCTTAGCAGGAGGTCGTCTAGGTAGGTACCACCGCAGTACCAGTTATTCTGCCGCTAAGCAGTAGTGTGTAAACATTACTGTGTTCCGGTTCGAAGGGTACTGCAGCTAGCGAAATTACTGGGCAGTTAAGACTAACCATCGAAAGTCTCAAAGTAATGAACGCCAAAGCAGTGATGCCCTGGACTTTGTTTTGTTACTCAAAGTTCTGTGTATCGCTGTAATGGTCATGGATAGGCGTTATCTCTTACCATCAGGAGAGCGTCTCGTTCGTCTCATTACTTCTTACATAAAAAAAAAAAGACAAACTTATTAAATCTTAAACAACTGTATCACTAGCTGTTACCCGCGACTTCGTCCGCGTAAAAAGTTTGTTCAGTTTGCAGTATAAAAAGTACCCTATATGTTAATCCAAGCCATAAACTATGTGTGCCAAATTTCATAAAAGAGTAACAAACGTCCATCCATCCTCACAATTGTGCACATCTATAATATTAGTAGAATTCCATTATTTTAAGTCCTAAAACTAACGTCATTCGTTATGATGTACGAGGAGGCTCCTTAAGAGGGTTGTGGTATCTATAATGGCCCTGTATAAATATACTAAGAGGTGTGATTTATGTTACCGCATTGCGTTTGTCACCAAGACAGTCTCATGAACTTGTGACCTTATGGGGACTATCTGATTAGAGTGACGCGACGAAACATAATTTAGGCGTTTCTACGCAACTAAATTATTATAAAAATGTTTTGGCCTTGGTAGTTTTTTCTAGATGTTATTAATAAGCTCTTGCTTACCTCTTCAGTTTATTTTATAGAATTAATTAAACAGAGACCGATTAAATTTTTATTGTTACTGCGTGGTTAGTTATTAATAAAATTTGACTCATAGAATGAGAAACATGGTGAATTGTTTTTGGAAACAATTATTGCTAAGAGTTTACTATACGACTATGGAGACTAACCTGACACAATTGTTTTGTAATTCCACATAAGAAAAACAAAAATATTGCAAAGGTTTTTTTTTCTATTTTAACGGTATTTTGTAGTGCAAAATCTTACTACGCCTACGTTTCGTATTGCTATACATCTTCAAAAGTGCAAAAACAACTACTTCCTGACAAAAGAAACATTTTCTTGAGGATTATAAAAAAGTAAATAATAATTCTATAAGGTCAGCTCTAAGTACCTACCCAGATATTACTTGCACATGAGGAATGTAACTAAACGTACTAATTATATAAATCGGATTGTTACAAAAATGTATGTCGTAACAATTTAGCGTTCATTTGGAAGTATGCACGAAAAAGGGCAGCTTAATTGTATTCATACGTTTACGAAAATATGCGTTGTTTCAATTTTCATGTTTCAATCATTCTGCTATTAATTTGGTTGTTGCTAATGCGTTTAGTCGATGTCATGTTTTTTCGTGTATATATTTATTTTATTTAGTTACGCCTCGTGTTTGATTACAGCATAGCTGATTTTAAACAAGGAAACTTGTATTTGAGAACACCTATATTGTAGGTCTGTAGTTCGAACACAAACTCCAAAATGTGAAATCGATACGTTTTATACATATGTGGATATTGAACATCATCATCATATGAGATGACTCTTTATTCGATACACAACTGGCAAGAGGCCGCCAGTTGTGTACCTAATAAAGAGTCACAACTCTCTTTTGCGATTGACTACCTATATCTTTTTTTTTTCTAGATCTAGATTTATGTGTGGCTGAATGTCAGTTTTATACCCACAAGTTATACTATTTATGTTCTAGATGGCATCGATGGCAAGCAAGCCCGACGGACGGGCACCAGCGGCCCCCTGGGTGAGCTGTTCGATCACGGCCTGGACTCGTACTCCGCCGTGCTCATACCCACCTGTCTTTACAGCATCTTTGGAAGGTAATTTACAGCAAGCTCAAGGTCGATCTTGCAAGAAGTAACCTGTACCTTTGGGACGAATCGGCCTAATATATTATGTGCTATTACGGTAACTTTAGTTCGTCTATGGATCTCCTCAATTTTTGATTCGATGTCGTAGAGAAAATCTCGAGCTTAGCTCGTTGTGCTACTTTATGATTGATTTATATTAACTCTTTATTGTAAGTATACTGATAAAGCCTACAAATCGATACCACGTTTTAGAGGCATTAGTCGTCACTGGCAACACACACTAGTCGAAGACTTTTGACGGTTGAAAGACTAGTATCCGTGGCCAAGTATAAATTAAAAAAAAAAAGAAAAAAACAAACTTTTGACTTGAGACTGCGGTAATTCGGACGAGAAATAGTTGCCACTTTATTTTTTATTTTTCTAAACGCTACCAAGCCGAGTAGGATTGATTCTCTGTAATTACTCTATTTGCTACAATCTGCAGTTTAATATAATATTTATTTCAGGAAAGGACCTTAGTAACTAGGATCGATGAGTAATTAACAGTTGGTTCTGTAATGAAAACTTTGTTTTTATAGAGATGAGCTGAGCCCTTTGCGGTTCTTCTTCGTGGTGTGGAATATATTTTTCAATTTTTACCTCACCCACTGGGAGAAATACAACACTGGAGTTATGTTCCTTCCGTGGGGATACGACTTCACCATGCTGGTATGTTTTATTTAATTACACCTAAACTACATTAGAAAAATTGTGTTGAGATTTAAGACCCCGTTAATGTAAAAAATATTAATTGGTTTAAATATTAATTAATTGGTTATCAGCAATAGCATTTATATTGTCAATTTAATAAGGGGCAGACTATTTGAGATATACAGGGTTATAAGCTAAGGGTGCGTAAGCTAGGCTACCCAAAGGGGGGCATGGTACGTACTCGCCGTTATGAACAACTTTATGAAGTGGTCAAACGTGAACGTTTAATGTATATAAAAGAAAACTCAGCAAAAACAACACATTAACACGACTGAACAATTATTGTACCTATTTGCATGAAAATAATATATGTGCCAGGAACAAATCGTCTTATCTGCGCCCGTAAAAGTCACAGCTAGAATATTTTATTTTCGTGGACATTTCACGCAGCGCGACCTAAAAAACCCCAAACTTAGAAAAGTATTATGTGTACCAGTTGACTGATAGAAATCTCATGCATTTTTATACTAGACATATAACAGACACCTGGATCAAACCCACGTCCTACAGTTCGCGATGGAGAGCTACCAACTGAGCTTTAAGACAGTTTGGTTTTCACAGGGTTCGTGTATCGTTCTGCTGGTGACGTCAGTGATAGGCCCCGAGGCGTGGCGTGTCTCCCTGCCGGGGGGAATCTCGCCGGGAAATATATTCGAGTTTGTGCTCTATTTCTCCGCCATGCTTAGCAGCCAGACTGTCATATTGTGGAATATTTACAGGTAAGGACTGGCCTATTATGGTATGCTTATATACCTAAGTGTTACTGCAAATGTTGTTATTATCTGTTCGAGCAAATGGAGAATTTAAGTTTTTTTTTGAAAATAGTTTTGCATTTAGCTTTTTTTAATGCTTAACAGGTTAGGTGCTTAATCACAGCTCACCTGATGTTAAGTGACGATGTGGCCAAAGATGGTAAACACACCCTGCAGGGTCTCAAGCAGTGACGCGGCCTAGGATTACTATCTACGCTTACGTTTACGCTGAATTTGAAGACACCCAAATTGTACTTAACGAGAAATACCTACACAACACCATAAAGGGCTCTATGCCACGGTTGTCTGACCGTCCAGTAATAGAAGTTGGTTTCGAAGGAAACCAAAGAATCTTTTATCAAATGGAACGATTCTCCAAAACACTGTGTGCTGTGTGTATCTAAGTCTAATTAGTCTAAAGCTGGCTCCTGGCGCGACGCGACTTGTGATATCTCGCGCCGTGAGAAGCCACCATAAAAGTAATGAGCGCCAAAGCAGTGATGTCCTGGACTTTGTTTTGCAATGGTCATGGACATGCGTTATTTATTACTATCAGGAGAGTATCGATCGTCTCATTAGTGCTGAGATAACCGAGACGCTCTCCTGGTAGTTTTTTTTAATGTGTTAAAGTAATCATTATTTTACATTAAAAAAAACTAGTTTCAATACAATTTTCAATCGTTTACAAAAGCCTCAAAACTTGTTTACAGGTCGTACCGTGATCGCACGGGCAAAATGCGTTCGTTCTCGGAGGCGGTGCGTCCGCTGGCGCCACTGCTGCTTTTTTTTACTCTGAGCTCGATGTGGGCACTGTTCTCACCCAACGACATCATCGAGCGCTGCCCGCGCCTCTTCTTCCTCCTCACCGGCACCATCTTCTCTAATATCAACGTGAGTACAAATACCTACTCAATGCATCTGTCCTCGGAGCCAGGGCGCTTGCTCCACTGCTGAATGTTCTATTTCTTTCTTGTTCTTTTTCTGTTACCACAGAAAAAAAAAATTGCATCCATTGCTATCCTCTCAAAAATTGATTATTGCTGTCCTTTGATATCTTGCATAACTCAAAAATGTGTTCCTTTAAAAAAATCGTATAGGTACACCAAACTGTGATATGATTATAATATGTAGAAAGGAAGATTTTTTTTTATGGTTGACAGGCTAGGTGTTTTGACCAAAGCTCACCTGATGTTAAGCGAAGGTGTGGTCGAAGATGGTAAAGCACACATAGCCTGGAATGGAACTGGAGAAGATGTGTCCAATTGTCTATATATTTGTCCTAATTATCATATCTCATTAGAAAGTATTAGCCTATAGAGGGAATCAAACGCTTTAGTTGACTTACAGTACTATTAAAACTAACTGATGTTTGTAGGTTCAACCGACTAGAGTTAGAGCCCTGCTCTGACGCAGAAGGTGTCGAGTTCTGTGAGTGGCTATAAGTGGCCCACTCATATATTTACTGTGAATGCGGGTGAACATGTGCCTGTATTTTGATAATCTTTTATGAACTACTTAAAAAAACCGGCCAAGTGCGAGTGCGAGAGGGTTCCGTACCATTATCTATAAAAACGACAAAAAAATCACGTTTGTTGTATTTGGAGTCCCAGGAGTCACAGGAGTCCCCTTTATTTTATTCTGTTTTTTAGTATTTGTTTTTATAGCGGCAACAGAAATACATCATCTGTGAAAATTTTAACTGTCTAACTATCACGGTTCATGAGATACAGCCTGGTGACAAACGAACAGATAGACGGACAAGCGGAGTCTAAGTAATAGGGTCCCGTTTTGCCCTTTGGATACGGAACCCTAAGAATGCGATAGGTCTATGATACTATCAACTTAACTTACTTAGTCATTCGAATAAAACAAAATCCTGAATGTAAGAAGAAAATAAAAGCCATTTGCCTGTTAATCCGCAGTGCAAACTGATAGTGTCCCAGATGAGCGACACGCGATGCGAGTCGTTCAACGCTCTCGTGTTCCCGTACCTGGTGGGCATGAGCGCCGTGTTCGCGCTTCGAGTGGCGCCGCTCACCGAGGCGCTGGTACTCACCGCCCTCACCGTCTCTAGCACCGTCGCGCACATTTACTACGGCACCAGTGTGGTAACTATTTCATTTATGAAAAAATTGTAGCACCAGAGAGTGTTCTACGTAACATTCTACCAGTTTATTTTTCTAAAGTAAAGGTTGAATTGGCATAATCACGTTAGTACTAAAATCAAAATAATGTATTTATAAAAATAGTTTTCATTTACTCCCGCCAGAGGCGCTTTTTTACTTTCAGTACATTTTCATATCGTTACATAGATATACATACTAGGGTTCAATTCCAGGATATACATGTATATACATATATACATATCCTAAATAAATATATAGCACAGTTAAAATTAAAACCAAACAATCGTTCGATTTCGTGAATTATAATATACATAAACTTTTTCAGGTACAAGAAATGTGCCAGCACTTCAATATCGACTGTTTCCATATCAAACCAAAGACAAATTAAGCATCTGTGTATAAGTTGCTTATGTTATCCTAATACTCTTATCTTATAGATCTGATTGATGTTCTACTACAAGTATGTGTCAATCTATTCCAATGATTATGGTTGTCTATTAGATATATATATATATTATGTATTAGACGAATCAATTGTGAGAGTTCAGTGAAATTAATAGAAACATACTAGTTATTTTTTGCTTGCGTTTGACTGCCGTCTCGCGATGATAAGCGAAGCGGTCTACGATGGACCACGCTTGCCTAGACGAAACTGAAACACTCGATCGCGACTTGAAGCCACCCAGATTGCATCTATCGGGGAATACCCATACGGGCAGCAAATTCCATTGTTTAGCGGAAGAAGGTGGAATCTAACCGTTTAGTTCCGCGTTAGCGACCACACGATTGGTAAATATATAATTAGCCATGTGCGGTTGGAGGTAAGTAAACACACAGGCTTAGAGTGCCCTCCAAATCAATTTTCACTCGATGTGAATATTTGAATTTTTGTTTTGTAGTGAAAAAAAAAATGTATTTATTATTAGAAGATTTTTGGTAGTTTTCGATAATCTACGAAGTTACAATGTATTTATAATGTTGACAAATTGAATATACATGCCAAACTTCATGGCTGTTTAATTAATGTAAAATTTAACTGGTATGTTTATAAGTTACTTTTTCTGTAGAAACTACTCGATCCTATCTTCTTTGGAGCTTCTTTTAACAATGCGATTAAAATTATGATTGGGTCAGCCTAGCATTATCGAGCCATGTTGTGACGTTTAATAAAAGTAGCAACTTTAGTCGTGTCGGAATCGGTACGGTGTACAAAAAAATAAATGTCGCAAAATATTGTTGTTCTGGATAGATCCCAATTTGAAGTAGAACCGGCCTAGAAATAACTGTAGCATGGCCAGGCGTGGATCTAGGATTTCGTTCTATGGCAAATTACAAAGAAGTCTAGTAAATTATGATTTTTACCAGGCTAGGAAATGAAATCTCAAATTTATGAATGATTTTTGAATAAAACAGTAGATTATGCTAATAATCCACTGTTTTATTTAAGCAATTGTGATTTACCGCAAATAAAGACAAACAGCTGTTTAATGCCAGTAGCTGTGATTTCACTGTGAAATTATGCTCAATTTGTCCATAAATGGAAAAAAATTATTTGTATGGAAATCGAACCACCTTAACCATAAAACAGCTCTCATAAATAAGTTGAAAAATTGTACAGTCAACATAAAAACAACAATGGACTTTCTCACTGTTATTGTTTTAATCGCATTGTACTAATTTTAAAAGCATTCCATTGTGTTTTTTTTTTGTATATATTTGTTGCAAGAAGTCCCAGTCATTAGTTAAATCTAAATTATTTATTATTTTGCTCAAACTCTATGCTCTCATGTAATGTTTAGTTTTATAAGAATTTAGTTATTATTTTGACCTCTAGGTATAAGGCTATAAAAATACACTGGTTTTGGATGGTTACTGAGTTATGTAATTTTTAGTTTATTTTGTTTCATGTGTCATATTAATTTATTGTTGTCGGGCATTTATTGATCTGGGTAACTTTTTAGTTTTAAGTTTATGGAGATTGTTAAATTAATATGTTACTAGTTACACTAGTCAAGTTTGTGTAGGGTTGCGCGTATCGGTAGTGCTAAGGAGAAACGGAGTCATTGGATCTACTTATAATTGTGAACAATTTTTAATATGGGACAAGTCGCGAAAAAACAGCTGTTCCATAGAAAAATTGCAATCACTTGATTGGTGTTAAAATGTATGGAACAGTTGATTTTTGACAAGTTTAGGTTTGGGGCCTTAGTAAAAGTTATTCAAAATGATGAATACAATGACCTCCCTATAGTCCAAGTGCTACTGATCTGCGTTACTGTGTATATTTTATCTATGCCATACATATTAAATGTAATTTTATGCCAAATAAATGAGTGTCGATATCACCTTTTTTTAAACAAATCAAATGGTAACATTTTGGAAAATATTCAGCAAAATATTATGAGTCTTGGTGTGTATATTGAAATTGGCAATCAAAGTACATCTTTGTACGAAATAGTGGGTACTATATTTCAGTAAAAAACGAGGTTTTTCCAATAAACCCTCGTGCAGGGTAGATTTAAAACAAAAATGGCGCTGGTGTTTATTGCATTCCGTTCAACAATTGTTTGGGTCATGACGGACAGTCACTTACTTTGCATTTATATGAGAGTATTTAACCCTCTTAGTTAAAAGTTTATATTTATCTGAATAGCTAACATGCCACTGATTGAGGGTACTAAAGTAGTATGTATTATTGTTCTTACATTAACAGGTGGAGTATTTACGATTACCTGGATGAATGTATTTTCATACAATACTTATCTCTCGTAAACTGTTTACATTTTAACATTTATATTACCCAAATTTTGAAGCCAAATATAATGTTAGACAAATATAAAAGGATAAAAAAAAAGGATGTTCATAAATATTAATATGTACCCACACTTAATAAATAAACTTTATATTTTACTAATATGGTTGGTGTGATACACAATTAAATAGTGTAAAGTAGCCACTGTCCACATCTGTTTTCAATTACTTCTAAATAATGCAACAGATTTTGGTTTGATTTTCACTACTATTTATAGAGAATTTTTTGAAAGGTTAAAAGTTACGATAGAATTAATTTAAGTATTCTATCAGTTATCTGTCTTCCATAGCACAAGCTTTGCTTAGTTTGGGGTCAGATGGCGCTGTGTGTAATGTCCTGTGATATTTATTTATTTATTTAATATACAATTCCATCCTAACTTTTGCATAAATTCTCTACCTATACATTTTGATATTTTGTAATCAAGTCACCAAATAAGTTGCTACCATGACAAGCTGGGGCAGGACGCTAGTTTCACATAAATGTATTGACTATCAGTATAACCTGTCTTTATTATTCATGTGTCACTGAGACATTATGATGACAGCCACTGCAAAAAATCAAGGGGTTGTAAATGAATAAATGTTATGTAGAAACTTAGTAGTGGATAGTAACAATAGCTTCATTAATGTGCTCAAGTGTGTACTGTTACTTCAACAAGCATAAAAAAAATTGTAATGTTTGCAGATTGCTGGATGTAGACAACCTATTATAAATATGTAATACAGTTGCTCATACTGTTTGGGTGTTATTGTTAGTGTTGTGAACCATAGTAGGTTATTTATTCTGTGAGGGAAATAAATGATGATAATTATTTAATGGATTACTGATTACCTTGCATCAATTAATCATTGCAAATATGACTAAAACTTTGTATGATATAAGGATTATGATAAAATCTTCAGGTTAGTTTGAATAAAATTCTGGTCTATTCTTATAGAAAATTACACTTTATTTCAAAAACAAATGTAGGTAGCAAACAATTTGGATTTTAAACCGAGCTGAGAGTTTCATTGATTTCATCACCTAACTCCACGAGTTTTCTCCACTGCTCTGGTGATAAACTGATACCTTTCTTCCCAGGCAACATTTCACCATTTTTCTCGTAGAACTCTCTAATGTCTATAAAAGTTTTACCTTTAAATTCCCTAATTTTGACAAATTTGTTCTTTTGTAAAGCCCATGTTGGTTCTTTATCAGATGTTCTGTTACTTGAAGAGCTAGTCTTAGCCTTCTTCTCAGCAGGCTGGTTTCTCTGAAAGAGAGAAAAACAATATAAGCACATGCGGTAGTACCAAACCACATATTTGATTTGTACAGAAGGCTGCTACTGATATTAAAATATAATTGGCCTACATATATTGTACAGGTTTAAAATTTTGTGTTTATTGTACAATGATTGTACACTTTATCATGATTGGTGACAAATGAATAAAGTAGGCATGAGTTGGCCCATGTGTAATAGAATACAAAGAAGCCGATATTATTACAGGTAAAATTTATTCAACGTAGGTAGTTTCACAATAAAACTTCTCATTAGCCGCCATAGGCCACGCCGACAACCTCAAAATTAATAGAATAATATGTATGTATTTACGTACATCAACAGGCCCCTCATCACTGTCGCTGCTGGAACTTTCTTGTTTCTTATTCTTTGGCATTATGGGAGCTTATTTCAGTACAAGCACGATTATTCGTTTACAAGATTTGTCTGAAAATATTTCAATGATATTATTGATACGGCATTACATAGAATGAAACTGTAAATTTATTAACTGCACGAGATTCGTACTGTAATTTTAGTTGTTCATTTAACTATTTCACTCCTAATTTACATCATTTATCTTTTACTCAGAAATATTAATTTACCTGCGAAATAAACAAGAATAATTTACTTATATACATACATACAGACTACACTACAGAGTTCATCAGACAGAAGACAAGACAGAATCATCGGTGATTCAGATTTTTCTTTCATTGTTTTTGGCATTGCACTTTATGCATTTTGCCAGTGACAGAGGTATTTTTTTAATAAAACGAGTGGAGTTTTGGCGGCAACGCGGAAAGAGTCGTGTTGCCCTGTTGTATTTTTTTCTAAAACTAGTGTTTTTTTGAGTGTTTTATTATTTTGTTCATAAAGTACTGAATTACAAGCGCGAGTGTGAGAAAAAGATGTAATATGGTGAAATTTTTCGTGTTGCTTCTAAAACTCCATCGAAGCTTATAGTAAAGTCGCCATTACTTTACTAAGACATGACTGAATTTGACTGGTATGGACTGGACTTGACCATGACTAGACTTTGACTGTAACTATAGATGTAAGACAGACATGTATTGACTAGAATAAACCGAAGACATACTGCCAGACTTTACAGATTTAGCTCTGCCGATAGGACAAAAAAAAGTTGACAGTTGACTTGTCAAACGTGTGTCTATTTGAGTTATTTTGGTTTGGAATGAATGTGTTGTGTTGTGTTGAAGTGGGGTTAGCTTTATGTTAGACTAATGTGTACTATTCTTTTTTTCATTTTTTTGTATCAATAATTAAGGTTTGAGTTTTATGTTCATTATTTACCTACCAATGGAGCCGTGGATGAGTATTTCATTACTACCACCACCAATACAAACAGTAATATTAAAAGAGAGTATCGGTAAGTGATAATGTTCCAGTTACTATAATACATACATTGTCCTATTTTGAATGTTATGCGAAACTGAAACAATAAGTTTAATGGGTAAAGCTTTTTCAATTAAATCTTTTTAAGTTTAATGCGTCTTAACCAATTTTCGATAAGTACACTTTTTCCAGTCTGTCTCCATTGTGGTTTTAAAATAAATTACAAAATAATAGCATCTCATAATGTACATAAATACTTTTTGTGTGGTCTTTCAGGCCTATTGTGTTCGAGAAAAGTACTACATGTATATTTCTCTGCCTATATTTTTAAGCATTTGCCCATTGACATTTTTTTGCCTGCTGTCTGTACTAATAACACCAAAATTATTTAGATGTTCCAGGCCTTCAACATGCTTGTGACAACATCATCAGAGTACTATCTAAACAATCACCTTTACATGGGGAAAGTGCCTTGCTCTCAAGATTTGTCTACAAATATGATAGGAAATTTAGAAATGATATAGGCTACAGGAATCTAAGAAAAACATACTCATCATTGCGCAAATATATGGAGATTAACTTATTGAAAGATGTAGAAAGCTTTAAAAGTGTTCTTCCAGGAGAGGCTGATGACTTCGTACCGACTCGACAGATGTTGGAGTATGTTCTATCAAGGATAATATCATTTTCAAAACTAATGACACGCATTTACTCCTGTTCTAAACATGCTGCTGTGTTTTACATGGATAGAGTGAAGCGAGGTGAAAATCACTGGATGAGCTTTATACCATATGCTCTACTGAGTAGAATATGGTCTATATGTGGAGTACTCCTACACCATGCTACTTCTTGGTACTCTTCTCTGCATCCCTACCTTGCTTTGTTACAGTCAAGGGGTCTTCCATTCTTACCTATAGATTATGAACTGCCTAAAGATTTATATAAATGGCTCGAATTAGAAAAGCTTGATACATTTGGAAGAATTGACTGGTCTGGAAAGAAGTCTACTTTAATTGGATTAAGTTTAGATGAAGAGGGAATTGATTCATTTGATAGTTTTCTTGAGTATGCATGTAATATTAATGAAGAAAGTATAGAATCTGAGAATGAAAATAGTAAATTTGTGCATAATTTGAATGTGCTCAACGATCAATTTAAAACTCCTAACATAGCCAAAGTTGATCAAGGTCAAGCAATATCTCGTGAGAGTTTCGAAGCATTAAGTTCGGAGAGGCACAATCTAATGCAAGGTATAACAAAACACAGGAAACCAACTAGAGAGAGTTGTAAGATATTGACCGATTTCCAGAAAAAGATGAATAAGAGTGATCATTGTTTTGGAAAAGTGACAAATATCAAGGCTCTCAAAAATTTCCTTGATAAAGAAGAAAGTTTTAGAAATGATGGTGATAATCAGTCACTAACAAAACATTTAAGTTTTATGCAATGGCATACTTTGAAAACTTCATTACTTAAACTAGGTGACATAGTTTTAAATAATAAAAAAATAGAAAGGAAATTATTAAAAGTATGGAAGGAAAAATGCTTAGACTACATGTAAGTAAAAAATTTACTTTAAGTATCTTTGTTTAATGTTTTATTGTTTACATTTACAATATTTCAGCACCATTTTTGTTTATAAATAAATATGAAAAACAGATGACATTCCAATTATTTTTATAAGCATTCAACAGCATTGCTCAGGTACAAAATGAGGGATTGTTACATTATTTATAGAAGCAAGAATAACATTTTTAGGCAAGGATTAACATGTCACACATACTAAAAAGTTAATAAATAAGATATATTAAAAGCCTCACATCAAAACTTCAACTTTGGTACCACATATTTCCTTTTATTTCTATTTGTTCAGTTCTTTTTTTTTAATGTGTATCTGTGTCCCACACTTAGTTACATATGTACATAAGTATATATAATGCAACTTTTTTTCAGTAAAATTAGAACATGCTACTAGTGTTACCTCGTCGATAGAATTGTACTGATATGACTTTAGGTTAGAAGACTATTCTACATAAGTCTTCAGTATACAATTATAAAATTATTTAAATTAAAATTACAAGTAGTAACTTTATTAGAGTGCTTGTACAAAACACAAAATAAGCTTGATTGTAAATTGGAATGTACATTATTTGTGCATTTTAATAAATGGCACACATTATAAGTAAGCTGACTGGTACTACTGGTGTACCTGACTTTGTTTCTTCACTTGATTTGTTGACAATATCTGTGACTCCATTGCAGCATATTCACTATAAGAGTCGAGTTCAATTCCTGGTCGGGATGACATTTTAATATTTATTTTGGCTTGTATGTCATGGAATTATTTTTCACTTTTTTTTCAAATGCATACGAAACAAAGTATCTATTGTATCAAACACAGAGATCCAATATACCTGCCTATCTCAAGGGTATTTGTTACACTGCATTTATAGAAATAAGTTTGCAAGTACTATTTGTACAATTGAATTAATTTTATTTTCTTGAGCTTGATAACTTTTGTAACCTCGCTTTGAGGCCACCTTCTTTTTTAGGTTGTGTTAGTGATTGAGATTTTCGTTCTTCTTGAAGTTTCTTAGCTTCTTTTAATCTGAAACAATATAATTTTTATATTCAGCGTATCTGAATTCAATAGCCTAAATTTCTAATATATTATGAATAAAAAATATTTTAATATTATTGGGAAAATTTAAAAAAGGCCTTTATATATTTTTATAAGGTAACAAAAGTTTACCCATTGTAGGCAAAATCTATATATAATAATCTGAATCCTGTGTACTTTTAGACAGAAATAAATTAGGATGTATGAAGCCATTCCTGTAAGAGTTGAATTAATAAAATAGATCTACATACATATTTTTTAATTGCTTTTGAACTGTGACAACATTCTTGTCCTTATTTTTGGATTGGGGTTTAACTACACGTGAAATGTTATATTAAGAGTAATGTCTCGGTAATCTTCTTATTATGTATTACATGCTTTGCAAATGTTACAATTTCATGCCTGTTAACGAATTACAACAAACTGTCACCTCAATTGAACTTAACTTTACCAAACTTAGACGAAATCAGTTACATCTTTACCTTTCTTTCACGGCTAACTGCTCTTCCTTCTTATAAATGTCCTTAAAATCGCTACAAAACGAGGTCCAAAGTGAGAAGAATTCCTTCGGTTCACAATCTTCCCGCTTGCTGCCTTTCGGTGTGTATTGATAGAATTTCACAGTAGCTATAAACTTAGCCCTACACTCATCCAGGTTTTCGTTTTCAGTCTTTAGTTTCTCTTCAGCTGCCTGTAGGAAAGTGCTCATTTTGTCTTTGAACACTTCTAATCGTTTCTTGCTGTCTTGAGTGTCGTCGTTTGGACTTCGAACTCCATCGTTCTCTAGCACTTTGCTCGTTTTCTCTTTACAAGCTAAAAGTTATATACATGTATGTTATATCATTAAAATGAGAAGTGTTGAACTGTTACAACATGTAGAAGTAGTATAAACATACCTTCTCATTTCAATTTCCCAACTCATATAAAAGTGAACTTATGTTTGTTTGGTTATTATTTGTTCCTTTTTCTTTGAGGCATTTGGACGTTAATAGCTTATACCTTGGATCAAAACATAGACTAATTCTTATCCCAGAATTAAAAATACATATAGGATTGGCAGGTTGATAATTCGCCACCAAGCACCTAACGGTATGTTCTGGCAGCTTTACTTGAGAACCAGTTCCGTTGCAGGCTAGCTGTGACCACACCATCACTTAATATCAGCTGTGGTAAAAAACCTAGTCTGTCAACCTCTAAAATAAAAGCTTCTATGGATTTCAACTAAAGCTGATAATAGATTGTTCCCACATTATTTTACTTTCCTACATTTGAATGTCTGCATTTTATGATTAAAATAAAACTATTTCCAAACAAAGTTTTAGAAAATTATACAAGAAAGCTACAATTTTTCTGTGTTATCGTCTAAATTTCAAGCAAACAAGCCATAGTGTGTTAAGAGTTGGCAGCCCTAAAAGTGATGGAGTACTCACCAATGAGTTGGTTGGTGAGAGTGGCGAGGTGCGACGCGACGTCCGCGAAGTCGAGTGTGGAGGCTCGCGCCACGTCTCCAGGCTCCGGCACGGGCAGTACGCATGTCTCGGTGAGCGCACCGCCGCACGCACGCATGTAAGTACGCACTATGAAGTGCAGGAGAGTTACGTTCGACTGCTTCGACTGTGAATAGCATATCTTTCTGAATGACAAGATATAGGTTCAGGCGCGGATCCAGGATTTCATTCCAGTTCCGGATTGGGCTGTTGACGATATCAAAGTTTTGATTAAAAAAGGAACGTTGCTCGGCACTTAAGTGCGTCCTTTATTCTTCGTGTATCCGCGCAAGTATAGATGAAAAAAAAAACTAAAATCAGATTACCTACTCTGTTAGCTACGCTATATCTATACTGGATTTATTCCCCTCGTATACATAAAGCATTCCGAATCCACATTTTTTATTCATACAGTGTGGCTGTGGAAATTTCAGCCAGAGGATTCCCGAAAGGTACAATATAGATGTAATCAAATCCAGAGTAAATTCGTCCTAGTTTCAGGTGGGCGACATCTTTGACAGTAGTCCTGCTTAACATCAGGCAAGGTGTGATTGAACGCAAGCCTATTCTGAAAAAAAAAAACTATAAGCCCTTATAAATCACTAGACTTAAATCTTGGGTGAAATATTATGTATTTACTTGACAAACATAGATAAATTATGCTGTCAGGGTGTTCCCCACCAGAAAAAAAGTATCTAAGTATTCTGTTTTTATCATGCCAGAAGACGCTATCTGATATATTCTTCGATAATTAATTTATTTATATACACCTCTCAGCTGGGCCGATAGTTATTTATAGTCAGTTTTTGTCCATTGCTGACAACAAATATTTTTTTCGATTTATTATGATACTATTTTACCTTCACATCCTTCAATTTGGACAATATCTCGAGTCCGAAGCCGTCGGCTTGCCCTCGCTGGCCGTTCCCACCATTCATGTAGTTGCCAAGCGTCAAGATAATTGCAAACAACTTCTTTAGAGATTCACTTGTTAGAAGAATCTGAGGATAAAATAATTATTGAGAATAAGTTAGAATACACAAAATGATTCTGTAGAAACTGGACTACACTGACCATGTCTTTCCTGCATATTGTACAAATATACTATCTTTGGTATATACATACATTTGTATGGGTTTTCGCACAAACATCGAAAAGTAAACTTAAATTTTTGCATGTTATAAGTCCATAGGAGAGAATAATTGACTCTGAGAAGTGTTTACCTCGCATGTATGCTTCAAATTGTCGAGTTTGTGCATGGTTGTGCTAACAGAGTCTTCAAATTCAGCTTGGAACATGAAACAGGATATCCGGTCAGCAAAGTTAGGGATTCCAGACAGATCATGAAGAAAGGCTTCTGGCTTGTCCAGAGGTATCTCAGGTTTCTTTTTGAGGTGCTCTTTGATCATAGATAGTTCCTCTTCATTCGCACGCTGTAAATAAAATTGATGAAAATGCAAATTGTGTATAGGGTTATTGCTAAAGCGTTGTTTATCAAAATACTGTCAAGGGCAAATCTTATTCATAAGCAATTGATTTACACACTTTACAAAAGCGAGGAAATGTGATAAATCTCAAAAAAGTGGTTGGGGATGTAGGAGTACTATTTACAAAATCTATACTATTATAAAGAGAAAGGATTTGATTGATTTTTTGTTTGTTTGTATTGAATAGGCTCCGAAACTACTGGACCGATTTAAAAAAATCTTTCACTCTTGGGAAGCTACACTATCCCTAGGTGACATAGGCTACTTTTTATCCCTGTATTCCAACGGGAACGGCAACTACGCGGGTGAAACCGCAAGGTGTCCGCTAGTACTTAATAAATCTGCATAATGTTCTGTGTAGCAGCATACTGTATAGATATTTTACCTAGTAACCAAATATCATCTTTGTGTTAAAAGTAGTTTGTTAAATTAAAGCTTGTGATCAGTATAATATCGCACAGAAAGATGAACTGCAACTATAATGTCTCACCAATTCGTATATCTGCTGTAAGGCTTCTAAACTGACTACTGACGTATCGAAGTTATAAATGGCATTTTCAATCTCCGTGAATTCGACATGCAAACTCTGCGCGAGAATGCCGACATTCTGGGATCTTTTGCTGTCCAATATCTTCACTGGCTGAATTTTAGTCTTTACTTCGACTTTCTTCTTAACTGGCGCTTTCACGACTTGGCGAGAGAAAAGATCTGTGAACTCGTCAATGTTGTCTAGTTTTGTTTCTTCGATTTCGAGCCAAAGTGGTTTCACGCTATTAGAATCTGATTCTCCTTGACACATTGGTGGAGTAGGAGCTGCTAAGATCCTGGTCCAATAAAGGGGTTTCATTGGGGCAGCAGGCTTCACTGGGGTTTTCCTTAGAGCTGGAATAAATTCAGACATTAAATATTTATAGAAATATTGATTGAAAGTTCAAGTGTCAAGCTAAAAGCACATTTAATAGTCATAGGCAGTACTTACTCGCTCTTTGCATATTCCACCCACCTGCTGGTGGGGCAGGGAAAGGCACAGGTCCGGAGTAAGTTGGAGGTGGCGGGGGCGGTATACCAGACCCAGGAGGCCCGGGCGGCGGTGGGGGCCCTGCAGATAGTGCTGGCGTCATACCCGGCATCGGCGGTGGTGGTGGCGTCATGCCAGGCATTTGAGGCGCCATACCCGGCATTGGGGGTGGTGGAGGGCCCATGCCAGGCATTGGAGGTGGCGGCGGGCCCAAGCCAGGCATCGGTGGTGGAGGTGGGCCTATACCAGGCATTGGAGGTGGTGATGGGCCCAGGCCAGGCATTGGAGGCGGTGGCGGACCCACTACCGGCGTCATTGGTTCCATACCAGGTATCGAAGAATATGGCGCCATTCCCGGCATAGGTGGTGGTGGTGGCACTGGAGATGGTGGCCCTGATTGAGGTGCCATCAACTGTTTTTCATTTCGTAGTGGCTGTGAGGATGCTTTTGGTGGTAAAGGCACTTTAAATTCAGGTGATATTCTTTCATTTGTTAAGAGTTCATCTGTTCCCGGCATTGGTGGGGGTAGTGGAGGCGCGCCAGGCGATGGAGGGGGTGGGGTGACGACTGCTTGATTATCTATGTTTCTCTGAGGTGATGTCTTATCTACTGGAGATTTTTCACTGACAGGTCCTGTTGTGACTGGAGTCACAGTAGCTATAAATACATCATCTAGAGATGCCTCATCAACTTCTTGCTTCTTAACTTCAGACTCAACAAATATTAAGCTGTCATGTTCCAGTGATATAATATTTTGCCCATCATAAGCCACAGGATCCTTGTATTCAATGTTTGTATACAATACTTGTGTGTTAGGAACTCTGGGAGACCTAGCAGCATTTCCAAATACTGAATCATCATTTGATGGGTAAGACAGATTTTCAACATCACACATTAAGTCTGTTGAAGTGCAAATTATACTGCGAAAAGAAGCATCCGATGAACTATCACATCTTATGTTAGCCTCTAAAGAAATATTGTCATTTACTGTATCCTCGAATTTTCCACTCAATTCTTCATTAATGTCATCATCTAATGTACCTTTTTGTATACTCTTTCGGAAGCTTTTGTTATTATACTCTCTACTTTTATTTAACTTACAATAGTTTTCAATTTTATCAGATCTTACTTCAGGTGTAGTAGTTATATCTTTAATAAGCATTTGATTTTTACTATCTAAGCTACTTAAATCTAATTTTTTATCAATATTCACATTTGTTCTTACAGGAGCATATTCAGGTATGTATATCACAGGTTTATTTTCTAATTTGTTTATCTCACTGGCTGAGTTAGTTGGCAATTCTTTATTTGTAAGTTGATTTTTGTTCCTTATAATGTTTAGATCATTATAGTCTTTTTCGAAACTTTTGTTCAGTGCTTCTATTTGAGTGTTTATTTTGCAATTTTCAAGTTGATATTCTAGTTCTTGTACCTTTCTTTTAAGCTGTGTGATAACTGTTTTTGCTTCGATGATGTCACTGATTTCCTCATTATTGTTTTGGCTAAAGAACTTGTTGTTATCGAGGCTGTAACCAGTGTCAGTGCCGGGGTATTGTTGGTCCTTGTCGGGTGGCCAGGATGCCAGTGGCAGACGGCCAGGTGTAACTGGCTGAGATGCTGGAGTCTCCATATGAGCCCAGTAGTACATCAAACTTGGCTGGAAAGTAGAAATCACACTCATAGAACATTGTTGTATTAAGTAGGATAAATGTTTCTCTAATTCTCAAAACAATAAATTTTTTGACCAAATAACTGTTAGTCAGTCCTTTCTTTCTGAATAATGCTGTCAGTTTACTTTGTACGAATTGAACTAGATATTCAAAAGGTGCCCACTGGAATGTATTACTAACCCTATGCTATCTAGCCATCTGAATTTTGTTCCACAATTACATTGATCAATGCATAAAGTAAATATTTACCTACCTTTGCTTGTATTTACATTTTGACCTTTACAGTTATTATCAACTCGGAGTTAGTAGGCTGAAATTAACGCGTAGAGAAACGGTTTGACTAAAATAAATTTAATACTTTGTCACTGTACCTTGAATATATTTTCCGTGGGCGCATCTTTATCAGATATTTGTCTGAGGACTCCAGCAGCTAGAAGGTGGGTACAGTACTGGATTCCAAGGTTCTTCAGGTCTTGCGGAGTCGCCAAACTTTTGAGATGACTGTTCTCAGAAACTGATGATACAAACCAGTTCAGAAGCATTTGCCCTGAAAACGACAATATTTAGTGAACTTTTTGCGTTTGTTGGGAAATACACTAAAAGTTAATAAAATATAACCGACCAGAATAAGACAGTAAAGTAAACCAGAACCACAGACCAGGACCACTCGGTTTGTTTTTGTAAATACCTGTCACTGTCACGTTAGTGTCACTGTCTATCTTAGTTGTCAAACAAAAATGTCATTGAATAAAAAAGGTGCGCCAGCGCCTCTTCGAATTGTTAGAACGCGCGTTTTTTTAAAAGATGTGTTAACCCTTACAGGACCATAAGGTTGCTAAGACTAAATTGTAATATGTGATTGTTTTTTTTAGTTCGTTTAGATGTAAAATTAATAAAAATCAACAGGATTTTACATGACAACTTTTAGATTTTTTGGAATTTTAAGGGAAATATTTTTCCCAATGGTCTATAAAGGTAACGCAAATAATAGTAAGGCTTATTTTGAAATGTGTTTTATTTATTTGTTTTTATGCTGAAAAAGTGATACAAAATATTGAAATACAGTTACTGGTATCAAGATCAAGCTAATTATAATACTCTGCGAAGCAATTTCTTTTTATTGTAAAGCATAAATGTACATTGCATATGGTACATATGTCATGTGTCCTTTTTTCTGTGCGGTAGTTAGAGCAAATTGCACATCTTTTAATTTTTTCTAAAATCTATAGGAATCTTTATTGTACCAACCCGCTGCTTTTCTGCAGTGACTACAGTTGGCCAGTTTTATGAAGGATGTTGATTATATGAGCAACATAAGATTTCTTTCTTCATCGAAATTTAGGAACGTCTTCCAAATTCTCACATGAAGTACATGGAGCAGCAATTTGATTTGTTTTCTAAAAAGATTCTTCTATTTCAACAATTGCGTGGAGCTCAGGATGTTGAAACTCAGGGTGTCAGCGATGAACTGTTGATCTGCTTCATTCAACTGAAGCTCATTATAATCACTGTTATCTGCCAAAAGTTACTGCAATATCTCATTATATCCCTTTTCTGGCCATTTCAGCAACAAACAATCAAAATAAACTACCAAAAAGAAAAAAAAAACAATAAATAGGTAAAAAAATAAAATAAACAACAATCATTATGACACAAAGAAACAAAACACCAATAGCTTAGAAAAGTTTTACATATGGACCACAGGGAATTATTTTTCCCATACAATAATTTGTCATTATAAGGCATTTGTTTTCATTTATTCAAATAAACTTCATTATAACTCAAAAATATACTTACCAAATAATGTAAAACATATGAGAAAACACAATAAATATATATAATTACACCCCACAATAATCCATAACTAAACAAAGTAGAGCACGCGAATAAGCTAATTTTGGTGCCAATTTATTTGAAAGAACTTTTTTTTTCTATGCAATCCTGTTTACGTAATTGCGTTCAGCATACATTATATTTTGTTATTTTGTATAAAAAAATATGTAATAGATTAAATTAAATATCACAATTGCCTATTTTTCAATGGGGAAAAATGTTTCCCATGGTCGTGAAAGGGTTAAATACCTTTAACGTTAATTATGCTTAAACGAACACAGCGAGGAACATTTTAGGCTTACGCACTACTAGTATAAACGACTTACTTCTAAGTTGTTCTTTGCAAAAATGACAATAATTCTTCATCATAATAACGTAACCTTTTTTTCTACACAGTGCCATTGTTAGTGTGGCAGATCTTAGATCACATTCAACTTTAATATTTGGATTTATGTTGATCATCACACGAAACCATTTTAAAGTTTTTTCCACATTAAAAGATAACTTCTTTGTCACGTAAAGCACTAATGATTTACAATCTCTACTTTCTAAAGCAAAGTAGGATTTCGGTGCGGCATACGAGTATTCACTGATATCAAAGGTTGCGACATCGTCTGTGTGTAAACCTAAAATGGTTACTATGTCTTGTACGTGTTTTTTGTCTTTTGAACGAAACTGACTCAAAAACTTCATATAATTAAACTGTGCAACGGATGTAGTTGTAAAGTTAACACGGTTTGTTGATAACTGCATTTTAAAAAATTTAGCGATTTAAAGTCACGTATGCACGTCCGCGACAAGTGTAGACACTATCTTTAATGAGACTAATGATTAATAGAGATAAGAAAATTAGGGGCTATTTGTTCATAACAGATAACAGTATTATCGTGATGTTCATTCACCTGCTAGCGCCGTTGTAAGTTACTACTAAGTACTTAATTAGTTGTAAATCTGAAGATTACTAACTCCAGTATCTAACAGCAATTTAAGTAGGCACATAATTACCGAACTAAAACTTACTTTTCTTGATTACAACTTAATTAATGTCTTATGATTTCCTTGTCATATTTGCTATTAAGGTTTTTTTTACTTGTGACAGGCTAAGTGTATGACCTTAACTCAATTTGTGTAAAGTGGCGGTGTGGGCGAAGGTGATAAACACCAAACCCAGAATATGAAGATAGGAAAGTAGGTTTTACCTTCAAACTTTTCATAAAGGCGGAAGTTAAGTTTTTCAGGCACATATTTGGGTCTAACGACCCTGGACTCGGAGTGCTTGTCCAGGGTTAGCGACGCAACTTTACGGAGCACGTTCGACTCCGTCATCAGCACGTCGCTCACGCTGGAGTAGCGTCGGTCAGAATCTGGAATATAACATAAAATTATACATCCTTATTGACAGTCAACTAGCGATCCGCTTTACCTTTTCACGGGTGCAATACATTTTGGCGTCATGATAACGATACATTAAATTTCTTTACTCAGAAAAATCATAAGTGTGCATTATATATCCTTTAGGAAAAAATCTGGATACCTGGATTCATATACACATTTCTTAGTTTGGTGCGTATTGCCGTTAGCTTTAAACAGTGAAGAAAAATTTCGCGTGGAACCTAATTAGCTAGAATGTCAGAATTTTTATCAGGTACATCATCTAAATAACATTTCGTACTTTTACCAAGGTCTTAAACAAATTATCAATTTTAATCAATGAAATATTTTTATTCATAATAAGTATAGGTAACTAGTAAACCATCTCGTTATGGCCTATTCTTCAAGGACGATTGACCCATATTTCATCTCATACCTAGTATGCCTGGCCTGCTTGGGGTATACTTATAGGGCTAAAGGCTTGGTATGGGTTGACGGATTGAATATATTTTCCAGATATATCATCGCGATGTTTTCCTTCACTGAAAAACAAGTGCTATGTACAATTTTTATTCAAAACACATCTTTGTTTCTTTCTTCAAAGATCGAACCTATAACTTCGATTATGCGAGGCACGTCTTACTCCGATTTTGATATTATGATTTTTTTTATGGTTGACTGGCTAGGTGTTTGACCACAGCCCACCTGATGTTGAGTGAAGGCGTGATCGAAGATGGTAAAGCACACCTAGCCTGACAATGTGTGAAGTTTTAATACAAATATGTGTAGGTACCTACCACGGTTCTTTTATTATAAGCTTTGTTTAGTTTAGAGCTAGATAACGCCGTGTAAATTGTATTTCAATATTTTGTTTATTTACTTAACTTATTTTTGTGCAGCATGCAATTTTTGATTTACGTAAAATTTAAAGGATTAAAAACATTTGGTAATAGTACCATGTTGTCTCGTTCATAGTCCATGATAAACTAATAAAAGTTTTATTAAACTCGTGACTGACGAAAGTTTTGTTTTTATTGGGTTTTAATCTAAACTGCATCTACTCGTATAAGGCGTACACCAGTCTGTAATTATTAAAGTCGAGTAGAAGTAGTCTCATGTATTTAAAATATACCCTAAGCAGATGACTTAAAGTCCAAAATCAATTATTGAAAAAAGAAGTTCAAAAGTACATGCAACTTTCCTTCTAGTCCCAGTTATTTAGTACCTACTATTACAAAGTGAAGATTTTACTCGATAAGTTCTTGGTTAAAATGAAGACACAAGTTTTCTCATTTCGACATGGTTCTACATTGTAATGTTTATTTGTATCTGTGTTAGTTACTGCACATACGATACACATGTACCTACGCCCAATGAAGCGAGGAAAGTATCAACAAACTGGTTTGAGGCCATTGTGACGAACAAAACAACTGAACGGTAACAAACTGCCGAGTACTTACCTCCCTACTTACAAAAAGTAGTGTGGCGTCGGAAAACATTCGACGTAAACTACCTACGCAACTTACGTAGGTAGTTACAGGAAAAACTTGATAAATAATATTGGAGGAAAGTCATTTTGACTATAATGGGTTAAGTGCCTAATTTGCTATAGGCACAACAAACAACAATGCTTCAGACCAAATCGAACCGAAGATAGTAAAGAATCATAGATTACGAGTAGGTATCAACTAGAAGCACACTACTACACTAGTACAAGTGCAACATAGAGCAGTAAGTGCACTATTTTGAATTATTTTTAAAACTTGTTTTTCCTTCAAATTTTCTTGTGTTGAAATATTTAATTGTTATTGTTGTGTTATTTCATGTTTGAAGCAATTAGAAAACACAATAGACATTGTGAAAATGGTCAACTAATAGAGACGAGATTTAAAAAAAAAACTGATTACGATTTTTAATAAGCATAAGTACATACTATAGTACCAACTAAGTATATGTAGGTATCTAATCTAAATATCTACATCAAAATATAGAAATCTGGGTAAAATGCTTACCTAATCTAATCTCATTCGATCGGATGATAGAAGTTTTGAATCCCACAGGCTTTAGGATTTACTTACTTAATATTCCTAACTAGTGTTTTATTTACTAGTAAATAAATAGTATGATAACTGTAATCCTCAGGTACCATTCAAAAAGATGTTCCGACCTCTCAACTAAGTGCGTAATTACGATTGTTGTTAGCAAGACATATTCATCTTTCTATAACTGTGTAGATAAACTTTAAGCGATTCGGAACTGCTGGAGTTACCTGGGTGCTGATTGTTGTTACAATAGATTTGTATCTAGTAAAAGAAGAGTTTAGGAAGATGGTAGACTAACCGGAGATGGTGGTATCGAGGAGCGTGAGCGAGGGCTCGCAGGCGACCGGCGGCAGCTCGACACGCCGGTGCTTCGACACCGTGAACGAGGTCTGCCCCGGTGACGCCTTTAGCCGGTTATCCAGGAAGTCATGGTTGCATTCGTGACTCCGCTTAGCCGAATCTCCACGCACCCCCGATATTATCGCTCCCATAACCTTTTCATTTTCCTCCCTGTCATTGCTGTCATCGAAAACGTCAGCTTTTTCTTCTTTTTCCGTTTCATCGGTCGAGAGCGCGGAGGCGGCATCGTCGTGGGGCATGACGGGCTCGGCCGGCACGGGGGAGGGCGCGAGTGTCGGCGCCTCGTCGAGGACGCTGTCGCTCTCCGCGGAGTAGTAGCACTGGTTGAGCTCGACGGCGGCGAGCGGCGTCAGAGGGTCCGTGAACACTGAGTCGGAGGTGGACGGGTCGGCAGGCGAGGCGGCCGGCGCACGCGCTGAGGTCGGTGACCGCCCGCACCTGCTCACCGTTACCTCTGACTGCGCGCTCGCACAGCCCTCCCCCTCTGGCGAGCACTCAGCCGTATCGTTATCTGATGTTTCGATAACTTCAACGTTATCTGAATCTGGCGTTTTGTCGATGTCGATCGCTTCTCGCTTCTGCTCACCCTTTTTCTTGCCATGTTTTTTGCTCTCCCGTCCCGGAGACTTTCTGTAGTTTCTGATGAAATTTTTGCTTTTGGTTTGGGGCGATTTACCACTTTTATGTTGTTTTTCGTTGGCTTGAGTATTACCCATTATTGATTAAGTCTTACTCACTATTCTTGAGCTAGGTAGGTGTAGGGATAGATATCGTAAGATCCATTAACATTTATTAGATATAGGATACTTATTAAACTAAATAGTAAGTATAAAAAAATCTACATGAAAGAGTTCACAGCCTTTCAGTGAAGAGTAACAATCCACACCTACTACCAGGCATGCGCAGTATTGCGCAGCTCTAGGAGCTGCTAATCGATATTGTACTTGCATGCATGAAAAATAATTTTATGTATTTATGCGTAAAAATTCATTACATACCCATATTTATCTACATAACATAACATAAATACTCATATAAAAATATTGATGGTAAGGTGATATAAAAATCCTTGGCTATTTAGACAAGTAGCGTCATCTAGCTGAAAATAATGCTTCAACACATCTCCGGGAAATGTGTTTGGGAAAATTTGAAGAAAGCGACACTCCAAACCATTCGCGGCTTTAAAGGTTCATTGTTTAGATAACTTTTTAATACTGCATCTCGCTAGATGGCTATAAGCTCGCTTACACATGTTTAAAACATCGCAAAATGATAATGTTTTTTATCCAACTTTTAAGTAAGTTTTTATGATTTTAAAACGTATCTATAAGTACCTTAGTAGACTTAATTCTTGACCGTCAAAACGTGTCAGAGGCCTTTGGAAGGCACTCATTAGGGATACCTATACGTGGGTACATACTTACCACGATGTAGCAGAAAACATACGAGTTATCTACGCAAAATACTGAGGCTATTTAAAATGATAGTTTGTAATAAACTATACATTGACTTATATAAAACATAATAATCCCCCTACGGTTACCTATACGTGGTGAACAAAATTGTGATGGTGATACACATATAATTCCCCGAGTTTCATTGGCTTCTTTCTTTTCGCCATCTGACCCCAAACTAAGCAAAGCTTGTGTTATGGCAGTCAGTACTTATAATGAATACAGACCACCCAGACACAGAAAAAACATTTATTTATACCACAAAATGTTTGTCCTGGGTGGTAATCGAACCCACGCCCTACAGCTCTTGAAGCAGACATTCTACCAATGAACCAACAGGGCTGTCATGTATCCTACCATCGTGATGTAATTTTTTTTTTATGTATTCCTTATCCCGCTGCTCAAATTTGTTGCTGGCATTTGAATTGAACCCATGTCCTCCGCCGTATTACTTAATTAACAGCGCTAATCGTAATGGCTACAAATATTTTTGGGGAAAAATCTAAACGTATTACCGTTACAGTATATATCGCCATACTTTGTCGTAATGTTGAGTAAATGTTATGTGTAGGTAGAATGCATTATCGCAGCTGAGCCGATATAGATCCTATATGTATTCTATCACGTTTATCTTATCAGGAAGTCTCTATACGTGAAAGGTAAATCTGCAAGCTGGTTATTGAATTATTGATAAAAAGATATAGTTACATTTAGTCATTACCTTTATATAGGATACTGACAACTGTCGCGTACCGCTGGAGTAGACGTGTTCAATAGCTAACGTTATGCATGAAGCCCTGAGACTCGATAGAGTGATGATAAACCAACGAGTAATTACGTATGGCAACCGAAGTTTCGGCAGCCTATTTAGGAGAACCTTCAGGCTTCTAATCTAGTCTTTGGGGCGAATCCCATGGCAAGCACCTCTATCTTTTCTAATTTATGTGCGTATTGTGTGTGCGGCTTCAAACTGTAAATGAAACCATCCTACATGTCCGGGATCTTAGAAAAGGTCTTGAAGATGTGAGAAGTCTGCCAACCCGCACTTGGCCAGCGTGGTGGACTACGCCTCACCCTGCTCAAAACGGGAAGCAGTTTATAAAAACGCGGCTGTCACGGAGATACCTAAGGCTATAATATGACTTGTAACTTTGGTAAATTTGTATTTGTAGAGTGAGCTGAAAGCGGAAAGCGGAAAATTGGGTTTACAGGAAAATAGTATTTATTAGGAAAGGCAACAGTTCAGTAGTGAAATAAGATAGAATGATCGTGATGATGGTTTTTGATTTATATTTAAGCTTGTGCACAAAATTACAAACACATCCCTTATAACGATTGTCGTGTTTCTTGGTAAATGTTTCAGATAAATTTCAAAGAGTACGACAAATGCCTATAGGCGAGAAGTCTAAACTTTTCGTACACATAACTAAATAATTAATTAACTTAGTACATGTTGTTGATAATTTTCATCCTTGCCGTAAGCAATGGTTTAATATTTTAAATCCTACATCATTTACTAGATGTACATTTCATTTTACAAATGTTTGTATTGGTACTTTTTTTAAATTAACGTCGCCCTTTTACACTTCATTGGCATGAAAAATTAATCAATCAAAAAACGATCACAACAGAAACGATGTTGATATCACATCAGGAAGGTACCTACTTGTTATCTTATTGAAGGCATAAATGCCTACTTGAATGGCTCTGCAAATATAAGTGGGTTATTAGATAAGCAAAACAGTTAATATTTTAATAATAATAACAAAGTTTTATTGCCAGAAATATATTAAGTGATAGCTAGGTAGGTACATAAAAGTGTTACATTTTTCAGGACATTACACAAAGCGCCATCCAGCGTTGCCAGACGTCCTGATTTTTAAATCAAAATTGAATATCCCGCGCGGGACAGGCTCAGTCCCGCTTTTCGGGGATAAATCGACCGTGCGTGCAGCGTGCAGAGGAAGCGCGGGTGGGTGGCACAGACAAATGTGGACTGGCCGCCTGCCCGGCGCGTAATGAAGGTAAGCGCGCGGGAGAGAGGGGTGCATGCTAAAACTTCTAATTATATACGTTTTTTATATAAAAAGGTGTCAAATCCCGACTTGGCAAAAAAAAATCTGGCAACTGGCGCCATCTGACCGAAACTAGGCAAAGCTTGTACTATGGAAGTCAGATAACTGATAGAATAGTTTAATACTTTTTTTTGTTTATATACATACTTGTGATACAGAACACCCAGATACAGAACAAACATTAAATAGATCAGCTGGGGTACCGTACCATATTGATCACGGAAAAGTTATACCTACGATTGCAGACTTTATTGAGCAGGTATAAGATATGCGGTCGCGTAGCTTTTTCGTAAGAACTTAGGCCTCACAGCATTACCGCTAATTAGAGTCCTGATTCTCCAGCTCACATGAGATTCCTAGCCGAAAACGCGTTAACGTTTATAAAGTTTATTTCGATAGTCCTAAAAGGGCTCCTAACAGGCTCTATCGCGTTTTTTTAAAATTTATTTTTGGCATAAAAATTATCATTTCACGCAAATTTAACTCGAATTCTGTCATGTTACGTACCTACATGTCTGATTGTGATACTATTTATTTATTTTAGAATTAAAGGTTTTAGCAGCATTTTAACTTGAAATATTTTAAGTATATAGTAGACGATGAGCTTTGTCAATGTCAACAAGAAAATCGCACCAACTATTTACTTAGGGTTCCTACCACAGACAGAACAAGCAAAGGGCGGAGCAAAGAAAATGCCTCATTTACGGAGTGAAAGGGTCACATTTAAAATCTCTTAAGAAAGTGTGAAGTGAAGCTTAAAGAACTTAAGTTTAAATAATTGCTTTTGCTGAACATTTTGTCATTACCAAACAAATACCAACTGATAGGTAGAAAATTAGATTTATAAAAGTTTTGTGCTCCACGAATAACAAATGTGTAGGTTATAAAGAAACACGTATGATGGAAGTACTGAGCCGAAAGAAGATGGTGCTCTTATTTTGAAATCGAATCGTCGTAAATTTGAAACATATTTTTAGCTATGAAAATAAAAATTGTAGCGATGATAGCACAGTAGTGACTAGCGCGGTCGCTTCACGACCACAGCTTCTCTTGAGAGCCAGTTTCATTCTATGGTTCTTCGACTACATCGTCACATAACATCAGATGAACTAATAACAAATATTTTTAACTATACACAAAAACAAATGCAAACAAAACTTAACAAAAGAACATCAAATTAGACATTTGCAACATGTTTTTTTATAAATGTGAAACAAAATAGATGTAAAAAATTCCGTCATTGGTATCTAATTGCCGTGGTGCTCAACTAGACCTAAAAAGTCATAAAAAACATTAATAGAGAGAATTTTCTTTCTTTGGGACAGCTGTTTTTCTACTATTCTGTCACATAACCCCGACTAAATTGTGTACAACAAAATATAAAGTAAACGTATGTAGGTAAATCGTAGTTACCTAATATCTACACAGTAAATAACTACCTACTTAGTTTTCACACGAGTGTGCTTAAGTAGTTTGGGACAGGTGAGAATAGAAAAAATAAATTGAAGCGACGACACTAAAATCCCCGCGGAGACATTCTTTGACAAAACAATTTTTCGGTTGAAAAGTTTCGTACAGGGAATTTTTGACAAATTCGAACGCAATGTATTAAATTTCAGTTTTTGAAAACAATAACGTTTTGATTATTTACTTTAATTATGTATATAACGTTTTGATTTATCTTTATATCAATGATTATTTATTCTGTACATATGGTTGTCACTGTATTTCTCTAAAACGGCTGGGCGGATTTTAATAATATTTTTGTGGGTCCGCTGGACCAACTCGATGCATAATTGAAAATAGATTGAATGGTGAAATCGTACAACGGATACGAAATACCTACCGGGAATTCAGCTAATGCTAAATTTATTAATAAACGTAAGTATATATACAGCAAAAAATATAAAGTTATTTTACGAAATAGATACGGTTACGCGGAACGTTAGTAAAATGGTCACTATAACACAACTTTAAAAATTGTACTACGTAAACTAACGTGGTTTTGATACATTTTTTGCTTACGTTTTCTCACGGATACTTTGACTATAGTTTCGATCACGCATCCGAAACAAGAAGAAGCCGCGCGCGCGTTGTAAGTACTCTTTGAAGCCCACCGGATGTGACCGTAACTACAGTCGGCGTTCCGTCGGACTCTATAGTCAGAGTATCCGACGTAAATAAACGTGAGTATACAAATAGAACATAAACTTTAACAATATAAACAATAACTATTTACTTCGACAAATTTTAAAACTTTATCTACATTTTTCCTGTTCTTTTCATGCTGATAAGATACTTAAATAAGTACATAATAATCAATACTAACACTAACATGATGAAGCTAATATAAAAATATTAATCAGCAGACCGCGTTCGGATCCAATTCATCCAAAAGTTTTTAAAATATGTGTTATTGGCGCGATAATCCGATATCCACAATAACTCCAGCTTGGATAGTTTGACTTGTATTCACAAGCTTGGTTGGATAGTACGAACAAGTAAGATAAAGTGTCATCCGGAGTTATGCAACTACTTTTGATATAATTTCCTCTTTTACAAGTACCTACACATCTAAATTTACTACCTAGAGTTATCTTTCACGAAAAATCATATAAAATAATTATAAGTTACAATTCATTGAAAAGTTTTTAGCCCCAAAAATGCCATAAAAATAACTTTTGGATCAACTACAACCTATGACAAAAATGAAGTATTTCAACTTTCCATATTTATCCGTAGTAATACTTTAGGAACATGTTTTAAGATCCGCTATGTATCTAAGTCTTTGATTAACCTAAGATTTTGAGTTTTTCAGTTATGCACCATTTTCTGTGACAAAAAGTACCTACGTACATCGCATTATTATGCGTGTTTTTCGATTTAATTTTTATACTAAAAAAAATATAGGGTGCTTTTTATACCTAGTAACTAACTACATTTATTTAGTCACTTTATTATCGACTTCAGAAACCTAAAGGATTTCAACTCCATCCATATACTTTTGTGTTGTATAGAAAAAAATCTGAGGTCTTTTCATTTTTTGTAAAAATTCACTTCATTAGTTTCAGTAACATACAGGTTTTTGTGGTCCTTTTGTTTTACAGTCAGTTTTTATAAACGATAATTAATATTAGGTAATTTTACAAATATAAGACGTATTAACTACACAACAATTTATAGCTCACATTTAGGTACGTTGTGGTTTATTTACGATTCCTATCTATGGGTAACAGATTACAGAACGTAACCACGGAACCCTCCATCACATGGAAGGTCTGATAATAATGGCTGACCATGGCCCGTCCCTCTCGTTGATTCAATGACTTGACTGACCTGTTAGGTTGTTTGATAAATCGCTGCTTCATAAGCTATAGCGTGAATTAAATTTCCACCCAGGACAAACATTTTATGTGACGAATCTTGGCAATTTATAGATTATTTATATAAGTAAGTAGGTACACTACTACCAGGTAGGTAGGTAGGTAGGTATACTTTTACAAAAGAATATAAATATAAAAAAATAGTATAAGCTTTGCTCTTATAGTATAAGGTTTGCTTAGTTTGTGGCTAGATGACGCTGTACGTGATTTATTTTATTCCCAATGGTCACAATGGTGAGCCTTCGCTCTTGCAGTGCATTGTGCTGTGGTCTTGTACACTCGGTTTTAGTATTGGATTACTGTCGTACCACTGCAATGCGCGCTATGCACCACGATGTGTAAAAGCAGAGATTACTTCTGACTTAAACTCGGGGCCAGAGGTGGAATTGGACTTAGTTACGGACAGGAACGCATTTCCCTTCAAACCTTATATGTACTTTAATAAAATTAAGAGTACCTACTTAAATACAAATGTAATAAAGTGAAACTCTCGACTTTTATCTTTTATTTTACAATTTTTTATTATAAAAAATTCCACAATAGTTAAACAATTTCGCTTTTTTGTCGAACCAGAACGATGTAAGGAAAACTTTCACAAAACGGAACGGCGTTCCGGTCCATTTCGAGCACTGCTCGGGACCGAACATTTCATTGCTTTATGTTTTTTAGAGATTGACAGTCAGCGTATGGCCTATTGACCTTTGACCTTTAGCTCCTGGCTGTCCGATAGTACAATTGACAGGGTGGAATTAAGTCATGCAGATCTCGAGCGCCCTCCAACGTGTATCCGGTAGAAAATCGACAGACAAGTAACTTTGCGTCGATGTTCAAGGCTTTAGAGCAGCTGTACTTACTCAATGTACATATTATGTTTTTAAAATTTGGTCTACGCATATGGCTTCATAATAACTTTATACGATAAAGGTTACACAGTTAAGTTTAATTTTGTATTTTTTCGTTACGTTGATACATGGTCAATTTAGAATTACGTTTTTTATTATAACCTAAATATTTTTAGTTTTTAGTTAGCGGCCCGGGACAGCATGACTGAGACGCGTTTGTAACCTCTATCAAAAAAGGTTGAGTTTGGCTGCTTTAGAGTTTATTCCGAACAAGCGAGTCATCGTTGATGGGTTTCTTGGCACGTATCTCAATAAAATCTAACGCTTACTTGGCCAATTCGTCCCAAAGGTGGGAACAGTACTCCATGCTAAATAGAACCCGGTAACTATTAAGTCCTACCACCACGTCAGTTTGCAGTTAATAAATTTGTGCAATAAATGGGTACCTACGTTAGAACTAGATTCAGCTTTTATTTATTCCGCATACCTATACTGTCTTTTTTCTATGGTTGATTGGCTGGTTTGACCACAGCTCACCTGAATTTTTTAGTGACTAGATCGCTATCATCAATAAGCCTCATAGCACGTCGGCTCCGCTTTTAAAACTTCCAGCTGGTATTTAGGTGCTCCAACAAAAAGGCGGCAGCAGTAGGTACCTACTCCACACATGATCGGATTTGGACTTAGTGTAAGTACCTACTATAAATTATAGAAAGAGTTGCTTAAACGGGCTTCTTTCATCTATCCTCTCTGTAGAGACGACAACATTTTTTTGTTGAGATGTCTTTTGCGCACAGCTCATTTGATATTAAGTGTGGTCGAAGATGGTAAAGCACAACTAGTCTGGAATAGAACTGGTTCTCAAGTGAACACACCGTTAGATGCTTGGCGTCAGATTTTCAACTTGAGGGTGCGTGGTAGCTAGCCAGCCGAGTACTAAAAATACCCTACCACTATGCTATGGTTTCCACACGATATTTTCCTTCAGCAGCAGTTCAAACTCATTGTTGGGGTTCTTCTTGATTCTCACTTAATTTTCTTCAACAACATTTATGATCTAAAATATGCCTATGTACTCGTGATACACAATATAGCACTTAATCTGAAATTTGTTAACCTGAACCGGTATATTTTGTTTACAACCGACTAGACATGCCTTTAGCTACGATTTCACCTGATGGGAAGCGACGATGTGGCTGAAGATAGAGCACGCTTGCCTAGGAAGTGTCTATTCACGTTTTTCTCAAACAGTCCCCGGTTGTACCTAGTCACTTAGGAACACAGACGCAGGCAACCAGTACAATACATCAGCTAGTATTCAAAAACTATTAACAGCTATTAGTATATTTGTGCCTTTAAAAAATATGTCAAGAATTATATTTGCACATAACAAACAATTTTTAATAATCCTTTTTTAGCAAGTTGATGTGGCAGTGCGCAGGGCACATAACACTCAGAACTGATGGCCGATGTGGCCGCAAAGTTCTGGAGTGGAGACCTCGGACCGCAAGCGCCGCGTAGGACGTCCACCCACAAGGTGGACAGACGACCTAATAGAGACCTCAGGAACGTGCTGGATGCGAGCCGCTTCCAACTGGTCTTTATGGAGGTCAATGGGGAAGGCCTACGTCCAACAATGGACGTCCTACGGCTGTAATGATGATGATGATGATCCTTTTTTGCTACAGCTATAAATCTAAACCTTGACTTTAGTGGATTTTAACGTTCAGAAACTAAACTTAATTTACTTTGGTTCAACCTAGCTCAGTAAAAGTAATTTTTACCAAAGTAGCAAAAGTGATTTAGTGGGTATTACATTTTATCGGTACCCTAAATACTGGTTGTTGTTATGTAGCTTACAAATTGTAGTGGGTACTCATTCAGGTAATGAATCTGAGCGTCGATGTTATCGAAATCATTTGCGTCAGGCTATTTATGATAAGACTCCACTAGAATATCGAAAATGTACAATCCTTAGCTTCACACAAACTAAAAGAAGTACGTTTTAAATAAACTTTTTAATAAATATATGTATATCGTAGGACATTACATACATTACTGTCTTGTTCATTCAAAGGTTGCTTGGGAGAAAGCGCTTTACGCGAAAAAGCTGCCGTAGCTGTGCCACTTACGTGATATTATTTATTTAGTAGACATATTTACTTACAACATTTTAGTTGTGTTTAGTTTATAAATATATAAATAAAGAAATGAGAAATAAATTAAAACTTTATTCATAAATTGGACTCAACTAAGTTACTAGTCTGCCAAACTATATCAATAGTTTGTTGGCAGAGATCTGTTTTGTTACAACTTAGTTTAAGTAATTGGTAAAAATAATAATAACAATAATAAATTATTTATTGTAAACAATTTTAACAATATAAACTTAGCACTAGCGGAAAAATTGACGGCCTTATCGCTTATCTTCCGGGCAAAAAAATAATTACAGTTGGTATTAGGTAGTTACATGATGTTTGTGTTTCGGTGTACAATTAAGGTAATAGAAGAAATAATATTCTATTCTAAGTAGGTAAGGAAGGCGCCTAGGTAACGCTCTTAATTCTACCGGTAGATTTTTATGTAAGTACGTCGATGACACCGAAACTAATAAATACTTGATTTATTTGCTTCATTTTAGGGTTCTGTCCTCGAAGGATGTCAAACGGAACGGAACACTATTAGCCTGCCGTGTCTGTTAGTATACAATTATACATGTATAATATGCCTTATTTTGTCATGTACTTCCAAACCGTAATGAGTAGCCAATTGAAACTTCCATAGAATGTGCATTACTATGGCTGATTTTCTAACACACAAAAAAGGGTAGGTATACATTACGAAATCAAGTCAAGATTTCAAGTCTAGTACTTGAAATGTGATAAAATAAAAATATGTTGTGAGAAAATAACTTACCTACCTACTCGTTTTATAAAATATACTGATATTGGGTACTGGAATTTAACGTAAGTAATTTTCTATCTCAGACATTGCGTGTGTAACTTAATTTAAAAAGAAAGGTGTAAAAAATCAGCGGTAGCTTTTATTTTAAAAACTCAAGTATCTCCTGCGAAATGATAAAATTATTTTATAAAAGGTATATCACCTATGTTTGTATGAAAATTACCGATTGAAGGTTGCAGTTCAGTCGATATAATTTTAGCTTATTTTGTAAAGCCAACATTGAATCAAGGAGCGAGAAGTTAGGTGCAAAAAATCACATAGGATTGGACTTTTTTTAGTAACAAATTGGCTTGCGATTGACTTCTCGCCAGTTATTAAAGAGTTTTTTATCCTTGACAGACTAGGTGTTTGACCACAGCTCTGATGTTAAGTGATCTACGATGGAGCACGTATACCTAGAAGTAACCGATTCACTCCCGACTTGAAGGAACCCAGGTTATTTCGTGGAATGCTCACACGCGATAGTAAAATTTGTAATTTCATTATTTTACGGCCAATGTAGGTTGATGTTAAAAATATAGGTATATTATGTTGTTTCTTATATAGAATACGTTGGCATACGATATGTAGTTTCGTAGCATCCCGCTACGTCGTAGCAACGCTACTACCGGTAGAGCACCCTTATTGGCATAGATTGGCACAAGCGCCTTCCAAAAACATCTGCGTAATCAGAAAATGATTAATAGAACCGTCGGGTAATCTTGAGGCATCGAATGGCGAAACTCTTATTATTTCCCCGTGATAAATCGCCGCCGATCGACTAAATGAATTGACTGAGCGTGAGCACGCCGAACTTAATAAAAGTTGGAAAACAGACCGGTAAAGTTTAAATTTTGTATTATAAAAACTCGCATTAGTCTCTGAGGAGCATCGATCACTTCATTTCAACTCATTTGTTTATTCATTAACGTTTATTTGTCAATATTTTGTAGCCGCACTTTGTTCTGAAATAAAATAATGACTTTATTTTTATTTAAAAGTGAAACAAATATAATTATAGTACTGAAATAAGAACATTACGTCAAAGCTTTTGTAATTGCGTCATTGTTTCTTACTGACAATTATGCAAATTACAACTCGGACGAGATGCTTCACCGCTTGTCAGATTCATCTAGTGAACTAAAAAGAAAGTACAAGCCAATTTCATAATAAAAAAAGTTACTATGTCATGAGTAGACTTAGGTACTAGGGGTACTAGAGATTTTCGGGGGGAACGCGGGAAGTCGTGTCGTCCCGTTGTATTTTTACCCAAAACTAGTGTTTTTTCGAGTGTTTATGCATAGAAATGGTGGTGTTTTATTCATAAAGTGCCGAATTAGAAGTGAGAGTGTGGAAAAATGATATAATGTGGTGAAACATGATTTTTCATGTTGCTTCCAAAACTCTATCGAAGTTTATAGTAAAGTCGCCAATACTTTACTAAAGCATGACTGGACTTGACTGACACGGACTGGACTTCGACTATAGCTACAAGGCAACTTATTTAATTTATGAAACTTGAAAATATAAAACACTTGACACTGGCAAATACTCAAAATGCGACGCCAAAATCAAAGAAAATGAAGAAGACGACTATGCTAGGTTAACTTATATATATATAAATATACCTACACTAGTAATGATTCTAGTAATACAGTAGTCGACGGGTCCTTAAATTCTCTGATATTTTTGTGTTAAAGTTTTAACTTAATTTTATACAACTTTGTGCCTATTGTTTTAGTGTAGGTACTAGTTAAGGAAATTTTCTAAAAAAAATATAAACAAGAAATGTAAGATAAAATTGATTTTATTATAATATACTTAAATTTAACGGCTTATCAAACTAATATTTACAATTCAAAAAAATATTACGTAAAACATCCCATCAATGCATTATGGCAGAAAATGAATAATAATTAACGTGTATTTAATTCTTAAAATAATGTGAGAACATTTTCAGATTGTAAAGTTAACATATGATACTATACTATAGCACTTAATTGTAGTTCAAGTCAATCTTAACTTAATATACATAATATGTATATAATTGGCAGCAATTACGAGTAGTTAAGAAGCAAAGAAGAAAAGAAATATATGACTAATAAAATGTGACTTTTATGTATTGTTTAACTAATAAGTAGGCACGTATTTACGTTGTGTAGTTGAAAATAAGATATTTCAAATCGTTTCCTCACAACAGTTACTATTTAGCACTGAAACGAATTAAACAATTTATAATTGATTAATTAAGAATGTAAATGGTAAAAACATTTAACTGTTTGCGAAATACTTATTAAATTTATACATACATAATTAACTCATCTTTACTATAAACACAAGTCAATATGAAATGAATAATATAACATAATCATTTTCATAAAATTCATTTATACGAAATAAGTACAAGTATAATAGAGCAATACAAAGATCGGAAAACTAATTTTAAAATCAGATAAAAATATTGAAAAAAAAGAACAATTTTACTATCAATTTCATTAAGTACACAAAAAGTTTTTTAATTAATGGCTCCCTAGAACTCGACCTTTTCGTACAAATATAAAAGTGATGTTTTTTTATATATACAAAATCTATCTATCGAACTTTTATAGTATACTTTAGAAGAGTTAACAAAAAACGAAATTAGCTTAAAATTATTTGTTTTTACTATATCAAACAACAAAGGGCAACACGATAAAAGCTTGGCATTATTTCTACACAAAATAAAGCTAGAATTTAAAAAAAAAGCAATTAAAGAACCGTGTAAAAGTTTCTAGTAGGAGAAAATATCTCTGTCTGTACGAAAATGAGTCTTTCCGGGGCCGCTTTAAGTATCTACGCATTAGAAGCATAAGTAGGTCAAAATATATAAACGTAGATAAATGATGTCTAGCATATTAGTATACAAAAATCATACTAACAAGAAAAGTAAGTGGAGTAAGTAGACTTAGGTAAATATAGTACAATCAGGTAATCAGAAGCTAATATTGTTTCATCAATTTGAACGAAAATATAATACATAGGAAAACTTTCATAATAAAGTTAACCTATCACAATGGCAAAATTCGTTGTAAGTATCTAAACAATAGTAATATGATTGCGATTGAGTATTTGTGTTTGTATAAAAATATTTATAACTAGCTTTTGTTTGTATTTACCGCGCAATGCATAAAATATCCTGTAACTTTTTTAAAATCTGATTATTGGATCTGTTCCGGATATTATTGTACATTCAAACCAATAAACAAATTTTAAGTAGTTTATTAAGTTATTTAAGTGATTTTTTACCCGACTACCGAAAAGTCAAAAGGAAGAGTTGGTTTATTAGGAGTCTATAATATGTGTTTGTATTAATGAATGCAGTGCTTTAACTACGTTCGATTTTGTTTTTTTTTATCCGTGCGTCATAGGCTGTTTTTTTCGTAATCGGCATATAATGTTATGTACTTTTGTTGCTTGTTGGGTAATTTGTTTCAATGGTGAACTTTAAACTAAAATATTTCACTATTTTATTAATCCCCACAATTGTTTTTGTGCTGGTTAATAAATCGTTATGTTTGTCATAATAATTATGTAGGTAAGCTTTTTCACAATTGACCTTTCTCTATTATGTGGTATATCACATATCGGGAATAGAATCTAATAAACGAAAAATAATTAAAATAGCAATGAGCCATACATCAAACATCACCACAGATAACAAAAAAGTAGTAGGTACAGATATAATGTAGCGTAGGAAATAGGTGAAGACTTGATGGTGTTTATTACTTTTTGGTTTATTATTCGTAACTGAAACTCATAAAAATATCTCAAGGCCTTACGTCAGTACTTTAGACCTGTATGACAAGCAAGCTTGTTGGGTCAACGAAGTTTTACCTATTTATTGCGGAACATTACACATATACTACTTTATTCTTATCTGTGTACATCACATACACTTTTCATAATCTATACAGTATATACCTCTGGGTACTAAAGATAACAATCAGTTTATCAGACTTATTCACCTAATTTGACTTCAGGATTTTCAGTCGAACATAGGCGACCATAATTATGTGGTAGAATGGGGAAAGCTTTAAAACAACTTTTCTAGAAAATATGATGACCACACTCGACACTGCATATTAAGTTGGTTCTAACTATGTTTTATAATGTCTTCCGAGTTGACTTTTTATGCCTAGTTTACACTATCTTAGTAGCTATAGGCACTCGTTTTTAGTTCTAGTATAAATAAATTCGATTGCGAATGATGTCGACCGAAATACCTACTTACTAAGATCGTATAAATTAGTCATAAAGTTGCATTTTAAAGTGCCGAGTAAAGAAGAAATATACCGAATCTTTTTTTTAACACATAATATACCCTTTAATAGCCTTGATCTCTGCTCTCATTTGCTAGACTAATATTATTTTTTTACAATATCTTCCGTCCTATCCTAATTACTTAACCTAATATTTAAGAAACATCAGAGTGCGTAATATGACTAAATATTTATAAAAAAGGACCCTAAATTCATTTTACTGAGATTTCAGATTTTCTAAGGGAGGATTCTCAAAGGTATTCACTCTTCCTTTGATCGATATTGCGTCTTTTGATTTTGTGCATGAGACAATGTGATACCATAGAAATTTTCTCTAAGCCTCAGGGTTGCGTGGGGATCAGATACCATTGAGATGCTGCCTTAGATCATCGCTACAAGCAATTATATTTAAGTCATAGTCAGAACATTCTCGAGAGCTATTTACATTACCAATAATCATGTCGAGAACGAACGCTACGACATTTATAAAAAACTTTACAATACACTAACAACGGCGCAAAGAACCTAGAAATTTTAGAAAAGAAACGTCTGTCAAGTATAACTTGACAGACGTTTCTAACACTTCTAGGTTCAAGGCGCGGCTTTGTTAATCAAGGTTTCACAACTCACGTTCATAGTCTCATTTATTTGTGGTTCGCCAAATTTCACTATACGAGTTATATCGCAAACTTGACGACCGAAATATTTAAAACAATTATAAAAATCATTTAACACGTCCCCTTTAGATCCGGGCCAGTAAAGTGGTGAGTTAACGCTCTCTTAGAGTGTTAACGCAAAACTTTACTCATAAAAACATTTAAGTTGTCTCTCTTATTGGTACGTAACTAAACTTAAATACAACGCGCAGTTTGCACGTTTGAGAGACGGTTTGTAGATACACCTACAAACTTTGAGATACTTAATCAGTGGGATTTTTCAGACAACGTGGGACGCCAACATCTAGTTGAGAACAACGCATCGGACGTACGAAGCTTGTAATAGGCCGACTATATCGTTATAGGTACTTGATTGTCGGTCACTTGTCAACGAGTCTACGACATGGCTTTAATTGGAAAGCTTTTCACGTAATGTAGGCATACGTACAAGAAAGCATAACTTTACTTGTGCAAAATATATAGTAATTCACAATGCTTACAGATTGTATACTTCTATTCTATAATATTTGAAGTGCAGAAGTTTCGATGAGCGATCTTAATAAATCTTTCTGGATAATTACTGGTTCAGGGTTGCCGTTGCTTACTTACGTCATCAAATGACTAAAACACTCGTCATTATCGTTTACGTGAAAGAGATTCCAAATAAAGCCAAGCTTTGAAGATCTACCGTAACCTCATTATTCTTATTTCAGTATTGTATTTCTGGCAGCTACAGTACCAAGCGAGTCTCATACATTTTGGTTTATCTCGAGATTTTCAGTAGGTGATTTAATTGTTTTTTTTGTGTATAGCAAGTAGAGCTAAATAGATAGGTAGTACAAAATCTGAATTTAGTTGATAAAAGTCCTGGCCCGATAAAAATGTATCTAAGAGTTCAATGTCAGTTATAATAAGAATGGAGAGGTTGCGATAGGTCTTTCAGGCGTAGCAACATATTTCCTTTCCGTGCGTAAATGTGACAAGATTACTAATACGTTTGTTGGATATTCGATAAGACGAGGGACATAATCTGGGACATCGTTGTACCTAAATCGTCAATATGTACTAACATCTCTCTGAAATCACAAAAGAAAAATTTGCTGTTCCGTACATTTCGTCAGTCAATAGTAAAAATTGTTCATGACTATATGTGGTACAATGATATTCTAAAACTTATAGGTCGTTGAATCGAACATCACAAATCTGAAACACTGTATAGTTCTCGTAAATCTTTTTGAGCTCTGTGATTGAAGGCACAATAATTGATGATTGTCACAGTACATGTACTACGCAACCACTAGCGCTAACATCCGAGGGTTCAAAAAGATTTTCGCGTACTTTATTATGTCTATATCAGTTCGCACGATCAAGAAATGTTTGGACAGTTGTTTGCAGTCGTATTCCGTGACAGCGTGACTCGAGGCATATCGTGGACCGGTTGGAGCTCAGACAATGATCTCCCGGATGACACGCTGCGAGCGAGTGTTGGGCGTCGAGTAGCCAGACTCGAGCGACTCGTCGTAGCTGAGCGAGAGGTGCGCCGGAGGTTTCTCTTCACCGCCTTCCTCGCCGCCGTAATCCGGCAGACCCGTCACTTCGTGGTATTGTGATTCTGGAACAATATTGTCTTTTACGATCTTTGTTGGATGAAGTAGTTAATAATTTTTTTATAGACCTACGTTTGGCCACCAACTCGCTTAATGTAAAGCGATGGTGTGGCAATCATTGCAACATCACGATAAATCTTGTTAACTGCGGTTATGAACACGATGTGACCCGATCAAATATATGAATTGTAGCATAACGTGTGATGACCGCGGCCGCAGTTTGAGAAATTGCTTCTTATATTATTGTTGTTATCTCTTTTGATTTCCTCAGAATTGTAAAAGATACGTAAGCATAAATAAGCTTTTTGGTGAAAGAAAACCTCAAGAAATCCACTACGCCCGGAGAAGGAATTTGAAAATGTGTACTTACCCATGTGTTGGTCCCGGCGCGGCTTCTTGGGCTTGTGCACGGAGGCGTAGGGGTCTGAGCAGTACTCCTGTCGGCTGGGGTTCTGCGAGCGTGCGTACTCGGCCGGCGCCGCGTGTGGCGCGTGCGGCAGCCGCGAGTACTGCGCGAACTCGTCGCCATGCGCGTACGCACCGCCGTGCGCGAGCGCGTCGTATTCGTAGTTACTTGCGCGCTCCAACTGGCCGCCCATCCCCTCCACGCCACCCACTGCCATCTTCATCGCCCACAGCGACTCTTGTGAGTTCACGCTGCCGCCGTTATGGCTGTTTGCGTAGCTGTTGTCGATAAAGCCCATGTTCCCTGTTGGCAATACCAGCGTTACTTGGGGAGTTGCTAACACGAAGCTTCTGAACAATCGCGGGGTGAGGCGCGCGCCATTGAATTTAGCAATGGAAAAATTAGATTTAACTGTGATCTGAGTATGTATGTGCGTAAAGGATATCTGTTGCTCATTTAATTTTTTTTATATTAAAATCAAAACATAAAAACCTTGCTAAATTCATTTTTGTTCACTCCTCACCCATAGCGATCGACAGATGTATCACGAAGTTGAAATACCTGCATACCTTCTATGTTGACGGTTAGTCCTTATGATTGCCAAAAGAAATAGAAAATGTAGAAATGAAATAAAAATTGATTTGGAAAATATTGGTGTTTTACGATTGGAAGAAGCGATAATCGATGACCAAAAGCAAACGGTTACAAAGTATACTTACAATCATGCGGAGCGTTTTGTCTCGGTGCCTGTCTGTGATATGCGTAACCTCCTTGCGTGGCATACATGCCATTCTTAGAGTCGTCGATGCCTAACCCCATGTCCATGGAGTGTTCTAAGGCTTTATTCTCCATTCCTGTGCTAGCCGAGTATGGCGGCGGCTTTTCCTGATTTTGCGGAGTGACTATTGAAGGCTTCATCGGGTCCATTTCATAGTCCTTAGAGCGTGCCTCATTGGCTTTCTTATTACGTTTGGTGCGGAAGTAAACAGCAAATAAGGCGAGACAGAGTGTCAGCACTACTATTAACGCGGCTACCAAGAATATATACGTCATTGACACTATGTTTGCTTCCCTCACGTAGGGTGCGCCAACTAGAATAAAAAAAGTAACTTTTACTGTAAGTCTATGTTGTTTTATATCACGTTGTCAGAGTATGGATATCTAAAACAGAGATACTCATTCACTCTCTTGGGGATTCATGTAGTCTTGAAAATAAATTCGTAAACACAGCTTTAAATGGAACAGTTCGAAATTGGGATCATAAACAGTTATGTGATCAACTGTGTGTAGTTATAATTATATTTGTGGTTAACTCGTTAGGCAGCAGGGACGCAGGGCGTGGGTTCAAATGCGAACAGTGATATTGAACTGTTAATGAAGATATCGTGAAGAAGCCATAATAATTATGATAGTATATGTGTTCCAGTATTCGGCTAGCTTATACATTCACCTGATGGTAGATCTCTTTAGCAGGAGGTCGTCTAGGTAGGTACCACCGCAGTACCAGATAATCTGCCGCCAAGCAGTAGTTTGTAAACATTACTGTGCTCCGGTTTGAAGGATACTACAGCTAGTGAAATTATAGGGCTATTGAAACTAACCATCTAATGTCTCAAGTAATGAGCGCCAAAGTAGCGATGACCTAGACCTTGGTTTGTCACACAAATTTCTGTGTATCGTTGCAATGGTCATGGACAGGCGTTATCTCTTACCATCAGAGCAGCGCCCCGTTCGTTTCATTACTTATACATTAAAACCTTCAAGAGGAAAATCTGTCGCCAATCACCTATCGATGCATTACGATAGCTACACTTTAGATTGAATTCGTATATTAGACAAGGTTCATAAAATGTCTATGTTTAGAAGAAATACTCACTCTCAGCTTCGGTGTAGTCGCTGCAGACTTCCTGATTGAGCTGTAGGCAGAACTTCAACCTGACTCGAGGATTAAGCTCGTCCAGAGGTTCTAAAGCCACCCTGCTCTGCTGCAGCTGGCGACTTCTCATCGACTTGGCAGGTACATCCAGAACTGTCTCTACGACCGTCGGTTCGCCTGACATCTTCAGATTAACGGTTTCAACAACCTACACAAAGAAGAAGACGTAAATTAAGCTATTCCGTATAGATTCAAGTCATCATCATCATCCACAGCCTTCTTTATACCACTTCTGGGTATAGGCCTCTCTCTTGTTATGCCATCTGCTCGATCCTATGCCAATCTGGTTCAAGTTAGATTTAGGTATCATGGTTTAATTAGGTAATCTGTTAAATCAGGTCGACCTCCGCAGACGGGCATTCAGTCGTCGATTTTTCGACAACTTTCGAGCTCTAAAAGTAATGTATCCACCTAATCAATTTTTTCAAAGACTTGGTTGTTTGTCTAAAAAGGACATGGTTTCCTTTATTTTACTACTAGCGGACGCGTCGCGGTTGCACCCGCGTAGTTCCCGTTCCCGTGGGAATACAGAGATAAAAAGTAGCCTATATCACCCGGGGATTGTGTAGCTTCCCAAGGGTAATATAATTTTTGAAATCGGTCCAGTAGTTTCGGAGCCTTTTCAATACAAACAAATAAACAATCAAATCTTTCCTTTTTATAATAGTATAGAAATATGAATAGTGAAAGTTATCAAAAAAATAATCTGGAGTTAGATTTCCAGCGTGTTTCCGCTTAGAAGCTATAGTGGGTCAAAGAATGTACAGAGAATGAAACAATCTGCTCCGTGAGTGAACCCGACTCACACTAGCACTCAGTTGTGTCACTCACCATTGGTGTATAATTTACAAGAGAGTAGGTTAGAACGTCAGTCCTACAATTCTATTTGAATAAATGTAGGAGTATAATTTTGTAGAAAGGGTATCCTAAAAGCGGAACCAAATCTATTGAATGAAAAAGACAAGTTAGGTCAAATTTCAGTTTTACCTTATTCAATAAGGATTGTACGGTAGAGACTAAAGATTACTTGATTTGGGTCCATTGCGTTGCAATTTTTTGAGGGACACCTTCAGATACATCCAATTTGATGAATATTTTATGCCTGAAGTTCATAGACATGTGAATAATGTGTGAGAGGAAATCTAATATGTGTTGTTGTATATTTCGCTCAATCATACCTGCCATCCTGTTGTCCCCGCAACACTGGCCAGTCCTTCCGCCACAGCCACCAGCGTTAGGCAAGTGGGAGGAGCAGTGAACGCAATCCCACGAGTCTTGGGGTCATAAGTAACCCTCTCAGGGGGAGCGATGCTATCAACCTTCGTCGTCACTGAGATTTCGTTGGAGAAGTTGCTCTGCCCCTTTGTGTTTACAGCTTTCACCTGGATTTTGAAGCAGCGTTAGTGGATGCATCAAAATCCCGTTCAGATCGATGCTAGCTTCGAATTTGTGCATTGCGTGCTTTTTGATTGTTGGTTTAGTGAGTGTTAAACAAAACAAACAAATAGACGACGTGGAACGTCTTAAAATACTTTTATTCTCATGTTTCACTATGCCAGTAGTGTTCTAGAAGCCTGTGCAATTTTACGCATCGCTCTGAAAGGGTCCATTTCAACGATTGTTCAAGCGTAATTGAAAACGCCACGACACAACACAAAAATTAAACGAAAAATAATTAAACGGCGCGAGCCGAATGATTTACCTTGAAAACAAATGTCAGATGCTGGCGGTAGCGATAAAAAATGGAAAAACGAAATATAAGTTAATACCGTATTAACACAATAACTCGTAATTCGATTATTGATAAAAATGAAATAAAATATTATGGATGAGAGAGTGTTATTCTGATACCGACCAGACGATCGTCGGACCAACGTTTTCGTTTTATTTTAATTAGGTATTCCATGTTACAGGCAATCTACAAGTACATTATGGGCATGACGTTCAATTAGTGGAATGTGTAATATCATTCAACTTTTCTTTTGTCTGACTGGAGTGTGGGAAATTTTTTGGAAAGTTTTACTCGTACCTAAAAAAAAAAATCATGCATGGCGTAAGATATAATAGGATAGAAAAGTGTGGTACCTTGAACGTGTATGAGTTGTGTTGGTCGAGACGCGTGACGTTGCAGGGGTTGGTGCGGCCGCAGTCGTACTCCATCCAATCGTTTTCGTGCGCGCGTGCGGTCGTGCAGTGCTGGCCGACGGAGGCCCCGCGGCCCGTCACGCGCCGGTACCGCACGAAATACTTGGTGTTCGACAGTCCACCATCAAACCCAGCTTCCCACTTCAACGTCACAAACGTTGCCCCAACTTTCTGACTCTCTAGCGAGCGCGGCGTCTCCGGTGCGCCCTTCGGCTGTAGTCTAATCTGAGGCCGAATACTGCCGAGCGAGTTCTTCACTTTGCAGTAGTAATCCCCATAGTCCTGTGGCTTCACATTCTTTATCCTCAACACGCTGAGGTAAGAGTCGTTATTGTCGGTGGTGGTGTTGATCTCATAGTGTCCGTCGGAAGACATCTGCAGCGGCGCCGTATTCGAGCCGTAAAACCACTGGAACTCGGGCTTCGGGTACGCCTGCACGCGGCACACGATATCCGCGATCTCCATCACATCGTACGCCACTTTTTTGTGCTGCCGGATCGATATCGGTTCATCTGAAAATAATAATACAAGTGAAAGTCACCGTCCGCTTGTACCTAGAAATAATGACCACCATTGTTTTAGATAAAAAAACTCACGTTCGATTCTCAGATGCATCGTCGATTCAATCTTTTTAACTTCGTTTTCGATAATACATGAGTAAATTCCGCGGTCTTCTGGTAGCAGGTCGTTATTGCTCGGTCTCGCCTTTCCGTTGAACTTCAGTGTGCTTTGAACGTTATAAACGGCATTGTTAGTCTCCGTGACTTCATTCTGAACCTCGTACATGTTCGTATCAGGTTTTATCTCGGAGTTGTTTTTGTACCACTTGACACTGGGCATTGGTTTGCCGAGTGCGCTGCAAGTAGCGGAGAAGTCGGTCTCACCAGCACGTTGCGTCACGTGCGGTTGTAGTTTGCTTTGGAAGCGCGGTGGCTGGTGCACTTCTAAAGTGACGGAGGCAAGGTCTCCGTGGCCGAGCTCGTTTGTGGCCTGGCAGTGGTAGACACCTTCGCTGCCGAGGTGTGCGCTCGGGATGGTATAGGTACTGCCGGTGGCGAGGACGGCGGGTTTCGAGTCGGCGGGGTCGATGTCTCGGAACCAGCGGAACTGTGGCGCGGGCCAGCCCGGGGGTTTAGCGCTGCATGTGAGAGTCACACCTGTACCCTCTTGCGCAACGGGTCTGTCAGGACGGATATAAGCGCGCCCCGGCTTGTGTCGCACCAGCACCGCTACCGATGCGCTGCTCGCTCGCTCTACTCGCTTGCCGTTGGTCGAAGAGATTACATTCACAGCACGGCATAGATAAGTGCCCGCCATTTCCGCGTTGACCCTTGACAACATAAGCGTGTCTCCGTTCTGACGGAATTCTGGCTTTCCTTCCATAGTCCACTCGATTAAGATGGGTTCGGGGTTAGCGGTGACGTTGCACTTGATTTGGACGATGCCGCCCTCTTCTGCTTCGTAAGTTTTGGATTCTACGGTGACAGTGGGAGGGAATAGGACATCGAGGTACATGTCCCGCTCGCCAGCGCGCCCGAGCCCGTTGTCTGCGCTACACGTGTACTTCCCGGAGTCCGTCACCGTCACTCCTTGTATCGTGTGTGAGAACGAGCTCGAGATAAACTTGCCGTTCCGTGTCCACCGCACCGTGTTCACTTTGGGTTTTGCATCGACTTTGCAATCCATCATGGCTGTGCCGTCGATTTCCACTCGTAAGGGATTCTCAGGGCCAACTTCTACACGCGGAAAATCTGTAAAAGAAAAATTACAGTTTGGGCAATTCTGTTCATACTTGGTTTACTAGCTAGACCAGTAAAAATAAAAGGCACTTCGTTAAAGAGTAACACCCAACAAGAAAAGGCATTGGGTGTGTAGCCGGGTGTTACACTATGTCCCAGGGTAGTAAAAACAAGGCAATTAAAAGTTAGACCTAAACAGTTTCCCACAATGTTGAATACAAGAATTTCGTGTCTCTCAGAAACCGTTACGAGTTACAAGGACCTACCATTACATATCATGCGTGTTTACGTAATTACTAAATAACTTATTATTGCTTTCATTTTTAGCTTCATAACAGTTACAAAGCTCTTGAAATGTCGAATGAGTTTAAACATCAGACGTAAAATATGTGCAATTTAAAAATAAATTATTTACAAAATTACAGTTACTTAATACAGGTCAAAGTTTGTCCGTATACCTACTCTGTACATGATACGATTACGTAAAAGTGTGTTTAATGTATGAAATGTACACTGACACTATTTATGTATGTGCAACGGCGCAGCATATTTACGTAATTTCATCGTGTTTGTAGCTTTAACCTGATATAAAGGCAAGCAGCCGGATGCACCGACATGCGCCTCTAACAACTCGCACGACAATCTGTTTACAGTATCTCTCAAAATTAAAACATGCACCTCTTCTAGGGTTGCTACGTTATTGTCTCTCCCATTTCAAGAACTCGACAGGATTCTTCCAACGGAAATTGGAATGCTAGCATACATAACTTATATTCCATCTAATATATCATTCGGCACCGTTGGTATTTCTTAGATTTATTGTGCTGGATTTATGTTCCAGTTTCCTTGGCTCCAGTTACCGAACACCCAACCCTGTACATTTAAAACCAATAAAATCTATATGGGAAGGGAGGTAAATATAACGAGGCAACCCTAAGCGCATACGAGTTCCTCATCTGGTCAAAGATATCCAGGTCACTCGATGATAAACATTGTACAGACTCCGGCAACGATTTTGTAAGAATATAATTGGGTCGAGTAATCAAAGTTCCAAAGATTTATATCCAGTACATAGAGAAGGAAATGCATAAATCACTGTGTAACTTTCGTAATACTTACGAACTTGTACTGAACGGTTGTTAGAGTATTTCGCTTAATTGTTTTAAGTTCCTTCCTCTGAGCTATTTCAGTGAACAAATGTTTGTTGGTCTGTCTAGAACTGTCGAGTCACATAAAATAGTTGGTGGGAAACCCCTGCGATATCGGTAACGGTATTAGATATTCGATTAAAGATTTCTAAAGTATCGCTTGATTTATTATTATACTTATAGAGTTATTTGGGTAGCTCTTTAGTACAACAAATCAGTTTTAATTATTTATTAATAGAAGTTTTGGAAATACAAATACGATTTTAATGCACTCCAAGTGTACACGATCTGCAGACCCGCTAGGCGGAGATTTCCTTATGATTTATCTTATGCTTACTTGTTGTTTGAAATCTCAACCCTGAGAGATTACGAAAGGTTCGATCATAACATCATTTTTTACGACTTCCCCGAAAATTCGCGAGGCAATTTGTATGGAAATGTAGCACTTTTGAGGAAGCATCAACATATTTCAGAGTTATGGGGAACATATTTTTGATATCGGCTTCAAGCTACAACAAAGGCATTCTGAGTATGGACATGTATTCTGTACACAATAGTATTATTATCTCAGTCCATTCATTACATTTTAACAAATTATTGTTTATTTTGTATTCACAAGGTAAGACTCATTTAAAATTCTTTTTAAAATACAACTGTTGATAATTTTGTTCTCATTACCGTGAACTGTGCTGTTTTCTACGTTTATGTCATTGTTGCTTTGAATCCTTGAATTTCCGTGCCTACATACAAAGCGAGTTATTCTTATTCATTACATTTGTCCCTTTACGTCGACTAGTTTATAAATAATTCTGTCCCATTCGTCGCGGCGGGCGTCGGTTTAAAATGTACATGTTTGAGGTTGTTTGCCAAGGGCTATTGCGTTTCCTTCTGGCTAGGCTCCGGGATTCTGCAGAAGGCACGACGCAGTCGCTACAGCCAGTAAGGGAACTGCAATAGCCAGTTTGAAGATAGTACACCTGATCCGCGAACCAATAGAGATCGAATACCTTGATTCAAACGTGTTATGTTAAACGTGCAATCCTAGCGCTCGTTTTAGTCCTGTTTGCTTGGACAAAGCTATGAGCTATATTTGCAAACAAACGACGCGTCGGCGCGTAGTACGTTTCTACAGGTTGAATCGGCTTATAATCCGACAACACAGAGTTTATGGTAGGTATTTTAGTTATATCTAGAATAGGTGTGCAGTAAACCGGATTTTTTCTAATTTCAAAACGAGGAAGGTTATTTAGATCCGTATATTTCTAGGTAAGCGAGCTCCATCCAAGAGTGTACCAATGTTTAGCGTCAGATAGAACTCTGTATAAACCAATCAACTCTATCGAAGTAGTTGCAAACAGAATGTCTATTTGTAACCATCCATAGCCGTAATATCTGTACTATATACGTCGACGTTTTATTACAATTAAGACCGTGACGTCATACTTTTGTATTACACTTTTATGCATTTTTGTATTCACCCTTTTCGCAGTATATTTAGAAAAGTTTCAGTTATTTAACTATCTACCAGTGTATGTGTAAGAACAAACATTTCGATTTGAAAATGACGTGGTTAAGTGATTTAATTCATAATTTTTCAATCATAACGTTTGCTAAATGTGATAACCAAAATTGTTATATCTACACATGTATACATACAATAAGCTATTCGAAGACAATTTAAATAATTCTCTTTACTGGAATTTTACTCACAGATTTCTTTTATATTTACAGAATTTACCATAAATCGTTTTGAAATTACCGGCGCTTCCTCTGAATACGGCAGTGTTTTGCGGTTGCCAGTCTTTTCCGGTTGTAGTTAGCTGTTAAGCTGGTATATCGCGAAAGGAGTCTGTGTAAACAAGTCATTTCCTCAGGTCACGTATTCTAGATGCCGCCCTATATGAGACTTGAAAAGTCTAGCCGCAACTCTCTGACGCCTATCAAACAGCCTCATTCCTATTTGTTAAACTTTCAAGAAGACCTCGGGAATTAAAGTTGCCAAAACTCGACGCCAACTAACATTTCAAAAGTAGTACGTGCGTGGTTAGGCTAACCTAAATAATTTCAGTTTGTTAAGTAAATTGAGTAAGTTGAATATCACGTTCTTTGTACATTTTTTCAAGTACGAGTAGATTAAGTTTACAAGTAGGTACCAAGTACTCTTACTATATATATACTAGCCGAGTCCCGCGGTACCCGCTACATATTTTCGGGATAAAAAATAGCATATGTTTTAATCCAGTGTCTCAGTTATCTCTATCCCATACCTCAATTTCATCATCCAAATCCGTTTAGTAGTTTTTGCGTGGAAGAGTATTAAACATCCATCCATCCATACAAACTTTCACATTAATAGTATTAGTGGGATTAGTGGAATGTATTAATTCTTTGTTTACATTTATATATGAAATATGTATGGATGTATAACACTCTTCTTTCTGAATTTTACTCAAACTCGTCGTACATAAGAGCATGGAGATAAAACAAACGTACATACGCTCACAAATATACGTATAGTATAGAGGGTTATAAAAATATGGTATAATGAGCCGAAAGGAGGTAATTATAGTGAATAATTTTTACAAGCTGTTTCATACATTTGGTCTAGTGTTACTAAAATTTTTCTAAGGAAAAGCTTTTTTTGCCTATTACAGAGTTGTGCTCATGTAAAAGTTGTTCTTTCCGCTCAGAATACCTCAAGCTTATGAACCTGTAATCATATATCTATACAGATACATGTATATAGGTATACAGAGTCTACTTTAATCCTGCAAAAATATACGGTTTGCATAAATTATGGCGCAACGTTCCAGAAAATTTAGAAAAATTAAACATTGTTTAAGAAACATGTAATTAAAAAAACGGGCCAACTCATGATTTTTTTATTAAACACCTACCTAAGAACATGTAGGTTATTGAGAATAATCTAACGATACCTTAATTGTCGTAATCCATTCGGCCGTTTGGCAGAAACGAGGTGATAAACAAATTTACAGTATACTGGCAAGATACGCCCGAAAAACATAACCCTTCCTTGGCTGTCGGGATCTTATTGAAAATATCTAAGCGTCAGTGAAAACCGAATTAAAATCCGTCGTTGGTTTAGAAGAAATAAGCGGAGAAACAGACAGATGTGGATAGCGACTTTGTTTTATACTATTTATTAAAGATTAGAGAAGAGTTTTCTTCTAACATTTGTTACTTCAATAGCCGAAATGGCCATTAATGCCATTATAGAGCTCGACCATCATGGACAACAAAGAGATAAACCATTGCGTTACTAATAGGTTATAAATCTAGCCTTAACAAGCTTTCGTATCATAAACATAAAAAGAATCGTTGAAACAGTATTAACATTAGTTTGACATGAGATTGTAACCAACAATTTTCGGAGTCATCGCACTTACTCCAAATGTTATCTCCAACACAGCGATAAGCTTTTTACGATGTTCCGATATTTATGAAGTTATACATGAGCACTTCTCTTTCCTCTTTCAACGGAACAAACTTCGAAACGAGCAGAACTTCAACATAATACTAAGTAAATTATGTACGCATGAATATCAGAGATGATAAGTTTCTTTGAAGAAATCCAAAATAATTCTCGCACAAGTTTATGAAGTATAAATTGTTTTCGCAGAGCGCTATGGAAAATACCTATACGTAAATTCTTAGTGTCGATATGTTTCCTATTTGGTATAGAGTTCTAGATAAGACCCGAATCCTAAATCAAAGATACAATGACCGTGGGAACAATGATGCGAAAGTTACTCCAAGATAAACGGCTATAAAAACAATTTGCTCGTCACATAATATCAATAAATTCAGTTTCTTACGAGCGGCTCGTCAACTGTTTCCTATTCTGTGATCCAGTTTTTCGAGTGCTTGTGCCTTTTCAAGTAACTACGTAAGTATTCCACACAGTTTTGAGTTATTGTCTAGAACGATTCAGTCATAAAGCTCATAAATAAATATCGTAGGACTATACACACAGCGCCATCTGGCCCCCAAACTAAGCAGAGCTTGTGTGATGGAAGTCAGATAACTGATAGAATACATAAATACTTTTTTTTGTAAATACATACTTATAATACATACAGAACACCCAACATACAAACTCAGTAGTATTATTGGGAATGTATAGTGTACTCTGGAATTGCACAACTGTATTCCGTCTGTCCCTTTCTATTACCGGACAGCCAGACAGATGCGGCCAAAACGCTATCCGTACATATATGTCTGTCATATATGTAAGTGCTTTGATTTCGTGTTTTTCATACGGTTTGCAAGGATGTGGAATTCTTTGTATACAAACTAGGATGTGAAAGAGTTTACACTACATAAACAGTACAGCACGCTATACGACATTGCAATGGCTATGTTCAATGTATGATAATGTACATTACGTTAAAAACTCGACATAATTAAAAAATTACCTTTAGTTAAATTTAAAAAATAAGTTAATTACTTGGTTTCAATATAAAACATTCTACTCCGTAAATTAATATTTAGTAATTTTTCTGGAAAAGTAAATTATAGTTATCTCGCTTCCCATTAAATAGACTGGTAGTGCCCTTGAACATTTTTTGTAATCCCACAGGAATCTAACATTTTTCTGATAAAAAAATTCTTTATGTTAATCCAGGTAATAAACAACTTTATGAGTGCCAAATTCGTTCGACCGCTTTTGCGTGATTGAGTAACAAACATCGAAACATAAAAACTTTCACATTTATAATATTAGTAGGATAACGATTATTGTATGTTGGTTTGAGAAGACTGGTATACGACTATTTATAATCTAATATTGTAGAATATAATAAAACACATTTTTCTTAATGTAAAAGTAATGAGACGAACGAGACGCTATCGAGACGGTAAAAGATAACGCCTGCCCATGACCATTGCAACGATACACAGAACTTTGAGTAGCAAAACAAAGTCCAGGGCATCGCTGTTTTTGTGCTCATTACTTGGAGACTTTCGATGGTTAGTCTCAACAGCCCTGAATAGAATAGAATAGCATATTTCAGGATGAAAAGTTTCTAAGAACCTACCTCATAATATGTACTATAACCGCGACAAGTTTTATTCAAATGCCTTCAGTAGTTTCGGCGTGATGCTCTTTCAAGATACAGACAGACAAAAAATAATTGAATTACATTTTTGCTTTAGTATCGATAACACCCACCCACCGATTTTTTTTGTAATATTTTCAATGTACAGAATTTGACATCCACCAGTTATAGATATATTGTGTACTGTTTTATTTACATACATAAATATTAAAGCAATTCCATTGAACAAGGCAATTTGGGATATTGTCTAAAAATGCCTTCATCTGTCTGAATTCCAAATGAAAAGATAGAAGGTACGATCCAGTTACAACTGGACGGGGAATACTTTAACGGCAGAAAATGGAGGGTATAGTAATTTGAGATAGAACATCCAATGCGTGGCACTAGCACGGTCTGCAATCTCACAAGGCAGATCTGAACACATACATACACATTTAGAGTTTTATATAAATAAATAAATATTGGAGGACATTTTTTTTTTATAATGTATAGGCTTGCGTTTGACCGCCATCCCACCTGATGTTAAGCGAAGATGCGGTCTACGGTGGAGCACGCTTGCCTAGAAGAAACCGATTCACTCGCGACTTGAAGGTGCCCAGACTATACTCAATGGGGAGCACCCACTCGGGCAGCAGATTCCATTTAACACAGCATCATCTAGCCCCAAACTAAGCAAAGCTTGTACTATGGGAAGCAGATTGCTGACAGAATACTTGAATACTTTTTTTTTTAGTACACCCAGACACAGAACAAACATCGATGTTAGTCACACAAATGTTAGTCCTGAGTGGGAATCGAACCCACGCCTTTCAGCTCTCGAAACAGAACGACTACCAAATTTTAGCCAGTAAAAAAAAAAAAAAATCGGGGTGATGACGTCATCATTGGCTTTGCAGATTGATTATATAAAAAAGTCTATACAAAGAGTAATTAAATGTGTGTTTCTTATAATAATATTAATGGTTACACAGTGGATCATATTTCAAACTGTACCTTATTCACAACTTAACTGGTTTTACACGTGTTTCTTTTTGTTGTTTAATACATGAACTCGGATCAAATAAACATAAGGAAGTAAGCAGCTAAAGGATACACGAGTAAATATGTGTATGTACTTGTATTTCCAACAATGCGTACGTCATAACTATAGAGAAATTTCAGCTTCAACAGAGCTTCCACCAGGGAAGATGAAGTTCTAAAAGTTTTAGGATCGCCTGGCAACGGTAGCAACACCTACCGACAAAGAACAAAGCTTATCGAGATACAAGCTAGTGATTGGGGCCGGCTTCTTGAGCCAAACACGTTGCCCTAGATTTGGCCACGTCGTGCTCGACGGAAATTGCGTTGATAACATACAGTAGGTATCTAAAGTGTCCCGAGACAAAGCCAGTTTCTTTGTTTCACTGCAATCCAGGGCAGCCAACAGCTGCTACTGTAAAAATAGAATTAAACGAGCAAGTGTAGGCACTGGTACGGGGTTAATCGGAAACCTAGGAAGGCTCTAAACAGATTGTGTGGCTTTACATTGTTAATTTATTTTGGTCTCGTTTGTTGAATTTATAGAAAATACGAGTATGCAACTAGATTTTAAATTGTTTTATAATTGCATTATCAGAAGGTCGGTCAGGATGAGTGACCGTGTTATGAGTGCATTGGAGGACACAGCCCCGTATGTTTGCTTTATTGTTTCTCTACAGTATAAAATGAATTCGCTTCCCGCCATCTGTACGCTTAGATCTTTTAAACAACGCAACGGATTTTAATGCCGTTTCCATCAATCGATCGAGTGATTTAAGAGGAAGGTTTTTATATACATAATACATGCATATGCACCTCATTAGTATCTACATTCCACTGCGATGCCGGGGTGGGTCGCTAATATAGTACAAATGCGAGTGTGAGTTTAATATTTTGTTACACTTCACACTTTTACTACTCAACAAATATTCATGCAATTTTGCATAGTTTTCAGGGCACAGAAAAGGAAATACAAAAAACCGACTTTAATTATTAAGGCGAATAAAATTGCGGGCAAAACTTATGATTTTTTTAAGTACAACAATGAAGTTGTTCGTGCGGCATATTAACTTTTAGGTATTCCTATACGAAATGACTTATTTCTATAATTAGAAAAGCTTTGCAAGTGTCGTTTTAATATTAACAACAGACGTTATAATTATTACCTGTAAAATGATGACTCGCCATAAAAATAATACAATCATTAATTTTACGATAAAACTTTACATACCGCTAGATAATTATACCAATATAGTAGGAACAAAACTATTTTTGAGAAGGCAATAAATATATCACCACTTCAATTAACACCGTGCTCAAATTATAACATGTTATAAGGTTTACTGGAGTTGTGCGAACTGCTAACGAAAACCCAATAGGTACCGTGGAACTTGGATTATGCGAATTTTGGATTGATCCTTCGAGGTTTAGATTACTTGCACTTCTCGGTTTTCTTATATAACAAGATGTATATATGATTTGTATGTTTGAATATAAAATGTCCCCACTGTCTATAGTAACCACTTTTTCTTAGCAAAATACACTTTAGATGTTACACTGGTTCATGGTAAGACTAATAAATTGAAATGTACCTGTAAAATGTTCAATTCGAGCCATTCAGTCCTGTTGCTCCAATTTCGGCAACGTATTTTTTTTTAATTGTTGACAAGCTAGGTAATTGACCACAGCTGGACTGACGTTAAGTGACGGTATAGACAAGATGGCAAAGCACACCTAACCTGAGAGCCAGTTCTATTCCAGGCTAGGTGTGATTTACCATCTTCAATCACACCGTCACTTAACATCAGGTGAGCTGTGATCAAACACCTAGCTTGTCGACCATAAAAAAAACCTGAAATGGAATTGGCTCTCAAGTGAGGTTACCGGAACACACCGTTACGTGCATGGCGGCAGATTTTTAACTTGAGGGTGGCAGCTAGCCAATCGAGTACTAAAAATACTCTACCACCATGCTATGATTTCATCACGATGTTTTCCTTCGCCGACAACTCAAACTCATTGTTGAGTTTTCGACGTGTAAACTGACCGCGCTAACCACTGAGCTATCATCGCTACAAAACTACATCGTTATTTGAATTAGCTTTAATAACAAACTAGCTCCGATATTGGGGGAAATCTTAACAACATTAAAAGTATCCTATTCCCTTTTGTTTAAGTTAATAACATCTCAAGATTAAAAGAACTAACGGCAGAAAGGTAATCGAAAAAGTCTGTTAATAGGTATTTAATTATTGAATGAGCTCGTAGAACTATTTGCAGTTACGAGTTGGAAAAACGAGTGGGTTCCTAAATCCTTAATTATTTCTAGATACGCTCTGGGAAGGCTGGTTGTAGCCTTGACGAGCCTCCGTATAAATTGGACACGGATTAAATAGTCCAAGTTAATCGGGGTTCGACTATAACAACGTTTTCACCAATTTCGAAAATTGCTACTAAAACAGTTTTTGTTAAAAGAGGCGTTGAGCTTGAAAAGAATGGTTTTTGGTGGAATTAATATTTTTACGCGACTTTGTCGAATTTTCGCCACATAAGGGACTTTGAGGTGTATTAGAAGTTAGAAAAAATGTTGCTTAGATGGTCTATACATGATAGATGATAATTATATGAAAGAAAATTAACGAAACAGTTTTTTTTTTATGGTTGACAAGCTAGGTGTTTTTACCACAGCTCACCTGATAGTATGTGACGGTGTGGTCGAAGATGGTAAAGCACACCTAGTCTTGAATAGAATTGGTTCTCAAGTGAAGCTACCGGACTGAACAAACATTTTTTTTTTAAATTCCACACGGACGGAGTCGCGTATAACAGTTAGTAATAATATATAAGCGAAAGTTTACCTGTTACTTCTTTACGCTGTAACTGTTGCAAGGATTCGGTTAAGATTATCCCGGAAAGCATGGGTGAAATCACGACGCGAAACAAGTATATTCGTAAAAGCAAGTATTCAAAACGAATACTATAATTTCACTATGAATTTATTGTTATAGTAGACTAAGATCACAGAATTAATAATAGTACCACGTACTAACGCGGTCACCCTGTATCAACATTATAGACCGCTAATTTATTTAAGGCCTATACCTACCTACCTGAAACGGGGATTTGTATTAAGAGAAAAAGAGCCGGTACATCAACAAGTTGCCACGCCTATCAAGCACTAAAAAAGGTATCTTTTTACAACAGACTTGCGTTTAACCATGATCCCACCTGATTTATAAAGATAATATGATGGAAAGGGGGTCCCATTTGCATATGAATTACAAAGCCGGGGGTTTACTTGATCGGCAAGACAAATGCTGGTAAGATTCTTCCTCTACTGTTTTTACCAAAAGGGTGGTAGGTATATATGGTGGTAAAAGTACAGTAATTTAAGAGTAATTTCCGCTGTAAGATGGTGCGGTTTGTGATTTTTGAACACTACTGTGTTTATCACAGATAATAAATAATAATTTATTACCAAACAAGAAACACAAAACCTTTACAGGGCTACGTTGGCCCTCAAAATAGACAACGTGGCCTGTGCTATGGGGTTCAAGCACGAGTGTAATCTTACGCAAAATACAAGTATAATACATAAACAAATGATATTATAGAAAATGTTGCTTCAAAGAAGTTTGAAAAAGAGTTTGGTAGCTGTGTTTTACACAACTACTACAAATTAAGTTTGTTTATTTATTTGACATTTCAACCGCGTTACAACCGTGGACATGAGGTGACCCGTAAAGCCGAGTTACATGTATTTACATTATTATGTGCGCGACTCAGTTCCGGTGATACTAAACATATTTAGGCAGTCGTTTCCTCGAGCGTGTGCCTATTACGTAGTACTTACAGCTGACGTTCAGTTCCACAGAGGAGTCCATTTGTGTTCCCTCGGGCATGGCTCGATTCCAGACGGAGCAGCGGTAGGTGGCACCATCATCCTCCCTGGTGGGTGTCACCGTAAGCGTCGCGATCGTGGGCTCGGTGCGAGTCTTCGCGTGTGTCATCTTCACGTCGAGAGGGTAGTTGGAGCCATCACGAAACCATCTGTTGAGAATGTATTGATTTAGTAATGCTATGTATTAATTTTAGGCTACAGTACAGGCCAAAGTCCTCTCACATGATTTTATGGTAGACAAATAATGGGGATCCGCAATTTGGTGGGTTTGATTACCACCAGGACAACCATTTATATGACCATAAATGTTTGTTCTGTATGTAGTAATCTGGTTCGCATAGTACAAGCTTTGCTTAGTTTGGGCCTAGATGGCGCTGTATGAAATGTTCGAAGATATTTACGTGTCATTCGATCAACAGTAGCGCTCAGCTAGCTAGAGCATTTCAATTTACGAAATTAACGTATAACGTAAGTGATACGGAAAGTAAATAAAAACTTATTTTTTTCATATAATGTTAAGGTACTATGTAATTCTTACAAATTTCATGCTAGACCCACTGTTGTGAATTCCACTCACGTTACCCATCTGCAAACTGAACAGATTGTCCATTACTCAACTGTGATTTTTTAGAAATATCTAGCCCAGATATGTCACATGCGCTACTACGTACTGGTTCCGTCGGAGAGCTCTAGAACCTAACTCTAAAAATAACTTTCCCGCTAATATCATAAATGTGAAAGTTTGGATGGATGGATGATGATAAAATACTTTTTTAAATACATACTTATCCTACTAAATACGTATGGATGGATGTTCGTTACTCTTTCACGCTAAAACTACAGAACGGATTTGGATGAAATTTGGTATGGAGGTAGCTGAGACCCTGGATTGAGACATGTATCTGATAAAATAAATACGTCGAAGTAAAGAAATTTTATTGACGAAAAATTATTTAAATTATAAATAAGTAACAACATTGATAAAATATCTTAAAATTAATACTAACTACATTATGACAACGTTTTTCATCCGTACAGCCAAGGAATGGAACAAGCTGCTGGCTTCCTTGTTTCCTGATGGATATAATCTAGATCTATTCAAGGTCAGAGTGAATAGGAATCTTCTAAGTCTGCGTGCTTCATCTTTAATCACATCGTCGCTTACCATCAGGCGAGTTGGTGGTCAAACGTAGACATAACCGCATTAAAAAAAATAATTATCAAAAACAACCTAATCTAAGATTCCATCAGAGAAGGGAAATGTCAGAATGCTGGCAGCGTTGCCACGCTGGATGGCAATGCTATGCTTTTGACCAATGTAGCTAGCATTCTGGTCACCTGCAGGCGTACCATGAGGTTTTACGTTTCCATCCAATTGCGGGGCAGTTCAGTTTAGGTACCTAAACTGTCCCGCTTTATTTCATACCATGAGCATGTTAAAATTGGATCGCAACTGCATCGCTAGCTCTTCAAAGAACGAACGATACTTGTCTCTGGCTCCAATACTGTCCCGCTACCGAAGAAAAGGATATAAAGCTATACAAAAGTATAATTGTATCTCGTGTGAAAAATCTGTTCCGAAATTGTGATTGTCGGGAAGTATCGGTTTTCTTAATGTTTTATAATGATATGATATTTTAAGGTGAAATATTACTTAATACTATATTGCACTACAGCATAATTATTAACATGTTTTATTTTTACGATTACCCTATCATTTACTTAAATTCCAAAAAAAAACTTTATTCTAAACAGAGAAACAATTACGACTCTTTGTTTCGGAACACACCTAATAAATACTTTTTTTTTCATTATTCATCTGCGAATGACAGCAAAAAGGTTGTTCAGATTTTTTTTCTTTGGTTTTGGCGTTGCGTTTTAGCATTTGCCAGTGTCAAATATTTATATATTTTCAAGTTTAAATAAGTGTCCTCGTAGCTAAAGTTATAGTGAAAGTCCAGTCTTGGTCAAGTATAGTCCGCGTCAGTCAAGTCCAGTCATGCTTTAGTAAAGTAGTGGTGACTTTACTATAAAGCTTCGATGGAGTTTTGGAAGCAACACGAAAAGTCATGTTTCACCACATTATATCATTTTCCCACACTCGCGCTTGTGATTCAGCACTTTATGAATAAAACACCACCATTTTTATGCATAAACACTCGTCAAAACACAAGTTTTGAAAAAAAAAAATACAACGGGGCGACACGACTCTTTCCGCGTTCCCGCCAAAACTCAAAAATTTAGATATCTAATAATATAATATAACTCAAAGGTCGAAATAAACCAAACAAAACTGTTTTGTGGTTACAAATTTATATTATTGGCATTGTCAATAATAATGTCGTTAGTATATTTATAGTTTTATATTACTTATGTACCTATGTATTTCATGAGTTTTTTTTCGAATAGTTTGTTGTTATTGTAAATCAAAATTGTTCTTACAGACAGCCCTCAGAACGCTTATGAAGGGTAAATTACGCTCAGTTAGAGCAGCTGTGGGAATTACTCCATAGAAATCAAGTAATTGCTTTAGGGTTCAATAAGCGCCTACAGTTGAGGCAGCACACCCGCCACTTTTGGGAGGAAGCAGCATCACGTTTAAACTCCCATGGGCATGGGGCTATTAAAGATATAATATCAAGAAAATTCACAAATTAAATAAAAGCAGACCAAACGGTCGATATTTATTAACTTTTTATTGAATCGTTATTTTGACAACTCGGCGGTACAGTTTAGGTGCAACTAACGTCAAATAACACCTCATGGTACGAATTGAATGGGGGGTTTTGGCGGGAACGCGGGAAGAGTCGTGTCGCTCCGTTGTATTTTTTTCCAAAACTAGTGTTTTGTCGAGTATTTATGCATAAAAATGGTGGTGTTTTATTCATAAAGTGCCGAATTACAAGCGCGAGTGTGGGAAAATGATATAATGTGGTGAAACATGAGTTTTCGTGTTGTTTCCAAAACTCCATCGAAGCTTTGTAGTAAAGTTGCCACTACTTTAAGCATGACTGGAATTAACTGACACGAACTGGACTTGACAAAGACGACTTTGACTAAAGCTAGCTACGATGGCACTTATTTAACTTTTGAAACTTGAAAATATATAATTACTTGACACTGGCAAATGCTAAAACGCGACGCCAAAACCAAAGAAAAAAAAAAAAAAAAAAAAAAAAACGAATTGAATGAACAAAATGCCGTTTTCTGACAAGTTTGCGATGATGTTTATGTTTCGGCGGACAAAGATGGCGGCGACCTAAACTGTCCTGCTATAAGGACCTCATGGTACGAATTTGCCAAACAGTTCAGTTTAGGGCCTATACTGAACTGCTCTAACACCTCATGGTACGCCTGCTGAAGCCTCCTCTAAACGTTTGGCCAGGTTCCTATAGATAGCTGGTGTGCGGTCGGAATAATCGAATAATTTCATTATTCGAGTTTATTCGATTTTACTGATGCGAGTTGCTACCGGTAGCCATCGGGACAGATGTTCTAGAGTTGAGGCGAAACGCAACACAGGGCAAGCAAAAACCGTACGATGATCAATTACAGGGCGAGTCGCGTGCATTAAGTTAAGAGGAAAGTATCGAATAAACAAGCTAGGTTTAGGTTTTTCTTTTGTTCTCTCCAGTTTTGTTATTTATATATTCACGCTAGCGCCTACTATTTTATCTTTTACAGATGTACTCAAAATTATAATTCTTTACCAGAATATGTTTTTTATTCAAGTTTTGTAGATATGACTTGCTATAAATTCTTTAACTTCTCCTATACTGTATAGTATAGGATTTTTTACTTAATTTGATTCTGAGAACTAAGATTTTTTTGTCGGACTGCACACTATAGCGACAATATTTTTAATATTTATTGTCATACTTCTTGTCTTTTTTCATTAATTACTTATATGCGTGCTGTTCTTATTGCTGTGATAGTACTTGGTGGTAGATCTCTTTAGCAGGAGGTCTTCTAGGTAAGTACCACCGTAGTACCAGATATTCTGTCGCCAAGCAGTAGTGTGTAACATTACTCTGTACCGGGTTTGAGGGACTATAGCTAGCGAAATTGCAGGGCTGTTGAGACTAACCATCGAAAGTGTCAAAGTAATGAACGCCAAAACAGAGATGCCCTGGACTTTGTTTTAGTCGTGGACAGGCGTTATCTCTTACCATCAGGAGACCGTCTCATTCGTCTCATTATTTTTACATTTAAAAAAAGTCGTGTGTGAGACAGTAAATTATCCTTTCTTTACTATGGAAACACGTCAGTTTCCGTAGTAAACAATCAATAATCCCGCATAAGTAAAACAAAATGATCCTTTTTTTCTTTCAATAAGGATTGATGATAATGAGGAAACTACATACAGTGGCTTTAATTAGACAATCTGATACAAATAACGTTCATGAAAATGTGTTCTTCCTCATGCCTTTAAAATATAATGTTTCAAGTTTCAAGTAGCCTCTTTAACCAGTCAGGATCGGGAAGTAGATACATACATTTTCCATCCAATGAATAAATATTATACGCAGTTCTCCTCTGAAAATATTTTCGGATGTACATCAAAGGCAGTGTCGCTGTCGTCGGCGGCGACTAGGTCAAATAAAGATTGGCACGAGTTTTAGCACCCTCCTTTTTCATTAATAGATGAATGAGGAAAAACAAGTTCAAAAGTAGCGAGGCTGGGGCTTCACGCGTCGATTGTCCGAGTATCTGGTACTAGTTACGGTAATGGTTACGAGATTAAGAAAGGATGGACTGTGTTGGAAGGGCAAGGTAATCGCCGTAACCGATTTATAGAACCAAGACTGTTGTTTTCGTCTGTGGAAGTTAAGTAGATGATGTGCATTTGTTTTGAGTAAACATTGTGCTCATCATCAGATGAGTGGATTGACTGTCTTGTCACTTTGATACTCGCAGTCATAAAACACTCGTTCGTACATGGCTCGTTTTACATTGTTTGTTATTTCGCTTTATGAGTTTATGGTTAGGCTTTTGTTTTTACGCTGAGAAATATTTAGTAGCACTTTTACGATGGTGCAAAAACAAAAATTCCTAATTTTTGTCAAGTAACCAGCTGTCAAGCGAATATTTAAGACCATTGCCGATCACAGTTTAAAAAAAAACTAAAAAGGGAAACGATATAGAATTGGCTGCCCTATTAGCTCATTTGGTAGTAACTTTGCTTCATGACCTGTTGGACGTGGATTCGATTCCCACTCAGAAGAAACATTTATGTGACTAACACAATTTAGTTTGTCTCTGTGCCTAGGTGTTTTAAATGTATGTATTATAAGCGAGTACTTCCAGAAACAAGTTATATCCATTGTGTAGTTATATAGCTTCGAATAGTTTGGGACTGTGTGTGTGTCTTTATTACTAGAGTAGCGTTAGAAAAATAAATGTATTTCTTTTTTTGTGTCGAGGTACCTATAGAAGGATTAACAGTGCTAGGCTCATCAATTTTTTTTTATTGTTCACAGGTTATGTGTTTGACCAAACTCACCTGATGTTACTGATACTGACAGTGTGATCGAAAATAGTAAAGCACACCTTGCCTAGAATGGAACGGGCTATCAAGTGAGGCTGCCGAAACGCACCGTTAGATGCTTAGCGACAGATTTTCAACTTGAGGGTGGTAGCTAGCCAGCCGTGTACTAGAAAGTACCATACACCACGCTATGGTGTTCTGACGATGTTTTCCTTCACTGGTAGCTCTCTCCATTAGTTGCTATCAAGGCTTAAATTAATATTTCAAATTTGCTTTCCATTTTCCAAATCACTCTTTTTGCCCTAAAGGGTAGGCAGAGATGTTTTTTCACTTGCTAAGTTTCTGGCACACATATTTCGCTTTTTTTAATTTCATTAGCATTTTCGTACGTTGATCTTGTTCTAAAACAAAGTTAGAGCCTTTATCTAGGAGTATCTATGGGTACTTACTATAAGTGACGGCTTGGCTTTAACTGCCAACTTACTTTGTGTCAAGTAGCAAACCTGATGAATATAAATTTACTTATCCAAGATAACAAGTTTGTTGACTACGTCCGCCTGATGGGTAGACAATAGCTTGAAAGGGACATTTGGTTTCCTTTTTTCCAATTTCGGTACGGGTATGAAACTTAGAAGAAAGTTACCAAGGTTTATTCATCAGGGACATTCACCTTCGAAAGTCGAGACAGGCAGATTTCATCGTATTGGAAAAGTTTCACAATAAACAAGTTGATATCAACGTGTTAAACATTCTACAAACTCGGCAAACTGACAAATTCGATATAAATTTTCCGATGTGTCGGAGTGTCTGTAGAATTGCCGTCGCGCGAGCTGGAAAATTAGTTTGATATTTTGTATACGTATATTTATTTCTCCCTGAAGCGACGCTTGGCGCCTATCTAATCAAAATAACGTGCAGAAATGTAATGGAATTAATTTACTTTCCGGGCGGGCCTTTTGTGGAGATATTAGGCGTGCCACTTAAATTATTTACAAATGAAAAAATATGCTTATAAACAAGATCACTTAAAATTACATGTGCTACTTATAATCATTTATTTATTTCTTCTTAATGCTATTACACTTTAATATTATAAAAGCAGAAGGTCAGGGTGAATAGGTATCTTCTAGGTTTGCGAGCTTCATCTTCGACCACATCGTCGCTTACCATCTGGCGAGTGGTGGTCAAACGCGGACTTAACCGTATTAAAAAAAAGCGAAGGTTTGTCTTTTTGTGTATATGTTTGCAATTTCTTCACTTTCTGCTAAGGGAGATTTCCCTTAGCAGAAAGTCGTCTAGGTAGGTACCACCGCTATGCCAGATATTCTGCCGCCAAGCAGTAGTGTATAAACATTGCTGTGTTCCGGTTTCAAGGGTACTGCAGCTAGCGAAATTACAGGGCTGTTGAGACTAACCATCTAATGTTTCAACGTAATGAGCGCCAAAGCAGTGATGCCCTAGACATTTTTTGTCACGCTAAGTTGTGTTTATCGCTGCATTGATCATGGGCAGGCGTTGCCTCTTACCATCAGGAGAGCGTATCGTTCGTCTCATTTCTTTTACTTTTTATTCGCAAAATGTTTGCCCTGAGTGGGAATCGAACCCACGCCCTACAGCTCTCAAGGCAGATATACTATCAATGAGCCAACGGGGCTGTCAGCCATTAGCTATTTATTGAAACTTCAGGTAACTCACTAAGTTTGTATACTTTAACACTATTTAATTAGTTTATCTATATTAAATTTAACACTAAACGTAGGGAACGTTTAGTGTTAAATTTAATGAAGGTTAAGTTGTAGTGTAACGTTTAGTGTTAAATTTAATGCGCTATGAATACGTAAGTGAGAATTCCCGTTTCTAAAAATATTATTTTGATACTATACTTGTATAAGTCACTTTTATTTCTGGAACAATGAAGCATTTTCGTGCAAGAAAATTGAAATCCGGAAAGCAGCGCGTTGATAGCCTAGCTCAATAATACAGAAGCGATTTCATTTCGAATACGGGACGACGATAAGCTGAACCATGATTTTTCCTCCAAAAAATTGTCTAGCTTCCATTATCAGTTTTTACATCAGTTCGTGTCAATAACTACCTTAAATATCTACAGTTTCGTGCATTACCTGATACATAATGACTGCCTATTTAAATCAACATATATCACGAAACAATAAAAAACAGCCGTGTTTTATTTTGTAAATACATAATTCCAGTACATTTTATGTTATCTTTCAAAACCATGAAATGGAATATTTAAATGTGTTCGGACGGAAGCGTATCTACTAATGTTACTACTACTACTACTAATGTTAGTAATTATTTCCTTCGAAAAATCCCACGTGCGCTTCGCCCATACGCTATTCCCTTATCATAAAAGAAAAACGATGAAAATAGAATATACCTACCGCTTGACAGATTTGTCGCCCGGAAGTATGCTCGCCAATCTAATTAAATGTCAGTATTGCTCTAGAAAGAAAACGATTTTTTTATAAAAGGATAACGAATTGGTATTTTGAGGGGAAGAAACTAAAATATTTGAAAAAGACACTATTTTTAAATGGTAAAAGTATCGGGAGAATTTTTATTTAGCGTGTTTTTTTGTTTGTCAAAACAGTTGTCAAACAGTTTGAAAAATAACATGTTTACAAAATAATAAATAAATGTAGTAGGACTTTACGCACAGCGCCATCTGACCCCAAACTAAGCAAAGCTTGTACAATGGATGTCAGGTTATATCATTATTATCAGTTATACTGATATATTACTTAAATATTTTTTTGTTGTAAATAGGTACAAACTTTAAATAAACACAGAACACTCAGACACAAACAATTGTTTATACCATAAAATGTATATCCTGGGTGGGAATCGAACCCACGTCCTCCAGCTCTTGGAACAGACATACTACCAATGAACCAACAGGGCTGTTAAGATATAGACTATGTTTTAGATATATCCTTAATACAATCATGGCAAAAATTATGTATCTATAATCACCCAGCCTCGTCTTAATAAATTCGTCAATTTTCTCTGAAACTTATTTACACGTCCATGTAATGAACAGGAAAGTCGTAAAACGAGAAGATGATAATAATGGGCCATGCTTTGAACGCAATCTAAAGTTAATTTGCCATGGGCATTCTTCTATGAATATTTTTATCTCTTATCTACTTTTTCGTTTAAATTTGGGTTATTCGTGTTCATACATATCGTGTTCATAAAATATTTTCCAACAATGAGCTTGAGCTGCCGGTGAAGGAAAACATCGTGAGGAAACCATAACATGGTGGTAGGGTACTTTAGTGCTCGGCTGGCTAGCTACCACCTTCAAGTTGAAAATCTGCCTCCAAGCACCTAACGGTGTGTTCCGGCAGCCTCACTTGAGAGCCAGTTTAATTCCAGGCTAGGTATGATTTACCACCTTCGACCACACCTTCACTTAACATCAGGTGAGCTGTGGTCAAACACCTAGCCTGGCAACTATAAAAAAAAAAATACAGCTTAGCATTACTCTATAAAATAATTATAAGAAAAAATGATGGCATCCTTTTGAAAACAGTTTGGCTTAAGGTGGTTAGTTACGATAATGCAGTTCTTTAAGACGCTGAAGGTAGTAATCAAATGGTTTCGTAAAACTTTTTTAATAAAACGTGCATTTTAAAATAAAAAATAATGTACACATTTTGATGACGAATAACGACGTCGTAGCGTAACTAATTCATTTTTTCTTTATACGACTACTGTGTATTACAAAATAAGTTTAGTAATATAATAAGGTACAGAAACACGCTCGTTTTAGTCACTGGGTGCGCCATAAAACTACGCCGAAGTCTCTCCATAGCTCTAGCCCGGCGGGTTAATAATGTGGGTCTAGCCGGAAACACTGCCGGCGGCACAAGACGATCCAACTGAGTGGGTAGAGCGCAAACCGCCGGGTAGCACGCGCGGTTCAACGCACACCACAAAATGGCATGGTTTAAGTATTAGGGGGTATCTTCATTAGAATGTCTTATGTTACCTACATCGATGTACTTAAACCTAATTATGGTTTTTCATTAATGGCAGACCCCATCTTTTACTTGTTCTTGAGTTCTCTTCATACTAAGGTTGCATGGAAGAAATCGTCTTTGACGATAAGTCGACTTGTTACACAAGTGTTTTTTTATTTACTTTTTTCTATTGTAGTTGGTGTGAACGCTAAAGCGTTTTTACACATGTAGTATGATTATGTTAATTTTTATAAGTGATCCCGCCACCTAGACAGGTGGCTTTGTAGAGAATTCATGATGGAAGGTAAAGTTTAGTGTGAAACAACTTACTAAAGTATATGGCTCTACCCTTGGCGTTCAGATTACGGACGTCATCTAGAAATTTACAAGGAGCTCCGGTCTCATATATACCTATGTACTTTCAAAATTAGTCTAAACAAATGGGTCGGCTGTAGTTGTACAGACTACTTGGCAAAGTTAAATTAACTCTCTTGAGTTTTATTCGAATAAGCAACTTATTCCACGAAGAAATGGCATGTTGATAAAATGGAATATTAATTTATGGAATAAGTATTAAAAAAATCAAACGCGTGGACACACTATGAGTAGAGTTCCGTAGCACAAGTGAATAAGCATCACTACACTAGTTTATTTAGTATTTTATATGTATATATATTTATGTAGGGTATTTTCTAGTACTCGGCTGGGTAGCTACCTCCTAGAACCCTCAAGTTGAAAATCTGCCGCCAAGCATCTAACGATGTGTTCCAGCAGCCTCACTTGAGAGGCAGTTCCATTCCAGGCTAGGTGTGCTTTACCATCTTCGACCACACCGTCACTTAACATCAGGTGAGCTATGGTCAAACAACTAGCCTATCCACCATAAAAGAAAAATGGATATATATATGTTAATTGTATTGTTTTTTTTATACACCACCCTGATATCTGTTTCTGTTTTTCTTTCCATCCAAAGGTTGTCTGAAAGAAATCGCTCTAGGCGATAAGAACGCCGTTATACACCATTTATGTATTATATTGTTTTGTTATGTTCTTCATCTCTTTTTTTATATTTCATATTTGTATGTTGTTGTGTTTTGTTTTGGTGTGTAACAAAGTTATATTGTATTCTATTCTACACGTTAAGTGTCCAAACATGTCTCGTATAGCACAAAGTTTCTAAAACATCTAGTCAGACTCATTTTTGTTTTATCGAGTATAACTAACTCGTTATAAATATTAAGTCTATGAGCTTTTTTCTTGTATTTATATATATTTTTAATGTGAACTGTTGGGTTTTTTGCTTTTATGATTTTGTGTTTTATCGTTTTTATCTTAATAAAATAATTTGAATTCATTAAATTTCATTTATATTCTTGCCGCTATCAATAGGAATAGTTCCCAAAACGCTGGCCCTATTGCCACGTTGTATGGCAATACTCAAACGTTGGGCAAAATAAAACAAACTTCTTAATTCTTACTAAAATAAAATCAAAAAGGCTACTTTGAACTGAAATAATATTTAAACTTTATTAATTAAGTTGCAAATGTGTATAGTTACACAAAAGTCCAAGAAAACCTAACGCTTGGTGGTTTTAATTTGTTTTCCAATGATGCTCGTACTCTACTTAATGGATATGATGGCAGAGAATTTTAAAATTTATTTCACAACGACTTAACATTTTTCTGATAGAAGGTAAAATTATGTATACATGAAAAAAAACCTATAATGGGTACAATTAGAATAACATAATTGTAATAAACATAATTATTAAGTTTACCACAGAACCCTAAAAACGATAACTTTACGAAAAGTCTGCCGCGAGGTGAACGCTTATTAAAAAGCTTAAAAGCCAAAAATGAAAGTTTTGTAATTGCATAAAAAAGAAAAATATATTCGAAAGAATACGCTTAAATAATCGTAGAATTTTGACACGAAGATTGTTTTTTTTTTTTCATATTTAAGTAGCGAACCATTTTTTTACATGTCTATGATCATTTACATTTTTATAACTAAAATAATATTTTATTTCCAAAAGCTCATCTAATATCCATAAAAGAGTTATAACACAGCGGGAGTGGAAGTCAATATAATTGGTCGATTGAAAAACATGAAGCGCATTTAACTAATTTACCAGTTAACTAAACTAAATATAAATAATTACTTACACGTATTTATTAATCGATTGTAAATGACAGATGTGTATGGCCGAATAAAAAATAGCCCGGACACTTCATATTGTCATGGTCATATGGTGGCAGAGTACCTTCGTTATTGCTGGTAGTACCTACTAGTAACACGGGTCAACAAATGAAATAAAGCAATGGAGTTTAGTGTGAAAGTAAATATCTATTTGTACGACCTCAATTTTACAATCGGCTATTGCGTAGGAGTTATTGGTATTTGTTTAAGCAGACTATAATTTTACAAATCCATTCTGATTCATACTTCCATATCCATACTATATATATATATATATATATATATATGTAGTCTGTCTGTTACGTCTTCAAACCTAAACCGCTGAAGACTTTTTAAATAGAAATAGATACGACCTTGGAGAAGAGAAGATGAGGAATGTCAAAGTTTGGATGGATGGATGTTTATTACTCTTTCACGCAAAAACTACTAAACGGATTTGGATGAAATTTGGTATGGAGGTAGCTGAGACCCAGGATTAACACATAGGCTACTTTTTATCCCGAAAACATGTAGCGCGTAACACCGCGGGGAGCAAAAGTGTATATGTAAAAGTTACTTAGTTATCTGGTTCACACAGCACAAGTTTTACTTAATTTGAGGCTAGATGGCGTTGTGAGAAATGCCCACTGATATTTATTTATTACTGCCCGCTTCGCTGGGTTTGTACTTTGTACAATCAAGGTAAGTAAGTATCTACGTTTAGAAAATTTACAACCCCCTATTTTACCTTGATTAGTCAAAAACGCAGATACAATCTTTATGTCTTAACAAAATTAAAAATGTAATGATTTTTTTTGTCTTACTTGAGAAATTATTGGTTCCCCATACAATTACCCAAACTGTCACATTTATAATATTAGTGCGATTAAAATCCAGCCACAGTTCCAACATCTATGTCTATCACATAATCGGATATCGAGAATCGAACCCCGCTAATCAGCTCATGAAACAGAACTACTACCGTATGAGGTAACAGGCAATTGAGTAATTATGTTCAATTTCTTCGCATTTAATCACAGTAGAGTAATTACAGCTAATGCGCGCGTAATTATGAAATTCAGAAAGGCGCAGAGTTTATTTACTAAGCACTTAAAACATGGCCTGTTTGCCGCTAGTTCCTACTCGACCTCTGGGAAAGTAGGTAAAACGAAATGAAAATTTAATCAAGTTTTCCTTCTACGGCTTTAAAATTCCTACTCGCTAAACGCAACTTGCCTAATTCTAACTCTATCGGGAAACACCATAAGTAAATACACAGATTTACAATTAAAGTAACTAATTTATTATATCCGGATGGGGAATTGCGAAGTGACAGAGTTTCCCGCTTTGTTTGGCGAAAGTAGGGTAGGAGAACCATGCGGTTTAAACGTAATTTAGGACAAAAAAGACATGCCGCAACTTTTGAGGACGCTGGAAGGCGTGGGAGGTGTAATTCTGTGAAGGTTAAATTAAGTGAACATTCGCAAATAAAATCGGTTTCCAAGTTGACGTGACAAGCGCGCTGACGAAGGCTCGGAAGGCACGTATCTCGCCATGGATACTGATATTTGGGTCACTTTTCTGGTTGAACGCATTATAGCCCATCTCCAGACCCGGCAACGGTTTGGCAAACGCTTAACGAGGGTTTGTTAAGCACTTTATGCAGGGAAAGAATTTTTATGCGACCCCTTAAAATTTTCGTACAAGTAATTTGCTGTTTCCTCGTTATTTTTTGCTCTAGTGCACAAACTACGCAGCTAAACTACGGGGCTGCCAAATTGCCTTCATTTTTCATAGCTAGCGGTTTTGTATATCAATAATAGGGTCATTCGTTTTATTTACGAAGGAAGAGTTTATACATATATCGTTAGAAATAAACTAGTAGGACAAAATTGTTATATGATGTTAACTAAACGAGCTGACACAAAGTTCCGCGACTGACAAAGCACAGAACGCTAACATAAATAAACTGCCAATTGTATGAATTTTTAACAAGGCTACCGTAGTTTGATATTCTGTTCGTATATAAGTTATTATTACGTGCCAACAATCTTTACTCGAGGATGCTCAATTATAGATATAGTTACGAATAAATCTGATCAAATACTTTCGTAATCGCTAGTCTTTTGATCTTTGAAGAAGTAGTTACTTATTTATAATTTATACTTTGATTAGTTACTCAAAAACTCGAAGAACATTTTTAAGACATTTTATTATAACAGTAACTTTGTAAGCAACTACATAGTTGAACCATTCAAATAAATGTTAATAAGATTAGTATAGATGAATGTTCAAGATATATATCTAGTTTATTTCCGCTTATGCTATTAGCGATGATAGCTCAGTTGTTAGCGTGGTCCGTTTACACGTCGACAGGCGTGGGTTCAAAATCTAACAATGAGCTTGAGCCGCCAGTGAAGGACACCATAGCATGGTGGTAGAGTAATTTCTAGTGCTCGGCTGGCTAGTTACTACCCTCAAGTTGAAAATTTGCCGCTAAGCATCTAACGGTGTGTTCCGGCAGCATCGCTTGAGAGTCAGTTCCATTCCAGGCTAGGTGTGCTTTACCATCTTCGATCACACCGTCACTTAACATCAGGGTTTTGCCGCTTGGCGTGGGTCCTGGCGGTAAAGGAAACCATTGTGAGGAAACCATAGCGACATAGGTGGCTAGCTACCACCAAGTCAGAAATCGAGTTAGAAATCTGTCGCCAACCACCTAACCAGGCTAATTAGTTTTGCAGGAAATTAGTTTTGTTTATTTACCTTTACGTATCGGCCGTGATGCAATAACCGTGGACACGAGTTGACTGTAGAGTACAGGTCGTCTCATTTCAAAGTACTTTGTGCGCGATTAAAATTCGGCGATAAACATGATTATGTATTGTGTTCAAATCGCGCGAGTTCCTTGTATGACATAAGAAACACTAAGATACAAATAAAAAATGTTACTTAAGAATTTGTTCAGGACCCTTCGTCTGAGAAGTGATAGTCTGTCTAGTGAAATGTAGTGATAAGGAAAACAATAAAGCAACTTTTATCTTGCTTCACCAATTTTTTTTAATATCTATGTGATTATAAAAAAAAACTAACAGTTCGCCCCGGCGTCGCACGGGAAAACAAAACTCGATTAACAATATAAATATTGCCTTATGTCACTCAGTGATAATGTTCACTTAATGGTAGATCTCCTTAGCAGGAGGTCCACCGCAGTACCAGTTATTCTGCCGCTAAGCAGTAGTGTGTAAACATTACTGTGTTCCGGTTTGAAGGGTACTGCAGCTAGCGAAATTACTGGGCTGTTGAGACTAACTATCGAAAGTCTCGAAAGTTATGAGCGCCAAAGCAATGATGCCCTGGACTTTGTTTTGTTACTCAAAGTTCTATGTATCGCTGCAATGGTCATGGACAGGCGTTATCTCTTACCATCAGGAGAGCGTCTCGTTCGTATCATTACTTTGATACATTAATAAAAAATAGCATTCTAATGATGAAAGAGTTATTCAGATCGGTCCAGTAGTTTCGCAGTCAATACAAAACAAATAAACAAAAAATCAAATCTTTTAAAATAGTGTAGATAAAGAGACAACTGAAGTCGGAGTATCCAAACGTGACTAAACACGCATAAGTAAGACAAAAATAAGAGATACATATTACTTTTTTTTTAATATCGACCATGTAAAAACCTGGGTTGTTATTCTAAGTATAGTAGGTATAGTATCAACAGTACGAGTTAGTTCGTTGTATATTCAGAACCTTACTACCATTGGACTAGCATTAACCAAATTTTCAGTTCAATCAAAGACAAAATTTATAAATTATTCAATTGCGTTTGACGAAATTGACGTTAACTCGATTGTTCATTCTTCGTATTTAACCTACACTTATCGTTTTAATGAACTTTTATTACATTTCACGACGATTTTGTTTAATTGTAGGTACGTAGTAAATATTTTGAGAACGCTTATTTAAGTTGTGGTAGACTTCCTTAGCAGAGGTCGTCTAGGTAGGTACCACCGCAGTATCAGATATTCTGCCTCCACGCAGTACCAATAGTATGTAAACATCACTGTATTCCAGTTTGAAGTGTACTGCAGCTAGCGAAATTACAGGGCTGTTGAGACTGACCATCGAAAGTTTTAAAGTAATAAGCGCTAAAGCAGCGAAGTCCCCGAGTTTGTTTTGCTACTCAAAGTTCTGTGTATCACTGCAATGGTAATGGGCATGCGTTGAAACTTACCATCAGGAGATCGTCTCGTTCATCTTATTACTTTTACATTAAAAAAAATTACTTCCTAAGAGCCGAGTTGAAATTTAACAGGAACAAAGGAATGTGTAGTTCCGATAACAATGGATGATCAATTGTTAATGAATAAATGGATGAAGATAAGCTGATATATAAATAAATAATTTATCTTCTATCTGACGTCAATTTCGTAAACGAATAACTTACTATAAATCAAATTACAAGAAATGTGATGAATAAAATAAGTTATTATATACATACATACATAATATGATTATTTGGGGTGTTATTAACAGAAAGATCATTGTACTCATCATTATAAACAATTATTATTAGCACAACACTGATATCGTAAAAAAAAAATACGTTTGAACGAAATCCTTGACGGATTAATCTTTTTTCTATGGAACATTGTTTTTTTTAAAGATTTGTTGTGGTGTCCCTAAATTAAAATGATCCCTTTTCGGCTTAGTACATCCCAAGCATATAAGCCCTATAAGCTGAAAGGCAAAGCCTAATAATGTCAGAGTTGATGTGTCACCACAAGTCTGGCATAGCTCGATTACTGCTATAATAATTCCAATGTGGCGCATATAGCAATAGATACGTGTGTGTGTTAGACATAGATTGGGCTTAGTTTATTACTTTTCGCATGTGAGATAAAACTCAAAAATTGACGTTTGATACGCACGAACTTGCGTGCTCGCCATTTTTTTATATGCTATGGTAAATAACAATTCAATGTCGCATTTAGCGAAGCAAAAATTTGAAGCAATTACGCGTCGGCGTTGAGATTTATAACATTGTTTTATTGGAAAATAATCAATTTCACTATTAAAAAAACTTATATATAAATATACCTATATTTATCATAAAATAAGGTATCGTCGGCCACTTTCAATAATTTAATTAGTTTGTACCGAAACCATACTATAAATAAATAAATATCATAGGACTAGACTTAGATTAGGCTAGACTTAGACTAGACTAGGACTTAGATTCTTTTTATCGAGAAAATGAATGTGTTTTGAAAACAAAAATAAACTTCTTTAAAATATCATCAAGATAAATAATTTTTTTTGCTGCCTTTAAATGCGAATCCAGTTTGACTACCTTCAGCGTCTTAATCAAGCACAAAATAATATAAATTAGTTCTATTTATTCTATATATTTATTAAAAAAATACCTTAAATTATACTATTTACAAAATGTATACAAAAAACTTAGTCTAAAAAATTTAAATTTATTTACTTTGACATTACAACCAAATTGCAATAGCCGTGAACAGATAGAACTGAGTTATAGTATTTTGTACGCGACAGCCCCGTTGGTTCATTGGTACTATGTATGTCTATCTATGTGTGTATGCCTGCTCCAAGAGCTGAAGGGCATGGGTTCGATTCCCACCCAGGATAAGCATTTTATGATATTAACAAATGTTTGTTCAGTGTGTGGGTGTACTGTATGTATTTACAAAAAAAAACTATTTAAGTATTCTATCAGTTATCTGACTTCCATAGCACAAACTTAGCTTAGTTTGGGGTCAGATGGCGCTGTGTGTATAGTCCTACGATATTTATTTATTTATTATTATTATTAAGTCCCGGTAATAATAAGACCTATCTAACATATCAGCAGCTAAAGATCGACTCCAGTAACATACACGCTAGAATAGACTGAATACTCATCATTTACCCATTGCTTACTATATCAAAAGCCATTGCTTAATTCATCCCAAAATGACGCTTCCTCTGTGATTGAGCAGCGTGGGCAGATGGCCGACGTCAAAGCATTGCATAGGATCGGACACAAAGAGTGTTTGCGAGGGGTCTCTAATTAGGAACTACGGAACTCTCATTAGAAATTGATCAATAGACAACGCATTAATCATTTGGTGGCTTTAGTATCCCTCCCAGTTTCACTCGCTATCTTGCAAGAACCGTTTAATTTTTCTGGTATGTCACAGATAATATAAAACAATAACAGACACATACTTTTAGAAAAAAGGTCGGGCTATATTATAGTTTAATTCATCAGTTTAATCACATTGTTATAAATCAAATAGTGACAACTTATACAAATACTAACTTACTTGTCTTTCGAAACTTTTAAAGAAATCTACATTATTCTATAGATACTCATTATGTATGTATATAGACCTATTACATATATATCGATTGTTTCCTATCGAATTAAAATGGCGATTTTGTCAAATTTACGTGTAATTTTCATATTAGCTCAGCTGTGCGATTATATCAACAGATCTTTTTGGTTTTTCTAAAGTGCGCCCGTGCGAAGCAGGGACGAACCGCTAGTTAATACAAAGAAACTACTAGACAAAGAATATGATAGATCTCTAGATTATTCTATTAAAAGGTTATACAAATAGCAAAGGCTGCGGTTTGTATTGTATTTTAATGAAAGGCCTACCCACTTAATTTTATAATACAAGCATAGATTCGCTACATTATACCTACATAACAGTCAGTCAACCGCTATTCCTCAGCCCTTTTCAGTCAATTTGGTCTCCAGAGTGTATGGCCTGATTTTCGGTTCCGGTAAAAAGACGCGTATTTTTATTTTTTGTTCCTTGCCCTTTCTTGAGTCAGGGAAAAACGTTCCGCTATCGAGAAACCTGATCGGCCGCGCTGGCGGAACGATCCTTTAGGATTTTCCGATTAAAATTGATTTTTCATAGGCACAATTTTGTTACTGTCATACTTTATTGAAACTGATGGATCAACAAGAAAAGTGGCGAATTTACTAAGCTTGAATTTATGAGAATTGGGTATACCGACTTACGTACGATTGTACATGTACGAATGTCATGTATGTATGGAGTACCTACTGTTACTCTTCATTCTGTGGTACACGTGGCAAATTGTTACATGTGTAAGCGACATGTACTTACTATGAAAACTGACGTGATTTTGACACGCGCGCGGCCTCGTCTAGCACAGAGGCCGTGCGCGCGTTGTACTTAGCTTTCTATCCTTGATGAAGGCCACCGGAAACTATAGTCGGAGTACCTATCCGATAGTGTTTACCACAGCTCACCTGATGTTAAGTGACGGTGTGGTCTAAGATGGTAAAGCCCACCTAGCCTGGAATGGAACTGGCTTTCTAGTAAGGCTGCCGGAACACATCGTTAGGTGCTTGGCGGCAGATTTTCAACTTGAGGGTGGTAGCTACCCAGCCGAGTACTAGAAAGTACCCTACCACCATGCTATGGTTTCCTCACGATTTTTTCCTTCACCGGCAGCTCAAGCTCATTGTTGGAGTTTGAACCCATGCCCTTCGGCATGCGAACCGACCGCGCAAACCACTGAGCTATCATCGCTACAAATATATATATATAACATACGTTAATATAGATATCATGCGTTAAACTACAACTAACTACAAAGGCACCAATTTTTAGTAAAGTTACCTAAAAGACCGCTATCAATGGGAATAGTTCCCATTACGCTGGTCACATTGCCACGTTGTATGGCAATACTTTAACATTGGGCGAAATAGAGGCCAGCGTTATGGTCAAATGTGGCGTCGACCAGGCGATATAACAACTTTTTAAATATTTTCTTTGCTTTCGGTCCTCATGATCCCAAAGTTTCAACCCGAAAAGGCTTAAAGATGTGCCCACTATCCAGATGTGCCTTTATGTATAAAATGATTATGATTCGGCATTTTTTTTTTAATCTGAAAAAGTGGCAAATAAGCGACGGTTCAAGGATTTAATGCAGGACGTTGATGAAAGAGTGACGTTTGTATACATTATACATACATAAATATATGAAGCAACTGTAGTGAGATAAGAAGGGAATATCCCAATGTCATGCTGAGTGGAGATAGTACCTAATGCTGGGATGCTGATAGTAGTGCCGAGAATAAGCCTCTCTCCAGCTGTGGAGTAAGGTGGATGAATTTCTAATCCGTGTCTGTTAATCCGCATACTTGTTCGAAGCCACGTAACGATTTTTTAAATTCGTTTTTACTGTCAATAATATTCTAGTAAACGTTTGTGTTTGTTTTGTCTTCAGGTATTTAATGTTTTATTACCAAAATGAAGTAGCCAAAATAATTTTCACCCGTGTAAAGCTGGCGCGAGTCGCTAGTATATTGCAAACAAGCTGCGCCCGCGCTTTCACTCGCGTATTCAGGATAAAAAGCTTGGAATAATGTACCAAACAAAAAGTCAAAATCAAATAAAATCTTTAACTTTGGCTTTAAATAAGTTCTCAAACACACATACAGACACTTTTGCATTATTACCCGACTGCGGCATAGGTACAAAAGGAGTGTCATGTATTTCACCAGTATGTAGTTTGTATGTATGTCGTTCCCTGTGTTTCCTCGTAACTACTAAATGCTTGAACCCATTTTGATGAATGATTATGCTACATTCGTCTTTATTGCCCGAGTTTTTGCTTTATCATTGAGTTTTTTTTAAGTAAAAAAAATCAATTTATTTGGTGCCAAAATGTAAATGTAAATTCCGTAGTCAAGTTTTCAAACTTTTAAGCTTGTTAGTTTTTTCATCGACTGTCACATAACAGCATCTATCGTGTTTTATCCGCTATCTTAAAGACACTCTATTTCAAGGACAAGATAAAAAAAAGGAGAGCATTATTAAATCATACTGGTGTAACAATTTTCATACAGAATTGACATAGTTGGGAACAAACACTTACACTAACCCCGAAAGCACACATTTTCGCATTCATAATAGAAGGTGTGATAGTACGCTACAGTTCCTTTGTCTGTCTTAAAATAGGTATGTGTAGGGGTATAATCCACATAAGCTTTTTAGGAAAGAAACTACACGAGAGGATAAAGAGCAACAAATACACATACAAAGAGCTCGTTTCTTTTACCTAATAGATTGCTTTAGAGCTCAGATGTTCGAGGACTAATTAAGCTGAAACAGGATATTGGCAAAACTTGGAATGAAGATTGATTGTACCTTAAAATAATCGATGGACGAATTTGTATCCGTATTGATTGCGGCGAGGTTACTTCGTTTAGTATTCGAGTTTAGGTACATAAAAGTGAAATCAATTAAAGAGTTTTTTTTAAGATTTAAGCGGTTAAAATAAATAAATATCGTAGGACATTACACACAGCGCCATCTGATCCCAAAGCAAGGCTGTACTATGGAAATCAGATAACTGATAGAATACAAGCGAATGATACAGACAGCCCTGTTGGCTCAGTAGTATAGTATATAAATATAGTAGCTGTAGCTGTAGCGTGGGTTCGATTCCCACCCAGGACAAATATCTTGTGGTATAAACAAATGTTTGTTCTGTGTCTGTGTGTTTGTTTGTATTATAAGTATGTATTTACACAAAAAAGTTATCAGTTCTCTGACTTGCATAGTAGGTACAAGCTTTGCTTAGTTTGGGGTCAGATGGCGCTGTGTGTTATGTTCTACGATATTTATTAGGTACTTTTGTTTTCCAGATAATCATCAATAGACCGAGGGCTCCCTTTTTTTAATTGTACGACTGAGTTTTCGTATACGAATATGTCCGTTGGTCTACACAAAATCGTTTGAACATCGCTCATATTGGTATACGAAAACGCGTTCGCAAATTAAAAAATAGCGCCCGAGAAGAGTGGGTAAGATCGTTTAGAATGAGTATCTCTATTATAATGGTTTATGGTATATTAGCAAACATACTTTTTAATGTAAATGTAATGAGACGATCGATACGCTCTCCTGGTTGTAAGAGATAACGCATGTCCATGACTTTTGCAGCAATACACAGAACTTTGAGTAGCATAACAAAGTCCGGAGCTGCTTTGGCGCTCATTAATGACTTTCGATGGTTAGTCTCAACAGCCCAGTAATTACCAACATTGTTGGTAATAACACTACCAACAATGCTCAATTATAAATGCTGCTAGTGGGCACCCCTAAGAAGACTGACCGGATCGTCAGTTGAGACGAAATCCAGTGATCAAGGAACACCTATCCGAGCCTCACTCGCGCGTAGCTTTCAACGTATAGGGTGATTGCATTAAGAGGGCCCGAATACCGTAACAATCACATGTCAAAAGGTTGATGATGAAAAAACTTACTTGATAATCGGTTCAGGAGATCCGCCAGAGCTGGAGCAGGACAGGTTGAGTTCTCGGCCTTCGTGGGCCAGCGCGTGGGCGCCTGGCGTCAGAACAGGCGCCCGTGGCTGCGTGAGCACCGTTAAAGCATGCCCTTGCGCGTGCAGATTCCGCCCTGTGCCCCCCGCCTTAATCCGGCACTCGAACCGTCCATTGTCTCGTTCGTACGACACATTGGACACCATTAGATCGAAGCGGCCGTCTTGAGGTTTGTATATGACTCTGTAAAAAAAGGAGAAATTATTATAGGTATTTAATGTCTTAAGTAACCAGAAGGTCTTAGAAATAATGTTAGCGCTAAACCAAAAAAGTAATTGAATTAATTTAGAGGTGATGATAAGAGTGGTAATGTTTTTTTTAAATCAACGTTTTTCTTTTCCTTTGCTCCACCATTAAGTCATTTGATGCCCAAAAGTAGATGTAGCAATTGCGCTACCACAACCATTGGGGTCGCATGAAAGGCGTTGGTTCAAATCCCGATAATAAGCTTGAAATATCGGTGAAGCAAAACATCGAGTAATAAGCATTTCACACTTTCTATTACCATCCTGATGTCTAAAATCTGCCAAGAAGCACCTAACGACGTGTTCCGGCAGCCTAAATTAAATTCCAGTTTCCATTATAGAATAGGTGTGTTTACCATCTTCGACCGCATCGGTGAGCTGGTCTAACACCTAGCTAGTTAAACAAAGAGAATGCATTTGCTGGTACAAAATAGGGTGCAGTAGAGAATATGCTGTGTTGACGTTACCGAGCGAGATAAGGGCAGGATTGTCTCAAGTACCTCTCGTATCTACCTGACTACAGAGCTCCAAGAGTGAAAGAGTGAAGAGCAAAGTATCAAAGGCTTAAACTATAAATTGCTTTAGAACTTAGGTGCTTTAACAACGCAGATTGGAAATGAACACTATTGTTTTGCACATTTGCACACATTTTGCGAAACACGTTTTTATGTCTCGAGTTAATTTGTTCCTTTCTGTTTATACAACTAGCGGACGCCTCGCGGGTTCACCCGCGTAGTTCCCGTTCCCGTGGGAATACAGGGATAAAAAGTAGCCTATATCACCCGGGAATAGTGTAGCTTCCCAACGGTGAAAGAATTTTTGAAATCGGTCCAGTAGTTTCGGAGCATATTCAATACAAACAAACCAATTTTTTCTCTTTATGATAGTATAGATAGATTGATAGACAGATAGATAGATATAGATTTATGTTCTCACAAATATGATACTTAATTCAAGTACATCTACCTAAATGCACATAAAATACATTTCATCGGCAATAAATACAGATATTCACGTAACTGTCTGAACGATATAGCAATCATATTTGCCAAAACACGTAGAATGTAATTATAGAGAATGTTACCAATGGCTTAGATATTTATTGAATAATAACCTTAAATATTACGATTTTAAATCTCAGTTAATATGCTATTTTAATTATTTTTAATTCAACGCACACAGACAATCAATGATATAATTCAACATTTGAAAAGTCAGGCCCAATTGTCAATATTAATTTTAACTACTTAAGACTCAGCGTTGATACTGACTAACACAGAGATTTAGTTGGTCTAAACTAAAGGTAGTGACTAAAATGACGGTCTATCTAAAGTAGTGTTAGTTGGCCTCAACTTACTTCGTGTGTGACTGTGACTTACTTTGTGTGACGTAGACTTATTTGACTTGATTTGTTACCAAACACTTGAAACTATCAAAATACTTGATTCTGGCAGAATGAACAAAGTGCAATGTCAAAAGTAAAGAAGAAAAAACCTTTGTACTAGTAGTTTGGCGTTTTATAAACGACTAGCAGACCGTCCCGGCTTCGCATGGGTAACCAAAACTCGATTAACAATTTAGCCTATGTTCCTCGGTGATAATGTAGCATTCTAATGATGAAAGAATTATTCTGATCAGTCCAGTAGTTTCGGAGCCTATTCATTACAAATCGTTCCTCTTTATAATAGTGTAAATAATTTTATAGAATGTCAAAGAGCAAAACGATCTTGTAGCAAAATGACCGGACTGTAAAAAGGTCAAGATTTTATGTTAAACTCACTGGTAGTTTGTCTCGAGCGGGATATCCTTGATGGCTACGTTGTCGTGTCCGCTGGCAGTGCTCCGCACCCAGTAGTAAGTGAGAGACTCTTCGTCAGAAGGTTCTAGAGCGAACCGGCACTGCATTGTGACGTCATCGCCTTCCCGCGCATCGTGTTGCTCGTCGTCTGCGCATAGTATCCCCACTGAAACAAAACATGTACTATAGTTACATAAACTTCAAAACACGAGTGTCAATGGTGAGATTGTAGCGATTATACACTGAAGTATGTTCTACACGTATCTAAAACGGGGTGTGTATGTTTAGGACTAAGTACGTTTAAATTGATACGAAAATTGGAAGTTAGTTAAAATAAACTTCTAAGGGTTTATTATACAGCATGACTGGTAAGACACCTACGATACTGAAGGAATACTCGGTACTCGATTCTCGTTACAATTATGTAATTAGGCACTTAATTTTGGTCAAATTTCCTTATAGATAAATGAAGCGTAGATGCACTCCCGATGCTGATAATGATGTTTTGATCACGTGACAGGTACGTGCTTGTCACGCCTGCCCGCCGTCGACGCGAGCGTTCTCACAACGTCCAGCTCGTGCGTTCATGCGTTGTATAATATTAATTACATAACTTTCGGTTAGGTTAACCTAGTAGTCGGTTAGTATTTATTTTTAATGTTTTTTTTTCTGCGTATGTGATCGCCCAATATCATATCCTCGAGTATTGTAGGTGTCTCACCAGCCATGCTGTATAGTGAGTTAACTAATTAACAATAATTATAAGTGATTGTGTTAAAAAGAAATTGTGGATGATACGCAGACCGGCCAATTCCACGTGAGTGAACAGATCTGATTTACACACTTACTTCTCGAGTAATTTGTCTCAGAAATAAATACATACATAGTAGAAGCTAGAACTCTTAAAATACATAAATCACATCAAGTATATCAGATGTATGTACATTCAGTTTGACCTACTGTTCGATGGATGGGAGGAAGCAGACAAAATAAACTCGAGGAAAACATCACCAAATTTCCATTTAAAGGAAAGAAAAACTTTGCCTTAGCAGTCTCGAAGACTACGTTTATTTTATGCATAAATCTATGTATGTTCGTCAAGTCGTAACGTTGCATAGCGTATACTACCAACGAGCTTTTGATTTTAATATAAAGCCAGGAAGTATCTATGTTCTTAGACTCTATGAGTTTGAACAGATAATGAGTTTTGGCGGAAACGGGGAAAATGTCGTGTCACCCCATTGTATTTTTTTCCAAAACTAGTGTTTTTTCGAGTATTTATCTAATGTATAAAAATAGTAGTGTTTTATTCATAAGTACCGAAATTATTATAGTAAAGTCGTCACTACTTTACTAAAGCATGACTGGATTGGATTGACATGGATTGGACAAGTCCAAGACTGGACTTAGACTACTTCTTAACTTATGAAACTTGAAATAATCAAAACACTTGACACTGGCAAATGCACAAAATGCGACGCCAAAATCAAAGAAGAAAAGATAAATATACGAGTAGATATTGATATTTTCCTAACAACATGTTAAAGGTTTACTGTCCTGTTTAGCTCATTTGGTTCTGTATTTTGAGCCGTAGGGCGTGGGTTAAATTTCCACCCACGATGAAAATTCATGTGACGAACTTAAATGTTTGTTCTGCCAAACCTAAATTTACTTATCATTAAAAAAAAATTACATAAATTATTTTATCAATTATCTAGCTCCCGCGGTACAGTTTTGCTTAGTTTGAGACTAGATGGCGTTGTGTGAAATGTCGTCATAATGAACAAATTTAATTTCATAACTCAATAATTCTTTATGTTTGTTTCTATACCGTAGTGAAAATATTTACGAACAAATTAGCATTATAAATAACCCAACGTGCTTTCGGAGAATTACATCGAATTTTAGAACAAAAGTTATGAAGTAGGAAAGCTGCTTGCGAGGTGTTATCAAGTAATTATCAATAACCTTATAAATATATATATATATAACTACACTAGTAATCTAATATTTGATAAGAATACAAGGCGTTATAACCGTGAAACTAGGGGCACGGTAACGAGCTTCCACGTAGTAACGTGCAAATTTTTCAATTCTGGCGAATTTCATATTTCTAGTTCAATCTTGTCATCACCAACATTTTTTTAATCTTCTTGATTCGCAATAAAACCTTTCCGCGAAAGCAATCGGATACACGAAAAATTTTCTCTCCACGAACTTTTTTTCCTTCATTTCTTTCAACTCAATATTTGGTACCAATTACCTACTATTTTAATAACATGAACATAATAAGAATACCTAACCTTTTTGTCTTCGCAATCATATTGATTATTATTAACTCAAAGGAAGGAAATATTTCAAAGAGGATATTATGTCCTATTAGATATTCCATGTTGCAGGCCCGAGTAACGTAAACGTAGCGTAAACAAAATGTGAGAAGACGTGGACCGAAATGGCGAGAAGAAGGTCGAAAGAAATCTCTCTCGACGTTTTCGTATTATGTAATGTAGCTTTCATGTATTTTTCAATTGTAGAAGTTAATCAATAATCATAGAGACACAACTAAGGTTAAAATTGTATAAGTATCCATTCAAGGCAGTGATATACAAGATACGTGACCTGAATATTAACTTCGTTAAATTCAACAGCAGAACAGAAATTTATTTAGTCAAAATGTTTAGTTTTCTTTCATAAAAACGAGTGCACGAGCGGCAAAACTATCTAAAAAACAATCACGAAGCTTGGTTGGCCGCTTTGTAAATAATTCTTTGTTCTGAAATTATCTACTAGGTAGTTTTTTTTTCAATGTAAAAAGTAATGATACGAACGAGACGCTCTCCTGATGGTAAGAGATAACGCGTGTCCATGACCATCGCAGCGATATACAGAACTTTGTGTGAACAAAACAAAGTCCACGGCATCGCTGCTTTGGCACTCATTACTTAGAGACTTTCGATAGTCTCTACAGCCCAGTAATTTCGCTAGCTGCAGTACCTACCCTTCAAACCGGAACACAGTAATGTTTAAACACTTTTTTCTTTAGCGGCAGAATAACTGGTAGGTACTGCGGTTCCTACCTAGACGACGTCCTGCTAAGGAGATCTACTACCAAGTTACGTAGAAGACAATGCGGCGACAATCGACGTACAGCTTGATCATAACATTTCGACTATTTCAAGACTTGTAACAGTTTATAAGTAACCCAATTCAATTTTCTAAGTGTATTAGATAGGTAATTAAATTGTACCTATTTGTTTTATTTAAGTTGACCCGAAAAAATCTGGAGTATAATATACTTTCAGAATAAAGATTCTTTTCATTGTGAAAGTTTACCTTCCTATTTCATAATTTAAGCAAAGTACGACAACTTTGACAGAAGGTCAGAACAATAGCAAGACAATTACTGGCAGCTATTCGGTTGGATTAAGTACTTAAATAAAATACTTCTTTGTTCTACAATACGAAGGAACATTCATTCATTACTAGTTTATAGCTAGAGATACGCAACAAAGCTTTTCTTCGAATCTTTTAAAATGTAAGGAATAGAAAAAGGTTTGGTTACTACACAAATGTAGCAAAGAGAATTGTAGTGATCTCGTGTTGTTTCGTTGCTAATCTCTACATAGCATAAAACAAAGTCGCTTACCACCGTCTGTACGCTTAGATGTTTTTAAACTACGCAACGGATTTTAATGCGGTTTCCATCAATAGACAGAGTGATTCAAGAGGAAGGTTTATTATGTATAATACATGCATGTGCACTACACTAGTATCTCCATTGCACCCGTGCGAAGCTGGGGCGGGTCGCTAGTTACATATAATAAGTTTCAACGTACCTACATAATTATATTAAAAAATGGAAACTTTAATTGGTTTTGCGTATTACGATACCATACAACTACGTAATAGGCCGAATATCTATCGGGGTCGTTGTGGTTTGAACCCACACCATTCGGCGTGTGAACCGACCGCGCTAACCACTGAGCTATCATCACTAAAACTGTTACTACGATCGTTAGCGTCATCACCAGATAATTCTCCACGACTGGAAATTAGGCGTTAGCGGACCTATATCTGTCCTAAACGCCCAAAGCCAAGTTTTACGACAGTTAAAAACCTGTAGGTAACAAAGTTTTGGTAATGTATAAAGATACTTACCGTAAGCACACATAATTTCTAGGTAATATTTATATTTAATTAATTTGCGCTCGTTACTAAAGCCGCGAAAGGTTAAGTGGCATAAAGTCGACCCGAACCGTACTAAACGAAAAATATTTAACTTTTTAATATTTTTTCGACCACATGAAAACGTTGTTCCTAGGTCGCTGTAGATGTTAACTGGACCGTTTTACAAAGGAAATAAAATTTATTTTGGGGTAGATTTCATAAGCATACCATCCGAGGTGGGCTTAGATTTAACCCCGTCCATCACACGCGCTCGAGACAAGCACGGACGGAAATGTAATGTTTTTCATTTGGTAGCAAAAATCGGGACTACATTACATTTTCGTACTTGTATGTATATACAACGAGCTATGAAGTTTCCCTACGAGATCGAATCAGAAATAAGGAAATCCGTAGACGAACCAAGTTACTGACATAGCCCAACGGATTAGCAAGTTGAAGTTGCAGTGGGCAGGGCACATAGCACGCAGAACTGATGGCCGATGCGGCTGCAAAGTTCTGGAGTGACCACAGACCGGCAAGCGCAGCGTAGGACGTCCACCCACAAGGTGGACAAACGACCTAGTAATGTCCTACGGCTGAAATGATGATGTACTATAGTATCACTAACTGCGCCCCGCTCTTACACCTGAGTTTCTTTAAATTAACCCGTTTGATCTTTTGAAGTATGGTAACAGCCGGATCAACAGATTTTTGTTTTTTTCCCCGTGCAAAGTAAAACAACATATTATGCGACATAAGGTAATCTAAGCGCTCAGATTGAAATGTTACTGGGCACTTTCACCTATCCCATGTAGAACAGAGAAACGTTTGCCTCTAGACTCGGTGAAGTGACAATATACGGTAACAGTATAGGCTTGAATATCATCGCAAAGTGGCTTGTTTGTCAGTTTTCTACACGAATACACGTTGGTGAGCGCGCTTCAGATCTACATGACCTAATTCCACCCTGCCCATTCTACTATAATATGACAGCCAGGAGCTCCAAGAAGCGAGACCACTTCATATTCCAAAGACTCGAACTATACGGTTCGAGTCTACCATCATTGTACGAACCGCTAAACAATGGAATTTGCTGCCCGAGTGGGTAATTCCTGATAGATACAATCTGGGTGCCTTCAAATCGCGAGTGAATCGGTTTCTTCTTGGCGAGCGTGATCGTAGACCGCATCTGGCGGTCAAACGCAAGCCTATCTATCAATATTATAATAAAGAGGAAAGATTTGATTGTTTGTTTGTAATGAATAGGCTCCGAAACTACTGGACCGATTTCAAAATTTCTTTAACCGTTGGGAAGCTACGCTATCACCCGGTGACATATTTTTTACGTATTCCCGCGGGAACGGGAACTACTCGGGTGAAACCGCGACGCGTCCGCTAGTTTGTAATAAAAAAAACGCTAAAAAGCTAAGGACGTTATGCCTATCAGTGTTTTGGGCTGTTCATATTGATGATATGATGAACCAATTTTCATACGAGAAGCTACATCAATCAATCAACAATCTATTTAAGATTGTTGATTCTTAAATCATATTACGTGTGTATTTCGGTTTACGAGAAAACCTACATACATCGTGTTATCGTCACACGACCATAATTAAGTAATCCCTAAATATTTTTAGTAGGTCACATACGTTCGTCATATCAATCAACTACGAGGCCGGATTTTGATATACATTCCATGAGAAAAGTTAACAAATAGCTTAGGGATTAGGTAGTTTTGTTTTGTTTGTAGCGATGATAGCTCAGTGGTTAGCGCGGTCGGTTCGCATGCCAAAGGGCGTGGGTTCAAACCCCAACAATGAGCTTGAGCTGCCGGTGAAGGAAAACATCGTGAGGAAACCATAGCATGGTGGTAGAATACTTTCTAGTACTCGGCTGGCTAGCTACCACCCTCAAGTTGAAAGTCTGCCGCCAAGCATCTAACGATGTGTTCCGGCAGCCTCACTTGAGAGCCAGTTTAATTCTAGGCTAGGTGTACTTCACCATCTTGGACCACACCGTCCCTTAACATCAGGTGAGCTGTGGTCAAACACCTAGCCTATCAGCCATAAAAAAAAGGTAACGTCGTTGCGTTTAGTACCTACCTTATTACTTTTAGGAACAGGTATGTTTTAGAATTGCCTTATAAAATATGATTTTGTACCTATTTGAAATAGGTAGGTCAAAAAGATGAGCCCTCATGATGTCTTATGCTCGCCCATACAAAAATAAGTTTCCTTGAAAACAAAGCCAGAACTGGTTTTCTTAACCCGCTTCTAGATTTAGATTCTATCTCTTTCGTTTTCTATAAGGCTGTCCTTGTTGCGCCTTTGAATGTTTGTAGAATTTCAACAGGGTTGCCATGTTAATCATGTTAAACAAATGTTAATATTAAAATGCAATTCTTTACCATCTATTTTCATATACATTTATTATATTTAAAAAAGATCCAGAAATAGTAACAATTTCAAATAAAATAAATAATTGTAATAGTAAATATTGACACAGCGCCATCTGTAGTCCCAAACTAAACAAAGCTTGTATTATTGATAACTCGAATACATACTTTTTTGTAAATACATACATATTATTTTATACGTACAGAACATCTAGACACTGAACAAACATCTACGTTCAAACGAATGTTAGTCCTGAGTGGAAATCGAACCCACGCCCTTTGGCTCTCGAAGCAGAACTACTAGCAAACGAGCTAACAGGGTATCCAAAAACACAATGTACTTAAATCAAATGTACAGTTTTAATAGACGCCGCTTAGTTTGATTACAATCTAGATTCATTAGGATATTAATTTAATTTTAACTTAAATTTATCGGTTGTGTAAACTTAGAAAATACTTACGACTTCGCACTTTTGCCACAACTGTGTCTATTAGAGGCGGCATTTGAACTATATCACGTTAAAATGAATTAAATTTTTATACGTTCTTAAAATTTTAGCCTGCCCGAATATAAACGAAAAATTTAATCAAAAATTAAAGTATTTGTAGCGGATACTCGCTGCATATAGGTAATGTCCAGCAGTGGAGAACATTAATTTCTAAGTACATTTTGTTTTTGACATCGCACTATGTACATTTGCCAGTGTTAAGTATTTCGACATTAATGATATTTGCCAGTATTGAGTATTTCGATATTTATAAGATGTGAACAAATAAAAATCTCATCATTAGTAAAACTATTTCAAAAAATAAAATTACTAAACCTACTACTACTACGTCTTATATGAATATTTTATGATTAATATATATAAGTCGAAGTCACATAAAGTAAGCCAAGGCCGTGCCCTAGTAAAGAAGAGGTGACTTTACTACAAGCTTCAACGGAGTTTTAAATCAACACGCACGTAAGGATATGTATAAATTTAAACCACATTATTTCAGTTTGCCGCTCTCGCGCACGTAATTCAGCATTTTATAAATAAAACTAAACAATTTTAAAACACAAAGACAAACTTTCGAAAATGCTTTGGAATACGACATGATTTTTCCACGTTCCCGCCAAAAACTTTTGTTCGTTTTGAAATAGTAAGTTCCAAAAGTATGAGCTTCCATTTCCAACCTTCACTGATGTTATGTTTATTATAAATAAATGAATTAGTAATAATGACATGAACAAATAAAAATCTTGTTACAAGTAAAAATACACGAAGAAAAAATATAAAAGTGTGAACCCTAAGGCTATCGGAGGATGCAACGGCATCGTCAGCGGCGCGGGCGCAGCGGTCAATGACATCAGGTCGCGTGCGCAGCCTGCCGCTACCACTGCTACTGAGTTACTACTATTGAAGAAACTGGTGCTAGAATTTAATCTGTGGCAAAAAATGCATTCCTCTACATCTGATTCTATGTTGATACTAAAAAAGTCTAAAGGACTACTTTTTTCAGGATGATCTTTCGGAAAGCTTCCTATTTGGCACCCTTGCGCTACTATAAATTATATTCATGCCCTAAAATAAGACGAAAGTCTAACTATATAAGTAGTTTAAGAAGATAGGAGTTTTGGCACAGCAAATCATGTTGCCGAATGTTATTTTCGAACACTACTGTTTTTTGTTACTGTTAAAAAATGTGCTGAATTATATACTTGAGTCTAGGAAAGTGGTATAAATGTTTTTTCGTGTCGCTTCCAAAACTCCGTCAAAGCTTCTAGAAAAGTTGGCACTTCTTTACTAGCATATGATCAGACTCTACCTTAATTTACTTTGTGTGACTTTGACTGTGACACAGACTTATTTAATTGATTTTGAACTTTAACTGATTTATTAATTAACTACTTGAAAATATCGAAATACTTGACACAGGCAAAACGGAAAAAGTGCGTTCTCGAAATTTAAAAAAATCTAGGCAGGTGACATTTCCAACAATTTTCCAATTCAGCTTGTCAAACTAACCTCAAGATGAGAGTTTTGGCGGGAACGTGAAAAGAGTTGTGTCGCCCTGTAGTTCTTTTTTTAAATTTGTGTTTTGTCGCATGTTTTGGCATAAAAATGGTGTTGTTTTATTCATAAAGTGATGAATCACAAGCGCGAGGAGTGTGGGAAAATGATATAATGTGGTGAAACGTATTTATAAAGAAAAGTATTTATGTATTCTATCAGTTATCTGACTTCCATAGCACAAGCTCTGCTTAGTTTGGGGTCAGATGGCGCTGTGTGTATAGTCCTACGATATTTATTTATTTAAACATGGTGAAAAATAATGGACTTTTTGTGTTGCTTCCAAAACTATATCGAAGCTTTATAGTAAAGTCACCGCTACTTTACTATAGCATTTTTCCGGATATGACTGGTTAATTGGTCGAAAGGAAAGTATGCTATACTTGGACCTATTATTATTCGCCTGAGGTGCTGATGTGAAGTTCAATAGAACACACAAGTTCAATTTGACCTCGAATCACTACTACTACTATATACTCGTACGTATATAGTAACCTATCTTTTTACCTATAATATTTTCTATTTCCTAATTTATTTCGCTTTTTTATAATGTTGTGGTACAAAAGTATTGTGTCTTTAGAAATCTCCGTACCTAACATATTTATTGTAGTAAACGACCATTGAAAGAGAAGAAGGGCGTAACGTACTCTCGTAACGAACGACGTAATCGAAGTGGTCGTTACGATAATAACACCCTAATAACCACTTGGGTCTTTTATAACAATCTCCTTATTGGAAGCTTAAAACGTTTTTGTTGGTACCACCAGAGGCATTAATAACTATCGAAATGACAGCAAGCAGTTATAATTAGTATTTTCTGGAAGTTATTCAGTTCATATATATTATAGGCCCTACTTTTAAATTAACCAATGCTTACATGGTCAGTCAACTTTTCGCTGACGCGACGTGAAAAGTCACGCATGTAAATGAGACAGCTACTTTACCTAGATGTGCAATAAAATCCTATACATCCCTACATCCCTACAACTGTAGTTAAAAGTGGTGTTTTTAATTGAACAACGAAAAATTCACCACAATTTAAAATTAAAAAGAAAAACAATAAAGTCATTTCCAAAACATTGGGTAAACAACATTACCGTTTCTGCGATAAAAAAGCGCAATTTCAAGCCGTTAATGAATTGTTAATGATTCTCTAAATATTTACTGTTCTCAATGTTAACAACAACGCTAATTTAGGTTTTTGTGTCTTCATCTTATGAAGGGTAATCCGCAACCAAACATACGGAGAGCACACAAGAAGCCTCGAAGTAATGAAAAATATTATTCGGATGGAGGGATGTTTGTCGTGTTGACGTGAAGCGAAAAAAGTGTAATCCCGGCTTTATACCTTCAGATACACGCGTAGTACACGAAAATGAATAGCTGCTTTTAGATTTATTGTTCGTTTGTAACAAATTATATATAACGAAAGAGTTTTTGCTAGATTATAGAGCAATCCGTATGTAGCGTTAGATGCGTACGATATTTCATACAACACTATCTAGCACCAAACTAAGCCAAGCTTGAGCTATAAGAAGATTAGTTTTTTTTTTACAGATAAGACATGATTACTTTTACTGAAAAACTAAGAAATATAAGAAACTATAAACATACGAAATTGATTGCCTCAAAAAAAAAAAAAAAACGTTTATTTCAGACTTGCGGACACCTCGCGGTTTCACCGGCGTAGTTCCCCTTCTCGTGGAAATACAGGGATGGAAAAGTAGTCTATGTCACCTGGAGATAGTGTAGCTTCCTAACGGTGAAAGAATTTTTGAAATCGGGCTAGTAGTTTCGGAGCATATTCAATACAAACAATCAAATCTTTCCTCTTTATAATAGTATAGATAAATAAATTATAGTTGTTTTAAGTTTGATTAAATCCTCGTCCTTGTATCCTACACTAAAGATATAACTCCAGACTAACTTAACTATGGCTTAATTATTATTTATGTACTCTTTGTATCTTTCGCGCCCTAAATTATAGTTTCGCTAATCAAAGTTTTATTTTATTTATTTCGGAGTAAGACTACGTTATATACGTTAATAAAATAGTAACTAGTATCTGGTAATAATGTGAGTAGAAACCAATGTCATCGATTAACAGAAAACTTGGCTAAATAATAAAAAATCTGTGTTTTCCGAATGCAGCCGCGCGTTGGAAAACGAGTCTTTTACCCGTATTGTTTGGGAAAGAATCCAATTGTTGATAGAGGAAAAGTTTCTTTTGATGTTGCCAAGAACTAGGCGAAAGTATGGACTTCGTATCCAGAGCTGACGACATACAAATATTACAAATAGCTCAAGATGAATAAAAATGCTTACAGAAGATTTGTTTGGTAGGTAACTTATGCGATGTAGCTTCTATTTAAATACCTATTTGTGTTGTGATTGATTGTGGAAGAGAGCCACTTGCTCTGTGGCTGACAGCTCTGTGCCTTTCAGAGTCCAAAACTATGACTGTCAATTTGAGATATACAAACAATATATCTCTTATACACATGATGTTAGATTGTTTCGTCACAGATAACTCAGCGTGTTACCAAGCTAAACGTAGTGGTAGTGGGCTGGACAAAGGGCATATCCTTCGCAGAATTGCCATTAAATTAAATTAAATTCTTTTATTGAAATAAAAACGACGAAATCAATTACATTTAGATAAATGTAATTGACACATCTAAATACTAATAATAAATTAAAAACCATAATACAAATAATCAAATTTTAAACAATGTCAATCTAATAGTAAAGAAACATAATCACAATAACAAAAAAGACGTAGGCCATTGCGAAGGACGCTCTGAGATTCGATGGAATTTTTGAAAAATTGGAGTGACGATATATGTAGGATAGCTGGCGGTGGATGGAAACGAAAAGCCGAAGATCGGGCTGAGTGACTTGTCCAACCATGTTATCACATAAGTGACAGTAATGTCTTCGATGATAATAAAGTTTCTTTAAACCTAAACCTATGTCCAGCAGTGGACTTCGACAGGCTGATGATGATAATGATATAGGACGTTTAGATTTATTTATGCCTAGTAATGTCACTGAATTGTTCTTTGATCTGCAAATTAATAATAAAATTGCTCACGACTGTTACTGTTTAACAGCTACTGTACTTTATGAGTAGTTCCCTATGTCGACTCACCGTCTCTACTTATAAATATTACCACTCTATTATTGCACATTTTAAAGAACCATGTATGGGATAAGCAAAAGAAAACACGTCTGACAATGCGGCATTGCTCTATTCCTAACATAATATGAATAGTTTCTTGCATAAACGGAAATAGGATTCTGTTCTTGTCATGAGATATTTTCCTGATTTTAACGGCAACGGAGCTGGGTTATAAGTTTAGACTGCACTGTATCGAATAGGGGGTCATTGTATTTATTTTAACATTGAAATTGCGAAAAAATACAATTACTTCATACATCTGGTCAAGTGTCAACGAATTTTTATACAGAACAGTTGATTGTTTTTCTCAATTATGCCAAAAAAGTAATTGTTAAAGTTGATTTTAAAAAGACAAGTATAAAGACCTATCCCTAACTAACGTCGTAAATACTTTTACCAACACAAAAAAAGACAATTTCACTGCATCGTTTAATAAGCAGAAAATGCAGTCTACTTTTAAAGCGTGTGGGAAATTCCAATTCCCGTCTGTATTTACTAGTTGTAGCATCTCATTAAAGTTTGCCTTCTATTGATATGTTTTGTTCTATGCTATGTTCTTAAATATTGACAGACACAACTAATTGTATGGGTGTAGGTAACTACTGCATCACAGTTAGTGAAAGAAAGATGTACTAGTTCAAGAGCTTTTTCTAATGTAAAAGACGTCAGCATATCAGTTGAAAAATGTTGGATTAATCTAAAACATTGAAGAAAGAATCGAATTGAGAATCGGTATCCTTTAGTGAAGACGGTTAAAAAAATGAACTGTTAGACTGTATCTGGTATCAAACTGATATTTGGAAAGTGTGACCTACGTGATCCAATTTGCTATACTTTCATTTCTTGGAAAAACTAAGAAACGTTTTATGTACTTATCAGAACGATCGGATAGAAAATGCAAGATTATTGCCACATAAAACAGCTGAATTAGTATAAAATGAAAACAACGAAAACTTGACTTTGTTCATACATGCTAGGCAGATAGTTATATACAGGATTAAAATATTTTAATTCTTTTTTTTGACAATTATATTATGCAATGTAATTTTACGGATTCCATTTTGTTAATATTGTTATAATTAAATACCATAATTTTAAGTTTATCCTGTAATATTGCACATTCGTACTGAACGTAAGCTGTTGCTCTACCTAAATATTAAGACCTTAATGTAACACAGCGTAGGAATAAATTATTTGACTTTGACTTTGAATAACTTGAGGTGTAATAAGCCGAAACCTTGTATGTTGCTTTAGTATTTTGGTAAAATATAATGTCACGTTTTACTAACGTTAAATACTCGCCAACCTTTTACTAAACACTTTTTTATATCAAAATGGCCAAATTTAATGAGATATTTCTGGATAAATGGATTATATTTGATGATTCTCTTCATTAATTCCTTCGATTAAAAAAAATTGTTATAATCATGTATCTAGGTGATTTTTTTTTTACTTTTTTTAAATCATAGTTACGAATATATTTTGTATGTTATTGGGTTTTTGTGCCGTTTATGAACCCGCAGTGTCAAAGAGAATCTAGCAAAATATAGAGCAAAAAGCCATTATGAATTTTGATTCATAGAAGGAAATTGTTTTGATATTTGCCGAGCAAACAACTGACACTAACTAGCTCGCAATTCAAAGCCTGCTTTACCACTTCTTTGTTCTATTTTAGAGCATTAAATAAACTCGCAGATGACTTTGTAAGAGGTTTCACAACACGGTGCAATGAAAGTAGCGTTTAGAAAAAAATGCAGCCCACAAAAATGTCCGGTTTATGAAAAGTATGTCAGCATTAGAATCCGGTGTTAAAATCACGAGCATGCATTTTTGCGGGCAAACAGGGTGCATGCATGAATAAACAGCGTGGCTTCTACGAGAAATGCGCACTTTGCATGTCGCACAACACGAATTCATAATGCGCCGCGCACTCGTGAGCAATGCAGTGCGATCTGTTTGCTTAGAATAATTCGAACGCCGTCGTATACGCCTCCACTTATACGCAATTTTACATCATAAGGTTTCTGCACGAGCCGTATTAATCCTCGTCTCTCTAAGCCGTCAGTTTTTCCTAACATGTCTCTATCACAAAAATCTTCAACTCAACACTTTACCTAAGTTTCCTGACCCCGTCAATTGCACTGACTCTTCGATTTATACAATGCGTTCTTCCTTTACAGGCGTTATAGCTTTACCTAATTGATGTGTTTTATATAACAGTACAGAAAATGAATATCGTTGTGACAACGATATTCATTTTCTGTACTGTACTGTATTATAAGTATGTATTTACAAAAAAAAAAGTATTTAAGTATTCTATCAGTTATCTGTCTTCCATAGCACAAGCTCTGCTTAGTTTGGGGTCAGATGGCGCTGTGTGTAATGTCCTATGATATTTATTTTATTTATTTATTTTAATTCTTGATAATTTTACTGAATCTCGGAATGCTATATAGTTGCAGTACCTATACGGTAAAATAAGTCAAGTGAACACTAATTAGTTTCCTTACCCGTCACTACTACAAATTTAACATTCCTTTTATTTTTTTTGTATCCTTCAAGATTTTGCATCTAGTCAATTTATAAAGTTCGTAATCGTCCAAAACTGAGATCTATAACCATTCGACTCTATACGTATAGGTACTTACCTACTAAACGACTACGTTTGAATTATAAAACTCTTCAACATCTACAACACAACTGTGTCTAATATTATCGACGTTATGATACTATGAATTACCTAACTCCACGCTGACAATATAATGAGTTAATTGCTTCTACTTTTACTCTGTTATGAAATATTTAGAAAACTATGTAATTGATTCCTGAATAAATAACATGGCGATACTTGCTTTAAATCAATCGAATATTAGGTTTATAAGTAAAAAGTGCTGGTGGCTTGTGCGGGCTGTCGTGGCTATTATTTCATAATTACATGGCTGTCAGAGCAAGGACATGACGTTTAGTTGATATGGTCACAAATAATATACTATGTCGAATAAAAATATAGATTCGTCTCACTACTTAAAAAAACGGTATTTGTTACGGTGAATCGGTATTTTCTAATGTCACGGAAGGAAAGATAGATGGCGCCACGTTTTGTGTTTCATGTTTCGGGCTGTTTTCACTTTACGTTGGCTACTTTGTAGAAGTGTAGCGTCATATTAATAGATGAAGCTTCTTTTGGAGTGATTTTTTGTTTCTTCGTGATGGATAATCATCATCTTTCTTGGAACACAGATGTGCTTTATCTTCGGCAACATTATCGCTTACCAAATAAACTAGCTAGTGGTTAAACGTGGAATTATATTTACGATTATAAAACATTACTGGACATTACCTTAAAAAACTAATCGATATTTTCTACTAAGCATTATACCTGATAATTACAGTAGTAAAACAAACTTGACAAAATGGGCAATTACTTTCTTTGTAACGGGTTGTCGTGAAACAGAACAAAAAACAAAGATCCGAAAAGGGACCAGACCAAGTAACAGTTGCCTTCGACATAAAAACATGGACACCTAAATAATTATTTATCATTGTTTTAGAGTAAACGAAGTCTCTGCTTAAACGATTTTATATAATCAGTATCGGCTATTGTGCAAGGCAAACGGTAAATATTTTCCTGATTTAAAATAGGTTAGGTTGTTACCATAACATTGGAAAGACTATAAATAATAAAGGATAAACCTAACAACTTAGAAGCGAGTTAAGGGGTGTTAATATTCCCCTATCCAGTCAAAGTTTCAAAGCCAACCTGGGGTACAACTGAAGAAATATTCAATTGGATTATAATTGGATATAGCGTCTGAAATTTTTAGTAGTTTATTAACGTTTTAACTATTGCTTCAATCTGTTATTACAATCTATAATAAGAATATATAGTTTAGAAACATGTCCATACAAATAAATAGATCTAGCTTAAAATGATTACTAAAAACGAAGCAATCTAACACATTTTCCGAGCTGAAATTGAACCATGATTTGAGATATCTTAGAGAGGTTTGATCTAGTTTTCTACCCCTATAGAAACAATTTGATGAAATGGTCACAGAACCAAGTCTAAAAATAGCTCAAAAATAACTATTGAAATTCAATACTAACTAGATCTTAAGTGATACTATCGGAACACATCATCAGTTGATTTTTCCCATTTGACCGTGTTAGCTAGCCGTCCCAGTAAGTATTAGAAGGTCTTCTACCACCACGCTATGGTTTCCTTTACGTTTCCTTCCATCAAGCTTATTGCTGAGATTTGAATCTGCGGTGTGCTAAGCGACCGCGCTAACCGCTAAACTATCGTCGCTGTAAATGAAATATCCCTGGACCTTAGTGAGTATAATTTACCACAAACAGCCAACAATGTCATTCGGTAAACAAACGCCTAAATAGAACTGAATGCCTACGTACGCACCACATTCATTAAATGCCTCTAAGTATTCCTGATCCTTCCGCGGTTTACACATGTTACAGGTAAATTTAAACAGGCCCTCTCCCTCAGTAAATATATAAATTAGATAAGTACAAAATCACGTCAAGTTCGCTAAAGGAACAGCGGTTCTCTAGAATTGGGCTATTTACCTACTCGTAAACCGGGGGTCTCGAACTTCTCGTGCCAAAGTGCCTATTTACATTTTAATGTCGGTAGCTAAAGAATGATAATTTATGAAGAGATTAAATAAAGATACTGTCTTTTCATCTGTTATCTTCAGCAAAATTCGCCATTCCACTCGACCGGAGTCAGATCTGAGATACGATTTGTGAAAGTGTCAACAAACCGATGGACGAAAACAAGGGTTTTGTTTTAAAGATTTTCTATTAAGTGTGTTATTTTCTTTTCAAATAAATCGCGTCCAATCCAAGAAATGGTTCTCGAAATGTTAAAGGTTACATACGCGTTCAATGAAACACATCAATGCAATCGCCCCGTACTCGGCCTTTCAGTGCTCAGTGAAACAGTATTAATGTGTGTCAGCCACATATTTACCGTGTTTGATTCTTTCAAATATAATTATTTCCTGTGAACTTCGCCAACCAGCGCCAGTAAATAGCAGTAGCAACTGTTAGTAACTGTGCCCCTATTATATTTATTAATTTGCGAGAATTATGTACGTAGTTGTGAGTCAATATACATAAAAAATAAGTAGTATTGCATGGTGGTAGGTTACTTACTAGTGCTCGACTGGCTAGCTACCAAGTTGAAAATCTGCCGCCAAGTATCTAACGGTGAGTTTCGGCAAGCCGACTTTAGAGCCAGTTCCATTCCAGGCTAAGTGTGTTTACCATCTTCGACCACACCGTCACTTAACATCAGGTGAGTTGTGGTCAAATCAATGTTTAAAAAAAAAGCAATCTCCCTTTGCTTCTGTCAGGGGCGTTGTCCCACTTTCCATATATTTTCTAATCGTTTCCGTAGTGTATAAATCTCGCAAATTGTTGTCAGTCCCACAGATTTCTTATAATTTGGTATAATTTAAATCTTTGGCCGTTTCAGACATGTGGCGATAAAAAGACGTTAACAAACAACGGTGTCGTTGTTCTCGTTTTACATCAGTACATGGCATTACATACACACGTGTTCGGCATTATAATGGCAAGACTGACACAAGTGGGAAACACGAAGTAGGCGCCGTCCCTGAGCCGTAAGACGAGACCGTGGGAGCATGCGGGCGCCCTACGTACTAGCCGTCTAGTCTATACTCGGCTTACAACCTCTATGGTCATCGACTTTTAAAACTAGGTAGTTTATTTTACTTTGGTTTTGGCGTCGCATTTTGAGCAATGCCAATTTTGCCAATGTCAAGTGGTTTGATTATTTCAAGTTTCACAAGTTAAAAAGTAGTTATAGTCTAGTCTTTTTTTATTGTATGTTTGCTGTATTTCTAAACTGGACCTCATAATGTGCGTGCGTATATGGCATATACTCAAGAAGCGAACTTACAAGCAAACTTCGAATAAACGGAGCAGAAATGACGCCAAAAATATAAATTTATCGATTTATGACATCAATCGTCGATTAATTCGTTTCGGACAAATTACGAAAACTCAGAAGTAATTCAGAATGTTTAGACATTTACTAAGTATGTGTTGTTAAAAAATAAGTAATTGCCAGGCACCGGCTAATTGAGTACCTACATAATATTAATCTTACAAATCCCAATAACAGATTTATATTAAGCAATATCCCCATCAATATTCCAGATTGGGCATTAACATAACTTTATTTTATTAGACCATCTCGCGAGTCGGCCGCCCAAATCGCTTCATGCGATGTTCTCGAGTAGGTGGCTATAAGCTGTAACTATTTTATGCGACTTCAGCGTTTAATTCCCACATTTCTCCTTGGAACAGTTTGATCTCGCTTGGTTCGGTATCAATTTCAAACTGATTAAAAATTCAAGAATAAAATATAGTGTTTAAATTTAAATAAAGAAAAAATAAAAAGGTTTAGTTAAAGAATACATAAAAAATTAAAACTAACAATGTGAATGTTACGTAGGTACTAAGTAAATCCGAATGATTAGGTACTTTGTTTAGCTCAACTGCAGAGCAGTGTCTACACCTTGTTCAGTAACTAATTTAATTATTTGTTTAGTAATATTAATTAGTATTTCATAACATGACTTGAACGTAGTTTATTTAGTTGGCATAATTTTTTTCCTAAATGTTGTTTACAGAACAACGCAGATTGGTTGGCCGTTTCGAACTTGTCTTTGTTCTAAAGTTCTTTTCTAGATACTTAAATAAATAATTCGTTGAATGTAACCTACATTCTTGTTACTTTACAAAATGTTGTTAGCCAAACAGTTCCTAGAATATTTGAATCAAATTAAAAGATAGGTTAAAATATTCCTGGAAGATTTTAGTGTGTAGAAAAGATTTCATAGCAAAAAAACAATAGCTCGGCGGTTTACATGCCAGATGCACTGTCGACTATAAAAAAGCAAGGTCTTGGTTCACCATTTGAACTTTTAATATTAATCTAATTAAAATATATAATCTTAAAAATATAATTGATAATTATTTTTGTAGGTTTTTTATTAATAAGGTGTGTCTAATTAGTTAAATTTAAGTTCTCCTCAGTGTCGTAACTGGAACGACTGTTAAGCGGAAATAAACTAGATATATACCTTGAACATTCAATTATTTTTGTTTTACTTATGTGGGATTACTCACGTTTAATTATATCGGACACTCCGACTATAGTAGTGAAAAATTCTTTACAAAATACTATCCTATTTAATGCAGTATTAGGTTAATAAGTGAGACGGTTTTGGAAGTGCTACAAGCCCGCCTTAAGCAGCCCGTCGGGATTAACTTCCCGGACATGTATTTGAGAATTGTGCTAATTGCTGATCTCGGAACAGGCGAACCCAATTTATAAATTAAAGGGGAAAGGAGCCGGGATTAATCCAGATTTGATTTGAGCCGTTTGTATTGTTTAATCGACACAGCTTTTACAAATATCTCACTGAAGGAATCGCAATATTCTTATCCATTAACGAAATTCAAAAGCACTCTTAAGCTTTGGCAACATTTTTAGTTCCTTGATAAAAATTAAAATGTCAATTTTGTATTTATTGAAGTCATTTCTCGTTCGGTCGTAATAGCGTTGTGACCAAAAATAAACTTTATTGGGCCGATATAAAGTTGATAGGACGGTAGGAAACTTAATTTCATTCATTTTATGTTCAATTTATGGCATGGAAAAATAAGCATAGAGTTTGACTGAAGCCGCTCAGTGGTATTAAATTTCATCATTGGAATTCAGAATTCCTCTGTATTTGTTTTTAAGGGTTTGATACTGGAAGGGAGACCCTATTACAAAGCCTACCGTGCCTGTGCACCTCGAGATCTGTAACCATTTATCATATTAGTTTGCGAATACTACGTAATACGAAAACGATAACCAAATGAATAAAACTGTAATTATAATGCACCTAGACATACATAGTTTTGAAATGTGATACAGATCTGAAAAATGTGTACTCGTATTGAAATTAATATTATTACATTCTGTTTTGTAAACAGCTGTTATTTACTCCCGCCGCTGTTTATGCTTCACAAGAATTTTTTCTCGCCAATCGATATGCTAGCCTTTCTATTTCCGGTCGAAAATTTCACAAAATATGCGTTTGACAACGGCGGTTACCATGACAAAAAAAAAATCATACGTAACATGTATTTTATTTATTTTTACTTTATTGTTAAACATAGAAGAGATTTATTGCCTGCCATAAAAAACAATGAATACAAAATTATGAAGTTCCATGAATCGTTTCGTAGGTCTCATTTCTTTTTTCTGGAATTTAGCCGAATTCTGGAAGGGGTTCACTTTGATGGGTAGATCAAAGTATAGCTCTTTATAGACGAAATTTGTATACATGTACCCTGTGTGAACTTGTATCTAGGTAGGTACATACATAATGTTTCATAAGTGGGGTGATACAGATAAAAAGAGTATTTGAGTACCAGTAACAAAGAAATCAAACACAACTTATATTATATTTCATAAGCCAAGGCTGTAAATGATTTTACTCTAGAATTAACTTTTATTGTTTTAATTTTAACCATAAAGACTAACAGAGTACTGTAAAATAGCTAGAGTTTATTTAGTTTCCAAACTCTATGGAACTGGATTATAAAACAACAACATGTACGGCGCATATTTAATCTACGCCAGAGTTGGTACCGTTGAGCACAGTTTGCAGTTTGTATTTTAACTGACTGTTTTTTTTAAACTTCATTTGCACCCATTGGGCAGGCTAAAGCTGTAAAGCCATACTGCCTCGTCTTCGGTTTTTGCAATGCATGTCAAACATTTATAGTTACAAAGTCCAGTCTGTGTCTGTGTGGGTTCGATTCCCAGCCAGGACAAACATTTATGTGACAATAAATGTTTGTGCTTAGTTTGGGGCTGAATGGGGGTGTGTGAAATATTTATTATGACAAATTCCTATACAATTTATACATGGTAATTGTAAATAGATCACCTGCACTCAATTGAAGAACATCTCAATTGAGTACTCAATAAAGTTTTCAGGGCGAAATCTCGCTCTAAAAGGGTTCTAAGACTTCCAAGTCATTAAAGCGTTAATGTAGGTAAGACGAAGTACTTAGTGTCTGGCCCTTGGAGTAATTATGGGCAATCGGAACCCAGCTGTGGTACTTACAGCCCGGTCAACTTATTTATATAGTTGAACAAATGAGGGAACTATTATTTTTTTGGGAGACAATTAGTTTTGCTCAATAACTACGATGGTGGCTCCACATTCAAGCAAATAGCTCAAATAAGTTGGTAGCTGTTTCGAGAATGGGGTTGCTATTCATCACTCGCCAATATATCCGGAGTAATATATCCCAAGTAAATGTGTATGCACTGTTTTAATTTTTTTTTTTTTCAATTCCAAAATAGCTCGTTTTAGGGATCTGTACCTAAAGGGTAAAACGGGGCCCTATTACTAAGACTCCGCTGTCCGTCCGTCTGTCTGTCTGTCTGCCCGTCTGTCACCAGGCTGTATCTCTTGAACCGTGATAGTTATACAGTTGAAATGTTCACAGATGATGTATTTCTATTGCCGCTATAACAACAAATACTAAAAATCAGATGAAAATAAATAAGTTTCGGAGCAAACGAAAGTATCATAGATGTACATACAATTTTTTGTTTTTTGTTGATTTTTTTTAAAACCGCTTTATGTATATATTAAACTATATGAGCTTACGAAACTAAAACAGCGTACAACTAACCTCGGAATTTAAAAGCTCATCACAACTTTCTACAAATAACCCTCATCCTCAATATTATAATAGAATAAATATTACATAGTACCTTTAGTAGGTATCATACGAGATTTCAATGCTATAAACCGGTGTGGGTCCGAATTGTGACGACCGTTAGTCGCGCGGCACGGTGCGCCCCAGCGGCCTACTAAAGCCTGAGTTGCCAGCATATACATTGCTGGAAAAAACCTTTAGATTTACCGATGTTTACCTCGACCTGTGCATTCTCAAGTAGCTATTTCCGTTATCCGCTATGCGGTAAAAGAAATGCAATGTTTATCGCATAAGTCCGCGTTTAACCACCATTTCGTCTGTTGGTAAGAAGCTGTGTCAGTTTTGTCAGCTGCTATACATACTATATATTGGAGGACATTTCATACAGCGCCATCTAGCCGCAAACAGCAAAACTTTACTATAGAAACCAATCCTAATATCCTACTGCCACTAATCCCTCCCACTTAACATTATAAATGTGAAAGTTTGTATGGATGGATGGAAGGATGTTTGCTACTCTTACACGCAAAATCTACACAACGGATTTGGATGAAGATTGGTATGGAGGTAGCCGAGACCCTGGATTATCACATAGGCTACTTGTTATCCCGAAAACTTGTAGCGGGTAACACCGTGGGGCGCACCTAGTAATTAAATGAATATGTAGATACTTTTGTACTTTAGTGATGATAGCTCATTGGTTAACACAGCCGGTTCAAATCCCAACAATGACCTTGAGCTGCCGGTGAAGGAAAACATCGTGAGGAAACCATAGCATGGTTATAGAATACTTTCTAGTACTCTGCTGGCTAGCTATCACCCTCAAGTTGAAAATCTACCGCCAAGTTAGTTAATTTAAGATCTCCGTTTAAAAATATTCAGCAAATAGGTATTTAGTTCATGCAAATACATAATTATATTTTTGAATTCAAATGTGAGTGGTATCGATTGGGCAGAAACAACTACACTTGGATTGATTCAATTTCTATAAAATATTTTTAGATAGTTTCGATCAGACTTTTATCTAACGTTACAGATAAAATGATCTTACGTAGGTATAATACATATTAAAAAAGAAGCCAACCTGATTCGTGATATTATTTCTGTGTCGATTATTTTTTACTTTCTGTGATATTCTCCTACCTAACGTAGAAAATAAACATTATCGAAATATATTCAGAAATCCTAAGTTCTGTAAGCATAACTAAGGATATCTCAATTTCATGAATACAGAAAATAAACATTTATAAATGCCAGTTATTGGCTAGTAAAATTAAAAACATACGTATGTTTATTCTGTTTTTGAGTATTTTGACATTCGAAGAAATATTTATTAACTTTAAACGTATTCAATTTCAAAGTAAAAATAAATAATCAAAGTAAATAAAACAATCAACATTTAAAATAATAACTAAAAATGATAACTTATCTAAAAGGCTATCAATGGATATAGTCTACAAAACGCTGGCCCCATTGCCGGCCGGCCAGCGTTTTGAGTATTTTTAAACTAAATATAATAAGTAGGTATTTACAAAAAAATATCTATAATCTATTTAGTACCTATCCTTCAAGCATTGCTTAGTTTGGAGGTACGTAGATGATGCTGTGTGAAAATGTCGTCTAATATTAATTTCTAATTATGCACTGCAATGAATTTTTTACACTCGTGCCACTGGTTTTTCAGTGAAGAAATCCTATGGTTGCTACACGCTCTGAGTAAAATTTAACGGTGTAAGTATAGGAATCCGCCATACCGCACGTATATATGCCAACATATAATATATTTGTAGAAGTGGGATGTTAATGGCAGTAGCTAGTTTAATTATAACGAGTTTAAGAGACAAATGAAATTAAATCCCTATGACAGAAATAGCACCTGTCCATGACCATTGCAGATGTACCCAGTACTTTAAATAACACGGCGCAGTGTGAAAACTGCCTTAGTTTTCGGAATCCTTTCCCTTACACCCGGTATGTAAGTCCTAAGGCAATATAGAAAACCAATAACCCTTACAATGAGTCATAATAATATCACAGATATCTATACAAACCTTCATAATGAAACTTTGGGTCAGATTTATTGGGTAATGGTCCAAACTAGATTTCATTAGAACTTAAGCCAAAATTTTAATGAAAAAGCCAACGTTTTAAAACTCCTTAAATTTGAATCTCATTTTCGGTCCTCATATTTTTTATTTTCCTAATGATTATGAAATGTTTGCTTTTAATCCAGGCAACTTGAATTTTAGAGAACATAATAAGGTTAATATATTTGTTAGGATTTTAGTATAAAGTACTTTCGTTGGAATCGAGGTAACGAGTATATTTAATAGCCCAGCCTAAAGTACTAGATAATCTATGTAAAGAGTAAGAGCTGGCACCACGTATCAGACTCTTTTTTTAATCAAACCTTGATTCTAAAGAAAGGTAATTATTTTAATTAATTTTTTGCAACCCTTGAAGGGTTGCAAAAAATTGTCAGTAAATACGCGATGACCATGTAGGTGTTCTATAATAGATACCATCATGGCAAGTCACGAGTGAATCGGTTTGTTTAAGGCAACGTTTCTCCATTGTAGAACGTATCTTTGCCCGTGACAGGATGGCAATCAAACGCAGGCATATTACGTTATTAATTATAAAAAAGGTATTGACCTTTACCTATTGATTGACCACTGGTTGACTAAAATACCACCTCTTATGATGATTTGTCTAACTACATATAATTAGAAAGAACTCAAACCACGGATCAAAATGTGCTTCAAAGTAGTGATATATAGCATATTTTTATGTTACTTAAAGTTGTTAAATAACATCACACTATATTTTGTAAATATATTCATATATTTCGAACCATCACGGAAGCGTCTCATTCGCCTTATCACTTCCTACCGCAAAATATAAACACTACAATATAGTTTGTTGTCATCATCAAGAAGGAAAAACACGAAATCAAAATTCTATTATTGAATTCGAAACTAGTTTAACACAAGTAATATATTGTCGAATAAAGATGCCAATAACTGTAAAATTGACAGTAGATTATAATCTCTCGATAACGTTTTACGAAGATCCTGAAGTACGTATGAAGGGGTAATAAGGAAAAAATTGAAAATTACTCTATACATACATATTAGATACGTACATTTTCCTTGCTTTCATATATCTCGAGATCGCTTAGCAACTATAAGTTTTTACCCAAAATCTGTTCAAGCGTTCCGGATTGTCGTATTAACAAAGTAACAAAAATGAAGTTCACGCAAATAATCCAAAAAAATATCAAAGTAAATTTTAATGTTTGATCTCCGCAGGTAAAGTACGCCTATACACTTGCCTTCTTTGTGATTCTTGAAAGCTTGGGGATTCTTACCTGCGCGCAGTAGGGCTCCAGAGAAACGTCGCCACACAATACGTTTGCGAAACTATACAAAAGCTCAAAGAAACTATGAAAAAAGGTCCGCGTAAAGTAGTTACGGAACATCATAAATTCCGTATTAATATTTAGCCGAGTAATAAGTACCCATACTGAATTTGCAGTGACAGACTAAACATTCTAAAACTCATAAACAGTGCAAACATGGGGTCGGCACAAAGGCATGTCGATAAAATATATTGTATTATCTCGATAAGACTATCCCGAGTTAACCAATTGTACGAGTCAACATTTGTTGTTCTGCTCAGTAACATTTCCATGTGATCACGGTTGTTTGTACAAGAACATGGCGGCGGAATGGAATCAAAATTTCAGTTTAAGGTTTCGTAATTTAGCAAGTTCGCTAAATTCCGTCGAAATGTCGTTAATCGACTTCACAGCGGGTATACACGAATACTTGAGGATGTTTCAAGTAATACTGTGAAAATATGCCTTTAAAGTAACAATTAAGAGCCCATGTTTCTACCGCAGGACGACATACAAACAGAGAATCCTTTAAGCGAAAGTCCAACGTTTGTATAAAGGAAAATAGACGGAGATAAACAGTAACAGAACCTATTATTTATTTCGGGTAATGTGGAAATCTAAATAGAGTTTTGGCGGGGACGCAGTAAAGTAATGTCACCGCAATATTATTATCTAAAATTTGTGTATGTTTGAGAATGTAGGTTATACATAAAAATTAAACATACATACAGGTGTTATGTTCACAAAGTGTCGAATTACGTGCACGTGAGTAATATAACTTTCCTGATATAATTCCTTCAAACACTACGTCGTAGCTTCTAGTAAAGTTGACACAATTTCATTAAAACATGACTTGACTCCAACTTTTATGTGATTGGCTGTGACTCGAAACTATTTTTACAAGATTTTTTTCATCTTTTACTTGAAAAAATCGAAACAACAGTAACAAAATGCATAAAGAGCGATAAAAAAAATAAAAGACACAAAGTAAGGTCATACCATTTTTAAAGTGAATTTGTAATAAACCTTAATGCTTAATATAAAAAAGATATATTATTCAGTTTAGATCAAAACAACTAATTTTTAAAAGATTTTTTCATAAAGTACATTTTAGATTTTATAGACAAAAAAACGGGTGTGCTTGTGTTGTGCCGTGTGTGCACATTTTTGAACATTTGAGCATACTAAGAACTTCTTCGGATTTCCATTTTTCAAATCTTTATATTCAACGTACTCTATGATCTTTTAGCGACTGGTGCAATAATACATAGATGTATATGATAGCTGCATAATCAAAATGTATCCCTCGATTTTGATATCTGTCTTCTGAATTGACGCCCTCTATGGAAGACGTATCCACGTTAAAATAACGTCATTTTTATGGTTCTTCAAAAGAAAAAAAAAACGGAACCCTTATAGGATCACTTCATTGTCCGCCTGTCCGTCTGTCAAGACCTTCTATTTCGGGAACGCGAGTTGAAAAGATTATATATTGAACCATATACGCAGATCTGTAGTTCAGTTATCGTTAAAACAGTTACAGCATATACACACTTACAAGGGAATCAAACCCTATAAGGTACTTCTCGTTAATCTAGAACTATGAAATTTGGCAGAAACCTTGTCTTATAGTACTTACACTTAAAGTAAAATCCGAATACTGTATATTTTTAATTTAATCACAAAAAATAGGGTATTTATGTTACCATTTATCATACTTAGGTGCTAGTTTGTCCGGAACCCTCGGTGGGCGAGTCTAACTCGCACCTGTTTGTGTTTTTAAAATCTAAAGCGAGCATGACGATATTACCTTGTAAATTGGTGTTGGCTAACGTATTAACAGTACCTAGCTAGCTAGCTAGCTAGTTAGCTAGCTAGTTAGTTAGCTAGCTAGTTAAGTGTTGGAAAAAGTGGAAAGGGCACGTAACTTAATAAACTTGTTACGTAAGTTCCATCGTTCCTCTTGGCGTTGTTTGCTATCAAAGCGTTTGCAACAAAATATTGAAATGAACAGTTACAAAATGTTGTAAAAAAGTTTCTAAACTACTAAGACAAGATACGATCGTGAATCATAGGAACCTCTATATGGAAAGTACGTTACAATTTTTAATATCTAAACGTTGAGTAACCTTGCAACTAAAATAAAACTTCACAATGGCTTTAGTGAAATTAGATTAAAAGAGAAAAAGAGCAATTATACCTACACAAAATGTCAAAAAACTCGAAGTAAACGGTTCGAATCTACCTTTTTTTATGGTTGACAGGCTAGGTGTTTGACCACAGCTCACCTGATATTAAATGAAGGTGTGGTCGAAGATGGTACAGCACACCTAGCCTGGAATGGAACTGGCTCTCAAGTGAGGCTGTCGGAACACACCGTTAGATGCTTGGCGACTGATTTTCAACAAGAGGGTGGTAGCCGAGTACCTACTAGAAAGTACCCTACCACCGTTCATGGTTTCCTCACGATTTTCCTTCACCGGCAGCTCAAGCTCATTGTTGGGGTTTGAACCCACGCCCTTCGGCATGCGAACCGGCCGCGCTAACCACTAAGCTATCATTGCTACCTTAATTGTAGGAACCGCTAAACAATGGAATTTGTTGCCCGAGTGGGCGTTTCCTGATAGATACAATTTGGGTGCCTTCAAGTCGCGAGTGAATCAGTTTTTTCTACTCGAGGCGTGCTCCAACCGTAGACTGCATCTTCGCTAAACATTGCAGTCGAGTTGGTGGTCTAACGCAGACTTATTTATATTAAAACAAAAATGGTTAAATGTTTTGACAGTGACAAATGAAAGTTATAGTATGTGGAACCTAGAAAATTATCTTTATCATTACTCACTCTGAAGGCGTTATATCAAAATACTGGTGAACGTCAAAGTAAACACAAATATACATAAATGTCGAACAAACCATAGCTAGCCACTGTTATGAATGTCATAACAATACACAAGTATGTCACGCTTATGTAAACTCAAGGAGAATAGGTAATCAAAGCTGTTTAAACAATAATATTCCACTATCTACCGACTAGAAACTACACATTTTTTGATGGTGTAAGCGATGATGTGGTCGAAGATGAAGCACATAGACTTAGAAGATACCAATTCAATATGACCTTGAAAAGATCTAGAATCTAGATCACTCACTAAACACTCAGGAAACATGGAAGCCGTAGAGAGAAGAAACGTAGAGTCAAAACGTTTGGTACATACCCAAGGAAATTCCGTAACACCATTTGTCTCGTTTATTCCGTCTTTTTATCCCAACAAAAATTGTGTTTCAAGGGAGATTCTTTAATGGATTTAATCTATTATTACAGTCCTATTCTATATCAGAATCACCTCACTAAATAGCTAGAAGCAATAAACCTCTCCTAGTTACCCGCTGATGCATTTATTCTCGTTCCAAGAACGCCCATTTAAGTTCTCTTTGATAAGCTCTTGACTTGACGTCGTTCGGTAAAATCCGTCAGCGCTGAAGTTATCGGTACCCTACATTTAAATATCCACTCAAAGCATGAGTGTCGAAAGTCCCCGTTTTCATATACATAGCGTTGTATTAAACGCCCGCCAGTGTGAATTATACAGTCTGTGACAGTTTTTGTGTCGTTTTTGTGAGAGGGACGACATGTGCGCTCGCATAAAAAGCCAACATGTGGCGCGTCCGTACGCTTCCACGCTCACTAAAGCACATCCTGTACAAAATCCGACCAAACTCGTCCCTTCGCATCAACACCGTATAATGTATACCTCAGAACAGAAGGATTTAAAACACCTCGAATTAAAATTTAAATCGTGTTAGGTTTATGTATCATTTCATTATGATACCCATATTATAAAATTAGAATAACATATATATGTACATATAATAACCATTATCCTTCTTAGGCAGTGAAATAAAATATGAAATTAAAATTAATTGCGTTAATTTATAAAGAAATAGCCAATACAGATTACTTATAACTTATAAAAACAATGAATATTTTAAATCTACAGAATTAGACCAAAAATTAAAATAAAATAACCTAAAGAAATAATTATCAGGCTCTTCTAGTCTTCTTAATTTATTCGTTACATTTTTTTATGGTTGACAGCCTAGCTGTTTAACCACTACACAGCCCACCGATGTTAAATAACGTTATGGTTGATAAATACCTAAACTGGAATGGAAGCTCGCTCCCAATGATGCTGCCAGAACATACACACTGGTACGCAGGCACTAGGCAGCAGATTTACAATCTGATTTATCAGATTTTATCAGCCAGATCTAACTTTCTACGTCAAAATATCTCTCCATCTCTTTCTGCATTGTTATTGTTTATTTTTCTGTGACGTGGCGTCTAGAGACCCTCGTTGTTTATCTAATCAAGTTTGCGGATATAACAACTGAATGTAAATGAAAATAAAACAAAAATCGGCACAAGTGCAAGTCTGACTCGCGTACTAGGGGTTCCTCACAAACTTATACAGATAAGTCATCCGTCACGGGAATCGAATTTTGAAAAGATTGAATTGAAGATGATCGAAGGACAAACTTAACATTGTTTTGTAATAATTTCTCCTATACATAGATATACGTCACGGCACAGATAAAATATAATAGTCTTGACAGAGAGACATTGAAGTGATCATACAAGGGTTTCTTCTTTTCATTTTGAGGTGCGGGACTCGAAAAATCAAAGAAAGGTTAAAGGTTCGCCAACTGAATAACGGAAATGAAATCTGCTTGTTGCCAGCATTTCTATCGACCATTAAAACTTTTCTCATAAAAGTGGACTTTATTTGAAAATCATCAAATTGAATCGAATATAAGCGGAGAGGTAAACGATGTTCACGCTTATTGCCTCTTCTTGGTAAATGCAAATTTATGAAGATAAACATAACTTGTCACGTTAAAATTATATTAACGGTCTAGTTATGACCTGCGGTTATTCGAGTGTGTATAAGATACATTAATTTAAAATACAAACTTAAATCAATCTAATAACGCAAGTATAAGTAATAATATGCTCATGTTGCCCATTACCTATATTTTATATGACTGTTTGACGTGACATAATTTTATATAATTATGTAACTTAACTTTTGATTTCACCTCAATATGGCTCAGCATAGTTTGCTGTTTCGCATCGTTGTTTTTTTTTCTTTGGTTTTGCCGTCGCATTTTGAGCATTTGCCAGTGTCAAGTGATTTATATTTTCAAGTTTCATAAGTTAAATAAATTGCCTCGCAGCTATAGTTCTAGTCAAAGTCCAGTCTTGGTCAAGTCCAGTCCCTATCAGTAAAGTTCAGTCATGCTTTAGTTAAGTAGTGGCGGCTTTACTATAAAGCTTCGTTAGAGTTTTGGAAGCAACACGAAAAGTCATGTTTCACCACATTATATGATTTTCCCACACTCGCGTTTGTGATTCGGCACTTTATGAATAAATCCACCATTTTAATGTATAAACACTCGACAAAACACAAGTTTTAGAAAAAAATACAACGGAGCGACACGACGCTTTTCGCGTTCACGCTAAAACTCATCGTTGTTATAGTTTGGATAGCTATCATGAAGTTTTATTGATACGATTAGGAACTATTTCCTATGAACACTGACGTGGTTATGACACATTTTTATTTTACTTATGTGCGAGATTACTCACCCCCGCCCCCACGCTTTAACTGCTCAGTGGTTAGCGCGGTCGGTTCGCACGCCGAAGGGCGTGGGTTCAAACCCCAACAAATGAGCTTGAGCTGCCGGTGAAGGAAAACATCGTGAGGAAACCATGTCATGGTGGTAGGGTACTTTCTAGTACTAGGCTGGCTATCTACCACCCTCAAGTTGAAAATCTGTCGCCAAGCATCTAACGATGTGTTAGGGCAGCGCCACTTGAGAGCCGTTTTCATTTCAGTCTAGGTTTGCTTTACCATTTTCGACCATACCTTCACCTAACATCAGGTGAGCAGTGGTCAAACACATAGAATGTCAACCATAAAAAAAACTGCTGTATTTACGTGCGAAGCCGCGTGCGCGTTGTACTCTACCTTGTCTCCTTGAAGAAGGCCACCGGATACGGTCGTAACTATAGTCGGTGTATCCGACATAATTAAACGTAATCCCGCATAAGTAAAACAAAAATGATTAAGAACTTATTAAAATGTTACGAGGATGGTATACGCTATCGCGTATGTTGCCCTCTATATGCAAAGTCATTCATAAAAACAATATGGCCCATTCGCCTCAGCTTTTTGCGAGTCAAATAAAGTTCACACCGGGTACATTCGTGAACAGAATCAGCTCTGTAAATTGCGAACAGTAAACAAAAGGCCGGAATATTTAAGCGTTGAAAGCAAGATGACTGATTTAATATTTATATCTTAAAGCTTAACTTTAGACCCGGTGAGCTCTATCGTTCTTGTAATCTTAATTTCGTTCGAAACAGACGTTATTTTTCGTTTATGAATTTGAACATCAAACGTTTGAATAATTATAACTAGAATTCTCGAAGAGGATTGATTAAGGCTGTCGCTAACGATGTTTATCAGGCGGACTGTTTTCTGTGATTTTATCGTGTTGTAAAACCGATAAAATATCTTTAATTTCTTACATCCGCATCTTCACGACCTTAGCGTACATTTCGCTTATTTTACGCATAAAACACTGCGAAATTAGTTTAATTTATTTGCCTCGAAGCTTCGAACATATTACAATAGCCGTGGTCACAAGCGAAATACAGCCAAAAGTCACCGCTAGCTAACCGGCTAGCAGCTAACTACAGCCAACTCGTGACCACGACTATTGCAACATGGCCGAAAAGTCGAAGTAAATAAATGAATGAACTAAACTTATTCCATAATATTTTGTGGGCGATTAAGTGCTGAAGATGAACATAAGCTGTATCAAAAACTAAAAAAATTACATACTTTGACGTTTATCACTAGTAGACTCAGAGTTCTTTTTTGAAACAAAGGTGCTCTTTGGTAATGCGCGAGTTTTTGATAACCCAGTAGATTTTGAAACTTACACAGCATACAGGGTCGCGTATAGCGGAGCATAGCGGAGCAAAAATATGGCAGTTACGCGTCGACATTGTGATTCGTACCTTTCATCTATAAGAAATTAATTGAATGAATTAAAACTTGCGTTATTTAAAAATAACAGCACCATTTAATAAAGTGAGATGCTTAACCTTTAGGTAATAGTTTAATGAAACATGTATACATTTGAAATTTACACAGATAACGTAGGTACTTTATAATTATCTTCGAAGTTATTTTAAGTTAGCTATGAGACAATTTTATATATTATCTAAGCGTACAGACGGCAGGAAGTGACTTTGTTTTATACTATTTAGAGATAGCCGCCCGGGTGCAATGTAGATACTAATGTGCTACATATACATATATGCGTGTATTATACATTCAAACCTTCCTCTTGATTCACTCTGTCTATTAATGGAAACCGCACTAAAATCCGTTGCGTAGTTTAAAAGATCTGAGCGTACAGACGGCGGGAAGCGACTATGTTTCATACTATGTAGAGATATAACAAATTATTTATTATAGGTACGTCTGTACAAAAAGCTGTTAAAAGTATTTAAGAATAGCACAAGTGTGTGAAATACGTCAAATTATTAAAATTATATTTATTAAATTTAAATTAAATAAAGATTTCACAAAAAAGTAATTACTTACTTGTTTAATCCAAGATAGTTCTGAGTTGCGTCCATACCAATTTTACCAAACATACCAAACTTTTGCATTAATAATTTAAGTATGAATTCGTGTGTAGCAATCAGCCGTGTGATACGATAAGCCTCGAGATAAAAATAAATATTTAAATGCGTTGATTAATTTTATTATAGAGACTGCTGCTAAATATTCTGCGCGAGCTGCACAGATTTATCATTAGTGTCAGGCAACCACAAGCTTCGCTTATTGACATTTCCGCTTTCTGTTGAGGTTTTCAATAAACGGAATTCTAATAATAGAAGACACTTAAGCACTCAAGTGGTAAATAAAGCAATAAAATGGATAAAGTTAGTTTTTTTTTTTTCTTTGGTTTTGGCGTCGCGTTTTAGCATTTGCCAGTGTCAAGTAATTATATATTTTCAAGTTTCAAAAGTTAAATAAGTGCCATCGTAGCTAGTTTTAGTCAAAGTCGTCTTTGTCAAGTCCAGTTCGTGTCAGTTAATTCCAGTCATGCTTTAGTAAAGTAGTGGCAACTTTACTACAAAGCTTCGATGGAGTTTTGGAAGCAACACGAAAACTCATGTTTCACCACATTATATCATTTTCCCACACTCGCGCTTGTAATTCGGCACTTTATGAATAAAACACCACCATTTTTATGCATAAACACTCGACAAAACACTAGTTTTAGAAAAAAATACAACGGAGCGACACGACTCTTCCCGCGTTCCCGCCAAAACTCCTAAAGTTAGTTTATTCGCCAATGACGACTTGTGTCATCATCATAACGTTCTTTTGTTTTTTGTACTTTTTTTTGTTTTGTATTTCTCGTGTGCACAATAAGGAGTTTCTATCTATCTATCTAAATACAAGTAAAGGAGAATTAAATGCTGCGCAATTAAACATGATTTATGCGATGATATTGTAAATGAACCATAATTATGATCAATGTAATACTAAAAAATGTTTTTTTCAGTTTTTTTTCTCTCTCCATTGATAAGTTAAAAACACGATAGAAATTCACATGATCCTTTTACTATGTGGTGGTAGATCTCCTTGACAGTGGGTATTTTAGGTAGGTAACCATCGCAGTAGGTACTGGATATTCTGCCGCAAAGCAGTAGTGTGTAAACATTACTATGTTCCAGTTTGAAAGGTACTGCAGCTAGCGAAATTACAGGGCTGTTGAGACTAACCGTCAAATGTCTCAAAATAATGAGCATCAAAGCAGGGAGACACTGGGTTTTGTTTTGCTACTCAAAGTTCTGTGTGTCGCTGCAACAGTCATGGACAGGCATTATGTCTTACATCAGGAGAGCGTCTCGTTCGTCTCATAACTTTTACATTAAAAGAAATACTACAATGACTTATTTTCCGCAAAGACAACCCGAGCTGCCCTATATACTTACATATTTCTGGTAGGTACGCGATACATATAAAACAAAGCTTACCAATCTGCCTACCTATATAGATATAAAACGTGGAAAAATACGAGCGTAAGCAACTCTTCCATACAATTTTAACAAGTGGGAAATTTATCGTGTCTTGAAGAACGGTCAAGTGATCCGCGGCTCCTTTAGACGTCCGATCACGAAATGTATGAAAAGTACGCGCGTAAAAGTAGTCGAACCTTCTTATTTATTTATAGATCTCAAAACATGTTGGAAGGTACGTGCATGCTGACAGCCCGAATTCTTGCAATTCAGAGTGTTTCTATGTACCGAACCAAAGAACAAGGATAGCAATAGAATCGCCTTTTTGAGCGAACCGAAGAACAAGGATAGCAATAGAATTGCCTTCTTAAGTGCACCGAAGACCAAGGATAGCAATAGAATCGCCTTTTTGAGCGAACCGAAGAACAAGGATAGCAATAGAATCGCCTTTTTGAGCGAACCGAAGAACAAGGATAGCAATAGAATTGCCTTCTTAAGTGCACCGAAGACCAAGGATAGCAATAGAATCGCCTTTTTGAGCGAACCGAAGAACAAGGATAGCAATAGAATTGCCTTCTTAAGTGCACCGAAGACCAAGGATAGCAATAGAATCGCCTTTTTGAGCGAACCGAAGAACAAGGATAGCAATAGAATTGCCTTCTTGAGTGCACCAAAGAACAAGGATAGCAATAGAATTGCGTTCCGAGTACATAGTTAATCTTTTTTTTTTGACAATGTAGATGAGCTACCTAATGTTAATGTGGTCATATATGGGGTTGGAATGGAACTGGCTCTCAAGTGTGGCTGCCGGAACATATTGTTAGGTGCTTTGCGCAGATTTTAGCTGTCCGAGTAATCCAAAACAACACAGTACACCTCTTAATTAAGTTTATTTTATTTTTCTTCTGTATTGTATAATTTTTGGTATGGACAATAAAGAGTTAATCAATCAATCAAACAGACACGCGAAATGCGACTTCAATTTATACTTTATAATAATGTAATACATAGATAGATATAGATTTTTACATAACATGTTTTTACACTCATAGCACTCTGCTAGAATATACTATAGTCGATAAGTATGATTTATTTTGATACTATTCAGTTAGATTATTATTCATAAATTCGCCAAGAGCTCAATAATATTTGAGCTCTAGTATTTCTTTAATATTTAATGTAAGTCTTCATTAATAGTTGACAGCTTCATAAGCATTTTTACAGCCATTGGTGTTAAGGCTACAATTTTATTTCGATTCCATGAGTTTGTCTCTATATTGTAATCTATGACAAAGTAGAGAAGCGGACGAGGCATTGGCAATTATCATAAAACCATCATTTGTCATGTTCAATTAAATCAGGATTAAATTTGATTTCGACACTCGAAGTAATTCGCCTGTCAACGTAAGGGGTCGACGTCATTTTTAATTGTGCGGTCACGATGATAACTCAGCGGTAAGCGCGTTCGGAAGGCACACCGAGAGGCGTGGGTTCAAATCCCAACAATGAACTGAGGTACCAGGGATGGAGAACAAAGCGGAACGGTAGATAACTTTCTAGTACTCTAACGCCCTCAAGTTGAAAATCTGCCGCTAAGCACGTAAAAGTGTGTTCTTGCAGCCTTCTTTAAAATCCAACACCTTACCAGCTACATGTCACTTACCATATTCGACCACAGCGTCACTTAACATCAACTGAGCTGTGGTTAAACACCCAGCCTGTCAAACATAAAAAAACGATAACTTTTATAATAGTAATCTGTGATATTAATATGTATTTTAATCTTTACATACTCGTAGTATAAAACAAAGTCGTTTCCCGACGTCTGTACGCTTAGATCCTTTAACACAACGGATTTTAATGCAGTTTCCATCAATAGACAGACCAGAATGATTTAACAGGAAGGTTTATATCTATATATGCTAATACTATAAAGAGAGAAACATTTGTATTTGTGTATGTAACAAATAAACTTAAAAACTGCTGGATCCATTTCAAAAATTCTTTACACTATCCCCGGGTGACATAGGCTACTTTTTATCCCTGTATTCTCACGGGAACGGGAACTACGCGGGTGAAACCGCGAGGCGTCTGCTAGTGTATAATACATGCATATGCAGCACATTAGTATCTACAATGCGCCCGTGCGTAGCCGAAGCGGGTCGCTAGTAATATAATATATAAACATGGCTGGGATCTAGATTAAAGATGCCGATCAGATACTAGGTAATAACCGTTGTTAAAACATGTATGTCATTACCACGTTAAATTGTATAGAAAAGTGCACAAGAAATCGGCAACACGACAGAAACAGAAAACGTGATACAGTCAAGGCTACAAGCACTTATTTCTAGCAAAGAATGTTGTCTGGTACCACTAGTTGCCTACATTAAAGGAACCCGTTTAAAGCATTATTTATATATCTACATCTACACTAATAATAAAGAGGAAAGGTTTGATTTTTTGTATTGAATAGGCTCCGAAACTACTGGACCGATCTGAATAATTCTTTCATCATGCTACATTATCCGTGATGAACATAAGATATATATTTTATTTAAATACCAATACCCTTATGAAAACTGCAATGATGGAACCCAAGCTGTGCAAAAATTTACCGAAAAAAATCTTACTTCGCGTGCGCTGCGAAAACTATACTTGGTGGTAGCTCTCTTTAGCAGGAGGTCGTCTAGGTAGGTACCACCGCAGTACCAGTTATTCTGCCGCTAGGCAGTAGAGTGTAAGCATAACTGTGTTCCGGTTTGAAGGGTACTGCAGCTAGCGAAATTACTGGGCTGTTGAGACTAACTCTATCAAAAGTCTAAAAGTAATGAGCGCCAAAGCAGTGATGCCCTGGACTTTGTTCTGTTACTCAAAGTTCTGTGTATCGCTGCGATGGTCATGGACAAGCGTTATCTCTTACCATCAGGAGAGCGTCTCGTTCGTCTCATTACTTTTTACATTAAAAAAAAAAACTGTTGACAATATAATAAAGTAATGTTTTATAGAGCAAATTGATATCTACAAAAAAAGACCGTTAGGTATATCATAATTATGTGTAACTGTTACAGCTGAGCCACAATAGTAAATTATTTATTAAATACCTATATCTACCCGTGCGAAGCCGGGGCGGGCCGCTAGTAGTATGATAAACATATAAACTTGACTCACGATAATAATAATAATGTAGCAAATTACATAGATGAGTGAGACAATTGGATTGTGCAAGTAACATTAGTGATTTTCCCTTGACATTTAAGCGTCCGCGTTGAGATCTTTTGCATGCATATATATTTCACCGACGTATATTATACAAGTGTTAGGTTTTAAATTTCAAAGAATAAACACGTTATCGTCTGCGTGTTTATTCTTTGAAATTTGGCTGGAGGTGGCGGGAAAGTCGGTACTGTGCCGTATAACGCGATAGTCGGGTCCAAGTAATTTAGATTATTGTAACTAATTTAACGGATATATTAACTAAGAAGATATATGGATTTTCATTTGAGATTCAGATATATATCCTGTCCGAAATAAAGAAAAATATTTTATTTTGTAACTTTAAGACACAAAAAACAAAAACGTTTATTTTATTTTTATGTTGAATTCTGGGAATAACACAACGCATTTTATTTACATATTCAACAAAATGACATGAAACGATTGCTCACCTAATTAATTATTTTATCCTTTCCTTTAGCTTATTGTATAATCTTACTTTGAAGCAAAAGATTATCTAAAATCTCTCTTGTCCACTTCTAAAGAATAATACTTACATACCGATTCTGGGAACTCGATTGTTTGAATGAACTCAATGATCTGATGAACTAAGATGAAACTTGACAAAATCAAAGGATTAACAATTCTAAAAGGATATTGGATAAAGTCTTTAGTCAAACAAACCTTTCTGTTAAGTTATAAAAGTTATGAAATACCTTTTTTCTTAACTTTTATGGTAATAATTTCAAAATTATCGATCGTTTTTTCTACGAGTTGCTTATAAGGGAAAATACAGTTTGTATTTTTTTATTTTTTTTTATGGTTGACAGGCTAGGTGTTTGACCACAGCTCACCTGATGTTAAGTGAAGGTGTGGTCGAAGATGGTAAGTATTGTACTATGTTTGACTGTCCTGTTAGCTCAATTCTTAGAATATTATCTGCTTCAAGAGCTTTAGGGCGTGAGTTCGATTTAGTTCGAGTTCCCACCAGGACAAACATTTATGTGACGATAAATAAATGTTTGTTCTGGGTCTGGGAGTTCTGTATATGTATCATAATTATGCATTTACAAAAATCTATCAGCTATCTGGTTCCTAAAGTACAAGCTTTGCTTAGTTTGGGGCTAGATAGCGCTGTGTATAAAGTCATAGGATATATTTTATGTCATGTACATTGTACATACCTACGTATATTATTTCTTTTACGTTTATGTTATAAACATAACAACTGATTTCAGCACTTATAATTATAGCTGCCAAAGTAAAATAGACATCTCATAAAAATAATGCTCTACTTAGATACGTACAAAGAATTAAGTTGAGTAATCCATTCACATTGTCGTCTAAGGCCATAAGGCCATCCATGCGTGCAGAAGGTATGTATGTATGTATGTGTATAAACATAACTAGATATATATGTAGCACAGTAATGCTAACTTGATATCAGTAGATTAGTTCACCAGAAGACCCAGACCGCCTACTGCCATGCCATCGGCAGGTAGGGCCGAACCGATCACGTTTCGTTGCGACCGCGCGATTGAGTGAATATTTTAACAGGATAGCAACGCGCACACAACGCCTCGCCATTATTATAATATAGAATAATACTTGGAAACGCGGCCATTGTCTCGCGACGACGCGACGTGTCGGCTGGTTCCACCCGCGTGAGACGAGCATATGTGTTACATACGAGTACATGCAGATGGGCTCACTACGTTTTAAGAGGCCAAGGACTCACTTAAAGCCACTTAAGAATTAAAGTGCAACGATAAAGCTACGCTAATGGCAGTTGTGAAGTGTAAAGTTTTGATACGGAACGGCTACGTAATAGATTAAATTCAAATTAGCAGCTAGCCGTGCAGACAAATAAGCACAGCTCCAAAATCTGATGCAAAATTCCAAACTGTACAGCTGCGATGGCCGACTGGTTTATGCGACGTTGCAGTGCAACTTTTGGATTAGAGAGAGACGGATATAGTCGAAAGGAGAGGGCGAAGACCGGCTGAGCAGGTACGCGGGTGCTTCGCCTCTGCGGCCGCGCCGAGTTTGCGTGCGCGCAACGAAATCACGCGGCCAGATGCAATGTCGACTATCTATACTACACATCTTTCTATAGATATGTAGTTTAAAGTAAAAGCGTCATACGGACGGTACCCGTAGCCCGCGGCGTCAGCTTTCCTGTCCCGAGTATTCCTCGAAAATATAAAGTTGCAGACCCTTCCGCCTTAGTAGGTACCCTTTACATTTCACGGTAGACGATTATTTCCAAATGAATTCAGCGGCAAAAGTTGGATTAATAAAGTTAATGAAATCAATTAATTTTATTATTCTTACTGTACTCGGTTAAACTTTTGATTCTAATGAATTATCTAGAGATTCGTCATGCCTTGAGGCTGATGATCAAATTCGACTTAGAATTGCCTTTACAGTTATAGATACACATATACACATTTTTGTATCTCACAAACGAATATAAAAAAAAGTACAGTCATCGAAGCCGGATTAGAAAACAGTTTCTTAGTAATATATATTTCCTAGTAATAAATTTTATCGAACAACAAAAATGTTTATGTTGAGTTTTGTCTAAATTTGATGTAGGTAGATTTAAATATTGTTTAAGAAGTCTTCGAGCCAATTATTCAATGCTTTGTAGGTAAGTATTTTATATTCTAGAAAAACCAGACGAAAGCTCCTGAAACATTTTTACTATACAAAACTTGTAGAGATTGTTTTTAAATCTACTCGTACCTTCTACATACCCAATTCGAGTTAACAATTCTGTTTTTGTCCAAGGAGTTCCGTAATTTAGTTTCATACCTAAGTATACCTACAGCGATAAGAAAAAAGTTGTACAGATATATATAGTACTGCGAAGAAAATGTGTTTAGATATCTTCGTCCTACAATTTACACAAGAGTATGGTGTATGTATATATTATTTAATGAGTACTATTAATTCCACTAATATTATAAACTTGGTGCGCCCCGCGGTGTTACCCGCTACATGTTTTCGAGATAAAAAGTAGCCTGTGTCTTAACCCAGGGTCTCAGCTACCTTCATACTAAATTTCATTCAAATCCGTTGAGTAGTGTTTGCGTGAAAGAGTAACAAACATCCATCCATTCCAACTTTCACATCCCACAAATATTATAAATGTGTGTATAAATTATATTTAAGAATTTGTTCTAGTCATACGCCAAGTATTTGTATGCAGTTCCCGTACCTATGCCAAGCGACATTGTATATATGTACTATATATAAGACATGACATTCGATGATTAGTCATGATCTTGATTGACCGGAGCACAATTATGTTTGCACACTACTGCTTAGCGGCAGAATATCTGTTACAACGAAAGTGTGGTCGACTTCCTGCTAACGAGATTGACCACCGTCCACGATACGTCTTACGTATGTAACTGACAGAATTTCTAGTAAAGTACTTACTAATACAACACGAAAAGAAGCAGAAAAAATAAATCAAAACAATATCTTTTTCGTGAAAGAAATCTCTCGAGCGCCGCCGTTCAATTTTCATCAACAACAGTGCGTAACGTATCTCCGCTGACAAGTGTGAATCATTCCATTTCCATCTGCTCAATTCAATTTTCTTCTAAATCAGCGATAGAATATTTAAAAGCGTCTCACTTACCTTCTGGATAAACATTATCTGCTGAATAAATTCAGTGAACAGGAAAGCGCCGTCTTATTTAACATATTTTTGAACAAAATAATGATGACTAAAATCGTTTGACAGTAAATGGTGTAGGTATTTGATAAACGACTGACTGAAATGACAGCTTATCCATTTAGATTTCAACGTTTACACATAGGTAGATTAAATTAAAAAAGTGCTATCAATGCGATTACAATAATAATTAATAAATATCGTAGGGCATTACACACAGCGTCATCTGACCCCAAACTAAGCAGGTGTGGTCGAAGATGGTAAAGCACACCGAGAAGACGCTGCGGGAACACACTGTTAGATGTAACAGTAATACAGACTGGTAATATATCTTTATGATTTTCTTTAAATTATTCTTAAAATTAGTTTCCATACTGTGAGAAATGATTGTAAAGAGGAAAGATTTGGATTTTTGTCACGAATAAACTAAAAAACTAATCGACAGATTTTAAAAATTCTTTCACCATTATTTATTTATTTAATTAATTAAAAACGGCTAAAAGCCAGTTACATTTAATTAATAGTTAAATGCATTTACATTTAATTAATAAACATTTATTATAAGAAAACTAAAATTCTGTTACGGTCTACGTTCTCCCTGAGTAGGTAACATAGGCCACATTTATTACAAGACTTTAACTAAAAAATTAATGTCGACCCGTGCAAAGCCGGGACAAGCTGCTAGTCTATATCTATACTTTTATAAAGAGGAAAGATTTGATTGTTTGTTTGTTTGGAAACGGGAACTACGCGGGTGAAACTGCGAGGTAGCCGCTAGTATAAACTATGTAAACTAGCGGACGCTTCGCAGTTTCACCCGCGTAGCTTATGTCACCCGGGGATAGTCTAACTTTCCAACGGGGAGAGAATTTTTAAAATCGGTCCAGTAGTTTCGGAGCCTATTCAATACAAACAAACAACCAAATCTTTCTTCTTTATAATAGTACTAGCGACCCGCCCCGGCTTCGCACGGGTGTAATGTAGATACTAATGCGGTGTATATGCAAGTGTTATACACATAAGCCTTCCTCTTAAACCACTCTATCTATTAAAAAAACCGCATCAAAATCCGTTGCGTAGTTTTAAATATCTAAGCATACATAGGGACAGAGGGGAGCGACTTTGTTTTATACTATGTAGTGATAGATAGATAGAAACGGGAACAACTCTGGAGTACTACAAATTTTAATTTATACCTTTACTTAATTATTTTTCTTCCCTTTAAATCTAGCATGAGAGTGCTTCACAGCGTTTTTGGATCACGGTGTATGTAGAAATGTACAATTATATACATATAATGCTTTGTTCCCACTTTTCGAATAATCCATGTTTGAATAGGTATGGAAAATCGTTTATATTGAACAGTGGTACATACGTGCACAATTATACGTAGCATATATATCATTTCTGCGCTATTGTTTTCACTGTATCTAACCTGGATGAATGCAGGCAGATTGTCTGGAATATCTCGGTATTTTTAACCAAATCAAAAAAGGAGGAGGTTCTTAATACCTATATTTTTTTATATGTATGTATAAAAAATATGTACAAAAATATGTATATGATTTTGATGATTAGGTTTCCGTACCCAAAGGGTAAATCGGGACCCTATTACTAAGACTTCGCTATCCGTCCGTCTGTCTGTCTGTCTGTCACCAGGTTGTATCTCATGAACCGTAATAGTTAAGACAGATGACATTTTCCCAGATCATGTATTTCTGTTGCCGCTATAACAACAAATACTAAAAAAACAGACTTAAATAAATATTTAATGGGGCTCCCATACAACAAACGTGTTTTTTTTGCCGTTTTTATAAATAATGGTACGGAACCCTTCTTGCGCGAGTCTGACTCGCACTTGGCCGATTTTTTTTGCTTGGTAGATCATACTTCGGAAGTGGTCTTATATAAATTTTAATGAAATCGATCGAGCGGTTTTAAAAAATCAACAAAAATCTAAAATTTGTATACATCGATGATATTTTCGTTTACTACGAAACCTCGCTGTTTCATTGGAGCAGTGCGTTTAGTTGGCCACGGAGTAATTTTTTTTTAATTGCAAATTTTTGTATTTTTTTTTAATATCTGATTTTGGCACCTATCTACCTAACTACGAGTATTTATACCTCCTACAGTCCTACACCGATACGCCGATAGAGCGTACCCTTTCTTATATCTAACATCATATGTATATGGGTTTAAGGTGTTTGGTCGTGCAGCCAAATATCAGGAGGTACCTAACAATGGACTTTATTGAGCGTTACGATATAAAATTGATTAATGATAGGGCGAGGCGAAAGAAAATACTTAAGGGCAGTTCACATGTAACCTGAAGCAACAAAACGTGTAATACTTGCATGTCATCTAGCACATATTTAGTAAATATCTAGTGTCAGTGATATTAGTCCAAGTGACATTTTTTCCATTCTGTACTTAGTCATTGTAAGAAACTGAGAATATGTATTCGTTGTAATTTTTAGTAATGGATAATTTTTATTACATACTTTAGATAACTAGACAGTTGAAATTTTCACAAATTATGTATTTCTGTTGCTGCTATAACCACAAATACTTACTATAAAATAAATATTGGCGGGGGCTGGAATACAACAAACGTCATTTTTTTGCTGCTTTTATAGATAATGGTACGGAACCTTTCGTGCGTGAGTCCGACTCGCACTTGGCCGGTTTTTTAATACTTGCGCCGATTTGTGGTACGATTACTCACAATGTTGTTTTTGTAATTAACTCGAGTTTCCCAGCTCATTTACACAAATGCTACTCGTATGAAGGCTCAGACTTCACACATCTAGAACTTTTTAAGAACTCTCGGATATGTACGTTTCCTCACGAGGTTTTCCTTCACTGTTTGAATAAATACAAAACTTAAACAAGCTTGATTTATATATTTAAAAAAAACTACGAATGCCCACTAATAAATGTGTTTTTTTTTTAATTATAGACAGTCATCATATTATAACGATATCCCACACAGCCGACTCTGTTTAGGTATTTAAAAATTCACTTACATACATGAACCCTGATAATATTAGATTTCTACCTACACTCCTTTTTTAGGCAGGCAGCGCTAGGAATCTCTTATCTAGATTGAAAGATAGACGATCTCCCAATTAACCCGCCGAAACTTTTACTAAAATACCAATAAATAACGACCAATGATAATAAGTAAAAATGAAATAAAAAATATTAATTATCTTTGATGTAGATTACAGGTAGACAAACTCCTTAATTTTAGCTTTATTTATTCAGTTGGCAAGAACCACAGCAATATTATGAGGTTGCGGGTAATGGAACCTATATTTCATACGTTAGATCCAAAAGCACTAAGTGTCGCGAAGGCTAAAGCCATGTATCTTTCTTTATCACTAGTTTTTGCGATCGACAATTTATGGAAAGGGCGAAGTTAAGAGGGTTACTTACGTTATTTTTATCGCAAGGCCTGGCTTCCCGTCTCCCTCGCTGACAAATCTACTCATTTCCCCGTGGTTTCAAATCGCTGCACAAAATAAATTACAGTAGAATTGAGGCCTCTCTTAGGACTACCCACGCTGCAAACAATTACTCTCACGGCATTATCGATGTTCTAAATTAAACCAATTTTCTTGAAATTTCTTCCTACACGGTACATTCAACTTAACTTCGCATTTACAATGACAAATATACGAAATAATACTCTAAACCGTACTCAACTAGAGTTATTGTCTATTTTTAGTGTATATAGGGCATGTACTCAATGTTCTTTAAATATTACTTACCAAGAAATTAAAGAAACCTTTTATAATATAAATATCTCTTCACGAAATGAACAAGAAAAAGCAAGTTTGATTACGTTTTAGGCCATGTTCTACTTTCCTGCCTGTCATGTCTATTTTATGAATGGAGGACATACATAAGTACCTATTTACTCATTTGTAGGTTCTTTCTAAGAAGTATTTTCATGTATTTTTCTTCATCTACAAAATAATATTTTATAAAATTTTAGCGATAAATCATGACTACAATTCTTAACAAATTGAACGGTACTTAGTTTTAATGGTTTTAACAATGCAACATCTACAATTTTATCACGAGTAAGTGAAACAAAGAAGACTTTAATGTCGGTTGTATTACGGGGGCATTTAGTTGAAATTACATATTATGACCTACCTATGTACCTATACATATATTGTAGGAATATATACAACAGTAACGGAATAACAAATTTCGACTCGATCAGAGCTGTGGAAGATTCCCACTTTCTTTATCAACTAGGACACAAGATTAGGACGATTTGTCTTTTAACTAGTTTCATTATTAGCTAGTATACCTATGTATCTATCATCAGTTTTTTTTCTTTTTTTTTTTGCTGAGGTAAGCCCCTATTTTGTAACTGTCTCTCTGCTTGTTTGTTTTTGATTGTGTGCTTGTGTTACAAAATAAAACTATTTTCTTTCTTTCTTAACTAGAAAAAGGCTGATAACATTCAAGTTGCTAAATATAATTTTCTTGATTCATAGCTAAGACCAATTTCAATAAAATCACTTTTTAAACGAAAAGAAAAGTTTTGTTTTGGAGCTACGATGCCACCCAGACACAGAACAACCCATGTTCGTCACACATATGTGTGTCCTGGTTGGTAATCGAACCCACGCTTTGAACTCTCGAAACAGAGTTTCTACCAAATGAGCTAACAGACCAGTCAAATGGTAATTCGATGGTTAGCCTCAATAGCAAATAGCAATACAACCATCTTCATACAAAAGTGCTTGGCGGCCAGAATGTTTGATACTGCAGTAGTATCTACCTAGACGACCTTCTACTAAGGAGATCAACCGACTACCTAGTAACACCTTAATAGACTAAAATATACATAATACTTAGAATGTTGTAGCGATGATAGCTCAGTGGTTAGCGCGGTAGGTTCGCATGCCGAAGGGCGTGGGTTCAAACCCCAACAATGAGCTTGAGCTGCCGGTGAAGGAAAACATCGTGAGTAAACCAAAGCATGGTGGTAGGGTACTTTAGTACTCGGCTGGCTAGCTACCACCCTCAAGTTGAAAATCTTCCGCCAAGCATCTAACGGTGTGTTCCGGCAGCCTCACTTGAGAGCCATTTGCATTCCAGGCTAGGTGTGCTTTACCATCTTCGGCCACACCTTCACTTGACATCAGGTGAGCTGTGGTCAAACAACAAGCCTGTCAACCATTAAAAAAAAAAAATGTCATAAATACTCTAGGCTTATAGATTTCGTATTTCGTTTAAATTGACGAAACTTGAAATAATGATTTACATACACATGAATACAAAACGCCATTTGTATCAGAAACATACATCTTATGTAAACATCATAGAAAAAAAAGCGTTGTAGCGATGATAGTTTAGCATAGTCAGTTTACACGCCGAAGCATGTGGGTTCAAACCCTAACAATTAGCTTGAGTTGCCGGTGAAGGAAAACATCTACTATAAAGGAAACCATAGCATGGTTGTAGGGTACTTCTAGTACTCGGCTGGCTAGCTACCACCCTCAAGTTGAAAATCTGCCGCCAAGCACCTAACAGTGTGTTCCGACTGTCTAACTTGAGAACCAGTTCCATTCCAGTTCTTCGATCTCATCGTCACTTAATGATCAAAGATGTAGCCTGACAAACATAACGATGTAAAACTAGAAATAGTTAAATAACTTTTAACGAACCCTGAGCAAGAGCTCAGTGGAATAATAAACAATTGTAAAAGCCGAGTTGGGGACCATCAACAAATTTTGTAAAGAAATTGAACAACTCAATTGACTACTCATCATAAACAGTCAATGAATATTATATGTTTACGTGATCATAATTGATGGATCTACTATCTACACGTCTCTGAGTAAGAGTTTGTTAATTTGTTGTATTAATTGATTTGATAGAGATAGATAGGTTAGAAGGCTTTAGAATAGTGATATGAATTTTACAAGTTGTTGAGTGGTAAACAAATCTCTAGATTTTCATATTTATCTTAGTAAAGCTTGAATTTCGAATTCAGTGATCTTCTAACGTACGACGGTACGAGTTTCGTTTACTCGGTGTTAGATCTCTTTAGCAGGAGGTCGTTTAGGTAGGTACCACCGCAGTACCAGATATTCTGCCTCAAAACCCGAATACAGTAATGTTTACATACTACTGTGTTTCGGTTTAAAAGGTACTGCAGCGTCTGCAGCTAGCCAAATTACAGGGCTGTTGAGACTAACCATATAATGTCTCAAAGTAATGAACGCCAAAACTGTGATGTCCTGGACCTTGTTTTGCTACTCAAAGTTCTGTGTATCACTTGATGTTCATGGGCAGGCGTTATCTCTTAACATCAAGAGAGCGTCTTCTTCGTCTTTTTACTTTTACATTTAAAAAAAAGAAATGTATACTAAAAATACATGGATAAGGTATGCAACACAATACATGTACGATTTCTAGTGTATTTCTAACTATCGTTGACCAATCTAAGTGTTCTATGGATGACTTTGTTGTTTGACATTTTTTAGAATAATAATAAATCATTTAATTTAAATTAAGCCCATATTCAAATTCACATTATTATTCACGAAATAAAATCAAAATGTCGATAAAAAAATATAGACTTTTAAAGATAAAATGAAAATATTAAATGTCATTAAAAATAATTAAAACAAAATTTAAAATGTCAATAATCAACTTTAAAATTGTATTATTGTAGTCTATATTTAGGTTTGCAACGTGCAGCCTCTTCCGGTGCTGCATTATTGAGGACATCAGATCCATCCTAGAGGCGAAAAGCTATAGGCAGCCGTTGGAACTGCCCCTCACGCAGTGCATCAGGGATGCAATATAACCGCTATGTTGATTCGAGAGTCATTGTCCCGATAGTCGTTACGATGAACGCCTTTATAGCGAAGAGCCTCAACCAACATCTTAAGAGGCTCTCAGCGAAGGTTGGGTCAAGGGTCAGATTAAAAAGGCAGTGATTCTTGATACGGATCATTTTCGTAACCTCACCGAACCTCAGCTTGACCCCGCCCCGCTGCCGGCGACAACTTGGTTACTAAATTTTAATTTCATTAATAGTGTTATTATATTTAAATTTAAAAATTAAGAAAATAAATAAATGCTCGAATTAAATAATACCGAACCGATATGACCGGTGTAGAAATGTTCTAAAGTGAAGACCGCTACTTGGCATTTTTTTTATGGTTGACAGAATAGGTGTTTGACCATGAAATGATGGTAAAGTACGCCTAGCCTGGAATGGAACTGGCTTTCAAGTGAGACAGTCGGAACACACTGGAACACATGCTTGGCGGCAGATTTTCAACTTGAGGTTGTTAGCTAGCCAGCCGAGTACTAGAAAGTACCCTACAACCATACTATGATTTCCTCACTCATTCATAGCGTAGGACGGAAGGGATAAGGAGAAAATCGAGCGTGTCTTGGGAGACCTACATAGCAGTGGGCTACGATAGGCTAATGGTGATGATGAATAATAGATAAAATGGTACAAAAATATGTCATTCCTAGTTTTGTTGGTCAAACACAATGAATGTTCGACTCGAGTCTAATTAGTACTACACACGGCATACAAGCCCACCGAGTTGTTAATATTTTATATCCGTAATAACATATACATTATATGTATATATACTAACAGGATAACAGTAAGTAATTTGCGATCCAACTTCTAATGATAATCTAGTAAATAAATATGTATTTGTTCGGTGAATAATGAACCGCAACGTGTGTTTACCTCAGTGGTACAAGTAGTTTGATTAGGATAATAAAAGATACTATATACCATATCATTAGAAGAAAAAGTACATTTTCCTTGTTCATAATATGATTTGGTGGATAAGAGTCGTGTAAGAAATAATGGTGGCTTCAAGCCAAAATCTCATTCTTCTGATTAATCTCCAGATCCCACAAAACATGAGGTTTGTTAGTGATTTCAAGTTAACAACATAACTACTATAGGCGTAGTCACTATACGATTCTACGACTACGACGAGAGATTTTACATTTCTGTGCGTGTTATTTAACTTCCGTCGCGTCAGCGAGACATTTTCACAGCATTTTAAGCAACATTAGTAAGTAAGGCCTCTAAATATGTACGTAGTTTGATAAATGTATTTAAAATACGTGCTCTTATGAATGATTGCTAAATTAAAAATCATATGAAATATTCTAAATTGTAATAAATTTCCTTCATTGAAATAAAAATTAGTGTTAATCACAGTTATCCCACACATTCCCAACAAAAGGGATATTTTTTAAATGTCAATCAGAAGAAAAAAAACCGGCCAAAAAAAATAAATAACTTTTTTTTTGTAGAGTTCCGTAACACGAAATTGATTTAGCCAAAATTATTTTTAGATCATAAAAACGACACTAAAATAATATCTTAATATCGTCTATTGAACAATAAAAAAGATATGCAGGTTGGCCATTTTGCAAAAAAAATTGTAAGTTAATAGAATCCGTTGTATTTTGCATTGAACTTTTTTGACCTAGTTACGCCCAACTTTGGATACGCAGTCTTCTACAAGAAACATGTTTATGTATAGCAATGAAGCAAATGCTAAAATAACCGCCCAACTCGTCATAAATATTCAACAATGTCTCCTCGACTATCACTACCGCACAAATTATTTAGTAATTATTCGCAATTTGCAGTTAGAGCTCGGAAGCCTCTGTAAGCCTTTGTACGCCATTTCTTTGATTTATCCTACTCAGTAGTCTAATTAGAGAATTTATTGCTGTCGCGACTGAGTAAGAAAGTTCAAGTTCACTCTCTTGCAATGAATTAATTTATGACTCTCGAGAGAACTTTGCAAGTTTAGCTGTTCGTTTATATTTTGTAAGATAATTGCGTGAAGTCTACGAAGTCCCGGTAGTAATAAAGGCGTTTACAAATTGTTTTTAACCCTCGACGCAAACTGAGGTGCGTTATAAGTTTAATGCGTGAATCTATGTGGCATCGTATTGTAATCTGTTCAGCCATTTGAATATTATTAGCTCTTCTAGTTGATGAACTGAAGTGAACATCTTCCACAGGTCAAATCGAGTCGAAATTTGAAATTTTGTTACTAGGGTATTGGGGAGTTTTGGTATTAGGGGTGTTTTTTTCATTTTAATTTAGGCTTGTACTGAAACCCTATTACCTTAATAAATCTACTAACTACTATTTGTCCCTATGTAGAACAAACAGCGCTGCGTTAACTTAAGAATTTTTATTACACACACAGCCCTGTTGGTTCATTGGTGTTATGTCTGCTTCAAGAGCTGAAGGGCGTGGGTTCGATTCCCACCGAGGACAAACATTTTGTGATAAAAAAATGGTTGTTCTGTGTTTGGATGTACTGTATGTATTAAGTATGTATTTACAAAAAAAAAAGAGTATTTAAGTATTCTATCAGTAATCTCACTTCCTTAGTACAAGCTTAGCTTAGTTTGGGGTCTGATGGCGCTGTGTGTAATATCCTACGATATTTGTTTATTTATTAAACCTTGTAAAGAGGTAATGCTAGATTAAACATTTTTATTTGTATGAGATTTATTTTGCTAGACGCTGTAGAAAGTTATGTCGTCAACTTTGTATGGGCTGTCAAATAGCAGTTAACAAAATGGACAGAGTATAAATGCTTGCTCAAACACACTATTGGTCGGCATCGCTGCTGCTATGAGCCTTTTTGCTCAAGTTAAAAATCTGCCGCCAAGCACCTAACGGTGTGTTTCGGCAGTGTCACTTGAGAGCCAGTTCCATTCCAGGTTAGGTGTGCTTTACCATCTTCGACCACACCGTCACCTATCATCTGGTGAACTGTAGTCAAACACCTATCCTACCAACAAGTTCATATAAATTAGTAAAATAAGTCAAAAAGTTGTGAAGGTGTAGAGGTCGCGAGGTCCCAGTTCGGGATAAACAATTAGTTATAATAGTAGGCATTAGTAGACATTGCCAATACGCAAAACTACCAGCCGAGCCGCTGCATTACGCTCCATTGTGAAACGGCTACAGTTAGCGCGCCGTGACTCAACAGAAACCAGTAACAAAAATCACACTTAATATTAACAAAGGAGAAAGTCGACTGGTATCATTTGTTACTCAATCACGAGGCTCGCCGTTTTACCAGCAGCCCCACTTTTCTCTCCGACTCTTAGAACAAAATAAAACGTTGCCTAAAGGCCAGGCCTCGCAGGCTCGGATTCATTCAACACTATTTCATTTTTAAACCGTTTTCGTTTCCGCCAATCTAGTCGAGGAAAACCATTCTTTATTAAAACTCTGTAGGTGAACAAGATTTACTGATACACAGCTGTATAGATGTGAAAGATCATGCCCTTTTTTATTGAAAATAGTTTATGCCCGCGACTTCGTCCGCTTTAACTTTAGAATTAGGTTCAGAGCGAAATGAAACGTGTGTAAGTAATAAATAAGCCATAGTCTTGAAACTTGCGCTAATTACTATATAAAGTTACTATTCGCAATATCGACTCGTCATATTTTCGCTCCGCTAAATGCGACTGTGATTTGCTTAATAAGTTCAGTATCCATCTGGCAACCATCATTAAAAATACGCTGAAGCTCATGAAAATAGACTTCATCAACATGTGAATGTCGAGGCTATCCAGCTCCTCGACAACACGGATATAGTAAGAAGACTAAAAAGGACAAAACCTTTTGAGTTAGTGTATTAAGTTAGTAATGTCAGTGCAGTGAGTTTATAGAACACATGAACAAAGTGTCTTCCCCTTAATAGAGACAGTAAGAAAAGTGTTAATGGACGCAGTTTTCGTTTATACTTTACTTAACAATTAAGTTATATTCAAATTACTTATTAGTCTCAACTAGGATAGATTGTAATAGCAATGAGGTATAGAGGTACAGGAGTATAAAAAGTATACATCTGAGGTATCAAAATCCGCTCGCATTAGCCAGTGGGAGCACCCAAAGCACTCAGTAATACAGCACAAATCAGTCTTAAGAAAGAGACGATCCATTAAATATTCTAGTTGGTAGGACAGCTCCTGGCGTCTGGCATGGCCTCTACGTGCCTCCGTGGCCATCGCACCGGTATTCAAGCAACGCACTGAATACGTAATGTACACAAGTTAGCATGTTCCTCATAAGTATGAACGGTTAAAACGCTGTTTCTACGCGTCACGTTATCTACAGCCGGCGCGGGCAACATAGTACTATGAATTTTGAGCGCTAATTTAGCTAGAATTTTGTACGCGATCTGCAATGTTCATAAACATGACCGCAGAACAGCGCCCGTCAACGCAAGGTGTGCATTATTACTTCAGTCCATTATAGCACGACACCGCAGGCTTACGACTCGGTAATTTGCTCGTCACAATATCCAAGTTCGGCTAACAAGGCCCAAAGGCGACATTCCTCAACTTTCCAACTAAACCGACACTTCAACGACCTTCTACTCTCCTTTTAAACCACTTCAAATATTTTGCGGCGGTTGTAACTTTTTAAGTTATTCCAAAATTAGGGTAGATACCGCAGCGACGCAAGAAGCAACACTTTTTGTCCTATTCTCTTTCAAATTAGCTCCCAGAAGTGTTTCAGAGGAACAATATAGCTTTTTTAACAGAATGAATTATAATTTAAATGGGTTTTTATAAAAAAATATCTTTTATAAATAGACGTCTAGTACGAAAACTCATTAAGTATTTTCATATGAGTAACTGACATAAGTATTAATGATAGTTAATTAATCCCGATAAATGATAATAATCAGCTCGGGGTATTACGTTAAATCGTCTGTGACATTACTAATTGTGAGGATTTAGTAGTTAATATGTATTTCATTAACGCAGCCAAAGTACGATAAGCGTATTAAAGATGAATAACCACATTAATAATGATTATTATTTATCTAAATAGAATACAAAAAAGACGTTGTTTGCGTCTATCTGTGTCTCCGATTACTTCTTACAAACCAGGCGACGGATTTTGATACATGTTTCTTTATAATTTTTAAACGGGACGAGAAACGCTATTATTCTATATAGATAATTACTTTTACTTTGTCTCTATTTAAAGTATTTTTAGACACGATAATTATCATTATGAACTAGATTCGTCAACGGATCGTCAACCTTATAAGACTACTTAACGCACATTGACCTTAATTCTGGTAAAAAGTTGTCGAGTAATGGGAAAATTTTGTGCGAAACATACAGTGGGAAAACGCAGATAAGACTCAAACATCTATTGTGCCTGCTGTACTGCAAATAACACCATTGTATGCATTGTCTCAAAAGTGTTGCCAGTAGGCGTATGTACCTACTTTCGTGTGGAGTATACATGTACTATCCGGTATGTACATTGTACAATTACCTGTGTACTTGCTGCAATGCCGGAATAGCTTTGCAAATTGTTGTATAAAATGTAGGTCTTAAGCAGGAGTCCTATGTAATAAGGATAAGGTTCACAATCGCTATTGAAACACTGCATCGTGCGTTACAAGAAAACCTTATTGTTAACAAGCCTACAAATCTAATAAAAACCGTTTGAACGAAACGCTTGCGTGTTAAGTTTTGAGAAGCGCCATCTAAGTAAATTTTAAGAACTCAATTATAAATTTGCAAATGAGCTTGAAAAAGAAGGCAATTATAACATATATGTATACAATAGTATACTATTGTATACATACATACATAGTTTGTTTTTAACTTTTATTTCTATAAAATACAGAATTAAAAATTGTTTATCTGCTTTATTCAGAATCTGATTTTGGTTTAGATTTTTATAAACATAACGTGACCGTCGATACATCTTATGCTACACTTATAAGTTACAGCAGCATAATTGGGAGACTATCTGGCTTACAATCTGAAAGTCCTAGGTTCAAATCCCACGGCACGCGCCTCCGTCTTTTCTAAGTTGTGCGTATTGCCGCTGACTTCAAATAGTGAAGGAAAACCTGGTGAGGAATCATACATTTTTGACAGTTAAAAAAACTGTTCTTGAAGATGTGTGCAGTTTGCCAACTCGCACTTGCCCAGCGTGGCGGACTATAGTCTTATCTTTCTAAGAATGAGAAAAAGTATATTTACGGCTAAATAAAAAAATGAATTTTAAAAACATGTTACCATGTGTACTTTTAAAATAGCTTGGTCTTATCAACAATGAATGCATGCACGTTATTTTTATGCCTTTTAGTGCCGATACGTTCGAAACATAAATATATCTAACTCAGAATAGAAGCAGGATTTTACGAGAGGCAGTCTGGATACATCGTTAGGGCAATTTATACGAAACCAATTGACACAAAGAAGGTATATCTTAGAATTCCAAAATTAACGAAATATATAAATATATACCTAAAAAAGGTCTTGGATAATTTTGGACCTGTAGCCGAAAACTTGCCCGACTTTATGGATGATCTTTTGGACCAAATTCAAATTTCAAAACAATTCAAAATCCATCACACAAGCTTTGCTTAGTTTGGGGTCAGATGGCGCTGTGTGTATAGTCCCACGATATTTATTTAAATTACCTAGTAAGATGGATCAAAAATCTACTTTCACAATATTTCTGGCAAGGATGTGGCTCTATATGAACAGTTAGCGAAAACGACATGTCTGTGAATTAAATTTAGCGAGAAGAAATGTATCCTTGAATCTTTCAATGTTTGAGACATATAGGTTTTTTTTTTAACTTTTCGTCATCATCATCATCATCCTCATTTTCAGCCCGTAGTCGCCTACTGTTGAGCATAGGCGTCTCTTTTTGTACGTCACTCATCCCGGTGCTGTGCTAACCTTGTCCATGTTCGACCTGCGATCTTTACGATGTCGACCCAACGAGCCGGTGAGCGCTCGACGTTTGTTTTTATACAAAAAATAAACATTTACGGCCGCGCGCGCGATGTACACTACCTTAACTCCTTGAAGAAGGCCGCCAAATGTGGCCTAGTATACGGAGTATCCGAAGTAATCAAATGTGAAAAGGTAAAAGAAAAATGTATCGAAACCCCGTGAGTTTCCATTGTAAAATATATGTTCTTCTAGGAATTATATTCTTATCAACGAATGCTGACGTTAACAAGCATGCTTTCTCTCAAGTACTACTCTCGCCAGTCACTTCTAAGAGACACTTTCTATTTCAATTGCATAAACAGCCGGACATTGACGTGTTTGTATGATTTCTCATCAACCAACGGATATATATAAATCAGTTACCTTCTAAAACTGGAACATATACTTATTCACAGAAATATTCATAACTTCATTCAACAGGTAATAGGCAATCGATGCTATAATATCCGCTATTCATGACTCAACTCACTACAGTTAAGTTACTAAATAAATAAGTTATCGTGCAACATGCGATGCTAGTTACCTCTAAAAATGTCCTATTTTAACGTAAAATAAATACCAGCAAAAGCTGTAATTTTTTATTCATAGCCCAATAAACATAATGAACAGTTACGAAACATAACTAATTACTTGACTATCTTAAATACCTATCTAATAGCACTTTAGATTTAAATTACATTTCACAACCTTGAAATTGCTCAAATTCTTCAGTATACTTAATAAAGAACCTATTCCGCGATCTAGTTCTTTGACAAGAAATGCCTTTACATAAATTAAAACTTTCCTTTTTATCCATGAGCTAAATACTTGACTTACTTTTTTAAGTATTTACAGGATAAAAGAAAACGTTTACACCATTATAATATTTTATAGAAAGTTTTGTAATTAGAGCGCATTTTTGTTTGCTTGCTTGGTTAAATTTTTACTGAAAAAGTTTACTTTTTTTATGTTGAAATTTCGACCTGTTAGTGATATTTAAATGTTTATATTGACATATTATTGTAACGATATTTTAACGTTTATTTCAGATTTAACGCAAAGAAATAAAAACAATATACAATCAACTGGAAAATACAATTAAATAAACTAATCTAAAAGCTGCTTTCAATGTTCCTAAAATGCCATACTATAGAACGTTAGACAATATAGACGCCAGCATTTTGGTCACATGTGGCGTCGATCAGATGACATAAATGTATATTATTTTACGTGAAAAAACAAATACATAACACGATTGCTTCATACTACATATTCTTCATCGACTGTCAAACATAGGAAATAAAATCAGCTATCGAGTCGGAAAATAAGAAAACACGTAAACGAGTGAGTGACTAGTTACTCTGCTGCTCTTCGAGAGTTAATACATATTCGTATTTGTTTTCTTTATCCCGAATTCCCAATTCTATACCGCAAGATAAATTGGTTGAAAGAATTTATTTATAAGTCCGAAGCTACTTATTTATGCGAAAACAAGAGTCGAGACGACCGTATTCCGTATAGAGGCACGCTTACACACGGCATTATTTCGGCAGGAAACGTTGAAACAGCATCTCACTCCACGTCTGATTTATGGAGTAGGTACCTACATCCGCTCAACTTATTTAGAAAGAAAATGGAATCTGTCTAGGAATTACGAATTATATAGAACAAAGCGAAGATAGCGTTTTTCATGGTACGGACCAATGCAGCATTGTAAATCTACTCAACACTTACACATTCCAGCGTTAGTAACAACTCGTTTCAGTAACTGCGAAATGTTTGCGTACCTAATGTAGTCGCACACATGCATACATTTACGTAACATTAATTGTGTTTTTTGTACCCGACTGTCCAATAATGGCTCTACAAAGCTTTAAATTAAAAGTTGGGCGGCAAATGGAAAGCAGGAAAGCTATTAGGATGTCGAACACCATGTTGAGAGGATCCGACAGGAAAATAAAATTTTATTTTAACTGTTACGAGTTATATCTTTGTGTGTGTATAAGGGGTCAGTAATCTGCAAATAAGGAGACAGCGAGGCATGTCAACGGAAGGGCAAGGGCAGCCCGTAATAAAGGAAACAAAGGCCGTGTGAAGCGAAGCACAACAGCAAACTAACCGTCCGTCTTGGGAACGCAATTTCACTAGGCATATGTTCGCTAGTTGCTGAAGGCAACTCGCAGCCTCTTTCAGCTGATTTCATTTATTCCTTTCATGTCCGAATGGAGGTGTCACCCGAATGGGACTTTATTTTTCTAAGAATATTCTTTTTGTTTTTAAGATACAAATAAGGATATAATTCAATGTAGCGATTTTCAGCGAGTATGAAATTCAAACAATTTGCAAATATTTATTAAAGGAACACGGTCCCGGGGCTTTTGTCTATTTAATTAAACAACTTGAAATGATTTAACGTTCGTATTTAATTCTTGATGTAAATTTGTTTAGCGCCGAACAATATTTTAACACGTTTAATATTGTGTTATCATGACAAGTGATAGACAGCTGTATCTTCTGCCTGAATTCACGTAATAAGCAGGTCATATCTGCCTGAGCCAATTTATTTATTTCTAACGGCGTTCCGACCCATCATCTTGTCGGGGGATATTGGATTATTTGGTAAGATGAGAACATACAATGTAACTTACTATTTTTTCCCGTGAACATTTGACGTTATCAGTAAATGATGGGTTCAATACAGTGTCTGTAATATAATATATAAAGGTTTATTGCGTGCTTGTAATATCGTTACAGCGAAGGTTTACGGCAACGAAATGCTTAATATTGTTGGAAGGCTTCACTTGCTGTAATATTACACTTGTCCACATACAAACAAGTGTTACAGAATCCTTACTATAATAATAACTACGTGCTTTATTCTAGCATTATATATAAACTACACTGAACACTAGGGTGGTCCTTATTTTTCAACTTTCGAATTATCCTCCGGGCACTTTCTTATTTGATTATATACCTCTAAATACGAAATAAATGTTTTTTTGTTTTTGATTTTGTTAAGATTTAGAGGTCGCTACCAGCTGTCAATTTTTTACAAAAAGTGTTCAAATACAGCTTAAATGGTGATTCCATTAATTTAAAATTTAGGTACATAACATGTTACGTGCGAGTGAAACTAGCATAGACTATACCTTCTAATCCCCCTCCCCCCTCTCCGTTCCTCGACCCCCTCATTTGTACTACGATCGCCCCGCACTTCAGTTCTGTTAAGCAACAAGAGCGCACGTGTTGTTTTTGTAAAAGTTACAGTGAAGTGTTTCAATTTGCAATGGCGTCTACTAGTAGCGGATTCAGTATAACTACTAGAAATCAAAGTGAGATTTGGCTTATCGGTCAATTATTATCTGAATTAAGCCAATCAACCTTACCATCCATTGGCGAAGTGTTGCGATATTTTTTCTACTACAAAAATGAAGAAAAGAAAAGTATTCGTGAATCTGCGACTTTGACGGCTTGTGGGGTTATTAATTTGTGGGAAAAAGCTGGCATACCTATTCAATTAAAAAAACATGTCATCAGCAAAATTGAAAAGCTGTTCAAAGAATGGCAGAATCTAAAAAAAAATAAAGAAAACAAGAAAAAACGTTCAGAAGCATTGAAAACAAAAGAACAAAACTGGCAACAAAAGTTAGAAGATTTATTTGACATCGCTCATCGTGATGCTTTAAATATTATGACTTTAGAAGAAGATAAACAGTTTTTGTTAGCAGTGCGGCAAAATCGACGCCAATTTTTGATTGGTTCAGTCGACAGAAAAAGTTTAAACAAATGTAAGAAAATAAAAGAGAAAAAAGAACGGCTTGATAAATTGCGCGAGCGTGAAAACAAAGATATCTCGTCTATAACAGAAAAATGCTCATTGTCTTCATTATCATTTATTTCGTCATCGTCTGCCACAATAAGTGGGGAAGAAACTCCATCTGACTCCGAATTTATATCAAAATTGACGAAGATGCAACCACCTCAAAAACGAGCTCGAAAAGATATTATTAACAGTCAATTAGCTTCCAGTCTTGATGTTTCTAAATTGAGTGACAGAAAAGCAACTATGGTCGTGACATCTACTTTGAAAAGCGCAGGCTGTGATCCATCAGAATTTAATGTCAATAGATCTTCTATTCGTCGGCAGCGTGTCAAAAATCGCAAAGCTGTTGCAGAGTCGCTCAAAAGCGAGTTTAAACCTAGTTCGTCTTTAACAATTCATTGGGACGGTAAACTTATAGAAGATATTACTGGACACAAAACTGTAGATCGGCTGCCAATTTTGGTATCAGGACATGGAGTCGATCAATTACTCGCCGTCCCAAAATTAGAACGTGGAACAAGCGAAGCTTGTGCGTCGGCTGTCTACGACGCTATAAATTCATGGAATTTGAGCGATAAAGTAAAATGTTTGTGTTTTGACACTACTGCTGTAAATACCGGCTTAAGAAGTGGAGTATGCGTTCTCTTGGAGCGCAAAATGGATAAAAATATGCTTTGGTTTGCTTGTCGTCACCACATAATGGAAATTATGTTGTCAGGTGTAGTGGATCAATCGCTTGCCCCATCTAGTGGTCCTGATATACAATTATTCAAAAGATTTAAGAACAGTTGGGACTCTATTGACCAAAGCGACTTCAAAACAATAACAGATGACGCTGAGGCAAATATTCTTGCAGAAGTGGCCGCAGACAGGATTTCTTTTGCCAAAAAGCAACTTCAAGTACATCAACCTCGAGATGACTACAAAGAAATGTTAAATCTTACAATCATATTCTTAGGAGGTGTTCCTAAAAAAGGCGTTTCATTTCGGAGACCTGCTGGTCTACATCGAGCTAGATGGATGGCAAGAGCCTTGTACTGTTTAAAAATTTATTTATTTAAGCATCAGTTAAAGCTAACGAAAAAGGACGAAAAGGCTGTGAGAGAAATATGTATTTTCACGGTGATGATTTATATCAAATATTGGTTTCAAGCCTCTACCAGTCAGTCAGCACCAAGAAACGACTTACAATTATTAAAAGACCTTAAAGCTTTTGAAAGTGTTAACAAAAATCTAGCTACTATTGCGCTGAAAAAGATTTTAAATCACTTGTGGTATTTGTCGGAAGAGCTGGTTTCGCTTGCATTTTTCGATGACGAACTTTCAGTCCAAGAGAAGAAAAAAATGGTAGAAGCACTCAAAATTGAAGGCACACATGATTGCTTAAAACGAATAAACCTTGACATGGCGACCATCCACGAAAAAAATATAGAAAACTTTGTGAGCAGTAATTCTTTAAAATTCTTCCAGGTCCTAGGTATCTCATCAGATTTTTTTTATAAAGACGTTGAAACCTGGAACGAAGACCCTGATTATATAGCTGCCAAAAATATTGTTCATTCATTGCGTGTAGTGAATGATATAGCTGAGCGTGGTGTTGCTTTAATGGAAGAATACAATAAATTAATTACCACAAATGAAGAACAAAAGCAATATTTGCTTTTGTTGGTAAAAGAGTATAGAAAAAAGTATCCCAATACTAACAAGTCAACCCTTGCATCTTAAAAGTAAATCATTCAGATTATTTTATTTCATAGCATCAACAAAAATTGTGTAATATTTTTAAGACCTGGTTAAAAAAAATAAAGGATTCTGAGAAAAACAAATTTTGGCTTTTTATTTAAAATTTAAACCTTGGTAGCGACCTCTAAATGTTATTAAAAAAATTCAAAAAAATTACTGTAATATTTTCTTAAGGTATATAACCAAATTACGTGGTGCCCCCCGAAATTAAAGAAAAAAAATATTTTCCTTAAGAATAAGGACCACCCTACTGAACACACTTCATATCTTACTAATAATACACATTCTAACTGAAGTATATGTGTATGCAAGGTCAGTATGTTTGGTCCCACTTAACTACGTGCACGAATACAACTCGCACTTATCGATTTTGTTTGAATTAATGTTCTCCACTTATTTAAAAGTTTCAATGAATACCAAAATAGAACGGATTCACAAAAACTCCGCGCTTTTAAATAACATGCAAAGGGTTTTAATATCTAATATTATTTTGATAAACCATTTCAATCCAGATTTTTTGTAATACAGAGGAACGTTCGTAATTTATTAATTTTTATTAATTAAGTATATACCAATACCAATAGGTTTAAAAAAAAACATAAAAGCCTTAGTTAAAGTTTGTATATAGGTTTTAATTGAGCCAATCTAAGGGTTTTCAAGTCTATTTTAAGACAAATTATAACAAAAATATTCAAACTAGAATTTTGCCGGTTGAAATTTTCAGTAGAATATTGTTTTTATTACGGATTCTTAATAATTTTTCTTAACACTTTTTTTTTGTCTCAATTGTAAAAAAATAGTCAGTCATGAGGACGAAAGAACTGAAAACTTAAAACACGTCACATTATCATGTTGATTACCAAACTCATCTACTTTGCCCCAACCGTAAATCGCTCAACGCACCCAAAGAAGTTTTCACTTCACTATTTAACAGTAAGCAAAAACTTAAAATTCTCTAAAACTCAAATTTGGTTATTAACTACTTACTTTGCTTATTTGATTTTACTTGGTGGTAGATCTCCTTAGCAAGAGGTCGTTTAGGTAGGTTCCACCGCAGTACCAGATATTCTACCGATCAGCAGTAGTGTGTAACATTATACTGTGTTCCAATTCGAAAGGTACTGCATCTAGCGAAATTACAGTGCTGTTGAGACTCTTACCATCAGGAGAGCGTCTCGTTCGCCCTATTACTTTTACATAAAAAAACTACGTATCTATGTTTTAATCGTCAAATCAAGTAGAACTACAACAATGAAAACATTTCAAAATTAACAAGTAGGTAACTACACAAATTTGTGGCCTATGAATGCCTACTATGTACCGGTGCATTAGTTATACTCGTATATATTATGTATATATGCCTTTCTCGGAAAATCTTAGTAATTATTTGTGATGTGAAACAACTTACCTATGTTAAAAGGCAAGTGCTTACGTATGTACATAGTTTTAGAAACCACTAGAAAATAACGAGCATTACATCAGCAAAACCTTTTTCCCTGGAATTTTTTTTTTTTTTTTCTTTGGTTTTGGCGTCGCGTTTTAGCATTAGCCAGTGTCAAGTAATTATATATTTTCAAGTTAAATAAGTGCCATCGTAGCTAGTTTTAGTCAAAGTCGTCTTTGTCAAGTCCAGTTCGTGTCAGTTAATTCTAGTCATGCTTTAGTAAAGTAGTGGCAACTTTACTACAAAGCTTCGATGGAGTTTTGGAAGCAACACGAAAACTCATGTTTCACCACATTATATCATTTTCCCACACTCGCGCTTGTAATTCGGCACTTTATGAATAAAACACCACCATTTTTATGCATAAACACTTGACAAAACACTAGTTTTGGAAAAAAATACAACGGAGCGACACGACACTTCCCGCGTTCCCGCCAAAACTCCCCTGGAATTATCTTCATCGATTTATTATCTATACTACAAAAATGTCTTTGACATTTGATTGAAATAGTCGGCAACAATTTGTTATCGTTGTTTTGGGTAGCTCTAAAATACTTATGATCAAAATCTTTAAAATTTTATTGTTTGCTAGTAAAGTTGCTGTCAGAGGTTCTCGCGGTAACTATTATAGAAAATAAAACAATGTCAACTTATTAGGTATATTATTTTCCAGAACTTGTGTTTATGTATAGAAATACTAGTACTTTATTCATAAAGTGCCGATTTAAGTGCTTGACCTTTTCTATTGTTTTCAAATCTCCGTCGAAGATTGTGTTTAAATTGTCACTACTTTTCTAAGACACGACCGAACTCGACCTTAACTTACTTTATGAGATTTTGACTTTGTCTAAGACTTTTTCAACTCGATTTATCATAAAATACTATTTGATTATAATACTTTATATTGGCAAACGTACAAAGTGCGATGCCAAAAACAAAGAGAAAGTAGTCTGTACATAAAAAAAATAAAAAAATATTCGGACTGCAAAATACTCAGGCAAAATATCACGTTATTAGTCAAATTGTCCTTTGATTATGTAGGTACTTGTCATAATTCAAGTTGTAAAGTATATTCTATTGTTGCCTAATATAATTAATTCATAAATAAAAATGTATTAATAACATATATTACATATATTATGTAGTAATAATTGCCTAAATAATTTAATTCATAACCAGAAGTGGCTGCTCAGATTGTTTTGTAGTCATTTAATTAGGGTTAGTTTCTTTACTTCCCGTCAAAATAGCATTTTATAGTTCTAGGTTTATTTAGTCCGAAAACCCAATGTAGTGAAAAGCAATGCATTTTAGTGTTCAAGGAATTGTTTAGGTACTTATTTCGCCTGGGTGAGCCCAGTCCGGTCTCTGAGCTAGGCTATATTGTTTTATTTATCTGTGGCACGACCGGCCCCTGGCGCAGTAAGCTAAAATTAAATCCAACCCGCTAAAGACCTGCATTATGAACGTGATTAGTAACGCAGAATGCTAAGTGGAACTAAATAATCGGCCAAGTTCGCGATGTCCGCAAGAGATGAGAAATAGTTTTGCTTAAACTAAGATTTTTTCTTAATTTTTGGCATCGCACTTTGTGCATTTTGTCAGTGTATTTCAAAATTTCTAGTACCAGTTCCAGTACTAGTTCTATTTGTTGAACCATCACGAGAAATACTCGTGTCTAAAAGAGTCTGAGACACATTCGAAGACACATATAGATGACGTAGATTTTCTTAGCTTGATGTCGTCTAGGTAGATAACACGGCAGCACCAGATTTTCTGCCACCAAGTAGTATGTAAATATTACTTGTGTTCCAGTTTGGAGGGTTTTGCAACGGATTCACAAGGCCCTGTAATTCCGCGCCACAGCAGCGATGTCTAAGCCTTCGTTTTGTGTCTCAAATTTCTGTGTATTGCTGCAATAGTCATGGACATGCGTTATCTTTTACCATCAGAAGAGCATCTCGTTCGTTTCATTACTATCATATAGTAAAATTATTAAAAAAAAAACACCAAGTCATTGAAGTCTAGTCATACCCTAAGTAAGATAGTAGCAACTTTACTTAGAAGCTTTAACAGAATTTTCAAAGCAAAACATGAATACATGTTTCACAACAATCGGTATGGTATTATTTAATAAATCATGAATAAGTTCAGCACTTTTCGAATAAAAAAACACTATTTTTCTGTACAGGAAAAATTTGAGTAAAACATTTGAATAAACACTAGTTTTGGAAAAATAACAATGTGGCCTGATTCCTTTCCGCGTTTCACTGTAATCTTTCAGTCTGAGTATTTTATATTTTGATATCCACTGAGCAGTGGTTAGCGGATCTATTATCGCTACTGTCTAAAGAAGGTGCCGGCGACGCCAGATGCAAAACGGCGGATAGACGCTGTTTAAGCTCTTGAAGGAAGGACGTTTGTTTTGATCTCTATCCATGACACTCTAGGCATTCTTCTCCAGAACATCTACTTTCTGCCTTTCCACCTCTCGCAGTGTCCATATTTCCGCAGTGTGAGTGATATTAATGTTCTCACGAGTCTGGTATATTTTCCAAAATGAAATGAATTGTTTTTAATATTGAGTATTTTAAAGTTGTCAATTATAAAGGAAATACGAAGCAGATGTGGAAGAAATTGGCTTTAAAATTTAATCAAGTTGGTTAATGAACATGAGATAATATTTGTTGTGTTAATTTCGCCCGAGACCGATTCGGTTTAATTATTCGGATGGAGTCACATGATAATTCTGCGGGAGTAAGATTATAATCGAAGAAATTCTTAAGAAATTCATAATATTTGTTTTACAAATAAATAGCTGCTATGACAATAATATGTATATATATATCTATTTATATATATATATATATAGAAGACGTTGTACCAGTTCGTTATTTTTGAAATTCAAATTTACCTAAACCCTTTTTTATAATGTTCTTTGTTTTTGGCATCGCACTTTGTGCATTTGTTAGTGTCAAGTGTTTTGAAATTTTCAAGTAACTGTTAAGTGACGATTAATTCACGTGAAATAAATGTAAGTCAAGAATAAAACAAAATAAGTCAGAGTCAAGTGCGGTCATGACCTAGTCAAGTAAAGCAACTTTGCTACAAGCTTTGACGGCGTTTTGGAAGCCACACAAAAAGACACGTTCTTTCACACTTTCGCGCTTGTAATTTAAAACTTTATACATATAGGTACTATTGTGTATTATAAACACTGGAAAAATACAAGTTTTGGAAAATAATACAATACTCGCCGCGTAATTTCACCGCGTTCCCGCCAAAACTTATCTGACCTTAAAAAAAATTAAAATAAAATGATGAAATAATTTAGGAACACAAAATCATTTGGTCGTACTACGTAGTAAGCACATAGGTAGGTCTGATAGGTACTTTCATAATAATAAAAAAAAGTTTTTTTTTTAACATTGCTACAAATTAATCTATGTTTAACCCGTCTCACACGCATGATAAAGTGAATATAATTTTAAGCATCGGCTACTTCTGGCAATGTGTACAAGGTCATAATGTCCAAGAAAATAAATTACGAAAAACTTTCAAACACTTCTGACGTTGACGATATATTTAATGGCAGTTCATAAAAAAACAGCTGAAACTATGAATAGGGGGGGGGGGATACCCTAATTAGCATTAATACACAAAAAAAACACGTTTCTAGTCTTCAACTAGTAAAAATCGTGAAAGTTTTAAGTGTGACTGAACGCAATATAATATGACGTATATTTAAAATCTTATCACGACATGAAAAGCTACATTTAGAAATAACGTTACTTCTGTATTAAGATCAGTGTAATGTTCTAGCTGCAAGAAATTGAACAACATTTCATTCTTACCAGTGTCAAGAAACTTTCTTTATAAGAAAGTTCTTTGAAATTCCCATCTTTTGTTAGCTTGGTCATCTAAATCATTGTGTGCGCAATTTATTTTTCTTTTTTCTTATATTTTATGGATTTAACTGGATACAAAGCTCTATGTGGTTTTAGAGTTACACTGGGAATTCTCTTATTCCCTTATTCGCAACATTCTACCGGTAAATAAAATGTAGTAGGTACTAAATAATACATAATACGGGTAGTGTCAGGTAATTCGATCAAATCAAAGTTGTTTTCTCAACTCTATAATCGTTGAACACAGTCTCATAAAAAAAAGAAGAAAGGTAACCCCACGCTGACCATATGCGTGTTGACAGACGTCACAACATTCGAGAATATTCAGGCACGCTGGTTTCGTCACGATGTTTTCCTTCACCGTTAGAAGATAACAGAGGTAGAAATGACAGAGGTGCGAGCCGTAGGATTTGTATCCGAGATCTACAGATTAGCAATCAAATGGTCTTTCATCTCGGCTGCTTTAACTTCCCTAATTAGAGACGCGATGCTACATAAAGGCTTTTTTCAACCACAGCGCGGTAACGTCTGTTTGGAAGTTTAAAAGCTAGAATCAATAAAACCTGACAAAGCTCTGTACATATTCTAATATTTTAAATAATATTATAGTTTCAACAATAATGATTAGCATGAAAAGGGCATGTAAATATTGTTTATTTTGTAAATGTTTGTTGTGTTTGTGTGTTTTGTGGTGTTGCATAATAAAAAATAATTTCTTTTCTTTCTAAATGATATCATCACTTTTACACCACCATGCGAGAGAAGGCAAACGCAACACCTAGTTTCTGAGTAACTACTTAATACTTTTAAAAGTAGCATAATCCAACTTATGTGTGCTAATGCTTCAACTAATAGTTTTTTTAAAGTTACATCACTAGATCACTGATAAAAGGTTTTTTTTGTAACTATGTCGTAGAGCAAATCCCTTTTTTAAGGGAAGACAAGCTAGGTGTTTGACTACAGCTCACTTGGTGCTAAATGGTGGTATGGTCGAAGATGGTAAAGCACACCCAGGCTGGAATTGAACCAGATCTCAAGGTGTTGAATACTTTATATAGGTGTAGCAATATATATCATAATCAAGTCCAGTCAATTAGCGTAGCAGGTTTTTAGCCACTGTGCGGTAATGCTATTTTGCAGTAAAAAGAGTTAGTAATAAGTAATTTGCTTAACTAGAACAGCGCTAACGAGTACACCTATACACGACATACGACATGCATATGTTGCGGAGAATTAAACAATTATTATCGACACGGCATCTGCTTGGTAAACGTGTGAATACGCTTTTAAATGCTTTGTTTTATTTGTCGCAATGTCTTTTTACCCGACTGTCAAGGAAAGGTTATGTTTTTCGCGTGTATTTTGTATCAATGCATATTTGTTTGTTAAGTTAAGTTATTTTTTACTTCGTATCTTTCAAACGGCTGGATGGATTGGTATCATCATGTTCTTAGATAGGTGTTCGAAAAAATGGCGGTTTTTTGGCGCGAAATAGTAGGTAATACGTTATTTTTTTAAAAATAACCAAACTTTTCGAGTAGGGTACCAAAATAAAGGAAATTAAAATGGTAGGTATTACAAAAATATATGTACCTAAGATATATTATGTTTAATTGGAAATAATAAATTGATTTAAAAAGCTTTTTCCTTTCATCATAACTATTTTATTCGCAGTCGGTTTATACATAGATTTTTGAAACTTTTCAGCTTGTTGTTTAAGTTATATTTACATTTTTACATAGAAACTGACGCGGTTCTGACACATCTGAATCAGTCAACATTCAATTCAAGCCATCATCATTTTATACAAACATGAGTAATCCCTTTTAAATAAAACACAACAATATTTATATTTTGTTTAATAATATTTTTTAAGCCGATCATAACGTACATCAACATTATACAATACAAAAATGTTTATAGGTTGACATATAAAGGCAAAATTAATTAAGATTTGACCTCCTTAACAACACGCCGCCGTCTATTCAGGTATCAGCGCAGTACCAGATATTCTGCCACCCAAATACCAGTGTACCAGTTTGGAGAGTACTTTAGCTAGCGAAATTACAGGGCTATTGAGACTAACCATCGAATGTCTCAAAGTAATGAGCGCCGAAGCAGCGATACCCTAGACTTTGTATTGTTACTCTATTATCAGTTCCGCGTACAATGGTCATGTGTAGGTTATCTCTTACCATCAGGAGAACGTCTCGTTCTTATCATTACGCTTACGTATTATTGTATTGTCGATTTGTATATATATATAGGTAGTTTATTTTTGACCATGTAATGATGAATTCGTATTTGTAGCTTTTGACTGTGTATTAATAATTTTTGACTAAATATTCTTGTTTTTGACTGAATATTTTATTGTAACGAATGCCGTCTCCGCCTATGATTGCTGTGAAACTTATCTTAAAAATACATCAATAAATTACCTTTATTATTATTTATCACAGTTAATATTATAGAATGTTTTTAGCTTCACAACAGTGTAACTTATCTCTCGTAGATAATGTACATATAACATGAACTTAGTTAAGTTCATGTTATGGTAGGTATGTCTTTGTTTTCGAGTTCGGACTAAACTATTAGAAAACATTTTATCAAAGTAATTGTGTTATTATTGAAGTATCAATATGACTCATACGATGAGTATTGGTCTTATTTAATTATAGTAAAAACATTACTTTATAATAATAATAATTAAACTAAGTATTTGAAGTTAATGATGGATAATGTCGTTTACGTCTTATCACAAAATAAAATGGTATACTTACGTAATTAAAAATTAAGTACCTTTCTTTCCTAAACAGTGCAAATACATATTGGGCAACATGGCACAATTTTTGGTAATAGCTCAAAAGTAATATGTTAGAAGATAGGAACTATTATGATGTGAACACTAGAAATTAGAAATGTAGGTACAGGAGATATATATACCTACCTAGGTATAAAAAATAATGTTTAAGCTTATCTAAGAAATCAAGATAAAATAGTTACAAATTGAAGTTTCTTTTTAAATTATCATGTTTGAATAATTTCCAAAGTATTGCTGGTAAAGAGAACAGAATAAAAATCGCCAAAAAGGATTTCGCACGTTAATCCTATGATACCAAATATTTATTTTTACGGAATCAATGAGCAAGCCATTACACACGTTTAATGGATTTTCAGTGTTTTTCAATTCGGCCGAAAAAAACGGTAGAGGTTTTTTTTTTCTAAATCAACATAATTAGGAACAATTTTTTATGTATTGTTATAGGTAGGTATATAATTATTACATTTGTACATTTCTAGTGTTCATTTTATCTTAGAAATAGCATACTTTAATTTAGGTAACGTTTTACAGGTTGTATGCGCTTATACTAAAACTTATAAATTGAATTTTTTAATACATATTTTTTTGTAATCGTTACAATAAAATTTGGAAAAAGTTCTTTTGAGATACCCATAATGTATCACTTAACACAAGCTACGGAAGGCAGCATTAAGAAAAAAATTAAAATCTCTGAAACTGATTATTATAATAGTATTATAGTTAAATAAACTTGTTTTTAATCACGGATAACCTAATGAACATTAATGTAAAGATAAAAAAAATACATATTTATGCACGTTTTAAAATACCCAGCAATTTTTACAAGATTGTTCTTGAACAGAGACTTACAGAGAGCTTACGAGTCAGTCAGTTCAAGTTGAAGCATAGATAGTAGCCGGGCCGGCCGGGCCGCACGCCGCACACCTGCATCTAAACCGGTTCCTACAAACATGATTTCACTCTTCGAGCGCCAATGGCGTTGCCTAATTTACGTATTCAAGCGTACGGCTATACTACAGCTATAGTAAGACCAACTTATCTGCGAAGATGAGTGGGGAAATCACGGTGTTTTCTTAGCAAAACTAGTCTTCAGTGAAAACTTCAAAGAGTTCATGTACCTATGTACGAGGTCGCGTTTCTTTTTGTGCCACAGACGAAAATCAAGTAGACGGGTTAAGAGCGCGCCTAGTGCCAGAAAAACGCAAAAAGGTGTATTTTCGATGCCACTCTTTGATATTAAGAAATATAAATATTACAACAACAATTTTATTTATAACATTACAGATAATCATCCAGTACAAAAAATTATTAATAATACTTAGGTAGTACGTACCCAGTAAAACTCTAGTCCTTGCATGTTACATAGGTATTTTACCAATTACAATTGAAATAAATTAAAAAATAAACTTCATTTTCAATACCTCTAGTAAAAAAAAAAATCAGGTAAACGATAAATTGGTAAAATTCAAATGATAAAAACAATGTTTTTCGTTGATAGTGGATAGGTATGTAATTAATTTCGATATTAGTAGAAACTCTTTATTGTGCACACCATAAATAGAAAAATGTACAGAAAATCAAAAGAATCTTACGAGCTAGTAGGTGTAGTGATATCGAAAGTGACGAAGTGATACCTACAACTAATTAAACAAACAATATAATTTATAATGTATTAAATTCTTCGTAGGTATCAAAAGATTCGAACGCAACTCCTGGGTTATAATGGTAAATACCTAAATCCAGATACCTATTGTAGGTAGGTATAATACACAATAAGATATGCACACAAAATTCATTTTGTTATTCCACATACCTAGGTACCTACTTACAAAGCGTGTTGCGGTCTTCAAATATTCCCCCATATAAGCACTTTTTAGGTAGGTAGGTACCTACCTATACCTAATATGATTTAGATATTTTTTCAATTAAACTGTTTATTATTGTATTTAATATATATACGGTATGTGTATGTATTATGTTTCATATGTAATTATCTCTAACCCAGTAGTGATGCACACATAGTTATGTGCTTACTAACTTTTGAATGTATACATTCAGAATTCAGTGTATAAACTGGTAATCATTGCATAAATTTAGTTGCATATTGATAACCTATCTTGCAGCTAGACAACTTATCGATTTGGCAAGGGTGTAGCTAGGGCCATATCAATGATACGGAGCCCCCGGGTTACAGAAGCCTCTAACGAGTGTCAGCAAAAATTAGTTAAATGTTATCCACAATGTCACTTAATCTTGTGCTTCCCGGGAAAAAAACATATAAAAAAACTGTCATAGTTAAATAAATAAATATCGTAGGCCATTACACACAGCGCCATCTGACCCCAAACTAAGCAGAGCTTGTGTGATGGAAGTCAGATAACTGATAGAATACATTTCATATGTACCTATATGTATTTTTTATATACATAAGCGGCAGTTTGTTTGTTTGAACGCATTAATCTCTGGATCTGCCAGTTAGATTTGAATAAATATGTTTGCATTTGATAGCTCATTTCTTGAGAAAGGTTAGATACCTAGGCTTTTTTATTTTAACATCACGTTCCGACTCTTAGAAGCCGATAGGGGGTGGAATCGCCGGGCACAGTTGTTTACACTAATTATAAAGTGGAAAGATTAGATTTTTTGTTTAGTTTGTTTGTATTGAATAGGCTCCGCAACTATTGGACCGATCTGAATAATTCTTTCATCATTAAAATGCTATATTATCACTGAGTGACATAGGCTAACGTCTTAGGCGAGTTTTGTTTACCCGTGCGAAGCCGAGACGGTCTACTAGTGTAATTTAAGTTTATCCAATTTATTCCATTCCAACACGACCTATTCATGGTATCAATGTAAATTTATCAATTACTTTTTTTCAGTTAGTAAAATTATTTATAGGTACATGCACCTATAAATACATTTGCACATAATATTTATCTGGCCTTCATATTGTTTTATATGGGTGACTTATAAATAGCAACTTTTTGTGGTTTAAAATTCCTCAATTATTGATTGATTGATAACTCTTTATTGTACACTAAACTACAAAAAAAAGAAATATACTTAAATATAGGTGTAACAACTAGCGACCTTATCGCTAAAAGCGATCTCTTCCAACCTTTAACTTAGCAAACTTTGATATGAATGGATATGAATTATCCATTCCTATCATTTAAAAAATATCATGCAGAAAAGCAAATAGGCAGAGCTAACGCTAACAATGGTTCGTTATATTATACCCTACGCAGTTGCATAGCAAAGCAGCAGGCTGCCTTCCCCAGTCCCCTCGTGAAGTCACGGCTCGGAGCGAACGAGCCAGTCAACAAACGCACACATGGACAGGTAAGCAATATACCTGCCTCCGCTGTTGTTGATACAACGGCCGCCGAGACGCCACGTTCCATAAACTAAGCTAAAGGTGACTCAGAAAGTAACTTAGCGCCCACTTACCCGTACAGAACATCAGCATCGTTGACGGTAAAAGCAGCCAAGTGGTCCTCATGTTGTCGAAGGAACTTTCTTACTTAATCCAAAATAATTCCTATGCGCCCATCACACACACACACTTGCTTTACTTTCCAGTTACACTTTTTTTAAAACATTTGTGTAGTGTTGTCTCACTAGCGGTTCATGAACACTTACACTCGCGCACTCATCTGTCATGTTTGTCAAAGAATCGAATAGTTTTGAATAAGCACTGAACTATACGCCAAGTTGAACTCCAAATACTATGAAAACTTTGGCGCGTATTCTCGCCACAGGGCTGCGAGACACGTTACACGCAGACGACGGTTTGTCGAAACCTGAATACATTTCAAATCACGAACCGGTCTGCGCGAAAGAGATGGCGACACAATGAGTGAGACGGCAAATACAGTAGTTTTTGGCTTGAACCACGCATAGCTTTGCGCACAGCTTACGAGTTTTTTACTAGATGGCGGGAGAAGGGACATTAAAAGACTAGTTTTGAACTAGTTTATAAAAGAAAGCTGGCTCTTCAAATTATTTATTACTAATATTCCATTCATCTGTATAATATCCAGATTTAACAAACCACAAATTAGTAAGAATTCCGATAATTTAAAGAAGTATCCGGTAAAGTAAAGGTATAATTCGCGTCATAAAAAAAAGAACGCCGGAGGAAAGTGTTTGCGCATAGGTACAAGGTACACTCGCACACCAAAGTACTAAGCCTATTGTTTTATTCTTGAACCAGCCTTTCGCTCGCGGTTTCGTATATTGGTTATTAGGTACATTAAAAAATATATTAGATAGACTAGCATTAAATAGAATTAAAAACATGTTTGACCGCCAGCGTTCTTTCATGTGTGGTGTGTATTAAAAGTATGTATTTACAAAAAAAACTATTTAAGTATTCTGTCAGTTATCTGTCTTCCATAACAGAAGCTTTGTTTAGTTTGGGATCAGATGGCGCTGTGTGTAATGTCCCCTACGATTATGATGACATTATTTACGAGTAGGTACTTATTCTCTAGGATTTAGTGAAAATTGAATAAGTATATATTAAAATTTATGACAAATCGTATTTTTTTTTAATGATTGCCTCAAAAAATATACCCTAAATATTGCTCAAAACCTACAATATGGACTGTTTATTGTAAAGATTGTGTATTAGATGGTGGTATAAACCGAAAACCGGAACGGGCTGGTATAAAAAAAAAAAAAAAAACCGCCGGCCGCCGCCTAGGCTTATAGCCGGAATAAACCTAGTATTAATGTCAAGAACTAAATCTATACTATTATAAAGAGGTAAGATTTGATTGTTTGTTTGTTTGTATTGAATAAGCTCCGAAACTACTGGACCGATTTCAAAAATTCATTCACCATTAGGAAACTGCACTATCACGGTCGACATAGGCTAATTTTTATCCCTGTATTCCCACAGGAACGGGAACTACGCGGGTGAAACCGCGAGACGTTCGCTAGTTTAAAATATTTTGCATAGAAAAATATGCCTACTATAGACTTTCCTTTTTTTCATCCCTTCAGTCTAAACACAGATTAGATATTTCAGAATTACAGCTGCTATAAAGCTGTTTACACCTACTGAACTAAATCTCTTATATGTATATATTATACTGTTTTCTTTTATGTTACTGTTAGGACTCTATGGACCACTGCCAAGTTGCCAATTTAGGTAGATAAAAGTGGGGTTTATAGTGCCAGGGGATTTCACGGCACGCCTAGCCATAGGTTAAGATATTATTTTGGCAAGGTTTTGATACGTAATTAGTCACTACCAAGATCCTACATTCCGACGTTTCGGGCACGTATTCTTACTGCAATCGATACGTGAAGATTAGGGGCATTTAGAAGAACAAATATAATTATGAAAGTTACGCAAATTCGGTTTCAAGGCGATTTTCTCTTACTGAAAAAGTAAAAAAACCAAACTTAAGACACTTAGGAAGCCCCAAAACCATTTATCAGTATTTTTAATTTTGATTTAAATTTATATCGAGTCAAACATCCTATAATACGATCATATTTACAAAGCTCTTGAATATCTAATCTTTTTTTTTTAAATATAATAAAGTAATGATTACGCACAATATTTGATTAACTTGGTGGTAGATCTGCTTAGTGTGGTAGTAGGAGGTCGGTTAGCTAGGTACCACCGCAGTAGGTGTCAGATATTCTGCGGCCAAGCAGTAATGTGTAAATATTACAGTCTTCCTGCAGCTAGCAAAATTACAGGGCTGTTGAAACTAACCATCGAAAGTCTCGAAGTAATGAGCGCCAAAGCAACGATGCCCTGGACTTAGTAAATAATACTCAAAGTTCTGTCAATCGCTGCAATGGTCATGGGCACGCGTTATCCCTTACCACCTCCAGAGCGCCTCGTCCCTCTCATTACTCACACATAAAAAAGCATTATTTTTTTATTTAGTGACGTTGCCAGCAGACAGTCGTCGAGCTTTTTGGCAATGGGTCGTAATTATCAGAGAAATAACGTGACAAGAAACGACGAACGAAAACGTGATAAGAAATTTTAAGCACTTTTATGTTTCAATTATCTGCTTCATCATCATTATCATCATAATTTCAGCCGTAGGACGTCCACTGCTGCCTCCCCCATTGACTTCCATAAAGACCGGTTGGAATCGGCTCGCATCCAGCGCGCCCCTACGGTCTTACGGTATTATCTGCTTAGTAGATATACATTAGTACGTTTATCTTTCAGATTATAAGGCATATTTTATACCTTGTTCAACTTACCCAAAAACGTTAACAATACGCTTCTAAAAAAGATAAAAAAGTAAAATCCAAAAATATCATTAAGAGTAAGAAATTCAAATGCGTGTAATTTATTCATTATAAGTGAACATCAAAAGAAACTGCGTACAAAGTGAAAAGAAAACAATATACAGTCGTGTTTGTTACCTCAAAGTAAGTCTGAGAGGAATCTCGTACTGAAGCACTCTTTTCTTGGAAGTAGTCTTGACCTGTAGGATAAGGATTCGATGAATGCCGCCTACGTTTTACAACATTTTAAAGTGTTTCTGTTGAAACATTCACTTATATTTTAAGTGTTCTAACCCTCACTTTCAAGTTGAATGTCTGTCGCCAAGCACATAACTGTGTCCCGGCAGCCTCACTTAAAAGCCAGTTCCATTCCAGACTAGGTGTGTTGACCATCATCGGCCACACTGTCACTAAACATCAGGTGAGATGTGGACACCTAGCCTATCAACAATATCTTGCCCTTTTTAGGCAAAAAGCCGTTGTTTATGTTATTTATATCGTGCAGATTTTAAAACCCACTTGTCGTTCTTTATATTATTAAATAATAAATATTAAAGGACAATTTAACACTGCGGCACCAAGCCCCAAACTAAGCAATGCTTGTACTATGGGAACCAGACAGCTGACAGAATACTTAAATACTTTTTTTTGTAAATATACACTTATAATACATACAGTACACCCAGACACAGAACAAACATACCTATTAGGTACATTATCCAGAAATTTGTAATAAAAATAAAAATATTTGTTTGTATAAAACCTCAGCATTAATTAACGACGTTCGTTTGACATAAATCAAGTTTATACGAGCTTCCGCCGCCGCGCCGTTTGACAGCGTCGGTGGAAAAGCTCACGTGAAAATTTCTTTTCACTGGATTTATGGACCTGCAAATTGTTAATTTCAGTTACTTTTTTAACGATGTTAGGGATGTGTACGGAGTTATTGACAATGTTTAACAACTAGCCATTCGCCATCGCTTCTAAGGGTCCTATCGTGATGTTAAATACCCTATAACCTTCCTCAAGAAAAGAACAATTAAATGACAAAGCATTTTTAAAATTCGACTGATAGTACCAGAGATAAACGCGTTCAAACAAACTTCTTCTATTATAATATAGTAGATATATGTTACTGTAAACGCCTGAACTACGATAAATCCTAAGATTTTCCAGTAAAACCTAAGATTTACCAACTCTTAATGGTAAAAATCCGAACCGTTCTAGGATCATCGTAGAATTTGCCTTAAAGACACGGTAATTGTTAAAATAAACATGTCAGAACGCTAATAGTTAATTGAAATAAATGATTAAGAAGTTGTAACTCATTGTTTTATTCCTAAAACCAACATTTACCAACCGTCACTAGTAAAACCTTGTATGTACTAAATTCTAATGGTAAAAGCCCGAAAAAAATCGTTCCTTTTTTATAATTTCTTACATTTACCAACTCGTATTGGTAAATCCTAGGATTTACTGGTAAAACCTAAGATTAACCAATATTCGGGCTTTTACAGTAACATATTTCGTAGTATTTAAGGCTTTACTTATAAACATTGCTTTAAAGTTAACTATTGCTTAAAATACTTTGTCAAGTTCACATCGACGTGAATGTTACATGTGGAAATAAAAAAGGTTGCTTGAACCATACTTAGTCTAACGATTGATAAGTTCGCTTATATGCTATTAATCGATTTATTTAAAAAAAGAAGTAAAGCCACGCTATATGAATAACAAAATAGACATAATTGTCAAAGTTTCACAAAATAAAGTTTACTATCAGTAAAAAATATAGAAATAAATACAAAAAAACCTTTGCATACCTACCTACGTATATAAGGCCTACTAAAGAACCCACGAAGGTCCTATCGTTGCAACTTTAGTAGATCGATCTATCTATAAATAATAGGAAAAATAGTCTTACCATTCATATACATAGCATTCGTCTTACTTATCCCATTCCCACAGGAAACAACGTACTTCTTTTATAAATGGACTGCTATTTAATTTCTCAGAAAAATTTGTGTATCGTATAGTTACCTGTACTATTATGTATTCTGTGGTACCTATAGTAGTATAGTATCGTGTGATAGTGCAAAAACAATATTAAAAATTTGAGGCTTCGTTCCAGCCTCTTTTTTTCAGCACGCCATCAATGTCGCAGTCCTAATCTGACTGATTTACTGTCTTTCTGTGACAGACTTTTACAAAACGTTAAAATATAATTAATCGTTCACCCATTGTATTGATCCTACAATACAATCTTATCTTTTACTTGATGGTAGATCTCGTCTAGGTAGGTACCACCGCAGTACCAGTTATTGTGCTGCTAAGCAGTAGTGTGTAAACATTACTGCGTTCCGGTTCGAAGGGTACTGCAGCTAGCTAAATTACTGGGCTGTTAAGACTAACCATAGAAAGTCTCAAAGTAATGATGCCCTGAACTTTGTTTTGTCATTCAAAGTTCTGTGTATCGCTGAAATGGTCGTGGACAGGCGTTATCTCTTACCATCAGGAGAGCGTCTCGTTCGTCTCATTACGTCTTACATAAAAATTCATTAAGTCCTAAAACCAAACTAAAATGCGGGGAAGTAACCCATTATTAACTATCGAATGTAATAAGTATTGCCTATTCAGCGTGTTCGATAGAAAGGGTCTCCAATATTAGACACAAGACCGAGACGTGAAATGTAAACGGAGACAAAGACAAGACATTTAAAATTCAGTGGGTTCGGTTGGAAATACCTCCATTATCAACCGTTACGGCGATCTCAACGAGTGTGCTTAACATATACTGTACCATAATAGAATAGACAAAGAGGTTGTTCTCTAGAATTAATCGATTTAATTCGAACTTCCAATTGAACGATACCCAATGACGTTTTGCTAATTTAAACTTAGAATTGTCAAGGTTTTACTTAGTTTAACTTTTTAGACTACTAGCAACCCCAGCTTCGCACGGGTGCAATCTAGATACCTCCTAATGTGGTGCATATGCATATGCATGTATTATACATGTAAACTACAGCCCTGTTGGTTCATTGGTAGAATACCTGCTCCAAGAGCTGAAGGGCGTGGGTTTGATTTCCATCCAGGATAAATATTTTGTGGTATAAATAAATGTTTGTTCTGTGTCTGGATGTTCTGTATTTATTATAAGTATGTATTTATATTATTTTTAATGTATTTAAGTATTCTATCAGTTATCTGACTTCCAAAGTAGAAGAAGAGAAGCTTTGTTTAGTTTGGGATCAGATGGCGCTATGTGTAATGTCCTGCGATATTTATTTATTTGCATCTTCCTCTCCATCTTCCTCTATAATCTACATCTTCTTCCTCTTGAATAACTCTGTCTATTGATGGAAACTGCATTAAAATCCGTTGCGTAGTTTAAAAGATCTAAGTGTACAGACGGCGCCATGGGAAACGACTTTGTTTTATACTATGCCCTCGTAGAGACTAGCACTCGCGGTTTAACCGAATAAATTACGAATACTTTTCAGGGCTAAAAATAATAAAAATGAAAATTGATTTGAAGATGAGAGTGGGAACAATGAAATACATATTTATAACACATTTATAACCTTCTTACGCAAACATATTCACTATTAATGTTTTATGAATGTATTGCTTTAATTATTCAACAATACCTATAGCCGACGTTTTGGGAACTATTCTCATTGATAGCGAGTTTTTAGGTTCCGTAGGTAATTTTACTGCAGTAACATGTATAAATTAATACTCAACTCAAATATTACCTCAACAGCCTTCTAATTTCGCTAGCTGCAGTATCCTTCAAACCGGAACACAGTAATTTCTACACACTACTGCTTGACGGTAGAATATTTGGTACGACCTCAAGACGCTAAGAAGAATTTACCACCAAGTAAACGTATGTAATTATCTGTGTAATTAACATAAGTTCGTGTATTCGCTCGTATTTCTTAATAAACTAATTATAACGTTTTGTGAATGAGATGTGCGCTTCCCGCTTGTTATAGCATACCTACGTTATGTGGAGAGCAAGACATTATAACCTATAATACGTCGAATTTTACACTTTTTTTTTCATGCAAATGTGAAGAATACATTTTGAACACGTTTTAATTTGTCTAGAAAACGTGATTTAGCGTCGGGATGTTAGCGGGTTTTAGTTTTCCAACATATGTCTCGTAGATTAGCTTTTAGAGCGTTATGTACAAGGGAGGGGGTGTGCCTATTATAAAGGAATCTTTGAGCATGTTACACGCGACAATATACTTGCCAATTATTCATAAATTAATCAAAGAGCCGACTGACGTACGTTCTTATACTACGTGTACGGTATTTCAACGAATTCCCGACAACACACGCCCCTATGTAAAGTATTAGCGATTTTAATTAGTAACAGATAACAGTAATGTTTCTACAACCTTACATACAGAAAAAATAAAAAAACCGGCCAAGTGCGAGGCCTTAGAGTGGTGCCACACGGGATTTGCGGCTACGCTACGTCTTCTACGATTTCAACGCAGTCAATGCCTCATGAGCGCTGCGTCGGCGCCGCGTCAACGCAGCTATGTCCGACGTCGATATGCTATTAAATACTGCGCTGCCGTTCCGTCGTTTCAACGCAGTTCTTTTCCCCACTTCGTCTCCCTCCTACCCTTGTGCGTTGCGTCGCTGTCCGTCATTTTAACGCGTCGTGTGGCATGCCGTTGAGATTTATTCGTAGAACGACGGAACGCCGCCGCTTAGTCAACGCAGCGCCCGTGTGGCACCGCTCTTATTTTTGGCTTTTCCCTTCCAGCGTTTCCGGATTCGCGATCCCTACTATAGAACACGTCAATTAAAGGTTTTGTGACAGACTTATCCAGCCCACTGCCACTTAGCTTGCTAATAAGTTATATAGTTATGTCTGAGACTTTAGTTTCTATGTCGAATTGTTAAGTTCCGGGTACGATCCCTTAGAGAAATGCCAAACATAACTCTTTCCCTAGCTCGCTGAGCGACTTTGAACCCTTCCTACTGTGATTATCCACATTTCGGTACCGTCGTTTTTAATAAATAATTATTATTGATATTAAATTGCCATATTTTATGAATTTATGGCCTTTATTCTGGTAAGATTAAGAGGACTATTATATCTATTTCGTATTCTGTGCCCTTAGTTACCCCAATTTCGGAGGCTGTACCTTAAATAAAACTGACACTGAGAGTCCCATTACGGCTCTTTATGTTTCAGGAAGGTATTGATAAAACCTAGCATTTGTAAAATGCCGACTTAACAAGTTTCTCAAAGATTTTTGTTTCGAATTTAGCAACAATAAAAAAAACTGGTAGGTACCTATGTTTTTATTTATGCAAATTTTAATGGTAATGAGACGAGCAAGACGCTCTCCTGATGGTAAGAAATAACGCTTGTCCATGACCATAAAAGCCATAACACAGAACTTTGAGTAACAGTTTTGTAGCGATGATAGCTCAGTGGTTAGTGCGGTCGGTTCGCATGCCGAAGGGTGTGGGTTCAAACCCCAACTAATGGCAGACTAGGTGTGTGAAGAATTATATGAGTTAATTTATTTCTATATTACAAAGTTTTGTTTAAAGCAGAATGGTGCCGTGTGATTGAGCTAAAATAAACTTAGAAATGGCCAGTATTTACAGTTTTTTTAATAATATAACCACAGAATACAAAATATTAGAGATACCTATAACAACAGTTGCATAATACTGCTTATAGGTACTGTATGAATAACTTTTAATATAAAGGTACTCGCAATCACAAATTAAAAAGCTGCTTTTACCTTGACTACGGAAGACCCTGATTTCATAAATTAGAGAAATAAATTTACCCAGTTTTAAGGGGAAACAAGAACGAACAGCCAAAATGTTACATTTTCATTAAAAAAGTTTCACATCTGCCTGCAAGCCTCTAACGGTGTGTTTTGGCAGCATCACTTGAGACGCAGTTCCTTTCTAGGCTAGACATGTTTACCATCTTCGATAGTCACTTAACATCTGATGAACTATGCTTAAAACACCAAGCCAAAAAAAAATATAATTTGTTTATTTATTTTTATTTAGTTATTTTATATCCTACTATCAGGAGAGCATATCGTTCGTCTCCTTACTTTTACATAAAATATTTAAAAAAAACCTGTACCCTACCATATTTCAGTAAAATCTTCCTTTAAATAGAAAAACCGCATGGTTCAGCGACTAAATCTGCGGACGAATCCATATGAAAAGGAACCTTTCTATTATAAAAATGATACAAAGAGCGCGTCCTTGCAATAATTCTTCCATCGTCCGTTACACGCGGAAAGTTTGGGCTATTATCTAATGTACGTATCTACATACTTAAAAGGTCTAAGGATAAGTGAAACGTGGTCCTATACCGTGGACAATTGGACAGTAACATAGCTATTATTAGAATTCGCACGGATTCAGGAAATCACAGATGTGGGTTGTCATTCGCGTGGAAAACGACCGTCCCTTATGTATGATTTGTGCCCTTAAGAGCTTGTTGAGTGGATTTACCGTGAGATGTATATCAGAAATTATAGATATATAAGATATTCTCTTGAGATACTTAAAGCTGGCAAAGGCACTGTGTGCTACAACATAAATTTCTTTTGAGGACTTGAATGTTTAATATAGGACTGAAACCTATTTGCACCAGCTAGGCTAGAATGTACTATGAATCAATCAATGATTTAAACGTAAATCATGTAGTTTTTTTCTAAAAAAAACATGACATAATTTAATTTAATGTTTTTGACTACAGTCAAAGTCAGATAAAAACCAACCCTTAACTGTAACTATATCTGGTACAAAGGAGACCATAACCCTGGTCGCATTGCCGCGCTGGATAGTAATGGCTAACCTTTGCACCCGGTATGGGCTGGAGTCTCTCGTTTTCAACCTCAATCTGCGCCTTATTTCGAAGACCAAAATTTGCCCCAACAGCCCCCGTCTCCACGGCGATCGGCATAACAAAATATTGGGATCCCAACGTTGTGTAGGTACTTGTGACGCTTCCTGTCAGCAGCGTCTTTCGCTGCAGTCATCATGTTTTTGCTTATAATAAAAATCATCATCATGTTTTTGCTAATACATAGTAATAATTATATAAATTAACAAATTATAAAAACCGACTCCATGACCCTTAGGCCAACTAAACGCACTGCTCCAATGAAGCAGCGAGGTTTCAGAATGAACGAAAATATCATCGATGTATACAATTTTTAGATTTTTGTTGATTTAATAAAAACCACTCGATCAATTTCGATAAAATTTGTATGACTACATCTGAAGTATGATTTACCAAGCAAAAAAGAATAATCAAAATCAATAATAATTGGCGGAATGATCGCGTAACATACATACAAAAAAAACACAGTCTAATTCCTCCTTTTTTAAGTTGGTTAAAAAATGCAAACGGTTATGATAAGCATATAAAACGTAGTATTCAAAATGCATTGAAAAATATCCATACATATGAAGCTACGGAAGGTTTCAATCAGGATTTCAAAACAGTTCTAACTACTTAATAGTTCAATCTACTGAGATTGAACCCCTTTTCATCGATATTTGGTCAAACAAGGAAATTCAAGACTCACCTTGCCGGAATTATAATTATTTTGGGAAAGGTTGAGAGAGAGGAATAGGGAAAATCAGGGCGGAATCTTTTTGCCAAGATTAGTTAAAATTTCCATGAAATTTTCCTCAAAGATTATTCACTCTCGCTAACTTATAAATCTGGTTCTATTCGGTTTTAAAAATATTAATCAGTGTTATATTTTTTACAATACAAAGTGAGAAAAAAGAAATTAGTCCCCAGTGTTACAACTGCTTCCACAATTATGTTGTCTGCAAGTTCAGGACCGATACTGGTCCAAAGATACTTCAACAGACTTGTATATGATTTCACTTTGTATTTGTTGTTAGTAGGTAGTTTATTTTTAATTTAATTGTCATATTATAAAAGTTAATTGATAATGCATGTATGTACTATAATTATAGTAATTATAACACTGCATAATTATGCAGTGTTATTGGCACCGAGACAAAATTATTTTTCGACACTTTATTGATGTAAAACCTTTTTAAAATGTAGTAAATAAATGTAAAAAAAAGTGTACGTAAAACCATACCAAAAAGTTAAAATTGGTACTTACTTTTTGGCCAAGCGTAATTGATCTTAGGATTATCCAGAGAGAGAGTCAATAGTCTCATCTCACTTACAAAATGGAAATGAGATACATCCATATGCATTTTTTGCATTTTTTTTAGTGTCCGACTTTCTGTGTTTGGGACAGCTTTTTGCTGATGTATAGCAATTACACAACCAAAAGTTGGTAGACAGGTACCTATATTCTGCCCCGTACGCGACATTTGATAAAAGTCTTTTCACTCGTGAAAACGTGACAGATGTATCCGTATTTTAGCATTGTCACGTTTTCGCGCGGAGAAGGATAATTTTCATCCTAATAGGCTCTCAAATAAGACTGCATGAATCAAGGACGAAATCCATAACTCATTTCAGTGGCAGGAACATTATTTACAGGAGTTTGGTATCAGATATTATTTTTTATGGTCGATGTTTGACCACTGCTCACCAGGTAAAGGCGGTAGTACCAGATAATCTGCTACTCTAAGGTCTGTGTATCGTGGCAATGGTCATGGGCAGGCGTTATCTATTACCATCAGGAGAGCGTCTCATTGGTCTAAGTATTTTTACATTTAAAAAAAAGGTATCGTCAAAGATGAAAAACCTTTACTAAACCACACCTCTTCGACCACACCTTCACTTAACATCAGGTGAGCTGTGGTCAAACAACTAGCCTGTCAACCATAAAAAAAAAAAAAACCTACCCCTACGTTTACCTGTTTTGAAGTGACTGTCAAGAAGCTCTATTTTATTTATGATCGGTTTTGAAGACGGTAGAGGGCCATCCAAATATACCAGAAAGAATTCTACGACCATGTATTGACTCGAAATTTGGCATCACTGCACACCAGGAATAGATTTTTTGACGATAGACACATTTGATCTTGTTTGCCATGTTCGTTTTACGGTCAAAACAAAACTAAGTCGCTTCATTCAAGTGTATACGAGTGAGTTTGAACTCGCAACCTGCCTGTAAGTCTCCGCAACACACTTTTGCCTGCTTTCAATGCTAACGCCGGAAAAATACAAACGGACGACCGCTTTCTAGGGTCGAAAGTCGAAATAGAAAAGCGTCATCCCACCCTTTCTACTCGATGAAATTAGGGAGTGAAAATGACAAAGGAAATCTCATCTCAGTACGCTTAAAGTATACAAATCCCTCGGTGGGACACTTACGGATGTACCTGACTGTATCTATAAATAAGTAAGGCCATATCGAAGGGAAAATGGTTATTGTCTTCCCGGTCCAAATGCTCTCTGTGGACTCCTGTTATACCTAATAACATTTTCTTTGGCCCGAATTGCGTTTATGAAAATAAAGGCAATTTTAACAAAATTGTCGATAAAATAATAGAGTATCAATTCTCAACTCCTTCGTTAGCTTTTTTGTCGAGTTTGGACAATTTGTTATTATGAGCCACCTAGCAATTATGTCCAGAAAATGGGGCAGTACCTACTGATATTATTTTCTTGGCTTAATCAGTGATTATTTTTTGTTTGATAAAATTGATACTTTTTGCGAGGTTATTTAGTTACTTATTGAGAAAATTTTATGATAGTTCATTTTGGTACCAGCTAACTTCTACAATTTCTTGGCCATTTTTATTTAAATATAATGAGTGTCTATTTTCAAGGGTTCTATCAACGACGTATCTACAATTCTACATGTCTACAGAAGCTATAGATTTGTACTGTTTAAATTTGAAGCATTACTTCGGCAATAGTCTTGAAATAAAAAATGGCATAAGTCCTCATTTTGGAAATATCAGATTTTTATGATTGCAGTTTTAGAACAAATGCTTAAATTAATAAATAAAAAAAATAAAAAATTAAATTAATATTTGTGTATATGAATACGTTCCAGACACTAACTAATTCACATCAAGTGTTTTCAACCTTTTTGCCCCGTTAGAAATTTATGCATTACCTATATATTTGCGGAAATAATTAAAAAACACTAAGAGCTCACACATAACCAAAATGATCAAAACATAAACATTATATAATTTAAAATTGTTTTTTTTTTTAATTGACGATGCATATCGTTGCAATTTTCTTCTCTCTCTCTCTCTCTCTCTCTATCAGACTGTGCGGTATAGAGAGTGTACTAAGCCGAAAGAGACTTATTATACTTTTCATTAAAACAACTTTTAAATTACACACAACTCTAAAATCGTGAAAAAGTTCGGTTGTTCGGTTGTTCTGTGTGTTTGGTCCGGGGTTAACTATATATTTATATAGTATTTTTCACGATTTTAGAGTTGTGCCCGTAGTAAAAGTTGTTTAAATTATAAATACAATAACTCCGTTTCAATATAGTACACCCTAAGCTTATAACCCTGTATAAATGTAAAATTAGGAGACCGGTAACACGCATCTTACTCTGTACCAGTCAAAATGTACGAATTTTTTTTTTCTTATTCGTCCGAGGAGGACTTGGCATCGCGCTTTCTGTACATTTGCCAGTATCAAGTTTTAAAAAGGTTAATAATAATTATTGATAACAAACTACTTTTGGCATATCTATATGACTATAAATGTACAAATACAAATACAAATACAAATACTTTATTGATAACAGGAGTTTTGGCGGGAACGCGGGAAGAGTCGTGTCGCTTCGTTGTATTTTTTTCCTAAACTAGTGTTTTGTCGAGTGTTTATGCATAAAAATGGTGGTGTTTTATTCATAAAGTGCCGAATTACAAAGCGTGAGTGTGGGAAAATGATATAATGTGGTGAAACATGAGTTTTCGTGTTGCTTCCAAAACTCCATCGAAGCTTTATAGTAAAGTTGCCACTACTTTACTAAAGCATGACTGGCACGAACTGACATGAACTGGACTTGACTAAGACGACTTTGACGATAACCATAGTTAAGATACAGCAGAAATAACACTGAAGACGAGGCAGTATGGCTTTATAGCTTTAGCCTGCCCGAAAGGGCAAATTAACGAAAAAAAAAAAAAAAAATTATTGATAACACCAATATTACAAGTCACTATGACGCCAAGTAAACGTGTTGTACATTAGAACATAGGTAAAATACTTGTTGCCGTGGAAAATGCTAAAAAGTTATAAACTTTTTTTAGTTCCAGGAAAAGCGGAGTCGAAAATTTACCCACTCCATCCCTTCGAGTAAAGAAACGTTGAAAGAGGAATTCGAAGTTTCGATGGTTGTAATATCCGTTCGCAAAATCACATAAGTATCTACCATATTTGAAACAGTCAAGTCTTTGAGTATCTAGTCATAAAATCGAAGAGTATGAATCCAATAGAAGAAATCAATTAGACAGGCTCACTACATTTGTCGTTTTGTAATCATTGTGAATCATAATTTCATTCGTTACAAAATTAATGAAAATACCGCCATGTAATTCGTTTTGTTATGAAGTTTAAAATGTCCATAGGTACCTAGTTAAATTTGTCGGTGTGTAAAGTTTTGTATTTGTTTTATTTTTTTACTAATTCTTAACTTTATTTTATGTAACTTTTTTTTAATTTAATTTGAATATTTTGGCTTTCTATGCGGTAGTTTATTTTTTATTACGTTTTCAAACTTTTACAGCAATGACGTCATAAAGTAGGCTGAGGTACCTATATAATTATGTATGGCCATGCCATGTAAAACAAAAAAGTATACATAGCACATATGACATATTTGATTGATTTTGACAATTGGCATGAAGTAAATAAATCTTATATCATAGCCTCATAAAAACCCTATATGACGTCATTAGAGCTCAATTTTATGTATTTTATTAGAATACCCCCCCATTTTATAGTTTCAAGAGTTTTAAACGTAAAAATAATGTACAGGGATGTAATATTTAGAAACGGTAGTAGTTTTTCTTCTTTACATTCCGAATTATAATGTGTCAACTATGCGTTTTTAGTCAGTTTACCTTTCAATAAGGAAGTCCATACTTACAATACACTCTTTAGCACATATGTACCAAATTTCAATTAAATGGACGCAAAAAAAAACTCTTTAAAATTCCAATTCGGTTAAAATGCAAAATTTTACAACAGAATTTAATAACAGCCGTTTATAATCGGCTGTTATTCACATAATCATCATGCAAAGTAAGAGGTTACGTTACGTTACGTTGGTTACGCGTAATTACAAAGGCAATTAACAGCAATAACAGCATAAAATAGGGATGGCTTGACTCTTGGTCGCTCCTGGCGCCTACAGGAGCGCGCACTCCAGCTCGTTTCGATTAAGCCCTCGGACCATTTCCCGTCGACTTGAAATAACTTATTTCGGGGGTCTTGTAATTAAATTATGAGTATCCCTTTGGTGGGTTCGTGGGCTTAATAAAAGCGTAATAGTTATATTTCGGTGTAGGGTGGCTGCCTGGTTGCGCTATTATGGCCGCTGGAGACATTATTTACGCGATTGCGACAGAATCGAGGATATGCGCTCCAGTTGTTAAATTTATGACGGGGGATAATTACGTCTAAGTAAATAAATATACTTACTGGAAGTAGATAAAGATACTTACTGGTGTTTTTTTTTATTTGCCATGGAGATATTAAATGAACGAAATAAGGCCGATGGGCGAGTATGTCATCGTCACCCTGACTACCGAGCGCAGAATAAATGTAAAAACCGGCCTAGTGCGAGTCGGACTCGCGCATGAAGTGTTCAATACTATGAAAACGGCAAAAAAATATTTATATAAATATAAAATATTAAATAAAAATAACAAAAAAAAAAAAAAAAAAATATAAAAAAAAATTAAAAAAAAATTAAAAAAAAAATTTAAAAAAAAAATAAAAAAAAAATATTTATATAAATGAATATTTAAATATTTATTTTATTCTGTTTTTTAGTATTTGTTGTTATAGCGGCAAGAGAAATATATCATCTGTGAAAATGTCAACTGTCTAACTATCACGGTTCATGAGATACAGCCTGGTGACAGACGGACAGACAGACAGACGGATGGACAGCGGAGTCTTGGTAAAAGGGTTTTACCTTTTTGGTAAGGAATCCTAAAATATGTAAATAAACATAAATTTTGTAACATGAACGAATTCAAAAAAATCAGGAAAGCATTTTGAAGTTCTGTTCTAGGTGCATGGGAATACAGAATTCGTTGTTTTAAATTTAAATCTGTAAACGGATGCTCATTCTTCTGAAACAGTTGGAGCCGTCGCGCCTGGTCTGTCTGGTCAATTACTCGTGTCCTATCGATCGATGGCAGTAAAAGCTTGTGTGTTTAAATGAAAATAAAGTGGCTTCAGTCGCAAGTCGCGTAATGCCGCTAATGGCATCGATGGTCACTAATAAATTATTTAGTTTCGAAGCGTCAAATAGCTTTGAAAGCTTTTCCGTCAATTTATTTATAGGTAGTACATACTTAATCTATTATAAATTGAGGAATAATTTCGGTGTCCTTTTTGCACCGAAATATTCATAAAAATTATTCATCTTTTAATTATTACTATTTATATTATTTATTTTAATATTTAAAATAGGGAAATGTATTTGTTGGTTCCTCTTAGTGATATGATCTTCAGCATAAATATAGAAAATCTTTACGATGCTTAATCACGAGCTCCTGTGAAATTGTCGCTGCGAGTGATAGCACGAACAGCAGCTAGTTCAGAAGAAATGGCGTACATTTATGAACACCAATGCAAATTTTGACCTCAAAATCTTTTCCATTTCATTTATTATTAATTTATGATATTTTATTTATCTAAAAGATGTCTGAAAGGAATCATTTGACGGCGATAAAGCCAGTCTAAAGGTACTCCTTTTGGCGAATTATTATAACATAATTGTAATACACAAAACTTGTGTTTAGGAGATGAAATTTCTCAGTATTTGCCGAAGTGCGGGCGCTGGGTCCATCGCGTTACAGGAATAGGAATCAATACGTGTCTCGGTGCTTCGTATTTTTTGAAGGCATGATACTGCGTATCTGTTTAGCGCACATACCAGGTTTGTGTTGTTTTATTAGTTTGTATATTAATTTATGTATGTAGTAATATGTAAGTAAGGGCACATAGCACGCAGAACTGATGGCCGATGGGGCTGCAAAGTTCTGGAGTGGAGACCACGGACAGGCAAGCGCAGCGTAGGGCGTCCACTCACAAGGTGGACAGACGACCCAGTAAAGACCGCTGGAACGCGCTGGATGCGAGCCGCTTCCAACCGGTCTTTATGGAAGTCAATGGGGTAGGCCAATGTCCAGCAGTGGACGTCCTACGGCCGAAATGATGATGATGATGAATATGTAAGTAATTGTATAAATATTTGTTGCTTGTATAATTATTGTTCTGTATCTGTGTACCTATTGTATTATTGAGTCTAAAACGTTTTGGTGCATAACTGTAAGTTTTGAGTCTGAACGGAAAATAAAATAAAACAATAGGCGGCAGTCCAGGTGACTCACTGTAACCTCACCTTATGTAAAAAAGTAAATACACCTCGCCTGGAATGGAAACTGGCTCTCAAGTTTTTTTTTTAAATTACAAATAGGCTTGCGTTTCACCGCCAACTCGCCTGATGTTAAGCGAAGATGCGGACTACGGTGGAACACGCTCGCCTAAAAAAAACCGAATCACTTGCGGCTTGAAGGCACCCAGATTGTATCTAAGCATGTGTTGTAATAGTTGTATTGCACAGCTGTCGGGACACTCCGTTAGGTGGTTTTGGCGGTAGATTTTTAACTTGTTGGTGGCACCTAGCCAGCCGATTTATCAGGAAGTTAATATATGTATAACCAATCGCCATGCTATGCTTTCGCAAAGTTCTAAAGCATATTTTAGGTACAATTTTACTATATAGCGAAAAGGTAGATATTTCTGTATACCCTAACTTCGATATCGCGTTAGGTATTGTAACAATTTAGAATAGGAATTTAGAAGGGACAGATGGCACACATGCCATATTATATTGCTGGTTCCCCGCTCCGACAGCGAATATCTTTCGTAATAACTCAACGCAACACTAACAAGAACTAACCCCTTGGTTTCTCCGTGCCAAATTGACAAAATTTATGCAAGTGCTGTTTCAACCCCTGCGATAATCCCTCGCACGTCAAATGTCATAATTAGAGGGGTGCGCCGATATGAATTTCGGACTCATTTATAAATTGAATTGTAAAGTGCACGATCAAAGAAAATATAACGAGTATAGACAATTGTTTTTACATAAAGAAAATCCGCATCATGGGCAATAAATAATCCCTTAAATTAATATTTGACTCGAGTTTTTGCCGTCTCACGATCAGTCATCAAAAAACTCAATAAAATCTTTATGGCTCTTGTTTTACTTTAGATATTTTCATTATTTATTTAAGCAGACAGTGAAAACCGTAAGAACCGTCGGAAGTCAGTGAAAGCTGTAAAACAATTTAAGTACTTCAGTGGAACATTGAAACACGTAAAAAAGTCGCATTGGAGTTATGAAAGTATGTGCTAACTGAGCGAGGTTTGAATTATTTAAAAGTAAAAGAGAAAAATGAAGCTTGTCCTATACTGACGCGTTTTGCGTCGGCGGTCGTACCGAGGCCGCGTCTTTAACTAACCCAATTGAAATTTTAAAGAGTTTTAGTAAAAAAACTTATGTTAACTATTATGTTATAGTTATGTATTATCCTTTGTGCATATCCTCATTATTGATACACACCGTCTTTTTCTTCCTCTGATCCTGTCCGTCGTAAGGTTGCCTGGAAGAGATCGCTTTTAGCGATAAGGTCACCAGTAGTTACACCTCTCCACCTACACCTCTTAATTAAGTTTATTTCTTCTGCTCCTCTTCTAAAAAAATACAATATTATTTTTTTAGTGTGTGCAATAAAAAGTTAATCAATCAATCAAAGAAATCAGTGTTTGCTTACGCCCCGGGTTGCATCAATCGCCCAGGTCTAAACATGGCAATGTAATAAAAACACTAAATAATATATTAAAAGATTTCAAATAAAATAATTTAAATTACACAGTTACACAGTAGGCACGTACCTAGAAATCAGTAAATTCTCAGCAGTTCGTAGCCCGGGAAAGTTTGCCACCCAAATCAATTCAAATTTCAGTGCGACCCTTCTGTCTAAGGGTACTATTCTAGTCTAATTTAATAGTCCATGAAAATAATCCACATTTCACACAAAAACATCCAGTTAAGTTAACTGCTGCATACAACATAGCAAATATGTAAAAATGTGTGTTTCTTATGTTTATAATTAAATAAAACATCTTTCGTCTATTCATAGTCAATAATCTGTTTTCCATTCCTGGTTGCCTGGAAGAGATCGCTTTTAGCGTTAAGCCCACCACTTGTAATATGATATGATATTCTTGAAAGGTTCTTTTGTTTTCTGTAAAAAAATATTCATGGTTGCATATCTATACATGCAAATTAATATGCTCAGCAAAATAAGAACATATTTGTGGCAGATGTACCTACTTATATTTATTTATACCTGCTAATTATAAAGAGTTAGTCTTAATAAATGTTTGTAAAAGTATTCTTATTGTAATATTGATTTTATTCACGAAAAACAATTATATAGAGGAAAGATTTGATGTTTTGTTTGTTTGTATTAATAGGCTCCGAAACTACTGGACCGATTTCAAAAATTCTTTTACCGTTGGGAAGCTACACTATCCCCGGGTGACATAAGCTACTATTTATTCCTGTATTCCTACGAGAGCGGGAACTACGCGGGTGAAACCGCGAGGCGTCCGCTAGTATAAATAAACCTACCCAGAAGGTGAAAACTGTAACTTTATTTGCCTTCTAACTATAAACTTACACTACTGTCTAAACATGATGAGTGATTGACAAGCTTCTACACAAGTCGTAGTCGTCTGTGTAGTTTATGTAAATAATATATACAGAAAATAGAAAGGCAATAAACTTTGTAAAGAGCCAATAACACCTAAAATATTATTGATACGCTCATCACGTGGAATATCAGGTATGTACATCTGATATGAGCTTTTGTTATTTACATACTTGTTTGTCTAAGTAGAAGATAAATAGGTAAATGAACTCTAGTGACAATACTAAGAGAACTGATCTTACCAAAAAAAATTTAACCTGCTATTCTATACATTTTGTTCAAGATTCACTTGCATAAGGACGTGGGTTCATGCCCCAACAATGAGTCTGAGCTGCTGGGGAAGGAAAACATCGTAAGGGAACCATAGCATGGCGGTAGGAGACTTTCTAGAACTCCGCTTTCTAAGCTACGCTCAGATAAAAATCTGCCGCCAAGCACCTAACAGTGTGTTTCGGCAGCCTCATTTTTCAGTTCCATTTCAGGCTAGGTGTGCTTACCATCTTCAAACCCACCGTCACATAGAATCAGTTCAGCTGTGGTCAAACACCTAGCCATAAAAAAGAAAAATATTTATTAAATAGGTATAACTGCTTTAGCACCGATGCCCTGGGCTTTGATTTATTACTCAAAGTTCTGGGTACCGCAGCAATGGCCATTGTAAGGCGTCTTACCATCACGAGAACATTTCGTTCGTCGTATTACTTACACATAAAAAAATCCTATCCCTATTGATATGTAATAAATATAATAAGAAGTTAAATAAGTTATTTATAGAAAGGAACTTGCAAACTAACATTACCGCGATAAGTGGTTTCTTTGTTAAAATATAGTTTTCGGTTACCCTAAGCAATGTCAGTGTAAAAGTTTTTTGCGAGTGTATCGTTCCCTTCAAAAGATGGGGATGAAATAAAATTTAGGTTGCTCATCTAAAGCGCACACGGCGGCCTCCGCGGGCACCCTTCGTTTTTACCCTAATGATTGGTTAGGGGTTTTCCGAGCCATTGTTTGTTTTATAGGATATTGCAATTGTTATAGTTCACATAAGATAATAGCTTCTCACACAGGCATATTGGTATTTCTTTTTTAGAGTTTCGTACCCAAAGGGTAAAACGGGACTCTATTACTAAGACTTCGCTGTCTGTCTGTCACCAGGCTGTATCTCATGAAACCGTGATAAGACAGTTGAAATATATTCACAGATGATGTATTTCTGTTGCCGCTGTAACAACAAAAACAAAACAGAATAAAATAAATATCTAAGGGGGCTCCTATACAACAAACGTGATTTTTGCCGTTTTTATAGATAATGGTACGGAACTCTTCGTGTAGAGTCCGACTCGCACTTGGCCGGTTTTTTTTATTTATTTATTCCATTGAGCTTGCGCGTTATTGTTTTAACACACACACACACACTCACGTACTCCTAGTCTGAGGAACAGAGCTTCCACCCAGGTACACAATACTGGGTATTGAGTTGGTTTTTTTTTTTTTTTTTTTATGGTTGACAGGCTAGTTGTTTGACCACAGCTCACCTGATGTTAAGTGAAGGTGTGGTCCAAGATGGTAAAGCACACCTAGCCTGGAATGGAACTGGCTCTCAAGTGAGGCTGCCGGAACACACCGTTAGATGCTTGGCGGCAGATTTTCAACTTGAGGGTGGTAGCTAGCCAGCCGAGTACTAGACTACTAGTGGTTAAGTACCTATTGTTTGTAATAGTTATATATCTACTTATGTTTTCTGTATTTGTAAATGTAAATTGTACCTAATATCATCTGTTGCTTAAGAAATAAAAATATGCGGGATTACTCCGATGCGGGAAACTCCGACTATAGTTTCGGCCACATCTTCAAGGCAGAGCAAAGCAAAACGTAAGTAAAATAATTATTCATATGTCAAAACCACGTCGATTTCACTAGCTTGCGTGTTATCTACCTACCTCAAAATAAATTAGCGCTAAAACGGCGCCTTGAACTTTGTTCCGTTAAATAAAGTTTTGCAAATATGAAGTTCATAGACAATTACGAGAGCTTCTTTTTAGTCTTATTACTTGATATCATTAACTTACACTGATTAAGAACCACAGTTTTCTACCATGTTAAATCATTCGTAGTCTGCTGTAAAAAAAAACTAGCAACTGATGTAGTCAAGAACTTATATTAACTTATAAGTGTTATTGTAATTCTAAGAATTACAATAATCTAGAGTATTTAGTATCCATCATGAACCAGATCGCAACAGAAAGCCCGAAAAGTCAAAATATTAACAATAACCCGCGATTTGTCGGTTGAACGAAAGCCTACTTAGTAATAATTAAATTTGACCCAAAAACCTAATTGAACCCGTTTAATAAATGTTTTTGTCAATCTTTAATTATTTTGTTATTACTCAGATAAAGCCAATTATAGCCACGAATTTACATTAAGTTAGCAAAGATAAATCTGTCTTAATTCATAAAGACCTCATAAAAGACGGAAACAATATGCTTTCGTTTTATTATTGTTTTCGAGGAACAGTCGTAAAACACGAAGAGCATAGAACGACGTGAGAACCGCGATATCAATTCCTTGTTTGTCTTGAAATCAATGAAGCACGATAAATAAATTCGTAATTCGGCCGCTTCCCCCGCGAAGCGTTATCAATAGCCGGGCCCAGAGGGGACTATTCTCTACAAAACACCACAACGTCTAAATTGCCTCTAGCTACGCGTAAAAAGCAATGAAAGCGTTTTCACATGACCAGTTTTCATTTCGCCCACACAACACACCCCCGAGCGCGAGATCCCCAAGGAATTTCAACTAGTAGGTACCTATCTGCACTCCCTAATAATGCCAGAGGGATACAATCCTATGCATTCTATACCACTCGTATTTTATCGGGCCCTCAAAGAAAAAACTAACATTTTATTTTGGAGAACGTGGACTTAATCGCGAGGAAAAGCAAATATTGATCCCTTACCCTTTAAACGAGTTTGTGTATTGTCAGCATTGGTAGATAAAATAAGTAGAAAACTTGAAATTGTAGTCAAACTAAAACTCTTTCAGTAACTTCAGAGATATTCGTAAATCTTTTCGGTTGAAGATTTCTTCTTAACAATAACGTGCGTATTTGCGAATATGATTTTAGTAGTTTTGTTCCAATTATAATAGATGTATTTTATTATGAAACCTTGTTAGTTCGTATAACTAGATACTAAGAGCAAAAGATACTATACAATATACATATACATATATATGTCAGTAACGTAAATTATATTAAGTAAGTACATAGTCAGAAAATAAAGAACACTTTTAATAAATTAAGACGAATTATGGCCTATTTCTGATAATTTCTACGGATATAAATGAGGTAAATAAATTCCTTCTAATATTTGTATATATCAGTAAGTAAATTAGAAACGTCTACTTACTTCGATTATAGTCAGTTAGCTAACAATTAAAAGTAAAATCAGGGACAAGAAAAAATGATAACATTTGGAACAATGTGGAATAAAAAACATTCATTTACCTCAACAAATACTACGAGTACCTGCGCACTCTCTATTGCCATGATGTTTCTGCGTACATTGGCTTAATTATGTATAGTCTGAGAGCGGAATATCCGCAGTCATACCTCATCGGGTATCAAGAGTCATACATTCGTTATTTCTCATCGAATAGTACAAGAAAAATTTAATTCCCTCAGCCAGATCTTCGGATTGAATTTTTTTGTCGCTTTACATTAATTATGATACTAATATTGCATATGTATGACATTGAATAGTAGTCATGGGCTTGTTACTAAAATTTTAAAGTGTCCAGCTCTAAAGAGATTTTGTTTTCAGTCGAGTTTTATCCTTCGAACATTTTTTCCCACTTCAAATTATCGAAATGTGGTTTATTCAATAAAATATCCTACCTATTCAAGTACAATCACGATTTTTTTAAATAAATATCATAGGACTATACACACAGCGCCATCTGGCCCCAAACTAAGCAGAGCTTGTGTGATGGAAGTCAGATAACTGATAGAATACATAAATACTTTTTTTTTTGTAAATACATACTTATAATACATACAGAACACACAGACACAGAACAAGCATTTGTTTATTCACAAAATGTTTGCCCTGAGTGGGAATCGAACCCACGCCCTACAGCTCTCAAGGCAGATATACTACCAATGAGCCAACGGGGCTGTCAAATACATTATATTAATAATACATTATTTTTGACCTATTAAAATTGTTCAGAACGCTCCCATATAGATCGAGTCGAACCTAATTAATATTGTACTACTCGGTGAGTACTATCAAAATATGTATCTGCATGGTACCCGATGGAGAAGGGTTACCGACAGCTCTCAATCTATAAAATTATCTCACGTACATAGGCACTTCAGTCTACAGATAATTATATACTTAGGAAGTATCAAGTAACTTTGGGCGTCTACATGTTTACTTATTCACTTTTCCGCGCCTAATTATTATTTTGTAAGTAACGTTATTGTAATACGTATAAACATTATAAGTATATGTGTAAATAGTTACCTTAAAAAAACCTACGCAAAATTTCGAAAATGAGAAAAAAACGACATTTTTAATTTGTTAAGAAAATAAACAAATTAAGGACAATGTAAATAAGACCTTTTGCAAAATAAATTATTTATATTTTAATGAAAGAATTACAAGCAATAGAATTTAAAAAAATTAGAAGAAACTTAGAGAGATTTTATAAGATTTTTTCCGTAAGTTAGCCTTATTATTATTCCAAAAATTAGTATGAGTTACGGCAGCCTAGACAGGAGTCCGGTTGGCTTCTAATCTGGTAGCCCTAGGTTCGAATCCCACGACACGCACCTCTATCTTTTGTTAGTTTAGTGCGTATTGCCGAAAACTTCAAACTATGATGGAAAACATCCTGAGAAAAGTTACATGTCCAAGAGTCGTTAAAAAAGTTTTCAAAGATATGTGAAGTCTTATTGGACAAAAACGTACATACAGGGTTATAAGCTTGGGTTTACTAAGCCGAAAAGGGGTCATTGTACTGACTATAATGTACAACTCTTATTATTAACTAGCTGCGCCCCGCGGTGTTATCCGCTACATGTTTTCGGGATAAAAATTCTATGTGTTAATCCAGGGTCTCAGCTACCTCCATTCCAAATTTCATCCAAATCCGTTGAGTAGTTTTTGCGTGAAAGAGTAACAAACATCCATCTATCCATCCATCTAAACTTTCACATGTACCTATATTTTTTTTTTTTAAATGTTATGAGACGAACGAAACGCTCTCCTGATGGTAAGAGATAGCGCCTGTCCACGACCATTGTAGCGATACACAGAACTTTGAGTAACAAAACAAAGTCCAGGGCATCACTGCTTTGGCGCTCATTACTTTGAGACTTTCGATGGTGTCTCAACAGCCCAGTAATTTCGCTAGCTGCAATACCCTTCGAACCGGAACACAGTAATGTTTACACACTACTGCTTAGCGGCAGAATAACTGGTACTGCGGTGATACCTACCTAGACGCCCTCCTGCTAGGGAGATCTACCACCAAGTAAGAATAATAATATTAGTGGGATACCAATTTACAAGGCATACATACCTAGATTCAAGCTATGTTTCTTGAAAATGTTCCTTTCTACGTAAATCACTTGATGGATGGGTAAGCAAGTGCGAGTGTTATATTCACCTCCGTACCAGAATGTATAAGAATTTACATAAATAGCCACTTGTTCATTCCACAGACACGTAGAGCACGCAGTAATATAAGGTCCACGAACACTTTTACCTTGTATTGAGACGCGTGAAAAGATGAAAAATTAATGAGGTTAAACTAAGCCACCTTCTAAGCAAAACAGCCGAGATATACAAAGTGTTTGCTAGATGTGCTAGCATTGAACAATTGGAAATTTGGAAACATACACCTTTGTACCCAACACCTTGTACTCAATAAACCTAGTATCCAACTTATGAATGGCAGTCAGTCGGTCTCCTAACCAGGCTAGTGCGGCAATAACTGATATTTAATATAGGTACACATTGGATACGTGTCGTAAACTTATGCCTTATATGAATTAGATTCTTATTCTTATTCAAAGTGGGGGCGATGAGTCCTGCACTGACGTCCCGCTTGGTGTGTATTGTGCATTTCCCCCTGCCAGCCATCTACCCGAGCCAACCCAGCTCCTTGAAGTACCGGAGCGAGGCTCTGAGCCTCTGGCATAGTAGCACCAGTGAGATGGGTGGAATATTTAAAGGCATTGATGACGAGAAGCATTCAAGGTGTTGCGGCGACATAGATGATAGCGAAGCAGGCTCATGCAGCCTAGTAGCAATTCTAGTACCTTCTGTGGCTTTGCAGTGCAGAAGCACATGCTCCACAGTTTTACATGAATTAGATATATCTATATGAATTAGATATGTCCGCAAGGTCTATTGCCTCTATTGACAATAGACGCGTCTAACTCCCGCAGTTTTCAAGGAACTCGGTTGTCTATTTAGTTCAGCTGCGGCCACTTTCTCTGGAAACTAATTAGGTAAGTGATGTACGTGCGCAGATAAGCTACAACTTCGAGGTAATGGGCTACGAAGGACATCGTCACGTATGACGGAACATCCTCTTACAAAGCTAATTAAACTATGTGCTATAGTTTTCGTCCTGAACAACGAGATCTATTTTTTAGGACAAGGCTTGTTAACTATAAGTTTGTACATACTAGCTGCGCCTCGCGGTGTTACCCGCTACATTTTTTCGGAATAAAAAATAGCCTATGTGTTAATCCAGGGTATCAGCTACCTCCATACCAAATATTATCTAAATTGGTCCAACTGTTTACCCGTGAAGAAGTAACAAACTTACACACACACTTACACACTCACAAACTTACGTCTTTATAATATTACTGTGATATTAATTAATTAAAGTGCATTTAATTATAGCAGTTTTGCTGCAGGTTGTGATTAAGCTTATTATAAAATATTTCATTAAAAACGTATATTCACTAGTTGAAAATTAACTACCAACTGTAAACAGCTTTTTTCAGCAATTACTTGTTATGCCTACCCCTAGGTTTTATTGTCATTGCTTACCCCACTTAACTAGCTAATCTACTTAGTTAAATTCATATGGAGCTACATAAGCTTAATTAGGCTTTAAGGATTTAGTGTTAATAAAATAATTTAAACTATATAATCTACCTAAATACGAAACGTTAGTTTGAATATTACAGTTGGGACTATGTTAGAAACCTAATGCTTAGAGTAGGTAGGTATCAGGTACTTCCTTCTAGAGAAGATAATTGCGGTGTGCCATTGTAAAAAAAAAAAAGAAGTATACTCCTAAGGAGCGATGCGAAAGGTAAAGTGATAAGAGAGTACCGGAGTACCGAGGGTCACCGAGAGCTTTTTAGTAGGTATCACATAACCTGGATACAACCTCAATACAACAGCCAGGTAGGTATCTTATGGATTCTCCTTAAGGTATCGTATTATGAGGTTACGGAACCGAAAGCCACCGGGTGGTTTTGCTTGGTGCAATACTAAATAATCGGATATACCCTCCATCAGTATCTTTAGAAAATGTCTCCCATGTCACAAAAAATATATAGGTATACCTACTTATCAAAATCAATACCATTCATGTGTGTATTTACATGAATGGTATTTAATTTATTTTTATTTATTTTTATTTATTTTACTTTTTTAATTCCTGGTGTACATAACAAATACTTTCTATGTATAGATACCTATATGTACAGCTTTCACAGATTATTTATTATACATTTCGTAGCCTTTCCATAGCGCTTGTTTTAAAAACAAATATTTTAGGCACGAGCCGTGTATCTAAATTTTGTGTTCATAATAGGTAAATTTTCTACCGTTTCCCGGAAACGCGACTTCCGTCATTTTAACTTTGCTTCCATCTTTCACGATTCCGCTGAGGTTCCGAGCCATAAAGTTAATTTCGGTATTTGAACCTTCGCAACATTTCTTATAATTAAAGTTCACGCTATTTTTTTTTGGATTCTTTCTGTTTACTTTAGAAGTTTTTTGCCTCTTCCGCCTATTTTACTTCAAAACACACAAAATGGGCCCTCTTCAATGGCGTCCCGAGGGTGGAATCACCAGTGAGAGGGGGGTCTGTCGGCATAACATAGGAGGCACGTGGTCTCTTCCTACATAATATATGCATTATCTTAGATACACAAATTGGCATAACGCGGGGAAAACTTCATCTGGTAATTCTTGTAACCTACTCGTATTTTTATTTCACCAAAAGGGGCTCGTTGAGATGAATTTTGACAAGTTAGCGATGTTAAGTAATATTTATGTTTCTCTCCTGTGCTTCCTCTTTTAGTATGCGGAAAAATGTTGGCAGTATAAAATAATATCTAAAGTTTTTATACCAATGTCGCCTTAGTACCTAGCTGTTATTTTATGAAGCAAAACGATTTAGCACGTGTAGACGAAACGTATACGCTTGTCGACGCGTAATGCCCTATTCTGGCGATGAATTACAACTATGTTTCTGAGATTAGATTAGGCGGTGTAGTTAGTTAGCTTACACCAAATACATTCTGCTGTAAGAAAATTACAAACACAAACACCTGATTGAATTTACATAGAAATGCGTCGCTTCTGTTATTACACTTGCTAAATTTTAAACAAACTGGAGTTAGAAAACGCGGGCCAAATACCGAAACCCAAAATTGTTTTGACCCAAAAAATATATAAAAATCCCGCACCTTCACTATTTCTAAGTTATATGCATATACCTAGTCACATGCCACTAATTTCAAACAAGATCCGATAGCTACTTTCTTCATTTTAGTTCGAATCTAACTTGATGAACTTGAACAGGAGCTCTAAAGAGCGACATCGCTTTATGGTTGATGTTCCAAAAGCTCGAACTAAGCGGTTTGATTCCACCTTCTTCATACGTACCTACTGGTAGACATTGGAATCTGGTGCCCGAATGGGTGTTCCCCGATGAATACAGACTGGGTACCTTCAAGTCGCGAGTGAATCGGTATCTTCTAGGCAAGCGTGCTCTACCGTAGACCGCATCATCAGGCGTGATGGCGGTCAAACGCAAGCCTATCTATTATTATTTTTTTAAATGATAGTCTAGCCTGGACCTATAGTCTATACCAGTGGCCTGTAAACAAACTAGATCCTGCCTGTCTAGGTACGTTACAATTCAGGCTCGATATAATTATATACAATGTAAGTTTTATGCAAATAAAGCAAAGGTTGATTAGATAAATGTCTATTTGTAAAGTTCTATCCAGCCTGATAACAAAAACAGTTTATTATCATCAATTCCGTGCGTTGTAATTTATTCAGTTATAGGTACTAAAATGGAGAATTTGTTCATTTAGTCACACAAAGGCTGAGTGATAGTTAGATAGTACCTACCAAGCTTAGCAATGTTCAAGGTTATTCATAAAACGTTGTGATTACCTTTTTAGTTGTTGTCCAGTTAATTAAAACGCTAAACTTCTCTGAGAATGCTGATCTTTATCATCATTGCCGACCCTGTTAAACTTTATAAGTAGGTATTCAGTTGGATTTATTTTGAATGCCTGAAAAACATAAGATTACCTAAATCCTATAAATAAATACCTAGTTGTCTACATCACTATGTTTTCACGTCTTATTGGATTAGGAAGAAATGTACCTACCTACATAAGTACATGGTTATTATGTTATTGCTATACAGTACATGACTAAACATCTTATATGAAAAATAAGCAGATAATGGCAATTCATTAATAACTAGGTACCTCTTTTGTTGACAAATTTATTGTGTCGAAAAAATTTATATAGAGAGCTAAATGAACCGGATGGAACGACAAAATTGGCAGCTTTTGTTGGGCAATACTTCTATTTCGCATATGTTCCACCTGATAGAAGTTTCATGTACAACCTTTGGATGGAAATAAGCGAAGGCCACCAAGACGCGGATATTAAAGGAATAGGTTTGACGTCAAGAGGCAACCGACTTTCGTGTTTTATTTTTATTTGAAAGAAGTTACGGATAAGTTGCAGAAATACTCCTTCAAGACGGTGTATACTCGCTTATCGAAGCTAACAGAGCATGTGAGGACGCTGAAGAATTACATTCCTTTTCAGTCACCCGGTGTGTACTTATAGGTACCTATAGCGCAGCTACGTTGGTGGAAAAAATCTTCAGACACAGAAGTCTACAAAAGCTAAGCATTCAAGGCTCCCATGCTTCGGTATAATTGGAATAATCCGGTCATTGAATCGATATCCACGATCCGAGAGATCTCCACTAAACGCATTAACACATTTTTTTTATGGTTCACAGGCTAGATTTTTGACCACATCTCACCTGATGTTAAGTGACGGTGTGGTCGAAAATGGTAAAGCACACCTAGCCTGGAATGGAACTGGCTCTCAAGTGAGGCTGCGGGAACACACTAAACATACATAGATGCTTGACAGCAGATTTTCAACTTGAGGGTGGTAGCTAGCCAGCAGAGTACTAGAAAGTACCACCATGCTATGGTTTGCTCACGATGTTTTCATTCACCGGCAGCTCAAGCTCATTGTTGGGGTTTGAACCCACGCCCTTCGGCATTCGAACCGACCGCGCTAACCACTGAGCTATATTATTATTCAAGAATTACTTATTTTATCTGCTTAATTTCAACCGAGAAGATGGATTTAGGTTATCGACGTCGTGGAATCCGATCAAATGTGCTCGTATCGCGTTGTGGTTTCAAAGTCTGTGGATACAGTTAATGCAGCGTCGTCGTGATAAAATTAGATAAGATAACTATACTTACGTTTTTATAAGACCCGAATGAGGGTAGTAGATCACAACACCTTCATTTTTCTCCGAGACGACACGTATTCTGCAGTTAAATCGTGACCACCGCCATGGCCGAAACGTCGAGGTAAATAAACAAAACTAGTATCATAATATTGTGTGCGTGATTAAGTTCTTGTGATAAACATAATTATGTGATAAAATAACGATAGATTATGTTTATTGCACACTTGAATAAGTGATAATGAATAGGCTCCGGCGTCGGCGACAGAGTGCGAGGAGGTTGCACCTCTTCCTGTCTGGAAAGAACTTACCTAAAAAAAAATTAAGATAAAGATTAAAAAGACTATGATTGTTCATAAAGTTCATATTCAAAAATAATAATAATAATATTATAATTAATTATTAATATTTTGTTCTTTTGTTTTCTGTACTTTTTTCTGTTTATGGTGTGCACAATAAAGAGTTCTATATATCTATCTATTATAAATAAATTATATTTTTGAAGTAAATGCATGCCGTCTTTGCTTATGTATTGGGTATGATACCTTGACGTTTTGTAATTTATGAATTTAATTTTTAATGTATTGGTGTACGTACTGTGTTCGCGGACGTTTTTACCCACGACGGAATGGAGACGATATATAATTATATGCGTTTGGGGTGAGAGGATGTTTGAAAAATGAACATGTGTTTTGGAGATAAATGGCAACATGGATTTGCATCCATGTTGCCATTGTTTTCCTTTTTTTTTTATTTATCTTATCTTTTTTTTTTTTTTTTTATTTATCTCCAAAACTACTTGTCCGATTTTGATACAGTTCTTAGTTATGGGTACAGGTTTGATTGGTGCAAAAGTAAAGGTAACAATTACTTTTTAACCGTTGTTGGTTATTTCAAAATTTATTACAATTTTGCTTTTTATTAAATACATAAATAAATAAATGCTTCTTTAGCCACGTTGTGCTATTTTTTGGCAGGGGCGAAACTTATTTCGCATCACCGACATGTAGATAACTACTAAACGGCAGAACCGACATTGAAGAATGATATTATGTCGTTAGATTCGGCTTTTCATAGCCGGGTTTTAGTTTTTTATTTTTTAGCTTGTTATACAAACAGACATGCTATGACTTGTTTTTTATATACACATAATTAAATATGAGTATCTAAACGTATTATAAACTTTTATTTGTACTTACTTGAATGTATCCAAAACATGATCCCGTTTCATGGGCAGAAGGGTAAAAAGTAAGTAATCAAGCTAAGTGGATATTCATAAGAACTGTTATCTATTCTGTGGTAATACTTAACCGCCCTTAAGATAACATGACTAGATTAAGTCGATTAGCTTAGCAGGTTTTACCTACAGTTGTTATGGTAATTCTCAAGCTAGGCAAGCATCTTCTGGGAAAATAAGATTTTACACAGAAAATTGTCAGAAGCCCAAGAACAAAAATGAGGTGAGAATTAAGCCTGCAACGTTAAAGTTTCTTTGTTTACTTTTCGTCACAGAGCGATAGGGGCTCATAGCAAACGTTTGAAGGCAACGAGTTCGATTCTATTTTTCTGTATACAGGGTCACTTGAAACGGTTGTAAAAAATACGATGAAAGATCATTGTACTTTTCATATCAGCATAATATGTGAGTTTGAATACCTAATGGGTAGAACCTGCGGAAACCTTGAAAGTATCCCTCAGCTCTTAGTGGAGTGTGGTCGTAGCATGTGTTGACAAAATTTATGTTTGCAAAGTGCGGCATTAACCCCCAAAACGTTGGCATGTCTCAAGGTATCTGGGCTGCGCCTACAAGTTATCCGGCGAAAGCCCTGCCCACTTAATAGTTTAACGTAAGGACGACAATCACTTTTGTTTTATAAGGCGTATTATTGTAAAACGTAGCTAGCATAATTGCATGGCGACTAAAGATAATAATAAATATCATAGGACTTTATACACAGCGCCATCTTGCCCTAAACTCAAACAAAGTTCTGTGTATCGCTGCAATGGTCATGGACAGGCGTTATCTCTTACCATCAGGAGAGCGTCTCGTTCGTCTCATTATTTTTCACATAAAAAAAAAAAAACTAAGCAAAATTTTTGCTATGAGAATCAGATAGCTAATAGAATACTTTTTTTTGTAAATACATACAGAACATACAGACACAGCACAAACAGTTATCGTGACATAAATGTTTGTCCTGGCGGGAATCGAAACCACGCCCTACAGCTCTTGAACCAGATATTCTACCAAATGAGCTAACAGGGCCGTCGCTAACTTACAAAAAATTTTTCAACATGGCACCGAACCTGGAATTATGAAAAGAAAACAACAGTTGTCCCATACATTTTTCTATGAGAAATCTATTTTCATTTTTACAATATTAGGTTTAGTTCGAAACCAAAATTATAATAATGAGTGATATGACCTCCATCCTCCTTGGCTTAGCACTAGAGTTACCCTTAGCCCCATGTAAGTAGGTTCTATTCTAACACATATTTTTTACACTCATGGTAGTCATTTCTGTGCCCCTTCTTTTTTTCTAGGACATCGCGTTTTTTGACAATCATATCTGGGTGTTACTGTCTTAATTCAAAATTACTTTATTGTCGTAATCGTTTTTATACTAGGCATTTCATGATTACGAATTTATTTATTTATTAAATATAAAATCCTAGCGCGAAAACTTTTTGTGACAATTGGGATAAGTCATCGGTTCTTAAACTAGTTTAAGAGCTTCTGGATTAAAAGGTATTATATTTTATTGTGCAAGAAAATTATAGCAAAGATAAAACCTACGATTGCATACGATTGCATACCATTCCTAGCTCTACAGCTTTATGTATAGAGACAGGAATGTTGTGGTTATAACAACGGAACTCTTCCACCATGCGTTTACATGTATCTAGCTTCTCGTCATTTCAAGGTAGATTGCTGACAAATTTCCGATGTTCCCCTAGAATATCTATCGCGGTTATCTACGGTATTCTGTAGCATGTCTAGTTTGCCATCGTGCCCGTTGAATATTTAGTCCTCGCAACTGTTTTACGACGTCGTTTTGCAAATCGACGAATAAATCACAAGTTTATCGCTTCTGTAAAATTCGGTTTCCGGCTTGTAGTTCAAAGTCCCGGGTTACGTTTTAATTACGTTCAGCCATGCAATTGTTAATCGCGACTCTAGTATCACAGAATCATGGTAAATACTTATCTTATAATGACAATAAACGACAATGGCTGGCTTATAATGTTTACGAAGTGTTACAGTTGGCACGTTGCTGTCGTAAAGACGGATTTAGTAAAGCCATCGGTACTTGGATGTAAACGAAAAAGAAAATGCCTTGGAGATCGTTATGTTGTTCGTCAAAAAGAGACTCCAGTGTTGCAAGTGTCATCAGTAAGTCTGAGTGAGTCCATCTAAATCATAATCACATTTGCATATATAATTCCGAGCTATTAAGATAGTAATATACTTTTTTATCTGCCTACAACCGCCGTTTTGTTTACCTTCACGCATAGTTTCAAATTCAATGCAAAATTTACAATTAAGGCCCTATATTCTGACGTTTCAACTACAGTCATGCAGCAATATTTGTAGCGATGATAGCTTAGTGATTAGCGCGGTTTCTTTGTCGATCCTAACAATAAACTTGAACTGCCGATAAAGGATAACATTGTAAGGCAACCATACTATGTTAGTAGGGTACTTTATAGTAGATACTTGGCTAGCTAGCTACCGCCTTCAAGCTGAAAATCTCCCACCAAGCACCTGATGGTGTGTTCCGAGAGCCAGTTGTACTTCAATGTTCCAATACCTAGCTCGTTAATCATTAAAAAGTCTTATACTGTATCGGATAGCGTCTAATTTAGCAGTGCAAAAATAAATCAGTTATTTAACTTCGGGCGTCACATTTCGACTTTTAAGCTTTTTCTTTAATTACTCGAAAAGTAAACAACTAAATTAGGAAATCTTAAAAACTAAAGCGATTTATCTATTGCTATAGCATTCACATGTTTTTACAATAAAATCTCTTAACAGGTATCCATAAACACAATTTTGTTTGTTTAATTCGCTATTGCCTACTTACAACTCAAATAATATTGGTATATAATATCCGGACGTAATGCTAAAGCAGTCTTAGCTTTCATCGCCATGATAGCACAAATGGAGTTGTATGCGTGCATAAAAAAAAACACAAAAACTAATAAATTTACATAAAGCATAAACAAATAGGTACCTACATAAATGTACATTTTTGTCAATGTATTAATTAAACCAGACACATTGACCATTTTTTATCTTCTTTTATCTTTGACTAAAATTTCTTTAGAGTCAATTATTCTAAATTTAGTTTCTACTATTACGAAGCTGTTGAATATATCAATAACCAAAATAAATGTTATTTTTAAAAGAAATTGTCGATGAAGACGAAATCTTTAATTGCTAAAAGTTGGAAAATCTTGCCTTAAATCCTAGTAGGTACCTTACTTGCTGTAAAAGAATAGTTAAGAACGATAAATGTCACGCTTACACTACACAAATTATATCTAAGATACAAATTTCGTAACAACATAAGCACCTACAATCTTATCAATAGGTTTAGGAGGCTCCAGTATATACATGACTATTACATAATATGCCCGATCCGATCTCTTTTGGTAGATAAGTAGTAGGTACCATTAATACAAGTACATATCAGCCCTGTCTCCTTTTCTACGAATTCAACACAAAACTACTTTTATCCAAGGAAAGTGTTCTACCAATATTGGATCGTTTTATTTACATAAAAAGCACAATGAACTGGTAAAGTGGGCATTTATTTCCGGATAACAACGCCATCTATACTATGAACCGTTTTAAGCTATAACAATAATAAAGGTTGGTGGATCTATCTATCTATATATCTGTACTTGGGATCAGCCCTTATTTACTCAACTGCGGCGAAGCCAAAAAAAGGGGTTATGTGTTTGACCTATATGTATGTATGTCCGTCGCTACATTACCTCGTAACTACTAAAAGTCTGAACCGATTTTGATAACTGACATGTCGTTAGATTCGTCTTTATTACGCGAGTGTTACTTGGTATGTTAATATCGTAGTCGAGTTATAGTTTTTTATATAAACGGTCCCACAGCTAAACGCGTGCCTCCTGGTTTTTTTTTTTTTTTTAATACGGATAAGTCCGCTTTTGACCACCAACTCGCCTGATGGTAAGCGACGATGTGGTCGAAGATGAAGCACGCAGACCTAGAAGATACCTATTCACTCGGACCTTGAAAAGATCTAGATTATATCTAACAGGAAACAAGGAAGCCGGTAGCTTGTTCCATTCCTTGGCCGTGTCCATTGTGGGAAGGATAAAGCCAAGGTTCAATCAACGCGCTGATTAGGTAAGCATTCTTCACGCATATTCAAAAATATTTACGCATGTAATTTAGATTACATTTATGTGCATGCGGTGGGATTCGAACTCAGGACTTCTAGATCGTAAGCCAGATGGCCTGCCAACTAGGCTTTCGTAACTTACTTGGATATTTACAACAACTAACATCAGGTGAGCTGTGGTCAAACAACTAGCCTGTCTTTTTTTGTGTTGGATTCAGTCCCAGTGATGAACATATGTGTTCAAATCGCGAAAGTTTAAAAATTATATACAGAAATGAAGTTGTAACTCAGTTCCGCTTACATAATTATTATTGTGACTAGCCATGTAATACGTCAAGTACTATTATTTCTTTATTTATTGACTCAAAACGATGAGTGTCAAACGATATCCTGGACTTAGTTGTATTACTTTTCACTACTATGTATACTTACTAAATAAATAAATGAAGTGAATATTAGAAGATACCAACTTATCATTTTGATTTGTAAAATTGGAGTCATATCTTCTGCCACAGGAAACTCATGCTTAAAGAAAGAACGAACCTACATTGTAGTAAAACTCTTAGAGGAAAATAAATTATAATATAAAATATTATAAATTAATCAAGTTGTGGATACACTACAATAGTAATGAACAGGATTTATCTCTTATCCCCAAACTTTTTTTTTTACAAAGGCTTACAGCTTGCTTACCTACTGTGCATTGCTTTGCCTTTTTAGATAGCTTGTGATATATTCAAATTATATATAATTATATAATTTTTATATAATTTAGTACAAAACCTTACTGTAATTTACATAATGATGTGGTAATTATATTCTGTTGTGTGTATCGAAATAAATAAATAAATAAATAAATAAATTAAAAAAAATAGTTCAAATAATTAACAGGAAGACTAGAATTGCACAGAAAGTGCGAAGCCAAGTTTTCCTAGGACGAATAAGAAAAAAAAGACTAGAATTTCAAATGTATATTCTATATCTAAAAAAGGTCCCAGATTCCAAGTTAGTGGGTCAACAGCCTGCACCGGTGCTTAGTGAAAGTTAGAACTAAGTAAAAAGAAAATAAATACTCATGTAAGTTAGGTAAGTAGGTACTCGCCTAATTAAGATCAAGCCATTTTCTTTATTTCTCTCGGCATTCCCTGAAATTGCTATATTTATAGCACCTTGTGAACCGCAGCCCCTTTGTAAGCTTAAAGGTACTTAACAAGTTAATGCTGTGTTACTGAAATAAATCTCATAATGCCTGGAAAATATACATCAGTAAATGGGCCCATATTTTGTTAGGCGAAGTTAACAACTCAAAGCAAATAAGTAACAATTTACTTTGATAAAGAAATAACGATTTGTAAATATATTCAAAGAATATGTAATCAGAATATAAATTATGGAGGAATCGGAGAAATGAGTTGCGCAACCATAAAAATAATTATATTAATATTATGAATCACTAAATACTGTTTTTTTTTTTCTTTGTTGCTTGTAAATTGTAGTCCCATTCCGGGTTCTATAATTTCCACCAAAGAACTTTGTTTTCCACGAATTTTAATATCTTTGCAAAATTCTCAGTGAACATTGTGAGGTTCTTAAAGACTTATCTAGAGTTTTGAGCTTGGTGATTCGAGAAATGCTGTCGTGTACCTAATGTCCTGTTTTGCCAAAAAACGAAGCAACCATTGTATGACTTACCTAAGCACCGGCTTATCTTTTCTTTCGTCTTTAAGGAAAGATTCATTCTGCTTTGTTTTCTCATTAGCTTTTGCTTTCCGGTTTAAAGCAATAGGTACACCCAAATTTCGTCTCACAATATTATATTGAGTCAATGATTGCCCTCCGTCAAACTCTACTATCATTCCACGGCACTACTACACATACAATCGTTTCTGACCTTCTGTCAAATCGTGCGGTATACATCGAGTACAAAGCTTTCGTACCTTTTGCTTTGTAAAATCTTTTGAACTTGACTCATTCCAATACCTAATGTAGAACGTTTGCACACAAGTAATTTTTTGTCAAGTCATAATTATTCGATGAACGGTATCATAATTTGTAAAGATTACGCACAGTGCTCTATTCAACGGCGCTGTTGTCTTTTCTTTAACTAAACATTAGCTTTAACATGATTTATTATTTTCCGATAAATGTATCATCTGAATCACAACAATCACGTAACGACAATATTTTTGCTCCGCGAATTGCGACTCTATGACGATATTAATCGGTAATAATCTTTGTAATCAACTGAGGTAACAAGACACGCTCGTATTAGCTACTGGGAGCACCGTAAAAGGTAATGTTGTCTGTTCAAAGTTAATAATTTGAAAAACTCATTTTACTAAATCTTTTAAGGTGGCTCAGTAGGCTATACCTACGATATAATTAAAATAACATAAAAACCTATAAAAAAAAGTCAGGTTTCTCAAGTAAACTTCAAACCGTCTTAGATACATAGACAAAGCAGACTAGAGAGCACATGGGCTCCATTAAATGTTTACGTACGGTATAAAATGTTATTTCACGATCAAATATCGAAATCCTCCTTTATGAAAATCATAAATTAAGAGAGATAGCGCGATTCTAAATGAAAAGAGATTGAATCCGGTACGAGTCCAGCAGATAATATTGTATTACTTTGAGATTTCTGAGAGCATTTACGACCCTCCTTATGGGATTAGATATCTAATCGTAATTTCGAAATACCTACTTACCTACATGAGTAAATCAAATATAATTCCGTGATATGGGCGTTCGCCTTTTGGCATTTAAGGTTTTAATTAAAAACATACAATACCTACTTAAAGTTCTTTATTTTTTTTTGAGAATGTATTGACTGAACGACTGACCATACGATTGTTTTCAAGTCTGTAAACGGTGGCCGGTTAATTAAAAATTACCCTGTATATAGTCTCCTGCAGAAGACTACTCTAACGCTATTCTAGAATATTTTTTATTTTTTTTATAATAGATAGGGTTGCGTTTGACCGCCATCCCGCCTGATGTTAAGCGAAGATGCGGTCTACGGTGGAGCACGCTTGCCTAGAAGAAACCGATTCACTAGCGAATACCTACATGTAGTTATATTCTAGTTGTCATTTTGATTATGTGGTTTGAAACTAACTTACATAAATATATGACACGTGAACATACTCGTGTACATAATTAAACAATTCACAACAATACGTAGATAAATAACTACGGTGCCAAAACGATGATATAAAAACTAGATACGTGGCACACGCGCGGCACTCGAATTTCAGTAAATACAACAAGTCAACACGGTTCCGGTCAATATACAATCTTATAACATAATACAGTCCTATAAAATACTTACGACTTATATCATTGGGCACGCAAACATTTCATAGATAGTAAAATACTTGATACCCAGTTTCAGTAACAAATTACCCAATTTCTGCAACAACTAGGTTAATAGCGAGTTTAAAATAACCTACAAAACTGATACCCAATATAAAATCAATTGACAAGTCGATCTGACAATGAACAAACAATTCTGTCATCTGTTGCCTGTCATGCACAAGTCACGCATGCGACTCTTAACTCAAACCAACGATAAATTATTTACATAAAATACCTACAGTATCTATTTCTGCTCATTATCACAAAATCCTCTCGAGAATACAAACCAGTACGTACGTAGGTACATAACTGAATCAGTATAACTAATTTTCATTGCCAGTGACGGCATGCCGCTAGTGCGAGTAGCACAAGGCGTTCTGAAAGGCGCTATCTGCGAGGGCGTAGAAAAGTACGTGGCTTTCAAAGGTATACCATACGCAAAACCTCCCTTCGGAAACTTAAAATTCAAGGTGAGTCGCAAATGAAGACATACCGATAGAGCTCGTCGCTTAAACATTTTTTTATTTCTACCGCATGCATACGCAAGCAGCTGCGTACTCGGCCGCATTAGAATTCAACGTGCGGTGGAATTGCTGTTTGACTTGTACACAAGCACAGATTTTTAGAGCCTCTGGAATATATTAATAGTAGCTCTATGTTTTGCGTATATTTGACGTAAGTACTTGTTACTTACTTTCTTCAATATTTCATTTTTATACTCTCTAGTAAAGTAACAATTCATTTGATGATTATTTGCTTTTCAAAAGGCCACACTACTCTAATGAAGCCAAAAATAGCTGGTCTTTATTTTATGTGCCTACTCACATGATGTAATACGATGTTTCACACACAGCTCAAATAGTTAAGTTCTTATCTGAGCTGTTCATCTAATGCTCAGCCGCCGATCATCACAAAATGAATGCAAATGTTTTGAATTCGATACAAATTCGCAAACATGTTAACGCTATTACGCTTTATTCATGTGTGTGAGTAGCTTATTCGTAAGGTATTTTTGTTCCGGCGCATGGCATTTATTGCATGGCTTTGGCTATCCCCAGGCACCTGAGCCACCGGAGCCATGGAAGGGAGTGCGAGATGCGAGCCATCATGGTCCCGTGTGCCCTCAGTACAACGAGCGCCTCCACCGCTTAGAAGCAGGCAGTGAGGATTGTCTCTACCTCAATGTATACACTAAGAACCCCGAACCGCCCAAGCCGCTGCCAGTCATGGTCTGGATTCACGGAGGAGGCTACTACACCGGATCTGGAAACTCCGACTTCTACGGACCAGACTACTTCCTCGCTCACGACGTCGTCTTCGTTACTTTCAACTACAGGCTCGAAGTGCTTGGCTTCCTGTGCCTGGACACTGAAGAAGTGCCCGGAAACGCAGGCTTGAAGGATCAAGTCATGGCTTTAAAGTGGGTCAAAAATAACATAGCCGCGTTCGGCGGAGACTCAAACAATATTACGATCTTTGGTTGCAGCGCGGGATCAGCCGCGACTTCCCATCACTTGGTATCGAAAATGAGCCAAGGTTTGTTCCACAAAGCTATATGCCAAAGTGGAGTATGTCTCAACGAATGGGGATATGGGATTTACGGGCGAAAACGAGCATTTCAACTGGGAAATCTTTTGGGTAAAAAGACTGACGATGTAGACGAGCTGTTGGAATTTTTGAGAGGCGTACCTATTTCATCTCTAGTGCATATATACTTACCTCATTTAGATATAGAACATGAAGACACGGCAGACGGTATTTATTTCGGGCCAGTGCTGGAAAAGTCTCATCTACAAACAGAAAAATTCGTTACGGATCCACCGCCTGACATATTGGCCCGGGGTAACATACCCAACGTGCCTGTTATTTTAGGATATACGTCTGGCGAGGGCATCGAACTAGCCAGACTGCTTCCAGAGACACTTAAACTCATGGCGAAGGTTGGCAGCGTCGTGCCGAGAGAGCTAAAACTTAAATGGCCGCTGGAAAAAATTAAAGAAGCGGACAAGAAAATACGTAATCACTATTTTAATGGTAAAGAAATAACTGTGGAATTAATTAACGAAGTTGCTAATCTGGAATCGGATAAGTTCTTCGTCTACAATATAATTCGTTTTGCGCGGTACTATTCCCAAAGGTCATCGGCGCCCGTTTACCTGTACAGCTTTGAAGTTGATACTGAGAGGAGTTTCACTAAAAAGCAGTATAAAATGGAAGCCTTAGAAGGCGCGTGTCACTCTGACGACGTAGCTTACCAATTCAATATAACAAATATAAATCTTCCAATAACAGAAGAATCAAAAAGCATTATCCGACGCTTTACAAGGCTGTGGAGTAATTTTGCAAAAACTGGGTAAGCGACCGATTAGCGTTTAGATGCTAGTTTATTTATTTTCACACGGCAACAATTCGGCGGAACAATAAGGTATTTTTCATTGCTAATGAGTTTTGTTTTATATCAAAATAATAACGAAAGAAACGTTCTCGTGATGGTAAGAGACAACACCTATCCTATTGCAGTAGGTATCCAAAACATTAAGTTGCAAAATAAAACAAAGTTTAGGGCATCGCTGCTATGGCACTCATTACTTTGAGACATTCGATGATTAGTTTCAATAGCCCTGTATTTTCGCTAGCCACAGTATCATTCAAACTGGGATACTGTTATTTTTCCACGCTTGGCTACAGGCTATTTGGTAAGTACTGCGGTAGGACCTACCTAAACCTCCTGCTAAGGAGATCTACCACCTAGTAATATTAATTATAAATACCTTTAGAATATGAGTTGTGGGTATCTATGTAGTTGTTGTACGAAAGCTGCAAGTAGGTACTCACACCCACAGTCCACCAAAATTTTCTAAGAATATTTTTTTGCAATACTAGATACTCTTTTTTTTTATGTGAAAAGTAATGAGACGAACGTGACGCTCTCCTGATGGTAAGAGATAACGCTTGTCCATGATTATTGCAGTGATACACAGAACTCTGAGTAACAAAACAAAGTCCAGGGCATCACTGCTTTGGTGCTCATTACTTTGAGACTTTCGATGGTTAGTCTCAACAGCCCAGTAATTTCGCTAGCTGGAGTACCCTTCAAACCGGAACACAGTAATGTTTACACACTACTGCTTGGCGGCAGAATATCTGGTACTGCGGTGGTACCTACCTAGATGACCTCCTGCTAAGGAGATCTACCACCAAGTAAACCTCACTATAGTAACCAGGTACCTACTTCGTAGAATGCCACGTTGCGTAGTAGGTAAGTATATTAACATACATGCTACGCACTTTACGTAACCCACTTCTTTGCTTTCACAATTTTCTGATATAAAAACATCGTATCAGCCTGCATTAAAAGTATTTCCTTTCCGAATAACAAGACAAGACATTTTGGTCACGGTAGGTAATACAAGGAGATACTTACGCGTATAAAATGTCAACACTTAATGAGGCTATGTGTTACACTGAAAATTATATACGTACCTATTGGAAAAACACTAAGCTTTGAAGTGAAGTCGTCTGAAAAACTTGCAAACAGACTTTCACATTTATTTATTTGTCTTCTGTCCTTTTTTCGGGGTTACACGTATTGGTATTACGAACCCGAAAACTTATCGTACGCTTATGGTTATGCTGTACAGAAGTTGAACTTTAAATTTTTTTTAATACCAACTTGCCAATGACCCATTATTTTGCCTTCCTATAATTTACCTACTGTACTGTTTCAGAAATCCAACGCCATCCGTCGAAGCGGACGTGGAAAAATGGGAGCCCTTTAAGGAATCCAAAAGGCATTGTTATATAATTGGAAATAAGAACTCAAAATGTATCCTAAATGTTAACGAGAAAAACATGGCGTTCTGGGAAAGCATATATGAGCACAAAAATTTACCGATTTCTCAATGAACTTGTAAATTGAGTGTTATCGAATATTTTCGTCCTTAGGAGCTGAAGTAAATACAATGAATGACTAAGATTATTATGATTTTTAACTCACCCACATCATCCACCTCACGTAGGTAGGCACCTACTAATTTACGACTACGATCAATTTACAATGATAGAGGTCACTAACGCTAATGATGTGTGCTAACGTCTCTGTCCTTACAACGCTGTAACTCTGGATCCAACATACATTGTAAGCTACAGACCCATTTCTAGAGGGGTCTCGTTTATTCGAAAATGAAGTTTCCACTTTGATACTATTATAGTACTTCATTGCATATAGGTACTGTCCTAAAGTGTTAAGGTGGTACGATTTCCATACAAATATTTTTTTGCCATATAAGGACAAATAGAGCATAATTTTACAGTCAAATCACAGCTACTGGCTTTTATTTTGGTCTTTATTTGCGGCAAATCACAATTGCTTGAATGAAACTGTAGATTATAAGCATAATCCACTGTTTTATTCAAAAATCAAATTCATAAATTTGATTTTATGCTAATAATAATCTAATGTTTTATTCAAGCAATTATAATTTACCGCAAATAAAGACCAAAGTAAATGCCAGTAGCTGTGATTTCACTGTAAAATTATGCTCCATTTGTCCATAAATGGCAAAAAAATATTTGTATGGAAAACGTATCACCTTAACGTAAGAATGATATGACTTGTCTACAAAAAGATCCTTTCTAATGGTAAATAATGTTTGCAACCCCATGTTGTTAAATGCTCGATGCTCGACATTTCTCTGCGGACGCAGCATTATTAATTAAAACAAAGCTTATTTACGTAGACCCATTTTAACTATGCGAGTTTAACGCTCATTATTTACTTAATTTGGTTTGATAACTCGACCTCGGGGCCGTAAATACAACCCTGCAACAAAGTATAATAAACAAAAGGGACAGTTCGTAAAAGCTTGGTATATTTCTACTGCGGGAAATGCTCTTTTGAATTTAACGCATGCGTAGGGTTACCATCACGAAAACTTAAAACAATGAGCTAGGACTCTCCAAAAGTCCGGCCATTTATGTATCAAAATTGAACAATAAATCTCTAACGCAGCAAGGGAGGGTTGCGTACGGAGTCCAGGGCCCGCCCCGCACCGCGGCCTCTTCCACCTGTACAATACATTTTTTCCCTCATTCTCAAATCCGGGCAAATTATAAGGACTGATTCTGGATAGAAAGACTAAAACGCCGACAGTTGGTAACCCCACGCAGATGCATATGTCCCACCGAATTCATTTTACGAAACATTTCAAAATAGCTTTTAAACAAATATGCTAAAGTTAAACAATAAAATTAAATTCTTTTGAAGTTACTCTATTGTTGCAACCCTATTTAACCGCTATGGGTATTATTGCCGTCGCTCAGCTGTCTCACTCGCACAGTAAATCGAAAAATTTAAACAAATAAAGGTTGTTCATGAATATTAAAATGATCTTTAAAAACACGTTAATTTTAGGACAACTACATCAATTCAACATACTTTTATTTAAATCACACTCAATAACGTGAGATCGAAAAACTGTAGAAACAGCGCTCTCTTAGGTTACAGAAAAATAAAAACAATTTAATGGAAATGTTACCTTAAGATTTTATTAAACATACACATTTCTTACAAATACACTTATATCTAAATTACTGCAAAAACACCGTATAGTTCAAATAGAAATAGTAACAGTTCAAATTAAACTTATCAGTGATTTTTACCTACAAATAAAAATAAACTTATTTACTTCACGAAAATAAGAACTAACATTATTAATGCAGTATTTTTTGACCTGCGGTACTACGCAAATATCTTATGAAAAATATCAGGAAAATAATTTTAACTAATATGATAAAGCTAGTTTGTTTCTCAGAGCATAATACAACTACTATGCTAGGTGGCTTCAATGCACCACAATATTTTCTGTGCAATCGTATCATAAGTTTACAGTGCCGTACAATCCTACCGGATTAGTCCGTCAGTCGGTTCAAAGCAACGTTCAGTGCATTGAATATCAGCTATCAGCCCCGCTACTGCGAAAACTGCAGCGAAATGGACGAGTCCGCCGATTTTAATCCGCAAAACCGCGCGTAGATTTGTTTCGTGCAAAATAGCACAGAGAATATTGTAAAGTAATTATTGATTGTTTTCAAGCTGCAGTAGAAATTTTTAAATATTTGGAGCTGAGCATACTAATGGTATTAACAAACTAAGTATTCGTTTTTAGAATGCAGATATTGTATGTTTGTAAAATGGAATACCAGATTCCCGCCCGCGCGGTTGCTCTCGGCGTTTTTCGATTGGTTTTTATTTTATTTTATTTTTGGCATCGCACTTTACGCATTATTAAGACACGCAACCTACTAGCCCGATCTCCAGCTTTAATCGTTAATTCGGTATGTAAAGAAAAAAAAATACTTTGCTGATTCCAAAACCATTTCGAAATATTACATTCCTGTACATGATTTTTCCGTTTAAAACTCTTTAAACTATGAGACGGGGTTTATTTTAATAAAATACATAAAATAAATTTGACTTTCAATTAACCTCTAATGACGTCATGTCCTTGGCTGTATAAGGATTCTTTCAGTGCTTAAAAAAGTACATCATATTTTACATATTCAGCCAATGTTATGACGTCATAACTATAAAAAGTTTGAAAATGTATTAGAATTAAACTACCGCATAGAAAGTCAAAATATTCAAATTAGTTTCATAAAATAAAGTTTACTATCAGTAAAAAATATAAAATAAATACAAAAAAAAAACTTTACATACCGAATTGGTCAACCGTAAAAAGAGCCGATGTTTTGTGCATACTGCCAGTGTCAAGTACCTAGTTCATATTTTCATGTGTCTTATAATAAAATCAAGTAAAATAAGTCATAGTCACAGTTAAATTAACACAAATCAAGTCGCGGTCAAGTATTGTCCATGCCTTAGTAACGTAGTGGTGGCTTTACTATGCTAGCTAAAAGCTTCTATTATTTTTGAAACAGGCAAATACGAATGTATTTTATTTCCCCACATTATAACATACTTGTACTTTACGGTACTTTATAATAAAAATACCTCAATTTAAAAAAAATAAAACAAATGCTGACAATTTTTTTTGTCGCACTGGACAAGTGGACACTACAGTGACAACTTTCATGATTATTATTCATGTTGTCTTTTATTTTGTATATCCTGTGTTGTTGTTGTTGTAGTATTGCGTGTGATGAAATAAATGTTTTCTTTCTTTCTTTACAATACAATACAATGAGGCGACATGATATTCCCGTGTTCCCGTCAAAACTTTTGTATTGGTTTGCGTGCGACCTGAATCTCGTTCAAAAGTAATTAATCGCGCGACTTGCGATAATCTGTTCCCGTTTTAGCAACCACGACAGCTGTGGGACCGCACAAACATAGGTACGGCGTAGTTTTTTTTTAATAAAAATCTCCTATCCTCCTTAGCGTCGCGCGCGGGTAAAATGCTTAATGAATCGTTAGCATGCATCCCTTAGAGCAATAGAAATATATTTTTAATTGTGGAAACTAACGTGTTTTGTCACATTTGTTGTATTTATTAGTTACGTTTTTTTATTTAAAAAACGGGCCAAGTGCGAGTCGGACTCGCGCAAGGAGGGATACGTACCATAATCTACAAAAACGATAAAAAAATCACGTTTAAATATTTATTTTATTGTTTTTATGTATTTGTTGTAACGAGTATAGCGGCAACAGAAATACATCAACTGTGAATATTTCAACTGTCTAACTATCACGTTTCATGAGATACAGCCTGGTGACAGACGGACAGCGGAGTCTTAGTAATACGGTCCCGTTTTACGCTTTTGAAAGAAAGAAAGATTTTTTTTTCTAATCTAATTCAAAAGTCTGTTGCATGACCTTATAGTTTAACAATAAATCATTTAATTATTTAGTAATTTTTCACGCTTCGTAACACCATTAAAAAAAACTAGGTACATAGTCCATTTATAGCTTTAATCAAACTAAATATTAGTAATTCATAAACATTCAAATGTCCACATTGACTAATGGTCTTCAAAAATACCCGATTAGAAAGTATTTTTACAAAGCTGTAAAGGTCGCGCCCATTAAGAAAGGTCAACGAGACCGTAGTTCGAATGTAATTTACCTTGTTACAAAAGTAACCATTTTGTTTTAACATTTTTATTTACTTGCTGGCTATACAGGTTTACGAGGAACGATATTAATAAACTGAAACAAAGTAATTGTACTCATCATTATGGGCAAATTCTACTATAGCACCGATCATGGAATAGTAAAGGTCATACATCCAGTACAACTTTTTTAGTATTACGATAAATAAACAAACAGAGAAACACAGTCTAAATAAATTATATGATTTGATTCATACTTAATAAAGGTGATTATCAAGTTGGCTGCAAACATGATTTTGCAGAGCTGTAACTTAACATTAACATTGCAAGTGCAAAAGTTAGTTTTTGTAAACTATTTACAAATGTTTATGGAGCATCATCACAAGTTTGTAAAAACCACCTCCCACTCGCATAACTTAATCTATACTATTATGAAGAGGAAAGACTTGATTGTTTGTTTGTATTGAATAGGCTCTAAAACTACTGGACCGATTTAAAAAAATCTTTTACCGTTGGGAAGCTACACTATCCCCGAGTAACATGGGCTACTTTTTATCCCTGTATTCCCACGGGAAGGGGAACTACGCGAGTGAAACCGCGAGGCGTCCGCAAGTGTTATATAATTGTGAAATAGCTAAAAAAATATTACAAAGGTTGCCCTTTCTATGGTTTTGGTATTGCTCAGCCCCTAGATTGTCAATTGATGCAGTAGTCGGTATATGATATTTGTTTAGAATTCGTGTTTACTTGCATAGCACCACTAGTCTGTGATCGCATGGTCGCAACGCGGTCAGTATCGGCCGGAGCGCGAGTTTCGCGGGGGCTCGCGGCGGGAGCGGTCGCGAGACCGCGAGCGGCGGCGTCGATCGCGCGACTTGCTACGCGACCGACGACCACCGCCGCCGCCGCCACCACCACCTCCACCGCCGCCGCCACCACCGCCGCCGCCACCGCCGCCACCACCACCACCGCCGCCACCGCCACCGCCGCCGCCTCCACTCTTGCGACGCGAGTACAGATATCTGAAACAATAGAATTAAATTTGTATAGACTGTGGCCTGATGCTGGGGCAATAGAATACAGCAACAGATGCTGCATCGCTATCATCCATGTTACCGCAACACCTTAAATGCTTCTCATCATCAATTAAATTCACTACAGCTACTTTGGCAATGATCCAGAGCCTCATCCGATACTTCAAGGAGCTGGGTTGACTTGGATAGATGCTGGTAGGGGGAAATACACAAAACACTACAAGCTGGACGTCGCGTCAGTGCGTGACTTATTCCCCCCACTTTGAATAAAATGACCCATTAACATGCTTACTGCCGCAAAGTTGCATCTGTGGTGATTTACACAGCAGCATATCAAAATATATTCACTACTGCCAGTCGACTGCTCGAATGCTGACTCTGGCTTATTTATAAAAATCATCACTACAAAATGACAAACCTCCTCAATTCCCTCGAGATAGGTTTGAGATGCATGAAGTTGCAGAAACCACTACGGGTGCATTCTCCCATCTCGTACTGGCGGCAGCATGCTTCGCGGAAGTCCGTCACTGGCGAGAGTTCAGCATACACAGGTCGGCCGCCAAACCAACGGTTGTTGAGGTCGTTTACTGCCTTCTCAGCATCCTCTTCACGGCGAAACTGGAAACGTGAAGAAATCATTCAAATTAAAATAAAATAGATACAATAATGCTAAAGCCGCATTGACATGATCAAAGAGAGCTTTGACAAAGTAACTTAGTTAAATCGAGTATTGTTCTAGTTTGATTGGTCATATTTCTCCAAATGTGCTTTGAGCAATCTTTTTCAGGCAACCTTAATAACCTCAAAAAGTAGATTTAAATATTTTGTAAGGCCATATTTAAGACGGCTATATACTGGGTATTAGGTTAGGTTAGGTAAACAGCAATTTTTTTATTTCTTAGAAAATACTTGGTAATAAGAACATAGCTTATTATGCTGAGACGAAAAAAGGTTGGGCTGAATGAAATATCTTTGAAAAAGCCTATGTCCAGTTCAGAAGACTATGATTGACTAGTAATGATGAAACTATATAGAAACACAAACTAATGAAACTTTGATTTCAACTTTCTTTTTCATATACATTGGTTAGTTATCTTATACTTAAAATTAAGTTAATCTCATTTTTAATGTCATGTACATTTTACTTCAGTGAGAATTTGGGCAGAGCATTTTAAGCATGTTGTTGTTACTAAATAGGTATGAGTAGTAAGAGATTAATGTACAATAATCTTATCTATTTATCTATTTGAAGCATACAACATCAACAGTAATACATTTTTCAAGCTTACTTTAATGTAAACATTGCCCACTAAATGGTCTCCTAAGTTGTCACAAACATTCATCTCTTCAATTTCACCATATTTGTCTTCACACTCGACGAATACATCTTCAAAGAAATTGTCATAGTGCTCTTGCATTTCTTCATCAGATACATTGGCAACAACCACTGAAAAAATAAATATTGCTTAGTTTAATAATCTTATTTATTTTATTCACATTTATCCCTAGAGCATTAATGGCTACCTAAGATTCACTTTCCCATGGATAGGGGTACAACACACAACAATAATAAATAAAACTACATACTATCAATATAATTTATTGTTAGCAACAAGGACAACAATGACATTGTAGGGATATGTTCTAAACCATTATTTTTCTTGTGATTATGACCACACTGTAACAGCAAGTAAGTGTACAATAATGGAAGTAGTGGATTATTAAACAAAACTACTTTAAATTTAAATAATGACAGAAATACTGTGTTTTTTTATATATCTTGCCTTGTTTAATAAAAATGACCTTTGTTAAAAAATAACGTGACAGAATAAACATGAGAGAATAACAATATGATAAGAATTGTACTTACAATGACTGCCATCAGCAGATTTAGCAGAATTCTGAGGGTTAACATATAAATTTTGTAAGAGCACCGTTTGCGAGAATGTTGGTTTGTTGTGAATTCGCGAGCACCGATCCCCGTGACGACATGCTCCTATCTTGAAGTAGAACGAACAATTTACTCTGGAAGACAAACAGTGCTGGGTTAGTCTTGTGTGATATAAAAACTTTTATGAATTTTGTAATTAATCGTAAAAGCACATATCTAAAGGCCACTAGCGAGCGCCGATTGCAGACAGTAAATTTGACATAAATCCATGTCAGACACCACAAACATAACCTATAATTAAATACAGCGATAACTTTATCAAAATAAACGTGAAATCGTTTTGATATAATACTATCTGGATTATATACAAAAAATACTATCAATTAAATTAAGCTTACTTGTCCTTTTCTGTACCAAATATAGCAGCCAAATATTCTGCCATTCTAAAACACCGACAACTTTAACTTGTCACCAATATATACTTCAGATTGGTTCTGTTCTATGGATATTGAACCAATTCAACACTTATTTTGCACAATTTCTTGAACTTTCTACAAATTTGAATGCTATTCCTAAGGTGGAAACTGGAAAATTTAACCAAAATACTTTAAAATACTCTTTTACGGACGCCAAACCTGAGCAAGCGGCCATTGAACGAATGAAACGTCATACGTCGCACAGACTACAAAGGAACTTTTTTTTCTTTTTCGTTCCATGCACAAAATCTAAAACGCACAATGCCCGCAGCATTGTCCGTTGTATTTTTTAATACACTGTATTTTAAAACATTGTAGACTGTTTTCAACTCAGACGAAGTTTTAAACTAAATATGAGTTTTGGCGGGAACGCGGAAAGAGTCGTGTCGCCCCGTTGTATTTTTTTTCCAAAACTAGTGTTTTGTCGCGTGTTTATGCATAACAATAGTGGTGTTTTAATTATAAAGTGCCGAATCATAAGCGCGAGTGTGAGAAAATGAAATCATGTGGTAAAACATGACTTTTGGTGGTGTTTCCAAAACTCCATTGAAACTTTATAGTAAAGTCGCCACTACTTCACTAAAACATGACTAGGCTTGATTGACACGGACTGTACTTGATCAAGACTGGACTTTGACTATAACTAAAACTACAAGGCAACTTATTTAACTCATGAAACTTGAAAATATACAACACTAGACACTAGCAAATGCTCAAGATGCGACGCCAAAACCAAAGAAAAAAAAACAAATATATTACAGACTGTCAAAAGTGACAAACAAAATTGTCTATGAACATCTCAGATTAATTTTTAATCTGAGATCAACAATAAAAAATTGTCAGCATCCAACTTGATTATTAATTTTTTTTCTTTTTTTTCTTCGGCCAACACAACTTGATTAAAAACGATACTTATGAACATTATAAGTCTGAGTAAATAGAAGTAAAAAGTAAATAAAGTGCCATCAAACATTTAAGTTTGACTAAGTATATTTTTTTTTTTCTAGTTTATTTAATGAGTATGTACTGTAATGAAATTGTATAAATCAAGACTGCACCAGACAAACACGGCCTGGCCTGTAATGTAACCACTTAAAATCGTGGCTGACTGAACCAGTTTTAACTGCCGCTGTTTTTGATGGTGGGCGCGGAAATACAAAGTTTATTTCACATAAACACGGCCTACAGTAGTAGCTAAATTCGTGACCACTATCATGGCTGTCATGTAGGCCAAATCAGTGTGTATCAGTGTGATTTTAAATCAAAAGCAACAAACATCATAATTATTAGTGACTATAATTATAGTGAATAGTCAATGAATAATATTCGTCTTGAAATTTTTAGCAAGCAAGCGCCAATAACAGTATGGCAACTTATCGAAAATCGTCCGGTCATCGGTCATTCACATTTCTTCGTTGTCGGTTGTCGTTGACTTCATTGGGTGAACGCCTGAACGAACGGGCGGATGTGTGAGTGATTGGTTGTAGGGAGTTGTGGTGGTGTGGTGCTTAGGTAGCACACTTTGTATTTTTCGAAATAACTTTTTACCTAATAATCTACTGACTTGCAATATTTCAAATAAAACACCAGTGTCTATAAAAAACGAGGACATTGAAACAGTAGCACAGTGCCAAGGAAGTCGAATTTATGGAAGTTACAACATCTAACAAACACAATTTGTGACAATGTCTTACGATTCCAAGCTGGACGACTTTTGCGGTTCCACATTTTGGGTAAGTTCAGCTTACAATTAAACTATATATGAGCTTGTGGAATTTGTGCAGGTCAAAATAACAGGGAAAGTAGAATACTGTACTTGAACCTATATAATTTAGAGAATACTATGCTGTATCTATTCTCGCGCAAGTAGAAGTTTTCCAACTACCTACCTTACCAGGTGGTAAGTTACCACCGTCCAATATACTCGCTCGACTAGTTTTATTTGAATGTGCAAAATTATATTATTACCAAAATTGGAATCTAATATTCCTGATATTTATACAATAAATTAATCTTCCTTGGTTTTTTTATACGATTTTATAAATAAAAAAAAAGTAACTACCTACCTACCTACCTTTATACTATATTATAATTACATTTATTTCTGTAAAGTCTGATAGTGTTTCATTATTTTGAAATTAAATACTTTAAATAACCTGTTTAGTGAATAGTTAATTATTAGTTATCCACTTGATCATGATACTATTGCAAGATTAGTTAGCTACTCCTTACTTTACCAGGCATGATTCAATTTAACAACTAGGTATAATAAAAATAACTCTAAAAAAAATTGTTACAAAATTACTTGAATAGTTATTGGCCTGAAATTTATGAAAATCAAACAAATAGGCACAAATCTATTTGTGCTAGATCATTCATATTTGTGTAATGTTTTCTATGATATTTTAAACTGATGATTTGATTTACACTTATTTCTAACAATAAGAAGACTCTCTTCTTCTTTCTTATTTCTTCTTCTTTTCTTATTTCTTCATTTCTTCTTTTGTTATAGCTTGACAAAAAAACATTTATTTATTCTCTCTTATTTTCACAAAAGATACCTAATATAGTAATTTTGTTCAAGTTAAAAAAACACATGTACAAATAGAGTACTCGTATTACATTACAATAAAACTTTATTGAAATTACATTCAGAAAATTACAAAAGAAATATACTATAGATAGGTCTACATAATGATGTAGGTGGGATACCTACCTATAATCACTTTATAAAATAATACGTACATGCTTTTTAGTTTATAATGATTTTATAGTACTTGTAATGTATTTAATATAAGAATTAAATAAGTGCCTAGCAATTTCTCATTAAAATAAATTAAAAATATACTGATCAACATATTATTATATAACTTATATTTTTTGAAAAATGCAATCTATCTTTCAAATGTCAGAATAGTATTTGCTAAAATGCTAAATATTTTATGGCTGATATTCCTTGTCAATCAAAGTACAATTAAATTTAGTTCTTCACTATAATCAAGTACTAACAGTGCCTCATGCACAACAATAACTCATGACCTATGAGTTAATCCAGGTTATAAGCTATCTGCAGCCCTTTCATCCTAATCTGTTAAGCAGTAAAAGAGAGAAAAAGGAAACACACTCATACTTTCATATGTATGACAACATTAATTGTTAGTGAAAAATAAGATAAGTTAAGTAATAGACCATAAGAAATATGAGCATTAGACTCACTCACTATATGTTTAGCTTATTCTGTTTTTATGACTGAGCAATTTATTATGATTCCAAATGTTAGTTATTTGTGATTTCTGAATAAATATTTAAAAATAAATATCACTTACTATTTATATATATATATACTTCTAAATTAGTAAAACTTATATTTTAGAGTCATAATTTTTATAATAAAAAATATTTTTTTACTTTTATTGAGGGTAGTTAGTTACTATATTATAATGTGTAGTTATTAAACAAATGTACGTTAATCACATCACACTAATATTATAAAGGGGAAAGTTTGTGACAATGTTAGTGTGTTTGTATGTTTGTTCACTCTCAAACGGCTGCACTAATTTTTATGAAATTTGGTATGGAGGTAGCTGACACCCTGGATTAACACATAGGCTTCTTTTAATCCTGAACAAATGTAGCGTGTAACACCGCGGGGCGCAGCTCATATTATCCTAAATATGAAAGGTAGCTAAAAGACTGAATGAAACTAGACAAAATAAGCATCAGGGTTGTATATGTATCATAAGGAGAAATTTTGAGTCCTTTTACTAGCTAAGAGTGAGAAAACTGTGCAGGTCCCAGCTAGTAATTTACTTACATTATTGGTCATGGGCAGGTTTTTTTAATCTATTACCTCTTATCATAAAAAGAAAAATTAGTATGCCCCGGTTTTCTATAACCAACATAATGTATTTTGTTACAGAATAGCTCGGCATCATGGTACACAGAAAACCCAGAGCTAACAGACTGTTTCCAAAAGACAGTACTAATATGGACACCATGCATATACCTGTGGGTATTTGGACTTCTTGATGGCTTCTATATCTACAATAGCAAAGAACGGAATATACCATGGAACCCTCTAAATATTACCAAGCTGATTCTAACATGCCTACTGATAGTCCTCACATTGGTAGACTTGGGAGTAGCAGTGCACATGTCTTCAAAAGGGGAACCCGTCTTCAATGCGGATTATTATGCTCCTATCATAAAGATCCTGACATTTGTAAGTATAATCAATATACTGTTATATTTATAACTTTTCTAAATTATTAAACTCTTGACTGCTTTAAAACACAATAAAGACACTACACAATGCTATGTGACTCACTGACTCCTGGTGTACAAAGAATTTCTGTGTACACTTCCTTATGGTAGATGGGTTCGCTCAGTGTCACTCAGAGTTCGCTCGGTGTCAAATTCAAAAATTCTTTAATTTTTTGCAAATTCCAAAGAATAGTTGAATAAGTTATAATAAATTGTATCAACAGGTTACAGTCAATACTAGGTATCATTAGTTCAATCCGTGATATGATTGGTTTAGCTACAACCATCAAAATACAGACTTTCATCTTTATTTTTGGTTTTGCTTTTTGCTGACTGACCTTCACATTGGGTTTTAGGTATCTTCAATTTGTTAATACATTTATTATCATGAAATCAGTTATCAGTGGCATATGGCATACAACTGCAAAAATATATTAATCCAGTGCCTTGAACGGGATAAGCCACCATGCCAATGTTTTGATAGCACTAGAATTTTTTTTGGTTCATGCCAACATTATGTTGTATTAATTTTATCTATAATAATTAATTTACTTTTTCTAAATCATATCTAAACATATACACTGTATTTCATAATTTTTACCGCATGTTGCATCGTGATTACATAACATTACACAATGTATATATTTTTTCAGTTGTCTTACGTGTATAATTAAATTGTTATTTATGCTTTGTCATCCATTATCATTTTGTTTACCCTGGGACAACCCTAAACTTTACAATTGTCATTGTGTTTAGCTATGGGATCCCACCACTGCTGTGCTGGCGGTTTTATGCTCTAATATAAATACTCGCTTTTCTCAACGGGACCTACCCGGTGACTACCAAGTTGGGACTTTTGATATGCGGATAAAATTACCCACCCAATACCGTTTCGATATAGAGGCTTTAACAATATCATAAAATTAACGATACAAACGATATCGTTCATAAACGTCAAAAAATCAGTCTTTATCATCGTTTTCAGAACTGCATTGTCCACTGAGCATTACTGAGCATATGTCTCCCTTATGCGATCAGAAATTCAATGTAATCGTAATTAAAAGATTCGTGCTCGATTGGGTCAGTAGGTACAGTTCGTTCTAACTTGTCTATGGTCGAAACATAAAACGTATTATCAAGCAAATATGGCGCATCGACAATCAATTACATTTAATTAATTCAGTTGTCATGATCGACGCCACAACTATAATGGACCGTTAATATCGATTGATGCCTTAAAGTTGACAGTAATCCCATCTAATTTCACTAATATTATAAATGCGAAAGTGTTTGATAGTTATCCTTGACGCTGTAACGGCTTGTAGATACCCTGCATCAAAACACTGGCTATATTTTATCTCTGAAAAAGAGGGTAAAACCGCCGAGCGCAGCTAGTTACTAATAAGTTTTAAGGTAAAAAGAAGCTTCAAAACTGTGTCTGACAAAAAATGTAAAATGATAGGGTATATTAAAAGACTTTTTCGACTTTCTGTAGGTACATACATACCTTTACCTGATTTTTTCATATATACTTACTAATGTTTATTCTGAATATGAAAATAAACTAAGGCAGTACTTTATAAATATACCTACTCTAAAAGCGAAAAAATAGCAATATTTTACTGGCACTTCATAATGCATTTATTTGATATTAAATTTAACCAAATAACAAAATAGTGACTTCACTAGGCATAGTGACCTTAAGTTGAAAATCTGTCGCCAAACACCTAACAGTGAGTTCTGGGAGCCTCAGAGCCTTGAGAGCCTTACTTGGTGGTAGATTTCCTTACCAGGAGGTCGTCTAGGTAGGTACCACCGCAGTACCAGATATTCTGCCGCCAAGCAGTAGTGTGCAAACATTACTGTGTTCCGGTTTGAAGGGTACTGCAGCTAGCGCAATTACTGGGCTGTTGAGACAAACCATCGCAAGTCTCACAGTAATGAGTGCCAAAGCAGCGATGCCCTGGACGTTGTTTTGTTACTCACAGTTCTGTGTATCGCTGCAATGGTCATGGACAGGCGTTATCTTTTAACATCAGGAGAGCGCCTCGATCGTCACATTACTTTTACATAAAAAAAAAGCCAGTTTCATTACAGGCTAGGTGTGTAGGTATATCATCTTCGACTACACCGTGACTTAACTTGTTGTTAAAGCTGTGAGTTGTGGTCAAACACCTAGCCTGTCCTGCACTATGGGCAATATAGGTACATCTCTGTAAAATATTATCTCTGCTAAAATGTTTACGATTATATACTTATGTACTGCAAAAACTGTACAAAATATGCATTCAATGGTATCGCCTTGCGGGGTGCTGGGTCCATTGCGTTACAGAGATGGAAACTTGTACATGTACAGTGCTAGGATTTGCGATCTAGGGCTCCTTTACATGCTCACCTTCACTGCTCATGTTACCTTCTCTGCCTAGCCAAATTTGATATGGTTCCATCAACACTGCGTTAGACACTCTTTCCAGAAATGTCAATTCAAGGTCTTTCAGTAGATTATAGAGAGATTTTGCTAGTATTCTCACTCCCACTACTACTGCATATAAATTAACCACGAAACAATTTACGGTCAATTCATTTGTGATAATATCTATTTAGTTTCGTTGTGTGGGATATTTGTTACCAATGGTACATTAGGAGTTTTGGCAGCTTATTGGGAGACCGTCTGGCTTCAATGTGGAGGTCCTAGGTTCGAATCCCACGCACCTCTGTATTTTCTAAGTTGTGTGCGTATTGCCGATAATTACAGACGGTGAAGGGAAACATCGTGAGAAAACATGTTTAAGAGTTTTTTTTTTTTAAGTAAAAAGTAATGAGACGAACGAGACGCTCTCCTGGTAGTAAGAGATAACGCCTGTCCATGACCATTGCAGCGATACACAGAACTTTGAGTAACAAAACAAAGCCCAGAGCATCACTGCTTTGGCGCTCATTACTTTGAGACATGTTTGAGAGTTCTTAAAAAGAAAAAGTTCTCGAAGGTGTGTGAAGTCTGCCAACACACGCACTTGGCCAGCGTGGTGGGCTATGGCCTTACCCTTCTCACAATGAGAAGAGACTCGCGCCCAGCAGTGGGCCAGCTTATGAAAACAGGGCTGACTCGGATATACATATAAAAATAGTTGTGTTATTCATAAAGGCCGAATTACGCACGTGAGCTAAAGAAAGTGAAATAATATGGTGAAATATGACTTTTCGAGTTGGTTTCCATTACATCGAAACTTGTAAAGTCACCATTACTTTACAAGGGCATGACCGAACTCTACCATGACTTACTTTGTGTGACTTTGGCTTATTTAGTTTTTTTTTAAATATAATACTTAAAAATTTAAAACATTTGACACTGGCAAATGCAAAGTGCGACTAAAATGAAGAAGAACATAAGCTTTCGCGTTTATAATATTAGTATGATATTATGTACATGCGTTATTGCTTGGTTGTTCTTACCAGGACGTCGTCTAGGTAGGTACCACCACAGTACCAGATATTCTGCCGCAAAGCAGTAGTGTGTAAACGTTACTGTGTTTCGGTTTAAAGTGTACTGCAGCTAGCGAACTTCCAGGGCTGCCCCCGTAATCTCAGCTACCTATTGCGATTCCTGTTAGGCAATCAGGAGATAGCTACGCGACCATATATCATATGCCTGAGGAATAAGGTTCGCATTAGCATAGCGTTTTCGTGAGCGCTTAACAGATATAGCAATAATAAGCTTAGATTACAGGGGCTGTTGATACCATTGAATGTGTCGAAGTAATAAGCGCCAAAGCGGCGATGCCCTGGGCTTTGTTTTGTTATACAAAGTTCTGGGTAGCGCTGCAATGGTCATGGGCATGCGTTATCTGTTACTATCTCGTTTCGTTACGTTTCCATAAAAAAATACAACTCATTTACACACGTGAACATATTTAAATTGTCAACCACGGTAGAAAATTACTCATTACCTTTACGAAATACAGGCGTAGGCCTAAACGAGCCTAAAGTTTAAATGTTTAACTTTGTCCTTGAGCATCCGATTCAGCCGTCCCATTATGGCGACCTCACAGAGTTCTCATGATTACGTTGTACAAAAAATGTAGTTACATCAGTGCCAGCGGCGTTTTTACTCATTACCGCGTAGAGCACTACGGTATTTCAAACGGATCTTCCACATGGACGACCTTATAAAACAAACTAACAATATCACAAAAAATATACGAAGAAAAGGTTGCCTGCCTTACTAAATTAAATACTTTGCACAAATCATTAGGAAGAACATACATAGTTGTATGTTCATGGATATGTCATGAAAGATTTGAAAGCAAATCGCTCGCTTAATAAAAAAAAGATGTAACTCAAAATATGTGAAATTGGAGATTTTCTAGTAAAATGCGTCTTCATCACTTAAAGAATAGGTAGAATTTAACAGCCACGCCGTTAGGATAAAAGTGAGCGAGATGCGCGATCGGTCTTCTCAAGCAACAAGAACTTACAACTCGATGGTTGGCGTTTGGTGCATCACTATCATATAACTATGAACTCCATTATTTAAAAACAAAAAGCGTAATTCAGAAAAAGTGCAAAAACTAAAAAGTAAAATCCCACAAGTTGTGATTTTTGAGTTACATCTTTTTATTTGTAAGCGAGCGAAATATACCTACAATATTTTTTGTCGAGAGTTGGTCTTTGGAATCGTCGAAATACATATTATTAAATAAATATAAGTTAACCGAGTTTGAGGTCATATGGTGCTGTATATACATCGAATCCATTAACTTGGTTCACACGCCAAATAGCGTGTGTTCAAATCCCAACAATGAACTTGTGCTGCCGGTGAAGAAAAACATCGAGAGAAAATCGTAGGATATTTTTAGTATACGGCTGGCTAGCTACCACTCTCAAGTAGAAAATCTGCTGCCAAGCACCTAGCGGTGTATTCCTTATTTAAGATCCAGTTCCATTCGAGGCTAGGTGTGTTTACTATCTTCGACCACAGGTAAACTAGTCAAATCTAGCCTGTCAAAAGTAAAAAAAAACTAAGCAAAACTTTGTACTATGGGAACCAAAAAAACTGATGTAAAACTTTACTTTTGAAAATAATATAATGTACCTACGTAAATACTATAGTGATGCCATATATTTTTCGAGTGATGAATTCTTATGCACTAAAGTATTATGCTGTACTAATAAGGAAAAACTAACAATTATGTGTATATCTGATATCTACGGTTTCTAATTTTAAAGTATATGATATTTAAAATATATGTTGAATGGTGTTGTAGTTGAATGTATGCCGTTTGTTTGTGTATTTATTAAAATAAATAGAAAATATGATTGAATTGGCAAACTTCAATTTGGGATTTAGCCAATGGTTTCTAAGCACTTCATAGTACTTGATGTCCCAGGTCGGTTTACAATAATGTAATGAAATTTATCAGCTACAAGTACACCTAAATGCAGAAGTTCAAGGGCAACGACTGCCGAACTACTCGTATGCCATACTTGTCTATGATTGTATTCTACACTTCTAGAGACAAATACATTGTTAGAAACTAAATATTACATTGATTGATGTCATCTTATGTGAAATCGAAACAAATGCAAATTAATTACGAATAATGATAAACTAAGATTGTCACTCACTCCATGATTGCCGATTTTTTATAATAATAGTCCGGATAAATATTTGTTTACAAATAAAAAAGTATAGATCTAAGTATTATATCAGTTATCTGGTTCTTGTAGTACAAGCTTTGTTTAGGACTCAATGGCGCTAAATGAAAATGATCAATTTGATCAAAATGAAATTCATATTTAATTAAGTAAAACCAATAATTAAGATATATAAATATACCTATATGTTCTGTTAATAATAAGCTATATATTCTTAGTAATAAAGCTGCATGTGCCCTGTCAAAGTCATCGTGCACGAAAGGTTAAATAATACGTTTGTTTCCAGAGTTTATCAGCCACACTGTTGTACTACAACAGGAAGTTTGGTCTGAGAACGTCAGGGGTGCTATTCTTCTTCTGGCTGCTACTGATACTGGCAGGGCTACCCCAACTCCGAGCAGAGATCGTCAAGCACAACAACTTGAGCGAAGACGAAAACGTTCGATACCATTTCGTAAGCTACATGGTGTATTACGCACTGGTAGTGATCATGTTTCTACTGAATTGCTTCGCCGACCTACCGCCCAGAGACACGCCATACAAATACGAAAAGGTAATTACGGCGTACACTAATTCCTACGCCGACGTATGTTTATAAATTGGACATAGCTGGTTCACGGACACATGTTCATTGACAAATGTGTAGCAATTTTTTGGTAACCAGGGATGTCCAAAGCTTGGCCCGTGGCTTATATTTGTACGGGCAAATACAAAATAAATACGTTGTTTCAAATTTTATCCCGTTGATAATTTTTTTTTTGTAAGCCATTCCAAGTACATTAATGAAATTTAATATTAGATACAGAAAAAAATAATAGGTATATATTCGTAGTATCTACAAATTGACGAATAACTAATAAAACGAAATTTAAATAGATCCCTAATATAACAAATAAGTTTTTCATGCATAGTTGCATATACATACTTTTTGCGGCCCTAAATTTAGAGAACGTATCTGATTTAGTTTCACGTTTACATCATATAAGTACTTACCTACATACCTATAATGTAAAATTGATATTTATCCTCTAGAATTCTAGATGTATTCTTAAAATGCAGTACCTACTAAATTCACTAATCGTTTTTAATATAAATCAAATAATATTTATACATGAGTCACTTATTGGAACGTTGTTAGAAGTATCTAATAACGTTAACCACATAATAAAGATCATATGAGTACAAATATCATACATTTATTAATTACATGAAACAAATTTATTGAAAATGAAGTTGTTTTATAATTATTTTCTTACACTGCTATTTTTTTCTCGTCTAAAAGTGTAAACGAATTTGACCGATTTTCAAGCAATTAACCCTTATTATTCTTCTAGTATTTTTTTTATCTTTGGATCCTGATTTTTTCCTTCCTTCATCAGAACCAATGCCCAGAACGAGCGGCAGGCTTCCCCAGCCGACTGACGTTCAGTTGGTTCGACCCGCTAGCCCTGACCGGGTTCCGTAGAGCCCTCACCGAAAAGGACCTATGGGCTCTCAACCCTCAGGATGCTTCACCCGAAGTTGTCCAGAGATTCGACAAATACTGGGAGAGATCTTTGAAGAAACGAGAAATGTAAGTATATTTTCATTTAGGGGCACTTCAAGTATTACGTAAGCAGCATAATTATTGGGGGGTTATTAATGACTTGGGGGGAGGGAGGATCTGAATGGAGATAACGTCGGCAACCCTGCTAATGAATGCTATTCCTGAAAGTTTGTATGCTTAGATATTAGGATGTTTGTTACTCAATATAAATTACTTATCAAATGCCCCAAACCCCACACAGATCCAAGTTTTAACTTTTATTCAGTAGTTGTTTAACAAGGTGCGATCCTATGAATGAATTTTTTCAGGCGGGTCACTGATAAGAATTGAGTTTTTAAGATACTTTTTTTGAATTGTAGGTACCACTTGAACAAAAACGCAAACGTAGTAAAATAGGGTCTTTCATGATTATCTTTTTATATGAAACTGATAGATTAAATTCATCATAATGAATAATGAAGACAATTTATCACCAAGAAATTCGTTCCACGAGCACACACACGTTTACGTTTTTACGTGTCGATAACGATAACACACACGAATAGATGATATCTCCTACGTATAGGCTCAAAATGCTCAGCGTTGAGGCTTGATGAAATAGCTGTATGCACATTTGGGCATATTATAGCCGTAAAATCACTCTAGTTGAAATTTTTCTGCCGTACAAGCGTTTTTTTTTTGTTATGTATTAAAATGTGACATTCATTAGGAGTTAATTAAGTTTGCAACCATTGGATAGAGTCAAACAAAAAATACAATGGGAGATGCTACAACACTTATGATGTCGGAAATATAAAAATATATACTAACACTAGATAAACATATATAAAAATACATATGAATTAGATGTATCGTGTTTTCCATTATTGGTTGCCTGAAAGAGATCGCTCTAAGCGATAAGGCCGCCACTTGTGGCACTAGCTTATAAGATTCTTTTGTTTTCTATACTTTTTATCCATTTTTGGTATGCTCAATAAAGAGTTTATATCTATTTATAAAATGACATTAAAACAACTGTAAAGCAAAGACTAGCAATCTAATGTTGGTGCAAATAAAATAATTGGGAATCTACGGAGTCGATACTTCTGTATATTTGTGATCGATAAGTTAGTATTATGTACAAAGTATGTCTGCTGGGCACTTTACGAAGATCGCCTTGTACTCTGACCTAAGACGAACCACTCGGACTTATGAATCATTAACAACAAAGACGTGTACGTACCTACAAACATTTGTTTCGCTTGAGAACGCTGTTATTTTTAATAAGCTAAAAATAATTCTCAGTAAGAGATAAACCACAATAACGCGCCAACTAGGTACGAGCGAAATATTTTTTTTACGGTTACGAGATCGATGTTTGCCAGATAGAGATCTTGGCACCATGCTAATGATTAAAATTTCTTTTTAATACGAACTGCCTAGAAGTTGAATGCGCTCTCTGCTAGATGTTCCTTTTTAGTAAGTACAATCTGGATTCCTTTAAGACAAAAGTGAATAGGTACCTCTTTTTTTATGTTCGAAAAGCTAGGCGTTTGACCACAGCTCACCTGATGTTAAGTGACGGTGTGATCAAAGATGGTAAAGCACACCTAGCCTGGAATGGAACTGGCTCTCTAGTGGGGTTATCAGTATACGCTATTATAGGTGCTTGGCGGCAGATTTTTAACTTGAGCGTGATTGCTAGCAGAGCTAGAAAGTGCTATGGTTTCCCTTACCATGTTCCATGCAGCTCAAGCTCATTGTTGGGATTTGGACCCACGCTTTTCGGTGTGTGAAACCGACCGCGCTTACCACTGAGCTATCATCGTTTATCATTAAATGAGTTGTGGAATAGTAGTGAGTGCTCTACCTGTAAAAAATATTTTACAAACTTTCTTTTTTTTCCACCTGAGAAGATAATGACGTCCCGCATCGTGCGTTCGTTTTTTTTGTCAAATAAAAATAAGTAAGGCTTGGAATTTGACCTTGACATTTTTACAAAATTCGACTGTTAAAACTGATACTATTATTGTAAGGATAATAAAAAAAATTGGTGTTATTTTAAAAACCTGTTACAAAAGATTCCGTTTTGTGAACAAGTTTTGAATTTTGCAGTCCAAAAAGACCGTTTGTTATTTTTAATTCGACTATGAATGTAATAGAGTGAAAAATTAGATTTATTGAGAAAAGTACAATATTGTATTGTATTGTTAGATGATTCAAAGTAATGAACATAACAACTTCGTCGCCCTAAGCGTTGTTTTATTACTAAAAGTTCTGAGTACCTATGTAATAGTCATGGACATGCGTATCTCCTACTATCAGAAGAGCGTTTCGTTCGTCTTATTACGTTTTCATAAAAAAAACTGCCTGTTGCCCTAAACGACTAAAAAACCGGTGAACCAAATTTAAACATGGTCGTAAGAACTACCCGCGTTCTTCTAAAAAAGTTTAAAATTTGAAATCTTACAACCGCGTTGCTAATGCTGTATATTTTATAAGCTAAACCGGAAAATACCTATACGGTTTCGGCAGGTTCGCATAAAATCGTGTATCTACTATAGTGTTCCGTGTTCGAACGATACATTATTGTTGACACTTGTAACTTCTCGCCGTAGCACAGTACCTACCTACACTTATTTCACAGAACTGGGGGCCTAAACAATGCCGTATGCCAATGTTCAGTATGGTTAGTTAGAATAAACCTACTTCGCTTCCTGCTCTGAATTCTTTATGAATTTAAGAACGCATACACGTAATTATAATGATTGATTGCTTATCATGTAGGTAATTAATTCTCTTTCGATTAAATAAATCTGGAAGTTTTTCGGTTTGTTTTTTCTAAACATTATAGCTGTTGAAAAACAACTGAAATTTCATCCCTTTAATCAAACTGTTATTGTCATCCAATCGCGGTCGCTAACCTAATGCTTGACCGCTTTTCATATTATGTGCAAGTCGCGTCGGCCGCGTGACTTAACATATTTTTTAGTAAAATCAACAATAATTGACTGCCCTGTAAGCTCAATCGGTGAAGGTCTGCTTTGAGAGCTGAAGGGCGTGGGTTCGATTCCCACACAGGACTAACATTCGGTTATGAGCGTAGACGTTTGTTCTGTGACTGCGTTGTTCTATAATGTATTTATACAAAACTTGTGGATGCCTCGCGGTTTCACCCGCGTGTTTCCCGTTCCCGTGGGAATACAGGGATAAAAAGTAGCCTATGTCACCCGGGAATAGTGTAGCTTCCCAACGGTGAAAGAATCCTGTAGTTTCGGAGCCTATACAATACAAACAAATAATCAATCAAATCTTTCCTCTATAAAATAGTATAGATAGATAAGCGATACAAATACCTAACTTATAAATATGTACCTACTTACTGTTAATAAATTACAAAATAACATATATAAGACATATGTACAAAAAATATATACGTGCTATACATAGGTACTTGATTTTTATATGTATAGACTGTCAGTTGTGAAATTCGTACAATGTCTTATACTGCGTTTCCTAAAAGCACATTCGCTTGGGTTAGGTATCGTTCTAGATAAAATACGTACCTACTCTGCCGCTCTTGATGCGGGCTTTAATTGTATCGAGATCAATAACCGATTCGTTCTAATATGGGCTACGTTACGAGAATGATGCTGCGGGTATTTGACTGTATATGTACGTTCCGATAGCGATATAATGAGGTTTATTGTATGCACTGAAAACTTCGACAAATTTCGAAGAAACAGGAAAACTATTTAAACTTTATGTGAAGCCGGGTCTCAAGCATTACTCACTTGACCATCTTGAAATTTTATTTATAATTATAACTAACGGTCTATCTGAGATATAAAAGCTATTGCCCACCTAGCTCACGTCTGCGATAAAGTCTATCTTATCTTGTTATGTGTACCGCGAAAATGATGCAAATGTAACCATATCCTAGCTTTGTCACACTTCCGCGAGGGGGAACCAAGTTAAGATCTTGGCTGCTAGAGACGTTGTTTTATGACAATGACGAGTATTTCAAACTAAAAGATTATTAAATTACTAGTAAGGAATTGCTATTTTCTATGTCATTTTATTATGTTGACAATATTTTTATATTGACATGTTTTTACATCGATTTGTGTTTTTATTCATTGACATGTAATCCGTGTTTTGTAACTCTTTTAATGATAGGTGATAGGAAATGATTTAACGAAATTTGACTTGTAACGGTGTTATCAATAAAATATTTGTATTTGGAAAGTCCCCAGCTGCGTGCTGTGCTAAGGCGGCTAGTATTAAAAGTAAAGAGATCGGATTATTTTCCTTCTGTTGTAAAAATGCGAGCCCATTTTCAACTGAGTATTATTTCCCAGGGCCGACACCACAAAAGCGACCTACCGAAAAACATCAGCCAGCGTAAACTTCAAGCCTGAGAAGGAAAGGAAGCCAGCCTCCATCTTGCCAGCTTTATGCCTCGCCTTCGGAGGCCAGTTCCTCTTCGGAGCCCTCCTCAAGTTGATCAACGACGTACTGATGTTTCTGTCTCCACAGTTGCTCAAGTAAGTAATAACTTTTATAATGGTGATGTAAGCCATACCTACTCGTATTTTGGCCATGTTGTTCGGTCGCTGATATTTATTCACTACCACGTTCCTATTTCCTACTGTGTCAACTATTTTATACATGAAATTAGACGAACGCTTTCAGAAACATATAAACGCTAACACCAACAAACATACACCAAAACACATAAACATATCCCACCTATGTTTTGTTTACTTGGTGGTCAAGCTCATACACCAAAACAGGACGTCTATCGGTATACGAACACACATAGTTCCTGAAACCGCAAACTTTATTCAACATGTAATAAATTTACTTTTTTTTCTGTTTTTTTACACCACCAATCGTATTAACTAGTGCATAATATTCTATACACAGAATCCACACAAGAAATTGCTCTAGGCGATAGCCACTAACCGCTAAACTATAGTTCATATACCTATGATAGATATGTATGTTTCAGTGTACAATAAATTTATATTCTATTTTATTCTTTTCTGTTTTGTCCCCGGGAACGTTACTTAAAGCGATGTTGCCGCTACATACTTAAAGCGATGTGTTTACGTGCCAATATATTTAAATATGTTTCTAGAACCGTTCAACGGAATATAGATCATGTAACCGTATAATTTTCATAACAAAAAATGACACGAAAGCTAGACTTGAAAAGTAGTTCCCATTACAAACTAGGTGCACTTACCATTTCGGACCACACCATTGAGCTATTACAGAAGTAACAAACATGTATGTATATATACATACTCTGACACACATAAACTGTCAAATATTACACAATAAAATTTGAAAAGCTCTCATTATACAGACAGTTAATTAGAGATAGTCACTCAGCTTTTTTTACAGTATAAACCGATGATGCCTAAAACTAAACTAAAATTAAATTAATTATGACGGCACTGTTGGCTCATAGGTAGTATATCTACTTGAAGAGCTGTAGGATGTGGGTTCGATTCCCACGTCTTCTGTCGACTGTATGTGTAAAAAATATTTATTTATAATTAAAAAAGTGTATCAGTAGTAGTATCAGTTATCTGAGTTCCATTTCCATCATACAAGCTTCGGTTAGCTTAGGGTCGGAAGGAGTATGTATAATGTGTACCTACGACTCAATTTTATTTAAAGACCTTTTTGAGTTGGGCGTTTTATCAGATAATATGATTCCCTCTTCTAATTAAGTGTGCGCCTAGTTCGCTTTCGCTTCATAATTTTATCGTATTTGTACTTTGATTTGCAATGTGGCTCTCGATAACGCGAGATAGCGATGTGTAAACCGGCTCCTTGTATTTATTTAAGATTTGTCAACGTATTTTGAATCAACAACTAATTGAAAGTCATGTAAACAAACGTATCTTAATAGTGACGTCAATTTCAAGTCTTTCGCTTAGATTCTGTAAACCTTCATTTCATAAATTGAATCTTTTTTTCATAATCTTTTTTTTTTGTCCTATTTATGGCAAACAAGCTGACGGGTTACCCGATGGTAAGCTAATGGTAGATTACAAATACGTTGCTGACCTTTCCAATTAGATTTGGCATGTACTATAAATGCCAGTTCAAAGCAAATTTAATTCTCATTAGGCTGGAATCACATTACTTAGAAAGAAAGAAAGAAGAAAGAAAAACATTTATTTTTTTCCCAACAATACACCAGACACAACAACAGATAAGTACAAACAAAACACACAAATAAAAAACAAATTACACAAATTTGATAGTTTGTAAAGGTATATCAGTAAAATCAGATTACACTGTATTTAAAAATCGGTCCTTAATTAAATTTAAATAAAGTATTTTTTTTTATAAATACGGATAAGTCCGCGTTTGACCACCAACTCGCCTGATGGTAAGCGATGATGTGATCGGAGATGAAGCACGCAGACTTGGAAGATACCTAATGTAATGTTGAAATCTGTATAATTGCATCTTAAAACAGCATAGGGTTGCACGACATTTTACCCAGGTACTACTGACTTGTGCAAACTTCATTAAGAAAATGACACCTCAGAACGTTGACCTTTCGTATTATTATTTTTTTGACATTACACAGCGCCATCTGACCCCAAACTAAGCAAAGCTTGTAGGTACCATGGAAGTTAATGGAAGTCTGATAACTGATACAAGACTTAAATACTTTTTTTTTTTGTAAATACATTCTTATAATACATACAGTACACCCAGACACAAAACAAACATTTTTTTATACCACAAAATGTTTATCCTGGGTGGGAATCGAAGCCACGCCCTTCAGCCCTTGGAGCAGACATACTACCAATGAACCAACATAGCTGTCAAACAGAATATGTATTAAACAGGAATATGTAGTTTTAATTTTAAAAATTTGTTCTCCCCAGGCTCCTCATAGGTTTCGTGGAAGGTGGCGAGCCAGATTGGAAAGGCTACCTCTACGCCGTCGCCTTGCTAGCCTGCGCCACAGTACAGACCATGCTTCTCGCACATTACTTCATGCGCATGTACCTCGTGGGTCTGAGGATACGAACAGCGCTAACGAGCGCCATCTACAGAAAATCGCTGCGGATGTCCAACGCAGCAAAGAAGGAGTCTACAGTGGGAGAGATCGTCAACTTGATGTCGGTGGATGCTCACAGGTAATATAGTTTGTATCTATTGTGGATAAGGTTCATTTTAGTATGATATATACAGGTGATATAACGGTACAGAGATTGAAAGATTGTATGTATGATTTTATGAGTCCTAGGCCCTTATAACCCGTTAAGTACTTAACTGGAAATATGATGTCGCTAAAACCAACTGTAAATTAGCATATGTGTTAATCCAGGTTATAAGCTACTAGCGGTCCGTCCCGGCTTTGCACGAGTGGACATTTATTTTTTTATTAAATTCTTGTAATAAATATAGCCTATGTTACTCAGGAATAATGTAGCATTCTAATGGTGAAAGAATATTTGAAATCGGTACAGTAATTTTTAAATTTATTCGTTACAAACATACAAAAATTCCAAAAATGCAAATCTTTCCTCTTTATAATATTAGTGTAGATGTAGTTATACATATATAGTTATAGTTATACATATATATGTAGTTATAGTTAGTTATTTTGTTTTGTTTAATTGAAGATATTTATTATACTTTTTTTCAGGATTAAATTATTTATTTAAAAAAAAAAAATTAAAAAAAAAAGTTATACATACATTCAGATTTCACTTGGTGAAGAAGAAACATCATACTGATATTCTAAAGGCGAAACTTTGTGAGTGTGTTTGTGTTTGTTTCTTCACGCTGAAATGGCTGGACCAATTCGGTTTGGAGGTTGACACTTTGGATTAACACATCTAGGCTACTTTTTATCCCGAACAAATGTAGTGAGTAACAGCGCGGGGCGCAGCTAATAACAAAAGCCTGTCACACACTCTCTCAAACATTTTCGCGTTTGTAATATGTATTAGAGTGATGATGCAACTGTTATCAATAGAGATTGTATAATATTGCCTGAGGTCGAAACTCGTGCCCTACTTGACTAGATGTTTCCCAGGACTGCGAGCTCTCGACCACTATATCTTTACAATCCTTGGACCGGTCGGCTCACAAATCGCTCACCAACGAAATTTCATAAATATTTGAGCCACGCACTATGGCAAATCGAAATCTGTTTCAGATCAAGAATCGATAACTTTTTTATTTGTCAAAAAAGACGATAATATTTTTTCACAAGGATAGTGTATTGAATAAGGCTTCAGATGCTATACTTTTATTACTGTTTGTATATTTCAAAAAATAAGTTTTAACAAATGGCAACGTCGTCGCGACGTTGCGTAAAATGACGTCAGACAAATACACAAACAAAAATAATGTCGTTTCGTCAAGTGGACTCAGTAAACTCCGGGCAAATTTGTAAGACAAATGTTTCAAAATTAATTTCATGTTTTTTTTTTTTTTTTTTTCTTTGGTTTTGGCGTCGCGTTTTAGCATTTGCCAGTGTCAAGTAATTATATATTTTCAAGTTTCAAAAGTTAAATAAGTGCCATCGTAGCTAGTTTTAGTCAAAGTCGTCTTTGTCAAGTCCAAGTTTGTGTCAGTTAATTCCAGTCATGCTTTAGTAAAGTAGTGGCAACTTTACTACAAAGCTTCGATGGAGTTTTGGAAGCAACACGAAAACTCATGTTTCACCACATTATATCATTTTCCCACACTCGCGCTTGTAATTCGGCACTTTATGAATAAAACACCACCATTTTTATGCATAAACACTCGACAAAACACTAGTTTTAGAAAAAATACAACGGAGCGACACGACTCTTCCCGCGTTCCCGCCAAAACTCTAATTTCATGTTTGGAATCAGCGATTTACCTATACAGTTAGTCAATGAGCAATAGGGACTTTTTACACTATCACCAGTCCGTAATTGTGCTTGAGCGTGGGTCGCGTGGGTACTCTTCCCGGTCCTATGGCAATATTGTCCACGTTTTTACAGATATTGAATATTCATCTAACCTATACTAAGACTAAAATTATATAGTATATAAAATTTACAATTAAAAAAACCGACTCTATGACGAACTGAACACACTGCTCCAATGAAACAGCGTGGTTTCGGAGTAATCGAAAATGTTATCGATGGATACAATTTTTAGATTTTTGTTGATTTTAAAAAACGCTCTATCGATTTCGAGAAAAATTGTATGGAACATCTGAAGTATGATCTACCAAGCAAAGAAAGAATCGTCAAAATCAATTCATTATAATTGGCGGAATTATCGCGTAACATACATACAAAAAAACATACAGTCGAATTGAGAACCTCCTCCTTTTGAGTCGCTTGGATTCGGTTTTCAATATATTTATATATTATAGTTCCATTCCAGGCTAGGTGTGCTTTACCATCTTCGACCACATCTTCACTTAACATCAGGTGAGCTGTGGTCAAAAACCTAGCCTGTCAATCATTAAAAAAAAAAAAAAAAAATTTTAGACAATATCTTCCGGAAGGTTTACATATCGTGTCGTGCGAAACCAGGGCGGGCCACTAGTAAAATATAAATAAAAATTGAAACTCCCTAAAACATCAAACACTATCGCTTCCTACGTTTTATCTAAAAAAATGTTCCTGGTTTGATCTGGTGTTATCGCGGGAGATAATGTATAGATAAATATTGACGAGGTATTTTTGTCATGTTATGTATTACGCCGGTCATGTAGTGTATGGAATTAAGGCCATCAGTGCCGGAATATCAAATTTCGTCTCGATCAGACCTGTGGTAGCTGCTAACATACATTTATCAACAAGAAAATATCTGATGGCTGAACAGATTTTCTTAATCGTAGCTAAGAACACAATTGACCAAGTCGCCTTCAAACAGAAAAAAACTAAATCAAAATCGTTTTAGACATTTGGTAGCTACGATCCACAGACAAACACACAGATACATACATTAAACCTATAATACCCCTCTGTGTCAGAGGTTAAATACCATTGAATTTTTGTAGCGATGATAGCTCAGTAGTTAGCGCGGTCGGTTCGCTTGCTGGGCGGTTCAAACCCCAACAATGAGCTTGAGCTGCCGGTGAAGGAAAACATCGTGAGGAAACGATAGCATGGTGGTAGACTACTTTCTAGTACTCGGCTGGCTCCAGTTGAAAATCTGCCGTCAAACATTTAACGGTGTGTTCCGGCAGCCTCACTTGAGAGCCAGTTCCATTCCATGCTAATTATGTTTACCATCTTCAACCACACTGTCACTTAACACCATGTGAGCTGTGGTCAAATATCTAGTCTGTCAAAAAAATTCGCAATCGGCGAATTAGCTGAGAATAACCATTATTAAGGTTCAGTAATTTCATTTTAATCAAAACAAGTTTTTATACCTAAAGTTGGGAATTTTTGTTTTGTCCAGTTTTGTTTGAAAACTAGTTTGGATCAAAATTAGTTTTTTGCTGAGCATATAAAATGTCTTACCAAATTCATATATTGCGATGTCTCATGACTATATACAGTGGTTTTATATTTTCAAAATTATTAGAGCGAAATAGCGTAGCTTTGTATTCTGGACTTTAAGGCGCTCCCAAAAATGTAAAGAAACAATATTGCGCGCATGTGTTGGTACACTTGATTACAAAGCTTATAGATTAAACAGTAGAATCGTATTTAGCGGAGCAAAAATATAGTAGTTACGCGAGGACGTTGTGTAAAACAACAATACCATTAAATAAAGCATTCTGCGTATGTATAATTCTTATAAGGTAAAATAATTCTTGTAAATACTATTTACAGGTATAAATAAGTAAAGTAACTAAGACAAATGTAACATGTAGAATAATAAGCATTCTGCGTAAACTTTATCGTTTGATATTAAATTAACACTAAAATCTTACCGTAGTATTATTCTAGATGTTTTTATTTTTTACATTTATCGTAATTATGTTTCGAAAACAACAGTTCAATCCCTGTTTTTATTTTTTTTATTTACACAACAATAAATAATTAATATGTACTTACATATTTTTTTCCTACCATAAAATGTAAACATTTTATGCTAAAAAAATCTTTATTTATACAGTATTTTGACTACCTACAGAGTCTTAAGTACGTTAGCAACGGGACTTTTTTACAATCAAGGACGAAACATCCTACATTATTCAACCACTTATAATGTATATATAAGTTATACATTTGTATATAGCTCCACTATTAAATTAACTGCATAGGTAGTTATTATGATTTCTTAGTTAGTTTTCCCGCTCTTGTATTGTTAAATATCATCAGCTGCAACTACTGAGCTTCTTTACCCACACACGAGTTCCGTTGACATTGAATACCAAAGCCAAAACTCACTTTACCGGTTTCCTAATAACACGATTCGCTCTATAAATACGTTAACATTTATTTACCTTGTCTTTTTTATTTTTTCGACACTTGTGTGCGAAAGAAACAAACTTCGTAATTTTCTTATTGTGACACAGTTATTGACTGATTCATTGTTGGTTCGCGAATGAGTGAGGGTAGCCTAACGATGCCGGCCGGCCGGCGCGGCGCGACCCGGCGACGGTGAAGGCAAGATAAATAGAAGCTTATTCAGAGCTAGCTTGGGTTAGTACAACGTCGTAAGGGGACCGAATGAACAACTTTTACTATGGTCACAACTCTAAAATAGTTTTTAAAGAACAGCTGTTCTATAGAAAAAAATGTTCACTCTTGAACAAATTAATGTAGCAGCTGATTTTTGTTGCACGATATCAGAGTATACCTAGTTCCCATATAAAAAGTCGTTGTAATAATAAGTACAAAGATTTTGGGTTTGTACGTCCCGATCTTATAATCCTGTCTAAAGTTGTGTAATATACATAAATTTAGAAACAATAATCTTATAATTTTTACAAAGGAAAACCATTTCTTAAATAAATAAATATTGTAGAAAATTACACACAGCACCATCTGGCCCCAAACTAAGCAGAGCTTGTGTGATGGAAGTCAGATAACTGATAGAATACATAAATACTTTTTTTTTGTAAATACATACTTATAATACATACAGAACACCCAGACACAGAACATTTCTTAGAAAATGTGCTGTGATTTTATTGACTAATCTTAGTCAATAAAAACGAGAAGTTGACAATTGAATTATGTACTTCACAAAATGTGTATGATCTTATCGTACCTATGTGAATGTTTTTAACACAAACGCTATGAATTGGAGACTTCCGCCTTTTGTTAGTATGTGGTACTATGGGCTTTCCATACACCTAATAATTTATTTCGGACACGAGTTATTTTGTGTAACCTGTGTTTATAGTTTGTAAGTACCCGTGTGTATTCTGTAAGGCCTCGCTATTGATCGATGTGTTTGCCTTGACTTGCAATGGATCGGCGTAAAATCACTACCTAAAACGCTGCCACCCGGACTATAACGTCAGTATCTACTAAGAGCGGTTCAGCCTTAGTGTATTGTAACAAAGTTCAATAGTAACAAACAAATATACAAGTCGGATTTATAATATTAGTTACGAGCCGCGCCCCGCGGCGCTACATGTTTTCGGGGGGAAAAAATAGCCTATGTGTTAATCCTGGGTGTTGGACCTTCATACCAAATTGTATCAAAATCCATTTAGTAGTTTTTGCGTGAAAGAATAACAAACATCCATACATACAAACTTTCGCGTTTATACTAGTAGAATGGTAAGGTTTAGACCGGTTGCAAGACGATACGCTTATATTCGTCGATATTCTAAACTATTAGGCTATATATTGATGCTATAACCATAATGGTGCACCAGCAAATATAATCAGTTCAAGATGCAATAAAAATATGTCTTCAGTGGCGTTCTCTATCGCACAGCATACAATCGCTTCTGTGTGGGATGAGCGTGCAATTCAATCTAGCTCGAGTTCGCATATTCAGATGATAGCCCGATTTCCGGCTCTCATTGTTAACATATAAACTTACGTGCACCCAACAAAATTATCAATAGCACTGACTACAGGCGCAACTGCCGTTCTCTCGTCGATAAGTTATTAGTTCTACCAATGTTTACAGATATTCCCATTGCATATCACATTGATAGATAAATTCAAGGACAAAAATCTCAACAACTGTTACACAAGAGTCAATAGACTGTGAACCAGTTTTTAAGCTTAGTTCATTCTTATAAGATCTCAAACCGTCAGATTCCTTATAAGATTTAGTGGCGCCAGATTACATCACTAAATTAATAACCGAGTCTTAGTGATGTGAACGAAAACTTTGCAAATAAAATGACGGGAGCAGTCTGTGGATAGTTTTGCGGTGTCGATGATAAAAAAATACTTGGGAGACTTTTGTTGACTGTTATAAAAAGCGATCGATCTAATTATGAGGACAGAACATATGACACTGTTTAGAATAGAATAGAATATAAGTTTATTATACACCAAAACAAAATACAACAACATACAAATATGAAACATAAAAATAAAAAAAGAAGAAGAGATAATTAACATAACAGAACAATATAATAGATGGTGTATACTGTATAAGGGCGATCTTATACACCAATTCTGTTTATAATGATAATTTACCAAAAATTTGTAAAATCGAAAATGTAACCAGGGCAGGCTGGATGAAGCATATCATAATGTATTGTAATAATATACCCACTAGTGTACATTTTAGTGGGTTCATATAGTTTATGTCAAGTATGATTCATATTTGATACTGAGACATTGGGTCTGTTTGTGTAAACAGATTTGCTGACCTCGATCTCTACATAGGCCGTGGTCGAGAGGAGAAAGTGCCCGACTCGCGAACACAGTCACCATGATATAATAAAAATATGTACGTGCGTAGGTCTAACATTACGACAATACTATAAGTTTTGAGTAATCGCTGCGCACATAACAGTGCTATTCTAATTATCACTACCTATGATATCCAAAAAATAATAAATACGTGCAGGGTCGGATAAGGGCTTTTCGTGTTGCGGCCTAGTGCCCCGTGAATATAAAGAGCCCCCATTGAAGACGAAATACAGTGCAATGTCAATGCTATTTTATGAAAATAAACTTGTTGATGTTTTCCCTAATTATTGTAATATCTTAAACATTTAACGTTGCCACTACCTGTGAAGCGGAGCACTCTTTCGCCAGCATGTCGTAAATAGAAAACAAATATAGGGACAACAATTTCGAACTACCGACTAAATTATTTTTTTATTTTATTATCAGTTTTTTCCGTTGCGATTTATCAAAGGGCTTACAATCTGATGAGCAAATAAAGGAATTTGCGGTGTAAAAATGCAAAAATATTGCATTATATAACTACACATTACCCGTTGATATCTTTTGATATATACGTATATTACAGTTGTTGTTTGTGTGTCTAAAGCGTACTAAATTAATAAACTATTTGTTTGCTCTTTTTCCCTAATCCGAGTACCTAGTAGATGCACATTATCGAAAACAGGTTTTTGACAAAAATTTCAATTGGTTGATTTTATTTAGGCAGACCCCTAAGTAGTAGCCTAGAACCCCACAAACTCATGGTCCGCCCTTGAATTCGTGTAAGCTAAACTTAGAGTTAATGTGCTGCCTGAAGGCAAATGCAAAGGCACAAGACTTGACAGATGTTATTACACAATGCTGAACAAACAATTGAACAATTTTACGTCTCATTAGACCCACGGGAGTGCTCCGCTGTAAATGCCACTTACGGTTACCAATGCGAAAACTGACAGGACCATCGATGCTTGTACATCGGTTTGATCGAACCAGTAATTGTAGCGTACACAAAGGCATAATGTAAGGCGTAATGACAGCCCCGTTGGCTCATTGGTAGCATATCTGCCTTAAGAGCTGAAGGGCGTGGGTTCGATTCCCACTCAGGGCAAACATTATGTGAATAAACATAATTATGTTTGTTCTGTGTCTGAGTGTTGTGTATGTATTATAAGTATGTATTTACAAAAAAAAGTATTTATGTATTCTATCAGTTATCGGACTTCGCTCACACAAGCTCTGCTTAGTTTGGGGCCAGATGACGCTGTGTGTATAGTCCTACGATATTTATTTATTTTATGTATCTATTCATAAAAGCTTCCAATAAAAACCATTACACGTCTAACAGTTTCACAAAAATATATATTATCTCACCATGCCATCTCTACACTACTTTTATATAGCAAAATAGCTATGCCATTCTCCTTTTCCACGATAAAGTGCGGTATTAAATAAATAAATAAAAGTTCAAGTGAGGCTGCCAGGACACACCATTAGATGCTTGGCGATAGATTTTCAAGTTGAAGGTGGTAGCTAGCCAGTCGAGGACTAGAAATTGCCTTACCAACACGCTATGGTTTCCTCACGATGTATTAAATAAGTAATACTAACACAATGAAACTCGAGTTTTCTCCGGTAGGTATGTCATAACTTCACACAAATATTAGGTATATCGGTGCAAGGTGTGTAATCTTATAAGGCTTAATTAGTAGTTTGCTTTAGATAAGCAGTTCGCCAATAGAAATATACGAAAACCTATCTATTTGCTAAAGATAAGTCTGTTTCTTTGACTTTCGCTTTCACAGTATTGCGCAACAATGCAAAAAAACATTAAGTAGGTACCGTAACTTCCTTGTTACAAAAAATATCATATCTATTAACCCCCGAGATGTTGGCATGTTTCAAGGTATCCTGGCACCCACATGTGATGCGGCGAGGGCCTTATATGCCGGCATCTCGGAAGTACTAGCCACTAGCCAATCGAAGTACAGATGGCATATTATAAATATGTAATAATGATTTGTTTTGTAATACGGGGCTGGCATAATCGCATTGCGATAAAAGCCCCTAATAAAAATAAAAATAGAAAAAAAAAAAAGATATGTGAAGTCTGCCAACCCGCACTTGGCCAGCAGTGGGACAGTTTATGAAAAACAGGGCTGACTTGACTTGGAACATATATTTGAAACATAGAAATCCGAAGTACCCACTCGGTGTTCAAAAATGTATAAATGTACACACGTACGAGTCCACGACAAAACCACACCCTAATTGTTTTTTATCATATAAATTGTTATAACTTTAATGCATTAGTCATTCATTTTTAATAATATCATTAAAAGTATATATGTTTACATAATATGTGACAAAGGTCATGGTTTACGACTGTGTGCAGGCTGCAGACAAAAACTGTGTCGTATGTAGTATATCATTATGTATTAAGAGCTCAGTGTACAATGTACATGGCGCCTCAGTAATATAATTATGTATATTGTATAATCTCTATGAATAATTTGGTTGGCTTACGTATTTGAAGTCTGTTTTTGAAGATAAATATTATCAGTTAAGTATTTATTACACAATGTGGTGTTTTTTTTATGAATAGAAATAGAAATAACGATGATTATGACGAAGATTACAGAACCGATTATCATGTAGGTACCTATTTAAATCAAACTCCACGTTTGACCCTCGGCATAGAATTTATAGATTGTTGCCATGTGTTACATTATTAAGGTCGCCATTAATTTAAGTATTTATTTACATGTCCGTGAACATCGAGTGGATTGGGTGCATGAATAAAAACACTTTTAAAATACTCTTAAATATATTTTTGTCATCCTACTTAAATTATGTTTTTGTACTATGACATTGATGATACTATGATCGACAGCCCTGTTGGCGCATTCGTTGGTTCGATTCCCATCCAGGACAAACATTTTGTCGTATAAACCAACGTTTGTTCTATCTGGGTGTTCTGTATGTGCCTAGTATTCATTCTACAAAAAAGCTATTTATGTATTGTACCAGTTATCTGACTTCCATCACACAAGCTCTGTTTAGTTTGGGGTCAGATGGTGCTGTGTGTAATGTCCTACGATATTTATTTGAGATATAACCTTACAAATATCTTTTGATGAAAATAAATTTCATGATTTTCATACATGACCGGTTTCACTAATTCATGAAATTCATTTTTTTATATTTTGTCGTCGTTAACTCGAAACTGTTTAGTTGCAGTTCCATTCAGTTGTTTATATAACAGATACACCAAATAAATAATATTCATAGACAGAAATGATCACTTTTACAGATAACATCTACACAAAGTCGAACAAAAAGACTTCTGAATTCATTAGCATATATTAACATAAATATTCTGATGCCGTTACAAATCGAAATTATGCTGAATTTATAAAATGATTATGTAACTGCGGTTCGATTTTCAGCTTTCCCGAATTTTATTCTATATGACCCCGTCTTTGTAAAATACAATTTTACTAAACATTATCAAGATTGGAACAGCCAGTAGTAAAAGTTTAATGCCGGCGGTACATTCGCGCAGTCTGAGACTATAATAAAACCTAATCGATTTACGTAGTGTGCACTCGAACACCTAGGTTTGCTTTACCATCTTTGATCACATCGTCACTCAACATCAAGTGAGCTGAGGGCAAGCACCCTGCTTTTCAACCATTGAAATAAAAATCTGAGATATAAGCTACTTGCATTCCAAATTTCATTTCAATCCGTTATTGCGTGAAAAACTATTAAACAAAATAAAAGGGCATGTTATTAATATTATGACATTTTAAATGTAATTGTTGATACGAATATGAATATGACTTGTAACTTTCATGTTATCAAATCGTTTATAATATTAGTGAGATTAATGTGATACAGTCAACAGGTGAACTTTTTATTCCAGGTTCATTGAACTCACAGCCTATCTGAACATGATATGGTCAGCGCCACTCCAGATTGCACTCGCGCTTTACTTTCTATGGGGTATCCTGGGTCCCTCGGTGCTAGCTGGTCTCGCTGTGATGATCATCCTCATCCCGGTCAATGGTCTGATCGCGAACAGGGTCAAAACTCTACAGATCAGACAGATGAAGTACAAAGACGAACGAGTTAAGCTCATGAATGAAGTACTTAATGGAATTAAGGTAAGAATTACTTTACTGTAATTATTAATAATTATTCATTTATTCATTTAAAGGCAGACTGAAGAGATGCCATAAATGTTCACATGAGTCTTCGATCTAGAAAAACGAACCATTTCGCAAAAAACTCCGCCAAAATGCTTCGGTGCAGCAGTTTGCAATGCATTCGACCGCTTCTGAAATTCGACTCGTGAAGAACAGTTACTTAATTTGCATTCTAATCCTTAAGCATTGAGTTTAGAGTTGTCATTTGTTTGAATGTAACTAAAATAACCAAAAATTTTACATATTGAATGTTCGGCGCACGGTATCCTCTGTTAGTTTAATCGATGGCTTTATACGACTTCCTTGTCGCTTACAGACAGTTCGTGGTCATACACAAACTTATACGTAACTAAAAAAATATTATAAACGTTGTATGAGAAACCTTTTTGTAAATAAATTCTCTTCCTGTACTTGTATCAGAAACGACGCCGAAAACTATTCATAACATGCTTAAATAAATAAAAAACTCCCAATGTCTGTTACGTAATATAGCTTTGCTAAATATAATATAATTCTTAACTTTAAAATACCACAAATACGTAGCAACTTAAAATCTGATAGAGTATCTTCTTACATTTTTTTTATCAAAAATGATATTGTCACTCTGATAATAATTTCGCCAGTCATGTTTGACACATCATGTCTATATGACATGGCAATGACTAATAATAGTCAAAAAGTCAAATCATGGAAATAAAAAACTGAAATAATATGTTAATTGATAAAAATTAAGTCTTATTTATAATTTATAAGACACTTGAAGCGCCACATTCAGATTTTGTAATTAATCTTTCGTTTGCACTTCAGTGTAAACTCACATCTTCAATTAATTATGTATTGATGTGAACTCTGCTGTACCATTCTCTAAACAAATCTGGCTAAAATCCCTGTATGTTAACCACCATATCAAAAAAGTTACATGACCTTGAAAGTATTAAAACGCCTCGATAGGAACATCTCCGAATAATTATATTGAATAGCTCTACGAATTCCGTACGGTTGTGCTATGAACAATGACGTCATAATTAATAGTGCACAGTCACGGTGATACTATATTTAACATTTCACAATATTGTGAATCAGCGTTGGGTTACTTAATATTAACTTTTATACTGGCTCTTGTTAATAGTCGCACTTGGTTTCTATAGTAACTTGTTCATTACAAACTCCCACTAGACTATAAGGAGGGAAACTTCGGCACGATACACCAAAAGTCGCGTATTGAACCTGCTAGAGAGTTAATATAGAATTTATCGAAATAGTTACATACGTTCTCAAACTGAATTATCCACTCTCAACTTAAAAGTCATAATAATTAATTATGTTCCATTTCAGCTAGACTACCATTAGTAGTAGTATGTAGGTAACATATTCAATTTAAAAAAAAATATCTCAAAGCAGTCTTAGCTTACATCAGATGAGGGCTTATATACCCTACTTTAACTATAAAATTATATAATAGAATTTTTTTTTTTATTGATTGACAGGCTAGGTGTTTGACCACAGCTCACCTGATGTTAAGTGAAGGTGTGGTCGAAGATGGTAAAGCACACCTAGTCTGGAATCGAACTGGCTCTCAAGTGAGGCTGCCGGAACACACCGTTAGATGCTTGGCGGCAGATTTTCAACTTGAGGGTGGTAGCTAGCCAGCCGAGTACTAGAAAGTACCCTACCACCATACTATGGTATCCTCACGATGTTTTCCTTCACCGGCAGCTCAAGCTCATTGTTGGGGCTTGAACCCACGCCCTTCGGCATGCGAACCGACCGCGCTAACCACTGGGCTATCATCGCTACACGCTATTATAGAATGAATCGCACCGCTTTACACTATTGCTATACATGGCTTTACAGGGCGGTATAGAAGTTTTTACTAAGCTTAATGTTAATAAGGCCTATGTACTGAAGCCAGCTATGATTTCCGATGAAAATATAAACAGAATATTTCATTGTAACTTTAGCGTTACTCCATTCCAGGCTAGGTGTGCTTTACCATCTTCGACCACACCTTCACTTAACATCAGGTGAGTTGTGGTCAAAACAACTAGCCTGTCAACCATAAAAAAAAAAAAGAAAAGCGTCTGTGTCATGTTCAGGCAGTCAGTTATCCAAGATCGATCCGCGCTCTGTAACTCTACTTAATAGCCTTATTGAAACTTAATTTATAATTTAAGCGGCACGGGAACGACATCGTTTCGATAAATATCATTTCAATAACAACTTCCTGCCTTAATGACTGTCGTGTCACATTATTTATTCTACAGAAGGACAGTCTAATCTATTTCAACATATTATTTCATATGAAAGCAATCGGGTTGATAAAAAACCGCCAAGTGCTTAAAATCGATAAATCAATATCGATAACTGCTCTACTATCCTAATATTGTACCTACTGAGACGTTATCAAATTTTCATTGCCGTATCAAGGCCGTTTGTAGAATTGCCTAAAATGACGTGCATGACTGCCGTATTATAAAATAATAGGATTCAATACGTATTCTTTAAACATATCTGTATATGATACTAAGATATTCACGAATGTCAAAATATAAGTGAAACATTATTATAACGTATTTCATCCAGCGAGGAAATACGTTAGTCCGCCGCCATTTTGATGGGGTACGTTTGCGGCGGGCTCGACCGGTGGACCGAGTTTTACCAAATTATTATTTTTTGACATATGTATGACCTGTGTAGATAGATGATACATAACCGTATTATACTTAAAGTTGACATATATTATTTGACATTTGATTATATTAAGAAACTAAGAAAAAAAACACATTTTTTGGCGAAAAAAAGTCAAACATTTATTTCACTTATTTTCTGCACGCATGAATTCGAAAAGCTCATGAATATAGCTGAATCCGTTTTAAATCAAACCATTGTTATTTTTTTAATCTTGCTTTTGTTAAGCCTAATGTTAAACAAAGAGGTTGTCTACGATGGAGCACGTTAATCTACAAGATCCCGATTCACTTGTGACTGGAATAAATCGAGATTATGTCTTCCTTTTTTTAATTCTTCACTCAAACATTTTTACTTTGTGGTAGATCTTCTGAGCAGGAAGTCGTCTAGGTAGGTACCACCGTAGTACTAGATATTCTGCCGTCAAGCAGTAGTGTGTAAACATTACTGTGTTCCAGATTGAAGGGTACTACTACTGTAGCTAGCGAAATTACAGGACTGTTGACACTAACCATCGAAAGTCTATAATGAGCGCTAAAGCAGCGATGCCGTGGACTTGTTTGGTGACTACTCAGATATCTGTGTATCGCTGCAATGGTCATGAATATGCGTTATCTCTTGCCATCAGGGGGGCGTCACGTTCTTCGCATTACTTTAACATAAAAAAAAAACAAATAACATTTTATCAAAACTTTCAATGACGATCTTGAGTTATTTTCCTGCTTCATTTTTATAATAGAAAAATACGCCTTGTGTATAAATTTCGCTGATGCAACTAGCATTTGCTTCGCATCACGTTATTAGCAATGTTGATAAAAAGATAACACTAGATTAGTCTCGAAAGATCTCTATATTCAAGGAAACAAATGTATCTTTATCAATCGTTATATATATTTTGAAATAGAGATTGTTTACTTACCCAAGATTTTTTCTTTCAGGTACTTAAAATGTACGCGTGGGAGCCAAGCTTCGAGGATCAGATACTTAAAATAAGGAATAAAGAAATGAATGTACTTAAACAGACTGCATATCTGAACTCGGCAACTTCGTTCATATGGTCTTGTGCACCTTTCCTGGTAAGTATAGAGCTTCTCTTGGTTATACGTCACTGTTAATTTTATCATTAATTAAGTAATCTTGATTGTAAGTCGATTAGAACTTAGAAGAAGACCTAACTAGCCAAACTCAACACTAGATGAAACAATCACACTTGTATACAGGTGAAACCGACATACTGTGTAAGACGTTTAGTAGGAAATTATATTGCAGTAACAAAAAAAAATTAAGGAAAGTGCTTGATTATGCGTTGCGAGTCAACAATAGATTACCTATGTCTCGCTAAGTATATTTTGAGGTGCATTTGTCACTTTTAATGGCAAAACTTCCAGGGAATTGTTTAAAAAAAAAATTGTAACTTATCAAAGGTTCAATACTAGTTTACCTAGCGGGACGAAACTATATGCTCTTCCGTTCTTGCTTTAAAAAGTTTCAGTTCATTCTCTTTCACAAAAACAAGATTCAACTCTAACTTATGTTATTCCGTGAAAGGAAAATAAGCAAACACACTTTCGTATTTCATAGGTGTTTATTTTATCCGGTTCCCATATTACAAGCGTTGCTAAAGTTTAAAACCAGATGGCGCTGTGTCAAAATGTGGTCCTTTAACACCTATAACACTTTGTTTACCTACGGTACACATCTGAACGCCTAAAAATGTAGTGAATGAATCTATATATGTCTTTTGATAATCACATAGAAACGTGGAATTTACAAACGTAGTAATAAAATGATTACCTTATGTTATGAAACGTTCTTTGATATTAATAATCTAGCGATTACAAGCACAACTACTGTTATACTTATCGCGCTTTTAATAGTTATTTGTGTCATGTTATCAATATTGATCGCTGTTGTTAAAATCAGTTTTAATGACTTTTTATAAATAATATGCGATATCATATCAGAAATGATCAGTGACTTGTTGATGTTCGATCTAGCAGCATTAGCTAGCAGATTTACAGGATTACTGAGACTTACCTTCGAATATCTCAAAATAATTGTTTTGTTTGTTTTTTTTTCTCTAAATTCTTTCTACAGATGTGATATTCCTGAGTTGGAGTCTTTCCCAGCACGAGAACGGCTTGTTCTATTTATCACCTTATTACTATTAAAATCTATTTTATATTACATTTTAAAGTTTTTTTTAGTGAAAACATGCTGAGATCCCGTTTTTGTTATCGACAAAAATTTGACAAAACACAATTTCATTTTTTAAAAATTTATCGTGAAAGGTGATTCCGAACTGTGTATAGTGTTACTATGCTGTTGTTTTTATGTTCAAGGTGACCTTCCTAACATTCTTCACGTATGTAATTTCCGACCCCGAGAACCATGTCTTGACACCGACGAACATATTCGTGTCGATGTCTCTGTTTTACACCATGCATTTGCCGTTAGGTTTGCTCCCTATCATCGTGGTTGCTGTGATAGAGGTAGACTTGATACCGCTTCTGATTTCGGGGCTGTGATGGTTACTTCTCATTCGAACTAACATGCATACAAACATTATCTCATGAGTGCGGTGGCCCGATAAAATACGATTACGGCACGTACAATGACGTGTTTTATGAAATTTTGCGAATTTTACTATAAATCAGAACGCAAATACTAAAAATAAAGCGCGTCAATGTATGATATTTAAACTGTTGGCATAAAGCACTATTTTATTAGTATGCGTATCGCCTTCATTTGGTAAAGGATGATAACGATAGCTGAGAATAAACAGCATTTATAGTTTTTAAGATATAGCACGTAAAGTGAAGATACACAGAATGCAAAGAAATAAGCATTAAATTCATAGCGATATAACTTGCCTTTTTTCTCCGACGATAAACTATTGGCTATAAATCGATGAACGTGTCCGTACATTCGGATTGATACGTTTAGCGGTGATAAAAAAAAATTGAGTTAAGATAAAGAGAGAGTTTTGCCAAAATTACTATTTACAAAATTACTGTTTTATTCAAACAATTGTGATTTACCACTAATAAGGACCAAAATAAATGCTAGTAGCTGTGATTTCACTGTAAAATTATGCTCCATTTGTCCATAAATGGCAAAAAATTATTTGTATGGAAATCGAACCACCTTTATACTTAACTTCTTGCAACACGTTTTCAAAACTCTGAGTATCTCCGCTATTACTGTCCAGCCTTCGCATGACACTACACAACAGCTAATTAAGTTACCGGAATGGTCTCGTAGGTATCACTGATGTCCTTCGGGTGCTTTGTATTGGTAAACGATACGGAAGTGCTGGACTCTAAGAGAGCTTTCGTAGCGTTGTCTCTTTTCAACATTCTGCGTTTCCCACTGTCCATGCTGCCTAACGTAATATCGAATCTTGTACAAGTAAGTCCATTGATTAATATACACATATTTTATGTACGCTTTGGTGTTGTTTGTACAGGAGCGTCTGGCTAAATGTGAAAGAAACATTATCGTTTATTGAAAACTGGCGGGTTTCTTGCGTTTTCACTCGCGTAGTTCCTGTTCCCGTGGGACTATAGGGATAAAAAGTAGCCTATGCCACCCGGGGATAGTGTAGCTTCCCAACGGTGAAAGAATTTTTGTAATCGGTCCAGTAATTTCGGAACAAACAAACAAGAAGTCAAATCTTTTTAATTAGTGTAGATAGAAAAAAGCACAATCATTGTATACTGCGTCAGTTTGCCGAAGCGCAAAGCAGAGCGGCGATATTAAACTGTATGGTGGTAAGGTAGGTTCTACCACTCAGTTGTAATCACCCTCAAGTTGAAAATCTGCCGCTAAGCATCTAACGGTGTGTTCAAGCAGCCTAACTTTAGAATCAGTTCCATTCCAGGCTAGGTGTGTCTACCATCTTCGACCACACCGTTATTTAAGTTAAGAGGAGCTGTGGTCAAAAAAATGCCTGTCAAATATTTAAAAAAAAAATGTCATGACGTCAGCAGCAGCTCTCTAGGAGTTTCCCAGCTAAATTCTGTTGATCTTTTGATTTATCTGAGAGCAGATTTGATGACGAATACACTTATTTTTGTGTTAACCTCTATGTGCTGTTAGATAAAGACACATTTTGTCGACTGCTCTTGCAAAGTAGTTATAACAAATCGTACAACATTTCATGTTATTTTCAAGCTACTAACTGGCCGAGTAGTCTAATGCACGTGTGTGGTGGCGGTTGCTTTAGATAAACTTTGCTTCCTAGGTTCTATTTTGTATGTTTGCGTACAATCTTTTAGTTAATATTTATTTTGAGATTACGCTTAAAAAGGTATGCAAATATTTTGTTTTGGATCTGTATCTTTGTGTGGTATTCAGTGCCGTTATGTTTTCAGACATCTGTTGGTATAAAACGATTGAATAAATTCATGAATTGTGATGAATTGGATATCAGCGCTGTGGAACATGATGCTAAAGAGCGTAAGTAAACTTTTCAGATTTTTATTTTTATGTGTAGAATTATAGTGATAAATTTATATTTCAATCATTAAATAAATTTGCAAACGGTAATGGTTGACAATGGACACAATAAGACCTTTTACATCTGTTCTCATGCAAATAAAGCTTTTGACTTTTCCGAAATATACGACCAAGTGTGAGTACGACTCGCACTCTAAGAGTTTGGTGGTTACCATAAAATACACCGGGGTACAAACTTGCGTGTACTAATCCGAAAAAGTCATTGTACTCATTATGAACAATGTTTACTATAGGCACAAATCGATACAGCAAAAAAATCAGCTACGCCATACATTTAGACCGGGGTCAACGGTAATTTTTCTATAAAACAACTGTTTTTTAATGATTTCGGAGTTATGCACTTAATAAAAGTTGTTTACAAGTTGTTGACAATCCTGTTTGCTCATTGGTAGTATATCTGTTTTAAGAGCTGTAGGGCGTGGGTTCGCTTCCCACCCAAGACAAACATTTCATGGTTATAATCAAATATTTGTTTTGTATCCCAGGCATGCTCTGTATTTACAACAAAAAAAAGAAGTATTTAAGTATTCTATCAGACTTTTATAGGACAAGCTATGCTTTGTTTGGGGTCAGATGGCGCTGTGTGATACAGCGATATTTATTATAATGGATACAGTGGCTTTGTGCACGTCAAGCTTATAACGTAATAAATACCAAGTTTTAATTGTTAGTAAAAAGATTTATTATTATGGTATTATTTGTATTTACAGCGAATCCAATCGTGATTGAAAACGGTCATTTCGCGTGGGGCGACGACGATTCTGATAACATCTTAAAGAACATAAACATGAACATTCCGCGCGGTTCGCTGGTGGCTGTGGTCGGAGCAGTCGGCTCCGGCAAGAGCTCACTGCTCTCCGCTATGTTGGGAGAAATGAACAAGACTTCTGGACGAATCAACCTTAACGGTATGTAACAACATAAATCTGTTATAAGACTACTATTCCACTGGGACTGAAACAAAGTTCTGTTCGAACCCCAACATTGAGCTTGAGCTGCCGGTGAAGGAAAACATCGTAAGGAAACCATATCATGGTGGTGGGGTACTTTCTAGTAGGTACGAGGCTGGCTAGCTACCACCCTGAAGTTGAAAATCTGCCAAGCACCTAACGGTGTGTTCCGATAGCCTTGCTTGGGAGCCAGTTCCATTCCAGGCTAGATGTATTTACCACCTTCTACCAAACCGTCACTTACCACCAGGTGAGCTGTGGTCAAACACTTGTTTGTCACAAGCTTGTCAACCAAATAAACAATTACAGAATTGACCATTTGCTTTGGTTAAAATGAAATCATATTACATTTTTGTGATTGATAGACTCTGACTCTTACTTTGTGGCATAAACAAATGTTTGTTCTGTGGCTGTGTGTCCTGTGTTTATTTACAAATGTATTTACAAAAAAAAGTATTTAAGTATTCTATCAGTTATCTGACTTCCATAGTACACGCTTTGCTTAGTTTGGGGTCAGATGGCGCTGTGTGTAATGCCCTACGATATTTACTTACTTACTTACATATCTTTCGCCTTTACCCCATATGTTCGTTTTCTTATGCATTCGCGTGTCCAAAGTGTTTCAATATTTTATAAGTATTTGATGAAGATTAAATGTAAAATAAACCTAAGTCTTCAAAAATAAAAAAGATAATTTACACGTAGTTAATTAACGACACGCCCTTGGGTTTTCCCGTCTCCAAGTTTTGTTTATGTATGGTGCAATAATTGTGTATACCTACTTAATGAATGTTTGACGAACTATCTAGGAGTGCATGACAAATAACCTTATCAAATAGATGTGCTGAGAAACTGCAAGTGTTAATTACTTTTAGTTATAATTTTACCCCGACTACGGTAAAGCCAAATGTAAATGTGGTCTATCGTTTTTATGTCAATAAAACATTTTTTTTTTTAATTTTTTGATAGTAGGTACTCGTCTGGTTTTGATGGAGATGTTAATCGATTCGGTATTATGCTCCGGGTGACATCATCGTCATCATTCACAGTCTTCTTTATCCTACTACTGGGTATAGGCCTCTCTCTTGTTATGCCATCTGCGTCGGTCCTGTGCCAATCTGGTCCAGGTTCGACCCGCGACGATAACAATGTCGTTGACCCACCTTGCCTAGACCACCACTCTGTTGCAACCTTACTCCACCTGTCATCACTTTGCCTAGCAACGTATCTTGCCCACTTGAGATTCATAACTGCGATACCGACATCTCGAAAATTCGTTTGTCGCCGGATATCGGTATTGCGAACTCTGTCTTAGAGTTTAATGCCGAGCATGCCTCTCCATCGTTTTCTGTATGACTCTAATTTTGTACACAGCCTCTTGTGTGAAGATCTACGCCTCTGCGCCATATGTCATGGTGGGCAAGACACACTAATTCAAAAGGCGACACAGAAATATAGCGTGGCACAAGAACGTCCTCGAGCTTTGGAGTTTTTTTTTTTATTATACCTAGTTATTTTTTCGTAGTCGGGTTATTATAGTTTTGTACACTTTTTAGATTTTTTAAATTTATTCTTAGTATGAAAATAGTTTCTGCGCATAAGAGCCAACGTTCGACAATTTTATACCATCTTGTATATTATTATAAATACACGACATAACTTAGGTCTAGCTATCAAGGTACAGTTAAGTCACAAAATTTCATTAACATTTTTTTAAAAACTTGACACAATTTGTAACACAGCTAAATAGAAAAATCTTTCTTTTCCATTCACAGGATCGATAGCATACGTGCCGCAACAGGCGTGGATTCAGAACGCCACATTACAAGACAACATTTTGTTCGGGAAACCGTTAGACAATCACAAATACAACAATGTCATCGGTGTCTGTGCACTCAAAACAGATTTCGAAGTACTGCCCGGAGGCGACCAGACTGAGATCGGAGAAAAAGGTAAACCAATTCTAAATGGCATTGAATACGGACCCAACGCAGTCCAGTTTTTTTGTGGTAACAAACTGGTAGTAACCCTGCCTCCTGAGCTTAATTTTATTCTCGTCCACAGGTATCAATTTGTCCGGTGGTCAAAAGCAGCGAGTGTCGCTCGCGCGAGCTGTTTACTACGACGCCGACAATTACTTCCTGGACGATCCTCTCAGCGCCGTCGACTCGCACGTCGGAAAACACATATTTGAAAAGGTTATTATATTTAAAAAAAAAAAACATCGTTACATGGTTGACGTTCCAAAACTTCAAATAAGTCATCTAAAAGTCAATAAATATTATTTTCTTTGAAAATTATATCTTTAGTATAGATTGGACAGAAAGACAGTAAGACCAATTTTGGAGACTTGACAGATCTAAACTTATTAAGAATGTTGTGTAGCTGTTGTCTTATTTTTATTATTTTATTCTAACACTTACCTTCAATTCCGACCATAATGTATGATTAATAATTGGACTATGTTGGACAGTCTTCGCGCCCAGCTCTAGAAATGATTTCAGAATCTGACTTTGTTTTTTTTTAGGTAATTGGACCGAACGGCTTGCTGAAGAGCAAAACACGTGTTTGGGTCACTCACAACGTGTCCTACCTTGCGCAAACAGACTTGGTCGTCGTATTGAAAGACGGTGAAATGTCCGAAGCGGGCACATACCAGCAGTTGCTCGAGAAAAAGGGAGCTTTCGCGGAGTTCTTGTTACATCACCTCAGTGACGCGGAACGGACATCACCAGAAGGTAAATGAAATTATTCAGAATTTGTGTCAATTACTTCATATATAAACTATACAAACTATTTTAAATAAATTTAGTCACGGGATCGTATAAATCCCGATATATTGAAAGCCCTGTTGGTTCATTGGTAGTATGTCTGCTCCAAGAGGTGAAGGGCGTGGGTTCGATTCCCACCCAGGACAAGCATTTTGTAATAAACAAATATTTGTTGTGTGTCTGGGTGTAAGTCTGTATTATATGTATGCATTTACAAAAAAAATCTAATTAAGTATTCTATCAGTTATCTGTCTTCTATAGCACAAGCTTTGCTTAGTTTGGGTCAGATTGCGCTGAGTGTAATGTCCTATGATATTTATTTATATTCGAAATCAAAAATCAAAATGTAATTTATTTGGAATGTACCTACCTATTGACTACGAACTAGTGATTTCGGAAACTAATGGCCTTTGGCCTAAAAAATTGACCTAATGATATCATCATCATCATTTCAGCCGTAGGACGTCCACTACTGGACATAGGCCTCCCCCATTGTCTTCCATAAAGACCGGTTGGAAGCGGCTCGCATCCAGCGTGTTCCTGCGGTCTTTATTAGGTCGGCTGTCCACCATGTGGGTGACCTGATTATATGTCAATGTAATATAAAGCGCCAAATTTCCGACCAATGCAGTTAATGTGGAAAGAGTGTGAATACTTCGTAGTATTGCTGTTAGTTGTATGCATCAGTGGATCCAACATTGAAACTGTAACTGTGCGAGAATTACACTTCTTGACTATCATTATTTGTGTGACAGTTTAAAGAAATGCAAATTTCAATATAATATATTCCGTAAATGTCTGAAACAATTTTAATATTGAGTTGTATGTTATTCATTGCAGAATTAAACGAAATCAAACAAGATTTAGAAAACAAACTCGGATCAGAGTTCCAAAACAAACTACAGCGAGCGAGATCTCTGTCAGAAAGCACATCGGAATCGGAAACTGTTGCTGCAGGTAAGAAATTATACATTACACGTACAAATTGTACATAAAAGTTACTTGTAATAACTGTTATCAATGTTTTATTTGTCAAAGGTGACCGACGTGGCAGTGTTAAAAGAAAAACGCCCGAAACAATGTCGCCGAATGAACTGAAAGAAAAGAACAAGCTTATTGAGACTGAAAAGACAGAAACTGGAAGTGTAAGTACTGAGTATCACTCAATATTTGAAAAATAATTACCTAATAAGATCAGTTAAGAATATTTCAAGGCAGTATAGAACAATATTTTTAACCGCGGAGTATCTGCTACTTTGTGCATTTGCCAGTGTAAAATATTTTGTGTTAAGTTTAGTTAAATAAGTCTAAGTCACAAAAAGTAAGTCCCAATGGAGTCCGGTCATGCTTTTTTTTGTTTATTATATCTACTTAGAGAAATATGTTGGGAAAACTGGAACAGTGACAACGCTCCTATGAGGCATAAGCTGCTTATTTTATACATTTACAAAATTTATTGACAGGTTGGGTGTTTGACCATAGCTCACCTGATTTTTGGTGACGGTGTCGTCGAAGATGGATCGTTTAATAAATCGAAAGTGACTCTTTTTGTTTCTCTGACAAAGTTCAATGTCTTTTTTGTTTTACAAAAAAAAAGTTGAGCCGGTTTTGTATTAATTATTTATGAATTGTGGGGGTTGGGGATGTATACCGATGATCCATCTATAGGATTTATCCTCAACCCCAATGCTGTTATATTATACATCTGCGTGTTTTCTTGTCAGATAGTGAAAGATAATACTACTCTTGTATTTCGGTGATTGTTTCTTGCTTATAAAACACTAGCGGACTTCTAGTTCCCGTTCCCATGGGAGTACAGAGATAAAAAGCCTATGTCACCCGGGGATAGTGTAGCTTCCCAACGGTGAAATAATTTTTGAAATCGGTCCAGTAGTTTTGGAGCCTGTTCAATACAAACAATCAAGTCTTTCCTCTTTAGAATAGTATATAGATACAAATTATTGCATGGTTGAGAACGAGTGCTATGAGACAGCTATAGAATGCGTTACTCAAGCAAATATACTGAGTCGCAATGTTGATTTTATTTTGTTATTTTATTTGTTCTTAGGTGAAATGGACCGTGTACAAACACTACCTGATGTCTGTGGGAGTGTTCGCGTCGGTGATAACTGTGCTCATGAATCTCATACTACAAGTGTTCCAAGTGGGCTCCAACTATTGGCTCGCTGAGTGGTCCAATGATGAAAAAATGGTATGTGCTATCACAGATTACATAATACTAGTTCAGATACGTCATCCCGTACAATAAACGTACTTTAGTAAACCAGTTTATTCTTCTGGCATACATGAAAAGTAACTAAAGACACTAGATGGCGTCACTATATGTGCGTGTTTCGCATTATTTTGTTAACCACTACATAGTAGTGAAGCATCAAGTCGGTAGATGGCGCGTTTTCGTTTCGTCGTGTTGAAACCGCAATACAAGAATTATTTTTTCAAATATTGCAAGCTAGGTGTTTGACCACAGCTCACCTGATGTTATGTAACATTGTAGTCGAAGATGGTAGATCGCGCTGACCACTGAGCTATCGTCCCTACAAAGTATTTAATAATTCTTGGTTCTAAAAGGTATGTTAGCAAGGACCTTAAAGATCGCCTATGTATTTGTGACGCCCTTGGCTTCAATATTATTTATTTCTCAAAAATTAAATGTTTGATCAGTTCATTTGTGGCCTTTTTCCGCTAACTAGGTTTATAAAAACACTCATAGCTTTTAATAAACCTCACAACCCCTAAACTTAACATCACGGTTTTTTTTACCGGTTCGAACAATAACTCAAGAGTAAAACCATTGACGTGCTCGTTGAACATGACGCTTGTTTTATCAAAGATCATCTGGAGACTGATGCGTTAAGAGAAATGCGCTAAGCAGCCCCGTATCCAAGTTAAGATTGTCCCCAAGACTAAGTGGAGTGACGATATACGTAAGACAACTGGCAGTGGAGAGGAGCGAAAAGCTGAAGAAATGAGATAAAACAGCTTTAACTAACCACGTGTTTGTGCGTTCATACACAGACATATACCGTACTGTAACTAACGGACGCCTCGCGGTTTCACGCGCGTAGTTCCCGTTCCTGTGGGAATACAGGGATAAAAAGGTAGCCTATGTCACCCGAGAGTAGTGTAGCTTCCCAACGGTGAAAGAATTTTGTCCAGTAGTTTCGGAGCTTATTCAATACAAACAAACAAACAAACAAACAATTCTTTCCTCTTTATATTAGTAAGTACAGATAGATAGATGTCAGTCTGTCTATGACGTAAGTTTTATTTAATCACTTTTTGCAGATCGTAAACGGTACGGTAGACACAGCGCGTCGAGACATGTATCTCGGAGTATATGGTGGCCTCGGCATCGGACAAGGTAAAAACTATTCCTTTACACTAGTAACTAATACATACATAAAAAAATTGAAATTATACCTAAAACCCCTCTTAAATTAACAAATGTTATTTAATTTCTGTACAGTGAAATAGAAGTAATAGTATTTAGTTTAATCTACACACGGTACTAACGTTTCTTAACTTAAAGAGGAGTTTTTAATTATGGTATATTAAATTATGTCAAAGGTAATATTCGGGTGGTAGGGTGCACTATTTGCTCTATTTATACTTTGATTTTGTCAAGTTTTTATCTGGTTTTAAGCCTATAAAAAACTCTATTCAGTGTTGTTAGCGCCAAAAATACCGAGTTTTCGTGCTTGCAAGTTTTCTAATGTAAAAGCACTACTGAGAGAAAAATGACTAGTTAACAAACTGTGAACGCCCAAATAATGCGTAATAAAATACTACTTACAGTAGTTTGATTCGCTCAAGGCACTAAATTTTAAATTTTCTTGCTTTTTTTGCCAAATAGGTATACTTCAACAACTCGTTGCAGGTTTTTTAAACCTAATTTCGCAGCAACAAAAAAGTTGTGTTATCAAATTATAGACACCAAAAAATCAGTTTGAAGGTTGGGCAATCTGTATATATATTTGTACCAAAACCGAAAGTTTCTTAGTCTTTGCACATTTGTTGCTGAACCTATGATATTGCCGTAAATTGTTACACACTACAAATAAAATATTAGAAAATAAAAAATGATAATAAGTAGAAAGTTGTCGCTGTAGTGTCCAGTGCGACAAAAAAGGTTAGTTCTCAGCATTAGTGCTGGCGCTGGTTTTCAGAACTAACCTAAAAAATGTACACCTTAAAACTAACTGAACTTTAACATACAAAAATATTTTTTTTCTAAATGTGTAGTCAAAATTGCAATACATGCGTAAGCAATGCATTTTCTAAATTAGATAAAAACATGACGAAATTGGCTTAACGATGCATTTAAATAAAACAAAATATGTATAATATGCTGGATTGCTATCAGATTGCTGCTCTATATATATAACAATAATGTAATCTAATGATTATGAAGTCCTAATTTTACAAAATATTTAATGGTTGTTTGGGTACTGTAAGGCATTAATAATGAATACATATGTTATTATACTCTTTACATTTAACTTTTTCAATTATTATTTTTATGTATATACATTACTTTCGGAATGTCTTTTTTTTTCAAATTCAATGCATGGTGTTGGATTCACTGTATTAAATACTAAAGGCATGACGTTTTTAAAAATCCTCTTAATGTATAATCAAAGGCCACGGAGGTATAATTGTAAATGAAACTACATATTCTTGTGTGTATGTATATATTTCTTCTGTTTTTCTATTGTTCATACAAATGATATCACGTAGAAGCAAGGTACGAATATAACAATCTGTTCTGTAAGCTTAACTGGATTGCAAACACGAACACGAATCAAACGACAAATATGTAATATCCCAAAAACATATTGAATGATATGTAATAAATATTGAAAATGTTAGTAAATATCCTTCGTGACTTTTAGATAGAAATTATTTTTGTGTGCATGTTTCCATTTCTTTACTGTTCTACATATATGTCTACTGTATTTTTTCTACTATGTAATATAAAACGTGATGTGTGCGGATGCCCTCCGAAATCATCATATTGAAAAAGATTATTTTATCTATTGCATTAGTCGTTATCTGTAATTTTAGTCTGTATTCTTAAGGCGCTTTCTACAAAATCCATAACTGTACGAAATAAACGATATCAAACCACGAAGAATAAATAAATATTGTTGGACACCACGCTATCTGAGCTCAAATTAAGCAAAGCTTGTAATATGACAACCAGATAACCGATAGAATACTTATAAACCTTTGTTTGTTGTAAATGAATACTTATAATAATATATACATAACACCCAGACATAGAACAAACATTTATCGTCATATAAGCGGTACCCAAAACTTTGAGTAACAAAACAAAGTCCAGGGTATCGTTGGTTTGGCGCTGGTTACTTTAAGACATTGGATAGTGAGTCTTGTAAGCCATCATCAAAGATCAAAGCTCGATCAATGAACCGCGATTCCGCGCTCTACATAATATATATGCAAACATTGGCGTACCTATACTTATTAGCCATTAAAATAAACTGCAAATGCAAAGTAAGTTACTTCATGACTACCCAAATGGCACCCGATAATGACTGAATACATAGCAAACCAAAAACTTTTGGCAAAGTTGGCGATTGGCCGGCTCGTATCTTTGTTTTCTTGATAATTAGTATTAGTAATACGGCACGGAGGGTATTCGCACACAAGGACGGCCGCGCCGGCGCGCGGCGTTTGCTAGCGCGTAGTTGAGAATGAGTGGTGTGCCAGTTATGTCGGTGTCGGTGTCATCGCTTGCGCTGTACCTGGGCACTCTTGGCGCGGCGCGCGCCCTCCACGCCGCCATGCTTGCCGGCGTGCTGCGAGCGCCTACCATCGGCTTCTTCGACTGTACGCCCGTCGGCCGCGTGCTCAACCGCTTCTCCAAGGACGTGGACGTGCTCGACAATGTGCTGCCGATGACGCTGCGCGGCTGGACCTCATGCTTCTTTTCGGTATGACGAGCGCCAAGCCCCGCTCCCTCCTGTATACCGCGCCATAAATGTATCTACAAAATGTAAAAAAATGTACCTACCGATTGCCTTTGCCGATCGAGGCTCTAGCATCGAATGTGAGAACTACACGTAAGCAACAGAAGAAATGAATGTAAAGAAGCAACCAACCACCTAATTCGTGTTCTGGCAGCCTCACTTGAGGAGCGCTGTTGTCAAATACCTTACCATTTATATCACCAGGGTTGCTTCCCCCGTTTCCATTTTATATTATTTACTACGTATATCTCGCAACGTGATAGAGCCTCAGATACAGATCCTTTTTGGTGGCAAAATCACATGTGATTGCTAGTAAATTACAAGTTATATTAACTATGTTTACAAAATACTACATAGGTAATGTTGAGTAGTTAATACATCCATATATACTTGGTCCCAAGCGCAGTCTACTGTTTACGACTTGTGACTCAATTATGCTGTTTCGATACCACTCGCTGTAGATGATTGTATTGTGGATTTTATATCGTGTTACGTACAGATGCAGTTAAGTTCAAAACAAACCTGAACATCCACGCATCAGGAGTAGATATTAGAGGTCAGTTTTTGTACGTGACATGTTCAAACAGTCGCATTACCAAACTTTGCTTGGGATATGATTTGACGATCAAAACTCATATGTTTGGTACGTAAATAATTGGATTCCTTTTATATTAACTATGTTAAAATTCTTTTACGTGGAAACCATCAAAAATAAATTGTAAAATTTGCTCACGTTCCTTATTGACAAAGACAATGTGCAAGAAATCCTATGGCGCCGTATTATGGAGCGTAGTTTGAAAATGTGAAATGTATTTTATTTTACTAGATATTGTAGATAAACAGAACACAAAACAAGGGATCAGTTTATAAATACTACAGTAGAACACATGAAAGATCTGAATGACTACAACTTATTTTTTAGTTTCTTTTTTAGAATATAACGCTTCTTATTAATGCTTAGATAGCGACATAACATTTAGGTTTAGCTGTCGTGCATGCCTCCTTAGTAGAGTAGCGGTTTATTTGCACTGTCGCACCTCTACACTCGTTCGTGGCACAGCCTTCGCTTCCCGTAGTTGCGAGATAGTATACAATGTATTCATTATTAATACCGCGTGGTTGGAGCGCCGGCCGCTTTGTCAGTCGCGGTGGAGGACAGTAACTAAGGTGTAATGCCGTTGTTGCAGCCATCTCGTCGTTTTTCGCCGACCTAATGCCGTACCTGGCGTGCTGGCGCGCGGCGAAAGTTCTCCACTCCATGTTGTTGAGCAATGTGTTACGGACACCGTTGCAATTCTTCGAAGTGACGCCCCTTGGCAGGATCTTGTCTAGATTTTCTAAGGATGTGGACGTTTTGGACACGTCTCTCCCCTCGCAGTTGAGCGACACCATATTTTGCGCGTTCGAGGTACGAGTACAGGCGCCGCTTCCGTCGGCCTCTGTTTTATCTTTTTAAACATGGGTTTTTTTGGTGGGTATTGTTTTATTTTGCTGCGTTATTTTTTGTAGACGGTTTTTTTTCTTGTTTTTGCCGAATACAATTTGTGATTCGGTGGTACATTTGTTTGGTATGTAACATTGGTGCTCACGTATTCAAAATTATTAGTTTTACCCACAAAATCATCGCTGGGGTGTTACGGAAATTGTTAAGAATCATCAAAATCGCAATTCACTCGGGACTCATGTGGGAAAATCAGCTTTTTAATGTGTTGCGTTCATGTGTTTTGTTGTTTTGAATTTAATCAACAAAGTCATACACAGTTTGTTATTGAAAAAATCCTTTTCATTTGTAAACTGATCCTGAATATAAACTAAACGGGTATACACCATTTTCATCAAGTTCCTTTAAGGAGCGGAACACATGGTCAGTCTGTGAAAGCATTTCAGGGTTTTGTGATCGATGAACAGAAATGGCAATGACATGGCATAAACAAAATAACCTACAATTGACGTAAAGACGAAATAGGTTACTGAAACTAGAACATGTCGAGTTTCATACGACAGAAGTTATAAAAAAGCAGCATCAATTAAAACGCCATTGCCGCGCCTGTGTGAAGTGTTCTCTGAACAACCTCGAGCCGCTTTTAAGTTTTAACCCTTTGACCTCCACGGTGTAAGTTAATTTCTAATCAACCATTATAATTATTAAGGCCATATGGCCCGACTTTTAGTAATGTTGACCATATAGTTTTGTATGAAGTTCAAAAATAAGTTTACAATATCAAAATTAAACATACATACAAAATACCATAAATGCTAAAAACATTTCTTTTTTTTTAATTATTCGGGTAATTTGATGATGAAACTACTATTTTCTCTTTAATTAGATATATTTTATCTAAAACAGTAACAAGTTGAAAATCTCCTTCATAGCAAGACATAAATATTTATTAATAAATAATTTAATCAATTATGTTTTTGCTTTGTGACCCTATTTTTCGGCGAGTAAAATCAATACTCACGTCGCGTACTTCGCAACATACACGCACACACGTCTGCGGCAGGCATGCTGCCTTGTTCTATAGCAAAATTTCATAAAACTATCGCATTAAAGTTTAATCGACTGCGGTGGTCATAGGGTTATCAGTGCATGTACATATGAATGACTACTGCTCACACTAATTATATCACACCAGGTACTGGGGACACTATTCGTGATCAGTTTATCGACACCAATCTTCTTGGCTATGATTATCCCCATTGGCTTCGTGTACTACGTAATTCAACGATTCTACGTGGCCAGTTCGCGACAGCTGAAGCGATTGGAGTCGATATCGCGATCACCGATATACTCGCACTTCGGAGAGAGTATCACCGGAGCTACCACAATCAGAGCTTATGGAGTTTCTGATAGGTAATTATATTTAATAACTCTTTTTATGAAATAAGTACTGCCAGAACTAGTTTTAGAAAAGCTCCGTGATAAGTTTTCACGGACCCTATTCACCCTTTGTTTGAGGCCAGGTAGATTAAAATTCGGTGGAAAAACTGAAGGTGAGCCATTTCACATAAGACAGGTGCGTTCAAGAAACAGTCAATTAAATCGAGCGGTACGAGACTTCTATGCATCTATTATATGTGGGTAGCACTTTTGGCGATGGCGGCCGGTACGATAGTTGTACCAGGATGGAGGGATAATCCTTATAGGGCGGTTAGGAAGTACTTTCCTAAGAAAAATATTGATTATTGTATGTATGTTACCAGATTCGTACTGGAATCGGAGCGGCAGGTGGACTACAACCAATCGTGCCACTACCCGAGCACTATTGCAAACCGGTGGCTAGCCGTGCGACTGGAAATGATCGGCAACCTCATTATATTCTTCTCGGCTTTGTTCGTCGTACTCGGCCGTAATACCATCAGCCCCGGCATCGTGGGCCTTTCTGTCAGCTACGCACTACAGGTTAATATTACACTCTTTTTATCTAATAAAATAATTAATCATAATATTATTGATATGCATGAGTAGGGAACAAAAAACAAAACAGTATACTGTTAATATTTTTGGAAAACAATATCAGTATAATTAGGCATTCGGTTACGTGACCGTGAACACCAAACAGAGAATGACGTCACACCATGCAAAACGTCATTCATTATTTTACACGGCAGTCCATGTAAAATAATGAATGACGTTCAGTTCCATGACAGTCCTGGTCGTTCGGCGATAATTATTTATTGGTTTTTGAAATGGCGAAATGCACAATGTAAATTTGCGAGATTTTAGAAAAATATCACGTTTTCGAGGTAATTTAGATATCAAGGTAACATCCAATTTTCCAATTTATTCATTAGCTTGTTTTCTATTTATGATTAATAAATAATTAACTTTCAGATCACACAAACACTGAACTGGCTTGTAAGAATGACGTCTGAAGTTGAAACCAACATTGTCGCAGTGGAAAGGATAAAGGAATACGCGGAAACGGAAACTGTAAGTAATGTTTTAAAACTTATTTATTTATTTACACATGACAAAAAATCACTAATGATAATTATGTATTAATCTTAATTAATTCAAACTATTGACTAATTATCCTATGAAACTAAATCGTACTTAAAATCAAAGTCATTAACTACGTAATACATAAAGGATAAAAATTGTAAGCAATTTTTTTTTTAACGGAAAAATCTGTGAACACAACAACAAACAGACATGCATTTTTTCCTTTTCTGGTTAACATTCCATAAAAGGAAAAAAAAACAAAATACAGAACATAGAACCTCCTTTTTTTGAAGTCGGGTAGAAGAGTAATTACAATTTTTTTATACATTTTGATCATTGGTTAAATAGTATAGCGCCCTGGCAGGAGTAATTGTAACATCGTTTACGTACCACATAGGTACGTAGTAGTCGCAAATTAATATACTCGACCCACAATTGTTATTTTTAACCGTGCATCATACAGAGTTCGTATGTACATCGGTTATTGTTATGTGGTAGGAGGCGGCGTGGACAGTGGAAGCGGGTCCGGGCGCCACGTGGCCGGAAACGGGCGCGCTGCAGCTCGAGCGGCTGACGCTCGGATACCGCGCCACAGACCCGGCGCTGCGCGACATCACCTGCGCGGTGGCGCCGCGAGACAAGCTCGGCATCGTCGGCCGCACAGGCGCCGGCAAGTCCACGCTCACGCTCGGCCTCTTCAGGTAACATATAAATATAAAATATATGTAGTATACAAAATGTGACCATTTTAATATTTTACAAAGCGGGACATTTTCAAAATTACGACAGTTAATGTTCTTCCCTTCAACATGTAAGATGTTCACAATTTATTAATGAAAGAGATTATTTATTTACCCCTTATATTTCATAAAGTTGTACTGGTTTGCGTTTGTTCTACGCTGACACTATAGGTATGTATATCAAAATGCAAATTTTTTGGTTCTGTCTTCAGAATGGTTCACATAGCTTCTACAGAAGTATTGACAAACTACTACCGATTATACAAAAAATTTTTAGAACAGCTGATTTTTCATTTACGATTTCAGTCGTTAGTTTGTTTTACTAAAATAAAATAGGTGGGGAAAACAATTGTTTTTTTCATCCGCAGCGACAATTCCACATGGGCCATTTGTTTTTCCGGGATAATAAGTATCTAGTCTACTTTTTGAGAATAAAATACTAATTCCGGAAAATAATACAATGCAGCGACATTTTTTCCGCGTGTTTTTTTTCCAAAGCCCATTTCATGTAGGTAGATAATTTTTGTAAGGTAAAACAAATTAAGGACGTGTGTTGTTAAATTGGTGAATTTTTATTGCCTTGATTTATTTATAATGTTAGTTTTAGTTTTGATTTATTTAATTTTAATTTGTACATTGTATTTTGATTTTTCTTTTAGTGATAATTTTGGTTTTGGTTTTAATTTTAAATTGTAATTGATTATGAATTTGATTTTAATGTAATTTAATTTTTATTATGGTTTTTACGAATTTAATTTTGATTATGGTTTTAATTTTATTGATTTTGTTTTTGATTTTAATTTAATTAATTGTATTGATACATTTAAATGCATGTTGTGCTTCTTTAAATAAGCAACGCAATTAGCTAGACATTTACTTGGGTTATGTAAAATTATAATAATAATCATTGTAGTTGGTAATATGAAGCCTCAATTTAAAAAAAAACTAGCCGAACATACTGACTTTTTCCATTTCGTTACAGGATAGTGGAGGCAATGAGCGGTAAAATAATGATCGACGGTATCGACATCTCCAAGATAGGTTTACACCAGCTGCGCTCTCGCATCACGATCATTCCGCAGGACCCGGTCCTGTTCTCAGGCACTCTGCGCATGAACCTGGACCCCTTCGAGACCTACACGGATGAGGACATTTGGCGCTCGCTAGAACACGCGCATCTCAAAGCGTTCGTGCAAGGTGACCACTACTTTCATTTTGTATTTATTTATTTTATTTCTTTATGAAAATTTGTCATAACACCTATTCAAGGATTTCTTAAAAGTAGAAACTTAATTAAATTAATATTGAAGCAAAGCTATGTTTACTATGAGGACTAGGGTATGCAATGTCGATTGGAAATCGCAAATTCGAGCGAGATTAGAAATTACATTCTTGCGAGATCTCGGGTAGTTTTCAAGAAAATATTGCGGAACTGAGCCACCCTCTCCCTGAGGGTCTCGGTGGGGGAGCTCAGCTCATTTCTATGCTTATTCTTAATATTTATGTATATACTTTTTTGTAAATACATACGGAAAACCCAGAATAAATATCTAACAATCATGTTAGTGTTCGCATTACAAATGTTTGTCTTGAATGGGAATCCCAACTTATTGCCTACCCACCCATGCTATGGTTTCCTGACGATGTTTTTTCTTCACCGGTAGCTCAAGCTCATTGTTGGTTGACTCATTTGAAGCCACGCCCTTCGTGTGAACCGACCGCGTTAATTACTATATCTTTTAAAATAAAGAAATAATTTCATAATCAGTTTTATAAATGATGCCTCTCGGTTTCACCCACGTAGTTCCCGTTCCCGTGGTAATACAGGGATAAAAAGTAGCCTATCCACCCGTCATCCGGGGATAGTGTAGCTTCCCAACGGTGAAACAATTTTTTAAATCGGTTCAGTAGTTTTTTAGTTTATTCGTTACATACAAAAATACAAATCTTTTCTCTTTATAATATTAGTATAAAAGTAACAAACATAAAATATAGACTCGAATTGAGGACCTTCTTTGAGTATTTTTTTTTAACGCCTAAGAACTGTTACGGTTTACAGGTCTCCAAGCGGGGCTGAGGCATGAGATCGCAGAGGGTGGTGAAAATTTGTCAGTGGGGCAGAGACAACTAGTGTGCCTGGCGCGCGCATTGTTGCGCAAGACGCCTCTCCTGGTACTCGACGAGGCCACGGCCGCCGTCGACCTCGAGACTGACGAACTGATTCAGGTACGCTAGTCAACACACAACTTGCATACCCCGCTACAATATACAACACGTGATTTTACTTTTTTCCCCATTTCTCAGCAATACACGGAGCCCGGAGATGTTAATTTTATTGATTGTTCCAATATATAGGTATATTTAGTGTACTTTAGTGAGTGTTCCCTGATAGATACAATGTGGGTGCCTTCAAGTCGTGAGTGAATCGGTTTCTTCTAGGCGAGCGTGCTCTATCGTAGACCGCATCTTCGCTTAACAGGCGAGCGGTCAAACGCAAGCCTATATGTATTTTTTTTTTTAAACTTCCACTTAAAAGTCGTTTTGGTTACAACAGTGATGAAGATTTAACCTACAATTCCACTAACTTGACGGCAATTTTTAAATATCTTTTTTTTTTATGTAAAAAGTAATGAGACGAACGAAACGCTCTCCTGATGGTAAGATTAGCGCCTGTCCACGACCATTGCAGCGATACACAGAACTTTGAGTAACAAAACAAAGTCCAGGGCATCGCTGCTTTGGCGCTCATTACTTTGAGACTTTCGATAGTCTCAACAGCCCAGTAATTTCGCTAGCTGCAATACCCTTGGAACCAGAACACAGTAATGTTTACACACTACTGCTTAGCGGCAGAATAACTGGTACTGCGGTGGTACCTACCTAGACGACCTCCTGCTAGGGAGACCTACCACCAAGATATAAGATATTATACTTATGTTACCAAATTTCATGAAGATAGGTTACTGTCGCACTCGCAGAATGAGACCTACAAAAACCGCCTTCACGAACTTAATACTTGTCTCAATGAGCACGGTCCAATAAATGAATATTGTTAATCCACAGAAAACAATCCGATCGGAATTTGCGTCATGCACGGTTCTGACGATCGCTCACCGACTGAATACTATCATGGACTCGACTAAAGTGATGGTGCTCGACAAAGGCCAGCTGGTCGAGTACGCGCCTCCAGAACAACTGCTAGCCGATAGGAACTCAATATTCTTCAGCATGGCTAAGGACGCAGGACTTGTTAATTAGACAATATTTGATTAGTCAACGACTTTAAACTCTATAGACATGAATATTTAAACTGTTTTCGTGGCTTTTACAATGAAATGTGATATATCCTAAAGATTGTTTAGTGGGATAATAATTTTACTCAGTTTCATTCATATTACATACGTAACAAGTAGGCAAAAACCCCATAAATGGCAACTAATGGCAAATTTTAAGAACTAATTAACTCCAAAATCAGACGAAATGTGTGGAGGTGAAATATTTGATATATTTATCTGTGAAGTGTAGTTGTTATTTTAATGCCGAGATAAGTTTTCTACCAGTTGCGATCACTTTTGAAAAACTCAATTAAAACATAATTGCCGGAACAATTTATTTCGTTTTGTTGTCCAAGTATGAAAACTAACTTTGAGCCTTGGATTTCATATATTTGCTATTGGTTTCCCGGCCGCCATATTTGTTTATAGGTTCATTTAAAAAGGAATAAATTTGTAGTAGGTACGATTATAATGACAAACAGCTACAACCATATTTAAAAAAAAAAAGCAAAAGCGATCAGAATTTACATGCAGCTTTGCGTGCTGTCGAAATTTTAGTGCTGCTCCAGTATATATCACTTATTCGCAACGTATGCAGTGTCTATGGGATAGGAGGTCGTTGGCTTAGGTAGGTACTGCATTTACTTACGTGCGACCATCCGCCTCACCTTATTGTTTTTAATAAGCGATAGAAAACGACAAGACGTGACATGACTCGGCCTAGGAAACGGTTTTTCATCCGCCCGGGTCTATCCGGAGCCCGGTTCCTTTGTCGGAACATTTAACTTAGTATGATGTTTAGTTAAGTGAATCAGTTATAATTTTCATGTATTGTTCTGTTCACTTAACTAGCTATGTAAGTTTTTAGTATTTCCGCACCGTGTCGCTTCACGTTACGTTTTCATGTTTGATCTATTAGGCTCGTCGCCTTTGTTCAATGGTCGTATAAGTATTTGTATTTCCCTTACTCGAAATATATTTGTGAAATCTGACATACAGATTTTACTGGACTTCAACATCACAGTTAAGTTTCTCATAAATGTCCGTGTTTGTTCAACCTCTTATAAGAAGTATAAAGAAAAATGTAATTAATATTTGTATTTGATTTTGGATTGTTTTTAATATATTAAAAATTGTACATATACAAAAAAAAAATGCTGTCGGCAGTAAAAATATGTCCTAAACCTTACAAAGGGTTAAACAATTGAACATTTTGTACCATTTTTACTATATTGTTTAAAAAACGATGAAATTATTAATTTTACTCAACTATTACTTACAATTGGATACTTAACGCTTGCCGTATTATATACCGCATGCTCTAGTACTTAGTACTTACTTGTAATTAGTACTTAATTTGGAATTTTTAGTTAATAAATTACAATTATTTACCAGCAAATCTTTTAATTTTTTATTTGTTAGTTTCATAGTATTTTATTTATTTGACATGGCTGTATCTTCAACTTACTTAATACCAAGGATGAATGCGAAAGAATTGCTGGTAATGTGTGAAAAAAAAAACAAAATACATTTCGTAAGATATCTTAGATTTATTTTTTAATAATTGCAATAACGTTGAATATGTTACATTTTTAATTTTTGACATTAATTGTTGTTTTTATTGTTATGTCGCAATTTCCTAGCATCACAATAATGTAAGGACTTGTTGTGTTAAGTAAACAGGGTGATTAACGCGTTATTCTATCTTAATTATATATAAAAAAATATTGTATAAGTAGTTAGTATGACGCATCAGAAAATCATATCTAGGTAATTTTGTACAATGTACCAAATAGTTTCTGTTAATAAAACTTAAAAGGCAAAGTTATGCACAACTATTCTGGCACTTTAGCCAATCTCTATAAGTATACATATAATACATGATGCAGTATCGCACACCAGAATCAACGATAGTTGCCTCGAAATAGTTCCCCATGTTACACATACCGATTTGGGAAATACATCATCTAACTTTTTGATATGCCATTTCTTCGCCAATTCGATTACTTACTGTCGATGCAATTATTTCGCAGCAATATAAATATGCTATGTGCCTTACATATTATAAATAATTGATTAATTATATTACATTTGTATAATTGATTAATTATAGTATATTTCAAAGTGAAAAGTTAGTGACAGTTCAATTCTATTCTATGTAGTACGTAATATTCGACATTCACACGACTCTGTTATTAATAACTATGTTTCTCGTTAACTTTGTCTAATTTTTTCTCGCTCTCCCTTTTGATATTTTCAATGGTGTAAACTTACGGTTTTATATAGCTTGCACCGTTTAACAATGTATGTATGTTATCTAGCCCTACATTACAATTGTTATAAATATATTATAGTTTTGATCGTCAGTTGAAAGAGAGAGATGATTTTTTCAAATTATTTCTCTTTCTCCGTCAATTTGATAATTAATATATTTTGTGATTGATACGATGACAAATGCGGTGCCGTACACTTTTTGAAAAAATTACATTATCTACAATAAGGGCTATTATGCGAGCAATTTAGCTGTTATATGACCATACGGCCCTTAAAAGTATATCTCTAAATATATAGGTACGGCCAACTACATTAGGTCTTATTGTGATTTATCGTTATATCAAATTAATAACTAATATTTAGTAGGTAATGTAATTGAAATATGTAAAATCTCAATTTGCACATGCAGCTATTTTATTAAACAGAATATAATAAGTACGTACATATAAAACTGTAAATAAATGATAAAGAAATTACTATATTATCCATTGCTTTTGTGTTTATCAATTTCACGTAAGAGAAATAGCATTTCGAAATTCTATCTTAAATCATTTAAGCCACAGTAGCATGTTAAGAATGCGAAAAAACTTTCATCGAATTTTCAGTACCAAAATGTAATAAATTATAGTTTTTTAAAATTTTTATTACACCCATTAGGGCCGCTAATCTATTCTTCATACATTTTGGTATTTAACACTTGAAAGCTTTTTCGTAAATTACTAGACACCTCTTACTGCTTATTAGTGGAAGTGGCCAAATCGAGAAGTAGTAATACCCTTCTCCGATAGCAACACCCGTCTCAACGTAAATTGGATATCTTGCAAACCAACGAAACGAAATATCTGCTCTTTTATCGTGTGACGACGACGAAAACAGGACGATGCTATAAAACTTTAATTTCCACGCAATGAGTACAGTATTTAAAATTGCCGCGCTGCGCATGCTTGCTGCTTTATAACTGGACATAATGTTAACTGGTGCTAGATATGATGTTTACATGGAACTTCTCTATTTAGCGATTCATTGTTGCATTTATGTAGTTACTATATCACAGCCCAATATATTTACGTACATTATAGATGGTTATGAATAAACAATAGTTTTGTAGTTACCAAGATACTGCCCTTTAATAGTTGTTATAAATCGTATACCGTACAATTTAATAGTGAATAAGCGTACGGATTTGATCCACTCGGACTGCGACCGTCATCAGACAAACGAAAGAGAAAAATTACATTACATTCTCTTTTAGTTGTATCAATTTGCCGTGGTCAACGTTCACCGAATTCGTTTGCTTGGAATCTTACGTTTTTTATCTTGCTGTGTCGTTTTCGTAAAAAAACGTAGTTTTCAGAAAACTAAGGCTTTAGCATATTACTTTGCAAGAATTACGTAATTATAAATTATAAAAAATAGATTTGATGTGTTACCGCTAGGGGCGCTGTCTCACTTCTCATACATTTCTCTATCGTTTACGTAGTACGGAAATTTGGCAAATTGATGTGCTGGCCTCTCTGAAATCGATCTTAATTTTTTTACGATTGTTCGAACATGTATTTTTGTCGAGAATTCACAATCAAGAATAAGTTAGTAAGTTGAATCTTGAAATCATAATTATGAATGCGGTTAATATCCGCCCTTCGATAATTGAATTATGTAGGTACATAATGTCACTATGTGCATTGTACAGTACAGTAAGGTAATGTTTTCAATTTTAGAAATACCTGATTAAGTGTTATTTAAGATAAGAGAATACTAATTGTGCCTACTTAAAATAGGGTGTAATATGCTATGAACAAGATATACCTACAGTGTTTGGTTATTAGAACTTTTAGTTTAGTGGTATAATATAAAGAACAATCAATTTTCAAGACAAATCACCTCCAAAAAGTACGTGTGATATTCATTGAGTAATTTAGCAATATCTACTCCGATAGACGTCCTATAAACAATGTTTTTCATAGTATTTTTTTAATCAGTAAATAGGCTTGCGGTTGTTCGCCATCTCGCCTGATGTCAAGCGATTGTCTAGAAGAAATCCAATAAATTGAGATTATTATTGTTAGCATTAATAGCAATAGCAGCCTTATTAAAATCTAAGTTAAACTATTGGATAGTAATATTTTGATATCAGGGAAATAAAACGTTAATCAATAGGTTTTATTGTCGTCGATTTCAGAAAATTCACGCACGTAATCTAAAATCGAATGACTAGGTGCATTTTTCACATAAGTACAAAAGTTTAGTTACAATTCCTTTAATTAATTGATTGCTAACATTAGTAAAGGTTAACATTTGTTTGGGTCAATGTTCGTAAATTCCTTGTAAGTATACCTTGTTCATAGTTAGTATGCGTGTTATGAAAGAAATACCATTTAAAACTCTCGTTTCGTTTATAGTGTTAATAATTTTAAACTGACGAATGGGATAGAGATTTTTTAAGAACAAACTATGGATTTGTTGCTTTTTAATAAGACCAATATTGAAAACTACGTTGACAGATTTACTCTATCTAAGTTATATGTCAACAAAAGCCATCTAAATTGGTCTTTGTGTACTTACCTTATTAATAGGTAACTTAAGAAATATGTTTATTCATTGTTACTTGCCGTAATTTTACTATAATAAAAATACGCATTTAATTGTCAATTTAAACATCTACAATATTAGATAGTTCTGTTTGCCTTATTAATGTCTAATGTTATTGAATTTTCTTAAATCTGACCTTGTATATTTCACTGCAACATTATTTTGTATTCTCTTTTAAACTGAAATTATTCCTACCTACCTATGTAACTAATCTAAGAATTTACACTACATTTCAATAGTATACCTAACTTTTGTTACCTAGCTACATATTTAGTGTAGATTAACGATAGTAGGTAGGTACTTATAATTAGTACTTATTTTTTTATATTTATTCATAAACTGTTGTATTGGTAGAACTCGATACAGGTAGTCACATGGTTAAAATATTTAAAAAAAAACGATTACATACAAATTGTACCTACCAATATTTATGAATACGTATTAATTAAAAGCTTCAAAATAAGGAATTCATTTTTTTTGTAAGTAAGTACCTATGATAGCGCATTATGTTTCAAACGCAGATAAAACTTATAATGCGAAGTTCACGCCTCTTCCGATCTATTCTTCGTTGTTTTTGACATATTACTTTGTTCATTTGCAAGTGGCATGTATTCCGATATTAACAAGTCAAAAAAATAATTACATAGCTAATAGTAATAATACGAACGAGACGGTCTCTTGATGGTAAAAGATAACACATGTCCTTGATCATCGCAGCGATACATTAAACTTTAAGTAACAAACTCTTGGGAATTGGCTCATTACTTTGAGACTTTCGATGGTTAGTCTCAACCGCTCTGTAATTTCGCTAGCTACAGCGGAGTAGGTACAGCACCCTTCAAACGGAAATTACCGTGGTGTTACTTACCTACCTGAAGGCCTCCTCCTCCTGCTAAGGAGAGTACCACCAAGTATATGATAAATCAAGTAGAATTAATCGCGCAAAGCATAACAATATCGAATTTGGTCCTCCTTACGATAAAGTAGTGGTACCTAATTTTATTACCTACTACGACACTAAACTTGTAAACTATAACAATATTCAGATCAGACGTATTTCATATTGGCGAGAACGCAGAAAGAGTGGCTTCGCCCCGTTGTATTTTTTCCAACACTAGTTTTTATGCATAAAAATGGTGGTGTTTTATTCGTAAAGTGTCGCGCCAGTGTGGGAAAACGACAATATGGTGAAACGACTTTTTGTGTAGCTTCCAAAACTCCATCGAAGCTTTATAGTAAAGTCCCCACTACTTTACTAAAGCATGACTGGACTTGACTGACACGGACTGTACTTAACCAAGACTGGACTTTGACTATAACTATAGCTACGAGGCAACTTATTTAACTTTTGCTACTTGAAAATATGAAACACTGGACACTAGCATATGCTCAAGATGCGACGCCAAAACCAAAGAAAAAAAAACAAAACAATGCGGTGGTGACATAGACAAATACCTACCTACCTCAAATTGTACTTTCTTCTTTCTTTGGTTTTGGCGTCGCGTTTTAGCATTTGCCAGTGTCAAGTAATTATATATTTTCAAGTTTCAAAAGTTAAATAAGTGCCATCGTAGCTAGTTTTAGTCAAAGTCGTCTTTGTCAAGTCCAGTTCGTGTCAGTTAATTCCAGTCATGCTTTAGTAAAGTAGTGGCAACTTTACTACAAAGCTTCGATGGAGTTTTAGAAGCAACACGAAAACTCATGTTTCACCACATTATATCATTTTCCCACACTCGCGCTTGTAATTCGGCACTTTATGAATAAAACACCACCATTTTTATGCATAAACACTCGACAAAACACTAGTTTTGGAAAAAAATACAACGGAGCGACACGACTCTTCCCGCGTTCCCGCCAAAACCCCCAAATTGTACTTTAATCTGAGCTACCTACATTCCGCGTTCCCGCTGAAAGCCGGTTTTTAAATTTTGGTATATCAGTTTATGCATTCTACCAGATATAAGTATTACAAATAGTAAGTATAATATGATAAAATTAAGTAAATAAAGTTCTATTCCATGTCTCAATAAAGGATTAGAGTTTTTACTGGCAATATCAACAATATGACATGTTTTACCACATTATATGACTAAAATACCATTGATCTTAACATAAACACTAAAAAAAAAACAGTTTTGGAAAATAATACAATACTTACAGCACTCAGATAAATAAATTTGGTTGTTTACTCAAAGTTACAGTATTTTTTTTTGTGCTCCTCCACAAGAGCACGATACAAAAGAACAATGTCCAAAAATGTTCTAAAATTCTATAAAACGTTCAGATAATGTGACCACTACTTTACTAGTGCATGGACTGCACTTAACTGTGACTAAGGTATTTTAATTGATTTTTCTCGTGACTAGAAAATATATAAAACTTGACATTGGCAGAATACACAAAGTGCAATTCTAAAATAAAGAAAAAATACAAAATATTCCTTTCTAACCACGAAATACTTGTTTTGTTTTTGTTCCGTGATTTCAACATTTCCAAAAAATAATATTATGATACTGTAGGCTAGGCTGCTACTATTGCTATTATCGAATACATACCTATATGGAATTGGTTAACTTTGTGCTTTGTTGTGTGTATATTTATGTCGTGAAATATGGATGCTATCTTCCAAATAGAATCACAGGATGAATTTCAGAAGGTACAGCCACTTCCAAAACTTTTCAATCAATAGGTAGTTGTAGAAAACTATTAATCTAATTTTAATTATTTCCAGGCTATAGAAGATCTTGTGAGCAATTTTCATAGGACTTCCACCATGGCTCAGACGCCCAAAATCTCTACCATTATAAAATCAAACAAAGACGACATTAAAAATTTATTAAAAGACTGCAACTTTGATACGGACCAAGTTCCTGAATTACTTAAACATAAAGGTTGGCATGAGGAAAAAATTGCATATTTTGTGAAATTGCTCAATGAAAAAAAGACTGAATTACTTTATGCAACCCTTACTAACCATAATAGTGAATATGGCGAAACAATAACAAACTTTGACTGGCTCCTTAAGCTCGTCCTAGGAACAAGTGAATTAAACATGTTAAAATACCCTTTACTTCAACTAGTTTTGTCAACTGAAAGTAATGGGAATCAGAAGAAAATGTTGTTTGATGTAAATATGGATATGCTACTAAAATTGATGAATACATTGGAACAAATTGATCAAATTTAGCTACTTGCCAGCCTACTCAAATCAACCAAGCTCCTCGCTCCAAACTCGAGGCCTCCGTGTATTGGTGTAGGAAGATATCACTAATGTTCATAAGCACATGTACATATACAGATTTTTGGGGTGATTTTGAGTGTGTTTTTAATGACAATTAAGCTATAGAAAATAACATTGTTTATTCACAGGCCACAATATAATAAAAATAATACATTGGCATTGTACCACAGAACATTGCCCGAGTTAACACATGCAATTCCCAGATTTTTGTAATGTCATGTGAATAAAATGTAAATTAAGCTTATACCTGTATATTATATAATAGGTATGTACACACATAATTGTTTTATTTTCCCTTGTTGGAGGTGTCAATGAAATATATGTAAATACAAAAAAATATTGGAGGACTCAGTCTGCACTTAGCACAATTTAACCCCAACTAAGCATAACTTGTACTATCGGAACCAGACAGCCGATTTTTTTTTTTTTTTATTCAAATTATGTTTGTGTTTGCGCCTGATGTTAAACAGTAGTGTGGTCTAAGATGGAGCACGCTTACCTAGAAGAAACCTATTTACTGACGGAATATTTAAATACTTATAATACATACAGAACACCCAAACACAGAACAAACATCTATGTCACAAACTTTAGTCCGCAGTGAAAATTGCACCCATACCCTTTAGCTCTCGAAGCAGAACTTTACCAAATATGCTAACAGGCCAGTCAAAAGTAATAAAAAGTAAATAAATGTTTTGGCAGGAATGCAGAAAAATACCACCACATTGCATTATTTTCATAAACTTTGATGTATTTTCTAATGTTTATGTTTAGTGCTGTGTTACATAATTGTATGTAAATCAGCAAGGAGTATGAGAAAGTAATATAATGGGGTTAAACATGTCAATCCATTGTGGTTTGTAAACTACTCCTTTACTATGGTATGGCTGTACTCTACCTCAACTTACATAAATTACTCAAATTAATACATTAAATTTTTTTATGACTGGGAAATATTGAGGTCAATCTTCAGATTTAATGTTTCGTAATATGCAAAACTGTCTGGACTACTACTTAATCCACTCATGCTCCGTGATAATATTGGGAATCTAAAAATAGAAGAGAAACATGTAAAATAAGATTTAAAATTTTATTGATAAGAGACATTCACACATCAACATTAGGTTTTAATAAATGGAGTACATAACATAATTACAAACATCATAATATCATACAAACTTCTACATTGCCTTCAGCAATGTTTACCTCATTCAACTATGCTTACAACCCTTCACAGTTCAAAGTAAATTATGTCTTTTTATCTGTTAACTAACACAGTGGGGTCCTTTTAGACTTTTCTAAATAAAAAGCAATCTACTTTGATAACCGACTGAAAATTTCAATTATCTTGAGAATAAAATTACCTAAGATTATCTAAATATAAAAGTACACAACAATCTAATTCACAGACGGAATTAAAAGTTAAAATTACATATTTTGCATACAAGATATGAAATATGGCATTTTTTTAAGACAGTCCCAATTGAGCAAGGGAAATATACCTATACCTGTTTTCAAATATGAAGAAGTTTGTCAGAAACTCCAGCTCCACTGAATATTCAAGTAGTTCAGACTTGAATCAGCGCTTGATATGGAATGTCTCACTCACATATAGGCTATATTTATTTGGAGTAATTCTCCTAACCATGCAGATGTGCCACATTAAATTTCATAAAAATGTATAAAATTACAAAATCTTTTATAAACCATATGAATGGACACAAATTCCCGTCGAAAAGGATTAATTGCATTGTATAGTAATATCAAACCTTACAAATTTCTATTTGTATTTCATGAATGAGGTGGAGAAGTATACTAACCGACAGCAGTATGGCCTGTCATACTAACTCATTACATAGGCTTAACATGTATGTACTAGCATGTAGAAACTACAATATCTAAGTATTACAATATAATGTCTGTAAATGGATAAAAATTGTATAGTATAATCACAAATTGGCCGCCGAATATCAATTTCATTAAACAATAAAAATCCATCTCTCATTCGTAAATTTTGATCCGCAATCACACAAGTCTTACTCCGTCGTATCTCGGCGGTAATCCCGACTTCTCACTTACTGAATACCTAGTACTTAACTCACTACATATAGGAGTAAATTTCGACACATTATAATTGAATTCCATGAGCTTGCAATAAAGAGAGCTGATAACTAAATTTATACAACTTAATATAAATTAGAATATAATATGTGTCACAGTAAAAAAATAATACACTAATGATTACAATATAAAGAAATTCATATTTTTAATTCACACTTAAAAATTTATACAATGTTTTCAATCTGTCGATTTGCACTCGACAAATGATGAGATGGGATAACTAATGAAAAGTGAAATTCATATATACAATACAAATATGCCGAATCAAAGAAAACTTGTCTGAGTGGCCTATTGAAAATGCAAAAAGTTGGCTGTCACGCCCGGCAGATGTGAAACTTAAACAGCACGCAACTCACACAGAGAAGCAACGAAGTGTACAGTGTACGCGCGCGCACACACACACGAGGGATTCGAGAGAAGTCGCGTAGAGGGGGAATAACGGCATAAGATAGTGTCACGCCGTTTGCCGTCGCGGCATACGAGTTGGTTTTATTGCCAAGGCGCGCCAATAGATGTTTCACATCAAAAAGATATCTAGAAACCTCAAGTGAGGCACAATTTCATTCTAAAATTATGTAGGTATCTGAAATGGTATTTATTTATTTAACCGTATTTATAGTTACACAAACAATCGATTTTCATTCGCATTTCATAGCGAACTTATTTAATTTTAAATAAGCTACCGTGTTCTCAAGTTGCCGTGTTCAAAATGCAATTCCAGTATTCTTACGTTCTTCATCATCATTCGTTTTAGACTTTGGGAAATAAAAGAATTTAGGAGCGAGCAAAACTAGGACAAATGTCAAACTAATACCCCTGTAATAATGGCACCAACTAATCGCACCGTATGCTGCCTATATAACTTTGTTATTGTAATATAATTATCATAACTATCGAATAAAATGTATAAAATCTTAATTTTAGTGAAGCAAAGCACGCTAAACTTATAGTATAATCATCCTAAGGTCACGGCTTGTGAAACTGAAATTCACATCATTGGAAAGGTAAATATCACTCGAACTTAGTTCGAGGTCCCACAGCAGCTAATCGTAATAAATAATAGGCTCATTATAGACACGGTTTGGTGTCGCGATGATGGGACTGCGCGGAGCTTAGTTGGCCACGGCGACGTCGGTTACCGTCTCCTGCAACTGAATACGAAGCCACATATTATTATTTCCGCAGTGATAGCAAAGCACGCGGTGGTTACTCGCGGTGGATCTCCAGTAGAGCAGGTCGTCTAGGTAGGTAGCACCGCAGTACCAGATATTCTGCCGCCAAGCAGTTTGTAAAAACATTACTGTGTTCCGGCTTTAAGTGTAAGCATTAGCAGCAGCTAGCGAAATTACAGGGCTGTTGAGACTAACCATCGAAAGTCTCAAATAATGTGCGCCAAAGCAGCGATGCCCTGGACTTTGTTTTGGTATTTAAAATTCTGTGTATTGCTGCAATGGTCATGGACATGCGTTATATCTTGCCATCAGGAGACCGTTCACTAGCACACCGTACACACAAGTAAAATAGTTTAAAGCTTGCGGGTGCCACCCAAGCTGAAAGGAATTCATTGTACTGATCATTATCATTATAAACCGTGAGAAAATATCTGAAAACGCGAAAACAAAAAACAGTTTCTCATATATTTTCACAATGAAAATCCAAAGAACAGATTCTTTTCACAATTTTAGTTGCGTTTCTTAATAAAACCCCTTAGCGCTCTTCAATCTAGTAAAATACACCGGCATCGGTACATGCCTACCTTGTGTAACTTACACTAATGTTTGATATACGTTAAACTTATAGGCCAAAAACTTAATCTACAGTATATTTTTGTCTAAACTAACAAAATATATAACAACCGACAAGATTTGAACTAGTGATGGTATTCAGGAAAATAAAACTTATGTGGAAGCCTGAATTGGGAATACACGAGACATTTTTGATTAAGCCGAATTTGAGAAAAAAGATAATTTTGATGATTTAATGAGTACAAGATTTTCTACATTTAACGAGTGCCTTTAATGCGTCCAGTAATTACGTTAAGCGTTTAGGGGGAAACGGTCGAACCGAATCGCACCGTCACTCACGTGGAGAAAAGAGGGGTATCGGCAAATATTACGTAATTTATTTGAACAAGAAACTAATATTGCGAGAAAACTAGGTTAAATTAAATATAACATGTCTTTTTTTTACTAAATATGGCTAAATTTTGCACATTAACATTCTTCCCTGTTATGCGATCGCCAACAACTGGTGGTAACAACGCGTGGGCAGGTTCTGACTACGCCCGTAAATATTGCGTTCCTCGACGGCTCGGTCAACCCTGTCACTCATTTATTACGAGTTAACATAATTGTTATGATGAGTAAAACGACACATCTATAAGTGCTGTCTAGATGTAACAAATTTATGGAACAAATCGAAGCAAATTGTTTTTTAAATAAATCCATCGCAATCAAGTACAGATTAACGTTTTTACACTAAAATTACGGATTTTGAAATAAGAGTATCTCACGTGAGATTAGAATTTTAAACCAAATCGCGTGACATCTTAGGGGTAAAAAAAAATCGCCTCACGTAAAATTAATGGACGCGCCGTAACACCTTTTTTTGTGTTGCAAGCTTTTTGAGTAGTGTCTAAAATTGTGAAAAGGTAATTACCGTTTCAGGTTTAAGTTCTGGCACTTCTGGAACTTCGGGAATCAAATCCGCTAACTTGTCGGACACTGGGAGAGGCTCCTGGAAACATATAAAATAAGTTATCGACTGTTACCACTTCTGCTCCTCTATAACAATGATAAAATTACAATGATATGATTGTTAGCTGTGGTTTACAAAAATGTCCACTACATTCAAACTAATGTAGTTGATTCATGACAAACTCCAACAAAATAACAATTCCAACACAATGCTATCATGAGATACCTACAATAATGAATGTATGCATTAAAAAAAATAATATCACGTAATTAATGTGTTAGCACTGAAGCAGTAAATTGACATGCTGTTACATCATGTTAACTAAAGACTAGTTCGTATTCAAGCGAAAGGGAAGGGATCAGGAGAGGAGAGCAGCGGCTGGCCGCATCAGTACGTCAGGTTTACCAGAGCACGACTCTTCCGATCGCTGTCGGTCCACGCATGCTGGCATAAATATACACATGAAACTACATACGAGAACTGTTAACGGGGTTTCAAAACGCTCCATAAGTTACGGTTCTAATCCACTACAAGAGCAAGACTGTCCTTTTATTCACCTGTGGCGTATGTTGCGCGGCAGACGAGGGCGGCGCGGCGGCTCCGTTGGGCAGGCACGGTGACTCGGCTGCCTGTTCTTCTCCCCCGCCGTTGCACTCGATGGCGTCGGCTGCGTTCGCGAGAGCCGCTTTCGCCTTTTTCTTCAGCAACTCCGTGTCATCGGCCGCATCTGGGCTGATGTCGTGTACTCCGTTCGTCGCGGACGTCTCGGTGCTCGAAACATGATTAGATTCGACGTTAGTTTGTTCGGTTTCCGTGATAGGGTCTGGAATCTGTTTCAGACTCTCCTCGACTTTTTCGTCGTCCAAAGGCGGCGCGCAATCGTCATCGTCCTGCATCGGAGGCGGGGGAAGAGAGGAGTCATCGGCTTCGGATACGTCTACTTCTACACATTCTGGAATATTCTCAGGTTCCGGTACAGTGTCGGTCACGACCGATACAACGTTTGCTTGTACTGCAGTGTTAGCTTTATCTTGTACTTCTTGGGTAGATACTGATTCGGTTTCAGTGAAGTTGAGTTCAGAGGTCTCTGGTGCTTCAATTTTTTCGATATCGACTTTAGTTAGTTCGACTTTTGTAGTTTCAGTTTCAAGAGGTTCGTTTCGCTCAGGGATTTCAATCTGCCTCGGTTCTGGTATAACGGTATCGGAAACGTTTTCAAGAGTTTGTGTTTCGTTGTCAACTATGGTTTTTGGAGTTTCTGATACCGTAGTTTGTGATTCGATTTCAATAGTTTCTGTGGCCACGGGATTGGTTATAGTTTCAGTGGCTTCTATGACGATAGTTGAAGTTATTGTTTCGGAAGGTTCTTTTGTTATGTTTTCTTTGTCAAGTTTAGGAGATTCGTCCAATTGTTTTGATATATTCGTTACAGTTGCTAGAGTTTCCTCAAGCACATTGTTCACAACTTCTGGCTTACAATCAGTGACTGCTGGAGCATCTTCATTATTTTCCTTCAAGATAAATGGAATTTCATTTTCAGGGATTTTGGTAGAAACCGTTTCGCTAGGGAATTCGGATTTAACGAGAATATCTTTAGTTTCCGGAAGTGCAGAGATAGGCGCGATTGCAGAATCAGCAGTGTTAGCTAGCGAAGCGTCTGTCAGTTCTGGTGCCATGGTGGTGGCGGCGAAGGATGCCACTGACGAGGGAGGGGGATTCGCGGGGAGCGGTGGAGGCGTGGGTTCTAACAAAGGCAGTTGTTCAACACAAACCTCTTTAGGAATATCTGGAGCAGGGACGATTTCTGCCGTTTCTGCGGCGGGTGGCTCCGGTATGGTTTCCTCCAGTTTCTCAATCGCGGGGATCTCCAGTTTAGGTTCTTCTAAGGAGAGTCCGTTAACAGGCAGCTGCTCGGGCTCCGGCTGGGGTTCCGGCGCCACCTCGGGCTTCTCGGCAGGCGAGCTAGGTGCGGGTGCGAGCGCGACTTCGTCGCTCGCCGGCGTCTCGGCTTTAGTGGATTCAGGTGTGCTGGTACCATTCGTAAGAGGTTCGGTTACGGGGGTCTCTGGAGTCTTCTCGTCTTTCTCTTCAATAAGGGTCTTGGCTTCCTCGGCGACTTCATTGACGGTAGCTTCGGGAACTGCTTCGGCCGTCTATAAAAATAATATCGATTATTAATAGTTGACGTGTATGCGAATTATACTGCCTCAAACTTATACTACTATAAAATATTCACTATGATACGGAAAACGCACAAAATATGTACCTTATCATCGGCCATGGTAGCCTATTTGAACGATGCGATTTCTGAGATATCCTAAGCAAGACTGAAGGGGGATAGACGGGCGCAATACAATTTATAGTCTACGCATCGTAACGGAAGATTGACTCTCATTTTTAGATAACTAGTTACCCTTCAATGCTCATGATCAAAGAGATATTATATTACATTAGGGCTAGGGCTGCCTAACAATCTAGAATAGCTATGTTTATAAATTTATTTGCTAAATCCTCACAAACATTTTTTGCATGATTTCACTTTTAAAATGCGATTAAAGTTGTATGTCAGCATTATTCCGGGGCGATGAAATAAACGTCAATATATAATTTGTTAAACCTACGTATCAAGTACAATTGGGATATAAAGCTGCGATATATTTTGATCTGTGAAGATATTCAACCGCAGGGCTGTGGCAAACAATAAAACGATACCGAGGCACAAGGCCACCTTTGTTTACTGATGTAGAAAGATACAGCTCGAGTGCTGCACAAATACACGCATTCGTTTAGTACATTTTGACGTTAGCCAGAATCGACACCCACAAACACCTATCAACAGTGTTATTGTTAAGTCAGTACACCATAAGTCAAGTACTTAATAGAAGTGAAAATTTACTAACAAAGAGGATCTCTATACAAGAATTTCGTGTGGTATGCGTGTTAACTTTTATAACGGAATAACATTAATGAATGTATGTTTTAACAATATGTTTTTGTGATTTAAATCCGTACAGTAGAAAGATAAGTCCATCAATAGGTTGGTGGTACCGTCTTTGTCACTTTACCTATACATACGCAAATAAGTCCAGTGTCTAGAATTATTGTGAAACTCGAGGTGCATTGACCTGTCATATTTTACATACATAACTGTGATACTTAACTGGTAAAACAATTACCTACGTATTTAGAATCTCTGCTGTACCAATTTTTTTTAAGATTCCCGTTTTGGCCCCGACTTGTTTTACTTTGTTGTAAAATAACTACAGATATACTGGAAGCTGCAGCAAATTGGCAGTTATCATCTATTACCTAATTTCCTATGTACTAGTTTTCTCTACTAAATATTTACTTTTACGTTCGAGTTTATGTGGTATATATAATATATATCTTCGCACTGTAACAAGGTAGTTAAAATATTTTTATAACCCTATAATTGATTGTCTGACAGATAATAAAAATAATGTTTACATTTAAATGTGTATTTAAGTTTATTTTATTTTTGCTTTACCGTTAAAATGGTGATGCATACAAGCATCAAACCCGGATGTAGCGAGATGGTACGGACTTTAAAAAAAACCGGTACGTTTGTTGGATTCGATTTTTGTGATACATAAAAAAGTATATTTATTTTTAAGTGTTAATACTTTAAAATAAACACAATACATATACTATATTATTGGTAGTACGTGATTGTTGGTATGCGATCCCGCTGACTCCCTCAGATGTGATGATTTTCTGTGTAATGCATCTTCAAAATTTTTAAATGAAAATTTCATCGACGCAAAATGGACGTGGCAAAGTAAGAACGTTAACTTCTGACCCGCCATGTCTCTACTGCAATCATTTTGTAACAGGTACCTATTCCAGCCACCGCATTCCATAGCCTCGCAGTGTTGACACAAAATGGTAATAACTAGTTAATAACATGCTAGTAGTTAGTACTATAATGCATGTCGGTGGGCTGCGATGGCTCGAAGCGAAGCAAATACAAAATCGTCATCCGGAACGAACGGAACACGAACAATGGCTCCACCATCGGGCCCGAGCACGGGAAGCTAACGGTCCGCTTGGAACAGGATTGAGCACACGATTATCGATATGTCAGTTGGGGTCACTACATTATAATTATACGCTCTAGTCTTTTGTCTACCGATCCGTAACGGCTAAAACAATAATTACCTGCCTCACACCATGTCGACATAAAAGCTTTCTCGTCTCACGACAAAAATTGGTTCCACCAAACAATCAGTACGGAATGATCCGACACCATCGAACGGGTTTTTATACTAGGTACTCCGTATTCAACAAGAACAGTAACGGTACAGCAAACAACAGTCTACCAAGTACTTCATGGTGACTCACAGATTGGCAAACCATAGACATCATCTATTATGGAAATGATTTTCCGCTCTAAAACCTACTAGCGTAGCGAAGCATCTAAATGTGACATTCTACAGAATGACAAAATGTGAATCTTAACTTTTTGTTTTTGTCTGATGAATAAAATCTGTACGGTGAGTTGTCGCCGCAATTAAAACGCAATATAAGGGGCAGGTGAAATCAAGAGTGTGTATGTGGTTATTGGTTTTCACCTGCCTGCCTTCTAAAGTGGTGTCAAGGTGAAAGGAGCTCTAGACGTTTTCTATAATTCATGTATTTGGACGTGATCGTCGAGGAACAAGACCCGTGTGACAGACAGTGACCGGCGGACGAATGCAATTTGCATGGCAATAAATAACAGAAAAGATAGCGTTGCGCTCGCTACTGCGCTGTCGTATAAAGCGGGTCGTACTCATCTTCTAGCCACTATCAGCGGTTGAATGCCCTGTCTTGGCACCGATTACAACTATCGGGTTACGGACAATACTGCTATTGTTGTTTCTGTACACAAAAGTTATAAAACCAAATGATAATAATGTTGACTGTTAACGTGTAACACATAATACTTAGCGGAATGTAGGTATGTAACGTGAAATTATAGCATTTTGATCAATAATTAAGACAATGACAATCTTACAATTTTGACTTGTAGCTTTAGTGTTATCAGTAAAATATTGTAATAAATCTGCAAAAGCACTGAAATGATGCTAAGATTGCTGAGGCTTATAATTTTAAAATGGTATGCCAAGAATGCTGTGCGAACACGATATTTGACACAATAGACGTTCAATAGAGGAAATCGAGTCCTTCCTTGTTATGCCAATGCTCCATTCAGCGGTCGTATTATGAAAATATGTTGGATGTGGTGGTGCCGACTTGTCGCTATTAACGCTGTCATTTAGTAAACACGTAACCTGAACGATAGCTCATCACGTTTCCTATGCCCGTAAACTCGTGATGTCCCTGTCGAGCTTTTATGCATATTTTACGCAGAACGTGTCATCAAGATTCTCGTGAATCTTGATAAATCTCGAAAACCACTGGCACTGAAATATTCTCGAGACCCCAATTAGCAGTTTTGAAGTGAAGTTTTCTATATGTTTTTTTACTCTACTTATTGAACGTTTGTTAGGAGTACCATGTGAACTGTGTAACATGTGCTATTGTTACACTAAAAGTCAGTTTTTCTGATGATTATTATACTAATGATTAGTTAACAAGTTTTTTTTGCTTCGAAACTTTACTCTTATGCGTATCATCTACATTTTATGTTGATGTTGTTGAAATAATGGGAATAACATAAAAGTAGAAGATCCCTTGAGGCTTTACCGTTGATGACACGTAATCGTACTATTATGAGATGGCGCTTTTCGTTATTTTGCTAGAGACAGAAAACGACGTTGTATATCAAAATAATATGATTATTTTCGGTTTAAAGCAAGCGGTGTGCGATGAGTACACGCGATGCACGTTATACACGAGAATGTTTATCTCTCGCAAACAGCGCGACAGGCGCAGGGACGGGGCGAAGCGCCGGGCGGCGGCGGCGACCGCGTGAGCCCGTGGGTGGAGGGAGAAGCGGTTTGCCGACCTCCTACGTAGTGTTGCCACGCCAGGTGCGCACCCGAAACACTACTAAAATCTCCACCCCATAAAGACATCTACATATTTAATTTCAGTTAATTCCGAACACCCTTCTTTCAAATAATTAGCTACCAGAATATGAGTCTTTGCGAGATAAAACGTAGTCTTAAAAGGTTATCGCCAGCGCCACTACTCGTCGCTTGTTAATTGATCCAATGAATTCACGGAATAGCTTGGTGAATAGTCATTCACTTGAATCATCATATGTTTTAGGAACTGCCGTTTGTCACTTGGCTGTTTAATGATTTCATTAATAGTACACTACGCGAAGGACTTCGGACGAATGACACATTCTATGAGAAACGACACCACTGACATGTTCAATCATCAACATTAGTTTGTGATTAGATCAAATTTTATAAATATGTATATCTCTAATAACATTCTAAAAAACACCAAAATCAACCGTGTGGTTATTTAATAAATGATTTAGGTATTTATAACAAGCGCGATTGTAATAGAATGGCGAGGTTTTCAACTAAAAAAATACTGCACTTTATTGATGCGTCAATTTTAAATCTTTATAACTCTCGGTGTGCATTTTTTTGTGGAATCTTTGCAATAAGGCAACACTCCGCATTACCAAAGGCTCGGCCTCGGTTGGCAACTGGTCGGGCCAGCCAGCGAGCAGGCAGCCGCCCACCACTGTCGGCGCTAAACCTGCCGGGGACTGCTAATTTTATTCTGCACTCGGCAAACTCGTTTCCTAATGCTCCCGTCTTTACGTCATCGGCTTGCAAGCCCGATGCCAATGCATTTCGTATTCCATGTGGGTTTTAGTGGGTATCGTTGTTGCACCTTTTGATTCTCTATATGATAATATGTACTCGAGTAACATAATAAAAGAGAAATGATTATTCACGACGGATTCACGATTCGTTGATTTTGATAATGTTATGTATTTCATTAAAAACATAATGTAATGATACCGGCTATAGCGGCGACGTTTATAAGTGATAGATAGAAATAGAGGTTGTGATCGTTCGTGTGTTGTATAATTCTCCGAATGGTATTCGCTATTATTATTTCTATTCACAAGCTACGAGCGGCTGGCATCGTTATGGGGCGTGAGCATGGCGTGTTAAAAATGTAATTATTGTTAGGTTTAATGTGTCAAGCCTCGTTGTGGGAGTCTGAGTGGCCGAGTGCTAATGACCGAGCGTCAGCGGCTGTTAATTCACATGAGACAAATAAACATCGCGTCTGCGAACAGCCACCGCTTACCGCTTTCGTCCCGCTAGCACCATATTCCACTCAATAACACGATTATTAATGCATCTTGAGCGTGAAGCGTAAACAAACAAATTGGGTTAATCTTTCTTTGTTATGATCATGAAAATTACACTTTAGACGGGTAAAAGCGTTATCGTGAAACGCATCGTAAATTATAATTTTGCATAAGATCATTGAAATTATATAACAATGCAGTGCTTTACAGACAGCCGATCGGAAGTATTCGTTGCATAAATTCAATTATATTAGTATTCAGTGGCTGCAATAGCTGTAACTGAAGTGCTCGAACGAGGGACAAGAGAAACTGTTAGCGGCGCCCCATGGATTAACAGAGAGCACGTACGGTACGGTATGCCCATAACGACGTATCCTTTATCTATAGCTAAGTATTAATTAATGACAGTGTATAGGGCGGGGCGGCGGCGACGGGTCGGCTCAAGGAAGGCGCAGGGCGCGGGCGAGTGTCGCTCGCCGGTACGTCACAAGAAGTCGTCAATGAGCTAAGTGCCGGTAATGGCGCGATGTCGTCGACAATGCCGGCGCACGTTTGGTTAGCACGGATATAGCACTACTTTGAATTATAATGCGCATTGTTCCTCGCATTGCGCCGGTTCGGGTGCAATGCACTACGACGCAATACTCACTTGTCATAGAAATTGTCGGTTTCTACTCGAACCGACCGCAAGGTCGTCTCGTTAACTTTATTGCATTACCCACCGATTTGCTAAATGGTAATTGTAACAAATTGAAGCAAGTTGATTGAGATGTTTAGATTGTTTTGATTCGTCCGTAGTCATCAATAACCCGTACCTGCAATATGCATGGACGGCATCCGATTCCGATGCTCATTATTAATATCTAATTGAGCGATCATAAACACTAATAGCGTAATGATAGCGTGTTTTTCCTGCGCGCCGAGGAGAGATCTCGTATTATTGCAGGGGCAACGGTACCGCGCAAGTACTGAGCAATAAGCATAAACACCGAGGCAGCTGCGTCGCTTGGTGTACGCCGCGGTCGCCCTCGTACCAGTTTCGACTACACGTGCGCACGATTTCACATCGCATCAAAATTTCGCATAACAAAGGGCAATGACTCCGCCCAAAATAATTGCACGTACGTTGTAGTGTTAATTTTTTAATCGACCATCTGGTACAATAGATGGTGAGTCTTGGTGGGAATATGAAGTACAGCGGGCGTCGAAAGTAGGACAACTCGCCGATGATAGATGATTTCGGTCGCGCATCGACTCGAGGGTTCGCTCGTCGTGTTCACTGTTCATTTCATTGTACTCTCTGACAACGTTGATCGAATACGAATGCAGTCGTTGAATATAATACTTAGAAATTAGAAAGTTATTGCTTTAGAAACACTCTCAATCGCAGCCATCGAATACCATAACTACCATGGCTTCGAGATATTATTTTTTTTGCTTTACCAACAAGTTCTATGTACTTTCCGTTAAAAAAAAAAAACAAGCAGTGAAAACTTACCTCTTCGGGAACTTTCTCTGGTTCGCCATTAGTTTTGGGTTCCTCGTCCTTTTGCTTCTTCTCTTGTTTGGGTTTGTCTTTTCGGCTGAAACTGATCGACCTAAGCGACCATTTCTTCTTTACCTGTCCACGACATGCCTCGGGTTAATAAAGTCAAATTGTCCACAACATGCAAAACAAATAAAACACTTCGGAATATAAGTTAGACATACGCTTATCACAGCTGCCGTATTTTGAAACCAATCGGAAAGTTTTGATTATATTCTTATCTATTCTCTATATTTGTAGTTGATTTCGGAGAGTCAATCTTAAATCCAATGTGGTTTAGAATACAACAGCAGAAGGGAAAACCTCGTTGGGCTTACCTTCTCCTTTTTAGGTTTCTTCCCGTCTTCGGGTGTGGGTGTAGATTCACCGTTTTCGACTTTGGGTTCCGTTTCTCCGTTTGTGACTGGGGCTGCTTCTGTATCTGCATCATCTGCCTCTTTCCCTTCCTTTTCTGTTGTTGCATCTTTTTCATTTTCAGGAGTACCGACGTCCAGTTCCTTTTCTTTGTCCTAAAAAAATATCATACAATTCGTACTAATCAAACCATGACTTATCCTATTGAATAGTTCATTAAGATGCGCGCGCATGGATATTATCCGTAAGGGAGAGGGTCAGCTTTGCTTTGATAAATTGCTATAAATCGAACTCAAGTTACTTTCAAAGGGGAGAAGATTGTTCGGATTTTTTTTAATTTTTGACTGACTTCTCTAATAACCCGCTGATACCTACTGGCCGTATTAAACTTTCTATATCCCGGAAATCAAAATTAAGGCCATTTAAACAATACAAAGCTGGTTTATTTGTGCAAATAAGGAAGCCAAGTAGATCCATGTCACGTGCACGTAACCCTTGAGGTGCATCCGTATGACGCGCTAAAATCAATAACGGCACGCCACTACCAACCCTCCGGGTACATATTAAATTACCGAGTCGCTGGCACGATGAATCGCAAACAAAGGGAATTCCACAATAAGTACCTATACTTATACTGTTTTCGCAAAATAACAATAACAAGCTGTTTACGCGTGAAAATATCTATATCTAATGAGAAGCGTTCCGCGTTCTCCATTGTCTACAACTCTGTTTGGGAGACAAATACCATCAAATAATTCTCAACTAACAATCAACTAATTTGCATCGTTACGCGGATATCGCTTATTCCAAATATATTCATGAACAAACAGCAACGCGGTTACGAAAGGATACGCTCAGTACGGTAAAATGTAACATACGTATGCACATAGGATTTGGTAGCGATGATAGCTCAGTAGTTATCGCGTTCAGTTACCAAGCCGAAAAGCGTGGGCTCAAACCTAACAATGCTTGATCTGCCGGTGATGGAAAACATCGTGAGGAAACCATAGCATGGTGGTAGGGTACGTTCTAGTACTCGGCTGGCTAGCTACCACCGTCTAGTTGAAAATCTGCCATCAAGCACTTAACGGTGTGTTCCGGCGGCCTCACTTGAGAGCCAGTTCGATTCCAGGTGTGCTTTACCACCTTCAACCGCATCGTCACATAACATCGGGTGAGCTGTGGTCAACAGTAAAAAAATAAAAAATAAAGCGTCTATTAATGCATTCATTATAGTAGAAAACTTATTTTATAAAATAAGATTAATTGCTAGACCCGCATCAATTTCCTGTATGGGAAACATCTGTAGTATATTACTAAACCTTGAAAAGGACAAGATTCCTTTCTAAACACAAGAGAAAGTCCTTATTAGCCACTGAATCGAATTACATTAAAACCTTGAAAGTTCTTGTAAACGTTAAATTAAACGCAATAATACTTTATCTGTAACTAGCGTGTTTGTTAATTTAGTTTTAGACTTCCAGTTAGGTATTAACTAAAACGTATCTGAAACATTGTATGAAACAGAACAATATTTATGTTAACGACAAAATAGGTTCTGACAACAATCTTTGTATTCTACATATTGTTTACGCGTATAATCGTATACGATCACATACGTAACTTTATCTAGGCAGGAAGAGGTGGGAAGCAAACCTCCAACCAGTCGTTAGAAATTCCTGAGTAGTAATGGTCTGCGCTTAGCAAACTTGTCCATACAATAATAAAGCGAGACTGGTACAAATATTTGCCGAGTCTCATTTTATGAGGATGCGAAACAATTTTAATGCAAACAATTGTCTACAGAACCAGTGGTGTAGCGTGCATTAAAGAGGCCCCGTATCAAAATTAGTTGGGGCCCCCAAATGAAGGGTAAAGATTTCTCACAACAGAAACAAAAATGCTTGCATTAAATAAAATAAATATTTATTGATTATATGGACAGTTCATCGTGACAGGTTGTTTTATATGTTTTTTCCCCGGGAAGCACGACATTAAGTTGGTTCGATTTCCATACAAATATTTTTTTGCCATTTATGGACAAATGGAGCATAATTTACTATTCAAGCAATTGTGATTTACGCCAAATAAAGTGATTTCACTGTAAAATTATGCTCCATTTGTCCAAATTGTTGTGGCAAAAAATTATTTGTATGGAAATCGAACCACCTTAAGTGCCATCGTGGATAACATTTTACTAATTTTTGCTTACACACGTTAGGGGCCCCTGTAGTCCGGGGCCCCGTATCATTGATACGGCTGTTATGGCGGTAGCTACGCCCCTGTACGGAACCAACAACGGTATTAAAATGTGGGCATAAGGTACATAGACATACTAGGGAAACTGGCGTGGTTTTGACATGTTTTTGTTTTCCTTATGCTGGATTACTCACGTTGAATTTTATCTGAAACTCTAGACTATAGTTTCAGCCACATCCGGTGGCCTTCATCATGGAGACAAAGCTGAGTTCCCGATAAAATGAAACGTGAGTAATCCCATGAGTAAACCAAAAACACATGGACATAATCTTTTGTTTTGGTTTATAATCCTACTAGCTTTTACCCGCAATTTCGTCCGCGTGGAATTTAACAAAATAATGTTTGTTCAGTTCGCAGAATTTACGAAAAGTTAATAATTTTGTATTTCTCGTAAAGAAATTTTTGGTAATCTAACATTTTTCAGTATTAAGAATTCTATAATCCAGGTAATAAAATTTCATCCAAATCCTTTCAGTCGTTTTTGCGTGATTGAGTAACAAATATTCAAACATACCAACTTTCACGTGTATAAATATTAGGTTTCTGACATAAAAAGAATTCTATATTATGTTAATCCAGGTACATCCACAACTATATGTATTATAGATATATATTATTTATTTATATATTTATTTGGGCACCTTTGCACCGGGAACGGTCAAGGGCGGATTATTTTAATTTAAGGAATTAAATGTTGAGTTATTTTATTATTTAAGTATAGTATTTATTCATTCTAATTGTATCTGACAAATTAATATTTGTATTTTGACATTTTTTATGTATAGGTAATCTCTTTTTTTGCATCGTGTTTTCTTTTCTTGGTTGCCTGGAAGAGATAGCTCTTAGCAATAAGACCGCCACTTGTCGCACTAACGCGTAAGATACTTTTGTTTTCTGTACTTTTTTCTGTTTTTGGTGTGCACAATAAAGAGTTTCTATCTATCTAATAGTAGAGTACTAAATTTTATCCAAATCCGCTCAGCCGTCTTTGCGTGATCGAGTAACAAACATACAAGCATACATTGTTAGGAAAATTATAATTCAGTTTAGTTTGTACAAACTTGTGGAACGTAATCATAGTCAGTACAAGTAAATAGCGGTAGTTTCCGAAATAGTTTCGAATGTGTTGCTTTGTGTGGTTATAATTTAAGTTTATAAGTTCCAGTCTGTGACATAATGTATGTATCTAAGCGTGGTCAATTTGATAAGCTATTAAACGCACGCATACAATAAGATAGTGAAACTACAGAGTCGACGCTGTGGGCTATGTTAATTAGGACGACCATACGGAATGCGGTCCCTCGCTCGATTCCCTGCTATCAACCCGCATATTGCCTGATAGGTTCGTGCACCCTACCATTTCCCATTTAATGGACTCACATTTGTTTGACGGACGTGTGACAGCACGAATGAAATGGGAAGGAAGATTACGCATTTAAAATGTGGCCAGTGTCCGAGGAAACGTCGATGGGAAACAAACAACACTATCAATTCTGAAGTGGCCACATCACGACAAATCATGCATTATTTTGTGTGGAATACGTTCTTTATGAATTACTAGCGGACGCCTCGCTGTTTCACCCGCATAGTTCCCGTTCCCGTGGGAATACATGGATAAAAAGTAGCCTGTCACCCGGAGATAGTGTAGCTTCCCAACGATGAAAGAATTTTTGAAATCGGTCCAGTAGTTTCAGGCCTATTCAATACAAACAAATAATCAATCAAATCTTTCCTCTTTGTAATAGTATAGATACCTGTCCTATTTGCCCTGGTTGTTGTTGTTTCTAACACCTTATAAGTAAGCTTGTAGATATGAATCTGATGTAATATTAGAACAAGACCGTGTGTTTTATTTTAACCTACTTCCTAATAAATAAATATTTAGTAAATCACAATAAAAGTATTGTAATTCTCATGGTAGCTCACTCATATCAAGGGCCCGACAGTATAAAATAAACTGGCAAGCGAAGCAATCGCCGCTCCGAGCCTGGTTTGCTTCAAGTCCCGCTTGAAGCGCTGGCTTGTTGATCAAAGTTCTACAGTTATAAAGATGTCTTTGAACGTAAAGCTTAAGAATGTACCTATAATTATACAAAGTCTTCTTATTCATTGTATTTTTTTTATAAAAGTAGATAAATATAATTTTGTTTAGAATACAATTAATTATGATTACTTTCCAGCTAATGATGGACACTGGAAAACTAATAAAAAATCTAACTAATTAATCCTAACGAGTAAAAATAGTTATGATAATAGTTCCGTGAATCACACCAAATAATGAAGCATAATATGCAGTTTTTTTTTTTGCTGCTGCTGTAATGAGTAGTGAAGAGAAGTACTAACCGTTTGCTCGAGCTGTATATGCGCGGCGCCGTTCAGCTGCGGCTTCAGAGCGTCCGCATCAGCGAGTTGTTCCACGCGACCCTCACCGGCGGCGCCCGCGACCGCCACCTCGCCGCCGCCCTCAGCTTCTTTGCCGCTTATGTCGACCGAGCGCTTGCTCTGTTTAGCACCCATGTTCCCTGCTCTCCTGCAAATAAAATAATCTATGTAGGTACTAGATCCAACACTGAGCGTGACAAACATCAAATCTCTATAAAACTTAGTACACCAAACGCATAGAGCTCCCCGAGAGGCCTGCGTCCGATGAACCAAAGAAGGCTGACGAATTGTCGACAAAAACAGATACGACGATCGTTATCGCTACCGAATACCAAGACTATTAGTAGCAAAGCGAACCTATTCTATGCAAATGGACAGAACCCATTGAATACCAAGATTGTTAGACGTCGCTAACATAGATAAACGATTTTGAAAGAATTATATTTTTTTCTTTAAATCAGTGGTTTTTATGTTGTGACCTCAATAATAATTGTAAACTAAAGAGAAATCAAATTCAGCGTCACAAAGTCATAATAATACATTCTGAACTATGTATTATTATAAACATGTACCCGAATTTAATTACTTTACTTGAAGCTGTCGAAAACATCCTCACTGATGCTTACAATTAAAAACGAACATTGTTTCAATGTAATGGTAAGCTACCTATGACACCATTTCCGCCCATAGCCTAAATCTAACCAAAACCTTACGTGACTTAAATAATATGGGTTATAAGAATCACATTATTTTACTAGCTAACTATATTAGACACAAAACAATACTTAAAAATTCAACTCGGAAGTGAATTAACTGTACAGAATTCTGATCAATCATAAATGTGACAATACAAAACTCTTTAAATCAAGTTTCAAAGTAAAAAAATAAGCAAATTGTATAACAACAAACGATAACCTCATCCTCACCTGGATCATATTTCCGAAACAGTAAGTATTTAACTTACAAAAAATTGTATACTCGTAAAACTTCGGAGATATTACAGCTCCTTGTAACTACTAAATATGTAGAGCAATAAAATATGATAGGTCCCCACTTATTACCAGCAATTTCGTCCAATGATCAGCAACCTATAGATGCTAAGGGTTCTTTTATATGTCAGTTAAATAGTTAAGAGAGGCACTTTACTCATTCTATTACTTTCCACCGGTCGTCATGTCCATTGTTATGTTAATAAGGAGTAAATGTATCAGACGCTAAAACGGAAATAATTCATAAAACTCTCCCAGCTCTCCTTTGTGACACAATTAACTTTTAATCTTATGGATTTACATCAAAAGCTGTTCAGTGTTCATGGCAGCAAAATAACTCTGTTCACGGTATAACACTTTCACTGTGCTCTTGACACAATTTGCAAAGGGTATAACAATAAATTGATGTATGTCTTCACAAAATCAAATGAGTTTGTGCATGAGGCATCGGTGTATCGTGACGAATCATACACGAGCCTGTGAAGCAACATGAAATGAAACTGGTTTCGTCCGTCTCACCGACACCCAACCGATACAAAAATGCAAATTAGAAAAGCATCCTATGTCGTGCGAGATAAAAATAAACGAATCAGGTACATACGGAGCACGCATTTGGAATACAAAGCGCGCCACTGGGTCACGGCGCTGGGAACTCTCCCGAAATAAATGTTCACTGCAGAGTGCTGACCAAAATAATCTACCTCTAGGCGAAAGTGCAACGAATGCACCGCACAAATAGATTGCAGCCTATAAAACAATACGTAAATATACACATATATTGTGAAGCGGGAATACAGAGAAATAACAACATGGCATGATTCTGAAGAACGAACACATTTTGGATAATACGCAAATAAATATTGGTATTATTTATAAAACATTGTAAATTGAATGAAATTGAGAATATACCTATGTACTTTTCACTGAGATACATAAACAGAGATTAAAAATAGGAAAGATTTTTAGAAATTACCTACATGGTAATCGATTGATTCAAGCGTTACTTTGAGGAACTTCATTTTGAGTGTTTATTAAACTAAAACTAAACATATCTTAAACACTCAATTTACTTGGTAGCTGAAATGATAAGCCACAATACATGTAATTGTGCTTATTGAGTAGGTATGTTTTGTAAATTAATCAATGAATCGGTTCATTACTGTTTGCCTGAATGAGCTTCCTTTTACGATTTACTCACACCAACACCTACGCGGTATATTCCGCGCGGATGAATCACTCCTAGTTACATATGTACACACGTAACAACAAAACAATAAGTAGGCAATCAAGAATCATCACAATCCTGAGAAAACCACCGTTCTGTTATTATAATTTTAACCCGACAACAAAGCACAGTCATAACGTGCTCACTGATTTTACAGCAACATCCTGTCGGTAGGTACCTATAATTTGAACTCACTGTTACATGCAATACCGAATACTCACTGTGGTTAAAACTAAAACAAGTATCTAACGCTGCGTTTGGAATGAAACTGAGAGTAGTTTAGATAATCGTATACCAGGAAGGCTATTATTCTCATTGGTCATTAGCAGAGCATGGAATTCCTAGAGCATCACCGCATTTTATCGTTCGTTATCCCTCGTTACTCTGTGTACAAATATAAATAGCAGTGTCCTTAGTCACAGTCCGAGCGTTATCTGTGCGTAAACATTTACTGCACCAGGACGAAAATATCCTCGCCGCCCCGAGACTATTGTTATTGCTGGTAAACAAGTAGCTAGTAGATATCTACTCATTTCATTTTTATGCACATTTGTAGGTACCTACTCGATCGAATCACGGATATTCATTATAGTTATAGACTTAGCGCACTTGCGATAGGTTTTAGTTTCTTTATAACTTGTCAGCAAACATTAAATAGTGTACGGGGTTCAGTGTCAAACCGCATCGAAACCAAGATCGACAGTCGGACGCAGAGAGAGCAGATAGCATCCGTTCGTCATCGAGCCGAGTAGTCCAAATCGGTCCATGCATTAGGGTCATCGACCTGTACAGTGCCCCCTACTTTAACGTTTTTAGGCTTAGCCAGTCAACCCAAACATGTAGTCGTTGTTGTTACAATAGGAGGCGATTTAAGCGGGTCTGGTCCAAAGAGAATCCAATGTATATCGGTGACCTTGACTCGAACGCGTTCAAGGTTGTCGGCTCGCCGAGTAGGTTCCCTGTATAAATTCGTGAACGTTACACACGCTCTCTGAACGAGAGACGGTTACGCTTGAAAAACTTTACGACCACGTGTTCCCAAACTTGTAAACAGGCGTGGCGTTACACTCCCGATAACGTTCGACAGTAGCACCAACAGATAATTATTAATACGAAAAGATGTTAACGATTAGAAAACAACCGAAGTACCACGTAAAATAGTCTGGAATGAACATACCGGATAAGTCATAACTTCGAAAACTTCAAAACAGACAACGAACCAGATTGCAAATAATTTTATGTAAAACCACTTGACTTTAGTGGAAAAACAAGTTTCTATTATTGATCAACCCTCGCGAGTTATCTCGTATATTTTAGCGTCTTGAAAGAATAAAATACGTGGTTATGTGGATAACGACTCAAAATTTGCAAATGCATATGAAATTTTCTACAAAATAATGATACTAGTTGCATGTAGACATGCAATACATCAATAATTGAGACAGAAATAGACAATTTGACCGGGTTAAATCATTATTGACTATTCTAGACGAACGTTAACGGATGTTGATGGTGAGACATTTAAATCTAGTATTCAGTCGTTTTAGGTACTTCCTTAGAAACTGTTAGGAGTAAAATCCACAGAGAATCAATAATGTAACTTGAAATTATGTATTTTACTCGTTAAAGTATAAGTTATGCTGCTTTCAAGTTCACTACTTCCGATACCATAGTAGGTATTTTAGGGAAGGAATAAAATATGTTAGCAATGACATACCTATATCTAACGCAATAATAACAAATCAATCGTATGAATTACATTAACGGACAGTGGAAAATCGATAGCATTAGTCTCTTGCGGATTTCAACCGCAAGCACCCCCACAAGTAACTCTGCACCGACCATACATATAGGAAATTATACATAATTATCAAACGAATGCGTGCACAACATGACAAACGTTTCAATAAGTTCGCAATCTAACTTCGTATTAGTCAATTTGTTTTTGTAATAGGGACGTAAATTTTGTTTTGTATCAACGTATCCATAGTACTGCTCTTCAACGCACTCGCAATTTTATTGAACGACGCTTGGTTTTTAGTAAATCTACGCTTGACATTACGAGGTTTACCTAAATTCGGTTTCTTTTGTTTCTTTAAACTCACTCCAGTCATGGTTTATTACACGATTTGCTAAGCATGAAGCAAAGTTTATTTCATTATTTTCATGTATTATCTTTGAAACAATGAAATAACAAAGACAGATCCTAATGTCTGAGTATTCAAATTTCAGTAATAAAAAAGGTTTCATATCTATTTTAATTAGGAGACACAGATTTGCTTCTTAGACAAAGTACCTACTTGGGGGAGGGATCCGATGATATCCTAGTGCATGTGCGGGACGTTGGACGACAAAACAAAGAACTAAAGTAAAAATTGAAAGGTTACACTAGGTTTACCTAATACGATTAGACCAATAGTAGGAATATAAAATGGAGACCAGGTGATAAGCAAAACGTTTGGCCTCGCCTATAGAATACAGCATTGTAACACTAGCCTCTTGTAAAAGCCAAGGAAAAGAGAATCTCTAAAGGGCTTAGAGATGGTCGGTGGTGGGAGACAGACTATTCATTTAAATGAGCACATGGAAGACGACTTCGAATGGCATTTTTGTACGAGAAAGCAACAATAGAGCCTGTCTCGTTTAACTTAAGAGATTCAGTTATATTATATCTTTTTCCAATCTACCATCCAGCAGAGCGCCTTAACATTTCGAATGACGACTAGATTGATGTAACATTTCTAAATTCTAAATTACCGTAAGTCGTTACGACTTTTATGCGTAATGTCACATATCGTTTGCAATATTTCACAAGTCGATCTTTTCAACTTATCACTAACTCCTCAAGAATTAATTACAAGTAATCCATATAATATTCAATTTTGTAACTTTACTTCATTCACTGCTGAAAGAAACTTATGTTTGACCTTAAGTTCGGCTGACACAGGCACTCATGTGGCAGCCGATTGTGCCATTATTATTTTAACATTATTTAATAATATTAATTTACCATACCTACATATCTTCAAAACCAGTAAAGAGTATGATAAAACCACAGGGACTACGATCAGGTTGTTTTTGCTGTAACGATTCACGCGGTCATAGACGCGGAATTGCCTCACAGTTGCCTTAAACACTGCAATGGACCCTTTTTAGAATATTTTCCTTATGAGCAATATATACTGGGTGTTTCTGTTACTTTTCACTCACAAAACCATTTACAAGTGAAGCTATGGTAGGTAGGTATATTCATGTTGTTAACTTATGGGTTTTTTAAGATTTGGAAGCAACCCTAATTTTGTTGAATTAGTATATAGTCATAGACATAGTCTTTTTAGCAATTAAAGTTGTTACACATACTATATTATTATATGACTCATTATAAACACTCTTTCTATGTTTAGTTGTTTTGATGTATTACATGGGGGAAAAACTAGGTGATGACTGTATAATTTAAGTACCTAAGACCATTTTAATATAATATAATAGTGTTTTAAATTCCAATACCTATCCTGCTTAGAGCTAATTAAATCATTATTATTATGCCTGGGACATAGGATAGAATGGAATTGAATAAGAGATGGAATTCAAATAAGGATGTTAGCATTTACTCTCCCTTTTTAAGTTTTTATAACACTGTTGAAATAGGTGACACTGACAGGACTTCTCAATAAATAGTAAAATAAGTAAACTGACACACTCAATAGTTAAAGATAAGGTTAACAACTATTGTGAGCAGTTATAGCAGTTATACCTATATGCTTTTAATGATAAAGCCGCCAACTGTTACATACCTACTAAGTAAAATCTTATTTACAATATAGGTACATATTATGTTTAATACAATGCTCCCAGAACTGCTAATCTAAGTACCTATTAGGATTTATTATTATTGGAATATGTCTATGTTATAATAATGTATTCCCCTATATTTCCTTTTTATTGACACACCCCATCTTTTTTTTCCTCAAATGTTTTCTGTCCCAAGCTTGCCCGGAAGAGATTGCTTTTAGCTATAAGGTGGCCAGTCATTACATTTATTACTCAAGTAGTTTTCTTCTATTTAATATGTAATCTTTGGTGTGGACAATAAAGAGTTTGTCAATCAATCTGGACAAACCCTAAATAGGTACCTAAACAGAATTGCATCTACAGTAACCCACTAAGAGTACTATTTTTCCTGTGTCTATTACACTAACATTATGTACCTTCACCATGTAAAATAATGACAGTACCCACCAAAGTAGAGACTCACCTATATGCCGAGAATAACTACTTAGTGCTCAACTCAATTACACCCTCGGCAGCGCACTTTATAGTCTCCCCCAGTCACGCCGATGATTCATCCTTTCGACTACCTATCACAAAGGACTGGGTTTTCGTAACATATTATTTCGGGTTTTAGACAAAATCACTGAAAGTTTTTAGGTAAAATAGCTACTATATAATGTAATACATAGCGATTATAATTTTCACAATCATAATCATTTCGTGCATTAATTCTAAGAAAAAATTTAGATAGGCAAGAGGGTGAACGTTTTTCGAGCTTGGTAGGTGGTAAGTACTTTGTTCGTTTTATCGAAAGCCAGCTAGTTTCAGACTATGCTGAATAAAATAACTAACATAAACCTCATTATAAATATCCCATAATTTAGACACAATGCACCACGAAAACATGTATCAGATATATTAAAGAAACTGATTTCTAAATAATTTTTCACTTGATCAAGTCAAGTCGGTCAACTGCCGGCGCAACGGCATGCACTTTTATGAAACTAATAAATTGTATTACAAGTTATGACAAAAACTAAAGTTTAATTTGACTTACCTTTATATTTTTCAATCCAAAATATAATGACAAAGAATTTACACAGAAATAGGAAAAAATCACTTCAAGCACTCCACAGCCCAACACAATATGGCGGCGGGATGAAATCCCCACCTCAAAAATAATTCAAAATTGAAACGCTTTTGTGATTGGTTCTTTAGCTCGAGACGCTGCAGTACTGCCAATACTATAAAACTTAAAAGTCAATGGCTTCATGGCATTGAACTTTCACCTTACGTGAACGCCAACATAGAAACAAAACATTCCAGATTTTAATTTTGACTGTTCCACTGGTGCCGGAGCCGGCAAAATATATAGTATTTTATAAAATAAACAAAGACGGAATAGATGTCGAATTTCGTTCAGGTGGTATAAGTAGTGCTATCAGAGGTGGCATAGATCTATAAACTTTGAGCTGTTAATTGTCAAAGCTTGGGTTTTTTTGATTGTTTATTCCATGGCTAAGAATAAATTTAAAAAAATCTATTTCTGATGTGTAGAAATAAAAATATTTCATTCAGAAAGTGGGGGTATAAACGCATAATATTATGTGAACAAGTGAAGTGAAACGTAATGTAGTAAAGAAGCATTACGAAAATACCTATCTATTAAACTTCGACAGAGCTTCTAATAAGGCTACCACAACTTTACTAGGCTATGATCGAGCCTGACTCTGACTTCCTTAGTATGACTTTGACTGTAATAGGGACAATTAAAATTATATAAATCCAATCCAAAGTATCAATACATCTGTGGCAAATATAAAGTGGGACATAACTATCAAAGGCAAGTAATAGTAACCACCCGGCTACGTGCTTGTAGGTCGTACTGGGAGTCTTTACTTAGCACTTCAAAGAACATATAACTGGCTGCTGCTGTAAGCCGTGCAGTGTAAAGTAGATTTTTATACACAAAATACAGAAATAATGCCATAGACATTGGTGCAGCGGCGCATCTCTACGTTGTAAAAATAATCCATAAAAAAAACATAACATTGTCTATGGTGTTATGTGTGCTGTGTGCATCTGATGTGCTGCCCTTGACTCCCTCCCAAAATCAGTGTTTTTGCGAAGATAATCAATGTGAAATAGTGAAAATTATAGATTCTGTGTATTGTGACTGTGTAATAATTGTGATAAAGTAAACTGAAGTTATCTTATTTGAGTGTGTGGTCTCAAAAACGTGTGGCGTCACCTGACCGAACTCATTGTCATTTCCCGCCATTGTGGCCCGTGTCGCGTTAAATCTTCCTATTGCACTTAATTGCAAGTGTTTCCTCTCAATTAGATGAGGAAGAAGTAAATAATATACCAAAGTAATGTCATTACACGCTAATGACGTCTGTTTGCTAGAGGTAGAAGATTACAATTTGTACGAAGAAGAAGCATCGGATCACGCTTTTGCCAGGTACGAAGACCCGGCGTGGTCGCATAGAATTTGCTATATTAGGAGCTTGTGGTTGCTTTGATCAAAAAACGACCATTATTTTTGTTGGTTAGCCGTAGAATTTCACAAATCTGAAAGATATCAGTCCTCGGAGCCACACATATGACCGTGTACACGCCCCGTGCCGGTCTGTAGTCAGCTGTTGGGCCGCCATGTTTGGTCAAATCAAATAGGCGTAGTAGCGCTCTGTATTGCGGAAAATCGTACTATCAACCACATGTATTTACGTTTAGCGTAAATAATGTCGTTCCATTCATCTTTTATGTATTTACTTACTGTTCAAAACATTAAAAATTCAAACTTTTAGGAATACTTTGTGTTGTATGCACTGCTTAAAACTGCATTATAACCACATATAATTGTTTCCATCAATGATTTAAAAAACAATGTTAACAACACAGCACTGTTTGATCACTCACTCTGGCAGAAAATTCTGGCGGGAACCAAGCATGTAATAATAAAATGGACATATTATTTGACAAAATAAATGATATTTCAATCCCAAAACAAATATTGCTGGAGGCAAACACACACACACACACACATTGGTTTTTACAATCATTTTAATAAAACAATAATATGTGGTTGTTACCTATTTAAGACATGTTTCACTGTTAGTATGTGTTTGTTAAAAATTATTAGAATAAATTAGGGGACAGGAGTAACTAACTATGCTATCGCATAAAATATTATTGTGTGTAATGTTATCTATCTTGCATTGCTTTGAACTCAGAATTATACATAATTATACCTATTCCCTGTACCTTTTTTATTTTGTATTCATGGTATTTCATATCCTATGATATCAAGTACAGTAAAGGCAAATTTATTTTATATACTCCTAGAATGCAGATGTTAAATGCAAATTTTAATAGGCTGGTAAGAAATCTGTTCTGAAAATATTTCCTTTTACAGTGAAAAACATTCATCTTCTGGGAGTAAAACCATGGAAGCAGAAAAAAGGATTAGAAGAGAGATTGCAAACAGTAATGAACGTAGACGAATGCAAAGCATCAATGCTGGATTTCAAGCATTACGAACACTGCTACCCCGTCATGAAGGCGAAAAACTAAGCAAGGTATATAAATTTGCCTTAAAGTAACTGCTATTTGTTTTCAAATGTAATTTTTTTAGTTTAAATGCATGTTGAGTAAAAAAATGTTATAATTTCGATTAATTAAATTCCATAGGTGAAATATATAATGTTTTCTTACATTATATACAGACTTAATTACATAATGCTGTTATTCTTGTTTTATAATGCAATATCAATGTATTTCAGGCTGCCATTTTGCAACAAACTGCTGAATACATTTACAATTTGGAACAAGAAAAAACTAGACTTCTCTCACAAAACTGTCAACTAAAAAGACTACTTAATCAACATGAAGGTGGTGAAATACCATTGAAAAAAAGGAAAAGTGAAATTATAACTCATGTCCCGTCTATAATACCGGACTCCACAGATGATACTATGACAAAGACACGTTCACCTGAACCAGCACCCCTAATCAACATTGCCACTGTTCAAAAGAAAGATATAGAAAGTGGAGAGCTGCGAGCACAACTAGATCAAGAAAGACGACTGCGTCGCCACCTTGAAGAGCGAGTGCATGCCCTTGAAGCACAAATATACCCTGATGCAGGTTGTGATCTTACACGTTCAGTGGTGCACTTTGAACAAACAGAAGAATCACCTGAATGCAAGTTAGAAAGTGTGGAGGTAGAAGTTCCGCTGGTTCCTGCTGCCGCTGTAGTGGTGGAGACAGCTGCAGTCACTGCACCATTACTAGAAGCTGCTATCAAAGCAGAACCTCGTGTAGAAGTGGAAGTACTACCAGAAGCAGCGAGTGAAGCACCGTCACGGCTGTACCTAGCAAGTACTAGTCGACAGAATCTCGAGACAATCGTGGAGGCGATTCGCCACCTGGAAGGCGATCATTTGTTTCGCGAAGAGGCGGGCGACGCGCCACTGGCGCTCACCAAGAAGGCGGAACGCGCCCCGCCGCCACCTCCACCGCGGCCCGGTGTCATAGTCGTCAAGCACTCGTGATCGCATTGAATGCAGTTCGGACTATCCGCTCGCAAATTTGCTTCAGCTTAGCGAGCACTCCTGACCCTCCTCGAATATAATGTTTTAAACTTTAGATGTTTAGTTGTCTTTTCCAAAGTGAAGAATCGATAAGTCTGCATCATTGTTTATATTTTATGTGTTGCATCCAAATCGATCATTAATAATGTTAGTCAACTGGACGCGTTTACGCATTTGCGGATTAGCGCTGTGCTTAGTGTAGTCTCAAATGTAATTACTAAATTTTATTTTATGGGCTTATTTAGTTTTATGTTAATGGAAAGAGGATCGACTGATTTGTGTAAGATTAGGAAAAAGCATGGTAATAATGGAGCGTGCCGCGTGCCAATATTATTACAAGAAGGTCTATAGGTTTATATGGGATTGGGCTTGATAATAATTTTTAGGCTTTGTGATATTTATGTTGTTAATTTTTTTTTCTTTGGAAAAGTGTCATATTAAATTGACTGTCAAGGAAGCAATAATGTATCAGCTAAAGCTACAGTAGAATTTTGAAGCAATATGTATAATTGAAAATGTTGACAATGACCGTTTATGCATAATTATGTTAGCTGCTTTCTTTTTTAGGAGGTGAACATTTTGTGAGGGAATGCAGTGCATCTAGGCATGCGGCAGCGAAACGTCTGTAGCATTTATTAGTCGAAATAAAGTTTTTTTTTGTATCATAATATGCCAATAGATAATGATTAACAGTGAATTTTACAAGTGTTTATTGGTCTTTGTGAAATAACAAACAATTTTTTTTTGCTAAATCTAATGTGACGTTTATGCTGCCCATAACTTGACTAAATTGTAGTAAATAGTAAGATTTTTAGATATAATATTTAAATATTGACTAATATTTATCCAGTGTTGCTGCTTCTATTCATTTAAATAATCCCAGTGCAGGGCTTTATAATTATGCACTTAGTAAATTATTGTGGGTTGATGCCTAACACCCATAGATAATAGATACATGAGATTTAGAGCATTCCATGTGGAATTCTTCTAGAGTTTCCTCTTATTATAAAACATAGCTGATTTGAAGCATGACTTGACATCTAATAAATATGAGACTAGTATAATTAACTATGCATTGCTTGATCTAGTATTATTTTGTTAAAAAGTATATTAGATCATTATATTATATTATAGACAAAATATCAGGTTTTGTTGATTTTAAAGTGCAATGAAACTCAACCTGTATAATACAAAAAATTATATTATAGCTGTAACATAAAAGTTTGCCTTTAATACATATTGAGTGTCACTTCTAGAAAACCTTAAGTTGAATTATAAGCTTATGTACTTATGAGATTACGTTAATTCAACTAACTTTGGTTATCAAAATGACAACTGAGAAAGCTGCCATTGCAATGTTGTAACTAGCTGATTTTTTTAAATCATATTTTAGTGAACTAGGAAAACTATAAAGTTTATATCTAGGTATCTCTTTATCAAAAGTAATGACAATTTCAGCTTTCATTTTTAACTTTATGGAAAATATTTTTTTACTTTTATTACAGTACTAACATTTTAAAGCAATATTATTCTGATCTACAAATAATTTGTATATTAGCAAAATTATTTTTCTTTTATGTCAGCTGTCATTAAAAATTTTTGATGTACAGACTGCAATGTTAAAATAAACTTCAATAATCTTTCCTAAGAGTAATTAAATGTATTTGAAAAGATACAAGATTTAACCAAATTTAATGTGTAAAAATAGACTTGTTATAAATGTATTTCTTGAAAAATTCATGGTTGAATGTCAGGCTCCACTGCGATTGTAGTCATTTCTCTCATTGCTTAGCTGCTAGCCTATGATAGAGGCTTGCAAATATGACATTGAGCCAAGCTGGAAATGTCTTCCCTTTATTCGTAGTGGAACCAACTTCAAATTACCAACCTACTTCGACAGAAATGGAGATGGTTTTTAAAGTTCTCCATTCGAAGTAAATGTTTGTAGTTAATTCTACACTACAGGAAATGATCTAATCAATCCTCTATAATGAATAGGTCAATCATGTTTCTCTTTTTGCTTAAAATTTTTAGATCCACAATATCCGCAATGATATGTGGTTTAGGTAATATAAACAATTACATTAATGTTTGCTTTAATGTGTCAATATCTTTATGTTATTAAATTAAATGTGCAGTGCTTTTTGTTAGTAAGTGTATAATCTTGTAAGTTTGACTATGTATTTTAAGTTAGACTCAGAAACAGAGTGGATCGATGTTGACGAGTGCAATGCAGAAATAGTACTGTGCGATCCTCTGTGCTCCTTAAGGATTATTAAGACTGATTCATTTATTCATTATTAAGTTACGCTAGTTCAAATCACCATAATGATAGTATCATGTGCATGTATGTTTCTGTTTATATCTATTTATAATAAAGTATGATGTGAAAGTTTCATTAAATAATGTTGTCTGTCAGTAATATGGAGATCATTTCTTATAAATAGTCCCAAAATATTGAGTGCACTGTAAGATGATAGAACATTAGTTTTCAAAGTTAGGAGTGGAATTATAATGGATCTCTCTAATGCTTCTGGATATTTGCTCTTGAAATATCCATGTGTTATGATGTTTTCAAGCTCTGCACTCAGTTTGACAATGATAATGGATAATGTGCCATGCTTGTCTTATTGAATACAAAGCCTAAAATATTCGTAATTGTGACCAAGCTCTGTTGACTGGTTTTTGTGAAATAAAGCATATTATGGCGAAAGTGAGGCTGCATTTATACAAATGATTTCATTATCAATGGCATGCAGTTGTGACATCACTGATTTTTAAACTCCTGGCCCAAAAGAGGGTGCCGTGAGTTTTGACTTGTGTATTTGTGTGTGGCATCATAGCTCCCAAACGGCAGAACAGATTTCAATTCAACTTTTTTTTATTGAAAGGCGACTTGATTGAGTGTGTTCTATGATTCAAGAAAATCTGTTCAGCCATTTGAAAATTATTGCCTTTTTCATAGTTGATTAATGTATATGAACATCTTACAGGTCTGATAGACGTAATTTGAAATTCTGTTACTGATGTGGGGGTTTTATAAATATGTATTTAATTTTTACTTGTTTTCCAGATAGGATAGTTTACAACTGCTCACCAAAATGCTAGCCTTACTTTAGACAAATACATCTTACAGATTTTCTGCACTCTGTTACTGAGTCCGTAATCATAAGAAGTTGTCTGCCTACCGCCTTTACATTATGTCAGTATAGGATAATTAACAGTGTAACATAACGGACTTGGTTATACTATTAGTGTAGTCGAAAATAGAAAGTAAGAGATTTTAAGTCAAAGAAGCAGTTAAATTGTTTAAAATGTGTTATTATTTATGTCTTAAAGTATTAAAGTGGTTATTTCTTATTAATTAGTTTGTAAATGATGATTGTCTCTGTATATTTAATCACACTTTCTTTTGTCATATTCGAATAAAACCTATAAAACATTTAATGATTTATAAAAATAGAGCTTTCGGGGCTGATAATGTGTCATTATTTTAATGTATGGTAAATAAAATTAAATAGCACATCAATTTTGTTGCTGGTCTACATATTGTGTTACATTTGCCATTTTATTTAAATTATTATTTTAGAGGTAAAATTCCAAGCATGCATGAAAACGGAAGCAGTTGTGAATACATCATAGCATATACATAATATGTCAAATCAATCATGATGCTTTATTGGTTTTATTGTTTTCATTTTCTACACTCTATCGCATTTATGTTGATAAAAAAGTAGATGTATGATGTAGTTTATAATATGTAAGAATGTGCTTTCTATTTTCAAGAATCTTCAAGTGTAATTTGCATTTAGTCTGATTTAAAATATCAATATCAGATTCCGTACATGTAATGAGTTTTCAGTGATGGGGTGAAATATTTACACTGTTGTAAATATGATATAACTGCGTCACTTATTCTAAGTATAATAGTTTTACTTAAAATGTGTGCACCTTTTCACCCTGTCACAAATAAAGCTCATGTTCCTACAGAAATTATAAATATTTCTAACATTAATTTATGTCGATAACATTGTTAAGCTAATTGATAAAGTGTAGAAAATAATGTGTGGATGTTTCCATTTTGATATGAAATTAATAAAATATTTCCTCTGATTTTAATTGTACCACATTTGACCTATATTTACCAATAATATTTACAAAAGATTGATATCTACAGTGTTTTATTTTTTCCTGATTACTCTTTTCTCTGACTACTACTACTATAGTAGATTTATATAGAATTATTCACATAAGGGTACAATAATTATGCCACAAGTTAATTTTTTTTTATTACTTGGGCAAGTCACCGAAATGAAGAAAAAGTAGTTTGCTAGATGTTATTATTATTATCCTTGCGTTTGGCAATAAAGCCTGTCTTGGTACTTAGTTATGCATCCCGGTATTCGGTCCGATATGCATCCCGGTATTCGGTCCGAGACCATTCAAATATGTACGTAGGCAAAACTGCTGAATTACGTCTGCTCCGCACGGCGACCGCCCGGAAAGCATAACTGATAAGGAGACCTCTTGCGACATTTTGATCTAGGTTTTAAGTTAGTTATAATTCAACTCCCATTTGTATCGGACAATTAAATCATTAATCAATTAATTTTGTCTTTTTGAAAATATAATCCCGCGGCTCCCAATCTTGACTGGCGCAGCCGGTAGGATTGCTGAGTTACGTTCGCGAAAGCCATTTTCGGAGTAAAAAGTGCGATTCGTGCGTAACAAAGTAGCCACAGTGTTTCTCAACTTCAGGGACTGTGTCTCGCGGCAATCCATACGAACAAAGAAATAAGTCACTATTGCGCGTGGAAAGTGTCACGAAGATAAAACCAGATAAAACCTACAGCAGAAGGATGCGGACGAGCGTATTGTGAGTAAACTTTTTCGCATTTCCATTCCCGTTCCCATCTATTTTTGTTGGGTAGTACAAATAATCGTTATTTGATTCTCTTTAACGTACCAATATTGTCATTATTAATTTTATTGTTAATTAAGTGTATCGATATTATTTTAAAATAAAACGTAATTTTAAATTTGCCTAAAATGGAACAAAGCATAAGAATAGTACCTAAAGACCTCTTGTGCCTCATACCTAAGTTCGAAGGGGAAGAAAACTTATTGAACTTATTTATTAAAAAAGCTCAGTACATATATGGCGGATATGCAACTCCTAATAATGCGGCACAACATGCATATGTTTTCCATGCTATAACCAGCAGGCTTTACGGTAGAGCCGCAGCTCTCTTGAGCGAAAGGGACGATATTAATTCATGGGCAGCTCTTAGAGATGTCCTAGTTCAACATTTCGGCGACCCACGATCCGAGGACTGCATAGCAATAGAGCTTGAACAAATGAAAATTAACTCAAGCGAATCGTACATCGATTTTTGCCATCGCATTAAACACATGCGTAGTACTTTATTTGCAAAAGTTAACTTGCTCACCGACGAGGGAGTAAAAGCCGCAAAAATGATTGTATATAACAACATGGCACTAAATGTATTTTTATATAATCTGACTGAGGACTTGATTCGTATCGTGCGTCTTAAAGGCTGTACCAATTTGGAAATTGCGCTAAGTATAGTAACCGAAGAGGTAAATTTCATGACACAATTTAATGCAAAACAAAAGCAACGTCAGGTTTCGGCACCTGTAAAGTCACCGCTGATGCCTAATGCACCTCCTAGTAATTTTAAGTTTGGAATTCCTCCTGCTAATCCCCAAAATAAATTGGTAATGCCAAACCAAAACTTTAGATTTGGTATACCACAACCACAAGCGCAACAACCACAAGGTTATAGGTTCGGTGCACAGCCGTTCGGTGCACAGCCTCAGAACCCAGGATCTAGATTTAATCAACCTGGGCCTCAACACTTTAAATTCGGAATACCGCGACCGGGATTCAATTTTGGGATCCCCCAAGGTCAAGGCTATAGGCCGCCGACTAATCCTAATTTTAATAGGACGCAACAGCAATTTGGACAACCCCAAAATAACTTCAAATTCGGCATTCCAAATCAAAATATTAATTCGCAACGTCCAAAACCAGTTGACTCCGGGGATATCTCCATGCGCACCGCGCGCCCGTTCCGACAGAATACGTTAAATGCTGACAACGAAAACTTATTCTATACCAACGAGCTTGTAGAGACATCACCTGAACAATGCTACGATGAAAATGCTGCGTATTACGACAAGCATTACACATACAATCTGGGAATGCCTGAATCCCAAATTAATGACGCGGCGATGGAAACTTGTAATTACCAAGAGCCAAATGGCATCGAAAATTTTCAGTTACGAAGCCTCGAGTATCCAACCGATATAATAGAACTGAATTGTGACTCTCTGTTAAAACTTCCGCACATTAAGATTCCCGAAATTAAATCAAAATTCATGATCGACACCGGAAGTACGCGATCATTTATAAGCCCGGCAAAGGCAAACGAATACTTCTCTGCTTTCAAATATCATGAACCTTTTGAGGTAATTAGTACCCATGCTCGTAGTCGACACAGTGAAGCCATCTGCATACCACTGTTAAAAACTTTTAACTGTCCAGGGAAAACTACGTTTTATGTGTACGACGTTGATAGTCGTTACGATGGCCTGATAGGTAGCGACCTCTTAACACAACTGGAAGCTAAAATCGATATGAAAAATCAGATTTTACAGACGCCTTACACAGATATACCGATTTTGTATAAGGAGGAACGCGAGTGTATAGAAAAATTGTGCTACGAAAATCGAGACATTTTTCATTGCGACGACATTCCACTATCCTTCTCAAACAGTGTGAAACAAGAAATTAGGACAAACAATGAAGATCCTATATTTATTCGACCATACAGACAACCGCCGGTTTACAACGAAGAAATCCAAGAGCAAGTCACTACACTTCTCGAAAATAACGTTATAAGGGAATCGCACTCACCATGGAGTGCGCCGGTACATCTTGTACCTAAGAAGGCCGATGCCTCGGGCGAAAAGAAATACAGTATGGTAATAGACTATAGGCGCCTTGCTGAATTTGACTATGACATTACATATGAAAATGGAAAACAAAATTGTGTAGCAGATGCCTTGTCTCGAATTAAGGTCAATGCAGTAGATAAGGATGATGTATCAATGAAAGTTAACGTAGACAAAAAGGATAAATTAGAAAGGCACATAGAAGAAGTAAGTAGAGATGTTGAAAAGTTACAACATGTACAAAACGACGATACAATAAGACTATCGTCCGATTCAGAAAGAACGCTGTCCATTAAATCGCATGGTCCTAGGTCACCTTACTCCATTCCGTCTCTAACAAGCGGAACTATCACGGCATCTGAAATGTCCGACACGGAGCACTCAGTTTACGAAACAGACTCATCTGGAATCCCAATTTTAAACGAGGCCATTGACACTAAACCCAACCAGATACTAATACACACATGGTTTAAAGAAGAATTATCGGTGAAGGATTTATCAAGACCCAAACAAAAGATTTTGGAAGTCCATTTACCACTTAATAGACCAGATTTAGTAAAACAATTTTTAAAAGAGTTCCTCAGCCCAAATGTAAAACATTTTATCTACTTCGAACATGAAACACACAGAAAGCAGTTCGCGGCAGCAACAATTGCACTTTTTAAGAAAGATACTGTGAAAGTTTTAGAATGTACGGAAAGAGTAGTAGTTATTGAAGATGAAAATGAACAGAGAGAGATAGTAATGAAGTACCACATTGGAAAAACTTGCCACCGGGGAATAAAAGAAACATTAATGCACCTGAAACGAACTTATTACTGGAATAATATGGACTTAACGGTAGCAACTACTATAAACTCTTGTGACGGTTGTAAAACTATGAAATACGACAGAAAACCACTGAAACCCGAACTACAATTAACGCAAACTCAAACAAAACCTTTTCAGGAGATCTTTATTGATGTGTTTAGTATGGAAGGAAAGTCATATCTCACAATAGTGGACGCGTTTAGCAAACTTGGTCAAGCTATAGAAATAAATAATAAAACCACACCTGAAATAATTAGAGCTCTTGTCAAGTACTTTTCTATGTACGGAATCCCAAATAAAGTTAGCACTGATTCCGGCTCTGAGTTTAACAACGTACTCTTGAAAGAAACCTTAAATTTCTACAAGGTAGACCTTCACATAGGAACCCCACATAACCCAAACTCTATGGGACTCGTTGAGCGGTTCCACTCTACCATCATCGAAATATACAGACTGGCTCAATATGAACATAAATTCACAGACGCGGCATCGGTAATGACTTACTCACTCATGTGTTATAACCAAACGATACATTCAACCACTGGTTTAACACCTTTTGAGATTGCGTTTGGGCACACAGACTCATCAAGCACCTTCAACGTAGAATTTAACAAAGAATATACTCAAAAACTAGTTCAAGATCATAAAAAACGGATAAAATTTCTTTACGAATATTTAAGTCCTAGATTTAAGTTTAATTAGGGATGACTTAGATTATAATTTGAATAGATACATAAGTTTAAATAAGCATTTAACAAATAATGGTCAGAAATCAATTAGCCCAGCCATCAATGATATAAAGACTCAGACAGATTTCATTAAAAATATAACAGTACAAAAGTTACAGCAACTATTGCCAGCAAAAAGAAATAAAAGAGGCATCTTAAACCCTCTAGGTTCTCTTATCAAGTTAATTTCAGGAAATTTAGATAACGACGACGCAATTAGGTATGATGCGTTAATACATGATGCAAAGTCTATTCAGAACAAGGTAAATAAAAAAATAACAGTGGTCACCGAAATGATGAAATCATTAATTAATATTACAAATGATGTAAAACACAATTTCATCCAATTAGATGAAGCGATTTGGGAAATCAGAATACAATTAAATGACACAAATAGCGCTCAAGATACTTTTAAGATTACTAATGCTTACCATTTATTTCTACATAATTTTCAAACTCTTTATTTTATATTGGACGAAATTGAAACAGTAGTAGCGTTTAGCAAGCTGGGAATGTTACACCAAGCGATTGTGGACTCCAACGAATTGTTACTAATACTTAAGGAAATTGAGCAACAAAATAAACTATTTTTCCGGTAAATGCAGAAAATTTACTAAGGCTAGAGCAGTGTATAAACTTAAAAGCTTACGCAAAGGAAAATCAAATAACTTTTATTATGGATGTACCTCTTGTCGATGATGATGTATATACATATTACAGAATCCTTCCCTTGCCTATGATGAATACCCTTAACCAAACTCACATAATTTTACCTAAATTTCCCTACCTGTTAGTGAAAAGGTTGAAAACGGTATAGTTGTCACGCCCCTGCAAGGAAATTGAAGAATCCTTATTCTTTTGTGAAGAAGATTACTCACCCGCGCTGGTTAAAGACACCTGCGTTGCCAACCTGATCAGCTTTGCTGCAGATACAACACAGTGCCACCCCATCTCAGTAGAGTTCGAAGATGTAAAAATAGAAAAGATACAGCGCAACAGATGGATGCTTTTCACCAAACCCATCCATGTACTCACTCAAAGCTGCAAAGATGACATCACTTACCACAACGTCCAAGGAACGTACTTTGTAACAACTGATGATGATTGTGAAGCCGAAATCAATGGAATGATTATAAAAAAAACCATCAAAAAATATGGGAAACATTAACTTATCCGCAATGCCAATAATAAACCTTCCGTCTGTAACTCCACCGTTGGTGTCACCCTCTCCAGAACCTGTGAACCTGAAAGGGATAGATCTGACAGATCTCCAACACCTGTCTACCGCATTAGTGAAAAGTGAAAGTGTTATGGGCCAATATAGTGAAAACGAAAGTGCGCTAGATGTAAAAACCATAAGCATCGGAACATTGGTTTTATATATAATGTTAGCTTTAGTCTTTGTGTATTCAATGTTAAAATGTGTTTATCGAAATTATCGGAATAAGGTAAACCCCTCCGATAATTTCGAACTTAAAGAGGGAGGAGTTATGCATCCCGGTATTCGGTCCGATATGCATCCCGGTATTCGGTCCGAGACCATTCAAATATGTACGTAGGCAAAACTGCTGAATTACGTCTGCTCCGCACGGCGACCGCCCGGAAAGCATAACTGATAAGGAGACCTCTTGCGACATTTTGATCTAGGTTTTAAGTTAGTTATAATTCAACTCCCATTTGTATCGGACAATTAAATCATTAATCAATTAATTTTGTCTTTTTGAAAATATAATCCCGCGGCTCCCAATCTTGACTACTTGCACCTGTACTATTATGTATCCTATGGTACTGGTCAAATGTGTTTTCACTACCAAAAAAAAAATGTTGGCCGTTCCTTACAGAATATAACATGTGTCGAGGATGCATGATATTTTTCTGTGGAATACCTGATCCTTTGTGATTTCATGGGTAAACTCATAGAAAAAGTTATTGTCAACAAGGAACTGCCCGCGACTTCATCCACGTTGACTTTAGAATTAGGTTCAGATTAAACGTGCGAGTACTAAAAGCAGTAGTTTTACTATGGAAAAATAAGCTAGACTCCGCGCGCATTATTATATTAGGAGTATTTTTTTGCTTGCGCAAATAGATTTTTGTTCCGTTTCATGGATGGAAAGCATCTAGAATTTTGATGGTGATAAAAAAACTAGCATTATACAAGTAGGTACCTACTTATCTAAGTTTATAAAGTAGGTATTAAGCGAATTATTGACTTATATTTATAATATGATAAAAAAAGTAAATTACATAACAAAAGTTGATACGGTGGGTTAGCGCTAACGCAAGCAGAGCGCGCGTAGCTAAATTTTTTAGGTATGTACTCATTTAGTAGCGGAGTGTTAGCGCATCCACTTCAAATCCAAATAGCTTGAGCTATCGATGAAGGAAAATTAAGTGGATGCGCTAACACTCTGCTACTAAATGATAAAAAATTTAACAACAAATCATGTGAAGGTTATTAACTCTTACAACAAACCGAATGAATTGTTTTTTGTTCATTATTTTTATCATTGTGTTATACACTTTGTAAGGGTCAACATAATATAATTAACATTTTACTAATTTCTGAATACTTATTATTGTTGCAATGTCTGACGGCCGCCAAGGCTGATTGCTCAATTATCATTGAACATTTGTGAAGAGCAGTCGGATGCTCGCGCGCGCGTGCATGCTCGCATGTAGATATTAAGTAAAAACTAATTATAAATACTATAATACAAAGTGATAGGTGCAAGAGACTATCTTGCCCTGGTTAATTTGAGCTGTACCCGTTTGTGATTAATTCGAGTCTGATAGCTTCTGGTAAGCATTCTACATTTTATTAATTTTAAAATTAGTTATACCCTGGATATGTAAGTAGCTATTATTATGGAAAGGCTACTTATTAGAGTGTCATATTATCAAAAAAATACATATAGGTACATAAAACAACTATAAAAATACCTAGAACCAACATAATTTTTGATGTTGAGAACATTAGGTACCTACCTAGATATATAGCAATTTCTTTTCTACCTTTTTAAAGCCATCGGTTAATTGCATTTTCGTTTTCACTCATGTTCGATTATATTTTGGAATTCGGATAGGTAGGTACTCTAACTATAATATACCTAACACGAGTAATCCCGCTATGTAATAGGATATTACAATGTGTCAAATCATCATCATAGTAAATTAATAAAATTGTAAGTAGGTAGGTACATAGTAATTAATTTAATCTAAGAGCAGTTTCACGGCGCCTCTCGAGTCTAAGTTTGATATTCTGTTTCTGCTCAAACTGTGTCGGTGATATAGATTTTAGAACTAAAGTTACGGAAGTTTATTTATGACGTGCAATTATTATTAATAAATAATTATTATGCCTTTGCTGTTTACGTTAGGGTAGGATAGTTAGTTAGTTTTAAGAAAATAAATATCGTATGACATTTTATATACCACCACCTAGCCCCAAATTAACGATGGGAAATGGGAACCAGATAAGTACCTACTTATACTTTTTTTTTTAATGTAGGTAATTATTATAATAAGACGAATGAGACGCTCTCCTGATAGTAAGCGATAACGCCTGTCCAATTGTCCATGACTATTGAAGCGATACACAGAACTTAGGTATATAAACATTTATAACAAATAATAACTATGTTTAGGTAATTGTTTACATCTATAAACTTAACATATAGGGACACTGACAAGCTGCTAAGGGCTAACTAGCTAACTTAATCGAAATAGGTAACGTGATGCATACAATTTTGTTTATTTATTTCAGAAAATGGAGCTGGAAATAACACCAATATTTCTATTGACTTTAATCTGTTTCGCACGGTGTATAGAAATTCAAGATGAGCAGCTTGAGAGCAGGTAAGGCTGTGCGTGTATCTATAGGTATCTACTTAGGTAGGTAGGTACAATTACAACAACAATTACTATGGCTACAATTTATTTTCATCAATATGCAATTTTGAATTAATTTTACAATTACATACTGCTGTAATTGATTTTAAATCTATACCAATCTTACATACCTAATTAAATTTAAAATGGTACGCATTCGTTTTTAATATTAAACTAACACAGAAAAAGTACTTTACTAGATATTATTTTAGAGGTTAGGTAGGTACTTTAAGATTTTTTTATTGAGAAAAAAATTGCAATAATAGTTTCCCTCAGAAATGTCATTAAAATTGATGCTTCTTGATATAAGTATCTACGTAAATTGCGTTTATAAATTTATTTTTAATATTTTGCTAAAAAATATTACCTACGTAACTATTTTACTACCTATAAGTCCGCATTTGATTGATCACTATCTCATTCTAATAAAATAAGCGACGATTATAGGTAGTAGGTACCTGATGATTTGGTGTTGATCTCTTAGCTTGGTACATTAAAAGATAAAAAGTAGCCTATGTAAGGGTGTCAGCTACCTCCATACCAAATTTCATCAAAATAGGTCCAGCCGTTTGAGCGTGAAGAAGTAACAAACTTACCTACAAACACGCTCACAAACGTGATGTGATGATTTTCCCTTTGCAAACATAAATTTATAGATATAATATGTAAAAAACATACTTGTAAATCAATAATTTTTTAGTTCTAAATCGACTACCACACAAAATCACGTTGATATAGCTGACGCTGTGAATGAGTTCGGGTACAAATTGACATTAACCATGATGAAGGAAGCCAAGGATCAAAACATAGTGATATCTCCTACATCAGTTGCAGGTATGCTGTAAAAAGATATAAACTGAGAGGCGGCCGTTGTAGCCCTAAAGTACTTACTTGACCTCGTTACCTCCATACGAACCTATAATTAGAGATGATCAAAATCTTAAGTTAACTTATATCCAATATTTAGAAATATGATTTTGGGATTAACCTGGAAATGGTCCAAGCCATTAAAAAAGAATAAGCAAAACTGTTATTCTATAAATATTACGACGATATTTCATTTCACACAGCGCCGTCTAACCACAAACTGTGCTGTTTGCACTCTGATACCTATTCATCTGTTAGACTTTTTTAAAAATCCTTATTTGTTTTATAGTGGCTTACCCATACAATGACTATGCCACTTCCGTAACATACGAAACTACAATAATACTGACACATATCACAAAATGTTTATCCTGGATGGGAATCGAACCCACGCCCTCCAGATCTTGGAGCAAACATATGAACCAACAGGGCTGAATATACGTATAAGACACTTTTTTGTGATTTTAGTACCTACTAGACCCAAAAGCGTTTCTATTATGCAAAAAAGGTAGGTATGCTAGATGTATGTTATATGCTACAAACAAAAACAACCTTAACAGTTTTTGGTTGCAGGACTTCTTGCAATGACTCTTCTTGGTACTGTCGGAAAAACCCACGAGGAACTTGTAGCTGCACTCGGTTTCTCTCAAGGTTGGTATTAACTTTTAATAACTAAGTGAATTTCAATATACATAATATAAATAGAAATATAACATAAGAATCATTTGGGATAAACATTAAGTTTTACAAATCTTATACTAATTACGCACCCTATAAATCTGTAAGATATACCTACCTACGTTGTAAACCATTTTTTTTAATGATTGTAAAAAAATATTACATAAATGATTTGATAGTTATAGGCGTATATAAATAGTTTACACGTAAGTAAGTAGTCTTCCGAGCCATTTATAATAGTTTATAATGTAGTATCTACTCGAATTGATGCTCTAATTTCTACAATATGCTTATAATACGTACCTATGTGCATAATTAAAAATTTGCCAATTAAAATATGCAAATTTTATCAACATCAGAACAATACGGGGATAGGTACTTGTAGTTTCAGAATTAATAACTGCATGCTATATTAAATCTTTTATGCTTTTGCTCAACAGATATTTTAGAAAATCGCAGGAACCACGAACATTTTGGAGGACTCCTACAATCTTTAAACACCTACGACTCTAGTTCTAAAACACTTTACGCGGATGTGATGTTTGTGGACACGCGCTCGCGCATCCGGGATTTGTACCGCGATTACCTGCACCGTGTGTATAATGGAGAAGCTCTCAGTGTCGACTTCACAAAAGCCCTCGAGGTTAAAGACATGATTAACCAGTGAGTGCGTGACTTGTTTCCCAAAACAACGCTTGACCACGACGGACTATTCTGATCATAACTGTAAAAGTTTCTATATCCGTCGGTTTTCAATTCCATAATAACTGTTTTAACTGATAAACTGCAGTAAAACAGAAAAGTTGTAAGCATCTAAAGGCTCATAAACTAACAGTCACTTAGGCCAAATAGTATCACGTGTCATTGGTATAGTGTTCTTGTCTGTTTTTGACTCTCGACGCATAGTATAGTATATTATCATCGTAGCTCCTAAACGGCTGAACCGATTATGAATTAGTTTTTATTTGTTTCAAAGGTGACTTTATCGATAGTTCTTAGCTCTCTGTGATGACTGGATGTGAGCTTTTTCTACAGGTTTGATCGAGTCGAAATTTAGTGTTCTGTTACTGATCGTTTTTGGTGAAGCGTGCCGCTAATATCTAGAGTGTAACTTTAGTAAGATAAATATAGCCTACAAATCAAATTTTATCCAAAACGTTCAGCAACGGAATTCAATAGAAAATACCTAAACAATGTGGGTACGTTTTGGGTGTACCTGCCTACTAACATTTATATTTTCTTTGTAAAATATATTCAGTACATAAATTCTTTGTAAATAAATTATTTTCAGTGTAAAATATGAAAGACAGGAATAAATATTTCAAGACACATATATTACTTGTTGTCGTAAAATAGTTAGGCGACGAAGGCAGCCTCGGTCATTTTTGATTTAGTCATTCAGGAAAAACCTTATTTTATTTTACATTGGAAAAATCGGGTAAACAATGACTATGACTCACATTCGTAAGAAAACGATAAGAATACTATTCTATTGTCGGCAGAGTATCTACCGATAGGTATTGCCTTGATGCCCATGGCATTACTACCAATAGATTGGGTAAGTGGGTACAGACCAGCGAAGCGCAACGAATCCTAATGAATGTGCTTGTCTTGTCTCTTTTTACTTCATTGAAATAAAGCGAGACAGTACTGCATTTGTTGGCCGGGTCTATATCCACCATAAAAAGCTGTACCTATAAATAAATAAAAAATATCCTAGGACTAAGGAAAGCTATAACCAAAAACTGATACGATACTTTATATTGTAAATACATACTTACTTGTAATACAAACAAAACACCCCGACACAAAACAAACATTTGTACTCGTTATTTAATAAGTCTTTAACTTAACAATTTCAGATGGGTGGATTCACATACAGAAGGAAAAATAGAAAACTTTCTTCTGAAGACTCTTCCCGTCTCGACGAAGGCGGTACTTCTGAGTGCGCTCTATTTTCGTGGCCAATGGAAACATCCCTTCGCTGAAGGATTAACTAATAAGTAAGTCGTGGACATCGTGGTAGTTTCAAGTATTTTTTCGTGATTATTATTTTTCGCGATAATCGAATATACCTAGATATTTGAGCTGATAAAGTGGAGTGAAAGACAGCCAACATTAGGTATACAATTATATATCTATATACCTAATTAATTAGCTAAATAATTTTTATATGCATTATTGCTTGCAAATTGTGTAAAGTTTCATAAATAATATAGTCTTGTCTTTTCGGGAATTAAAGGAGCGAGACAAATACAAAATCTAGGTAGATATATTAATGTATTTTCACGGTGTAGGTAACTATGTCAAATATGTAGGTAATTGTATTAAAATTTAAAATTAATTGTATTAAATTAAATTTAACAAATAACATTATTAAACTTGAATCATGTTTGTGAATTGTGATATAAGAGGAAACTCCAAGTAGGTAATGTTTTTGAGATCAAAAATACGGACAAAAGACTAATATTGGCGCAAAGTTGTAATAAAATTGCACAGCAGTAAATATTTATAGATATGAGATAAACGTTTCTATTGACTTTCGTTTAGCACTTATGAGTGCATCTTTTTATAAGATGCAAGTATCTACTCAGTAATTAATTTTATCCATTAAAAAATCAGAGGGGCTAACCCGATAATTCGACATTGTGGCGCTACTATCTAATTGTCTATTATTTACATGCTAATATCACTATCTCTAGTAACGAAATAGTTAGAAATTTAGTAGGTCCGCGCTACTCTGCTTTACTGAGCCACTCGGCCCTAATGAAAACTTCATGACATTCCAGGATGAATTTCACAAGACCTTCAAACACCATAGTACTGTCAGACCTAATGGTAGTTGGAGGAAATTTCAGATACACTCTATCAGAAGATAATAGTGAGTTTACGTATTTACAATTGTATTGAGTCATGAGCGCAACAAGTTACACAACAATCTACTTTTCTTTAGTTGTCAATTAGACGTTTCTCTGATGGTTGGTAATAGATGACGATCATAAGCGATACTATGATAAAAGGCAGGTCCATAACCTTTGCTGCAATACCTAGAACATAAGTAATAAAATCAAAGTCTGGGGATTCACTACATACCTAGGCAGATTTTAAGTACCTAGTACTTATTACCTTGAGATTTTCGATGGCACGTTTCAATTGCCATGAAGTTCACTAGAATGATCTGGAAGACATTAATATTTAAATTTTACTCAATATTACCTAATTTGCAGGACATATTTGGTGTTATACAACTAAATTTCTTATTTCCAGCATTTCACATTGTGGCACTGCCATACAATGATAGTATTACAACGTTGTATGCTATACAACCTTACGGGCGACGTAACCGTCGTGCAACGCTACAAGACTTGCTTACACGGCTCACCTATTCAAAAATCAACCAGGCGATAGAAAATATGAAAACCGAAGAATGCGTTATCAGATTCCCTAAAATGGATTTAAAAAACCAAGCCAAATTGGAAGATCATTTAAAAGCACTAGGAATACAATCAATGTTCATCCCGGGCCAAGCTAACTTTGCTCTTATGGTAGATAGTAACATAATCCCAAATAATACAACTGAAGAAATTCTGTCAAGAATTACCGGAGATGCTCGGGATGAAGCCAGAGCTATTGACGATTCTCGTAACGTGAAGGAGGTATTGGGAGGCCTACCTAACCCTGGGATTCACGTGGATTCTGTAATCCACGATGTGAAGTTGACGATAAACGGTAAGTTGCCTCGCAGCTAGCGGTGAGGCCTTCATTTTGAGTTCTGTGACACAGATAAGCGAGTATACAATATGCGGGTTTTTACCGGGCCCGGTATTGTATTTTTATTTAAAAAATCACGTCATCGGCGTTGTTTCATCAAGGCTCTTTTGTAATTGTGATCTCTTGAATGAAATGCCGGTCAATAATATAAATGCAACTGTTTATAACAATAGATAATACAACTACAAAATAGCTCTATGAATTGATTCTTGACGATTGATTTATGATGACTTGATGATATATTATGATGTCAAAGAAGGATACTTTTATCCCGGAATACTTATACATTATGGTTCTTAGGTGTCGCTCTATACACAGGGTTATAAGTTTAGGGTGTAGGTATTAAGCCGAAAGGAACTTGTTGTACTCGCCATTTGAACAGTTTTTACAATGGAAACAACTCTGATATCAAGTTATAAAATCAATTGCTTGACATTCGGTCAAAGGTCAGCTAACTTTTTATGGAAACGCTGATTTTACTTCGTGGTTTCAGAGTAGGTAATGGCCCCAGTAAAAGTTGTTCGCAATGACCCCCTTTCGGTTTAGTATACACCAAGCTTATAATCCTGTATAGAGGTACTACCCGTAAAGTTTTTTTTTTATCGTGGCTTTCTCGTTTTACCACCAACTTACATGTTAGTAACCAAGGATGTTGCCAGGAATTAAGCACACATACTTGGATAAGCAGGTACCTAAGGTAGATGGATGAAGATATAATTATGTAATGTAGTTTGTAGGTGATTACAGGGGATACATAGTTATAAAATATTTCGGTATAGTTACAGTAAATTATTTCAAAATTATCGTATTTTGAATCGGCACTTACCTAATGAGTGCGTACTTAGTAGTGATTGTAATTACAATCGGGTTATATGCGGGTGCTTATTAAACAAAGTAGATACGAAATGATGCCATTCATACTATACGAGTAGGTACATCTAAGCTAAACTATCCATTCTCTACCTATTTATTAGGGCTTCGTACCCGTAAGGTATTTAACGGGATCTCGTTACATAGCCTACCTCCATACCATGTCCGAGTTGAAACTCGTTTTTTCTTTGGTATGTGGTGCTACGAGAAACACAATCGCGACGCTGACGCGCACTTGGTCGGTTTTAATTTATTTGAAAAGCTAAATAAAATAATTTACCCTGAAGCGATTTTTCAACAGAGTATTTTCCATGTAGCTATAACTATAGCTCAGTGGTACGTGAAGTCGGTTTACAAGCCGAAGGACGTAGGTTTAAGGCCCAACAATAAGCTTAATAAGCTGCCGATGAAGGAAAACATCTCGAGGAATGTCTATGATGGGACTTTCTAGTACCTACTCGGCTGGCTAGCTACCACCCATCCCACCCATCATGTTGAAAATCTGTGGCCAACCTAACAATGTGTTCCGACAACTTCATTTGAGAGCCAGTCAGTTCCATTCCAGGCGATACCATTTACCATCTTCGAACTTCAAACAACTAGGCTATCAAATAAATAAAACAAAAATGTGTTAAAACCATGTGATTAGGTATATGATACTAGCGGACGCGTCGCGGTTTTACCCGTGTAGTTCCCGTTCCTGTGGGAATACAGGGATAAAAATTAGCTTATGTAACCCGGGGAGTGTGCTTCTCAACGGTCAAAGAATTTTTGAAGTCGGTACAGTAGTTTCGGAGCCTATTCAATACAAACAAACAAACAATCAAATATTTCCTCTTTATAATAGTATAGATAGATAGATGATTGCACAATTAATTTTTTCTTTAAAAGTTTTTGGTAAATATGGGGTTGTAATTCTAAAAGTGCTTAGTTTATTCTACATGCCCACTTTGATGGGTAAATCAACACCAAGTATTGCTGCCTTTTACAAAACACGTATATTGTACCTCATTTTTTTTTTCAGAATACGGCACAGAAGCAGTGGCGGCGACGAGCGGTGTGTTGGCTCGTACAGCGAAGTCGTTCCTAATGAATTCACCGTTTTACATGTTCATCAGAAACGAAAAAACCAAACTAATCACGTTCGGTGGTGTTATAAACGACCCCACTGCATAAACTGCGTTTATTAGAAGTAAAGTTGCTTTATATCCTTATAATAAGTCTTTGGTGTCTCAATTTTTAGCATAAAATTTTCCTTATGCCAAAGTCAGCAAGCAGGTTGCCAGATGGTAAGCTATATTGCTGCAATATCAGGGGCACTACAAATAAGTTTATTCTACACGCCGTACCCATAGTACATAGTACGCCCATAAGGCTCCATCTCCATTGACACAGAGACTGGTATGCAAAACTTAGCGTATCACATCGACAACTTTAAATTGTTAGATTATATTTATAGACCACACATAACGAACTATTTGTACAGTGCACACAATGTTATAAGCCGAAAAAAAGTTTTTTTTGTAGATCGGTAAAAAAACAGATAGATAGATGATTTTTATTCGTGATTCTCGTGCTTATAGCAAAAGTTGTTTATACTGATTTTACATATCTAAATTATTAATTTAATGTATCTAAATTATTTATTTTGTGTATGTAATAAATATTGGAGGACATTGCACACGGCGCCATTGGGTGGTGGCATGTTATAATAACATATAAACTTCCACACCTTCTACCATGACAAAAAATACGAGCATTTTGAATAAAGCGTCGTTTTTGCTGCACTTCGTCTCCGAGTTGGTGGGGATCGAGCTCGATCGAGATCGATAGCACGATCAAGTCTCCCTTGAAAAGCGAACACGGCGTTCACTACAAAACTAGATGCCGACGATGCGATGAGCATGCAATACTATACTAGTAGATAAGGATAACTAAAGAGAAACTTAGGATAATAATATAGATACTTGGCGTATAGGTATATGCCTGCTTTATTGGCTGATTTCGATCTTTAGAAATGTCCAAAATGGCTTGATGTAATACGAGCAAGTCCAATTCGCTTTTCTAGGCGTTTTAACTTTACTACCATTACTCAAGTAAGTACTCATACCAAGTAATATTATACATGCTTACTACTCTTAAGTTAACTGCATACAGCATTGTCAGATTTTTTTTGTCATGTCGGGATTTAGGAGCTTTTTGAGTGAAAAAAGTGGGATTCTTTCGTCGAAAGTAGGAAATAGTAAAAAACGTATATAATCAGAAGTTACCGATTGCGTGTCGCACCCCTCTCTCCCGCGCTTCCTCAGCACGCTGCACGCACGGTTGCGTTAGCCCCAAAAAGCGGGACAGAACCTGTCCCGCACGGGACATTTAATTTTGATTTAATAATCGGGACGTCTGGCAACGCTGACTGCATATGACTTGATAAAACAAATATACAAATAATAGATAGCCTGTTACATAAATACATTTAATACATTTTCATACGTAGAATAAGATTTAATTTTCATATACATAAGTAATTGTCACTTAATTTCTAATTAAAGAGCGCATAAAATAAATTAAGATAAATCAATACAATTACATAACTATCTACTAAACAATGTCTGGCTATAGCTATTTGTATACATATTTGGATTTGATGATTTAACATTAACTTTAAAACTATAAGTAAGTTCTTTAAATATATCAGCAAATTAATTTTTTTTAGTAAATGTGATGAAAATACTTATGCAATTTATTTAAACACTTTTTTTTATATTTTATTACATTCTTTAAATTTTTTTAATTCAGTTTAATTAGAATATTAACCTAAAATTATGAGTAAATTTATTACAATATGAGAAAAATTATAAACAAAGTCCAGGGCTTTGCTGCTCTTTACTTAGAGACTTTCGATGTCTAGTCTCAACAGCCACATATACTACAGGTATTTACATATACTACATACATAACATCCATTACAATGTTATGTGAATTTTAATGTTTTTCCGTCATGCTGCATGAAACTGCTGCATGTTGTGTTTGGGCCATTGTTAATATTTCGCAGTCTAGTTTCTCTGAATGTTATCAAGCCTTGCAGTTACTTACCAGGAGCATATAAAACAACACAATGTGGAATGGCTAATGAAGTCCTAGGCATTGTTTCCTGTGTTGTTTTTCAATATCTCTATTCTATCATTCAGGGTCTGCTTCCATTGATCCTCAGTTATACTTTGTGCCCAATCAGGTATTGATGTTTGTGGAAGGGCAAAATTGGCCATTGCAGTCATTACCTAAAAATATATATTAATGTAAGAGCTAGTTCTACATTTTCATAAAAAACATTTACTTAGTATGAATTTCCAATTGGTGGGTGAGTTTTATTTATTAGTCTTTTATTCCTTCCTTAATTCCTTCTGCAAATTCTAGTTGGTGTGAAGCAAACAGCAACACATTTTACCTGCTGGACACGATCACTATCCATTTGAATAGGATCTACTGGCCTCGGAGCATTCCATACAGTTCTAGTCAATACTGTGTCCATAGTTTCAATCGGTGGTACATCACTTGTTGGTGATACATTTGAGTTCTGCAATATAGTAAGCTTCTATATAAGTGAGAATTGGAAATACTCTAGGATAATTTACATTATGGTGGTTTGATTTCCATACAAATATTTTTTTCCATTTATGGACAAATGGAGCATAATTTTACAGTGAAATCACAGCTACTGGCATTTATTTTGGTCTTTATTTGCGGTAAATCACAATTACTTGAATAAAACAGTAGATTATTATTAGCATAAAATCAAATTTATGAATGATTTATAAATTTATGATTTTTGAACAAAACAATAGTTTATGCTAATAATCTACTGTTTTACTCAAGCAATTGTGATTTACCGCAAATAAAGACCAAAATAAATGCCAGTAGCTGTGATTTCACTGTAAAATTATGCTCCATTTGTCCATAAATGGAAAAAAAATATTTGTATGTAAATCAAACGACCTTATAGAGGACACTTTTACGGATCTCCCTCGGAGCGCCATGAAACGTTGCCGTACATGACAGCGTAAGTCTAAAATTTTGCTAGCTTGAAAATAAATATATGGGGCTCTACCATGCTCATTATAGTGGTTATATTTACCTCGTTTTCTTCGTCACTCTCGTGGTCCGATAGTACTGCTTCTGGCCCTTGAGGTAGAGGTTCGTAGCCGATGTGTTCATTATCATCATCGCTGTCTTCTATTGTTCCCACCATCAAGTCATGCTTAGGAGGAGGGGTAAGCTCGTAAGGATTGTTATCTGGAGGATCAGGGCCGTGGCAGACCATCTCGAAGTCTAGGAAACACTACAATAAAGATAATCAATTTCTCGCCTCAGAAAGACTTCTTGTTTCTCTTATTCTAGCTGTTCATAAATTTATTATTATTCCTTTTGTTTGTACAACTTTGTTGTGCTGCGGTGACAAACAGACTGACACTGATTATTTGATTTTGGTTGACTTGACATTTGTTTTTTTTCGTAATTTATATAATTTTTTTTTCTTTAGTATTGGCGTCGCATTTAGAGTATTTGCCAGTATCAAGTATCAAAGATTAAATAAGTTGCCTCGTCGCTATAGATATAGTCAAAGTCCAGTCTTGGTCAAGTACAGTCCATGTCAGTCAAGTCCAGTCATGCTTTAGTAAAGTAGTGGCGACTTTACTATAAAGCTTCGATGGAATTTTGGTAGCAACACGAAAAGTCATGTTTCACCACATTATATCATTTTCCCACACTCGCGCTTGTGACTCGGCACTTTATGAATAAAACACTACCATTTTTATGCATAAATACGCGACAAAACACTAGTTTTGGAAAAAAATACAACAGGGCGACACGACTCTTTCAGCGTTCCCGCCAAAACATTATATCATTACATTGTGTAAATGTGTATGCTGTAAGTGTCAAGTATAGCATACTATTTATACGTGTCGCTAAGGTGCCATGTGATAAAAATAAATAAGATCATTTAAAGCATGACTGGACTGGACTTGACCAAGACTGGACTTTCACTATAACTATAGCAAGGTAACTATGAAACTTGAAAATATAAATACTTGACACTGGCAAATACTCAAAATGCAACGCAAAAAAAAACACTACACTTGACATTCGCAAACACACAAAGTGCGTTGCCAAAACAAGAAGAAGAAAATATAGAAATTACTAATTTTATTTTCAAAAATTGGTTTAACAAAGCAAGAATTGTTTGTAGGTTTAATAGTGCCATTATTATCAATAATGGCGTGGAGAAGTCATGGAGTTAACAATGCTGATTTGATCAGACAACTGCGAAGTTAGTATATCTTTAACGCGTAGTGTTCTTTTAATGTAGTTTGTGCCGTTTGAAGTAAATTTTCCAATTGACTTACTTTTTGTACCTACGATGTAGTTACTGACTTTCATATCGTTTCAGCCAATGGGATAATCAAATCTGACGCAGTTGCTAATGCCATGAATGCAGTTGATAGAAAAAATTACTGCCCCTATGCCCCATATCATGACTCTCCACAATCTATAGGATTTTCAGCCACAATTAGTGCACCACACATGGTAAATACTGTGCTTATTATGACATTTGCTAACCGACAGAACATGACTAACTACATCTTTAAAATCATAGAAATTGGTATCCTGGTTTCAGAGCTCATCACATCAGCCCTAAAATGACTTTTATTTTCAGCATGCACATGCATTGGAAAGGCTAAAGAATCAGCTCAGCCCTGGAGAAAAAGCTCTAGATGTTGGATCTGGTTCGGGTTATCTGACTGCATGTATGGCTTTAATGGTAGGAGATACTGGGAGAGTAGTTGGCATAGAACATATACCAGAACTAGTAAAGCTTGCCACTAAAAACATCAACCAAGATAACATTAAGTTGCTGAAATCAGAGCGGATTAAACTCATAGGTAGGTACTTTTAACAATGCAACTGCCTTTTATTACAATTATTATGGTTTTATTTGTTACTGTAAAGCTATCTAAAACTCAACATATATTATGGTGACAAGTTATAGAACAACATAACTCTGTATTGCAGTTGGTGATGGCAGATTAGGTCATATTGAAGATGCACCGTATAATGCAATTCATGTTGGAGCAGCTGCCCCAACATTGCCACAAGCTGTAAGACTTTGTTTTTGTAATAAAACTTTTTTCTTTTTAACAAATAAATATTTCACATAGCACTATCAAGATACAAATTTAGCAGAGTGTGTACTATAGAACAGAAAACTGAGACAATAATAATTTATGCATTTTTTTATGGAACACCCAGACACAGAATAAACATCAGCTATGTTTGTCACATAAATGCTTGTTCTGAAAGGGAATCGAACCCACACTACAGCTTAGGCATCAGATCTTTTTTTTTAAATATACTATGTATGTATTTTAATTACATCTCACCTAATGTTAAGTGACAAAGATATGGTAAGCACATTTATCCCTTAAGTGATGCTGTTGGACAACATTGGATGTTTGGTGGCAGGTTTTCAATTTGAGTGTAATAGTTAGCCAGCTGAATACTAAAAAGTACCCTACCACCATGATATGGCTGCCTCATGGATGTTTAACCTTTACAGACAGCTCAAGCTCATTTTTTTTTGGTTTTTACCCACACCTTTCAGCATGTGTTCCAAATATGCTAACTAGGCAGTATTGTTTTGAATAATGTGTATTTTTTTATTAATTTCTAGAATTCAAACATTTTCTTAATCATTTACAGTTGGTTGACCAGTTGAAACCTGGAGGAAGGCTTATAGTCCCAGTAGGTCCGGAAGGTGGAGAGCAACATCTAACACAGGTACATAATTGGCATAGCACTTTTTTTATGTTGAAAAAAAAACACTTACAGCAATATGCTGAACTTTGATGAGTAGCAAAAATAAGTCTAGGGCATCACTGTTTTTGGTGCTCATTAATAAATAAATAATTAGTTTGCTAGCTGCTGCTAGTAACCCTTCAAACCTTTATAACCTTCCTTGTTCCCGAACGCAATAATATTTACACATCACTGCTGGTGATTAGAATGTCTGATACTGTATTGGTGCCTAACTAGGTGGTACCTCCTGTGCAAGAGTACCACTGAGTGTAAATATACTTACATGTACTATAAATTTCTAAAAATATAGATAATTTACTAATAAGCCTAATAAGCATCTTTATATAACAGAGCTTGTGTTATAAAAGCAGATAAATAAATTAGCTCAACATCAAAAATTGTAAATAGATTGAAAACTCTTGAAGTTCACACTAAAATTAAAAAATGAAATAAAACAATTGACATTCAACAATAGTGGAACAATTAGCAGTCTTATAGCTTAACGGGCAAGTCTTGTGAAATAAGGCAATCGATGTGTTTTTGTCAACATTTTTGTGCCGTTATACATCATGTGGAAGTTTGAAATTAATGAATACTATAGTACATATCCTGAATTATTATGCTTGGAGAAAAAATAGTTTCAAACGCTTTTCGTTTCTTGAAATTATGAAATAGAATATGGCCAAATTATTTTTAATCCGTAATCTTGACATCAAAATAATTATAGGAAAGGCGCAATTTTATAGATGCTAACTTTGATGCAGATACATTTAAGGCTTAGACCTTTTATTGTACGTTTTGTTTATTCTATTAGCAGATAAGTACGGATAGTTTGATGAAAATTTCTGATAGTGCCTGCTGAAAATCTCTTTTCTGCGTTACGTCTGTTGCTGTTTTATTTTGGTAGGCGCTACAAACCATCGAGAACATCGAGATATGACAAGTATGGAGGTCTCGTATTCAATTTGAAACAAACAACATATAGTTGTTACTGCTTTATCTTACACAAGTTTGACGTCTGATAGAAAGAGACGCAATCATACAGAAACTATCGTCTTGAACGACGTGAAGCCACGTTTAACTTGTAAAAGTGACGAGCTGGTGACTTGCTGTGTTTTCGAAAATTGTGATTTATTTTTGTTTAGGAAGTGATTAGGTGTGAAATAATTTGTTGTATGAACACTTAAAACCATTTTGTTGTGATGGCTTGTGTAGCTTATGGTTGTCACAGCCACAGTTCAAAGAAAACTGAAGAAAATCGAAGCATATCATTTCACCGGTAAGAGTTTTTTGGAATTTTCTGTGGAACCACTTAAAATTTCCATGAAATATTTGAATATGTTTAAATTCATTGTTTTGAGCCTGATATAAAAACATAATAATGTCTATCCGATCTCAAAATTCTTGTCAATTCCAGAAAGTAATTTCGTTGTTGGATTATAGTGATGTTCCTTGACGTAGGTACCTACATTGTTACCGATTCGTTTTTGTAAAACTTGCGGTAGTAGTTTCTTGAAATATACCTACCTTATACAGCACCACTGTTTTTAAGAGATTGTTTTATATGATAAATAGGTATTATAAAAATAACTAAAGATTGTTGTGCCTGTTTCACACAAAATATTATTTTTTTCAGAATACTATATGAATCTATTTAACTATTAAAGTTCTTATATTTTCCTAGTAACTATTTAAAAATATTTTACAGGTTTCCTTTAGATGACAATTTAAGGAAGATTTGGATTAAAGCTTTGAGGCGCGACAATTGGGAACCCACTAAGTATTCCCGTCTCTGCTCGAATCACTTTACAGCTGAATGTTATATTCAAGGGTCGATAATCAATCAATCAATGGAGTCAATGGAGAGTCGATAATCACCGAAATTTAATTATTAAATCTATCGCTGTTTATGTTAATTTATCACGAGAATCCATTATATAACAAAACTTCTAGTTCAACCCGAAGAGCGTGTACGTAATTATTTGAACAAAACAGTATTGTTTAAAGGACAATAAATAAACATAAATATTTTGTACTTATTATTTTATTTAATGTACTTTTTATTTGAATGTCCTGCTCAACTTTATTTTTGTACCTTGAAGGGCGTCCCACAACAGCCATAACCAGGGACCGCAAAAAGTAGCTTGATTAGCACATCATTTTGAATATATTATGGGAATTTGCCGAGCTCTCAAAGCAATAGCCAGTATGCATGTATTTTGCGTGTTCCCAAGATTAGTGCGACCAACGGGAATTTCTGTTCCCAGTGGTGGTCACTGTCAACTTACCGAACTTGCGTTGCCTCGGAGGGGGATTACAGACTGTTTTATCCCAGATTTATCACTGGGAACAATAAGTTCTGTTGGTCTGACTAACATAAGAACCAATCTGAAACTGGGAAACAAATTTTGACCACCAGGTAAAGTATTGCCTGGTCCACGAGTTTATCTATCGTTAGGTACTATTATTTTGAAAAAATATTACTGTAACGAATTCTCAAAAAGTATTAAGTGATTTTTCTAAGGTAGGTTTAATTAAAATTCATTTATTTCAGGCACCAATAGTACCCATGTGCATATAAATTTTACTGAATTTGACATGCATTTATATTGAAATAATACTAAACATATCCGAATAAAAATTATTTAAATTTAATTGAAATAATATAATTTAGATAAATAATGTTAATAAAATGAAGGTACGACAGTAAATTGACCAAGCTACATTGATTGACCTTAAAAAAAGAACGATATTTCCGATTCATAAACCGATAAATTTTGTCACATCACTATAATACTCAATACATAACAATAGTGATTCTATAGCAAACTCGGCTTCATAGGCATTTCAAGAAAGGGCAGATTGTGTATTTCTTTCTCCTTCTCCCTTGTTGCGTGGTAAATAAGAAAAACACGATCGGATATATTGTAAGTGTTCAATTCAACACGATTCCTCCATGCTTGTGATTCCTCGAAGGTCATAATGTAACAGATAATCAATGTAAAATCCGCTTCCGGCAATAGGAATAAACATTCTGTCTCCTTCTTGCTCGTGGCTATAGTAATTTAACTCTCCTTATCTATTTTAGCGTGACGTCAATGTATTCAAATCTAACGTCAGACGTATGTACGTCTGTGTGAGTGGAAAATATCAATGTAGGTGTTCAAGCAGAAGTTCCCACGGTCGAGGACTTGGCCCTTAAATCAATCTTTGCTAGGCAAAGTTAAGACTACAGATAGATATGACTTGGTGTATATCTTTATCTATCTTCTATCAATATAAACAGAAATTAAATGATGTTGGCACATAACTTGAGAATAGCAGAACAGATTTAGCTAATTCTTTTTTTTAATAGTTGTTTTATTTTAAATGAGATTAATAGAATATATATGTGGGCAACTGGCACCAGGTATAAAGTACTGGACATTCAGTTAGTACTTAGTACTATAGAAAATTAAACTTATTTCATTATAGTGCACAGTAAAGATACCTATAGTATGGATAAATCATCTGTTATATATACATTATAGGTTCTTTTGGCAATGTGTATGTTGTATATTAATATAAGGCTATTTTCTAATGTCATGCAGGATGTATAGATGGCGCCACCCTGTACGTGTCCGTTTTTCCTACATACATGTAATGTTTCAATAATATAATTATTTATATGAAGCTAGGTTATAGTTTTCAACTTATTAATTTCTTATAGAGGGTAAATCTGTAGGGTGATGGTAGTATGTTTTAACTTTTCAGGTTGATAAAGCTGCTGATGGCACTACCACTGTGAAGAAACTAATGAGTGTGATCTATGTCCCACTGACTGACAAGGATCACCAATACCGTGAGTGAAATATCATTTCAAATTACCATATGCATCTGTTTGGTTTGCATTTCATTTTCAAGATCAGTCATGACTAAAATACAGCTCTCATCACTCTAGTCATGACTGTACTTATCTTTGGAAAAAAATATTGAAAAGTTTGTGATATAAAATCTATTTAAAGGACAGAACTAGTTCCATATCAACATCAATGAAACAACAGATAAATGATGATTAATCAGTGTGATTCTCAGTTTACTGCAAAATCAAAAATATTAAATCTTATGTGACTAATATAAGTATGGTTAAAACAAACAATATTTTATTGACAATGATTTATCTATGCAACAGCAAATTATTCCATCAATGTCTCTGTTGGTTGAAAGTTGACAATAATGATACATAAAACTTAACCCACCCCCTTTATGATTTTGGAGTCACCCAGGAATCACACTATATGTATTGTAATAATTAAGTGTACCTATATCATATTAATTTATGAACTTATAAGTTAGTTTGATGTAAAAATAGTATCCATCCATCTAAATATACAAGTATATTGACATAATAGATTTGTCCATTTAGTTACACTCTGCAACCCTTTCAGGTTTTCCAAATAACTGTTGTGCTGTCTAAAACACAGGTTTTGCAGACACCTCAGCTATGAGCTGCTTGTCCATCACAAATAAATAATTTAGACTTGTTTTATAAAATTGAGGCCTATGCCCAACAGTGAGACAAGATGGGTTGATATAATATTAATATTAAATTAGTTTGTAATTAAAATTCATATCCAAGAAGTAGGAAAAGACAAATTGTATTTAAATTTAAGGAGTCCAGATGTATGTATTATTTCTCTACATTTAGCTACTAATAACTTATTTGATTTAATATAAGTCTTGTATAACTTAAATACTAGGCTAAAATAAGGTTACTGACAATAACTAACTACATAATTAATATCATTTTAACTCACTAAATTTTGCCTTTAAAGCTAGTTGAAGGTTTGTTTTTCTCTTAATTGATTAAAAAATATTTTCTTTCTCAATTAGAACTCAGCACCAAAACTCGACAGTACAGAATCAAAATCTGATAAGCATCATCAAAGTCAATGTATAAACTATTTATTACAGTAGTATAATTTGGATGTGTAGTATATATTAAGCATTCTACATACTAAAGCCACAACTTTGGAATGTAGTAAGCCGGAATAACTTTGATGGAGGTTGGGCACCACTGCCTACTCGATAAAAATGGGGAACTATGAGCAGAGAGAGTTAAACGCAAGTCATCATCGTTTAATACACGTGCAGTCACAATCCGCGCACCGGCTATGATTGTCAACAAGTGGGCTTGCAGCTTTGGTGTGTAGAAGCCTTAAATAGTATCAAACTAGTTTGCATTGTATTAATATTTGGCTTTGAGTAACTATTATTTTGGTCTAGTCTAGTAGAGTTTAGATTAATTCATGTAAACTAAAAAAACTATGTAAGTACATAACTTAAAGTTTTAAAGTTATTTGTTTTAGGTACCTGGCGTTGAATTATATAAATTATTTATATTCTCAAGTAAAACTTGGCCCTTAATACTTCTCATCTGTTATTAGAATTGATATTAAATTTTACCATACAATTTCTTTAATTTTTTTTTGTTTGGTTAAATATTATTTAGGCTATTTTTGAATATAAATATGTGAATTAATTTTTAAAAGAGTGTTATTTTTAATACTTGTACAGAAAATTATCACAAACAAGTCCAATAAATTGTGTAACAAAATTATTTTTTATAAAAGAAAAGTAGTATTATTTTTTTATGGGTGAAGTGTTGTCAATATCTAAAACAATAAAGAGTAAAAGTTGATGCTGTATTTTCACTATTCAACACATAATGAGCTACATTCATTGAACAGCTGTTACATCACTACTTACACAAATTGTGCAATCAAATACACAATAGAGTGAATTTTGTATGTTGAATCGAGAAAAGGGAAATTTCAAGCGAAATCTGTATAACCTATGGTTATTCTCGCATACTTACAATGTTGTCCACTAAAAAATGAGCCATAACTTTTTAACTTTTTTTTTTTTTTTGACTATGTATGTGTTATGAAACCATAAACAATTTTGTTGTAGGACCTGATAATAAAGGTAACAAGTAAGTAAATACATTTATTTCATAAAAAATTCACACGAGTATCATAGTCCTTTCTCATATTATATTGATTCTGCCTATGGGTTTGTCTTTCTCTATTTAATTTCGTCTGATTTTGTAAATCAAACACTTTATTACTAAAAAAAATAATTTATTGTGTTGCTCTTTGTTAAAATACTTTAAGAAATAAATGTTCTTGTAAAATTATGTTATTTCTTATTTCTAAACTTACTTATGAACCTTTTCTTTGCAAAAGGTTTTTCATCTTTGCCAGAATGAGGTGGCTGGGCCTTTACATGCAACACTGAATATAGAGTGTCCGCTTCATTCTTATTTTCCATCATTTTCGTTAGTTCTTCCTGTATGAAGTAATTAAAAGGTCATCAGTTCCTAAATATTCCAACGAAACAGTGATACAAATAGTTTTTTCTAATAAATAGGCTAATACTTTCGGCAAGGAATCTCATGTGAGTTAGAGAATTAGAGGCCTGATGTTAAATGAAGATATGGTCTATGTACCTATTTATGTATTTGTTTTTTGTTTTCACTTCTCTCTATAATCTCACTAGAATTTCGAATTTATAATGCAAAATTCTGTATGTATGTTACTTTACGATATAACGGATTTGAAATGCCGAAATCTTATAACCCGGATTAACATTTACACTTATCTAATAAAATGCGTGTTAAACCGCAAGGTGCAGATAGTCATCAAAATCTTACCCTAGACAAGGTAATCAAGTGATCCAAAGACTCCCCCTTATTGAGAATCCTGGCAATGTTTTTGGAAGTGATTCCGGGAAGTTTCTGGACGAAGTCGTGCACCAATATATTGTATCTTTCGTAGTTCATGTCGTCCGCCGTGTTGTCGCCACTGAGTGCCAACGCTTCCGCGACGTTGGGGTTCTTTCTGCCTTGCTATAATAAAAAAAAGACATTCGACGTAACTTTTTATTTATTTAATCGTTGACAGGCTAGGTATTTGACCACAGCTCACCTGATGTTAAGTGACGGTGTGGTCGAAGATGGTAAAGCACACCTAGCCTGCTATGGAACGGAACTAGCTGGAATGGAACTGGAACTGAAGCTGCCGTAACACACCATTAGATGCTGGGCGGCAGATTTTCAACTTGAGGGTGGTAGCTAGCCAGCCGAGTACTAGAAAGTACCCACCATGCTATGGTTTCCGCACGATGTTTTCCTTCACTGGCAGCTCAAGCTCATTGTTGGGGTTTGAACCCACGCCCTTCGGCATGCGAACCGCCCGCGCTAACCACTAAGCTATCATCGCTACAACTTTTTTAGAAAAGTTGATCCATAGCCATCCATAGTAGTCCTACCTATATGAACACCATGTCTCTTAGTTTATACCACAGAATTAGGTACATAGGTTTATACAGATTGGGACTGGGAAACAAACATGTTCCTTAATTTCTGTACGGGAACTCCACTAACTGCAGAGAAACAACATAAAGGATTGCGTTTTACAAAGAACGTCAATGACTATTTATACTGATAGATACTTATCGACATATAATCACTAAATAATTGTTGGTGTCCCGTAGGGCGGCGCACGGTGGTCCGCTTGCCGTCAGGAAGTTTCCGTAAAACAGACTTCCAAGGGGGGACCTGATTTTAGTAGGTAATTGTGTTTGTTCTAAATATTGAAGGTGTAATGGCAAAGTTGGATGTGCTTATGTTGTAGTGCTGATTGAGGACGGATCAGGTAGTTTGAATGACACAGTGGAATGACAGACAGGGGAGCCAACTATTTTACTAGGGCATAGATTGAACTTGACTGTGACTTAACATTATGTGATTTTGACAGTGACTAAGACAAATTTTATTATTAATATAAAATATTTAAAACTTGCAGAGTGTACACGCTAACCTTTAACTCATAGAAAAGTTCAGCTGTGGCGTAAGGGCTGGGCGACCAGACCAGCTTGAGCCGCGGGAAGTGGATTGTGAGGAGCTGCAGCTTCTGCTGGATATCCGCGCCTGATATGTCGCTAGCACTCATGAAATGACCCTGTTAACAAAATCAATAGCACATGACTGCTTAATAAGGAAACTAGGAGAGTTTTGGCGGGAACGCGGGAAGAGTCGTGTCGCTCCGTTGTATTTTTTTCCAAAACTTGTGTTTTGTCGAGTGTTTATGCATAAAAATGGTGGTTTTTTATTCATAAAGTGCCGAATTACATGCGTGAGTGTGGGAAAACGATATAATGTGGTGAAACATGACTTCGTGGTGCTTCCAAAACTCCATCGAAGCTTTATAGTAAAGTCGCCACTACTTTACTAAAGCATGACTGGACTTGACTGACACAGACTGGACTTGACTAAGACTGGACTTTGACTATAACTAGATACGAGGACACTTATTTAACTTTTGTAACTTGAAAATATATGAATACTTGACACTGGCAAATGCTAAAACGCGACGCCAAAACCAAAGAAAAAAAGAAAAAGGAAACTAGGGCATGACAAAGATTTCATTCACAATACATACCACAGATAAAATCTAATGCAAAATTGCATCACTCACATTTAAAAAAATGATTCTATATGGACACCATTTTCTATGCGTGTTCCTGTCTATTTTGGCCACTTCGAAGTAGAGAAGTCAAATAAATAAATAACGTTTTTGTAGTGCATTTTGGTCTCTTACTCATACTGATTTGACCCTATGCTCATTTAATAATATGCTAAACCCTAAGTACAATCAGCGGAAGACCGTGAGCGCTTATTGCTTATAGGGTAGACCGAGGCGAATCGGATCAGTGGGCGAATCGGATCAAAATAAGAAATTCATTAATATTTTGAAAAAAGCGTTGACACAGAACTCAAGCAGTTGGCGTCTCATGACACTCACCCACCCCACACCTCCCGCCATTGGTAGTGTTTCGATTCGACAAGTACATCAGTGACAGCACTGCTTGCTAGCGAGTCGAATTTTTGTGTGCGTTACAATTTTGGCGCTCATCTAAGTTACGCACTTACCATTTCTTTGTGTCATTTTAAGGATTTGTGGTAAAACTTTGAATTATATATATCTTATATTGATTGGTAAGGGGCCTATTTTAGAAAACATTTTAGTTTTTAACCACAATATATATAGGTAATGAGTAAAATATTTATTTCGTAAGTCTTTAATATGGGGTGATTCGGATTGCGTCATCGGGGGCGAATTGGATCACTTTTTTAAAATGATTTTTTTTTTTATAAATGAGGTCATCTATGCATTTTTATTTCGTTGTCGATGGTTCGCACATACAAAAGACAGATGCGGAAGAATGGCCCCAAGAAAAAAATATAGTAGAGTCGTTCGGGTCAAGTGAGCGCACTTTTACATTTGGACCGACTTGTACAAAAGAACAGCGAGCGTAGGGTAATAAAAGATTTTTTTTCGAAATAAGCATTTATTAGGCTATAAATCAAAACGAAAAGAAAATGAGTCTCTTTCTTAGTTTTTGAGAAAACATAAAAAAACAACCGAAAGTCGGAATGCGTTCACTTGACCCGTATTGCGGGTAAGTGTGCGTATGGCATTGGGGTAAAAAGACGCAATGTGGGTAAGTGAACGCATTGGTTGTTTTAACAAAATTAAACTTCTTGTAATGGTATTATTGTACTATATATTATCATTATTACTTTGAATACAAAATTACAGTAATACTTTGAATTTGGTTTGAGATCAATCAAAAATTTTTGTAAGTATAAGTATGACTATTATAATATTCTCGTTATATTTGTTTGTTTATCTAGACATAATAAAGCAAATCTAAATTAAAACTAAATAAATGTTTTAACAAATTTGTAGTTCTGTAACTGGCGCAAGCTCAGGTCTCTTTCTTACGTAATTTCGAGGCATGACGATGTCTCCTTAAACAAAAATAAAAGTATTTTATTTAGTTTGTTGACATTTTCTTAATACTATGAGTCCAGGGATAAGTGTGCGCATGCGTCCACTTACCCGCGTACACTTTCCCCGAGAAGCCAAAATTCAAACTTATAACTACTGAGTCAGACTTAACGAACATAACCTCAAATTACACTCACAGATATTAATACCAATACTCGTTTATAAAAGTTAAACGACTTACCTGCCGGTAGATCACGATTCCACAAGTAACAGACTTTTCTAAAACTCAAAAAAGTTGCGATTTAGTCGACCAAAACAGTTTTTAGCAAATAATTAAACAACAAAGCGTGGTGTGGCGCACTGACATGTCGCGACTGTTTCGTCATACTTGCACCTACGATTGACCAAAACAAACTCTCCGCCCCCCGCGCCTCGATCCTGAGATACAGGCAGTGCGCTCAGTTACCCACTGCGCTCGGTTACCCCGAATGACTCTAGCTGCAAAATAGTGGCCAAAGTGATTATTACCATACACAAATTTACAAAAAAAAAGTCTCTTTTTTAAGTGGTGTCATTAAGATCGTGGTGGACAGCCAACCTTCGATGAAATTGCTGAAGAGATTTTAGTAGACCGTTTACTGCACTTAGCGAGTCATGACTTCGAAATCACACCCAAGGCGGTTCGTAAATGTGCATTTGAATTTGAAAAATATCAAAAAATTAAACACAATTTTAACAGAAAAATAGCAATCGCTGGTCAGGACTGGTTTAATTGCTTTATGAAAAGAAATAAGGAGTTATCTATTCGGAAACCAGAAGGTTTGTCAAGAGTAAGGATTGACATTCATCATTGCACGCGAATAATGATGCATCGTAAAATGTGCTGATCTGCGTGGGGAAAAGACCCGTATATATGTATTATTTATGAGCTACTAATTATATTGGTCTCATCATTCATTATTTAAATATTATTAATGATTCCAAAGCTTATAATGTTAAGAAAATTTTAATTTAGTTATATGTTATGTATGATCCCATTCGCCTCCAAAATTGGGGCGATTCGGATATTTCTGTCTTTGAAGTTTTTTATGAATATGTTGGTGAACATATGAACAATTTAAGCTTGGATATGTTTAATGCGTAGCTAGATTATTACTGATTACCACTGTGACAATAAAAGTTACATATATTAAACTTAAGTATGATTTTCATATTCTCAAAGAAAAAATGATCCGATTCGCCTCGGTCTACCCTATTATGCGATCACAAAAAATTTACGCGACGGAGAGTCTATTTTTTATTTTAAAAAAGTTCACTATATATTGGGATATATTGGGATCACTATATACAATTATAATTGGGAAATTTCATGCTTTGGCGCTCATTACTTTGTTACATTAGATGGTTAGTCTCAACAACCCTGTAATTTCGCTTGCTTCAGTACTTTTCAAACCGGAATACAGCTAGGTACCTATAAAAACTGTAGGCGAAAATATAAATTAGGAAGACCAATTATAAGATTCCACAAACAAACACAAAGGACAAAAATAATTATTAAGTAGAGTAGACTAAAACCAAATCAAATAAGAATTATTAAAAAAAAATACACACGAACAACCGACGAACCTACCTTACCCTACTCGCTAGTATATAATAGCGCCCCGTACCTACAGCTATATGACCTAGCTTTAACGTGATCGGTAAAAAGAACTTACAGTATCTGCTGTTATCTAAACTAACCTGCAGATTGAAGGGTTTGTTCTGATCAAATTCGATGAGTAGGATCGGTCGGGTATAGTTCCGGCACATCTGCGTGCACTGCGTGTACAGCCGGCCAGAGTTAAGTGACCCGATCAGATCCGATATAGATTTCCTCTCTACGCAGATATCCGGGGTTAGGATGTAGTCGCCTATCTAAAATCATTGATCGGCTTAAGAAAGAAAATAAAACAATGTATTGGTTTTTTCTGCCCATCCTAATAACAGATGGCTGGAGCTCGAAAAATACAACATTGGTTATAAGGTACGTTAAGGAACACCCAGCACTTCGTACCTATCTGGTGTAAGATTGCAGCGCCACCTACCAGATCTGATTCTAAACCATCCAGGGACACACTTAAAAATTCATCAAAATCGGTCGACGCGCTTTCGAGTTTTTGCGAGACTAATGCCTGTGCAATCGAGTACGTACTTATAGATTTCATGTCATATTCGGAATGCGGATGCGAAGTCCTGTACTGACGTCCCACTTGGGGTGTATTGTGAATTTCCCCTTACAAGCATCAACCCGAGTCAAGCCAGCTTCTTGAAGTACCAGACAAATGCTAACGAATTTTTTCAATTGAATTTTTTCGTGGTCTCATAATTATGAACTTTCTATGGGTTCCACAGTACAAACGACCTCTATCTTGCATAGTGCTACCGTTCAGCAATCCTGCTACAATGCAAAGCGCTAAGACACGTTAATAGATACTTCATAATTATCAGGGTAAATACATAACAAGAAAGAGGCCTATAGCCAGCAGTGGGATAAAGAAGGCTGTGAATGATGATGATCCAGGTAAAAATGGGCATCGTTCCTCACCGCTATAGTGACAGGTTCTATGTGAATGCCTTTCTTGTGCAGCAATGCTGGAAGGTCAGAACGGAACTCTCGCATATCCACTATCACTAGTGGCTTCTCTTTGCTCGTAGTTTGACCCCCTGAACAGAAATTGAAGAATTATGTCTATTACGAACATGGACCAGCTATGTAATTCATTATTTAGTAATTCACTGCTTCAAATGCTGGCAGGTACTCGCTGACGTAAACTTTCACACGTAAATACGAGATAGGCTTAACCAACGATAGAAACACGTTATAAGCATAAGGTGTACAAAGGCTAAAAGAAGTCACTGTACCTATTATTTTTTACTATAAGCAAAACTCAACGACGCAATTAAAAGTCAGTTGCTCCATATATCAACTTATTTTTTATATGGAACAGGTAAGATTTGTCCTCGATGTCAGAGTTGTGCCTACTTCTATTGTAAAAGTTTTTTATAATAGGTATAAGTAGGTACCATGGCCCCCTTTCAGCTTAATTGACCCCAAGCCAACCAGCCAACCTTGTATTATATCATGCCATATCCTGGTTTACCTATGTGGAGCTGTATTACTATGGCGAAAGGATTTTCTTGTACGAATTATAGTGAACAACTTTTATAGATCCAGAGATTGCAAAAAAACCGTTTAATTGATACATTTCGTTATAAGATGTACTTTTTGTGGGACGGTCATTTTTTTCAGTCAATATTATTACAGTCTAAAATAAGCCAAAAACGACAATAATATTCAATTACATTTCCACCAACTAAAACTACGTCGAGAATTCTCTTCAAAAAATATCCAAAGGATAGTCCTATATGACCCACGGCGCCGAAATGCGTAGATACTCACAGTTGAATCAGTTTAAAAGTTCAAAGCCAATATAAAAATAAAAAAGGGCATCCGATCAGAAACGAAGTAATTCACTAAAAAACTCCAGTCACAGAAATACCTAGCTCAGCCCATTAGTAAAATAAAATAGCAGTGTGCTGGTCATATATCTGTTGCAAATTTGATATTCATTGAATTCTTTCTAATTATAATAGTCCGGGTGGCAGCGTAGCAAATACAAAAGTCATAGTAAGCCGGCTGATATTGATACTGATAGTAGATCTCATATGGCTAATAAGTAAACCGAACGTCAGCTGCCCAGGTAGCGGTGGGTTTGGGAGTAGGTCGTGGAAGTTGTAAATTTAAAAAAAAAAAAGTGATAGTACGCCGGCTGAAACCCATTTTCATGAATAGTTGACATCATACTGAGTTGAAAAATAGTCGTCAGCTGCATGGAGGAGGGTGGATAATGCGTCAGCCGATCGCATGAACTTGTAAAAAATCGCGTAAAAAAAAGTCATAGTACGCCGGATGAAACTTAAACTAGGTGAAAATTAAACTAGAGGTCATCTGTAAGGTACCGGAAGGGCTTTTCGTGTGCAATTTTCAAAATGAGTTTTCAGCCGGCGTACTATTACTTAATTTTTTAATTTTTTTACAACTTCCGTGACCTCTCATACCTACACCCACCGCGGGTGCGCCAGCTGACGCTCGGTTTACTTATCAGTTATTCGAGATCTATCGAACAAGATAGCAATGGATCGGCGTAAAATCACTACCTAAAATGCAACGCTACCACCCGGACTATAACTGATTGTTTTATGCGAATTATGCCTTTGGTGGAATAAATTATTTATTATTATTGGGGTAAAATCGTTCTGGAGTGGAGACAGTGAATAGACAAACGCAGCGTAGGCCTTATACTTAAGACAGCTGTTATTGAAAAGACATGGCGTGTCTCGGGAAAGGCTAACATCCACCTGCAAACTATGGTAGAGCTGTTATGATGACATTCCTACCTGCTTTTCTAGTATCGAAGTCATCTGGTTCCTCTTCCACATTCAAGTTGAAATACTCATCAGTCTTGCCATCTTGGTATGAGGGAACAACCATTACCTATAGAAAAAAAAGTTTTGTTAGAAAGAAAGAAGTTTTTATTTTGTACGCGAAACACAACAGAGACAAATCAGGGACAGTTAAAAATAGTAGAAGTTGTTGTAATAGTTAAGTGCTTAACTGCACAACGTGGGAATCCACGTTGTGGTGGTTGAGTTTCGTTACGTCAATTGACTTAATTTCCATTCATCATGTGAATAGCGTGACTGTTCCGCCTGACACCCACTACCGCAGAAATCTACTCAGTTGAGCGGTAGACTTGTAACTTATATGGAATTATTCAATTATAAGTTTAAATACGACAAAAAACCATAATAATCCTCGTGGGACTCACACTTTTAGTCTGAATGAGCAACTCGAAAGCTTGCTTTTCTCTCCTCAATGAAGTCAGATAAGATTGTTCTTCCACGGTTTTATCGTGTACCATAAAGTAGATCTTGCTGTTTGGCTCTTCAGGTTTCTTCCTGCATTCGTAGAGCTCTATTTGCCGCACAGCTGCTATATCGGAATGATACAAGATAATGTACTCAGGGCGAACAGCCTCTAATGTTCTTTCCAAGGAAAAGCTACAGCCATTTTCTTTGAATGTTTGTATACAGATTATAGGTTTTTCTGATTCTAACTGCGATAAGTCTAGATTTTCTATCTGTGAACAAGGTTAATAATATGAAGCGTAATTTTTCAATAGGAACAGTACCTATATTAAACCAGGATGACAAGTAGTATGGTCTGACTCAAATATTTTAAATGAAACATTAAAAAAAAATGTAGCTAGCATTGAGTAAGTAATTTTAAACATAGCGCATGCCTAATGATGACACAATTTTCAGTTCAATTTCGTGAAAAAGAAAAAAGCAATGTTAATATAAACGGAATGGTTAAATTTATCTTGAATATCATATAACTAAGAACATCTTTAACGCTTTTTTCGTTTGTTTTATTAGCAATTTATTTGTTTGCATTAATAAACAGAAGGTTTAAAATATGCAATGTTTAAATACGCCACTCAAACCAATCCATGTGTTTTGAATTTATTTATTTACCTGCGATAAAGGTTCAAACAGACTATCATCATGTACTTGATTTTTAGCTTTTTTAGTTTTGCTTTGTGTTACAACTTGAGTCAACGTCAACACGTAATTTGACTTATTCGACTCTTCTATGTCGAAATCTTCATCTGTATCTTCCAAAACTTTCTTATCGTCCACGGTATCATCTCTATCTTCGACTTTTGGTTCTTTAGATTTCTTTTCTTTACCCTTTTCTAAAGGAACTGTATCTTTTAAGTTACTGTATTTAGATGACACAGTGTTTATAGTAAGGTCTCTTCTAAAAGCCATGTAGAATAAATACTTCTGTGGACCCATTGTTAAGAAATGATTTAATTGAGAGCAAGTTCTATTGTCTTGGCATAGGATAAGGATTTTGGTGTTGGCTAGTGTACCATCATTTTTCTTTTTTACATCATCAGGTATTTCTTTTGTAAGTAGACCATTTAAGCATTTCCACTTTGGTGATGCTTCTGGATCGAATTCTAGATTAGGGAAGTAATACACTTAATGAAAATGCAACTTAAAAATGTACCTTAAGGCGACATCTTGTCACCAATGTTATTTCTCAAGTACAGAAAGTACTAATTACATTTTACTAAGGATATATATAGTATATATATAATATATATTCTAATGCTATTTGTCTGTGTGCAAGGATGTCTGTGTTTGTTACATTTACTGGGGGAAAAAATTGAGCTAGCTTTACCGAAAATGTAGGTATTTGTAAAGCGATAAAACTGTTTTATATTTCAAATTTGATCGCTCTGCGTGAGTAAAAGAGGAACAAACCAGCAAACAAACTTTCACATTTTATAAGGAGAGATGCCAGGATAACGTTTCAAATTATGTAGAAATAAATAAATAGTGCATAAATTACACTAACTTAATAACCATAACTTACCATTCTTAGAATTATATACTCTTGATTTGGCTATCCGGAAAAGTTGTTCGGCTGATTCCAAAAGTATCCAGCCAGAATTGATTTTGGCGTATTCGGGTGTTCTATATTTACTCACTAATGCGTAAAACGACACAGCATCATCATGTATGAGATTTCTAAAATATAAATCGAAAAAGTTTTTAAACTTTACGTTTTCTTTGCCAGTGAAACTGCGTGGTGCATGTAATTATTGTGTCGATAGGTTGCACATATTTACCATAATTTCTGAGACTGAGAAAGGGTCGTGTGGTACAAGCTTTAAACAACTTACATGATCATACTTCTTAATATTTTGAGATCCTGAATGTACTCCTTAGTTCTAGTGCTGAGTTGATGCCACACACAATCTAGCTGCGACTGCAGAATCTTATGAAATTTCTTTGTGATGCAATTTTCTGTAGTTATTTCCTAAAATATTGCGCCCATATATTGAAAACTGCTTGTGCTAGAACAGCTAGTGCCCATACAAATTTGCGTAGTTCGTTTACTTAAATAAATACTAGCGACCCGTCCCAACTTTGTATGGGTGTATTTTGCTTTGTGAAGGAAAGTACCGTGAGAAAAACTACATGAGTTTAAAAAAAAAACAGTTCTCGATGGTTTGTGAAGCCTGTCAACTCGCCCTTGGCCGGGGTGGTAGACTACGGCTTTACCCTTCTCACAATGAGAAGCAGCCGACACCCAGCAGTGGGGTAGTTTATAAAAACAGGGCTGATTTGGACCTACTATTTAGCTTGTTGCAACTCAATACTCATTAGCGCTTTGATTTTTATTATGGATTATTTTGCACTTTTAACACACTTTCAATAACAGTTTTTCAGAATGTTGTATGTCAACAGGATAAAAGGTTTGAATCAATTTTATTATTGTTTCAACAAGCATTCCCAAGTATTTTTTATAACAAAAGTTTTCCATAATGTTTTTAAAAATGTGGGAAAATCCAGTCTAAAATAACATAACTGGTTATGTTGCATACCTGCATGTCTAGTGTCTTGTTCACACTTTTCAGTTGTTTCACAGTGTAGTTCATGATATCTAGGAGGCAAGTCTGTATGTAGTTCATGTTCACAGTGAGGGGAATATGTAATTCTTCTACTTGAGCCTGCCTGCATTTCAGGCTTTTGATGATGATACCATGAAATCTGAAAACAAAAAAAATATAACATTATAGTTGTCCACATTAGGCAACACAGATAATATAATACTAGTAGATACATCCTATAAAAAAAAATCAGAAGGCACTATAGTAATTTGGGTTATTCATCGAGCTACTATTAAGGGGTCATGCAGGAGTCTAGATGGCGCCACTCTCTGTGTGTGTTTTAGACTATTTTAACGCTGGTAATTTGGTCATAGTGAAGTTTCAAGATAGACGGCACTTTCTTCGAAATAATTTTCTTTTTTTCATAACCTCACGGGGCACTGCAGTAACACGTTACTATCAAGAGGTCTGCTTGTCCCTTTTTCCCTACAATAGTACCACATCCACATTGCGAATATGAGTAGGTACGTGTTGTAGTGCAGCCGAGAAACTAACTTTTTTGTCACACTGGACACAATAGAGACACTTGCACTCTAAAATTCCGCAGTTAAACTGCAAACAACTGTAAGTTCCGCAGTTTAACTGTCTAATCAGTGTTATGGCAGTATGATTATGACTGCTCTTTTCACACGATAAGTTTCAATTTCGCGTGCAGATAACGGTCATAAGAGTATGTAAATTTTTTACCTAAAGCTGATTGTGGTTCGATAATGATCCTTATGTATGGCCATATAATTATAACTACATCAGGCAGAGTGTGGTCAAACGCGAACCTATTTTGTTTAAAAAAAAACTACAACTTTTTGTACTTGTTTTAACTAGGTTTCTCTATTAAACTATCTAATAGATTTTGTTAGGTAGTAAATAGATGGTTTAGTTAACACTTAATTCTTATTATTGTCAAAAACTAAACTTTCAGTGAAAAAAAAAATGTTGTCTTAAAATTAAAAGCTATTATAACTTACGAGTTATACTGACCTCGGCCACAGGAACAGTTCAGTCACAAATAATGCTCTCATAACTTTCTCCACTTGATGAAATCCAAATGTGAAAGATATTGGAGAATTTGAGAATGCTTTTATAAAACCAGTCTGAAATAAATAATATCTCAGTGTTAAAATATAGCATTTGTCTGTTAAGATTTTTCTATCATATCACCTGCGTTTTTGAATGCATTAAGAGATTGCAAAAAGACCACATCTTTTGCCCATCTGTTTCAAAACATACCTTATTGCCTTGTCTGTACAGTCGTAATGCAAATGCTTCTTGACAAGATTCCAGCACTGTGTGTGCTCTCAGTACAATTATACCAGTTATATGAGATATTGGTACCCTCTTCTTTAATAGGTCCACCACTAAAATACGAGTGGAAACAAAGTGTACTCCCCCTTCTAAGTAGGCTTTCTCTCTGCAAGTTAATGTATCTTTATTATTTTAAGTAGATATTCTAGAAAATTGAGCCCTATTTCATTATGTTAAAAATACGTGTTTTGCTTGCAGTCAATCTTTTTTGTTTCCTAGCTAGCAAAATATTCTAGAATCTAGATGATCACTAGTACTCCATTATAATGGTGATAAGGTTTATGACCCCTTTCACAAAGTACTCTATATCCCATCAGCTAGTGCCTGGCTGTACCCATTGCCGCACTGCAAAAATTACTTATCAGAGGCCTTTCTCCAAAAAGCTGAATTTCTATGGTCCAAACAATAGTCATTTGTCAAACCAGGGTTGTCTAAAAGATATTAAGATGGAAATTTACTAAAGCAGGAGGCAAATAAAATTGCAATTCTGAATCTATCTCTGAGGCTGATTGGTACATTGGGAGAGATATAACTAAGTCATCATGCGTTTTCCTAACCCTCTGGATGTTTATTGATCTTGATTGATCAATTTAACTTAATAAAATCAGAAATGTTTATGCATATGCTTATTATGTTTATGCAAGTTAAATAAAATGTATCAATAACAACAGTATTTGTAGCAGTACCAATAAGGATATTGTTTTTTTTCTTATTTATTTATTTATTTTATGGTTAACAGGCTAGGTGTTTGATCACAGCTCACCTGATGTTAAGTGACGGTGTGGTCGAAGATGGTAGAGCACACCTAGCCTGGAATGGAGCTTTCTTATGAAATTATATTATATTTTATGATATGATAATCATCTTATTATACACATAAAAGTAGCATACTATAGACATTATAGTCATAGACATTATTACAACAAAATTTCAGACAATTTATTTAATTCTTTATTGCATACTGACAACTATAATATGTACAAGGGCAGAACTTAATGTTACAGCATTTTCTACCAATCATCCCCAGTACCTAAGTAAATAAAGTAAATAAGATGAAGTTGTTGGGGCACATCAAAAATTAAAAAGCAAAAATGAAAAAATATACAAACAGCGAACAAATAACTTTGATACCAATACTACTACTTAATATTTATTAATAAATACATAATACTATACCATTATAAATTACACATAATTATGAACATTTTATAAATATCGCTGGTTTGCGAGAATAGCGACGGAACTAAAAATGATTGATTTTAGAAAATGGCATTTTTTAATTTCTTTGTAAATATTTTAGTACATACCGCAAAATGTAAATAATTTATTGAGGGATTGACTTTACTGATTAAAGGAAAATTTATCGTAGTATCAAAAAACATAAAAACATTTTCGAACTTTTATTAAAATTATTTAAAAAATCGTCATACAAAGGGGGGTTTCAGACATCAGTCTTTATTCATGAGACACCAAATTATAAAAATCAAGTTATGTCATTTATTTAGCTTTAAAGCCTCTTAAAAATACAAATTAAAACTTACAACAGTGTTTAAAACTTTTGTACTTATAAGTATAACAAAAAAATAGTTTTATAACAATACAATAGGAACTTTAAATTTAGGTATTTATAACCCTGTTTATCAAAATAAATGAAATAAAAATAAACGTAAATTCTTCAAAATAAGTAATGAAAAAATATCTAAAACAGGAACATTAATTCTTAAAAGGAAATCTAAGTAAAATAAATCATTTATTTTACAACCCCTCATAAAATTGACGATAATAGTTTGGAATTATATTTTTGTTAACTAAATCTACTAGTCCTTTTTTCTTATTTTCTGAGATTCCGTTCCTTTTTTTATAAGCAGATTGCAATCTGTAATTTTCGTCCAAAGCTTTTGATGCACGGCTAGTAATTTTCACACATTTAAATTCATTTTCACCGTAAGATGTTTTATAGAAAAAGAACCCTTTGTGGTCAGCATCTACTTTCAAAATCTTTATATCTGCCATTTTCACAGTCTCATTATCAGTATTTTTATTAAAATTTCTACCCATGTCAGAAGTTAGAGACTTTAATTCGTAAAAACTTCTATGACTCATTTCTACGACTTTGTAAGGAGATCCTTTCTTTTTAGCAGTGCGAATAATTGAAATGTACTGATCCGGTGTATAGATAGGGCCAGATTTCAGAGTCTTTTTGATGCTTCTTTCAATGACAGAATGCACACTGTCTCCTTCGTTTTGTGTGTGTCCTTTTATCAGATATTTATGCGTGATACTATTTATATGAGCTAAAGTAGAAACAGCGTACATGTACATACTAATAATAAATTTATTCTTTTGCTGTCCACAGCAGTTATCAGAATAAAAAATAACATCAAGTTTGGCTTCAGATGTTAGATCTCCAAGACTTTTTAAATACTCTAAAACACAGGTCCCTATTTCTATAGCTCCTCTATTTGCTTCTCCTTCATGCCACACGTAGCAGAACGCATTTTTATTTTTCATCTCATAGATCGTAAAGTTTAAGGTATTCACTTTTGAAACATAGTAAAAATTAGACACATCTCCCCTAGGACATGGCATCACAGCTTGTAAGTCATAAACTGCTACAATAGTTGATTCTTTATCTTCTGCTTCTTTCTTGTCCTTAACCTTCTCCATTCTTGAAAGCTCTTTTTCTTTTAGATGGTTCTCATATTTAGACTTCAGTCGATTTTTATCTTCTCCAGTTGCGTTATTGTAGGCAACACAATCCTGGCACTGATCTTTCTTTGGTTGGTAAAATGCGATATTAAATTCTCCATTAAATATTCTATTAAACATGATATAATTAGCACTTTTCTCTCTTTTTTCTTCACACTGTTTCACATAATCTCTATAAATTTCTGCAATAGTCTTACTTCCATCAATATATTCTTTCTGCGTATCCGCTCGACAGTAATGGCTTTCTATTTTTGGTATCGCCTTAATGAAATTTCTCAAACTATCTTTAATATTATTATCTACGCGACTGTGATTGCCATGTTTCCCTCGAAGATCCTCCACTATAATGCCTGAAACGTCACTTCTTGATTTTTCGGTAACTGTTCGAATAAATCTATCAGATACATCCAGCGTAGACATAAAAAAACTCTTACAAACCCGAATTTTTTCGCCATCTTTGTCTTTAAAATAAAATGCGTTATTATTTCGACGTGTTCCTTTTTTATATTGATATGTCGGGACAATAGAGGTCATATTGAATGCTGCAAAAGTTCTTTTACTTTGCAAATCAGGTAATTTATAATATGCGTCAAAAATATGGCGTCGAGTCTCATCATCAAACTTTGTGTTACACTTTAACTTGCATTTTTCTGTACATCCTGGTCCTAATCGTCTCTCTCGTATAACTTTATTATTTTTGCCTACATATTCTTTCCCTGCATTTCGTAGACGTTTTGCTACATTCGATTTCCAAAGTCCTGGCTGCATTTTCCTCTTACGTGTAATATTTTGGTTTGATTTACGTGAAATATTTTCTTCTTCATTCTCTTCTACTGTTTCAACCGAATCTGACGATAAATCATGATTTTCAATGTGATAATTAGGATCTGCGATACTATCATCCGATGAAAAATCTCTTTCTTCCTTTTCTTCTTCACTTTCAGCATTCATATTGGTCAGTTCAACAGCTTTTGGTTCACTTTCTATTTGTGAAATACTTTCTACTGCAGTCTCATCTTTATTATTATCATTTACTGACTCTATACTTACCTTATTTTCTTTGGTTTTATTTTCTAAGCTATGGCCGTGGAGTCCTTTTTCATTTAAATTTATAATGTTATTGGATTCTTTATTACATTCTTCTGTTTCTCTATTGCTGGAGGAAGATGAGCTAGAAGACGAGGAAGATGAGCTAGAAGTCGAAGAAGATGAGCTAGAAGATGATGATGACGATATGGATGGTGATCTTTGTCGCAAAATCAATTTATTTTCTTCTGAATTATTACCTGAAATCCAATAAACATTTATTTATTAACAGAATAAATACAAAAAGCAATAGTTATTTCACGGGTTTCTTGCAGAGGAACAAGCTATTATGTAATAGAAACACTCACATTTTTGTAATTCCCGGGAATCGAACCCAGGAGATTACGATCAGCCACTAGCGTGAGCGTAAACTATTTGCAACAGGACAAACTACTACATCGGAATAAAAATGATATCGAAAAATCTTTCGACTGGTTGAATTCAAATATTTTATTTTGCTTACCTGATGTGTTATTATAATTTATATCATTTTCGATATTTTCATCGCAACTTGTTGCATTTAACGGCAAACTGCTTATAAGTGTATTGGAACCTAAAATATTTTAAATAGTTAAATAGTTGAAAGAATAAATAAAATTGAGATAAACTGCAAATATACGAAAATTGTAGGCTAACCTTGTTCACTATTCGTTAAATCATGTTGATCTTCATTTCCTTTATTTTGACTGGCCGCTTCTTTCAACTTTCCCAAGAATAACATTCTTTCTGCCATCTTGAATAATTCTGTTAAAGATAATTATCTAAAACAAATAATTTAACGTAAATAATTAATCATCAAATAATACCATGTAAAAAACTAACTCAATATTTCTATCCCAAAATCTCTTAAACACAGACGCATTTCGTAATAAGAAGCAAAACCATGCCCACTTTTTTCAAAAATAAGGACGTTTCTTATTTACGACAAAATAAAATCCGTTTATTTTTCGTGAATATAGACTCAAGTTACAAAAAGTCGGTATAAAATACAATATCATAAGCAATCACTCATATTTATTCAAGAATACAGGCGTAAATAGAAATGAGACATAAAAAGATACTTACTTTTATCAGGAACAACGACGGATCACTAAATGAGTCACTATTCTTGAAAAAAAATCAACAATTGTTGCAACCAAACTGTAAATACGTCGGTATTTTCGAGAATCGACCGTGCGTTCACTCTGTTGTCATTGGCTCAACTGAGATGAGTCTTTATTTGTGATTACGCTTCGAGTGTTTTGTCTCAAGTGAATAATGACGCTGTCTCTTTCTAACGAAAGCTGGCGCGATATTGGCGTTGCGTCTCTGTTCACGATAAAATATCAAAGATTTATGATTGTTTGGCATACAGAATTCAATTTGACAGAATTTTGAATTACGTCGGTATCCTCGCAAACCAGCGATATGTACATATTTGTCAGATGAGGGATAACCTTACCTTTCTTGGCCAACTGTTGGCAATGCAGTGAGGCTGAACTTCTCCGTAAAGTACTTTTCTTCATAGTCGCTACTGTTCAGGACTAGGACCAAGTTGGCAGGATCTTTGTATACCCACAATATATTTGCAAGAACTGTATTATAGTTTATACCCCTGAAATAGGACAAGTAAGTATAATCAGTATCTATAGCTCAATATATATTAACTTTTGTGAAAGTTAACTTACTTTGCCATAACAGTAAGAGCATCCTTATCAAAGACATCAACAAAGACTTGTTTTTCAAAAGATAGCATTGGGTATTTGCCAATATTTTCTTGAGCATTCTCAGCTTCAGTATTTGTATGTTCATTGGATTCCATGTTACTGAAATCAAGTTTTAAAAAAATATTATTACAATTATTATGGATACAATGTTTCTGAAATTAGGAAACAACCTTTATTTTTCTAGTCTTGTGTAAAGTTTGTTTAAATGATAAAACCGATGTTTTATATTTTTATACCCACTTTAAATAGTACTTTTTTTTTTAACATACTTACTAATTTAAATGTTTAACACTTACTTTCGTAAATAATTGATTTTTTAATTTTAAGTATAAAAATAGCAAATCAAAATTTAATTAAAGCGCGAAGAATAATATTATGTACTAGGACTAGGACTAGGACCTTTCGTCTGAGTCTAGGTCTAGGACTAGGCAAAGGGACTAGGAGACTAGGACCTAGGACCCTTCTTATGTTTTTTTTTCTTTGGTTTTAACGTCGCGTTTTAGCATTTGCCACTGTCAAGTATCAAGTATTTTATATTTTCAAGTTTCAAAAGTTTAATAAATGTCCTCGTAGCTAAAGTAATAGTCAAAGTCCAGTCTTGTTCAAGTACAATCCGTGTCAATCAAGTCCAGTCATGCTTTAGTAAAGTACTGGTGACTTGACTATAAAGCTTCGATGGAGTTTTGGAAGCAACACGAAAAGTCATGTTTCACCACATTATATCATTTTCCCACACTCGCGCTTGTGACTCGGCACTTTATGAATAAAACACCACCATTTTTATGCATAAACACGCGACAAAACACTAGTTTTGGAAAAAAATACAACGGGGCGACACGACTCTTTCCGCGTTCCCGCCAAAACTCCAGCTCAAGAAAGGAGTTTTTATGCTTAAAAATGGTGGTGTTTTATTCATAAAGTGCCGAATTGCAAGCGTGAGTGTGGGAGAATGATATAATGTGGTGAAACATGACTTTTCGTAGTGCTTCCAAAACTCCATCGAAGCTTTATAGTAAAGTCGCCACTACTTTACTAAAGCATGACTGGATTTGACTGACACAGACTGGACTTGACTAAGACTGGACTTTGACTATAACTAGCTACGAGGGCACTTTTTTAACTTTTGAAACTTGAAAATATATAAATACTTGACACTGGCTAAAACGCGACGCCATAACCATTTTTTTTTTTTTTTTTTTTCGTTAATTTGCCCTTTCGGGCAGGCTAAAGCTATAAAGCCATACTGCCTCGTCTTCAGTGTTATTTCTGCTGTATCTTAACTATGGTTATCGTCAAAGTCGTCTTAGTCAAGTCCAGTTCGTGTCAGTTCGTGCCAGTCATGCTTTAGTAAAGTAGTGGCAACTTTACTATAAAGCTTCGATGGAGTTTTGGAAGCAACACGAAAACTCATGTTTCACCACATTATATCATTTTCCCACACTCGCGCTTGTAATTCGGCACTTTATGAATAAAACACCACCATTTTTATGCATAAACACTCGACAAAACACTAGTTTTGGAAAAAAATAAAACGAAGCGACACGACTCTTCCCGCGTTCCCGCCAAACCTCGACGCCATAACCAAAGAAAAAACAAAAGTCTTGAGCTATTTTGACATATCACAATTTTTTTATTTTTTTTGATAATTTGCCCCTTCGGGCAGGCTAAAGCTATAAAGCCATACTGCCTTGTCTTAAGTGTTATTTCTGCTGTATCTTAGCTATAATTATAGTCGAAGTCGTCTTTGTCAAGTCCAGTTCGTGTCAGTTAATTCCAGTCATGCTTTAGTAAAGTAGTGGCAACTTTATTATAATGCTTCGATGGAGTTTTGGAAGCAACACGAAAACTCATGTTTCACCACATTATATCATTTTCCCACACTCGCGCTTGTAATTCGGCACTTTATGAATAAACCACCACCATTTTTATACATAAACACTCGACAAAACACTAGTTTTGGAAAAAAATACAACGGAGTGACACGACTCTTCCCGCGTTCCCGCCAAAACTCCTGACATATCACAATATGTTAAATGCAGTCTCACATTTTTTTATTTTTTTGAACATAGCACGTTCGTGTATTGTGCCAGTTCTCGAGTTTTCAAATTTTTTTCCTCAGACAAATATAATCAGCTTTTTTCTATTCCCAGCTTGGATTAGATGATTATGGTTTCACAGATTATATTTAGTTTAAATGACTTGCATTTATTCACCATAGAAGCTACGTTCTTCTTCTTGATTTTGGCGTCGCAATTAGTGCTTTTTATACCTGAGTCGACACAAACGAATACGCACTTTTGTTTGTTAGCGTTCGTTAGTCCCTTAGATTAAACACTACTTAATCTGAGGTTAGTGGCATCTCTATCCAGAACAATGTTGAAACTGAACTGAAATGTTAATTTTACTTATTCCTACGAGGTAGACTTGGCGTCGAACTTTCAAGTTCAAGTGTTTTTATTCGCTCAAGATGTGGTTAAATTTATCATCTTAAATATATTACATTAATACAGCACATCTTACACTAATTGGCATGCAAATTTACAATATACCTAATGGCTAAAACTATATTACATATATTTATTTATTATTATAATAATGTACAAAAAAAATTAAATTATATACAGTTATGACAAGAATCGGCACGAAAATATTAACTAACAACAAAATTAATTAAATGAAATGATAAAAATATTAGACATTTACATTATGAAATCAATATGACTAAGTATTACTATTTTAAATAAAAATAATATTTATGAAATTCTTGCAAAACATTTAAGTACTGGCAAAACACACAGAGTGTATTACTAAAAACCAATAAAAAAAAAAGGGAACGGGAGCTGGAAGTTTCGCCATCTTGAAGACGCCAATTGCCAATTGACGCGACGCCATTACATTACAGGACTCAAGACAAGGAGTCACGATCGCGTAGTCTCATATAAATTTAGTAATTGTGTGAATAAAAAGTTTGTTATTTACTTTTGTGGTGTGTTAGAGGTAAATTTATATAAATACTGTATAGATAAATACTTTATACTATTCAATTAACCGCCAATCAAGATTTAAAGGAAAAGCTTAATTTAATTTTTTCAGTATGCAAATGAACATGAATCAATACGGTCACCGTGGATTTGGTGGACCTCCACAGCCTCAGAGGCAAGGAGGTCGTCGTGGCAACAATCGAGGTGGTTTTCGCAATTCTAGGTTCGACAATAATGACCACGTTCAGAATGTCCAGAACAATCAGCAAAGGAATCAAAATCAGGGACAAGGAGGTCAACGGCCTGTTGAAGTAAGATTTATGATTAATTTCAGTAGTTAATTATCTTGTGTGTAACATTTTTGGTCTTTGGTCTTCAATCTGCGCCAATTTCTGAGAAAGGGATAGCTGCCCATGACCGCCATTTTGTTAATGCGTGGTTTCTCGTGTACAGTTATTTGACCTCGTTACAACGCAACAATTCTTAGCAAAGCTTCGATCTGCGTTATCTTATTCAAGAAATAAATTTTAAATTGTTTTTATATCAGGCAAAACCGACACCAACTCCAGAAAAGCCTGCTCAGCAGTCTGTGCAGCCGGCCCAACAGCAAAATATTGCTCTAAATAAGCCTCAACAGCAACAGCAAAACAAGCCTCATCAACAGGCTAAACCACAGCAGCAACAAACTCCAAAACCTGCGCAACAAATGACACCAAAACCTGCTCAACAAATGGCAGCAAAACCTGCCCAACAGTTAAAATCTGAAAATAGTCCTGCACAAGCCCAGCAGGTGAAACCTGCTCAGAACACCCCAAACAAGGCTGCCACACAAGATAATGTTGACAAGGCAGCCAATGAGCCACAGCCTTTAATGCAGTTGAGCAATCTACAACCACAGCAAAAGGTATGATATGAATTTACATGAAAAGCCCATTTATTTATTTCATGGTGATATATACACTTGTCATTTTGTAGTTGATTGTTATTCTACTCTGCAAAGTCCTGCCTTCTTCTATACATGATATGTATATCATTTGTTATTGTTTTCTACAATCTGAAACATGATATACAGAAGTTAAAGGATGACATCATTGAAACATAAATTGAGGCATAACTAACACTAAATAGAAACCTGACTTTGTACAAGTATTAAGTTCTCTGTTGACAATGGCAATATAGTAGAACTTTTAAAATAATAATTTGTGACAGCATTAAGTTACATTATCTAAAAAAGTAACATAGTATTATGTGTTGTAGTATATTTACATTTTAATGATGACAACTGATTTCTGTACAGAATATCAATGGAAATTTCCAAGGAAACAAGGGTGTGTGGGCCCAGGGAGGTAACAAACAGGGAAGTTTTAACAACCAAGATGAAGGAAAGCCTTTCAATAACCAGGAAGGAGGAGGAGGTCGTTTTAGCCAGGGAGGCCAAGGAGGGTTTAACCAAGGAAGTGGGTTTACCCAAGGAGGTGGTTTTAATCAGGGAAACAAGTTTGGAAATAAGCAGGGAGTTCCTGGAGGGCAAGGGGGACCAGGAGGACAAGTAGGTCCTGCTCGTAACCAGCGTGGAGGTCGCGGGGGCCCAGGAGGACCAAAGGATGGCCCTAGAGAGGTATGGCATCTTTATGGTTAGAAATTGTCATTTTTTGTACTTAATAAAAGGATTAAAATCACTAAATAGTATATAATGAATTTACATTGTGCATGTCATTCTGTTCATTTTAGTTCTAAAATATGAGAAAGATTTTGGTATGATTTTCACTATCATTTAGAGAATTTCTACTATGAGGTATATACATGTGAAGCTACTAGTTAAATACAAATACTAAATAAGACTTATTGTGGTGGTTTGTTCTTTTTGTGAATAATTCTTTTTTGCTGCAGGAGCACATGCTGGCAAATAAGCTCAAGGATCTAATGGGACCATTGATAGATCTTCCTCACCTAGAGCAGCCTGAAGTGAAATTTAATGGCAGAAGCCGTCTGTACATCGGTAATCTCACCAATGAGACTTCAGAAGAGGAAATCCAGAACTTATTTTCTCCATTTGGTGAATGTGCCGAGCTGTTTATCAATAAGGAGAAGAACTTTGGTTTTATTAAAATGGTATGTTTTACATACTGAATATATAGTAGTGTAATGAGATTACATTATTTGATGCTATATTATAATTATGATTTGCTAACATAACCCATTATTTTTAGGATTACAGAGTAAACGCCGAGAGAGCAAAGCGAGAGTTGGATGGAAAAATGAGGAATGGTAGAACATTGAGAGTTCGTTTCGCGCCACACAATTGTGCCATTCGTGTCAAAAATTTGCCTCCATTTGTATCAAATGAGCTCTTATACCGCGCTTTTGAAATCTTCGGCAAAATTGAAAGAGCTTATGTGAGGGTCGACGAAAGAGGGAAACCCTTGGGCGAAGGCATAGTTGAATACTCCCGCAAACCTAGTGCTTTGGCAGCTATAAGGAACTGTACAGAAAAATGCTTCTTTTTGACTTCGTAAGTTTATTACGGTTTTTTTCTTATTCTATTAACTGCAATTTAAAAAAATGAATTTTCAAACATATTATTATTTATTGCAGGTCACTTCGTCCAGTGATTGTGGAAAGCTTTGAAGAACCTGATGAGTTTGATGGGTACCCAGAAAAGAACATTCCTAGGAAACATCCTGAGTACACCAAATCCCGCGAGGTAAGTGTCTGACCTTACTTCCTACTAATATTATAAACGCGAAAGTTTGTAAGAATGTATGGATGTATGTTTGTTACTATTTTATGCAAATACTACTGAACGGATTTGGTTGAAATTTGGTATGGAGGTAGCTGAGACTCAGGATTAACACATAGGCTTTTTATCCCGAAAACATGTAGCGGGCGCAGCTAGTATTTTATATTTTCAAAAAAAAATCCATTTGTCAGATTATAGTGATTTTGTTTTATTACAGATTGGGCCAAGATTCTCCGAGTCTGGCAGCTTTGAGCATGAGTATGGAACCAGATGGAAGCAACTGCATGAGCTCCATCGTCAGAAAGAGGAAGCCCTCAAAAAGGAACTGGCGGCCGAAGAGGAGAAACTTGAAGCTCAAATGGAGTATGCCAAGTAAGTGAGATATCACTAGCAATTATAAATATTGAGTTATTTTTTTAGTGTAATTCCATAGACTAATGTATAAAAATCTTAGTTTTCAATGGTTTATAGTATTGTCTTAATATGTTGGCCTGTTTGCATGGCGTCCGTGTGTGTGTTTATGGTTATTTTGATGTTACATTGGCCAATTTGAAGTGTCAAATCATCATTGAGATGGGATCTTATTTTTAATTTTATTTTCGCGTCTATCTGATGTGGTAATAAAATCATCGTAGAACATTTCACAGAGCATTATCTAGCCATAAGCTAAGCAAAGCCTGTACTATGGGAACCAGATAACTGATAGAAAACTTGCATAGTTTTTTTTTGTAAATTGACAAATATTTGTCCCGAGAGGGAATCGAACCCTCGCCCTACAGCTCTTGAAGCAGATACATTACCAAATGAGCTAACAGAGTCATATGACATGGTAAAGTCACAAATTACTTGCAGTAGTGGCTGAATTCTTAGACACTACCACAGGCGCGCTTAGCCTAGAGTTATATCGTAACGCGCTTTCCGAGCCCTGCAGTAAAGGTATGTTATTTAGGTACGAGCACGAGACGGAGCTGCTGCGTGAGCAGCTGCGACAGCGCGAGCAAGACCGCGAGCGGCAGAAACGCAGTTGGGAGCTAGCGGAGCGCGCGGCCGACACGCGGCGCGAGGCCGAGCGTGCGCATCTGCTGCGCCAGGAAGAAGAGCTCGCGCAGCGCATGCGCAACCAAGACGATGAACTGCGTCGTCGGCAGCAGGAGAACACACTCTTCGTGCAGGTAACCTCACCTCCACCCAAGTACCTACAAGTACAGCAGTCTTCGCTTATATTATTCACAACTTCCTTTTAGATTGGATGATCCAAATTTTGAACATAATATATGTAAGTATTTCAAAGTACATATTTGCAGAAGACCTCAAAAGGCGCAAGTATAGTACCCTGGACAGTGGGTACATATTTGAGCCTTTTGGGGTTGAAACTTTGGGACCGTGGGGACCGGGAGCAAAAAAAATTTTTAAAGAATTGTCATCTCGTTTGGTCGACGCCACACGTGAACAAAACGCTGGCCTTTATTTTGCTCAGCGTTTGAGTATTGCCATACAACGCGGCAATGGGGCCAGCGTTTTGGGAACTATTCCCATTGATAGCGGTCTTTTAGAGTAGTTATTATTTTAAGTTATTTTATTTTGTTTAATTGAAGATATTTATTATACTTTTTATCAAAAGTTAACAATAAATGATCATTGATATTATAATAACACTAGCGACCCGCTCCGGCTTAGCACGGAAGCAAAGTATTTCAAAACTTTCGCGATTTTAACACGAATTTAATAACACATTAAAGCTCGCAGCGTTAGCGCAACGGCACGTTATACAGCCAAATATGTTGTAGAAAACTACTCCAAAATTTAGTTTTTTAGGTAATAACCCACTCAGGCTTTGTATGGGTGCAATGGAGATACTAATGTGATGCAAAGATCTAAGTGTAGAGACTGCGGAAACTGTATGTTATACTATGTAGAGACATCATAGCATTCACAATACCTGAATTATTCTGCCCTAAATTTCAACTTTAATATATTGTCAACAAATGTACAAAATTATACAAAATCCTGTGATTCATGAGGTTTGGTGTAAATAACATTACCATCATCAATCACAGGATTTTTGTTTTAAGTACTGACCTTTTAAAAGAACTTGCAAAAGTAACAAGTATTAAGAAAATAAGTGAATTATTCCTAGCCAATGAAGTGAAAGAAAGGATGATTATTTCAACTCTCATTGAATGACTAATAATGTAGTAGTAATTGTAGTAGTTTTAGTATTAAATATATTTTTTTTATTACAGGCTCAACGTTTGAATTCAATGCTTGACCGTCAGGAACAAGGCATGTTCGATCAGCAATCACCCATGGTAAGTGTTTTTTTTTGTTAAATGAGTCTGTGCTTTGAGAATCTTAGAACAACAGTGGATTCTTTAAGCACAGACTTGCTCTTCTATAATGTTTGAATAACTTAAAATGCAACATTCTTTGGTTATGAAGATGACTCCGAATAATTTTATGAAATAGCACATGTGACAAATTGCATCTTAGTATGATTTGCGTACATATACTCATTGCTACTTCCAAGAAAGTAAAAAGAACTTATTTCTAATCACTTGACTTTATGACACAGATACTCTTGGTTACCTGCAATCCATGAGAGAAATGTTTTTGAAAGTATATCTGAATTTATTGATAGGATTTCTATAAAAATGTAGAATCAAGGTCAGAAATGAAAATATTGTATATAATACCATGCTATTCTTAAAATAAATTTGGTATAAAACCAAATAAGGGTATTGGTAGTCAAACAGGTGACATGCAAGTGGTTCACCTCATTGTCAATGACAATAGTACTATCAGGAACAGTCCATGTAGGCAAAAAGTACAATTTTTTTTAAACTGTTGGTACCTCTTTTTATTAAATTGACAGTTGACAGACTGAGTTGTGGTAGTCTGGCAAAGAGTTACCTCTTTGCCAAAACCTCTCCCCCCTATTTTTAAATAATCAAACCCAGAATTTTATGATATAACTTAATTGACACCACTAAAAGACTTTATCGAAAATTCATGATTACAATTCTGTAATAGAAAAAAAAACTATAATTAAAATTTAATTATTGTGCATTAATGAACTGATGATGAGGTAGGAGTAGGTAGCAGGTTTAGCCTCACAGTAAGAAAAGGAAGCAAGGAATAAAATTCTTATGTTTGTTACCTTGTGTACATACTCCAATACATACTTGGCTAGTTATTTAATGACAGAACTGCATCTCATGTGTTTGGAATGACCCAAAGGAAAAAAATAAGTGTGTCAAGTGATGTTTCCTTCAGATTTACTTATTATTTTCATGATTATCTTACAGTTGTCCATTACTAGACATAGGTCTTTCTCTTAAAGTGTGATACTGATTTCAGTTGTCAGATCGCTTCATCTGTTTTTAAGACTACTGCCTACCATTGATTTTCAGTATTTATAGCTTAGTTGGTCGCTCGCTAATTGTCGGTCCGCCGAAGGCTCGTTTGTTTTAAGACTGATTCATCCATAAGCTTGAGATTTACTTGTTAAAACTGCACACTTCTACATCCTCTATGTTTTACAATATGATTGAGGAATACCTGTCCAATCTAAATAATTGGTTCTTAGGGAAATGTGGCCGATTTAGTGGTAATTTATTAATTTTTTAAGAAGTGAGTTCATTCAATACTGAATCTATCTAACAAGTTGATTGGAAAAATGTCTTAACATGTATTAAATTACTATCAGAATCTGTATGTGCAATAATTTTCATTCTGACCTCTGATGAAATCATAAAAAGTAAACTTAGAAAAATTTGGAAACATTTTGCAACTTGTGCTATGAAAATATTTTGACGATGTACTGACTATACAATTTCAGCATGCTATAATTATGAAGAAAATACTTTAAGTTTCATTACTTTTACAGACGGATTGTTAATTTAGTTGTGATCTACGGCATAATTATGAATTCTGATTAAAAAGTTCTCATTCTGTTATTGGCAGAAGAGAGTTTACTACATCTAATTAGAATATGAAATCGATCTACTAATACATGAGTAGAGGAATTCGCTTTACTTGGTGTATACTTTGAAACTTTTGATATCTAAACAACTGGATCTGAAAATCTAAAACGGCTGAAAAAACTTTACAATGACATTAAAAAAAAAATACAACCACGTGTCTTGAGTTAGGAAATGTTTCATAATTTTGTCAACTCCATTTACTTAAAGAACTAACGTTATAGTATTCTAGTATTCATGCAGTGAGTGACCTAATCGTGTTGCTCTATGGTATTAGGGATTTATGGCGTTAATTGTGTATTGTTAAGATTGTCGTTAAATTCTTATGATTTTAACAAGTCAACGGCTACATAGACGTTCAAAGCTTGTACATTTACTTATGAACAAACTTTGAAGCTATCGAACAAGTTTTGTCACGTTTCTGCGCGATTGAAAAATGTTCTCTAGGCGCTTGCTAGGTTATATCAATTTTTCACGCAAAAAGGTAGGCACGAGAAAACCGAGACTTGATGCATGCATAGTACAAGATCCATTATCGTGTCTTAACTACTGAATGTTTTACCCAGAGCAATGTTTTCCCAATATTACACAGATACGAGGGCAAGGCGATTGTGGAAACATAATATCTGGTACCAATGCAGTGTATGGATCGTAATACTATTGTAACGTGACAGATAATGTTAACATTATTAGCTGTTGTAATATTACATATAGTTCTTGTGGGAAAACACACCTACTCGTATTTGGAATCATACCTTATCACGTTAATTTTATGAAAAGTGGGAGCTCCATAATAATTGGTTTTTGAACAAATAGACTTCATTACTAAACTAAATAGTTACAATACGGTTCCTTCTATCAATCTGTCTCCGTTCTTTATGTAAATGTAATTATGCATTTCTGTAGGGTAATCTTATGCACTGTTACTATCCTATAAAACAATTCGAATCTCCTTTTCATATCGTTATCTTATTGTACCTGTTTCAGTATGTTATTATAATATTACCTATCCCTTAACTATTGTTAAATACACTTTGACTATGGCTATATGTGAAAAATTCATTGTCAAAGGAAAATATCTGCTGTAGGCAAGTGATTTAATGCAAATAATAGTTTGAAATTGCGTTGTCTTTATTCGATTGCACTAGTATTAAGAAAACTAAAGCCAACTTGACAGCTATGAAATTGTTGCTGTTCTCTTTCAAACAGATTAAAATGGGAAGAGATACAAATAGTTTTAGTTCTGTCAAATTAGTGAGTACATCAGATTCTATCCTAGTCGAATACATATAACAATCTGCAATGTGTATAGTGCATGTTGTGTATAAAACCAAATACATAGTTGACATTTATTTAAACGCCACTAAGCACTTATGTATCCAGCTCTTATGTCCATGATCCAGCCACTTTAAAGTCTGTCGTTAGCAGAGCGACTAACTTAACAATTCATCGATAACTTGGTAATGAAATTTTTAAGTTAAATTCGACGATAACTTTTTAAAATACTATTTTTGATTTAGTATTTGTGTTGAGCCTATTATCTTAAGTACTGTTTAGATGTAAGTTAATTCGTAAGCATATAAGTTAATTTTTTTTTATTACTGCATTGTATTTACCTATAATTTAATAGATCAAAAACTATTAGAAAGTGTTTGTGGTTGCTTACTTAGGAAGGAGGCTTCAGAGACCAGTACGACATGCCGCGCGGCAACTATGACGACACCCGCGGGTGGGAAGGCCCACGCCCAATGGACGATTACCCCAATAAACGTCGTCGATACTAAATTCCTTCGCGGAACTTTCAACCACCGTAGCATTGAATCTATAGCTACCCGCTCGGTATTTCGAGTCTACGGCTAGTTGACATATAAGAATATAGAGATGTCTGTTCGTAATTATGGTAAAACCTTGCGTGTGTATGAGATTTGCATGACATCAACTGTCACAATATCCTAAAACAGTTGCTGTCGACGACTGTTATATACTTCTTATCTGTTCTAGCTGCAGGCTTATTAACTTCGGCATCAACTTCTAATTGTATTGTAGTACAAAACCCAATATTATTGTATTTGATGAATTTATCTGAACCTTTGACGATTCAACTGTAGGAAACTACCCAGTAGAAATAAGATTTTTATTTCTAATTAATAAATCAGTGTGCGAATGTTTTTTTATACGAGTTTTGATGCGTATTTGTGTTATGTGCAAAGAGATGAATGGAAGAGTTAATACATAATTTTAGTTAGTTCACAGTTCTCAAAACTTGCGTATTTTGTAATAGATATAGTAAAATTACACGTATACACGTAGTTTCTTGAGGGTGAATTACTATAATACAGAATGCATTCTTATTACACGCGTATAAACGGATAAAAAGTGTATCAGATGAGTTGCGCGGCAATAATTATATAAATTTTATTCTCTAAGACAAACATTCTTAATTGTTGATATATCACGTTTTATAGAGAACGTAAAAAATAAAATACAATCCCACCATCTTATCTGTTCAGTTGACAGCGTTGCTGGTAGAGAATTTAGTGTTGCCACCTAAGAAATTCACCTAGAAAAAAGGGGAAATAAAAAGATAGGACAGTCTTTCAGGCCAATGTTTAATATGCACATCGTAAGATTATTAATATTATTATTTTGATTATTATGAGCAAAAAAAAGCGGGATAAGATTGGTTGGTAAAATATCTGCTTCAAGAGCGTAGATAGGGTGGTGGGTTCGATCTCGGCGGCACTGGCCTGTCGCAGCAGCAACGCTCGATCTCGGCTGAAGGACTAGTATCATTGGTCAAGAATACATTTAAAAAAAGCAGCAACGCGTTGTTTCAGCTTTTCGAATGGTATTATTGAAGCTTGGAGGTATTTCTCTTCTTTCATATAAGACAAACTTTTAAAATAACTTGCTGCGTATCACTTTTGAGAGTTTTCCGCATTTTATTCGCACTTTTTACAATGAAACCTAATAACAAACACGAGGCACTCGCACTAGACAGAAACTGACAGCGGAATGCGTTGTCAAAATGGCGGCTGCCGCGGCTGTAGTTGTCAATGTTGGCCGCCTGAACAGCTAAGTTGGTGGCACTATAATTAGTTGAACAAACTACTTCTGATATTTGCTTGGTTACAAATAGTACATTTAGGTATATTATAAATTAAATAATGTAAAATTAATAATTATGTTTAGTATGTAATCCATGTAAAGAATAGGTATATTTCTCGACATTTTTGAAAGGAGATTATGAAAGCATCAGTTCTTGAATAAGTGACAAATATTTAATTTGTTTGTTATGATGCGTGACTGCGTGAAATCTACCTACGTTTTATTATAATACATAGTAATAAATTAGTTTATATTCAAGTTACGTTTGTCATTTATTAATCTGCTAATAATGGTTATCGAAATGCCCATTATTTTAGCAGTTTCCCTTTGCACATATTATTACTCCAGATGTTTAAATACATATTTTCAAAATCCTTATAAAATTATAGGAATCAAAACAGCTTGAGCATCTGTTATTTACTTTTATGAGCACTAAATATTATCCTTGATCGGCTGACAAAAAAAGCGAATCAGTACTTTTTCCAACCCTAATGTTAACGTCGACGTTATTTTTTACGAAAAGAATTTGTCAGTAAACATTATTTTCGATATTTTCAACATAAATATGGCGCCATGATGGGCATGCGGCGTTTCTACATGTTCTCGTGTGCCAAAATATTGCGCTTAGTTATAGTGCATTGTAATAAATGCAGATTTTCAAGATGAGAACATTTTTTGCTTCATAATCAGGTATCTACGGTTTGTATTATAATAACATTTTCCTACATAGTTTTGTGTAGAATATGAACAATTTACTTTTGTTAAAATTCTGCTGCTAGGCACCTCTACCTAAAGGGTTTTTCAACTGTCACATTGGAGAGCCTATAAAGGCTGGCCTTTATAATTTCTACCACACCGTCATTTTATATCAGGTGAGCTGTGGTCAAACACCTAGCCTACATCCATAAAAAATACTTTTTGTTAATGCGTTTTCATTGCGACATAAGTTGGTATTCCAACGAAACCGACTAATTCATTGTTAGAAAATTAAAAAAAACATATTGGGCAATTGGTCAAAAAATAGAAGTAGCTGATTATGTTGATGGGAATGGCTTGGTTCGCCATCATCTATTTATGTTATAAAAAGTGCACCTAGCTAATTATTTAGCGTTTTACAAGAGGTTTTTAGTGAGAATTATCATGTTATTTAGGAATATTCCGTCTCTCTGAAACTTATTAAAAAAAAAATTAAAGGCTTTATTAAAAACTAACGACTGCTGATCACGGAAATCCAGTGGCAAATAACTATTATCATCGCACAACTGTCGTATGTATATTTTTAGACAATATGATGCACACGTACAGAATTTATAAAATTTTACCTGGGCAGACACTAAGTTTACCCGTTACTACACCGTTTAAAAAGTACAAAATTGTGCGCAGACATACTTGTACACACACTTATATACCGTATGACGAATATGAGTCAATGAGTCCGCAGGAAGAAAAATTCTAATAGGGTGAGGTGGACTAGCAGGTTCAGTGGGCCCAGTCTGATGTTATACGAATATTCAACGTTCTTTAAGTCCTGCACTATAAATAAAATTAATCGTTCAGAAAAATACCAACGTGTCAAATTGCAACTACTGATTTATTAGCCTTGACACTAATTTGTGTATTACAAAATACTTGTATTGTTTAAATACATGAATTGTAGCATTCTACAGGCATATAAGATGAGACCACACCTAGTGAAATAGCGTTTAAATTTCGGGTGTAGATGGAAAACATGTCTATTTTAGCTATGTTTTTTTATGTCCATTTCATAACTCCAGACGGTTTCGTCAAGCGTTAAAATTGAGGAAAACTTTAACGTTTATGTGCCGTCGATGATATATTCTTTGCAGTCGGAGCACGTGTCTTGAGCATAGCAAACAACACAAGATGGATCATACTTGCTAGAGACAACTGCGTTGTCTGATATGCCATACGCAACGCATTTTAACTTGATGACGTGGATTTAGACATGAACGTGTACAGTAGAGATTAATATTATTTTCACACTGTGTCTGACATAAAACAATGTCTGACCGAACCACTGGATTTGTATTTCATGTGACACGTAACCGGGGTTGTAAGGTATTTTTTTAAGGTTTCGTACCGGAAGACTCCCAACTATTAGTAAGCCTACGCTGTCTGCCCTGCTGTTAATTGAACGTTAGATAAGTAGTTAATATGTTTATTTTAAATTGGCATGATGCAAAGCAGGACGAAAGTACGACAATAAATTAAATAAATCGATGTAATTCACATTAACGATTGATCTGATCCAAGAAAACGCCAATTTTCACTACAAACCACATGACATGGTTATATGCTGTAGAGTGCGTGATGCCCACCGCGCACTTGATCGGTTTCGGTGTAAGTACTCTTGATATTTTTAGAGATATGTTTTTGTTTGTCTACCCATAAAGTAAAAGCCCGATTCTGAATAGTCAAGCCGACAACGACAAATGGAATGGAAGAGGTTTTCTATCAGCCTTTTTTTATTATTTCTTGCACTTAACATTAATAGTGGGTTAAAATGACGGGCTAAAAGAAATGACAATTAATAATAGCATTATTTCTTTATTTACAAGCTTTTATTTATTTTGAAGATATCTCTGAATGTATGTCATGGATAGATTTTCAAATCACACGCAGCTTTTTTTATTTTTAGAGTTATTTCCTTAAGTAATAAGTTTTCATAAAAAACCGAAAATACAATATTATGTTTAAAAGGTATGTAATAAATTGTTGCAGAAGTTTGTATGTGCTTGCGCGCAGAGCCCTGATGAATCTATGATGTAGAACTATTCATGATATTCTTTAAAATGTAATTGAAAATTTTTAATGGGTTGTAAATGCTGCTCGTTGCTGCCGAAAAAAAAAAGTGATATTATGCATATAACCTTCGTGCAAGTGCAAGCAATAAGTTGACCAAGTTCATCGCAATCTGATAAACGGCGCGGCAGCGCATAAAATACGAACAAACAAATATTCATTTTATATCTGTACATATAATACAAATTAACAGATATGATATAGATTATGAATTTTGACATAAATTAAATGCGACCATTTCAATTTTCTTAACAATGCGTTTGTTATTATCCTGATGGATTGATTCTAAAGATAGTAGTAATCAATTTCCATAGGAATATACATAGTTGTTAATAATAACCATTATTACAACTTTGCCATTCTCATCCACTGGAAGTGGATAGTTAGATTTTGAATAATTTTCACATCGTCATTCTCAAAATGTCAAATGAAAATCTTATATTTATTGCATGACATCTCGAAATTTATGTATTTTTGGGTTTGGCATATTTTATTTATTTTTTTACCATACATAAGTACCTACCTACATCAATTATTTATTTATTATATAATGTACCTAGTATGTATCCAAATAATGTAGTTCGAAGTCTTTCATTAACCACATGCATGTATATGGTCCATTCATTCCAGCTTACATTACAATACCTACCCAATAATCATCCTTTCCTCGTCACCATAAATATAATTATTTTCATCAATTACGTCATTATTCTTTTCTATTTATACAGGTTATTTCCAGACAATTGTACTTGTTTGTGTCAAATTATACTGAAAAATCAAAATAGCCTTTCGCCTTTGATCACTGTTGCAGAAGCTATAATTAATGTGTGGCTACATCTATTTCAATGTCGAAACAAATATCCTGAGAAACTTGGCTAAATAATGCCAGTCTTTTTTCGAGCAGTAAGATACAGATGGCATTTGAAGTTCATTGAAGTAATTTCATATTTCGCAGACTGAAAGTCTCATTCCTTTTTGTTTCAAAATTGATTGTCTTGAAGCTGTTAGAGCTATGATCAACTTCTAAAACCTAGAAGTATATCTAAGTACCTACGAGAAACTGTTCTGAAGGAGCTATGTGAAGAAACGTGAAGATGCTTGGCTACAAAGCTGATAAAGTTGGAAAATGCGTTTTTGCTCGTCAAAGGCCAACTCTTTTTCAACTTCGAGAAGATTTCTACTTACTGTTGTACACAATTCTGCGCCGTTGTAAAATTGGTAAGTTTATAAAACGCGTAAGCTTTCTTGCGAGAAATACAAAACCCTACTTTTTTTTTATAAACTACTTTATTAATACGCGTACTCGTCAATTCGAATGAAGTTCGTGAATATCTTCGTAATCTTTCTGTATTATCTATTTGCATGTTAAATGTGCAAATGTGAACGATTTAATATACCATAGCATAAGCTACGTGACATATCTCTCGCATTATTACCTCCTTACAATGAAGATATATAAACTGGGCAAATGCTAATATTATTTAATACTTTCCTTGGATTTCTACGACATCTTCAGGATTTTATTTAATTGCGTTTATTTTTGTGAGAGGAAAAAATCTGCCTTTAATGGCTTGATGAGAAACCCAGAAGAATCATGTAAACGACGCAACAAAGTCAAGTTTACCCATATGTGCAATCTGGGTAAACTTGACTTAACAAATTAGGTGCGTAAACACAATATATTTTACAATTAGCCGAGTAACGAAACCAAAAATCCCTCGCCTGATGAAAAGTGTCAACAGTACAATTGCCGCCCAGAATTTTGATCTTCATAAGCCCAAATCCCTGTGCGGTAATGTACTGTACTCGAAAAAATTCAATCTCAATGCCAAGTAATTTTACCCGAAATATTGCCAGTAATTCGGAACGCAGTAATATTTATTTATTATGGTTTGGCTCTTGAATAACTGGCATAGGTTTGGTAAACTTCTACAGGCGGTCGCAAGTCCTTCCACTAGTAATTAATTTATTCAGTTCTGGATTAAATCACCGAGGTGATTGTATTCTGATGGTAACAAAGTTATAAAGTTGATTAATGGTTTATTTTTATTGCAGGCATTGTACTTATTGCACTCATAATTGTGAACAACTTCCATAGGGTTAATAATGCGAAAAAGCGCAGCTGTTTTATATAAAAACAACTGATTTATTTCGCATTTTAAAAGGTGTTCATGATGATGAGTATGATAATCTCATTTCGGCTTAGTGCTACAGTTCGACGTAACCTTGTATGCAGCGACTCTATAGCGACATTAATTTAATACAAGATTTACTGTTCTTTTCCTAAATAATAATTTTGATGACATTCTCCGTAAATAATGATATTTGCATATTCCAATACGATGTAATTCGTGAAGTGTCACGATTTGTTTATAAACACAACATACACACAAATAGAAAAAAGACTTTTTTCCCCAGTGTTTAAAACTTCAAGCGTTCGTTTTGCAGAATACCTAAACCTAATTTCTAACTAATAACTTCAAAAAGTTTAAATTACACACAGAAACACAGAACACAATTAAGAAAATAATAAAAAATTTCGCGAAAGTTTTATGTGTTTATACCGTAATATCTAAATAGCGAGTACAGTAAGTATGTGTCAAAGAGTTGTATGACACAAACTTATTTTTCGTTTTATACCATCGCACTTTTTGCATTTATTGCTTTAATTTTTGATTAGTTACTGGTTATGTGTGAATAATTAGTGGATAAATTAAAATACTATGTGTGGTGAAATTGCGTTTTAAAAAATACGCATGAACCCTTTCATTTTTCTTTTGTAGACTTTAGACAAAATAACCTAAAAATAATATGTCGTGATACATTATTCACTTAGTGTCAAAGTACCTACTTATTACAAATTTGTTGGATATCTATTTGTATTATTTTATGTGGTAAATAAAGTTTACATAAATGGAAAGAGAATGACTCCAAGTAGATACGTCACCTACCTATATACGCAAAACGTCGGTAAGTTAAAGATGTAGTTTTTAGATTTACATAATTAATATTTTGTTCTTGAATCTCGCTTTAGTACGTGTGTTTTTACAATGATCATCATCATCATAATAGTTTATTTAACCTCGCCCATCACATGCCTTATGGCACTGCGCAACTGCGTTTTGGCAAGGAAAATAAAACAGGCCAAATTATTAGCCATACTTTTCGATTCCATCGATAAATTCATGCTTCATGTCGTTAGAAAGGGACTTCTGGCTAGGCTATTGTTTTAGATACAGGTTGCCCCAAAATTTAGTTTAAAAAGAAAAGGCTTGATTTAATTTAATGCCGCAATAGAGTCCATGCTGTATATCGGTGGTTAGTTAGTTTTATTCACTATATTCGGTATAGGAGGCTTCTGCCTAACAGTGGAACAGCTAAAGGCAATGTTTGAAAATATACTCGTGTGCATATATTCCGCGCTAGTGTGAAAGACCATGATCTCATATTACAGTGGTCGTCGATCACATGCATAGGCATACATGTGATCGACAACCAGAGACAAAGAGGAACTCCTCTGGACCCCATACTAAGCATTTTCATGTGGGCGTGGACAGGTATATTACTATTTATGTTACTTGATGGGCAATGGGCTGAGACCTAGAAACAGACAGATTAAAATATGCATGAAATATTTGGCAAAATGTAGCCAGACATGATATTGTTATGTATTTAAAGGAAATAAAATTTCCACTCTTGGCAAGAGTTGTCATCAAATGATCTTTAGGGCTTACATCCTACACTGTTGTCTCAACTGATCCCCCTTAAATAAAGGTTAAAATAAATATATTTACTAATTCTTTTTACCTATTTGTTTAACATTAAAATCGGTTCCCGTTATCCGTAAATAAATGTTTTTTGAAACATTTTTCTTGATGTCGTAGAAAATTCATGACCATACTTACCTATATTTAAGACAATTCGATTTGATTCTAAAAATATTATCTAGCAAAAACACTTATGAGATGAAGACAACGGAATCTTTGGTTTGACCAAGATTTATATCGAATACAACTGTGCTTCTTCTTCACCTATGTATTGAAAAATATTTAACTTTATGATTTTTTTCTGTGAGAAATGAGGTTAAAAACTCATCACAATGCGATTCTCCGTAAATTACCTAAGATCGACTTTTATAACTGCCCTATTTTATATTCTGTACAAATAACTTCACAAAAACAATGTTATCTATTTATATCAATAAAGCTCCAGTTTTACTATGTCTGACTTACAAATTAATGTTTTTTTTAGAAATTAATAGATTTTTCGAACTATATCATCAGACATAGTGAATCTGTGGTTTACAGTATCGTTCACTTCCTCTACTGACATTTAATATTGTGTCCACAGGTGTCCGTATTTAGCTAGACGCACGCTTCGATTATGAGAAAGGTTAGTATGTCTTTCTACTATATTATTTGTAAATAAACTAATCTAAATAGTCATTTCACATATTATTTTTTTACTTGACAGGCTAGGTGTTTAACCGCAGCTCATCTGATGTTAAATGACGATGTGGTCGAAGATGGTAAACACACCTACCCTGGGATGGAACTGGTTCTCAAGCTAAACTGCCGGAACTCATTGTTAGGTGCTTGGCGGTACATTTTTAACTTGAAGATGGTAGCTAGGCACCCGTATACTATAAAGTTTCCTACCACCATATTTTTCTTCACGATGTTTTCATTCACCGATAGCTCGAGCTCATTGTTTGGATTTGAACCCAGGCCCTTCGGCGTGTAAACCGACCACGTTAAACTCAGAGCTAGCATCGCTACCAGTCGTTACATACGTGCCACAAGTAGCTGAATCAATGCGTTCTAATGTTATATTTCGACGTTATTGGCTGCATCTTATTTAAGTAAGATAATCTAGGTAACGCGTATTTTCATATATGTTGTACAAAAAAAATTGTAGTTTGATAATATTGTTTGGCTACCAAACAAAATTATCCAACTACAAAACTGAAACGACGATAATTTGAAAACTAACAGCATGATTTTCAGTTGTCAGTTAAGGGCTTCTAGATGCATTCTACGATTCACATATTATTATGGTGTTTCTTATATACTTATGGTGATAATAATTAAAAATGCTACCTATAAAACCTTGTTGAACTGGGAATATTTTTAAATACCTATTAAGCACAAACTGTATTGCGTGATGGTATAAGTCTCGATGCGCGAGTCTTTGAATTTAATTGTTTTGGTATAACTCAATGATTTACGTTTTGTTGACAGAACCAGAAAGAAGGTTTTGGGCCCGCGAATGAAGGGAACCGGAGGAACTCGCTAAGGTTTGTAAACTTCTATATTTTAGATTGTGTAGTGCGGGCAAAGATCGAAGTGATCTTAACTTGCGTTAGTCCATAAGAGTTTTCGGTTTTGGCTGCGAGAATCATAAAAGTTACTTCGATCTTTTTTGCCTTAGTTGTAAGTAACATGATGATTCCATTATATTTGTCTTCTTTTCCCGACTGATGCATAATGATGCATAAAACTCAAATATCTGATTGTTTATTAAAGATAAATACGCACACATTCAAAAACTCAATAATTGTATGGTTCTTACATAATAATATTTTAAAACTGTCAAAAGCGAGGCTGTTAAAAGAATCTAAAATAGTTCTATCTTTGGTTGGAGTTTTTAGACAATAGTGTTTTTTTCACCATCAGTGCGTCTTTTTCTTTATTTATTCGAGTTATATTTATTAGTAGTTTGTGCTCAATTCTTCAACACCTCATGATTTCTAATCTTTACAGATGCTGAGGAGGTCGCGGCATGGGCACTGTCAGATTCGTAGCGTCGGCGTCGATTTAAACTCATTTCTCTTTTTTGCTTTATGTGAGTATATTGTGCACTTTCCTTGATATAAAAAATACTTAGTGACTTTATTCGCTGTGACCCTTTGATCGTTTCATCATACATAATATGTATAAACATCGCCTAGTCTCCTAGTGGATCTAAAATTGGCAAATGAACATAAATTTCTACCGTGCGCTTTGCCCTATTTTTAATTTAATTTAATAGTAACGATACGAACGAGTCGCTCTTGAGCGAATAAAAAACTTGAACTTGAACTCTTCTTTTGACCACTGCAGCGATACACAGAACTTTGAGTAGCAAAACAAAGTCCAGTGCATCGCTGCTTTGTCGCTCATTACTTTGAGACTTTCGATGGTTGGTCTGTACAGCTCTGTAATTTCGCTAGCTGCAGTATCCTTGAAACCGGAGCACAGTATTGTTTACACACTACTGCTTGGCGGCATATATGTACTTATATTAATATCAGGTACTGCAGTAGCACCTATCTAGACAACCTCCTAAGGACATCTATCACCAAGTAACATATGCCTTACGCGAAACCACTTGCACGCTATACGCCAAGCCACCAAATACCTACAAAAATGTAATAATATTTCAAGTCTTGTGTATTTTAACGTCGTTGGCGTGCAGGGCTGCTTTTCAAGAGACGACTGCGACTATCATTGGGTGATATTATTATCATGATGATTCATTATTTTTGTCTTCTTTTCCCGACAGAACCATACTGATGCATACAATTTTAAATCTGATTTTTATCACTAACAGTGATTAAATTATTCATAAAATGTAACCGATTTAAAAGAATTTTTGTTTGTTTCAGGTGCTGCAAATGTTCTAGTTCAGTGTAAATTGATTCCACCACTACGATTTTCATTTTCAATGTAGTCCGGGTATAGGTGGTGGTTCATTTTGTAATTTGCAATTATTGAAATCTCATATTTTAATTTTATCATTTAACTTAGTCATAGATGTAAAAAAGACTGGCTTATGAGATGTGCCAGAAACTTTGAGGAGGGACTGATTTGCATGAAAAAAAAGAGTCGCGTAGGTTTTTGTATAAAATTTATTTATGATAGGTATACAATTATTGATGTTAGAATTCGATTTTTAAGAGCATAGTGTATTTTTATTTATATTGTATCCCATAACTTGATAATAGAAGTCTACATTTTAATGATTGACAATACACTCTTATGAAATTAACATTGCATTTTATGTTCTTAGGATAGTTTCCTATATTATGATAAGTACCTACTTAATCGGCGACAAGTCGCTTGCAGATGATTACATGTATGTGATGTATGGCAGCCCGTACACGTAGCGCGCGATCCGCGATCAATGATCGCGATCCAGACTGATCGTGTACGAAGCGGATTGACGGACTGATGCTCCGGATCGCATAATATCTAGAAATTTTGAAATCATGATCGCGGATCGCGGATCGTGATCATGATTGAACGTGTAAGGCGGCCCTATGACTTTCACCGATCATCCTTAGCGAACCGACTATAACTGGGTTATGAACTAATAGAATAACTTAGTAAATATATATATTGATCGTACAACAATTGCTATCCTCGAGCGTAGGCAGGCTCTTCTTGCGTGTACAGGAAAAAATCCCCTTCTCTGTCTGTTGAAGCTGGTAAACCCATCAGCGTGGAGTTTTCATTGCATTCCCCTTTTTCAAATTTACTCCAAGTTTCGCAAGGGTATGCGACAAAACCAGTGGAATTTATCGATTCTACAAAGAATTCGCACGAACGACCGTGGCTGCAGCCCTCTAAAAAAAACGTATAAATGCGAATATAGCTCTGCTCTGGAAGGGGTACATAAATGAAAGAGGGATTGTAAATTATAAGCAATATTCAGCATGAGATAACAACATAATTACAAAAAATTAAACGATTTAAATTAAATTTTCTCAAATGTAAAAAAATAAATAATGCAATGTAATAATGTAATGTAAAGGTAATAATGTTTGTCTACTGGAAATAGACCATTGCAGCGAAACCCAGAACTTGTAACAGCAGGCCGCGTCTACCTGGGACACACTAGTGGGAGGTCATTTAGCTACTTGGCTTACTCGTTAAGACCATAGAAAATCTTAGCCTAATGGGTATAAGTAGGAGGTTTAAAAATCTAACCAATCATATCTTGGGCTCCTTCGCAGCCTGGTTGTCTAGCTCTACCGTTGTTGGGGTAGAAATCCGCGTGGCCGGAACTGTGGAGGTATCCGTAAATACCCCCACAAGTGTGGATTACGTCTACAAATACTGCATCCGACTTGTCTAAGCGAAAGTCTTTTCCCATCTTTGGTATTTCAAATAGCGGTCTTGCGGGATCTAGTCCTAAAAATAATGATACTTATAAATTATTGTATTATATAAGTACCTTTGCAAGGAACATAATTATTTATTCTTGATTCCTTTACTTAAATTTGGTGTAAGGCGAGGTGGTATTAGGTGTAAAGCGAGGAGAATATTTTTGACTGTTTCATATATCGTTTCGTAGTTTTTTTCGGGAGGTTCATAGCTAAACAATATGCACTATCACTTGTGTCTTACCTGTAATTCTATTTACTCGTTTATCATAAAACATTCCAGCATATCCCATCACTTGAGCTCCTAAAGAATGACCAATCAGATGTATATATCTTTCATCAATTTGATAGGCCTTGTTGAGACTTCCCAGTAATTTTGCTATTCTTTTCCCAACATATCTCGTGCTGAACGCCGACCACGGGTATACAGGGTTATCTGCTAATTCACTCCAGTCAACAATGATTATGTTACAATAGGTAGTTTTGAGGAAAGCGTTTTTCATATTTTGAAGCCAACCTGTGCGCTCTCCACTTAGCCAGCCGTGGGTGATCGTGATGAGACAGTTAGTTGAATTATAATATTGACTACGGATTGTTGAGTCATCCTCAGGAATTTCTATGATTTCAGCAACTTCATTAAGTCTAAAAAGTGAATAAGGCGTATTCAGATTTTTTTCAAGAGACTATTTATTACTACAATGGACTCGCATTTAATTTTTTTGACGCGAAAACTTCTTTAAATTAGCTTTGATAGATAGAGAGAGACAATTCAAAAACTGATAACAAAATCAGGGGATATATTTTTGTGTTGGAGCTACATATCTATCATCTACATCTTTTTACAGTCGATAGCTAAAGGATTAAAGAATTCGTTATGTTGAGTCAGGACTTGAAACATGGAAATCCGACTGATTCCTTAGTGTTCAAAAACGTACACGTAAGTATTCACGGATACACGACACAACCACACCTCGATTTGTTTTATCTGAAATGTGACGCTGCAAGACCTATGCCAAAATTAGTCTTCAATAATAGCATGGTAAGCTATTTTTGTGCAATGTACCCCTGGGGTAGAAAAACCCCGTCGAACTAGATATAAACGTATAAAAAATCCTTTTATGTACGCCCTAACCCATTTTATTCTGTCAAGTAGGTAGCTACATATTTTTTGATAATTTCTGTGCCAGTACAGAGTTATTTTTTAAACTAAGATGTTAAAATAATCCTATTACCTTGTGTATAAATAGAAATAGGCTTCACCGAATAACAAACCCCTTTCGTCTGTGGGCAGCGTTGAAAAATTTAGCATGTTGGTCGTTCCATTATCGTCTAGAAACATTATCCATTCAGTACCGTAGTCTGGACCATAATCGTTGTCATATGGAAGAGCATCTGCATCAAACCCTAGAATTTTGATTATTTATTAAAGTTTAAGGCCTTTAAACGTTCTAATATAATAATAATTCAGGGTTGCTTTAGGTTTTGTCTCATTTTCTTTTTTGCCGATAAAGTGAGCTAACGTTCAAGCCTTCAATGCAACATGAGGACAAGAAAGTTGTGGAAGGGGCAAGATATTCGGTACCATGTCTTCATCAGTTATACCTAATGTCCAAATCAATGTTATTGTTTAGTCAATTACAAACTGGACATGGACTTCTAAATGGCTTGTTTTACCACCCTGACCTCAACAACAACTCATTTAGGTCTTCTAGAAATAGCCTTCTGACAGCTCAGTGGAGATTGAGCTGTCTTCGACTTTTCGCTTCACGTTTTGACTTGTTAGTTGTGACTCGGTGAGAGGGCTTGCACGTACTCGTAGTAGCTGTCCTTTGATGAAGTAAGTACCTACTTACATGTTTATTTATACTTATGATTTTTGTTATGGCTTATGATTTAAAAAATAATAAATACGTACATTTACCAATTAGTACACAGCAAATATATGTTTGCAAAACGTAATTGCATGCATGAGGCATGGCGAACAAATACTCAAAAAATACTACCTCGCAATCTAAGGTAATATACCCACTCCGTGTTTTGTTATCGCGCAGCATGTTAGCGTTTTTTTGGGGTGACAGTATCACTTGACACGAATAATAAATTCTAGGAAATGAACGTGAAAATAGGGCGCTAGCGGAAGCCCGTTATTATTTAATTATAGAATTCAAATGTACATTAACTTCTACTCTAATGCAGCAGCTTGATAAGACCTGCCTTAGAACTTAGTTAGATACTTCTATAAATACTTGTTGCGATGATAGCTCAGTGGTAAGCGCCGTCGGTTCACACGCCAAAGGGCATGGTTTCCCAACCCAACAATGAGCTTAAGCTGCCGGTGAAGGAAAACATCGTGAGGAGACCATAATATGGTGGTAGGGTATTCTATTCTTATATGGCACTACTGGTATCATCGGGAACATTGAATTCCCAGAATAAGGATTTAATTTTTTTTAAATCAATTTTTGCCTAGTTGTGTCTTCGGGAAGAAAAGCTTCCCTTTGGCACAACCGGTAGTGCTAAAGGGAATATCAATTCCCCTTGGCACTACTGGTATCGCTTGGTAGTGTCATTAGGAAAATATATTTCCCTTTGGCACAACTGGTAGTGCCTAAGGGAATTGAAATTCCCCAAGGCACAATTGGTTGTGCCACGCAGTTGTGTCACGGGTAAGTCACGGTATTTTCTAGTACTCGGATGGCAAGCTAGCAAATTTCCAACTTGAGAGTGGTGGCTAGCCGACCGAGTACCTTACCACCAAGTAGAAAATTTGCAAAGAAGTGCGAGTAGATATAGTAGATATAGTATATAGTAAGTATAATGGGGATAATAAAATAATACGACACGTTAATCATAGCAACGTTATTGTATTTTTATTTTTCGAATTGAATCCTCTTTGTGCTTACACAGTAAACACTTGATCTCAACACTTACAACTAAAAATATTCTAAAAGAAAAGGGATATTTCGATTTATTATTCAATAATGTTTCAGTGCATTGTTCGATCGAGGCAGACTTGGATTCATTAGAGTAAGTGCTCTATCCTTGATTATTTGATTAATTTATATCAGTTATTGTGCTGAGATATTGTGCATTACCTTACATGTTTAAATGTTAACTCGGGTGCCCTGTTTCACCGCATTACATTCCGTCATGCGCAAGTTACTCCATTTACAAATTCCCCTTTATACAAACTGATATAATATTTAGTTACATTATTCTAAAATATTGCTATCTTTTTCATATTAGTCTATAGAGACACCGAATGATTTAAATAGGCTATTTTATGGGCTATCATTAATTTTCCTTCAATTTTTATATGACAAAAGTCATAGTGAGATTACCTAATTTTTTTTAATAAAAAATGTTGTGTCGTGATTTAACGGCAATTATTTATGTAAAAATGAATCGGTTTCCTAATTTTAACAATGAAAAAGAGTTCCTTGTCACATATATTAGGCAGTGGTCGGTAACCGCTCGCCAAAATCAATTTAAATAAAGATCAACATCTCACCAAAGTGATGAGTACCATACGAGTATTAAATCCGTCCGTCTCTGAAATGCCTAAAGGTGGATAATGATATTTTACTGAAAAAAGACTAGATATCACATGATTTGAGCTAAGTATATAATGTTTTTATTTTTGATTCTTATACTTGTATAAAACATGTATACGAAAAGAATCTACTAAATTTTAAAATAATAAACGTTTCTTTGTATCGTAAGTCATATCCAAACAATAATTGAGATTTAGAATTGTATGTTGCTTTTTGCTTACATAGCGTTAAAAGTGTTTGCGCGAGATAGTTCTCTTTAAATTGGCAATGACAACCTAAACTACATTATTAAGCTGTGCTCCTAAGAATGAGTTAAGGGTGCGAGTCACTATATCAGAGATCGTGGCGTATCAATCTGCCGGCAACCAATATAAAAATCGATCTATCTGCGACGATGTATTTACATTTTTTTGTATGGTATGTGATACAGACAATTTTATTATAAATTTAGACTCTTGATATGCCTGTTTCAAATTTAATTGTGATAGGTAAGTGTTATAAATAATTAATCATTTGCGATTGGTATAAGAAGAAAATGTTATTATACTGGTATTATGTATATAATTTACAGTAGGCATGTATAAAATGTACTGTGACAAGTACGGGTAATCAATACTCGGGACAGGACGTGACATTCTGTATTTTTTTTTCTTTCTTCTGTATTCTGTATTTCATTCTGTAGCAGCTTTACAATCTAGCTGGTCAGTAGAACAGCATCGTATTACATATCCAAGTACCGACTGAAGCACAAATCGCAACTCCCAATATTTTTATGTATCGAATTTAACAAATACTTTTTACACTTGGTCAGTCGAAAAAATTGAGCAGACAATAAGTTTATTTCGTAAAGTCACTATTTATATCGAACCGTGGATAATTTATTGCACAAAAAGTCGTTCCTAATATTCTAAAGTGTGTATATCTCTATGGCGGAAATACTTAAATAACGTAATAACCAATAAAACAAAAATCTATTCGTGTCGTTTTACGTAGCCTAAATCTAGATCTGTCGGCGGTGAATCTCTAGCGATGCGCACTCGAGTGGCCGCGCTGGGAGCTCCGTGGTGCAGTCGGGGAGATACGGGCAGGGTCCATTTCTAAAGGTATCGGTGGTCATGCTCTTATTTTCCCGCAGCACGCTCGGAGGCGCGCTCCTATCGCCGGGACGTCCGCAGACTCCATCCATGCACGCACATACATTATACTACACCTTATCATACCTACCTACCTATTTATTACGAGTAATTTATTTTCAATTTCTTTAAAGCGTACATTTTTATACTTAGGAGGTCCTTAACGATATCCGAATTAAATTTGCGTCATAATCAATAGGTACAAGAAAGTGCAACGTGCATGCAAGGAAATATCTAAGAGCACATTTGACACATAAGTAAACCTAACAACAAACGTAACACTAAACAGTCTTCGTCATGACTGGTTAACTATAGGTGGGATAACTGCAGGAACCGATATAAACAACGTATCTCAAACAATGGGGTCGGGTCGGACGCTTCGTATCTGTAAAAGGTTTCCGACGCCACCAAACGGGATATCCCTAAAATGGGGTGCATGTGTTTAAAGTATACTGTAAAGCGTTCATGTAAACGACAGCTGTAACACTGTAAACATCCATCCCAAACCGTTCGGTCGCCTCGGAAGCTCCGTAAACAGACTGAAGAAACAACTGTGTTAATATAAGTACTTATTGGATAGACAACCGTATAAAACAATTGACTGAACCTTTGCGATTACTTTCGGCATCGACACGTCGCATGTTCGTGCAAGAGCCAATAAATAAAACAGCTCACTTAATATGTTACAACAGTGAAATGAAGAGGGGGAACATCGACCGTGTCTCGCGCCGCACAAGCTCTGGCAAAAAGTTTTCAAAACCACGATCATACCATACTGTACCTAAATAAATAAGTGTATAAGATAATATCTAACGTGTTTTTTACATATGTACAGTTTTTCATTTAAAATTATTGTACCTACTAAACAATAAAAATTATAAATTTGTACTTGTAAAATAATTTATAAATGTGAAATCAATAAGAGTTTACATCTCTTTATTCAACTATATTATTTTCTAGTATCTACTTAATGATTATTTTGTTGTATATTATTTTAAGGAAACGAGCGACTGGAGCTCGACTTCATCACAAGACACTGGTTTCCAAACGTTTGAAACCTAAGCCGACGCAGAGTTGCGCTTTATTAGACGGGCAATATCAGTTCCGACTCATCCAAGGTAACTTACAGTAAATGCTATTGATGTGCATAAAAGTTTTAAAAGATAACGACAGGTACACACTCGTTGGCTCAAATATTAAAGAAGTGTCGTGTTGAATGGCTACGTCAGGCGAGTCACGGACCGCGGTCGCCTGGTCGGTGGTGCAGTAGAGCGCCAGTCGCGCGACCCTTCAGTAAATCGTTATTCGTAATTAGTACTATGTTAACTACAATATAATTGGTATGAGCGGTGTCGTGGATGCTTCCCCGCTCATACCTAAAGCGTTTAGGTGGACGAAATTCGCACCGCCTGCGCGCCTCGGGCCCGCCTCCTGCTCTATATGGCACATCTCTACGGCACCCACTCCTTGCTAGCTCATCCTACATCATTTTCTCATTTTAGGCAGTGTGTCTACAAATCATGCCTTTTATGATCGTAAATAATTTTCAGCGGGTTTAAGGCATTTTCGGTAGGTAATTTTCGCGCGATTCCAAGCGATTAATTGACATTTGATATTTTTATCGGTCGGGAGAGCAGGCAGTGCGAACGGAACGCCACGGCATCCACTTTACATGAACGTTATTATAAAAGTTTAAGCGACTCGAGTCATCTTTCTCTAATATCCTTATAATTATGTGGGTCCGCCAGCTTGTCAGGCGCCGGCGGCCGAGGTGGGACCGATACTACGAGCATCTATCGGCGACCATCGAACGAACCTAACTACCGACGCAGCCTCGCGACAGGGCTTGCGTTTCAGCTATCGCCGTCTAATCTCGTTCTCCAATTAAAGCAACCGGAGGACGAGGTCGGTGCGCGATGCCAACGAAGCGATCCGGATGGGCGGCTGGATTAAAACAATGTTCACATTCTTCGGAAAAGCGAAGGAAATGATAAAGAAAATGTCGACGATAAAACAATGCGATCGTTCCGTTTTTCAGTCATCTGGAAATGGCTAAACCGCTATGTAAGCCATTTACTCCAAAATTTCGGTACTTTCAAAAATCTTGCGTTGCGAGCGTATGCTCCGCAGCATAGAAGAGACTAGCTTTAGTGCCAGAGACTTTAGGCCGTCTGAAGGTTTGCCATATAGTTTACGCTATTTCCAGGGTCGTATCGGTCGCAGAGTTTGGTTGGTCGGGTGGTGTGCGGGGCACGGTCAGCAGACGGTCTCGGCACGGTGCGCGAGCGGCAGTGGATGCGAGAGCGACAGTGATAGCGGCGGATGGTGCGGGTCGGGATCAGGGCTGCCGCGGCGCAGCGCCTGCCGCTTTCGGAACTGCAGGAACTCCTCCTTCATGGCACGCACGCGGGCCTCCACGTCGAGCCGTGACGCGCGCGGTGTCGATGGCGTTGGTGTGCGTGACGCGCGGTCCCATTCGTAGTGCACGTCCACCGAGCCCGCGTCACCGGCTTCGGACGTGGGTCGTGGCGCTGGTGCCGGTGGCGGCGCGCGGTATGGTGGCGGCCGCCATTCGGCTAGGCTACCGGTGCGGCTGCTGCGGTTGTGCTGCGACGAGGCGTTCTTGCTGCCGAACCCGCTTGAAGAGGAGCGGCTCTCAGGCGAAGCCTCGTGCGGCGGAGCGCGCGTGTGTCCACGCCCCGGCGGCCGAGGCCGGCCGCGCGCTACCGTCTGCGCGCCACGCGACCCGCGCGCGCGGAACGGTGATGGCGGCGTCGGAAACGAACCGTCCGCCGAGCTCGGGAAGGGCACGGAGCTGAGGTCGGATACGTGCAAAGGTGACCATGGCGTCCAGGCGGCGGCCCACGGCGGCCACGGTGGCCATGGCGGCCAGTGCAGCGCGAGCGCCGGCGACGAGGCGCGAAATAGCGGCGGTGCGGCCGAGGGGCGCAGAGGCGTGCGCAGCCGTGGCAGGAATCCGCCGTCGTCAGAGGAAGAGGGTGCAGGCGAAGGTGAGGGTGCGGACGAGGGTGCGGGCGAGGGTGCAGGCGCCGCCCGCACGGCGCCGCCGCCCCAGTAGCGCGCCTCGCCACCGCATCGTGACGCCGGCCACACCCAGTTGGCCGTGAACCGTAGGCACTGCACTATACTCGATATTCCGCGTTCTCTAAATCTGCAAATGTCAACAAACAGCCTATCAATTTTATAGCCACTTCTATTTCAACTCGAAGAGCTTCGATCAAATATATCAATCGAAGTCGAAGAGCTCGAAAAATTACTGTTTATTAAAAAAAAAATATCGGCGACGGCTAAATCAAACTACCGAACTGACCTGACTTCCTTTTTGTTTTGGCAGCGGAAAGACAGAACGCAGATATTAGTGGTCGCAGTCGACAACATTACATCCTCAAAGTGTGGATATACTCACTTCTTAAAAGGCACTTGAGTGCTGTCAGCGGCGCGGAGGTCTGTGAGTCGCGCGGCTACCATGTTGTATGCTGCAAGCGGATAATTTCTGCACGTTAACGCGTGTAGCGCCTCTCCCGCCGTCGCCGCCGCCGCCGGCGCGGCCGCGTGCCATCACCCAACACCACACGCCCCACGTTACATTTACCGCCACACTCGAACCCACCATATTGTCAACTTAAAGCGATTTCACCAAAAAGGACGTTAAAACAAACCATTAGAATTCTGAATTTTTTTAGCTAGTGATAGTAAAAAGTAACAGAAAATTGTCCTTTTTAGTAAAATCAATTGATGAAGTTGCAATGGTGAATGAATTTAACTATAACTTGCATAAGCAAACGTTTTAATATGAAAAGCATCGTGACAAAAATATGAAGAAAAAGATGCAGTCATATCTCAGATAAGACTTAAATAAGTATAATTATGTTACCTATATTTAAACAATTTAAGGCTATATACCTAATTCAAAGCACAATAAATAAAACATGGCATGGGCACTCCCATGTTGTCACAACTTTGAGAATCTGTTAATAGAAAATATTTAATGAAAAAAAGAGCGACTGAATCCTTCACTAATATTATACTTATGATTTATTAGAATATAAGTACAGCATAGATCATATTTTTCATGCCAACGTTAAAAAGCATTAAAAAACCAATGAGGACGCATACATGCAAATAAAACTGAGTTTTAAGCATTCAGTTGATTTCTTGAAAAAAATGGTCATTGATTGTACAAACGAACACACAAAAAGCAGTGAAACTTGAAAGATATTATGCTTCATCACCGACAATATGGCAAGTAAATGCAATCAATGTTATTTTTATGTCATAACTGTTACCGTCCCTAGCGTGAGCTGTTGCAATTTTTGGGGCCTCATCGTTTACCTTATACTTACGCTGTACTTCAACAACAATAAAATTTATGGGAAAAAATTGTTTCCATATCCTTATAAGGTTTAGTCCACATTTTTTTTTGTGTTAGTCTCAAATTGTGAATTTCAGTTTTTTATACCTCTTATCGAGTTTGAGGAGAAACTTTCCTTCTACACCGCCCCCACCAGTAAGTTAAGTTCCTAATAATATATTTGTCATTTTTGTCTACTGGATAAACCTTTGGGATGTGTTAAGCCGAAAAAAAAATTTCACATCATTATGAGCCCCCACTACGAACACAATTCTGAAAATGCAAAAAACCAACTGTTTCATACGTTGCTTCAGACTTCTTTTTATTGCACAACTCTTTTTTTTTCACAATTTGTGTTTTTAGTAAAGTTTGTTTACAATGCATGTTTGTCTGCAATTACTCCTTTTGGCTTAGTACGTTCCAAGTTTATAACCCTGGTATTATTTTAATTATTAAATGGATTGTTATTTGAGAAAAGTAAGAATACGAGTATTATTAGAGTGTGTTGAGAGCAATAAAGATTTAGAGACCCTCACGGCTTTACAAAGAGGTAAAGTAGCTATTTAGTATTGCAACAGCGCACGTGTGTGCGTGTCAGGCAAGGCAGCGGCCGCCACCGGCGCAGAACTTACCCTTCTCCTGTTTGCGGCGCTTCCTCTTATTGCAGATCTTCACTGCGCACACGGACAGAATAATGGCTACGATGAAGAACAGGATACCACCCACCACGCCCGCCGTGATCGCCTACAACAGCAACATTGGGTGCAACAGATAAATATTGAGAGATAAGAGGCTAAGCAAAGCTTTTATGTAAAAGTTATGAGACGAACGATGCGCGCTCCTGATGGTAAGAGATAACGCATGCCCATGAACATTGCAGCGATACACAGAACTTTGAGTACATTTAACTTTGAGCAACATTTATTTTACAGGACTAGAATAAAGAAAGAGTAGTGCAATGTCAAAGCAGTAAGACAGAAAACACATCGGCAAATTTAAATCCAAGGGTGGACAAATGTGTACACAGTACCCACTTAAGGTAAGGTAAGGTAGGTTAGTGAGAAAATATATTTATTAATGGGAAAATACTAGTTCTTTACCGTTGTCGCGTTAGGTAAGGCGTAGGTAATATGAATAACGTTATTTCTTTTATTTGCTGACAGAAGAGTCACTTTAAATCAGTAGACACACGAGCAAAATTTTACGAATTATTGGAGCTAGTTACAAACTGCTGAACCATGTTTAGTAAAAATTTGTAAGAGCCGCGAGAGCTACGTAGATAATAATGCAACAAGAAGCATGCAAACTTGATTGCAAAAATATTACGAGCCATACGGGAATTAGACTGAGGCAATCCTTATTTTTAATTCGGTTAAAATAGCACGAGCTTACCTTGTGCTTCACTCGCGCTGGAACGGGAAACTTCACCTCGTCTGAGCTTTCGAAGCTCGACGCAGAGTTGGCTAGCACTCGGAAGTAGTACGTGCGGCCGCCGACTAGGTTTTTCACTGAAATGTTCAAAGTTCAGAGATTAAATAGATTTCTACATACCATGAAATTTTTTTTATTGCCAGGCTAGGTGTTTGATCATAGCTCACCTGATGTTAGGTGACCGTGTGGGCTAACATGGTAAACTCACCTAGCTTTGAATGAAACTGGTTCTCAATAAGGCTGGCGAAACACACCGTTGTGTGCTTAGCGGCAGATTTTCAACTTGGGGGTGGGTAGTAGCTAGCCAGTCGAGCAGGTACTAGAGAGTACCTTACCACCATGCTATAGTTTCCTCACGATGTTTTCCTTCACCGGTAGCTCAAGCTACCGTAAAGATTTACGTTCACAAGTTCTTAACTATGTTAGTATTACACAATTATTTGCCTTTAAATATTTTCTTTTTGTAACGGCCACTTGATTAAATCAATGAGAACACAATGATTGATATACATTTTCAATCACAGTCGTACAATTGTACATCTTGAGCGAGTTAAATTATCTAAAAATAAATCCTAGGTACTATTGCAGATTTTTTGGAGTAAAACTTCTTTAACCGAGTTAAGTTTCGTTTTTTTTTAGTTTAGTTAAATGTTTCGGTAGGGGCAAAACTATCAAAATGAATATTATTCAATGGCTCACCCAAATAGCTGGTCTCCTCTGGGCGGATTTGGCCTCTGTTGAGTGTCTTCCACTGCGCGTCGGTGCGATATTTGATGGTATAATACTGCACCAAGTTGGACTTCTCGAGCGGCGACTGCCACGTTATCAAGAACCCGTTGTGAACTTCTGTGACCGTCAGGTTGCGCGGCGGGCCCGGCTTTGGACCTAGCAACATATTCCACGTGTCAATGCCATTCACCACGTTTGCGTTGAATAAGAAAGATAGAGATAAAAAGAGAAGGAATGAGGAAAAGTAAAGATAGAAGTGACATGTGTTTTACAATGGGTTGAATGAATGATAATGATGGAAATAAATGTGTAAATATTTACACTCTACAAACATGTAAACAAGCAGCTAATAAAAAATAAATGATAATGATGAGTGTGAATAAAATAATAACTGATGAGTGTTGTCTGATATTTAAAGTGCTTTTCTGTACAGAAATAAAAAAGACCATTGTAAACATAATCATTTCAATTTGTCATTGGATAAGTAAAAACATCAATGGTGCCAATTAAAAGTAGTCATGTGAGAAGTAGGCACTGATAGCTACTTGTAATAATGGACCAGATCTTAATCAGGTGATAGATGTTGTACGAACTATGATCTACTGCACCTAAAATTAATTACAGAGTAGAAAACAAAATGCTGATGAATTGCTAGAGTTTCAGCTACGTACAAATGGCAACACAATAATGTTGTAACAATTAAAAATGAAGCTTAAAACATTACTGTTTTTTTAGGTTCTTTAAACTAAACATCCTACGTGTCTAAAACTCATGTTATGTCCATGCCGTATGTTTAATTTTCAAAGCAACACATTCGATAAGCATATACATCAACCCAACACCTTATAAACTGACATGCAGTGACACGAATGATTTGACTCATGAACATAATTACGACATGTATGAATAAATAGTAATTATTATGTACCGAAACTATCAGGCGCGGGTGCAAATTTATTGGGGTCAGTAGGCCCCGCAGCAGTGGGAACCGCTGCCTTCGGCTTCGCGCCTACATCTACAAAAAGCAAGTACCAGTTAACACCAAACCCACACCACTGATCAAAATTGTGCTCCTGAAACGGTTCAACATACACGTTAATAGAACGATAAATAAATCGTACGTCTAATATTTTCCCTCACATTTCAATCGATGCAAACTAAAAACTAAGTAACAGCACATGATCTCAATTTTGCGTTTTCTTTTTTCTAACACTCGTATAAGCCTCGAGTGTGTAAATGTGAACTGAAAATATCTGAATACAAAATTCAGTACATGTGCTAGCATCCTTTATAACCAAAATGAGCCCCACAAAAAGCTCGCCACCAGTTTTGACTACTCCATTACTATGTAAATGTATTCAGCACTTACCGAGCGTTCGTATCGTGATAGCTTTACTCATCATTCCTTCTCCTATCGTGTTTTTGCTGTTCACTTGAAATTCGTACGTAGTTCCCGGCTGAAGGCGATTTATTGTTACCTGTTTTGGGGGAACCTCTTCTTTAGTATGGCCTTAGACATTTGTCTTTTATTAATAATAATTGTTAGCGGGTTGTGAAAGAAAATAAGAATTTACTATAAACTTTAGTGTGACTCACTGAGGTAGCGCCAGAAGGCGTCACGGGAACCTTGGTCCACTCTGAGAAGCCGGCCTCCCTATACCATATTGTATAGTCTTGCTTGTAGTCGGGCCCGCCAGCGTACCCTGGCTGCCAACGCAAGGTCACTTGGAACTCGGTGGCTGTCCCCGACACGTTGTAGGGCGCGTGCGGCTGAGTTCCCTCGATCACTAGTTGCGTGTCCGCCACGATCGTCGCCACCTGTTGAAACCACCCGTCTAGATCTCGTAGATATAACGCGCCGACGGCCCTATGACACGCTTCGAGTGGATTGAAATCTCGATCGGTGACAGTCATGGTCACTATCCGTGACCGTTTAGATATCTCTTAGAAGCTTTAATATAGCCGACGAATAGTCATTCGTTGTTTGGAGAGCGTGCGCTCAGATTCCTATTTTACTTCAGTTGGTACGTTTGATAAGATTTACGATTGTGACGCTGAAGGTTTTTACGGCGAGGTCCCTTTTATACCTTAATCTGCTTTGTGGAGCTGTAAAACTCGTTTCTTATTTTAGCATCATACACAAAATGAGCTACAATATCACAGCTTTTGTTAGTCGCGGAGCTGAATTTGCGGATTTTGCTTCTAACTGTTGTTCTTCTGTTGTTGTTGTTGTTCTACATGTACCTACATTTTTGAAGTTATGAGACAAATATTGCTTAATATTCTATAATACTATTTTACTTTTAGATTATAAAACTAAAATAGTTCAAAAAGACTATACAGACATAATATCATGACACCTGAAAATGCTATGAAACATCAGCTGTTCCAGAAAAAACTGTTATTTGCCCGGTATAAAATGGAAGGAACAGCTGCTTTAACTTGCGCGATTTGTGTTAGAACTGTGCCAACCACACAGGACCAACCTTAAACAGTCACCAGCTAGAAGACCTCTACGTTATATCTATAATCTATAGGCCTAAACAAAGAATTGAAGGTAGAGGTAATGTACGAAGCGTAATACGGACCTCGTTGGAGGCGACGCACTGGTAGATGCCGAAGTCCTGCCGGCGCAGCGTGTCAATGGTGATGTTTCCACCGAGCGCGCGCACGCGGTTCTTTTGAAGCGGCAGACCATCCCGCCGGCGCCACGTGACGCTCGGTCGTTGCGTACCTTCCGCCTCCTGCGCTTCGCAGTGCATCTCTACTGATTCACCCACCTGCACATATATCGCTATATCTCAACCACTTACCTGCCAGAATTTTGAACGCAAACCCCACCCGGGTTCAATATGCTTTAAGTGATGAAGTCAGTCAGGCTGGCAATGGGGAAGTGCGGTGGTAATTGCACCCTTGCCAATTCGCGTCTATCCAGATTTGCGTAACTGGAGATGCTTTGGTGCAAGCGCGTTTGCCACGACACTGTTTCAAGATCGCGACCAGCAGACATTTCAAAACGGAAGGTAGTCGAAAAGGAATATCGACCATGCTCACCTATATAGATGGAACTCATGTTTATTTTGTTCTAGCTTATTCTATTATTTTAGGCACTATTATTTTGTACAAATCGAGAAACTTACTTTTCTTTGATATAAAGGTTCTGGTTCCACGGTGAACACTGGTGGTTTTCTTACAAGCACTTCCATTGGACCTAAACAAACAAATATCAGCTCAAATTCGGTTCTATTTTTAATTTTTATCGATTTTCACCTCCCGGTGTTGAAGTTTTAGTGGTTGTTTTACCTGACGAGCCCTGAGTTCCCTGCGCGTTATACGGTGTGCAAGTGTATCGTCCTTGGTGATTCTGATTAACGCGAGTGAAAAGTAGCGAACCGTTGTTCATGATCACAATGTCTTTCGTTTGATACGGTTCCAGGAGCCGCTTGTCTTTCGTCCACGTCACGTACTGAAGAGGAGGGTTGGCCTTAATGTAGCATTGTACCACACCGGCCAGGCGGAACGGAAGGTATTGGACTGTCGGTGTGAACGTCACTTTTGCAGGATCTATGGAAGAAAAGAAAACAATTGGCTGTGTTTTGATTGAATTTGAAAACGATTATGTTTTGTTTTAAAATTAAATTTGTTGTGCGAGCTGTCTACGACACTGTTGGATAGTACAAGGTTCTCACATTCTACATTTAAATAGGCCGAAGCACTCTGCGGGTCGCCAATTCCATTGGAAACTTCGCAGAGGTATTGTCCCGAGTCGTCCGCCGCGACCGGGTTGATAACTAGAGCACCGTCCCTTCTGATCGTAACTCGTGTTTCCAGGGCTGCCACCTCCGCCACCGGCGCGCCTTCTCGAAACCACTTCACTGTTACATTGCCTGGTAGAGCCTTAGCTTCGCATGAGAACTGAACCTTCTCGCCTTCGAGTTTCGTCTGATTCGTTGGTGGCATCTGAAACAAGCCCATAACCTTAAGTCATTATTCTTAAAATCCTCTACTCTGGCTGCTTCCAAGTCAACTGCGTACATTTCTGTTGGATATGACCTTCACTGGTAGATTTAAAATTCACAAAACAAAGTTAAATTCAAATTACAATAAAAGGGGTTTTATAACGCTCAGTACAATAAGCTCCTTTCGGCTTAGTACTACAGTCCCGCGTAACCCCAGAGTGTTTGAAAGTTCCAATCTGAATTTCAGACTCACAGTGATAACAGCTCCGCCAGCGATGATGACCCTCGCCGTGTGAGAGACCTGACCCTCGCCGTTGCGTGCGATACATGTGTAGTCCCCGATATCTTCGTGCCGAATGTTGCTGATCCGTAGCTCCGTGCCGTCGTTGAAGATTCCCACGGTGCCCGACGGCTCCACAGGGTTTGCGTCCTTATACCACAGGATCTCGGGCGTGGGCGTGCCCTCTGCTTGGCAGTTGAGGATAATGGCATCTCCTAGAAATCACAAAGGAAATTTAAATTGTGCCCAGTTCATATTACGCCAGTAAAAAAACTTAAATAATCGTCACTGTGTTGCTTCAACAGTTTTTAAATGAATGGAAAAAAGTTGACAGTCGTCATTTCAGTCTAGTGCTGGTTTAGGACACTGGGTTGCAATGTTATTAGAATAATGTGAACCAGGCTTTATATTTTTGATGAGAATGATAAGTCTCTTTAACTTTTTAAAGTGAATCTACATTATACTTTAATTGAATCAAATGTCAAAATATAAATTGGAATAACAACATAGAATTAAACCTGCCTAAATAGTACCTACAATTCGACTATCAAGCTAAATTATGAATCTTGAGTCTTAAAGTGACAAACAGAAATGCGGCACATAAGAGACTCCCTTCACTTCACTCGTGTGGATTGTAATAACTAAATTATGTAGAGATCATTTACTCTTGCTTTTTAATTGTTTTTTAGGGTTTAAATGAGCATTCAACTTGTTTTACTTATTTTTGTGTTGTTAAGTTTTATGTAGCTGAAATTGCATTTATTTAGGCGATTACGACAGTTTGTAGTGCCGTTACTTTCCCCTATATTCAGGATATTTTCACTTAGCACAAGCTATGCTTAGTTTGGGGTCAGATAGCGCTGCGTGTAATGTCCTATGATATTTATTTATTTAGTTTTCTGTTCTAAGAGGAGGTTTTGATTATTACCTAGATTAACGTAGATAATGTCTTCCGGTGTGATGGCGAAGCGAGGTGGCGCGTGCACGTCCAGATGGAACCATGTCCCGTTCTTGTGCTGGTTCGGCGAGCGGTTGAGGAACACCACCTTACACTCGTACCAACCCTAAGGAACAATGTTGTTACTCGCTCATAATGGCCAATATGAACTTATCTCATAGAAGAACCTCGGAACACACAGATTAACTTTTACGATATGACGGCTATTTAGCGCGACCTAATGACGTTCTCCGTGTTTTCTGAGCTTTATGTTATCTTGCTGTGGGGATATTGTGTAACGCAAATATTTTTGTAGTTATCTTTACATGGTGTTAAAGCTGCGAGACCAAAGTAGGTACCTCATACCTAAAATAATTAAGTACCTCTAGCACAATCGATATAAGTAGTACGTGTTGATAAATAAATGAAATAATTCGTTTCCGTTAATCCACAAAAGGGTCATCGTCCCAGTTGTTATATATTTTTCTTGATTTCTTTATAAACGTTTACGTCCACTACTGAACAAAGGCTAAGATACGCTATTTAGCCCAAACTTCGGCTTTTCGCTGCCAGCCACTGCCTGCTACATGTAAGGCCATTCCGACAGTGAACTACGAAACGATATGCTGCTGCTGCTGCTGATGATGATGATGATGATGTTGATGATGATGATGATGATAACGTATATTTTTCGATGGTTTCCAAGTTGGCGATACAGACCTCGATAGATCAACTTGATAGATTCTCAATTCGACTTTTTTTGTATGTTTACAACCAATACGATTATGTTTACGATTTTGATAATTCTCTATTTGCTTGGTAGATCATACTTCTGAGGTAGTCCCATATGAATTTTATCGAAATCGATCGAACGATTCTAAAAAAATCAACAATAGTCTAAAAACTGCATACATCGATGATATTTTCGTTTACTCCGTAACCTCGCTGTTTCATTGGAGCAGTGCGTTTAGTTGACCTAAGGGTCATAAAGTCGGTTTTTTTAAATTGTAAATGTGTGTAATATTGTATTGTTGGTAATATTGACTCACCTGGTCGGATTCGCGGATATTGGTGAGGTTGAGGCTAGCTGCGCCATAAGGAGAGTCGGGCGCGACCCGCGACACCCGGCCTTCGTATCCCTCGCCGCTGTGGGTTGGGTAGCTTTCGTACCATATGTAGATCGGGATGTCCTGTCCCTACACAGACAGCGTCCGTTAACGACCGCTCCAGAACTGGCGCGAGTTACAACTACTGTCAGCTAAATACCGACTCGCAACGTAGCTCGGCGAGTCTCGGCACTACCGATAGCCAGTCCAACTCTGTCTACGACACTTGACTCCGACACACGATCATACCACAAGAAGACAGATTCGGATGCTAAGTATCATGCAACAGTAACTTGTAATATATAACAAGCTCCTTTACCGTTACAGGATACCACTACCGTGAACGTAACTAAGGAAACATGCGATGGCATAACTTCAAAAACAACAATGACTTTCCTGACTAATCATGGTCGAAAGCCACTCAAAAATACACTTACAAAGCGCATAAAATTATGTACTGACATAACATATACTTAGAACGATGTCCTACTTTACTCAATACTCACAAGTAAGTAACACGCGACAATTATGAACACAAACACAATGAATGGAAAAAAACGGACATGCAAAAGTGAAGACGATAAAATAAGCTCGATTATTTATCTACAGCATGCGTTAGGAGACTGTTCAGTACTTGTGCACTTATTAAACAAGAACAAGTCGAGTGATGTACTTGTGATGGAACTACAGTCTGCTGACAGAGTGTGGAACGAGCCCACAGCCACAGGAAGAGAGAAACAGACAGAACCGCCGCCGGTGCGCGAGGGAGTGCGGTGCCCCGTGTCAGCCATGTAAGCAACAGTGCTCCCGATACTATCTCAAAACGAGGGTGCTCTCAATAAAATAAATAATAAGACTAGAAAAAATCTTATCGTATATGTAAAGTGGCAGTGTATAAGTGTACGAATGTCAGTCTTTATAGTCTTTAACGGGGGTCTGCTGCTCTCTCGGACTCGCTTTGAAGGGCTTTGTCGCTGTGGTGTCAGTGGAGCCGGCCGTGAGGACGAGCGCGGTAGTACACGAGGGTACGCAGAGGCAGATACATAGAAGGCGTGCGAGGCGCGCGCGGGGCGGGGGCTGTGGGGCGAAGCCCGCGGCCCGCGGCGCCGTTACCACTAGCGCGGACAATACGAGCAGCCGTGGCCGACACGGCACGTTTATACTTTACATCGGTGGCCGCGTCGCGGGGAGGAGCCCTGCTCTACTAAACAAAAACACACACACGGTAGATGAGCAGCGTTGTATTGTAAGAGTGGAGTGTGGACCGTCGTACCGTTTCGCCTACCTTCTTCTCCCACTGCAACACGTACGGCACCGGGATGTCTTCGGGGAAGTCCACCTGGCAGTTGAACACGACGCTCTCGCCCAGAATCGCCGTGATGTGCACGGCATCTTGGTGGTCTTGGTGGCAGGTTACTGAAACATTCACCATATTGTACCATCTACCTGGACTAACTGATATCTCTCATCATCATCATAATCATCAACTTTAATCCCCTACTGCTGAATAAGAAGAGAAGGTCTTTTTATACACGAAGCATAAGCTTGGGGTGTACTAATTCGGAATAGGGTTAATATACTCAGTATCTTAAACTTTTTTACCACATGCACATTAATTGCACAACTGATACTGATAAAAAACCAGTTGCTTCATACTTGGCTATCGTATTTTTTCTATGGAACAGCTAACTTGTTTCAGGAAATCACAGTTGTGACTATAATTAAAATTATTAACAAGGACGAGTCTAATAATCTCTCGACTTAGTACATCCCAACCCTGTCGCTTCAGCACACCATGTTTTCCTGTGTTATTCTTGGCTACTCCTTACCTGATTTCAGATGCTCATTTATACAGCGCAGGGCACAAGCAGCTCGGGGCTAGAACTGTGGAGCAAAGAACATTCGGATGCCGTGTCAAGAGTGACCGCGATCTTAGTTACACGATTTTTTTCATAGAAATATGTTACCTGAGAGGGTAATTACCTGGTAGGTAGACTAGCAGCAGTAGGAGCAAGCCGGCGGCGATGTGCGGCGGTTGCACGGCGCGCCAGCCCATGCCTGCGCTCCCATGTCACGGCCGCGCGCGGCGACTCATCGTTGATGCATCACCTACGACAACACAACGTCATACTTTTATCAAACGGACCGGCTACACTTCAACATATTTAGTGACCAAAATTTCAAGAATTCTTGATGTCTGATTTATTGTCAAAATTTTCCAAATCCTGAAATGATGCCTTATAATTTCAGTTTGTCGTTTTTGTTACCAATAATAAACTGGATTCGTTGTTTTTCAATTAATAAATTTACATTAATATTTTTGTCGCATATTTTTTATGTGGGTAATTATCTAAATATATTCTGATCGCAGTACCATCACGCAATTCTTAACCACGAATGTTTGATGATCTCCACAACACAGGGAATCCTAGTGTGGAGATCAATGTCCGTCGTAATTATTCATATTTCATTATAAAAATACAATGTGAATAAAAAACAAATGAAAACAAGAATAAAAAAATTCTAAGCTTCGTTTATTACAACCCTCAATTGTATAAAACTGTAGTACGTAGTAGATAAGTAACCAGTTAGTGTAATTTTTTGTGACACATAAATCATAGCTCTAACGATTTTTCATAAAGTTATTTTATGGTAAGTATCTTGACGGCCTTTGAATCGAGTACGTCCTTGGGCTATTTCCCCACCGGGCAGTAATTGCACTGCATCACGACATACCCCGCCTTATGCCCTCCGTACAGGGTTGTCGCGTGTTTAAAAAATACTAAAGCCTTGACATCAACAATTTTTGTTTACCTCGATTTTCTCAGTATCGAACATGTAGGTACGTTTTAATTTTGGCTCAGCTATTCTTTGTTTGAAGATAAAGAATTTCAGCGTGAGTAATCCCTCATAAGTTAAACAAAAATATGTCAGTATATTATATACGTTTATCAGGTAGAGTTATATATAATATCTTTATGTTGTGTTGTTTTTTAGCTATGTAAGTTTTTTTTGGTACAAAACAGGTGTTACAATAATTAATAGTTATTTGTTTGTTTGACGAGTATTTCAAACTTAAAGATTATTGAATTACTAGGTAAGTAATTATGATTTTTTTGTCATGTCATTTTATCATATTGACAATATTTCTTTGTATTGCCATATTTTATATTGACAGTTTTTTTTAAATTGACATGTTTGTATATCGACATACCTTACTTTGACATTTTTGTGTTGACATGTAATCAGTGTTTTAAAACTCATGTCAATGACATTTATTTTTTTGATGTTTTAAATTTTGAAGAGACTTGTAACATTGGTATTTTCAATAAAATATTTGTATTTGTAGTATTTGTTCGTTTTTAATTCTATAGCTTACCACAAAATTGTTTTTTTTTAAGTTCGACGTCATTGCTGTCTCTGCTGCCACCCCACCACATTTATGACTCGCACGAGTTGGCAGGTCTATCAGACCTCTACCTGGTTCACGATGTGTGAGAACCAGTCGAACCTTTCACGTAAGAGTTTTGCACACACACTTCGTAAACCATTACATAATTTTTAGATTTTATTATTGATAGTGCACGTTGGAACCGTGGTTTCGTTTATTTTCTTTATTAGGGCTCAAATAATATGCTATCAACAACATATTCCTAGAAAAGATTATTGCACATTTTAACACTTTTTTTTTTCAAATGGTTTCCTTTTAAAATATATGTGTTTTAAATGTATTTAATTATAAGTATTCTAACAGTTAACCTATAGAACAAACTTTGCTTAGTTTGGGGCTAGATGGCGCTGTTTGAAAATCGTACTCCAGTATTTTTTCCCCATATTTTATCTGTAATTTCACAATGTTCAGTGAAGTCGATTGATTGATTGATTAACTCTTTATTGTACACACTAAAAATAATACAATACAGAAGAAATTAACTTTATAGGAACTTAACTTAAGTCACAGGTATATCACGTTTGTTCCTAATTTGTTTCAATCTTACTATTAATCTTACTTCATAGTGTTCAATAGTATCGTCGTGCGTCCATTGCGTTGGGTTGCAAGCGAAACCGCATGATGGCTAGGCATGTGACCTTGGGCAGGTGTTTTATTTTGATAAAACCATTTATTATTATTATGGTCAAGGAGTCTTTGATGATCTATGACTGGTCAAATGATTTAGGATTTAAGACGTTATCAAGAGTTGTAAAATAGAAAATTATTATAACAAAATGGCAAAAGTAATCCTGTAAATAAATAATTAAAGTAATGATATAATATGTCTTAGAACAATTTAAACGCTTTGTTGTTCACGTAAAAAATGACAATAATTGAGAAAAAAAAACAATAGCGCAAAAACCCTGTGGTTATGCTTGATAATTCAGCTTAGTTTCCAAATTATCCAAAAGATACAAAACAATTAACTTATCTTTCTAAATAAATATGACAGTTGACTTTTCCTTTACACCATTAATTCATAGTCTGTTTTGGTGTTGAAGACGTTCTCTTGCTTTTCTTTTGTTCTCTATTTTTCTGTGAGTTTATTTTCTTCAGCCTACTTTGAAATTTAAAGTATTGTTGTACATAGGTTTCACGATAATGTACTGACACGCAATGTTGCAAAAGTTTATTCTAGAAACGTGATAATTTTTATAGTAACTGGTAAGTCATGCCATTACTGGCTATCATGTCCTACTTTGTGCTATTCTTTGTTCTATAAAAATCCAATATCAGTGAAAAGTTAAGTAATGAATCTCATTCATCTTTTTCTAAGGAATTGAATAGAGAGAAGTCCCTATTCAAATCGTCTTGTCGTATCTTGTTACCGTTTCATTTTCGTGACGTATGTCGCCACGAGAGGTTCCACAGTTGCGACCCTATAACACTGAATTACACCCAAATTGGTATTGAGATCGATTTTATTAGCCACGTTTCTGATACGATCACAAATTGCAAATCACTGTAATTTACTGATTGACGTCAACTTTGATGTATGGGTCTTTTATTATTATCGTTTATAGTTTATTTCATTCACTTGAAATGTATTCTTTGCCTGCAAAGAAATTCAGGTTGACACAGTCACTGAAAGCTTCTATTTAAGAATTTTTGTGAATGCCTAGATTTTGTGAGAGCTTTTTATAGCTATCAACAGCATGGAGCTAAGTTTAGTGAAGATGCAGCATGGTACTCGTACGTCGTGGTGAATGGTGATATGACGAGAGCTGGTGGTGGAATCCGCGTGGCCGGTGCGGCACCGCGGCGCGGCGCGGCGTCGGCGGTGGTGGTGCTATCGATCGTACCTTGTCGCGCGGCGAGAGCGGCGGCGGCGGGTGAGCTCCGAGCAGCTGGCGGGTCGGGGCGCGGCGGGCGATCTCTAGCGGGACGGACGGGCTCCGTCATCTGTGGAGGGCGGTCATGGGCTCGGCTGGGCGCGGGCGGCGGTCTGCGGAGCGGGACGTGCGATCCGGCGCGCGGACGTCCGGCCACTGGCTCGCGGGCCAGGCGATCGATCGCTGCGCGCGCAGGGCGCCGCCCTCGCACATGAATGGTCCCCGGTGAGAGCTCACGTGCTCCGCTGCGGCCCGCGCCGCTGCCGCCGCGCCGCCGCCGCGTTCTCTCCGCGCTCAGCTCACACCTTGTGCCGATATTGTAATTAATCCTCATTTGTTCACCGACTAATTTGAAAAACGGATAATCCGACCTAAGTCCGTCCGCACTTCGGAGCCTCGCGTTCCGTTTACGTTTATTAAAGGATTATTTTTTATTTAATTAATACTCACACCTTCCATTAAAAGTTTTAATAGGTTCGGGTATTCCCTATTCTCTCGACAGTCACAAAAATTAATTAGTAGGCTATCGTTTTAGAAATCGTGTAAATGAATTCTTAAAAAATATACATGGTACAACTGGCACGTAAAAATCGTTTTAACATAATTCATCTTAACCATCATAAAACTGAATTGATTTGCATATTGAAATAGCAATTGGAAATTAATCTAAAATTTCCTCGCTACACCTAATCAAGAAACGCAACTATTATTTTAGTTTATCATTTATGTCATTATAACGTTTGCTTCTGAAAACAATTGTACCAGCGACGGGTAATATAGGAATATGCGGGGCCAGATACGTTACACGGTAATTCCCTTTGATGGCTTGCTTTGCGGTTGATTACCTTGTATATTGATGGTATACAATGGCATTGGTGTAATGCAAGCTGGAATCATGTCAAACAGCATTTGGATTACGTGGATTACCTGCGTGGATGGCTACCTTGCCATATTTTAATCGTAATATGTAGGTAAAAACATGATTTAGTTTAAATAAAAGTCCCAAAATGATACAATAACCAAGCTTTTGGTTTAGATTTTTTTAGACAAATAACATACCATACTAATAATAAATACATCTTCTAAAAATAGCGAATAAATAACGAAAATATGTCTCTGCTACGCGACGCTACGGAGCTACGAAATAGCTACGAGTTTTCCCAGAACTGTGTCTACGCGTTTATTTATACATTTTATTGTAGCAAAATGTAGTACTTTAGAGCACGATACATTATGGTTCTTCTACAATAAGTAAGAATCTCTAAAGAAAAAGCTCTAGACAAAAACGTGTTATTCTTAATGTTTTAAAATGATTAGGTTCTTACTATAGCAACTATCTTAAAAAGTGTCAAACTTGGTCAGCAAACTTTTAAACAATAAATACATACTAAAAACTATTTTTTAAAGCTACACTACTTAGCTTTATTTTTTACACCATGCACTACGTATTGTTTGGAAATGTAAACCTGATGTAAATTGAAGCTGCGGTCGAAGGAAGGATCACGTTTGCCTAGAAGATACCGATTCACTCTCGACTTGAAGAAACCCAGATTATTCATGTCAAGGCACACCCACTAGCGCATTCTACTTTTTAGTCGCAGTCTAAATGAATAAATAAATACCGTAGGACATTTCACACAGCGTCACCAAGCCCTTAACTGAGCAAAGCTTGTGACTATGAGAACCACATAACTGATAGATTTCTTATACATATACTTATTTTTTTGTAATTACATATACCTACTTATAATACATACAGAACACCTAGACACAGAACAAACATTGTCACGAAACGAACGAATCCATAATAGTCCCGTTTTTATTTATTTATAATATATGAAGCTACCTACAAGATTACCTACAAGATTTCACTCCAATAGCTGACTTTTTCGAAACATTTGACCTCTTACTTCAAAAGGGTTTAAACTCTGAAAAAACTTGCATACAAATGCGCTAGACGTTCCATTCGTATTGGAAGTAGGAATATGGCGTTCGTAGCGAATTCTGAAAAGTCTATTGAGCATAGAAGCTATAGACCGCCCATCGATGTTGTTTTTTGATTTATTTCTTAATTTAGTTAGTTTGACAAAAACTCACCTGATGTTAAGTGACTTAGTTTTATTAGTTGGGTGATTTAGTGATATTAAGAGCGGAATTTTTCCAGATTATTAACCATGTCTTCAGGTTTTAAAGCTACTCGAATATCTAGAGTTTGTCATTTAAAATTAAAACAGTCAGTACTTTTTTAATCTGCGTTTTTATTGATATCCCCCTTTTCGAGTAGGTAAAATGCTGCCTCTAAAATTTATAAATACTATATCTTTTTTATTTTTGTTTATTAATAGCGTATGTAATTATTTATATCTGCACTAAATGTAACCGCGATAGCCTTAAAAGTGCAAATAAAAGTATTATGATATACAAAACGATGAAACTGTACTGTTTTTAATACAGATCATGTAGAAAACCATATATGACTATCCATACATTGTGTATTTTCATTGGATACGTACCGAACGTTTTGACTACGTTTCTCATCCGTAAGTTGAAGAATTGGAACAAACTACCGACTTCTTTGTTTCCTGAGGGATCTATTGAGGTTCGCTTCAAGGTCAAAACGAAGTTCTAAGTTTGCTTGCTTCATGTTCAACCAAATCATTGTTTATGATGATTTGGTTGAACATGAACCGAGACACTGGTCAAAAGCGGACTTAGACGCAAATATAATAATCATAATATACCTTTGACAGCCCCGTTAGCTCATTGGTAGTATATCTGCCTTGAGAGCTGTAAGGCGTGGGTTCGATTCCCACTCAGGGCAAACATTTTGTGAATAAACAAATGTTTGTTCTGTGTCTGGGTGTTCTGTATGTATTATAAGCATGTATTTACAAAAAACAAAGTATTTATGTATTCTATCAGTTATCTGACTTCCATAACACAAGCTCTGCTTAGTTTGGGGCCAGATGGCGCTGTGTGTATAGTCCTACGATATTTATTTATTATTTATTTATTTGTTGCTACGGATCTCCAAAAAAAAAAATAAAGATCTACATTGACATATACAATTATACATATAGAAATATCATCCGGAAGCTTCACATAATTCAGAATGAAGGAGGGATTTGACTTTGGCCGTCCATGTTTGGGAGTACGGCTACGACCGCGCCTTCCATCATCCATTCCGGTCACTACTTCGTCGAGTGCGTAGCTTCTAACGTTTTACAAATCTATACAATTCTGCACGATTTTACCGTACGACACGATAGGTTATGGACGTTCCGCTCATTTGGTGGTAGCTCTGCTTTTTGAGCTGTAGGGCGTGGGTTCGAATCCCACCTAGAATTAACTTTTGTTAAATAATACTTTTTTGCTTAAATTATATGTAGCTGTAACATCAAACTGTATAAACCGATTTTAATATTTTCATCTTTTTAATTGCCTTCCAATATGGAAGCAAATTTAAAGATGTCATGCCAAAACAAACAATATTTAACACTTTTATGTGATACATGATATTCGGCATCACTAAACTACGATTAAATAGGTGTGTGTTCACACAGCGCTTACGCGATCATTGCGAGCCAAATGTGGCTGGCAGAGCGCCACGGTCTTACGGGCTATAGCCCGCCCGCCCTACAAACACTCCGTGTACGTTGGTACATTTTTATAAGAAACAAAGAGAAACATTCTCATTTTAACTATATCTGGACTTTGTTTTGTTGATGCCTGATATGATGATTCTGTTGATATGATGATGGATATGGAGACAAATATATTGAAATAAAATAACATAATATAATATTGGAGGATATTTTCGCATAGCAACATTTAGCTTTAAACTAATAAAAACATACTTACGTATTTGAAATAATTTGTTTCAATACTACTTTAAGACACTTATTGTAAATTGACGTGTAATTTTATAATTATCAATAACTAGTGGATGCCTCGCGGTTTCACCCGCGTAGTTCCCGTTCCCGGGGGAATACAGGGATAAAAAGTAGCCTACGTCACCCAGAAATAGTGTAACTTCCCAACGGTGACAAAATTTTTGAAATCGGTCCAGTAGTTTCGGAGCCTATTAAATACAAACAAACAATCAAATCTTTCCCCTTTATAATAGTATAGATAGATAGATAATGTCTAAGTGAAGTTTGTTCTGTGGAAATCAGATAGCTGATAGAATACTTTTTTTGTTGTTGTAAATACGTGCTTATACAGCAGACAGCTTTAATTTTCACTTATAACTTTAGTGTTATCAATAAAATTATTTTAATTGTATTTTGTAGAATACCTATTAACAAAAAAACATTCATGTGCATCACACAGCTATTAGTTCTGGGTGGGAATCGAACCTATGACCTTCAGCTCTGGAAGTAGAACTTCTACCAAAAGGGAGATAACAAGGTCAGTCAAAATATTGAATAATATAAAGTATTTGAGATTCTGGTAACGTTCTGTTGTAAGTTCTCAGGGATTCAAAATTCTAGATTTGAACGAGTAGATCATTGTAGTACTTGACAATGAACTGTAGACGACATTGTATGCTTTCATGTCGCGTCGATTTGTGCTCTATTTGGTAAAATCTCGAGCTTATATAAACGTAGAATGCAGTGAATAATGCACCAACATGGCTGACGAGGTCGCCGCGAAGGTCTTCCTAAATTTATCATACAACACGGGAAGTTACTTACCGAACGTACCTACTGAAAACTGTAGGTATATGGTAGGACTGTAGGCAGAGGCTAGGTTGATTAAAGTTTCACCATTCCATTTTCCGACAGGGCATGTGCTTGTGCATTGGGGCATCAATTTTATTTCGGTAAAATTGCTTGTTGAATCAAAAACGCCTCGTATATCCGGATGGAATTATTTTTTCATGAAATTGGGTTTGCAGGACCGGAAAATATTTTGTCATTGGTTTCATACTTTTCACTTCATCTCTTTTGAGCGAACATCGATTTTGTAACACGTTTAGATTATTTTGGCAATATTGGATTTTTTAATACGTTTTTGTAACACGTTTAGATTATTTTGGCATTTTTCGTTTAGATTTTATTTATCCCACTAATAGAACCTCCTCTAAACGTTTAGAGGAGGCTTCAGGTGACCAGAATGCTGGTATCTACTTTGGTCAAAAGCTAAGCATTGCCATCCAGCGTGGCAATGCTGCCAGCATTCTGGCCACATATCCCTCCTCTGACGGACTTTTAGATTAAGTTTTTTGTATAGGTAAATTTTGTAAAAAATATTAATTTAAGATTTTTTATTTTATTTTATTCAATAAATAAATTCATTTAATTTCATTGTAGCGGGTAACACCGCGGGGCGCAGCTAGTATGATATAAATCTATGTTCGGCCGCCTACTCGCTATTATTATTATTAATCACTCAAGCCTTAAAAACGCCCAAATTGTAGTTCATGGAAAGCAAAAAAGCCGGCTATGAGTTCCATTCATGGGCTGTACGCAGCAAGAAAGTAGCGCCGAATTGTTTGGGAACGTTCACGAGGAACGGATGATAGTGTGCCGTTTTTCTACTTGTCCGCGGAGGAACAGAGGGGCTGGAATAAGGTCATGGAGCTCTTGCGCACACTACCCGAAATGTATCCGGTAAAAAATAACGCTTGCTCATGATTATTACAGTGGTAGTAAAAGACAGCGCAGGACATCTCTGCATTGGAGCTCATTACAAATACAAAAAACATCGTTGAACTATAATAACGTGCTTGCATATACTGGGAAGCTTAGTTTGCTATGTATAAGCATGTAGATTTGCTCGTAAGTATGTAAATGATTGTGTTGCCGCATGTTACAGCGCACACTCCCTGAAGTTGACTCAAGTTAAAGTTTCAAAGGTTTAGGGAAGTTAGTTCACAATGGATCTTATTACACTTTTGTCGCGGCGTGCAAGTTTAAAGTAGAGCATTCAGAAGAGCTATGGACAAACTTGTGCTGTCACGAGCAAAGCGGATTACTTGGCCTTCCCGCCATGTGGCGCGGCTCTCGGGAATGCCGCATCGATAACTCGATTATTTCGCTTCGGGGTTAGGACAGTGGACACGCCAAATATTGTGGAATAGGAGTACAGATAGCGAGCAGCGGACACTGGCCACGTCCTATTTATCAGTTTCGGTGGGCACTAGCGGCTCGCGTCCCGCAGCGTGAGTTATGCTCGAGCCGGTTGCACGCTACGTGTTTTTGAAAGTTGTGAACTAAACACGGGCTTCGCCGCAAAACGACTAACTTTGCTATAAAATAAACACTCCCAGATCTATTTATTGTTGCATAACGTTAAACCGTTTCATTTGATACAGTTAATTACTCGGCTTGCTTTGTGCTAAGCGAAATTAGAGGTTACAATTTCTTCTTTGATGTCACTGTGTGTAATGAAATGAAACCGAATGTCGAGAAAAAATGGTATCTCTTCATCCCTTTGACGTCAGTACCCAAGTACACAGCAAAACATAGAACGTGCCAAGTTGAGCGCGAATATTCACAAGACCCTTATCTCTGTTTAATGAAATGAGTGGCGTGTACGAATCGAGCCACTCCGTCTGCAGTGCCGTTAACAATAGGTAATTGGCGAAGCACTCCTCGACGCTTACACTAAATTGCTTGATAGATAGCTACTAGACTTGGCTCGCACCCGCCAATGTTCCTATTGAATACGTTAATGATTTTCTCCCTTTTAATTCACGTTTGGTCTTCAAGAGAAAAGAACTGAAGTGGGTATACTTAATACAATGACCAGTAAATACTAGTCATTGTATTAGGTATACATATTCATAAGTAGCGTACGTAGCTACTTATGAATATGTTTTGACATCCTTAAAAGAGATACCGTAGACTAAATAAGTGGGGTAGTAAATTGAGCGGCGATTTTCCTTGCGAAAAGGTTTGGAGAACAATTTTGCCATCCCTTCCTATTTAACCTTTCATGAAGATTGAAACTCGATTTTAAACGCAATCATTGGACATAGTCCGTTCTAAAATATGAAATTCTTAAAGAAATTCTCAATAACGTTATGTAAACTTTTAAATTGTTTACGTTTCATAAATGTCACTTCATGACAATTCCACAAGTTCCACCTCAGTTTTATTAGTTTACCCGGATAAAAACTGTGAGTGGCGAACGAACGTAATTAGCCGAGCGGCACTGAGCCAAAGTAGTCAGCAGTAAAGAGCTTTCAGGGAAGGAAACAGAATCAAGGGGCATCTCACCGACAGACTTGCGTCTGACCGCTCGCCAGACGTTGGAACAACAAAAAACATTGGAATTGTTAACGATATTGTCGTCGACAGAGTCGTGCTTGTTTTGGAAAACTTCTTCTTCCGATTTTGCACCGCATACTAGTAGTTTAAACACTGCCTTTACTGCAACGCAATGTAAGTTAATGAAATGAGATACCACAGAAAGCAAATGAAACGGTTATTCCTCTAGTAAAATAGTTCGCAATATTGAATTCATCATTCTCAGCAAGTATTCAGTGACAACATTACATTGAAAAAATATCTAACATTTATTAATGTGCGAACATACTAGATTAGTTTCCTTTACTGTTATAGGCTAAAATCGGTAAACTTTGGTAAACAAATATGATTTAATTGCTGGAAAGAGTATCGAAAACGCAGTGGTAAAGATGAATGTTGATACAGATGTGGGATGTTTTGATGCCTTCTATTCGAATACTCTAGTCTTTAGCTTGATAAGACCTGTCATAGAAGTTAGTTACATACTTCTATAAATAAAACTTTGCTTTATAAAATCAGCTATTCCATTCATTTTGGTGGTTCACACGACAAAAACAGCGGTTTTTTTACTACTTAGCTTTAGGCTTAAAAAACTTTACAATACGGTCACTTATATGATAACATGGATGGAATTTCAAAAAAAATGTTCACAGTCTTAACTACGCATAAATATGAAACAATATAAATAAACATTGAAGCTACTGTTTCATTTTATGTTTACCTACTCTCAGGTGTTTCAAAATAATAGGGCAACGGTGATACTGCCTAGTAAACTAAGCGTACGCAATGTGACGTATACATAGCGATTGGCAGAAACTGCAAAAGAAAATCAGCTCTATGTCCAGTAGCAGAGTAATGGAATACTCAAAGCCGCTGACAAAAATTTAATCCAATGCCTACTGTACTCGTACACGAGCGCGCATGATATCGAAATGTCACATAGTGATTTCCCGAGCGATGTTCTTGTCATTTAATTTCAAAATATATGTGTCGGGAATGCGGCGAGGTCGGTCCCGACACAGCTGCGCTCGTCACCGCCATGATTGATCGGCCTGAGACCGCAGCCGCCCTCGCCATCGCATGCTCCACTATACTCCAACCCTATCTCCTCATGCCTATGTATCATCCACGTACTCATGCTGCTCTCTGAATTGCGAATAAATCCATATAAAGTACTTAGTTTTGGGTTAACTGGTACACTACTTGATTTTACTTGTTGGTGGCAGAAGGTCGTCTAGGTAGGTACCACCGCATCAGTACCGTATCAGATATTTTGCCGCTAAGCAGTAGTGTGTAAACATTACTGAGTTCCGGTTTCAAGGGTACTGGGGTACCGTCACGAGAGCGTCTCGTTCGTCTTATTAATGTAAGATTTAAAAAAGTGTTGTTCTATATTAGACTGCTGAAGGCCCTTATCATATCCAACTGTATAAAAACTACTAAAATAGGTATTTTAACCGACATAAAAAGTCTTTAATTCAATCCGTATTTTTTTAACGTAAGCTAAAATAAAAAATTCGTAACATAAGGAAGTTAGCGGGATAAAGTTTTCCGACCTATTATATCTTATTATCATTGAGGAAGCTTTCGAGTTCGTTCTTTCAAAACTTTACTTCAGTATAGTTTTTAATCAGCTCCAATAGCAAGAACAGTTTTGTACGGACGCTACCAATTTGGAGTCAGTTTTTAAGATATTTATAAGTTATAGATTAGTAGCATACGATGTAATACAATTATGTAAAATTTTGCCTATTCTGTCACGTTTCATTATTCTGTATCAAATTGTATTTGAATGTTTTATGTTATCGTTTTATTTACATAAGTTTTTACTTTTTTAGTTTTGGATGAGTATTATGCTCGCAAAATAATAATATTTACACGGTTGTACTGCCAGGACCAAATACACACAGTTGTACATGCTTGTTACATATTTTATGATATATTAAAGAAATTTTAAAACAAAAAACAACAAACAATCCATTAGTTTCACGACTACACGATGCAACAAAAAACATTTTGAACCTTACTTTTGTATGTATGGAAATTAAATTTGAATGTGAGTTTGTAAAAACTTTTAATTGTGTGTGCCTATGCATTTTCATGTAAACAAATTAAATTATATTCATCCCTGATTTTCCATTGGAATTGGCGGAGAATGCTATAGGATAAGGAATGCAATCAAAAACGTCAGATGGAGTGTGCGGCGCGCCACTCGAACGTCGCACCAGTACACGTGAAATCGCTAGGCACGCGCCACAGCTCAGCCTGCCGCTGAGTAGAAAATCTACAAAGGACCACAAAGTCGTAGTACGGGTAACCTTATTCTGTTACCAATGATGTGTATTTAGGTAGGTATACTTTATATCGATGTGTTGGTATTTAGATATTGTTGGTAAATATTCGATTAATCATTAGTGGTCAACGGATTGTAGAAGCTGTTATATCAACTGATAGTATTGAATTCGTTCGAAATTTTGTGTAAAGGTTTTTTTGTGATGGACGATTTATTTGTTACGTGTTAATCAATTAAATCATCTCTAGTGAGATGATCTTCGTTTTTTTTAATCTTAAAGTAATGATACCAATAAAACACTCCTGGTAGTTAGAAGTATTAGAGTACCGACATAGACGAGTACAGGTACCAACTTCAAACAGAAGTTGACACTTTGCAGAAATGTAAACCAAGACAAGATCCTGGCTTTAAAAGACCTTGTTTTATTATTTAATCGATTGTTTAAAATTAAGAGTAAGAGTAAAATTAAGATTATTAATAACTATTTAAAAAAAATTGTAATCGTGTAGTAAGTAATTATTAGTTTTTATTGACATTTAATTATGTTGAAATATTATTATACTTTAATTTTGTGTTATTTTTATAAACACAAAATTTAAGTATAATTATATAAATTTATTATATTATTTATTATTAGTGTCGCACATAGAGCCATGGAGAGGTCCATGCTCGGCTTCAAACTCCAAGACAGAGTTAGCAATACTGCAAAGAGTACTGCTTCGCAGTCTTGATGCTTATTACCTTGAGAAACTGGATGGTTAGTCTTAATAACTCTGTAATTTCACTAGTTATAGTATCTTACATAACGTTAAATCCGCTTTGCAGCTAATATCGTCTTTAGTACAAGCGTTGTACTCATGTCGCTGCGCATGTATGAATGATCTGCAGGCTTGTGCAACCAGCTGTTCTTCTGAAGATATAATTCTCAAAGTCGTCGCAGCCGCGGCAGCCCGACGCGGCGACATCACGCCTGATTTACGAGAACGATACTGCGAATATAGACGTTGACGTGACAAATGTAGCTTTTTGTGGTGTGCTAACAATTTATCATTGGAAAATGCGCCCTGGAACTTAAATTACGTGACATATCATAAAATTATAGAGATCTAAAATATCGCGGCACTATTTACACACAGTCCGGAATGTGGTCCGTTTTCAATAGCACCTCTAACTTTTACAACTGCCTTGGCTTTTTTATTGTTCGAAATTTCGGAACTAAATGCCGTTTCAAACTGACCAGCTATGAATGGCAGCTTTCATATTGATAAGGGTCTGCTTCAAATACTTCCTGTGTCAGTTTTATTTTCACGCTTTTCTCGAAAAAATAAAAAGATAAACCTGCATGCGTGCGGTTATTTATGCGCGACCCAAATGTTCATGAAATATTTTCGTCGATTCACGGTTTTTAAACGGGCGCCATCAAAAATTTATGATGAAGTACAGGCATTCAATTATTCACCCTCTAAATAAAGCTATCGGTCGGCATTCACACAGTGAAAAGGCACAAACATGCAACGTAATCAACTTGGCTGGTTTTAATCATCGCTGGTTGTACTCGCAGTTGTTCGACAAACCCCTCCCTCTTTCGTGCCGCTATACTCGCGCTATAGCATAAGTAAGTGTTACAGCCCTGAGCCCATACAAAACCATGCGTACTTTCATACTCCACTGCGCCGACACGGGAGCGTTTGAATATGTTAGCCTAAAATGACATAAAACGTGACAAATTGTTGTAGTTCCGCAAGTTTTGAATCCCTAGACGGCTGCCCCTTTTTCTTTATTACATCCACCGGGCGTGTACTTCATTCCGAAGTGCTCGCTTACATTCTAAAATCTAAAGCAGTTATTCAAATCTGATCGCGCTAATAGAGCTCTTATCGCGGTTATTATCCCTTCACCGTCACGTAGGTGGAAGTTGGATGTGATTTGAATGGGGCCGAATAAAAACTTTTGACCCAATTGAGGGTTCCATCCGCTGTAATGTCGTTCTATCAGACTTTATGTAGGGGGGGCGGTTCTCTTGGTATCAGTCTCATTTCCTTCAGCAGGTATACAATATTTTCAGTTGACTTGAATGTGCTAAGTGCCATGAAAAGAGAATAAATCATGCCAGATACTGCTCTAAATAAATGTAATTTACGGTTACGTTTTCGCATCCCCTAGAGTAAAATGACGTTGCCTTAGCGAAGAGGGTAACTTCCGCGAAATATTACAAGCAGGTATTATTTCGCGAAATCATTTTCGTTTCAGTCTTTCTTATAACTATGTCATTGATTTTTGTTTCGGTGTCAGTTTAAACATAGCTTTCAGATTTGAAATACATAATTAGTTAAAGAAAGTTAAGTTTGATGTACAAATATGTATTAGGTACTGCATTAGCCGTTAATAGCTCATGTAGTCGTAGGCCTTATCTCGAAGATTGATTGAGTTATATGCCCGGTGTTGGTAGACGAATTCACATAGGAAAGCCATTGAATTTATTTTCTAAACATATACTACAGATTTTCTCATTCACGATGTTTTCCTTTAACAAAAATGGAATAGGTATGCTTTTTAAAATCCATACGTAAATTTCGGAGAAACCCGTAAGCTTAACCCAAGGTCAAACCCACAATCTCAAAAACGTGAAATGCTTGATAATTACACTAATATAATATAAATAAATATCAAATGATGTTCGTTGTTAGCCGACTCTTTTTTTTTTAATAATAGTGATACTTCGAATGAGGTACATATCTACATTGTACATATATGCGAGGGCAAAGACCGAGCGCAACCGTGTATGAAGTACCGGGCATTCAGCTAGTATAATCTAATATTTTGTTTTCCCGTGCAAAGTCAAATGTCTTTTGTTTTCAAATACCTGTGCAAAAGCCACTAGAATTTGTTTTTATAAAAACATTTCATCTGTTTTCATATCCACATTTGGCAAAGTGAAAAGGGAAAGGTATGAGAATGTTATGGACTGCTTTTTATGTCCCTCGCTATTATTCGACGTACACGAAATACTCAAAACCAATAGACTGGATTGCTCGTTTCATTTTATTCGTAAGTACCTCTCTCTTTCTGATATCGAATATTGCTACGGCTGCTCTTTGAAGCATTAAGAGTATTAAGAGCTTTTCAATTAACAACGAACATGTTAGTTATTAAAATAAAAGTAAAAAAATATTTTACATCAACAGTACCTATTATTGAGATAAAAACTATCAGTATGTATCTATTGGATGGCAGTAGCAACCATTACTAGTATCACCGGTTCAAGCTATTTATACGATCTAAACTAGAAAATAATTGCGAAGAAACTAGAATATCCAATCATCTACAGTCATCTCGGTAAAAACTAGGCAAAGTAAGTACTCTTGTAATGTGCGATGTATTTATAAATAATTTAATTGTCACTGCCTATTGAAATTAAAGTAATGAAGGCAATTGATGATTTAAATTTCAAACGAGAACTGTGCGCTATATTTTGTAACACAAAATCAAAAAGATCAAAACAAACTTATGATAAACTTTTAGGCCGCACTCGTGTAATAAAGCTAGTCAATCATGTACCGAATAGCGAAAAGTCCCAAAAATAAATCTATTTAAATAAGTGGTGATTTTAACATGTATTTTATACTACCGGTCTCTAAACTAAATGTATAGATATCAACAGAGCACTAATTCATTTAACCGTTAACTTAATGTAAAAGAGAGAATGACTCATTTACTTTTCATGGTAGTTCCTAGCCAAGCGTGCTCCATCTTCGGCCAGATCGTCACTTTCCATCAAGTGAGATCGTGACTAAACGCATGCCTAAGCCCGGTTGTAAAAATAGAAACATGTTAGAGTGAAATAAATTGATATTTTGTTATGATATTCTAATACAATGTTTCTTCTGTAGATATTAAGTATCTATAATACTTAGAAGTATAACTTGTTAAAAACTTATCTTGCTCTTTCAAAGGATACTCTGGAAGTTTTTAAATCACATTCAACAGTTACGCCTTCCCTTGTCCAAGTGGCACAAGTAATTTGATTATAATAATAGCGAGTTGATAATAAGTCTCCTGGGCGGCAATTAACTTGTAATAGCTAGAGGTAATCGTATTTTGTCGGGGACGCTTCCACTACTCCATAACTCGTTATTTTGAAAACGCAAACACAAATTGCGAGGGCTCTTTGATGATGTAATAGTTTATTATTTTGCGTCGTGCACGCGAACGTTTGAAAGTTACGAATTTGTGGTAAAATGATGTCGATGGTAATAATAATTTTGATCACTAAAATTATCCTGCTACATTTAATGTGCAAACATTACCGTGTTCCAGTTTGTGAGGTATTGTAATCAGTTAAATTATAGAATTTATTAGACGACTCTTTGGTCTAAAGTGATGGTGGTTTTTAAAGTGTAAACTTCTTTAGACGAGTTGAACGGTTTTTAGTAAGAGCAAAACTTATGGGTTCAAGTCACCGACGTGCTAATGTGACGTGTTTTAAGTTTCACCTTTGATTTAAGATTTTAATGGTAGATATAAACATTTCTTAAATTTCTGGTGTGTCAAAAAAAAAGTTTTATTCTATAAATTATTTAGTTTTCTATTATGTAGGTATATGTATAATAATATATGTACTGTACGATAGAGACTGTAGGTAGGATTTTTTTAATGGTCCAAACAGTTTCAATATTCTTTTTTGGATATTTCCATTTTATATACTTGGCCTTTTTGATTATTTACATTTTAATGTTTTAATTTTTATGGTTGTATGCATAATGGTCCTTTGCCTGAAACAAATTACTATTTGTAACATACGGGCATTTATTATTATGTATTGTAATGTTATTTGCGGGAATCGTTCTACTTTTTGATTACCCAAAGCCAATTTTCCAGTAGAGTGTGCCAAAACGCCATATTTTGTAGAGTGTGAACTGGTTATCGGTGCAAACATCGGGCGCGGGAAGGATGCGGCTCTGTCGGGATATTTGCCCAGTACGAGACGGAACCCATCCCGGCCACGGCGCCGCGCGCCGTCCCCCGGCTACATTTCAGCTAACGTTGATATCTACCGTTACCTACACAGCTACACTGATGTTAGATAGGTATAAGATCTTTATTTAAAACAAGCTACACCCGTGGTGTTACCCGCTACATGTTTTCGAGATAAAAAGTAGCCTATGTTCTAATCCAGCGTGTCGGCTACCTCCATACCAAATTTCATCCAAATCCATTAAGTAGTTTTTGCGTAAAAGAGTAACAAACGTCTATCCATCCATCCAAACTTTCACATTTATAATATTAGTGGGATTGATATCACGAAGGCTTTCTTGATTGTAACAGATAACACTTGCCCAAGACCATTACAGCGATACCCACAACAAAACAAAACAAAATCAAGGGCATTAATTCATTGAGACCCATTACTTTTTGATTTTCGATGGGTATTTTTAAAATCCTTGTTCCTTGTTGTCCTTGTTGTTTTAAATCCTCGTTAGCAGAAAACCAAACTCAAACCATTCTCTTTCAAACCAAAACACAGTAATGTTTACATACTGCTGCTTGGCGGAAGAATATCTGATAACTACCTAGACCTCCTAGAAAGGAGTTCTTCCATATAATAAACTAACTTAAGATTATAGTTTTCACATTTTGAAATAAAAAAAATTAGTTCAATGATTTCCGTACTAAATGTACTCGTACATCCGTACATGTACTATTACCATCGTAAATTTCGATACGAGTACCTACAAACTACTTTCTAGGTGTTACCGAAAGGAATGGGAATGCTTTTCGAGGCATAAAAAATAAAATAAATAAATATCGTAGGACACACACAGCGCCATCTGACCCCAAACTAAGCAAACCTTGAACTATGGCATGATTATTATGATGTCAAAGTAAAATTTTAAATTATTTTATCTTTGTGATAATAATTTCATAAGACTAGTTGGGCTGTCTGGTTGTCAATGGAGAACGTGGGTTGAAATCACGCCCCACGCACTTTTGTCTTTTTCTAAGTTATAGGCGTATTGCCGTTCAAACGTCAAGAAACATATTAATTATGATGAAACCAGCATTTCTGAAAGTCATACATTTCGCTATGATGTTGTAAGTATGTGTGTTGATAGTGCACATGGCTTGTGCGGCCTTAGGCCCGCGCCCAGTAGCGGGATAGGACCATTCAAAAAAGACAAAATCCCTATTTTTCCAAGTTTTGAGGTTAACATAAAACTATACAGTAAGAAGTAAATGCCTAAGAGGTTCCAGTAACCAGTTTCTTGTTACCTACATAACGATTTCACAAATAAAATAGTAAACATACGGAACAAACTAAGTATCTATATGAAAGGCACTAAATAAGTTTTTCAAGTGCTGAGTTTTAATAGCAAAATGAATGGAGCTTTATTTCATAAAAGTTTCTGGGAACTCTATAGAATCTACTTCACGTACTCTAGGTACGCCATTTATAAAAAGTTCAAAGTGCAGATTTTGTTCAACGCTGGAAAGTTGCAGAGTAGTTGCATCATCAGCCTCGTATTTCTCGTGAAGTTTTACTGCTAAGTGACTGGATCGAGTATGTATAAGCAAAGCTTCGAATAACTTGATATCGATGGGAGCCTCGAAATTGAAAACATGGATTGTTTTAGCAACGAATAAAGCGCACTTATGGTAGGTACACACCTCTATGTATCTAGGGTACCTACCATAAACTACTGTAACTACCACTTATTTCATATGTCATTGTTACTTTGAAAGTTGTTTTGCGTTTTAGGCAGCAAAAATAACGAAACAAACTTAAACGAAATAGAAACTTATTTGAGATTTCGGGCTATATACGGGACTTATATGAAATAGCCATTGGAGTAAAGAGTTCTATTTCAATTTTAATTGAATTTTGGTTGACAAGAAATTGAAATACCTATTTTCGATGCAACAATTACTGACATCAAATAGGCAGTAATTTATCAGCAAATTAAACAGGTGCAAAATCAAATTTAACTTCCGCCGTCTGTTCAAATTAATCGGATATATTCACGCTCTTTAAACGCCAAATCTGATAATTCCAAATGGAAATATCTACAGAACGCGCCAATAATGGCAGATATGCGACAGCTAATGCGAATTTTACCGGGATTTTGATAAAAAAAATCTAATTTCCTTTGCAGGATTACGAAAGCGAATCGAATCGGCGTTGAATCGAGCTTTATTTATAACACCGAGACGTAGGTATAGCAGCTACTTTTCTTTATAGTCCTGTTTCTCTGCGTTAAAAATAACACGCAACCTTATTATAAACGGAAGTATGATAAAAATTTACCTTTCATAATAAGAAACCCGCGTTTTCCTCGGCTACCTACTTGGAAAAACGTCTTGTTGGATAAATGTGCACATTTCCTTGTGCCAGACTTTTTATGACAAAATAATTGAGCTCCTCGTCTTGTGTACCTACCTTTTTGGAGACCCGGACATTTTCGAATGATACCGAGTCAGCAGCATTACCATGCTTCCAGGCTGTGTAGTACTACATCATTCATATTCAAAAACATCTGGACGTTACCTAAAACAAAACAAATTACATTAAAGCAGTTGCAACAATTTTCGGGTCTTCTACTAGCTCATTAGATTATTAATTTCTTTAGTGTAAACTTTTAGGGTTCTGTACCCAAAGGGTAGAACGGGATCCTATTACTAAGACTGCGCTGTGCATCCGTCTCTCTGTCTGTCTGACTGTCCTTCTGTTACCAGGCTGTATCTCATGAACCTTGATAGTTAGACAGTTGAAATTTTCACAGATGATGTATTTCTGTTGACGCTATAACAACAAATACTAAAAAACAGAATAAAATAAACATTTAAAGAGGCTCCAATACAACAAACGTGATTTTTTTTGCCGTCTTTATAGATAATGGTACGGAACCCTTCGTGCGCGAGTCCGACTTTTACTTAGCTGGTTTTTTCTATGTCTGGTGTGCAAAATAAAAAGTTTCTATCCATTTAGTATCATTAGGAGCTTTAAGTACTACTGTTCATTCAAAGGAAGAAGTCCAGAGGAAATTAAACCGGTGCCAGAATTAATAAAATGCGCTTTGAATGTCCTACGTAGTCTCGAGTATCGACAAAAACCACAAACCTCATCCTGCCTTGCTATCACGAGCAAGCAGGGTGTCGTACTGGCCGCAATCGGTCGTTTATAAAAAAGAAATTGAACTCAATGAAAGTTCATAATGTAGCTACTTAAAAATAATTTGAAAAAAGTGTTGCATGCATTCGAACCTCGATAAAAGATTGGATTGGTAATCTGATCACGATTTTAACGGTTATTGCAATCGCATAAAAATTAAATTATGTTGTTTTTTAATATAATATTTTAAAAGTTTTTACTGAACAGTGAAGACATTGTATTAAATATACTTATGTAAATAATATAATTAAATAAGATATCCGAAATAATTATGTTTTATAGACAGATTTTTTTTTTTTTTGTTAATTGTTGACAGGCTAGGTGTTTGACCACAGCTCACCTGATGTTAGGTGAAGATGTGGTCGAAGATGGTAAAGCACATCTAGCCTGGAATGGAACTGGCTCTCAAGTGAGGCTGCCGGAACACACCGTAGATTAGAAAAAAGTAGTATAGATGATTTGTTGTATACTATAGAAAATAGGCGAAATTTTCGTATACCTTACAATTTCAGAGATCATAATTTATATGGCTACCTATTTATTTCGTTAACTAATTACATTTATTTATTTAGAGTTACGTATATTAAAAATGTGACACAAAATTGTGTGATTTTATTTTCCGTACGATTTTTAGATGACGTTTGGCAGTTCCATTCCAGGCTAGGTGTGCTTTACCATCTTCGACTACACAGTCACTTATCGGGTAAGCTGTGGTTGAACACCTAGGCTGTAAACCATAAAAAAGGTCTTTGTTGTGCATACTAGTAATACGAAAATGTACAGAAAACATTATAATCTTGTCCCACTAATATTATACTTAGGTACCTATGTGAAAGTTTGGATGGATAGATGGAGGTTTGTTACTCTTTTACGCAAAAACTACTGAACGGATATGGATTTTTTTTTTTTTTTTTTTTTTTTTATGGTTGACAGGCTAGTTGTTTGACCACAGCTCACCTGATGTTAAGTGAAGGTGTGGTCGAAGATGGTAAAGCACACCTAGCCTGGAATGGAACTGGCTCTCAAGTGAGGCTGCCGGAACACACCGTTAGATGCTTGGCGGCAGATTTTCAACTTGAGGGTGGTAGCTAGCCAGCCGAGTACTAGAAAGTACCCTACCACCATGCTATGGTTTCCTCACGATGTTTTCCTTCACCGGCAGCTCAAGCTCATTGTTGGGGTTTGAACCCACGCCCCTCGGCATGCGAACCTACCGCGCTAACCACTGAGCTATCATCGCTACAAATTGGATGAAACTTGGTACGGAGGTAGCTGAGACTCTGGATTAACACAGGCTACTTTTTATCCCGAAAACATGTAGCGGGTAACTCTGCGGGGCGCAGCTAGTAAACTATAGTTCTAAATTAAGATATTTGTTACTTATAACCAAACTTCAGATTGAAAATAATTTGTTTTCCTTGCGTTTGAATGTTCTAGGGGCGAGATCGGTACACAAAATAATTCCATTGTGCATTTTTATGCGGCTAAGCTTTCCTGTGGACGGCAGTAACAAGCCATGAACAGCACATTAGAATCCGTTAACCAGCACAATAATGGTTCCCAGACACATTTGTAAAATGCAGGTAATAAAACGAACATACAAATCGCATTTGCTGCCCGACTACAAGACATCGCCCACATGAGTAAACTTTTCTGACATAGTACATTCACACATTCACACATAGTAACACACACTTCATTTAACAATACTTACTAGTATACATTCTTATATATAGCTGCGCCCCGTGGTGTTACCCGCTACATGTTTTCGGGATAAAAAGTAGCCTATATTCTAAGCCAGGGTCTCAGCTACCTCCATAACAAATTTCATCCAAATCCGTCCAGTAGTTTTTGCGTGAAAGAGTAACAAACATCCATCCATTCATACTTTTACATGTATAATAGTATACTTACAAGTAATACCTACTTATTATTAAGGTGGTTCGAAGTCCATACAAAAATACTGTTTTATTCAAGCAATTGTAGTTTACCGCAAATAAAGACCAAAATAAATGCCAGTAGCTGTGATTTCACTGTAAAATTATGCTCCATTTGTCCATAAATGGAAAAAATTATATTGTATGGAAATCGAACCACCTTAAGCGAAATTCTCGTAGTGTACTTACTACGTTGTAAATAATACTAGGTAGGTTGCCCTTGCGTACAATCTAAACGTCATTCGAAGTGTCCCAACCATTTTGAAAAAAACAATTAGCTAAATCGGTTCATCCGTTATTAAGTTATACAAATCTGTCCGGTCGTTCCGGCGAAAATAAGTAACAAACATACTTACTTTCGCAATTATAGTATCAATGTGAAGTATGATAAAATACCGAGTAATTACACCTGTTACGAGTTTTGACTTATTAGACACACATAAATCACAATTATAGTTTTTTTATTACAAAGAGTATGCAACTATTTTGACTTTTTTTATGGGTAGGTACTGACAATTTAAAAGTAGGTTTGTATTATTTTGCTAATGCTTTTTATAGTGCCAATAATATGTAATACATACGTATACAGATATATAAGAATAATAATAATAATTGTGAGGAGGTTCCTCACTCTGCAGCCCTAACCACCGGCAGCTTGAGCCCTGCCCCGCTGGCGGCGGCACCCTAGTTTTTAAGTTTTTTCACATTATTTATGTTTTATATTTAATGTAAAAAAATTTAAAAAATAAGAATTCAAATATATACCGATAAATAAAAACTATCAAGAATAATAATACCTATTACTTTTTCATATCTAATACATATAAATGTAGTCTACATATATGTATTAGATATGAAAAAGGAGGTACTTTATTTGTTGGTTTCGATGACGCTTATTCTCCCTTTATAAACATACCAACACGCCATTAGTAGCGTGTCATGTGGTTATGCCGATGAATAAAAGTGCGGAAGTCTCTCCCCAAACAAAGCAAATGAAAGGACTCACCAAGGGGTGACAAGCGGCGCGTCGTCGTATGGCGGACGACGCGACGTCCCGCGCCATTCTATTTACGATGCTTCTATATAAGAGTGGAATATTTTCTTCTATAATTATATTTGGTACCGCACTTGTGCATTCTGCCAGTGTCAAGTAGTCTATATTTTCTAGAGCCTTAAAATATATCTTTCTAACTGTCAAAGTTACAAAACTTACGTTACGGTTAAGTTCATACCATGTCCTAGTACCTACCTGGTAAAGTAGTAGCGATTTTACTATTTTTAAATTTGTCAGAACTTCGATCCATAATAAATGAAATGTTGTATGTATGAAATTTTGCATTTCAAACTGTAAAACCGTAAGGACATGTAACAGGATTTTTCGTTTTTATGCCTAATAAAAAAATTGTGAATAAAAGAGACGCGGTAGCTCATTACTTAGCGAGTTCTAAATAATAACAACGAGTTCCCAAAAATATACCTAAGAAAACATCGTGATGAAACAAGATTAAAAATTCAATTTAGTGTGTCAGTTCATTTTGGAGATTTTACTATAAATACTTACCTCGGTTTTTGATTATTTTGGAAGGCATAAAAACTTTATTAAAAAACAAAAAGAAAAACTTTTTTTAATGTTGCTTGAAACCATTTGCTATTAATTAATTATTGTTACAGATTCAAGTTCAATAGTTATTTAAACGCTCAATAGATGGCGCTCTAAAAGTTACTGCTATGCTGGCTGAATCGCGCAAACGTTATTTTAATTTTTGGCAGCGTTGGCGCCAGGCGATCTCTTATACATCGCTTTACGCCGGCTCGGTCTGTGATGGTTTAAGGACCGCATGGGCCGAGGATACTAACCTAACCAATTTCTTGGGCCTCTTTCGCGGAGTGGCGGGTCGACTTTCGAGTCAGGAATAATTGAAACTCCGCACCACAGAAGCATAAGGCGGCCCGTACACGGTCAATTTGATCCGCGATCAATGATCGCGATCCAAATTGACCGTGTACGGGCCGCCTAATATACATCTCCCTTGAAATAAAACAAGGTTAAGAATTACCTACTATGAATATAATAAATATTATATGAACATAGGATTGTTTACATTATAGTAAGTATTGTCGAAAGCGACGTGAGTTTTTAAATCTTTTATGGGACTATCAATAAATTGTTGACATCATTTAAAATAGGGACTATTATAATTATGTACATATTATATCTATTATTATTTATACTAAATTTAATTAGATTTTTTTAAAAGATTATAAATTTGTAATTTTTTTATTATACATTTGACATTATTTAATATTTTGACATTTTATATCATTCACTGGACATTTTTGTTAATATTAGGCAGTGACATTTGATAATTTGTATTATTTCATTTTATATAATTTTGTTACTAAAAATTGCAATTTTGACGTGCCTAGTAACATAATTATGTAGTTATAAGGTCAATAAAGTATTCTATTGTATTTAATTTATAATATATAGGTTTTAAAAATATTACGTAGCTGTACATCTTGAATCTACTTGGTACGTGAAAGTGTTCTTGGAGAGAGCTTTCATTGTGAAAACGTACTGTTTCATTTTATTAATATGTTTTTGTGATCCGATAATGGTGTTTAATAATGTGGTAGTTGCAGCAGTTTAATAGTTATGCGAAAATAATACTCGTTCATCAGATTTGATGAACAAGCTGACAAAAACTAGGTTAGAGTAAAAAATCTTGTTTTCATAATCGGACAATTCTTTATGAAAAAGAAATTATGCTTGAGTTGTAACATGAGTTCTAAAATAATTTTTGAGGAAAACACCTTTCACGCGCTTTGCTGGTAAACTGATACAGAACGCGGCCTAAAGACTGTCATACTGGGAGTTGGTTGAATGATAAAACATTTTTTTTTATTGATTTCTATGTAGCTACAAACAAATCTTGGCATATGTGTATAAATACATTTATAAATATTTATAATGAAGTTTTATTAATATTTATTAGAAATGTTGTTTGTATCTCACTTACAATAATTATGATTTAAATATACCTACGTATGGTAATGCATTTAAAGTCGTTAGTGGTTTAAGTTCATATGTCGATAATCATCTACATGTAGTCTTTACGTATTTATTTAAGTTACAATGACGTTTATATATTTATATTCTAAAATTTTTTTGATACATGTATTTATAGTAGTTTTTCAAAAGTGATCAATGATTTTGCATGCAACGACATAAAACTACCAAAAAACATAATTTTTGGTAGTTTTGTGTCGCTGTCTTAGTTATTATTATACATTTTTCTATCGAATATGTACTACGTTTATTGACGATGTTTTCTGTACAGACGTACTGATACATGCAAGATTAGTTACTAGGCAGGTCCATCGACTCGGCAGACAGCTGAGCAAGGTCGTGTCGGCACGAAAAGCGCAGCTTATTCTATCGTGCACCGCCGATGTCAAAACTGTTCGCAGCTCAATGTCTGGAGCAAAAGTTTTGTCAAACAACTGATATTGATTTTAGCACATTCAGTTGTTTCAGACAGGGTCGTTTGAGGGCGCGAGCCTCGCGAGGAGGGGTGAACGCGGTGGAGGGGGTAAGGGGGGCGTAGAGGCAGTAAAACGGCAACCATACCTCCCCACGTGAATATTTGATGGCTGAATCTCGCTGCGACCACGAATACAAGAGTATCCAGGTTTATCACGCAGCGGCGTTGAATCGATGTGTTCATTAACTCGGTGATTACGGGCTGAGCTTTCAAATAAGCTTTCATCTTACCCTGCACCGCTCCTTAGTCTGTTTTCGCTCCAATTACAAGCGGTCTAGATGTAGTCTAGCTGCTTGTAAGAAAAAAAAAATACCGTCGATTTTTATCAAAGGATCTGCTTTGAGACTTACTATAGTTAGTCACAACAGCCCTGTAATCATTAATTTTACATGTTTACGTTTACATTACTCGTATTGAAAAAAATATAAGCTTTGGTTGTTTATTTTTAAAATATAGGTATTGTTGAAAACAAAGCAGGTAAACTTCCTGAAGATGCAGAATAAACTTATTAACCAAAGTTCAACTCATTCCCACCTGTGGGATGCCACAATACGTTTGTTGCAGCAAACCCGAGTTATCCACTTATAAGTCGGAAGTCGGAGTCGGAGTTTACATTTGTGGTTTAGGCTAAGATTTTCTTGCATAAATAAGATATCTGTATATTTTTTTGGTAAGAAGTAATGAAACGAGGCGCCCTCCTAATGATAAGAGTTGTGCCTGCCCATGTATATTGCAGCTATACCTAGAACTTAGCTAATTTTCTAAAGGTGGTAATTGGTGTTATATCCAGGTTATGCGAGCTGATGGTATTAGGAACGCACCGGTACTCCCCTGGCTATCAGCAACATTTTACTTGGCAGTAGATCTCCTTAGCAGCAGGTCGTTTAGGTACCACTGCAGTACATTCCTACCTTCTGCCGCCAAGCAGTAGTGTGTAAACATTACTGTGTTCCAGTTTGTAGGGTACTGCAGCTAGCAAAATTAATGGGTTATTGAGACTAACCATCTAATGTCTTAAAGTAATGAGCGCCAAATCAGTGATGCCCTAATCTTTTGTTTTACTAACTACAAAATTCTGTATATCGTTGCAGTGATCATGGACAGGCGTTATCTCTTACCATCAGGAGAGCGTCTCGTTCAACTCAATACTTTTACATGAAACAAAAACACTCGAGGAAACTCTCAAGTTCATTTCCCTATCCTCTGTCTACAACAGCGCGCGCCACGATGTTTCCTTGAGATCTTACAATAGGCAGGGGATACCGAAGCCTTACTTTAATTATTTTATTAACTAGGGTTTCATTTTATTTATTAAACAAAATAAAAAATACCTTAAATTATACTACCTATTTACAAAATGTATACAAAAAACTTAGTCTTGTGTTTTAATAATTAACTAGGGTGATACTTAAACGGTTTCCTCTTATGAGATCGATCACCTAGTCCAAGCCTAATCGATACAAGTGCTTTAGGATTCATAAATAAGCAGTATACCGTAAAGGTGAGTTCTGAAAAGATGTGAATGAACTGTGTATAAGATTAGAATATGTGCGCGACAGAGGAGAGAATATAAAGATGATAACAGCCGATAGAGAAAAGTTGAAAAGTGTAGTGCTGATTCTACCTTTTTTTTTTTTATGGTTGACAGGCTAGTTGTTTGACCACAGCTCACCTGATGTTAAGTGAAGGTGTGGTCGAAGATGGTAAAGCACACCTAGCCTGGAATGGAACTGGCTCTCAAGTGTGGCTGCCGGAACACACCGTTAGATGCTTGGCGGCAGATTTTCAACTTGAGGGTGGTAGCTAGCCAGCCGAGTACTAGAAAGTACCCTACCACCATGCTATGGTTTCCTCACGATGTTTTCCTTGTTATATAGAGGTAGAAAGATGATCTAAGTGTAGGTACAGTAAAATGTTTGTCATGTTCTTGGAACTGCTACGAAGTATGAGTTAGTACACATATTAAGTAAATATATAAGCAGCAAACAAAGTAAATGTAACAGTTTTCTGCACATTAGTCCGTCACATAAAACTAAGAACCACAGCGGGGAGTCTGTTCATTTTCGTAAACACTATAGCGGATATTTTACCTCTCAGCGATTTTATATCACAAAATCTTGAAGCTATAAAATGTAGTATCGTGCTCAATAATATTTCGTGGTCCAATTCTCTATTACATCTACTTGGTGAAGCTACAGGGGAGCGCGACGCAGCGGGTTCCTCGTATCCTTTAATAATTAATTTCAGGAGAGGACGGTTCGTTATATCTGGCAATACTGACTGTGACAATCCTGCACAGTTTGCGGAATTCTCTTGTCTTGCACTATGTAAGTACCTAACAAGGTTTTAGCTATTGTGTATTATACCTTTGTGTTATTATTGGGTCTACCGACGCTGCGGGCCGAAATGTAGAGACAGAATTTGATACTGTGTTTTAATTTATAAACTGCCAACATGCACTGCCACATTAACTATGGATCTGTAGGTATATATTAAGTCGTTTGGTTCTAGGATCTAGCCCAGATATTTAAGAGGCTTAGAGAGGCCCTGTTATAATAGGCATACTTAGTAATTTTTTTTATTGCAGTACTGTACTTTTTTAAATGAATTATAGGCAAAGCTAGTTTGACTACAACATATCTGATGTTAAGAGACGGTGTGGTCGAAAATGGTAAAGAAACCTAGCCTGGAAACGCTATGAAATGAGGTAAATAATAAAACACCGTCAGGTGCTTAAAACAAAATCTTTTATTATATTAAGTTATGTATAGAAACTAATATTGTGCTTTTGTATATGAACGTTCATCCATTCTTTATATCTAAACAACTTCAAAGAACACTGTGTGGGCATCTATCTAATATTTTCCCAAAAATAAACAATAATTTCAGTTCGAAATAGTAAAACTTTTTCGAGCCTCTATAAAACTTCCATATATATTACTATACTTAACTGTTACAGAACTAAACATAGAACCTCGTATTGTTATATGATTTGTATATTACAAAACCATGACATTTTTTATACTTATGATTAGTTTCCGGCAGCAAGCCACATCCGACGTTACAAGTTTTAAAAAGTTGCTGACTTCCGTGTGAATCCATACATTTACACCTTTGTTATAATGCCACAGTAACATGACACGGATAGATAATATTCGACACTTCAACAAGAGTATTTTATGTATATGACGTACCTACTTAAGAAGTTTGTTTTCTATATGTAAAAACTACCCAATTTTAATATTATTAATGATATGTATTATAATGATTCATAAGCTACATCGTTTTTATTGTTATACCGTAGGACATTTTACACTGCGCTATTTTCTATATGCGAATGTAATGAGACGAACGTAACGCTCCGCGGATGGTAAGAGTTAACGCATGTCCATGACCATCGTAACGATACACAGAACTTTGAGTAGCATAATAAAGACCAGGACATCGCTGCTTTGAAACTCATTACTTTGAGACTTTCGATGGTTAATCTTAACAGCACTATAATTTCGCTAGCTGCACTACCCTACCCTTCAAACCGGAACATAGTAATGTCTACACACTATTGCTTGGCGGCAGAATATCTTTTACTACGATGGTACCTACCAGACACGCGGGCGTAGTCTATAGTAACAGCTAGTAAACTTATATATATCCATACATACATTGAAATATTTCAATGGTAAACCGTACCAGTCTCCAATGGTATTATTAACCTTGATTATGTAAAAATTATAGACCAAGAAAACTACATTACTTAAGATCAGTTAGTAGGTACGTAGTAGCCGACCTACAACCTTAAAAAAGGTCCATGCACGCTACCTACGTTACATTTTGCTTATAAAATATTAATTTATTCAAAAATGTGCGTGTAGATTCTAGTTAAGCCGCCCTTCACCCTTCCACTTATCACCAAACTTGGTTATTTTATAGCAGCAAAGCCCTTGATGGAACGAAATATGTCAAACTTAGAAGCAATATACATACATATTTACATTTGTAAATTGATTTTTTATTCAATATGCTGATTTTTGAGTTGAATAAAAACAAAGATTGATCTACTTGTTACCAATACAGATTACATTATTTTTCGATTACCATAAAAAAAAGGTTAACAGATAATGAATATCGGCGCCCTTATTTACTGTAAGCACATGAACACTTAACACACCGCGTTTAACGCGGCAGAATTAAAATAAATTCGCATGCAATGATACAGTCCACGCAAATATCAAATTTAAAATTATGACAAGTTGCATTAAAAGCTCAATTATATTTTTCAAAATAAATTATTTATGTGTATAATGATAGATAAATAGATAGAAAGATAGATATAACTCTTTATTGTACACACCATAAATAGAAAAGAGTACAGAGAACAAAGAACCTTATGAACTAATGCCACAAGTGGCGGCCTTATCGCTAACAGCGATCTCTTCCAGGCAACCAAACCAACCAATAATGTTATAAAATTAAGACGTGTTTTCAGTAAGGCATGTAATGTACGTTGGGGGGCCTGTGCAAAGATAGTCTAAGTGACAAAGAAGGTCAGTGCGCAATTATTACAATGTTTTCTATTTATATTAATGCGTATTGTCAGCGGTTCTGGATGCGCTGGAGTTAATATAGTTCCGTCACTTCCGCGGTCTTCAGTCATCTTTCTACCGCCGTGTGGTCTGTACCGTGCCTTACGAAATATAATAAATAAAATCAGTAGAGTTTAACTAGTGTTTGCATTTGATCTTCCCCCACGAATAGTAGGACGACATTGTCCGGTGGTTCTTGGCTATCGATGGGCCAACCCTCCGGCAACTTAAAATTGAAATTACGAGAATTAGATTTGAATACCGCCACGTGACGTAAACGCGTCCGCTTTACGTGTTATGTGTCTTGTGCATGTATTCTTTACATATATGTATATAGAATAAGGCCCCTTACACTTTTAATACGAAGTTAAGGATTTATATAAACTGCATCATTTTTTTTGTAAAATGTAGGCCATTTATAATTCGTTTATATTGATTATGGGCAAGTACATGTATAATCAAAGTTTACGGTATTCTCACAACTTTCTACCCTCTAAAATCCACAAACATATTTTTTCAATCGTCTATGATCGAAGCCAATTTAATTTTTTAATTCCTCGCTCTTGCAATTGGCGATGAAACTCGTATCTCCGTACATCTCCCACCGGCAATCCAATTATGGTCGGTAAGTAATTAGTCGCCCAGGGAGCGCTCGCTCGCCTATCGATGCAGATCGGTAATGCGATATAAATCGCACTGACTGCAAACTTCCGGGACTAGGAAGCAGAACAGGAATATTATCTGATCTAGATATTTATATAGTTGTTATTAGTTGTTTATGCTTTAAAAACACACTTAATTAATTCTATTTTTATGTACTTTTAATATTTACCTAAGTAGCGAATACAATTGTCTATTGACAGCCCTGCTGGCTCAGTGATAGTATATCTGCTTTAAGAGCAGTAGGGCGTAGGTTCGATTCAATCAAGACAATAATTTTGTGGTATAAATAAAATGTTTGTGCCGTGGGGGTGTTCTTTATTATTTATAAAAAAAAGTATTTGGTATACTATCAGTTATCTGACTTCCATAGTACAAGCTTTGCTTAGTTTGGGGTCAGATGGCGCTGTGTGTAATATCCTACAATATTAATATATTTATCTATAAACAAGTTTCAAATATCATTTATGTGACGTCACATACATACGGACATCGCGATATTGTTGAGATTCCTTAGTTTGCAACGGAATTCTAAAAATATCAATGGAGGGCCTGAATCGTCAATTCTATAAAATAAATAGCTCCCTTAAAAAGTTTCTAAATCATTTGAATTAAAAATATTGGTGACATTTCGACAAAGAAACGATAACCCTCTCTATGGTTTTCTCATGTTTTTTTTTTCTTTGGTTTTGGCGTCGCGTTTTAGCATTTGCCAGTGTCAAGTAATTATATATTTTCAAGTTTCAAAAGTTAAATAAGTGCCATCGTAGCTAGTTTTAGTCAAAGTCGTCTTTGTCAAGTCCAAGTTTGTGTCAGTTAATTCCAGTCATGCTTTAGTAAAGTAGTGGCAACTTTACTACAAAGCTTCGATGGAGTTTTGGAAGCAACACGAAAACTCATGTTTCACCACATTATATCATTTTCCCACACTCGCGCTTGTAATTCGGCACTTTATGAATAAAACACCACCACTTTTATGCATAAACACTCGACAAAACACTAGTTTTAGAAAAAAATACAACGGAGCGACACGACTCTTCCCGCGTTCCCGCCAAAACTCTTTTCTCATGTTTTCCTGCACCGGCAGCTCAAGGTTATTTGAAACATAGGATTTAAATTCCAACATTGTTGGAATTTGAATCGCCTGCGCTTACCACTGAGCTATCATCGCTACTAAAGTATAGCTTATTAGCTTAATACTTATTAAATTGTATAAGTATTGAAAACAATGTTATAGAACAAAAGAACTAAACGGAAATTTACAAAATTAAACATTTGTAGGTCCCGATGCTTGCGTAAAAGTTATTTCGGTTCCAATAAAAGGTTATTGCCTGTGGCCGTAATTATCTCAGCTTCACCTATTATTATTTATATGTTACGCGTACTCACTATCAATTACGTGTCGAGATATAAACACATAACAAACAATTTTCCATTTTCGTACGAGGTGCTTGCGTCATATTGCGCGTACACCTTGACCTAAATTGGATTTTCACAAAATATTATGTAAATTCGACGCCAACGCCTTAAAGACGAATGTCTGAGGACTTACGGTTTTACTATCTGTCTTTACGTGCAAGTAAGTATGTTTATATGTTTTTGTGTCATTGCGGATGTGGCTTTATTTTTTACAGGAAGCAGAAATCCAGAGATGTTCCACTCCGTAATGTTCAGACTACATCTGCGTACGTATTTTACGTGCTAGGTACTGTACGTGCCAGTGTTTCGCGAGGTTTAAGGGATGCCATGTACGTCCTGTAGCGATGATAGCTTAGTGGTTAGCGCGGTTGGTTCACATGCCGACGGGCGTGGGTTCAAACCCCAACAATGATCTTGATGACGGAAAACCTCGTAAGGAAACCATAGCATGGTGGTAGGGTACTCTCTAGTACTTGGCTGACTAGCTACCACTCTCAAGTTGTACATTTGTCGCCAAGCACCTAACTTACATCAAAATCTGTTCAGGCACATAAAAGTTATGGGGGAATAAAGAAACTCACAAACATAATATGAACCCTGAAAACATTACAGTGCTTTTAATACAGATTACTGTTTAGTTAATCACACTAATACCTATTATAAAGGCGAAAGTTTGCGAGTGTGTATGTGTGTTTGTATGTTTGTTACTTTTTCCCACTTTTGAGTGGGAGCCGTTGCGTTGCTGTTGAGCCGTTTGAGGCTCAAATTTGCTATGTAGGTAGATGACACCCTGAATTACGGTACAGTACACGGGCTACATTTTTTTCAAAAAAAAATGTCGTGTTCACATGGGAACCGCGGGTAACACCGCAGGGCGTAGCTAGTTAATGAATATAGGTAAGAAAGAACGTAACAGCTAAGTAATGAGAAAAGTACGTGCGATAAGTAGCTCGACCATACCATAATTTTTGACAAAATGGTTTAATATCTATTTGTAATTGAAATATGAATTATTCGGAGAGAATGATTCGAATTTGTAATTCCTTTTTGATGATTAAGGAAACTAAGTTATCGGCGTCTGGATACTAGAATGTTTCATAATTAAAATTTGCAAAAAAATGATCTTGTATTATTGACTTTGTTTTGATTGATTTTTTTATTGAATTGATTAAAAAAAACAAATGGTACAGATATAACTTTGCGTAGAAAAAGGATGAAGACTTTTTGGTTGCACAGTTTCGTTTGACGTAAGGGAACTATACGCACACATAATTATGCTTTGGTGTGAATAAGACACGTAAGACTTTTGACGTATTTATGTGCCTGTAGTTAGTATACGACAAGCGAAAACTGCAGAACCAAGGCGCCTTTATACAATTTTCTACGCAACATTACATCTGTATTACTTTTTTCTGATCTGTGAGTATAGGTCAGTTTTTGTTATACTATTCAATATAACGTGTTAATACATTCAAAGTTTTATCAAACCTGACTACAGATCACATAAAATATTTTAAAATTTGACTTTGTTCAGCTCTCACTCCCATGCTCCATTTCATTTTCACAGCTGTTACTATGTATCTATAATACGTAATCCGTTACGCTAGAGGTAAAATTAACGGATGAAATAAGCAAAAGCGTGGTCACACTTACCAGCTTTACTGTTAAGTCTACCGTAAGCACGGTCACAGCAAAACTTTAGGTTTGTTTACTTAGGTATAAAAAGTGTTCCATTTTATATGAGTTGCGTAATTTATGTTGTTAATAAGCATAAATTACGTAATTCAAGCCGTTCCATTACTTTTAATTGCAGGAAATATGAGCAAGTAGGTATGTAGTAGGTAATTGTAATGCAAACCGTATACAAGGGTCGCGTGAAAACGCTACATGTGTGGGAACCCGCATTTTGTTTGTTAGAAAATAGATTATCTTTATAGCACTAACTTAGCATAGTGTATTTATTCGAGCATTTAAGTGGTTATTTTGAGGCACCAAAAGAGAAATAAGCCGACCGAATAAACTCTTGCAAATATAAAGTTGGCTGCTGATTATACATATATTAAAACTACATCATCACTTAACATCAGGCGAGATGTAGTCAAACACCTAGCCCGTCAACCATAAAAAAATCTATCATCTGGCAATATTCAGTTGGTAATGCTTACTATTAAAAAAGCATAATAATTGAAAGTAAAAAAAAAACATTTGAATATATAGCCATACTGCCTTCTGTCACTCGGGATGATGTAGGAGTTCTAATCATACATCAATTCAGGCATTAAAAAGTTACGGTGGAATAGACTACCGTGAATAGACTAGGTACTATAGAATACTTGAAAACATTACAGTTCTTTTTATGGACTGTCGTGTAAAGAGATGTCTTCTGCTCAATAACAGTAAAGTAAAGGTAAATATCGTCAAGAAAACATTAAACACTTACCTACTTTAATTCCTCCTCTGACGGATTGTTAGACTAAGTTTTTTGTATACATTTTGTAAATAGTATAATTTAAGGTTTTTTTAATTTTGTTTAATAAAATTCGCTTTAAAAATATTTTAACGTGGTTATAACCACACCACCACGTGGTTATATTTTTGACATTTTTTAATATTTTTAAATTAAGAAAAATGATAATTAGATATATCTAATTATCATTTTTCTTAATTTTTTTTTTGGCATCTTACTTGTTGTTTTCTGTCAGTGCCAAGTAGTACATATACCCAAGTGTATCTTAGCAAATACCTAATAGTAAAAAAACACAAGTTTTGTAAAATAATACAATGTTCCGACATTGTCGTTACTTCCCCGCTAAATACTTTTTTAATTTTTGTATCGATTTAAAATTTTATATTATGTAATTTAAGCGATGATACAAGAATTTTATCCTATCGAAAGGATCAAGTGATCAAGCTAATAGATGAGTTTTGGCGGGAACGCGGAAAGAATCGTGTCGCCCCGATGTATTTTTTTCTAGAAATAGTGTTTTTCGAATGTTTATATATAAAAATGGTGGTGTTTTTTTTTCATAAAGTGCCGAATTACAAGCGCGAGTGTGGGAAAATCATAAAAATCATATAACATGACTTTTCGTTTCGTTTCGATTCATCAAAGCTTATAGTAAAGATGCCAGCCACTACTTTACTAATTCATGACTGGCCTCGACTAAGACTGGAATTCGACTATAACTATAGCTACAAGGCAACTTATTTAAATTATGAAACTTGAAAATACCAAAACACTTGACACAGGCAAATGCTCAAAACTCGACGCCAAAATCAAAGAAGAAGAAGAAGCCAATAAATAGCTGGCATATTCAATGGTTACGAGTACCCTCCACAACTTAGGAAGACTACTGTGAATCTTTTAAGCTCCACAAGCTTAATTTTTTTTCTTCTTTAGCCCTAGCACGTTCTTGCATTGTGCCAAGTTTTCAAACCATGTTTTAACTCGTTTCAAAAATTGTGTTTTTATTGTAATCCATTTACAAGAAAATGTATCGTACTTAGACAAAAAGTTACACTACATTTCGTTGTTTTAAAGTTCTTTTCTAGGTAAGTACATAAAATTTGTTGGATAGGAATGAAGAAACCCAGCATCATAAAAAATATAAATAGAAATCCGTCCGGTAACTTTTGATACAATTTAAAATGTTAAATATACATAATTCATACTTCCTGGACGTGAATATACGTTACTTCCTGTACAATGTTGTATTCACATCTGTTATGACTAGTTATTCATCCCAAGCTGTGACATCACAACCTCAAGAACAATTTAGGTTACAAATTGTATTTGCATAAACTGCTTGCCTAGTTGGGAGACCGTCTGGGTCTGGAAAAATGTGACGAGATGCGTTACGTGCTTGTGTTGAACTGTCAAAGTGAACTTTATAGTCGTATACCGTTATTAAATACTAAATATGTGTACAGTAAGAGTTTACGACAAGAATCCTCATGTACGAGTAAGTTAGAGACGCAGAGCCCAAACTGAGTATGTTTACCGTTTTCCATCATATCGTCAATTTACATGAGCTGTGGTCAAACACCTAGCGTGTTAAAAACATAGTCACATTAAACGCGGATTTGTTAGTAGAGTCATAGGTATTCGCTGCGCACGGACAATAAAAATCCTATCTGACCAAAAAAGGTGTCTTATGGATGGGCCTTATCCCAAATCCTTGTTATTTATGCGAGATTACCCTCCTCTCGCATCCATTAAACCTACAAAGTAACATTCAGGACCACACACATCCTATCTTTGGTTATTATTTTAATCTCTTGCGTTTATCTCGATTGCCCTCATCCGACAACTTTGTAGGTATAGTTGCAACAATAGTAGATTTGGTGGTTCAAAAAGTAAGTCGATCAACTATAGCCAAATGTTTGATTCCATTTATAAAGTTGAACCAAGTAAGATAGGAGTTGATCATTTATTTTTATGGTTTTGTAATTTTGTTCACCATCACTAGCAGTATAAAAAAATGCATACGTACATGTAAAATTTTGACACAAAAAAATGCGTAATAATGTTATAGCTACAAAATAGTCTTCATTCACTACACTCAAAATGTAACTTTGAATCTTTCGGAAACATTAGTATATACTCGGCTTTGTCTCCATGATGAAGGCCGCCGAATGTGGCCCAAACTATAACCGGAGTATCCGATATAATTAAACGAGAGTATTCCCGCATAAATAAAACAAAAATGTGGTTGTATATCTATGTACCGATAGCAGTCTAGCTATTACAGATAGCTCTATATTCGCTCACTAAACTTCAGATGACAAGTCCAAGTTTATTAAAAAAAATGTCTTATTAATTGCAATCCAGGACAAAGCGAGCAATACTTTTAATAAGTTTAGATCTGCCTACTTAAATCTTCAAAATCGGTCTTAATGTGCTGCTTACAATTGAAGCTACTAATATAAATATACATTATACGTATATTTTTAAGTTGCTTCACCATTCAAGAATAACAGAGCGTGGGTATGTGGATGCAACTATAAACTCTATAGTTACAAAATTTGTCCTCGTTCGTTCAATACCATACCTTACTTGACCCTGGTCACAAATCCATATATAGAAACCGGCGACTCTCTTTATAGATATTATTATTTTCAAACAACCAGGAATATAATAGGTACGTTTATAGCGCTAGATTCTATCGTTTCTTGGTGTGTTTTAGGTAATACCACAAAATAACTCGAAATTCTTATTCAATGTAACGTAACTGTTGTAACATTAACTTCCTTTTGACTATACTGGGCAGCGCATCTATTACTTCCTTCGGTAGCCGGTTGTACCTACACCGACGGCGCAAGCATGCCATGCACAAGCTTTGACGTCTTTGCATGTTTACATAGTGATAAGTTCGAGCTAGTGGCACACCAGCAAAATCTCTACAATCTATTAAAAGAACTCGGCTATAAGTTGCTCGAGATAGTATCCAAAGCACCATTCGTAAAAGGATCATATGAAATTTGGTTAAGCTCGTTACAGCACGGGCAGTGAAGGTGAGCGTTGATGCGTATCAAAAGGGGCTCCTTAAACCTACACCTGGGTTGTTGTGTACACCATTCATAGTTCCCATCCTTGCAACGCGGTTGACTCAGTATTCTCATGGCAACACCATTAAATCCTAAGAAGTTAATAGGAGTTACATACATACCATTAACTTTTTAGTGATAAAAAATGTCGTGAGAAAACTTGCACATTTTAACTCGGAGAAGGGAGTTTATTAAAAGTTGATGCTACGAATACGTAACAGGTAAAAAATAAATTAAAATGATAGGACACCAAGCGCCCGTTCGCAACTGACATGTTCTACTTCACGACATAATAGATCAACAGTACGCGACTACAGTTCAATGACTAGGTCAGGTATTCAATATTAATTCTGACTCATAGGTCCACTATGTCATGTAGCTACCTATGTTACGTAGCTTTTACTAACTGACCCATAACGTCCGCTCGAATATTATTCAAAGTCAACCGTATCTACAAGATAACTTCAAACAAAGAAGTATATGCAAAACGACCTACCAATCTGCGTGATTGTTCTGTAGATGACTTATTCATTCGTGACATTTTTCATGACCGAATAAAAATATTTTTACGAAATCAATTTCGTATTGTGTCATGTTACGAAATTGTCAATTTATTCACTATACAAATTAATATTTTTGTGGACTACTATAGGTACATCACGTCATCTCCTACATACTTCGATTATTGTAAATGTATCAGAAGTCACATTAAGCGTGCTTCATCTTAGAATTCATCCTGCTTAAAACACTTGAAATATAAATCAAATAAATAGATAAAAGATAAAAAAAATTGTATCACAGTTTTGTCGATGTTTTAAGCAATATTTATATAAATAAAATTTCAGTTGACATTAAAATGCTAGAGTGGATTTCTTCTAGGAAAGTGAGTATAGTATAGTATATCCAATGTAAACAGCATTGCCACTGACACATTTTATAATTATAAGAATGTTTTTGTATTTTCTAGTAACGAGAAAAACGAGACGCTCTCCTGATGTTAAGACAATGTCCATGTCCATGACAATTGCAGAGATTCTATTTCTTTAGTAAAATTAAGTTTGTAATGCCACAAATGTCTTATATTTGTGAAGCGGGGCATGCGCCTACGCAGAGGTCCGGGGCTATCGATAACTCACCGCTCTACCTACTTATTTACGTACGTTGCCACATGGTCTTCCCATTGTTTATACTTGACATTTGACAGAGCTCGACTTTGAAGCTAACAAAGCGAGCTCTTTGACCTTTTATGAGCTCTTATTATATCGATTAACGAGCGCTTATTCTTATACTAATCATGTAGTTATAACTCCTCCTTCTTACAAGATCGACATGTGATATGTCTAGTCACTAATATTTTACTACAGTAGTAAGTTGTTCTTGTTAAAAATGTTAGCAAGTATCTTATTAATAGAAACAAGTTCGCCATCGTCTAACGTGAGGTTTACTTTTTATTATTTCTTTTTTAATTAGAAATAGGCCGCCGAATCTTCGGTACAAGCCAGGACTGATTTAAAATTTTACTAAAAATGTTGTTAACTTTTCATTAAAGTCTATCAGATAAGGACAAGAATATTTTATATAAATTTAGATGTGTAAATTCAATATGCCTTTAAAATTTAACCTAATGTTTTATGTAAGAAAAAAATGTAAGTTGTAAGTAGGAACTTATGGCATAACTAATTTGTTTTTGATAATAATGTTATGGTTCTTTTACTTCCTTTTTATTCTTTCAAAATTAAATTAGTAGTGTATGTTATTTTTTACATTCATATGTATAAACGCACGTATGTGTATGTGTAAGTATATTTTTCTTACTAAAAAATGTTAAAACACCGCTCTGTTTTGTTGTTGTTCTTCTTCTTTTTTCTTTCTTAAAAAGTATACGTAGATATATGTGGCCGTGGTACCGGTAAATTTTTTTTTCTTCTCAGCGTGAGCTCACATGCAAAAATTGCAGGCGGGACTACAAAGATAAGCAATTTTAATCCGATGTCAATCCTTCAGCGCCAATTTTCCGGCATCGTAATAACCTGCGATAGCCAAGATGTATACACTACTTTTTTTAAAGTTGGTACTTTCTAATAAGCCATTTTTGTAAAATGTAAACTCGTCAAACTTACGAGTAAAATACCTATGTAGTTCGACTAAAATTAAAATCATATAGTGTACATGTCTTAGGTGTACATAATGCTTTTTAATTTGATCGAAAATGATGTGTTTTATCTTGATGTTGGTACTACATACGTTCATAATAATTCTCAAATTTTGTTTTCCGAAGTGTCGTCCGCCTATGCGATAGCAAAAAGTGTAGTTTTATCAATCGCTCGGTGTGAAGGCGGTGCGCTGGACCGGTCCGGGTCGACGACCTCGCTAGCACGTCGCTACTACTCCGCTATGTGTGCAACTAGGTTTTTCAGATGATAGCCTTATTTGTCAACACGTCGACGTCTTGATGATTTTTTTTTGACTTCGTACTTTGTGCATCATGCCAGTATGAAGAACGTAGTACTGTTTTTTAAATTTAATGAAGTTAGTTCATAACTAGTTTTTGCATACTATTAACATAGTAATAAACCATCTTGTACGCATCCTTACTTTCACATAGCAGAAAGTTAAATTGGTTTAAGTAAATAATCAGCATCAGTAAATTAAAAAAAAACGTTTCTCCTTTTGATCGGTTAAAATGTTTCCAATAAAATCGACATGTCAACAAAGAAATAAAAAAAAATCTATGCGTATTATCTTTTGAATGATATATTAATTACTCTGTTTTTATTCATGGTATGTTTTCTTATATCACAGATTGTAATAGTTGTTAGCCCAAACTGTGACCTCGGTATTTATGTATTTATAGGTAAAATGTAGGTATATTTTTTACGGTTGATCTGATAATTTTCATAACAATCAGATCAACCGTGAAACAAATATATACATAATATAAATATAAAGGTTCGTCCAAGTAGACTCAAGACTCCTTCCCTTCGCTCGGTCAATAACACTACTATCTCGTACCTTTACTATATTTAGTGACACAGTAATGACAAAGCATAGGAAGGTAAATAGAGGCGTGCGAGCGACTCGCAGAAATCAATAGTCGGCACGTGTGAATCTCTAGAACGCGAAAGCTCAGATACCAGAAAAAGAGGATTTTCTGACTCAATTTTTGTGGTTTTATAGACGCGCCTTATGGTTTGAACGGTGAAACTTTGCGTATTCAAACTTACTCGGTCGCTTTCATGAATTCCCGCGAAGCTCTCTGATTGTCTGAATATTTGTGCATGCCCAGGTTCGTACCGCCACTAGGGCACATTCGTTTCCACTTGTGTGCAATCTCCAATATTTTTCCGCCCGGTTACATTCTGTATTTCGAGCCGTATAAATGTTTTGTTAGTGTACTTGCGAGTAGGTATCGTTCGCAACTCAAACCCAGTATACCTCTAGTACAGAAAAAATAAAAATGTGTATGTATGCCATCATCATCATGGGAATTAGCCCATTATAGTCTACTTCTGGATATAGGCCTCTTCCAAAACGCGCCACACAGCGCGATCTTCAGCTTTTTGCTTTCAGTCATTACCAACTGTACTAAGTATTATCGTCAGTCGTCACACCATGAAGTATTTGGGCGACCAAGTTGTCTCCACTCTAAAATATGAGTACGTCTGCATCAACGGTTGTTACTTCTGCCACAGCAATAACTAGCCTACTGCCATTTCAGCAAGATATGTATTCGACAGTAAAATGGATGTATTATGCGAAATTAATTTCTATTAATCGTTAAACAAATTTATGAGAGTATAAGTAAAACAAAAATATGTCAAAACCACGTCAGTTTAATCTTCCTGACAAGAATATTAGCACTATTATTAGAAAATAATATTAAGACGAACAATGACAACATTTGTAAGATTTTTTTTTTAATTTGTAAGTGTAACAATTCGACATGATATTTTGTAAATATATCTATAAACTAATGCTGTGGACAACGGCTGAATGTGACAAAACTTACAAACGTTCGTAAATAAATTATCAGAAAGCAAATTCCTTGGTGGCCCTTTATCTAGGACAATTTATAAATAAATATTGAATAAAATATGTAACTGCCGACTTCATAATATAAATTCTGCTTTCTACGTGACCTTGACTGGGCATCTGTCCGCTTTCCGACTTAGTCAACCGGACCCTGAATTGTAAAGAAGCATGGACAAGTTTCTGGTGCATTATTGAATTGAGTTCGCTTTAAGAGAACATGACTTGCTTTTATTACCAGCCTTGTACATTTGAAGTACTATTTACAAAACATCTATAACTAGTAATACTAGATACTCTGAGTTGCATTTTGACGTATCTCTATACATACTTTTAATTCATTCATTCATTCATCCAAAAATTTACTAACCAACTGTTATTTTGGAGGTGATCGACCTCGTATAAATTTGTGAATGCGAACAAGAAACAAATAGCGTTGTTACTATGTGTAGCTAGAGTTAGATGTACCCTTAGGGAGCTATGACTTGCCTCGGAATACTTCATTCACCAGCCAGTGTAAAGTATACAACGTAGATTTTACTTTTGTAGCTCTTTTATTCATATACAATATATTTTGGAATAAGTGTTCTGCCACTTATTTGCGCTACTATGACCCAATCCTTTTATTATATAATTTAAAAGGAGACTTATTTTTATAAGTATGTGGAGAATAGTTTTGTAGGCATTAAATGTTAATATTAAGTATTTTTTTTAAGCTTTTTATGTAAATATTTCATAACTCTAGAACTGGCAGAATGATTGTTAAAGAAACGTTATGTTAGCCGTAAAAACTATTAGATACTCGTACGTACATAGGGTTATACTCTTAGGGTGTAATAAGACTTCAGAAAGATATCGTGAAAAATAAAATAGCTGCTGTTTCGAAAAAGTACGTCCACTCTTTGACCTAATATATAGAGCATTTGATTTGTTTTCGTGACTTCGTGATTATAAACTCGGGGGATACCCCAAGCTTATAATATAGAAGGAGTACATGTATTCCTTCTTCTCACTATGTATTCCTTCACCGTTTGAAGTTATCGGCAATACGCACATAACAAAAACAGAGGTGTATGCCGTGGGTTTTTTTTTTTTTTTTTTTTTTTTTATTATTATTATACGCTCCACAGACGCTGGGGTCCGTGACCTTTGTCAACTTTAGTTACAAATTTTTTTTTTTTTTTTTACAATTTTACATTACAAAAAGAGGAGAGGTTAGTAGGATCTTAATCTAAGGTTAAAGTAGGTACTAGATTGTGTGTATACCGCGAGCAGACCAGCGACCCGCAAGCAGCACCCGATCACGAGTATGACGCATGTGCCAGCCATCGCCCTCCTCAACCATATCTGAGGGAAGAGAGCGACCCGACACACGACGCCGCCGCAAGAAGGAGCCTTCGATGGTGAGCATGAATGCTCGAGGCATACACACAATCCTTATTTCTATTTACATGAGTTTTCGTTTGAAATCGCCTCCTCCCGACTCAAGGCCTCCATCACCGCCGTGTTCCGATCTTTGATGGCCATCTGCAAATTATATTCTTTGATGGTCTGCCGTGGGATTCGAACCCAGGACTTCCAGATTGGAAGCCAGACGGTTACCCAACTAGGCTGCCAAAACTTAGCACTGGATAAAAAAAATGAAAACGTCTTTTCTAAACGCGATAAGCTTTACTCGTACGTATGTCATTGTTCCATATAAAATGAAGCCCTAAAAGCTAATTATTATTTAATGGTCATGAAAGGAGCATGCAGCGGCAGGAAGGCTGCAGAGGCTCGCAATGCGGCGCAATATTTCAGAGGCAGCGGACTCCGAGCACCTGTTTTATCTCGTGGTTTCACTGCGAGCCAAGTGGCCCGCACGTTGTGCGCCACCGTCAGAACGCAATTATTCAAACAAATATTTTTTTACGATTCGTTTTTACAAGCACCGATACCGCATTACTCAGTCCGACTATAGAAATAGTGTTTGACCTATAGTTTTGGCGGGAACGCGGAAAAATCATATCGTCAAACATATATATTTGTTTTAAAATAGTCGTATTTTAATCACAAAACGCCGAATGAGCTATATCGTATAATGATGTTACAAAATTAAAGTATCAACAGTGTTATCCATCATTATTAGGACATGCAATATTAGATAACTAAGTGTACGTCACTACATAAAATAAACAATTTAATTTATAACTATTAACTCGTTAGATATCCATAAAAATATGGAACATATCTTTTCGACTTATTTCCTAAAACTCTGTAATGCAATATAGGTTTATGTCATCACGAATTTAGTAGAGCACGGAATGAACTTAACTGTCACTTACTTAATGTAACTTTGTGTGTAAATAAGACTTATTTTATTCTGATTATTCGTCTGAGCTTATTTTGCTTCATTTTATCATAAGACATTTTAAAATATGACAACTTGCCACCAGCAGAATGCATAAAGTGTGCTGCCAAAAAAAAACTGTAACTTTACTCTATTTGGCATTAAAGCTGGATGCTACAAACCAGCCCATTCAGTAAAGTGACTGGTGGAAAAACAACCTAAGTAAGTACAAGGGAAAGTAAGTTTATAAGGAAATTTTTAACAAATTAGATTTCCAAAAATCATGAAAGTTAGATTAGAGGGGAAAACAAGCTCGTTTTACCCCCAGTGCCTTGGCGACAGACGTTTAATAAAATGGCTTCAAATCAAGTTATCAAAAGGAGTTCATCAATATTCGATATCAAAGTTATCTACGAAATTAAGCAGACGTATATACATACATACCTACTACTCGTACTTAGAATCGGAATTCTCGTGGATTCTATTTCAACATTCAGCAATCTTTCTTTTAACGATAATGCATACAAATTTTAACGGCTAGCCTCTATTTTTAAAAGTCTTATTCCTATATGAAGCACAATTTCGTGTATAGGTACTTCATTCCTTATGTTTTACGTGTTAAAACGATGAATAAATGTACTCCCTAGTTGAACTAATTTAAAATTTTTTACTACTTTACTCATGCATTTTGTAGTTTAATAATACCTTTCAAATCCCACTAATATTATAAATGTGAAAGTTTGGATAGATGGATGAATGTTTGTTACCTACTCTTTCACGCAAAAGCTACAGAACGGATTTGGATGAAACTTGGTATGAAGGTAGTTGAGACCCTAGAACATAGGCTTTTATCCCGGAAATATGAGCGGGTAACACCACTGGGCGCAGCTAGAGTATCATAAATAGTGTAGTCTAAAAAAAACGAATGCTGATTAGGTAACCTACTATAATACTCAACTAAAAGAATCGTAGAAACTAAAATACTTACGAACTATGTAACCTTTAAGTATACGTCATAATATACTTACTCAAAGATAAAATAGGCAGTTTGACATGACATTTTCTGAGGTAAGCTAACGCGAGAAACATCGATGAACCTAATTTCAGAACGATCACCGCGACTTCCCGTTCAATGTTTTTCATTTTCTTTCGTGATATATGCCGAGGCGATGGGATCCATCGGCGTTACTCGGAGACACCAAATTGCCGACATAACGTCAACGATAAAGCACTCACTCGAGGAACCAATCTCTTTTACGGTTTAATCAGAACTCTCCCTTCCATCTAATGTCACACACGCTGCGCGATGAGTTTTACCAAATGGACGAGGTGCTGCAACAGAATTCGCTGTGAAGTTGATTTTTGCTTGAAATTAGTAAGTATATATTAGGCCAATAGAGAAATTTGCAGATGGCACTCGTGCAGCTGTACCCAGTTCTTCTACTTTGTCTATGACGTCGCACTTTATGCATTTTCCAATTTGTTATTTTGATATGTTCAAGTTAAATGTGTGTAAGCCACGAACTTAAGGGTCTAATATACTTTGCTACAAGTTTCGTTGGAATTTTGGAGTTGGAGAAAACTCACCACATTATAAAATTTTTCCACGCTCATGCACGTAATTTTGTGCTTTAAGAAAACACTTCTATTTTTTACATATACACACTTGAAAAATCACGATTTTCGGAACATTATACAATGCGGCGACACGACCTTTCCGCGTTCCCGCAAAAAATCTCAAACCATAACCATTTATTAAAATAGAGTTTTTTTGAAATGTCGATTACTCGTATCGAGAAAAAAAAACTCAATCTTGACACGTTGCCAATCCCATTGAAAACAACTTTTATGGGATCAATCCTGAACTTGCGAAAAAAGGCCGATGAATAGTAAAGGATCCCATTCGATATATTTAGTAATTTCAGGCTTGATTCCCCACTGAAAGTGGATAGTTATGACAAATGAGAACAACATACCCTTTTTAGCAATATTAGCTAGAAGTACCCTTTCCAAATAACCCTGTCATTGAAAAATACTAGAGAACTATACTGACAACACTTTCTATCATCTTGTTTGTAGTATTAGGAAAATAAATGTTTTCCAAAACCCAAAAACTTTCTCCGATTAGACTAAATTTACCGAAAAGTAGTGAAAAGTCGTAACTTCAGAGCATTTCGGTAAATCACGTAATATATTATGTTAATAGCATTAATGTTAAGTATTTATAAATAATTCAGAGATAAAACGAGATTTTAATGTCATGGATCTAATCACAGAGTCATCGACCCAAAAATATTTTTTCCTTATTAAATTTCAAAGTTTGGATTTTTATCCGGTACCTAATAATAATAGGCATAGGTAACTGTATTTCTGGACCAGTTTATTGGAGTCAACATCCTTGTAACGCGCGAGAGGAGTTATTTGTGATAATAAACCGTAAATCCGTATTTAAATAAGCTACCACATGTCAGCCACACTAATAGACAACGCGAATATACTATTTACTTAGTTTGTGAAATTTTCTTTTTACGACCACATAACTTACACATTTTCTTATTTAAAAAAAAAGAGATGAAAACGCCTACCGGGGCAGATGTTATCCCTCCAAAATAAAGCTTTGAGTTTCAAAACAAATTTAAAGGCATCATACCACTTGCGCTCATTTCTATAAGACATTCGATGGTAAGTCTAAATATAATAACAGATTAACATTGTTGGCTCTTAGGCAGTACAATATGTATTTTGATTTAAGACTTTAATAAAAAAAATATTCTATCAGTTATTTGACTTCCATAGTATAACGATAAGGTTTGCTTAGTTTAGGGTCAGGCGATGTGTGTAATGCTCTACGATATTTATTCTTCCTCTTCTTTGATTTTGGCGTCGCATTTTGTGCATCTACCAGTGTCCAATGCTGTGATATTTTCTAGTTTCATAAGTTAAATAAGTAGTCTAATAAGTAATAAGTCCAGTCTTGGTCAAGTCCTGTCCGTGCCAGTCAAATCCTGTCATGCTTAAGTTAAGTTAAGTGGCTATAGTGGCGACTTTACTGTAAGCTTTGATGTAGTTTTGGAAGCAACACGAAAAATCTTATTTTACCATATTATACTTTCTATCACTTTTTCACACTCGTGTTTTTAATTCTGTACTTTATGAATAAAACGCCACTATTTTTATACATAAATACTAAAACACTAGCTTTGGACAAAATGCAATGGGGTGACACGACTCTTTCCGCGTTCCCGCCAAAATTCCCACAACATTTATTATTGTTTATTTACTAAAAAAGGTCGGATTACACGTCAATAAATAAAATGTAAAAGAAACGAGTAATTTAATAATCTTACTAAACTATCTTTGTTCCTAGCTCTGCTTTAACTATGTATATTCACACACTAGTATCACTTTCAAAGGTACTCGTTTTACACGAGCCGAGGAACGTTTTGAAAGCTCCTTATGCTAGAAATGCAGGAACAGTACTACATGGGGCAGTAAGGTTTTATTTCTAATGTAGACTCTAAAGGTTAGGTTTCATGTTAACTTAAATGTTTACAAGACGCAGAAGACGGTAAAATGGAAACCCTAGATACGACTATTTGTAGAGTCAACATAATATGGACTTGTTTATATATTAAAGAAACATCTACTTAGATTTTTAGTAGCGATGTTAGCTCATTAGTTAGCGCTGTCGAAACGCACGTAGCAGGGCGTGGGTTACACCAACAATGAACTCGAGCTGCCGGTAAAGGATAACATCGCGAGGGAACCATAGCATTGTACTTTCTAGAACTCAATTGAGTAGCTACCACCCTCAAGTAGAATATCTGTCGCCAAGCATATAACAGTTTTTTCCGACAGCCTCATTTGACACAATGCTGCCCTGTTAGCTCATTTGGTAAAGCACTGCTTCGAGAGCTAGGTCGTAGGTTTGATTCCTTTTCAGAACTAACATTTTTGTGACTGACATAAATGTTTGTTTTGTGTCTGGGTGTTCTGTATGCATTACAAGTTTGTATTTACATTATTTTTTTAAATTAAGTATTCTGTCAGTTGTCTGGTTCCCATAGCTTTGATTAGCTTGGGACTAGACGGCACTGTGGGAAAAGTCCTCCATTGTCGAAAGAAAAGCGCAAGATTGTGAATTTCATAAAACTACCAAATAGCTACCAAAGCGAACCTCTGTAATTCGTTGCGCTCAGCTGGATTATTAGAAAACGTACTTTTAGCAAAATAAAGTCCGGAGAATGCAGTGCAATCGTTCCTATGCAAAGAGGGTCAACTAATGATAATAACGGAGGTAGCTTTAATACTTCCTCTCCATTAAACACAAGTGCAAGTACTTGAAGAAGTCTGTAAGAAAAGTATGCCAGCGTAAGTACCACTAGGACAGTAGGTAAGTACGGCCTCTTATGTATTCTATGCTAGTATGTAAGTATCTATAGAACTGGTAAGTACAAGCAATGAGTCGGAAAGATGTTACGACACTAATAACTGTTCTGGGCATAATTACTGGGCCCAAGGCCCGTGTGGTAATCACTGCTTGCAATAAAAACAGTATACGAAAATGTCTAAGCTTACTAACCTCGTAACCCTTTCCCTAATGATTTTCCAAATAAATTAGCCTCAAGCTAAAATACTTTAATTTTTTTTGGTGACATGCTAGGTGTTTGTTAAATGACGGTGTGTTACGATGGTTAACTCACCTAGCCTGAATTGGGAACAGGCTTTCAAGTGAGGGTGACTTACCCACCACCGTGCAAAATATGAAATTAATTATAAAAATCTCAAGTATTATTTTCTTTTAAGAAGTAATTAGTCGAACGAGATGCTTAAGTAATAGCACAGATTCCAGGATATTGCTGTTTTTCATTACTTTTTTTTTTTAAGAACTTCTATATACCTACTACGTATGTAACTGAAAATTATTTGAGACTAGCATCCGCATAACTAAGCTATGCACGTGTATGATAAATTACCCAATACTAAACAAATACCAATTAGGTCTGTAGAGCTCTTACGGGAATGGAAACCTCTTATTAACTCTCAACTTTTCACCGTTAGTCGTTCTAACAATTTTAAAGTAGAGTCATTAAACACTGGCTTATAACAGCTTATAGCCTCAATCCATTTTTCAATCATAGGCCGTACCCTCTCACCTCGCCGTTTCAATATAGAGCGACGGATTCTAAAGGAGTAGCCATATTTTTCTTTGATTAAGCTTCTTTGAGGCCGTTTTTTCGGTGGCTATTAACCTATTTGCGTGACCTGGCTCCCGCCTGCCGCCCGGACTACCTGCTGGCTTGAATACAGAGTGGAAATCATTTATTTCTGCATAAATACATGAAACTTTAATGGATTTATGAACGTTACTCGCATTTTAGAGCTCCGTGTGTCATCTAAATGAATAAAGTCTGCGTTCGTGAAATGGATGCTAGAGTACCTAACATTAAATTTATGTGCGACTCTAGTATAGTTTTACACGCGAAATATTTTTTTTCAATCTGAAACACAGTAATGTTTACACATAACAGCTTGGCGGCAGAATATCTGGTGCTGCGATGGTAACTACGTAGACAACCTCCTGCTAAGGAAATCTACCACCAAGAGTAAAAAAAGAAAGTTCAGGGTATCGTTACTTTGGCGCTCATTAGTTTGAGACTTTAATGATCAGTTACAACAGCCTTGTAATTTCTACTGTAGATACTATGTGTCAGTCCAGGGGTGTCAGCTACTTCTGTACCCAATTTCATTAAAATCCATTCATTAATTTTTGCATGAAAGAGTAACAAACATCCATCCATCCATCCAAACTTCCAAATTTTATAATATTTGTGGGATTTAAACTCTAACATGTAGCAAATCGGGCAAGGGATGGTCAACCATTGACGAACGTCACAGTTTTAGTCACTGGTTGAAAAAGTATTCATTAATAGATAAAAAATCTTTTGACATGTCATACGTCATCAACAACGTTACACCTTTCTGTCTATATACACACAACGAAACTCCACCCTAACACAAATGCCTTCGCTAACTTTAGGGCAACTAATCTGTTCTCATTACGAAACTCAGGCCAGTTGTGGTTGCGGTAGTTTTGATTTCATTTCCTTCGGTTCCATGTTCGGAATACCTATCTATCTATCTATACACATACCTACGCTTGCGATATATCTACTGAAGCACATACTACATAATACCTCACCTAATCCAATCTTAATGTCAGACATAGATCATGTATACCTAACTACTAAGTACCATATACGCATAATTATGTACACATAACCCGAATATGCCTTAATTAGATCAAATGTTATGTGGATTCAGTGTGCTGCTCTTACATATGACTACGTAGAACCTCCGTAGGGGGTTAGTTTAATGTTAGGGAAGTCTCTGCCGTGAACGTAAATAGAACTACTCCCATAATCCTGTATAACAAACTTGCGATTGATGTTTCAGCCAATGTAGATACCTTATTTGTGAATGAAACACGTAATCTTACAAATTCCCCTAAGGCCCAAAAAACAAAGTGAAACGTAAAGAAAGCAAGAAGCTTATTTACAAGCTCCTTTTATAGGTTGGAACCCTCTTCTCCATGGCAAGTTTTACCACAACACAATAATCTGTTCAGTACACAAACTTCAGATTTTTGGTCGTATCTTTATCCGTGAAATAATGCTGTGTTTCGCTAAAATGAATGGCATTAAACTGTGGCACAAATTACGTTTAAGTAGGTATGCTTGGTATATCAATTGTATCGTCATTGGACGACTATAATTATAATGAGCTTAGCCATTTATGGTTCTGTACATGTTAATATAATGCTTATTATGCTTCCTTAGGACATCAGCTTCACAAAATGCTTATTAATCAAAATACTACATTTCAATGCAGCAAAAAATATATATTAGGCACAAATTAAAAAGGCAGTATAGAAATATCTGACATACGGGACATAAAGGGAGTCACGCACTCAAAGACCTTGACATATTTGTGTTTATGTAGTTATTGATGATATTTTATGGTAAGTAAAAGTTTTAGAACTAAGGACTTTACACCCATTTTCTACGTAACATTTTATCTGTACTACTTTTTTCTAATCTGTGGTATAATGTTGATTGTGTTTTTGGGGGCCATATTGCATTCGAGAAAATATGAAAATTGGCACAATGCACGATAGTGCTATGGTTGAATTTTTTCGAAATATCTTGGATTTTTCTATAGAAAAATATTATGAACAAAAAAAAACACCACACGTGCTTGACTTTTTTTTGTCCTTAATAAAAAAAAGTCAAGCACGGTTTACATTATAATCTGATGTCAAGACATTAATGAAATGAGTAAGGGTTATACACAATATTTTGTTACATAGGTTGAAATTAAATCGTTATTTGGTTAGTCGATAGATTTTTTTTTCAATGAATAAATCCTATGTATCGCAATACATCACGTAAATTATGCCACATTTTTGCTACGTTAAATATGGCCCAGCCCTATGTGTAGGTACTGTAATTGCTTTTTTTTCGCAAATTGTCATGTTAAAACTCTCTGTTTTTTTTACTTTGATAGTAATACTTTGGTTCTTCTTGTTATGTTATGTTTATTGCAAATTTAAAACCTTTTTTACAACTCTGTTTCTGGTTTAATGTTTTATTAATGGATGGCGAGCATGTGTTTGAATATTTGTTTGTATCTTTAACACTGTGTGGTAGTGTAGTTTTACGACGTAAATCCACGTTCATTACCGCGGCACAGCGGCTGTCAAACTTTGCCGATAGATTCAGTCGTCGCTATCGCGCGGCTCGGCGGACAGCGACTACTGCGCACATCCTTTATTGCCTTTATGTAACTTTTTCCGGCTGCCGCTTGCCACACGTCGGTAATAAGTTTGTTTTTCAGATAATATTATGGCAAACTTAACGTCATTTATTCAACATCGTCGTTATTATAACAAAGTCATTATTGTTACTTAATGACACTGGGATAATTGGACCTGAATTAATTAAAAAGCAGCATTGGACGCGTTTTCTCGGACGGAAATTTTTGGGGTAAAAGGAAACTGCATTTTTACACCTACATTTGTCTGTAGTTTGTGGTTTACGTAAATTATGCAAATTGATTTGCTAAAGCCTCTACTAGTGCTCTCCCAACCGAAAATGTACTAAATAATTTATATCTCTCTATTTCTAAGATAAGGCCGCCATTTGTTACACTAAATTTTTTTGTAAGTTTATTTTTTATATACAAAGTTTGATGTAAACAATTAATAGTTTATCTATCTATACCTTACTTCTACTACTTAACTACTTTATTTATATTTCTTTATTTTATATATTTTATACATTTTTTATACCTACAATAATTTTATAATCGACATCGTTAAGATTTCTAACAAATCTCGCTCGAAACTTTCTGGCGCCACCATCAAAAATACTATTGTTTTTTTTTATTTTGATAAATCTACACTACTACTGAGAGCAGCCTATACCTAAGAGTCTAACAAAGAAAGATAATGTTCTAAGTTAACATTCTTTCCTAAATTACAACTGATTAAAGTTATTCGCAAAAGTTTGAGCCACGCTACCAGATAAGAGTAAAGATAAAATCAGTTTATTGCATCGCTAAAGGATTGCTTTCAGGAAAATCTTAGCGAAAAAGAAAGCAGACTTATTTAATATGTTGCTTCATGAGCTGTAAGGCGCAGGTTCGGTACCTGTACAGGACAAACTTTTACGTTACAAACGTAGTAGTTTGTTCTATCAGTTTGACTGCACTGTTAGCTCATTGTTTTATTAGTTACATGTATTAGTTTGGGGCTAAACGTCGCAGTGTAAAATGTTTTCTTCTTCTTCAATGGCTTCCAATGTGGAGGTCCCAGATTTGAATCCCACGGCACGTACATCTTTTTTTCTAAGTTATATGTTAATTGCTGCTGATTTCAAATGGTGAAGGAAAACATCGTGAGAAAAACTACACGTCTGAGAGTTCTTAAAAAATAATTCTTGAAGAGGTTTGACGTCTGCTGCAATTTAATGACAATGTAGTATTTAAATGATTACATATCGACTCGGCGAAACAAAAGTGAGGATTATGTCTTTGACCTGTGTGTGTGTATATGTATGTATGTATATATTATGTATGATAGCGAGAACTGATCACAATGGAATAATCATTATCTATTTAGGAAATAATAAATAGTAGTAACTTGAACATAAAATAACATAATACATTTTCTTCTAAGAAGTAAAACCTCGCATTCTATGTAAAACAAAAGAGTCACACACTTACTTACATTTTGTTTTTTATCATTGCAGCGATACACAGAACTTTGAGTAACAAAACAAAGTCCTGGGCATCACTGCTTTGGCGCTCATCACTTTCGAGACTTTCGATGAATTATTATTTTTATGAATTTATTAGGAGACTAATAAAATCATCGGTTTACTGGGTTGTTGAGAAACAACCCAGTAATTTCGCTAGCTGCAGTACCCTTCGAACCGAAACACAGTAATGTTTACACACTACTGCTTAAGCGGCAGAATAACTGGTAGGTACTGCGGTGGTACCTACCTAGTCGAACTCATGCTAAGGAGATCTACCACCAAGTAAATATTATATTATAGTATATTCTCCTAAGATCCTCTTCTTAGATTAATAACATAGATATTAAATATAGCGTTTGCAAAATAGTTGTTTACATTAAGTATATAATGATAATTTAAATAAAGCTTCAAATTCCCGCAACCTGTTAATTAGGTGCTTCCCTCATATTCATTGAGATATTCTCGGCAGTAAAATGGCGTGTAATAATGCTAGTTTATCAGTAGTTCCGACCGGAGTCGAGAAGACTTAATTAACCTGAAGTTTAGCGAGGACGCCGTATAAGTTGCGCCTAACGGCGAAATGCCCCTCGCCGATATGAGAAAACTCCGACACAATGATATTTACACCCATCTACGTGTACCCGTCTACTAACCACCGCCTCCTATGTTATTATTATTGTAATAAAAAGTTTTCTCCGTATGGGAGTTGTCCTTGGTGGCTTCATACAAAGAAATTATGTATGTGATCTGGTTTGTACCGATACAGGCATGGTAGACGATAAAAAATAACGATAAAAAATATTTTAGCTGAAAATGATAGTAATGTACTGGTTAAAAAAAAATTAACCATATAGACATGATAATATGTAGAGAGTAGATTTATGTATTGCTTAATTTGTTTTCCGAACTGTTTTTTGTTTTTTCACCACACGTTCACGTGGTCTAAGTTTGGAAAAAGCAAATTGTGTTTACCTGCCAAATATGAATACCTACAACATAATGAAAAGTAGATGCGTAGTACTGCGCCTAATTAAGTGTTTCCCGTGTTGGATATAATCTGGGTGTCTTAAAGTCGAGAGTGAATCAGTATCTTTTAGGCAAGCGTGCTCAATCTTAGACCGCATCATCACTCAACATCGGGTGAGATGGCGGTCAAAAGTAAGAGTATTTGTTACTAAAAAATTGTAAGCAATGGTTACTAAACAAACCGATTGCAGAACTAAAAGATTACCTTGGAGCAAAGTTCAATGAGAACAAAATATGACCGTATGACCCAATAAATCCCCTGAAGGTGAAAAATTATATTATTACAGTAGATAGCGTGCGAAATATTATTTCGCTAAACATGTAGTGTTTAAATACATGTGCATGCTAATTGGCAAAAATGTTTCGTAATAATACAAAAAATTGCAACTGTTATTATAATTGTTGTACCTATTGTTAATTTAGAACAGTCTAGATAAGAGTAAGTACATAATGATTTTTATATTTTACACAATTATCAAAGAATCTTGGTCTCATGTGCCTGTAGGTCATATAAAGTGAAACAAACATCGTTACCACCGTAAAATGCGATTCTCGTATTAAGCTAAGCTTTTTTTTTATGGTTGACAGGCTAGGTGTTTGACCACAGCTCACCTGATGAAGCTACTTATCAAAGTTATGTAACTAATTGTGTACCTTGTGTATATTTTAATAACTTATTTTTTTTATATTTTTTTTTATGTAAACGTAATGAGATGAACGATACGCTATCTCCTGACGATAAGAGATAACGCATGCCCATGACTATTGCAGCAATACAAAGAACTTTGAGTAGCAAAACAAAGTCCGGGGTATCGATGCTTTGGTGCTCATTAATTTGAGACTTTCGATGGTTAGTCGCAACATCCCCGTAATTTCGCTAGCTGAAGTACCTACCCTTCAAACCGGAACACAGTAATATTTACACACTACTGCTAAGCGGCAGAATATCTGGTACTGCGGTGGTACCTACCTAGAAGACCTCCTGCTAAGGAAATCTACCACCAAGTTCATTGTTAAAACTCTTTAATTATTATTTTTGGTTCCGGTCCCCACGGTTATGTTTCAACCTCAAAAGCCTCAAAGATGTACCCTCTGTCCAGGGTAGAGGTGAAGCTTTTTGAGGTCTTCTGCAAATTCTGCAGCCGCGCCAGGGTTAGTCTGAGTTTATAGAAAATGTAATGGTGCCCAATTATAAACGCAAGTGGCATCCTTTACTAAGGGCTGTCCCATCCATAAATCTTTACGTAATAGGGACTAACATACATACTGAAATTCGTTGAAAGAAAATTGTCTATTCATGAAGTAGTTTAGGTGCGAAATATAAAATAACTGTAATATTCACTTTGACTGATGTCTCATCATTTCGCCGTCGCTATAAGCCATCAGCTTGACAATGTGAAATATTCTTTCACTATAAGGGAATAACGTGAGAGATCTCAGTAATCTGTGTGTGTGCTGAAGGCGAGATGAAGAATAGCTCGGTTGGAGAATGTTTGCCTCAGCTTATTGAGTGCAAACAGCGGCCTGGCTGCAAACATCCCGCCTTGGAGAGTTTGCAATACCAGCTTTGCTCTAAGAAATTATTAAACTACTGCAGATAAAGGATACTTACTGGCTTTTATACGTTTACAACTTTATCATTCTCTGTCGTATCTGCCCTACGTAGAATAAGAATTAGGTGATGAGTAGGTATACAGAATTAGCTTTTTAAGCTACGACATCCTAATTGGGAGAATGTCTGACTGCTAATATAGCAGTCCTGGGTTCAAATCACACGGCAAGCGCCATGTTATGTGCGTATTGGCTACTTATAGTAAAAATAAAGACAGATTTTAAATGAAATAACGACTTCTTGAAAACCGAACAGATAGCTAGAACTTACTTTTTAGAAAAACTAATTGCCATCTTGTAATTGTTGTGGTAACTTGGAAAAAACATGTGCTCCAATTAAAAGTTTCATATCCTTTGAAAGCTTCGAAGAAGGAAGACACCATAATAATATGCATTAACCTAACCCTCTTTTAACCTGTGACAGTACCTCCACACAAAATGGATGACGGCTCATGTTGCCAAGTCATACCAACCACTATTATTTAGGGACGAGAAGTTATGTGGATACGCACATGGCATTATATAGGCTAATGCACGTCCATATAGTTAAAATTATAATGCAAATTTTGTTAGTGTACGTTACGAAACATCTGTCAATTTTAACACGTTAACTTTATGCTTTGTTATCTGTGAGATATTTATAAGCACAAGTAACTATCTTTGTACTAAGGCGGTAAGGGTTGGTGAATCTATATTTTTAGGTGCTTACTCCATGTATTGAATTTATTTTATTTTATGTAAAGGTATTAAAACGATCGAGACGAAGAGATAACTTTGAGACGGTTGTAGGTTGTAGATGGTTAGTCTCAACAGCCCTGTAATTTCGTTAGCTTGTGTTATGTTTGTACACTCTTGCACCGAATATCTGTTACTACGGTGGTACCAAGACGAACTTCTGCTAAGGAAATCTACCATCAAGTAAATTTCTTCTTAAACCAAATATGTAGGTATAAGTTTCAAAATAACACGTTCACTGAATAAAAAAAAATGTGAAAACTTGTTTTATTTTTTCAGCCTAAGTACCTACGTATCGTACATACTCATATATACAAAATTATTATCGATATCTTTAATCTTTAATAAATTGTAATAGAAAAAGTATCATTGTTTGTGAGTTTTCTTATTCTTCAATGAACTCACAATTCATGCTATACGTGCAAAAGCTAGTCCGTGATAAACCGGTTCACAATCAGACTAAGTACGCGGACATGAGACAGGAAATTCGATAGGTTAAACCGGAAAGGAAAGGTTCACAGAAGCGAGGAAGCCTGCACTACTTATAACATGACGCTGAAGCGAAGTTAACAGTAAAATTGTTCAATTATTTAAACTACAACGATTGCATGCATTCCAACTTATATTATTGCTTAATACCCAGTTTAGAAAGACCTCGGAATGTTGATTGGCTCAAAGTTAAGATTCGCCGTGATCAGCGGGATCCTTTGAAGCTTCTTACAAACACGCCATTCCCATTGCTAAATCCAAGGTCACGTTGGTGTATGATCATGGAAGTAGATAAAAAAATTATACGCTTGTACGGTGAACGCGACAAGTGCTCCGTCGGGCAACGAACCGGGCTTGTCCAGCAGGTTCCGCCTGGCCCGGGGTCCTATACGTATAACACGTCAATGTCATGTGTTTCGTAACACGAACGGTACAAACCGAAAATAAATAACTAATGTTTGTTTTCCGCGGTTTACGCGTGTGTATTTGCACCAGAAACGAACTGAATTGCAAAGCAGTGGTTTTGTTGACGGAAAAATACGAACTTAAACTACCTAGTTAATTACATAGTTGTATTCTGTAAAATGTGACACTTTTAGCTAAGTTATAAATATGGCGCGAAGTATACAACAATATCTTTGCATGCGTATATATATATATACCTACCTATAAAGCTTAAATAAATCTGAAGACACTATTTGCGTCGTAGGTATTTGTTTGACTTAGCTATCCAGCAACGTCCTAAGGAAAAGTAGCAATGATCCGACAAAGCAATAGGCTCTACCAGCAAGTCACTTTTTCAAGTGTGACTCAATAGTAACTTTCGCAATTCAAACAAATTTTGCGATTGTGTGTGATGAAGTCCCAGCTATAAACATGTTAGGTATATACAATTATACATAATATGAACTCTGTAATAGCTAACGCGATCCTAATACTCATTTCGCCCAGCTCAACTGCAGAGCAGTATTTACATACTCCAAAAAATGAAAGGTTAAAGTACAAAATTAAAAAAATAATCGTAATATGAACGTTAACTTCACGATTGGCGAAATCATCCAAACAAAAATAACGCAGATTAGTTGAAAAATTTGCACACACCTCTTTGTTTTCAAGTTCTCTTCTTGGTACAAAGAAGAATAGGACTAAAATTGGATAAATATAAATAGCTATGCGCATTTTACCTACATTCATCCGAATTCAATTGAGCTTCATGTGCTGTAAATGGAGGACGTGTGAAACAACAGCTAGATCTTCTATTTCGACATTTTTCAATGTAGCGCCGGCTCCGGGACCGGCGATGGCAGCGAGACATGGTTTATTCGATTCATGGATATCGTAAATCCGGACGCGCGATAGAACTGCAATACTGTTGGCGGTCGCATTGCAGTGGCAAACCGCACTGATGAAATTACGCTGCGTTCGCAACCATAGTTTGCAAAATAAATATGAACCTGCAAATTACCAACACTATTGTTAATTTTAAAATGCACGGTAGTCTCACGCCACAAAAGCGCAATCCTAACGCGAATGTGTTTGTTACGCGTTGACGCCTTATCTACTCAACACGTGAGCGAAGCCACAGACAAAAGCTTGTTATTATATAAAAGTAACGATTTTCTTTAAATTTTCCTCCAAAAACACTATTAATAGTGATATTTAAATTTCGAGTATCAAAAGCTTACAATGTTGTTTTTATGGTTTCAGAGTACTCGGGCTGGCCGACGCTGAGAGTTTGCGTCGCGGCTCACATCCGTCTCTTGGCATCAACTGCAATTATGTAACGGACACTACACTACACCACTCGGACAAGCTTCTGCTTTTAGTTAATTAGAACTTTTTTAGGGATCCGCACCGAAAATGGACGCTGAATGACACGAGTTAGTGGCGACTTTCCTAACGAGACTTTCTTTTTACCGTATTCCTGTTCTAGGAATTAAGCTGGACGTGTCGTTTAAGAGCAGACTTAAAAAGTTGTACCCGGCTAATGCTTACTTAGGCGAAGCTCCGTAAACTTATGGTAAGTCGATAATGATGGAAAAAACTTGTGTAAGTAAGATACGGAATGTATTAGATAGACATCTCTACGCAAAATATTGATCGTCTAAGCCCCTCGGCAGAATCATTATTAAAAAATAAAGAGTATAATAAAATTAAGTGAGAACTACGAATAGTGACTGCTGGTATTTTATTTTGTAGCTCTACATTCCGACGGCAGAACACCTCACAAATAAAACATCAGCGTGATTTATGCGAAGCGTGTGTGCGATGTTTTACCGCATCGCGTTTCGTTTTCGCAAAGATTGCTCTCGAACACGTCTGCGAACGTTATGCGGAGGGTGAACAACCATTTGTAGGCGCCAAGTGTTTGCAGAAGAGTTGGTGTGGCATCGCTAATGAGGGAATCGGTGAAAGTGCCCGCGTGGGGAGCGACCGCAGAAGCCGCAACCTGGGTACTCACCTTTGAGCCCACTGCTACCTCCACTCGACCCGCCCTCCTGTTATTTCATACTGCGGCCCGTGTTGTTACTCCAACTTAATATGTGCGACCTCGTTGCGACTAATTTGTACTGACAAATATGGAGCTGCAGTCTCTAGATTGTCGAGATAGCTCGTCCGAGAACGGAGAAGACTTTATGACAATGCCTTGAACAGCGATGCAATCTCACAGTTGCAGCTGAATTAAATAAGTCGGACTCGTGATTTGTGAGCTGTGTAAGAGTTCTTTTTTTTTATTTTTAAATTGAAATGTTGTACTGAAAACTGCTTGTATATAGGTATATTTCGGATCTAGTATAGAAATGTGCAAAAAATACGTAATTTAAAATTCGACGATATTAAAAAATGTAGAAAAAGTAGTGACCACTTACTTACCTACTTATCTACTGTTTTTTGTCTATCACGGTTTTTAAATACCTAGCTTTAGTGACGTATATAGAACATCTATTCTGTAGAAAGTTATCTCTTGTGTAAACTATATAACTCCTAAATACTATTCGGGGAGGTTACTAAAAGCCAGGCGCAGCAAAACACTTGAGAGATGTATGAAGAACTTTGTATTACGAGATGCGAGTAACAAATAACAAATCATTATATTGACTTAGCATTGTGTAACAATAGATTGAATCGGTGTATTATTACTAGAACCATTCAGACGTACAATACAGCCTACAATTACTCAAAAGTAAGTGGACACCGCATTAGAGACATGCATGCGACGAGAGTAGGTCAAGGGGCGTGGCGCGTGTCGCTTCCAAACGTGGACACCATATTTTGTTCATAAAGTGTCCAAGTGAAGTCACATGCAGTCCTCTGGACTCTGGATTGTATTTGCGACACAACCGAGTAAAGCCAAAGGGGTGTGGGGTTGAATTTATTGTTCTAGTTACTAATGCCATACCAGAATCACCAGAGCGCTTATTAGAAATTAAGTTGCACTAGTAACATTAGAGACTAAGTTGTAAGTAGGTTTTAAGTTTCCTATAAATGTAAAATACAAACAAACAAAATAAATATTCGTATGAGTATTATAATTTATCAATTTGTAATAATTGCTTTCATTATTTAGCATTTAGATTGTTTCTCAAGATTTTTATCAGTCCAATAACTTTTGTGTAACAGATTAAGTAGTTTTTATATACGGAGGCACATTTTAGATCGTTTCTCTAACAAAGTTAGTTAGGTTATTATTTATGCTTTAGTTAATAAAGATACTTGCACAACAAATAATTACTTTTTCCACGAGTCACATCTATAGACTCAACCAATTTTGTCGATCGGTAAGGAAATAGTCCTAAGTAAAACGGTCAATGGATAATTTTTGTATCAAAAAGTTGATGGAATTAAGGGTAAGCGACTCGTATTTTTTAAAAGTAAGTTACGACTAGGAAAAAGGTGTAGCAGGCGTCATTCACATACTTTATTCCAAATACATTTTACAAATAGCTTTTGCGCTGTGGGCCGCGGGCGCTTGTGAAGTCGTGACCGGCGTATATGAAAAGATTGATGAATATAAAAGAAATGAAAGAGATATTATGTAAAATACGGCTAAATACCGGTCGGTTCGTATTGGACTTTTGCAAAAAGTAACACGAAACGATTCTCGTGTTCCTAAGGAAATGGACACACGCGTGGATGTTTAGGTATACCTTGTGAAAAACATTAATTTATCTACTTAATTCATATTATTATTTTTGTGTTGTAAAAACGCTCTTGAATAAAGTTTAGTAGGTACCTGAGCGACAGAGCTTGCTCAGGGTATGCAAAATTCAAAACCTAAGAAACGCGCATCAAAATCCCCCATAGCAAATTGAATCGAAATCGTTAAAAATAACCGTTTTAGACATTTCAATAGATTAGATGAATACTATGGATTGACAGTAAATATAATTTATACTGGCATAATTTTCAATTGCGAAAAATGTAGGTAGGTACTTACATAATTTATATAAAATATACAAGGTACCTACTTTTATTTTCCTTGTCTTATACACATGTAGGTACTTTTACCAAAAAAGTTAACATTAGAATGCAAAGGGTCAATGTGTTCTAGAAGCCTTAAAATTTTAAATAAATTGTTCAGTTACATTAAGTAAGTACCTACCTACTACCTATATACCTATGCAGAAAATATAATTTACTAGCGACCCGCCCCGGCTTCGCACGGGTGCAAAATTCGAAAAAAAGTAGTCGCGTTTTCAAGGTGTACAATACTTAGTACATTATTTTTATAAATCCTGTAAGGTTAAGCCTGCGTACGCAATGTAAGCGGCAAGAAATGTAAGAATTTACGACACCACATTAGAAACCCTGAAAATAACAGTATTTCTCCATTATTTAATAGATGTTATTATACATAAAAACCTTCCTCTTGAATCACTCTACCTATTACAAAAAACCGCATCAAAATCCGTTGCGTAATTTTAAAGATTTAAGCATACAGACAAACAAACAGACAAAAATAGCGACTTTGTTTTATACTATGTAGTGATTTTAATATGTGGTAAGTAGGTATATTTGAGCCAATATGCAGCGTTAGTTCTAGTTAAAACTGACACCATTCTAGTAAAAAAATATTTCACTTTCCCATAATCAGCATAACAAAAAAAAACATAATCTCGTTATTAGGGCAGTCACACACGTTCAATATATACGTCGTGTGAATTTTAATCCGCTTGGGCAGTGATGCCTGTCGAAGTCGCTTGTAGGTATTAAATTCACTTCAGATTACGCTATAAAATAATAGTAGGGTAGGGCGGGGCTAGTTGAGCATAGGGGCAAGTTGGGCAATCGAAATATCTCGCAAACTATTCACCATACGCATAGGCATCGTATGGCGGAAAGAAGGAGTCGCGGGAGGGGTAATCACCACGCGATCACTAGTGGCGGCTGGACGAGCAAGTGAAGCGCCCGTGCGTTTTGTTTATTTTGTGCCCAAAAAGTAAAAACGTTGTCTATCGCAAGTTTTCGTCTATATTAATCAATTGTTGTCTGTTTTCAATCAGGTAAGTGTTAATCTTCCAGATAATTATTATACTTTTGATATGTAGAGGGGTTCTGGGTATAATTCTTACGATTTTTTTATAACCTCACTTTTGTTTTAAAATTCCGGGTTGGGGTTAGTTGAGCTATAGTTGCTCAACTTACCCCACGACTCAAACAAGTAAAGTAATGAATGTTTTATTTTTTGTTAGGATGCGGACTTACAAGAGGAAGACTCCAAGATGTTTTTACACTACTGAAGATTTAAAAAATGCTGCAAAGGCTGTTAATGATGAAGGAAAAAGTGTTAATGCCGCCGCTAAAGAATTTGGTATCAAACGGATGACTTTGACAAGCTTGCAGGGAATGGGCACATACAAAATGTGTTCCAGGCGCTGGTCTTACTTTCGTTTGTGTTAATTGCAACAGTGACAATGACGATTAAGTTGCTAAGATCTTATTAATATATATTTTTTAAGATATTCAAGTCTGATTTTAAACAAAAAGACTGAATCTAATCCTGAAGTTAATCTTAAGACACGTTGATGTTTTGTTTATTCTATTTTTAGTTAATTATCCAAAGAAAATTACGTTAAGTTTTGTTTTTCTGTCACTAAGAATATATAAATTTAATTTCATTGATGACCATTAAGTTTCAAAGTTCTAATGCTGAAGTTAATCTTAAGACACGTTGATGTTTTGTTGATTCTAGTTTTGGTTAATTAGTCAAAGAAAATTACTTTAAGTTTTGTTGTTCTGTCACTAAAATACTATAAATAAAGAACTGATCGTCAAACACATATTTTACTTCTCTAGTCAACATTGAACCCATGGTTTGGTTAGACATTCTTAGTGCTCAACTTGCCCCATACCCTTGCTCAACTTACCTCACCTATGGGGTACATTGAGCATACTTGACTTTCTGCATTTAAACAGCGGTAGCTCTTAAATTCGACTTGTTACAAAAAAAATACTATGGACACTTTTGCTAAGGGATAAATTACTAATCCATCAAGCCGCATAACGACTCATTGAGACTTATTATTGAGGAGCTACATCCGCTCAAATAAAAAATTGCTCAACTAGCCCCGCCCTACCCTATCGTAGCTTTTCTCACAATAATAATTCTTCATATTGTTAACACAATAATTGCCTACTATTCATTCATTGATAGGTTAGGCTACAAAAAAACCTTACCTTTTTTGTAATTTAGTCTATTGATCGGGAGAGGTTCATTAACGTATTGTTGAAAATTCTCCAGTTACATAATAATAAAGAATTCAAACTCAAATATCGCCATGTATAATAAGTAAATAACCGAGGTACCTCCGTTACTGATTAGAGTAGGATTCTTAAGTCCTAGCGTAACGAACGAATTCTTTGATTATTATTAATAGTAGAAAAATAGTAGAGTTATAGAGCAGTTTATTAATTCAATTAAATGGTGTTGCAGCTTCATTTTTTTTAAATAATAAAAATAAAAACACCAAACTGTATCCCCCTATTACGTAATCATCAATTTTCTGAATTGCGTCGTACTTAATAGGTCTTTAAATTGCTTCCGAGGAATCATTTTAAAGAAGTATTCACGTCAAAATAAAACTAAATGTATAAATTAATATTAATAAAAACAAAGTTTTTCAGAATTTATTTTAATACACACCTATAATAAAGGCAAGGCGATAGACGTGATCGTACAGTAGGTACACTGTGCAGTGTGCACGGATAAAGCTGTCGTGCGATATACTTTTCTCTTTAGTTGTGCGATAATATAATGTTAGCGTAGTCTGAGATGACATCAGGCTTACTTTGTTTGTACACAAAGCTTCGAAGCAAATATTTGCCAGTTGTAGGTACTAATATGCGATTCCCAACGCTGAGAATCGATAGGCTTTCCTTTGAGTATTACGGACTGAAACATGTTATGTGCGAGCAACATCATTAATTCTAAGTAATATAATCTACATATCCATCTGTTAGACTATACCTTTTCACGATGATACGTTGCGGTCAATCTTGATGAATTTATATAGAGCCAGCTGAAACTGAAAGAGCCTAACATAGGCTACATACATATGTATAACCGTCATCTTCGTCACAAATTCGAAATTCATTTCTGTAACTAGGTACCTACAACGCGAGCAAAATCAGAGTAAGCTCGCCACGCCACAGTCCACTATTTTTTTTTAAATTCCTTTGTTTTTTACTTAATTAATATTCACAGAAGAGACGAGTTCTTGTAACATTTTTTTTTCTGAGAGCAGTCTATAATGCCCTAGGAGTGCTGGTCCATTGCATTGCATGGACGGGAACCCCGTACTATTCCTAATATATTCCGCATATACTAGTCAAAAGAAAAATCCATAGATTTTTTTTGCTTCTTTTGCATAGCTTTTTCTTCTGCCTAGGGCAAGTAACTTTATAGCGTTCGCGCTTCCCGCCTATTAGTTAGCTTTACAGGCGGCTGTCCCATTTCGCCACAGTTTCACCGAGGCTATCAGCCAGCCGTTTTATTATAAATTTTCCAAGCGATTGCCCTGGCTGGCGTTTTAAGTGCTTTCCGACACATCGTTTTGTAGCCGAATAGCTTACTTTCCAGATATACAACATAATTCAAACTTATTTAAAGCTATCACTTTTTAAAGTAACTGAAATAATTTTATTACTTACAACATTGTTTTCAAGAAAACTTAGATCGAGTGCTCTCTTCAGTAGAATAGATTCAGAACTGTAATTAAAAGTAACACTAGTAGGTACCAAAGTTAATTACTTGTCAAATCTAAAAGTATATCTACTAATTTATGAATTGTGTCGTAGTCTACTTCCACGTTTTATTAGAAGCAAGACATTTTGAATTCGTTGAATTCTCCCCGAGCTCAATCAACATTTTGTATTTTTTATTGTTGAGTGCATTCTTGGACCTGCCACGGCCTTTACCATTCAACTTTAAAAACTAGATTCTAATAGAGTAACACCCACACACGCGCGCCGCGAGATGCGTCCACACGTGAATGAAACCCTCCCGACGTGAATTGTGTATACAAAATTCTCAGTTCTAGTTCCTAAATCAATATTTAATACTCCGAAAAGTAGTATGTAGATGACAACGACAAACAAGAGAAGAAAGAGCCAGTTTATTTGATTTTCTCACGTTACCCATTTCAGCATCACATTCGAAGCCTTCAAAGACAAAAAAATGTGTTATATTTTGCACCAGACGGCGCTAAAGAACCGTTTGACTGATTGATTTATGTTTTCATTATTGTGTAAATAAAAAGGGAAGGGCGCAACAAAGCTCGGTTTTTATCGATTTTCGCACAAGAATGGTATGGCGTCATCTCCCGCCGTGAATCGAGTTGAATGTATTCGAGTTGTGCTACGTAGACCTGTACTAATGAGAACACACCCATACCTACATCAATCAACCCTCATGTCTATTCATGTACGTATTTGAATGAGGTTGGCAAGGACACTGCACAATACACAATAAGAATGTGCGGAGTGGGCCCGCGGCTATGGGAAAAGCACTGGACCTTTAACTTTACGACGTCTACCTATATGCTTGGCTCGGCAGTTAAGTCGTCCATAACAAACATTGCAAAATTAGCTACCCGACTCACGGGAACCCTTCCTGACCCGCAAAATTTATTTTACCTTAAGGCACATGATTGCAGACCACCCCCACATCCTATTCACATTTAATCGTAAAAGGGCTACCTTTTTAAATAATAGACCGCGAATTTGCTCCTAGATGGCGGTGGTTGGGGAGCCTTTTTACCTATGCTGCCAGAGTTATTGCTATGGTAATGCAATTGAATGTTGGTGAATAAAATAACAGTATATGTTTAGTCTAAGTCTAACACAGACTGAAATAAAATAAAACCTTATGGCACTTTGTGTACGCGATCTAGTACAGAAACATTCAGAAATATTACACTAGCGCTGAAGTCTATGAGTGCAAATCCCAACCGTGAGCCTAAACTAAAGCGGTAAAGAAAAATTTTACGAGTAGGTAAACCATGGCATGGCGATAAGGTACCTAGTACTTAGAACTCGGCTGGCTAGCTACCAACCTCAAATTGAAAATCTACCGCTGAGCTCCTGATAGTGTTTTTCAGAAATCGCACTTGAAAGCCGTCTCCCATTCCAGATTAGATGTGTTTTTACCATCATCGATTACATTAATAGGTACCTAACATCAAGTGAGCAGTGATCAAACAAATAGTCGGTCAATAATAAGAAACAAACGTCCTATGTTCTAATGCGATAAAGTCAGATGAATGCTTAGTACCTACTTGTAGGAGTTTTTGGCGGGAACGCGAAAGAGTCTTATCGCCGCGCCGCATTATGTAATTTTCCAAAACTTGTGGTATTCGAGGGATTATGTATGTATAAAAATAGTGGTGATAATTATATAAAGTGCTGAAATATAAGCGCGAGTGTGGTAAAGTGTTAAAATGTGCTGAAACATGACTTTTCGTGTTGCTTCCAAAAGTCCCATAGAGCTTGTAGTAAAGCTGCCACTACTTTACCGGGGCATGACTAAACTTGGCCATGACTTACTTTGACTATGACTTAAAATTATTTTACTACATTTATCTTGTTTATAAAATATCAAAAGACTAGACACTGCACAAATTGTGGCGCCAAAACCAAAGACGACATAAAATATTATTGTTTTACATATTCTGGATTACTCACGTTTCTAGAAGGTCACGATTTTGGCCGAAACTATAGTTGGAGTATCCGACATAATTAAACGTGACTAATCTCGCATAAGTAAAATAATAATATGGTATTAAAACAGCGTGTTTTCATAGTAAGAATGATACGTTTTCCGAAATATCAAAGAGAACTAAAATCGCAAAAATAAAACTATTTTCACTAAAGATACATAATTTTTTTTTTTATGAATCGTTTGATCATCGTAGTGATTTTTACCGTTGGATCAGCTACGAGTAGTGTCTACGTTTTGATTCTCTTCTCTGCCCCTATCCATTGTTATTTAGTCTAATAAATTTAAATAGTAATATTTTTTCTAGTCTAGAATATCAAATGTTTCTGTTGTATATTTATTACAGGAGAGTGATTCATATTAAACGGTAAATTCAATAAGCTTAACTAAACAATTCATTGATACATTCCACTATCTATGTCAAGAGCAGTAAACAGCCATCTTGCACAGGTGTCCACTTATACAAGTAACAGTTAAATATCAATAATACAACCAAAAGCTCTGCTGTATACATAATTTATTAATAGATGCACAGAGTGTGGCTTTATTCTGAGGCAATTTCCCATAGATAGCATCAGCTTTCCGATTGTGCAATCCCTTCATCAAACACACAATTAATTTACAGCTCGACGAACCCTAGTACTTATCAGTTTATCATCATTAAAGTAAACGGGAACGGAACGGGACTATCATCAAAGTTAAAGGTATGGAATATAAGTATCCGGCGTAGCCGAAACAATGCACAATTCGTAATATAATTCTCACAGGTCACATTACCGTGAGAAATCGAGGGCGAAGCTGAATAGATCTCTCCGCAGACCCGCTGCCGACCGAAAAGAAAGTGATCTATCTTACTTAATCCATCGTATACCTGCACTGGCATCATGAGCATTTCGCAACTCTTACAGACATCGAGAATTGAACTGGAACGACTCAAATTGGACAAAGAGAACCGACTCATTCAGATTTTATTGTGATTTTTTTAATACTTTTGGCTTTTGTCCTGAGTTTGGTTTTATAGCTTAAGATGAATTCACGACCACATGCATTAGGTATTGTACGTAGTATAAATAGGTTTTTACAAAAAAATTCAAACTGGAAGTTAAATTATATTGCTTTAGTGTAGAGTTACTTAGTTAACTTCTTGGATAACTTAGACATTTTATCCTCCTTTTCATTTTGCTTAAAACTTCAGTAGAATACAAATAGAAGACAAATGTTTTGCATAAGAATTTTCATTGAATTGATAACTATGTATCTGATTGCACAATTACCAATATTACTTAAACAACAAACAAAAAAAGGTAATAATATAAATATGTAGGTGCAGAATTGGTAGATACTATAGAGTTGACAAATCCTTAAATGTTTTTTTTTTTAATTCAGTTTTTTTAACCTACCTACCTACATGATTTCCAATATAAATACAAAAATCATGACATTCACTAATTCGCATACAAACAATAGAATTAACAATGATATAAACAATGGAATTTGATAAGCATCTATAATCTGTAAAGAGGATGCTTACTCGAATTCGTACATTACATTGCTCATTAAAAAAATTATTTTGCTTCCTCGTGGTCTCATGGTCATAACAAAAATAAATGTTATTTCTTTAAAAAAATCATTATTATTTGACTTTAAATCGATAAATAATTTAACCATTCTCAGCGATAACGTCGCCCCTCGGTTTAACGTCTTTGCAAGATAAAGGAGTCCAACGAGTTTTAGCACCTACTTGCCCAAGGAGGTTCGAGAAGATATCTGGTTATGGTGCCAAAAAAACCTCGTTATTCAAGATATTATTACTCAACGACCACTTCACGATTAAAGCTTCCATGCCGAGAGTCATGATGGATTAATAAGCTAAGTGCGTGACTGAAACATTTTACTTCGCCGAACTAAACGTGTAGTCGAGGCTGAACTAATAGTAAATCGATAAGTAGAAGGGTTGCAGCACCTACCTTATTGCATGGGCCGCGACCGCTCGATCCCTGTTTATGAAATCGTTCCCGGGTCCGCAGTAGTTAAAATTGCCGCATTCCACTGTAGACGGGCGTGAGACCGACGCAGCCTCCGTGCCTGGACCGGTCGCGGGACCTCGGAACTCGGGACTCGAGCTCCCAGTCTTATCACATAAACATAGACTAAAACACTGAGGGGAAGGTGTTCGTGTGGGAAATCATTGTTATTTCATAGAGTACGATAGCGAGCGATGCGTCAGAAGGCAAGAGACGCAGGTAGCGCTGGCTCCGAGACGCGCAGGGGACTGCCGTGAGGCGACGCCAGCGCCCCGCGCGCACGCGCCCCACTCCTCGGGCCCACACCGAAGCCCCGAGCCTCGTTTACACGCATCGACTCAGCGATACCCGCGCCTGCTGCCCGATGCAGTCCAGTAAATTATTTAAATTCAAACCCTTTCGAAAAGGAGCCGGCCTACTTGGCACTCGAGCCCGCGATATGATTCGCGAGATCACGTTTAATGTCGGGGGTGCGATGCCGCGAGTGTGACCCACTTACAGCCGCGCTCAAATATTTGCGCGGAGCCGGGAGTGGCAGACACCGCACTGAGACCTTACTATATGTTTCGTGCACCATTCCCATATGTACCTACTTAGGTGTACCATTATAATTTCTATTGTATTTACTTCAAGTCATTGTTTCGTAGATTACGTCATATACAAAGCTTATGCATGCGAGATTATAGAAAGAAGAGATATTATACGGGATAACGCAAAACAGTAATATTAAGCCGAAAGATGGCCTGAACTCACTATAAAACTTTTTCACTATTGAGCCAAACTCTGAGGTCGCAAAAAAATCACATGTCCCATATTTTAAGTAGGTATATATATATATCGTTGTCTAAATTTTTTATAGCGCAACTGATTCTTTTCTGTTGCGATTTCAGTAAAAGTTGTTCACAATAGATACCTACTAATCATTGTGATAATAACTTCCTTTCAGCTTATTACCCGTTCCGCGTATCTACCTATAGTCTCTCTCTCTATATACATACATAATAATATGTATAACTGTATGTAGATAAAATAATTGTTATTGTCTATTATTTTAATGGATTTTTGTACTAACTACTATCATTAAAATCTGGATTTGCTTTACAATTCAATCTATGCTTATCTAGTATGCATTTTTCGTATCCCATAGCTGCGTGGAAGAGAAATGAGAAGAAAAAAAAACATTTTACGAAACAGCCAACGAATAAAACCACAGACAATACACACAAAAAAAAGATTTAAACTAACATAATTATATAAGTATATGTAGATACAATAAATTTTAAACATCGGTAAGAGGATCGCATTTAGGTAACGATTAGGCCGACGCTACACTCACACTGGCACGGTTCTTATTTATTTATTTTATTTAACTCCAATTTCTAGGATATCTTTATCTATCTATAAAATATACTATAAAGATTAGTGTTTTAGAGTGTTGTGTTTTTTTAACATAAAAATATCTACAAATAATAATTAGGTATATAGGTACCTACAATATCGAATGTTTTATGCCATGTCAACAATGTCAATAATATCATAAAACAGTAAAATTAATAAGTAAGTTTAAGTACTGTGGGGCTCCTGCGCAAACCATGCAGCACCTTCTCTCGTGCCAGGACTGTCCAGACTCCTGCACTCGTGCCATCGCTGTCCAGACTCCTGCACCATGGAAGACCTCCAAGAAGCCACCTCCGGCAATGTTGCAGTGGCTAAATAATGGGAGAAAACCATTAAAAAAAAACTGAAACATCGACTCGACAAAGTAGAATAAGTAAGTTAAAGTAATTCTGTTTTGTGTGTAAAAAATTAACAATAGTCAAGACCAATAAAATTGAGCTGGACTTAAATGTTCAATGAAACCTATTAGTAATTTAGTTTTCGGAGATTACGAAAATACATTTATTTCGTACGTACGTCAATAAAGTTCCATCGTACTTATTACATATTAGCTAGACACTTGGAGGACTTATCAGTCTCGTAAGTCGTAACGTAACAAGCTATTCTATATACCTACGTAACAAGCTATACACGGGTCTAAGCTTAGAAGACTCACAGAGCTTAGAAGACTCACAGAGTATAGGGGTCTTAGGGGTAACTATTTTTTTAAAGAATGAAACATTTTTTTCTTACTGTTGGCCACAGATGGCCTCTACAGAGTCACTGGACTTTTAAAAAAAAGTGGGGATAATACTTTGTTTCCAATTTACATGCCTCAGTTAAGACAGGCATTACCTCCTTTAGCTGGTAGGTATACGTACACCTATCCTAATGGTACTTAAATATTAAATGAGGTGTTACGTAGGTAGGTTACTTCACGTTGAGGGAAATGTTTGCATAATTAATTTAGTGATGAGTTTTATTTATTTAACAAGGGGTAGGTACATTTTAATTCTCCAAAGGAAAGTTTCATCTTTCGATTTCTATAATACTTAGTTAAACTTGGTGTAAAACTAAGTGGGTACTACTTAGTATAAGTACCTACATAATTGTATGTAGTTATCTCACCGATTCAAGATGTTTAAGAATGTTGAGAAGTAGGGGCGTCACGTTAAAATAATCAACTAAGTTTACGGGACCTTTTAATTAGTGTAAGACATAAACGGGGTATGCACTGTAAATATAATTATGTTCTTTATTATTAACTTAACAATTAATTACTTAAATATATAACATTATATAGATTTTTTTTATACCAAGTGACTTACCTGTTACCTACTGTATTAGTTATCGCTATGACCAATTAATATTCTATATATGTATTGATACGTAATACAATTATTATCTCTATTCAAGTGCTATTTTTTATAATTTTATAAGTAGGTAGGTATTTAATAATGATTAAATGCATGCTGACAAATTAGATTGACCTTTAACGATAAACGATATACTTATTTAGACAAGGTTACAGGACATAATCAATTAACCATGGTGTTAGCGACGCGCTCATTAGTGTAGGTAGGTAGATTAAGATAGTTTAAGTTACGGGTAGGCTGCGGATGTGCCGCGGCCGCCCGGCTCCCAACCGTTGTTCTTGTCGGCCGAGAGGAGCGAGCGGGTGCATGTAGTGTACCGCGCACATTATATCCTTTAAAATCCCTCGGTCGATAAGCTCATTTGTATTTTAAAAAATAAATAACCCCATATAGTGTTTTATAAAAGTGTTTTTCTTAATTATTTATGACCCGAGGCCATCACAAACTCAACACATGGTATCTACCTACTAGTCTAAATGATGGTTAGGTATTTGTATAAAAACAACTTGTAGATGTCCTGAAATTACGGAATAAAAAAATCTATTGTGTGATCTGTAAAAATGTAATCATACAAACAATGTATGGATATGTGTTTTTTTGCGATTTTAGGCTTATTACGTCCGATAGTAAAGATCAAAGAGAATAACAAAAACAGAGATAAACTTCATGTACACGCGTCGAAAAAGCTAAGATGTTTTTTTCTTATTTTGTTGGTGGCCAGTATTAGCGCGCGTGTTGTTTTTTTTACAACTGTATACGAAGTCTTCACCTACCTTCGCACTCGTTAAAACAAACCTGGGGTAACCAATCAGAGGAGATTTTTGTAGGTACAGCCATAGTTCAGGCCACTTTCAATTGAAAACTTCAGTTCTCGAGATATACAACTAGTATACGTAAGTATAATTTAAGTAATCTATAAAGATAAAAATATTTCTATGAATACCTAAAATCGACAAAGTATTTGTTTAGGTTTTCATAAAAAAAAAAGTCACGCACCTTGGTTGGCTGTTTTTCACACACTTAATTTTTTGAACTCTTCTTCGAGGTAGGCAGGTATATAGAATTAATTGGCTTAGGCATAAACTTAAAGTGAGTCTTACTGCGGGGTAAGTGAAGATTCTATTTAGGCGCCTAATCACGTTTGATCTTTATTCGATGCGGTAAGGTCCTTGTAGGAAACGCAAACAAGCCCTAGACAAGGTGATTGCAGACCTAAGAAAACATTGTTTTGCATAATCTTAAGTGGACTCTTTAGGCGACACCGACGTCCAAGTTTTAGATCGAGGGTAGGTAGAAATATAAGTAACAATATAAAATAAGTAAGTATAGGGAGGTATATTTGGAGATGTTCATAGTGCTATTAGGCTTATACGTTCCCGTCTAGAACCTAATATTTAATTTAGTTTTCATATTTTATTTGTATTTTTATTGTTACTTGAAAAACACAGGTTTGGAAAGTAAATAAAACATTGAGACATGATTTTTTCTTATTAGCAGCAAATCATTGTTTAGGTTTGGAAGCAACACGAAAACACATATTTCACCACACTTTATCACTTACCCACACTTTTGCACATAATTCAGCATTTTAAGAGGGTAACGCTACAGTTTAAAAAAATAAGAACTCTGAAAAACACATGTTTTGGAAAATAATACCGCAACATATTTTTTCTACGTTCCCGCTAAAACTAAGCCTACTGACATTCTTCTACTTAGATTTTGGCGTCGTATTTTGTGCATTTGCCTGTGTCAGCTGTTTTGATATTTTTGAGTTTCATAAGTTTCCTCGTAGCTATAGTTATAGTCAAAGTCCAGTCTTGGTCAAGTCCAGTCTGTGCCAGTCAAATCCAGTCATGCCTTAGTGAAGTAGTGGGGACTTCACTACAAGCTTCGATGGAGTTTTGAAAGCAACACGAAAAGTTATGCTGCTCTACATTATATTATTTTCCCACACTTGCGATTGTCACCATTTTTATACATAAACACTCGAGAAAACACTACTTAGTTTTAGAAAAAATACAACGGGGCGACACGACTCTTTCCGCGTTCCCGCTAAAACTATTTACTGACATTTGTTTTGCATGGTGGTAATGTCAATTGTCTGTCAGATTTCAACACAGCTGTTTTGTTGTATAAATCTGTGAAAGTTGTTTTGATCAAAAAACAAATAAAAAATGAGATGTGATAGAAAATAGAGAATTCATTAATAAATGTTATATCCGTTCTATTTGTACTTAAATTATAATATATTTTTACTTTTGAAACCGTGAACAGAGCAAAAGAGGCGTGCACAAAAATCATGTCGAAGCAAGAAGTTATGTTTCACCCTATTATCAGCTCAATACAGAGGATAGCACTTTACGAAACTAAGGCTGTAAGTAGTGATCTAACTACCTACCTAATACCTTTTACCATGTCATAAACCATTTACCTAATAAACTAATATCTCGCAACCGTAAAAAAAGTACCTGCCTCTTACTTACAGTGGTCTTTATAATAAAATATATATTGGCAGTGAGCACAGCTAATGCTTTATAGGTTACATCTATAGTTATTGTGCAAGGAACCTTTTTTAAACTAAATACTTAGATCTTTTTTTTTTTTTTTTTTTTTAATACGGATAAGTCCGCGTTTGACCACCAACTCGCCTGATGGTAAGCGACGATGTGGTCGAAGATGAAGCACGCAGACCTAGAAGATACCTATTCACTCTGACCTTGAAAAGATCTAGATTATATCTATCAGGAAACAAGGAAGCCGGTAGCTTGTTCCATTCCTTGGCCGTACGGATGAGAAACGTAGAGTCGAAACGTTTGGTACGCACCCAAGGAAATTCCACTACGTATGGGTGGTAGTGGGCCGTCTTTCTACATATAACCACCAATTTGTTGGGGGATATGCAGCGGTGAATGCCTCGAAAAATAATAATTTCATTAATAAGATTTTTTAAGAAACAGTGGAAATGACAAAGGGAAACATTAATCAAGTAATGACAATGCACAATTTTTAGAATGTCCATCAGGAATGGATGGTATTGTGCCATATTTTTCATTGTACTAATGAATGGTGTTGTAGTGTAATAAGGTGTCGATACTCTGAAATTTAGTTTAGTAAAGTTTACCACAGAACCATTTGAAGACACTTGATAACACTGACCCTTTTCATAATGGACTGGACCTGAAGTTATCTAAGTTGATTTAACTATAAACATTAAGATAACTAGTAACAAACACTTATTTCAGAGATTCTACCTAATAGGATCGAACAACACTCAAACCCGGTTTCGAGTGCTGAAAATTGATCGGACAGACCCTCGTGAGCTCATCCTTGTAGATGACAAGGTGGAGTACAACAAGCAAGAGATACATCAACTGTTAAACATGATTGGCTTTGGAAATAGAGCCGGGAGAACAACTGGTTTCAACAAGCTAGTGTCAGCTTTTGGAATTGTTGGTAAACATTTTGTCTTTTACAAATACATAGGTCCATTGTAAATTAGTGTTTGATATGGCTCAGTAGCATCTTATTTTTTGTATAATACATATATATAGAGATCCCAGATTTGAATCCCTATCACACAAAATCATAAATATTAAATATCTAGGTGCTCGATGTCCCTTTCTTTCTATACCAGTTCTAGCTAAGAGTAGGATGCATTATTTATTTAAGGTTATAAAGACCATGTCTACATGGTATCTTTCATTTGCGATATTTAAATTGACATGATTGTGTATCCATGATGTCTCCAAATTCAATGTCAAGTGAGCAGGAGGGTAAATCTAAAAAAAAAACAAATTACCTGAAAACTCTGACTATAGTTTAGGCCACATCCAGAGGTTGCTTTGTCTTCATGATGTAGGCCACCGGATGTGGCTGAAACTACCTATAGTCATAGTTTCCGAAGTTGAAATTGAAATTAACTTTAAATTTGTTCCAATCTATTTGATTCTTACATAAATCACCTCGCCACAAACCTACATATTCTCCAATTAAAGTTTATCTTTATTTCCAGGTTTTATCAGATTTCTAGAAGGGTACTACATAATTCTTGTAAGGAAAAGGAGAAAAATTGCTGCAATAGGTTCACATTCCATCTACAAAATAGAAGACACAGCCACAATATACATTCCAAATGAAAGCAACAAGCCACCACACCCTGACGAACAGAGATACTTAAAGATGTTCCTTGCAATAGACCTCTCTACTAACTTCTATTATAGCTACAGTTACGATATTACACACACTCTGCAAATGAATATGGCTCCACCTAGGAAACTGGCTCCAGCACTGTTTCCAAAACCTGTGACAGCAGCGGTGTATCAATCACATTTGAATGAAGAGCAAGAGTGTATGTGTAATAAGACTGATGATGATGATGAGGACATTTTTGAGACATGGAAATCTCAGTTGCAGCATAGAAAAGAAAAAACTGGGTATGTAAATTTCAGCAACAGTGAAAACTGCACGTGTGTAAATTACATTATCTTTCAAACTAAAATTATTACAACCTAGCCTAATACGAGCACTAAGACGCTAACTACTTACGTCACATCAATGCATCGATTGCGTCTAAAGCAAGCAAACTTTCGAACCATAATATGCATCGCTTTTTGTTAAGTGACAGGCTAGGTGTTTGTAGTTTGACCCCAGCACACCCAATGTTAAGTGTTGGTGTGATCGACGATGGTAAGCACACCAAGCCTGAACTGAAACTAGCTTTCAAGTGAGGCAGCTACAATGCACTGTTAGGAGGTGCTTGGCTGTAGATTTTTTAACTTTAGGGCGGTAGATAGCTAGCTGAGCACTAATAAGCACCCTACCACCATGCGTTTGTTTCCTCATAATGTTTTTCTCCACCGGCAGCTCAAGCTCATTGTTAGGGTTTAAACGTTGAACCCACGCCCTTTGGCGTGTGCTCCGACAGCGATAACCACAAAGCTATCATTTAGCATAGATAGAGTTTTAGCGTTCATGCCAAAACTTGCCTATTCAATTTTTTTTCTAATATATATACGTAGCTTAGCAGGAGATCGTCTAGGTAGGTACCACCGCTGTACCAGATATCCTGCCGCCAAGCAGTAATGTAATGTAAACATTACTGTATTCTGGTTTGAAAGGTATTACAGCTAGAGAAATTACAGAGCTGTTGAGACTAACATCGAAAGTCTCAAAGTAATGAGCACCTAAGCGGCGATATCCTGGACTTTGTTTTGCTACTCAACGTTATGTGTATCGCTGCAATAGTCATGGGCATGATTTGTTTCTTACCATAAGAAGAGCGCTTCGTTCGTCGCATTACTTTTACATTTGGAAAAATTGTTCCAGAACAAGTCAGAGAATGGACTTCGGCGTGCGCGCTGTACCAGAGTGGCGGTTTGTGTGGAACAGCCACCTTCTCTCACCTGTTCACGCACACTTGCACCCAGACTGGATCCTTTACATCGTTCATGGGTTTATAGAGCAGGTACTAAGTAATTACGAACATGATTAAAATATTTTGTATTCAAAGCTACAGCAGCTTAGTTTTGAGTCAGTCTGATATGAAGAAACAACAATACAACTTCTTCTTCGTCGAGTCGATGTTTTAATTTTTTTTTTTACTTATAGCCGGTAGCTTGTTCCATTATTATTGTTAATGTATATATATATTCCTTGGCCGTACGGATGAGAAACGTAGAGTCAAAACGTTTGGTACGTACCCAAGGAAATTCCACTACGTATGGGTGGTAGTGGGCCGTCTTTCTACTTGTCCCGTGGTAAAAAGGGGATGGAAGAACAAGGTCGTCACTGGAACACCGTGGGAGGTGGCTTCTTGGAGGTAGCTTCAACTTCCAACAGGTAGCGACCTCCCATGTGGAAGTCGTTAAATCGACTCCGGACCCAAGTGGGCCGCTGCAGGATCGATATGGCCAAGTGGGGATACTCGGACGCCGAAATGGTACAGTGCAACTGTGGGGCTTCTGCGCAAACCATGCAGCACCTTCTCGTGCCCTCGCTGTCCAGACTCCTGCACCATGGAACAATGTTTTTGTTTTTTCACACAGCGCCATCTGACCCCAAACTAAGCAGAGCTTGTGCTATGGATGACAGATAACTGATAGAATACTTAAATACTTTTTTTTTGTAAATACATACTTATAATACATACAGTACACCCAGACACAGAACAAACATCGATGTTAGTCACACAAATGTTAGTCCTGAGTGGGAATCGAACCCACGCCCTTCAGCTCTTAAGGCAGATATGCTACCAATGAGCCAACAGGGCTGTCAACGCCACTGACATATCCATTGTTAACATGGTACTTGAGTTTTGGCGGGAACACGGAAAAAGTCGCGTTGTCATGTGTGGGATGGGAACAGGGACAGTAAAAGTACGTTAATACGTATTTAAAGAGACCCTTATAACTCACACTTAGTCAACAGCTACAAAATAACGCAACGTGTCATTTTTATTAATTTTGGTATTAAAATAAATACGAAACTTCTTCGTCTTGTTAGATACGCAGTAGTAAAATTCTCGAACTCCCTAATAATAATTAGGAAGCTTATTAATTATAAATAAGATGTAACACTCTATGTTTTATTTTATCTACAGGCTAACCTGAACATATTCGGTAGGCCGATATACTTGACATTAATAGCGCGTCGAAGTAACCGCTATGCGGGTACGAGGTTTCTGAAAAGAGGCGCTAACATGCATGGAGACGTTGCCAATGAGGTGGAAACCGAACAGATTGTGCACGACTCTATGGTTTCCTCTTTTAGTGCTGGCAGGTAACCAATTTTTTTTAAATATTTACTTACTAATTTTTATTTGTAAAGCCATAGTGCCTCATAAACTACAAATAGAGTTTTGGCGGGAACGTGAGAAGACTTGAGAAGAGTCGTGTCGCTCCGTTGTATTTTTTTCCAAAACTAGTGTTTTGTCGAGTGTGTATGCATAAAAATGGTGGTGTTTTATTCATAAAGTGCCGAATCACAAGCGCGAGTGTGGGAAAATGATATAATGTGGTGAAACATGACTTTTCGTGTTGCTTCCAAAACTCCATCGAAACTTTATAGTAAAGTCACCATTACTTTACTAAAGCATGACTCGACTTGGCTGACACGGACTGTACTTGACCAAGACTGGACTTTGACTATAACTTTAGCTACGAAGACACTTATTTGACTTTTGAAACTTGAAAATATATAAATAATTGACACTGGCAAATGCTAAAACGCGACGCCAAAACCAAAGAAAAAAAAAAGACGACAAAAATAATAACGTGCGATAAAAAAAGTTAGTTCTCATGAGATCTATTTCTCTTTTATTACAGATTTAGTTCATTCGTCCAAATGAGAGGTTCAATCCCATATTACTGGTCGCAAGACGTCGTCAAAATGGTTCCGAAACCCGCAATAAACATCGACCTCAGCGATCCATTCGCAGAGATACCCGGCAAACATCTGAACAACCTGATGAAACGTTACGGATCTCCAATCATGTTCGTCAATCTAGTGAAAAAGAGGGAGAAGAAAAAACACGAATCTTTACTGACTGACGTCATCAGCAGTTCCATAAAGTATTTGAATCAGTTTCTGCCGCCGGAGCATTGTGTGCAGTATTATCATTTGGATATGGCGAGGAAGAATAAAGGGGCAGATGCTAAAGTGTTGGACAAGTAAGTCGCTTACATTTCACGCTACATATTGGTACTGTGTCCACTAGAAATAAAACGGATGAATTAAGTTTCTAATAAATAAATATCGTAGGACATTTGTAACGCCATCTGACCCCAAACTAATCTATAGGAACCAGATAGCTGATAGAATACTTAGATACTATTTTTTACAATAATAGATACAGAACACCCAGACACATAACAATCATGTTTGTCCTGGGGTAGGAATCGAACCCGCTCCTTACAGGTCTTGAAGCAGATAATACCAAATGATGTATATAACAGAACATTTCTAATAATGATTTCTAGGGAATAAAACACAACATTATTAGATACTTATAAAAGACTAGCTGCGCCCCGCGGTGTTACCCGCTACATGTTATCGGGATAAAAAGTAGCCTATGTCTTAATCCAGGGTCTCGGCTACCTCCATACTAAATTTCATCCAAATCCGTTCAGTAGTTTTTGCGTGAAAGAGTAACAAACATCCATCCATCTACCAAACTTTCACATTTATAATATTAGTTACTAATCCTTAAAAAATTAATTACGATAGTTTGTCTGTATGTTTGTAATTTCTTGAAGTTAAAACTTCTGGATGGATTTTGATGATTTTTAATTTATTATCTGCATTAAAAAAGTCCTCTAAATCTGTCCATTCGTCCAAATCCTAAATGTATACCATGACACAGGCTATTTTTTTTATCGTGGTAAATACGTTTGAAACGGCATGTCGAAACTAGTATAAAAAAATGACGGCATAATTTTTGCGTTCCGGCCAAAACTCTATCAATAATTGACAGGTTATCAGCAATAGCGCGCACAGTGATCCGTAAAACGGGCATTTTCTTGAGCACGCGCGGGTACGGGGAGCCGGCGGGGGCGGCGGGCCACCAGGCCGGCCTGCTGCAGACGGGGCTCGCGCGCGTCAACTGCGTGGACTGCCTCGACCGCACCAACACGGCGCAGTTCGCCATCGGCAAGTGCGTCTTAGCATATCAGGTGACTATAGCATTACTACAGTGGGCCTAAACATGATAATTTGCGAAAACCCTTCCATCAAGTTCATCATCATCAGCCTTTTGTAGTCCACTGCTGGCCATAGGCCTTTCCCAAGACACACCACTCAGCCCGGTCTTCGCCTTTTCGCTTCCATCCTCCACCAGCCAGCCTCCATATTTGACTGTGTACCTACCATATACTACTTTGTATTTAAAACATCTTGCAATTCATATCTTGAATCTTGAACCAGCTGTCCCACGTATATCGTCACTCCATCGAGTCTCAGGTCGTCCTACGCTACGTTTGCCAATTCGCGGTCTTCAGTCTAGAACACGTCTACGCCAGCGGTTATCGGTTCTGCGACAGATATGTTCAGCCCATTGCCACTTCAGCTTGCTAATACGCTGAGATATGTCTGTGACTTCAGTTCTCTGAGCTTCAAAGTAGTGATGCCTTGAGCTTTGTTTTACTTACTAAACTTCTGTGTATTAGTCATGGACAGGCGTTTTCTCTTACCATCAGGAGAGCGTTTCGTTCGTCTCATTTCTTTAACATTTAAAAAAAAATAGATATTCTACTGCCAAGCAGTAGTGTATAAACATTACTGCGTTCTAGTTTCAAGGGTAAACAGCTAGCAAAATTACAGCATTATCGAGACTAACCATTTAATAATGACTTGTTTACCTATACATTTTTCTCAGCTGTATGCACTTGGTCTTATCGGGACGCCGAACATAGAATTCGACTCAGATTGCGCGAGACTTCTAGAAGGCTTATACGAAGACCATGGCGATACTCTAGCTCTGCAGTACGGCGGATCTCAGTTAGTGCACAGGTAAATTATAAAAGCGCATGTTTTAATGCAACATTTATAACTATACTTATATAACAGCCCCGTTGGCTCATTGCTAGTATATCTGCCTTGAGAGCTGTAGGGCGTGGGTTCGATTCCCACTCAGGGCAAACATTTTGTGAATAAACAAATGTTGGTTCTGTGTCTGGGTGTTCTGTATGTATTATAAGTATGTATTTACAAAAAAAAAGTATTTATGTATTCTATCAGTTATCTGACTAACTGAATAAGCCAACAGGGCTGTCAAGTAAAAAAAAAGGCTGTTAAATTAAATTTTGGTCGTACATTATTATAATAAATATAATATAGATTTAGCTATTAAGTATATTGTACATTGGCATGCGCTGTACCTACTAATAAAATATTATAGATCAAAAATGTAACCACAATCTTCAGCGAATAAAACACTTGAAACTTGATAAATTGCGATTCGACGAATTGTGTTTTGCGACTATTTTTCCGCAAATCAAAAAGAAATGTTGACAATATTTGATTTCAGGATAAAAACTTACCGTAAAACGGCTCCATGGTCATCCCATGGCAACGATATAATGCAGACGCTAAGCCGATACTACTCTAACACTTTCTCTGATGCTGAGAAACAGAACACGATGAATTTGTTTTTGGGCCTGTTTGTCCCGGACAGTTCGAGGCCTCCGATCTGGGAATACCAAAACGATTACTACTTGCATCATCCTGAGGCTATGGTCTATATACCGAGACATAGGTATGATTGTTCTTACTAACTGTCCAATATTCCCCACATAGTATAAAACGAAGTCGCTTCCCGCTGTCTATACGCTTAGATCTTTTAAACTACGCAACGGATTTTAATGCGTTTTCCATCAATAGATAGAGTCTTGAAAGTCGGTTATTATATCTTAACTTAGTGCAAGATGCAAACTGAACAAAACACGCGGTCAGTATCTATAAAAAAAATCAAACTAATAATATAACTCTTTATTGTTCACACCAACTATAAACATTCGTAATAGCCTAATAAGGCCTAATCCCTAATAGCGATCTCTTCCAGGCAACCTAATTATGGACAGGATTCTATTAAGTTAAGAATGGGGTGTGCTGACATGAGGATTAAAAAAACCATTTTATGAAAATAATATGTAAAAGACAAACATACATACAGTAACAAAGTAGTCAAACCTACGGTATGTTTATTGATAGCTAAATCTCTTTTCGGAGATGCAAATTCAGGCTATAAAATCCGCCATATTGAATTTGTGAATTCCTAGATTAGTAAAACTCGATTCTTATCCTCAAACGTATATTTTCAGGTCTCTCACAAAATGGTGGGACGACGACGTCGTCCGGCATCTTCCAATCCCTTGCAACGAAATGCGCAAGTTATGTTGCGAGATCATCGGCCTCCAGCGCGACACGGCGCCCGAAATGCTGGACCCTTACCACGACTACAACCGACCATTCGAATACACGTCCTTCTCAGAGTGCTTCGAGTTTGAAGTGAGTACAACTCCACAGACTGAACAGTAGTCATCACCCAATTCAAAGTAATTCACAAATTAATTCCAAATCACAGTCATAGTCACAAAACCCAAGCCTTTGGGCTTGCCAACCGACAGCGCTAACCACTCAGCTATCATCGCTACAAAATATAACTAGTTACAGACCACACACACACACATCTGTACAATTACGATCCGGGTAAAACCTATGGCTTTAGCTCTATTTGTTTCGTATAATTGTAGATGTGCCACACACGTCGCGATTTAGCGCCGACGTTTACGGAAAACTTCAGTCCGTTCGTGGTCCGCGGTCGCTCGCTCGGACATAGCAAGGGTCCGGCAAGCAACAACCCCGTCATCAGCGGCCGCGCCAGCACCACATCTAACAACTCCAGCGAGTAAGTTGAATAGAATACGTCATTGCTAAAACTTCTTCTTTGATTTTGGCGTCGCAATTCGCCGATTTGATCGAAGATTGATCGGAACCATAGTGCATAAAACTTTTATAAATAAATAAATAAGTAGTATCAGTTTGGGTTTTCGTTGGCAGCTGTGCTAGGTAACCCTGTGTTACAGCTGCCACGATTCAACCTTCGGCCTCCGTCCCAATTTGATCTATACAAGATTTGAGCGAAATAATAAAAAGATGTGTTCAAGTATAGTCGAGCGTGATAATGTGGGTAGGTGCAGCATGTGGAAACGGTGAACGGTGTGAGGTCCAAGGCAAAGACTTACGACGTCTCGCTGCTAGGCAATAAATTACTTATAATATGTAAGAGAAGAGATAGATAAATGATTGTGTAAGTGAGTTATAATTAATTTGAATCTCGAACGTTTTAGATTTTTAAATACATAAATTAAATTAATTCATATAGACTTTCGCTTGTATTAATAGAGATAGTTTTTATTTTATTTATTGTGATTATTTAGGTGATTTCCTCTTAAAAGAAGTTGCCTACCATTTATTTACTTGTTTTTTTTTTTTTTTAATTATATTATGACGTGCAACATGCTGTTAGTTATAAGGAGAGAAATGTCGTGTATGACGGTGTATGTATATTTGTAAGCGCGCGTGTGGTGTGTGTGTGTGTGTGTGTGTGTGTGGGTGTGTGAGTGTGTGTGCGTGCGTGCGTGCGTTTATGAAGTTACCCATGGCTATAAAACAATGTAACATTTTATCGTTCACCCAGTTCTAACAGCGATTCGTCAACGGACGACGACCTGACAAGCTCGACGCCTAGCTCCCGCCTCGTGGTTCCGTCGCCCCTCGCTTATGTTGCCAAGCTGTTGGAAACTCAAGAAGTTGAGGAACCTCTCTTATTCCCCGCCATCAAACGGAACAACAGAGTACTGTTGAACGAGCCCAGCAAACGAGATATGGTCATGTAAGTAAATTAATTAAACTGAATGCATGATAGTCTTTTTTTTCATTGCCATTGTGAGTCAAATATGTTAAACTGATCAGGTAATTAGCATACCATCTAAATGGTATATGCTTTCACTAAGCCACAGTCACCGTGGCTTAGTGAAAGCATAACTAAGATTTTTTTTACAGATTTACTTGTAAAATAATGAAAACTACTAGAAGCTTATACGAAGTTTTAAAGACAATACGATAGATCATGTTTCACCTTCCACGATAATTTTATCACGTTTTGGAAAATAATATAATGCGGCGAAATGTTATTTCTGAGTTCCCTTTAAATACTCCGTATATAATCTACACTAATGGTTTAAAGAGGAAAGATTTGTATGTTTGTAATGAATAAAATCAAAAACTACAGAACCGATTTGAAAAATTCTTTGACCGTTGGGAAGGTACACTATCCCCGGGTGACGTAGGCATATTTTTCCCCTGTATTCCCACGGGAACGGGAACTACGCGGGTGAGACCGCGAGGCGTCTGCTAGTTGATTTATAAATTATTCTGTTACCAGTATTATGCTGAGGTGAGCCCCTATTTTGTAACTGTTTGTCTCTATTTGTTGTTATTTTTGTTTTTTTTTTATTGTTGCAAAATAAAATTATTTTCTTTCTTTCTTTCTGTTACAGGTACAGACGCTACGTGAACTTCGAACGTCGCTCCAATCCTAAATACAAACCAGACATTCATATCGTGATGACCGTCAGCAGCGCACTTACAATCGATAGCTCTGTTGATGTCATACCACCCACGGTTTCCAAGGCTTCCCGGGAAATATATCATGATTACGTACAACGTAACTCTGGCCGCGTCACTGTGCCGCCTGTATCTATGGCACTATACAAGAACTATGTTAAATATGGATAAGATATTTATTTTATATTGTAAGTAATATTATACGTTGCGTTGTTTTATTAAAACAGTTTAATCCTCCTGCTGAAGCTATCATATAGGAATGTTCTTACAATTATTATTGATATTCTAGCATATTAATTAATTAATTTATTTGAAGCACGAGTTTTATTTTAAATTATAGTGTATGTTAAACCTCTTAAATTCACCTGGAATGTAAAAATGTAACTGACCAATAACTGACTATGAATAAATCATGCGTGCAGAGCCAAAAATTGAAACATACTTCATGTTTTTTTTCTTTGGTTTTGGCGTCGCGTTTTGAGCATTTGCCAGTGTCAAGTATTTTATATTTTCAAGTTAAATAAGTGTCTTCGAAGCTAAAGTTATAGTCAATGTCCAGTCTTGGTTAAGTACAGTCCGTGTCATTCAAGTCCAGTCATGCTTTAGTAAAGTAGTGGTGACTTAAAGTGTGCTACAAAGCTTCGATGGAGTTTTGGAAGCAACACAAAAAATCATGTTTCACCACATTATATCATTTTCCTACACTCGCGCTTGTGATTCGACACTTTATGAATAAAGCACCACCATTTTTATGCATAAACACTCGACAAAACACTAGTTTTGGTAAAAAATAAAATACTTCATGTACTTGGCGCCAATGTGAATTCATTTTTTTTTCTTTAGTTTTGGCGTCGCATTTTGAGCATTTGCCAGTGTCAAGTGTTTGTGAATTTTTTACTCCATAATCAAAACTTCTTTTTTTTTCTTGTACTTTGACTTTAATTCGTCTACTTGTATAACATTATTTATGAATAAATGGTTCACTTTGCCTGACCTGTTAGCACATAGTTTCGCTTCCTGAACTATAAGACGAAGGTTAAATTCCCACCTACGACAACCATTTGTGAAGTATGTAAATACTCTATCAGTTATCTGGTTCCCATATTACAAAATTAGCTAAGTTTGGGGCTAGATGGTGCTGCATAGAATGTTATGCAGAATACTGTAGAATTATTTAAATGCACAATTTAAGACGCCGCAATCTTTTCACGATGGAACGAAGATTTATGTCATTTATTATTCACTTGAAGGCAGTATGGCTTTACAGCTTTAGCCTGCCCGATGGGGCAAATAAATAAAAAAAAAAAAATTATTCACTTGACATTGACGTCTAAATTTTGACAAACATGACATTTAAATTTCCTGGCTATTTGATTTGAGCAATTTCTCAGCTGCTTTTATCTGTGTTTTATCGTATTTATCTTAAATAGCGGGGAAACGGTACAGGGCTCAACTAAGTGCAATCCTACACGAGGGGCGGATCTAATGGCTATCATTTACGCGTGAGTTGCTCTACTTACTAGCCGAAATCATGGCTATGTCTAAAGGCTTCAAAGTCTTGGAGAAATCTTCCCCGCCGAGCCCTTACAGCATCATTTTGCAACACAGAAACAAAGATACTTCATTACTTTTTGAATCTCAAGCTGTGGTCTCACTGTCTCCTCAAGAAACAGACACTCTACGCAAGCAGTATCATAAAATCGCTGACGCCTACGGCTGTCTTGGCGTTCTGCAGCTTAATTCCGGTGAAAACTGCCTTCTCTACCTCGTCCTTGTCATAGGTTGCTGCTCCGTAGGCAAAATTGGAGATGTCGAAGTTTTCAAAATAACACAAACGCAATTTCTGCCCTTGTTTTACCACACACAAGGTGAGGATAAAGTCTCTGAAGTTAGGAAACTCTTAAATTCTGGAACCTTTTACTTCTCCTGGAATTCAGGTAAACCTGCTGACAACCTATTTGATCTCAATTTATGCTCACAAAGAAAAAGTAAAGGTGCAAATGCTGATAACAGATTCTTTTGGAATAGAACCTTGTTTATACATTTGATACGATATGGAATTGATTGTGATGACTGGCTCACTAGAGCCATGTGTGGATCAGTTGAAATTCGTACAATCTATGTGGGACATCGACAGGCTAGAGCTGTGTTAGTTTCTCGTCTCAGCTGTGAAAGAGCAGGCACGAGATTCAATGTCAGAGGATGCAATGATGATGGTAATGTAGCTAACTTTGTGGAAACTGAACAAGCTATTTATATTGATGATTGTGTTGCTTCCTATGTACAAACTAGAGGATCAGTACCTTTATTCTGGGAACAGCCAGGTATACAGGTGGGCTCTCATAAAGTCAAAATGTCCAGAGGATATGATGCTTCTACTAGTGCTTGTGACAGGCACTTTTCTCAGTTGAAGCGCAATTATGGCTCTGTCACCGTAGTAAACTTATTGGGCTCCAGTCTTATTGGAGGCAGTGAGGGTGAAGCTACATTAAGCAACGCCTTTCAGAAGCATCTTAATGAATCTGCACACAATGATGTAATTCAAATAATATTTGACTACCACCAAGAAGTCAGAGCAGGCTCACAAGAAACAGCATTAGCTAAATTTAAGAAAATTATAGAAAAGCACTATGACAGTATTAGTATTTTTAGTGCAAAGGGCTCTGACATCTACAATGTCCAAAAGGGAGCTATTCGGACAAATTGCTTGGATTGTTTGGATAGAACTAATTCAATACAGACCTTTATTGGTTTAGAAATGCTAGCCATTCAACTAATGCTCTTACAATGTGTTGATAAAAAACAAAATGTCAATAGGTTTGAAGAAGTATTCAAGCAAATGTGGGTAAATAATGGCAATGAGATATCGAAGATATATGCAGGTACTGGAGCTATTCAAGGAGGCTCAAAATTGATTGATGGTGCTAGGTCAGCTGCTCGTACAATTCAAAATAATTTATTGGATAATACTAAGCAAGAAGCCATTGACATTCTCCTATTGGGGTCCACATTAAATTCAGAACTTGCTGACCGAACAAGAATCTTGTTGCCGTCTAACATATTGCATGCTTCAACACCAGTCTTGAGGGAAATGTGTCGCAGAGCAAATGAATTCACACAACCATCCAGCATTCGTATTACAATAGGTACTTACAATGTAAATGGAGGGAAGCATTTTAGAAGTCTTGCTTACAAGGATGTGTCGCTCGCCGATTGGCTGTTGGATTGTCCAAACTCTTCTCTAGTAAACACTGTAAACCTGAAAGACCATCCTTCCGATATTTTTGCTATTGGGTTTGAAGAAATAGTAGACTTGAATGCCAGCAACATAATGGCTGCTAGTTCTGATAATGCTAAAGCCTGGAGTGAAGAATTGGAAAAAGTATTGTGCAGGGATGCTCCATACACACTACTTTCGAGTCATCAGCTGGTTGGAGTTTGTTTATTTATATTTGCAAGAAAAGATCTCATTCCTCACATTAGAGATGTGGCCCTGGATTCTGTGAAGACTGGTCTAGGTGGCGCAACTGGGAATAAAGGAGCAGTCGGTATCCGCCTCGTCATATACGGTACCTCGCTTTGTTTTGTTTGCGCTCATTTTGCAGCTGGCCAGTCCCAAGTCACAGAACGCAATGCCGACTATACCGAAATAACAAGGAAAATGGCTTTCCCCATGGGAAGATCTTTATACTCCCATGACTATGTTTTCTGGTGTGGAGATTTCAACTACCGCATAGACCTTGATAAAGACGAAACACGACTACTGGTATCTCAGAACAACATGCAGCGAGTTCTAGAACAAGACCAACTCCAACAGCAGAAAAATCAGGGGCTAGTTTTCAAGAATTGCTTTGAAGGAGACATTACGTTTTATCCCACTTACAAGTACGATTTATTCAGTGATGATTATGATACCAGTGAAAAATGCAGGGCTCCGGCTTGGACCGATCGGATACTGTGGAGAAGCAGGAGACATACGATCGATCCGGAAAACATTTCGGAATTGGCGAAAGGCAAACTACTGCACTACGGTCGCGCAGAATTAAAGCAAAGCGACCATAGACCGGTAATTGCCATTCTGGAAGTTGAAGTTCTGCAAGTTAGCTACACTAAATGTATGGAAGTATTCTACGAAGTTGTAAAGGATCTCGGTCCTCCCGACGCCAGCATAATCGTACAACCGTTTGACGATTTCAACGGCGAAGAATCAGTTTTCGACGACAATGTAATGGCAGCAGTTTTGCAAGAACTAGCCACTATCGGCGAAGTAACTCTGGTGCGCTTTGTTGACGATCAAGCACTGTGCATCATGTTCCGAGAGGGGCAACACGCTTTAGCGGCCGCTCAAAAAGGTCACATATCAGTTTGCTCCATACCACTTAGCATTACCCTGAAATCACCAAACTGGGTCGATATTGTCAGATCAGAAATAAGCTTGTGCACTAACAATACGATTCCACTGTATGGAGAGGTTCAGCCTGAACGTCCGCTGCGATCGGCGCCTCCGACGCCGCGGCGACAACAGCCGAGCAGACCTCCTGCACCGTCGCCAACTCCACTGGTGCCGTCGAGAGCTCCACCCGTACCCGTGGGTCCCGCTCGTCCACCGCCGCCGCGTCCTGCTTCCCTTGTTTCCGAGAATGGTAAGCAAGCCTCGCCTCCTGGTTTGGCATCCCCGGCCGGGCCGGCTCCAGTGTCGCCGCCTGCGGACAGCGTGCCGCCGCCATCGTGCGCGCCGCCCCCGCTGCCTGATGCTTCCCAACCTGAGCCAACAGGGCAGCCTCCCCCAGTCCCCGCGAGGCAAGGCGCACCGCCACCTCTCCCAGCGAGGCCTAGACCAGCTTCCTAAAAACCTGGTGTTAACAATATATCAGATAGGAAAATGTACCTAAGCTTAATTTCGTAAGTATTTATTAATCAAGCTTTTAGAAATGTGTGAAGATTAAGAAAAGTATAAGTAAATCAGACCAAATTAACTGTATCCAGTGCAAATGTGGTTGCTTTTTCATAACTATCTATTAAAGGACTACCAATGCAATGATTGTACTCTGGCATGTCTCGTTTCTAATAATATAATAATACATACAATAATTACTTGTATATGGAGACCTACCACAATTTCAAAAGCTTTGTTTTAATGTTTTTAATTTAATCTTTGATCTCTTAGCAGTGGAGAAAACAAGACAAAGTTCAATGTAACATCAAAATAAGAATATTTTTTTAATTATTTCTTTGGGCACTTGATAATAGCAGTCCATATCTCTGAAAGTCGAACATGACAATCACATTGTATTGTTACGATAGAGGAGATAAGAATTCCCAAAAGTACAGGCGATTAATATTTGGATGAAATGTGATTATTGACTGTAAGATATCAATGCTATACTATATTGTTTTAAACTTGTTTTTTACTTAATTATGGAAATAATGTCTTGCTACGGCAGGTCCATTATACTGTCTAGGTACTTAAATGTATGCAGTATTTATTTATTTCTTCAAAAATGTTTGTTTAAGCTGGCAGGTATTAATAATAAATACATAGATAGAGATAAATATTAGACCACAGATAAACAGTAAGCTTTACCTATTTGGTTATGGAACAAGTTATTAAGATAATAATTAATTATTTATTGGTATAGTATGACATTTCACTATATCAGAGCAAAATAGAAATGTTGCTCTCTGCCAATTAGATTTATTTGTGTATGTTTATTTTCTAGTTTTTCACGAATTAACGCGGCATCGAATGATACAGTTTTAAGTATATGAAATAAGTAGAGTACATACCTTTATAATAATAATAATGTATGTATAATCACATATATAGAATATGTATTGCTGAGTAAAATGGATTCAGTCACAGAGTAAGAGTAGAAGTGCAGATGTACCTACAGACGACGAAAATTCGACTCTACCTAGTTAACCTTATTTTCAAAGTTGTATTTCATATACCTACTGCAAATCGTAAAGGATCATTATGGTCATTTCTCGGTAATCTTATTGTTGAATATCACGTTTTGCAAATATAGTATTTTGTATTATCCGATAAATAATAGGTACCTAACACTCTGAGCGCTCATTTCATCAAACATGTCTTCTCATATCCTCTGAATTTGTCACTCTGCCTTTCTGCTATCCGTACCGTTTAAAACGTCGCCCAACCCACGCTAACATAAACAAGTATTTAAAACATGACTGCCTAACATGACGGTCATATTTTATGACTGCCTAATAGGGCAGTCATATTTTATGGTTGGCTCATTTGTTAGAATATGTTTCAAGAGTTGTTGGGCATATTCCCACGTGGACAAACATTTATGTACCTACTAACGACAAATGTTTGTTGTGTCTGGGTGTTCTGTGTTTACAACATATATATACCTACATATACATATAAGTAATGTGTCAGCTATCTGGTTCCCATAATACAAGCTTTGCTTAGTTTGGGGCTAGATAGCACTGTGTGTAATGTCCTACGATATTTATTATTTAACTAATTGAATCATGTATTACTGAGAATTTCGTTAACATAATTCAATTCAAAATAACAATGAAATTAATGAAATCGAGAATAATTTATAAGTACTTATACCTATTTATTATATTATTTAAGTATTACATGTAGATACATATATGTATCTACATGTAATACATCTCATTAGTAACAGTCGACAGCCCTGTTGGCTCATTTGGTAGCATGTCTGCTTCAAGAGCTGTGGGGCGTGGGTTCGATTCCCACCCAGGACAAGCATTTTGTGATACAAAAACAAATGTTTGTTCTGTGGCTGGGTGTACTGTATGTATTATAAGTATGTATTTACAAAAAAAAAGTATTTAAGTATTCTATCAGTTATCTGACTCCCATAGTACAAACTTTGCTTAGTTTGGGGTCAGATGGCGCTGTGTGTAATGTCCTGCGATATTTAAAAAAAAAATTTAAAACATCTCTAGTAAATGAGGGAAGAAACTTCGCGCCTGTTATAACTCCGTATTTCAGAACTCATATGAGTATCTAGTATTGTTGCACATCTGGCTACTTGATTTGTTTCAAACGGCCGCTGACATTATGTATAATATATTGAATAGCTACTATACAGAGCGACATAATAATTATATCAAACATACTTCATTAAATAAAATATCGCCTCTGTGTGTTCGCTTACTAATAAACTAGGTATGCAAATGATTTTTATGCATGTACAATTTTCACTATCATTAAGAATATTATTTGTAGAAGGTTACATCTCCATGTGAAGCCGGGGCGATATGCTAATATTATATAAATGCGGAAGATTGTAACCTTGTATGTGTGTTCTCACTAAACACCTTATAGCATAGGCATACGCTAAAAAATATACACATTAATAAAAATCCGTAGATTTATATGGAATCATGTTATGTTATCTGTAGATTTGTATGGAGCTAATGGGGTTAAAAATTGTATAGCACATGATACTTACTACAAGGCGCGACTAGAAATAATACCAGTACCTAATTTTATGAATGACGTATGCCACATTAAATCTACTGCTATCAATACTTACAATAATGTTAAACAGTAGGATGTATTTTATCTCATTCCAAGAAATTATTTATTATTATTAGAAGGGTGCCAGTAATATACATTTTCACTTATTTATTATGAATTAAGAAGCTAAGCGTTTTTTGTAACTACTTTTGTACTTCTTAGAAATTATTATTTTTGCTGTGTATCTTGTAAATTTGGGCTCTTATTTGCAATTAAAATGTTGTAGAAATACTTTGAATGTTTGTTATGAACAACATAATCAATATTAAGAAAGATCTTAACTTATATTTAATTGAATATGTGGCTGTGCTTTTGCATTTCTGTATTCACCATGAAGATTTTTAAAAATCTCATTGTTTTCCTATTACTTTCTTATAAGGGTTATCATGTTCCGGAATTTACTATCTTTAGTTCATGTACTTTTATATTTTTTACTATTGTAATATTTTTGTTAGATTATGTTGAGTTATCTATGTAACTAAGTTGTACCTGATTGTTTATTTCTAAAATAAACCAATATTTCTCGCTCATAAATAATATTTTCATCTACTTGATCAGTTTGATCAAATAAATTAGCATTATGATAATGTCTAGTACCTACTTAGTGATGTACAGAAAATAATTTATGAACCTTCCACAGAGGCTTTTGTTATTAATTTTCATGAAATACATAAATGGTACAAATGGTACATTTAGTACCAACTTTAAATTCAATACTTATTTATAAGGTTCTGTATTTTCTGGCATCTTGTGTGTGTACTTTAAACAATGTTAGACATGTAGATAAATGTAGTGTAGATTATTGAAAACATTAGGAAATAATTTGCAATATTATTGTGTTATTGGCACTATACAAGGCCAGTGTTTGTGTTATACAATGTACCTATAGTTACATGAAATAAAGCTATAAATGTTAATAAGTATTTTTATTAGACAACCTATTAATTCCAAATTTAAGGCGAATTAATAATTAAAAAAATAGACACTGCCATAAAAGTGTTACTTAAAAATATTTAGTATTCAATAAATAAAACCAGCCATTTTCTTGCACTATCACTTTATAGGTATCTAATCACAGTGCTGAATAACTTAAAATTGCTAATATACACAGATGTTAATTGATTTACTTCTTGGGAACAGCATGGGAGTAGATGGTCTGTCCAATGCCTAAGAGGCCGACAATACACAGAGCCATAGTAAAGCGGTATAAGGCAGCATCCAAGGGGCCACCTTTCAGGAAAATGGGCACATCATCTTCTTTCTGTAATGTTGCAGAAACATGTAATGTTACATTCCACTCATAAAATTTAATAATAATTCACTATTGACCTATAACTTTCATGTTACAGGTCAATAGTGAATGTTACCAATAAAATTGTATGTATTTGTACTGAATAATTGGCAACAATTTTAGTTTCAACTATAAGTAAATGACAATGTATTGTTTTCATTTGTATTGTTAGTTTTCTAGCAGTAACAAATGAAACTTCCTTGTGAGTAAATGATATCTGTATCCTGTAATTTTCAAGATGGATTTTTCTCATGTTTTTTCAAGATAAAAAATGATGGCAATCGTTGCAATAGTTCTGCACAATCTCATTAAACTTTTTAATCATGAAAAGTTAAGGAGATCTAATTTAATGTTTTAAGCTTTGAACAGCAAATAACATATTCAGTGAGTGTATTATATACAAATACAAAAATATTCAGTGATAATATAGCATTCTTATGATGAAAGAATTATTCAGATCGGTCCAGTAGTTTTGGAGCCTATTCAAACAAACAAAAAATCAAATTTTTCCTCTTTATATTAATTTTAAATTAATATTTCATAACATGATCATGTAAAATTAATTCAGGCAAAATATTTTATCAGTAATAAATATCAAGAATGACAGTCATTCTCAGAATAATCGCACAAGTTTGACATTTTCACACTTCTTTATTTTTAAATTTTCTTCAAGGTACATAGAATTTGTTGCCAAGCCACTTCATTTTAATTTGTTTACATTTTAAGCTGACAGTCGACATACCTACATAATCATTTTAAAGCAGTACAAATCAGCAAGAAGTGTCTATATGGACTGAATTTAATAAGTACAAATTATGGTATCATAACATTAATATATGGTGCTAATTCACCTAAAGGTACAATACCTACTTGATTACATCTAGTAGGAATGAATGTAATGAATTGTTACTATAGCTATGCTTTGTACACTATAATGATTATAGTATACAAAGTAAATTAAAATCTACTCGCCTGGAATTGCTGCTGGGCTTTACGGATTTTATCGGACAGCGGAGCGTACGGTGTGTTGGTGCCAGGAATGAGCTTCTGTTTGCCAGGCGCAGCGCAAGCATCGACCGTGGACATCTGTTTAGTGTTATACTGGATTGCCGGCGGGTCCACTCGTTGCAAGGCAATTGGTGCCTGCAAATAGTATTAGATAAGATGAAGTTAAAAAACTTAAGATAAATATCAAGGGTCTAACCATACTAATCGAAAAGCACTTACAACAGGGAATAGTGGACTTTGCAGGTTAGTAGCGGCGACTAGCCTGCCGGTAGCTCTGCTTAGTTGATGATACATTTTAAGTATTTCAGAAGCCTGGAAAAACGACACCCTAAAAATGAAAATCGAGCTATTACGAAACAAGTACTTTATCGACTGCGTTCGGAAACTAGCATGGCTGGCACCTATATTCATAAAAAAATGGATTTTGAAACTAGCATTGCATTAACATAGAATAACTTTACTGCTGAAACTGAAATGTAGAAAATTAAACAATAAAACTGTAAAATTGTCGGTTTTAATTTTATACCAAAGCATGTGTCTTTAATTTCTAGACCCTAAAATAAATTAACTCATTATTGTTAAAAAAAAAATTACATGATTTTGTAGATGGCTTTGTACATTTTAATAGTTTTTGAACGTAGTTTAAAAAGAAAAATGGAACGGAAGTGACGAAAATTTAATGTTACACAGGCAAGAAATAAATATTATTGAATTGAAAAAACTGGTGGTTCCTGATTATTCGTCTGAGGGTCGTTCGTCTATGTGACCTAGAAGATTCACAGTAGCCTTATAAGCATAATACTGTTTATGTTTTAAATTGAGTTTTTGGCGGAACTACATTATATTACTTTCCCACAATCACGCGCATGACGTAACACATTTTGTGAGTTTTACTGTGATTTTGTAGATGTATTTCACTTAATTTATCTTGAAATACTTAAAAATATCAACGCTTGATAACATCCCCGGATCTACAATTTTTAAAATCGACTTTACTGACTTTTTAATACGTCCAGCATAATAAAAGTTGTATTGTTTTATTTATTATGAATGCTTTAAGGTTCGGACTGCACATGGCCTGACTTATTTGAATTTGATTAAGTTTCATTTCATTTTGATACATTTCAAAATATTATGAAACACTTGAAACGGACTGAACATATAGTGCTATGTCAAAAATAAAAAGCACCTGAATTCTGCACAGTGCAGGTGAGGACGAGTTTTGGCGGGAACGCGGAAAGAGTGGTGTCGCCCGTTGTATTTTTTTCCAAAACTAGTATTTTGTCGAGTGTTTATGCATAAAAATGGTAGTATTTTATTCATAAAGTACCGAATCTCAAGCGTAAGTGTGGGAAAATTATATAATGTCGTGAAACATGACTTTTTGTGTTGCTTCCAAAACTCCATCGAAGCTTTATAGTAAAGTCACCACCACTTTACTAAAGCTAGACTGGACTTGACTGTACTTTGACTATAACTTTAGGTACGAGGACACTTATTTAACTTTTGAAAATATATAAATACTTGACACTGGCAAATGCTAAAACACGACGCCAAAAAAAAAAAAAAAATAGAAAAAGGTGCGGACGCCATTTAAAATTGATAATTGACAGTTTTGACAGAATTGAGTTTTTCCTTTTCTCCAAGCACGTTTTGGGAGAAGGTTAGTGTGGAAATTAAGTTGCGGATAATTATAATTATAGTGTATCTACGTGTAGTTTTGGCAAGTCCATAAAATCTAACATTTTGCTTGTGTTGTAATAGTTGTTGAAACCAGTGGTTCATGCTTTTTTCCTAGTTCCAAATTCAAAATTCGCGTGGCGACTGGCGCGTGTGACATGTCCGTCATCGAATAGCATTTGTTTTTGCATTTTACTCTCATGGCTCAGTAACCAACCAAAAATACTAAAATTACTCAAAACATTTCTTACAGAATAAAAAATGCAGATCTTCGTTAAAACCCTCACGGGGAAGACCATCACCCTTGAGGTGGAGGCTTCTGACACCATCGAGAACGTAAAAGCTAAGATCCAGGACAAGGAAGGTATCCCTCCGGATCAGCAGCGTCTTATCTTCGCCGGCAAACAGTTGGAAGATGGACGCACTCTGTCCGACTACAACATTCAGAAAGAATCCACCCTTCACTTGGTGCTCAGGCTTCGAGGAGGTATGTGTAAAAATTTAAATTTCAGTAGAATCTAGCTGTAAATATCATTTGCGCCTGAACTGAGAATTTTGAGCTTGTCATAAAGCATAAATCAGGTCATAAATGTTATGAACCTTCATGCCTTATCTTTTCTAAATGTCCCACCATACCAATGCTTAATTCCACTGCATTTTCTAGTTGATTGTGCCTGCAAATCTTAAAAAAATCAGCCTAGCACATTAAGAATCAAATGGATATGATTATGAAGTATTCATGAATAATTTATTTTTATACAAATGTACATATTTGTTACTTCCAGGTACCATTGAGCCGTCACTACGTATCCTGGCCATGAAGTACAACTGTGACAAGATGATCTGCCGTAAATGCTATGCTCGCCTTCACCCTCGTGCTACCAACTGCCGCAAGACCAAGTGTGGCCATACCAACAACCTCCGCCCCAAGAAGAAGCTGAAGGATTAGAATTTATTTTCTATATTTTCATTCCCCAGCTTTGTTAACATTTTAATAACTCCTCTAAATTAAAAGAAGAAACAAGCCAAAGTTGTTTAAATTTTAAAGAATACAAAAATATACACAGCACATCTATATACTTTGTTCCATTTTTGAGCACTGAACTGGATAACTGATTGGATGAATTCCATGATTTGTATGAAATATCCTAATTCCTATCATGGCTATAATATTGTGGCTAGAGAAATAGTAACAAAGAATGTATATTTTGTTTTATATAGGTATGTCATTTTAAGTTGATAAAGAAGTATTTATCCATGGTTATAGCATTTATAGATTCAGTATATTTTACTAGCTATGTCCTCTGGTTTCAACTTCATTTTTGTGAATAAAAGTACATACATAGTTTACAAATATACAAATTAACATACAATCATTACTGGTTTTATGCTAGCTACTTTGAGATCTTTGATGGTGTCACATTTATCCCAGTAATTTCACTAGCTACAGTAAATTGTCTAAGCTGGATCAATAACGTTTACATACTACTGCATGGTGCCAGAAATCTAATTCTGTGGTGGCTACCTAGACAATCACCCAGTAAATTTGTAGTAGTAATAAATGACAATATTAAAATATCCAGAGATGAAAGTTTTGTATAACCAGTGAAGTATATCAAAAACAGGTATAATTATATAGCATTTAGACCAGGCCTTACACATTTCTATTTGGCACATTCCTACAAAAGATTGAAATTTATCTCATAGAGCCATAATAATCTAAAATTGTATAATTATATAATCTTACTTTTGCCTGTAGTATGTATAGGTAATATGTAACGAATTTTTTGTGAATACCTAGCTAGTAGCTAGTACTCATATTTAGAACATGCAGACAAAACAAAATATTTAGTATGTTGGTCTAAAATTGAGTCACAATATTCCATCCATAACAAAAGACTTGTGAGGTGAAAAGGTGAAAGCGAGTTAAATGTACAAAAGAACTTAGAATATAGAAAGAACCAGAATATTAGTAAATTTTAAAAAGGGAAGGAAAAGGAGTTACGGCGGGAATGCGGAGAGTCGCCCCACTATTTTTTCCAAAACTTGTGTTTTCTCTTTCGAGTGTAAGTAACAAAAATAGTAATATTTTATTTTAGTGCGGGAAAGTAATAATAAGTAAAGTAGTATTATGTGGTGAAACGAGACTTTTTGCTTTGCTTCCATAGCTCCACCAAAGCCTATTGTCTAGTTACAATTTCTTTATAAGGGCATGACTGGACTCGACTTGATCAAGACTGGACATTGACTGTAACTCTGTAACTAAATATGTTAGATATAAACGGCAAAAACCGATGTACATAATATTAGTATAAAGATTAGGTAACATACGTATAGCAACACCGTTTTCGTTTGCCGAATAATTTAAAAAAAACTACGTAGCGAGAGAGAGGTGAGCCGAGAGCAGAGTTGGATTTCGTACTATAATTATAGTATTTGTACTACTATTTCATGCTCCGTACTAGATAATATCCATACCTAAGGATAGTACGGAAAAATACTACAATTTCGTTAACTCACTTAGAAAAGACCAAAATAGGTATATATGACACCCGTTTATAGCCAAATCATCTGTAAAAAAAAATATCATTGAGTATTGTTTGACAGCTTACCACAGCACATTGTGGTAAGCTGTCAAACAATACTTCTTCTTCATCTTTTTTGATTTTGGCTTCGCATTTTGTCTTAAAATTGTGACTTGCCACTGGCAAATGCTTGGGGTGCGACGCCAAAATCTAAGAAAAAAAAATTGCAGCAAAAGTGGCAACTGTACCAATTTTATTCTTTCGTATACTCGCATTAGAAGAGATGTTTTTATGATTACATGAAAATAATAGTCAAGAACTTACATAATTTAGAACAGGAGTAAATTTTGTATAAACATGTTGATTTTAACTATCTATTTTATTGATTAATAGCTTTTTTTTTAAATAATGTAAGATTTAAAATAAGTGTACTATCGGCGTACTACTATTTTGATGGTCTTGTACTATATTTTTCAACGTACCCGAATCCAACCCTGGCCGAGAGCCGAGCCGAGTCAGCCAGTATCGTACATAGTAGTCAGTAGTTACTAGTACTTACTTACTAGTTACTGTCTTACTGTTACTGCTTAGTAGATTGCATTGCATGATATTTAGTTTTAGGATAAAAATTCTTACAGTAGTGTTATAGTCTTATAGTGCTCCTTTAGATAATCTCAAATCTGTGAAACGACACGACGAATTTAAAGTGCCAGTTTTTTTCATTCTTATTTCTTACGTCGAATTTTTTTTGGTAAAAGGTAAGGAATCTTAATTATTATCTCTTGATTAAATCAATACTACTCAGTTGGCATACTAATAACTATTTTAAATATGCTAATCACTAATTTAAATAGTGTTAAAAAATGAGCGTATATTTTGGCGCGCAATATGAATGTGATTTCTGTGCCTACATAATGATTAAGTTAGCATTTACTTGTGTACCTCTTTAAGACATTAGTTCTTTATGTAACTTTTATACTTACTAATAAGGCTAACCAAATTATATTATGTAGTAAATAAACATTTTACCAAAATCTTTAGATATCTACTTGTTTAAATTTCATGATTGATGAAATATCTAATATTGCGACATAATAATATTGTGTAATCGTGAAGCGAATGTGAGAAAGGGATTGGTATAGGTAAGTTTGCTTTAATGTGTTTCATGGTACTTCTTGTATTAAAAATTGTTGATACTATAAATTTTGTTAACTTGGTGTTATTAACACAGCTAATTCTGTGTCTATGTATTACGGGCATACAATAAATACCTAATTACTAGATGCAGCAATTTAAACAATACGATTTTATTCTTTAATCAGCTACTGTCTCACATAATTTCCACTAAAATATTATACCTTCCTATCACTGATCTATATGTTTTCCTTATTTACCATTTCAGTGATATCAAAACCTGCAATGCAAGTCTTTGTGAATGCAATAGATGGAGAAACCATAACAATAGAACATAATACTGTTTATGGCGTAAAGCAGAAAATTGAGGAAATTGAAGGGATTCCATTGCAATATCAGATACTATTATTTGAAGGGAAAGAACTTGATGACAGCCATGAACTTTCTTACTATAAGGTGCAAGATAAATCAACGCTTCATTTGACTATGAAGTTAGACGGAGGTAACCAAGTTTATATTTTATGCTACAGCTTCTTTTTTTTATGGTTGACAGAATAGGTGTTTGACCACAGCTCACCTGATGTTAAGTGATGGTGTGGTCGAACATGATAAAGCACACCAAGCTTTAACTGATAATTTGGAACCTGGAATATGTTGCAACAAATTGTAAATTTTATACATGTATTTGATCAGTCATTAAGTTCTCATTGTAGAAGCTTTGCTTTGTTTATGGTTAGATGGCTCTGTGTCAAATAAATTTTAAACTAACATTTTATTCTGTGGGGCACCTGTAATCGCTTTATTTCGTAAGGTTTCACATTTAATAATTAATATGGATGACATTTCCATAGCCAGAGCCTAAGCATAGCATTAAAATTGTCTACAAAGGAATAAAAAAGTAGGTACCTTGATTTTACAAGTTGTCGTAATTAAACAAACACTGTTGAAACTAATAATCTATGTTGATGACTTACTTCATTTTAGCAAATAGCTTCAATAAAAAAATCGAATGAAACAAACTCGACTTCAACACGGCAATGATACCTTTTAATTTTTAACTAGCGGCCCGTCCCGGCTTTGCACTGGTGGACATTTATTTTTAAACTAAATTCATGTACTAAATATAGCCTATGTTACTCAGGGATAATGTAGGCATTCTAATGGTGAAAGAGTTTTTTAAATCGATCCAGTAGTTTGTGAGTTTATTCGTTACAAACAGACGAAAATCCAAAAATACAAATCTTTCCTCGTTATAATATTAGTGTAGAAGTGTAGATAAGACAGACTTAATAATTTCTACGACAGTGTTACGTTGCCTTCTTGTTAGATTGCGAATTTCAGATATCGTCCCACCCCATCTTTAGTTACTTTGCTATGAGCTAGCCCTACTCAAGATATATGTGAATTTTAGGTATTGCGGCGCCTCATTTGAGATACCTGGCTATGAGCCACCTTCTGAATATCAAGATTTGCCGAAAGTGCTACGGCCGGTTGTCGCCGCGCGCGACGCGCTGCGGCAAGGCTAAATGCGGCCGCACCTCTGACATACGCCCTAAGAAGACATATTGGAATTTAGAAAGACATCGTCAGCTATTGGCTTGTACACTCCCTGGATTTTGAAAAAAAAGTAGTGTAACAAGAGGTATTAAAGCTGAAAGTAGCCGAAGCTGTGTGTTAACTTTTAACTATTATAAACATTGAATTCATATACATAATCAAAGTAAATAAAACAAGCAACATTTAAAATAGTAACTTTAATTATTTTTTTTAATTTATTTTTTTGTTTTTTTATGGGTACGTTTGCGGCGGGCTCGACCGGTGGACCTAGTTTTTAATAATTTATTATATTGTTTTTCCTTGACTTGTATTATAAATACGTATAGTGTTCATGTATTTGACATTAATTAATTTATATTTTAGTTATTAAATTAAGCAACTACTAATAATAATAGCTAGTAATAACTAATCTAAAAGGGCGCTAAAGGCCGAAACTTACTTTCATTTGCAAGTTGCTTAATGAGGTTGCTTTTAAATATATTTGTGAGAAGTATATGGAACGTAAATAATAGTTGTTAATTTCAAGAAAATCCTATGGTATCCTATGGCTTTCCATCTAAAGATTATTAGTGTATTTTTTATAGCTATGTTTTGTTATCCATGTGATATTATGTAAACGCGTGATTATGACAGTAAACTCACTAAGAATTTGTATAAGTGGTGTTTATAGTTTGCGTATTTGTTTTATTACTATACGTTCAATCGTTCTGAAATGTTGAATTTATTTTACCTGTATAAGTAAAAACATATGAAGATTTTTTTTTTTAATTTTTGTGATAATTCTTTAAAGGTTAAAGCCGTTGTATTTCTTTTTCGTTGTTTGTGAGTGCCTATATATAACAATATGAAGATAAAACATTTAATAAAATCGATGTACCTGTGTCTTTTTTAATTTATTTTGAAATACTGATTGTTGGCTACGTGGAATCTCGTGAATTCAAAAAAGAAAAAAGATTTACCGTAAGTGACAACTGTCGACCTCAGCGACGCGATGCTCAGATGCCGAATGCGGTGAATTCAGATTAGAGGCGGTGAAACTTCAGGCATACCTCCTCCTCTTTAGAAATGAAAAGGAGGACGGCGAAGATTGTTTTTGAAAAAAAAAACACTTACTCACAAATATCAAACAATATCGCATCGTTATGGAATTAAAAAATGGCATTCAAATAATCATAGATACTATTTTTTATAACTAAATAAGCTATTCTATCCTTGTTAAATACCTATAAAATACCGTAATATGTCCTCGTAAAAAGTTTATGCAAACCGCATAAAAATCATAGAAGTTTCTGCGGGTAAGCATTTTATGTAACTCTTTAATATTAGTTAAAACTAACCTAACACATTCGAGCAATAAACCACAGTGTACTACAGACATTATGACAATTACTTTAACTAACCAACTACTAACTATATTTATGGTCCTTCGAGCCGGATACTACATCTTAGTGGTTTGTCGAGCCAGAAATTACATCTTTATGGTCTTTTGAGATGGACACTACACTATATTATGGTCCTTTGAGTGGGATTTGCATTTTTGTAGTTCTTCTAGCCAGATATAAACTAGTGACCTATGTATATGCACTCTGTTTATACATTTTAATTAGAAGATAAACTATTTTACAGTCACGCGATGCAGATCTTCGTGCAGGGATTGGAGGGCGAGACGTTGACCGTGGAGACTGCGGAGCACACTGTGGACGAGGTGATGCAGCACATAGAACGCACAGAGGGCGTGCCGGCAGCGCTGCAGCGGCTTGTGTTCGAGGGCAGCGAGTTGCAGCCGGGCCGCCCGCTCGCGCACTACAACGTACGACAACACTCCACGCTGCATCTCACCATGAACCTTGATGGAGGTAGTAGGCCGACAAACATGTTCTCATTATGATAATCTTGTTAACTTACCTTAAGAATGTATGGCTCCATCCACAATCCAAATCTTTAATTATTTTTTATAAAGACTTTTATTTCCACGAAATACTTAACACTTATTTCAATCAAAATTAAAATGAGGCACACGAATGTATGCGGATTCTCTTCTGGACGTAGATTTAAAATGTTGGTCGAGTTAAGTTATTTTCTTCCCAAGATTGACGAAACTTCACTTATACTTGCATAACCAGGTGGTTAAAAAGTGCAGACTCTTAAAACGCAGGTATCTATATTCTCTTTAGTACAGCCCCGCGATGAAGATATTTTGCGCAAATCGCGCGGATGTGTAAAATTTAAGCAACTTGTTACAATTTTACGCTGCGTTACGTTGCATCTCTGCGTCAGTGGGTGTTGACTCTATAATTTGTTTCAGGTTATATTTCGTGGCCTTTACAAGTTCTGGCTATGTGGCATGTTGTGAATAAGAAGATATGCCGTAAGTGCTACGGTCGTCTTTCACCTGCGGCAACGAGATGTCCAAAGGCCAAATGCGGACGCACTTCAGATATACGTCCTAAGAAACCATTCATTAGAAGCGATTCAAAATTGTTCACCAATAAATTTACCCCTACTACATATGCCAGAGCAGTGAATAAATTTGGATTCTTGTCTTAGCATTAAAATTACTCCTTGAGTAATATATCTACCAGCTAATGTGTTTTTTAAGTAAATCAACATACTAAGGCATTGTTCTCGATAAGTCTTAATATGATAATTAAGGTTTTGTTAACTAATTTAAAGCGGTAATAGACTTTAAAGTAGATACAGAATTTATATGTGGAATTTTTGTTTTCTTTTATCTTTTAGATTTCAATTCGTAAAAACTTACAAAAATAAGTCGCAAAATAGTCATCACGTTATGTTAAGTGACGGTTGTGGTCGATGACGTTAAACTTATATAGCCTGGAAAGGAATTGGCTCTCAAGTGAGACTGCGGAACACATCTTAAGGTGCTTGGCGACATATTTTCAACTTAAGGCACTAGTAAATGGCGAATTACCGTAGTGCTATTTTTTTACGGAATGATTTATCTGTAGCAGTATTGTTATTTTTGATACGCTAAACATGGGTTTAATAAGTATTTTAGTTTAATATTTTGTATATAAAAACACGGTATCAAAACTTATGCGATATATTAAAATATCTGTAGCATTTATCACAACCTGTGTAAAATTTTTACGAAAACATTGTATAGACTTGCTAAATTAACAATAATTATAATAAGACATATTTCTCTTAGAACTATTTATATTCAAGGACGGAATATTAAATCGGAAACACTTTCTCCAATCATACCATACCTAGTTGAATCACCTTGATTTTAGGCGGTTTTTTCGAGGAATTTTCTGAAATTAATGAAGAAATAACGATTTATGGCCAATTCGTTACAAAAAAATACCTTCCCATTAATCACATTTTCATGCTACAAACACAACATGCAAATTTTAAACATTAGATACAAGAAAACTATCCAAACAGTGAATGGTATGACGAGAACATGCAGGTGCTGATCGTACTAAAACTAAACACAGCTTAGTAATTGATTAGCAGATTTTTGTAATTTGCGTTTATCATTTGTCTATTTGTCTGTTCGAAAACGAAAAGCAATCGTTGAAAAGTAAACTAAAATCCAACATAATTTTCAACTTGTAACCGCTGTGCTGAGCAATAGCTATTTTTTCTTGAAATTCATTCCGGTTCTGTGCCAATATTTTATTATATCGTCAACAACCTAAGTTGGTGATCGAAATCATCGTCACGATTTTGCAATAGCAACCAACCTTTTTAAATTCAAACTCAGCTGGATATTACTTAGGTACTTGACTAGACAATTTTTTTACTAATCGGCAACTGGACACAATCTTTAATGCCTAATTTTTATTTTCGCCGTTTATATCAGACGGACTCAGTCTTAGTCACAGACAAGTTTTACAAAGCAAGTAAAGTGCGTGTATCATGCCTCACACTTCCATTTTTTGTAACATTGTCAGCCTAGGAGTATTCTGATCAGTCACCGAAAGTTAACAGTAGGTACCCAAAAATAGTAAAAACACATTAAAAATTTGCCAACAAAACTGGCCGCCTTCCTTACGATTTTTTTGTCAGTTCAAACTTTGACAAAAGATTTATCACGTTAGCTATACGCGTTAGATAAAAAAAAAAAAATATCAAAGAAAGTACCGGACGGGCGGCTATTAGATCAAGTGAGAGCGAGACAGGTAGATCGTTCTAAGTGCCGTACCATAACAGTAGGTACTTATGCAATGACTGTGTTTGTCTTTATTTCTCCAAATAGGTAAACAATCATGGTAACAATCCTTTAGGGTAAAAGTTTTAAATATCAGTATTGGGAAAAAGAAAATGTAAACAATTTATTATGTCTCACGATCATGCTGATTTTACAAAAGGGAACATTTAAATCATAATCAACGTATGTTTATTACTTTTCAAATTATAATGGATTATTGAACTTTGAATGCAGATAGCTATGCCCAAGGTAACCTCATAGCTTGCTATTTCGCTTTGAAAAATACGTTTTATACAGGGAGTGCTACGTATTAGACAAAAAGATCGTTTACCTTTTTAGATAAATAACAAAAATGCACGTTGGTTCACTTCACTGATGTCAGAAACCACGACGAGTTTATTATAAGTATATCGTCGGTCGTTTCGCATGCGTGTCGTGCATGTGTGCGTGCGTCATGCGTTACACTTCCACGTAGTCGAGGGTAGTACCGGGCGGGCCGGGGGGCGGGGGCGGCGCGAAGGCGGCGAGATAGCGGTGCGGCGGCGACAGCGGCAGGCTGTCGGCCAGTTCGCGGGACGGCACGGGAACTGAAGACTGATCCTGCTGGGAATTATAACAAGGAAATATTAAATACAGGTCGTGCTTAAATGGGCCTAGCTTCAGTGTTGATAATACACATTTATTATTAAATTCTTGCGTTTCAATTTTTGCCGGATGTTTTTTTTTTGTATAGTCTATAGCGGGGGTCGGTAATCTTTTGGCAGGCCCACAAGGTGGAAAAATAAAGAAGAGACGGGCCCTCACTTGTGATATTAACCCTAGAAGCTATAATGTACCTACGTATCATTGGTCATATACCATAGAAAAAACAAAACCAAAAAAATAGATTAAAAAAAAAACAAAAACGCTATTAAGAATGAAGAATGTTCACTAGTTTCGATTTTTAACTTTTCTTATAGTCCATATGAAATAAAAAAAACGTGTGTAAAAATTATTTCGATATGTCACTTAGTTCCCGAGATATTGAATTTTAAACGGCGCGAGTGTCGGCCGGCCGGCGCTCGGTGCGCTGACGTCACAAGTCATACACTCACGCAGTACGTTGCGCGCTCCGGCACGTTTCACTACGAAATAATGCAAACATTATTCGAAAATGTCGAATTTAAATACAAGAAAATCATGTGTTGTGCTAAAATGTAAAAGCACTACCACCAATGCACCGGAAAAGTTATTTTTTTTGGTTCCAATGGATACTAAAATACGCAAGAAATGGATAAAAGCTATGAAGAGGTTGGATCCATTTGGAGATAAAAGCAAAGTATATTGTTGTGTAGATCATTTTGACGTAAGTACATGACAATCTGTTATGTATACAAGTATATTTTTTATTAGATGGTAGGTATGTATGTAGTTTGCAGTAGGTTAGTATCTCTTATACCTATCTAGTTTGTATTTGGTTGGTATAAGTAAGTATCAGTGGTGGCTCGTGATTCCAAGAAATGATGGTTCAGTTACATAGAACAAACAAACAATAAAACTATAATCTTTCAAGATGTCGCATCACAGGTGCGAAACAATAAACGACTGAAATTAGGTCAAGGTCACGCAGGGCCTGCCCGGGCGCACCGAACGTCGTCACTCGGAAACATAGGCCGCCCGTGCGCCGCTCCAATTTATTCCTCATTCATTTAGTACCTACAGAACATTTTCCGTTTCACGCGCGAGAACATTTCTATCTTCTAACAATAGTTTGTATGGAGAGACGTGCGCTCTTTTAAAAGCACTCCGCAAAATTTGAGTTAAACAAAAATGGATAAAGTTGTAAAACTTAAAGATGTAGTCGTTCAGTGCGTGCACGAGTGCAGTCAAAGAGCGGCCGCCGCCGCCAGCAATAGTACCTACCTAAATATGTAGGAACTTATATAAAAAATAAAACCAGAGGTGCAAAACCTTTGGTATCAGTTTAAACGTATCTACCTAATATGTAAATAAAAAAACAACTAATTTTACGTCATCCTTTGTTTATTTTATCTACTAGCTTTCGCCCGCGGCTCCGCCCGCGTTACTGTCGATCCCTCGGGAACTGTATTATTTCAGGGATGAAAGCTAGCCTATGTCCTTCTCCGTGTTCTTAACAATACCAATGCTATATTTCATGAAGATCGGTTCAATATTTTTTGCGTGATAGCGTAATAAACAAACAAATAAACGAACAAACTCACTTTCGCATTTATAATATTAGTTAGGATAAGAACCTACAAGTATTAGTGTATCAATACGAGCCAAAACCTTTTGCTCCACATGCTTCAAATCTTAACTTATAGTATTTATTCTTGAAAGAGGAAAGAGGTGTATGACCTGTGACGTCACACCGAAGCAGCGCCACCGCGCAGCGATTTCAAATTAACAGGATTTTTGAATGTCTATAAAATCTAAACTAATTAATATTTTGGCATGAAACAAAAACTAGTATATTTATATTCACATAGGCTTTACTGTGACAAAGATTCAAGCGATTTTGCATACCCAGTAACATTCTCCATTGTGAAAATATATGCAATTTAATTACAACATTTTCTATCTAGTATCTATAATATTTTAGATATTTATGACTAATTTACAAAACAATCACGGGCCGTGTGTTGCCGATCCGTGGTCTATAGAAAAAAATTAGAACACTTACCGATACAACATTGATTGTGACCGTATCCGAGAACTTAACTTTATTCTTTTCAGTCCGCATTCCTTGCCTGTCACCGTCATATCTATAACTTCTATTTTTCAACGTCGGGTAGTTGTTCTGATAGCGATACAACGTGTTAGTCATATTCGTATCGTCTCTCAACTCCGTTTGAAATACATGCTTATACTGAGCAGAGTTCAAATCGTGTGACCGGGGCATTATGTCTATGACAGTCTTGTTTTGTTCACTCTTTGTTTTGTAAGCCGGCAATCCGTTCTCGTGCCATTTCGCGTTTTGCGTGAGTATCGGTTTCAACTCCGGTTTGTATATTTTTTGTTGTATATCCGTGTTCCATATAGTGTTGTCCCGTTCTAAGTATTGGTGTAGGTTGGGTCGGATGCTGTTCGTAGATATTGGTTCCGGTTGCGAGACAGGGACGGGTAGCAGCGTGTGAGGGAGAGAGACGCGAGGCAGCGGCGGCGGTTTTGTTTTGGCTATTTCTGAAGACGCGCTCGTTTCTGCGTCGGAATTAGTGTAGGAATGTGAACTGCAGTCGGAGCACGAATCTGAACATTCAGACTCTGGAAACGAATGAAAAGAAAAAAAAAACAGTCAAATACAATCTATCTACACCATGTTTAGTTTAGTTTTCATTTTTTCTAGTCTTTAGAAAAACAAAATAGAACACACTCTGAAAAGTTTAAAAAATCTATAACCTGACTGTGAATAAAATAGCTATAAATAAAGTAAACAAACTTTTAAAGCCTATTTATTATTTTTAATTTAATTTAAACATATTTTTGTAATCTCCTTCTAATTTCCTTTATTTCGATACCCTACTTGATACGGTTCGTTAATATTTTCAAAATTAACGTATTACTATTTCGCGCCAAAAATCCACCATCTTGTTTTTTTTTTAAAAAAAGGACACTTTTTTGGTTAATATAACAATACCTTAATTTTCGTAATCCATTCGGCCGTTTGGAAAATCAAAGATATGTGTGAAAAATATCCCTTCTTTGGCAATGGGGTAAAAAAATAAGACGGAAAGATACATGCCACACCGTTTCAATTTCAAAGTCAGCTTGACTTCTTTATCCTACTTGTAACGTTTGGTACCTGGTCGTTCCATTTGGGCGTAGTGCACGGCGAGGGAGGCGGCTTCTTCCGCGAGATCGGTCTGCTCGCGACGAGCCGCCGCCCACCGCGCGTCGCAGAACAAATCCCACGCGGCCAGGTCCACCGCCAAGCTGAGCGCCTTCTCAGTCCGACCGCGTCTGTACACACCAACGAATTCTATGTACCTAGTGTGCGTAAAACAGCCAATCTGCTTGATTGTTTTATTGATGACTTGGTCGTCATTCGTGACGTTTTTTATTTATTTTATTTCGCCTATAGTGTCCCAAAAGCAAAGGTCTCCTTTTCCATCCTTCTAGATTGCTCAGACTTCGGCTTTGGTGGTCGAGTGACAGTCGTGACGTTTGACTTTGTCACTCCCCATTCATCTGGGTCCGTTTCGTTTCTTTCATAACTTTAACATGAATGTAAATGAAAACATATTTTTTGTTAAATGTATCTTTATTAAAAAAAATGTAGGACTTTTCACACAGAACCATTAATCCCAAACTAAGTAAAACTTTTGCAAAGGGAACTGGATAACTGATAGAATACTTAAATACCTTTTTGTAATATACCTACATTTAGACACCCAGATACACAAATATTATAGGTATATCATGTCAAATCTCACTGTATTGCAACGTCCTCGACTTGTTCAGTTTTGGCAGTCTGACGCTAGTTTAAAAGACATTTATAGCGCTATTATTTAGGAATCATCAGGCAAGTTATAAAATAACAATTTATTGTTAAACACAGGAAAAGTTACCAACTAATTACCAATGTAGATGGTGACGGTAGTCAAATGTAAGCGAAACTATATCTAATGAATTAGTTAATGGCAAGTTGGAAGCACGAAAAAGTCAAAAACACAAGTGCGGCTAGCCTTGAAAATAGCCAATACCGCAAGCCATGTTTATGTTGAACAGTCTTGCTTGTGTATTGCCACATACGTATCAACAAACCGCAGCAGAGCCAGCGGGTCTAGCCGCGGTTTTACCTGACCACATTTCAGGCCGCGTGTCTGGGGTAGGCTTTAAACAAACCTGAGCAGGTGATGGAAGAACTTCCGCGCCAAGTCGTGCAGGGGCGGTGCGAACTGGAGAGCGTCGGGCCCGTGCGGCGCACAAGGGGCTAAATATGACCCCAATGCCGCCTGAGCTGACCACTCTTCGGCTACAGCTTCTGTAATCACAATTTTAGATCAAAGAAACAAAAGATTTGGCTATTGGAGGGTACACGATAAAATTATGTTGTAATACATTTAACTTGGCTAAATACATTTGGGTATGATAGTTTAGAACATATGCTTACTGACTTAAATGTATCATAAAATCAAGAACACATGCACCGAATTTTCTACCGGACACATTTCGGAGTGTGCACTTGAACTGCAATTTGGTTCCTCCTGCACCTTTTTTATACCGGACCGCCAAACAAATACGACCAAAACGTCATCCGTACATGTTGGATGTTCCCCATGTACGCACAAAGTGTTTTGATTCCACATTTTTCATTCGCACATCGAAGTGGAACTCTCTGCGAGACTCTGAATTTGTTTTTTTTTTTAATGTAAAAAAGTAATGAGACGAACGAGACGCTCTCCTGCTGGTAAGAGATAACGCCTGTCCACGACCATTGCAGCGATACATAGAACTTTGAGTAACAAAACAAAGTCCAGGGCATCACTGCTTTGGCGCTCATTACTTTGAGACTTTCGATGGTTAGTCTCAACATCCCTGTAATTTCACTAGCTGCAGTACCCTTCGAATCGGAACACAGTAATGTTTACACACTACTGCTTAGCGGCAGAATAACTGGTAGTGCGGTGGTACCTACCTAGACGACCGCCTGCTAAGGAGATCTACCATCAAGTAAAGTTTGTCTGTATTGTTAGGTACAATATGGGTGTAAAAAGAATCTAGAGTAAATAGGTTTCTTCTACGTAAGCGTGGTCCAGCTTAGACTACACTACAAGTTAACATTAGGCAGTGTGGTTTTCGAAAAAAAAGAGTGTGGTAAAACGCGAATCTTTTTTAAATGATAACCGCAACAGAAACATTTAATCGACTGTCGCAAGAAATAATAGACTCGTATACCTACTAGGAAAGACCATAAACATAAATTTAAAAAAATATTATTTATTTATTTAATGGGTAGACTAAAATAATTTACAAATATAATATGTAGATACATATCGTATTTAAAAATTATGCATATTCTTGTGTAGAATACTTGACTTGTAATTTTATAATTATAAATAAACACAAAAAAAATGTTACCCGCGCCGCTCCGTAGCGCCGCACAGACCAGCCTGTTGACGGCCCACAGACACTCGGTGCCTTCTCGCTCCCACTCCATGGCCTTCAATAGCGCGACTGCACTCGACATGCGCCGGGCGCGTATCCACGCCTGCAGACAATACACATCCACGATTAATATAATTAATTAATCTCTTTGCAAATAACAAAGTCGCTTCCCGCCCGTCTGTGCGCATCTTTTAAACTACGCAACGAATTTTAATGTGGTTTCCATCAATAGACAGTGATTCAAAGAAGGTTTACATGTATATGCACGACATTAGTATCTACATTTTGTTTGTTTGTATTGAATAGGACCCGAAATTACTGGATCGATTTCAAAAATTATTCTATCGTTGGAAAGCTACACTATCCCGGGTGACATAGGCTACTTTTTATCCTTATATTCCTACACGAACGAGAACTACGCGGGTGAAACCGCGAGGCGTCCGCTAGTTAATTACAATTGTGTAAAAATATAATAGAAAGTATGTTACATGATTTTTATTTGGTTGATGGTGTGGTCGAATAGGCTACCACCTTCAAGTTGAAAATCTGCCGCCAAGCATTTAACGGTGTGTTCCGGCAGCCTCACTTAAGAGCCAGTTCTATTCCAGGCTAGGTGTGTTTACCATCTTCGACTACATCACGTGAGCTGTGGTCAAAGCCTGTCAGCCAAAAAAAACTAGAACACGATCGAATAGACAGCCCCGTTGGCTCATTGGTAGTATATCTGCCTTGAGAGCTGTAGGGCGTGGGTTAGATTCCCACTCAGGGCAGACATTTTGTGAATAGACAAATGTTTGTTCTGTGTCTGGGTGTTCTGTATGTATTATAAGTATGTATTTACAAAAAAAAAGTCTCAAGTCTCGACCAAGCGCTCGAAGAGTCAACACGTCCTGAGGATGCCTCGTGTAGAGGTGAAACACGTGTCGACAAAGTGGTTACTGCAGAGAGGAGGATTCTTGATAATTTTAATTAGATTTTTTGTAATTTTAATTTAATTTTTGTCAAATTAAGAATATTTCTAAGTTTATGAGTTCTAGATTTTAAGTAAGATTAGGGTTTTTAATTAATAAGCAGTGTAAAATTAGTTTAAATTAAGTCTCCTCGTCACTGTTGGAACTGGAACGACTGTTAAGCGGAAATAAACTAAATATAAACATTGAACATTAAAAAAAAAAGTATTTATGTATTCTATCAGTTATCTGACTTCCATCACACATTTTGTTTTTAATGGATGATGAGAAAACTTTAAATTCCTTTGATCGAAGTCTTACCGTCAATAGCTTCGGGTGCGTAACGCGCAGTAACGTGACGGGTCCGCCCACGAATAACGCTAGTATCACAGAAGCACCCCTCGTAGCTTGCGTAGTTAGGATCTGCATACGGCGGGACTCACTGGAAATAGAATAAGCCACCTCGATATCTCTACAAAGTTATCCTCGACATCCCATCGTTTTGGCGGGAACGCGGAAAGAGTCGTGTCGCGCCGTTGTATTTTTTTCCAAAACTAGTTTTTTGTCGAGTGTTTATGCATAAAAATGGTGGTGTTTTATTCATAAAGTCCTGAATCACAAGCGCGAGTGTGGGAAAATGATATAATATGGTAAAACATGACTTTTCGTGTTGCTTCCGAAATTCCATTGAAGCTTGATAGTAAAGTCGCCACTACTTTACTAAAGCATGACTGGACTTGACTAAGACTGGACTGACTATAACTATAGCTACGAGGCAACTTATTTAACTTGATAATATAAAACACTTTACACTGACAAATGACTTACTGAACGTTATGTGACCTTTTTTTCGTATTTTAGGTACTAGCTAGATTTTTGACAAGTTCATCTGATGTTAAATGACAGTGCGGTCAAAGATGGTTAACACACTGGTATGAAAGACTTTGACTGTGATTAGATATTTTGTGTTTTTTAGCTTGAGATATTGGAAAATATTAAATACTAGAAACAGGCAGAATGCACAAAATGTTATGTCAGTAATAGAAAAAAAAAATATCACTCTTGTCGCATAGCTTGATATTATAGATAAACAGATAGGATCAATTAAACCGGATCCTATAATAAATTAGTGTTCACGTTACCGTAGATATGGCGCCAGGTCGAAGAACTTGGTATGGTGGTGGAGCAAAGAGAGCGCGCGGTCGAAACACTGGATCCGACCGCCTTCTTCCGCCGCTACTATTAGCTCGCCAACCCATTGTATGTCTGTGGCTATCTGTAAATAGGTTTAGAATCTAGTTTTTACTTCACGGTTGAATCAAATGCCTTTTCAACGACATAACTCGACTTTCAACTTCAACTTTTTGTAGCGATGATAGCTCAGTGGTTAGCGCGGTAGGTTCGCATGCCGAAGGGCGTGGGTTCAAACCCCAACAATGAGCTTAAGCTGCCGGTGAAGGAAAACATCGTGAGGAAACCATAGCATGGTGGTAGGGTACTTTCTAGTACTCGGCTGGCTAGCTACCACCCTCAAGTTGAAAATCTGCCGCCAAGCATCTAACGGTGTGTTCCGGCAGCCTCACTTGAGAGCCAGTTCCATTCCAGGCTAGGTGTGCTTTACCATCTTCGACCACACCTTCACTTAACATCAGGTGAGCTGTGGTCAAACAACTAGCCTGTCAACCATAAAAAAAAAAAAAAAACAGCTTATTAGTAAGCTGAAGTGGCAGTGGGCTCGCCGCATATCTGCAGCAGAACCGTTGGAATAGACGTGTTTTAGAGTGGAAACCGGGATTCGGGAAATGTAGTGTAAAACGCCTTGTGACTAGATGGAATGACGATACACGTACACGGTAGCGGCTGAAAGCGAAAAGCCGAAGATCGGGTTGAGTGGTATGTCTTAGGACAGGCTTTATTTACTTTTTTATTATACAAGGTTAAGTGGAACGGCAGCAAAGCCGAAAGCAGGTCATGGTACTCATCAAGTCGGACAACTTTTATTACAGGCTAGACTCTGAAATGGCTAAAAAACTGCTGATCCTAAGCCCTAATCGAATGTCAAATGAATTTCGTTATAGGATCCGTATATCGTGGATAGAATATAATATTTCAATAGATTAGTGTCAAATATTAAAAAAAAATCTACTAACAAATCCAGCTTTAGTCGAGTGTGTGAGGCCTGCTATCTGATGTACAACGTGTATCGAGCCGTCAATACAGGTGACCAATAGCCGCGAGTCACAAAATGCGCGACGCACGGCTCGCGCCGCAGCCGGCAACGACACGCGTGTACCGCTCTCCTTAGCGGACAGTTTGGTCGCGCGGTTCGATGCTGGGATCTCGTATCGATGCCATTCTATGCTGATACCACTCTGAAAATAAAATTATGAGTATTATAAACACTAGTCTAAAAATATTCAAAGTATATATTTAGTTTATTTCCGCTTAACAGTAGTTTCAGTTACAACAGTGATGAGGATTTAAATTTAACAACTTTACAATAATGTAATAATTAAAAACTTATTCGAAACTTTACTTAATATCTAAAACTAAATTTGACATAAACTTAAAACTAAAACAAATTAAAACACACTAATTAAAATAACTAGAAGTCTTTATATTCTCTTCTCGCTGCAGTAACCACTTGCCCACACGTGTTTCGCCTCTACACAATGCTTCCTCAGGACGTGTTGACTCTTGGAGCGCTTGATCGAGAGTGAGTTAAGTTAGTTAAATTTAAATCCTCATCACTGTTGTAACTGAAACGACTGTTAAGCTGAAATAAACTAAATACCTAGTATATTATTGTACTTTGAATATTCAGAATGAACTTTTGCAAAGTAACACATGAGTCAATCAATTAACTAGTCTAACAGTTTAATTTTTAAAAGTTTACATAAAATAGACGAAAAATAAAAACTTGTCTTGTATAAATCAAATTCAATTAAATTAAATTTAAACAAACAAAAGAATAAACACGTAAGTAGAATAAAAGTCATCACCAAATCAAGTTAGTGTGTTGTTGAATTTTGTTTGTCTCACCTTTTGACAAGCAATATGTTCAACAATATGGATGACATTGTCTTGTTTATGAGAGAGCTCAGCTGATAGTGTTTCATGCTCCAACTGATGATATGCCACCAAGGAAATGTTGTGCCTGCAACAGACAATACGCAAGAATAAAATACTAATGTACTTTATACCATTTATACACTGTCATAATATTAATAACAATTGATTTTTGCAGGGAATGTTGAAAATATTTTTCAGAACCAGTGTTCCAATGGTATATTTAGAGGTCTTCAAGTCTAATAGGATGAATCGGAGTTGGAAAATACATTAGTAATTTGAGCAACAAAATTTTTTGAGCCAATGAACCAAATCAGTTAAGGGATTGCACAAATATAGTGGTCATAACTACAATGACCACTGTTTAGGTGGATAACTAGTATAGATGTAGTTCTATGTATTATTTCATTTCCACCTTCAAGTTGAAAATCTGCCACCAAGCATCTAATGGTGTGTATCAGATGAGCTGTGGTCAAACACTTAGCCTGCTAACCATAAAAAATATACAAACAACAAATATGTACAAAAACCATAATTGAAACCAAAGGAATGAGCACAAAAGCAGTGATGTCCTGGACTTTGTTTCATTACTCAAAATTTTGTGTATTGCTGCAATGGTCATGAACAGGTGTTATGTCTTAACATCAGGAGAGTCTTGTTTGCCTCAATAATTTCAAATTTTAAAAAAGTAACATTTTTGTTAGAGAAACAGTAATAGTCTAAAATAACAGTCATAATTAGCATTATTATTACCCATTAACTTGGTAGAGGTGTAAATTAGCCAAGTCTTCAATAACTGGGCTCCATGGAGCAGGTTCCGCTGCAGTCACACTCCACACAAGAATTCTCGAGCCAGTTGCCATGTCGCAGGATGAGAGGTGACGTTCCGTGCGTCTTGTGCCTCCACCCAGCTCTATACTCTGAAAATATAATATTAAATAGTAAAACATACAACAAAAAAGGGACTACTGAGACAATTTATTAATGCTATGTAGCAGCAGTTTCCAATTTTTCTAGTTATGAAACCACAAATCATTTACCCTTTATGGAACTACAATTCTTATAGTTAATTGGTTATTGTTTATCCTGATATCCATACCTGTGTATTTACTGATAAATGTTATGGGTTTTTGGTAAGAGCTTTTAGAGAAAAAAAACATTTATTCTTTTAGATATTAAGGTCTTTCTTGTACTTACATGTAAGTATGGGTCTCTATCTGTGATACGGCTCGGTGTATTGCTATTGTAACTCTTGCCAAATGTCACTAATGTTGCTGCCCGATCAGTATGTGTAAATAACAAGTGAGACTTGCACAGAGCAACTAGAACACAAAAGCTATTTTTTATAAATTACTGTGAATGTGGAAATATTTTAAATATTAAGTAATAGGAAATAATCAAAATAATGCACCACCTAAAATGCAAAAACCTAAAATACAAATAGAAATTCTAAATTGACAGAGCTGGATTGGATACTGAATAGAAATTCTAAATTGTCAATCAACAAATAAATAAATTAAAGGTTTATAGGAAATTCTGGAGTACACAAAAACTTAAGCATGCCAAACATAAAGAAAAAAATAAATAAAGGATGTGCAATTAAATATAAAATCAAACTGGTAAAGCTAGCTAGCCAGCTAGCTGCCCAGCTCACACTATCAGACCACCTGAAAGAATGCAGGCTATTTTAGCAGGTGGGAGATGTTCCTGATGGAAAATATCTTAATCTGACTACTATCATCTCACAACACATCTGCTCATAGTCAAAAATTCAAAAGAAATCGGATTTCTAAAATTTAAGAAAAGAAAAAAATAGTCCCCAATCCAGTGCCATTTTTTTCTCTCCCAATTGATTTACTTACCATAGTCCGGATTAAGCTACAAGCTTGACTCACAACATTGTTTTACTCACCATTTGTAACTATTTGTCCAGACAATTTACCCACAAAGTAACTGTCAAATAATATTTGAGTTACATCTAATGTGTTTAACTTAACAGTGAGGTAGGCGATAGCTCCGGATGAAAATATAACTGTGACAAGGGTTTCTGATGACCACACAGATTTTATAACAGTTTTATCACGAAACTTTGATTCAAGTTGCTTTAGTTGTCTCGAACGCGGTGCTCTCCATTGCCCGCCACGTCGTTCATAATAATTCCTTTTACCGGCGTCGAATACCGTTTCTTCAGACCTTTTCTTCGTTTCATATCTACAAAACAAACATAGCAGTCACGCCAGATATCTTAATTAAATAAATTTTTAGAAACTTGAAACTTACTTGAAACTTTTGTCGTCGTAATTCTTACAGACGATCAATTCGTCGCACGTTATAAACTTTACATCATAGTTGATCATTATATACGTATCAATTATGATCTACATGGCTTTTTACATATAGGTATATAAAATAGAGAAATTGAGCTAAACCCAAAAGATACAATTATTTACTCTATTTGTAGCGCGTCTAGATAAAAAAAGTATTCAAGTTTTCGGATTTAATCTGAAATACGCCAAAAGCGCTGTTGACGTCAACATTTCTTATTAAGAACCATGATAAAACACTCAATAAAACACCACGATTTTTTATTATGTATGGTGCTTTTTATTAACATTAGTGTGGTTATTATAAATACAGACCAATTTCGGACTACATTCTGTTTCAATGCCATCATTGAAGTTTGACATTTTGTCAGAATTGTGAAAAACTTTGTTTTTGGCGTCGCTGTTTATGTATTTGCTAGTGTCAAGTTGATAGTATATTTCCATATTTTCGAGTATTTTGAGATAAAACTAGTAAAATAAACATAAGTCACAGTCAAAGTAATTCATTGTCCAATCTAGTCCAGTCACGCCTTAGTAAAGTAGTAATGACTTTTTTACAAGCTTCTAAGGAGTTTTGGAAGGAACACAAATAGTCAAGCTTCACCACATTACATTACATTTCTTATAATTTTGACACTTTATAAATAAAACACCACAATTTTTATACAAAGACACGCGATAAAACCCAAGTTTTAGAAAAAAAAACTGTGAAACAACATTTTTTTTGCTTTCTCGCTAAAACCGTGACATCAGTCGCAGAAGCTTTAAGCTTTGGACCATTCACGTCTGTGAAGTTAGCTTCTCAATAGTCAGCATCTCAAAAATTACTTCAGACACAAATCGAGTTAAAGTTTAAAATGAGCTATTAGATTTACATATATCTAAAGATTTCGAATTTTTCCATTACAAGATTTTGAGGCCATTGATTAATTTCTTTTCATTTGACAGTTTAATCTGACTTATAATTAAGTCTACGTGCGATTGTGCATTTATTAAACATCTTAATATTTACAAACCTACTACATAAAAACAAAATTGCGTTGTTACATCAGTGTGATAAGTCCAAATTTCAATTAGGTAGGTAGGTACCTACACAAACCCAAACCTAGTTTATTTACCAGTCGGTAGCTTACCAGGCATTGTGGCGGTATTAGATTTAGTTATACCTAGTCAAAGTTTCACAAAGCCAGTCAAGGTCCAAGAAGTCCAATATAATGTCCAAAGGAACTATACACCTACGTAACCATACATATCACTATATATGTATTTCTAAAGTCTACAATTTTACTACCCTGTTAGGTCATTTGGCAAAGTTCTGCTTCAAGAGTGGAAGGGCGTGGTAGCTATAATTTTTTTTACGGTTGACAGGCTATGTGTTCGACTACAGCTCACCTGATGAAGTGATGGTGTGGTCGAAGATGGTAAAGCACACCTAGCCTGGAATGGAACTGGCTCTCTATTGAGGCGGAATACATCGTTAGATGCTTGGCGGCAAATTTACAACTTAAGAGTGGTAGCTAGCCAGCCGAGTACTAGAGAGTACCACCATGCTATGGTTTCCTCGCGATGTTTCCCTTCACCGGCAACTCAAGCTCATTGTTGAGGTTTGAACCCACGCCCTTCGGCATGCGAATCGACCGCGCTAACCACTGAGCTATCATAGCTAGACATCAATTCCAACTAAGAACTAACATTTGTGTGTGTTCAGTGTCTAGGTGTACTCTATGTATTATATGTACGTATTTACGAAAAAAAGTACCTACATTTAAGTGGAAGTACCTATTTCATCAGCTATTATACTTTACTGTATTTATTTATTTGCCCACATAATTCGGCTCTAATAATGTAATTTCATTACTTGGTGGTAGATTTCCTTAGTAGGAAGTCGTCTAGGTAGGTACCTACCACCGCAGTACCAGATATTCTGCCGCCTAGCTGTAGTGTGTAAACATTACTGTGTTCCGGTTTGTAGGGTACCTACTGCAGCTAGCGAACTTACTGGGCTGTTGAGACTAACTATCGAAAGTCTCAAAGTAATGACTGCCATAGCGATGCCCCGGACTTTATTTTGCTTGTCAAAGTTCTGTGTATTGCTGCAATAGTCATGGATATGCGTTATCTCTTACCTTCAGCAGAGCGCATCTATAGTCCCATTATTTTTAGATAAAAAAAAAATATTAGTATCATTTTTAAGAAATCAAGGTCAAGATAAAGTTTAATAAGAAACGCTACCGATTCCCCGTGTACTTAATATGGTATACGATTTATACGTAACTAGGTACAGTGGCGGCCTTAGGGGGTGGCAAGCAGGGCAACCGCCCGGGGCCTCGCTCTTGCAGGGGCCTCGCGTCCTCGTAGAAAAAAGTCTTTACCATATTATATGTATGTGTATCTCGCGCCTCGCACTTAACAAAATCCCCCCTGAATGCACGGTTTCATTATTAGTGCACGCATGTTACGGCCACTCGAGCACTCTAACTAATTTTTTAGTAAAACGGACTCAAAGAAAAAGGGCAATCACAATGATCTGTCGCCCCGGGCCTTGCAACAGCTAAGGCCGCCGCTGTCTAGGTAGTACTTACTTATTTTGTACCTATGTTTGTGTTTGCGACATTGTTCAGTTCACGTAACAGTAACACGTGCACATAATCGTTACAGGAGGGTGCCGCAGCAGGGTAGGTAATATTTCCTAATTCTCATGATTGTTACGGAAGAATGGCTCACCTTGTTAGTGAGGCTTGGTAAGAGCGTAGGTACTTAGATGCTTAAGTGTAGACGATATAAGATGAAACGTTGGCTTTTAGACATTTTGTTACAATTTTATTTATTAACTCTTAAGTATTAACTATTAAAATAATGTTTTTTTCTAAACTAGAGGAAAAAATGCAACAGAGGGTTTTTTCTCTTTCTGCTTGGCATCGCACTCTGTGCAATCTGCCAGTTTCAATGTTTCTGTATGTTGTGTACAATCTTCAGTCTTCAGCTTCATTATCTTTATCTTAATACAAGGTATTTCAAGACTCTAATTTACTTTTCAACTTCGTGTAGTAAGAAAACGGGGAAACAGTTTAAGTAAAATAAAATTTAGAAAGAACATAGATCAGGAAAGCAGGAATTGGAAAAAAGAAGAGGAAAGATTATAATTTTACGTTATTAGATAATATGAAACAGGATATAGAATAATAAATATTTGCATTTTATTAAAGCTTACGTCATTTATTTTTTTGACGTGTAATGTTTCTTGTGAAACATATTTAGCTTCCACTGAAAAAATAACTGAAATGCCTCTCATCGTCATCTGAAAGTGATTAAAATTACTTTGCCCAATATTCTATTAAAAATATCATCGATTAAAGGAAAATTATTGGTGCCATCTGCTACACTCAAAGCCGGATCCTATCCCAAAATAATGAGCTTTTGCAGGTGGCACTGTAATTTTAATTTCTCTTGCGCGAATAAAAGACGTTTACATTGAAGTAAAAATATTCTTCCTATTGGGTAGGTGACTATATAATAAAGCTTAATTACTATTATAAAATGCAGTCGATTCAATTTGCAATATTAAATGCGTTATCATATTGCATAGTCGTTAAATTGTAGGTATAAAATGAAATCACATTTCGCGTGTGATGTTCTCTTAGATTTTTTTTTAACTACGCAACGGATTTCACGACATAGAATTTCTTTCGCAACCGTACGAAGCTGTCGCGGTTCGATAGTATTTTGTATTGTAGATAGGCTTGCGTTTGAAGTACGTAGTAGTAGTAGTAAGTATGAACATGATTAAACATAGTTTAGGTAGGTTATAAATTCACTGTTATTATCATTCGTTAGGTACTGTAGATATTTTACATCTAGGATTTTCCCTGGACAAGAAAGGCAAAGGCCTTTGAAAAGTAGGTTTCCGTTAGATACATTTTTGACACAGAAACCCTAAAATAATAATCGACTCTATCCTTTCTGTTCAGACGCGTTGTAGACAGAATATATCCTTGAGCAATTTACAAAAAAAAAAACTTGTAATATTTCAAAGCGTGGTATCATTATCACTTCGGTCCGCAACACAATTCATACAAATGGCTATAGGTTGTAATAAAAATGACGAATCACGTGCGACATTCAATGAACAACCCCTAAACGAGAAACAATAAATCGGGAAATCGTTACGCGTGAATTTATTACGGCTTTATTATTTGTAGAGGTAGGGGGTTTTACTACTATCAACTTATAGTTGGTTGGTACAACATCTAATACAATATAAAAAAGTTATTCAGCATTGCCATCTAGCGTGGCAATACTGAAAGCATTCTGGCTATATTTCATTCTGTAGCGAAGATAGCTCAGTGGTTAGCGCGGTCAGTTCGCACGCCGAAGGGCATGGGTTCGAACCCCAACAATTAGTTTGAGCTACCAGTGAGGGAAAACATCGTGACAGGGTATTTTCTAGTAGGTACTCAGCTGGCTCGCTACTAACTTTAAGTTGAAAATCTGCCACTAATCACTTAACGGTATGTTCCAGCAGCCTCACTTCAGAGCCAGTTACGTTCCAGGCTAGGTGTGTTTACCATCTTCGACCAAACTGTAACTTAACATCAGGTGAGCTACGGTCAAACACCTACCTTGTCAAACATAAAAAAAACCCTTCCTCTTAAAAATCTTGTTACGTTACCGTTATGGTAACAGGTTTACCCGGGTTGATTTAGCATTACCCAAATTCTTTGGGTAGCATTCGAACGATCTCTTGAATTCGACTTTACCTATGTTCGCCCAATGCGAACTTTACTATTCAACAAGTCTGAGAGGTCAATATACCTATGTACATTCTGGGGACCGCGATCTATAACGTACCCACTTCCGTTCTTGATGGAACGTTCACCGTGTGCTTCAGAACCAGCCGGAGATTTTGGCTGCTAGAGACATTGTTTTATGACTTTGACGGTTATTTAAAACTTAGAGAATATTAAAATTACTGGTAAGTAACTTTTAATTGTTGTAATTGACATGTCTTAACATCTGTAATGTTATTTTTGAACTCATATTAAAATATGTCTTATACTGTAACTTTGGTGTTATCAATAAAATATTGTGTTACAAAAAAGGGCTTTGAAACGCACAAAATCCAAAATAACTGCAAAATACTGTCAAAGAAAATCTCAATAAGGTCCCTAAAAACAATAAAATGTGTGCAAAACTATAAAAAAGGTGGGTGCCAACTTCTTTTTTTACATAAACGAATAAATACGTGCAAAAACCATGTTTGTTAGGGCTGGTAGGATAGTATGTCCATCCACTCAATATATTTACTTTGGAATGCGAACACAAAATGTGAAAGTCCAAAAATGTTTACTGACAGATTTAGGTCAAATAAATGTTTTATTGGGGTCGAAGAAGCAAAAATACCTCGTAAATTTATGAGCGCCATCCGATTCATTTTAACACAAAACTAGTTTACTTCTTATAGTCCAGTCAAAATAGACATTTGACTTAGCCAAAATTCGCATAGAGCTGAAAATTGACAGAGACGTTAAATACATCGTTATAAATGAAATGTCAAAAATCCCCTTCGATCCTACTTCTGCAAAAAAAATTATTCAAGGTCAAAAGTATGAAATTAAGGTTTTTCCCATTTTTCTCGAAAAAAGTTAGTATTATCGTGAAAATAGGTCAGACAAAAGTTGTAGATCATACAATTCTCTACAAAAATGGTCCAGTCACTTTTTCTCTTACGACTCACCATTCATGAAATATCGCGGTTTTAATCATTAGAAAATTCATATTTTACATAATATGCACACATTTCCGCACCACCTATGAGGTAATGTACTTGGCGCATTTTTTTTAACGTGGTTTCCCCAATATGTATACTCCACGATCTATTGTAATAAAGAAAGTTTGATCAGATCGTATATTATTAAAAAGTAAGCAGGTAAAAGCTATGTATTGGTAAGCTGAAGAAGCTGAGAGGTTTCCACATTTATCGTAGAACCAATAAATCATTGGGATAGATGTCTTCTAGAAATCACAGATGTAGTGTAGATGCCCATAATGAATTAACAACGAGTAGATACAAAATATGGTAAGTCTTATTTCATACAAAAAGCAATTTTCATATTCTTGCTTTTTTCTATACATTTCTATTTTTGTAGCGAATATTTGTATAATTTATAATAGTTTATTATACATTTATTAATATTAAATAGTATCGTATTGATTTGTTTGCTGTATTTTTATTTAGACATAATATACGTATATACGTTTTGATGCGCGCCTACAACTACATCTCATATTCTGTGCAGATGGCTAGCAGAAAATGGTCTTTAGTTTTGTAGATATTATTTGTAAGTTTGCAATAAAGTATTAAATAAATAAAAATAGGCTAGGAATTTCAAGCTAGGTGTGTTTTACCATCTTCGACCAACCGTCTCTTAACATCAGGCAACCATTCAAAATAAAATAAAAAAATTGCTTAGTTCAAATTGGAAATCTAAGCTAGGTGTGTAAATTATCATGGATTACACAGTCACTTAACATCAGGTAAGCTGCGGTTAAACACCTATCCTGTCAACAATAATTAAAAAAAAACCATTTGTTTATTATTTACGTAAATTACATACGTCAATCGATACGGCTTAGGACGAAGCACAATTTTTATACGTACTCGTATCTAACGTCTTATATTCTCACACATAGGTACAAAGTAATAGGCAGATTGTAACGTAACTCGTGCGCTTGGCTGGTTGTTATATCTCTTTAATTAATAGGACCACTGGTGATCGTTTCATTTCGTTTATCGCTAAAGATAAAAACACCGCAATATGATTTCGTTATGTTAAAAATGTGGAACATAATAGTGATTGTTATTTGCGATAGCAGCGTTAAACAATTTGTGGAGGCATTTGGTTGATAGCTTTGTACCGCGTAGTTAATCTCTAGTTAGGTACTGAAACTTCAGCATATAACAATAATTTACATAAAACATAAAACGGATTTCTTTTGCTTTTGTTATGGTCGCTGTCCCAGTTTTAATTTATTTTTCTATCCACAGAGGTTTTATAACTTTAACTTTTCTACGTAACTGTAGGTATGTCAGTATGTATCTATCATCAACGCTTCTAAACGGCTGAACCGGTTTTGATTTCGTTTTGTTTGAAAGGTGACTTAATAGAGTTAATTTTATTTTTTTAATATAGGTACATTTATGTAATTTTAATCAGAATCTTTCATCGAAACAAAAAGGTGGATGATTCTTACAATTTGGTGTGTAAAGTTTTCCTTTCACTACAGTCGCGCTCAATACTTTGAGACGATTCGTTGCGGTGAGTCTCCGTTGCCTTCTAATATTGCTAGCTACAGTACCCATCAAACTGAAATACGGTAATATAGGCTTTTGTATTAAGCCAAAAAAACTTTAGCGAAAAAAGAAACGGAAAGATAAAAGTACAAATTTTTTTTCCGACTTCATGTTGTTCGCATGAAATAATATCCATAATTTATTATGAGTAGTACATTTTCTACACTTCAAAATATTAATGAACTAGAACTAAAGTGTTTCACAGACTGTTTAATTGAGCAGATTAGGAAAACAGATTAGTTCCATTAACTCAACACACGCTTGCCATTCTCGCTCAACTGTTATTAAATTAGTCTATTTATAACAATTAATTGAGCAAAGTATCAAACCTGGAGATAAATAGTAATAATGTTATATAATTGTAATTAGTTACTAAAGTGGTAATTAGTTTTCTAGGCTGTAAATTTGTAACTTACGTAGGTAGGTACCCAATGTACATTTATACTTGTAAATAATCAAAATTATTATATTGCCTGTATAATAATTTTAAGCGGCAAGATGTAGTCTCCGCCTGTTCCTACGTGAAAAATGCGTGATTGTATGTATGTTTCTTCTTCTATAAACCTCATTCGAAGTATTACGACGATATTTTTAAAAGTATTTGGTCGGTTGCGCTTCCCAACATAATTTGCATTTTATATTTATATAAATGTATAGATAAGTATCTATGTATTTTTGCAAAAAAGTATTTATGAATTCTGTCAGTTATCTGGTTCCCACGAGATAACTCTGTGTGAAAAGTATTATTTTCTCGTTTTACAGTTTCCTAGATGCAGGTTTGCCTAGTGAGGAAACCGATAGACACATTTGTATTTATTTATCTGTAGCATACGAAAAAAAATTGCAGTATTGATATATTTTATTAACTCATTAATGCTGAGTTCAGACCGACAGAAGCCGGTGAAAGCGGCGCTATCTCGTTTTTTATATGCCACAGGTTAGGTTTTTGACTACAGATCACCTGTCATTAAGTGTAATTATCTAGTAAATACATAGACCTAGTCTAGAAACTGTTTTTTTTTAGGTTGACTGGAAGAGACCGCTCTTAGCGATAAGGCCGCTACTTGTGGCGCTAGCTTATAAGATTCTTTTGTTCTTTGTATTTCTTTCTGTATATGGTGTGCATAATAAAGAGTTTCTATGAATCTATTATTTTTTTAACCGATCTTATAGATTCTGAGTCTATGGTGTACTCGTACTTTTTTTTTCTTTGGTTTTGGCGTCGCGTTTTAGCATTTGCCAGTGTCAAGTATTTATATATTTTCAAGTTTCAAAAGTTTAATAAGTGTCCTCGTAGCTAAAGTAATAGTCAAAGTGCAGTCATGGTCAAGTACAATCCGTATCAGTCAAGTCCAGTGATGCTTTAGTAAAATAGTGGTGACTTTACTATAAAGCTTCGATGGAGTTTTGGAAGCAACACGAAAAGTCATGTTTCACCACATTATATAATTTTCCCACACTCGTGGTTGTAATTCGGCACTTTATGAATAAAACACCACCATTTTTATGCATAAACACTCGACAAAACACAAGTTTTGGAAAAAATACAACGGAGCGACACGACTCTTCCCGCGTTCCCGCCAAAACACTACTCGTACTTTTTTTTTTCCTTTGGTTTTGGCGTCGCGTTTTAGCATTTGCCAGTGTCAAGTAATTATATATTTTCAAGTTTCAAAAGTTAAATAAGTGTCATCGTAGCTAGTTTTAGTCAAAGTCCAGTCTTAGTCAAGTCCAGTTCGTGTCAGTCAAGTCCAGTCATGCTTTAGTAAAGTAGTGGCGACTTTACTATAAAGCTTCGATAGAGTTTTGGAAGCAACACGAAAAGTCATGTTTCACCACATTATATCATTTTCCCACACTCACGCTTGTAATTCGGTACTTTATAAATAAAACACCACCATTTTTGGCAGCAGACAGCCCTGTTGGCTCATTGGTAGCATGTCTGCTTCAAGAGCTGTAGGGCGTGGGTTCGATTCCCACCCAGGACAAGCATTTAGTGATATAAAACAAATGTTTGTTCTGTGTCTGGGTGTACTGTATGTATTACAAGTATGTATTTACAAAAAAAAAGTATTTAAGTATTTTATCAGTTATCTGATTCCCATAGTACAAGCTTTGCTTAGTTTGGGGTCAGATGGCGCTGTGTGTAATGTCCTACGATATTTATTATATTATTTATTATTATTTATTTTTATGCATAAACACTCGACAAAACACTAGTTTTGGAAAAAAATACAACGGAGCGACACGACTCTTCCCGCGTTCCCGCCAAAACTCTCTACTCGTACTTATCTACTTAAGGTTAGGTAAGCGTTAGCAACACAAACGTTGCTTGACTTACATACGCTTTCCTGTTATAATTTTAATTTTTTGTGACTTAATATAAGCCTAATCTAGGCTTATATTATTGCGAAATCAATATAATATAATAATTAAATAGTGTGGAAGAATGATGTTTTAGTTTGATAGACTCGACAAATATTATGTTTGTGTGGTGCAATGTTATATGTAGTAGGTATACGCCGTAAAAGCGAGCGATGTAAGCTTGTAAGAGTTGTAAGTGCGACGTTATAAAACTTCGTACGATACACATCACTTTCCAAGAGCAAAGCCGCGCTATGTAAGAGCAAAAGTGCCACGTTGCCACTCTAAATAATACGCTAGCTCGAAATGAAATCAAAATTGGCGAGGGTTTTTACACAGGCCCGCCCGATTGCTTAAGTGTAAGTTTTGATACACGTATAGGTAGGTACATAAAATAAATATACTAATAAATAATAAATATATAATAGATACCTACATAAAAGTTTAGGTATCAACATGTTCAACTATGTGTGACATAACTTATAAACTATCTAAAAATTTGCAAAGTTGTTTTAAGTTTACATCTCGCTAAAGTAAAATAAATAAAAACAGTGCCATCTTGTGAGTGAGAAAGATTTTCGATCAAATAAACAGTAGAAACTTTTTTAATATTCACTGCAGAAATCTATTTTTATTCATAAACACTCGACAAAACACTAGTTTAGGAAAAAATACAACGGGCGACATGACTCTTTCCGCGTTTCCGCCAAAACCTTCCATACAGTTGTTATCAAATCTAAATAGTTACCGTATATACGTAGATAATTCAGTACCTATCTACCTATGTTTCTGATGAAAGTTAATGTCTTAATCTTAATTACTGAGTTGGAATACTTAATTGAAATGTTGATAGCTCTACAAACTGATATAGATTACAGGTTTAATGTAGATAAGTTACTGTAAATCCTAATTACACAGTTAAATGTGGTTTAGTACCTATACATACTTGGTCTCAGGCTCTAGTCGTAATATATTCATCTGAGAAAAACACAGGAGGAGTTTATCAGAGGAGGAGGAGGAACATTATGACGAGATTTACGTATTAATAAGTAAACGATAGAAAAGTGTACGGAAAGTGGGATGTCTTAGTGTGTCTGTGCGGGATTAAACGGGAAATTATTACTATTTAATTTGACTAACAGATACTATACTCTAGAACTTCAGTTAACATTTGAAGTTCATTAATCTGACTAAATAGGTATAGTTAATAAATAAATATCGTAGGATATTACACACAGCGCCATCTGACCCCAAACTAAGCAAAGCTTACTAGGAAGTTAGATGACTGATAGATTGCTTAATTTTTTTTTGAAATAAACGTAAAATAATGCTGTAGCTAGACTGATCTTCTAAAGATGGTCTTAGTGTGGTGTAAATATTGAAAAACGAACAAGGCGAATGCAGAAATAAGCAGTAGGCATTAAACATATGGGATTCATCATTATCTTAATCAAGCTATTTTAGTTAAGTTATCTTCTTCTGGACTTCTCTCCTAAGACGCGCTGAGTCTGGTCTTCGATTTTTCGCTTTCAGTTACTGCTAACTGTCCTACGTATATCATAGGGCGTCTCACGCTACGTTCATCGATTCACGGTCTTCACATTAGGACACATGTGCTCCAAAACTTATCAGTTCTACTACAAATGTATTTATAGTAGCACTGATAAGTATATTTCTACTGCCACAGTTTGCTTGTTTGCCTAAAATGTTGCATTGGCGTTATTTTCGTACTATCTATTAAAATCTAAAACTATCTTCAGCTAGATCAGATTTGAGTTGTGCTTGTAGCCAAACGTCCTAATTTGATATCAACTCTGTAGCTTTCAAAGAAAATTCTAGGAAAACACACCTCCAACTGCAATGTTAAAATAAAACTAGGTAACGAAGGAAAAGATTCAATTCTGCGATTGCATCGAAAGTAGGTTCTCGCTATCGCTCTTTTACTTCAGAGACAGCGTTCAATTTGCCTTACAATGTATTTACTTTGTAGTGAAAAAGAAGCTTTTTATCTTTATACCCGTTATCATTTGTACGTACCTAGCATAGCTAATACCTATATATATATAATAGGTATCTATTAACAGTAACTGTGTTTCACATTTTCCCCTTGCTTCTAGGGAGAAAAGTTTTCTTTGTCACTCTTTGTTCTAGTATGTCAATGCATTAGATTTCAATATAATAATAATTAATTACATGTCAATTCACAAATATGCCAATAAAAGTTAATAATTACATACTATGGAACTAAATAAAAAAAATTAAACAACTCACAAATTTATCGTCCTTAACTAGGTAGGTCTTGCCATTAACGTCAAGCTGGTAAAACACTCTGTTAGGACAGTATTTTTTCTATTGTTGACAGGCTAGGTGTTTGACACAGCTCACCTGGTGTTAAGTGACGGTGTGGTCAAAGATGGTAAAGCACACCTAGCCTGGAATGGATTGTTTCACCAGCATTACTTAAAAAAACAATTTCCATTTAGCTAGACATGTTTACCGTTTTTGACCGCGCCGTGATTGAATTGCGGTCAACACGTATATCGTCAACCATAGAAAAATATCGATGCAGCCGTTTAATTGAGAAATTAAGGTACCAGAGAAAAAAGAACTGAAAAAAAACAGAATAAATTCTGTCTACATTTCATGTATATAATATAATCATTTAATTGTAGATAGACAAAACGATTAATCAGATTTTATTAAGTTCTAAGTAACTGATTTCGTAGGAATGATATCTCAGTGGTTACTAGATTTTTCGGCATTTTTTTGGCATGGGCATTTGCATCGAACGCTGAAGGTCGTGGGTTCTAATCCAAATAATGAACTGTAGCTACCTAATAAGGAAAACAACCAGAGGTATGTTCTACCATTTGATATTACAGTAGAGTAGTATTTAACTGTTTAGCTACTTTTACTACTTTCCAATTGAAATTCTGCCGTCAAGCACTTAACGATACTAATCGCACCACTTGAGAGTCAGTTCCTATTTCAGGCTAGGTGTGCTTATCAACTTCAACCACCCTGAATATTAAAATTAAATTAATTGTGCTTAAACTCCTAGCCGGTTAATAAAATCATATCCATAACCACAATGTAACTTAAAAGAATATTCCCGATTGTGTGGTAAAGTTTCCATAGCAACATTTCAAGGTTACATGGTTAAAGTTCAAGATTAAATACTGGAATGCTGAAACACGCACGCACCTTAAGTAGGTAGGTACTGTAGTAGTACTTACTGTGGTATCAAAGGTATAAGAGTATGCAACGAAGTCCAACCAAAAAAAACAACGCTTTCCGGAGTCCCGAGTTTAATTTACACATATTTTATGAATTGTTACTTGCAAGAGTAAGATAGTACTTGTACTTTTTGTTTTTTAAGTTTTTATTAGCTATAGGTCCAATTACCTTTTATCCAATTGGAACCAAACCATAATACAAAATATTACCACAGCAACCCTAGCCCGGTAGTAGAGATTTTTCCCCTAGGGAGTTTGTTTTCGTATTGTCTCTAATTTCAGGGTTGCTGTGTTCTTTATTCGTAATATATTTTTTGTTTGTGTAGTAAACATATCCCCAATGGAAAAAATACATTGAGTTTGTGAAAATCAGATCAGTGCGCGCGATCAGTGAGTGTGCTTCAGATCTGCATGACCTAATTTCACATTTTACTATCGGATTGAAGAAGCTCTAAAATCGATTTTATTTTCGATATTTCAAAAATTCGAACTAAACGGTTTGATTCGACCTTCATCGTGCGAGCCGCTTAGCAATGGAATTTGCTGCCCGAGAAGGTATTCCCTGATAAATATAATCTGGGTGCCTTCAAATTGCGAGTGAATCAGTTTCTTCACTTAGGTCGCTTTTTTACTTAACATCAGCCGATATGGAGGTCAAAGCCTATTTGTAATAAAAATAGTGAACATAAAATGATAGTAAACAGCTGAAAGAAAAAGAATGAAGCCGTCTCTTTTATACTCCGTTGGTCATCAAGTTAGACAGACACATTAAAGCCGAAGAAGTGCAGAAGGTGCCGAAATAGACAAGACAGAACCAACTTCTATTTGAAGAAATTAAAAACCAATATAACGTTGCTTTTGTGCTCATTACTTTGAAACAAACTTATCACAAGATTTTATGTTAGCGTAATTTTATATTATTTTGTAGTAATGGTAGCTCAGTGGTTAGCGGGTTAAGTTTGCACGCAATTGCGACGTAACTTTTGATCGGTTACTGATCAATAATCTTGAGCTTTCGGTGTAAAACATTTCACATGAAAATCATAGCATGTTTGTAGAATATTTTATAGTACTCAGCTGTAGCTTCGGTTGCCCGGAAGAGACCTTTAGACGGCCGATATCTGGGCTCAACTCCCATGGTACACACCTCTATCTTTTCTATGCCTAATATTGCCCCTTGCATGAAACTGTGAAGGAAAACATCGTGGGAAAATAATTTTTATTATTCTCGAAGATGTGTGAAGTCTATGAACCTAAATATGGGTTTTCTCACAAAGAAAATAAACCCGTGCTCAGCCATGACATAGTTTTTAAAATAGGACTGATACAGAGTTACCTGGCTGGCTGGCTAACATCCTCAAGTTGAAAATCTGTCGTCAAACTCGTAACGGTGTATTTAAAGCCTGGCTCTCAGCCAGCTCTCATTCGGTTGCTTACTTATTCTAGGCTACGTGTGTTTACTGTCTTCGATCACACAATAAGTACCAGGTGAGTAATGGTCTACCAAACATACAAAATTTTATTTACATATAGTTATTTTATTGTCCGATTTCATTATTGACAATGAAATAATGTCGAACAAAATAATTAAATAATGTATCTATTATATTAACCTTAGCAAAAATTTGTAAGTTTCTAACTCCAAATGTTCAATAAAGCAATAGTTTCTGCCTATTACTACTAGAAAAAACCGTGTGTATGTTTCTTGCTCACGCTGTGATATTAATGTAGATTGCTTATACCTTCGTTTAATCTAGGCTACCTTTTATCTCGGAACACGCAAGCAAAACTACACGGTGAAGCTACATTTATAACTTACTTTACAGTAATTTAATTACTTGATACTAGGAAGTAATAAAAGTCAATATTAATCAAATGAAGAGTTAACGTTAAACCATCAAGTCTTTGGGAAGGTTGTCTGGGTATAAATTACATTTTGAGTAACTATTGCGCCACGTTAGAGTAGGTACCTACCTCTATTACATTTATAAGTCTGTATACTTACTTATAATTTTGAATTAATTGACCTCTAATGGCATGCGAATTTAAAACATCATTGTAAATATAATTGACATTCTATGTTTTTGATAATTTTACATTTTCAAGGGTTCCGTACTTTAAAATTTAAAAAAGGTCCCTCATATCTAGAATTATTTTACTGTCCACCAGTCTGTTTATCGAGATAAAACAAATTAAAACCTATTATTTCTCGTCGACAATGAATCGTGATACAGAAAAAACTTAAATTAATGGGTAAAATAATACTAAAGTACGGGTAGGTTATAGTAAGGTTTCTGTGTTTGTTTTACATCGAGAAAATTATCAATAGTTACTCACAATACTTTGCTTAAAAACGTTGTTGTCTTCGTTTTTCACTACGCTACGGCTTAAATGCAGTCAATTCATTAGCAATAAATGAATTTAATTTTTGCTTCACGAAATGAAACTCTGAGCTTTGCGTAATAAGTTTAGTAGTCAATTGGGGTCCCAAAACATGCTCGAATTAGTTACTGGGAGTGTCTTAATACCTACTGCACAACACAGATACTTTAATTCTAATGTAAAGCCTTATTCAAGCAACTCTGAGCTCACAGCTAAGTCACAAAAAAAAACAAAGTCTTTAATGGAAAATACAAACACACCCTACACGCTTCGAGTAACAATTTCTAAGTGATTTAAGTGACAGGAAAGTATGCTCTAAGTAAAACGTGTAGTTATTGGCCATCCCGTTACTACGTAACCAAGGATAGCGACGGCCGGTATCCGACCGAGCTTATGTGATAAAACGCGGCCTCAGATTTAAGGGCAACTTTATCGGTTATCGATTAGACTGGCACCTCTCTGCGGACTTTATCACGACTTTCACAGCCACTTTATTTAAGCAAAAGAATTAGTGTAGATGTATCTTTGTAATTGAAGCTCGATAAGCCGTTTTTAATTAGAGTTTATGGAGGTTTCTTCATCAAATAAGACGGTGAGACGATTTCGAGTGTATACTACCAAATATATTTCAGAACGTTTTATTTCACCTTGATTGTCTTTTAGCTTATCTTTTTAAATCAAATTGAAATAACCTGCTGTGAAGAACAATGAACGTTTTGTGTAAAGAAGTTAATGTATTACCTATAGAGATATACAAATATGTATGAAGGTTTATAATGTATGTTAACATAATAATATACAATAATATTGATATTAAAAAAACTAGACACGTCAAGCAAACAATATATGCTTAGCAATAAAACCTAGAACAAACTATGGCTTATAAATTAAATCTATGAGTGTGCTTATTTATAAAATAATAATATAAAAACTACAAAAAGACATAAAAACATGCCAAATCTTCGATTACTTTTAAAAAACTACTAAATATACATGAATTAAAAGAATTTTAGAACATAAGTCATTGTAAAATGAATAAATACGTAAAGACTACATGAAGATGCTTATCGGCATATTAAATTGCCAAAGGATTACAATGAAGCAAAACCACTAACGACTTTAAATACACAGTACCCGGTCGACCAATCTTTACTTGGTGTATGCAAAATTTTAAACTCATAATGTAAACGTGTTTTAGAGATATATATGTATATATATTTTTTTGAAATTGGTAATGATGATGATCAGGCAATATGGTGGCTAAACGCAGCCTATTTGTAATAAAAAAGGACCAATGGATATTTTTAGCAGGATAAACTTGAAAGTATGAAATATGTAGCGTGTATGCACTATGCAGTATGTTCATACTTTTTAGATACACACTGGGAGAATTCCCACAATATGAAGCCAAAAATAAAACAAAAAATGACTGCTGCTCCTCACATGTTTGCATAGTTTTCACACATTAAATGTAAATTTAAAAAGTGATGAGCTTTAAATCCAATTGCCCAGATAGGCACAAAAATTAAATACATATGATTTGTACGCTAGTAATAGATTCCTTCTGTGATATAGATACCAGTAATCTTTGCTGACTGTTTTTCTCGATTCTTTCCTTAATCTAATGTGGTCGATTTCCTCCAGGAATATTTACCGTCTATAATTATAGTATTGGGTTTAATGATTCAAAGCTGTAGTGTCGTTGGTAGAGAACTCTCAGGGTATCTAATTATATTTATTTCATTTGCGATATTTATTGATACAAGATTATTTAATGTTTTGTAGAAAGACGTTGATTGAACTAAAAAAGAATCATTTAATCACTGCTGACAGAATTTCGGGCAGCATCACTAAAAAACAAACTTTCATATTCATTGTTATCGTATTGAATTTTGGCAGGAACGCGGAAAAATAATTTCGCCTCGTTGCGTTGGCGAAATTTTTCTAAACATGTGTTTTTTTAATTTTACTTACAAAAATAGTATTTTTAATTATTTTTTTTTCTAAATAACGTGCGTGAATGTTTAGCGTGATATTACAATGTGGTGAAACATAACTTTGCCTGTTGCTTCTAAAACCCCAGTAAAGCTTGTGGTAAAGTTTACTACTACTTTACTATGGCATGACGGGACTCAACTATGACGTCCTTAGTGACATAGACTATTTTTGACATAGATATACTCTTATCATTTCAACTTGATTTTTTCATAAAATATGACTAGGCACTTGAAAACAACAAATATATTCGTACGTAGTACATATGTACCTATATAAATACGTAGGTACAATTATTATGTAGATGATGAATACACACATGATGACATGTATACTATACATCACACTATATGGTATGTATACTATCATACTATATGATATGTATACTATACTATCACACTATATGGTATATACGTTTATTATACAGGATTACAAGCTTGGTGTGTATTGAATCGAAAGGGAGCCATTGTACTCATAATTGTGGTTAACCTTTACTAAGGGCAATACAATCAGCCTATCCATACATTTCATCGAGGAAATTTTTTATTAACATTTATCTATGGAACAGCTGATTTTTTTCACCATTTCAGATCTGTGCCCATAGTAAAAAGCTGTTAATAATGATGAGTACAATGACCCCTTTCGGCTCAGTGTTCCCCAAGCTACACTTTAAAATGTAAGTATTTATATAACCACTTACATTTACTAACATATTATACGAATATTTACAAACAAATATACATATCAGATACGCCAGTGGCGCCTGAGATATTAAACCTACTTTTCTTGAACCTCTAAAATTCATTAAAACTACATGTAAAATTAGTACCTAATACCATCTGGTTCTACCTGTTATAATAACTCTTTTTAAGAGGTCACTCGTAATTAAGCCTTTGAGAATACAAAGAAGTCGTTGGACGCTAGCCAAGCTATATTCTAGGGCTAAAAGTACATAAATATTCATCTAATGCAGTGTTCCGAATTATAAATTGTTTCACACGTTACCCAGTGTTTAGTGTTCTATTTGCAAGATAGATAGGCGCCGACATAAGCAAATCTTGGATAGTAGTTTTTTATATCATTCGACACGATTACATGTTATATCTATACTAATATTACAAAGAGGAAAGATTTGTATTTTTGTATGTAACGAATAAACTTAAAACTAATGGACCGATTTTAAAAAATTCTTTCACCGTTGGGAAGCTACTCTATCCCCGGGTGACATAGGCTACTTTTTATCCCTGCATTCCCACGGGAACGAGAAATACGCGGGTGAAACCGCAAGGTGTTTTTTTAGTTTGTGACTGTGCAAGCGTATTTGTAACTTCTTCACGCTCAAACGGCGGATTCCCTTGTTATACGTGGCCCCTGGGTGTTGCTAAACAGGTAACAACTCACTGATTAGCTTTACCACTTACCATATATTGTAGCATTATAAAAAAAAAGTTTTTAAATGGGTGTTAATGTTTGTTCTGTATCTGGGTGTTCTGTATATATTATAAGTATAACGACGTGGTTTGTGGGTATTCGTTATTTCACAGGTCTATGTCCTTCGTAGGAACGCACTTTTGGAACGTGGTGAATTCGGAACAAAGTTGGAAAGACGCCTGTTGAACCAATGATGTACTACATAAAGGTAAAACCTCATTGCGTTGAACTCGATTTTTCTTTTTTTTTTTCGCAAATTTCGACGGCGTTGACAGCTTTACATTATGTTCACAACTTAACGCATCGGCACGCGTTTTACGCATGACGTTCTTTTCGTTCTCTTCAACAAGAATGTATTTAAAAAAAAAGGTAATTTATTGGTTATTTGGTTCCCATAGTACAAACTTTGCTTAGTTTCGGGCTAGATAGCGCTGTGTGAAATGTTCTTGGACATTTATTTATTTATACTACACCGATTGTAACTAGACAACACTAATATTGTACTATTTAAAAGAAGATTTTTATAATGTTGTATGATACCCGAGTTTTATTTTAATATAAAATACATATGTATATTGTTAATAAAGTTCCATTTTAAGTAGAGTAGAGCACGATATCTTATCGTTAGGTGTAAAACAATTGTTATTTGAGTTTTAATTGCTTTCAGTGTAAATGGCAAATTTAATGAACATCATGAAGTTATATGTAAGTTCTATGAGCTTCTACATTTCTGAACATTGTTTGTGAACTCTCAGTTTGAAATATATGTATCCTGAAGATTTATATGGTATTGTTTAGTGTAGTGATTATGAATTTATTTTACGATCACATAGATTACGTTTCACGTGTTGGCGTGTGCAAAGTAGATGTAATTTTTTTAAACTATATTATCCATTGATTGAGTACCATATTACTTATTTAGTAGTAAAAAAAATAAAATATCGTAGGACATTACACACAGCGCCATCTGACCCCAAACTAAGAAAAGCTTGTATTATGGAAGTCAGATAACTGATAGAATACTTAAAACCTTTTTTTAATGTAAATACAGAACACCCAGACACAGAACAAACATTTGATAATACCACAAAATGTTTATCCTGGGTGGGAATCGAACCCATGCCCTTCAGCTCTTGGAGCAAACATACTACCAATGAACCAACAGAGCTGTGTTCAGCTGAAGAGCGTGGATTTGATTACCATATTCGTTTCATTGATACGGCTGATATGGCGGTAGCTACGCCCCTGAGTGGTAGCTAGCCAGCCGAGAAAGTGCCATAGAGCTGTGGTTTTCTTACGATGTTTTTCTTCACTGGCAATTTTTACCTACGCCCTTTCGCGTGTGTTCTGACCGCGTTGACCACTGCGCTATTATCGCTATATTGTTTCCTATAGCTTTGTCTAGTTTAGGGTTGGATAGCGCTAAAATGTCATCCAATATTTATTTATTTGTATAGTAGATTGAAGAGAGAATAGAGTACTATTGAAGAATCCCTCTAAATTATAAAATGAACGTATAATTTAAATCATGTTAACGTCTGATGAATATAATTAAATGTATTTATTTCACTGATCAACCTTCGATCAATGAGTAGGTAATATTGTTTCTTTGATCGGAGGTTAAATTATTCTTCAAACAGTTTCTATCACACGCAGTTTTTTTTTCTATTTGGCGTAGCTTCTTGTCTACTCATTTTAATTATTCTGTGTTAGGGATTAGAATGTTTAGGTGGAATCGTGCTCTATTACCTACGCACTAGAGAATAAAATTATTTGACTCACCCACAGAGATGACATTTTGGAATTTGGGAGACTGCTGATGCCGGATCTGGAAGTCTTGGTCACACCTGTTTTTTCTACCTTTGTGCTGTGGCTGCAAAACGGCAAATAAATACACTGTGAGGAAACCTACATGATGTTGTGATGTTACTATGCTATACGTTCGCATTGTCATGCGAAGTTATCTCTAGACCTTCAACTATCTACGGGTACGAGGTACTTGACATCTGCTTTTATGCAGTAGGGCTGGTTAGTTCTTTAAATTTGTATTAAATAAGTACCTTCTAGATAAGAGTGTTTCAGTGTTTATTTAGTTTATCTCCGCTTAACAGTCGTTTCGGTTAAAGCAGTGATGAAGATTTAAATTTAAATTTAACTAATTTGACGACATTAAAAAAAAACTTATCTGCAAAGTAACGCCTGAATAAATCAATTATTCAAGAGTGTTTCATCCTATACCGCCTCCCTATTTAACAATAAGTAAAATGTAGTCAAATTCAAGCCTGTTCCCAATCACATTAATATTATAAATGCGAAAGGTTGTCGTTTTGTATAGTATGTATGTGTGATTGTATGTATACATGGTTGTTATTTTTTCACGTTAAAACGGGTCGACGGACTTTTCTGAACGTTGACAACAAATACCGTAGATTAACACATATGTCGGTACGTATATAATTTTTATCCCGGAAAACTCAGTGAAACCGCTAATAAACAAATTAAGTCATTGGCTTGCACGTGTGTAGCCGCATATGCTCATACATTATACATATGTATCTAACATCATTACTTGTACACAAATACAATCTAAATAATGGTTATTAAATTTACCAGCAGTAGGAATGATTTCAACTTGCTGCAAAATATTATGATATGGAAATCAAGAAGTAAATTACTTTCATTTATCAATTCGTTAACAAACTTGAAGTTGTATAAAACTTTGATTCAGGGTGGTACGCAGGAAATGAAAGTGGGCATAGTAAAAAAATCGAAAGTAGTTTTACTAGTATAAAAAAAATGAAAATTTTTAAATATAGTATGTAGAGAACTATGAACTTCTCGAAGAACGATTATTTCTTATGATAAATAATTATAAATACATTCTACTGCCAGACGGCTAGCTCTATATGTACTCTATAGCGTTACGACTTTATGGTTGATGTTCCAAAAATTCAAACTAAACGATTAAATTGTACCTTGACAGTCTGAACCGGTAAATAGTAAAATTTGCTGCCTGAGTGTGTATTCCCAAATAGATACAATTTGGGTGGCTTTAAGTGGCTATTTGAATCGTTTTCTTAAAGGCAAGCGTACTCCATCGTAGACTGCATCTTCATTTAGCATCAGGCGAGATGGTAGTGAAACGCATATTAGTAGTAAAAAAAGAAATACTAAAGAAGTAATAATAAAGGAATGTTATAACTTATGAAACAAAAGAATTACATTATTGCCACCAGAGACACAATCTGATTTATTTACCTCATTCCCTTTTTTCATATGAGGGCGATAAGAACTGACGACTGACTGAATGAAGCGGGTCCTGCTTAGGATGTGTTAAGCATGCAGTACCTTTTGTATTTTGCCCCAAATTTAACAGCGATGATAGCTGAGTGGTTAGCGCGGTCAGTTCGCGTGCCAAAGGGCGTGGGTTCAAACCCATACATGGAAACCATAGCATGGTGGTAGTCTCACTTTCTATTACTCGACTGGTCACCCTCAAGTTGAAAAATCTGTCGCTGAGCATCTAACGGTGTGTTCCGGCAGCCTCACTTGAAAGACAGTTCCAATTCAGGCTAGGTGTGCTTTACGATCTTCGACCTTAATTAAACATCAGGTGAGCTGTGGTCAAACACGTAGCCTGTCAACCATAAAAAAAAATAATGTTATAGTAAAGTAATTATTTATGTTTTTAATTTAGTTTGTGTCTCGGAAAAGTAATGTACATTGAACGTTTGTCTCGGCAATCTACTCTGGCAATTTCTTTACACGTCCTGAATTAATTTCTTCTAACATATCAAGTTTGGAAAATATGTTCTTGGTAAAAGTTTATTTACTTTAAATTTGATGCTGTGCGTTAATTATTCCTGAAAATATGCATAATTTACGAGTTAACTAAGCGTAACCCGTCCACGTTCCAATCATACTTAATTTCCTTTTAAATCCGAACCATTTCTGATGAAAAATGTAATTCTCCATAACTGTCGAAGAAACAGGCTGAATGTAAAAAGCTTAGTTTAATGTTTACATTTATTATGTGGCAAAAATATATTCTATTCATTTAAATTGAAACGACAATGTCTGGCATGGAACCGAATATTAATGAATTTCATACATGTGGGAAACAATTAATCAGTATTTTTGTTCGAATGCCAAGGTTAAACGCAAGGCTGGCCAGTTTCATTCGAATAAGTAGGAATTGTAAAATTCAGTTGACCCCTGTCACTTGTCACAAAGTAATCAGTAACAATATAAGTAGCGTGTAGTAACGTGTATAAAATATACCCGATTTAGTATTTAACAGATAAAACATCTCTTAATTATTATTAGTGAACTTACATGAGCAGTATCTTTGCCAAAAAACAATCAAACATTTAGGGTTGTATCTTTTGGTCCCAGGGGGCAGGTCGCCCAGGACTTATACATGGTTATACGCTTGGGGTGAACTAAGCCGAGAGGGGGTCACATTTATCACCATTGTGAACGTTTACAATATGGTGGGCTTCATTACTAAAATCACCTGGAAATCACGATTCAGATTGATGATTCAGTGTTATGTTCATAATAATAAGTAAAATAACCACCTATTAGCTTAGTACACGACAAATTTATGACCCTGTTTAAGTTAAAGGGGTCGGGAAGTCGCAGCCTGTAATGAATGTGTGGTATCATTTTTGTAGAGATTCATTTGGCAGATAGGCTGATATCACATTCAAAGGCATAATTTTACTTTTAATAAAAATGTCTGTAGGTTTATAAATACATTTAAAATTAAACAATTGAAAACTTAGGTGGAAAATTGCACTTCTGCACCTGTCGTGTTAACTTATGAGATTTAGTTGCCAGAAAAAAAACAATTTGAGCATTGATTTTCCGATTACAAGCTACAATGAAAAATAAATATGTATAAGTACATTACCGAAAACGACAATTAAGGTTAAACAGGGTAGAATATCCTAGAGCTCTCGAAATTTAGCCTAAATATAATCTGACTAAGGTGCGCCGACATCGGTTTAACCAAAACGGACCGCAACTGGACTTCATCTTTACTTACTTTATATGACTTACTAAGTAACTCAAATTAAAATAAAAAAACCTTGATATTAGAATTTTTAAACTGTCGCAATTTGAACACAATTAATTAATTCATTCATTCGTGACTCTGACAAAATGCAGATAATACAATGCCAAATTCAAATATACAAATGTTCGTAATGAAGATCAAAGGTGTAGCGTTGTACCACGCAAACTGACATTGCATGTGGTAGATGCAGAAATTACAAGCTGAAGACTTTTCCGGCCGGCACGGCAGTCGTAGCTAAACCGTCGAGCGTCTGACACGCGACGCACCACTCGCAACGTGCGACCGATTCGGAAGCGAAGACGCGGAAGTTTTCATTAATTATTTTTAAGTGTTTACCTATAAAGTGATGCATGCCAGTGAGGTGTCGAACTGTCGTAAGTAATGACGCCACAGGTTTACGACGACTGGGACAAGTTGTGGAACGTTTCTTGGATCTACACGGAAAGTATGTTTGATTTTTAATTTTAATAGGATGTTTTGATTTTTGACACGGGATTTATGCACACACAACGTAAATAAGTATTTGTACTAAAATCAACAATTGATTGTTATGAGTAAGAAATGTTGTCTGATATTAGTTTTTTCTCAGTTAAGCTTTCAAGCTATCTGGTACCACCTTTTTATATAACTTTAAATAGAAAACAATGCTAGAGCTAATATGATAGGGCTCCTAATTTTTAGCAAAATTATTACGTTAGTTATACTTTTATAACTAACGTAATATATATATCTTAATGAGAAGTGTATCTAGTTATTTTTAATAGTTAAAAATAATTTTATTTCATACTTAAAAATAATTTTCTTTAAAAGGATTAGTAATGGGAATTAAATAATCGTATATAAGTAAGAAACAAGTTTACCAATTTTATTTATTTCCTTACCATCTGTACTCTGCGCGCCACCCGTGTTTGTCCAGAAAAATAATAAAATCCAAACACTTTGAACTACTAAGATATATAACATTTATGTGTACACACATACACAAATTTAACCAGTTTAATATTAATAAGAAATGAGATTATTTACCTCCCAGCCTTTGTATAACTTGTAAGTAGTTAAATAGATGCAATTTACATCTGCATAACGCCACTGCAACAATCTGTGAATACAAATATGTACTTACAAAATACCCGAACTGGTGCTTAAATCTATATAAACTACATTTTTTTGTTATTTACTATTATTACCAAATAAATAAACTGACAAAATTGACGAGAAAATGCCTAATAAATAAACGCACTATGCGCAAAGCTATAATTCTCATAAAACAAAAAAATATGGTCTAAATTAGTGAAGAATAAAGTAGCCGGTTTTTTTTGGCGGGAACGCGGGAAGAGTCGTGTCGCTCCGTTGTATTTTTTTTCCAAAACTAGTGTTTTGTTGAGTGTTTATGCATAAAAATGGTGGTGTTTTATTCATAAAGTGCCGAATTACAAGCACGAGTGTGGGAAAATGATATAATGTGGTGGAACATGACTTTTCGTGTTGCTTCTAAAACTCCATCGAAGCTTTATAGTAAAGTCGCCACTACTTTACTAAAGCATGACTGGACTTGACTGACACGCGCTGGACTTGACTAAGACTGGACTTTGACTATAACTAGCTACGAGGACACTTATTGACAACTTGAAAATAGATAAATACTTGACACTGGCAAATGCTAAAATGCGACGCCAAAATCAAAGAAAAAAAAATAAAGTAGCCAAATAGAGTTGGATAAAAGTTAAAGTGAAAAAAGTTGAGAGAAAACCTCACTTATGTGTAACGCATAAACAGAGGCTGCATTGTAAAAATAAGTATTTTTTTTTTTTTTTTTTTTTTATGCCACAGGTGGCAAACAAGCTGACGGGTTGCCTGATGTTAAGCAATCACCGTCGCCTATAGATATCTGCAATACCAGGGGTATCACAAATACGTTGCCGACCTTTTAAGATTCTATTAACATGCCTTTTGAAGAACCCAATGTTGTAACTCCGCGGGAATACGGAAGAAGGAAGATCATTCCACAATTTGCAAGTGTATGGCAAAAAAGATCGCGTGAATCGCACAGTGTGCGATTTCCATGAATCAATAACATGTGGATGAGCTTTGATACGATGGCGACGGCTAGTGCGGTGATGGAACCGTGACGCCGGCATAAGATCGAATAGTTCTTCAGAACACTCCCCGTTGTACATGCGGTAGAATACGCACAGAGACCCGACGTCTCTACGCAAGCTGAGCGGTTCTAGGGCATCGGTGATCCCAGAGTCATCGACAATTCTGACAGCTCTACGCTGTAATGCATCGAGGGCCTCAAGTTGATACTTGGGTGCTCCGTTCCAAAGATGTGAACAGTACTCCACGTGAGGTCGGACTTGCGCTTTGTACAGCAGGAGTCTCTGACCAGACGTAAAGTACCGTTTTGCCTTATTGAGCACACCAAGTTTTTTGGAGGCTAGTTTGGCCTTAGCAGCAATATGACTGCGGAACTGTACATTTGCAGAAATGTCAACGCCCAGTATACCAATGCCCTCCGAAACCTGTAGGGGAGTGTCCTGAAAACGAGGAGCAACAACAAATGGGGTCTTTTTAGCGGTGAACGCACAAACCTGTGTCTTTTTGGGGTTGAACTGAACGAGATTCAATTGACCCCAATCCGAGACTTGCTTAAGCGCAGTCTCCACTTCAGACACTAGTTTGTTCCGACTTTCTTCAACTTCGGCACGAGGGATACTAGCACGACCGGTATATTGTGCATCGCCAGTGCTGTCGTCTGCATAACAATGCATGCTGCTATTCAGCAACATGTCATTGATGTGCAGAATAAAGAGTGTCGGCGACCTTGCGGCACACCAGCATTGATAGGCATACAGTCGGAGCAAGAACCGTCTACAACGACCTTTATGCTCCGATCAGATAGAAAGCTGGCAAACCAAGTGCATAATCCCTCGGGAAGGCCATAAGATGGTAGCTTAGACAACAACGCCCTGTGCCAAACCCGGTCAAAAGCTTTGGCAATATCCAAACTAACTGCAAGCGCCTCCCCTCTACTCTCAACGGCTTCAGCCCAGCGGTGAGTGAGATATACCAGAAGATCACCAGCTGATCGGCCGCTACGAAAACCGTACTGACGGTCACTGATCAGCTGGTGTTCCTCCAGGTAACCTAGGAGCTGAGTATTTATGACACGCTCCATCACCTTAGAAAGTAGAGAGGTAATAAATTTTCATTGTTGTTAACTTAATATTTAATTATATTGCTTCATTTATTCATTATATAATATATATTTCAAATTCGTAGAGGTGGCGGTCAAATGCAAGCCTAATTAATAATAAAAAGTAAAATTAAAAATTTTGAAAAAACGGTTAAAATGGTTAAAGAGTAATTGAAAAAGGATAAAATATTCTTAAAACCACCGACTTAAAAAATAAATGTATAAAATTAGATGTGGTACTTCAATCATCTATATTCAAATTTAATTCGAAACATAACCTTCTTGTTTTTTTTTTTTTTTTTTTTTTTAATAATTTGCCCCTTCGGGCAGACTAAAGCTATAAAGCCATACTGCCTTGTCTTAAGTGTTATTTCTGCTGTATCTTAGCTATGGTTATCGTCAAAGTCGTCTTAGTCAAGTCCAGTTCGTGTCAGTTCGTGCCAGTCATGCTTTAGTAAAGTAGTGGCGACTTTACTATAAAGCTTCGATGGAGTTTTGGAAGCAACACGAAAACTCATGTTTCACCACATTATATCATTTTCCCACACTCGCGCTTACAATTCGGCACTTTATGAATAAAACACCACCATTTTTATGCATAAACACTCGACAAAACACTAGTTTTGGAAAAAAATACAACGGAGCGACACGACTCTTCCCGCGTTCCCGCCAAAAACTCTAACCTTCTTGTAGTCTAGCTGGCGAGTGAGTCCCGTCCGTGCGCCATGCCAGTGTTGCCAGCGTTTTTGGTGTTGCCATTAACTATTCGTTACACAGTAAATAGTTAATGGCAACAAATACCAAATATTCAACGAAGACGAGACACACTCCAATACATTACACAAATGCTCAATAAAGTCAACATAAAATCTAACAAATGTAACGCGAGATAATAAACGTAACAAAAATTAATAAGTTGAGTTGATCTCTCGCGGAGTCAGTCATATATGTAAGCAATAGAGAATCAGTTTTCATAGCATTTCCCTACGTACCTACCTATTTGGTTCCCGATGATTGTAGATGTGGCCATAGCATGTTCAACTACCTATAAACTTAATAAAAACCCAAGCATATCCGTCGGGGGCTGCCAAAAAATCTCAAATTATTCACGTTACTATAAAACTGCAAGACTACTTCATTTAATGGCAGCCCCCAACCTAAAGTGTCACTATCCCTTGTAAGACAGTTTTTATGATCTATATAAGCTTAAAATAAATCTGATGTTACCCCCTACGTCCAAGCACTTACATAAACTACTTTAGAGCGTAAATTGCAAAATTCATTGAATATTGCACATAAAATTGACGTTATCGCTGCAATGCCAAGCAATGAGGTCATAAACAATCAGTCAAAATTCAATTTTCATTGTACCTACACAACATTTTGTATTATAGTGTTGCTCTAAAATTTTTATTATAAAGTCATCGCTAAAATTCAAAACAAAAAATTTAATCCCATATGTATTTTTACATTTTTGCCACACTAGTTTGATGATTGAATTTTAATTGAAAAATATTTTAATCTTTCTTCATAGATCAATTTAGTTTAATAGATCTAATAGGTATATATGTACCTATACTTTTTTGTACCAACAATGAGCTTGAGCTGCCGGTGAAGGAAAACATCGTGAGGAAACCATAGCATGGTGGTAGGGTACCTACTTTCTATAGGGTATATAGGGATTACAGGGTACTTTCTAGTACTCGGCTGGCTAGCTACCACCCTCAAGTTGAAAATCTGCCGCCAAGCATCTAACGGTGTGTTCCGGCAGCCTCACTTGAGAGCCAGTTCCATTCCAGGCTAGGTGTGCTTTACCATCTTCTACCACACCTTCACTTAACATCAGGTGAGCTGTGGTCAAATACCTAGCCTGCCCACCATAAAAAAAAAAATGTACTTGACTGGCTAGGTGTGACAGCTCACCTGATGTTAAGTGACGATGTTGTCGAAGACGGCAAACACACCTGGCCTGGAATGAACCTGGCTCTCAAGGAAGGCTGCCGGAACACACCGTTAGGTGCTTGGCGACAGATTTTTTAATTTTCATTTTATTGTATAGGAATCGCCAATAAATTATAAAAATATGTGAAAAACCACTGAAGGTAAGCATCCACTTGTACACAGTTGTCATCGTATCGTGTTATATTTCTGCAGTTAGCTTTATTTTTGTCACTCCAATTTAGGATAATTTTTCTCCGACTGTAAAAAAGGAGTTTTTTAAAATGTTTGTTACACTGTTAGCATTTTTATTTATACTGAGATAAAATAACGATAAAATTAAAGCAATAATAAGAACATTGTAATCTATTCATTCGTTTATAAATTATTAAGTTTGATATTTTTTAATACTTATTTTAGAGTAGATAAAGATAAGTGCTTTTTAACCAACAATTATTTTAATTTTGCAATTTCATTCATTGTCTGATGTAAATTTTGATAATTTTATTCGTTTTTGTACCTTCCTTTATGCAAATGAAGATGATTATTTTATGTCCGCTGAAGTCTCAATGGTTAGGTTAACAACTCAAGCTACCATAGTACAGTAGAACTATGTATTTAAACAGGACTATGAATGGTTTAATAAAGCTAATTTGTGATTTTAAAAAGTCTTTTAAATGTTTCCGATATGTCTTATATTCAGGAAATTCAATAATTTCAAGGGTATAATTATATTATATAACTAGTGGACCGTTCCGGCTTCGTACGGGAAAACAAAACTCGACCTGTACATATAGCCTATATCACTCAGTGATAATGTAGCATTCTAATGATAAAGAATTATTCAGATCGGTCCAGTAGTTTCGGTGCCTATTAAATACAAACAAACAAACAAAAAATTTAATCTTTCCTCTTTATGATTAGTGTAGGTAAGGGTATAAACAATTTTGTAAATTCAAAGGTTTTAATAAAAATACGCAAAAGTTACAATAATAATACTTTGTTGACATTACAAACTAGCGGACGCCTCGCGGTTCCACCCGCGTAGATCCCGTTGCCGTCAAAATACAGGGATAAAAATTAATCTATGTCACCAGGGGATAGTGTACCTTCCCAACGGTGAAAGAATTTTTGAAATCGGTACTGTAGTTTTTGAGTTTATTCGTCACAAACATACAAAAATTCAAAAATAGAAATCTTTCCTCTTTATAAAATTAGTATAGATTAGTTAATAGGTATGTAAGTATAAACAATGAAACGAAGAGGAGTGTTGGCATCTGAACAAGTAATTGTAAATCTCAGGCGCTAATTCCTGTGGTTGATACTTTAGTCATATACAACGGGAAACATTAATATGAGAATAGTCTATAGACAACTGGAAGATAAACAAAACATTTTACATATTTCCTCAATCAGAAAATTATTTTAGTAAAATATACACTAACAAATCAGGTACTACCCACGAACAACCCTGTTCTTATTTCTCTCTGTTGTTCTGTTCTTGTTGTCTTATTACTTTTTTTCGGACACTTTCAATCTAAGAAAGTTGACTTTATACCATGTAATTATGCATGTATATTATGTAAATAAGTTACACTTTAGTATGTAAATTCCTAAATAAATTTTCTTCGAAAACGCGTATCCTTGACCATTGCAGATATACGTATAGAACTTTGAGTAGCAAAACAAAGTCCAGGGAATCGCTGCTTTGGTGCTTACTACTTTGAGACTTTAGATAGTTTGTCTGAACGACCCGGTAATCTCGCTAGCTGCGGTAGTAGGTACCCTTCAAACCGGAACACAGTAGTTTTTACACAATACTGTTTGACCGCAGAATATCTGGTATCCGCCAAGACGACCTCCTGCTAAGGAGATCTACTACCAAGTAAAATAAATATAATGATGTAAAAATAATAAGTAAGTAAGTATAATTATGTAAAAGATTTATTATGTAGGTGATGATAGATAATAGATGGTAGGTCTCATTAGGAGGAGTTTAGACAATTACTACCGCAGTATCAGATATGCTCCAGCTAAGCAGTAAACATTACTGTGTTTCTGTTTGAAGGGTAATGCAGGTAGCGAAATTACAGGACTATTCATATTAACCATCGAATATCTACGTATAGATAATAATCGTGATAGTTTTTTTTTTATGGTTGACAGGCTAGGTGTTTGACCACAGCTCACCTGATGTTAAGTGAAGGTGTGGTCGAAGATGGTAAAGCACACCTAGTCTGGAATGGAACTGGCTCTCAAGTGAAAAATAATACTTTTTTGTCAATTAGTATAAAGCACGGGACCCGTTAGAACAAATCAAATTAACTACAAACAAAAATAATTAAAGAATTTCATTGTTTACTTCCTGGATTCTATCATTATCAAATACATATAATTCTATTTAAAATACTACTAAGTACTTAAAAACAAATGAATTCTATAGACTCATGAAATGAAACAAGCTATTTTTTTACCTACTTTGTGTGATAAGAGTTATTACATGATGGCTAAAAAACAAACCCTTTATTATGTCAGTACATTTTAAATGAGTATTACCACAGTATTATGGTGTCATTGCGGAAAAATGTAGTAAATCGCTTTTATCGTCTAATGCACAAACCGTGCGTAGCCATAAACTGAAAAAAGTTATTGCCGCATTTTCCCGCCGGGTTAGGTTATTCTTGGTTTATTTTGGTATGTAATGTCACAGTCGCGGTAGAAAAAGTTTTCAAATCAGTGGTTAGGAAATATTTGCGTCAGTCTGTCTTTACCTCACTTAGCTATTCGGCTGTATTTCATTTAACTGTATTATCTAAGATTACACCCACTACATTCTTTTTGTGACTTTATCTTGTTTCCGAAAGACAGAAGCTATTTATATCGATTGATTGCCAAAATTCTGTCCCATTTAGGGCCATCCCTAAAGGTCACTTTTAAACTCAAAGAATTCCAAAGCCGGCTTCTTTTATATTGTCCTGGCATTAAGACTAGTCTATTTCGTACCAGACAGATAGCGTCCTGCCACGTGCTAATGGCTTGCTTAGCGCGTATTTGTTCATTTTTGCTTTTTATTCTATAACCGAGTAGCCAAGTTATTATCTTTTATAAGTTATTATCGAAATATGAAAAATTGTGAAGTACCAAAAATTAACAAAAAAAAAAACAGTTGGAGTTTTGGCGGGAACGGGGATAGAGTCGTGTCGCCCCGTTGTATTTTTTTCCAAAACTTGTGTTTTATCGAGTGTTTATGCATAAAAATGGTGGTGTTTTATTCATAAAGTACCGAATCACAAGCGCGAGTGTGGGAAAATGATATAATGTGGTGAAACATGACTTTTTGAGTTTTCGAGAGTTTCGAGTAGTGGTGACTTTACTAAGTCATGCTTTAGTAAAGTCACCACTACTTTACTAAAGCATGACTGGACTTGACTGACACTGACACACTTGCCCAAAAGACTGGTTTAACTTTTGGAACTTGAAAACATAAAACACTTGGCAAATGCTCAAAATGGGACGCCAAAACCAAAGAAACAAAAGCCGTACTTGGCTCAGCTGTGGGGCAGTCTATAAAAAACAGGACTGATTCGGAATCATCAAACAAAAAGCAATCGCTCGTCTTCAAAACTTAAGGGGTAGTTTAGAAGGCTGACGACAGACAAACGATCAGCGCTGTAAGATGACATTTGTTTTACTCAAGGGCCAGATTACCCCAGAGACTTTCAACGCTGATCTCGCGACGTTGATAAGAACAATTTGGCGAGAATCACCTTGCGCAAAATGGGGTCACAAGAATTTCGCACGAAATAAAGGGAAATGGAACGTTAATAGTGATGGGATACAAAAAGGTCTTGGTGATGACCTGTATTGATTATATTGTCTAGACCATGAGTTTTTAATATAGTTTGTTACCTGTGAATCCTCCAGCAAACCCACTAGTGGTTCCATGGCAGCATTTTCATAATAAGTTTCCATATTGGCGCATCGGTACCAAAGAAGATTTTACTACAACAGGTAAACAAGAAGTATTTATTTACTTTCAGGCAAATAATTTTTCTCAATGTAATCATGTTGTCTCATGGTACCAATCTATTTTCAACTTTTTCTTTAACGAAAAACAGGAAAATACGTTAATAAATATACAAATTTGGTTAAGCCGGTGATGGAATAATTCCAGTCGTAATTTGTAGAGGTAGATAAGCAAATAAGCCAAAAATGACAAAAACTTGATAGACATTTCCCAGTTAAAAAAGAACAGTAACAAACATAAAAAGAAATAAATGTATACAATTAAGAATGCCCATGTTTTTCTTATCGTATTATTATTTTTTACATGCACACTTTGGATATTTACCTAATTATATTGCAATGATTTTTCATTTTCATACAAATTTTGTAATAAAACTTTTACACTTTTATTTAGCTATGAAATACATATAAATAAGTATTAAAGCTGTCATTTTACTATTCCTCAGTCTTGAGTATCACTCTAGAGACACGTGACACTGATCTTGCGATTTGGTATGTACAATTGTACATACAACTTACATAGAAAAGTCCTCTCCAGTTTAGGGTTGGGTTTTATATTTCAGAATCCGAAAAGTTTTAGTAAGTTCTGACAAGTTTTCCGGATGCGCAATAAAATTTAGTGTTACGCACTTTAATATTATGTCTTTTCTTTTGGTTGATTAAAGCCTTCCGCACACTAAAATGGATTACGGCAGCGGACCAATATGCGACCCGCAAAATTCACGGTTAGACCTGATGAATTTTTACTGCTTTTTGTGGTGGTTCTTACGGCAATAAACAGTTAAGTCTGTTTAACACATACATGATGTAATAAATTTGTAAACATCACCAGCCACCATGGCTACTACCCACAATCTGCGCACGTATCAAGCGCTGGGCAGGCTTAAAGTCTGCTTCAGACAGACAAGGCCTGCCTGTGGTCGCAGTTTAAAATGCGGACGGCTAAAATCGCAGTTAGGTCTGCCCAAACTTGTGCTGTTTATAGTAGCAGATACCGAAGCAAACATCAGACCTGCCTCACATAAACACGAACTGTGGTAACGGTTAAATTGTGGGCCACCAATGCAGCTGTCGCAGGCTGTGTCTATGTGCGGTATCCCCTGACAATATTACGTCTAATTCCTCGAAAATTCTAGGAAATGCTTGAGTTTGTAGATCGCGTGACTTATATATAAAACCCAACCAGGACTTTTCTATATAAGTTGTATGTGCATACCAAATCGCAGGATCAGTGTCACGTGTCTCTAGTGTAATGCTCAAGACTGAGGAATAGTGAGATGACAGCTTTAATACTTATTTATATATATTTCTAATGATTACCAAAACATGATTACACTTATATATAGTATAGACCTACTCACCAATGGGTATCAAGAATTCAAACTTCATATACTTCATTTTCATTAGGTATAAGCAAATTGAATTTTTATTCTTTTTGCTTATGTAAGTATAATAAAAATCCGAACGTCGCATAAACACACGAAAATCTTCAGTTTCACACAGTATTAGTAAAATATGCTAATTAGCTATACAAAAGGTTGTAAAAATTTGATTTGTAGCTTGAATACATGGGAATAATATTTTGTAAATGTGAAAAATTCGGCTAAAATTATTATCAAAACGCATTTATTTTAATTCTTGAATTAAATTATCACGTAGTTACCGAGTTCCTACCAGATTCTAAAAAGAAAAACTTATGTCCTCGTATAGAGCTGCGAATCGTAAATTTAACTTCGCTTGAAACTAAACATAGAACTCGCAACTATTGAATTCAACTTAAACTCGAAGAGTGAGAAAAGTCAGTAGATTTGTAACTTGAAACTTCATAATGTAGTTTGTTTTGCAGGATTTGGGCTGTATTTAAAATTCTTATATTCTCTATCCTCTAGTCTAGTACCTAGTAACCTAGACTCTAGGTAATTGTATTTTACTTTTGAACGATAGTATTTGTGAATTATTAATAAAATAATTTTTAAAATAAAACAAGACAATAAATATTTATTTACCAGAATATATGTATACAAAGAGCATAATATTTTACAATAGCCCCCGCAATAGGGATAGCCTGTATCGCGGAAGGCTGAAACGGATTAAGTAATTAAAATTTAAAAGAGAACTTGTACTATTTTTTTGACTATACAATTTGATGCTAATTTTTTTTTTTTTTTTCCTTCTAATGATGTATCTTTCTGTTGATAGATACCTCATTGTTATTACAATCTAGCCTAGTTGAGACTAATAAGTAATTTTAATATAACTTAAATTGCTAAGTAGAGTATATTCTAAGAATGCGTTCATCGACACTTTTCTTACTGTCTCTAGTAAGGGGAAGACACTTTGTTCATGTGTTCTATAATATGCTAATAAATTAATAAGCAAGGAATGCAGTAAAGTATATATGTGCATGAGGTGTGTGTGTCTGTGTGTGTTTCTCTCTCTCTCTCTCTCTCGTCAATTTAAAACGGGCAATCAAAATGAAATGTAAACAGTTTTTTTGTTGTTAACCGTTGAAAAGTTCCTTTATATGGACCCAGTTCTGGGTTTGATGTGATGTTTATATTACCATAATAATGGGTGGTCATCGGAACTGAAACAATATGTGTAATTTCAACTCCGTAGGAGAAGAGAAAGTGGTTCTAATTCAGCTTGCAAGATTGGACCCAAACTTACTAACAAATTAAACATACATTGCAAGTTAAATAAGAGCTTGTAATAGTAATTCCTTCGGCTAGTGTTTTGGTAGCGTCGAGTTGACTACGCTCGGGTTAGTTGCATTTGAAATTCTATCTTCCTGTTGTAAGTAGTCTACCTAAAATGTATCCAACCTGCTAAATAATAAATAAATATCGTATGACATTTTACACACTACCATTTCGTCCCAAACTAAGCAAAACTTGTTCTATTGAAACCAAATAATTGATAGAACACTACTGCTTAACATCAGGTAGAGTATCGTCAAACGCGAAACTATTTTGAACAAAAAAAAAGAATACTTAAATATACTTTTTATAAATAAAATTTACTTATGATACATACAAAACACCTATACATAGAACAAATATTTATCATCACATTTTTGTCCTGGTGGGAATCAAACCCACGCTCTACAGTTTTTGAATTTACTAAAGAAGCCAACAAGACAATTAATGGTATATTATGTGTACTTGTGTACCTATTAGAAATCGCGTCATTACGTAGTTTAGTTGTATAGGTAGGTACGTAAGTAGGTATGCATAATACAACACGATAAGAACGCAGCCATCGCATAATCAATTTACTAAGACCAACTTTATCAAACAAAGAAGTGATAAAAATAATAAGAGTTAATAATGAGACACGTTTCTTAACTGTTGAAACTCTCCTCGGTGCAAATGCAATGTCTGAAAGTAAGTACCGCTGATGCAGTGGTGTTCTGAACTTTGTTCTGTTACTAAAAGTTTTGGGTACCGCTGGAATGGTTATGGCCAGGCTTTTAAGGCTTTGTCAAGCTCGCTTGTTACTATAGTCGATCATCGGTCTAATGCCGTGTTGTTTAGGGTCACATTTGGCAAAGCAAAACGCGGTTACGCAAGCTCGTGCATGTTAAACTTCAATATTCTTCTTACTGGTTCTTGAACCAACTGGGCACGCGGGTTCGCTCGCCTTAATCGTAAAACTCGTAACAGGTATAAGTTATGTCCATTCCATACTTAATTCAAAACCATTATAGCGTGACGAAGTAATAAACTTACAAAGAAGGAGACAAAATTTCGAATTTATCACATTAGTATGATTATACTACTAATATTATAAATGCGAAAGTTTGTGAGTATAGACGTATAGATGGATGTTTGTTACTCTTTCACGCAAAAACTGTTGAACGGATTTGGATGAAAAAATTCGTATGGATACTTCAATACGAATTTTTTCAACTGTGATCCTGGATTAAGAAATAGGCTACTTTTTATCTCGAAAATATGTAGCGGAACACCGCGGGGCGCAGACTAACATTACTAAGGCAATATTACCAGGACAAGCATTTTGTGATATAAAACAAATGTTTGGTGTACTGTATGTATTATAAGTATGTATTTACAAAAAAAAAAAGTATTTAAGTATTTTATCAGTTATCTGATTCCCATAGTACAAGCTTTGCTTAGTTTGGGGTCAGATGGCGCTGTGTGTAATGTCCTACGATATTTATTTATTTATTTATATATTATCTGGCTTTTAATTTACGTTTCAGCAGCCTAGTTCGCAGACCGTCTGGCTTCCAATCTGAAGGTTCTGGGTTCGAATTCCACGGCACGCACCTCTGTCTTATCACCTGTGTTCAAACATTTAGCTTGTCAGACATTTAAAAAAAAGAGATACTTAAAGTGGTAGTAATACATTACTGAGACCAACAAGTTAGTTCACGTGGTCGATTACGCTAGTCAAGACCACTGGAGAGGAACGCTGAACTCGTTATAAAACGAAAACTAACAGGAAAATTTTACACATTGTGACTGAAAGCTGAAGACCCACTCGAATATATTGGACAGTGCACGATCTACGCAGTGATATAAATGTGCTATGTACTACATGACTCGTTCCGAACATTCAATTGCAGAGCACGATGTGCAATGTACATATTGTCATGAATGACAAAGCCTATCCATATAATGTCTTAAAGCAATGATCGTCAAAGCAGTGATACTCTGGGACTTTGTTTTGTTGTTCAAAGTTCTAGGTAACGCTGCAATAGTCATAGACATATTATCTCTTACCAATAGAAGAGCAAATCTTTCGCTCCATTACCTTTACATAAAAAAAGATTTCATGGACGAAACAATTACGCAAATTGGTTGGCTGGTATGTACATTCGTTTTTGTTTTGTAATTATATATTAGGTATATAGAACTCGTTGGATTTGTGCTTTGTATTGATTTTATCGATCCTATACATTTGTGTACGCGTATATGTCGAGACGTAATATACATAGTTTATGTGAAACTCATTTATCAACATCGTAAAAATCAAATAAAAAAATTCAACATCTACATAAAATAGATTACATTATAAATATATATATGTATGTAAATACAGTACATCAACATTATATAGAGTGGATTATGTTTCATATCATTACTTCAAAGTTTTAATATAATTTTTTTAATGTGAAAGATAAGACGGAAAATTTTTCACAATTTTCCTTTATAACGGCTTTGCGGAATCTCAAATTCCACGAAGTGTCAAATTCAAAGTGTTACATGACATGATTGATCATGTTTTGTTATTTGGTTGGGGTGCCTCAAGTAACTTCCACTTCTCGTTGGAATAAAAAAATATATTAAAGTCTTCAATCAGTCAAGGATGTTTTTCTAAAGCAGAAAATGTTAGATTCGCTGCCAACTGAGGGAGCGCTTGGGTTGTTTCTAGGCCCATCTTTCTGAAGCAGCCCTATTTTCTGACGTTTTAAAGGATATCATATAGAAGAGCAAAATTACGATGGTTACGTAAATTTGTGCGTGTCAAATTCGATTAAATTTGTTACGTTTTTCTTACATTTATTTATGAAGGAAACGGTGCAAGTCTTAAATGGTCCCGTGACATAGACGACCGGTTAAATAATTAAGCTATAAGATAGAATTAATTATAGATCTAACGAACATACAAACAGACGGCAACGGAGCATTAGTAATAGTAGATGAAACGCTAAAACCGTTGCTACTACAAGCAATATCTTTAAATTTTTTTTAAAAGTAGGATCGGAAGTTCAAGCTGCTTCATCTGATCGATATTTTACCATTTCCGGACCCTGAACCGGTGACCCGAATTTCGTGAATCCAATTCTAGAACTGCCAGCGGTTGACAAAGCTATTAGAATTATATATCACAATCAGTAAATTTGACTAGCCTTCTTTTCCTTAAAAATTGCAAATAGGTTATAGTTATATATAGTTATTATGTAAGATTGTTTTTCAATCGTTATAAGAAATTATATCCTTAGTTTTGGACCATGGATTAGGATTATATGACTTGCGTGTATTGGAAAACAGATTAAGGCTCCCTTAGTAGTAACGTGAGCGTGGTTTGGTGCCTCACTCGAATACTAAACAAGACCTGGTCAGTTTCCATAGTAGTTAGGCATAAATGTTATTTTGTTTATGTTATTTTTACTTGCCTGTATAGTGTCGAATATAATTATGTAAACTTGTACATCTTTTTTTTCTAAAGTATTAAACTCATTCAGCCAGAAATGATCAGAATCAAAAATTACGCTTTGACGCTGTGATTCATAAGATTAATTTAGTAGAAAATAATTAAATGCATTAAGGTTTTTACGTAATTAAAATTGAGTCAACAGTTCACCAGTACCACTAAAAAGTACTTAATAACAATAACTCGAAAAACCTAATTGTTTCATGGTTGACGTTCGAGAAACCCGTACAAAACAATTTGAATCTACTTTCATTGTTCGAACGGCTAAAGCGTGGAATGCGTTACCCGAGTGGGTGTTCCTGATCCCTGGTAGATACAATCAATCTGGGTGTCATTTGTTTTGGATAAACAAACATGCCTATAATATCGGGGAATTCAGGCAGCAAGCTGATTTCAGTGTTCATGGCCGCGATCACAGAATTAATTAAAAGGTAGAACAGAAACTTATTCTTAATACCTACAGAACACCCAGACACGAGAAAAAATTGTTTATACCACAAAATGTTTGTCCTGGGTGGGAATTGAACCCACGCTCTACAGCTCTTAAATCAGATATACTACCAATGAGTCAACAGGGCTGTCATATGAACTCAGATATACATATATTTCACCTGATCCAGTTAAATTTTGTTTGTGTAAAGTTTTGTGAAATCTTCCCCCTCGTTATTTGCGTTAAGGCTACCAAAGAATGAAGTTTCTATTACTTACTAATGACGTACTTAGATCTTTGGAAAACATAATTTATTGAGAAAAGGTTGTTGAGCGTGTAAGTTTTGAACGTCGTTTTTTTAATGGTTGACAGGCTAGGTGTTTGATCACAGCTTATCTGGTGTTAAGTGACGGTATGGTCGAAGATGGTAAAGCACACCTAGCCTGGAATAGAACTGGCTCTCAAGTGAGGCTGCCAGAACACACCGTTAGAAGCTTGGCGGCAGATTTTCAACTTGACGGTGATAGCTAGCCAGCTGAGTATAGAAAGTACCGCCATGCTATGGTTTCCTCACGATGTTTTCCTTCACTGGCAGCTCAAACTCATTGTTGAGGTTTGAACTCAGGCCCTTCGGCATGCGAACCGACCACGCTAACCACTGAACTATCATCGCTACCCATGCTATCACATATGACTATACGAAAAAGTATTTTTTTTAATGAACAGGCTTGCGTTTGTCCTCCATCACACCTGATGTTTGGTGAAGATGCGATCTACGATGGAGCACGCTTGCATCTAGGCATCCGATTACTCAACTTGAAGACATCCAGATTGTACCTATCTATCAGGGAACAGTCACTCTGGTAGCGTATACCACGCTTTAGCCGTTCGAACAATGAAAGTGAAATTTAATCGTCTATCAATTTGAACAACTTTTAATGAGTTGCTTTCTTACACTGACTTATAGAATAATTTTCCCCAAGAGACTTTATGAGCTTTACTTGGATCTACTCGAGAAAATGTTAACGTAATGTTTAACAGTTGGCAACGCAATGGCAATGTTATTGACATTATAGTCGTCCTTAGGCAGTGGTAACATACAATATAACATACATATGTACAAGAATCCTGTAGACAAAGAACACAATTTCGCATATTTAATATTCATCATCAACATCATCATTTCAGCCGTAGGACGTCCACTGCTGGACATAGGTCTCCCCCATTGACTATCCCCTTATATTTAATATTAATTAACGTAAATACCTGCGTTTAGGTATATATCGATATTCGCTAACACGCTTTGATATTTCGTAGTTCAAAGACGAGTCGAAAATGGAAACCTTATTTTTTACTTGTCGAAGCAGAAATGGATCACCGAAACACAAGTCATGTTTTTTCCTGTTTACAATCATTCTCTGTTGCAATTAGTTTACAACTGATTAGATACTGGTTGCAAACCATACGGAATAACTTACGTGGTAATAAGCAGTAATATATGTTGCAATAACTGCCTTGCGTCTGAGATTCTTGCAAGTATGGCGAGAGTTGCTATTATCTTCGGAAAATGTAATCTGCGAGTTTTGAAGTCTCATGATATCACTGCACACAAAGCTGGTAGTGTACTGTGCCATAGTTCTGCCAATACTTATGTACACTTTGGAAACCTACACCAGGTTTCCAATTATAAAGGCAAGAATGTCAGATACCATCTACAGAAAATGCTCACGCATCAAACGGCAGGACAGGGTTACTAATGGGTTCTTCGTCGATCTCAAACCCACGGCGTAGCGTAGACCTATTGATGAAGGGACAAATCCGATGGTGTACGTACAGCGAATGGATGACTGCAAACTACCAAAAAGCGTTTTCCAGTTCCAACTTTCTATACAGCCACTTAATTACAGCGTGATGTAAAATAAAAAAATACGTACCTACTAAGAATACACAGTAATTTTATTGAATTCGATACCTATAATTTAACGTTGTATTGTTCTTGATTTTATTGCATTTGAGCTGTTATTAAATGTTCTTTAATAGCTAACACTGTTTTTTTAAATATAATAGTAATGAGACGAAGGAGACTTTTCCTTCATGATAAAAGATAACACCTGTCACTGACTATTGCAGTCATGGGTACTCAGAACTTTGAGTAACAAAACAAAGTCTAGAGCATCGCTGTTTTCGCGCTCTTTACTTTGAGATATTCGGTGGTTAATTTCAGTAGTTCAGTAATTTCACAAGCTGCCGTACCCTTAAACCGGAACAGTAATGTTTACACTCTATTACTTGACGGCAGAATATCTAATACTGCGATGGTACCTACTCAAACGATTTCCAGTTAAGGAAATCAACTAGCAAGTAAACTATTTGCAAAAAACAAGCAACGTAAACTATTTGCATAAACTAAGTCTCAGTACAAATATTTATTTTCTATTTTTTATATTTCATCCTAGAGGCTTATCGCGCGTTAATATTTTTAATCTTAAGTTTTTTATGTAAACATTTACGAATAAATTACAGTCACAATCAAAATCAAGTCACGGTCAATTCTAAGGCACGACTCAGGACTGAACTTTCCACTGTTCAGCGGTTTCACTGTATACAACCATTTCGTTCGAGTTTTATGTGTTTCAATTGCCCTTTATCTTTGTTTCTCTGGTAATGCAAATGTTGTTCTGTATGGAAAAGAGCCAATATCAACTTGGCCCATTTTTACAAATAGAATGTTAATGCACAATATAATTGTGTTAAGATTGAGATACAGTGTAATATTAGATGCTTGCCCATTTATCAACGTCCAAGTTCTCAAATTCCGACCAAACAAGCCTGGACGAACGTAACACGATGCTAGTTTTCATGGAATCAGAGTGGGGTAAAACCGGGCTCTTACCCTGTTGTGTTCAGCAGTAGGTTTTTTTATTAACTTTTTTACTAATAGGCTTGCGTTTGACCGCTATCTTTCTTGATGTTAAGCGAAAATGCGGTCTACAATGGAGCACGCTTACCAAGAAGAAACCGATTCACTCGCGTTTTGATGGCACACACATTGTAAGGGAACACCGATTAGGGCAGCAAATTTCATTGCTTAGTGGTTCTTACGATGAAGGTGGAATCGAACGTAGGTGACGTTACCACACCACAAATATTATGTAAAGTTTGAGTTTTTTGGATTTCTACCATGAAACGATGCCACTTTTTAAAACTTTTCGGTGTCCGATAGTAGAATAGACTAAGTGGAAATAGGTCATGCAGATTTGATACGGACAAGTGTAACCGGTAAAAAACCGATAGACATGCAATTTTGATGTTCTTTCTTTGGAGTCCTGTTTGAACAAGCGTGTCATTGCTGAGTTTATTAGCACGTTTTTCTTGGTTATACTTTCTTTTTTTTTGTTGGTGGATACATAAATTCGTACTAAGTACTTTTCTAGTTAGACAAGCTGATTTAAGGCCCAGTTTCATGTAAATTTTGGTTCAAGACACAATTAATACTGGTCAATACTGATCACAATAAATAGGCAAAAGATAAAAAGCATGAAAATTAATAATTTTTTTCTGCATTTCTTTTAGATTAGCGGCAAACAAGCAGATGGGTTGCCTGATGGTAAGCAGTCAACATCACCTATGGATATAAGTAAAAAAACAAATGCGTTTGATTTTAATATTACTACGAGTAGTACATTTTTTGAGGTGTTTTTTTTTTAATGAAATAGTTCTACGTTGGGCTCGCCTGATGGCAAGCTACGATGCGGCTAAGGATGAAGCACGTTCAAATCTATTGTATTAATCTTTACATCTTACATCCGGATTGTAGTGCACATGAAATAAAACAGCAGTTTCATTCTTGAGCGAAAGTAGATCCGAGTTGTAGTGGGGAACACCGCCCACGAGGAACGGGTAGTACCGTTCTTCTAGTATTTTACAGCTTACATTTTACAAAATGCAATGTTGCAAGGAAACATAAATTACAATTTATTTTTGCTTGCAACATTAAAATGTGCGCTACTGCAATGCTTAGCTTCACTCTAGAATCCAATATAAGCGGCATCGTCATCAGCGTGGGCGAAAGTATGATACACGTTGATTGCCTCGACTAATATAAATCTCAATATCAATAGTCTCTGGAACATTTTAACTTGAGGAAGAGATACTCGCTTGCGTGGTTGTGTAGATAAAAGTTAGATATGTATGTGATGTCTGTTTCTGAATAATTTTCATTAATTTCCCTTTTTCACTTTACAATGAAAAAGTAATGGCTTATTCGCGTAATTGCAGTAAATGTCGACGATTTCATGTGCCGTAATGTGTCCAATTTTCAGTCCAATTCGTAAATCTGGCTTATTTCGGACATCAATCGTGGTGTCAAGCCCACGAGCCGTGTCAGACCGCGTTCCGGCCAGCCCACGCTAGGAGTCTCCCTCGTAATAGGAAAATACCCAAAATACCGACAATTCCCAAAGTATACTTTTATGGTAAATTTCTTGGTGTTAGATCTCCTTAGCAGGTGGTCTTGGTAGTTACTACCGTAGTACTGGATAGTCTGCCGCTAAGCGGTAGTGTGTATACATTAATATGTTCCGGTTTGTTAGCTACTTAAGTTACAGGGCTGTTCTGACTAACCACCGAATCAACTTTGTTTTGTTAAGATCTTGGATGCTAGAGCTATGCGATTATTTAAATAAAACTAAAACTATTTATTTATTTATTATTAAATTACTAGTTAGTAATTATTAAAGTTATTGACATTTTAGTTTTTGTAACTAACAAACCATAACTCCTCATAATCCATCTTCGACCACACCTTCACTTAACATCAGGTGAGCTGTGATCAAACAACTAGCCTGTCAACCATAAAAAAAATTAAAAAATATTATCATTTTATTATATTGACCATATTTTTTTATATATTGACATGTTTGTATATTGACATAGCTTATTTTGACAGTTTTGTGTATTTTTTAATTCATTGACATGAAAATGACAATCAGAGTTTTAAAACTCATATAATGACATACATATTTGAAATTTTGAATTGACTTGTAACATTGGTGTTATCAATAAAATATTTGTATTCGTATTTGAAGCCCGCGCCCAGCAGTGGGACAGGTTATATAAATAGGGCTGCTTTGTTAACACTTTTTTGATTATGTTAATATTAATCAATGTTATTCTACGACAAAGACAAAACAAGTGAAGGCCTTCAATTTCTGTATCAACTTGACTATATGCTTTAAATATACATACATATTTGTATGTATTTGATTACCTAACACAATAATAAAATTAACGAAGCTCTACATATTCAACCATACTATAGAATTTATGTCTAAATCAATTAAAATTATTCTTGTGTGTCATTATGGGTTACGGCATCCTAGTTGGGACATCATCTGGCTTCTAATCTAGAAGTCCTAGATTCAAATTTTACGGCCCGCACCTTTGACTGTTGTACCACGACGAAGGAAAACATTGTGAGGAGAGTTGCATGTCTTATAGTTTTAACTGTCCCGGTGAATAGTCTTCTCACAATTAAAAGAAGCCCGCACTCAGCAATCAATATCTTAATAAGAAATAGTAGTTAAATTTAGAATAGAATAGAAAATAATAGAATATTTTATTGGCCTTATAACAGCTAAAGTCAAATGAATAAATCTTACAAAAAAAGAAGCAATTAGATTTAGTATAAATAATGTGTACATAATTATAATAGTTCCTATTTTAAATGAAGTTAACAATTTTTCGATGGTTAGTTCCATGCAAGAATGAAGAAGTCAGTTTCATATTCATAAATTCATTAATAGAATATATTGGGTTGGACTCAAAGAACTGTTTTAGTTTGAACTCATTTGCGTGTAAAACGGTTATGATTACGGTTATTTTGTCGCGAGTGAAGGTAATTTTTCTATATACTTACCTATACTATCTTTTACCGGTCTCTCTCTCTCTTTGGTTGATTATTTAATATCGGAAATAGCGTCTCTTAGTTTTAAATGCTATAGCTTACTCATAAGTATATCATTGTAATTACCTTACTCAGTACATCAACACCATCATCATCAGATTGCAAGTCCACTGCATGCCGCTCCCAAGATACAACTTTTTTTTTTTAAATGGTTGACAGGCTAGGTGTTTGACCACAGCTCACCTGATGTTAAGTAAGGGTGTGGTCGAAGATGGTAAAGCACACCTAGCCTGGAATGGAACTGGCTCTCAAGTGAGGCTGCCGGAACACACCGTTATATGCTTGGCGGCAGATTTTCAACTTGAGGGAGCCAGAACTTCGAGTTTTGACTTCCATTCATCCTCAGATGTTGCATATCGTCACTCTATCGATTCTGTCCTTTGCCAATTAGCGTTCTCCATTCTAGCATACGTCTACACCAGCAGTTATCGGTCCAACGCATTGCCACCTCATATTGCTAATACATATGTACATTGTACCTACCCTACTTAGATATGTTCAGTGAATCGATTTCAGAACTCTATGCTGTAATTTTGCCTTACGAAGAGAAAAGCTATCCTCGGCATAAAACTGTTCACGTCTTCAAGTCACGCCTAACGTAGAATTGTAAATTGACGACCCACGCTTCAGAAAAATGTTGATAAATAATCATACATTGTGTTTTCAGTTGAAACACTAAGTAAGTGTTTATTACTCAAGATAAAAACTGACTTTATCTTGAGTTATAAAAACTTACTTAGTGTTGATGTTTGTATAACAATTTTAAGGCTCCATATTAATAAGCTTGCGTTTGACCACTATCTCGCCTGATGTTCGCAACAACGAAAATACGGTCCATGATAGTGTACTATTTATTAGTAGTATTACTAAATATTTTCATGTCATATTATATTGACAATATTTTTTTGTATTCACATACTTTTATATGGACATATTTTACATTAACAATATTTTTTTGTATTGACATGGTTGACATATTGACATACCTTATTTTGACATTTTTGTGTTGACATGTATTTAGTGTTTTAAAACTCATTTAATGGCATATTTAAAATTTTGAAGTGACTTGTAACATTGGTGTTATCAATAAAATATTTGTATTTGTATTTGTACTCTTGTCTAGAAGATGATGATAGAATGGCTCACTCATGGCCTGAAGATACCTAGATTGTTACTATCAGGAAACACACATATTCGGACAGCGCATTCTACTATTTGGTAGTTTACAGAAAAAAGAGTAAAAACAAGCCCGAGCTTTTGTAATGTCGCTTTTTTGAGCTTCTTGCTGTCCGATAGCAAAATGGGCAGGGGGGATTAGATTATGTAAATCTGAAGCACACTCACCGAAACGAATTCGATTAAAGACCGATAAACTAGAAACTTTGCGTCGGTGTTCGATTCTTTGAAGTTTCGCATGAATCTGTTCATTGTAGACGAGTCTCTTGGCATGATTCTCAATAGACTGGGGCCGGGTCTGATAAGGCCAGCTAAAACTGCGGCTTGGCCTGCTCAAACTGTTGCAGTTTGTCGTGTTTGTTACACAAAAGTGACAATATTAGGCTATCACGGTCACTACCACACCAGTATGAAGTTGGCTTAAAATGTGTCTGGTAAATGATGTGCATTTACATGGCTTGTGTTTACTCTACAAAGCTATTGTTTTGCTTCTGATATATTTTCCTTACGTTATACTGTCTCAAAAATTTTAAATTATTAGGATTTTTTAAGATTAGGTACATACTTTGTGTCAACGTCATTTCAAAGACAACTCAGATATTACCTGATATGAGAATGCAACTTTATAAAAAGTTAGTAAAAATTCGCTCAAGACGCGTTTCTATTATAACACAGATTGGAAAAAAATGTTGCGTGCGAAATTAACGAAGATTCTTTGACCATACAATTTTTGTTTGCCTTTCACGAAGTACGTACACACAAATACTTTAATACACTTGTGTGATGTAACCATAGCGTATTTGTGTGTGTGGGTGTAATTCGTAAAAAAGAAAAAAAATTGTTAAGTTAAATTATGAGTCAAGAAGTCTTTACTAATATTCCATCATATCTGTACTTTTTAATAATCTGTGTACTTGTAACACGGGCAAATTTGATGACATTTCGCGACCCAAGCTTATGTAGTACTCAACAATTTTCAAAAGTATACTCGTGATGCATACTATGTTGGTCTAGAGCTCTTTGTCAAGGAATGGTAGGCAACAAGCAGACAAAAACACTAAAACACTTGCACGTATTTTACTCGTGTCTAATAGGTACATTAGTGTGAAACTGTGAAATAAAGACGTAACGTTTCTTGCAGCTAAAGCTACAATAAAAGGTAGACAAACTATTTGCTTGTTGAATTTAATAATTTACATAGTTATCAGCATTGTTTTATATCTTTGGTTTGTTCAATTATCTACATGTGAAATCGTATACCTTAGGTAGGTATACCATTTATTATAATGATTAGGTAAGCCAGAGTAATGAAATGCGCAATTTGAAATCTGGTAATTATAACAGACAATTTCAAACACGTGATTAGAACAGATTTGGATAGCTGCCCTCATCTGGTTTACTTATCTTTTTGGATACATTTTAGATTTTTAATTTGAAACACACTATGTACAACCCATTAGAGGTGCTGCTTAATTTTAAACGAATTTTGTTACCAAAAACTTGGTAAAATTTAAACGGAATTCTACCAAACGTTAGCTTCGAACTGAGAATTTTCGATTTTTCACTGTTCTTTAAAACATTTTGATTAAATTATTACTTGACATTTGAATATTTGATCTAGTTATTTAACTACAAAATTCCAGATTAATGGTGTGGCACTAGCTCATAAGATTCTTTTGTTCACTGATTTTTTTTTGTTTTTGGTGTGCACAATAGTTTCTATCTATCTATACCTATACAGGTAAGTACAAATATATGTATAAACTATCATACTAATATGCGAATGCACAGTCTGTTCAAAATAAAATTCGAAGATCTTATCTTCGTTCAGTCAGATAGTAAAGCGAAGAACTTTATCATACGACAATAAATGTAAGCATAAATTTCGCTTAGCCAGAAAATTCTGCTTGACAGACGTTTAACAATTTTATGTTTGTCATATATAAATCACTTACGTAGGATATCGTTTTAATTGCATACCAAGCCAATAAATTATCAAGATTTATATTGCACCTACAAAAATAGTTTTTTATGAAGGATTCTTTACACATCTAGTATGAACGAGCAGACAGCAATAGTAGATGCAGGATGCATCATCAAAAAAAATTAGCATTTAATTTATAGGAAAAACTGTGAAGGTTTTCGCTTTCACAGCTTCTTTCTATAACTTCGTGTCGATTCTTCCATGAAAACAGACAGGAACCGCTGAGATCTAGCCCTGGCGCAAATAAGTAAATAATCAAGACGAGCGGAATTACCCAAATGACTCATAGCTATAGCTTCTGAACCAAATGTAACGAGAGAACTGAGTTGTAGAAACTAATATACTTTACTAAAGTAGGAGTATAAGTACTTTCTAGAACCTAGTTATAAACTAGTTATTCCGATTTGAAGGGTGCTGCAGCTAGCGATATTACTGGGCTGTTGAGTTTGTTTTCTCAAAGTTCTGTGCATGGTTGCAATGGGTCATAGGCTCTCACTCTCTCTCATCTCATCTCATCTCTCACGATAAGGAGAGCATATCGTTTGTCTCATTACTTTTACATAAAAAAACTAACAAATAACAGATCTAAACGACTTTGGCATCCATGACCTTTATATAATTGAAAAAAAAACGTTACTAAAACGTTACGAGTTTTTTTTAAATCACTTTATAATTTTGTCTGTAGCTCGTAGTACATGTATAATTGTACCTATATCACTAATTACACTACACTTGTACAGAGCCAAGTATTCAGAATGGACGTGACCGTCTGTTCATGTATCGTCTCTTTTTTTCTAATTACACTTTACAATAATTTAGGCTACTTATGTACCAGGTGATGTACTTTTAATAATAAAACTTATAAGTGGTATAAGTTGCGACGATTTACATTCATCACACTTACTCATCTATACATTAAAAAGGTATATAGTATAAGCTTTGGCAGTAGATACTATACTTAAAGGGGGTTATTATGGTCATGATTTTGACCAATTTTTACTATGGGTACAACAACAAAAAAATAAAATCAACCATTCAATTCAAAGTTCGATAACACTTTATCAAATGTACCTCTGGACCAGCTGATTTTTCTTCACAATTTAAGGGGTTTGCCCTTAGTAAAAGTTGTTTAGTAAAATTACCCCTTTTCGGCTTAGTTCCCACCACAAGCTTATAACTTTATATACTTTAATACTCATGCTATAATATTTACCAGAGGTCCCCAGGACTTGCCCAAAGTGTTAACATGTCTGTTGTAATATAATCCAGCGGTTATCTCATTTTGGTTCAAGGGCAGAATCCCTTACCTAGAACTTTGAAACAAATAAGTTGCGTTAAATTAAGCATCCCAAAAACTTTGTAAGTTGAAATATTTGATTAAATCCTTGTTATATTCGTAAAATTTGGCAGCAACTTGTGTCCTTTGTTCGACATTGTATTTCACCAATTTTTGGTTCAGGTTTCCTTGTTAAAGTTAAAGTTTAGAAATGAGAGAGGAAACAAAGTAGGTATTGTTAGTATTAGGTACATTGAAAGACGTATACCTTAGGTAGCCTTTATCGACTTTAGAGACGTTAGAAGGCTTACAAAATTGAAACGTTAAAATTTAGAGTCTATTATACCTTGTATTTAGGGCTGTATTTACTTAATCTATTATGTATCTGTAAACAAACATGTTGTGCCGAGTTAGGAAGTAATCAAGTTTTAGTATTTCTTCTTATAGGTTGTTGTGTTTTGTGGATTTGCTATATGAGGATGACTGAATAAGTATTTAAATTGTAGAATTGTTCGAAAATATACCTGCTTCTTACCTAGACAAAAGAAAATTGTTCACCTTATTTGTAAATTAGCTAGGTGCGTATGTCGGATACCTACCTAAGTTTTTTTTGTATTTATTGCTCCTTGCTAGTTTTTGATCTTTGTAATAACTGAATTGATACAACTTGTTATGTTGGTCTAGAGTTAATATTATACATATTATCAACGATTTGGAGTTTGGTATTCTAGAAGTAGTCTAGACTGTAGTCTAGTTAAATCATACTTACGTAAATGAACACACGTTTGTTTATATATGTTGAACCAAAAGGGAATTATTATTATTCTACTAGTTGTTCGGTGGCCAACTGTGACTTCGCAACATTAACATTTATCTACTCAAAGTGTAGGGAATATTTGACACGGGGAGCTATTTTTATTTATCTTGATATAGTGTTTTAGTACAGATAGAGTTTTCTTAAACAATCTTATTTATTGCATTACGCCTTTCATAATATTCATTAAATACAAATAAATGTATTAACGTCAAATTCTATAATATTAGGTAATTTCAAATATGAATAAACCAAACCAAAAACACCAAAAACACTCATTACATGTCAATGAAAAAAAAATTAAAATGTCAATATTAAATATGCGTATAAAAAAAAAGAAAAAAACTTACTAGCAATTTTAAAATATTTTATTTTAATTTAAAATAATCGTCAAAGTCGTAACACAAGGTCTACATTTTGAAAAAAATCTGTGTTTGCTTGGGTGAACAGGTTGGTTTGCTAAATAAGCTTACACGACAACTGCATTGTCTGTAATACCCTAAACAGCACCACGCATGAGACGTCGTCCTAAACCCAACATATTATAGCACGATGATGGCAGCGTGGCCCCTGAGCTCCAACCCTTACGTGATGTTACTACGACTGTAGACGGTCGCAAAGTAGCAGGAGTGCACTTTGCTGCGGGCTGCTGGAGCATAAAGCACGAGCTGCTGGAGCATGAAGCACGAGCTGCTGGAGCATGAAGCACGAGCTGCTGGAGCATGAAGCACGAGCAGCTCAGTTTCCCGCAAAGCTTCTAACTTCACTGCGCCGACAATATGGAAAACCAGAAGTTTCGTACAGTAGACCTGTTGGAGCGCGGTATTGGCGACTGCTACCGAATGAATCTCTGTTGCGCGGCCATTAAGGTTAAATTTAAGGAAGCAAGTCTTGTTCAGCGCTAGGCCGTTCTATCGGGACCACCTGTCGAGCTCGTTACCTTATTCAGTCTCGAGTCCAGCTTGCGGTGTGACCGTGCGGTGATCACTGCAGCGACTTTGTCGGCGCATATATTGTATCCCAGCGTCATCGATGGCACCGGGCAAGTCGTAAAACTAATAACTAAATCGAGAAAAGATACCTATTTGAGAAAAATAATTGTAATACAATTATTAAACGACGTGAGAACGATTAAAATTGTGTGATATAATTGCAATGAAACAATATACAGTAGATAACAAATTTAATTTTAATTTTATTATGTATTTTTTGTTTGTAGTAAAGAAACAATTCTATGTTGAAATGACTTGCTTGACTTTTTAATGACATTCAAGTTACGTGGTCACGAAAAAGTTACATGACTGTAAATCTTACTCCTCTAGAAAACGACATGTCGTATTTTACGCGAAAATTTGAATGAGATTGAACTCCGGGCTGCCGCTTGTCCCTGCTTGCTTGTTTAAAAACTATACTGAGGGACGGGGAAAATAATCTGAAATAAAAAAAAGTTGATTTGAGGAGTTGGCGGTCAACGAGCAACCAACCGCTTCCACTTGAACCTGCACGAGAGATTGCCACCCCAAATTTTCGTATTTGAAATGTCTAAAGCCCCTTGTTAAGTAAAAAAAAAGGCTTGTGGAAGAAAATTTCGTAAAACATATCTTTATTTAAAAAAAATAAGTAGGTAATCTAACTACCTAATCTAATTAATTTGATACACAAAAACAAATGGACTGCATATGTATATTCTGATAAACATATCGCCGTGGAGAAAGTCAATCCAAATGTTAAAATCTGTCTAGCATGGATTAGGTACAAAACATACAGTTTGATACTGGCTTACTACTCCGTACTACTCCGCATCTTAGCTTAAAGTAGCAAACCTTATTTCGTTAAATATAAAATATTGTTCATGCCATGTATTAAAATTTTTGAAATTTGCAAGTTCGTATGTAATTATACTTATCTTAGACCAGGCAAGATAATAACACTAACTTTACTTTTCGCCTCAGAAACCGGTTATCGGTTTAGAAATTCCGATTGCAAATGGATTCTCTTAGCATATTACCTATGTCAATTAACATTTAAAATAAGTTGCTTGCAGAATTAAAAGATGAAGAAAATGCTACGAAATTTACGAACAATTTAAACTACATCTTGTACTGAAAGCATATATTATACAATAGACGTAATCCTGATAGAAAAATAGTAGGTACTTTTTCAGGATATAATTTAAAAAAAAATATGACATTTTAAAAACTTCATTAGTACATTTTGACTTTTAAATAATGCTCTCCTCTCTTCCTAACGTTGTTGTGCTCGACAGGGCCTATATTTATTTGACTGTGTACCATATTTTATGCTATTTTGTATTTACAACATATTGTACTGTATACACATATAGGCAATATACAATCTTGAATCTTAAAAAATCTTTATTTTTAAATTGTTTAGGCAAAATATTGAAATAAAAAAGGAACATCGGAAAATGCAGCCTGCCATTAGCATACTATTCGAGACATTTTATATTACAATTATAATCAGTAAAATGAGTTAGTATGCTAACATGTAAAAAACTTGTTTGAGAAGGTCGTAAGTTTTATTAATTCCAACAATCATTCTGATTAGTGCCCTTGTCTGGTCAAGTAAATAATAATAACAGAAATTCGTGCATATTTGATGATTGTTTGTTTTGTTACTATTTTGTTTACATTTTTTAAAGTTATGCGGAGGCTGTAGTTACTTTGTCGAGTGTAAAAGAACCGGACACATTAAATAATAGATAAAGCGATGAATTCTACCTTAGCAATTCATTTTGTTAGTTATTAAGGAGCGTGCTTTTTGTTGGATCATTTATTCGACTCGTGCCGCTAATTGGAAAATTTATTGCACTACTAGCCGCGTTATGTTATTTCGTTGATTGTATTATACACAGATATAGATATTGTTTGGATGAAAAAAAAAACTAGTTGCACAATAAGATCGGGAGCTGGGACACGCTAGAGATAAATTTTTTATCTATCCAGGCAAAGAACCACCGTCTTCACCGTCGGCCATTCACCGCCTTCAGTGCCCTCACCAGGTCCCTCAGAGTCTACCTTATGGTGAACCCGGTGAGTTGCTGGAGTTTCTGAGAGCTCCCAACTTATGTACTGGCCTGGCGCCATCTGCGACGACCTCTGCGATCTATATCTGCCTGACGATGTAGAGGTCAACAGCAAAATCCCTTTAAAAAAAGGTTTACTCATTTTCGGCCAAGCGCTCGAAGAGTCAACACATCCTGACGATGCCCCGTGTAGAGGAAAAACCACGAGTCAGCAACTGGTTTCTGCAGCGAGAAGCGGATATGAATAATACTTGTGATCATTTTAATCACATCTTTTCAATTTATTTAAATTTTTAGCATGTCGGATTTTAGTCTTAAATATAAAGGAATATTTCAAAGTTGTTTTCAAGTCAAATAAATATTTAAAATTAAATTCATATTAAACTTTGTCACTGTTGTAAACAAAAAGTTTAAGCGGAAATACATAAAAATTCGAATCTTTTGCGCTGTTACTAAGTGAAAAACTATGTAATATACATATTCATTCACACATACTCTCTCACACTATGGATACACACAGTAACAAACTTTAGAATTTATAATATCAGTGTGATTATCTTGAACCTGTTTTTTTTTGTTCACAGGTAAAGAATCTATGATAGTCCCAGACGACCAAATCATGGAAAGTGAAATCGGTGACACATACTTCGTTTTAAATACAACGAATTTGACAGTAACAGGTTTCTCCGAGCCATACATCCTAGACGTAATAGTGCCTTTGACTGTAACATACACCGTAATATTCGTGACGGGAATCCTCGGAAACTTTAGCACATGTGTCGTCATTTCGAGGAATCGTTCAATGCACACCGCGACGAATTTTTATCTATTCAGCTTAGCCATTTCAGATCTCATTCTTCTAGTCTGTGGATTACCACTGGAACTTTATAGACTCTGGGATCCTTATATATATCCTCTTGGCGAAGCGATGTGTATTACAGTCGGGCTTGCGTCTGAAACGTCGGCTAACGCGACAGTGCTGACAATAGCAGCGTTTACTGTGGAGAGATATATTGCAATATGTCGCCCCTTCATGTCGCATACCATGTCGAAGTTATCGAGAGCAGTGCGATTTATTGTGGCTATATGGGTGTGTGCACTATGCCTAGCCGTTCCTCAAGCGATGCAGTTTGGCATTCGGTATGACGAGGAAAATGGGCAGAACACGAGCGCATGTACAGTGATAGGGCAGGGGGTCCACCAAGTGTTCATTATATCCAGTTTCGTCTTTTTCGTGGTGCCCATGTCGTTGATAACTGTGTTGTATGCATTGATTGGGATGAAGCTGCGGACTTCGAGGGTACTGCATCCAGTAAAGAAGCTATCTGTGGACAGTCATGAGCGTTCGAATGCCCCCAAGCTGTATAGAAACGGCACATCGCAAAGAAGAGTCATAAGAATGTTGGGTAAGAATGTTTTGTAGTACCTTATCATCAAAACCAGCTGCTATCATAGTCTGTTGCTAGTCTTAAGGTGGTTCGATTTCCATACAAATATTTTTTTCCATTTATGGACAAATGGAGCATAATTTTACAGTGAAATCACAGCTACTGGAATTTATTTTGGTCCTCATTTGCGGTAAATCACAATTGCTTGAATAAAACAGTAGACTAGAAGCATAAAATCAAATTCATGAATTCATAATCTACTGTTTTATTCAAGCAATTGTGATTTACCAAAAATAAAGAGCAAAACGAATGCCAGTAGCTGTGATTTCACTGTAAAATTATGCTCCATTTGTCCATAAATGGAAAAAAATATTTGTATGGAAATCGAACCACCTTAATTTCACCGCAGATTTCATTCATGACATCTCATTCATACTAACACATCGTTTATTTAAGAAAGAAATAGTATTACTAGTATAGTGAAGCCCCACATAATAAATTCATCTTCATCAAATTATTGATTCATTAAAACCGGCATTTAATAAATGAGCTATGTGATTAAAAAAATAAAATGTCTGGCAAACTGAAATTCGTATTAAGTTTCCAACTATGCTTGCAAAACACGAACAACAGTTTTCGATTACCGCACTCTCGAACCGTTTTCAATGAATTCGTGTTAGTAGTTCTGTTTAAATTAATATTGCAGCGAGAGCTTAGAGGCAGTTTGGAATCCCAATTCACTAATTGCGTGGATATTAGTATTTACTTAGGCGTAGATAAGAAGCGACGGGGTTTAGTATGGGCTTAATTATTGCTATTGGAACTACTAATATGAACTTCGCTTTGAACAAATTAATACTGTAGTAGTCTATGTATATGATGGATCAACAAGAATTAAACAATCTAATAACGCTTCCTAAGCATTTACGTTTTTCGTACAATACAATCACAACTATCTAGTATAACATAAAGTACAGATTAAGTTTAAAGGGATCGTTGTATAATAATTATGGGCACAATTCCAAAATAGCCACAAAATAACTAAAATGTTAAAAAAAATCCGCTGGCCTTGACCAAGTAACAGGTTTGTAACGAGACACGGGGCTTCTTTAATGATGAGGATATTGACCCCTCTGATTTTAGTACACTTTAAGTTGCCCTAAGTAACCCTAATAATCCTGTCTAAAATCATCGTTAGTCTGCATGAACGCACTGCACTCCACTTCCAGTCTTGACCGCAATAAAATAAAGTATAAGTTGAAATAGTTTGCTATTTTCTTCTAGTGCCATAGTTACGTTGCAAAAGTGCGTTGAACGCAATATTGTTGCAGTTGCGGTGGCGTTGTCTTTCTTTATTTGCTGGGCGCCATTCCACGTGCAGAGGCTGCTTGCTATCTACGGAAACACCATGGAGCAGCCCTCAGACTCTTATTACATGGTGAGTTATTTGGGTTTCACTTGTTGGTGTGTGTGTCTCTCTCTCTCTGTCTGTGTGTGTTTGTGTGTGTATATGCGTGTGTGTAAATCTAAGCGGGAAAACCTTAGAGTCGATTTCGAACTTTAGAGCGATAATCCCACTAATATTATAAATGTGAAAATTTGGATGCATGTTTGTTACTATTTGGTATGAAGGTAGTTGAGACTCTCGATTAACATATAGGCTACTTTTTTATCCCGAAAACATGTAGCGGGTAACCGCGGGGCGCAGCTAGTTCTATAATAACCAGCGTTAGTGTAGACTTAATATCCCTCTACACGTGCACCCTGCGGGCGGACTATACAAAGCTGTACATTAACATATTCAGGATGTTGTTGGGGCTGCCCCGATTCTGCAGTACATCTGGCATGCACCGATTGCTTCCATTCGACTGTTCGGTGCACATCCTTGTTACGCAGAGTACGGGTCAGCTACAACGCCGTGCTGTCAGTGACGACGTTTAAAGCAGTTTAGTTTAGTTTGCCCTGTTTGTTGTTGATGTTTTTTGGGTCAAATTTAGTAATTTGATTTTATATTTCTTTATTTTTTTAATGTCATACAAATTTTAATGATATTTTGCACGTATAAAAATCGATACGGGTGTAAGTATGCCTGAAATAAAGAACTGACATTGTGTATTCAATTGATTTTATTAAAATGGTCATATTTTTCAAGCATTCAATATGCAATTATTATGATTGAATAATAAAATTATATTATGATTGTTTCCACCTACCTGTTTGCTACTTCATAAGGTCGAACGGTAGAAGAATAGTTATCATGAAGGATAAATCTGGTTTAAGGTGCAACCATAGACTAGCTAGGTCTGTATAATTTGGTAATAAACATAGGTATAAATTTCGGAGTTTTTTTTTCAAAATTTGAAGAAAAAAAACAACGTGAGCGTAGGAAAGTGGGACGTGGTGAAATATGACTCCGTGTTGCATCTAAAAATCCGTCGAAGTTTGTAAAGTCACCGTTACATTACAAAAGCATGACCGGTTATTTTGACTTGAATTGTGTGACTTTAACTTACGTCACTTGATTTACCGCAAAATACTTAGAAGTATAAAAATATTTGTCATCGCACTTTTTGTAAAAACAAGTGGCCGGACCAAAAAAGGAAAAGATTTAAATTTCATCCACTTTTTTAAACAGGTTCCTGTTACAGGTTGATTAAGCTAGACACTGGAATCTAAAATGTCTCAAAATACGAAGAAGTCTTCCGATGTCTAAACCATAATAGGGCTTAGTAAAGCACAGAGTACAGGGCAGAAATTAGTTCAATAAATAATTGAAGAAATTGGAATTTCGTACGGGAATTGTTCGTTTGAAATACTTTCCTTAGATGGCGTTTGTAGCACACATAACTGTTAGCATTCCGATCTATTATACCCTACATTTAAAAATAGATTTTTTGTTTCAAATAAATTTTCGGTGATACGAAGTTCAGCGGGTAATCAAGTGCTTTATAAATGTTTCTCGCTCGTCTAGGTCATAAAATTGAAATTTGATTATCATAATAAATTAGGTATTCAATTAAAACCCAAAATTAATCAAAATGCATATGAGGAGTTTTTGCCATTTTTTAATTAAAAAAAGCTGTTACACGCGACTTCGTCAGCCTAGAATTTAATAAAAAAATTGTTCAGTTTGCAGAACCAGGTGTCCTCAAGTGATAAGTAGAACTTTTGTGCATTGTGATACTTGACAACATCTGGTGATGGGGAGTGGTAGCGTCCTAGAAATTTATTTTTGGTAATCCCACAGGAACCCAACATTTTTCTAAAGTAAAAAGTATCCTATGTATGTTAATCTTGTTCTACGTTAGGTGGGGGTGCGTTGGGTGGGTGGGTTAGGTAGGGTCGGGTCTTGCGCCAGGATGCTCTGGTTGTCTTTGTGTTCGCATGTGTACCTATGTTAATCCAGACCATAAACTATATATGTGCCAAATTTCATCCAAATCCGTTCAGCCGCTTTTGCGAGTACACAACATCATATAAATATTAGTAGAATTAAATTTCGAAGCTTAGATAAAAATTGCTACTTGTATCTTTTTAGGTTATTTTGTAATATAACTTTTTTAAATTATGGTCGTTATCCCAGAACACTACTAAAGACAGGATTTATAGTGGACAGCGGACTAACAACAGCAAGCTTAGTTTATGGGGAAAATAAAATACTAACCATTTTCCTATTACCCTGTCTGAAATAGGCCTTGTAAATCTAAAACTGGCTTTACCCGTACCTGGTTTTAGATTAAACTTTAGCACTTTTTTCCGGGATACGGAAAATACGATGTAAAGACTAGTTGGCCTAGAATGAATTTCCAAACGTTTTTTTGCGATTCGGAAAATAAAATGGCAAACTCCTACGTGATTCGATTCTGCCTCCAGGTTTTATATAGTGACCATTGATAGTACAGTGCAAGGAAACGAAGGGACGCGTCCATTACTGAAATGTGGCGGTTATATCAATTGCTGATATTATACGCCTGTGTACTCATACCTAACAGGATTCCATTGCTTTTCCGTTGCCTTCAATTTAACTCAATTGTTCTTGGACGGAACAAAATTATTTTCTGAGGTTAATTTCGGATTTTCTGCCGGAGTCTGTGACCCCTGAAAGGTACTATATGGATATCCTCAATTGCAGAGTACATAGATTTTTTTCTTTTTGCTCAAAATGATACAAATGAAAGCTTTATACAAAAGAAATACTTCAGAAGAAAAATGATTTGACGTCAAACTTATTGCATAGTATCGTTTTTTATTTTACATCACACTAAAAAAAGTTTTTTTTTTGTTTTTTATGAATATGCAATTTATTCCACGAAACAATAGGAGAGGCGTGATACCACGGATGTAGTTTATAATAAATACTGTAAATATTTACGTAACTGCATTTTTTCAGAATATATGGTAAAGAGCGCTCTACATATTGTCAAAGATAACCCGACGTGTATTGTATTATTTTTCATATTTCACAAAGGTCCCGAAACGGGTATAAAGACCGGCAATATATGGAGTGGTTACGCCCTTTTGGCATTAAACTAGGCAGACACATGCCGCTGTTATTATCGTAAAGTTGTCAGATGTTGTAATTGAAGCTATGTATTGAGTACATTTTTTACAGCTACTGCAAGTATATGAGCAATTAATATAAATCATAATAATGTACAATTTCATAAATTACAATTTATGTTTATGCATATTTGTATAATATTACATTTATTGATTTTAATTCTTTATTGTCCACACCACAAATTATACGGTACAGAAACAAAAAGATAATAAACTTAATTGATAGGTGTAACAACAACCCTATCAATGATCATGTATCAATAACGAGGATATCGTTACATATAGGTTAATACATAACTGTAACATAAACATACATTCTATCCATGACATATCATATAATTTACATGACTACAAATACACTAATATGAATTATAGGGTTCTTCTAGGCAAACATGCTAAATTCATAGCAGTAAAACACTATGTAAAACGATTAAGAAAAATTGATTGATTGATTCAGACATTTCTTTGCGGAAGTTCATTTTGAGTGTTCAAATTGTGTATTCGTGTATGCTTAAATGTCGTTTTGGTTAGAACAGAAAATAAAGAAATAATAAAAAAAATATTTAACTTAACGCCAATTTTTTAAATCTATATCCGAAATATTCCTTAATTTCTAAAACTAAAATTCGACATAAATTTAACCAATAACGAATAAAATAACCACGTCTTCATATATCCTTTTGTCGCTGCATTAACCAGCCTGACTGTGTGACCAGTTGACTGTGTTTCACCTCTACACGTGGGATCCTCTCTTCAGTACATGTTGGCTCTCCGAGCGGTTGGCAACTGGCAAAGTATTTGAGTCCACAAAACTGGTATTGCGGATGAGAGAGGAGATGCATACAAACTTACTCTTAATTACTTAGATCCTTGGGTATCGTGTATTCAAATGTCAATAATGTACTGTACACAGAATTTATATAAGTACCTAAAAACTTTATATTACTGAAAATTTTTGGTCGTTTTATTTAGTTTTGTTCGTTGTAGCAAAAATGTAGCTTAAGAATTCTCGGAAAGCAAAATATGTTTGGAAAATTTAATGCCGCTTTTACACGCATCAATAGAATCATATTTCTATTATTTAATAATGTCAAAGTCAAGCTCCTTTTCAATTCTCAAACGTTAAGATTCAATAAACATAATATTCGATGTTTCAACCCTCGGCGTTTGTGTCTGATGGGTGACTATTGAACTCTATTCCTGAATATTTCTTAGAATATAATTATCATTTTCACATTCTAAGTACCTAACAAATTACACGCATGAATAAATACACATTTTAGAAATGTTTAGGACCTACCTGTTTTAAAGGTGTTAGTGTAAAAATATATGAAAATATTAATATTATTTTCATTTAGGTAAAACTCATATCTTAGATAGATGTTTCCTATAATGGAGGTTAAATAAATAATCACCATCATAATCAGCTTTTCATAGTCCGCTGCTTAAGATAGGTCAACATCTAAGGGAGAAAAAGTAGTAAAAATAAATTAGTTTGTGTCCGTCGGTGAGGTTTAGAGAGCTTGCGTGTGTGTGCTTGATGTGTGTATATGTATGTATGTGTGTGAGTGTGTGCGTGTTTGTGTGTGTGTGTGTATGAGTGTTTGCGTATGCGAGAGGGAAAGATAGGCTATTAGTGTGCTGAATAAATGATCTCATATTCTGTTGATGGTATAACAAAGTAGTTCTGTTGGTTTAATAAAATTTAGTATTTTCAAGCGAGGCATTTCTTTTCTTTAGCGTAAGATAGTAAGAAAGCCATATTATTTGATTCATCTGTCGATTTGCCTGTTATTCAGAAAGCTATTATTCAAAGCTTGGAATCGTTTTCAGGTTTTGACGTCGAAAGATTTCTTATTCAAAATCATATTTTTCAGTGCAGTAGAGCAGAGGAGCAGCTACGGATTTGGTTAAAGTACAAGGGCTAAGGCGTGTTATTAAAAAAAAAAATGTAGCTATTTTGCCTATTTTTAAACATAATTTGTGTGTACACATGCCATGATCACATATTATGTCTAAGAGATACCAATTTTCTATTTTATTTTATTGATTATAAAATTGCATTTTACCTTAATTGACGATGATGATGACCTTAATTGATGATAACATTTGACGATGCAGCTTACGCTGAAGCACGCTTGGCAAATAGATGGAAATAGATTCACACGCGGTTTGAACGCACTCAAATTGTATTTAGCGCGGAAAACCCACTCGGGTAACGCTTATCATAATTTTAGAAACTGTAACAAATCCTTTTTAAGGGATCGTTCTAACATTGACGTAGTAATCATTGGTTTATGTTATCAGATGTATGTATGTCTACCTCTATAGATAGTAGGTACCTAGGTAGGTAGTAGGTAGGTAGGTGATTATTCTCCATTCTGTGGTATTTTCCAGTATTTTCCAATTACTACAAAAAGGCGGAGTAGTTTCCAAGTCACATAGGGGAAGTTCAAAGTCCTTCTTACATTTTTCGAGCTTGAGCTACAAAGTGAAGATCAAGGTATTTTATGGCAAATAAATCACGTAGTTTTAACCCCGAGTGCTATCGCTGATAAAATAGGAAGTCAATATATAAAGCTTTGAATTTAAGTAACCGATACCGTAGTATTTATATGTAGTTCTTAAAACAGGTATATGTAGTACCTATAGATATACGCTTTAAGTGTATGCGATCGTTTATTACCATGTATTAGGAGTAGGTATTTTTGGCGGTTTCTTACCGGATGCATGATGTTCCCTGATAGATCCAATTTTGGAATGTGTGCTCCATCGTAGACTGCATCTCCGCTTAAAAACAGGCAAATCAGTATGTTAAAAAAAATTGGCATTTTGCACACCATATGTATGCATAATATTTTCAAGTAACTTCAAGCTATCATACACGAGATGATTTTTTTATCTAATATGTATACCGTAAATAAACTTTTAGGATTTCTTTATCATAAAACAAAAGTTTTTTTTACAGGCATACATCGTGCTGACGTACATATCTGGAGTCTTGTACTTCCTGTCGACCGCCATCAACCCTTTTCTCTACAACATCATGTCCAACAAATTCAGGAATGCGTCCAAGGTGAGGTATCATCAATCCACAAATTAAAAAAAATAGTACAGTAATCCAAAAAAACGATATCATCACCGCCGCAGATCGAACCTGGACCAGATTAGCATAAGGCCGAGGCAGATGCCATAACTAGAGGGAGGCCTATACTCTGCAGTGGGTTAAATAAAACAGTGGATGATTTAAATCAATGATGGCGTAATTGAATGCTAGGATGCAAGGTAGCCTTGCTACGTTTTCTATTGCTGTCTCACCAGATTTTGTTAGGAAAGAAAAATTTCAAACTTAAAACATCTGTCTCATAGATAGAGTTTACACACATACCTTCACTGTTTCTTTTCTTTTTGCACTGTTTTTTTATAAAGGCGGAATATTTCACAGCTGTCAATATCGAGTGCTGTAATCTTATAACTTACGTGTATATGCCGCTGCAAATTCACTGAAAAGAATGGTAATTAGCATTTGCAATTTTTCGAACGGGATGTATGGATTTTCTAAAGATTGTTCGGTAAAAATTGCATTTTTGTTTCGGGCTCAAACGAACGTACGTATTGTACGTTTTCCGTACAGAAAACTTATGAGTTCCTTTTGTACTCGTGTAGCAGGTGACAGAAAAATTCATTTGCTTCAATAGCAAATGGAAAATAAAAGAAAATTAATTAACAGTTAATGATACTCTCTAGAGAGTTTACTCGTAGAAAAGACACTTTTAATAAGTTAATTCAGCGGAAAGTCAACGGAGCAAAACTTTTAGCTGACGGAACTATTTACGTGCAAAAACAAGGAATAGCAAGTAGACACTTAACCACTGGCTTAGGTTCTATGCAAACGAACTATCGCTACTCACTGCGGCCGCGAGCGACAAGATTAGTGGTCGGTAGCCGCCACAATTAATAATACTCTGACCTTTGCATAATAAGTTGATTTAACGCTCATGAGTCGTCGGCTGTATACAATGTTTGGGAATTAGTAGGAATGCAAATAAACGTTCCATCTCGGAGTCAAGTGTGAAACTGTACAACAGAGAGTTTACTATCAGTTTTTTAGGTTTCAGATTTTCGTTGGCAGGAGGTCGTTTAGGTAGGTTAGGTACCACATATTCTACCGCCAAGAAATAGTGTGTAAACATTACTGTGTTTCAGTTCTACGAGTACTGCGGCTAATGACACTACAGAGCTATTGAGACTAACAATTGAATGTCTCAAAGTGATGAGTACCAAAGCAGCAGTGCCCTGGAGTTTGTTACTGCTTTGGTTACTCAAAGTTCTGGGTACAGCTGAAATGATCACGCGCATGCGTTATCTCTCACCATCAGAACACAGTTTCGTTCTTCTTATTACTGTTACATAAAAAAACATAAAAAACAAGAGAGTGGTGTTTACTCTGAACACCGGTGGTTGTGCCGAGTAACACCATGTATTTATAAAGGAAAATACATGGTGTGTCGAACATCAGTGAAAAACATCGTCAAGAGTAATACCTATAGCAGTTACGCTCTTTATACCTATAGGTACCATTGATCGGGATTTCACAATATGTCAAAAAATATGCTAAGATGTTTTTCCAGTTGTCAAATAAAATGTTAAAATTAAGTTTAGTGCTACCGTTAAATTCTTAAGGGTTTTACGGTAATCACAACATGTACAAGTATCTAATAGTCACAAGTAGAAGTACAACAATACTTCACTGGAAAGTAAAGCATAATGAACTATACTTTTTTCTCTCACTTTTTTAGGCTTAAAATTTCCTTTCTCGTCATATACATTTTCTCGAAAAGTAGAGGAAATTGTACAATAAAGTAATTGAATATCAGACATGGAATTGCTTCTACCTCTTACACAACATTATTGTTTAGAGCTTTGATGACATAATAGCACATGGGAGTAAGTAAACAAAGCTTCATAGAAAACGAAATGCCATGTCTATACAGCGTAGGCAGAGTAATCTCTATTTGATTGCAGAGTGTCTATCCAGAAACTCTAAAGAAATACCTACCTATTTAAAAACGAATTTTATTCAAGGTAGTTTCATAGGTTTTTAAATATAAACTATATTGCAGTGCGGTACCTAAATAACCTTCTGCTAAGGAGATCTACCGCCAAGTCTCGTCAAGTCGAAGAGGTAGGTATACGTTCTGGACCCCATGGTGCATAGCCGCGTACCCGCTTCAGTCCGAAATGCACTTTCCCCCGCAGAATCAAGTCGAGAACTCGGCTACAATACGAACGATCTTGTTTTAAAATTTTGCCAACTATTTAAATCCAAGAGTTTATGAAAATACTAGTAAGTAATTATTAATTTTCATTTTATGTTTTTTTTTGGTAATTAATTTTTGGTATTGAAATAATTCAGACTGTGACTTGTAACTTTGGTAATATCAATAAAATGGAATTGAATACAACTTTATTACACATCAAACAAACATACATAAAAAACTACACAAAAATACATAAACACAAATACATACACATATACTAATACTACATAAATATTGTATTGTTTTGTCTGAAATTTAAGGGCTTCAAGAATTTTTTGAACAAACTTGAATCCTTTACATTTTTGAACACCCTTAAAAATGTCATAGCTTCATGCTTAATGTTTGGTATTTTCCGAAGAAATCAAATACCAAGAAAATAGGGCTAAGCTTTCCGCCGAGCAGATAATGAAGTTTGCCAAGTATTTTTCCTTATCGAATTATATTAATGTAGCAACTTTCGTCGATCCAGGACAAAACAAACTGACAATAAAGTAATAAACATAATATTTAATGAGCCAAATCAGGCTAGCAGCGTTTCCACTGAACCTTCTATTCTGGCATAATGGGGTGATGACTTTGAGATCTTTCTCCCCTATTCCTCTGTTTTATTTTTCTTGAGCTTACTACGCCTTGGATATTATTGAAGTGTCTAGTTGAAACAGTTCATTTGTTATAATAGAATGTAATTCACTGAACGGAGTGAATGTCACAGAGTAGATCTGGATCTTATTGATAGGATCTTCATGAAATTTTATAGAAAAGTAGTTCGTGTAAATTAAAATATTTTAGTATTAAAAATACATACCTAATTGACAGTGTATATATCTTACATACTCACCTAATACGTATCTTTTTTTTACCGATAATTCAATATTTGAATTAGTGTGGCTGTGTTGTGTTCATTTTTAAACACCATGATGGAGAACACTCCGATTTCCATATTTAAATTCTCACTCAACGTAACAAACTCTTTGATCGAGTGGTGTAATTGTTTTAAGTCATTTTGACTGCTACCGACTCCTGCTAGTAACTGTATTTCTATTTGTATGTGCATATCTTATTTTATGAAAGTTAGCAACCTTAAGGTACGTATCTTACGCCTCATATAACTTGTAAATTAATGCTTTCTTTGTGTCTTGTGATTCTCAAGGGATAAATTTAGGCTCACGAGTTGGTATTCATAAAATTGGTAGGCTTTCATATAAGCCTGAATGTAAAATACGGTACGAATGGGTATAGAGGATACAAACATTTTGTTCGAGTTATAGATTTAATATTATATACATATACAAATCGGCCAGTTGCTTCACTTTTTTTTGTATGTTACTCGATCATTCCGCCAATTATGTTATGAATCGATTTTGATGATTCTTTTTTTGCTTTGTAAATCATACTTCAGAGATAGTTTCAAATAGAGTAAATCGAAATCAATCGCGCGAAAAAAAATATGTAACTAAAGTTGACAAAGGTCACGGACCCCAGTGTCTGTGGAGCGTATAATTATAAAAAAAATAAAAAAATCGCGTAATTTTTAAAAACTCAACAAATATCAAAAAATTGTATACATCGATGGTATTTTCGTTTACTCCGAAACCGCGCTGTTTCAGAGATAACTGATAGAATACTTATAAAGGTTAGTTCTGAAATCTAGCGCTGCTGAGAAATCGGCGTCACTAATGCTGAGCACTAACCTTTATTGTCGCGCTAGACACTACAGCGATTTTTTTTAAATAATTAATGTTACTATTTATGTCGTCTTTTTATTATTTATATGTATTGTGTGTTGTTGTTGTATGTGACAAAACAAATGTTTTCTTTCTTCTTAATATTACGTCACTTCCTATTTTAAATTGCTTTAACACGTCGTCAATTAAATACTGTTTTGTTAGTTTGGTAGTCTTATAAAATGATCCATGAGTTAGTAGTACGAAAGCCTAGAATGTCTTTTCACAAAATGATTTAATGTAATAATATTATTCTCGCCTTAAGGGCTCTACTTTCATAGAATGGTTCAAGTTCTTGACTTCAAAATAAGGCTAACTTTTGGTAGCCTTTTGATGGGCCTATAAAAATGAGGAAAAGTCGAATTTAAAGCGTTCTGAAATATATAAAGTTAGAGAGTATTTTTAAGCTTTATATCCTTATTATTTATATTTAAGGTACTATTATAGTTTAGCAGTGAATTTCCCGTAAGGCTGGCAGCGTTTCCTTGTTGGATGGTCAGCGAGATTTGTTGGGTCAAATAAAGGCCCGAAAGAGAATAGCGTCCTCTGTCCCTTGCCCAAGGTGACAAACTTCCCACAGATCTGCCGCCTCGACGGCGAAAGGGATGAGCTCGTACGCTAATTCAAGTATCGCTTATTTCAGGTGCTTGTCTTTAGCAGCTGTTTCTGCACTTGAACTAACGAACCGCGTCAGGATGCGTTTGTACTGACATACGTAGCAGTGGTAGTTTTAAATTGTTTTGAGACTGTTTTTTTAAAATAGGTCAGTAGCTTATTAGAACATTAATTTAGTTTTGTACAAAACATAAAAATAATGATGAATCTTTCTCATTTGGGAAGACTGAGACTTAATTTTGTAGTGATGATAGGTCAGTAGTAAGTGCGGTCGGATCACACGCCGATGGGCGTGGCTTGAATCCTAAAAATGAGGTTGAAGAGCAGGTGAAGGAAACCACAGCGTGGTGGTAGGGTACTTTTTAGTATTCAGCTGGTTAGCAACCATACTCAAGTTTAAAATCTGCCGCCAAGCACCTAACTGCGTGTTCCGGCAGCCTCACTTGAGAGCTCAGTATATTTCAGGCTAAGTGTGTTTACCCTATTCGTCCACGCTATCACTTAACTGTGAGCTGTGTTAACTGAGTGTGTCTGTGAGTTGTGGTCAAACACCCATACCGTCAACCATAGAAAAAAAGACAGAACCACGCGTTTCTGGAAGTGGACACGTCAATATGAATGAAACTTATTTCCAATTCAGGCGACCACGAAAAAGTTATTTTGCAAGTTTATTTTTCGCTTAACTAACATTACAATAAGATATCTCAATACGGCCCTTCCAGTGGCAGTTACAATTGTAGCTACAACCAAGGCAACTATCGCAAGCCGCGCTAGTGTAGATCAAATAAATATCAAATAGTAATATTAACTCGTTCGCATTTAAGGTTCTTCACCACAACAGAAACAAATCTCAACATCCTTGCTAATGAAATGAACAGTGGGACATTACTAAAATATACCATGAATCTCATACAAACAAATTTGACCGTGAAAAGGCATAATAGGGTTAAAGTTATCCACGTTGCAAATTTTTCCAAGACATTTTTCACTTGGAAAAATAGACAGTCATAAATTCTGAAGATGCCGCAGATAGATAAGAAATATTAAATGGACGACCGTAAGGAATATTATGTCAAATAAGTCATGTCAATATAAACGATCGACTATCAGTCGCGTGCCGATCTTTATTACGTAACTAGTAAGCCACGGTATCATTCGGGAAACATACTTTTCCGGGATAAATGAAGCCCATGTGCTATTTCCGTTCTGAATTTCAATCATAAGTACATCACGAACAAATAATAAACATGCATTAACATATGTTACTGTTTACAACTTTAAATGTGCTTTAGAACTACATGGTCTAATTCCCTCATGCCTTTTTTCTATAGGACAGCTAGAAGCTCGAAAAAGCGACATCGTTTCATGGTCGACGAAACCTCGAAAATCTCGTACGAAAGAATTTGATTCCACGTTCATAGTGCGGACCGCTAGACAGTGGAATACGTTGCCTGAGTGGGTGTTTCCCGATGCATATAATCTGGGGGTCTTCAAGTCGAGAGTGAATCGGTATATTCTAGCCATGCGTGGTCCATCACGAAATGGCAATCAAACGTAAGCCTATATATTATTAAAAAACCTGAAATATTTTGTTCAAACATTAATAGTTAGTTGCAACATAGGTACATTGAGCAAATTGAAACCATATCGTGTGCTTACTGATAGGATATTAGGATTTTTAAAAATTGTAGGTGTTTCTGTGATTCGCTGTAAATATCTATAGAAAAAAAATATCTCCATGGAATGTCCAGTAAAAAGCTTTTTTTTTTTGTAAATTGTACTATCAATTTTTTTTTTCATTTCCAATATGAAATAGATTGACGTTTGGCTACCAACTTAAGTAATGCTGTGGTCAAAAATAATGCACAAAAATTTGGAAGAAATATACACTCTATTCTTAAAAGTGCATATATCGTGGTTCATAGGAAACAACGAATACGGCAGTAAGCTTCATTCTTGGGCATTATATTTATATCAAAATCATTCGAAACTTATCGATTCATTTTTATTACGTACTAGCTTGCGCCCGCGATTTCGATTGAACATTTAACATCAGGCAGAGTGTGGTCAAACGCGAACCTATTTTGAATAAAAAAAAAAAAATTAGGTTCAGAGAGAAATGAAACATGGTAATACATAGTTTTATTCGTCATGAAATTTGTGCTACTAATTACCGAGATACTTTTATTCCGGAATAATGTCCTGTACGATACATTTATACCAAACTTCAAGTGGATACGTCCTGTAGTTAGTTTTTTGACAGGAACCTAACAATTTCCCAGGATAAAAAGTATACTATATGTTAATCCAGGTAATAAATGATATATGTGCCAAATTTCATCCAAATCCGTTCTGCCATTTTTGCGTCTTTGATTAACAAACTTTCACATTTATAATATAAGTAGGAAATATAATATCATAGGATCAATATGTATCGATTGATTTTTTAGCAGCTACTCTACACTACCTACCTACATAAGTTAAAATTGTCGGCGGTGTAAGTGTAATGTATTTATTATATGTGCCGAATTAGTGGCGAAAAGATCGCAAAAGGGAAGGTTTTAGTGCCCGTAAAGGTATTTGAACGTTGGGGACGACGCGTGTTTCTTATAGCTTTCATTTAACGATACGTGTCCTTGACAGCGAGATGTCGAACAAAATGTTTCAAGGTCGTAGAACGATATAAATAGACTGACCTATATTGTTTATACATGATGTTTCACAAATGTGTAGTAATACCTACTGAAGGGAGCTGAACTACCGATCAGTTTGAACGCCTTTTACTATAACCATAAACTCGTGCAAAAACAAAAAAAAAGTGTTGTTTCAAAATGACCTTAAACAAAATGTATGGAACGGATCAGTTTTCCACGATTTAAGGCTCCGCTCATAGTAAAAGTTGTTCATATTCATGTGTAGATAAGCTGTCTGTGGAAAATTCGTCGAAAACACGATTCATCGAAAACAATTCGTCGAATAACGATTCGTCAGGTTGGTTATGTTAGTACAGAGACCAAATGCCGAGCTAAGCGAGTAAAGCTAGCGTGCCGCGGCAGCGGCCGGCGAAGCGCCAGAATGAAAATTAAAGATATTACGAGGGGCTGCATATCCTGTAGGCCTACAATTATAGTAGATTCACTCATTAGACATTGCTAACGTATAAAATTTCATCATGTGTAGATACACTTATTAGAAGCTGGCAATTCGTACACATATTACAAATTTAGTTGCTTAAGAATTATCACCAAGCTGTGCTTAACAGTAGCTTGTTTTACAAAATAACTTAACACTTGAAAAGCATTTATGATTCGACGAATTGTTTTCGACGACTTTTCTGCAAATCTAGATAAGCACCCTACAGTGCAACCATATTTCCTGGAAACACTCTGTAAATATATATATTTAGGTATACGATCATGATAGCTATTGCTATGGTTTAACGTAAAAATCAATTGCCCACTTTGCTGCGTTAACATGATTGATGCGCAGATTAGAAACAAGTAGATACATAGATGTAATGTTACGTAGAGAATTGGTGAAGACTCCTTGGTCCTACAATTTCAACAACTATACGCACACGAATACACCAAGACCTTACATGACACATACATCAAAATATTTTGTGTGCGTGAACTAGTTTCACCCATTTTATATGCAAAGTTATATCTGTACAATTTTTTCTCAAACCTGTGGATTGATGTAATACATTGTTACAAGTAAATGGTAGATACTAACTACACTTAAACTCTTGCATAAGTGAAATTATCACAAGTAAGTATAATTGTAGATGTTTGCTATAAGTAATACCTTGTATATTTTGCTTCAATTCAATCTACAGTGGCGTCTAAAATACATATTAAAATAAGCCTTTTCTAGCTATATACATACACATTTGATACAAAAAGTCAACGTGGCTTTCAATACCAGACAATCCCATGAGAATTTTTGTTTTTAATATTTTTAAACATTCAAGTTTGCACTAACCTTGTTATCTATGTATCTATGTAGATACGCGTGCTAAATTTAAAATGCTAATCGCACGATTATCTCTATTTATAAACTCTGCCACGGTCATGAACTTGTAAACTTTTATTCAGGTAAGTTTATAGTTTATGCCCATTATTAAAACTTTTGGAGAAGTAATCGTTCCGGTAAACGGACCATTTTAAAAGTAATTGTGTGATTAAATGCTACATTACGACGGAATGTTGTAATTTTTTTTAAATAATTAATTTAATTTTGAAGCAATGATAGTTCAGTGGGCAGCGCGGTCGTTTCGCACACCGAAGGGCGTGCGTTCATACCCCAATAATGAAGTTGAGCTGCCGGTGAAGGAAAACATCGTGAGGAAAATATAGTATGGTGGTAGGGTACTTTCTAGTACTCGGCTGGCTAGCTACCACCCTCAAGTTGAAAATCTACTGCCAAGGTATTGATCGGTGTGTTCCGGCAGCCCAGCTCAGCCAGTTCCATTACAGGATAGGTGTGTTTACCATCTTCGACCACACCGTCACTTAACATCAGGTGAACTGTGGTCAAACATATGAAATATAAAAAATGAATATATAATGAGAAAGATAAAATAAATTAAAAATTAAAATAATTACAGTGTTTTCTTTGTGAATAGATTATAACTATATTCTTAGACGAAAGCAAAATATTTCAGTATCAAAAATTAGCTTTGTAAAATTTATAATAAAACATAATTGGCTTGCCATAGACCAGCCACTCTATTAAAACTCGTCTAAAATGTAAAGCTTAGAGGCATTAGAAGTATATTCTATATTTAAGTATAATTGAGAATACTGATTGGGGAAGATAATTTAACTTTTCGTTATACTTCAATCAGATTTAATAATACATCTGTAGAAGAACAAATTAGTAGAAGCTAGTTTGAGCCTGTTTCTTTTTGCTGAATGAGTTCCGTTTCCTCTATTCATGAAACCTGCGTGACCTTTGAAGGTCAAAAGGTCAAGGTCATTATTTTTTATTACATATAGGTAGTTTTCCCTCTGACTAACATTTGCCAATGGGAATTGCTCAAAGTGCGACAACAAAATGAAAGAATAAGATCAAAATCAAAATGCATTTATTTGCTAAGTACCTACAGGTGTAAAAATGTTGGTACATAAATAAAATCGTTGCTTAATCCACACTTAACCCAGAATTGGGGGTGCAAAAATTAGATAAAATGTCAAATATTAGAATATCAAATTGGATAAAATAATTATGTCAAGTTTATATTTATTAAATATTATGTCATTAGGTCTATTACAAAATGTCAATCAGTGCAATTTATTTGATTGTTAATACTTACTATATATTTTTGGCCTTATCATCAATAAATTCTTTTATAGAGTCATATGTCTTTTCGATTAGGAATTATTTTAATTTCCTTTTGAATATAAATAAAGAGCTGGCTTCCTTTATTTAATAATTATATACTTAATGTAATAAAAAAAAAAACACATACATAATTATGTACCTATGTGATTTATCTAGCATAATTATATGCTTTGTTTTTATCAAATTATATAACTAAACATTACTGTTAATTTTAAGGAAAATGTTTATTTACATATAGGTATTTATATTAGATGTTAGATTCCGTTTTGAATACCATAGAATATTGAGGAACTAAAGACTTTAATACGGCTTTACAATAATCTTTAGATTGATGAAGCAATTTCTGTTTACGCGCAAGTAAGATATTTCGATGAAACACTGAAATAACGTGTTCTGTGATTCATCAACGTCATATTCAGTTCAATAATAATAAATGGAATAATTTAGTTTCAGTATTGTGTTGAACACGTAATGTTTCATCAATACTAACTAAGCGTCCACAAATCATAGTAAGCCCTATACAATATACATTCTTGGAACGGGTGAAAAGTATCTCAAGTACTTTTCACTCTCAAATAGTAAAGTTATCATATTCTAAGCTTTCGAGACACGATGACGTATTTAATATTTTGAGCACTTTATTGCCGCTGTCTTCAAAGTTCTGTAACTAAAGTATAATAAGACGAACGAGACGCTCTTTTAAGTAGTAAGAGATATCACACCTGCTTGCCCATTGATATCCGCATATACGTCAAAGTATAATAGGATCATCTGCATAAGTCAGTCCAGTTACTTCTTTCTTTGTTTTTGGCTTCGTACTTTGTGCATTTTGCAGGGAAAATATTTGAAATTATCTAAATACCTACTTGACTTATCACTTGATAATTTCAGATATTTTATGAAAAATCAAGTTAAAAAAATAATTCTAAGTCATAGTCAAAGTCATACCAAGTTAGTCAGGGTATTGTTGTACTGTAGAAACGAAAATGATTAGTTAGTAAACGAACTTACCTGTATGTGAAGTTCAATCACAATTACTCGATGAGTTTCGTTCGCAGATATCAGTAGCTCTCTCTCCCGATAGGTGAAAATAACAGAGAAATTTAGAACGATTCATCTTGGGGTTGATTGTTTGTTAAAGGTTCCCGTGTATATCTTCCTTCAAAGCGTCTGGAACCAATAAGCCGACTGTTTGTAAAACTGCCGTCAAACTGCAAAACATGACGGCGGTGCTCTACCCCCCGCCCACCCTTGACTACCCTGCAACATCTAAACGTCACGCTACCCCACCTACCTCCTCATTTCACAGGCGATCCGTGATTACTATGGTAAGTATAGTAAACAATATTTTCTTGTTATCAGATGACATTAGCTGCGTGTTGTCGACGTGGCAGGCCCGGTCTTGGTCGAACATATAGCGCTCTTTTGGCCTCGCAGCGGCAGCGCGCCGCCCTGACCGCCTCCGAGAGGATCCGAGGCCCACGGCGGCTGCGGCGGTTATCCACTGCCACTACACACCTATTCGACCCTCCGCCGAGAGCGCAGGTGAGGTCAGGCCCCACACTTATTATATTTGGTGATGGGCTACGGTTAACGCTTGAAAATTCTAACGCAAACTGACGAGTAAAACGTTTTGCATATATAATACTAGCTACGCCCCGCGGTGTTACCCGCTACATGTTTTCGAAATAAAAAGTAGCCTATGTTCTAATCCAGGGTCTCAGCTACCTTCATACCACATTTCATACAAATCCGTTCAGTAGTTTTTGCGTGAAAGAGTAACAAACATCCATCTATCCATTCATCCATCCATCCATCCAAACTTTCACATTTATAATACTAGTGAGATTTTTTAACCTAAAAATTTGCTAATGTTATGGAAACTGTCTCTATTCAGAATTTCACTAAAGTATGAATCGTTATTACGTGAAGAAGGGCGTGGGTTCGATTCCCGCTCAGGACAAATATTGTGTGGTATAAACATAATATGTTTATATGTTTGTTCTGTGTCTGGGTGTACGTATGTAAGTATGAATTTACAACAAAAAAAAAAGTATTTTATCAGTTATTCATAATTCATCTATTTGCGCTATGGGTAAGTACAGATGTAAACAAATAATGAGTCGAGAAACACCACAGACTACCTTTCGGCACGCAAATTAATTTAAATTAGACATTAATATAATAAACAAACAAACGTCCTCTCACCCCAAATGCATATACCGTCTCCGTTCCGTCGTGGGTAGAAATAAAACATCAGAAGGTACAAGAATAAAAACCAATGTCAAACAAAAAAGTCGATAATAATTATAAATAATAGTTATCTGACTTCCATAGTACAAGCTTTTCTTAGTTTGGGGTCAGGTGGCGCTGTGTGTAATGCCCTACTATATTTATTTTATTTATACATAACTAGCTCAACTATACCTATAGATTACTTTTGTTTCCTAAACTCATAAATTGATCTAGGTACCTAAATTAAGAAAAGTTTGTACTATGGAAATCAGATAACTATAACTGATAGAATACATGAATACTTTTTTTTTGTAAATAAATAAAATAAATAAATAAATTCGCCGAGCTAGAATTTTTTTTGAATTTTTAATATTTATGGTTACCTATCTATTAAGTCTTAATATTTATTAATTACACAATTTTAATGCAAATTTTATTTAATTTGCATACATTTGGAATTATTCACGAGTAATAAATAGGTAGTGAGAATTCATGTATTTTTTCGATAACAGGAAAAATTCTCGTAATAATTTCTTTTTTCATTTTGAAAGCTTTTTGGTCTAGCATAAAGCGACTTTCAATTAAAACCTGTCAATTTATAGTGCCTATCATTATGATAATCACGTAACTTTTTTGGGATAAAGAGTAGTATATTTGTAAAACCAGGTCATAAGCTAACTTCATTTAAATTTTTCATCAAAATCCGTTAAGCCATTACAGCGTGAAGATGCCAAAACATACAAACACAAATTTACGTCTGTATAATATATTATGTAAATACATGACAATAATAATAATATAAATAACTCTTTATTGTTCACACTAATTACAAACAGTTATAACAATATAAACTTAACACTAGTGGTACAATTAGCGGCCTTATCGTTAAGAGCGATCTCTTCCTGGTAAGCTGTGGAGAGTATTTTACAAAGTTGGGTACGATGACAAGAGAATAAAAAAAAAACATTTTAAACATACTATGTAGGTATATAAAAGAAATATCTATCTATATTATAAAATATCAATACTTAAATATACCATATAAAATATATTATTTATAGACATATTACTTATTACTTACATACATGATATGTAGTTTTTATTTCTTGTATAATGTTAGTAAATATTATCGCAATGATTTTGGTATCGCTTTCAAGATATTTTTTAAATGACTTAAAATTATTTATACAAACGTTTTTTTTTCTATTGCACATTTTGTCCCTTTGCGCAGAATAGCTTAGCCATACTATTTTATTCCCAAATCGTCAAGTAGTCAAATGGATGCCGATAAAAAAAAATGTAAGATAAGCATAATGCCCGTAAGCATTTTTCGAATATTCAAGCCTAAAACAATAATTCACTAAAAAATATGGGCATACCAACTACGAGTGCTCGTGACCGGTGTTAGGATTTCAGCTAGAATTTATTGCGCTCCCATTTCAATTTGTAGCTACGCATTTTTGCAAATCGATTATTAACAATCACGAATCGATATAATGGGGATGAAATTCGAAAGAAGTGTTTATTATTGTACCTACTAGCTGCGCCCCGCAGTGTTACCCGCAACATATTTTCGGGATAAAAAGTAGCCTATGTGTTAATATAGGGTCTCAGCTACCTCCATACCAAATTTCATCCATATCCGTTTAGTAGTTTTTGCGTGAAAGAGTAATAAACATCCATCCATGCATCTAAACTTTCACATTTATAACTCTAGCTGCGCCCCTCGGTGTTACCTGCTACATGTTTTTGGAATAAAAGTAGACTATGTGTTAATCCAGTGTGTCAGCTACCTCTATTTTTAATTTTTAATTTTTATAATATAAGACTTCAGATAGATAACTACACCAATACATGTTATGAAACTTACAATCTAATACAACCAAATGTGTTGTTTCTTGAAGGAAGCACCGCAATTCTATTCTATGCCAAGTTTCATCCAAATCCGTTCTGTAGTTTTTGCGTGAAAGAGTAACAAACATCCATCCACTTATCTATACATCCATCCATCCAAACTTTCACATTTATAATATTAGTGGGATGATACGTGTAGAACCAGGCCGAACCAACGGACAGTGTGAATAACATGCTGGTAGCATTGAATGACAATGCATGTATTTATACATGCGTGGGGCTGAATATATTTTTATTTTTGATCACATTCAAATAATTGCCAACGAGACGTGCGTCAGTGCATAAATACTCTCTCTACCAAGACATCTCAGAATTTTAAAAATTAAACCATTAATAAGTTACGATCATAGTGTATATATATGTGTAGTGAATATGCTGTTTCTAGAGGAAAATAAACATTATAACTTCACAAAATTGCCACGTTACCAGGCGGTTACCTCCTAAATCTGTCGTATTTATCTGGATGGGCGCTAATGGCTTGTATTGCGCCGTATCGTCACATTCAATGAGCCAGGAACTACCCTTCCTCTTTCGTTTGTAAGCTGATGAAATGTGATATGTGAAAGTTAGTATATAAAAGGCTATTTACTCATTCAAGCGACATCAAATTGATAGCCGATCTCGCATTTATAAACGTCAGAATTTGCTAGATCACATTTGGCAACTTTATTCGACGACTTTCAGTAAAACGTCATTCGTACATGGCGAATATTCTCCATGTATGTGTATATAAGTATAATATATATAGATAGATATAAGTATGCACTACATTATGCATTAATACTCTAAAAAGTTGTATAACTTTTCTTTTGTTTTACTTACAGCTTACAGATTTTGATTTTATTAGTTAGATGTTTTAATTTAATGTAATTGAAACACCTCAATAACTTAATAAACTGCTCAACAATGAGCCTTACATAGTTTAGGTTTCATAATACAAGGTAGGTACTAGTAAGTTGTGTATTCATCTTCAAAAAATGATCTTTTTGTACGGAATTTTCAACGCGAAAGCATTTATTATAAGCAAAGTCCAAGGCATCGCTGCTTTGCCGCTCATTACTTTAACATATTCGATAAATGAGTTTTGGCTAGCTGCAGCTTTAATAGCGATGATAACTCAGTGGTAAGCGCGATCGGTTTACACACCAAAGGTTTAAATCCCAACAATGAACCATCGCGGGGAAAGCATAGCATGGTGTTAGGGTACTTTCTAGTACTCGGCTGGACAGCTTCCACCCTCAAGTAGAAAATCCTTCGCCAAACAATTCAGTGTATTGCGGCAGCCTCACTAAATAGCCCGTTCCATTCCAAGCTAGTCACGTTTACTATATTCATGTATAATGTCATAACATCAATTGAGCTGTGTTTATTAACACCTAGCCAAAAAATAATGAAGACTGAAGATTCTTATCTTAATATATATTTTGACAGCCCTGTTGGTTCATTGGTAGTGTGTCTGCTTCGAGAGCTGAAGGGCGTGGGTTCGATTCCCACTCAGGACTAACATTTGTGTGACTAACATCGATGTTTGTTCTGTGTCTGGGTGTACTGTATGTATTATAAGTATGTATTTACAAAAAAAAAAAGTATTTAAGTATTCTATCAGTTATCTGTCTTCCATAGCACAAGCTCTGCTTAGTTTGGGGTCAGATGGCGCTGTGTGTAAAAAAAAAAAAAAAAAAGTCGTGGACTTAGTAATTAGTATTAGCTTGAGTTCCGTTAGCAATCGTAGGGTACGGAATGCTTAACAGCCTCCCTAACACATGAATTTAAACCTTTTGCCTAAGTTATTAAAGTATGCCTACTCAGTTCAATTTTGTGTCAGTGGTCATGAAGTTACAATTATTATTTTAAATTAGGGTCGTAAAAGCCAGTCACTCCCTTGAACTGTTTTTTATAATGTAATTAACAGACACCTACTTTGTATTTAACCTTATCTCTTTTCATTATCTACAATACAAAAGAAGGTCCTACCTTTTACCTGGCTAGGTGTTCCACCGCCGACGATTAACAGCGATTATGTTTACATAAGTAGGTATGCATGATCGCTGATTATGTACCTACTACAAGTGTGCTGAGAAATAGACTAGGTGTTTGACCACATCTCACCTGATGTTAACATTTTCACTGACACCTTTTAACATCGTTAACATCTTTACACGCTGTGTTTGAGTGTAGTAAAGATGTAGCTTGAAATAGGAACTGGCTCTCAAGGCTGGTGTAGCTAGTACACACTAATTAGTGGTAGGTTTCCGACATGAGGGCGGTAGCTAGCCAGTACCTTATCATCTGCCTTACCTATTAAGTACCTTACCACCATGCTATGGCTTACTTAGGATATTTTTCTTGATCGGCAAGCATTATTAGGATTAAAATCCACGTCCTCCGGCGTACGTGGCGGCCTATTTAACCACTGAATTATCAAGGGGATTACCTATATTATATTACGCTAAGTCTAAGAATCATTCAAACATTTCGTTTAATGGCGTTTTTAAGACCTTGAAATGTAATGTTAGCTTCTTTAAGCTATGCGTCCACGTTCGATTCCAAAACTCCATCGAAGCTTGTAGTAAAGTCGCCACTGCTTTATTAAATCATGACTGGACCTGACTGACACGTACTCGACTTGACCAAGACTGGACTTAAAATAATAGCTTACTAATTTAGTTTTAAATTAACTACACTTAACGACACTAACTATAGCTATAAGGCAAGTTATTTAACTTTTAATTAACTTATGAAACTTGAAATTATAAAACTCTTGACACTGGCAAATGCTCAAAATGCGACTGGTTCTTAATGACAAAATGTAATATGTATTGGTAAGAGGGTTGTTTGAAATTGCGTGGTTTCACCCATACGTCACTTACATGATCAAAGTTATTTTAAATCCTTTCAATGGTTTCTAAGTAACACCCGCAATAATAGAGTACTTTGACTTGTTTACGGCAACCAAAAAGAATTACTTGGTAGTTAGTAAGTACATAAGTAGGTAGAATTTGCTACCAACTCCCTTTGCATTAGCTGCGCCCCGTGGTGTTACCCGCTACATGTTTTCAGGATAAAAAGTAGCCTATGTGTTAATCCCAGGTCTCAGCTACCTCTGTATCAAATTTCATCCAAATCCGTTCAGTAGTTTTTGCGCGAAAGAGTAACAAACATCTATTCTTCCATACATCCATCCAAACTTTCACATTTATTATATTAGTGGGATTAGTGGGATAATTATTTTACATAACAAAGAATCCTAATACGTTAGGGGTTGTGCTGTATATTATGAGATGTAGATATGATTTCCCTGTTAGATCATTTGGTAGTTGCTATGCTTTTTGACCTTAAAGGCGTGGATTAGAGTCCCACCCAGGGCATACATTTACATATTTAGGTACATGATGAACATTGTTTCATTAAAATGTACTTACAAAAATAACTAACTATCAGTTATTGGTTTCCTTTGCTTAGTTTTGGAGCTGGGCTGTGTGAAATATTATCCATAATTTTTTTGATGAAAAGTTTTGTTTTATTTTTGTCCATAATTGTTTTTACTTTGAGGTCAAATTCACCAAACGGGCTCAGCTAATTAATTATTATAAGTACCGGTATGAGAATTTTGTATATTCAACATAAATTTATTCAAATTGCTCTAGCAAATGTTTCCAAACCGTTTAACTCTTTGGATTTTTGGATTCAGCAGATTTATTGTTGTGCTTTTTTTATACATAAGTAATAGAATTATCATATCCAAGTCTCGTTTACTCATGTGGGTAAAACGGTAGTTGCACACAGCCCGTTTTGTATGTTAGAAATTATTATCAATTGCATTATTTTAAAAAACATGGATGTATTAACTTCACTGGTGTTTATGTGTATTATAAAATCTTTAAAGTCCATTTTTAATCAAATTTATTACATTAAATACATTTGCTAAATTCCTTGTAATTGTCGATTCGAATTGTAATTTTGCAATCATTTACTGATAAATAAACAATAGTTTGGTACCATTGAGCGAATGTTTTGACGTAATCGTGAGGTAACTAGAAGAACATTTTAATGGCTTTTTAAACATTACTGGCTTGTTTGGGGTGAATAAATTTGCTTTTATGTGACCTGTACAGTAGATACTATAAAATAAAGTAAGAACGCATTGGTACAAAACCACAGACATAGTTAAAATAAATTGCTTATAGAAAATGCGCTAAAGCAGTAAATAAATAAATAAATATCGTAGGACATTACACACAGCGCCATCTGACCCCAAACTAAGCAAAGCTTGTACTATGGGAATCAGATAACTGTTAAAATACTTAAATACTTTTTTTTTGTAAATACATACAGTACACCCAGACACACATTTTATACCACAAAATGCTTGTCCTGGGTGGGAATCGAACCCACGCCCTACAGCTCTTGAAGCAGACATGCTACCAATGAGCCAACAGGGCAGTACATAATCAAAGGCTAAAGCATACACTCATTCATTCATACATTAATGAATGAATGATGCCTCGCTTGCTCCTGGTCAGCTGTCACTGTCGTTGTCATTGTCACAATATTTTTTTAATTTATTCATTGCCATTGATACTAGTTCTTCAGCCGATCATTATGACGAGAGCCGTGAGTGTGGCAAGTGTAGGTACCAGGGATCATAGGATGGACAAGATAGCCGAAAACTACAAAGTAGTTGAACTAGAAATTTAAAGTAACGTAATTGCGCATAAAATTAACGTTGGTAATAAGACATTAACTTAACCTATGGTATAATTAGTACATAACTACATCTCCAAAATAAATTCTAAATTAGCCGAGCAAACATAATTATTTAATAAATCTGTTTTAATTCAATTTTTTCATTTCTCACGAATGATGGAATAATAATCTTACCAGAACCCAATTACACGTAAGTGCTAGGTTTATTTTCCTTTCAAAGTTATATTCGCGCGTGTTATTCGTCTTCATTGTTTTTAAAATCACACTAAATAAAAAAAGGTCATAAAAAACAAAGCAAAATAAATTCAAGGCATAAACTAAGGCGAGGAATTTTCGAAGCAATACACGAATACACGTTACATTTTTTTTTAATACTGATAAGTCCGCGTTTAAGCACCTACTCGCCTGATGGTAAGCGACGATATGTTCGAAGATGACGCACAACATGATATTAGGTATATTACTTTCCTACATTCGTGCACGTAATTTGTCCCGACAAAAAAAAATTATACGACAGTTAAAATAATATAATTTAATGTCTATTAATACAAAACACAATTAAATACAATTCCAAATTAATACAATTTCAAATGTTATATTTCTCTACATCACTTTCGACTTTTAAGCGGAAATTTATTATGCTAAACACCATGTACATTGAACACTTTCTCTACATCGTTGTGCACCAACAGATAAGTTAGTGGTCAAACAAATTTATTAACTTAGTTAGTGTCCCTTAAACCTAAATCTGGGTCTCAAGTCCTAGCCTTTGTATGAGTTCCCGTCCCAAAGTGGTAGAACTGGCACGCAAATAGCGATCCCATTGAATGCAACGAAGTTGCATCGTCTCATATAAATCGTCTAATAGTTGCTTAAAATAAAACAAAAAAACTGATATGTGATATATTTAAAATCAACAAAACTGTTTTATCAATGGTAAAAGTCAGTTTTGTCGTTCGAAATAAAACTGTGCATATTTGCATGTAGGACGTAAAATCTCTTTCTGATAACACATATCTCATTCACGACGAAATCTGGAATCCTGAGAGCACAGAATACTATATAGTAGGATTTCATGAAGTTAATAATAAATCTTACCTTGCTTCACTTTTTTACAAAAATATTTTTTTGACAAGTACCGGAAAAGTTAGGGAAGTGGAAAAATGAAAATTGACTTCTTATAAGAAAGTTAGTAATATTTGATCACAATGAATGAGCGGCTCGTTTCGCCGTTAAAACATTATTTTGACGTTCAAAATAACTTTTTGTAACTATAATAAATTATCTTAACAATATAATAGTCAATTATAAAACTTTCTATGACTTCAAAACAAAGAATAGTGTTGTGTGCATAACTTTGTTCTGGATCACCAAGATCTTTGCTGATATAATATTTTGATCATACTGATATATTTTTTTTCGTTTCAGTGCTACAGCGGGCGCGATCTCTCCATAGTGAACGAGTCACCAAGTGGCAGTGACTACTGGCGAGAGGCCTGGCGTCTTCGTTGTGAAGCGTCCGACTCTTACAACTCCCCTCGAAGCATCTCCAACTCCAGCCTTCGAGAGGTAGACGACGACCTGACCGGTGAAGAACTAGCCACATACATGCACTACGTGAACAATATCGGCGCGCCTACCTGAGACACGTCTGTCTGAGACAGACTATGTTTCTACGAATCAAGTCTCTGAACTAGGACTTGGCTCCGCGTGTTAGAGCGTGGACTGTCTACGTGTGTGTTTGGTTAGTGACTGACAGTTCAATTTGCAATCCGTCCCGGAATGCGTCGACGGCCTGAACATTGTGATGTGATTAAACGTTTATTGGTAGGTTTAAAATGTTACTAGTTTGCAAGGTGCTGAGACGCTGAGTGTTCACTATGCTATTTTTTAATGCTGGCCAAGTATGTAATAATGGTGAAGCGAACATTATGAGACTTGAAATAATTAGACTGCAGGCTAACTTGATTGTATTATAACTAACTAGCTAAACAGTTTATTTTTGCAGTATGACTTTTAAATATGCCTAAAAATACAGCAGTCTTTCATCAAAACTCTGTCAAAGATAATGTTAGAAAATGGTAAATTTTTATAAAAATAGTTGTAAATACAACCGTAAAGAGTGATCCTAAGAATAAATGGATACCTTATTCACAATCGGACGGACATACGCGCAGGATATTTCATTTATTAACATTGTGATGTATTGTTTATTTACCGGGGGTATACGGTTTTGTACATGTCTCCCCTACATTAATTTATGTACAATGTACATATAAAATTACAATTAAGTGTAACAATGTAAAATTACAATTAAGTGTTGTAAAATGATATGCATTTGATTGATTGAATGAAGTTAATTTAAAGGTGTTCTAGAGACTAGAGTTATATCTTCAGTGTATTTCCGTTTATAAGACATTTTGGTTACAGCAAAGCCGAGGATTTTATTTAACCTAAAACAATTTAATGTATTATTAATGTCCTGCAACAATTTATAATAATTTATCCGAAATATAATACTATAGATAGGCAGTAATTATAACCTATAATAAAACTAAACTTAAAAATTTTTACTCAAGAACACCTTGATATGCATTTGTACATGGTTGTATGTTTGTATCGAGGTAGTTGCTAACATGAAATAACATGACTGTGTATTTCGTTCTGGTGTTCACAATTCATTCTACTAAGATATTAATTACCTAGGCACAAGCACACACAACCAAAAAGGAGAGGAACATAATTTGTTAATCCACTTGTAGTTCGTATGTGAAATATCTTTTGTACATCTCATGCAAAGCGACAACGTAGGAACGTTTCCCTAAGATTAGGGAAGGGCGACCTCTCCTGCCATTACATTGTTGTAAGATCATTGGCACGCACAGACCATTACTCATCTTGGGACCTATTAATCATTCCTAGGGCCACGTTTTACCTTAGACTCTGATAACAGTTTGTGAAGGGTGAACGCAGCGATGTCTTCTTTAATTTTCATCGAAACACAATTTACCATTTTTATTAAACGATCATAAATTTCAGGAAACACGACTTTGTAAACAAAGATATTATAAACTCTATTTCAGAACAGGTATTACGCTACAAAATAATGTTCACCGAAAAGCTGACAGTTTGTCGGTTCTCGTTTGTGAATGGAATTCCGTATATGGCATTATCATATTTTAAGTATGTTCTACAAACAATTCTGATTGTTCACCGGTAATTTTATTTTAGATAAAAATTGTTTATCTTCATTTGAAATTAGAGAGAAGTGAGAGCATAAAAAGTTGCAAGCACCACATGAAATTCCAATGAGACAAACTTTAGAATCATGATAGATACCTATCATGATTCCAGTTTGCTAAATCCGATTGTCTAGTACTTTCCTGATTTTACTAATAAAGGAAAGGGCGTTTTGTATTCAACCTAATGGTGCCTAATTGCAAGTTAATTACCCTTTCTACTCAGATGACGCCAGCTGACTACCAATTACATAAAAATATGTTTTTAAATTACGGTTAAAAATTATTTTATATAGCTGTATGTATTCTTTTTCTTTCAATATTTTTCTCTTTTAGATGATTTTTTATACTAGTTGTATACCGCTGCTCTACCAGCATTTTCTTAGATAAAAAATAACTTATGTATTGGAGGATAGTTTGTACGTTTGTACTTACGTAAAAGTACTACCATACGTACCAAACGTTTGTACGTACCATACGTACAAACGTTTGCATATTTTAAATTTTATGTTAATCTGATTTAATTGTTCCTTATTTACTTAGTTTAGGGATAGCTTTGTTCGAAATGAAGGTATTTTTGTATAACTCTTGACACATTACTTTTACAGTAAATCTGTATAAATAAAAATCAAATGATGTTCGTTAATTAGCGCATAATTTAGGAACGGTTCTTTCGTTCAGCTGTTTTTTTTACTTAGAATGAAGTTTAGTGTATGCGAGGTTAAAGGACGAGCTATACCGCACCGGATTTGGAGTAGCGGGCATTCAGCTAGTACATTAATAAAAGTCTATACTGTGCAGCTTTGTAAATATCAATTAAGTTTGTGAGATGTGATAGCTTCAATTAATGTCGAGTTTTATTATGTATACTTAGCTTTTAAAGTGTGGTAAGTATAAATGGTTACTAAACTAGCTAAATTCTTAGTATTAAATTTGACTGTCTGTTTTAAATAAGTAGTTTTTAAGGGAAGGTGCATTGTTATTTTATGTCTACATACATAGCGTATATAAAAATATCCAAAGCTATCTATTAAAGTATGTGCTAAGCACAATTAAGTAAATACGAAGTTGGTAGTAAAATGGGCATAAAACGTTCGCTTGTAAGGCAGGAATGTCTGTGGGACGGAGAATGAATTATGTAAATATTAAGGAAAAAGGGAGGACTGAAGCTAAAATACAGTGTAAATGGCAGTGTGTTGTATAGGCTCTCACATGTACCTACCTACATGCACGTTATTTAGCGCTGTAAACATACAAATTTAGATAGTAACATTTTTTTAAGCTCAGTTTGTATAAAAGTCAAACTGACAGCGACTCATAAAGTAAATGTGACACATGTGTGATGTAGTGAGAGGATTCTAATATCCATGTCGAAATGTGTGTTTACGTTACTGTGGTGGCAAATAGATTCAAGATTCATACATTTGTTAGAACATTGTTTAGTGTACATTTATACAAAATTACGAGACAAAGCACGAGATTGTAATTGTAGGACTCGCGGGTCTTAAAATTATAATCTCGTCCACATATCATTGCTCGCTAAGGCATATATTTAATTAACATAAAAAAATTAAAATATTAAATCAATAATAATAATTGAAATGTCAGAAATAAAAACACACACAAACATTCGGTATGCTACTAATTATGCTATTAATTATTTTATTACCGGGGCTTAATTGCACAAAAGACCCAAGTCCTACTTATGTCTAAGTGATAAGCATGGTTCAAATTGCAAAACGCTTAAAAATACGCCGATAATAAAATATTTCTATAAAATAGGTCTTGATGTTTCTTCAGTCGATTATTTAGTTTTAATCCAACTGAGGTTGCATTGGATTTATAATCGCGTCACTTTCAAATAAAATTAATCACATTGTAACATTTTTTTTGTTTACGCTACAAACACGACAAAATTCAAATCCACCCGAAAGTTTATGAATATCGCTTATTTGAAGTGGCTCTACTGTTTGCGCTGCGCTGAAATGTATTTGATCAAAGCAAAATGTGGAGCAATAAAGAAGAATTCGGTCAATTGGGAAAAGTTGGTTCGAAAATTCTCTACTTGTAGAATAGAAAACATTTTGTATAACAAATAGCTTTAGTTGAGCTACTTTTGCATTCAAGCTCGATTCGATGAAGCCGTTTGTCATTTGTTAATATTGAGCAGGAAGGGAAAATATACCTAAATATACTGTGCAAACATCGTCAAAGGAATTGTTTGCGTTCAATAGGACCTCGATGGAAAAACATGCCAACGATGCAAACAAATACACAATAAATGGTTAGATACGTAGGTACATAAGACATGTGAAACTGTCAAAAGATACAAGAATTTACGAAACACCGGGAAAATCGTTCATTCAGCGTAGTATCCTCAAATTGTCCGATCTTTTTAATATAATCTTTATACGAGTATTTAAAAAAAAAAACTCAATAAAACATAATAATATTATGTATGTGAGTATCTATATTCAAACGGTAGTAAACAGGCCGTAATGTTAATGGAACGAACACAAAGGGTCAACACCTAATTTCCGTGCAGTTAGAATCCGGCAACTATCTGATACTGGGGGCCTACTACAATCATTTCATTCACGTAGCATGTATCTTAATTTTTGTCCATCAAAAATGCATTTTTGCCTGTTAATATTAATGCTTCAAACGTACTTCATACTTTAAGTCATATTGACTGCCCCGTTGGCTCATATGTCTACTGGAGCTTTTTTGTAGGGCGTGGGTTCGATTCCCACCAGAACAAAATTGTATGTATGTAAGTAAGTAGTTTATCTGGTTATTCTGGTTAATAGTACAAGCGTTGTTTAGTTTGCGGTTAGATGGCGCTGTGTCATATGTCTTATGATGTTTTATAATTTATTTTATTTTACCTAGAATAAAAAAAAAGATTTAAATGTATTATTGAATATCTAATCGTTTTCTTAATTGTGAAGATAATTTTGATCCAAGATTATAATGACAATGTTTTTGAGGTTGTGATAGACCCCTGGTAACCTGTTTGGGAGTTATGAGTTTAGAAGACATCAGCAAGGCCGAAGGGAGAAAACAATATCCGGCTAAATGACGTTAAGGTCGTAATCAGGGAGCACAAAGCGATAGAGACGTACCATACTTCTGTCAACACATCGGCGCAATATCACATATTCGTGTAAACAGTACAGTAAATAAGTGGTATTGTACATGACAATGTACTAAAGGCGAAAGTAAATAAATCGTTGTACCTACGTAATTAAAATTTGTATTTTGTTCTACGATTTTTTGGTGTCATCAAGATTTTCGTAATACATTTTCATGTATAATCAGTGTACTATTGGTCTGTAGTTATAATTATATTTATGTATTTGTAATCTTAGCAGATCTGAAGTATCGTTTAAAATAATTGTTAAGCTTGCATTCGACCGTCATTCTGCCTGATGTTTGTGATCAACTACAAAGCACGCTTGCCTACAAGAAATCGATTTTTTCGAGACATAATGACACTCATATTATAACTATCAGGAAACACAAATTCGGGTAGCGCGTTCTGATGTCTAGCAGTTCTCATAAAAAAGTGCAATCAAGGGTGGCTCAGGCCAGCAAACCATGAAGCGAAGTCGTTTTAACGTATTACTACCAACCTATTCCATTAGAGGTAAGCGTTCGATGGCCAGTGGATGGTCACAATTTATAGATTTACTTGACAAACAACTAACTTATCTGATTGATAAGGTGTTATGGGAGGACAGTTAGAATGGTGAAACGGCAATTTATTTTATCCGCGCTGTTTATCCAACATTTTCCTGGAAAGATGTTGAATTTTAGATACGATACGCACGTGTTGCTATGTGGATTTTTATGGAAAAAAATAATAAGATGAACGAGACACTAACCTGCGCATTGCCTGCTAGGGACAATATTCTGTTTTTTTTTTAACTTGAGGGGCTCAACTACCTCCATATCAAATTTCATCCAAATCAGTTCAGTAGTTTCTGCGTGAAAGAGTAACACACATACTCAAACTTTCGCATTTATAATATTAGTAGGAGTAGGATAGACTAAGGGTGCTTGACCACAACTTACCTGATGTTATGTGACGATGTGGTCGAAGATGGTGAACGCACCTATCCTGGAACGGAACTGAGTCACAAGTGAGGGTGCCGGAACACACCATTAGGTATTTCTCTTTTATTAGCTTCACTTGTACCTAACGTACAAGTAACAATGTTACAAAATCTTCGAAGTCAACTTCTTCTAATTGTCTTATCGAAACTACAGTTGCGTATGAAGTATGTAGTTTGGATAAAATACTATAACTTAGTATCTTGGATCTGATCTGATGGTGGAGTCAAGACGTGGACAGTGGAACTCTTCAGTGGCTTCTACTAAACCCCTCGAGTTTGGGGTCATAGGATTCGTATTGATGAGTCCACCTTAACCAAATAACCTTTTCTACATATACTATTTTTTATTTATAATTTGGCACAAAGTGATATGCTCTTCTGGAATAAAATGATTTTTTACAGGAGCAAATAAAAACAATACTAGATACTTCATTAGAATTTATGTCGATTTGACCATTACTCTATATTGGTTTTATTTTGATATACCAAAACAACGCAAGAAAATTTACTGGGAAATTTCCATCAACAAAGACGGGAGTAAAGGAAAACAACCGTTCCTTTGTTTATAAGGTTTCCAAAGTATTTGTATGTTTATTTGTAAATACAATATCATTTAATATATTAGTAGGTTTATTTAAAAAAAAAATAAAGTAAAAGTTATATTCAGTCTTGTGCTACGATATTTAACTTAATACTTCCGTCGTAGACAAAGTTTCTTAGATCTTGGGAATCGCAGCTTCGTCGAGCGAATCTGAGAATTTTTAACTTTTTTACAAGAGGTAGGTAATCTTTTTTCCTATCTCAATATAAAAGAAACTTTTGTAACTAATCTACCAAGTTATTCGAGTGAAATTATGATTTTACTTTGTAATTGTAAGAAAAACTGTTTTAATAAACGAAGCTGAACTTCTAATATTTTTTGATCATCGGATATTATTGGAACAATCACAGTCCACACTCTCAATTACTCTCAATTATTGTTTATTATTCTCAATACAATATGAATAAAGAAGATTTAAAGAAGAGATTTATTACGCTAACGTATTTATGGTATTTTAGTTACTCATAGGAGACGTTAGTATTTACCATCAGATAACCCGTCTGTTTGTTTGCTTGGAACAAAAATATAGCTTGAAAAAATACAAAATTACGGTTTACTTTTTCATATAGGGCATTCATGATCGTTGACATCGGATGTGAATTGTAATTTGACAGCCCTGTTTTAGCTCATTGGTAGCATATCTGCCTTAAGAGCTGAAGGGCGTGGGTTCGATTCCCGCTCAGGACAAATATTTTATGCATCAACAAATGTTTGTTCTGTGTCTGGGTATTCTGTATGTATTATAAGTATGCATTAACAAAAAATATTATGTATTGAAGTATTTATGTATTCTACCAGTCATCTGACTTCCTATCACACAAGCTCTGCTTAGTTTGGGGTCAGATGGCGCTGTGTGTAATGTCCTTCGGTATTTATTTGTATTTATTTATTTTGTTTTAATCAGTGTTTCCGATATGATTGAAAACAAAAATGTGTCGAAAACATGTCAGTTTCCATTTTGATTAATATTATAAGAAAGTTGTATCTATTTACTTTACCAAAAGTACTCGACACTAACAAACCAATGGAGTTCGTGTCAACTCAAAAAAAGGAAAAAAGCTTGTCTCAAATGTACACCGGCCTGAAACTTGCAATATTTTTACTGTAAGCATTTTTAAAACGTTCAGCGTTAACTCTCAACTAGTGTGAACTCCAATTACAACTTCGCAAGGTTTTTCGCTTCTCTGTTAAGTTAATGGCCAAAACGTACAGCGGAGCATTAAGGCGATTTTATCAATGTTAGTTTGCGTTTTTTTTTTTTTTTTTATCGATTTCGTAGCGATGATAGCTCAGTGGTTAGCGCGGTAGGTTCGCATGCCGAAGGGCGTGGGTTCAAACCCCAACAATGAGCTTGAGCTGCCGGTGAAGGAAAACATCGTGAGGAAACCATAGCATGGTGGTAGGGTACTTTCTAGTACTCGGCTGGCTAGCTACCACCCTCAAGTTGAAAATCTGCCGCCAAGCATCTAACAGTGTGTTCCGGCAGCCTCACTTGAGAGCCAGTTCCATACCAGGCTAGGTGTGCTTTACCATCTTCGACCACACCTTCACTTAACATCAGGTGAGCTGTGGTCAAACAACTAGCCTGTCAACCATAAAAAAAAAAAAAATTATCTACTTAAATAGTATACCTTTTGAATATCATCTTTGTTAAAGCGTAAACGTAATTCAAAATGATCGATTATGATGATAAAATATGTAATTTAAATAAGAGATAATACTGAAGTATTTCGAGACTTTTTTTTTCTTATCCTCCGATAAGGACTTGGCGTCACACTTTTTGTGCATTTGCCAGTATCAAGTGTTTTACATGTTCAAGTTTCATAAGTTAAATAAGTTGCATTGTAGCTATAGTCAAAGTCCAGTCTTGGTCAAGTACAGTCCGTGTCAGTCAAGTCCAGACATGCTTTAGTAAAGTAGTGGCGGCTTTACTATAAAGCTTCGATTGAGATTGGAAAAGTCATGTTTCACCACATATTTACTGCTTTTACGTGTTTCTTTTGTATGTGTTTTAAAGTGATATCAAGCAGACTACTCCAAATCATGCTACATTCATATTTAAAATATATAAAAATATTATATAGTTATACAGTCAAACAAAATTAAAGTGTAGCAATATCCTCCGTGACTCCGTGGAAATATTTGTTTTTGTAAGTTTGTATTATTTTATAAGTATACACTGTATGAAACGCGTTTACCTACAACATGTTAAATTTTCTCTTGATTAATTAAGAAATTGATTGATTTTATTGTTTCGGTAAAAAAATTGAAAAAATACAACGCGAGCTGAATTTTAAACTCAAATTCGTCAATTTGTATTTTGTTGCGTATTATACATATAAGTAAAAAATCTGCCGCTAAGCATCTAACGGAGTGTTCCGGCAACCTCACTTGAGAGCCAGTTACATTCCAGGCTAGGTGTGCTTTACCATCTTCGACCACACCGTCACTTAACATCAGGTGTTTAACGTAAATATAGCCAATGATTCCTGCCTGTTTGATATCAAGCGAAGCTTTTTTTGGTAAAATTTGGCAAGGTTTTTGTCGACGTTAAACCAGACAATTACGAGTTTAACAGCGAGATGTAATTAATAAAACGAGAAAGGCTTTTAGTAAAATACATAATAAATAAAAAAAATGATGAACTGTTGAGTATAAAATCCAAGCATTAGCCATTATATTTAACAGACGGTTATAAATTGTTACCAACTTCCAGCAAAGTATTTTACTTTTCCCTTCGAGTATTTCAATTATTTCAAATGAAAAATCACAAACAAGAGTGCTTTACGTTTGGGACAAATTAAAACCATTTGCGCATTTCGTGGGTCACAATGGAGGCACTGCTTTGAAATGTAAAGTTTTTCTTAGAACCGGTTAATTTAAACCTTATCCCTGCGTAGTAAGAACGCGCAGAGTTTTCCTTACTCTTATAACGTAGGCATAACATTAGCAAGCTTGACGTCATATTTCTGAAACACTTTGTGACGAAGTTAGGGCTTAGTTTCTAAGTTTTGTTGTAAGCTAACTACAACACGTCCGGTATGAAATGAAGTGCGTAACATTGTGTATAGTTTCTGTGACATTTAAGTTATTTGGCTTCGTAATGAACATAGTACACAATATACATAGTACATGTTACTTTTCAACTAAGAATATTATGTGAAATTGACAAACATTTCAAACTAGCTGCGTACTGTATAATTGAGTGTTCCACGGTTTTTTTTAAATTTAAAAGTAGCCTTTGTTTTAATTCAGGTTAGGCATATAATCTATTTGCGTTACAAATTTCATCTAATACATTTTTCACACACTTATAATTTCAAGTGTTTTACAATAAAAAAAATTGATTCAATTTTTAATAAAACGTCAAGAAGTAGGTAACATGTTTCGCTTATAATATTCTAAGAGTCTAAAGTTTGAAGTTAATCAAGTTAATTAACAAACAAGTCAATGAAACGCAAGCGAAACACGCTCGAATCTAATTCAAAACGTGCTTATATCAAGTGACATCATATTACTTTTTAAGAAATTTAGAAAACAATACAAAATTTATGCGCTTTACATTAAAAGTACAGGTACTTAAAATTTGCATGCCCTATTTATGCACGTAAATAAATATTTTTTGTTCTGCAACTGTTTTTTGTTTCTTGAGAGATATATCTGGATCTGGATCTTTTCAAGGTCAAAGTGAATAGGTAATAATAATAATAAGTCTACGTGTTTCATCTTCGACTACATCATCGTTTATCATCAGGCGAGTTGGTGGTCTAACAAAGACATACATGCGTTTATAAACAAGTCACTAAAATACCAGTGTCATAAAATAAATAATTACATTGTGACAATATGATTTTTACGAGAGCGCTCCAAAACTCACAGAGTAAGTATGTAATATATATTGAGGTTTTTATTTTGAAATTGGGGCTTGCAAAGAGCTATCATAAAATTCGGAAAGGTGAATAATTTTTAAAAGCTGGTCGCCCGGTCAAAGCTTTCGTGTATCTTGATTATCACTTGATAAGAGTATAAACTCTAGAAAAACATTAGTACAAAAGGCATCCGTATTATTTGCAATCCACAGGGAGCTCGCAGTTAAAATGTTTAGATGACGTCCATTTCAATTTCACACAGATAGTTCTACTGCTCCAGGCGGGCAATAAGCCCTGACCTTTGCCGTTATCTCTTCGCACAAGTAGCAATCTCTTCTATATTTTGGGAACTTATCGGGGCGGCACACCCCTTGGCCATTTCGCACGTATTCGTCACAGCCCTACAGCGATCGAGACGGTAGTTCACCTTGCGCTAGCGACTCGATTACATTCAACAGTTTATGTATCATCTAACATTCTACGCTCGTTTGACGAAATTAGAAGTCTTTGATTTTGACCCTTATCAAGCTGAACGGGATTAGCGTCAATTTATATAATTGGACGGTCCTTTGGAAATACTTGTCATGGTTACAATAAGTTTTCAAATCAAGTGATCATTTTCGAGGGTAGATATGTAACATAATTCATTTGCTGAACTTAGCATTCTTTAATTTTTTGTTTGTTTTTTGTTCACATTTTCTTTGCACGTTGTCGCCGTGCTTTTTAGTATGTCATCATGAGGAGACCAAATGACAAAAGTGAAAAATAAAGTTTTAAAAAGTTGCATAGATTTTTTTACAAAATTTCAATGTGTACTTATTAACAGTATCTATGCTAATAATCTGGGTGCCTTCGAGTCACAAATGAATCGGTCTATTCTAAGCAAGAGTGTTTCATCGTAGATTGCATCTTTGCTTAATATCAGGGTTAAAAGCGGTCAAATGAAAGCCTATTTACATAAATATAATACAAAAATAAATTAAACGATAGTCAAATATATGAAAAAAAAACAGATTCTATTTACATCCATTTTTCTATATGTGTAAGTTTAAATTGTATATCTATGTCTATGTCATAATATTACTGGTATACTGATAAATATTACTGGTGTACTGTATGTATTATAAGTATGTATTTACAAAAAAAAAAGTATTTAAGTATTATATCGGTTATCTGTCTTCCGTAGCACAAGCTTTGCTTAGTTTGGGGTCAGATGGCGCTGTGTGTAATGTCCTGTGATATTTATTTATTTTATTATTAAAAATTTCAAAATATAATTATATTAAGAAAAGAATAAGACCCTTATACTAATCTGTATCTCCCAGGTGAGCCGAATCTTGCCCAAATATGCCCAACACGTTAGTGGCGTACCCGGGCTAAATTGCCAAAGTAAGTTGTTGTGTTCGGAACCAACCTGACCTGAGGTCACGGCCTTTCTCTCTTCGCCGCCTCCCCAGGTCTTGAACAAATTTCTTAGCTCCAAAATTCCATGGTGCAGCAGTCTAGTCAGTCCAGTTTTTCAATTGTTTATTTATAAAACTCGCATCTTGGTATGCTAACCCCTCCGGTCATAGGTTAAATGTGAAGATTAGCTACTGGCTTACTGAATCGAGTGGGCCCACGCTATCCTCGTTGCGTATTTTATCTCACCCTGTGCCGTCGCGCCGTTCAGTCTTCGAATGGCATCACGTCACGACAACACTCCAAATTGCCACAAAAATTGTGACGGGAATGTAGACACCTCGTAAACGAAATGGAGAGAAAAGATATCTTGACTTCGAAGTGACTGTGTAGCACTTACCTATATATATTACTTGGGATCTTTCAACCTGAGTGACTAGCTAAGTTACAATGTTACAGGAAGAGTTTGAAATTTGTCTCATTTTTAAACGAAAGTTGGTTCCGTGACTGAAGCCTCCACTTTCTTTTACATTCAGGCCTATTGGCCCCGACGCTGTTTTTTTTAAACTAAACATAGCATTTTCACGAAAAAAACTGTTAGAGTTGCTTTTACTAAAATAACAAAATATGTTTACTTAAATAAATAAAATAAATAAATAAATATCATAGGACATTACACACAGCGCCATCTGATCCCAAACTAAGCAGAGCTTGTTGCAGAGCTTTACTTGACGTAAAGATTTTTTTATGGTTGACAGGCTAGGTGTTTGACCACAGCTCACCTGATGTTAAGTGACGGAGTGGTCGAAGATGGTAAAGCACACCTAGCCTGGAATGGAAATGAAGCGGTTTATAAATATTTGACGACATATAAACCCCTGACCGTTGCTACAATAAGTAATAAAAGTATGTACAGTAGGAGTGAAGACTTCTATATTTTTAACCCCCGATGCAAAAACGATGGGGTGTTATAAGTTTGACGTGTCTATGTGTGTGTCTGTCTGTGGCATTGTAGCTCCCAAACGGATGAACCGTTTTTGATTTTGCGAACGGATGAACCATTTTTGATTTTGTTTTTTTGAAAGGTGAATTAGTCGGGAGTGTTCTTAGCTGATGTTTGAAGAAAATCGGTCCAAGATGGCCACCGCCACAAAATGGCGGATTACATATTTTTACACAACTCCCTCAATATGGGTATCAAATGTAAGGGCTTGACCAGTAGAATACTATACACCTGTCGGTGTGTTTCAATTTTTTTACTTTCTTGTACAGGTACAAAATAAAGTATTATGGCGCATCCTTTGATCTTGTCATTAAACGGTCTACGTGGCCGGCTGACGAAGCTGTTATAAATTTGACGAACTTCAAAGAAGCGTCTAAATTTGATACATCCAACCAAATAACAACAATGACAATAGAGATACCCTTTTTCTTGACATGTATTTTTCGCGGTACTTCACTTGTTACGGAAGTAATTTATATAGAAGGTATCTTTTAAGGAAAAGCGAGAAAAAGAAAAATTTTCTTTAATAAAAATGCAAAGCAAACAAAGCATTGCTCTATAACAAAAAAATGTTTAAGTTTATTAATCGTAATGTTTCGGTTATCACTAACAACAACATTATCTTTGATCACCTGTTTTCGTTTTCGGGGGCGCTTCCCTTACACCCAGTAATGTTTTAGTAAGTTGTTTTTATATCAATAATGCAGAGTATAGAAAAGAGATGTCGTCATTCAAAACTGTCGACATGAGGTGTTGTGTTCATTTACGTTTACTAAATAGATAGGTTTACATATGCAGTACTTATCACCTACCCATCAGTTTTGGATTCTAATTTAGTATTGAAATTGTTATATTATGGTTCACTCCGAGATATTCTTATGCCTGCTATATACAAATTATACATTCACCAAATCCATCTGTATGTGTTCGGCAGGATCTCTGCTTGCATTATTACGTTCGTTGCATTGTCCGCTAAGTTATTTGTCAAGCAGGCTATCAAAGATACAGGACTGAGATTGTGTTGCTGACGCTACAATTTATTTGCTTAGTAAATATGTGGACAAGGACACATACACATCCCCATTGATTTCTTTTGATCCGGGCTCCAAAAACTGACAGTATACGGCCAGACATAGGCAAACCAACCATCTGAATATCAGCGACTACTTCTAATTATCGATCTTTAAGCAGATGCGTAGAACCGACTTTGTACTATCACCCTTTCGCACCGATTAAAAGCTCCAAATGCTGATTGTTAGTGCAAAACAGTGACACTGGCATCACGATACTCGCGGTCTTTGCGTCAGTTACATATGCATGTAGGTACGTAAACGAGAACTATTTTCTGTTCCATTACATTTTGGAACGTGTAACAAAAAGAGACATTCCATTTTCACGCGCAAAATCGTGTTGGAGGAATCCCATCTCGCTTACAACATTCCCATTGAGATGTGAAACCATGCGTATAATAAAAGTGTAAAATGTGCCGCGTTATGTACGGAGAACGTGTGCTGGCTATAACAATACAATATTCTATTATGTTTAAGTACTTTCAGTTCTTTCGTATGATAGAATAGAAATGTTCATATGATGTATTCGTTTTGCATTGTGTGCGCCCTTTTTGAATTGCGTTCCATTTCCGTCTTTTATTGTATTGCAAAAACTCCGCGACAAAAAATGTATTTTAGTAAATTTACAAACGGGAATTTCTAGCATTTCTTATTAAGGGCAGGTTCCATCAATAAAAACCCCACGTTCGCTCCGCCCATACGCTATTCCCAAATCATAAAAGAATAAGGATGAAAATAGAATGCTGCTTGACCGCATTGTTGCTTGGAAGTACCTACGCAAACATAACTCGCAAATGTAATTATATTTATTAAGAGCAAAGTAATTGATCCGGAAATATTTTCTTATAAACGGATAGTAAATAGTATGCGCGTTTCATGAGTATTTTGTTTGTTTAAGTAACTTATGTTATTTAAAACAAAGCATAAATTATAGAAAAAAAGGCACTATTATTAACTAGTAAAAGTAATAGGCGAATTTCTATCTATCGTGTTTTTAGCATGTGAATGGACAAAAAAAGGTTATAAAAATAAAATGATTTAGTTTTCCATCAATTCTAATTATGGTTAAAATATCATGACAAAAATTGTGTTTTTTTGCGTAGCCTCCTCCTAATTAAATCAAGCTTTTATGGTAAGAGTTAATGAGACAAACAAGATAAGTCGCTCTCCTAATAGAGAGATATAATGGTTACCTATTTTATTACATTCTTATTCTTATTCAAAGTGGGGGCGATAAGTGCTGCACTGACGTCCTGCTTAAGGTGTATTGTGCATTTCGCCCTACCAGCGCCTACCCAAGCCAACCCAAGCGTATTGCTGCTTTAGCGTTGATTATACTTTCTCTTTACAGTTTGCCATTATTGGCTGTTGAAAAATGTGTTTTGTTATTTTTTCAACATAGATAAACTACCCTTTTTCATTAAAATATGGGAACAGCACTCGCACAGGAGCATGGTAGCATATAGGAAACATGTTCTGTTTCGAGAGAAATCCAATATCAATATTTTATGATCTCCAGACCCGTATTACAACCATATTGCGTACGTTGGTGACTAATAAAAATCGCCCTCAGTATTGATTAATATCGAAATTTCTTATAACCGAATAAATATTTGATAAAAACATCTCCGGTATGTTGCTGTCGATCCCAATAGTAACTCATTGGTGTTAGCTACATGTAATATGTATGTATAGAAAGGTTCTCTGAGTTATATTATTAATGCGCCTGAATGTAATTTTCTATACTTTTGATAATTTATCATAAATACACAGTATCATGCGTTTTTCCGTTGAGGTAGGAAGATACTATAAGGATATCTTTCCACTAGACACAATTATTGCACAGGTCTTTGCTTTTTTAATTTATTTTGCCTTCATTATTGTATTAAACATTAATTATGTGATAAAAATTCTAATTACTTTATTGAGAAAGTATCAAGAATAATTTAACATAACAAAACTTGCATTCGAATAGGGTTAACTTTTGGTTTTAAGCAGTTAAGCTTTTCGTTTACATTAGGTACTAATGTAAAAATTCACTCTTAACTTTAGAATAATTAATTATATCTTAATTAATTACATGGCGGCATAAAACTTAGGAGAAGACTGTAAAACTACAAAGATTGGCCAAGCGCGAGTCAGATTCGTAATGAAAAACTAATAATTCTTCCACAATTGAGTCATAGATGTAAATAAATTTGCCAATGGCCTCTTCAACTTTTTGGGATACATTAAAAAGCTTTCATAAAAACGCAGCTCAAAATCAGAAACATAATTTACCAAATGCAAATTCGCAACCCTCGATACGCTAAGCCAAAACTCACGAGGACTGACACACGACACTATTACTGCGTGAAAGTACAAACAAACACACTATCGCATTAATGACAATAGTAATGACTTTCCTAATACCAATGTATTTGAGACGATTTTCGAGAGTCACAATGCTAACATTATTTCTGCTCTCAAGAGAACTATTTGAAGGCGAATTATGTCAAACTAAACTAGGTATAGGCCTATATAAACTAGAGCTACCCGCTTCTCTGTCTGCCTGTGGTATAACCACCCTTAAGCTGTTATGTCTATAAAATCAAATCATTCAAGCACGTACTTATTGTTTTCTAAGTCTATTTGGTATACAAATGTGTACTCCAATTAATGTTATAGTACGCTAGCTGTAGCCTCACAAACATAAAAAATGTACCCAATTACTGATCCGGAATTGCTCTTGTTTCATTATATAGGATATTTCGACTATAGTTTCGACCACATCCGATGCCCTTCTTCATGGAGACAAAGCCGAGTACAACGCGCGCGCGGCCTTGTCTTGCTTCGCAGTATGTAAGTAATTCCGCAAAAGTAAAATGAAAATGTGTGCAAACCACGTCCGTTAACCATAGTTGTTCGGTTGTTATTTTATTTTGCGAACACTTTTTGTGCCGAATTAAATACTAAATTATATCTTTCGTAGCTATTACTGTACAAATTGTGTCTGTAAATTGATTATTGAAACTAAAAACAGTATTTTTTAACATGCCGTCGTCGTTACGAAGTTGTTTTTACAGCTCCAAATACATTTTATCAGGCCTGAGAATTTCAATTTATGTACCAGTGTACCTATTACCTGTGCTAACTGCCTTAAGTGTATCGTCACTCTTTCGGGTTTCAGTGTCCTTTACAATGTACCTAAATATATACCTAATGAGTATTACATGACAATACATTAATGTAGGTCAATAAAAAATACTTGTTTGTTGTTGACCAGCAAATGTAATTATGTAATTTATGAAAATATTAAAATCCGTAAATACTTTTTAGAGTTGATTCTAACAATGAGCGGTAGCTATCTGTGAAGACAAACATCGTGAGCGAATTACGGCAGTTGGTAGGGTTCTAGTACTTGCCTGGCTAGCTACCATCTTTAAGTTAAAAATTTGCCGTCAAGCACCTAATTATGAATTTCAGCAGCTTAACTTGAGAGCTGAGTCTGAAATAGAACTGTCCATTTCAGACTCATCTAGCCTGGAATGGAACTTACAATCTCCGACCACACGATCAATTAAAATGTCAAACATTAAAAACACATGGAACCGTTAACAGTAAAAACATTTAAATAATCCTAGTAGTAGATACTATATTGTACGTACTGCTTAAAAAAAAGTTACCATCTAAATAATTTCATAATTATGTCATCTATTTGTGTAAGAAATAATTCTCGGAGGTCATTCACGTAAGTCTAGCAACAGATTGTACATACAATGGGGTTGGTGAACTGTAGCAGCAATTACCTAAACTAATTACTGGTATCAGATTTAAAGGCTGCCAATTTGACTTCTATGATGATGACTATCCAAAGTTCAGACGCAGGGAGTAACAGCTGGTCTATATAAAGAATAGAACTCATATCTACTTCAATAGTATTTAATTAGAAGGAATCACTTTCGAGATTGTTTTTGTTGTCCAAATTAGTTTCGCGTCCTTTCTACCAGATAACTCGTACGAGAAAATATCTGTTCTTTTGCTATGTTCTTAACTTTCACAGCAAAAGTTTTCCGACGAATTGATTTTACTAACTATAATTATGTATATACCTAAGCCACATTATCGTAGAGCTGCTATTACCATATTTTATCTGCCATTATATCAAATCCACTTTTTGGACAAAATAGTATCTGAATAAGTACTTCTAGTGTTTTCATCTTGGGGTTTAAACCTTTTATGTTTTCTCTAAGTGATAAATTCTTTGAAATACCAGTCAAAACTTTTATGTATTGATACATTCACTTTCATATGGTATAAATAGTGATAAGTACTTTTAAATCAATTTGTCTAATAAGGTTGTGAAGACCTGAGCCATGTCGAGTGCTTATAAAAGATTCCCGCGGTCGTTTCGAGGCTTTTATTGAAATAAAACGAGGAATTTAGGACAAGAGAGACGTTGTAAGGGCCTTGGGATTTATATTATATGTACGTACGTACATATGTCTGTGGTGCTTGGGGGTTCTAATTTCGAAGAAACAGTAGTTAGTCGGATTTTTAGTAGCGCAAAATGCTTGCCTTGTTTCTTGAAGGATTTGATCTGGGTTTTTTTAAATTGAACAAGTATCTTCTGAGCCCGCATGCTTCAGCTTGCTCCATGTCGTCGTTTACCATCATTACTGGTCAGAGTATAAGCATAAAAATCCGATATAGCAATGCTTCGACCGATACCAAAAATTACTTACTAGAAGATTCAGGCGAAATTAAAATTTTTGTAAACTAGTATTTAATGAAAAAATTGCTCGAAAACCTAAAATAAATGCATGTTCAATGGAAAATAGTTTCTCGATGATATAGTTTAGGTGTTTTCAAATCTGTCTGGAGCAACTGAACGGTTTCTTTTAGGCAAAAGTGTTTCGCTTTAAATCAGGCTAGTTGGATGTCTCTTTAGCAGTATAGATATTTGACCACAGCTCACTTGATATCATGTGACAGTGTGATCGAAAATAATGACCACACCAAGTCTGGAATAGGAACAGTGTTACTATTTTTGTATCATACGCCTGAGTTTACGCATTTTAAAATGACTTTTACATGATATTGATACGGATAGATGAACTTATTTGTATGCACATATAATTAAAAATAGAGTACTGACGAGACAGACGAAGCCGATGCAGCCGCTATGATAAACTTAAAAAAATTTTGCTCCAAATAATTTACGAGTAAGTTACTTTATTTCTGCAAGTGGAACCTACCAATATTCCTACGTTGTCAAAGTGGTCCGTTTTTAAAAGTGTATTGTTATAGCATTGATCTTACCATCAGAAAAGCGTATCTTCATACTGTATAGTATATTATTATTATTATAATATCAATACCCCTCATTGATTTTTTTTTATTATTTAGACAAACACCACAAAATAACCAATAAAATTAGTTTTAAAAAAATAACACAAGTTTTGCAGCGCAGATAAAAAAAAATGCTTTATTCCTGTTTTAATATAAAAAGTAGCATCACGTAAAGAGTTTGTCATTGTTTTGAAACACATTTTACCTACTTTTACTAAATTTGGACACATTCAAATAAATGTTAGTCTACTTACGAACGAGAATTACCATTCCTATTTGTGTTGGAAATGTGCAAATGTTTTGATTGGAAAATTCCCAAGTTTCAAAATATTTGAAGGTGCTTCAGTTCCTGTTTTCCTTTAATGCTGGCAATTCAGCCAATAAATAAATGTAAGCCGGGTGAATTTTATATAAGTATAAATACATCATTGTGTTAGTGATATTGAGTATTTCATTTTGGAATGTATACTTTTTCTTTTAAATTAATATCCTACGACTATGTGTGAAATTTTGTGCTCTTCATTTTTAGTCGTGAATCAACCGTTGAGGAATTTTATTGAATAAAAGGTCAGATTTCAGCACAAGACCCAATCCATGATGGCGGCCTGGGCGACCAAACCTCGAGGGCACAAACTTTTGGATTTTTCATCAGAGTACAATGCAAAACGACATATTTCAAAATTTTTACTTTTGTAGGGTAAACATCCTCACTGAATGGACTATACATAATTTTATTATTGAAATTTAATCATATTGACATACATATTTTATATTTGACATAATTATGTTATGATTTTAACATTTTAAATGTAATTTTTAAATGTGAATAGAAAAATTACCTGTAACTTTGGTGTTATCGATAATAGGTATATTATTTGTATTTGCATTCTAAATAGATAGTGTGCGTAATTAGATGTGCTTATTAAATGTAACTACTGTGATTGTGTGATAATACGAAAGCTATTATAATTATTATTTCAATGTACAATTGCCATTTTTTTTTGTTTGATTAATTATACTGCGTTACTTGGGGTGAACTACGACGAAAAGGGGTACTTGTTAAAACTGTTGAACTTGTCGAACAACTCGTAAATTGTGTAAAAAATACAGCTGTTAATAGAAAATTATGTTGACACGTGACCAAATGTTATGACCATTATTTTATATACTTATAGATATACGCCGATTTGGTATACGTCAAGCTTATAACCCAAATATATAACAAAATAAGTTTTAATGATTGTTGCCTATTCTAGAAATTGTCATATAAATTAGGTTTATTTTTTTTAGCGGTCGATTGTAAATGATTAGGTAAATGTAATTAGGTAGAAAAATATTTAGAATTGAGTTTCTCTTACTAAATAAGTAATTTTATTATAACTCTAGACGAGTAATAAATGTAATTGATTAATTTGTTATTCAATGTGCAATGTATTAAATAAATAAATATTAAATATATTTTAAATATCGATTATATTTTTATTTGGATATTTTTATGTAAGTAATATTGAATTACCCCCTCGTATTTCTCTATTGTACATAAAAGTTAAAGCCAGCCAAAGTCTCAAAGTAATGAGCGTCAAAGCAGCGATGCCCTGGAATTTGTTTTGCTACTCAAAGTTCTGTGTGTCGCTGCAAAAGTTATCGACTAGCGTTACGCGAGCGTCTCGTTCGTCTCATTACAAAAATATATTGTTCGTAAAAATTGTTTTTGTTTATACCGTGATATAATACCATGATATAATGATGATAAACGGTGAATCAAACGTATAAGTAGAGTATACTCGTAATATGAAAGACGATAAGTGAGTGAAATAAATGTAGAGAAGAAGAATGATAGAAAGAAGTGGGAGAAGGAAAAATGCATTTCAACCCACCTAGTTGTATGGGGATAGGAAAATGAAGTATATGGGGGTAGAAGAAAACCTTGGAAACTAAACCCTTATTTATTCAAAACTATTTAGACGTTGAAAGAGGATATATCATTGTAAGTATAATCAGGAATGCCCCACTTTTTCCAGTAAAAATTTGTTTCTCGAACACAGGTTCTATAAAAAAAAATGCTGTTGTCTTTTGGTTAGTCTAGTGTAAAAACAAATGTCGTTGATTAAAACAATCTCAAGTAGGTATATCACAGTAATTACCCAAGTTAAACTTAAGTTGTATAAGTTGGTATGTTTGTCCACCCAACTTAGAAACGGCTGAACAGGTAAAAAGAAGATTATCTTACTAAGATAGTGACTAGCTGCAGAAATAAGCTGAACATAAAAGTGATTAGTTTGTAGCGATGATAGCTCAGTGATTAACGCGGTCGGTTCACACGCTGAAGGGCGTAGTTTCAAACCTCAACAATGAGCTTGAGCTGTCGGTGAAGGAAAACATCGTGAGGAAACCATAGCATGGTGGCAGGATATTTTATAGTACCTACCTACTCGGCTGGCTAGTTGAAAATTTGTTGCCAAGCACGTGTTTCGGCAGTTTCACTTGAGAGCCAGGTCCATTCCAAGCTAGGTGAGCTTTACCATCTTCGACCACACCGTCACTTAACACCAGGTGAGCTATAGTAAAAAACGAAGCTTGTCAAATTAAAAAAAGTACACATCCGAATCTATACTTATTACATATCTACCTACTATTATAAAGAGGAAAGATTTGATTGTTTGCTTCTTTGTATTGAATAGGCTTCGAAACCACTGGACCGGTTTCAAAAATTCTTTCACCATTGGAAAGCTTCACTATCCCCGGGTGACATACGCTACTTTTTATCCCTGTATTCCCACGGGAACGGGAATTACGCGGGCGAAACCGCAAGGCGTCCGCTAGTCAGTAGTAATTATGTAGCCTAGAGAGTTTCCAAAATAAATACATGCCACGTAGCATCAGTCAGGAAATTAAACTTTAGCAAATTATTTTACAAACGATTTCTGTAAAATTTTAACGAGTAAAACCTGACCTGACATTTGAGCAAAAATATACGTATTTGTAAAAATAAAACAAAAAGTGCCTCACATTCATAGGGACGTCACACGGCAATTAATATTGCTAGCGTAAAGTTAGTTCAGTATCAAAGGTATAACAAAACATGGACAAGTGTGAATCAGACTCGCCCACCGTGGGTTCCGTACAAACAAGTAAGTTTGATAAATTCTTGTTCTCAGTCCTCGCATAAAGATACTATTTTTGTGATTAAATTAAAAATGTACAGTTTTCGGATTTAGACAATGACAATCAGTGGCGGCCTTATGGGGTGGCAAGCACCCGGCACCCGCTCGGGGCCTCGCTGTTGCAGGGGCCTCGTGTCCTCGTAGAAAAAAGTCTTTACTATATATGTACTTGTATGTGTATCTCCGCTTCGCACTTAGCAAAACCCCTCCTGAACGCACGGTTTCATTATTAGTGCAAGCATGTTACGGCCACTAGAGGACTCGAACTATTTTTTTAGTAAAACGGACTAAAGAAAAAGGACCTCACAACGATCTGTCTTCTTGCTAAATTTCATAGTTCTAGGTCAACGAGAAGTAGGTACTATATAGGTTTTGATTCTCTTGTGAGTGTAGAGATATGTGGTTTTATGCGACATAAACGGCTGTAACTTTTTTTACGATAACTGAAAAGTTTGATTTTTTCACAACTACAAGTTATAGCTATGCTGCGTATATGGGTTTAACTTCAACTCGATACCAAATACAAATATTTTATTGATAACACAAATGTTATAAGTTAATGCAAAATTTCAAATATGTATGTCATTATATGAGTTTTAAAACAATGATTACAAGTCAATGAAAAAAAGAAAACCGATATGCCAAATACCTCTACGCCTTCCTGAGATAGAAGGTCTTGACAGACGGGCTGATAGGCAGTGTGATCCTATAAGTGTTCCGGTTTTTTCCTTTGCGGTACGGAACCTTAAAAATCACCACATGATATAGTAAACGCCGTGGGAAATGATTTTGTACTTGTGTTAATGAAATCAAGTTGCATACTCATATTAAGTGCCTGAATTAATCTATCTGAGTAAAACTCGCAATAAATTTTCAGAAAATGCCACTAGCAGTTACACAATGACTACAAAACATACCTAAGACTAGGACCTCGCGACATGAGCCTCCAAGTACAAGTTCATTAGAGAAACATGCCATCTGACTCGATAGATATTTCATTCTGGCTTTAATTAAGTCACAAACAAAACACAATTAATGTGCCCGTTTAGTTTCGTACAAACAGAACAATGCTGGGAATGAATTTTCATTCGTATGCGGCAAGATAAAACGCAAAGAAGATACGATTGACTGCCCCGTTAGTTCATTTGGTGGAATATCTGCTTCAAGACCTGTAGTAGGCCGTGGGTTTGATGCCCACCGGGACAAACATTTATGTATTTACAAAAACAAAGCATGCATTCTATCAGTTATTTGGTTCCCATAGTACAAACTTTGCTTAGTTTGGGGCTTGATGGCACTGTGTGAAATGTCTTACGATAGGTATTTAATACTATTAATTAGACAAGTATCTAAACAACTGTCACTAAAAATATTCTGTGTCTGGGCGTATTACAAGTAAGTATTTACAACGAAAAAAACGTAGAGGTATAACTACTCTATAAGTTTTACTCTATGTATAGTAGGCGCCGTCGTGATCGCTGTCGCGCGGTATGGGTTCCAGTACGCTAGCGGCATTGTCCCGTGTATTACTATGCTTAGGTTTTGACATAGGTAGGCGCCAGCTCTGAGTTTCCCCGAAGCGAGAACTAGCCGCAGCGAAATTTCTTTAGTAAATTTGTTTTGTGTCGGATGACCACGGACCCAGCGTTTCCACAACCAGCCCAACATACTCATAATGCAAACTTGCAACTTTACTTCTTTGTTTGTTGAGCTGGGCTGGTTCTGCTGCGGTTCTGTTTTGGTGTGGTTCGGTTTCACTGCGAGCGGAACTACCGACATGTGACGGTTCCAGAGTATCCACGCAAGTATCTTATGACAGAAAAGAAGAATTCTGATAAGTCAATATACTTAATAATATGTCAAAAAATATGTTAAGAATTGAGAATAATTATGAATAATAGTGTAATAGTAGAGAATAATAATGGTAATTTCAATTTTAATGTCAACCAATTCAAATGGGTAAATTCAATAGCTGGTAGTAAAGCTCGTTTAGACAGATACGATAATGGCACTAAAAGGCCAATGAAATACAACGGAAATAAAACGGATAACAAAGTATGCTTGAGATATATGATGAATTGTTACTTTGTCAACCTAAGTTTGAGTTTTGCTGAATCGCCAAGTCTCGATGTGTCGTTTCTCTTACATTTTAGTACATTACGACTTGAATGTCCACGCTTTGATCAGATGGTTTTAGTGTTAATTTTAAGCCTTCCTCACACTGGCGAGGGTGGCTATAGTGATGGGCATTTAGTCGCGACTGCAGACAGTTTTTGTGTGAAACAGGCTTCGTTACGTATTGCTCCACGAACAACCATACTATAGTAAGTAATGCCCGCATCGGCTTTATACTACCGTTCTGCGTATCCCTGTAAAAGTAGAAACTCATAATCGTGGAGTCTCTTATCCGATCACAATCAAGTCGATTGAGCGAGACAGTGGTAAGGAAAATGGCCGCGCGTAATTTTCCTGTCTTCCCCAAAATTACAAGGCCAGTGAACGCTTCGAATTCAACCCGTAATGAACCCATTTATTTCAATAATTGGCTCGGTATAAAAGGCAAATTTAATTTGGTAGCTTCTTAGCCTAGCAACTCTGGACAGAATAAGGTTTCCTACCGATACAATACAAAGGTACAAAGGTAAGGGAGCAATCACACTAATATCTATGTGATTGCACGAAACGTAAGTGTTCGAGACTATAGGAAAACAATTATATAAGCATGGAGAAATATACATCATTTACGAGTATACTAAAAATAAACATATACCTACCCACCATAAAGAGTTAGATAAAAGTACTGTATTGGTTGTTTTGTTAATTCACATGAATTCATTATATGGAAATGAAAATAACACAAGAACAACAAAATCGAGACGGTCATGCCAAAATGTCACATAATTTAAAAAGAGAATGCTACTTTTGAAATAGATGATAATAGCATTTCACCTATTCTAAAATTCGTTCCTTCTTTTTTCAAGGGCTCTATTTTTTCAACCATTTGCTATAGTTTTCCATCAGTTCCATGAGTAATATAATCTATCCATATATACATATAACTAATATACCTATAACTAATTGTCTTGCCTGACTGACTGATTCATCAACGCGGGCGTGAACAGGTGGGGTTACAAACTTGAAATTTTGGCAGTTTGTGCTTTTTATGTTTTAAGGCCTAAGTTTTACACCTAAGAGTATAAAATACGGGACAAACGAGTTATTAGAAAGTCCGTTATTTACTTTACCTAAGCTGCGGTTAGAAATACATAAATGTATAGGTATATCGGCGTTTTTTCAAAATGTTATTCCTAAGTGGATGAATTAGGGGCTCAGAGTTCGTCACTTTTGAAGGATGAATAATAAAGCTCTGTATAAAGTTTGGGCCGTTCTTCCCACTTTCCTACCTTTTGGCTTTTTTGACTACTCATATTACGAGCCTTTTTTTAATATACATATATAAGAGTATATCCACGGGCTGCAGCTAGTGTCGTTTAAATGTCGGCCACATTAGTATGCGGAAACTCAGACGTATGATTCAAAATAAGCCTTTTAGCGACCGGTTGCTATCATGATTGGTAAAATCAAGGTGAATTGCCTTTCATATATTGGTTTTTAATATATGTATTTGTGGCACATTTAGTAAACCCCAGCCATTAGGTAGCTATGCTTCCCCAGTTGTAGGGTGTGCGTTCGTTTCCTACCCAAGATATCCATATGTAACGAACGTAACCTACGTAACGAACATACTCAGATGTTTGTTCTGTGTGTTCTTTATATATTGTGTGTGTAGTACAGTGTACCATACACACAATACATAAGGCAAGGGTACATAGTGTGTATTTACAAAAAAAAAGTATCAGACTATTATAACAGTTATGCGGCTCCTAAGTTACAAGTTTTACTTATTACTGTGTAAATTGTCCTGCAATATTAAACTATCACGTTTAAAAATGTTGATTCCTTTAAAATATTATGTGATAGACAGACAGAAAAACGATCAGGTATCGAAGCCTCAGTATATATCATACTATATTATAAAATATCAATACTTAAATATACTTTATAGAATATTTATACTTATAGACATACATAGATACATATGTACTTATGTACATATATAGATATTTTTGAGTGAGATATACTTACATTTACATATTATGCTATTATATATAAACATTAAACATGAAGAGGTAGCGAACTGCAAGGTTATTTAGGTACTGGTACAGGTTTTTTAGGTACAATTCTATCTTTAACTAAGCAATTTATTTCAGGTGTCAAACTAAACCACTGAATCCGCACTAAAACTTCTGAATTTGTAGCGTCGGTCCGCAAGGTGTTCGCTAAGTAAGTACAAGGAGTTGAAATGAAAAAACATTTTCACTTTTGTTCTAGGCATTTGAGGAATTGATTTTTTTAAGAGCTGAAAAAAACTTTTCGTACTAAATTGAAAATGTAGGTTTTCGTAATTTGTTACTTTCATCGTTTAATGTAAAGATTGTTCTAATATTCGATTAAAAACACGATTCTGAGATTCGATTTTTTTGCGGTGTTGATATACAACGTGGCGACGCCATCAGCATGTTGGTAAATAAAAAAAACTAAAGTTAAAAGTAATATGAAGAACGAAATATTCTCCTGATGGTACGAGATAACGGCGGTACAATATGACCTTTGCATATCCAGAACTTTGAGAAACATAACAAAATCCAGGGTATCACTGCTTTGGCGCTTATTTATTATAAAAATATTATACTGCTTTCGTACTATATATTCATAATTACGAATGTACAAAAAATGTTTATTGGTTGTCTTTCTTTCAAGCAAAAAAATATTTACAAAATTGGGTGAATTTTTACAAGGAGATTGGAAATAATAAATTTAGGCATTCTGTTTGTACCGAAAACCTTTTTGGGGTGGGAAAGGAGGTTTTCTTGGAAGTGATTCTTGAATGCATTTTTCTTCTTCAAAGTTAGACAATTACAGGCATTCTTAAAGGATGGTGCGCTTCAGGTAAGTTTGATCTTATTTATTTAGGTGTGACATCGTTTCATTGTCGATATTCCAAAAACTCAAAATGGTTTGATCGCACTTTCGTTATTCGAACTAGATGCACTGTTTTTTTTCTACGCAGGCTGCGTAAAAAATATAATATAATCTCTACTATTATATAGGCTTGCGTTTTATTGCACACTCGCCTTATGTTAAGCGAAGATGCCGTCTACGATGGAGCACACTTGCCTAGAATTTGCTGCTGGGTGGACGCGAACGAATCGGGTTCCTCTACATCAGAGTGCTTCATTGTAGACCGCACCTGCGCTTAACATAAGGCGAGTGTGCAATAAAACGCAAGCCTATATAATAGTAGAGATTAATTTATATTTTCTACGCAGCCTGTGTTCTAGTTCTTAGACTTATTGTCAAATTTATGTTTGCATTGTACATTGTACAAATAAAAACAAGCCGTAGAGAAGTAAGATAAAAGCTGGCAAATAAAACTTCGTTACCAAGCGTAGTATTTCGCGCAAACTTCAAATAATATCATGTTTTAGGCATTTACGTAAGTAATTTGAAGGCGTGGGTGCAGACTTGGTTACGGGGGCGTTTCTCGTTTTATCCCCGAATTTTATATTATCTAGACAGTTACGTCCAAATAAAACAAAAGAACTACAATGTATTCCTGACCGTGTAAAATAAAGAATGTACTTAAATAGATTAATTAATATCTTTTTATCTAAAGTGAAATAAAATAACATATCAATTACGAAATAATTATTTTTAGGTCAAATTAAAATATTTAATAACAGAAAATAAATACAAATTGTAGGACTCAATTCAATTTCAAAATATTTTTATTTACCTAAAAAGTTATAGATTACAATTTAGATACTAGTATAGTTCGTGTCATGTGAAAAGAACGCTGGAGAAAAGTGTTTTTGCATGGGTACACACACTCCCGCACCAAATTACTAGACCTATGTTTTATTTTGGAACCAGTCTTTCATTCATTTTTATATAAAATAAAAAAATGTACTATTATAATGCATATTACTAAAACATATCATAAACAAAATCTGTAAACACTTCAAACATCAGGTTTTTGTTCACTTTTGTTGGAATTTTTCAGAAAATAGCGGTGCCACGGATATCTTAATTGTGCCTTGGCTGCCAACCCGCACTTTTTTGACCGATTTTAGGGTTGTGCCATAATAAAAAAAAAAACCTTTTTGGCTTAGTACAACATACCCAGTACTATATGATTTAGTTTGGTTGTCCCTTATTTGTATCCGTGAACTTCCGTAGGCACGTTTAATTGGCTAAACTTTTGATTTGACACCCCGGCCTTGCCGTTTATAGCTGGAACCGTAACGTAACGGCTTTTAGTCTACTTTTATCTATTTTTGTCCCAGTTTCGATGGGATTGTTAAGGTCACTAGGACATTTAGTGTGATTTATACTAAGGGATAAGTTGTAGGCGTGTAAAAAAATTATGTCGCGGTCTGTAGAACTCTGCACGCCATCATCAGATGATGCCTCACTTTATTGCAATGCTGTTCATAGGTCTTTTTTAATGCACACTCCTCAGGCTGATCCTCAGATTTTCACTGCTAGTTACTGAGTATATGATTAGTGCACTAAGTTTCAAGTCGTACTATGTTTCGTAACTAGTACAACCAGTATAACCCACAGCACCGAAACATGGATACGCGCAGTTATATTACTTAAGAGTTACTTGGTGGTAGATCTCCTCACTTTGTGGTAGATGTCCTTAGCAAGACGTCATCTAGATAGGTACCACCATAGTACCAGATATTCTGCCGTCAAGCAGTAGTATGTAATCATTACTGTGTTCTGGTTTGAAGGGTACTGCAGCTAGCGAAATTACAGGTCTGTTGATACTAACCATCTAATTTCTCAAAGTAATTGAGCGCCAAAGCAGCGATGCCCTAAAACTTTTTTGTCACTCAAAGTTCTGTGTCTCGCTGCAATGGTCATAGACAGGCGTTATCGCTTACCGCCAGGATAGCTGGTACGTCTCATTACTTTTACATAAAAAAATACATCATAGATATTTATATGCATTTTTTTTTGTATGCATCTACAAAAAAAAAGTATATATGTATTCTATCAGTTATCTGACTTTCATCACACAAGTTCTGCTTAGTTTGGGATCAGATGGCGCTGTGTGTAATGTCCTACGATATTTATTTTATTATTTATTGTGCACACTATAAACAGAAAAAAAGTACAGAGAACAAAAAAACCTTATCAACTAGTGCCACAAGTGGCGGCAGTGGCGGCTTATTGTTTGGTTCTTGTCTTATTTTCTGGGGTAATTTGTTGAATACTTCTATTAGCATGTTTTCTTATCCCCTTGAACACACTATGCTCATAATAAAAATAAACAAACTGACAAATCACAAGTTTGAAGAAGATATACTTGGACTGTGCCAAAAAAAAAGAAAGCATTATTTTAATTGAGTTAGTAGGATTGAATCTCAGGTAGGCAATATAGTTTTTTATTGACGTACTCTATTTTATTGCTTTCATTACTTGCCCATTAAGTAAACGGTCGTTCTTCAGGCTACAGGTGAATTGAAATTCATATATTCTTTATATATTCTGTCTGGACCTTGTTTATCGAGGGATTTGCCTATTGAGCGTGTTGCAGGAACGTTTTTTTATGTCATGGTAGGGTTTCTAGGCTTGTTTACAGAATTTACCCCAGATTTAATATTTTCTCCCAATCTGATGCTTACGTTACGTTTCATTTGGTAATTAGTTTCAGAGTAATGGAGCATAACATATGCTTTCTAGACAAATTTAGACAAATTTACTTTCACTTGAAAAGTAAGTAAGTAAAACGAAACTATAGTTAGAGTATTAAGTTTTATTTAACGTGAATAATAAACTTTCATATACTTTCTCCACCGAGCGCTACTCGTTCGCAACTTTCCACACATGCACACACAAACTAGCACGGGTGTGGGACAACTAGCGAGTGGCGGTCAAATTATAAATGCATGACTATAAGCAAATACATTATGTCTCTACAAAATGTGTTAAAACAACAGCAGATGTTTTTCGTTCTATAAAGGGCATTATTAACATTCCTTAACGATATCGTTTCCTTAAACGACAAAATTGTGAAAAATTAATCAATCTGGCAACCCTGTCTCTACGTTCCAGCGAGGAGTCACGTCGCTTGATGAACGTTTGTCTCCGTGGTGATAAAGGAAAGAAAATGCCATTTTATCTAGACTACGTCTCTACAATTTACATGTAGCGCTAATAGGGCCTGAATAAAGCCAAAACAATGTTAAATGTTTGGCTCAATATTTCTTGTCTTGCTCTGAGTTATGAGTTTTTCTTGGCACTGACGCTTCCGGTGTTAACGTCTTTTTACCCGACTGCCAAGGAAGGGTTATATTTTTCACGCGTATCTTGTATAATGTATGCATGTAACTTTTCTTATTACCTCGTATCTTTCAAATGGCCAAATGGATTACGACAATTAATGTATCGTTAGATTTGTCTCAATAACCTAAGTGTTCTTTTGTGTGTTGTTTGAAATAATAAAAAAAGAGATTAAAGTGGTAGAATTCCTTAGTAGGAAGTCGTCTTGGTAGGTACCACTGCTGTGCCGCGGATGAGTGCGAAAGCGGTCCCGTAGCCCCGACACACGGGCGCCAGGCAGAAACACCCCAGGGTTTTTAGTGGGTAGGCCGCCACAATGGCGGAGAGTCCCACATATTCTGCAACAGATATTCTGCCGCCAAGCATTAGTATATAAACATTGCTGTGTTCCGGTTTAAAGGGTACGAAATGACTAGGCTGCTGAGACTAACCATCGAAAGTCTTAAATTAATAAGTGCCAAAGCAGCGTTGGCCTAGACTTTGTTTTACTACTCAAAGTTCTGTGTATCGCTGCAATGGTCATGGACATGCGTTGTCTCTTACCATCAGGAGAGCGTATCGTACGTCATTAATTCTACAAAAAAATATGGCGGATTTATGGCGCGAAATAGTAATACTTTAATAAAAAAACTTATTAACTTATTTTGATACCCTACTTGTATCAAAATAAAGAAAATTAAAACGGGATTACAAAAATATACATGTTTTATATTTAAATTAATGGTATAAAAAGTTTTTTTTTCCTTTAATTGTAGCTATTTTATCCGCAGGCGAGTTATACATTTTTTAAACCTTCAGCTTGTTAACATTTTTTGTAAAATAATTATACATATAATATTGGAAGACATTGCACAACGCTATTAAGCTCCTAAATAAGCAAAGTTCGTTCTATGGAAACTAAAGCACTAAAGCATGGAGCTAAAACTAATATAGAGCATACAATTGCCGCTTCGTACAGCACGTACACTTAATTACACGTACATATTTCGTACTGTACGGGCGAGGTCCGGCGAATATGTAAGGCGGATAGTTCCTAAATGTAGGTCTAGTCTTAAGCACTGCTCTCTGCAGATCAGTCTTATCATAAGGCACATATTTTTAAAGTTATTTTAATATTACCAATTTGCTAAATATGGATCACCACTGCTGGGCGCAGGTCTCTTCTCATTGTGGGAAGGATAAGGCCGCCACGCTAGCCAAGTGCGAGTTGGCAGAATTCACACATCTTCGAGAACTACTTTTTAAGAACTCTCAAACATAGTTTTTCTTGCGATATTTTCCTTCACGGTTTGAAGTTTTCAGCAATACGTACAACTTTAGATAGACAGAGGTGCGTGCCATGGGATTCGAACCCAGGACTCTTGGACAGGAGAGGACATTGGAATTAGACGGTCAGCCAATTATGCTGCAGACTTTTCGGTCAATATAATATACAAACGTTAAGTTGTGCTGCTAAATCCTTGTTGGTACGGATCTGGTTCCGCCATCACCTATAAAATTTATTGTTTTTTATCCTAGTGGCTGATCTTCTTTGCGGTTCATTCTTTAAGTCAAAGTATCCACTGCGAAACCATTTAAACTAAAAATGCACGGTGCTTTCGTTAGCCGTATCCTGCCCAGACACGACATTGATATGATGAGCAGTTTCTAGTGCGTTAGTCCCATCCCATGTTGGAACTCGTATTCGAAAATTATTCTCTGATTTTTGTTGTATCTATATTCACGTTATAAGCTGAATGCAAAAAACAATTGAAAGTGGAACAATCAATTATTCGCGAGAAAAAAGAATTTTACTTTAAAATGTAACAGTTCAAAGTGGTACATGCAATAAATCGGCAATTTCATGATTAAATCCCTATTATATTATGTAATACTCGCAATACCCAAATAACCAAAATATCTCGCAATCCGCAAATCGATAAGCTTCTTGGAAATCGTCAAATTCACGAAAAAATAAAAACTACAGACATTAAGCCGACTTGGGTAGAAGTCGGCATTTCAGTTCAGCCTTGATATAATGGGAAATATGCTGTTGTGTAAGTCTTAACATAAAATGTATAAAAACTGTCTGCTAGCAATTGTCAGGTACAATGTATTTTCCAGTTTCATCACAGAGTTCCCTTCATGTACATTCATAAAAAAATAATTAAAACATGCAACAAAGTTTTTAAAATATTCTGTTAAAAACGAAGTCCAGTGTGTAACAGTCCAAATATTCGAATTCAACGATAAATCTCGCAATGCGGTTTCACATAAATTGAACTCTCTTTATTTAAAAATTTGTGAAATAACAGATACAGATAGAGCTTTATTATTTTTATTACTATTTGATATAGTATATTTTTTTTATTACAAATTGGCTTGTGGTTGACCGCCAACTCGTCTGATGTTCAGCGAAGATGCGGTCCACGGTGGAGAATGCTCATCTAGAAGAAATTGACTCGCGACTTAAAGGCACCCATATTGTTTCTATCAGGAAACACCCACTCAGGCAGCAAATTCCATTTTTTAGCTAAACTTCGGCGAAACACGTGCCGGCAAGTGGTTACTGCAGCAAGAAGAGGATATTAAAGACTTGTGATTATTTTACACAGTTTTTTATTTAATTTGTTTAAGTTTATGTCAAATTTTCGATATTAAGTAAAGTTTTGGATTAGTTTTTAATTATCAAATTGTTATTTTTAAAGTGTTTCTTAGCCGAATTAGGTTTCTTTAAGCCTTCAATTGTTCTAAACGCTCGATTAACACTTTTTTAATTTAACTCTGAAGTCGCAAAAAAGAGTGCAAGAGTGCTTCAAGTGCACACTATAAGTACCTACTACTAAGTACCTAGTACGTGACGCTATACAATGTAAATACATGTTGGATTTGGAGGGCACCTATCGGCAACCTTTTATTCAATAAATCACATGTCACAGTAACAAAAATTAATGCATTTCGTCGAGGATACCATAACTTTCCCATACAACATTTCCTCACATTTAACAACAATCAGAAAGAAGGTATTATTCGCAGCAACTGAAGCATGACCGCGCATGTATTTGATTAATAACGTTGGGTGAACGAGCAAAGGTACATATCAAGTCAAGGAAGAAAATAAAAATATATTATTATCCTCTCCATCCTTTTACCCGGAGGAAAACGATTTGGGTGGGTGATAACGGCTTGTTTTGACGGTGACTGTGTTTACATACAGTTCATCCAGTGAGTAGGTACTTATGTATATCTAGTAATTACGAGTATTATATGTTTAACTTTGTACAGGAAACTAAATTATTTAAAAAAATATAAAATCTATAATTGTGCTGGTAACTGAAAATCAAAATCTTTGTGGTAGATCTCCTTAGCAGGAGGTCGTCTAGGTAGGTACCACCGCAGTACCAGTTATTCTGCCGCTAAGCAGTAGTGTGTAAACATTACTGTGTTCCGGTTTGAAGGGTACTGCAGCTAGCGAAATTACTGGGCTGTTGAGACTAACCATCGAAAGTCTCAAAGTAATGAGCACCAAAGCAGTGATGCCCTGGACTTTGTTTTGTTACTCAAAGTTCTGTGTATCGCTGCAATGGTCATGGACAGGTTTTATCTCTTACCATCAGGAGAGCGTCTCGTTCGTCTCATTACTTTTTTACATAAAAAAAAAAAAAAAAATTCAAGCTTTGTATTTCATAAAAAATAGAAATGGATAAAAGATCATAAACATAACTTTTTATTTATTTATTTAAATTTATACGCTCCACAGACACCGGGGTCCGTGACCTTTGTCAACTTGGTAACACCTAGCTTGGCAGCATATACATAACTTGACAAATAATATTGTTTTAAAATAATAAGTTATATTTTGGTAGATGCAACCACAATCTCAAAATACCTCAAAGCCGGAGATTCATACAACTAGAGAATGAAACATTATCTGGGTCTTTTCAAGTCCTCTCAAACTGCAGTCTCTTAGGGGGTAGAAGTATGGGGGGAGTCCCATGCAGTCTAGAGATCCTTATCTCTAGAAGCTAAATTGGCAGGCGGCTGGGTTACTAATTTGACCCATCGCACTGAGACTACGGGAGTGGGGCCGTCCGATACCCATTTGCTGGTTAGGTCTCCGACGTGGATCACGATGGGTTCGCGGTGTTTTGACACAGTTATCGTGGGAAAGCTTGGGCTCCCCGAGGCAAGTCCGCGGATAGTGGATAGGTATGTTCTAAGCCCGTGTACTTCGCTTTCGACCTATATCGTCTCTAACCAACAACGAGTTCGTGGTAAAACGTGCACTGACGAGCAATAGAAAAGTAAGTTTTTAGCAAATTACCTGATAAATAAACACCTTTTAATTTTGAACATTTTAATAATTGTGTGAATTAAAAAATAAGCCGCAACGTCACAATGTGAAACGTCGAAACTATTCATTTATTTTATACTAGCGGACGCCTCGCGGTTTCACCCGCGTAGATCCCGTTCCCGTGGAAATACAAGGATAAAAAGTAAGCGTAAGTGTAGGACATAATTATATCATGTTTCAGGATACTACTAGATCATATTCTTTTAATAATAAACAGGTCTTGAAGTGTCTTATTGGTATTGGTATTACGTATTAGTCCAGCAAATTGGTTTGTAAATTATTGTCCCTGCTCGACTTTATTAAATGTTTTTCTTTTGTTTCAACACGGCTGTTTCCATGCTTGGTCGGATCGACATAATTCATTACGCGTATATTTTAATATCAGCCCAAGCGTCAAATATAATTTACTCTACCTACGGAAAATTGTGTTAATTATTTTCCAGCAAAATCAAAGAGGATACGCTTATTCGTCCGTATTATTCAATTATACAATAAGGAAATAGATTATGTTTTATTTAACTTCTTGCGCACCTACCTTGATCCCTAGTTTCCGAAGTTCCCTTTGATAACTGAGCACGTTTTACCGTAACGTTGTAGTGTTTGATAGTTTGTTGTTGGGATATAGACCTATTCTTAAAAGATACTTGCTATAATTATATAGATTGATTGTTTGTTTGTATTGAATAGGCTCCGAAACTACTGGACCGATTTCAAAAATTCTTTTGCCGTTGAGAAACTACACTATCCCCGGGTGACATACGCTACTTTTTGCCCTGTATTCCCACGGGAACGGGAACTACGCGGGTGAAACCGCGAGACGTCCGCTAGTATAATTATAAAATAGCACAGATACCACAGACCAATTACTTAGATCCCGGACTTTAAATAGCGTACCCTTTTTCCGTTGCGTCAGCACATTACACTAAATTCTGAAATGAAATAGCTGGAATTAAATGAAATTAAAATTGAAATGAGATACTTTTCATGACTACCTTTGTAGAGTTTCCAAAATAAATAAAATAACAACGAAGGGGTTTCTGTATTTTAAATTAGTTTTCTGAGAATAAGGAAAAGTGGTTGTTAAAGAAACTAGGTGTATGATTGTTTGCCGAATCGAGTTTGCAAGTTAAACTATCTAATGTTTAATTATGAGACCTTTTCACCTTTATATATACCATTAGAATACCATTTTTTGTAAACTTAACACAATAAGTACTATTGATCCTATAACTTGTACCCTTAAGGTGGTTCGATTTCCATACAAATAATTTTTTCCCATTTATGGACCAATGGAGCATAATTTTACAGTGAAATCACATCTACTGGCATTTACTTTGGTCTTTATTTGCGGTAAATCACATTTGCTTGAATTCAAGCAATTGTGATTTACCGAAAAGAAAGAGCAAAATGAATGCCAGTAGCTGTGATTTCACTGTAAAATTATGCTCCATTTGTCCATAAATGGCAAACAATTATTTGTATGGAAATCGAACTACCTAAATTTTTAAACCGTCAATGAGTTTTCAGTTAATATACAAATACAAACAAATATGTTGAATCAACGCAAGAAGTAATAAAAATGAACATGCAAGGAAGCTTAATATTCTAATGTTGGCCAACCAGGAGCTCCAACTAAAAAAAGCACTGTTTCGTAGTTGATGTCACAAAAACTCGACATAAACGGTTCTATTTCGTCTTCATCGTGCGAACTGTTAAACAATGGAATTAGCTGCCTCGATTAGGTGTTGCTTAATTGAAAAATGGATTTTTATGAAAGATTTTTATCCATTTCTTGTATAATTAGAGTGTTTTCAAGTTAATAGTTTTTATTTTAGGCAAACGTGCTAGATCGTAGACCGCATCAGGTGACATGGCAGTCAAACGTAAGCCTATTTGCAGTGAAAAAAATATCTGCATACGATTTTCTTAGTAAGTTTTTTTAGTCTGATGACTTCACAAAATTGATTGGAGGCCAAGACAATTTCCAATTAAAAGTGTTTATAGATATTTAAAAGGGGATGCGAATTTGAACGTTTATGGGTATTTCTTGAAGTAGAAGAAAATAATGACGCAAATCCTAATCTAAACCAGTAGTCAGATCACGGCAAAGGTATTCCTGAAACTTAAGTTTTATCAAATATCAAACTACAGAGCTAAAGTATACCTACTTACTAAGAAGTAGTCGCCTTAACGTGTAGTGGAGAGCTCCGACAAAGTTAAGCGATTTTATCGTCATCGTGCAGAAAAAAGGCAGAATAATTTCAAAGTGGAACTTATAAAACGTACTTACGTACAAATACGTACTAGCTTCGTTTAAACTTTTATGACTGTACACTGAATTTACCCTGTGTTTAATAGTACACATTTCACTGAGCTTCTCTTTTTTCACATTTTCCTTACGTAAAATTAATAGCAATTCAAGTACGTGCTGGTTATTTACACTAGAACAACGTAAATATGAAACGAAGAGAACGGCTATCGCAAAATTCAAACCGTCATCGCGTTTTAATTGCCCAACTATAAAAGTAAAGATATCGCATAGCATTTGAGTACTTGTGTATCAGTGTACCGCTTAAAACATTTTTTATGTACATACGTAATAGGTAAAACAAACGAAACATTTTTGTGACGGAACTCTTACTGTCACAAAAATACCTATGTCAAGGCGATTGCAGATGTCCCCAGAACTTTGAGTAAATACAGCCCAGGACATCGCTGCTTTGGCGTTCATTACTTTTAGACATTCGATGGAAAGTCTCAATAGCCAGTACTCTTCAAATCGGAACACTGAATGTTTACCGACACACTACTGCTTTGCAGCAGATGAGCTGACTAATTTACCACAATTAAATTGAAAATCCACAACCAAGCCTCTATTCGTGTGTTCATCGGCATCCTCAGCTAGTACACGTCCCAGGCTAAGTGTGTTTATAATCTTTGACAACAACTTCACTTACCTAATATCGGGTGAGCTGCAGTCAAACACTAGCCCGTCAACCGTAAAAAAGACTCAGTATAATAAACATCAGAAAATAGGCACTACATTCAATTAGGCCAATTACTAAACAATAGATATCTACCCTAGAAAGTTTACTTTAAAATAGGAAATTACTTTACAATAAAAATACCTTACACAGAACGTATGATAAATATAGCTTATGGAAATATCAGCGTTCCAATAAAATGACCTACTCAATTTTATTAATAACTTACAAATCCCATCGAGAGTCGACGTCGCAACTAAAGCAATGAAAATTCTCGGCATTTCCGCGCCTGTGTTTTGTAATGTCGGCTCGCAAGTGACTCGCAAGGGAAGGAATTCTTCTTCTTATTAGTTAGAATAGGCAAGTCTACGCGAGGCCGTGAAATCACGGGCCATTTAAAGCGGAGATATAGCACTGCGTTAGAAGAAACATGGCGGATATAAGGAGCTTAATTGGATGAAGAAGACTTGCTTCGAACTGTAGTTCATTATCTCAATGGCTTGGACTCGTTTGACACTGACCGATGGCCGATAAGCTGACAACAAAAGACGCTTAGCTTAGCTTTCGTTGGTGGGAGTATCGGTTAAATATTTCTATAGCGGTTCTTTTATAAATAAATCCGTATTGCAAATCTATCTCGGTATACAGGCTTCTGGTAAGCTACAACATGACACAGACAAATCATAGACTTCAAATAAATCTTTTGATGCTTGTCAAGGAAATACCTAACTAGGTGACTGATCTTCTTAATAAGAGGTAGTCTAAGCAGGTGCTGCCGCCAAGCAGTAGTGTGTTTGTATGTTACCGTTTGAAGGCTACTGCAACGAGCGAAATTATAGGATCATTGAGACTAAACATCAGCAATAAACGCCGAAACTACGACTTTGTTTTGTTTGTTTATATTCATTGAACAGCAGCTTTAGCCAAATAACATTTGAATAACGTTAACACTAATAGAAAAGCCAAAAATGTACGGAATTGACAAATGCTGTTGACATGTCACGTACGATAGCTTATGCAAATATATTCCCGTACATTTTTGGCTTTTCTATTAGCTATTTAAATGTTACTTGGTTAATCCTGCTGAATACCACTAGAAAGGTTACGGATAAGCGTTATCTTTTGCTCACAGGAGAACATTTGTTCGTAAAATTACTTCTTAAAAAGATCTATATTGTATCACTCAATTAACATATTTTCGAGAGATTGGAATGTTTTATACCGTGCTCGTGTTTTATGAAACTACAGACAGCGCTTAAGTTTTTTTTGTAGACAAATCAATTATAGACGTTTTACATAATGATGATTCCAAATAATAATATTTGATATATCTTGTCGATATTTACATACAAACAAAATGTTTATGTATAAAAACCGTTAAATTTTACAAAATACAGAACAACGTATTCGAATATCGATCGACCTAATGGTCGAAGGTTAGGAACCACCAGGATCTGAGAGTAACAATTAAAATTATTTGCTTTACCTATAACTTTAAAAAGTAACAAACATATTTGAAAGTATATATGTTTAAGTAGCCGTTGATTAGTTCTGTTGTCAACATCTAGCTTCATCAAAAGTGTATGTACACTTTTGATGATTAAAAATTGACAACTAAAAATGTCTTAAAATTAATAGGTACCAATGTTTAGTATTTATTTATTAAATCAAAAACCTAATCTAATAGTTTTAATTCGTTAGTTCAGATGGGCAAGCAAATTGTTATTCAATTTGATTAAACAATCACAAAAACACATATCAATGTTTTCTATACATTACAAGTAATAACAACATTTTTACATGGATTTTGATGTCGGTCTGATACACATTTTTCTTCGTGTATCGCAACGCTATAATTTTTAAGATTTTTGCCTTTAAGCATTCTAACACAACACATGTTAACCGTATGAATGTAAATACTTAGATTTCCTGATCTATAAATTTTTCCATTATTACAATTGATCCCGCCCGAAAAGACGTGCCATTTTTAACACCACCCTACTCCAACAATCATAAAATAACTGTCTATCAATAATGTCATTGTTTTTCTAGAGCAGTAAAAAAATCTCTATCGATTATGATGCCCCAACACGGCATACGCAATATAATTTTACGGGTTTCCGGTACATTGGGTGGACATGTTAGCGTTTTAAATGTGCGGAAGTAAATAAGGTTTGGGCGTACCGACGCTGGCATCATGCCAGGAAGCAACACCCCTGCTGGTGCATTGCATAACATGCTGTGATCCTCTCTCTTCAGTGGATCGGATTACGCCACCGCCATCTGGCGGGTTCTAATAGATTATTTCAGACGAAATATCTTTTAGACTCTTTTTAATCCCTGACGCAAACAGATGAGTGAGATGGTTATAAGGTTTTTTAATGTAACATTGTAACATGGTTATAACGTTGTAACATGTAACATGGCTATAAGGTTTTTTTAATGTAATGTGTAACGTTTTTATATACTTACTACATGTTTTATTTTTATATACTTTTCTCATTAGTGTTACATCTCCCGTCCGTTTCTTATGTCATCTATCGTGTTTTTCTATTCTTGGTTGCCTGGAAGAGATCGCTCTTAGCGATAAGGTCGCCACTTGTGGCACACGTTCATAAGGTTCTTTTGTTCCCTGTTCTTTTTTCTATTTTGGTGTGCACAATAAAGAGTTCTATCTATCTATCTAAAGAGAAGAACGAGGCGCTCTCTTGATGGTAAGAGATATCGCGTGACCATTACAGCAGACAGACAATTACCCAGAATTTAATGTTTGCACTTGTTTGTGTGTTTGAACACTCAAATACGCTGAAGATAATGAATGTTCGCGGTGTCGTAGCTCCTAGCCACTGATTCTTTTTTTTTTTGATAAGTGACTTAATCAAGAGTGTATTAAAAAATCTGTTTAGTCGCTTTCTGATTCACTTTTCTCTAATTAATGAGCATCTTCCACTGGTATAATCGAGTCGTAATTTTGTATTCATTTACTAGTGCCTGGATTTTTATTAAATTTATTCCGTTATTAAATAACATAAAATATCAGAACAAATATTAATGTTTTTAATTGTGTGTGTGTTTATCGTAACCATCAACTACTTACTTATATTAAATAAAAATAGTTTAGTAGTTGATATATAATTTTTGAATGTTAGTATATAGCATTATATCAGTTGCCCTGGATATGCAAAGTTTTGCTTATAGTTATAGCTCTATTAAACGATTTCTAATATTTCTTACTATACTCTGTTATATGATATACTATTTTGACAAAACTAAACATATGAAAAAAGTTAGTAGAGTTAGAAAGAATCCAACAAACATTCTGAGGCGTCATATCTAAAGGAAACCTGCATAGTGGGGGGGGGGGGGGGGGGGGGGGGGGGGGAGGTAGAAACACTTTAAAACCTACGTGACTTGAAGCATGTATGCCTTATAGGGCCTTAGGTACGTTGCCAAAATAGAAACGAGCTCCTTCTAAGGACATGTATTCATGTCGGAGGGGTTTTAAAGAATTAACTAGAAATTTGATGTTCATTTATTCTAAAACTGACTCTACTAAAGATAGTATAGATTAGGTTTCACTATCGAAACTGACGTGGTTTTGACAGTCTTTTGTTTTACGCAAGTAAGACGAGGTCGCGCGCGCGTTGTGTGCAGTGCGTCTCCATGATGAAGGCCACCGGATGTGTCCGAAACTATAGTCTAACATAAGTAAAACAAAAAAGAAATGGGGTTTTTGTGTGAAATTAGTAGTGATATTGATTAAAAGCTAATACAGAGATACGAACGTTAAGTTACATCTTACGCACTAAGAACATCTTTAGCTTCACACCAGTCGCCAGCTATTACACCTACCAATTTTTTTTTTCTGTACCATGCAATGTTGGTGCGGACTATAAAGAGTCAATCAATCATACCTTGTTCATAGTTTCCAGTGTTTTTTTTCTCGATTAATTTGAGTATTTGCTGTAATTTGAAAACTTAAATAAAATAAGTTCACTTTCTAGTCAAAGTCCTACAAAGTTAGTAAGTCTGAGTCTGGTCCAGTCTTATTCTAATAAAGTAGTCACTTTTATTACAAGGTTCCACAATTTTTTGCCAGTAACGCGAAAACACATATATATAGGTGTTGACACATAACACATAAGATATGTACTTTAGAACATTTTAAAAACTCTTTTATTTATTGACAAATACAAAGAAAACACAATTTTATGCAAACCATTTTGCCTCTAACATTTTGAGTAAAAATGAGCACAGTTGAGCCAAGAGCTCGAGTGATACATTACAAACAAACGGTACAAGCCAGTCTCCAGCTTCAAGCTAATTGAAGCCAGCTTACTTTGCTTTATTACCTATAACATAAAAAAACTTCAGAAAGCCAGCAGTCAAGGACAAGACGGAATTTTTTATCTATGGATCACGTTTGTTTTTAATATATTTTCTGATAATACGTTTCACGTCTAGTGATTTAATTTGATAAAACACCAACGAGTCGCAGCATTCTTTGATATCTGACGCACAATTGGAATGATCAGCAAAATTTCGTGTGATGTTTTTTAAAAAGTAAAATAATACATTTCATGAGAGTATTTTTGGCAAAAAAGAAGAAATAAAGAGAAGTAGAAAGCATGTAGCTAGCAAGTTCTAGTTAGCTTTCACAGTTTTTTACACAATGTTTGACTTGTAGATTTAGTTGTAGTACCTACCTACATTATAGTGAAACATAAAAATAGCTTAATTTAACATTGTTTTGCATTTGCTAAGAAATATTGACGGCCGTTTCACACAGCACCATCTAGCCCCAAATCAAGCAAAGTTTGTACCATAGAAACCAGATGATATACTAATATAATACTTGTATACGTTTTTCTTGTAAATATGTACATATATACGGAGCTCCCAGTATCAACATCAATGTTCGTCACATAAATGTTTGTCTTGGGTGGGAATCGAACCCATGCCCTACGACTCGGGAATCAAATCAACAACCAAATGAGCTAACAGGGCAGTTTATTAGTATAGTATAGTATTCTTGGCTGCCTGGAAGAGGTTGCTTTTAACGCTAAGACCGTCACTTGTGGCACCAGTTCTTAAGACTCACACACAGACTTAAGATCTTAAGACTCTTTTGGTTTTGTGTACATTTTTTTATATTTCTGGTATGCACAATAAAGAGTTTCTATCAATTATACGATTTTTACTCAAATAGTAATTTTGATTTAGTAACAATATATTTACTTACTTTACTATGATATATCCAATTTCCGTAGGAATACTATTTTAATATACGGTACAGAATAAAATAAACTAATCCCGCCATTTTATATACTTTTGGCAAGGAGATAAAGGACATTTAATTTTTTGCTATTATAACGTCGCGCCCGAAGTCAAAGTAGTTCAAGATGATAAGTATAATGTGCTTCATTTCGGTTAGTACGAGTATCTACTATAATTCTACATTAGCACGTCTTTATTGGTACTGTCTCTTATACTGTCGAATAGCTTTTAATGTTTTTTAAATATAGTTGACAGATTAACATGGTTTGTTTACCATCAAGACACCGTTACTTTGTAAAGTAGTCAGGAACTAAGCCAGCTCACACACAATGAAACGCACTGTTAGATGCTTAGCGGGGTGGACTTTCAACTAGAGGGTGGTAGCTAGCCAGCCGAGTACTAGAAACTACCCTACCACCATGTTATGGTTATGGTTGGGGTTTGAACCTACGCCCTTCGGCATGCTAACCTACGGCGCTAATCACTGAGCTATCATCGCTAAAATGTAATTAACACGTCATATTATTGTTGTTTAATAGATAACAAAAGTGTGCTAGCTAAGAATCACATTATCAAACAAGTGTTCGAGTGACTGCTAATCGGCTCGCAAATCTTGAGTGATCGAATGTTCGTGACCGCCAATTACGATGCGGCATCAGCGAGCGGCCATTGCTATTTCAATTTACCTAGTACTTATAGACGATAGCGATAGCTGCTGTGTGGAATAGAATAACAATAGAATTGCCAGATTCTAGACATGTTTTGCTAGTTAGAGACTTTTTAAGGCAGAGGGTCGTCAAGGCAGGTAGGTACTCCTGCAGTATCAAATATTTTACCGCCATGCAGTAATCTATAAACGCTGCTGTTTTCCTATATAAAAATAATAGGGCATTGAGAGTAACCCTGGAATGTTTCAAAGTAATAAATTGAACACAGCGATGGCGCATTTGTTAATTGTTACTAGGTACGTACCGCTGCAATGGTTTGGGCAGGCGTTATCTCTTACCATTAAGGAAGCGTCTGAGCTCATAACTTTTACATGAATAAAGAAGTCTTTGATCTAATTATTTATTTTATGGTGGAAGATGCGAGATAAGAGTTTGTATAACAAGTAATTTAAAACATAGACAATGGTGCACTTTAATCAGAATATTACGCGTTTTGAAAAAAAAAAAATTTCATAACATGGATATAATTCCAATTTAGAAATTAGATAAAATAGATAATTTACTTAACATTCACTCTAGTGATAAGAATTTTATTTTTATTTTTTGAGATACTACGGCGGGTGGTTATTTTTTTGGAGCCTGTCTGACTGCCCATCTCGAGGGTTCAAATCAAACGACACGTGGCTTTGTTTTTTGTTATGTGATGTACGCTAGTATCCTATATTCTCCCTTTGTTGGTCGAAGGAAAACATCGTAAGGAAACCTTCTTGTCTGATAGTTTTTAACCTTCTGAAATACGTGGGAACTCTGCCAATTAGCGCAAGGTCCACGTGGCAGATTACAGCTTCACCCTTCTCACAATGAGAAGACGCTCGCGCCCAGCAGTTTATAAAAACAGGCTCGAATCCGGAAGTTTTGTTTTACACCACAAGAGGTTACTTGCAACAAAAAAATACAATAGTTTACATTCGTTCTATCCTTGACTATAATTTTACCCAGAAAACAAATCGAGAAAACTCTATGATTTGTAATCGTATCATTGAAAAGAGTAGCAAAAAGAATAATTTTCATAGAAAAAGTCGGATAACTCGTAAACTATGTGGCTTTTACTGAACAAATCTCCAAGTATAATGGTTCTCCATCCAGTACACCGCACCATATACATATTATACATTATATTATTTCTTTAACTCCTTTTACTGTTGAGACCTCGTAATACTCGAATGTTTCTTGATAAATGAATAAACACAAAAAACGAGCTGTGCAACTTATTTTAAAAATACATCCAAGTGAACACACTTAAAAATAAACTGTATGTACAATTTATTTTTAAGTGTTATAGAACTTAAGTTTCAAAAGGTTCTGGCCATTTAAGTTGACGCTGTCTTGTCTTGAACAGGAAAGAGACGCTGTAATAGTTCTGTCTATTCTTCGACGGGTCGTTGCGCTTCGACCTTTCAAAAGATCCTGAAATTATAAAACAAAAATGTTATTACAACGTGCATAAACTTTTTTGGTTGGGATATGCTAAGCTGGTGCAAACTTTGTGCTTTGCTTTTATTTAAATTTCTATTTAAAAAATGTACATATTCAGACTTGACACTTCGTATCGTTGACGCCGCACGTGTCCAAAAGGCTGGTCTCTATTTTGCACAATGTTTGAGTATTGATTCGCTGACGTCATTTATGAGACTTATCCCCAACCCCCAAACTATTTGCGTGTTTTTTATTAGCTATTGCTACACTTTCAAAGTTACTTACTTTAAAAGCCTTTCTGAATTTTCTGGACATGAGACTGTAGAGGATGGGGTTGGCCACGGGTGACAGGTAAGCGTTGTAGCACAGGTAATTCATTATCTTCCAATTCTGAAACGCGTAATACTGCATTTTGTTTACACAGAGTTACAAATTGGGGTCATTGTACTCATCATTGTTAACCTTTACATCACTAACCTAACCCTAAAATCGTGTAAAAAATCAGCTGTTCTAAAGGAAAAATGTCGTTGACCTTCAACAAAATGTTTGGAATGGTGAAATTTTTAGTTATTTTATTGGTTCATAGTAATGAAGTACAAAAAGGTACATATTGAAGAGTACAGTGACCTCCTATTGGCTTAGTACTATCATACTGCGTTACCATAACACTCAACAAAATGTGTGTCATTTCAATGTGTGTTGTGGAATCTTCCTGGAATTTCATGCTTTTTGACCCCTCCCTGTCCTTGTCACAGCTGATTACATTTGTGTGACTCCTTGGTTTGTCATCCCATATTTTGCAATTATACATCAGGAAATTATTACATAAAACAGCTGTTCGGAAATCAGGTTTTTTTCAATTTTTTAAATTAATAAATCAACATCAAACCAAACGTTTCAAAAAATTAACAAAGCAAAAAACGAGTTCGTTAATAGTTTAAATTTCGTCTTTTAATGCCTAAATATATTAGTTTAAAATTGACTTCACAAAATTTAGGGCACGTCGCACCCCTTGTCACACAATGTCACATTTCGTCGAACGATAACGTGTGACATAATTTATGAATGAGCCCTTAACACTGCCAGCACTTTCTTGTTATTCTCCAAGTGGCTGTGTATGAGAGATTAAACCAAGCCTCGTATAAAAATTTTAATAGTGCCCGCAACTTGAACAAGCTCGCGGAGGTTCACGCGCACTGGAGCGGTCAGCCAAGTCGACGCTCGTCATGGACCCGTCAGTCTAGACAACAAACTGCTGGAACACACCACTGCGGCGTCTGCTCTGAATAGTTTCAAATCATGGCTTAAACGCTGGTTTACTTGTACCTATAGAGCAAATGTTTCCAACTATAATTAATTTATCGATTTAATTAATTTTTATATCTTCTTTTGTATTTCTGTGCTAGAAGTTTCTTATTATAATATCACACACAACACAAAACGAAATGATGACGACTACAACACAACAACGACGATGACCATAACAGTCGATTTGTAATGGATTCAAGTATAAAGATTCCTGTTGTTCAATAATATTACCAGGAATACTACAACCACAAAAACTTTATTAATGTAATCTTAAATTAATTTGAGAACGAGCTAAAGCTCAATATTGCTTACATTAAGAACAATCTTGTCATTGTGTTTGTGGTCTCCAAAACATTTTTGTCTTATTTTTAGAAAATAATGCTTACGTCAATAGCTTTCCTTGTTTGCTATTTAGGCTTACCGGATTTACGTGATAGTTTTGACCCCAAACAAATCGAGGTAGGGCCATAATTCCACGCAGTATACTATATGGAGACCAGAAGATGAAGAACGATATTGCTACGGCAGCTGCAAAGAAATGTTAAAAAAAAAAATTATATTGTACTTTTGAGTACCTGCTAGCTTCCGCACCAGCTTCGCTCGCACATTATAACCATTTCACAAATTATTTTGAAAACCGTGTCAAAATACGTAGTGTAGCTTAGTAGAACTAAGAAAACACACGCACGCGACACATTAGACTTCATATTCATAGTATTTTTTTTTCTTTTAGTGTCCAAATGCTGGGCAAACACCTCCCAAATTTCCTCCCAAACTGCTTGGTCTTCGGCCTTTGTGGTCTAGTAACAGTTGTGACGATTCAGTTCGTCATACCACCTATGTTTTTATATTATTTACCTAGGCAGTCATGGCGACTACCGGCAAAGTTAAAACTTAAAACAACATACATAGCATGTCGGTGACGCTAGTTTTGCCCATACCAAAAATCGGCCAACGAGGCTAAAGAAGTTTTCACTTCAAAAACTTAAACTAATCATTAATGATATTACACATGCCTCTAAATAGATAATTTGCAAGACTGTTTAAAAAAAATTAAGTTAAACTTCTTTATTGAAAATAATTGTACCTAAATGTATTATCATCAGAAATAAAGGTATGTACCAAATAACAGATAAATCTGTCAGCAGGAAGGGGGTAACATTCAATTACTAAATTTGACCCAAAAACATCAACAACAACAAACAGGGCAAGCTAAATAAAACCGTTTAATAAATCATACAAATCGACTTTCGCCAATCTACACTAATATTATACAGAGGAAAGATTTGTATTTTTGGATTTTTGTATGTTTGTAACGAATAAACTAAAAAACTACTGGACCGATTGCAAAAAATCTTTTACCGTTGGGAAGCTATACTATTCCCGGGTGACATAGGCTACTTTTTATTCCTGTATTTTCACGGGAACGGGAACTACGTGGGTAAAACCGCGAGATGTCCGCTAGTTGTTTACAACTCGATTGGCTAAATACAGAGTAAAAGTTGAAAATCTGCCACCAAGCATCTAACGATGTATTCCTGCAGCCTTACTTAGGAGACAGTTCCATTGCAGGCTACGTGTGCTTTACCGTCTTCGATCACACCATAATCAACAAACCAGAATTGACGGAATTGACTTATAACATTGGTGTTATCAATAAAGTATTTGTATTTATATTAGCGTGTGTGTAACAGAAAAGGTGTCACTTGCCATGAAAAAGATTCACTATGGGCACCAATCTAAAAAAAAAAGCTGCATATTTTATTTTTACATTGTAGATAGGCTTGTGTTTGTCCGCCAACTCGCCTGATGTTAAGCGAAGATGCGGTCTATGGTGGCGCATGCTCGCCTAGAAGAAACCGATTCACTCGCGACTTGAAGGCACCCAGATTGTATCTATCAGAGAACATCTACTCGGGCAGCTAATTCTATTGTTAAGCGGTTCGTACGATGAAACCGCATGATACGAGCTCTTTTCTTTTGCTCAGCTAATTATATTATTCCTCACGATACCGGAGTTGTATCCGTAACAAAATTTTGTTAATGATGAGTGCAATGCTACACTTTTGGTTTAGTAAGCCCCAAGCTCTCTGTAGTTTAGTTTAGGTTGAAATTAATTAATAACTGTAAATTCAGTTCGGTATATTAGAGATTACATAAGCTCGTTGTGAGCGCTCTCGTAATCATGTAAACATGGTGTGAAACCTCGTAAACAGAAGTTGTTTAAACTGTAGGTAATCGATTTTAGGGTCGATCCCAAGGTTGATCTTACTGTCTATAGTCCGCGTAGGCTAGACAATAAATATATTCCGGTAATAAATTTTCCAAGTCGTTTCATACTCGTATTACGTCGTAATATCAGCGGTAAGAGCGACTCATAAGGCTTCTGTATTGAAATATTGATAAAATTAAAATAAATAAATTGAAATGGTTATGAAATGTCTGTCAGCAGGACCTACTTTTCTGCAATTTTCATGAATATTTTTATCAATAATACCAAAGTTGTCATCTATTAAATACCTACCATGTACCATATTATATTTAATTTATGTGTATTTAATTATGTAATAAATTTACGCATATAAATGCCAATTTTATTTAATAAAAATTATAACATTTTACTTACCTGTTACCTGATACATTTATACTATTATAAAGAAGAAAGATTTGATTGTTTGTTTGTTTGTTTGTTTGTTTGTATTGAATTGGCTCCGAAACTACTGGACGATTTCAAAAATTCTTTCACCGTTGGGAAGCTACACTATTCCCTGGTAACATAAGCTACTTTTTATCCCTGTATTCTCACGGGAACATGAACTACGCGGGTGAAACGCAAGGCGTCTGCTAGTCATTCATATGCAAAGAAAGATATTTTAAAGGGGTGTGAGGTTTTATTTATATGTAAATAAAATAAGATTTGAAACTTACCCAACATTTTAACGGCACGATCCTTATTCTGCTGAATAGTTACGGGGCTACTTCTTATCTTTTCCTTAGCAGAATTTAAATCCACGATAATCAAACTATACAGAACAACAATCAGCGTCATAGGAATTATAAAAAAAACTATTATCTCTATGACCAGCACGACACTTACAACATAAGAAACAGTGAAATAGCAAAAAACGTATTTTTTCTTCTCCACTAAATCTGTGAAGTATATATCAGGAATCGCGAACACAGAAGATATTAGCCAAATTCCACCTACAATTCTACAGACGCGGGAATTTAAGGCAAGTTTCTGACGTAGAAATGGTCTGCTTACAACTAAGTAACGTTCGATGGTAAAAGCGGTGATGATCAGCAGACTACAGTTGCTGATGAAGTCCCAGAGCATGAAATGGATACGACATCCAACTTCACCCAGTGGAAAGAAACCAGGAATCCATATGATATAAATTTCCAACGGAATGAAGCAGGCAGTTAAGATGTCAGTGATGGCGAGGTTGAAGAGATAGTAGTTGGTCGGAGTCCGCATCGAACGATTACGAATAATAACAACACACGTACAAATGTTCCCAATAAGGCTCAAAATCATAGCGACGCCTAATCCGACAGTCAACACTATTTTAGCGACTTCAGATTCGTCAAACATGCTTTCACGGTTGAACGCAAAAAAAGGGTATGAGTTATTATCAAAATGGCTTTCATTGCTTTCTAGAATATTGATATTTTCCGCCATTTTTGTTTTCATTTCTACTATTTTATGGTAAGAACGACCGAAAGTGTAGCGACTTGAATGAATAGTGCAAAGATACTGTCCAGGGACTACTCTCGGAGAGTTGTAGTTCTTTAATACAGGATGATTTCATTGTGCTATTTTCGTTCGAAATAATATTAGTAGTGGCTTTTATATAAACGTTGAATGGATCATTTTGTTTCAATTTATAAATAAACGTTTAAGTAAACGTTTGGGAATGAATAACGATGTTGATTGGTGGAATATTTTTTCGATTGTGTTGTAGGGTCCAGGTTTATGCAGTCCCAATCCACATAACGCATGTCAAACAAGCTTTGATTGAAAGCAAACAGCAGCGAGTTCATTATAATGGACGAACGGGTTTGGTTATTGGCAATTACATTTTTTGGCAAATAAAAATACTGCCAAGGCTACATTTTCCCGGCGAAATTTAATTGTACACTTATGAACCGGAATGTTTGAATGACTGCCAACTCGCATTTCTATCTCAGTAGACTATGGCCTTACCTTTCTCATAGCGATAAGAGGCATACACCCAATAGTTTTTAAAAACAGGGTTGACTTACAATATTATGCAGGAATAATACGTTAATCTAAAAGAAGTTACGAAACCAGTCCGTAGTCGAGCGCTTGTTTATCAGCGTAGCAATGGTAACTTAGTGGTTAACTTGATCGGTTCACACGCCGTAGGGCTTGGATTCAAATTTCAACAATAAACTTGTGGTGAAGGAAAACATCGTGCGGAAACCATAGCATGGTGGTAGGCTACTTTCTAGTTTTAGGTTGGCTAGCTGGCTTCAATTTTAGAAACTGTAGCGAAGCATCTAACGGTGTATTCCGACTGCATCAACATAGTAATAGGTACATATAATTTGTTGTTTGTGTTCTTGAATTCTTTAGTGTATAGTCGACACAAATACGATTTGTCTTTAAAACACTGTGGTCATAAACTTAACCAGTCAACCATAAAAAAATAATGAAAATTAAATCACTAAAAAAATTGTTTTAGCTTGACACTTTTTGTAATCGTGAATACGAATCGCCAAATTTGAAACATATTTCGTCTTAATACAAATAGTTCGATTACTATATCAACATGTTATTGATATTTTTGGCATCCCACTCATATTATGAATATGAAAGTTTTGATGGATGGATGGATGGATGTTTGTTACTCTTTCACGCAAAAACTACTGAATGGATTTTGATAACATTTGGTACGGAGGTAGCTGACACCCTTTTTTTTTTTTTTTTTTTTTTTTTTTTTTTGTCCAGGGAAAATACTTTGTGTATACCACCGGCCCTGGGGCGGGCACGGTGGTTATGTGGGACTCTCCGTCCTAATGACGGCCTACCCACTAAAAACCCTGGAGTGTTCCACCTCGGCGCTTTGTGTCGAGGCTGCGGGCACGCTTTCGCACTCTACCGCGGCCTCGACAGCGCTTGTCCTCGCGGACCCGCCTCGGGGAGCCTAAGCTCACCCCGCAACAATGACGATGTGTCCGAACACCCGACACATCGTCATCCACCTCGGAGACCAAACCAGCAAATGGGCGTCGGACAGCCCCATGTCCGTACGCCCCTGGTCTCCATGCGACGGGTCAGATAAGTGGCCCCGCCGCCTGCCACTTGGTTGCTTGGAATGGGGATCGCCAGACCGGCACTCCCCCCATTCCGCAACCCCCTCCCACTCGGCTCCTCCACTGCGCCCTCAGCTCATCAGAGGGACACGTGGAGAGCCCGTCGCCAGGCCACCTCCCGGGGTCGGGCCCCTCCTGCCGTCGCGACATGCCATAACATGGCTTGTCGTGACCCACCTCGAGGACCTATAACAACTGGCGCCAGACGACCCCATGTCTGAACGCCAGTGGTCCTCATGCGACGGGTCAGGTGAGTGGCCCCGCCGCCTGCCACCACGGCTGCAGAGGACAGGGAGAGCGGCACAACGCAACACCGACACTCCTCTTCCCCTGCAGCCCCACCGCGTCCGCCATCAAACGGTGGCGGCCCCGTTAAGGCCGCGGAAGGTAGGGAAAGCGGCAACGAAACACCGACAGTCCTCTCCCGCCGCGGCCTCCAGCCCTCAGCCGCAGTGTCTCCCATTCGACACTGCAGCCCGCCTCAGTTGCGATACCGCCCACACAGTCCGCAACCTACTTGGCCGCTTCTACCAGGCCCGGGGGAACACCCGGAGAAGCAGCCCCACCTCGGGTTCCGCTTAGTTTCACCGTGGTGACCAGTCACGGTTACTCAGCCCCCCCGCCACGACAAGGCGGGAACCCACGGGGGGGAGGTAGCTGACACCCTGGATTAACACACATGCTACTTTTTATTCCGAAAACATGAAGCGGGTAAAACCGCGGAATGAAGCTAGCTTTTCATAAAATTTTATCAAATTATTCATTCGTTACTAAGGTACCTGTTGCGTAATTCTAAGAAAAACATTTGATCAAGTTATTTCAAAGCTTTCAATTTGTTGAGCAATTCCAAGTAATTAGCGTTAGTATTAGTGATTCCTTATTTTATTTTTAGAAACCGAAGATCTCTGACGATTTTTTGTGTTTCGTGAGTAAGATGAATGGATCATTAATATGATTTAATTTTTATTAGTTTAAAAAGTTGAATATACGTATTTATATACATCTAAAAGCATCTATTATATCAATAGGTTTTTTTGGTGCCAATTTTTTTTGATAGCCACCAATAAAAAATTTCTTGAAATAAAGCTGTTGACAACATTGATAAATTGAAACAAACAAGGAAATATGTTTATTTTATAACATCCTTTATATACATGTAATGTAAGGTCGCACAAGCGTTCAATTTGAGGAAACCATATAGTAGGCTCGCCTCACCCCTAATTGAAATTACTATACTTACACCATAAATAGATATAATAGGTTAAGTCCGGAGATTTGGGTGTTCCTGTATGATGAAATTGTGTGCAAGAAGGAAATGTAGAAAGGTGTATCTTTATTTACAGGAAAAAATAGGGGCATATAAGATTTCTTTACGTTTACGGTTAAGAATATTTTTTAGTGATACCTAATTTGTTATCATACTAGCGGGTATCTCACGGTTTCACCCGGGTAGTTCCCGTTCCCGTCGGAATACAGGGATAAAAAGCCTATGTCATCCGGGGGTAGTGTAGCTTTCCAACGGTGAAAGAATTTTCGAAATCGGTCCAGTAGTTTCGGAGCTTATTCAATACAAACAAACAAACAATATTTCCTCTTTATAATAGTATAAATTTAAGATATGAGCAGACAAGCAACTTTTATTGTTCATGATAAGTAACTCTATCTTTTTTTGATTTTTTTTTTTTTTTTTTTATGTTTGACAGGCTAGGTGTTTGACCACAGCTCACCTGATGTTAAGTGAAGGCGTGGTCGAAGATGGTAAAGCACACCTACCCTGGAATGGAACTGGCTCTCAAGTGAGGCTGCCGAAACACACCGTTAGATGCTTGGCGGCAGATTTTCAAATCGAGGGTGGTAGCTAGCCAGCCGAGTACTAAAGTACCCTACCACCATGCTATGGTTTCCTCACGATGTTTTCCTTCACCGGCAGCTCAAGCTCATTGTTGGGGTTTGAACCCACGCCCTTCGGCATGCGAACTTACCGCGCTAACCACTGAGCTATCATCGCTACAAATGTATTTTAAATTTATGTAATTCAAATTAGTGACAAAATAAAATGCAATTAATGACTAACTTTTATAACAGTATTTTACTATTCAATTGAAATAATTAATTAATTAAAGTTAAGTATTTATAAATGTTTGCATGCCATGGTGCTAGAGCATGGCGATCCTATCCTACCTACGACTTTTATCTTTGTAACCCATGTCTCTGCAAAATAAAGAATTTGAATTTGAATATGTGTATAAGTAACCAAAGTACTTTTAAGTAAGTTGGTGTTGTCCAAAAACTTCTTAGAAACCATATTCCGGATACCCTTTTGAATATTAGTAAAGCTAATGAACCTCTTTCGAGCTTATAGGCTTAGGATGGGTCGATTAATTTCTTAAATGATGTTTGTTTTGGAACATTATGCAAATTAATACTCGGTAATGTACGAAAACACGTGTCTTATTATATTAACATTGCCATAGTTACTTAACAATATATAATTTATAACATAATAGGACACTTTTTTGGATTAGTCTTGTTAATATAAACAGTTCTATTGTTGGGCATAGGGTGTTTATTACTGCGGTGGGTAACACTGTAGACTTACACGCTGACCTAAGGTCCTAAGGTTGCCTGGAAGAGATTGCTTTTAGCGATAAGGTCGCCAGTTGTTACACCTATTAGTAAAGTTTATTTCTTCTGTATTGTATCATTTAGTCTGTGCAATAAAGAGTTAATCAATCAATCTGACCAAATCTGGATGACAGACTTCACAACTCTTCGTGAAGATTAAAAACTTTCAAGCATTAACGTTTTCTTTTACCATTTAAAGCATTGACAATACATTTTTTTTGTTAATAATAAAACAAGATTTCACTTTTCCCGTATTTTATTCTAAAGTAAAAATAATTTATCTTAGAATCTATTTTATCATCACAATAAAAATCACAAAAAATAAAGTCTTTTACATAACTACATTTTGGTAGATTGCTGCTTGGCAACATTCTATATCATTCTAATAAAACTTTACTAAAGATTCATATTATTAGCCTTTGGGATCTACTGATATAGATTTTTACATTAGGGTTTTACTTAAAAATGCGGCTTAAATTAAATAACGTCATTTAAAGCGATACAAAAATCAAGTACCTACCCAATATTAACTAACGTCATTTTTCTTTATTCGTCATTTTTAAGTAGAACCTTGATATATTATTATCAATCAATATTTCAATACACACAACAAAGTTTTAAAACAATAAACAGTAGTTTTAAACTTTTTTTGAGCAAACAAATAAACATTCTAGGAAACTATAATTAATAGGATTCTGAACAACATCTCTTACCTACGTCACAGATAAAGTTCCACAAAAATCCCTCTAAAACATATAAATATAGGAAAAACTTAACTAATATTTAAATGCACTCATTCAATTTTGTCAGGGTTAACAATAAGAGCCTCCTGTTTCTCTTCAGTTGGCACATCTTTATCGTCCCAACCCCAAGTAGGGTGGCTGCCATCGCCAGTTCTTTTAACCCGCTTTTGTATCACATCTGTAGAAACAGTCTTAAGGTCATAAGCCCATCCAATTTTAGCCATAAAATCTATGAATATCTTTGAGAAGTTTAGACTATAGTCTCCTAGTTCAGCAGTTTTGTAGTCCCAAGGGAAAGTGTGATGGTAGTTGTGGAATCCTTCTCCGAGAACAACTAGAGATACAGGTTTGATTTCTACCGGATTGATGTTCTTGTCATACGGTTTGTTGCCCCAAAGATGAGCAGCGGAGTTGACAAGCCAAGTGACGTTCAGAACGTAGACGAATCTTAAGATCGCGCAGACGAAATATGCATTCCACTTAGATTCACCCCACAGAGTTGGCACATATGTGGGCATGACGAAACAGGCCAGTGGCATCAAGATGAGATAGTATCTGAAAAAGATAAAATAATGTCACATACCAATCAAGTGGTATTGTCTCTTATCTTCTCTGTACGATAACAATGAAGGAATCAATAAAATTGTACAGAACCGCTTGTTAAAACTTATGGGTCAAAAACTCGGTTAGCTATCCCGCAGCAAAGTCAATGTTCTAGATAAAAGTTACTAAACCTTTAACGGTTGGTTTAGTAGCTTTTAATCACCTTTTATCATCAATTTAGCAAAAACAATTAATCGCCAGTTTTCCTGGAATGGAAATACACACCTTCACTTAACATCAGGTGAGCTGTGGTCAAACAAATAGCCTGTCAACCATAAAAAAAAAAAAAAAAAAAATGTAGAAATGCAAAATTGGTTATTTTTATTGATATAAAAATGCTATGTTAAAAAAACATCATTTCGTGAAACTAAAAAAATAATTTGCGTTTGATATTGAAATGATAGGAAAACGGAAAACTAAAATTGTCGTTAAAAATATTCTGATGAAATTCGATATGGAGGTAGCTGAGACCATACGTACAGAACCTATGGCGGCTTTTTTAAACTTTTAAACGTATCATTTTTGTCTTATAAAGATCGCCAGTTCTATAAAAAGTATCGTGTCTCAGTCTCAGCCTATTTCTCGAACAAAATATAAAAGTAGCAGCATCGTTCACAACTAGCACAACCTTATGAAGTTGTGGCTCACTCTTTACACACAAACTCTTTGGTATTGTTACTGTAATGACAATTTTAGAGTAGGTATACACATTACGACGCTGAGGGGGAGATACTATTTTCTAACTGAAATACATAAATGATTTTTAAAACTTACTTCTTTTGGAACCTCAGGATCGGGTCAGCTCTTAGATCATTCATGTCAATGGTGTGCCCTTTTGCTTTGATCTGAGGGTGTTTCTTGACAAGCAGCCAGCCCACGTGGGAGAAGAAGAAGCCCCGCGTAGCGTTGTGAGGATCGGCATCAGTTTCAGAGTATTTGTGGTGCATTCGGTGGTCACGTGACCAGTCCAACACTGCATCCTGGAAATAAGGTAAAAGTTTAGCAAAAAATTACTCAATCTCACTCAAATTACACATGTTTTCAAAAAAATTGTAAAGTTACAAAAAATTTCGTAACATTTTAATTCTAGGTATATCCATATCTAGTACTTATTTCTACACAAAGAAACATTTATTTATGTAGGAATAAGTACTAAGTAAACGTGTTTTTAAATTATTTTGTTGAATAATCTTACTACATCTATACAATATACATAAAATCCATGTTGGTATGTATGTATCCCTATGGACTCGAAAACGGCGTGACCGATTTTGTTGAAATTGTCGTACAATATTCATACTGTCTAGCTCATCCTGCGAAGTTTGGTAGCGATCAGATCAACATTTTTTCTTGCTTTTCAAAAATTCACCCTAAAAAATCCGGGGCCACCGTTAGTAATATTATGAATGTAAAAGTATGTATGTTTGGATGTTTGTTAATCAATTATGTAAAAACAGCTAAATGGATTGGGATGAAATTTGGTTTTACTGAATTTGACTTTTATAAATAGGCAAGTATGTAATTACTTATTCATTTAAAAATAGCACTCTCGAATTCACATCAACACGTAATATATTTCTTAAGCAAAGAGTAAATAAACTAACTTAGTTATATGCGGCTTAAATTAAAACATTACACAAACTTTAAAAATAATTATTTTTAAAGTTTGCGAAATATTTTTTTAATTCAAGATTAAGATTTAAAATAATTATATTCGTTTTAGGTGTTTTGAGTTATTGTGCCGGTACCTACTTAAGTTAACCTACCTATGCGCTTGTGTTTGTGTAAGTTTACATCTACACTAATACAAAGAGGAAAGATTTGTTTTTTTGTTTGTTTGTATTGAATAGGCTCCTTGACTAATGAACCGATCTGAATAATTCTTTCATCATTAGAATGCTACATTATCACTGATTGACATAGGCTATATTTATATTGGTAATCGAGTTTTGTTTTCCCGTGCGAAGCCGGGGCGAGCAGCTAGAGTTTTTATAAATTGTCTGTCACTGCGCGGGCCTCTTCTCATTGTGAAAAGGGTAAGGTCGTAGTCTACCATGCTAGCTAAGTAGCGGTTGGTAGATTTCACATTATTTATTCGAGAATTGTTTTTTAAGATCGCTCAGACATGTAGGGTTGGTTCCTCACGATGTTTTTATTCGCCGTTTGAAATCACCCGGCAATACGTGCATAACTTAGAAAGATAGAAGAGAGTCTCAACTAGTCTCTCGAAACTTCTATAAACATACTTATGAGCTGAAGCTTGAGCTTTTTTCCCGCTCAGGACAAACATTTTATGTATTAACAAATGTTTGTTATGTGTCTGGGTGTTCTGTATGTATTATAAGTATGCATTTACAAAAAAAAAAGGTATTTATGTATTGTATCAGTTATCCGACTTCTATCACACAAGCTCTGCTTAGTTTGGGGTCAGATTGCGCTGTGTGTAATGCCCTACCATATTTATTTACTTATCTAAGTAAACATTAGTCCTTACTGAAATTCTCATTCTTATCTCTGCACTGCAAGATATTCGGATTAGTTTAGAACTCTAGAGGATTAGCTAGATAGGTATATGTAATCTTCAAACATATTAGTTTCATTTTACCTGTTTTATTTTAATTTGGAGGGTATAAGTAAGTTATCACAAATCTAAAACAAATTGCAAACAGTAGTTTAAGAAAATTGCCCATCATTTTGCGTGATCAAGTAAACTATCGCGTGAGGAATGACAAGCATTAAAGTAATGCCTTACGTCGTACTTATTATGTATCTATCTGTTATTTTATACATATCCGAGTAAGCCCTGCGCACTCTGCTGGGTGCGGATCTCTTCACTATGATAAGGATAAGGCCATAGTCCACCACGTTAGGCAAGTGCAGGTGACAGGTTTCACACATCTTCGAGAACTTTTTTTAAGAACTCTCTGACATGTAGGTTTCCTGACGATGTTTTCCTTCACCGTTTGAAGTTATCGGCAATACGCACATAACCTAGAAAAGGCAGAGTTGCGTGCTATAGGATTCGAACCCAGGACCTCCAGATTAGAAGGCCAGAGAGTCTCCGAACTAGACTGCCGAAACTTCGAAATTTTACGCATATAGTTCGAGCTATTTATGAGTATTTTTATTTATTTATTTTCATCTGTTATGGTAAGTACATCAGCGAATAATATGAACTTCGTTTATCTACGTAACACTGGAATTCAAGTTAAATTCGTGTGAAATGGTAACTCTGTATGCCAATGTCAAAATAAAAAATATTAGCACGTTTTAAACAATCAAAATAAAGCTTAAAAGCATGTTTTTTATAGTTGACAAGGTGTTTGACCACAGCTCACCTGATGTTAAGTGACGGTGTGGTCGAAGATGGTAAAGCACACCTAGACTGGAATAGCATGTACGATTATAAACGCGTACGCGTTTCCAACGAAGGAATTTTATGTTATAGAATCAGGGGCTTCAATTCATTACTTCTTGCCTTTTTTTTTACAAAACCGCTTATTTGATAAGAAAGGTGAAACTCGACATTTACCTTAACTGTACTCGTAACTGCTACGAATATTTACATATTTTTTTATTATCAGTGATCATTACTTCGGAACATGATTTTTCTTATACTTATTACATAACGGTACAGAAGAAAGAAATATTGATCACGTAAATATATTAGGTCTCCAATAAACAGTTCATACATAAAAATCTTTAGTCAAAGAGCTATCGGTAAATAAAACTGTTATCTGAAACCTTTTTAAACCAGGTTTCATATTGTATGCAAAATAAATCCAGCAAATATTTGGTGAACAGTCAACATTAATACTGTTAACATCATGCAAGGTGTGATCAAACACAACCATATTATGGATAAAAAACATACCTTTTCTATAAAACTACTGAAATATTTCCACGATATCAAAGTTCAGAGTTGTGCCCGTTAATAAGTGCCATGACCCCTTTGTATACCCCAAACTTATAACCCTATACTTAGCTCTTTAAAGATGATATAAACTATAACTTTTTTTTTTTAGGTAAAAATAATGAAACGTTCTATACGATCTTCTGATGTCAAGAGACAACGTGTGTCGTCTATTGCAACAACTCAACATTTTAAACCCGATACCTGATGCGCAACTAACTGAATTTTTAATCATTGACATGTTACAAATTTGCCATACAGCTTGAGGTCAGATCCCAATTTGATTATAATTTTAAGCTACAATATATAATATCTGAATATTTTATTAAGTCAAATAAATGTACAACTTTAAGTAAGTTTAGTGTTGGTAACTATAAATGCTATTGACTCCTAGTCTAAAGTAATCGGAAGACTATAATTATTAACTCGATAAACAAGTCAAAGGTGACTCAGTATGTCATGCGTGACAAGCACATGCTCGCAAGAGATAACACGACTCATTAAAACGTGAGCTGTTTCGTCAAATTATCGCAAAATTAATGTGTTAATAATTACATATTTTGTGATAACAGGTATTGAAGATATTAATAGGGAAAACTGTGATTAGTACTTATCGGATTATTTATCGGGTAGAGATATAACTCAAACGTGATTTAGTAAAACAAATGAAGGGCAGGTATTTCACGATAATGAAAGTAGACATTGATAATTACGTACTGTTTGGCAATATTAAAGTTTTTATTACTTTTTGTCACAGCAAAATTAAACAATTGCTACTCACTACGCCATAAAATTCTATGTATGGCTTTGATAACAACAGACTATGCAGTATACCAATGGTCCATTAAGCTTATCTAATAACATTTTTAAAAGATCAAGCTAGTTCAAGGCCCTTCAAGGGTTTAAAAAATCAAATATTTTTTTCTAAGATAATTTACTGCCTCAACCCCGTACAAAATCTTTTTTGTTTAAACTAGCAAATAACAACAGCTTTACACGTGTGCAATTTATTACAAAACATTCAATTTCTCAAAATAGTAACTTGGATTAAATTGTTAATGAAAACTTTCCGTAAAAACATTTAATTTATAGTGAAAACCGCATTAAGATACATTATGTGGTTTAGAAATTGACACGGACCACGACATTGTTTTATTACTTAGACTAGACAGTGATATCTATGTTTTTTTTATTCCGTTGCTATACTACACACGGCCGAGCATAACAACAATATGCATCTGCAATGAAAGTTTATCAAAGTGAATTTATTTTATGTAAGGCTTTGTTAGGTGTATCTCAATCTAAAACGTTGTTAAATTTTGATTTTACCTGGAAGGCGATGGTGTTGAAAAATGTGAGCAGGAGTCGAAGCGGCAGCTTCGCCTTGTAAGATTTATGTGACCAGAGCCTGTGCGCTCCCGCGGTGATGCCCAGCCCGGAACACAGGTACAAGAAGATAGCTGAAAATTACATAGAACTGTAGTAGTAATATTATATTACACCTACATATTAAATATAAGCATATCGTCTGGACTAGGCGGTTGCTGAACAACGAATTTTGTGGTCAATTTTTCCGTTTTGCGTTCGTACTTAGTTTATTGTGCACAAGCTACGCCCCGATGTGTTAACCGCTGTTCCCACGCGAACACTATATTTTTCGGGATAAAAGTAGAATGTAGTGGAAAAGTGAAAAAAGTAGTGGTTGTGTTAATCCAGGATATCAGATACCTCCAATCTCCATACCAAATTTCATCAAAATTGGTCTAGCTGTTTGGGTCTAGGTCTCGTGCCAATCTTGTCTAGATTCGACCCGCGAACGTTAATATGTCGACATTATGCCTTAATACTTTGAGACATAGCAAGTCTTACTTACAATACAAACAATAATGATTGTACCTAGTGGGGATTTAAGTCGACAATAAACAGTGAAGTAGTTAGGTATAGTATTATCGAAGCATTATCAAGGACATTTACTGTATCTTATCTGTATCTTTTTCTATCTCAAATATTGATGCACTATTAACATGCGTGTATACAACAACATTGTTCAGTATTTAAGACAGAATAAACAATGGAAGATAAAATGAGACTACTGTTCAGTTCTTGGAGATAAAAAAGTTTGTTGACCATCACGCTCTGACTGATATTGTTTGTAAGACTCTCTTTATCCAATCTTTAAACGGATTATAAAAACGATTACTAAATCTATTGAAGTTGCAACGACAATACCTTATAACTGGTCATTGCAATATTATTAGACATTTATACAAACTGGGATCCCCTGATAGTCGGTCATTGTGCCTGATAATGGCATTGCAAACCCACAGAAGAAAATAGGATTGCTACTATTATCATAATAGGATCATTCGCTGCAATTAATAAATTTCTAAACAATTATCTTAAAGAATTAATAAGTTTTGATTACAATCAAAGGAAGGCTTCATAGAATATCGTTGTCGACGCTGTTCTATTAAAAATGATGTATTTCGTATGAAAGATTCAAGTAAGTAGGTATTCTTTAATATCACAGAAAATATACAAAAATTATTTACCTTACTGTACACATGTTATAGATCTACTTATACATTCATCAACTCAGTTGGTAGAGGTTACCTAAAGAGTGGTAGAGGTAACCTACTTGCACAGATGGCGATGATGATATCATTTCAGTTAATATTTTTATTACTTTTTTTAAATGAGTCTGAAAGTAGGGCCAGCAAAAAAAAAGAAGAGTAAAAGAAAGAACTTAAAAGATAAGAAGAGAAGAAGCCAATGTAACTAAAAATTATGGCACACTGTAAAACCGTAAGATAGCATCCTCAAAAACTGTTAATAATCTGCGTGAAAAGTGATATGCGTGTAACAGGAGTAAATATAGAGATGTGCAGATTCCACCCAGTGGATTTTGGGTCATAAGGTGATGTTGATAAGAGCCTTATTTTATCATTATATTTTAAATACGTCTGCGTCTGTCTGAATAACTGCGAAGTAAGGTAAAAAGAAGGACGAAATGGCAACGCCACCGCGTGCTTCAGAACCAAGCCGAGCACTTGATTATTAGACACCTCGTTTTATGACATTGGCGTTTTTTATAACTAAGATATTATAATTATTTAGTACTAATTTGAGTTCTTATTGATATTTTATGATACCTATTGACATATTATTTTAAATATATTTGGACATTAATCAGAATATAAATATAAATCGAGTCTTGCCTTCTCGTCTAGTCAACGCGACGCGTGAACAAAACGCTGGCCTTTATTTTGCCCAAATTTGGTTTGGCAATGGGGCCAGCGTTTTGGGAACTATTCGCATTGAGAGCGGCCTTTTAGATTAGTTATTATTTTGAATTTTGCTTGTTTTCTTTACTTTGATTATGTATACCTTGAAATTCAATAAATTGTAATCGGAATATGAGTTGTAGCTTAGTGTACCTAAATAACAAAAATATTATATTGTATTGCACTATCGAAGACTACCATAAAATTCTTAATTTAAACTTACCAAAGAAGTTCGTAAGCCACATAGCTTTGAACAAGCAGACGTACAAGCCATACACTGCTGCGATATGTGCTACGCCCATAAGTATAACATTCCTCCAGACGATGTGCCAAACTCTCTTTTCCGCTGTTGGCGGTACTCGGTTCGTGACGTCACTGTTTTCGTTCGTGGCGTCAGTCTCGTACAAGACCCATGATTTCTGCTGCTCTTGGGGCGGCATCTTCCTGTAAATTTAGAAATTATACAAGTATTTTAAGATCGGGCTAGAATATTAATTAGCGATATTCACGTATTACGTAAACGATAGAAAACATTATGGAAAGCAGGTCAGCACCTCTAGTGCAAGTTAAATTAAATAAATGGAAGCCGCTGAACTTTTTTCATTTGACTATCGTTTATCTACTACGTCATTTTCGCAAATAGATTGTCTGGAGTCACAGTACTATACCTACACTTTTTGCTCTGTGACTTTTAAAATTAGCTAGAAACTGTAGAGTATAGTACTGTAGAGTGAGCATAATTATGCTCACTCTACAGTACACAAACTGTTTGTATGGAAATGCCAATTTTTTCTAATCAAAGCTAATGCGTATTTGGCCAAATAACACGTATTTTGGTTGATATTTTTTTATAATGCTTTTTAAATCATGGATACACAAACAATAAACAAAACACAAACTGCACTCTTCCTATTTCAAACCACAACCTCTTTCTTGCTGCGTGGAACAATACTCAATTAATGTATGTTTTGTAATTAACAGCGTTTATTATAAATCTATGGTATATAATATAATTATACGTATGGCATATTGAAGTATTTACATTTTTAAGTGTAGTATAAAAGTGTATAAAAATATTGATGTTTTATTCAGTGCACAAGCGCGAGTGTGCGAAGGTGAAACATGAATTATAAAGTGATTCGTGTTGCTTCCAAAACTCCATCGGAGCTTATGGTAAAGTCGCCACTACTTTACTAAGGCACGACTGGACTAGACTTGACCAAGACTGGACTTTGACTGTGACTATAGATGTTGACATGAAAAAACCGAAGATAAGGCAGTATGGCTTTAGCTTGCCCGATAGAGGCATATCAAAAATTGCACTAAGGAATTTTGGTGGGAAAGTGGAAAATTCGCGTCGCCACAGTACACCTATTATTTTCCAAAACTTGTGTTTATTCGAGTATTTATGTATAGTAATAGCAGTGTTTTGTACACAAAGTGTCGAATTACGTCTATGAGTGTCAGAAAGTGATTATGGGGAAACAATATCGTATCTTGTCACTTCCAAAATTCAGTCGAAGCTTCTGGTAAAGTTTCCAAAACATTAGTTTTTTATTTATTAACAAAACAATGTTAAAGTTACAAAATTAATATAATTGCAAATGCAATGTCATACATAAATAAAATAGAAAAAGAAAATTAAAATTATAATAATAAATGTCAAGAGATTTATTACTAGGGCAGATAACTAATACAAATTGAAATATTATTAGCTTGTTAATAATCGCTATCTACACATAAATACATACAAGAATATCTTGAAGCGTTGACGCTGACGACAGAAATGAAGCATTCCACTGACCTTCACCAAGGTATTAACATCGTAAAATCAGTGCAGTGACTAAAGTCGGGGTTAAGGGTCAGCTTGACAGATAACTCGGCACATATCTCACACGCTCGTACGAATGCTAGTACGCGTTATATACGCGAACGTTACGTGTTTGTATTGACCCTAGTGGTATAATCCCTTGGAACGAGTACGTCACTCGAACTTGCAACTAGCGTCATAATTTGAACCAACTCATAAGATTCTAGAAATTTTGTTGTTTGTAGGTATATAGTGTTTATAGTTGCCTTGTAGCTCAGACCGTAGACGTTTTGCTGCGTCACGTTTTTTGGGCGTGGGTTCAATACCCACCCAGGACAAACATTTTTGCGACAAATATAGATGTTTATTAGGTGTTTGGATGTTCTAAATACAATGTACAAAATACAAAATAAATACAATGTAAATACAATGTGTTGTCTATTCGACTGCAATGTAAAAGGCAGCAAAACTTTTAATAAGTCTAAATATGTACATTTAAACCGTACACATTTTTTGATGTTTGTTGATTTTTTTAAAACCGTTCGATTTTTTAATTTAAAATTTATGGGGCCACCTCGGAAATACAACAAAAAAACATCAAAATCGATTCATATTTGGCGGGATTAATGGGTAATAATTCATACAAAAAAAAAACATACAGTCGAGTTAAGAACCTTCTCTTTTTTGAATCGGTTAAAAATCAGACTACTTTTGATGGTTGACATCCTATGTGTTTGCCCACAGACTTAGATTCTTGGTAGTAGAGAACTAGAAGGTGATAGTCAGCTGAGTACTACAAAGTACTCTACCACCAAGATATAGTTTCCTCACGATGTTTTCTTTCACCGACCGCCCTAACTACTATCATTGCTACAAATATTTTAGATCAGGCGAGCAATTTAGAACTACATAGCTATATCTACAAAAATGTACAAAGAACGAGACAACCTCACAGTTTATTTGTAGGTACCTACATAGAGTAGGTAATAAGTGTCACGACAAATTATTCGTGATTCAAAGTTCAAAACAATTTTGTTAAGTTTTTACTTACTGAATAGGTAACCTTGTAAATGGAAAACAGTAGGTACCTACATATCCACGTATGATTACTTTGTTTAAGAAACTAATCGTCTATTAGATTTTCACATTAACATTTTATTACGAATCGAGTCCCTCAATCATTTGCGATCTCACAAAAAATCTTATATAAATACATCTACTCCGTTTCAATTTAAAAAAAAAAACTGTTTTGACCTATGTATATTTTCGAACTAAATACCTAACGTCATGTTTGGTAGGGTCAGATAAATTTACGATATGCGAGGCCAAAAACGAAGAAGGGAAATGAAGGTTATCATGTCAAAAGTTATGCCAGTGTCGCACTTTGCCCCCGTGATAGATTACGCTGCCCTGTGTGAAGGAGCGACAGATCAATTGACACGGCATATTGCATGAAAGGATGCTCTATTGCTCTCTGCATGACTGTGTTATTTATTAAATTACATTTCGTCATTTGCTGTTATCAGAGTTTTGAAAACAAGCTTTGTTTTTAACTATAGAATAGTAGCATAATAGTTTGGTAAGTTGTCATTTGTTTCTATTTTATGTTGTTTTTGTTTGCTTTTAAACACTTGTTAGTGCAGTTGTTATGATCTAGTTAATATATTTAGCACTTTTATAATAAAATTATAAAATCCTGAACCGTGATTTTGCAACCTCTGTCTATACGGTCGGACTGCTTGTCTAATAAATACGCCTAGGCCCGACACTGGGCTATACACCGTTAATATAATATGTATCAAAGTTGTGAGCGTGTTGTTCGTGGAAATCCAAAAATTGTAGGGCAGGAGTTTTCACTCATTTTCTACGCAATATTCATTTGTTTTTTTCTAATCTGTCTTCACAGAGAATAACATCTATAAGGTGCTCTAACTGAAAAAGTGACACCACTGAAACACTTTTGATGTTTATTTAAAATTAAGAGATTTTTAAACGAATAGTACCTTTTTTTTTACCCAGGGAAATCCTTAATGGATACCACCCGCCACGGGGGTGGCAGGGTGGTTATGTGGGACTCTCCGTCAATATGACGGCCTACCGACTAAAAACCCTGGGGTGTTCCATCTCAACACTTTTAGTCGAGGTTTCGGGCACGCTTGCGCATTCGTCCGCTACCTCGACAGCGCTAGTCCCAACTGGACTCCTTCTCGGGGAACTACTGCTCCGCCCGGCCTGGTGACGATGTATGGGAACACCACATACATCGTTCATCCTCGGGAATAACCTAAGTTAATATTAACTCTCATTGACATCTTATTTTATTAAAATATTGTGTTATTTATATATGACCGATTGACCTAACTTGAATTTGAATTACTTTGTATAATTTTAACTGTAATAAAAGCTTTATTGAAAGTAAGTTCCATCCAAGGCTAGGTGTATTTGCCATTTTCGATCACACCGTCACTTAACATCTGGTGAGTTGTGGTCAAACCCTTAACTGTCAACCATAAAAAACGTTAATTTTACTTGATTTTTCATCATAATATACAGGATAATATTGAAGTACTTGACACTGGTAAAATCAACAATATGCGATACTAAAAGGAAAGTAAAAAAGGGCGTAGTTTAGTGCGCAAAGCCGAAATAAAATATTCATGTTAAATTTGCAATCAAAAAGTTCAGTGGCGTAAAAATTTGCTGAGTTAGTTTTATACCTATTATAATATAAATTATCTTGTTTAGCCATTTATTATTGTGGGGTGTTCTCCTCACGTGTTTGATAACTTCATTTATAAAGAGAGAGATATAGATCTATGTGAAAGATTAGTACATTTCCATATCGTATTATTATTTTAATCACCATTATCGAAATTAGCCAATAATAGTTTACTAAACATAGGCATAGGCCTCTGTTAAAACACGTCGCTCAGCCTGATCTTCGGCTCTTCGTTTCCAGTTAATAACCAGATGCCCTACGTATACCGCCCATCGATTTCAAGACGCCCAGGATGATTTCTGTCTTAACACTTTCTTACACGGATAGCACACTGTTAATTTTACTTCGATATATTTTGGCTTTATGTTCCACACGTCAAGCTACGGAACAAGCTTTTTTTTGTGAAAGTATTGAATCGAACTATAACTACGTTCTCCTGATGGTGAGCTGCCAGCTTCCTTGTTTTCTGAGATATAATCTGGATCTTTTAAAGGTCAAAGTGAATCTCATCGTCGCTCACCCTTGAAGGAGTTCATGGGCAATTTTTTTTTTATATTGTATCTATAAAGTGGTATTAATAAATTTTGCATGTAGATGATAGATAGGTATGTGGCCTCGATTCTGTTATCATTTTTCTGAATTGTCAAATTGTATAATACTAGCGGGATTTATTGACGTGAATACTCACGTCAATAAATCCCGCTAAAGTTTTAAAATGTAAATGTAAAAGTTTAGATGGATGGATGGATGCTTGCTACTCTTTCACGCAAAAACTGAACGGATTTGGATGAAATTTGGTATGGTACCCTGGATTAAGACATTGGCTACTTTTTATCCCGAAAACATGTAGCGGGTAACACCGTGAGACACAGCTAGTAGTTAATAAAGAAAACTTGAAAATATCGGTGTGATTCAAATGCCTGCAGTGTGTTTATAACAACAACCGAGTCAGAGACAGAACGTAAAATCTGACTAGTTACCAGAATGCGCTTCTTTTCACAATAGAAAATATGAATCTGCGGGGCTTATCTTGCCTCTTTTAGGTATTTTCCAACCAAACAGCGCAAATGTATGCGGAATAAATTTTGATTTTCAAATTGATTGCCAGATTAGATGTCTGAAAGACCCTAATAAACAGAGAATCCCTTTAAAATGATCCTGGGATTGTTGTTTTTCCATGACGGAAGTTTTAGTGACGTCGTAAAAATTACCTCCCCCCTTGCACCCGGCTTTACGATCAAATTTTATGTAATGTGGGCTATAAATAAACGATAGCGTATATATAAAGAAACAATTCGACAAATTTAATGTCTTAGAACTTCGAAGACCACAACACTACAGCTAACGGCAAACATAAAATTTGAAAAAAATATTTTTTGCACGGAGGTAGGTACTATCTAGTACTCGGCTGGCTAGCTACTAACCTTAACTTTAGAGCCAGTTCTCATTCCAGGCTGAGTGTGTTTTACCATCTTTAATCACACTGTCAACACCAATCAAATGTAATCAATATAATTTAGCCTGTTACCAGTAATTATATCTATTTTTTTAAATGTTTGATATGGCATTCAATTACAATCAATCTTACTAACATAAACTGAAGGTCTTATTTTTAATATTTTTTACCTGACTAAAGGCAAAGGCAATAGGAGGAGTTACTGTTATGAACTCATCGGACATTGATTATAGTTAGTTTTTTATAATCGGCTTAGTTTTTAGCCTGTGATTGACTAAAGCTACACTCCACGTACTCACGATCCGAATTTTATTTCGAATATTACTCTGAATTTTCTGGTTTACAAGAGGATGGTACCATCCTTGTTTGTTTCTTTTTTCACAAAGCAACTAAGCTATGGATTCAACGAGATTATGGCTATATGTGTAGGTTTAAAATGTGACATTCCAAGTTTTTCTTTATGGTAAGAAGCTACATAAAAAACATGCTTACGTATGAGAAAAAAAAACAGTTGGGCTATTTTTTTTTTGTTGTGCGTAGTCAAGGCTACGCTGTTTTAGCGTAGACTTTTTTTGCTTTTACAAATAATTTATTGACAACAACAAAGTGACAAGGCAAGTTTCGTAATATCATTTCAAATATACCATTAGACATACCTATTGTATGTAGCTAAGTTAAAATTTAGTCTGTGTGGTAATACAGCATAAGTATATGCTACTTCCGTGCATTTAATTCAAATCCCTTGAGCCTTTACAGAACATAAAAAATTAGCAAACATTTATATAATCATGCGCATTTATAATGTTGGCCAGATTACTGCATCACATGTATTCATATAATGACGTTTAATGAACTAATTTTAAAATAATTCAATGAAAAACCAAGACAATTACAAATTAAGTGTAAACTTGACGACCACTGAATGTAAGTACATACTTCACTACTAACTTTGTGCAGAAAATAAATTCTCTGAAAATACCAAACGAACACCTGATCATAATATCTGCACAATATACCTATTTCTTTTTTTTTAAAGCACACAAAACTTGACTTATTCTGGAGATCTTTTTAATCGACTTCTAAAGAAGGAGGTTCTCAATGCGGTTGTATCTTTGTTTTTTAACGTTTGTTACCTAATGTCGGCTATTTCTTTTCCGTGGTGGTATTCTGGAGTCGATTTAAAGCCAGAGCGACGTAGTAAGGTTTATTAGTTAGTTTGTGGTAGATCTTCTTAGCAGGAGATCGTCTAACCACAGCAGTACCAGATATTCTGCCGCCAAGCAGTAGTGTGTAAACATTATTGTGCTCCGATTTGAAGGGTACTGAAGCTAGCGAAATTGCAGGACTGTTGAGACTAGTAATCGAATGTGGATTTTGTTTTGTTACACCAAGTTCTGTGTAACATTGCAATGGTCATGGGCATGCTTCTTACTAACAGGAAAGCATCTTTTTCGACTTTCGAATAAAAGTGTGTGACCTTCTAAGTACGAAGAAGTGTTTCATCTTCGACCACAGCGTCGCATACCAACAGGCGAGTTGAAAACTTATCCAAATATAAAATCTTATTTTAATATTGTAATATTTGCCCTCTAGATTCAGTAGAAAAAATGATACAAATTTACGAGTGTTATATACGTGCAATGATAATATTTTTAAGATTGTGATGTTTTTATACTTATCTACTTCTAAAAGTTACTCATGAATTTATGAAACATAACATGTTCAAAGTAACAACTAGTCGTTATACGTAATATAAAAAATAAAAAGTATTTCGTTCATATACCAACCTACTTATGACATTTATTTATATTTTGTTACGTGAAAAGATTTGATTGCTCTATTGTTTCTTATCGTTACTGTTTAATTAAATTTTGATATATTTATACATAGATATAACTTGTTAGGTGTATATATACAAATTTGTTGTTTATTTTTATAAAATCTTGTTAATTTCAAATATCTTTTTTATAATATTTCTTCTACTTATTATCCAATCTTAATATACAAAACCCTGCACAAAAACGTATTAAAACAAAAAAAATCAAACTTACCAGTTAAATTTAATGGATTATCCAAACAAACAAATCTCTGTTAACAAGAGCACTGAACTGATGAGTAGCTTGTGTAAAGGCACATTCGCAACCACTAGACCGCTGAAGACTGGGTGTGGACTGAATTCGCATTCAGTTATATACTATAGATTATCTGCCGGCGAATTTGCCGGACGATGATCGCAAACACATCACTATATACTATCACGTGAACAGATAGGGATGGGAAAAAACATTTTATAAATTTATTTACCACTAATTTATACTAAGCTTAATTTGTATTAAGACTAACAAATCTGTCAAAATGGCTTCACATTATTTTTTTAACAAAAAGTAAAAATATATTGACCTTGACAATATCACTGTAAGGACGTTTTAAAAAAAAACGCAAAATACGTTTGTCAGGATTGTAGTAAGAGGAAAGAAAAATGTATGTAAAATAAATATCGTCATTACACACAGCGCCATCTGACTCCAGACTAAGCAAAGCTTGAACTATGGCAGTCAGATAACTGATAGAATACTTAAAATACTATAAATATACCTATGGGGAAAATAGCGTGATTGTATGTAAATGAATAATATTTTGAGGAGACCGTTTTTTTAGAAACATGATTTCAATACTCAAGCAGGTAGGTTTTACATTATGATAATTTTACATCAAGACGAATTCACTCAGTAAATATTACGCACAATACTTTATTTACCATGTACCAGTACCATTACTGTTGGTTTTTTTTATCACAAAATATTTTTAACTCTTAATTGTTTCCAATAAATGAATCGTCACAATGTCGACACGTGTATTTTGCCCATATTTTTGTTCCGTTAAAAGCGACGTTGTATCTATCGCTGAATAAGTCTAGTGGTAGTGATCAACAAGACCTTACCACGACCACTTACCAAGTACCTAGCAGTGTAGTACCAAAACACGTTCGCACAAGTTACTAGAACCACTATAACTTAGTTATTCGTTTATGTGTTAACGTTAAGCATCAAACATTTACTTCGTAGACATACAAAACAACATTAAAATTTGTCAACACTTTGACAAAATTAAATATCCAAAAAAAAATTTTACATTAAATTTTAACTAATTATGCGATTTAGTCAGCATTAATTTAACGGAAATTCTTCTTATCTTTAATCGTCTTAATACATACAATTTTATACTAAAATTATAATTCATGTTCCAAACAACTAAATGTAAAATATAAAATGCGTTTAATTTGTTGGAATTTTTGTAATGTCATAAATTACTTGTGTTTTTAGTCATTTACGTGCGCGAGTGTAGAAAAGTAATATAATATGGTGAAACATGAGTTTTTTGAGGTTTTGTGTTGCTACCACTACTTTACTTGAATATGACTAGACTCAACCGAGACTTACTTTTGTAAAATTTATTTGACTTGATTTTTCATTAAATACTTGAAAATATCGAAACACTTGACAGTAACAATTGCACAAACAATAATAAAAAAAATCATAAAAACATGAAATTATGTAATAAAAACAGTACAAGTACTTCAACCTTTGTGCGAATTTTGATATGAAATTTCATGTCAGCCCATCCCTAACGGCGAGTCACTTTATAATTCACTGTTGTACATGTTGCTATTATCGCAATATGTATTCGTGCGTGTATTGTTAGTACGGATATATAGATCAGGCTTTTGTATTTACGTGCCACGTGGTTTCACCTGCTTTTTTCAGTATAAAATGTAACCTATAATAATAATAATAGACGAACAGACAAGTTTTATATATAATAATAAGTCGGGTTGCTGGGAGGGTTAGATAGTGCTCTTTGTTGTGCACACCAGAAATATAAAAATATACAGAAAGCAAAGGAATCTTACGAGCTTGTGCCACAAGTGTCTTATTGCTGAAAGCGACTTCATACACAAAACTATTAATTTCAAAAAATTAGGCAATATTTTAATACTGACTTAGTTTACTGGTTTGCGTTTTTACATTCGTCACTGTTTCATCCCCAGACTAATAAGTGTGTTTCCTAATTATATATTACTTCACCAAAAACCCCAAACCCTAGGGTTCAACCCCCAACAATGAGTTTGAGCTGCCGGTATAGACAAAACATCGCAAGCATCTAGAACATCTAGTACTCAGCTGGCTAGCTACCACCCTCAGTTGAAAATCTGCCGCCAAGAACCTAACGGTGTGTTCCGGCTACCTCACTTGAGAGCTAGTTCTATTCCGAGCTAGGTGTACTTTACTATCTTCGACTACACCGTCATCAAGTAAGCTGTGGTCAAACAACTAGCTAGTAAATCATAAAAAAAATTACACTCCATTTTGGGCAATCGTATAACGACGACGACTAAGAAATCCCACGACATATACACTGAGCAAGGTAATCAATTTATAACTATCGGTGTTCAACTTTGACTTTCGAAGTCCATCTGAATGACAACTGAAGTATCGAAGCAAAGTACAATCGTGATAAGTATAGGTTAAACTGGTTAATACCTACTATGAAGCTGGCGTGGTTTTGATACATTTTTCTATGAGATGGAAGATGGAATCTGGACTTAGAGATCTTGTATCATGAAGCTCGTGAGAGTAGTCTCGAAACTAAAGACGTCGCGGTGAACTCCTGTGTTGGAGTATACCTGACACCGGTGAGGAAGGCCTCCAGGTGCTCCGGCACATCTCGCTCTCACCCCCACGTCCGCGCACCAACTGGCTGTCTTTACGTGCGAGGCGCGCAGCTGTCCGTAGTGCAAAGCAAAAAGTGTCCGCGCGCGCGTTGTACTCTAGCTTTGCCTCCATAAAGAAGGTCATCTGATATGGCCCAAACTATATACGGAGTATCCGATATAATTAAACGTCAGTAATCTCACATAAGTAAAACAAAACTAGTTAATCGTTGTATTAAATAGTCACCTACAGCGGAATTTAGTTTTTATTTTATTTTTTTAAACTTTCAATACTTCACTACTTAAACGAAAGTACTTTTTTGTTTAATTTTCGTTACACTGTTTCTATACTTACAAATAAATTTCCTATAAGTTTAGTATATTAAAGTCTTAGTTCAAATATTATACTTACATACCTACTTATTATTCAATCCACTTCTATGATACCTACCTTAGGTTATCTGGAAGAAATCGCTCTAGGCCATAAGACTGACCTTATACATCAAGTATCTATTATATTGTTTTGTTATACTCGTTTATCTTCTTTTTTTTATTTTTATTTTTTTGTTTCATATTTGTATTAATTGTCATCTTTGTTTCATTTCTAAGTTTTTGGTGTATAATAAAGTTATATTCTATTCTATTCTACTTTCCGTGCTTGTTGCAAATTATAATTAAAGTATAATATAAAATTCCCTGGCAGAGAGGCCGTTGCATGGTTTGGGACGCCACATGCGTGAGTACCTTCGCCACCTGCCACCTTACCGCAACCCAGCAAGTGGCCGGGGCGGGAGCGGAGGCGGCTGCGAAGGCTAAGCGTCTCAAATACGCATGTTTGGAGTCAGCGTATGAGTTCGTTCCGTTTGCCGTCGAGACGGCGGGCCCGTGGGGGTCCGACGCTGCAAGGTTGGTGGCAGAGTTAGGGCGTCGCCTTAGGGAGAGGGGTCGGGATCCGAGGTCGGGTGACTACATAGTCCAGCGCATTTCCCTAGCTATCCAGCGAGGAAATGCCGCCAGTTTCATGGGTACGTTTGCGGCGGGCTCGACCGGTGGACCGAGTTTTTAATTCATAAAATTTGTTTTTAATTTGTTTTTGTCTTTGACTTGTATTATAAATTAGTTGGTATATTATTAAGTGACATATAAAATTAGTGGAAAAACATATTTATACTAAACCTGTGTGCTTAGATCTACACAATTACAATAAGTATGTTCTTAAAATACTTATTATAATTGAGTAGATTGTGTAAAAATGTACATGCATTAAATATCGTAAAGAAATATTGAACTATTTAAATAATATTAATTGAACTGTGGACGACTGATCGCATGTGACCACGAAATGATCACTCACATTATACCTATTATAAAAACGTGCACGCTTATCTTCAGGATTGGCTAAGTAATGAACTCACTTACTTAACTTTTTTGCAGAGAAATCTTCGTTAGCTGCGTTGAGCGATTTCTTTGTTAGGGGTAAAACTTAAGGGTTCTCGTCATCAACATGCTAATGTGATGCCATGTGATGCCACGTCACTGACATGCTGCTATCAAAGTTTTAACTTCGGTCGGCAGTCCCCAAGATTAGCTATTTTTTTTCGTTGTAAATCGTGGGCATTTAAACTTAGTAACTTACTTTTAAAATAGTGTGCAAGGCAAACGCTCCTTGAAATCAAGAAGAGTGTAAATCACGTGACAATAAAGGAATTTGGTGACGCCAGAGATCTATTAACCTGGGTCATCTCTACCGTAAACTGATACAAAAGAAAATTAATGGTTTGTCAATATGCTGGGAGATTTAAAAAATTAAGGATTTTTTCGCAACAACAATCGTTTTGGTGTATTTGGCAAGTTTTAGCGGGAACGCGGTAAAAGTCACACGACGCCGCATTATTTTTTAGAAAGTAACATCGAAAATTTATATTTTTTTCGTTGTGTTGATGTATAAAGATAGTCTTGTTTTATTCATAATCTACTGAATTGTAAGCGCGAGTGTGGGAAAGTGATATAGAGCGAATGTTCGAAACTTAATGATTAAAATATCATCGCGTTTCTGCCAAAACTTCAGTTTTGCTTTGCTCCAAATTCAGTGCATGATACCTCAGTCGATCATGAGGTTGCACAGGTTGATTAAATATGATGTAGGCGTTAAATGGTTAAATCCCAGACGTGCAGCATAAAGCCCGTCACAGACTAGCCTAGCCTGCCTTGCCTAGCTGTTTAATTGAATGGCTGAATAGCATTCAGGCCGCTAGTTGAACGATGCCGTTTAATAAAAGGCTAGGTCATTTAACTGAAAGGCTAATTCGTATAATTGTATATTGGCATAATAAAGGATACGTTTACGCAGCCAACAAGCTTTAGTTGGCTGCGACATATACCTACATATAATAATTAAGTAAATTTTAATGAAAATATGACATAATTAATAAATAGCATGAATTAATTAATAGCATGAATTAAATTTGCATTCATGAACATTACAAATATTTTCAGTTATTGCAGCTTTAGGATCTTTTTACATCAAGATATATAATTAGCATTATTTATATACTAAAGGCAACATTCGGGAAAAATATTCAGCCGTTTCATAATAAAAGTTTGTGACCCTGGACCAAATATACCTAAGGAGAAGTTAAGTTTGTTTGATCTCATTTCAGTTTAGTTCTACCATTTCGCGTAACCTTGTATTTTTATGCTTACATATGTAAACGATGTACGATCACATACGTATGTAAGCCCGTAAATAGTAATAAATAAATAAAAACATTTTTACTGTCATTAATTACAGCATTTATGAGCTTTCAATTCTCAAAAATTTCTAGTTAACCTACTCCAACAATATGATTAATTTTGTTTGAGCGTCTACGGACATAAGTTTGATATTTCAGTAGGTGGAAAACGAACGACTAGTATGATAATTTTTGAGTCGGTAGTAGGCTATCGCAATGTGTTCAACTGTTCACATTGGAAGCTACAGTAGATACCATCAGTCGTAGCTATTGTATGTAAATTGGTAAATTGATCGCCGCTTTCATACATTGGACATGATCACCAATTTGCAAACTCAATTGGACGGCAGTGTCCCTTCCTTTCATTAGTTTCTATTATCTGATTTTAATAAATAGGTATGAGGTCAGTACCTATACAAAATGCACCTATGAGAAGTTGATCGGAAAACTTTATAAAGGGAATTCAGTCTAATTACTTAGAACTCTAGGGTAATAAGTTTCATCTCCTAATTATTTAGATGAAAGATCGCTGACATGACACACCGTCGCGATGATATCTCAGTGGTTAGCGCGGTCGACTCACAAGAGGTGGGATCAAAACTAAATAATGAGGTTGAGCTGTCAGTGAAGGAAAAAGTCATGAAGAAATGATAACACTGTGGTAGGGTACTTTCTAGTACTCAGCTGGCTAGCCACCGCCCTCAGGTTAATGATCGACTGCTAAGGAGGTACCTAACGTTTCGAAACTCGCGATTTACAGCTGGTTCCTATTCTAGGCTAGGAAAGTTTACGGACTTCGAGCACACCATCACTGAACATCGTGTGAGTTGTTGTCGAACGCCATAGCCTGCCACTATTAAAAAATCATCTATCTTTGTCATCATCATCAATCATCAATCTTTGTATGTCACGCCTAAAGATTTCTACTTGGTGAGGAGAAAAAGGGAGAATACAATAGCATAAGAGAAAGAAGCTCATTATCCGAGAACATGACTCTCATATCATTATACTGACAACCAGGTACTTAAACGCAAGCATAGTAACAAGCGATAACATCTGATGATCTCAACAATTTTCCACTTCCTCAAAAGATGATCTCTGCCCACTTATTTGACATTGCTAACCAAATATGCACGGCAACTATGAGACTAAATCGGTGACCCATTAATTTAATGTGCCAAGCGTGATTAAGTAGTACCCGAATAATTGTTCTGATCTACTTAGGTAGGTTTCTCGCATTGTACAATATCTTAGAATTTTATACGAAGACTTATAAAAACTAATTGTAAAGGTTTCTTCGAGTATAAATAGAAGCGAAATACTGATGCTGTATCAATTGAGACTTTTCGAGAATGGTAAGTGAACCGCTTTAATTTTACATAATTTGAGTTAATATGTTGATGGAAATTTAGACGTACAAGTATAATAATAGAGAGAGAATAGAAGAATTGACGTCTTGTTTCTTTTTTGCTCAAAATATATTTGGAAGATCGCAACTGGCGCAAGACATAACTACCGGTTTGTGTTTTTTTTTAAATAACAAGGTTGTGTGGGGTGGAGGACTTAAATTTAACTAATTAGACAACAATTTGTTAATTAAAAACGAACGTTACGACAAAGTTTTTAATTAATAAATTGTTGTCTAATTAGCTAAATTTCAGTCCTCATCACTATTGTAACTGAAACGACTGTTAAGCTGAAATAAACTAAATATATACCTTGAATAATTCATGTTTATAGAGGATAGCAGACGCCTCGCGGTTTCACCCACATAGTTGCCGTTTCCGTGGGAATACAGGGATAAAAAGTAGCCTATGTCACCCGGGGGTAGTGTAGCTTCCCAACGGCGAAAGAATGTTTAAAATGGTTCCAGTGGTTTCGGAGCTTAATAAACACAAACAAACAAACAATCAAATGTTTCCTCTTTATAATAATATATGGGGAGAGAGGTTGGGATCCGAGGTCGGGGGATTACATAGTCCAGCGTATTTCTATAGCGATCAAGCGAGGAAATGCCGCCAATTTGATGGGTACGTTTGCGGCGGGCTAGACCGGTGGACCTAGGTTTAATTATTTAGTTTTTATTGACATGTATGACCTGTATACATACTATATCAACGTCCGGGATTTTTTAATTTGTACATCGATTACGTAGCCATTGTAATACGGCTGACAATCATGTATACAATTTTTTATTTTATTAGAATTATCAGAAAGATGTGTCAGAATTTCAAGTGGAGATAGATATAGATGAGCACATCACATGCACATCAGATGAGTTCCTACTCTGTCAACCATAAAAATATTTGTCTATCCTTGTAATTGCATTTTTTGGTTTATACCTAATGAGACGAACGAAACTCTCCCTCAATGATAGAAATAAAGCCTGCCCATGACCATTGAAGCGGTGCCATAGACATTGAGTAACTAAATAAAGTAAAGAGTTTACTGCTTTAATTGTTTTGCTTTGCTTGGCGGTAGAATATCTGATATTACAGTGGTACCTACCTAGACGACTTCCTGGTAAGACGATGTAGCACAATGAAATGAACAAATTGTATGTGAATAAAAAACCACAAATATTTTTGATTCGGTGTGAAAGTTTAGGTGTGAGAAATAATTCTGGTGTGTCTTTGAGCTTATCCTCAGAACTAACTTAACACATTTAACACTACATCTGTTTAATTACTTAATTAAACAGATTTAATTCTATCACTTAATTTAGGAAGCGCTCAAATATAATTTTGATCGAGGCACTGGCAGTTGGCCTAGTCATACGCTACCATAATAAAAGATCCACCTGAAACAATACTTTGAGTTTTTCTTTTGTAAAATTACTATATCTAGTGTGAGATCGCTTATCGCGATCGCGAGAAATTTTACTTCAGAGTGTGGCAAGGCAATGCTACAGCTGAATGGTGAGTATATTGGTCATGTCAAATAAAAAAATAATATACATATATTCCAGTTGAAGGCAACACTTCTCATCGCCTTCGCCGGCTTGGTGGCAAACGTCTTGGGTGCTCGAATCGCTCGCTCACCAGGTAAGCAATATACGTGAAAGTAATTTAATACGTAGATTTGTTTAAAATTCATTATGTATTATTTCAAGTTACACCAATCAAAGATTTTATACTTATACATTTTAAGAACCATTATAGCGAGAATTGTAGAATGATCTTGATCCTATACTGGCTGTTGCCCGCAGCCGCTTGCGTGAATATTTGTATATTAAAAAAATGGGCAGCATTTTTTAAATTTCAAAGATACATAATATATTAAATTTTGTAAAAACGCCAATATAAGTTAACTAGAAGCAGAAGCACTTGAAATTCATTTTACACAAAAAAAATACCTACCAATACAATATATCTTTAATACTGTAAGTTCCTATAAGTGGGTACAAACAGTATAAGTACAAATACATAGCTTAAGATAGGCAATGCTGACCCAGATGCCTACGTTAGGTTGGATTGAGAACCTGTTATATAGACTTCAAAATTCATGAAACGTGTCTTTCATATATTATGCGGCATCCACATAATTATGACATAAAAAAGAAAACTATTTTAAAGTTTCAATACCTAATATAATTATGAAAATAAAATTAGAAAAAAAAATGCTTTGAAAACAGCCTATGGAAATTCGTGCTTCTTATTTTGTACATGTCGGATATAACCATTCATCTCTCCCTTATCCTCCTTATAGTTGATTTTTCAAAAATCATTTGGGCATTTAACGAAACGGGAAACTAGGTAAATTACATCAACGCAAGAAAACGAAAATTAACAAATATAATTTTCGTTTGATCGTTCGTTGATTAATAAGTCAGTCAGTCAGAACAAAAAAGTAACAAGTAGAAACTTTAGGTATGAGAAATAATTCTGGTGTATCATTGAGCTTATCCTCAGAACTAACTTATTATAGGGTTACTTATATACCTACTTATAACTAACTTATATTAGGTATTATACATATGTATAGATACCTAATCTGCAGCGTTGTAGGTAGGTGCGTCTGTAGTAGAGTAGAAAATATAAGTAGCCGAAACACTGCTTTGATATTTATCTTATCTATGTACTCGTACATCACAAGCAAGCTTTGTATCCTAAATATTTAAAAGGTCAAAAAACAATAAACAATGTAGTGTAGATACTTAATCGCAGGGAAACCTTAGGTAACCTTAGGTAACCAAAGATAATTTCTGCTTTCTTTGTTTACTAAAACTGACACTTAAGTGCATAGGTACATACTTGGTATGATTGATCAAATTTAGCCAAGATGGAACAAAAAAAATATCAAGACACTTTAAGGTTAAACGTTCGCCATTCAAACTTTGAATAACTTTCATACGCTTTTCTGTTATGATTTTAATTTTTCATGACTTAATATAAGCTAATATTATCGCGATATCAATAACATAATTAGTAAATCGTGTGTAAGTTGCTTATCGGGACCTAACGTTTAACTTTAACCAATTACAAAATATATATTGCTTATTATGCTAACTTAAAAACTTACCTTTAGATAGTGATTGTTTTTATCTGACAGTTTTTCATTACAGGAGGCGCTGGCTGGCAAGGTAACAGTATCGGCGGCGGGTATGGAGACAGCGGGCCTTCGATCGTGGCCGCTCGTTCTGGTGGAAGTAGCTGGAACTCAGGAAACCTCGGTCGAAGTTTTGGAGGCTCCAACTCCGGATGGGGAGGGTCCGGATTAAGTGCGAGAAGCGGTGGTTCCGGATGGGCAGGAAACGGTGATTTTTCCAGGAGAAACTCTGGCGGATATAACGGCTTCGCTGGAAGGAGCACCGGTGACTATAGCGGATACTCTGGCGATTCTGCTGGCTACGGTGGTTACTCTACTGGTGCTGGCAGTTGGGATAGTTCTGACTATTCAGACGCTTCAGGTCGCTCTGTTAGCTGGCAAGCGTCTTGGTAAATCTGTCGTCGGTAACTGGTTATTACGTTATTTATATCTACTTGCAGAAAATATTTTGATCTTTGACCCAACGTGGCATAGATGGCTTGACTTAATCGTACTTCAAATTAAATTGTGAAAAGTAGGTAATTACGCATCTACTTTAGCATACAATAGATATATCATTAGCACAGTGAACTTTTTAGACAAAGACCATTTGACTGTAGAGCATTTTTGTCAATTTTACATTTCACAATACAATATTTGCTTGACAAGAGGGTTTAAATAAACATTATGTAAACATGCATACAATTATGTTGATTTATTTTTAATTACGATATACTTGTAGTTTTTAGTCTGAGATATACTTCATGAAAATGCTGACAACGGCTGGAAGTGTAAAGGTGAAATCTGAACCTGGTGTGAACCTGCGCCTCCGTGGACAGTGGTCCACGGAGGCGCAGGTTCATAGACGCTTCAAAATACGCCAAACAGCAGCAGCTGTTCCCGTGACAATACCGTCGGAAGACGAAGACGTTATTTTGACATAATTATTACTACATTCAAAGACGACGATTACACTGGACGCATCCGCATATGTAGAAGGTATATGTAGAAAAAAACATAAATTACTGTAGATTGATGTTTTTCTCTTATCGTAGTGGCAAGAGAATTATTAGAAGTAGATATTTTCAGTTATATAGGTACTTTTCAGCAAAATTATTGTTCTACAAACACGGATATTTTTCAAACATCTGAACAAATTTCTCAGCCGTTCCCGACATTTTTACAAAAATAAACACTTACTTTTGCTCGATTGACGCCCCGGGGTATGGTAGTGCGGTACGGCAGGCGTCATGAAGCCTGCATGAGCTGCATGCAGCGACGCAGTTGCGACGTTGCCGCTCCGTCGACAGTAGCCTATACCTACTGATGAATACTCGCACGAGTCTATGAAGCTAAGCTTCCGTGTACAATGACCAAAGTTGAAGATTGGACTTAGTGGTATGTCGACTGACTGGCCCGAGTCCATCAGTAGACCATAGTAGATTAATAATGATTTTTGATGACAGAATACTATAGTTACAGTAGGTATAATTTACCGAGACTTAGATACCTACATCATTTTTAGTAATGGTAAATATTCAAAAAGCTGCCCAGTTTTTTATTGTTGACAGGCTAAGTATTTAACCACAGCTCACCTGATGTTAAGTGACGGTGTGGTCGACGATGGTAAGGCACACCAAGCCTGGAATTGAACTGGCTCTGAAGTGAGGCTGCCGGAACACACCATTAGATGCTCGGCGGCAGATTTTAAACTTGAGGGTGGTACCTAGCTAGCCGAGTAGTTGAAAGTACCCTACCATCATGCTATGGTTTCCTCACGAAGTTTTCCTTCACCGGCAGGTCAAGCTCATTGTTGGGGTTTGGACCCACGCCCTTCGGCATGCGAACCGACCGCGCTAACCTATCATCGCTACTCGCTTGAGTGTGAAGTGTGAAAACAGCAGGTGCACTTGAGAAGGTAAATAAATCAACAGACGATGATTATTTTGCAATAAGCTATGCTGACATGGATTGGGCGGAATTTATTCTGTAGCGCATTGAATATCATGGCTTCGTGCTGTGCTATGTAATCAAATGAATGTGATTCAAATTGTGGCTGGTTATTTTTAATATGTGACTATTTATTAGTGTGGCAGTTAATACACTTGTCCTTCGTTTTTATCGTCGCAGTTTATGCTTTTACCGCTGTATTTCGATATTTTCATGTAGGTGTATAATAAAAAATCAAGTTAAATAAGTCTTAGTCACACAAAACAACTTACGGTTCAGTGCGGTCATGCCTTTGTAAAGTAATGGCGACTTTACTAGGTACAAGCTTCGATGAAGTTTTGGAAGCAACACGAATAGTCATGTTTCATCACATTATATCACTTTTCCTCACTCGCGCACGTAATTCGGCATGTAAAGTTTTTTTTTTGTATTTATTTTATATTTTTTATTGATAGTAAACTTTATTTTAAGAAACTAATTTGAATATTTTGGCTTTCTATGCGGTAGTTTAATTCTAATAAGTTTTCAAACTTTTTATATTTATGACGTCATGAGTAGGTACGTCTAAATATGTAGAATATGCCTTTGCCATACGAAACAAAAAGTATACAAAACATTTCATTAAATTTGACAACAGAACTGACAAGTTTTTTTTTAAATTAGCCCCATCGGGCAGGATAAAGCTGTAAAGCCATTCTGTCACGTCTTCGGTTTTTACAATTCATGACTTAAAGTAAACAAATCTTATGTCATAAAAGCGATATCAGAGTCCAAATAACGTTTCAAGTAAAATAATCCAGATATTTGTATCAATAAACCGAAAAACATCTCGACGTATGTGTATTGAAAATATTATTATGATCGCCGTTGACTTGTCATTGACAAGTTTTTGGTTTGCCAGTCTATGAAAGTTGCCCGTCGAGATGACGTCATGAGACATCAATTGAAACTATTGAAAGTCAAGTTTGATTTATGTTTTTTATTAAAATAAACCCCACCTCATAGTTTACAGAGTTTTAAACGTAAAAATATTGTACAGAAATGTACTATTTCGAAATGGTTTTGGTATCAGTAGTTTTTTTTTCTTTACATACCGAATTAGGCTCGTAATGAATAAAATACCACTATTTTAATACAAAAAAAAAATGGGACAGCATGACTTTTTCCGCGTTCCCGCCGAAAAAACTAATCAATACTTACAGACTAATGGAGATATTATGTCTACTTAAACTATCTCATCGATTTGTTAGCTCACTACTGAACCTCGTGATGGGCTCTACATTAAGACGTTTGTTACTGCACTCGATCGCCAATGTAATGTCATGTCGTATAGCCTGGACCACATTTAGCAAAAGTTAAGGGGTAAAATAAACAATACACGCTTACTACTTTGTTAAGGCCTTGCTTATAAATAAATTGTTGTTTAAAGTTTTTATTATGCAACAGTTACCAGTTAACCAGACGGCTTGCATTGCATGATGGTAAGCAATCAACATCGCATATAGATATCTGCAATAGGTACTAGGGGCACAACAAATACGCTACCGACCTTATAAGATTCTATTAATTCGCCTTTTGAAGATACCAACGTTGTAACTCCGCGGGAATATGGGGGAAAGAAGATTATTTTTCACAATTTGCAAGTGGTATGGCAAAAAGAGGCGTGCGAATTGCACAGTGTGCGATTTTCATAGACCAATTATACCTATGTGGGTGAGCTTTCAGACGATTGCGGCTACTGCGGTGATGAAGCTGTCACGCCGGCGCCGGCATAAGATATTAAATTTTAAAAAAACATTTCTTAGAATGCTTTGTCAACTTGTCACTCCCGTACCTACAATATAACGCGTGATCGAAGCAGGCCAACGATTATTAAGTTACGATTAATAAATAATATAATTACAGCCCTTAGTAGTTAAGACGCTATAGGTACCTAATCAATCAATCGCAATACACATTTATAACAAAATGTTTACCATTTTATAGCAGCGCAATTAAAATGTGAAATTAAAATGTAGATAATAATATTTTTCTCAAAAAACTATCGATCTCCCAAACATTACGACAACATTCTTAAAAATTTTAAGAGTTTTGTGGTGCATTTTTTTTTGTTAATTTGAGATCAAGACATACAGAAATAAAAAGTTACGCACAATACTTTATAAAATTGTATCATTGTCTTTAGTGGAAGCATCGTAATTGGGTATTTAGATTGCATCGAAATTCGCATTTTTGGCCAGAATTGCGGGTTGGGATAGAACAACTTTTATTGTGAAATGCCATAGACTACGACGCAAAATTAATTTAGTCAATTATAGTTATTTTTATGTATTTGATTGGTGTTATTGTAACAATTACAGGGAAAAAACAAAGTTTGTCGATCCAATCAAATTACGTAGGTACTTACTTTGATTACATTTCTTTTCAAATAATTTTACTAGTTTTCCAATTAAAATAATTTGGTCGTAGGTATATAATTTAAATGTTGTAAAACTAGGCACTGGTCAAAATATTTTTTTAACGAACGTTCAGTTATGTAATTTAAATGATTGTGGAAACGATGAGAACAGTTCTCTTATAAACCTTACTGATAGATATAAATGCAAATGTAAGTTTATTCGTTTTTTTTTTTTTTGGTTTATTGAATGATTTATTTAGTAAGTACATATATATCGCTGGAAAGAGTAGATTTAATCATATTGACATAATTATTGTATACTTTTTTGGTCATATAAGTTTATTAGTTGCTTTGCCTTCCTATCTTATTTAATCCCTTTTTAATAGAATTTTAGATTTTTTTTTTCATTTTTACGCAATATATTGAATCGACATGATTGTCCTGAATAAGGGGTTCTGTTGTCCTTTATCATCGTCCCAAACAAACTGATAGGTGTCGTGTAGAATCTTAAATGCGGGCGAACCTTGTAATATTAAACAACATAAATAAATAAATATCGTAGAACAATACACACAGCGCCATCTGACCCCAAACTAAGCAAAGCTTGTGTGATGGAAGTCAGTTATCTGATAGAATAAACAAATACTTTTTTTGTAAATACTTAAACATATTACGAGTATGTAATTATGTTTTTATAGTCAGGCTAGGACTCTTCTAAGTTGGCTTGCTTCATCTTCAAATATATCGCAGCTTATAAAAAGTAAATTTAAATAAATAGTTATAGGTGTGTGCGCCTGTGTGTGGGGACTGAAATGGTTCCGATTCTACATCAGGAGTGATTAGGTTGATATCATCATATCAGTCAATGAGCAAATTTTACTTTGTAAGCACGAAGTATTCGACCAGACCAACTTCCACCCGTTTAAGATGATTCATAAAAATCTGCTGTATTGGAAAAAAAACTCTCAGCCCCGTTTTTATGATTAAGGTAACTCCAGCATAAAATACAGTGAATATTATAAAGTTATTAAGTGATTATACTTGTTTGTTTTCCAACTTTAATTTCAATCAATTATTGTCACGCTGAAATTGGAGCTAGTTCATTTTCATTCGTTTTGAAACATGGTAGCCTTAAAGGAAGCCGCTCTCGTTTCTACCATTTTTTTTATAGTACGATACACTGGACTATGGCGCACAGAAAATAATTTCAAAAAACACCCTTTAACATTATTTGCTTTATTTTGCTATTTCGGTAGCTACGTGTTTCAAACCATAGCTTTGTTTCTATTCAAGGATGATATTAAACATCTTTTTGAAGTGTTCAGCGTCATTTCATTCTGCGGAATGGGTATTCTTAAATTGTTTTCTTTGGACCACAACAGCGAACATTGGATTAGCCTTTTAGCAAAAATAAATGTCCTTGAAGAAGGTCAACATAAATATGATGATCATGTGTCTACAGTAGAATATGAATCGGATAGCGAAGCAGATAACAACCAAGTAGTTAATCTGACTACAGTTTATACTAAAAAGTTCAAGAGAGCAGCAACGATTCTGTGCAGAATGTATAGTTTTACTGGCCTGGTCTTTATTATATCACCATTCATAGAGTATGTCTTTGAATTGTTTAGTGGAAAAACACCAGATAAATATCCGCACATTCTTCCTAGCTGGAACCCTTTCGACAGTGTACATTTTATATGCTACATTGCTATTGTTTTATGCGAAACTGTAGCTGCGATTTATTGCGTTTGCATACACATTGCTTTTGACTTGACTGTCATCGGTGTCATGATATTTATTAGCGGTCAGTTTTCAACACTAATTTATCAAAGTGAGAGAATCGGTGGAAAGGGCAACGTATGCTGTTTATCTAAAAGACGGGACGTGCGAGCTCACGCTAGAATTATTCATTGCCATCGGTTTCATATTCAACTTATCAAGTAAGTAATACATTTTTCATTAAGAATTTGTTAATAAGATTGTTTCGGTAAATTATTTATCAAAATTTTTTGTTGCAGATTTATCAGTGACCTTGATTGTTTGCTTAAAAACATTCTAGGGTTTTATTTCTTTTTGGCGACCCTTACATTATGCTCTGTCGCTGTCAGGCTCAAATCGGTAAGCTTATTGACATTAGTTTTTTTTTTAATACCATTAGCGACCCGTTCCGGCTTCGCACGGGAGCACTTTATTATGGCGACTTGATACCGTCTAAGTATCCTGCTTAATATCTCTATATATCCTGTAAAAATTATAAAACAACATTAAATTAATATTGTAAATATTATGCGATTAGTGCTACCAGCACTACAGAAGATATACATATACAATACTGACCTATGGTAATTAAGTACTAGGTACGACATGAAATGTGTCAATACCATTATAATTATCGTAATATGATTTGGGCATGCATATTTAGATGTCTGCCTTTTACAAAGAATATAAAATCGACTCGTATGTTCTAGGAGCAAATGGGTGCGATGCAACTCGTTTCTCTATTGCAATACATGTGTGCAACCCTGACGCAGCTCTACATTTATTGCAGTTACGGTGATGATGTTTACAATCAGGTAAATATTTTCTTATAAATCTTACGTAGTCACCACATTTTACGATATCAATATTTAACACTATGGATAGAACGAATAAAACACTTGTAACTTGGTAGACAGGCACTAGAAGTGTTAGTACCATAGAGCCTGTTATGGACTATGGTTAGTACCTACTTAGCGCATACCTACCAAGCCTCCTGGAACTGGCAACATGTGAAAAAAATGCATTTTGAAAATAGAACTCGTACGGATGATACTTACTCTTTGAATTGCGAGATTGGCATTTGTTTATTCATTGTTGTGTCGTTTTAAAAATTGTTTGTTGGCATTAAGTATCTACCTACTATGGAATATACCTACTCATGAACATTTTCTATCCGTAACTTGTTTTATATTTTTGATACTTTGTAAAGAAAGTAATAAGGTCGTTAAATCGGAAATTGCAAGACAATAGCTGAAGTTAGTAGATCTATGACGTTGAGCATCACTGGACAATACTGGACATGTTGCAGAATACCTAATCATGCAATGAGTTGTCGCTTATAGGTATAGATATGATGATGACATAGATGACGCTTCTTTTCCAGTGAATTTTCTATGAGATAATCACTTTCGCCATTCTGACATATTTTTTACTAACTTCTATTTTCCAGAGTTCAGTATCAGCTGGCCAGGGCCCGTTCGGTGCTGCGATCTGGTGTCTGAGCCCCAGAATTCGGCGCGAAATTGTCATGCTCGGATTCGGCATGATAAAACATAGACGGCTGCATGCCGGTCTCTTCCATACTGTCGACTTACCCTCGTTTATACAGGTATCCCAAGGATAAAGTTTTAAACTTTTAAACAATCACGTTATTTCACGACAGTTTAGTGCAGTTGGTAATGGTATTGGTTTACTAACCGTGGTTACTTGACCATGCATGCTCTATATTAGAGAAAATGTAGTATAGATATAATTAGGAGCCACAGAAAATAGGTGAAGATTCGTTAGTCCTACAATTTCACTTCGTGCGTATGGTTGTATGGATACGACAACTTTACGCATCGTCACAAAGTCTAACGTAGGTATTTGTGGGCATCTAAGTTAGTATAAGCGAAAGCTGTAGAAAGCAGTGTTAGCATATTTTCTACGCAATATCACTTATATCTATATATTATTATATCTGTACAACTTTTTTCTAATGTGTTTTATTTGTGGTAAACTGCGTCGAAATATAGGGAACTCGTTTATGGACAAAATCACAGAAAAAATCTCCTAAATAAAAGACACAAAAAGGGACTTTTGAGGATTGGGGTTTGAGATAGTCGTGATTGTGTTATTATACATACTTTAATTTTATTTAAAATAAATGACTGCCTTGCAAGTTGCAACATTAATTGTACCTAAGTGTTATCTGCCATTTCAGATTGGCCGCGCAGCGTACAGCTACTATGCAGTCTTGGGCAACAATAAACCAGAATAATGAAGTGACAGGGTCTTACAGGATGTCATTAGTAGTAAATTATTTATCATAGATTAGATAAAAAATAGTCATTAAAATGTTGCGTAGAAAATGAATAGGTAGACGTACTACTGGACAATTTTTTTTAAATTGTGCAGAAGTACCTACTGCGTAAAAAGGAACGGCAAATTAAATTTTAGTAAGCGAAATCAAACGGTTCTTGTAAGATTAGCCGCGTGGTTAGAAACAACTTTCTTATAAGTACCTACCTAAATGTTTAGAAGACAGAATTTACAATATAGAAACATATTTATTAATATTTCACTTTGTTTTTAAATCATACAATAATAATAAAACAGCACGTTTACACTTAATAAAATAGTATAAAAATACATATAAGTTGTGTAATAAACATACCAAATCGATCCACATAGGTAAATGTAGTTTAATTTATTTTTTTCGCTTTTAACCTAGCTACACTTCTGAAATGGAAAGTATTCAAAGAAATTACTGGAGATTTATCGTTACTTGTACCTAAGAAATGCAATCCCGCAACATAATTTTACCCCCAGTATTTAAACATTCTAAATCGCGCGTGATGCCGCAAGGTTGACGTAGATTCCCCAAATAAATCATAATAAAAACTTTATTTTCAGGGACTTAGTCTAAATTAGACATAATGTTTGGTATATTGCTCAATTGTTTTATGGATCGTGTCGTGTCATTTCTTTATCATTCTTCATCATCAAAATAACTTCGTAAAAAAGTAAACGTCGGTCGCTTTAATTTTTTTATGGTACTCGATGAGTAGGTACTGTCGAGTGTAACTACTATTTTTTCCTACTGTACAAAACGCATAAGGTTGGGCTCTGGAATACCTAATTTTTTTTTAAAATTATAAACCCCTATGTAGGTCTTATATTGGTACTTACTCGATGTGGTAGCGTTACCTATGGTCAGTTCTCACTCAAGTAGGGAACGTAAGATAAACAAAGCTCCCGCCAATTAATTTGTCAACGGGATTAGTCTCGCATAGAATATGCAGGGTCCCAGTATTGCGTTTCTCTACTTGCATCTACATCAAAAAAAATAATTTAAAAAACATAAATATCGTAAGACATACAACGCCATCTGACCCCAAACTAAGCAAAGCTTGTACTATGAAAGACAGATAACTGATAGAATAGTTTTTTTTTGTAAACACATACAGGACACCCAGACACAGAACAACCATTTGTTTATACGACAAACTGTTTGCCCTGGGTGGGAATCGAACCCACGCCCTTCAGCTTAAAAAACATTATTTCTAGTAATATTATTTTTTTTTAATATTATTATTATTTTTATTATTCTTTATGCACACATTTTTCCACGTCGCAAGTCTGAAATCGCAAATATCGTGTTAATCTTTTGCTTAGTAGGTACATGTATGTGTACACCCTAAGTTTTATGAAACATTTGTGTCAAACAACAATATTTGATAGACTAAATAGAAACCCTCAATAAATTCACTAGAACAGGAGTCTGCAACCTGTAGAGACGTAAGAGCCAAAAAGTATAATTTACAAAATTCCCCAGTTTTTATATACTTAATAGAAGGTGTTTGCTGATATATACTTGATTTTCTTATTAAAAAGACGAAAACTTATGTGCACTTGTAGACTGAAAAATTGATTTAAATCTTGTGTCAAATGCCAATCAAAACCAAAAGCGTGGAGTTTTCAAATTTGATAAAATAAAATAAATTTAATTCGCAATTTTAAAATAATAGATGCAGTTTCCAATCACATCTCATTTTTAAAATACATCACATTTACAGACATATACATAATAATATGTATCTTTATACATTTACACATACCTATATATTAATTGGGAATCCAGAGGAGCGTTGGTACGTTCATATCAAATTTGGTTGCGCAGGGATTTAAGAGGTTGTTAACACCTGGTCGTTAGTCCTGGGCACAGAAATTAATTTTGGAATTTTCCATCCCTGCAACGCGATGGACCCGGAACCCGCACGGATATATCCTTTAGAGTTTAGAGTTAACTGGGACCGGCAACGGCTGTCGGAAGATAATAATTTAGTGAAAGGCTAAATGGTAATTTCAGGTCGAGTAATTTTATACAGATTCACAACCAAATGCGTTTTTACCAACTTCAAGGGTTGCTAGAGGTGGTCTGCCGTAAGACAAAATATTATTTTTTCAATACAAAGTCTGTGAATTATATTTTATATTCGAGTTTCAGTTTTATTTTTTATTTGTTTGTGTGCAATGGAAACGCGCATGGTACTTTGCTCTTGAAGATGGCCACCGAAATTATAGTCGGATACTTCGACTACAGTTTCGGCCAAATTAAACAAAATTAATTCTGTACGAATAAAACAATTTTTTGGTGTGCAGTTAGTATTTTGGCACCGTACTTTTTGATCCGCGTTTCTATACGATTTTTCACATATTTGTTTAGATTGTATTTCTGGCTTTATAATAGATCTTTATTATAATTTTTTGTCGTATTGAGAATGGCGGAAGATGGATTGTTTGGACGGTTTGAAGCTAGACTGAGAAGATCTTATGTTAGATTGGACAGATCCATCGGTTTTGGAGTTGGCCTTGTTCTGTTGGGTCTCGAGCCACGTCGACACATGTTGGTAGTAGTTTGCCGTCCATTTTATGTTGTTGCGAACGTTTTCAAGCGCTCGTTTTCTTGCGAGCTCGCCGGCACCTGCTTCTTTGTATTTGTTGAAAAAATCTTGCATCTATAAAGGAAACAACATACATTTAAGGTTTGGGATTTAGTAACCAGAGAGGGGGTCATTGTACTCATCATTATAAACAACTTGTACTATGAGCAAAACTACAAAATCGATAAGAAACAACTGATCCATAGATTCAAATTTGGTAATCGGTCAACAAACTATTTTTTATGAAACGCCTGATTTTTTAGATTTCAGAACTGTGTCCACAGTTAAAGTTATTCATAATAACAAGTAGGTACAATTATTGATTTCTTAAATATGCTTTTACTATGAATTACAAATTGCACAGAGCTATATGGCGCACCATGCACGGTATCAAATTAAAGAATCGAGTGAGAAATGTATATTGTATATGTATAAATCCGACGTCGCACTAAGGTGCGCGATGTCGGAACAGCTATCGTTAAATAGAAATGGAGTCGAGCAGGATATGTTGTCAGGCAGAGTGATGGCAGATGGACTAAAACGTTGACGGATTGCTGACCGCGAACCTTCGAGCGCCCACTAGAGCCTCGATCACGAAAATTTATCAAATTCGTATCGTAAAGGCATCGAGTCCTCGATAGCATACAAAGCTGTAGAAATCTCATATAAATTTTTGTCGATGTTGATACGAATACTTTTTCGCAAGTCGTTCGTGATCGGGGCTCAGCTCGTACTGTCGACTACGTTATAAAGATCGCGAGTCGAACTTGGACTAGCACAGGACCGGGATGATTGGTGTAAAAGAAGAAAAACCTTTGCTCAGCAGTGGGAAATTACGGGCTGAAAACGATGCTGAATGATGATAATGGTGTTCAATTACAATGTAGTAAACAGCAGTGAAAGTTTTAAACATTTACTACTGACCTCTTTCAACTTGTCCTCCGTATTAAAGCTGCTTGTGATGGTCGGTATCAGGTTGCCCAAGTATCTACTGTTGAGACTGAATCTATCCACAAGCTCCGGCCAGCGAAGCTGCACCTCATCCCACACTAATGCCGCGCCGGACGGGTTCGAGCTAATTTGTGACAAGACTGACAGGTAGTCCTGACTGCGAACTTTAGTCTCGTCTGAAGCCAGATTCAGGTATCTGAAACGGGTGAAAGTTGCTCATTATTAACTACAAAAAGATACATAAAGAGATAAAGAGATTGAGCTCAGAAACGTGCATTATGTAGGGCTAAGCCCAGGCCATCCCGCGATACAGGTTTTGTGATACAATCTAAAGAATATGGATTCGTCCGTCTCGTTTTCGCGAGAAGAAATACTTTAAACACGGGTTGCATGAGAGGCTGCCAGTAACCTATCTACCTACCTATACAATTATAAAGAGGAAAGATTTGATTGTTTGTTTGTTTGTTTGTATTGAATAGGCTCCGAAACTACTGGACCGATTTCAAAGATTCTTTCACCGTTGGGAAGCTACACTATCCCCTGGTGACATAGGCATACATTTCATCCCTGTATTTCCACGGGATCGAAAACAACGCGGGCGAAACCGCGAGGCGTTCGCTAGTGTATAATAAAACGCCAATAATGTAGAGAACGTAAATTAACATTACTTTATTTTGGAGGAGGGCTTAGGCAAACATGAATCCCAACGAAAGTCTCTGAGTTATGGACGCCAGCGATGCCCATGGACTTTTTGCTACTCAAAATCCTGTATATCGCTTTGATGGTCAAAGACAGGCGTTATCTCTATTAGTAGAGCGTCTCGTTTGTCTCAATACTTTTACAAAAAACAAAAAAACGCCACCCTCAGTGGTATCTTACAAATTGTTAACACTTTACATTAGGTACATTATCTTACGCTTGAAGTATTTATAAGCTTTTTAAAAATTATTCTGGCTTCTTCTGATACGGGAATGGCCAGAATACGATTGCACCACCCCACATCCCTTAAATTAAGGTTGATGGTGACGCAAAATACGTTCGATTGATCGAATCGGTCCAACGGTTGTTAAAGTGAAAAGCTATTCAGGTTTCGTTGTTTAGTTTGTAATTTTTTTTAGTTACCTACGTACCTACCGTTATGCTAGAGGGTAAAAACAACTGTAGCTTCAATTTTTTTTTAATTGCACGTAAGTTATATTTTTCATATACTTTTCTTTGCAATGGCTTAAAATAACGTAAAAAGACTATTATTGATCTTCGCGGTTAAACCTTATTCCAAAAATATTGTTGAACTAATTACTTTTTTAAAATATTGACATCGTGAGGTGCTGCCAGTGCCATTCTGATCTTCGACTGTTCTTGCACATCGTTTTCCTTCAAATATATCTCCCACAGAGCGTCCCACGCGGACTGGTTTGTTGATTTCATGCCTGCAAATTAACTTTTTTTATTATGTGATAAGCTTGCTGCTTTGATCGCTTTCGCACCTGATGTTAAACAAAGATTCGGTCTAAGATGGAGCACGCTTGCCTCAAAGAAACAGATTCACTAGAGAAGCCACTCGGATGTATCTGTCGTTAATCTCAGGCCGCGCATTCCACTGTTTAGCGATTCGCACAATGAAAGTGAAGTCAAACCGTTTCGTTCTTGCTAATGTGGTTTTGTTTTTCTATTTGATGAATTTCCAAAGCGTAGCGTATCTTAGCGGTATCAACCACTTTAGTTTTATTATAATTAAAGTTTCGAGACATTCCTAAGTTATTGGCGATTTTGATAGTTCTCTGCCGCGTGAGATATGAATCTTATTTTATCAATTCAACATCGATAAAATCATAATCACCAATACATTGAATTTGTACGTGATTTCTTTTTCTACGCTATTGTATTCGTATAAAAACGATCAAAAATTAAACTTCGGCAATTTTAAAACTAAATAAAAAGAAGATAATGATCGCATCAAGAGATGAACTGTATTCTGTTGACAATGTTGTTTTTTTTTCTATTGATTACATTACTTACCATAGAAATACACGATATCGCGTAAGTCGGGTTCGATGACGGCAGGGTTAGGCGTGTCATGGCTATTCAGCCACGCATCGAACAAATTCTTTATCTTCATATTAGCATCTGGCAATCCGAAATGCGCGCCTACTGACAAAATGCATGTACGGAATAACCTGAAAACAAGTCAGTGTGTGTTATTATCAACCAATTTATAATCATAAAAAAGAAACTAACATTAAAAAAATATACTCATAAAAAAGTTATTCACACCCGATGAGCTTGTAGCCTGTAAGCAGACTTCACAAAGGAGGAAAAACTCTACCCGTATTTTAACCTTTTAAAAGCTTATTTCAAGGTCTTTTTCATTTCTTTGTATTTCATAGGCGACGGTGGTGGGCTTCCAATTAGGCGAACCGTCTGCCTATTTGCTGCTTTTATTAAAAAAAACAGTAGTTTTACCAAAATAACTACGTGGTCACGATTTTTATTTACCTGTCAATAATGCCCACATCCTTCCCTTGGTCCCAACTTTGTGTTTTAAACACAGGTTCGACTAATCGTTGCACATAATTCTAGAAAAAATAAACGTTTTATTGTTCGATGTGGTGCTCATCATCAGAATATAGTTTCGGCCACACCTGGTGAGTAAGCCCGCATAGGTAAGTAAAACAAAAATGTGTCAAAACCACGCTAGTTTCCAAAACGAAATTAAGTTAATCAACACAGTGGTATATATATAGAGTTTATTGTTCGTGATATTTTCAGTATCACTGTTTATAAATACCTGGAGATGAATGTAGGCCAAAGAGTTGACCAGTCTCTTTGAAAGGCGCATGAAGGTTTGTCTTGCGGTCTCCCACGGCACATAGTCGTGTTCTGCCTTCAAGTAAGTGCTAATATTCAACGCTAGTTCATAGGGGAATGCATTAGCCTCCGCTAAGGCAAAGGCGTCGTCGAGAAGGTGAGATCGGTCGGATATTGTAAGCTGAAAACATAATTTAGCCAAGTTTTTAATACAGAGTTACACTGAACGAAGTATTAAACTGACCCCCGGTAATTATGGCATCAATGTGAACAATTTTTGCTTACGACCTATCCTGACCTCCTAAATTAATCAGCTGTTTTTTACATTTCCTCGAAGACATTTTTCTTATATGTATTTCACAACGCCGGGGTGTCCACAGCATGTTGGATCTTCGCAGTAACCAAAAGAAAGACCAACTACATAGCAATGCCGTCGCGTTGGCTCGTCAAGTCGGAAAGGTCGGTATACTTTCTGGGGCTCGTGGTTTACAACCGCGTACCCACTTCCATTCGGGATGCACCTTCCATCATGTACTTTAGAAGCAAGCTAAGATCGTGGCTTCAAGAGACCTTGTTTTATGACTTTGACGACTATTCAAAAAGAAGAAATTATTGAATTTATAATTTTATTAACGTATGTTATGATTTTGACATTTTTATTATTATTTTTAGATATGAATAGAAATACAATGCCTTAACAGTATGAAAATAACGTTCACCTTATCAAACTTTGACTTCAGCTGCAGTATCAATTCGCGCCACAATTCAGGAGTATAGTTAACTCTGTAGTAACCGACTTGGTTGTTGTTCACTTTAAACCAAAACACGTCTTTGTCGACGGTTACTTTCACTGAAATAGTTATTCTTTTAAAATATTTCATTCATTTCATGACACTAGAAAGTGTAAACACAATTAAGTGAAGTTAATAAAGTTTTTTTCTCAAAATAATTTGCAGTAATTTTTCCATTGACTGTTTTTAGATCTAACTTACCGCTTTCAGCCTTGTCGGAGAGCCATAATACATGATCACTAGATCTTTTATTAGTTTTGTAAGTGATAGGCACGAACCACCGATAACTGAAAGCAATTATTACCATTAAGGTGGTTCGATTTCCATACAAATAATTTGATGCCATTTATGGACAAATGGAGCATAATTTTACAGTATAATCACAGCTAATGGCATTTTTTTTCTTTATTTGCGGTAAATCACAATTTCTTGAATAAAGCAGTAGATTATTAGCATAATCTACCTACTGTTTTATTCAAAAATCATAAATTCATAAATCATTCATAATGAAATTATGCTTCATTTGTCCATAAATGGAAAAAAATATTTGTATGGAAATCAAACCGCCTTAAAACATATTTTACTTAAGACTTCTTGAGACTACAGTTTACGAAAAGCGCACAACAACAATAAATATGGAAGCACGCAACTAGGGAATTGATTTTTGGTCCCATCTATTCAAAAAGAAGCTTCCTATGTCATCTCGTTATACCTTGAAGTAGTTTCAACTCACTTATAAGGCGAATCATTTGGCGAGACCGCCTCCGGGTCTATGAGAAATCTCGACTGAGTGATTTCATAAGTATTCGGTTCATTTCCCCGTTTTACGTTCAACACGGGATAGCCCATCTGCCGCGTCCAGGTGTCCATTATATAGCTGCAATCACATTGAGAATTTGGCTGACAAATTAAAACTAGCTAAAATGTTATGAATACTATAATTCGACTACAGAAAAAATGATGACTATAATTGAAGGAAAAAATGTTACCCGGAACACCATAATAACTCATCGATGGCACTTCATACATCAAAATTGGTAGGTGGTACGGTGGAACACACATACACTGTTAGAGACATAACTCTTTTTTGGCTTTGCCGTTGTCGGGTAAAATATATCTTTTATCTGAATATAAAAATAGGTACAAAGTACGTTGATAATCTTCTGTGCTCGTTTAGCGAAGTTTCGTCCGCCTAGACAAGCAATGTATTTTGTTACAAAATAGAGGTCTGTCCCACTTTTTTATAGTTTACATAGATAGTAACGAAATAACATGTTATCTTCACTGTTTGTATGCTAAAATGTAGTTATTGCTCTAATTATAAACTTACCTTAGATTCAAATCAGGGTTTTCGATCTTAAAATATGGTTCGAGCGAATTGAGCAGCTGTTGCGTGACTGTGTTCCCGAAACGATGCTCCTTGAGGTAATCCGACACTCCTATTCGGAAGTACTCCTCGCCTATGAACCCTTCCAACATGCGAAGGATGGAGGCACCCTAAAGTGTATAACAAATGTGAAATCCAGTACTTTTCTTCATAGTTTTTTTAGTTCTTGGCATCGCATATTGTAAATTCTGCCAGTGTAAAGTGTTTGTCAGTTATTAAAACTAATAATTTCATTCAAAGAAAGATACAAACAATGTACATAGATACATAGGAAATACCACTACCAATACCACTTATGACTGCATCGAGAAATTTACTTTTTTAATGGGGTTTTTTATTTAGCGTTGACTGCTATCTCGGTCGATGTTATTTGTCGTGTGGTCTACGATGGAACACGCTTACTGACAAGAAATGGAAAGAAATTGCGCCTTCCGGATTATATCAATCAAATTAATCTGGTCACCTCTGCAATTGACATTAGGAAACCGTCTTATACATGTTATTACTCGAAACCATCAAATACACCCACAATTAGGGCAATTTTAGTAATGCTGTGTAGGTATACGAGTATGTAATTTTTCGTCAGAATAGAACTGAAACATTTTTGATAAGTTTAGATCTGCCAAAATTGGTCGTAATAATTATGTCTAGTAAATTTTTCGATCTAAGAAACAGGTATCGCACGACGTAAATACAGTAAATATGAAAATAGTGGCAATTGTGTTTAAATTAAAAATTAAAATTAAAATATTCAATAAAAAATCATAATTCTGAACTAAGAAATAATGTAAAAAAAGCTTGTAAAAAATAAAGCTTATTTTTTAACGTTAAAGTAATGAATCGAACGTGACGCTTTCCTTATGGTAAGAGATAACGCATGTTTGTAACCATTGCAACGATACACAAAACTTTGTTTAAAAAAGAAAACCAGGGCATTGCTGCTTTGGCGTTTATTACATTGAGACATTCGATTAGTCTCAACAGCCCTGTAATTTCGCTAGCTGCAGTACCCGTCACACAGTAATATTTATACACTATTGCTTGGCGGCAGAATATCTGGTACAAGTAAAAACTACCAACTGCGCCGGCGCATTATGGCACATTTTAGGTAGATTGCGTCTAGACGGACGGACGGTGTGAAATCTTTTCCCTCAAATAATATAATAAGACAAAATCTTACCTTATTGTAAGATATGCTATCAAATATAGAAGTGATTTGGTCAGGTGTGTCAACAATTTGTACTATAGGATGGCTGGAGAGTTTTGCATCAGTTACTAGCACTGGATGTAGCGTTGTGGGCAAAAATTTGTCGAGCTAAAAAAATAAAAACAAACCCCATCAGCCATTATGCCGCTCATTACTACGTAATATAAAATCGCTAGTTTATTTTACCACCTCAATTTATTAAGAAATTTTTGAGCAATACTACAAATTTAGATTCTCATTTTTTTTTTATAGTTGGACATTACACACAGCGCCATCTGACCCCAAACTAAGCAAAGAAAACATAAAATTGAAACATATTGAATAAAAACACTGATACAATTTAATATTATGCTAGGTGTTCTTGCAAAGATTGTGTCATCAGTCTACCGTTATCGGGAATTCAATAATTTAAACATACTATGTCATATTGATTTTAACAAAAATATAGCGGAGTATGTAGCGATTCATACAATTCATATACTCACTTGAGAGCCTAAAGTCTAGCTAGCAAATCAATTTGCGAGAATTAGGTATGTACTACGAAAAGATATTTGGAAAGTGGATTAGCGACCCTGGCGAGAGTAAATACTAACAGCTTTTTACATTACGTATTACATAAATAATTGCCGCAAGTTAATATGATTTAAACTATTTTCTATCAAAAAAACGAAATTACCATAGTCCATGAAGGCTCAATAGCATTCAAGGATTTGACTTGCATGTATGACGCAAAACCTTCATTCAGCCACACTTCATCCCACCATTTCATGGTCACTGAAAAACAGATATTACTTCTTACCATCACAGGAGCAATGTTTATCTCATTACTAGTGAAAAAGTGTTAAGAGTTAGCTTTGCTTACCTAAATTACCAAACCACATATGGGCTAACTCATGTGCAATAGTGTTGGCAACATTTATTTTGTTGTTCACCGAAGCAGTAGCCTCATCAATGAGGAAGGAAGTCTCTCTGTATGTGATTAAACCCCAGTGTTCTGTCGCTCCGGAGACATAGTCTGGTATTGCTATCATGTCTGAAAGTAAAGGATAAATATATATGTTTGCTTTCAGATAAAATGGTAAAAACATTTTAGGTTTAAGTAATTAATTATTCATTTCTTTTTTTCAAAAACAAGTATCAATTTGAGAACCATTCTTCTTTTCGAAGTTGGATTAAAATACTCTAAAAGATTAAACTTCTTAACATACAATGTTTTACTTCTTTTTTTTTTGCGGTTTGGATAGTACAATGCCTAGGATGAGAATCCAGGCAAAACTAGCCATAAAATTTTATTCACTTACCTAACTTAGGCAGAGGAAATGGCACTTCATAATACTTGATATAGAACTCAGTTGCTCGTTTTCCAATATCTTGAGCAAAATCAATCTTATGAGTTTCATTTCTCTGAGCAAAAGAACGCAGTTTGAAGCTGTGGCCAATGCCATTGGTGTTGATAACAACTGTTTTGGAGTCAAAGTCACAGATTACGAATACAGCAAGATATGTTGACATCGGCACGCTGGTGGCAAATGTAACTCTTTCCATGTTGATATCTTCATCGGGTGTCACTGATACTTCCTTTAAATGTGTTAGAATAAATACAAAATATTATAGCTTCTTCCATTCATAACAAGAGCTTGACTTCTTCTTGCCATTATCTTACTTCCATCAACGCCACAATTTATGTCAGAGGCCCAGCGCCTCAGTAATGGACCTCATCACTTCCATCTTACATACGAATAAAAACCTAAGGTTGTTAGGAAGTTATTTTGTGCCCAGTGTAGGCTTTGTATATTTTCTTTTGAGTCATTGAATGATAGATATACAAACTCATTATAGGTGCTATTTGCTAGCCTGATAGTAAGATTATTATTCGACCAAACTTGTTCTGTGATTTCTCGAATTCAAACTTCAATATATATAAGAAAAAAATAATCCTAGATAATATAGTTAGTTTATGCTTTAAGTAGTTTTGCATCAATATTCAAATTCTGGATATAAAAAGTGAACTAAAAAACTAGTTAAAATTTGACTGATAACTAGATACCTAGAAATACAACGATATAAAAATGTTTGTTTTGTTTTCCACTGGCGCAGCGGCCTCATCAATATAACATCAAAAAATTTATTTTGCAACTTTGAATAATCACCTAAAAATACTTTGATAGTTAAATGTCTTTTGAAATGATAACTTACATTCATATTAGACAGTGCAATGTATGAGCTAGGTTTAACAAGGGTTATGTCATAGGTTGCCTTAAAGTCAGGTTCATCAAAACATGGGTATGCTTGTCGAGCATATGTTGGCTGGAACTTACTGGCCACCATTGTCCTGGAAAATATTAAAATGTATTTGAATACTAGATCACTATTATAATTGCTACAAATCCATCACCATGCAAACAGTACATACATGTATGTATGTATGTCACTTAATATTCATACAACATACATCAATGCACTATCGTTTTGTAGCAGTAAAATCTAAAAAGAAAAAGAAAGGATCACTCACTTTTTATCAGCCAAGCGTGACAAATATAGCCCTACAATACCATTCGTCAAAAGACCGATATAATTTATACTTATTTGATACTTTCCCGGATTAAGAACACTAGGAAAATGAATATGCAGCTGTTCCAAATCTGTGTTTTCCGAATGCTTGGTTACAGGTACAGCTTGACCTTCTTTGTTTACTCTTACTTCGGAGATACGTAAATACTTCGTGTTTAACTTTAAACAATCGATCGTCTCTTTTATTTTCACGTCTATTCTAACAGCACCATAAAAGCTTCCACTATTTAAATCTGGACGAAGCAGTAGGTTGTAATGTTCCGGTCGTACCAACGGGCTTAGCCTCCAAGGTCTGTCGGTATTTTCCATTTTGTTATTATTATATGTTGACTTTAGTTGGCGACTAATAAAAGATATCCTATGACTCAATGTATTACTTCGCCAAAGTAAATACATAGAAAACTGATATATCTCGGTCAAAATATTTATTTACCAATGATTTTCATTTTCAAACAATACAAAATGAACAGCTGATTTTGGCAATTGCCTAAAGTACATATGAACTTGACAGTGTCATTGACAAATACGAAACATTTGACGTCCATATAGTTAAAAAAAAAAAACAACAGTGTATTTTTATAGTGTTAGGGATTTTAGTGTAGTAATTGTTAATCAAATCACTCTTATAAGCAAAAAATCATGGTTAAGTCTATATGTGTAGAGAACCTATATGAATAAGTCATGTAACAAGTAGTGACGACCTTAATCCTTATGGCAGCCCGTACACGTAGCGCGCGATCCGCGATCCGCGATCCGCGATCAATGATCGCGATCCAGACTGATCGTGTACGAAGCGGATTGACGGACTGATGCTCCGGATCGCATAATATCTAGAAATTTTGAAATCATGATCGCGGATCGCGGATCGCGGATCGTGATCATGATTGAACGTGTAAGGCGGCCCTATGAGTACCTATGTTATGGAAAAACATTCTAAGCAATACATTTCTGAATAGTTTAGGTTCTTTTTAGCTTCTTGATTTCGTGACATTATGTCGTAATAATATTCTACCACAATGACGAATACTTTTAAACCATTTGAAAAACAAGAAAATTATACCTTAGCTCTGCTTGAAGTTTATTGACAAAGAGCAGCAAACATATATGTAGGTGGTTGGTATGTAGTAATAGTTCGGAGTAGTACACATTTCTCTAAAGTATAGCTTCGGAATCCTATTATATATACAATACAAGCATACCATAACATATCCGCAGAATTTTTATTTACTAGTTTTGCTTTTTCTCCATAGACTGATGACAGCACGCATTTAAAAACATACTTACCCGCCATTTTTCAACTTGCTCCCGTAAAATCCAATAATGCCGTTATCTAATCGACCAGCAAACGTCATACCAAGCTCATAATTCCCTACAGGAATTATGTTTTGCAGTTTCACTGTGAGAAATTCCCTCTTATCTTCCGTTAAATGCCACGATTTTACTGACATAATTCCATTTTTATTACTCAACTTAACGTTATTGATCGTCAGTTTATTTGAATGTAGAACTATTAATTCAGTTGGTTGCAAAACTTGTAATTGTATAATCACAGACCCTTTAAATGCCTTTTCCAAAATATTAGGGGCAAGAGTGAGGTTGTAATTTTTAGGTATAACATGTTTTGGAAGTCGATAGAAATTATCCTGAAAACAAAAATATTTTTCAATGGGTATTCCTGCCTGAAGGTATAACGCAGAAATAAATAAAAAATACTGCTAAAGTTAAGCAACACTTTATGCAACGATTCACATGGATTTATTATTGTATGTAAGTATCTAGCTACTTATATTGAGCCTCATCCATCGTACATGGTACCTTTATTGTAGGTACATAGAGCCTCATCCATCGTACATGGTACCTTTATTGTAGGTACCGTTTAATTTAATTGTTGTACCTAAATTTGGATAATTGTATCCAAATCAGAGAGTGACAACTGGGGGCATACAACGAAAAAAAATTTTTGGTTTCGTTTCCCCACCCGCTAGCTTTGAGATTTCTAAGAATAAGAGAGGTATGTTACCTGGTTGAAAGTGGTGGGGCAGTCGGTACAGTACCGTCTAAAGCGATTGCTGTATCAACATAATTTAGATTATTGTAACTACAATAAATCTAGATACCAAATAAAAAGACATACGGAGTTTCTTACAAATACAAAACTACCTAAATCTACAATCTTTGCAGCGTTATTAGCTCAGTGGTTAGCGCCAGTGATTCGCTCGTCTATCGGTCGGTAGGGTTTGGGTTCCTATACTGATGAGGCTGATCTTCCGGTGAAAGAAACCATTATGAAGAATAACATCATGTTGGAAGGGTACATTCTATTAGGTAGGTACGTGGCTGGTTCGCTACCACTCTAATGTTTAAAATTTTCCTCCAAGCACCTACTCCTTTTTTTTTCAAGGAAATGAAAAGAGTATTAGGAACCTACCAATGCATCAGATATAGAAGACATAACTTCATTTGTCTTTATAGCCATTCTGGAACTTTCCTCGGTATGCCCTCTACAATTTGCAGCGAGAGCCACTGTCGATACAAACAAACAGATAGTTGTAGCTCCTAGTATGAGAACTTTATAGTTCAACACCCATTGAAATACTCCGGACATCTGGAAAGGGTGTGTGAAGAAAATTTTAATTAATAACTACTTAATTAGAGAAATAACTACTCTTTGCCGACCAGTATAGCATAATAGTAATGCGTGCCTAAAACCTTACCATATAAGTAGGTTTAATCTTATGACTTATTATTGAAGTCCAGTTTATAATTATGTATACCCAGGTATACATAATTATGAACTTTGGGTGTAGGTACTAATCTGAAAGAGGATCATTGCACTTATTCATCATAATGGATACAAGTACTTACTGAAAAAAAGGTCAACGTACCTAACGTGCCTTTAGAACCGCTGGTTGTGTTCCCGATTTAAGAGCTGGGGTCATAATATAAAACTACCATGAGCATGCCTTCTTTTCAGGTAAGTAATTAGCTGAAAAGAAGGCTTTTAGCGATGATAGCTCTGTGGTTAACACGCCGAAAGGCGTGTGTTCAACCCCCAACAATGAGCTTGAGCTGCCGGTAAAGGAAAACATCGAGGGGAAACCATTGCATGTTAGTAGGGTATTTTCTAGTACTCGGCTTGCTAGCCCTCAAGTTGAAAATTTGCTGCCAAGTACCTAATAGCATGGATAGTGCCGGTGTATTCCGGCAGCCACACCTGAGAGTCAGTTGTATTCCAGGCTGGATGTGTTTTACCATCTTCTACAATACCGTCACTTAACTTCATATTCATACTCATTTATTAATAACGAAAAGTTACAAGTCACAACCAATAAATAAGACAATTAAGTTAATCAAAATAAATTAAATCAAATTCGCAACTAAATTAATATTAAAAAAAAGTTCAAGTTCAGCTTCACGTGGGCTATGGCCTAATCTGGCCTGTCAACCATAAAAAAAAGTTCTGAGGATGACTTACACTAAATAATTGGCAATACAAAGGCATGTAACCCGTGCCAACTCTAAGAAAAAACATAACTCCGGTTCAGGAAGGAGATCACGTCGAAGGACATTTGGCTCGTTTTTCGGCACGCGTCTGGAAACTGTTCCTAGACGACATTATCAAGTACCTAATGACTCAGTGCTTAAGATCTTTTCATATTACGCTACGTATAACGTGTCGGTATATTTAGATACCATTTGCCAAATTACAGGTACACCGTATTCTTAATATTTAGGAATTTATACATTATTTTGCATAGGTATATCTATATTAGGTATATCTATTTAGCGATGATAGCTCAGTGGTTAGCGCGGTAGGTTCGCATGCAGAAGGGCGTGGGTTCAAACCCCAACAATGAGCTTGAGCTGCCGGTGAAGGAAAACATCGTGAGGAAACCATAGCATGGTGGTAGGGTACTTTCTAGTACTCGGCTGGCTAGCTACCACCCTCAAGTTGAAAATCTGCCGCCAAGCATCTAACAGTGTGTTCCGGCAGCCTCACTTGAGAGCCAGTTCCATTCCAGGCTAGGTGTGCTTTACCATCTTCGACCACACCTTCACTTAACATCAGGTGAGCTGTGGTCAAACAACTAGCCTGTCAAAAAAAAAAAAAAAAAGTTTAGGAGTTTAAAGATAACGGAGAAGGTACAATATCAATAAAAGAAATAGCATAACAATAGTGCAAAAGCTGGCGGCATTAGGTAGGTAGGTATAACTAACATATTTTTTTCATTGCTGGAAAGAATATTCAAAGTAGCATTGGTATCATTTCAAATTATTTTAGACAGGAATGCGATCACGGGCAGTATTTGGGATTTGGACCCACCAGCAGTTCTAGCCGTGCTGGAATTGTACGAAGCCCGCGACGAAATCTGTGAAGCCGTATAGTCGGTCATGGATTGAAGGTTGGTGCAGTTTTTCTGATACTTTTGTCAGCTTCGGGGATAGTCTATCCGTTTCCTACGTGTTTTTGAATTTACCTCATACAGTCCACTAACTATTCAAATTAATCTTCTTCCCGAGACTGTACGTTTATCGTACCCTCAACCTTTTTTGTATGTGAATTCGATCATCGTTGTGCCACGTTACACGACCACGTTACGTGTTATGTAGGCACTCATAGATAATAAGGTATGCTATAGTTACGTATTCTTCTAGCATTTGACTTTGGCAATATTCTCAGATCCATAGCTCTTAGCGTTTCTACTTATCTTTCATGACTGTAAAGGCGCGGAGTGTGGCCTTCTTCAGGTCTTTAGTCTATTCGGTGTGAAAAAAATATATAGAAATAACTCATGTCAGCAGATCAACAATTTGTTGGAGACCATTTTTCTAAACAAATTCCTACTTAGATACTCTATACTAAGTAAACCAGGCTATTCTGAAATTACGCTAAGTTCAGAATTGCGGAAATTCAAGCCACATCTGGCTTATTTAATTGTAAATCTTCTAATAATAGTTTAGAACACCTCTGCATAAAAAAAAAAGAATGAACTAAATTAAAAGAAGCAAAAGTCTCTTCAGTCGTTTTGCTTATAAATTGGTAGATAAGTAAGCACCTACAAATTGAAAATCACAAAACACGTTATCTACTCATAACAGCAAAATAACACAAAACAATGCATCTCATTTACGTTATCTTATTAAAAAAGATCGTAACTCATGTTGACATTGCATGACCTATGTTGATAGCGAAATAAGTAAAGGTACCTACTGATAAATAATGAGATTATAACGAGTAGGTTCATAAAGATGTTATACTTTTAGTCGGTGTCTGATTCATGTGAGGATATTTCGAAGAGTGTGCCCTAGAGTCGCTTCAACATGCTCCTTTTTAATTTTATTGGATGGAAGCTGCTGGTTGTATTACCGGATTCGTATTTTTTTAAAATGGTTGTTACATTAAGTTTATGACCACAGGTTACCTGATGTTGAATAAAGGCAGCTCAAACTGGGATTGCAACCAATGCCTTTAGATCATCGCTACAAATCTCGTATCGTTTTTTTGTCCTAATTTATATTGTTCATGTTTTTTCTTTCTGTTTTATACTGCTTGTAATTATTATTATTTGTCTTTTTTTTTCTTTTCAAGTGTAGAATAAATAAGCGCCTTCTAGGTAAGTGTAGGTAATCTTCCTTCTAGGTATATAATCTAGATTTGCATTATTCAAATCAGTAAGCATGTTATGAGTTAACACAAACAAAATTTGAATAAAAAAAATATGAATGGCAACTAAGACCCGAGTGATTCAAATCTAAATATCAAACAAACCGAGTTCAAAATGGCTTACAATTTCATTCCAAATTAGTCCTGGCTGTATTTAGTTTCCCAGGTCTAACATATTCTCATTTTAATTACATTGTGTGCCGAGATAAATGCCACAGCGAAAGAGTCTGCCGCAAGGTTACAAGCGCTATACATTTTTAGGGTATAGGTAATATTATTCATAATAATAAAAAATTAGGTACATGTACCTACCTACCTGAGTGAAGCAGCGGGCAAACGCTAGTTATTGACATGGCAACCATTCAAAATGTGGGTAAGAGTGTTCACTGTTCAAAGTATATATTTAGTGAATCGACTTGATTACAACTGAGATGAGAGTTATAATCAAAATTTAACTACCTTGAAGACAATTGTGGCTACCTTATTCTGTGTCTGGGTGTACTGTATTTATCATAAGTATGTATTTACTACAAAAAAAAGTATTTAAGTATTTTATCAGTTATCTGACTTCCATAGTACAAGCTTTGCTTAGTTTGGGGTCAGATGATGCTGTGTGTATAATGTACTACGACATTTATTTCTTAGAAAAAAAAAACAAACAAGTTTAATTTAAATCTTCATTCATCACTGTTGTAGTCAAATCAACTTTTAAGCGGAAATACCTACACTAAACATATCGCCGCATCGCACCTATGCAGAATTAGAATGGATGACTTTTGTAACATTCTTAAAACTGGTTAGTATTATTTTATACATATTTCAATGTAAGTCTCGGTAGCGGAAAGTAGCGAAAACAATTAGTGCAAAAGGTGTATTTGTGCGGCGGACGATCGCCTGCACAGCGTCTGGCTGATGAGTGTTTACATTATGCAGCCGATTTCATCGCCTTTTACGCTGCATGCAGCTGGTTGCCGCACGACAAAAGTCAAGATTTAGCAACTTTGATGTAGGTATTTGCGATTTTAGTAACCTACCGCCAAATCAATTTGCTATCAGGATCGATTTTCGGTCTAGCTGTGCAGAAAAATCGACCCGTGTATTGTATATCCCTTATAAGTATCAGGACATTATTCACACGATTTCTACATTATATCATTCAGTACTACATTTCAAATCTGAGTTGGTAACATTACAAATATTATCACAAGAAACAGCTACAGTGTACCATTTAACATCATGTCACGTATTCAATGAAGTATCACACGCAGGTACCTAAGCGTTTTCACTAACCTTGTCGTAGGCCTTCGATGCACTTTCACTGTTTTAATTCATTATACGCTTGCACTACTTTTTATCTGCTGAGCTAAATCGAAAATTATTTGTTGTCTGGTTTGTAAATAAACAGGGCGATAGAGACAACTTGTATTTGTGACTACCTGAGCTGTTATGACACTTGTTGAATCTAAATGCTAGATCAGGTACCAAACTTGCATACAGTGTCGTAACTAGTGTCCATAAAATGTCTACATATTTATCGAGAATCGATTTGATATTTAAAAAAATATAATCTTGACCTTTCTAGAGAATCTTCTTCTTTGATTCTTTCTTTTTGACTGCCCTTTTAGCTTCTGCTTCGAGAGCTGCAGGGCGCGGGTTCGATTGCCACCGACACAAGCATTTCTGTGACGATAAAAAATGTTTGTTCTCTGTCTGGATGTTCTATCTGTATTATAATTATGTATTTACAAAAAAAAGTATTTAAGTATTCTGTCAGTTATCTTGTTCCTATAGTACAAACGTTGCTTAGTTTGGGGCTAGATGGTGCTGTGTGAAATGTCCTACTATATTTATTTTATTTTTATTTATTTATTTGACCACATCGTCGTCGTTTACCAGCAGTTGAGTGAGAGGTCAAACGGTAGTACATGATAAAAACGGATCCATACATGATTCCATAAGGTGGAAATTATGTCACATGACGTAAATGTAGACGTCCCAAATGCGTTGTGGGCAGATGTGGGCTACATTACACCAATCTGCCGTATCTCTACTGGTAAAGGGCTGAGTGATGTCATGGAGTTGGAAATGATGTCAAATGACGTGAATGGCCCCTAATTTGCAGTATTGGATGTGATAGCTTTTAGAGTGTTTCCAGCTACTTTTGTGAGCTAAATTAATTTGTACAAGTAACTTCAGATTTTCAAAAGTGCCTATGTTTATATTGTGTTGTTAATATTTTTTACTTACTACTACAAGTGTGTTTTTGTAAAGGATAACAGGCTAGGTGTTTGACCACAACTCACCTGATATTAAGTGATGGTGTGGTCAAAGATCGTAAACACACCTAACCTGGAATGGAACTGGCCGGAACACACCGTTAGATGCTTGGCGGCAGATTTAAAACTTGAGGTTTGTAGCTAGCCAGCCGAGTACTAGAAAGTGCCCTGCGACCATGCTATGTTTTCCTCGCGATGTTTTTCTTCACCGGCAGCTCAAGCTCATTGTTGGGCTTGAACCTACGCCCTTCGGCGTGCAACCCAACCACGCTAGCCACTAAGCAATCATCGCTACAAAATATATACTTATAAAAGAATAAAACAATTTCATTTCATTAATTGTTTATTAGGACTAAGAATGGGATTTAAATAATTTAATAGCATTTAGATACATATAATAGGTATATATAATCTGTTTCACTTTACTTCGTCACACGAATTACAGAATTTAGCAAAACAGCACGTAAAAAAGATTTTACTTACGACTGAAAGATTTACTCAGAATACACCTAAACCTACTAACTAAGTCGACTACAATCTCGAGACAGGCAAAGATACCAGACAGGCCCTATTTACTTTGGTATCTTCAAAGTGAACAAGTTTCTTCTTGGAAAAGTGCTTCATTTTAGACCGTAACACTGTTGAGCATCGGGTAGGGTACGGTCAAACGCAAATATATTTTGAATTAATAAAAGCCTCTACAGGGTGCCAAGTACCTATAGTACTGAAGATTACTAAAATGTAGTCAATTTTATTCTGAATATGTACCTACTAGTAGAACGATTCGATATCAAAGTCCGAATAATTATTATTGAATCTTATGCCTAAGTTTTGGCATAATAACATGACTTTTATATTTCACGAAGAAATTAATTCGAATGCTTAAAAATTAAATCCCCGTGCTAGTTATAATCATGAAAATATATGTAGAAATAAAATGTTGTATATATACATATAAATTCACTAGGAGGCTTCTTTTAAGATAAATGGAAAATTTTCATACCTTCATGAATTGGTTTACTATAAACCAGTACTAAAATTATACCAAAATTTTTGAGTAAAATGTGAGCTATAAGCAATATTTTTTTTACATTTCTCTCTGCGCTACCTAATAACAAACTAAGCAAAGCTTGTACTAGGTATTTTAAGAGTAGGAATGAGATAGCTGGTAGAATACGCGTTAGTCCCACATCGGAACTCCTTTTTGACGATAATTAGTACTATGACTTTCACTTTAAGTATGCACCGTCACGTCAAAAGCTATTTAAATTTAATTAAAACGTGAAAAATATTGAAAGTTGAACAATCGAAATTCATGTCTTTTTTAAATTTAGAATGTTATAATATTCGTATGTAAAAAGTTTCAATCTGAATCTGACAGCCGTATGCTTAATATTTATTCAAAGTGGGCAGTGCGTTAAAATGGCAATTCGGTATGTAAAGAAGAAAAATATTCGAAACTGATTCCAAAACCACTTCAAAATATAACATTCCTGTACGTTAGTTTACATTTAAAACTCTTTAAACTACGTTAAGTGTCGGTGTGGTCGATGATGGTAAAGCACACCTAGCCTGGAATGGAACTGTTAGATGTTTTCCTTCACCGGCAGCTCAAACTCATTGTTGGGGGTTGAACCCAAGCCCTTCGGCATGCGAACCGACCGCGCTAACCACTGAGCTATCATCGCTTCAAATATGATGTTATATAGCCTACTTTATGACGTCATCGTTTTAAAAAGTTTGAAAACGTATTAAAAAGCAACCACCGCATAGAAAGCCAAAATATTCAAATTAGTATCACAAAATAAAGTTTACTATCAGTAAAAAATATAAAAAAAAAACAAAAATAAAAATTTACATACCGAATTTCATATGTAAACCCCTATTACATACACACTTTGCCGGAGTAGTATACATTTTACTTGCGGAAGGATTAAGTGATAGACTAAGTATAATGAATGAGTTAAATCACTCATAAATATTAATTAAGTTTTATAATCCAGCATGGCTAACGCTACAATGTAATAAATCTTAGATGATGTGGTGTTATTATAGACGTAATCAAAAAGAAACGTTTCAGTTTAAAATAGGTGGGTCAAGAATTTTAAGTGAACGGCAATTTCTGCAAAAGTTTAAGCTTGGAATCTGCATTAAAACTTACTTAAAATTCGCTTATTCGAAAGTGTTGGTCATAAAAACTCACAAAAAATATTTCATAGAACGTGGTGCCTAACATGAAACTTAAAAGTAACAGTTGTGGTTGTACTTTGTGAATGTTTTAATATTTTAATTAATAAGAAAGTAGTTTTGAAATCATTATTTTTTACCCGACTGCAGCGAAGCCAAATAAGGAGGCTCGTTTGTTTGACCAGTATGCAGTATGTATGTACAATTGTACATATCCATATGTTCCCACGTAACTACTAAATGGCATAGCCGATGTTAAATGATGTCTTTAGTTTCGTCGTAACTAGGCGATATTACAGTTAAAAAAAAAAGATATTTTGCGCCCAAATGTATGGTTTTTTCGTAGTCGGGTTACAATCTTTTAAACTTTTTGGCTTGTTTTTAGGTTTTCTATCCTAGGGTTATTGTCTCGTCTGAGATAGGTGTAGCCTTATTAACTTATCAACCGCATGATCATTTTGATCTTACAATACATTAACTAAAGTAGAACAATATAATGTACAAGCAATAAATAAATACTTAGTTGCAATATTTTATTTAAATCACACGAAAATAAATAATGACTTAGAAACATTTTATGTTTTATTTTTTATGGTACATGAAAACTAAATGAGTTGGTCTATACCTTTGATTTCATTGAAACAGATTTTTTTTATAGTTTACATACAATGCAATTATAGACAATTTCTAAGCATCTTTTCTCAGATATGATTGATTTTAATGTAAGAAAGTAGCGACCCGTCCTGAATTTACACGAGTCCAATTAATTTTGGTATTTTTTTAGCGACTTTATTACATAACATTGAGTTTCTCTACTTATACGAACGTTTAATTAGCATAATTATATTGTTTTAACAAATCTTTTTTAAAGAATATCTAAATAATAGTAAAAACTATCCAAGTCTATTGTGTCGTTTAGAAAAAGTAAGCGGATAAATGGAGAAACGCAGACTTTGTAATATAATAGGTATTTAAGTTTACATTAGGTGTTTCCATGAGCACATTTTTTTTGCGTGCGTTGATAATTCATATTAATTCATAAGTCCATATTCATTCATACCATTGCCGTGATACCCATAATGCACGTTAGCCATTTCCGAATCTCTTCCCTTAAAAGAGTTGTGGTTTTTGAAGGCGTTGAAAATGATCAGAGCAAGGGCTAGTTTTCCGACCATTAACGACTTAAACAGCATAAACTTCAGTGTACTAAGGAAGAAAGGAACGATGGCTGATTGAATGAGGAACGGCATAATGAAAAGCGGTAGAAATTTCTCCATTACATTCTTTTTCTTGCCTCGACCTGAAATGTGAAAAATAATTGTATTAGTAAAAATAATTCTATTACAAACTTTACAATATACTAAGGGTCGATTAATCTACTTTTAGTAGGTTTGTCATCATCATCAGCGCACCTTAGGACCATAAATTGACAATTAGACGTACTCTTTTTCTCTGGAATAACTTCTTGCTTTTAGGTTCGATTCCCACCCAGGACAAGCATTTTGTGACATAAAACCAAATGTTTGATCTGTGTCTGGGTGTACTGTATGTATTTTAAGAATGTATTTACAAAAAAATAATATTTAAGTATTCTATCAGTTATCTGACTTTCATAGTACAAGCTTTGCTTAGTTTGGGGTCAGATGGCGCTGTGTGTAATGTCCTACGATATTTATTTATTTATTTATTTATTTATTTAGGTTTCGCTTCGAATTACAAGTTTCGATGCTCTATATTCCAACAAGCAAGCGCTTGTTAGTACAGTTGATAAATAAATATAACTATAATCATTCTAAGACTGTGTAAGGTAAGTTCTCATTTGGCAGAAAAAAAATATAGCGAATACCCAAGTTCGTGCATGTTACATTTCAATTTTAACGACTTTTTCACATGCAACTAAAGTGAAATTGTCAAGTAAAGTGAAACTATCTGCGGCAACATTAAATTAGAAAATGCAACAAAATCTGTTAGAACCTCGTTTTGAACTTTAAAAGTTTAAATTTTAAAGTTTATATTTTAAACTTTAAAACTTTAAAAGTTTTAAAAGGATGTACTTGTTTATGCCGTTTGGGATTGAGACCTTAGGTCCGTGAATGCTGTCGCTCACGAATTAAATAGGGATTTGACCAAACGTTTAGAGAAGTCGTCGGGTGACCTGAATGCTGGCATCAACTTCTGTCAAAAACTTAGCATGGCCATCCAGCGTGACAATGCTGCCAGAATTCTGGCAAACTCATTTCTCTTATAGATTATTAGATTAGGTTTTGTTTTTATAAATAAGTATGTCAGTACTTGTAGGCGTCTATCCTACTCATTTCACTACATAGTACATGATTTATATAGGTAACACACATTTATACATATTTACATTACAAAATTACATTTCAATTAGAATTGTAGGTATAAACAGTACAGTTATTATGATATCGGACAGTTTTAGGAAGTTGAGGACAATCACAAAAGTTACTATTAATTTTTAGATTTTTTGTGTATGCTGGATTTGTTTTCAATATGGTTGTTTGAATAAATGCATATAAAAAAGTTAAACATAAAAATAAATGTTTTACAGTTTGTTAAACTTCATTTAATTAGCCAGCGAAATTACTGAACTGTTGAGACTAACCATCGAAAGTCTCAAAGTAATGAGCGCCAAAGCAGTGATGCCCTGGACTTTGTTTTGTTGCTCAAAGTTCTTTGTATCGCTGCAATTATCATGGACAGGCGTTATCTCTTACCATCAGGAGAGCGTCTTGTTCGTCTAATTACATTTTACAAAAAAATGTACGTGTTTAGCCGTCCAATACGTAATTACAGGCATTTACTTAGCTAGCTTTCTAAATATGTACCTACATAGAAATGAGGAAAAAAACTCATATTAAAATATTGTTATGGATGTGGTATCGTTGCCGCCGAAGTAATGTTTAGGTAACTAGTTGACAGGAACAAAAAACAATTTGAAATTCTGATTGTGTTTTGCTACTTTCACTATTGATCTAGTTTAATTTATTACTGTACTACACGCACATTTTTTCTTAAGCTATAATTTTATTAGAGAATACATAATGATATAACGTTTTAATTTTTATTTAAACGTATTATACAGGACCATGAACATAGAGTATACTAAGATGAAAGGGGGTCATCGTAGCCATTATTATTAATAACTTTCAATGGGCACAACATGTCTCCTCACCTGTATCCATATGCCAACTGCAACTCCCACACCAACCTGAAGTTGACATTTTCTAGTAATATATCTAGTGCTTCAAAATTGTGTTTTATATTTTGACGCTAAATCTCAATGTTACAATTATTTAATTTTACTTTATGCCTATAATTAAGCCTCTAAAATGTATTGGTCTAAACTGTATTTTTTTAGTACTGTAGTAAACAAATAAATGTTTCATAGAAAAAGTTCGATGACGAAATTATAACGTACATTTTCATTAGAACAGCTTTTTTGTTTCATAATAAATCAAAGTTGTGTCCATAATAAAAGTTATTTGTAATGATGAGGAAACCCCCCTTTCAGTTTCAAGCTTATAATCCTGCATCTAGTCATTATTGGCGTATCCTATATTTTTCTTTAAATAATCTTTTACTTTTAGCGATAAGGTGGCCAGCTGGTTTCTTTGAGTTTATTTTTCTACTAAAGGTATGTAATCTTAAAAAGGTAGTCAGCCAATAAAAGTGTAAAAAATATGTGTGCATAAAAGTGAAATTCGCAAATTGCACGTAGAGATATTTTATTATAGTAGAATACGATAGAGATTTCCGAAAGTATTTGTTACGGTGTGTGTGTTGTGTATTGTATCTCTTTTTTAACCCAAATAGTTTCGAGAGAACCCAGAAAAACACAAACCTTGCAAATTCACTAACCTTGCTTTCCATTGCATAGTCCAATTGCCTTCTTCAATAAAAATTCAATAGTATGAGTTTTTATATCAAGGCATTCTCCACAATATTCTCAAAAAACATGTAGCAATGTAGATGCTAATGTGTCAAAAATAACGAAGTTTCATATGAATTTCAACCCCTATTATTCACCCTTAGGGATGATTTTTTTTAATCCATTCTTAGTGCACACCTACGTCACCTACGGAACATTTGTGCAAAATTTCCCAGCGGTTTCAGCTTGATCGTGCGTTGATCGATCAGTCAGTGAATCAGTCTGTCAGTTCCTTTTTTTATAGATATAGATTTATATTATTTATCACATCTCAGTCGAACGACTGCACATTTTGACACTAAAGTATTCTTATACAGGAATATTCTTGCATTAATATTCTAATGCGTGAATAAATGTGCATCAGTCTAAATTGTAGACTAATGCATGGTGAACTTTTTTCGATGGGGAATTATAAGCTCCAGTACTATCTAACTTCTACATATGTTCCCAAACGTATACGAGAATACACAAAATTAAAACTGCAACAGAATCGGTAAAAATACGATTTTGTTTTCATAATCGCTCATAATGTTTTAAGGTCTACGTTTTTGGCGAAATCATTACAATTATGATTTTCGATTTATCAAATCTGGATAAGTTTCTATAATTGATTGACCAAGCGCTCGAAGAGTCAACACGTCCTGAGGATGCCTCGTGTAGAGGTGAAACACGTGTCGACAAAGTGGTTACTGCAGAGAGGAGGATTCTTGATTATTTTAATTAGATTTTTTGTAATTTTAATTTAATTTTTGTCAAATTAAGAATATTTCTAAGTTTATGAGTTCTAGATTTTAAGTAAGAAGTAAGTTTAGAAGTAAGTTTTTAATTAATAAGCAGTGTAAAATTAGTTTAAATTAAGTCTCCTCGTCACTGTTGGAACTGGAACGACTGTTAAGCGGAAATAAACTAAATATAAACATTGAACATTCAAGTTTCTATAAATTATCCTACTGCTGTGAAAAAGGTAAAGACAGTCCATCACGCTAGCAAAAGCGTGTTGGTATACTTGTCACATATTCGAGAACTATTTTGAGAACTTTCAGACGTGTATAGTTGCTCAGGATGTTTTCCTTTACCGTTTGAAGTCAACAGGATTACGCACATAACTTAAAAAAGATAGGACTTAGGCGCGTGCCGTAGGATTCGAACTCAAAACGGCCAGGTTGGTAGCCAGACGGTCTCCCAACAATGCAGACGATACTTCGAAAAAAAAAATTATTTAATTTTAATGCTAAACCATATATTTACTAGGCAAGAGATATCTTTAGCAGGAGGTCGTCTAGGCAAGTACCACCTCACCACCAGATATTCTACCGCTAGGACGAACCATCGAGGTTCTCAAAGTAATCACTGTAATGGTCATGGACATACATTAACTCTTACCATCAGGAAGCCATCTCGTAGGTCTCATTGCTTTTACATTAAAAGGCTTTTTGGGTATAGAAAGGGTTTGAGTTTAAATTTAAATTATTGGTAGTGTAATGTAATATCCAATCACAGAACTACAAAGCTGAATCACTAAAGTCTTGCATCACATTATACCTATAGGTAATTAAGACTGTAATGAGCCTTTAAAAAAAAACAAAAGTAATCAAGTAGCAAATAATTATACGTAAGTTTGTTACAAAAAACAAGACGGTTATACGTGGTTGTTATCTTTTTGCAAGTAATTTTACTTTACAGCTATATGCATATAAATTTCTCTTGGACTGAGAATTACTTTCGATGTATACATTCACTTCAGTGGCGAGGAGCATGATAGCCACTCACTGCCCCGACCTGGTTTTAACAATTATTATATGCCGGGCTACTCATGACTAAATTGTTCGCAAAAAACAGGTACTAAAACAGGTTACTAGAAATTATCACAGTACTAGTCTCGACGTTTATTCAATTCCGTTGATGATAAGTTTGTGGTGAGCATTTGATTAGCATTTAGGCACGGGAATGCAGCCAACCCACAGCGCGGAAATGTGTTTATACCTACACTTAGTGCTATCAATGGCAACATTTAAGTTGTACTGTAAAATGACAATTTAAGATTCGAGACAGGCAGGAAGCTGACTGTAGCTCAGTAGAATAAGTAACGATTTTACAGGTTCGTGTATAGTCGTGTAAACTTTGTATTGAATTGATTTTTTATAAATTGTAGTGACCTGGACGACCGAACTTTACACGGTGTGCGAAAAAACTCGGAAAACCGCGTTTTCGTAGAGACCTGGCTAAACTATTTTTTTTTCTTCCAAAACCCCCTGTACCTAGAGTACCTGTAACCCTGTTATCAAAATCACTGGAGCCATTTTACAGCTTTTAAATAAAATATGTTTATGATGAAAAAAAAACATCTATCTATCTATCATAAAGACGACAGATTTGATTGTTTGTTAGTTTGTATTGAATAGGGTAAGAAACTACTGATCCGATCTTAATAATTATTTCATTATTAGAATGCTACATTATCCGTGATGGACATAGGCTATATTTTATAAAAACAATTAGGGATCAATAATGTAATGTAACCGAAACTGTCAAAAATTTGAAAAAATCCTTACTTATCATGCGAATCGAAAACTATTGACAATAGAATAAAGTGACGTTTGACGCCACGAAACCACTGGATCGATAAATTTATATTGTTAATCTCATTACATTTTTTTTTCATAAATAGGCCTTTGTTTGACCTCTATCTTGCATGATGTTAGGCAAAGATGCGGTCTACGATGGAACACACTTACCTAGAAGCATAATTATTATGTAGACGCACGTTTGACTACTAATTAACTTATCGGCAACACTGTGCTATAATCACTCAAACCACATAACTAAAAACAAAAGGATCTTACCTTCTCCCAATTTTTTGTAAGTGTCAACTTCAAATGAAAATAGCTTTTTCGTGCTATTGGCCTCCGGAATTTTCAAGTAAACTCCATCGCATAGCTCGATTTTCTTCGATTCCACTTCATTACCGTTTCGTACCGGTGTTTCTTGCAAAATTGTGGAGCGGACTATAATCGCGAAGGTAAAGAAAGTAAAAAGCCGTAGCGACCACGATGCGATCATCGTGCCGAGCGATTTGGTAATGCGCTGTGAGCTCCAACCCCACCACTAGTCATCCAATCCAGTCTTCATTAACTTGATCAGCAAGGCATCTGCCTGAGTATTATCGATTTAGCTTGTAAAAATAATCGATTATGCAATCGATATATTTTTATTGACGGTTTGATAGGTATTTCCGTGTAGACGTCTAAATGTGAAATGTTTTCTAGATATGAAGTTTGCAAGTAACTACCTAAGCAAAGCTATAACGCTCTACTTAGCTGGTTGCTTCGGTTCACTGAAGCGTGACTTAGTATACGGTGTCGTGCAACACAATATAAATATATATCAGTGTATAGAAAGACGAATGATAGCCGCTTATCCTATTTATTGTATACGGCGAAAGTACCAATTCACAGGCTGGTCAGGCAGCAAGAAACTAGTTAGAAAACGGTGGTTTGATCGCTACATACAAGAAGCTAAGATGAAGTTTATATGAAATATCTACGTGTACGCGTATACCGTTCGGTATGTACAATTGTACATACACATACTGAAGTTTAGCACATTGTTGATATTCATATGGAAGTAACATTATGTGTATTAAAAATAAGCACCAACTTTTTTATCTTTGGGCTTGGCGTCGCAGTTTGTGCATTTCCCAGTGTCAGGTATTTGGGTTTTTTCAAGTACGTATTTTATGAAGCATTAAGTCTAAAGTCACACAAAGCAAGTCTTTGTCGAGTCCGTTCATGTACAAAGTAGTAGTGACTTTTCAATGGTGTTTTGAAAGCTACATGAAAAATCATATTTGTTTCTTTATTTAAATTTCCCACACACACGCATGTAATTTGGCACTTTATGAACAAAACACCCCTTTTTAATGCATAAACACCCGAAAAATACCGGCTTTGGAAAGTAAAAAAACTCAAGTACCTACTTACTAAGTGATAGATCTTCTCAGCAAAAGGTTAGGCAGCTACAACAGCAGTTACAGATATTCATCCGCCAAGCAATAGTGCATAAACATTACTGTGTTCCAGTTTGAAGAGTCATACCTACATATACATAGAACAGCATGTCACACCTACATAGGCATCATAATTTTCTTAACATCAGGAGAGCGTTTCATAACTTTTCGATTTGACAACCCTGTTGGGTCATTGTTAGTTAATCTGCTTAAAGATTAGTAGGGCGTCGGTTCGATTCTCACCTAGGACAAATATTTTGTGGTATAAACAACAGTTTCTTCTATGTCTGGGTCTTCTGTATTTATAGTAAGCATGTATTTACAAAAATAAAGTATTTATTTATTATACCAGTTATCTGACTTCCAAAATACAAGCTTTGCTTAGTTTGGGGTTTGTTGTGTGTGTGTTTTTTTTTTACGTGAAAAATAATGAGACGAACGAGACGCTCTCCTGATGGTAAGAGATAACGCCTGTCCATGACCATTGCAGCGATACACAGAACTTTGAGTAACAAAACAAAGTGTAGGGTATCACTGCTTTGGCGCTCATTACTTTGAGTCTTTCGATGGTTAGTCTCAACAGCCCAGTAATTTCGCTAGCTGCAGTACCCTTCAAACCGGAACACAGTAATGTTTACACACTACGGCTTGGCGGCAGAATATCTGGTACTGCGGTGGTACCTACCTAGACAACCTCCTGCTAAGGAGATCTACCACCAAGTAAATGTGTAATGTCCTACGATATTTATTTACTTACTTTTACCTAAAAAACATGCAATGTAGAAGAACGACAACTTCTTCTACATTTACGGAAAAGATATTATAAATATAACATAAACAAACCATTTCCAACCAAATATGGTAAGAAGGGAAAACTTTATCAGCTTCGTGGAATCTGATTATGCAGAGTTTAGCTTTCCCCTGTTTTCAATGGAAATTTACTTTTTAATAATAAGAAAAATACTTTTTATTTGACTAAACTGAATCAATTATACTTATATTATATTCCGTTACAAAATAAATACTGATGAAATAAGCATTTCATAGAAATACAACATTAACGCAGTGGGGTAGCGTAGTAGGGGCGGCAGGGGCAGCCCGCCGCGGTACCTTTAGGGACGGCAAAATTTCGCAATAAATAATTATAATATCTTGTAAATATTTAATTAAACCATTTCATATTTTTATCGCATACATGCAACTAATAAGGTTAGTTAAATAAACACTTGCAAAAAAGACCACTCAGATAGCCGAGTGATCTTTTTTGCAAGTGTATGTATTCAGTTATGTGTGTGTGTGTATTGCTATCATCACGTCTTCAAAGTAAAATTAATCGACCCTTAGCGTCAAAAACTTCTTGTTTTCTTATCTTTAATTACGAGAATTTTATCACCTGTCATCGTTTACGAGTTCCCCTTGTTGAAAAGTCCATTTAATTCTTAGTATATTATAAGTTAAGTGATTTAGGTGTAATAGCTGCATACATAAAATATGTATAGCATCGTACATAGTTTATAACTTCTCTCTGTTACATTGAAATTGACTTTCTGTAGAAAGTTCCTTTATGATATGCTTCATCGCGTCGTTGACCATTTTAGACTCCCCGAATAAAATAATTGATAAGAAATTAGTCCACGAGAGAGTAGGAATCGATTGCAATTTGTTATGTTTTTAACATAATTATATTATATTTACTGTTTCTACTTATTTCCAACACGTGGAGTTCTGTATAAGTGCTCTATATAAATTCAGTAACTTTATTTAACTTTAATAATAATTCTTAAGTTACTCAAGGAAGCAATGAAGACAAATAGATAGATAGAGTATTTTATAATATCAAAATTAAATTGTAATAATATAAACAATGACAAAATATATTCAAGTGAATAATTAATAGTACAGTTAAAACTTATGTACTGATCTGTGGTTAGAGCCGTCAGTTCAGACGCTAAAGAGCGTGGGTTGCAACAGATTCATATAACGTCGTCATATTCAGTAAGGGATAATTATTTTTAAATTATCTTACTGATATCAATATTGTTACGGACCGGCAAGCGCAGCGCTGAACGTCCTCACAAGGTGGACAGACGACCTAATAAAGACCTCAGGAGCGCGCTGCATGCGAGCCGCTTCCAACCGGTCTTTGTGGAAGTCAATGGGGGAGGCCTATGCCCAGTAGTGGACGTTCTACGGCTGAAATGATGATGATTAATATTGTCAAGAATATTTTTAGTTACTAATTAGATTAAATTTTGATTATACTCTATGCAATATAATTAAAGTTATAAGTAAACAAGACTAGATAATTTTTGTAAAGATTATAACAGCGATCTATCAAGCTGGACAGGTGATTAGTATATTTAATAATTTATTAAAAATATTTATTATCATTCAAGAGAAAATTTTGATCACACCTACGTTACCGACCACAAACCACGAGCAGTCAAATTTTTCCGTTACAACTGGTTTACATTTTAAACTTTCATTTTCATTTCACGATATTTTTGTCTTACGTAATGACATAGCATACGTTATTTTAGATGAATACATCACCATTGTCATATATGTATGTACATTGTACATATATACTACATACCATATGACGTGATCACGTCGATGTCATCTCGCCTAGTACCTACACCTCAAGACATACTTTAATTAGTAAATGTAAATTTTGAATTTGTTAACTTAATACAATATGAAATTGATTCACGTGAGGGTAAAGTGCTTTATAGTACTCAACTGGCTAGATACCACCCTCAAGTTGAAAATATGTCGTCAAGCATCTAGGACCGATTCACATCGGAACGGCAGAGGCCAGCAGCGGTCGACAGCGGCCATTAGCGGCCGGTTGAGACGGTCGCGGCTCCGCTCCGCTGCTGGCCGCTGCTTCCCCGATGTGAGTTAAGCCTGGTGTATTCTGGCAGCCTCGCTCGAAATCCAATTCCATCCCAGGCTAGGTGTGTTTCCCATTTTCTACTACACCGTCACTTAACATCTGGTGAGCTGTGGTCAAACGTCTTGCTTAGCAATCATAAAAAGAAATTCATTCATTAATTCATTTACAGGGTCGTGACACTGTACAGAATTATCACACAGATTGGTTTGCCGTTTTACAACTCAACTATGTTTTGAATAGGGTAGGATACATAGAATTTGTTGTAGGTTTGTGGTAGGTTGTTGTAGGTACACAGATTTTTTCCGATAAAACACAACATAACAAACAAGTGAGTAGGTATCTAATTGTAGTGATACAAATGTGGATATAAAGCTCTCACGACTAGTAACTGTGGGATTCAACAAAATACAATGGAGTGTTCTCTTTATTGTTTAGATGAAAGTAATACTTTTTTCGCTAAGAAATTGAAAGTTGACGTAACCGTAAATGATTTGATTTCCAATGAACCCTAATGAAATGTTAGAAATAGAAAAGACATGTCCAAAATAGAAATTCGAAAATTCGTAATTAAAATTAATGAAATAAAAATGTGTAGAAAGAAAACGAGTATTGAATGCGTTAATAAAATTAACAACCTTTCAAATATTAACTTCATTTAATAAACACAATAAATATAAAATAAGTGAAATACAAATTTTTCGTCGTCTATCTTTCGCAAAATGTTAATCGCGGGAGACAGACAAAGACTTTGCTTGCTCCTACGGAAATGTTAGGGCCTTACATACTAAAATTAATCTAATTTTAATCTAGGCTACATTCACTACATATCTTTTTTATGCATGACATATTATATCAGCGAAGAGTTGACAGAGAGAGCTGATTCATTTTAAGCAACGTTTCTTAGGAATATTTAATTATTGCAAATAAGATTTTTATGTTTGCAAGAGCAAATTTTTGTAATGTTTGTCTTCCAATATATATATGTAATAAGTTAACTAACATAACTGACCAATATATTTGATCAAATAATAATGAGGTAGTCAAAGCATGTATGGTTCAGGTGCAGTTTGAAAACACCGTCTTATCGATTTGTCGATGATATAAAATCGAATGATATAATATATTTGATGTATATAAAATATATCGATCGGTAAAAAATTACATATCGATCGCAATCATTTAAAATGTTATCTTCTGATGTGTATGAAATGCCACTCAATCCTGTTTGTGTTTAAGTCTTGTTTATATATTAAAATTCTAGCTGGAGATTGTAGCTTCGTCGTCAGATCTGCCCCAGGGCGAGAAGACAGGGCCGGGCGCAGGCCACGGAGCGGGCACGGCGGGTGCTGGGAGCAGCTCGGCGCGAGGCGAAAGATGTAACAAGGGCGACGGGGACGCGGCGGTCAAGAAAAGCCTAGAAACAGCCTGCCAACGAAAATACAATTTAACGTTAGGAATATTTGAAATGTAGTATTCTATTCGTCGTCGTTTATTGTAATTTTTGGCATACAATATATACCTATGTACATTTTTTATATACCTATAATGACATAAAGGCTACTTTTTCAACACTATTATAACCACGCGAGTAAAACTGTGGTGTGTGATGATAATTTAGATCTTGAGCAGATATATACGTAGCAGCGTCTCGCAATTTCACTCAAGTTTTCTAAGATAAAAAGTAGTTAAATACAAGATAATAATATCTGCACTCTAAATTTTATCCATGTCATTTGAGAATATTGTTTATAACCATGTTTCTCAAAAAAGGGTATCTGAGCAGCGTAGTAGCTAAGAACTGTGTTTAGCTACTCAGCTGAGGATTTCTCCACAGCGCTGATTTTTGGCATTTGTAGGTACCTACATGTATGTATAACCCCAAGCATCTTTAGAGGTTATTGCTGAAAATAAGCGCTGCGCAGCACAGTGACTGAGCACAGGTTTTTTTAATGCACAGGACATTGTAGCTATAACCTTCTTATTTACCCAGAAGCTATAAATTAAAAACCTGTAATGTTTTATGTATATGTTGTTTGTATTTGTGTTCGTTGTAGTGTCTAGTGTTTTTAAATATAAATGTTTTCAATACATGTTAATCCTCCTAAAAATCTCCGTTTCCAAATCTTCGTCTGTTTATTTTATTTCATTTTTTCAACTTTCCAAATTCTAATCCGTAAAAAAACTTAAGCAGCATGAAGAAGTTATGAACAAATATCGTAATATTTTCGTTTTTCTTCACTTTTAGTTTACACTAAATATTATTGTAGCATATATTTCACTCACAGACTTAAACACCTAAGTTATTCACAGATGCTTGCATGGGTTCTTCGTCCCTACTGACTTACTAATAATTACTAATTACCATCAGTATAGTACCTATTTATATCTGTCTGCTTCTCAAAGAAGGATAGCAGAGTCGGAACAAAAACAAAGCCATGTTCACAATTGAAATCTTTACGTATCGATAGAGCAAATAAAGTATTTTGATAAAAATTGGGTAACTTTTGAAGTTGCCAAAAAAATGTACATAGTTATGTCACTGGTATGATCATTCGAGAGGCTTTTGGCAGCCCAATGGACACAATAATTAAGAACATGACATTCTCACATAATTATGTAAATACCTAAATGTCAAAGTGATCGCATAACTAAAAATCCTTAATCCATTTAGATTTGTACACATTCAGTCTGGTTTAAAAAAACTATACTATAACTAACATGATGTGTGTCGAAATAATCAATTACATTAATTTTGGAAAAAGGTTATTGCGGAAAATCATCTGAGATTAATTCGCAATTCATAGTAAAGTGAGTGTTTCAATTTTGTATCCGAACTTTTGCAAAAAAATTCATAAATGTGCGTTTCGATACATATTACCTAATCTAAGATTATGAATTAAACTAATGTATAGTTCATACATTATGCAATTGTAAAAAGCCACAAAAAAGTTTCATAAATTTCATTTTTTTTTAACCTTTTCTGTTCTCTTTTCATAGGTACATGCACTATGTACATGAGATTTGTTATTTTTACGGGAGCAAGGCTAATTCTGTCATTCTTCTTTGATAAAATAAAATATTCTCTTGTATCTAACCTGACTAACAGCCACGATTAGTAACACGACGCCAATGGCAAGGTTCTTCACTGAGATGACAGCTAGAGCCATGAGTAGGGTCGAAATAACCCCCAGTGTGAACATTACTGGCAGGAAGATGAAAGAGAGCCGCTTCAAGGCATTGTGTCCAAACGTACGGCCGACGTTCGAATCTGAAAATAAGATCAATTGAGAATATTTTAATGTGAACGATGTCGAACTGTTGAATTCGTGAATCGTCAAATCATACGATGACATTCATAGACATTTTCGATTGTTCATATATTTTCTTAAGGCTAACATTTATTTGAGATCGTCTATATTCTATTCTGCGTCGCGTCTAATGCATGGGAAAAGTTCTAAGGCACTTTTTGCATCATAACTTCTAGTCTTCTTCTTCTTTTTCTTTGTTTTAGGCTTTGAGTTTTATGTATTTGCCAATATAAAGTTTTAGAAAATATTTTAATGCGGTGACGCGAACTTTTTACGTTACCGCCAAAAAACTTTTTATGTATTTGTTTACATAATACAAAAATTATGAGACCAACGAAACGCGTGTTAATAAGTTCTATAATTACCAACGTGTAATTAAAGACAAATCAAATGCGAGAAACACGTTGAGCTTTGGCTCCATTTCTAATCTGTCTCGTTTCTTTCTTAGAATTATAAACTTTTTTTTTTGGCATGAATTTAATTCTGTTCTTAGAAAAAAATCTGTGTATATAAAACAATACCAGAATTGAAGAAAAATAAAAATAAAATAAAGGTTTACTTTACCTTCGTAATCGTCTCAGTAAAAAAATAATGAGGTTCGGTATTTTAGTACTTTTTGATGTGACTACAAATTCAGTTACTTGTAAACTGTAAACTGTAACTTGTAAACAAATATAGTTATTGATATATAATACAATTACTTGTGCCTTTTGAATCAATTAAAAGAAGCGTCAGTAGACAGTGGCTCTCGAATACATAGTGCTTTAAACGATAGTCGATTGTACCTATTAAAAAAACGCGACTGCCACGCCAAAAAAAGTACTATACTAATAAAAAATTATGTTATTCATTCATAATGGAACCATGCTGCCGCCACAGTTAATTTTTTTCACAAAGTTTATAGCCAAGTTTACACTCGGGTTGATTTAGGAACTCTGAAGGTACGCCATACATCTTAATCTGTTTAGGTACTTGAAAGTAAAAAAAGTAGGCTCCTTTTTTAGCCAGTCGTGTAAAAAGACAGTTTCCTATTACTCCCACTAGCGGCGCTAGCCCGATTTCCATACATTTATAAATCTCACAAATTGATATAATAGCCCTCCAGAATGCTGACACCTACGTTTGCTAAAAACTTAGCATTGCCATCCAGCGTGACAATGTAACCACAATTCTGGTGAAATTTCTCTCCAACTTTTTGTACAGTTATTTTTTATTTTACTTTTTATAAACGATTTCAAAAGTTTTCAATTCAGTCCTGTTTTTTAAATCTCAAAACTTCGTCGTTTCTAAATCAATTAGAAAAAAATCTTTTTTTACATGTTTTGTATACTTTCTGATTGGTCCCTTGAAAATTTGTTCAGTAGTTCGATTTTTAAACAAAATAAACTAAAAAAATGTCATCTAAGTAAACGAAATTGCGTATTTAATTTTGATTTCCTGTGACATTTCAGTGTTATCTTAACTTAGGCACTGGAACTTGGTAATCAAATAATGTAAACTAACTAGCGTTGCTTGGGCTTAGTGGAATAAAGTTGTATTTTTTTGTATTACCTGCTATGTATAAATTTATCAATTAAAAATATTAGAGTAAGTTTTACATGCTTATGTACATGTAGCTATGTACCTAATAATTAAATTATGTATGTAAAGAAAACTCTCAAACTAAACGGAATAATAATTATAATGATACGTTTATCAATTAAAATATGCCTTATGCCTATGCCTTTTAAGTCATTTCCATTTTCATGGTACGTTTACCATGATTACGACAATTGGGTAATTAATTTTAATTGTAGTAAATCTTCTACTTTCACAATGTTTAATAAAAGGCATAGCAGTTAAAAGCAATAAAAATATTTGCACATAAATAAAGAAAAATGCAAGTACCGCAAATATGGGCATGGAGTTAACATTCGTATTGAGATATGTCTCATGTTTAAAACAAAGTTACGAAACTCTAGCGTTATGTAAACGATGTTTAAAAAGTTGTTTTTATTTTTAAACTTTGAACTATGTGTCTCTTTCTCTACTGTACTCTTTCTATATTCTCTATCTCACTCTTCCAAAATTTTTATACGCTCTTTGACTTCTCTATATAACGTAACTTTTAATTTAACTTTTAAATATATTTTTTGTCATGACTTTTCTGAGCACGACTATACACCACATGTAGATTAAATAAATGTGAAGAAATAAATATTGGAGGACATTTCATACAACGCCATCTAGCCCAGAACTAAGCAAACCTTATAACTAAGCAACCATAGCTTAGCTATGGGAACCAGGTAACTGATAAAATACTTATTTACTTTTTGTTTATTTACCTAGATTTCATACGGAACACCCAGACACGAAATAAACTCCTAAGTTCATTGTCCTAAGTTCACTATGTTTGTCCTGGGTGGGAATCGACCCCATCCTCGACAGTTCTTGAAACAGAGATACCATCAAAAAAGCTAACAGCAGTGTTAGGCAGAATAAAGTATATTATATAGCATCCCACCTGCCTACAATAATATCTCACAAAACAGCCCTCTTGCTAGGATGTGCCGCACATACGACGGCTTAAAAGACCCCAGATACATGTTCTAGTGTATTTTGTAATCCTTTAAACTTAGTGTTTGTAAAACATTTCAATAAGTTATATTGTAACATTACTTATTTAAGTGAAATATATTATTATGTCGGTTTATACTTATATAAGTTGTATACAGTTGTAATGAGACCTTAGGCTCACTAAGATGTGTTAATTATATAACATACTATACTAAGTAGCCTAAGGTCTGTAACTGTACTTATCTCAATAAAATAAAATATGTTTAAGTAGGTCAACACGAGAGTGGGGTTCACAGGCTTAAGAACAGGCACAGAAATTTTGAATGTAAATCGCATTTACTTACCTGAACCTAGATAATCCGTTGATGGAACACTAGGTCCATCGTTCTCACACTTCACTATCGTCACAAAAATAGCGACGTACGCTAGGGTCAATACTGTTAATTTTTGACACATGATTGTTACTAAACTGACTTCACGTTCGACGTCGAAATGTAGTTGTTGATCGATGATCAGCGACCGATCGCCTGGGTATGACTGATGGACGATTGCAATTGTTGCCAGGATATAAAGTGTCTTCCGGAAGACAATGGACGGCAAGACCAAAGTCACGAAAAGAAAGCGCAGGACAACGTGACCGCACGGTAGAAATGACGCCCTCAATTTTTTCGCCGTTTAAGGACTAATGATGAATCGCTAGCGATGCGGACTCCCGGTGGGCATTCCGTTGATCCTTATCGACACAAATTAGCGGGTGAAAGTGTCAATTATTGTTTGTTTAGATACTTAGATAGTAAACATACTCATTTACATATATAGGTAAGGACCGGATATCTGTAAGCTATTAATACTGTTGGCATAATTGGCGATAACGTAGTAACTCTGTGAAAGGTATATTTCCAAGTAACCTTAGTAACTAAGGAAATTCCGTTTTCCTGTTTACTCCATCGATCCCCTGTGAAAAATATAATTCATATTCTTCCCTAAATCCTCAGTAATTGCCATGTGTCTTATCGTATGTGGGGATTATCTAGGTACATCTATTTCTCGAATCTGATTGACCATATGTTCTGGATTATCGTGGTATTTTAATACGTTGTCATTTGTAACGATGACAACTCAGTGGTTAGCGCGGTCGGTTCACACGCCGACTGGCGTGAGTTCAAACCCCAACAATGAGCTTGAGTTGCCGGTGAAGGAAAATATCGTAATTAAACCATAGCATAGTGTGATTAATTATTAATATAGGTGTGATTTACCATCTTCGACTACACCACCACTTAACATCAGATGAGCTGTGGCAAACATTATAAAAAATGTATATTCGAGAAAATGTGGTACCTAAAATTAATCGGATATACTTAGTTTACCACCGTTTTTCGTTTTTTAAAGTTCGTGGAGGACCAAGGAGAGAAAACGAAATAAAAATAATGTTATTTCTCTTTTTTGTATGGTCAGCGTGAATCAATAGTAGCAGTTATGTTATACTACATTACATTTGTCTATCAAATTGGTAATTTTTTCACGCTATTTTAAATTAGTAGGCGTATTATATTATAAATTCATGGCAGAGGATAATGAGCTGATTTTGTGTAGTGCATAAGATGTAATTTCTCTGCGTTTTGTTTTAGTAATAAAGTGACTTGAGTAGTTAGACAAATGTAGATTGTAGAGATAAACAGCTATTATTTATATAGGTAGGTATACCTATCGTCCAAGAGGCGTTTTTATTAGTTGTTCTCAGTGACATTTTTTGCGATACGATTTTCATCAAGAAATCTGATACAATTTCAATTCACAGAACTTTTTATTATTTCATATTGCAACATCATTAAAGCAAACATTTTTTTGCTAGAAGCGATCAAACAGACCCATTATTAACTTAACGAAAATTACACGTATTTGTAAAACCATAAAGTTCGTTGAATAAAAAAAGAATTTCAAATCTACCTAATAAGTTCGGAAAGAATTTTTCCTGTTCGACAAAATGTAAGGAATATTTGAGCTATTTTACTATTGTTTCTTTAGCAAAAGTTGTTGGGTTAGTTTAATTTCTTTTTTAGTTCCAAAAAAGGTTGTTAAGTAAATTAATAAAGGCGCTTTAATACTTTTTTGTATTAGCATATTCTTTCTAAAAATACCCTTTACAAGTTTAGTAAAATGTGTTCATATACTTACATAATAATACAGCAGTGCTTTAGTAACTACTGACTAAATAAATTTACTTACCTTATGTACCATGTTATTTTTTTAACTAAAATATGAGAGAATTTTACAGAAAATGTTCATGAGCGTGCTACTAGCAAAAAATAAAGCGTGGTAGTCAAAACGGTTTTGCAATAATTTTTCTAATATACTTAGATTACTTAGGTATATTTTAAGACAGTGACAGTGACTGAATCAATTGTAGCGACAAGTTAGGTTAAGTTATAATTTTATTTATGGTTTTTATTTTAGTTTCAAAATTATCAGATAATTTTAGAGAGTTGATTTAGTGGATTTAATCGGATATTTATATTATTGTCTTTTAAGTAAAACACTTTTATTTATAATACACTTAAATCTGTGGCTTAAAATAAAACTGTTTTTCAAAATTATTTTAGTTTTAAAATTATCTGATAATTTTGAAACAAAAATAATTTAATTACTTATATATTGATAGGATTATCAATTCAGAAAACGTCACACGTATTTACGTAGTCACAAAGTACGATCGTGTGTGTGTGATACGTCTGTAGGGAAATATGAATGACAGTCAACGCAACCTATTTGATTTTCTACCAGCATACAACAAATAATTTAATACTATTGTTTTCTACCAGAGTGCGGTTTGGATTTGCATGACCTAATTTTAATAGATATTCTTAAAACTCAAATAAAATATACAATTAAATATTGTTAACTTTACACACAACGCCATCTGACCCCAAACTAAGCAAAGCTTATACCATGGAAGTCAGATAACTGATATAGTTTTTTTTTTGTAAATGCATACACCCAGACACAGAACAAACGTTTGTTTATAGCACATAATGTTTGCCCAGGGTGGAAATCAAAGTCACGCTCTACAGTTCTTGAAGCAGACATTCTACCAATGAACCAACAGGGCTGTCAAACTAAACGCTTCGATTCCATCTTCATTGTAAGAACAGATAAACAGTGGAATTTGAAGCCTGAGTGGATGTTCCCTGATGAATACAATCTGGGTACCTTCAAGTCGCGAGTGAATTGGTTTCTTCTAGGTAAGCGTGATCCATAGTAGACCGCATCTTTGGTTAACATCAGGCGAGATGACGGTCAAACGTCAAAATCTTATACAAAACATAAATTATTCTTGCCGGGTGTCTAGACCCCGCGACTCCCTTTACGTGTTTCAGGATATTTCAGCTTTTCATTAGCCATTTCGTTATAATGAGGTATTAGCACAATAGATGGCATATCTTCTAGAGTGAATTGGCTTGCGCTTGGCCTAAATTTAGCCAAAATACCCTCAATGGTGTTTAGTAAGATGTGGTCTAAGATGGAGTAGGCTTATATAACCAGTTTACTCTCTTGGCTTTAGGCAGCCTCTACTTAAAGCAACGTTACGGAATAAAAATACAGACATTAAATTTTGCACCTGCTTGTACCTTCCGTGCTAGCACGTTCTTAGTGAAATTTAATCGAAGCGCTCTACACTCTACAGGGCTGTGTGTGTACGCTTTAAGTACTAATCAATATTATTATTTTTTTTAGCCCGTGAAGGGAAAAGATGATCTTAACTCTATACATACTATAATAAAACTGGAAGTCAAAATCTACATTGATAACATTGTATATAAAGTCAAAGGCAAATAATTATATAATGTTACTACTAGAGATAGGTACTAGAGTTGCTACCGCTGCTACTAAGCTGCATGAAACTGCTTCGCTATCATTCATGTCATCATCATTGAACTTGTCACCTAAATCACTGGAGCTACTATGCCAGCGGCCCAGAGCTTCGCTCCGATACTTCAAGGAGCTGGGTTGGCTCGGGTAAACGCTGGTAGGAGGAAATGCACAATATACCCACGTCAGTGCAGGACTTATCGCCCCCACTTCGAATAAGAATAAGAATAAGAAATTATATAATAATTATTATAATTGATTGTGTTTGAATAAATGTTGAATTGAAATTGAATTGAATTGAATTAAAAAAGCTTGGTATGATGTGAGGCGGTACTTCACACCAGTACAACTGAATAGCTTGTAAATGTCTTGCAAGGTGTACTGCCTATGGCTTACCTATGGAACGGCTCTGTTAACTTGAGGCCTGAGAAGTCGATCGAGAGACTAATTTGTACACTCTGGCCACATCTCAGCTGTGAAGTCTTGAGCACCGACGTAAAGTCGCTTATTTTAAAGGGATTTTTTCGGAAAAAAATTGGAGTTGTGGCCCTTAAATAACAACGTTATGTCGTACAATGAACGCAACTTACAAACTATCAGTGTCATAGCTTGTTTTTGTCTCTAACGCACGCTCTTTTTTCTATCTTGCTCATGTCGTTGTACTGTGATTACGTTGTTTCTATTTCGTTTTTCCAAATTATATAAATAGAATCACCTAAACTCGTTTAATTGCACACGCATCGAAAATTATAATACTTATATTTATTGAACAGAAAAGATGTAATAAATTACTCCTATGTAGCAGCCCTACCACTATGTTCTTTGATACGTCAACGTACAATGTCCGTGACCGATTCAAGGCGACAGCAGTCCCCTGACCTAAAGCCGAAAAAATTACTAACGACTTCCACTGACCGTATTAAGCACTACATATGTAAATGAATTGCACTTTAGTCACAACACTGGTTTTTTTCTGTTTCCTTAATTTCACTGTATGTCTTTCTTTGACTTAGTATGCTGTCTGTGTTCATTGATTCGTGCTATCGGCCAGAGATTTCCCGAATTTCACCTTCTTTTGTGAAACAAAAGGCATTCGATTCGCTGGCATTTGATAATTGAATAATTTATTGTAGAACTTTAGCTTTTGTATTTATTTAATTAAATAAATACATTATATATATCTTATAGACTAACCATCAAAAGTCTCAAAGTAATGAGCGCCAAAGCAACGATGCCCTGGACTTTGTTTTGCTACTCAAAGTTCCGTGTATCGCTGCAATGCTCATAGACAGGCTCTTACCTCGGTAAGAGATAACGTACATGATGAGACGCTCTCCCGAGAGCTTATCAGGAGAGCGTCTCGTTCGTCTCATAACATATAGATTTTTTTTAAAATATTCGTCTAGCCTGTTTTAAAAAGTGGTTCAATAAATAAAATTTGTCGGCAATTTTCAAAAGATTCATTACGTAACGTCTCAATAATGAATTTCTTACAGATTGCTTATTTATGACGCAAAATATGAAAGTAACCAGCACGATACTCAGTTATGAACATTGAATAACCGTTTGATTTTTATGTAATATATTAATCCTTCATTATTAAACATAAATTAATGTGGATTATCAAACAACTATTATTAAATATGTTCGCAGTAAAGTGTAGTCGCTGTAAACTTATATAATAACAAAATTTATTGCTGTAATTTAATGCTGTAAAATTGAAAATTTGAACCCTATCCAGATAACCTATACACAGAAACAAATCAATCATACCCCAGTGGTCAAAAATCGCTAAACGCAGAAGTCTGCGATAGCTAAGCATTTGCTTTAAGCGAGATCCTTTCACATGATTAAGCTCCACTATCCGAAAGTCCTAAATTTTCATCGAGACGTTTTCATCATTCTCCAATCAACTTTTGAGCATGGCTATTGCAACATAGCCGAAACAACTAGGCAATGAAAAAACTATTGTCATAGTATTATGAGCGCGATTAATATCCGAAGTTAACATAATTATATCTACTTCAACTGATGTTTGATGATGGAGCCCTTTCAAGTATCTCTGTGTGGTTTAGTGAATTTAGACGTGGACAATTGGGCATACCTAATCATTTTCATGACGATTTACGTCAAGGTCGACCATGACTAACAAAACAATAAATTGTGAGCCAATTTGTACTATATTAGGCATTGGAATGAGTGTCAAGTTCAAAAGATTTTACATCTACATTTGAAGGTATGAAAGCTTTGTACAAAGATTTGCCAAACGACTACGTGTGGAGCAGTAAGTATTTACTGTAACATAAAAGCAAAGTTTGACGGAGGGCAATTATTGACAGTATATTGTGACAGGTGACAAAACCTGGGCGTACTACTTCGAAACGGAAATAAAAAGCCAATTCATAATTTTTTAGCAAATAGGACATTACACAATAGCACTATGATCTAAGGACTGCAGATTGTTATATAAAAAATTACTTGCCCAAAATCTTAGAAAAAAAATCGTACACTTATAATAAATAATTTAGTTATTCTTGGAAAGTATTTATATCGATATAGTATTGAATAGTTACTTAAGTGGTAATAAGAACGAGCGTCCAGAATCTGCATGTTTAAAACAAAAATGTATGTTTTATATCATGAGTAAAATGTATGAAGACAGCAGTCGCGATTCGCTTTCGCCAAGAGTCAACGTACCCTACCGAACGGTCGGGCCAGGCGCGTGGAAGCGTAGGAGCAAGTGCGCGCGATCAGTTCAGTCTCAGTCGGCAGCGATGCGTGCCTTGGCCGCGATTCTCATTTTGTCAGCGTGTTCGTGTCTGCACGCACACCAGACCCGCGACCTCAAAACCATCAGGAACGTCCTCGACTGCGCCTTCACAATCGGCCCAGTAAAATGTATGAGCGCACTAGCGGCATGGCGTGCGAAACGAGCCGTCCAACATCCAAATTCAAACTCGAATTTGACTCAAGATCTCGAACAATTTCCTTGGAATAAATATCGAAATGAAACAGAAGATAAACTTTATACGGAAATGTGTGAGGGAACTGAACAGCTATTGCGAAGGCAGTCGTTAACCCTGACCATGATACCTGGATACAGACTGGAGCTATTATCGAAAGGCAATGGAACGCTAGGAATCGACGTGTTCAAAAGTAAGTTTTTTATTTATAATAATTTAACGAACGGTTTTTGCAGGCTCGTGCTCGTGCTTACGCCTTATTGATTTTCAGCAGATAGAAATGCGGCCTAAAATGGAGCATTTACTTATTTAGAACACATTTATATATGATCCCAACGATTATTTACGTCAATGTCATAAATGTAGATGGTAATGAGTGTATATTAAACAGCATATTCTACATAGTGTTCAGTATAATAAAACACAACTACTTCTTCATTCATTAAATTTGATTGAAATTTAAAATGGAAATATCTCAGGACCTGATTTATTAGAATTTTGTTTTTACTCCGAAAAAAAGACGATTCTTTAAATGATAGAAAATTAAAACCCGATGTTCTGTTCGTCAATATGTTCCGGTCTATTCATAAAATTTCTAAAATTGACCATGCAGTACAAAAATTAATTAATAAATTAGTACCGCTAGATATCTACTAATTTGAGTTAAAATATAAACAAAAAGTAGAATTTTCTACTATTTTCAAAGTTTTACTCAACATTAATATACCATTATACCATTTAATGCGGTGTGCGCTCCGAAATCAGTTAGCGTCAAGTTATCGTCATCATCATCATTTTACCCGTAAGACGTCCAGTTCAGTTACTTTCAAGTAATATATGTATATTTTCAAGTGTTTCAATTCAAAATAAATAGTGACTTTACTAGACTCTTCTACATTCGTTCAGAAAAAGTATGTTTCTATAACATTGCAACTTGTTATAATATGACACCACTAATTAAAAACATACCTTCTGAAAAAATATTCATTTGTTCGGAAATTACTCTAACGCTTTTTATATCGATGGAAAGTTGCATGTCTAATTGTCTGTCGCTTTTCTACAGGATACACTTTGGACAGTGCATTTCAGACCTGCATAACTTAATACCTCCTTGCCCATTCTACTATCGGTAGTATGCTCTAAAAAGCGATACTGCTTCATAATTGATATTCTAAAATATCAAACTAAACGGTTCGTTTCCTTTTTATCGTACGAGCCGCTAAACAATGGAACTTGTTGCCCGAGTAGGTGTTTCCTTATAGACGCAATCTGGGTGCCTTCAAGTCGCGAGTGAATCGGTTTCTTCAGGCAAGCGTGCTTTATCGTAGACCGCATCTTCGGTTAACACCAGATGAGATGGTGGTCAAACGCAAGCCTATTTATCATAAAAAATAACACATTGTAATAGCGTGATTTTTCTGCGTCATTTTAGAATCAGAATATAATTCTTGTAAAATATCTAAATAGATAAATAGCCGATACATATGTACGAGTATATTCAGACTGAATGTACTGTCATCTAAAGTGGATTTACATTCTATTTCAGGCGCTGAGTCTCGGGCGAGTCGAAGCATGAAGAAAGCCAAAAAAAAGTTATCCAAAATCTTGCCGTTATTAGTATTGCCTGGTTTAATAATGTCGGCCATCTTGCCGTTTGTCTTGCCAGCGTTGAAATTGATGGTCGTCGGCGTCGGCATGCTCAACAACATGGCTCTTACCGGAGCAGTGTTCACGTTGCTGAGAAATAATGCTTTCAACGACAAATACGAACACAAAATTGTTTATGTGAACGATGGATATAAAAACGAGAAGTATAAACATGCACATGTGGATGAACATGAAATTTATGAACACGCGCCTTATGATAATGAAGAATATCAATTTAGAGAATCAAATCCCATTAATATGGAGATACCTGAAATAGAATCTATAGAAGAGCTGCCATTGAACAGTGATTGGATTAAGCAGTACTATGGAAATGGTCATAATTTGCAAATAGTTCAAAACGAGCATAGTCAAATAAAACGAGGGATCAAGCCGCATAACTCAGAATGAAGAAAATTTGTTGCTTGACAAAGTTTGTCGTAATTTTTACATTATGTATGCATTAATTGCAAAGTTAACCACGATACTCATAGTAAAACCAACCTGGCAGTAAATTGCAATACAAAAGTTGAAACGTTTAACAGGATGATAGAAATGACTCTAATTTTATTTTAAGAAAATTTAGAAAATACCAATAGGCTGCTCTTATTGTAATTTATATCTATTAACAACAAACAAAGTAAACCATATTCTGATCACTAAAAAAAAAAAAAATCTGCAGATCGGGCCGAGTACAGTAGCTGAAAGCAAATTCGGCCGAGTGGTGTCTTTTGCGAGGGGCCTATGCCCAGCTGTGGGCTTATGATATAATTCGTACTAATTATTATTTATTGTGCCTAGTCTTATTATTGTCTTAATTATATTGTATCTTCAAGTAAAAACTGACAGTTTTTTAAATATTGGTTTTCGATAGGTATTCACAAGTAGGCGTTAAAGACTTTTGGGAATTTACTGTTGTTAGCAACCTTTTTCTTTAGTCTAAGTACTCGTATTTATGTTTTAGTTAACATTAGAGTATTCAAGCATAAATTTTGACTGAATTTTGAGTAATAAATAATTTTAAAGTTGTGGTAATTGTTTATTTCTATTTATCGCTTATTACAGATTACCTTGAGCTTACAACGGAGACGAGTCTCAATCATTGACGATGTTGCGATGATAGCGATTGTAGCGATGATAGCTCAGCGGTTAGCGCGGTAGGTTCGCATGCCGAAGGGCGTGGGTTCAAACCCCAACAACGAGCTTGAGCTGCCGGTGAAGGAAAACATCGTGAAGAAACCATAGCATGGTGGTAGGGTACTTTCTAGTACTCGGCTAGCTAGCTACCACCCTCAAGTTGAAAATCTGTCGCCAAGCATCTATCGGTGTGTTCCGGCAGCCTCACTTGAGAGCCAGTTCTATTCCAGGTGTGCTTTACCATCTTCGACCACACCTTCACTTAACATCAGGTGAGCTGTGGTCAAACACCTAGAATGTCAACCATAAAAAAACATAAAAAAATAATAATTGACAAGCAATCGCTGTGAGCCATGATAAAGACAAATTACTAGAAACCCTTCTAGCAGGTGCACCGACAGACAGACCACTGGGGAGGTTTAAGTAGATACTAATATTTTAAGTAACCTAGATGTACCCCAATACATCCAGTGAATTACATTGCGTTGTCTTTCTTTGCATTGCATTGTATTCTGATGTATCCCAGGCAACGCGGATAATACCGTAGGCTGTAGCGAATAGGTAAATATCCGATATCGTCGAAGTAGGTCATGACGTAGTTAATTGTAGTAGACGTTTGTAGTGCCTTATTATAGCCGATAGGCCACGATTACTGCTTACTATCACGCTATCCTTCATCTTGTATGCCATCTACGGCAGAAAAAAAATTAAATAGTTCCACCGTATCCTATTGTATCAGTAATCACCAGCACTATTATAAGTCTTCGTTTTCGGTGTATTTAGATACAGGGCAATAAAATATAAAGCAGTGAAATCCTGTATTTAGCTGTGGGTGGAAATTAATAGATGACAATGATGGTGGAATAACACCTATATGTCAACAATGTCTGCTTCTAGAGCTGTAGGGCGTGGTTTCGATTCTCACCCAGGACAAACATTTGCGGTATAAACAAATATTTGTTCTGTGTCTGGGTGTACTGTATGTATTATAAGAATGAATTTATTAAAAAAAATCAGCGCTTAGTAAAGATCCATCGCTTCGTACATCTGTAAATAACTTTACACAACTAACGATCCTTTGATATTACCTACATATTTGAATAATTGGCTTATGCCAGAATAAAAAGAGTTTTATGTCCACAAATCCCCTTAATAACTTGTTAACGTTGTTGTGCTCCTTTTTTACCGAACTACGGCAAAGCCAAAAGGAAAGATTATGTTTTTAACATGCATGTATGTATGTTTCTATTTATGTAAATAAATAATAAATATCGTGGGATTTCATAAACAACGCCACGCCGTCTAGTCCCAAGTATGTATTTACAAAAAAAAAAAAAAAAGTATTTAAGTATTCTACCAGTTATCTGTCTTCCATAGCACAAGCTCTGCTTAGTTTGGGGTCAGATGGCGCTGTGTGTAATGTCCTATGATATTTATTTATTTATTTATTTATTTATTTATTTAAACTAAGCGAAGCTTGTACTATGGGAACTAGATAGCTGATTTGCTTTTTTTTTGTAAATACATACTTATGATACTTACAGAACACCCAGAATCCAGATACAGAATAAACATCAACGTAAATGTTTGTCCTGGTGGGAATCGAACCCACACCTTATAGCTCTTAAAGCAGATATTCTAGCAAATAAGCTAACAGGGCAGTCGAATGTATGATTCACCGTGGCGTGCCCCTGAAACAACTCATTCGATTTTGATGAGTAAGGTGTCAAACACTAATTTTCCTAAATATTTCTGAAAAAATAAATAAGATCGATTTTTTTTTAATACTTTATTGTAGAATAATGTGTAATCAGTATGAAATGGAACAATATCGTGACTTACGAAATATCAGTGTAGCTACCAGAAGTAGCTATACAGTTCGTAAATTGTTCTACACAAACTCCATCGGAAACATACAAATATTTAACGTAGCAAAATAATTTAGATTTAATACTAACTTATTCTAGACAGTCACCAATTTCATATCAGGTTATGAAATATCACAATACTAAATCTACTTAGTTTATACCATGTTTCATTTAATTTTAGTAATATTTTTACTTAGGATTGAATGACTTGATTGTAAATCTCAAGAAATCTGGCTGTTTAGAATTTAAATCCAGTACTTGCAGCTATAATTTACTCATTCATATATTAGCTGCAAAATCACCTTAACTATTGTATACCTTATAAAGGTACATTATTTTGAGCAAATAAATTAAAAACTTGCTGCCTTGCAATAACCACTTGTTGGATATTTTAATGTACCTACAAATTAAATGTAAAAAAGCAACAAAACCTCACAACTTAGAATACTTCGACGCGTAAATAATATTACAAAAATATTAAATGGATGATAGTCATGGTCGACTTCTATAAATTGAATACCTAAATTGTAATACTTTATTCAGTTTTTCTATGCACGATTTCCGCTAATTTCTTGTCTTCTTCAGGCATATCCTGGTCGTCCCAGCCCCAAACAGGATTCTCTGGATGGACGTGATCTTCTAAATCTTGTTTTGACTTTTGAGCCCAAGGGTGAGAACCGTCGCCTGTCCTGTCAACTCGTTTCCGGATCATTTCCGCCGAAACTGTCTTCAAGTCATATGCCAAACCTAAAAAAAAAAAAATTTCAGTAAGTTATTCCATTTCATTTTTGGTTTATAAACAGTTAAATTTGCTCCCATAGATAATTACAACTTATAGATGGATTCTCTTATTTATTTAAAGGTTAGAGGGATAACATGGACCCTTAGTTTAAGACATGGTTTCGCAGACTTATAGCCCCATGCACAATGACAATTACGGCGAACCCCTTAAAATTACCTTATAGGTGGAATAATTTTTAATTACAAAAATATATCTAATTAAGTAATTTCTATTGTTAATATTTTTTTTATGGCAAATGGTGACGATTCCTTATTTCTAATCAGTCTTAACTTGTTACTAGTTGGGACTTTAGTGGGTAATTAGTTCTCACAACTGACCGTGTTTGGCAGCCCAATCGATTAGCGCAGTGGAGAAGTTCGTACTGTAGTTGCCAAGCTCAGCCGCTTTATAGTCCCAGGGGAACACGTGGTGGTAGTTGTGCCAACCTTCACCAAAAGCGCAGATCGCTACAGTCACGTTGTCAGTGGCGCCTATATTTCTGCAATAGCAAACATTCCGTGCGTTAGCCAACATCCCTACTTCCACAGTTAACTTCTCCCGCTGATAAGGAGATCAAAGGGAATGTGTGTGCACCTGGATGGTCATAATAGCTAATATTGCACAGTTATAAACTAAACAAAACGTTTGTATAAACAACACAAGATTTTATTTGTTTTACGAGCTTTTGCTACGTAGTTCTACCTCATCAGTAGAGTACGTAGAGTAGAGTAGAGAATAGAGTAGTTACTTGTATTGATTATCGTGATTACTTTACATAAAATGAGTTAAGTATGTTATAAGCCTTTTGTTTAAATTTTCGTCTGGAACATTTTAGTGATTCCGCATTGATAAATAAATATAATGTATTAGATAAATAATTTATTGATTCAGGCATTACTTTGCGGAAGTTAATTTTGAGTGTTCAAGTTATACATTATGTGTTTGGACAATTTCGAGGAGGATTACTCAGATTCGACCAATCGCTCGAATACACGTCCAGAGGATGCCTCGTGTAGATGCGAAAATTACTGCAGCGAGAAGAGGATACGTGTGATAATTTTATTTTAATTAATTTTTTGCTTAATTAAAATTTGTTTTAGCTTTTAAGTTTATTTAAAATTATAGATGTTAAGTAAGTACAGTTTCAGAAAAAGTTTTTTTTAAATTATTGTGAAATAAATTCTCATCACTGTTGTAACTAAAACAACTGTCTTGTGAAATAAGGCAATCGATGTGTTTTTGTCAATCTTTTTGTGACGTTATACATCATGTGGAAGTTTGAAATTAATGAATACTATAATACATATCCTGAATTATTATGCTTGGAGAAAAAATAGTTTCAAACGCTTTTCGTTTCTTGAAATTATGAAATAGAATATGGCCAAATTATTTTTAACCCGTAATCTTGACATCAAAATAATTATAGGGAAGGCGCAATTTTATAGATGCTAACTTTGATGCAGATACATTTAAGGCTTAGACCTTTTTACGTTTTGTTTATTCTATTAGCAGATAAGTACGGATAGTTTGTTTTTCATAATTCATACTTAATCTATTGCGTAAATGGGTACAATGGATATTAAAAAAGTCAAAGAGCGCCATATTCTGCATTGCGCCGTGCAAAAATAATCATGTAGGTACATGCAATACTAACGTAGATAAACAAAAAATGACAGAACCTTTACAATATTATATTCATCGATAATTCGATGATTATAATAATATTATTAGTGTAGACTAGCTAACCCATCGGCCCCATTGCTTTCTCCATCTACGCCCCACCCTTTGCTGCCTACTTGCTACGTGCCCGCAGGCTACGCGATGCAACTAACTATTACTAAATACATTCGTGTTCTCTGTGACTTTCATTAACGTCATACGAATACGAAGTCGTGATGAACATTTAATTTGTACGAAACACCGAAGGTAGATTTATTCGTTTCCAGAGCGAAAATATCAATGTTATCATAAGTTCCCACGGTTGCTTTATGAAACTTGAAAATATAAAACACTTGACACTGGCAAATATTCAAAACGCGATGCCAAAACAAAAAAAAAACTTCTGTCATAATGTAACAGATAATCAATGTAGAATCCGCTTTCGACAATAGGAATAAACATTCTGTCTCCTTCTTGCTCGTGGCTATAGTAACTTAACTCTCCTTATCTATTTTAGCGTGACGTCAATGTTTTCACATCTAACGTCAGACGTATGTACGTCTGTGTGAGTGGAAAATATCAATGTAGATGTTTAAGCAGAAGTTCCCACGGTCGATGACTTGCCCGTTAAGCGGAAATAAACTAAATATGCACCTTGAACACTCATTGTCTGTATCTTGATAGCTTTTATCTTAAACATCAGTTCATCATTCGCATTGTATTTAAACATTGTAAATAATGTTGGGTTCCGTACCTATCTGAATTGTATTTACGAAGTTTCAAACAAATACACGAACGGAATAAACGCAATAAAAATAAACAGAGGTCGCTTCGAGAACTTTTTTATTTAGACGCAGGCCTACATTTAACAAAGAAAATAATTTTCCGATTTGTTGCTTACGCTATGTTTTGATACAATAGTCACAGTTTAATACATTACTTTAATATAAATTTATGTATACAGATCGAATGCGAATTTGAAAATGTTAAACTCACGGTAATGATATAAGTACTTGCTATGCAAATAACTAATATATTATATAAAACTCATACTAAACATGCCACTATTTTAGAGCGTAGTTGGGTAAAAAAAAAGATTAAAAGAAAAACTTGGGGGAAAAAATATCAATTCATTTTCCGTGTGTCAGCTGATGGTTTTTTTGTCTGAAAGGTACCTACCTAATTGAGAAAAGTTATTTTTGGTAAAGCGTCCAGGGTGATATCATAAGATTTTCACCTTTACGCTGTATAAAATGAAAGGTTTTATAAGTTTTGAAACATGGCATAAGAGTAGGTACATAATAACATAAAAGCCTTTCAAGGTAACGCTTGTCTTCTGGAAGAAATGGAATTATTATTTTATGGCACGTGTAAAATAATACAGCTTGCCAGAAACTGATCTACATAATATTTTTATTTTACAAAAATACCTATAATAAAAGTAATTATCTAAAGTAACAAGTAATAAACCATCCCAGCCATGTACCTACCTCCTTCAAATCATGAGTTCAGTTTAAAAAAAAAGTTAATCAAATAGTGTCATCGAATTGGAGGGAGAACTAGTGACAAGATAAGAAAAGCTTACTGTATTAGATAAATATGGGCTAGGAGATACTTTCAATAAGTCATTTCATTCAGTCAGACAGTTATTTCGCTTTTTGTTGAGGTCGTCTTTAGTGCCTACTTTCAGGGCCTGTGTGGAGTCAGTCGCAGTATGTCACGTCTTCGGTTTTTACAATTCATGACATGAAGTAAACAAATCTTACGTCATAAAAGCGATATCAGAGTCCAAATAACGTTTAAAGTAAAATAATCCAGATATTTAAAAATAAATAAATAAAAACAATATTTGTATCAATAAAGCGAAAAACAACTCGACGTACGTGTATTGAAGAGATTAATATGACCGCCGTTGACTTGACATTGACAGATTTGGTTTTGGTTTGCCATTGCTTTCTTAATCTAGGAAAGTTTCCCTACTAGGTGACGTCATGAGACATCATTTGAAAGTCAAGTTTGATTTATGTATTTTTTAAAAATAAACCCTACCTCATAGTTTACAGAGTTTTAAACGTAAAAATATTGTACAGAAATGTACTATTTCGAAATGGTTTTGGAATCAGTAAGTTTTTTTTCTTTACATACCGAATTGTCGGTCAGCGGCGTTCCGATACAAAAGTATTGTATAGTATATAGATAATTTTTGACAGCCCTGTTGGTTCATTGGTAGTGTGTCTGCTTCGAGAGCTGAAGGGCGTGGGTTCGATTCCCACTCAGGACTAACATTTATGTGACTAACATCGATGTTTGTTCTGTGTCTGGGTGTACTGTATGTATTATAAGTATGTATTTACAAAAAAAAAAGTATTTAAGTATTCTATCAGTTATCTGACTTCCATAGCACAAGTTCTGCTTAGTTTGGGGTCAGATGGCGCTGTGTGTAATGTCCTATGATATTTATTTTATTTATTTATTTTATCAATAGCCTTGTAGCAACAAATTCCCTAGATGAACATATTGTTGTGACAATGCAGTTTGTAGGGCTGGTAGTGTAATTATGGCTTATCTTATTACAGAGCAGATGCGTGTTCCCAGCTGTATTTAATAGGTGATAATAATGTACAATTGTTTGCATAATATAGAACCGTATACGTAACTGATTTCCATCTGTCGAATCATGGTCACCGGTCTGGTCTCTACTTTGGTATCGTTATATACCTAAGCCTAGCATAGTTCTACACAATAGTGCTTGTATTTCAAACGTTATCTGAATATGGTTTAGTTTTACACGACATTATTATTATTTATTAAAAGTCAACACAAGTATTGGTTATATACATACAATTATTATGACATGATTTGACGCTCATTACTTTGAGACTGTCGATGGTTAGTCTCAACAACCCTGTAATAATGTTATTTTATTTTAATGAGAGCGAAATGAAAATAATTAATACATCCTGATCCATTAAGCAAGTAACACCCCTAGAGGTTCTAGCAAGTTTATTTTTGAAAACAAGCAGAGAGTTAAAAACGCTCTTTCATTTTAATAGAATTCCGAAATTGAAATATATAGATATGCAGATATTTCGTTTATTAAAAATTAACTGATTGACCGGTACTTCGTACCCGATGCAGTAAAACTCGATATAGGTATATTACATAGGTATAAACCGCAATCGAAATAAAAAAAGAACCAGCTAAATCTAAATCGGTTCAGCATTTAGTTCAGTATTCGTATTTATATAAAAATCTACATAATTATGTATGTATATGTAAAAATATTTTTTACGTAGACACCTATAGAGTTAAAAATGAATGTAAGTAGGTAAAGACTACATTATCCCTTTATAAGGGGATAATAAACGAATAAATAAAAGTAAGTAAATAATGTAATTCCTAATTTAGAAACCACACAAATGATTACAAGCCCGTAATCAGGCCGGACGCAATGAGATTTTTTTTGTTAACTTTCACCCGGTACGAACTTGTTTTTTTTACTATAGTATTTAATGGTAGTAACAGTTAAGCGCCAGTAGCTAATGTGAGCGTGTTTTGGTATTACCAAACTTATTTTGAAAAATACAATGTTGCGTTTAGCGGAGCAAAAATATGGCCCTTACGCGAGGACGTTGTAATTCAGTTATTGGAAAATAATTGATTGCTGTGCTATATAAGAAGACGGAATATTGTGCGTAAGTTTATCATGATTTAAAATTTGCACAGAAAACGTATTATCTTATATAGAGGGTTAGAAAAAATTTACCTTACTCGTGTTTCGAGAACAATGGTTCCCTAAGAAATATTATCAAGATTAATACATATTTTATGCTGCTTTTAAATGTAAACATTTTCTGGATATTTGTATTGCGAATCCATATTGATTACCTATAGCGTAACACAAAGCGTTTTGATTCTACATTTTTTTAATCGCGACTCCATATTTTTGTAACTCTCTGCCGGAGTATTATTGTGTATATATATATAATATATGTATAACGTGCCCTGTTAGGTACAATATGGGTGTCTTCAAATCTAGAGTAAATAGGTTTCTTCTAGGTTAGCGTGCTCCATCTTAGACCGCACTACTGTTTAACATCAGGTAGGGTGTGATCAAACCCTATTTTGAATTAAAAAAGTACCTGAAAAAAGTTTACGGTCGAATAGAACTTTCAAACTGTATTAACTTAAAGCTATGAAATTACGTGTACAATTTTTTTTTTTTTTTTAATAATTTGCCCTTTCGGGCAGGCTAAAGCTATAGAGCCATACCGCCTTGTCTTAAGTGTTATTTCTGCTGTATCTTAGCTATAGTTATCGTCAAAGTCGTCTTTGTCAAGTCCAGTTCGTGTCAGTTAATTCCAGTCATGCTTTAGTAAAGTAGTGGCAACTTTACTACAAAGCATCGATGGAGTTTTGGAAGCAACACGAAAACTCATGTTTCACCACATTATATCATTTTCCCACAATCGCGCTTGTAATTCGGCACTTTATGAATAAAACACCACCATTTTTATGCATAAACACTCGACAAAACACTAGTTTTGGAAAAAAATACAACGGAGCGACACGACTCTTCCCGCGTTCCCGCCAAAACCTTACGTGTACAAATTAAAACAGATACTATATATCTCAACAGATATCGTAAAAAAATAACAAGCTTAATTGAACATAAAACTATTAAAAAACAAGCGATAATAATTAAAAACTTTTTGACTTCAGAATTTTTGTTTTTTTTTTCTAAAAAATTATAACCAGTGTCACTCGTAATGCTGTAACGATTCTGACAATACCATACATCCAAATCTGTTCAAGCACATTAATATAAGAGTTATGGTAGAATAAAGAAACTAACATACCTACACACATCAACCCGGATAACATTATACTCCTTTTTTGGACAGTCATGTAATAACTAAGAAATGAACAAAATATATACCTAATGAAAATATTAATATAGTTTTCTGAGAAATCTGACGACGTAAGTATACTACATTTTTCTTACTTTTCATTTGCCTTTCAATTTGATAATATGTTTCGTTGCGCAGCTTTGATTCCAATTTACGTAGTATTAAGATCTTATTTCAAAAGTTTCATGTTTTATAAGTAAAGAAAGTGAAACATTCCGTAATAAAGTGAGAGTTATAATTATGGAGCAGTTTTGTTACTCACGGCACAGTCTACAGGGACCGGTTCAGATGTAGTTTTATCCTTTTCTTTTATTAGACTCATAATTACATAAACATGCGTAATATGATATGAAAAGTGGAAGCAACTAGCTGCGTGCCGAGCTCAATCAAGTCGAGCAAGTTTATTTAAGAAGGTAAATTTATTTTTGATGAGGGTGTGATTTGTGAAAGAAGCTCGACAGGTTCTCAAGCATCCTAGAGAAGTCCGCGCGCGGCGGCTTCTACTAAAATATCTGACTGCCCTGTTAGGTCATTTGGAAGAACGTCTACTACAAGACAACTTGTTCTAGTTGTCTACTACGTGAGTTCGATTCCCATCAGAACACACATTTATGTGACGATAATTGTTTGTTCTGTGTTCTGTACGTATTTACAAAAAAAAAAAGTAGATTAGGATTCTTTTTTTCTTTATGGCCGACTGGCTGGGTGTTTGACCACAGCTCACCTGAAGTTAAGTGACGGTGTGATGGAAGATGGTAAACACATCTAACCTGGAATGGAACTGGCTATCAAGTGAGGCTACCGGAACATAACGTTAGGTGCCTGGCGGCAGACTTTCAAATTCAACTTGAAGTATTTAACTAGTCTAACTAGAGAACTGAATACTTCATCATTATATCATTGAAATAATGTTGAATAGATACATGTAAAATTGTACATATTATTATGTATCTATTCAACATTATTTCAACACTAATATAAATAAGTTAATTAAAACATCCTTATTACATTGCATTAAAACTCCTTACACTGGAAAGTACAAAAAGTGCTAAGCCAAAAATAAAAAAGAACAATGTAATGACAGTAAGTGACCCCCCACTCCCTCGTTGAGTTTTGGCGGGAACGCGGAAAGAATCGTGTCGGCCCTTTGCATTTTTGTCCAAAACTAGTGTAATTTCGAGTGTTTATGTATAGAAGTAGTGGTGTTTTATTCACAAAGTACCGAATTACAAGCGACAGTGTGGGAAAGTGATATAATGTGGTGAAACATGACTTTTTGTGTTAACTCCATCGAAGCTTATAGTAAAGTCGCCACAACTTTACTAAAGCATGACTGGATTTAACTGGCATGGACTGGACTTAAGCAAGACTGGACTTTGACTACTTTTTAACTTATGATATGTACAAAACGCGACGCCAAATCAAAGAAAAAGAAATTACCCTGTCTCGCCACCTTCGGCACTCACATACATAAAGCGTGGCCGACGAGTTCCTCGCGGATGGCACATTTCGTCTTCTACGAGTTTGGCAACCTTAGGGTGGACAAATTTTAAGACTTTTCTGACATGAATACCTTATTATCTTTTTACCTACACATTATCTGTGTACCTGTACATCCAAAATTTAATTACACCACTCGATAAAAAAATGTTTCCAACAATTCGATGAAAAAACAAATGAATAATTATGTCACATACCGTCATTAAAAATATTTATATTTTCGTGCGAGTTTTGTTGTCACTTACTTATCATAGGGTCTATTGCCCCATATATGCGCAGCGGAATTGACAAGCCAGGTGAAGTGCAGCGAAACAGTGTATCGCATAATGGAGGCAGTGTACCATGAGGTCCATGGATCCTCACCCCACAGGTACACCGGGATCATCGCCGGGATTATGAAGCACAGCAATGGCATCACCACCAAGTATGTTCTGAAATTAAACAAGTTGGCCTTAGTCAGTTTACTAGATAATAGATATCCATAGCAAGAGGTCGTGGTCGTACCACGCAATGATCAGATGACATTATTGTGTTTTGGTTTGAAGAGTACTGCAGCTAGTGAAACACCCTTGTCAATAGCTTTGCATTAAGACTTGCCATTGAATGTTTTAAACTAATAAGCGCTAAGCGGTGATGTAAGTACTTTCTATTGAAAGCGGTACTTTTTAATTTAATAAGCTCCCATTTGTCCGCCTTGTCACCCTGATGTTAAGTGATGATGCGGTCTAAGATGAAGCACATATGTACCTCGAAAAAACTCATTTCACTATAGACTTGAAGAAACCCAGATTGTATCCATCGGGTAACACCGAAACACCCACTCAGGCAGTGCATTTCACTGCAGCACAATAAAAGTGAAATGAAGCGGTCATTGTCTCCCTTAGCTTGGTTAGTTGTCAGTACTTTAAAAACGAGACCACATCCATCGAGCTTCACAAAAGAGACTCGATCTTTTCAACTATAATCCTTACTTAGTTCAAGACTCGATGTACTCAGGCAGGATGTGGTCAAGCGCGAACCTATTCAATATAAAAAAAAAAAAAACTTAGTATACTAAGTAGTTACTAGTAGATATGAGAAGCTTGTATTATGTCTGTGATAAAAGTTTAACCATTGGTCATATTATGTTTACCATGAGTGTCTAAAGCTTTTAAACCTAGTTTAGCTAAATAAAACCTATTTAATCGTTATCAATCTTGTAAGTCATAAATACTTGTACTTCCTCACTCACTTATTTACTAACCCGGTGTCCTACGTGAGCAGCCAACGTTGCCACGCGACGCGATGCGAAGCAACACAAAAATATCAAACAGCCATCGTTTCCACGTGGCCTTCGTCGTGGCGGAGTTAATTCTCTCACTGATTAGTCATCATTTCGCGACGTTTCGCGCATTATCGTTGATCGATGCTCACGTAGGACAATAGGTTAGAAGGAAAATTACAATAATACGTATATAATATGCGTTCTGCAAAGCGCCAATTAAAAATCTTAATAGAAGTAACCTTAGTACTTAAGATAATTAGTAAGATAGTTGGTGTTTGATAAGAATAACCTATTTCAGTAGTCCCTACCCTATATCAGGTATTCAGTTACATACGACAAAATGAAATAACGTAAATCCCAAAAAGTAATTAAATTCTGAACTGACAAAGTGAAATATTGATACAAGGGCGAATACGCGCCTCAACAAACATCAAGCAAAAGAAAATTAAACTGAGCAAGAAAATAAATTAAATGTTGTTTATTGTTCACTATGTTTGTAACCCTAATTAGGAGGAGAGTGGAGTAATTGCGAGCACGTAAGGGGAAAGGAGATTGAACAAAACCCAATCAAGTTACAAGAGTTATGTATAAATACCTACTTTCATGTTCATATGTTTACAAATTATATAATTTTATATATTTGGTACGATAATTTAGTGCCCTTGTATCAATATTGCTGATGTTTAAACTTGCTTAAATTGATAAGCACTTGAATGTCAATCGAGAGTCATTAAAAAACTTGAGTACTTACTTTTTCTGAAACATCACGATGGGATCTTTTTCTAGGTCTGACATATCCACACTGGCACCTTTATCGAATACGTCTTTATGCTTCCGAAGCATTAGCCAACCGATGTGTGAGAAGAAAAATCCTCGCTTGGCGTTGTGTGGATCAGCATCTGTTTCAGTGAACTTGTGATGGACTCTGAAAATTACAAAGGTAAAGTAAGCTAAACATTGTGTAAATTTTTCATGTTATGTTTTTCTTTATGTTTGGATGTTATCATTGGATGTTTTTTTCTAAGCCAAATCTCTCCACTTTAGACCACATCAGGAAGGATGTACTAAACGTAAACCTTTCTTAATTAATAAAATACCGGTTTGATATTGGATCCACTGATTCTTCAGAAAATCTCACTTCGCGTTTTCCTTCCTTAATAGTATTGGTAATTGAGGGATGCGAAGCCTGAACTATACAGGAAGATCTCAGGAAACATATAAAAGCACTAGCTGCGCCTCGCAGTGTTACCTGCTACATTTTTCGAGATAAAAAGTAGCCAGTGTTAAAGAAGTAACAAACATACAAACACACTAATAGACTCACAAACTTTCGCCTTTACAATATTAGTGTGCTTTGAAATGTGAACCTACAGACACACGTTATCTTGGATTCAGACAGACGCCTATGAGAAAACGAAAGGAAGGTGATTAGGAATTATCACTTGTAACTTGAAAGAAAGAAAGAAAATGATTTTTATTTTGTAACACCACACAACAAGAACACACAAAAACAACAACAAACAGAGACCAACAATTACAAAAACAGGGGCTCGTCTCAGCATAAAACTGGTCATACTAAGTGGTATAGTCATAGTAAGTGGTGACCTCTATTTGAATGACGGCAGAGCAGTCGGTGTTAGCACGTGATGCGAATATCAAATTAATTATTTTAAAAAATCAAATAGGTAAATCAAATGCGCTGGATGCGAGCCGCTTCCAACCGGTCTTTGGATGGAAGATTTGTTCGTAGATGCGATGTCGACGTCCCTGTATACGTGTACAGTGTAAACGTCTCGTTCTACTTACTCGGGGTCGCGCGCTCCAAGTACCTACTTTGCCTCAAACACTAATACGCTTGGCGGCAGAATTTCTGGTACCTACCCAGACGACCTCCTACTACCTAGAGGAGATCTACCACCAAGTAGGTGAAAATGACAATATAGGTAAGCATCAATGTCTTTAACTAAATTACACATAGTAGGTATATAGGTACTCAAATACAATCTCCTTCTATGGGCCGCCTTACACGTTCAATCATGATCACGATCTGCGATCCGTGATCCGCGATCATGATTTCAAAATTTCTAGATATTTTGCGATCCGGAGCATCAGTCCGTCAATCCGCTTCGTACACGATCAGTCTGGATCGCGATCATTGATCGCGGATCGCGGATCGCGCGCTACGTGTACGGGCTGCCTATAAGGTACGCAGTAATCTACCACATACTCGGTGTAAGACCTACATGAGTGTGCAATGTGCATGTGTACACACAGATGAATATACAAGAGAAGGTGTGAATCTCAATTGTGGCGTTAAGATGTTTAGTGTATGGTCTACCTACTTTAATTGAGTTTGCTAAATCGTGTTATTGGATTAGACAACACTATTGGAAAATCATAGGTATACGAATGTTATATTGTTGCTGTATTAATGTTATATTTGGTTTGAATGCGAAACTTTCTTCTATCGCTTTCCTAACCATTAGAATAAACCTATATTATCATTGGCATTGTCATAGGTACATAAAATGCATGACAATGCATATAATCAGACTTACATTGTACAAGTTTTGTTTCTATTGTTGTTGGTGAACCAACTACTAACATAAAAGGTACGAGAAAGTTACGTTTTGTTTATTTGTCACTTATTTATTCGTACCCAGAAAAGTAAAGATTTGTAACTTGGCAACTTAGGATTACAGCTCACTTAATGTTAAGTGATGATAAGCATACCTAGTCTGGAATTGAACTAGCTCTCAAGTGAGGCCGCCAGAACATACCTAACGGTGTGTAACTAACCTCAATATTATTTCTGGAATAATTGATAATGGTTTTTATTTGTCATATTGATACATGTCATAAAGATTTGCTGTACAATTCAAATAAGCGTTATTGAGATAGATATGTAAAAGATAAATAATTTGCTCGCGCACTCGGCAGATTGTATGGAATTTTCATCTTATTGAGTTGTGTATTTTCTATCCCCAGGACTTGTTCCTTTCTATCCGGCACAACCTAAATGGAGCTCTTTATTCGGCAACATCATATCCGGGCCTCGATTTCAAAATAATTAATGTGATATCTTCAGAATAATACCTGTCTATGTCTAATAGGTAATATGGTAATTTATTTCAATCCACTTAAAAATGTCCTTTTAAAGATTACATTTAAAGAAATTGTTGAATTTAGGTTGTAATTTTATTGTGCAACAAGAGTACCTATATACGTGTAGTTCTAGAGTCGGGAGTTACGTATTAAACTTTTTTTTTTTAATGAAAAGTGAGAATCAAGCTGACAGTTTACTTTGTGGTAAACTCACTGTCGCCGATGGGCACTTGCAACATTAGAGACGTTGTCGATGCGTTGCCAACCCAGAAATATGTTTATAGGCGCCCTTTTCAAAAGGTTTTAAATAAATTAAATTAATAACGTAGGACTATACACACAGCGCCATCTGGTCCCAAACTAAGCAGAGCTTGTGTGATGGAAGTCAGAACTGATAGAATACATAAATACTTTTTTTTTGTAAATATATACATACAGAACACCCAGACACAGAACAAACATTTGTTTATTCACAAAATGTTTGCCCTGAGTGGGAATCGAACCCACGCCCTACAGCTCTCAAGGCTGATATACTATCAATGAGCCAACGGGGCTGTTTATGTTGTAACTCAGCGAAAAAATCCTCCCAGGGAGGGATTCCACATTTTACAAGTGCGCAGAAGGTATGAGCACCGAAACCGGCAACAAAAAATAATGTACTATACGGGATTTGTAGATTTGCAAAATCAGGGGATGTGCCCTTTGATGATTGACAACAACTTACATACATAATATACATCGATCAAAGAAACACTTTTGTATCGATGGTAGCTTGAGCTGCCGGTGAAGGAAAACATCGTAAGGAAACCATAGCATGGTGGTAGTAGGTACCATCCCTCAAGTACTAAGCTAATTAGCTACCACATTTAAGTTGAAAACCTGTCGCCAAGCACCTAACAGTGTGTTTCGAATTCCGATAGCCTCACTTAAGAGCCACCATCACTTAACTCCATCGAAGCTTATACTAAAGTTACCACTACTTTTCTTAAACATGACTGGATTTGACTGACACGGACTGGCCTTAACTAAAACTGGACTGACTACTTTTAACTTATGAAACTTGAAAATATCAAAACACTTGACAATGGCAAATGCACAAAATGCGACGTCAAAATCAAAGAAGAAGAAACAGTTAAAATAATTTAGCTACATACCGATGATCTCGAACCCATTCATAGATGTGATTCTGAAAAGCCATGGTCTGCATGACGGCCAGGAATAGTCGCAATGGCCACCGCGCCTTGTACGCTCGGTGGGCCCAGAGACGATGCGCACCCGCTGTCACCCCCATCGCGGACATTATCGCAAAAGTAACACCTGCAAACAGAACACAAATATAAAAATAAAATCTACTATTTACTTGGCGGTAGATCTCCAGATCGCAGGAGGTCGTCTAGGTAGGTACCACCGCAGTACCAGATATTCTGCCGCCAAGCAGTAGTGTGCAAACATTACTGTGTTCCGGTTTGAAGGGTACTGCAGCTAGCGAAATTACTGGGTTGTTGAGACTAACCATCTAGTCTCAAAGTAATGAGCGCCAAAGCAGCGATGCTCTGGACTTTGTTTTGATACTCAAAGTTCTGTGTATCGCTGCAATGGTCATGGACAGGCGTTATCTCTTAACATCAGGAGAGCGCCTCGATCGTCTCATTACTTATACATAAAAAAATAAAAAGACTAACCAAGAATAACTATAAACTATTACAGTATCCAAAACGGCGTTGGTAAGATAATTTCCACTTTGGTTAAGCAAGGATGGCAACACGGGCAAAGTTGTGCGTTGAGCCGTACATATATGTGAAAGGCCCCCTTAAACCTACACTTGAGTCGTTGGTCCTAGGCACTGTATGGGTTGTGGTCCTTGCAACGTGATATACCCGGCACCCGCACGGTGATACTTTTAAATGGTAAAAAAGTTTTTTTAGACTAGACGCCCACCAGTGACCAGTGATCGGTTGCAAGCAGCACCCGATCACGAGTATGACGCATGTGCCAGCTATCGCCCTCCTCAACCATATCTGAGGGAAGAGAGCGACCCGACACACGACGCCACCGCAATAAGGAACCTTCGATGGTGAGCATGAATGCCCGAGCCATTCACACAATCCTTATTTCTATTTACATCTGGTTTATATTTTAATTTTAATTGCCTCCTCTTGGCTAAAAAGTTTCGTCACAAAGATCGGAGTGTGACACAGTCTAAAGCTACTTATCTATACTATTAAAGAGGAAAGATTTGATTGTTTGAAACTACTGGGCCTATTTCAAAAATTATTTCATCGTTGGGAAGCCACACTTTGTCCCGGTGACATAGTGTAGAGGCTACTTTTTATCCCTGTATATCCACGAGAACGGGAACAACGCGGGTGAAACCGCGAGGCGTCCGCTAGTCTTAGATAAACGAATTAAGTACATATATTCCCCATGTATAAGCGTTTCAATTCCGAGAGGATGTAGAGCTCTTTCCGTGTTTCCCGAAAATAGAGTAACTTACCAAACACAATTGTCCACACCCTGGTTCTGCCAGAGAACATTAGGTAAAGCCCGTAAAGAGCTGCACTATGTAAATATATGAAGGCAAATACATTTCTCCACACCAACTGCCATCTGTAACGAAGAAAATATCAATTTATTCTATTGTTCGTTTCCAGGAACGAAAATGCTTTCTTATTTAATTTCATTAGCCGTGTAGATACTTGCTAACTAATTAATATTATGCAGGTGTTTCGAAGAAGTGTAGTGAAGGTTGTGTGGGTATGTGTACCTACTGAAGGATTATTTTTAACAATCATGTGATCAACTTTTGATGGTATTTTTGACGGTATTTTAGGATTTGTTTGTGAGGGCATTCCTCATAAATTCAAAAAAAACACCATGCAATTTGCATATGATTAAATGATTGCAATGGAAAATGTTACTAAAGTTTCTTAAATTATTATGTTTATTTGACCGTAGTTAAATACCAATATGCCTTTTAAAGTTAATGTAGTTTAGAACTAATTTCAGCTAAATTAAAATGTGTTTTAGTATTTTTATCAAAAAAATCAGACTATGAATACAGTTGTCAATTGGCACTTTTATAATTGTCATCGTTAAGTATCATTATCATGATAACAATCTAGCTAGCTATCGAAGATTGTTATCGATAAATACATTTCTAATTTCACCATGACATAATTTATCTAGGTACTTAGTAAAATCGAAACTTTGATGAAATTGTTATATACCTAAAGTATTTCATAAAAATTGAGAGTTGTCTAGTGAATTATTATAATCAATTTTTCTTGATAATTTTTTTACATATTCGTTTTGTGTTAGTCCATAAAAAGTTAAGCTACATATATTGTTCATGACGTATTTTATCACACAAACAAACGTTTATTTTTGACATACATTTATTAAAACAGTGTCCTGAACCAATAGGCTCCTAAACTGTCTCTATCCATTATGTTAACCGCTTTTTGACAGCTCATACAACGTTGACGACATAACTTTATGCAGCGTCTAGCAAAATAAATCTCACACAAATAAATACGTATAATCTAGCATTACCCTTTACAAGGCTACGTTAACTCTAGAGCAATTTTTATTAAACCTGTCAGTCGATTTTAATTGGAATTATGAACAGCACTACTTTAATAAAAAAAATATTAATAAAAAAATGATTTAGTTATTTCATTTTGAATGTTAAATTTACATTTTTATAATTTTTTATGTGAACAATACAGAGTAATTTTTCTATGTATCCACTTTTAGAGTTAGTTCTTAGCCATAAATAAGTCATTGCTTTTTTTTACTACTTACTACCTATTTGTATGTGTCTAGTTTATGGGTAGTCATACTGAATAGCTCGGTAATCATATTTTATTTCAGGATGAATCCTGGTTTATACCTAAATATTCAAACTGTAGATACCTACGTAATTTTTTTCCTGTTGATTTTCTATATTAATTTTTTTTAATACTTATCAATTTCCGATCGCTAATGAATGTTTCATTATTCTGTCTAAGCAACCTAGCGTGCACAGTGCATTGCGTGCGTTTCAAGAATACCTACTTGCCGATTGCATAACCTGAGGTATAATAAAATGCACTTGAAACTAGTGGAAATGTAATCTTTCGTCATTTTCAGCTATTACGAAAACTCCTTTGGATACTATCTTCTACATATTTCAAACTACTAATTGATGGTAAACCTCCTAGCAGGAGATCGTGGTACCATCTAGAGTACTTGATATTCTACCGCCAAGCAGAAGTGCGTAAACACTACTATATTCCGGCTTCCGGGTACCTACTGCACTGCAACTAGCGAAATTACAGTTCTGTTGAGAGGAACCATCGAAAGTCTCAAAATCTTAATGTTTTAAATACACAATTATAATTTTACTGTGTATAAACATAATAATTATATGACAACAATGAATCCGTCATAATTGTATTAATAACATGTCAATGTAATAATTTACATATTTTTTTAAATGAATTTTATTAAGATTATAGTTATACCTCTAGCTATTGATATTAAATTCATAAAGATATACTTATATCATACTGATACTTTGACATAAAAAAAAGAAAAAACCTCTGTGAGTAGACGAAGTAGACATTTTTATGAAGCTTTACATTGTCATTGGCTGTTCCATAATATTTCAATTTTCTGTCTTTTAAATTGATATGTGCTTCAAAGTTTAATTATTTATTTGTGTATAATGTACTATTCATCTATCTTTCCCCAGACCGCGGCGTGGGGAAATATTGATAGATGAATGTCTACGTTTCACCCCCGTACAAGCGCCGGCGCTGGTTCGGGGTTAATTAAACAACAAATGAACATACTCATAATCTCTATTTTTTCTGGGCTCAGCACTGATCAGTCGCGGTACATCATCATCTAAAGTCTTCGTCACCAAGGTATTGGCCAGTAAAAATGACCCGGACATGGTTTGTGTCTTTCTGAAAAGGAGAAAATTGTAATAATTAGTATAAAATAAATAAATAATATGATTAGGAGAAAATTATATTAATTGAGTATATTGGAACACTAAGCATATTTTTATTATTTATAAATAACCTTAAAATGGACTTTCACATGGGCCGGACCTTATAGAAAGATAGATAGATATCTCTTTATTGTGCACATCACAAATAGAAAAAAGTACAGAGAATAAAGAACCTTATGAAGTGGCGGCCTTATCGCTAACAGTGATCTCTTCCAGGCAACCAAAAAAAGAAAAATACGATAGAAAATATAAGAAACAGACGGGAGATGTAACACTAATAAGAAAAAAAATTACATATATTAAGTATATAAAAATGATCATATAAGTAATAATGTATTTAAATAAAACGAAATATTTACATATATAAATATGTATACACTCATAATACATATATTTGGTTGGTTCATTGGTAGTGTGTCTGCTTCGAGAGCTGAAGGGCGTGGGTTCGATTCCCACTCAGGACTAACATTTGTGTGACTAACATCGATGTTTGTTCTGTGTCTGGGTGTACTGTATGTATTATAAGTATGTATTTACAAAAAAAAAAGTATTTAAGTATTCTATCAGTTATCTGTCTTCCATAGCACAAGCTCTGCTTAGTTTGGGGTCAGATGGCGCTGTGTGTAATGTCCTATGATATTTATTTATTTTATTTTATTTATTTATATAGTATATAATATATATATAGGCTATTATATGTATATATATATATATAATTGCCTATATATATTATAATCTTCTTATAAGTTTAGAGTAGACTTCGTCAATTACATTTTTTTATATCAGAATCTGTATCTACCCTTCTGTAACTGAAAACGGGACAATTTGACGTCCCAAAGTTTTCTTGGGGGGCATCGGAACACAACAGTGGAAAAAAGGATAGTCTTGTTCAAAATGGGACGTATGGTCACGTTAAGTATTATAGAAAAACAGATTTAAATATGAAACCAAAGCCAAAAAAGAACAAATTTTCAAAACTGTGCTCTATTTTCGACGAAATTATGTCCCGAGTGGCTGTTTTTCGATTTTTTTATAAGATTAGTTACCTGAGTAATCAATCAACTTCAATATGAGCTTACACAATTAGTTACCTGTGTTTCTAACGGCACTCGTTAAACATGTTTAATAGTATTGGAAAGCTTATGAACAATATTGTGACTGGGGTATAAGAAAGGTGGCATTATACCCATATCTGTCTTCGCACTTTCACAAACTTCACTGGTTGTGTCCGTAATGATTTACATTATTAGGTATGCCTGTATTTGATTTTATGCATACAAAATTATAATTGACTTAGAATTGACGCAGTAATATGAGATAGGATGTAGTCGGGAATAATAGAAGGCGTCAGTTTACCAAAATGGTTGTATGTACTTAGCATTGCCTTGCCATCCAGCGTGGCAATGCTGCCAGCATGCTGGCCATTCTCCTTGGAGTTTTAGGTCATGTTTTATTTCTTTAAATAATAGGTATGTAGATATTAATGTATTTGTTTATATACTGTTATTTATTTTATACATAATTATGTCGGCAATAATGTGGTCTAGGATAGAGCTTATCCTGTTGTTCTAGATTTAAAAACACGCAAAAATACATTGTGTCAAGAAGTTGCACATCTTCATATGCAGAATTATTAAAAACGAGGAATCTGAGCAAAAATAATTAATATAGTCTGCCTTACTAAATAAGTGAACACCTACAGACACTATGTTAGTATAAAACATTTCGAATCATAACTGGTAAGAATATTTATACGAAAGTTTAAAAAACCTAGCCACATTCTACTTCAACTAGGTCAAAAAATAATATTTCGTCTAAATTGTCAGTCTACAAGAATATGTGAGCTTGTATTAGATATATGTTTTTTGTTATCTCGCTAAATACTTGTTCCAAAAAAAAAAGCTGAAAACTCTTGCAGCCGGATTAACGAAATCGAGGTGAGCACCTCTCTAACAGTATCAAAATAAAACTCTTTCTGACAAGTTCCGTTACCGTGCTCTCTTCAAACATTTATGTAGTTTTTTAAGCAACAGTGATGAGAAGGTATAAATTAGTGTCAATGTTCTAACAATGACAACGTGCTAAAACGGGGACCCATTCCAAAAGACGGTTACAATGCGCAAACTTTTACTTCCTCCTCAGTAATGAGACTTGTTCTGCCGTCAGCCGTGCGCTTGACCTCGACTTGAAGTCAAAGTCAATAAGATTGCGTGGAGATCGGCCGGCACTTTCACCGGCACTGAGAGAGTAACCACGTGTAGCAAGTGGCCACACTGGCTTCACTGCACTCGGGGCCATAGAAACAGCGATTAACCAAGTGTTAGTAACAATTGACTTGGTATAAAAAAGTACAATCATTCTTACTAACTCTAGTGTCCGAGTTAATAACCGCCCAGATACCACCATCTAGTAAAATAATTATTTAGCGATCATCTGACCTACGGTAACGTGCGGCCGTTGTTCATATCATCGGACAGTTTGGCGTTATCTAGGAACACTTTGACAAGCTAGGCTTTTCAGGCTTTTTATCTTACTAAATAGAACGAGATTCGTTTTGTTGAGTTCATGAAGATTAACAAAGAATGAGAGTGGTACATTATTTTCAATCGCACCCTCGTCTTAAGTACCTACCAATTTTACTAACAATGTCATTAAAACTAAGTACAAAAATGATATCAAGTTGGGTGAGTGTGACATTAATATAAGCTTGTAAACAAAAAAAAAATCTATTCGAAATCGTTGCATTAGTAAACAAACCAGAGGGCGTTTAATGTCTGTAACATGTTAAGCTAATATCGCTAATTTGTATAAAATATTTGAAAATTGCGTGTATTGTTAGATGGATTGACACTATACCAGAAGTTCTAAATTTTAAAGCTATAGTAAAACTGCAGAATGGCTGCTTTTTAAATTCGTTTAACGATATTTGCGCGATAACAATCAGTCAAGCCACTTAGGTTAGAAATCAGATGCAGCTGTAGTTCAATCCGCTTAAATTACTAAGCGGATTGAACATCAACTCTTGCTCTTGCGCTGCAGAGCCCCAAGTTACCTCCGGCAACGTCAAGCCTACATTGAGTCGATCTCGTCAGGCCAGGATTGTCAATTTTACTTTTGTTGACCCCAAAACTCGCTGTGAGGTGACGCAGCGAATGCGAATGTATAGAGGCTGAGGTACTGAGATGAGAATGTGGTGTAGGTACATTTTCATTAAGATTCATTCATTTTACTTGTGTAGAGCTATTTTTAAATTAAAATGGTATTGCATACGAGAGGATGTATCAGTACATGTCGAGTTGTTCGAGCATATACCCCAACCATGACAGCGGTTTTGGTCAGTTTGTAGAATAATATTTAGGCAGCCCTACTAATTTATTCGTCATGCGTTATACGCAAAGAGTGCACCAAACTATATCTCTGTACCGTTAATTTGATTAACTCAAAATTCAAGCACAGAAATTGTATCAACGACATTAAAACATCTATGTAAGACACTCAAATGCCCTAAGTATTTGTTTGTTTTTAAAATAACACGAGGATGTTGTTTAGAAACTGTAGATCACTTTTGTTTTAACAGCTTTGGTCTGGTTTAACTTTGAGGTTTTTCACACATTGCTAGAAAAATAAAAAGCAAACCTAACAATTCTGTCTTTATGAAAAGAAAAACGGTAAATTACTTATTTACACAATGCTATTATTATCATTAAAATATTTTTACAATTAAATGTTTCAGTGGCATCTTTGAATTTCTGTCGAGTCAATTATTCAAAATTACATTTCTTTTTAACAGAATCCATTAATTCAATAGTTAAATATTAGTACGCTAAATAAAATTTATAAAATTCGGAGAATGTCACTTTGGCATCAGGTGAAGCAAATCGCTAAAACTATTTCTTCTGGCAACCCTAGAATAAATATGAGTAGGTAAAACAAGACTTGTTGTCCATCGGAACCCTGAACTAACTGTTCGGATGTCTCAAAGGAATGAGTGCCATAGCAACTTTGCCCTGTTTTGCTACTCAAACTTCTGTGTATCGCTGCAATCATGGATTGGTCAACGTTACTTCTTACCATCAGAAGAACGTCTCGTTCATCCTATTACTTTTCCATTAAAAAAATACTTTCTAAGTTTGCATAATAATAGGAACTCTCAAAATTTCTCCATGTTCGTGTGTTTAGGATTTTTCTTGTTCTTCCCAAATAATAAAGAATCGAATTTTTGTGTAATATTAATTTTGGCCTATAACATCGTCTTGCCGAAATCGAATAATATTGAGCCACACCTCCGGGCGTGGAAATGCCCAGTGGAACAAACGGATTTAAAATCTGACTAGTACAAGTAGTCTTCAAGATGTTTTCCTCATACCAAAAGTACATAAAAGTTGTAAATACGGTACCTACCTTAATCCCGAGCCTACTTTCTCGTTACAGAGAAAAAATTAGATACAAATTGAGACTATGATTCAACATGACCTACCCCAAAACGAGCGCCGGCAACAGAACTCAATTCAATCAAACTTTTAAATGTCAATTCTATTTTCCAATTCTATTTTTTATACATCAATATTATTATTTGTTTTATATAACCTATATAATTTGATCTGTAATTTTAAAATTTACTATCTTGACGTATACATAATATATAATTGTATCTACTGTAGGTATGTGTAATGTCAAATGTGATATATGCTTTCAATTTTACGTGTAACTGTAATATAATCTTTATAAATTTAATTAATTTAATTTATTACAATAATACATTTGATCAAAGATTAACGAAATTTTTCTGTATAACAACAGTTTTAAAGCAATTTAAGAGTACCTAGTATCTGTAAATAAAAATCGTATAATAATGCGTACAAAACCCACCTTTTCGGCTTTTTACACCCCCAAACCTTGACTATGATGTGTGAAAGAATCTTTATCTTGGGGAAAAAAATGTTTCGTTCCCGTAAAATAGCAGATAAATCAGCTAGGTGGGTAGGTACTGCTAGTAAAATATGAAACAAAAAACTTTTCGGATAGTTAGAATAAGGATTTACATTTAAAAGGACATTACCACAAATTGTACCCAAGTTTCATATTAACTATTACCGACGCCGACGCTTCGTCAAGGTTCAACACAGTTTCCGATTATTTTACAACATGCGTGTGCTAGAAACGTTAAGTCGTAAAATTTATTCAAGCAATACAAAGGGGCCAGGATCGAAGTAAAGTACGAAAGTCTGGGTTTAGCAACATTTACTCTTGTGCTACACGGAGTACATATCGTTAGCTCGAATTGTTATACTCGTATTCGTAAACATTGATCGTCATAGTATTGTGCCTAGAGAACTTCTAAGAAAAGTTGGATCATGCCTGCCAATAAGCTATATGCGTAAGAGAACTTTAGAACAAAGAAATGTGTGCCATACCGACAACCAATCTGTGTTCTCTAAAAAGACTTTCTCATTTGTGTCGTTTTGTATGAGCGTAACAATATTTTACCGAGTACCTAAATCAATCTTTTGTTTCACACAGGATTGCTCACGGTTTAATTTCAAAAACTTATATTTGTCAAAACCACAGGAAGAGATCGGTTCTGAGAAACGGAATTGACAGATTTAATAATAATAATATATTTTTTTTTCTTAATAGAATCATCATCAAAGAATCATTATTCTTAAAAGAATTACGTATCACGAATTATCATCCCTCACGTATTGGTACAAAAAACAATACGAAAAGCAAAATTTGTACTTACTGTTTATTGTGTAGGTAATTAAAATGCTTTATTAATTTGCTTTGAAGAAATATTACTATTTATCATTCAGCGTATACTTTTTATTTCCTGCTAGCCTAAACCGCAGCCCTAGCGGTACCTTTTCAAACCCTTTTCTATTATACTACAATCATAACTTGAATGTGTAATGTATTCACGCATAATACGTAGAATATGATGTATATACTTGTATTTTTGTTAAACCTTTATTATATTTTCTCTCCCTGTCTCTTGATATTTCCTGACGCGGTAAAAATAGAACTGGCCAACCTATCGTTATTAGAAAAGTGTGGTGTATTTAGAATGTCGGAACCTACTTTGCGTAACAATGCATCCAGCATTAGCCACATACACATAGTCATCCACATTACATCTAATGCATAACATGCATTCTGGCTATATTTCCCTCCTACTTTGAGCATAGCATTGCGTTGTTTCCTTTTTTATTTTACTGTTTTTAAGACAGAAAATATAAAGTATTTTATTGATAAACAAGCGACGATTATAGTCAAATTATAGGTACATATATCTTGTGGAAAGAATTATATTTTTTTAAATAACATAATTTAAAAATTCGGCTTTATGCTGTAATAAAGCCGAACATTACATTTATTTTCATGTCTTTTTTTAAAATGTTGGTTTGTTATAAAATAGAAACGAGACGAACAAAGCGTACAAATATCTTACTATGACGAGAGCGTTTTTTCGCCTATCTGTTACCATTGCAGCGGTCCCAAGCACTTTAATAATAAAGGAAAAAGAGCATTGCTGCTTTGGGTTACTTTGAAACATTCTAGTCTCAATAGCTCTGTCATGGCGTTAAATGATGTATTTTTAGGTGGCAGAACATCGGATACTGCTGCGGTACTAGATGACCTTTCGCTAACAAGATCAACTATCTAGTAAGGTGTATGTGTAATTGTGTATGTAATATACTTGCTAATCTGTTTACTTTTTTACTTGGTTTATTCGGTAGGTATTCTACTTTTTTCATGCCACAGGCGGCAAACAAGCAAACGGATTGCCTGATAGTAAACAATCACCGTCGTCTATGGATATCTGCAATAACAGGGGCACTACAAATACGATGCTTGCCTTTGATCTATTTAATAAAAAAAGTGTCTATAGAAGAAATCGGTGCCGCCTCATCAAGTTCGTAAAAGCGTGGAGTTGTTATCTGTTATAGTATCAGAGAATCGTGAATCTTTGTCCGAGATGAGCGCGGCTTGCGGTCGCTTCGCCATTGAATTCGGATGATTGTTGCATCGCGCTGTGGCCTTCATTCAACGGCCTGTGTACCATTTCTCATCATCATTCACAGATGGATGGCTATTCATGCGCTTTTTATATTGCCTTCACCTCTAGGTACTGCGAGTTCACCCTTGTGGCATTTTCCTCCATTGTACTATTATAGTTTTGTGTCTCTAGTAAATTCATTTCGAGAATTATGCTCTACGTAAGCGACGGTCTTCTTCTTTCTTTGGTTTTGGCGTCGCGTTTTAGCATTTGCCAGTGTCAAGTAATTATATATTTTCAAGTTTCAAAAGTTAAATAAGTGCCATCGTAGCTAGTTTTAGTCAAAGTCGTCTTTGTCAAGTCCAGTTCGTGTCAGTTAATTCCAGTCATGCTTTAGTAAAGTAGTGGCAACTTTACTACAAAGCTTCGATGGAGTTTTGGAAGCAACACGAAAACTCATGTTTCACCACATTATATCATTTTCCCACACTCGCGCTTGTAATTCGGCACTTTATGAATAAAACACCACCATTTTTATGCATAAACACTCGACAAAACACTAGTTTTGGAAAAAAATACAACGGAGCGACACGACTCTTCCCGCGTTCCCGCCAAAACTCCTAAGCAACGGTCAATTATGAAAAACGTCAGTTTCCATTTACTCCCGCCAGAGGCGCCGCCAATTTGCATATAATTTATTTTTCTATTGTAAACCTCGTAAATATACATATTATATACTTCGTAGTCTATTCGAAGCAAGAGATTCATTAATAATGAGTGGCGCGTTTCTCGATGGACTCAAACACCTCAAGCTGGTACTTGACGTATCCATCCTAAAGGTGAGAACAGTAAGTACTCCATGCAAGATCAAACTTGTGTATGATATTAGGCAACTATTCTGTTGTGAAGTACCGACTGATCTTTGAGAGGACACCCAGCTTTTTTGATAGCAAATTGGGCCTAGGTACCTATCCTACGTTTGTATTTTTTGTCTAAATATTTACCAACTTTTGAAACATTATTGAGATGTATGTGACTATGACGTGTTTGTGTTTACGTCATCGAATTTTAGCAAGCACATGACATTTAACGCTTTTTTCACATAACTACTTGGCGGCTACCTAGACGACCTCCTGCTAAAGAGATCTACGTTCAACGACGTTCCCCGACGATCACTTTGGATGGAGTACGTCGATAAAAAGCTATTCACTCTGATACACACCATCCACATAAATTATTAACATGGGTATGGGTAAGAATGTTACTTTCGAACAACACTTATTTACTAGATGCATTTAATTGCCGAATAAACTTCGTTTCATTCACTCTGATTACAAAAATGCCTAGAATAGTTCGCAGAAAACATAAAGCCGGTAGTGAGTTCCAGTTTTATGCAGTACCTACGTATCAAGATAGTAGAGCCAAGGTGTTGCGTACGAACATTGGGAACGTTCACGAGGAACAGGTAGTGCCGTTCTTCTAATGGCGCTGTAGTGGAAGTAAATAAGGTGGAGTGTGAAATAAGGGCTTGGAGCCCTGAGGCACACTTACCGATAAAAAAATAAACAAATATTTATCACCATACATTTAGAGACAGCATTTTTTGACAGCATATTTAGTTAAATATTGGTGATGTAGTTGGCTTAACTTACGGGGTTGCGGCGAATGCGAAAGTAGTCCCACAACACTGTCGCAAAGTCACTACCGAGGGAACACGTAGGGATTTTAGTCGGTAGTGGCACCACTCTGGTGCAGAGCCTGACATACCCCGCCCGACTGCCCAGGCGGGCGGAAGTGCGTAAATGCATTTTCCCAAGCAAAAAAGAAAGGTGTATAATAACGTATGAGATTTATCTAGTTAAAACTGTCCAATCGCATAATATTTCGTGTGACAACACTAAGGAAAAGAGGAGGAGACTTTAATGCGACTGGTCGCACTCTCGGCTGGCATCAGGAGTAGATTGTGAAAATAACGAATTGGTCATTGGAATATACGATTAAATAATTAATGCGCTGATTCAATCAAGAATTGTAATAAATCCATCAAATACAACAATATAAACAAGTAGGTACAAGTTAACCATAAAAAGCAATAAAACATATCTATTTAACCAATTGGTTAAATTTCTTCAAAAATGTAACAACTTTTAATTATATAAGATTTTTTAAAAAGAAAGGTTATTGACTTCCGAAATACATTTATTACTAGTTCGGAGCCAAAAAGTACGTACATATTTATGTGTCAACATTTTATGCAATAAAACAGACTTCATTTGACTAATGTTAATTTTAGGTATGTATCTAATGACGAAGTGATGACAGGTGGAGTAAGGTTGCAACAGAGTGGTGGCCTAGGCAAGGGAAGCGGAGCGTCGCGTCGGTCGTCCAGCCGCAAGATGGGTCGACGATATTGTCACCGTCGCGGGTCGAACCTGGACCAGATTGGCACAGGATCGAGGCAGATGGCATGTAAAGAGAGAGGCCTATACCCAGCAGTGGGATAAAGAAGGCTGTGGATGATGATGATGATGTATCTAATGTTTTAAAAATTGTTATTATTTTAACTGTAATTATATAGTATTAGTACCTAAGTGCCACCTTCATACATAAATAGCTACATAACTATCAAATTTACATAATTATTCGGTTTTTTAAATTTTATTTAATTATTTTATTAATGCTTGCCACACTTTCAGCAACATTTTAGAACAATGTAACCTAGATCTAACGAGTTGATTAGCAATGTAAGATATTATGCGTATGGTTTCGATGGCATTTTTTTTTAATTTAAATGAAACGAGCTGAAGCATCTATGCTCTCGTGATGGTAAGAAACCATTGTCGTTATCGTTGACCATTTCAGATACACAGAACTTTGAATAACGAAACGAAGCCCAGCGCTCGTTACTTAAAACTTTCGACGGTTAGTCTCAACACCTCTGTTATTTTGCTAGCTGCAGTAAGAATTTATTATTTTATTTTATACATTACTGTGTTCCGGTTGGAAACTCTTCAAACCGGATATTAACAAATAACTGCTTGGTGGCAGAATGTTTAGTAATGTGGTGGTATCTGACTCCCGCTAAAGAGATCTACCTACAAGCAATAGATAATTGTAGTAAATACTAGTTGGTACCAGGCGTATAACTGCCGCAAAAAAAAACAATTGTACTTACCTAAACTTCACGCAAGTGCAAGCAATAAGTTAACCAAGTTTCATCGCAATCGGATGAACGTTACGCCAACGCAGCGCACAAATAAACATTCTTTTTTATGTATTAGGTTATATTTTCGAACTGAACCGATAATGAACACTCGGGCTGTACAAATAGTACCTTAATCTGTCAAGTTTAAGCTCATCAGCTAAGTATTAGAAATCAGTGCATATAATATAGTTTCGTTATTATAAGTACTTATAACTTTCACTTTAGGTGTCTTTTGTTCTAAGTCGCCTAGGTAGGCTAGATAGTGTTCTGCCATCAAGCAGCACTGTGTTCTGAATTTGAGTTTTAGAATTTAACGAAATTAGAGTAAATGATTTTGTGATTCACTGTCAAATGAGTACTGTTACTTGGAATATAATTAATTATTTCACACTGAAATATACATACATATTTAACTTGAGCTATGAGAAATTATAATTTTACATAAATTTAAATAAAAAAATAAACGAAATAATATTAACCTGGCATAGTTTTGTGATATTTAAAAAGAACATGCCATTTAACTTGAACTATTTTCTCAATACTTTAATGAAAAATAGTGAAATTACAAAAGATATTTAAGTGTTAAGAAGTAAAGTAAAATATAAATTAATTGACTATAGGTTGTTTTTTAAGTCAGATACATGACTTACCGTTTTAGGGCGTCAAAAAGATGAGTTATCCAGATATAATGTCAATGTCACACACTGGCATGGCACATGAAAAAACTGTAGCAGTGTTGCCCGCCCGTGACACTGCGCGCGAGGTAAAGCTTTGAGCGGCGCGTGTGCATCTACCTCTTACTTATAGTTTCAGGCATTGCGGCGTAACACTTTCCCCACTCGCCTCTCCTCCATTATAGCATCTTCGTAAAAGATGGAGTGGTAATTTCTCCTTTTGTTCTCGCAAGTGTATAAAGTTTTTTTTATTATTTTGGGTATGTTCGCATTTGACCTGATAGCTAATGTGCTGTCTAAGATGGGCACGTTTACTTACAAGGACTTTATATGACTATTGAATATTTTATTGTTCAGACAGGCTAGGTGCTTGACTATAGTTCACCTGATATTCATTGTCAAAGGTAGTAAAATATGTAAGTAGCTTGGATATTAGTGTGATTTTATTTTCAAAGTATCATTAAAAGAAGTTTCAGGATTAATTTACGTCTAAATTAACTTTTTTAAATAAATAAGTAATTGTTAAGTATTAATAGTATAGTAATTAATACTATTAATTTAAGGATTTTTTTTAATTTATTTAATAAATATTTCTTTCTAATGTTAATACTTACTAGTAATTGTTTCGTTTGAAGTTGACATATTTATATCATGACCGAACCAAGAAAATTAGTAAATCAAAAAATACGCTCGTCTAAAAAAAGTGTTTTAATTGCTTATATTACAGGTATCATTGAGACGTAAACGAAGCCTTTAGCAACTTAATATGGTGCTTTGAATAAATTTACACTAATATGACAAATGAAAAAGTGTACCAACTCTCATATTCGACTTTGCAACGGTGATACAATAAAATGTGTGTACACATAAATAAAATTTAGAGTGCAGGTATTTTGCTATGGAAAATGATGTTTAAAAAATACAACATATTTTGCTTTTTAGCGCAAAAATAATTAACATCGACGTGATGTGCATAATTATTTTTAAAAAGCCGTACTTCAGTAACCGAGAAATATTAAATCGGAAAAATTTGTTAATTCACGGCCAACCTTTCATTCAAAAAATTAAGTACACGTAAACAAAGAAGAAATATAGCTCATTATTCATTCGAATTAAATAGAAAGAGTATGTTTTTTCTAATAGATATCATAGTTAACTGTTTGATATACATAGTTTCTCCAGAGTCACAACGTTCAGCCCGATCTTTGGCTTTTAGCTTGCAGCCACTGCCTTCCTTCATACCACTATTGTCGCACCATCTAATCTCAATGCGTCCTAATATGTACTACTATGTACCAAAATAAGTAAACAATAGTGTTAATCTAAATATGCTTTGATAATTAAGTAATTACCATTTTAATTCTCTTTTTATATTCTTCACAAGAAGCCACCTTCTTAGAGAAGTTTGAAAGACTTTTGCAAAACAGATACTGTGTTGTTTTGTTATTTTAATTGTAATTTACTGACACTGTTCTTTGACCTTCAAGAGATACTATTGTGTAATTTCCTGTTTTGGACAAAAAACGAAGTAATCATTTTCTTACCAGTGCTTCAGCTTTCAAATCTTCAAAAAGAAAGAGCTATTCTATCAGTTGACTTCTTATTTCCGCTTCAAAGCAATATATCCACCATACAGTATGTTTCGTCGTCTGTCACAATATTATATCCAGCCCATTATAGCTCCGTCAAACTCTGCTATCATTTCACGGCAACACTCCACACGCAGTCGTCTCTGATCTTCTGTCAAGACGTGCGCTATCCATCGAATACAAAGCGTTCGTTCAAATGTATATACCATCTTTTGAACTTGACTCATTTCAATTCCCAATATCATGACTGATGTTATGATTACAACTTTTACTATAAGCACAAGTCTGAAATCAGCTGTTTCAAAGTTGTTTTTTTCGTGATTAAAATATTAAGCTCTAAGTCTAGTTTTTCATAATGACGAGTATAAATATAATGTAATAAAACTCCCCTTGTTTAGACTTATAACCCTGTTTAAAATAACTAACTCGCAGTCTCACGTGTATAACCTACTAGCTGCGCCCCGCGGCGTTACCCGCTACATGTTTTCGGGATAAAAAGTAGCATATGTTATCCAGGGTCTCAGCTACCACCATACTAAATTTCATCCAAATCCGTTTAGTAATTTTTGCGTGAAAGAGTAAGAAACATCCAAACTTGCTCTTTGAACTTGGTGAAATCCAAGTTCTACCAAAAGAGCTAACAGGATAGACGAACATAGGCAGGCACAGGGCAGTTGAATAGATAGATAGTTACAGAGAATTAAGAATAAATCACAAAATCACACAAAATGTTTATGCATTTACAGGCAAATGTTAGTTTTGCTTATCACAGGATCTTTGCAGTGTTTGTTCCCATCACACAATGGATAAGCCGAAGGTTATGCGTACAAGGCGTTTTTCCTTACTTCGCCAAAGTTAGTTCTCAATATGGACAAAATTATCTTTACACTTTTTTTAAATAACAAAATTATTGACTATTATTGACCGCGGCTTTGCTCGCTAAATTAAGATGATAAAAGCGATTCAGAAACAGCGCACAATGCCATCTATCGAGCTTAGTATAAGTATAAAATGTCGTACTTCTTACTTGAAAATGACGAATTTCCATACAAAATCGATAAAAAGTTAATTGTCTGTTTATTTTTAAAAGATAACAGAGCAGATATTTTAAGTTATATCGTGCATGGGGCATGCAATCTATGCACAAAATATCATGAAAAACGGCTCAGTAGGTTGTCGTGCAACCGTATCAACAAGGTGTTATGTTATTTTTATTATAATGCAGTAAAGAATTGAGTATTATTATACGCATAAACATATTGCTGCGCGTCACCTACACTCTTTTATGGCTGGGTAAATGCTTGACATACAATTACAGGGCTCATAATACTAACCATAGAATGTCTCAAAGTAATGAGCGCCAAAGCTATGACCTGAAATATGTTTTTTTAATTTTTCCCGGGGGTCAGTGTCCTCCAGTATCTAGCTTCAGGAAATAAGTTATTCTGGAAGCGGATTCCTCGCCTGAAAAGAGGAAAAAATCCAGATGATGATGTATGTTTCTGCAACACCTCCTATTAAATTAGTCTTAAAACTAAATTTAGTTTGCAGTTTACATAATATGGGTGGGAGAGGGAGTCCCAACATTTTGTGGCATTGAATATGAAATTTTATTTATTATTTATTAATTTATTGGGATACGGATTATGGTCACGTAAATCTAGCATAAATGTGACTTGGCTACTGAAACTTCACTACGCCAACAAAGAAGATGGCTAGATGAAGTTTAAAACAAAATCTTTCTTTATATACATATTTTAGTAATTGGCAAATTTATTTCGTACCTACCAAAATCACAAACCGACTTCTGCCGTTGCTGATTTCTTTAAGACATTTGAGAGAGAGCCTCATTGTTATAGTCCTGTAATTTCGTTATAATTATTATTCATACGTTTCAAACCAGATTACAGCAATTTAGACACTACTGCATAGCGACCATAATATCAACCATAGCATGAATGTTAGGTATACAGTAAATTAAGGATTTCACTGGGCAACAAAAAAAATAATTAGGTAGTTTCTAGTTTTCGGCTGGATAACTACCACCCCCAACTTGAAAATCTGCCGCCAAACACCTAACGCTGTGTTCCGGTGGCCTTACCTGAGAGTATGTTTCATTCCAGACTAGGTGTGTTTACCATCTTCGACCACACCGTCAAATTAACATGAGTTAAGCTGATTTGGTCAAGCACCAAGCCTGCCACTCATAAAAAAGGGTGCCGTCGTCGTCTAAAACAGGTTGGTTAATAGGTTAGATATTAGCTTACTTTGTAGTTTTGTTTTTTGTAGTTGTTCTGTGTCATGAGCCGTAGAGCGTGGTTTCGATTTTCGCCCCTCTTTCATCTGAGCTTAGGTGGTCATGTATGAGTTATTTTTCCCATAGTACAAGCTTTGCTTAGGGCTAGGTGGCGCTGTGTGAAATATCTCTTAAAGACATAAAATTAAAGTTTTTAAAATTTGAGTAATTTTATTGCCAAAAATTACTTTTATAGCGCCTAAACAAAGTGTTGTATTTTTAAAGCAATCGTGTTAAATTATATTGCTATTCATTTACATAAGGCGAAACTTTAATGAAGTGAACTTTGAAGTGGCAGTGGGCAGGGCACATAGCACGCAGAACTGATGGCCGATGGGGCTGGAAAGTTCTGGAGTAGAGACCACAGACCGGCAATCGCAGTGTAGGACGTCGACCCACAAGGTGGACAGACGGCCTAGTAAAGACCGCAGGAACGCGCTGGATGCGGGCCGCTTCCAACCGGTTTTTATGGAAGCCAATGGGGGAGGCCTATGTCCAGCAGTGGACGTTCTACGTCAAATGTATTTGTATACTTTTTGTTTTACATAGCAAAGGCATATAATATAATATATTTAACCTACTTCATGATGTCATCACTATAAAAAGTATTAAAAATAGACTGCCGCATAGAAAGCCAAAATATGCGAATTAGTTTCATAAAATACAGTTTACTATCAGTAAAAAATATGACATAAATACAAAAAAAAACTTTACATATTATCTACTGAAATTCGGTGTATGTAAAGTTTGGTTTATGCTAGATCCACAGGTAAATTCGTTTAAAAACAAAACCACTCAATTAATATATAATAAGCATATCTCACAATATTTTTTTGATATTTGTCTGAACATGTAGTCACTACGTGCAATTTCTCATCTCATCAACGAAATCTGTGTACATAAAAGAGAACTTTATAACAAAGAAGTATATATACAAAACGGCCTACCATTTTGCGGAAATATTTATAACTTGGACATTCGTGACGTTTTTCAAATTTTGATTAAACCAATTTCACTTTGGGGGATCGTGCGAATTCTTTAAAACTTAATTTGAAAATAAAAAAAAAACCTTAAATTAATACTATTTACAAAATATATACAAAAAAACTTAATCTAAAAGTCCGTCAGAGGAGGGGTATGTGGCCAGAATGCTGGCAGCATTGCCACGCTGGATGGCAATGCTTAGCTTTTGACCAAAGTAGATACCAGCTTTCTGGTCACCTGAAGCCTCCTCTAAACGTTTGGCCAGGTCTCGGTACAGTTCGAGAGCGGCCGGCCCCCACGGACCTAATGTTTCAACCTCAAACGCACAAAAAGATACGTTCTATCCAAATAACTATATTACTACTACTATATAACTATTTACTTGGTGGTAGATTTCCTTAGCAGGAGGTCGTCTAGGTAGGTACCACCGCAGTACCAGATATTCTGCCGCCAAGCAGTAGTGTGCAAACATTACTGTGTTCCGGTTTGAAGGGTATTGCAGCTAGCGAAATTACTGGGCTGTTGAGACTAACCATCTAGTCTCAAAGTAATGAGTGCCAAAGCAGCGATGCCCTGGGCGTTGTTTTGTTACTCAAAAGTTCTGTGTATCGCTGCAATGGTCATGGACAGGCGTTATCTCTTAACATCAGGAGAGCGCCTCGATCGTCTCATTACATTGACATAAAAAAAAAAAAAAAAAAAAAAAAATTGTGCCGTTTGAGGTTGTCAGCTTTAGATGCAGCAGCACCAGCTTGTCCCGAAGTTACAGGAATATGAGTATGAGACGGCGCCAAGGTGTCGACACAAGTGGCGTCCCACACAAGAGGCCGTCCCATCTTTCATGGGATAAGGGAAATCCCGTCGGGTCTCTTTCCGTCGTCACGTATCAATCCGTTTGTTTCTAAAACTGATGGGACGCCGGCACTGACAAAACCCCGACGGATGACGTCGTTTATGCTGGCTTGCCGCGATATACGCTATTTCATCGCACAAACAGCGATGAGGGACCTGGCATACAGCTCCTATTCTCAAAGATATGGCCGACCAGAAAGTGTTGTTATCTGTACGAATTTCATTATGTATTTACTAAATATATAGATAGATACATAGAAACTCGTTGTTGTGCACACCAGAAACAGAAAAAAGTACAGAGAATTAAAAAATCTTATGAGTTATTGCCACAAGTGGCGGCCTTATTGCTATGAGCCATCTCTTCCAGGCAACCAAGAATAGAAAAACACGATAGATATGTTATATAGGTATAATATACTTATAGGTAACATTTTTGTGGAGTACTAAAAAAATTGTATACACTGCTCTGCAGTTCAGTTGAACAAAGCATGTTCAGATCACGACCACGCCATGTGAGTACGTAAGTTAAACAGTTATCTTCTAGAACGACGTTCCATCAACTGCCTTGTCGTTTACTCTCAGGCATGTTAATTGCTGGTGACCAAATTCACCACATAAAAAACGTACTTTGTACATTTGTAATTTTTAAGCTTTCGCGACTTGAACGCATAATTATGTTTATATGGGTTTTAATATTACAAATTTAGTTTTGTTTATTTACCTACTTCGACGTTTTGGCCATGCTGCTATGGCCGTGGTCACGAATTGACTCATCTCGATGAAAAAATGCGTAAGATGAAAAATTATTTGGTCTTACAAAAACGTAAAATTGGCACCACGGCACACTACACTAACTGTGTTAGCAGACCGGTCTAAAACTACACCGAGGTACAAGCACTTGTCTATGGCCGGATTCCACGACGCCGACAACCTAAATCAATTTTCCCGCTTAAAATTACGTTTTATATTTCAACTGCTTCACGAACCTGTCTTGAATAATGATGTTGTTCAGTGAGAAGGACTTTCGGATCGGTGAGCTCAATCCAATGACCGGATCCTACTTCGAACAAATGCTCCGCTATTGCAGACCTCTGTGTATAGCGATCTCTTCGAAACGTCAAAGTAAATAATCAAAACTATATTTCATAAGGGGGTTTTGGCGGGAACGCGGGAAGAGTCGTGTCGCTCCGTTGTATTTTTTTCCAAAACTAGTGTTTTGTCAAGTGTTTATGCATAAAAATGGTGGTGTTTTATTCATAAAGTGCCGAATTACAAGCACGAGTGTGGGAAAATGATACAATGTGGTGAAACATGAGTTTTCGTGTTGCTTCCAAAACTCCATCGAAGCTTTGTAGTAAAGTTGCCACTACTTTACTAAAGCATGACTGGAATTAACTGACACGAACTGGACTTGACAAAGACGACTTTGACTAAAACTAGCTACGATGGCACTTATTTAACTTGAAAATATATAATTACTTGACACTGGCAAATGCTAAAACGCGACGCCAAAACCAAAGAAAAAAAAAAAAAATATTTCATAAGTCTTTGTGCGCGATTAAGACCCAGTGATCCGTCTCTGCCTATACAATGAATGTTATCTTTGGAGCAACACATCTCTATTATTATCGCCAGATGACGTAATGTAATTGCCAAATAAATTTCATTTCATTTTATTTTTACCCACGACGGAACGGAGACGGTATATATGCGTTTGGGGTGAAAGGATGTTTGTTTGTTTGCCTGTCTCTAGTTTCTAGTCGAAATGAAAGATTATTTTATAAATAGTTAATATTTACCCGCTCCCGCCCGTGCAGTGTGCCGCAATACCTTTACATCGCGTCTTACGTCATTTTGAAGCAAGCCAAAAAAAAATTAAAAAATAAAGCCATAAAAATCGTAGCATGAGATTGAAAATATTTACTTTAGAATATTGTCGTGTATGAATAATGAATAAAACCTTAGCAAGGTGTTGAAAATTGTCTTAAAATTATTGTGTAGGAAGTTAAGGTTAAATTTCTAGCTAGGTACACTAGATTATTATTTTAATTTTTTAATGTTTTCGACAAAATCCCTACAGACTGGACCAATCAAATAAAAATGTTTCATAGCTGTGCGCATTCTCAGTTTCCATTTTCCCAGATGCATCGTTTTTATTGTGGATTGAAATTAATACCTACTACTAAAGAGAAGTATAATAAGGCATCATGTTGACATGAAATCAGGACGTGTCTAAGCTACTCTCGAATAGAATAATTGTAATAAAATACCAATTTCAATCAATACAGATCTCAAACATTACTATAATATACCTACGTATAATATAAAATTAACACAAAACTATTAACAAATTTTCCAACAAGGCGGTTCCGTTTAATAGACATAATTAAAATGTAGGTATTTTTTTATTTTATTTTTAATGGTTGACAGGCTTATTGTTTGACCACAGCTCACCTGATGTTAAGTGAAGGTGTGGTCGAAGATGGTAAAGCACACCTAGCCTGGAATGGAACTGGCTCTCAAGTGAGGCTGCCGGAACACACCGTTAGATGCTTGGCGGCAGATTTTCAACTTGAGGGTGGTAGCTAGCCAGCCGAGTACTAGAAAGTACCCTACCACCATGCTATGGTTTCCTCACGATGTTTTCCTTCACCGGCAGCTTAAGCTCATTGTTGGGGTTTGAACCCACGCCCTTCGGCATGCGAACCTACCGCGCTAACCACTGAGCTATCATCGCTACAAAAATATACCATTATATACCAAATATATTTATACCAGTCAGTGTGAATGGGTATATATCCAGTCTGTGTGCTTCATCTTCGACAACATCATCGCTTACCATCAGGCGAGTTGATGGACAAACGAGGACTTTAGGTGTTAAAAAAAGCAAAAACTGTCGCTTTTAATTTTAATGTGAGCAAAAATTTAGACTTCTTATTTTGGAAAATAGCACAACAGTTTCTGTGTGAATTCTTTGCATTCTAAAAAGTCTAATCATCGCTGGCAACTAACAATAATAACACAAAAAGAACGTATCATTGAACCAAATTTGAATTTGAATATTTCCTAAATGTGTTTTCTTAATATTTTCATTCAAGTAATACGGAAATATGTATCTGTATGGTTTCGTTCACCTCTTCGTACCTAGATAAAGGTTATTGACTTCCATTCCACAACCCACGCATCACTCTGTACTAATTTGAAAAGTTTTACTGATTCGACCTTGGAGATTATACCTAGATAACGCCGTCGATTAGGTTAAAGTACCGCAGTTTCTTTTTCAGATTGTACTGTAGCACAGCGACATGCTATTTTAGTGTTTCTTGTTGCTTTTTCTAAAAATTGCAGGTTGATATTAGGTACAAGGTCAGTCACCATCGAATGTTTTATAGTAACGCGCGCTAAAGCAGCGATATCGTAGATATTGTTTTGTTATTCATTACTCAAAGTTCAGACTACCGCTATGGATAGGCGTTATCTTTTACAATATTATGAGGGCGCTTCGGTCATCGTGGTCTTCGCGACCACGACTATTGGAACATAGCCGGAACAAAAAACTAATTCATTGCTGGAAAGAATTTCCAAAGTAGCGCTGACAGGATCATATCAAAAGTGATGAGGCATGGAAAGCTTCGTCGCAAAATGCCCGGTAGTAAAATGTGCCTTTCGCAAAATACCCTCTTCGTAAAAAGTACCTTAAGTGTAGGTGAGCGAACAGTCCCTAGGTCGCAAGTCCTAGGGACCGTACAGGTTCCTGCAACGCGATGACCCGGCACTCGCATGTTTGAAGAGGTAGGTACTAAGAAGACTGACCGAGTTATTTTTGAGGTAGATAAATAACATCGAACATTTTCTGCTTCATCTTAAAACTTTCAGGTCACAGTTATATACTCGTATCAATTTCGTGTTGTGTCACGTGACTAAATGATTTATCCACTAAATAAATTAACATTTTGTGAACTACCGAACAAGATGTTTACAAGTCTGCAATTGAGCTCAATAAAATGAGTGTTCGCCTGTTCGGATCACGTCATCAAGTAGGTACGAGATCCCAACACACACATACATAAAACCGGTTTATTCCGATTTTGGATAGGTACATTCATATTATATTTATTGGGGAACATACGCAAAGTTTCTTATCCTCACCACACTCTCAAGAATGTTTAATCAAAGCAATATTTAGGGAATTATATAATGTTTACGGATGCTGCTTTCATCTGGGTCATAACATAAAGGGGCAGGTAGAATAAAACTTGTCTAGTAGTAGATATTTTTTACCGCTTTTATTTTTTCTAGTCGTGTTCCTTATTTATAAAATTGAAATAAGTGGATCCACGATATAAGCCGTTCAACGTGAATAAGTAACAAACACATACCTAAAAAAAATGACTAAATTAGTTTATAATACTTTATTATTATTATTACGAAATTATAAATTTTTACTTAGATTTAAATAAATAAATTCGTATTTTTGCGTATGGCTAAGTGTATGCACTGCTCTGCAGATGAGCTGATCGAAGTGAGTGCCCAGATCACGTCATCGAGCAGTATATCACGGCTTTAGGCTTAGTTCTGTTCGTAATATACCCAGCTCACACAGACAGGTCGCCCGTCTTCGTCTCATTTATACGTGTGTCAATAAGACACGTGCTTCAAGTATTACGTAGAGAAGCATTTCGGCGCCTTGTCTTGTCTATTACATCAAGTGGAGGATAGAGAAAGATGTGTAACGTCATCGCGTGGGCCGCCGCCGCGCCGCGCCCCGCTGCCGCCGTGGTGACGTGTTGCTCCCGGCCACCAGTAGCGACCATCTCAGGATATATCGAGCAACCATTGCCTCGACATCAACTTTTTTTAAATGTTCTTCTGGTTTTTTATTTGTTTACATTCTTGCAAGACAATACAATCCATGAGCAGACATTTGACGGGCTAGTAAATATCGAGGTAAATAATCAAACATCACTTTTAAGGAATTATTAATATCCCACTAATATTATAAATGTGAAAGTTTGGATAGATGAATGGATGGATGGATGGATGTTTATTACACTTTCACGCAAAAACTACTGAATAAATTTGGTATGAATGTAACTGAGACCCTGGATTAGAACATAGGATACTTTTTATCCCGAAAACATTTAGCGGGTAACACCGCGGGGTGCAGCTAGTAGGTACACTATAAACTTAATTTGTTTCTATACTCTATAATTTTATATATCCATTTGCATTGCGTTTGTTGTGTTTCTTAAAATAATTAATCTTACTAACATATTGCCGATGCCAACTTCGTTTATTGTTAATGAATATGTATCAAAAAATATTAGGCAGAGATACCTATTGACAAGCGCTGTATACCTAACTCACAAGCTATTTTCATCCTCTAGATTCTGCAATCTGCATATTGCATCGCAACAGCCACCTACTCTAATATGTTTTTAAACTGTAAGTATTTTTATCGAATGCACGGAGAAAGTACTATCTACTCGATGTGTTTGGGGTATAGGGATGTATTTTAGGCGAGTTCACTCAATTAAACTTCTTTGGATTTAATTTTTATGCCGTGCCGGTGCGGTGTCGCGTTCATCCAGTTGCAGGGATGGAACCCCGACGTGCCTACATGCCTGCGATTTGGGTATAGATTTATGATACACAACCCGCCAACCAACTACGGCCAAATGTTATGATCTAAATTGCGGTGGTAAAACTACTCATTTTAGCAAATTATTTTCCAAAATACCTAATAATTTAAATAAATAAATAAATAAATATCACAGGACATTACACACAAATCGCCATCTGACCCCAAACTAAGCAAAGCTTGTACTATGGGAGTCAGATAACTGATAGAATACTTAAATACTTTTTTTTTGTAAATACATACTTATAATACATACAGTACACCCAGACACAGAACAAACATTTGTTTTTGTATCACAAAATGCTTGTCCTGGGTGGGAATCGAACCCACGCCCCACAGCTCTTGAAGCAGACATGCTACCAAATGAGCCAACAGGGCTGTCAAATGAGAATAAATATTTTAATGATGTAAATAATTTTCAAACATAATATATGTAATTATTTTTATCACGTGGTTAAGCGTGTATAATTAACTTGGAATATTAATTGAAATAATTAATGCTGACAACACAACCTTGAAACCACTAGATTAAAAAATGCTTAATGTTAAAAAATTCAGTACCTACTTTTATTGGTGTAGGTACTTGTCAAATACTTTTTTACAAATTTATCACATATATAGTAGGTATATGAAGCAGTTGTAAAACAAACTGCTAAGAGATATTTGAAATAATTGCCGAAAAGTTTACGGACAGTCGCCGTATAAAGTTGTCAGTATTTTGGTTTTCGCTCAACAATGTATCGGATCCGGTAATTTACAATAGAATTTTAATTATAAATCGTTAATTTTTTTTTGCAAATACTTCTAATGGCATCTATTTAGTTTAAACTAAGTTAAATTAAGTCTTTTAATTTAAATTAGTTTTTAATTAGTTTTTTTTCATTAATTGGTTGTTAGTAATTATTGCTTTTGCTATATTTTTGTTCTGGATGACTCGCTGTTTAGTCATTGTTGTAGAGTGAATTATTACGAAAAGCCAATGGAATTTTATTGCTACTTACAACTTCATACATCACAACAGTTGTAATTTTTAAACTTTCGCATAACTACCAGGTCTTATACGCGCACAAATATTATGAATTTAGTCTTATTCATTTAACACGACTTTTGACGATTTAACTTGTCATGTTGCAATAACCCCGATAAAAAACCCGACCCGGATGATGAAGATCCGATGATAAACATAATTCTCACAACAGTTATTTGTATTACAGAATTCAATCTATTACATAAGTTTTTATTTAGAAATATGTAAAGCTTTTTGCTTTCATTTGCAAAATGTATAGTTTAAATACCTAGTTTAATTTTATTTAACACAAGCAGTTTAAAATACCTTTATTTTTACAAGCTTTTATTAGACATTTGCCATTTGCTTATGGCCGACAAACTTGATTTTTGAATACGACTCACTTAACGCTGAAAGTGAAATTGTGATCGAATGTCATCATCTAAATTAAAATATATGTACAAAGAAAATGAAGCCCATGTAACGTTACAATAGTTTTTTTGGAATAATATTTTTCAATGTAGGTGTAGTACATTTACATTTACACTAGCTGCGCTCCACGGTGTTACTCGCTACATGTTTTTGGGATAAAAAGTAGCCTATGTTCTAATCCAGAGTTACCTCCATGCCAAATTTCATCCAAATCGAATTAGTAGTTTTTGTGTGAAAGAGTAACAATCATCACATTTATAATATTAGTGGGATCACATACAAATGAGCGAACTCGATACCTTGCATCTGCCATATAATGTGCTTGTACAATGTACATGCAACAAATTAAATATTGACAGAAAATAACCTCGAAAAACATTATCGTGAGACACTTCGTGCCGCGTGCATCGGTCGCGGAGACATGCCTAGTCTGAATAGGAGTGTTGTTTGGTTGGGCCGACCCCATCACCAGCGTTGGATTTCGTACTATAATTATAGTATTTGTACTACTATTTCATGCTCCGTACTAGATAATATCCATACCTAAGGATAGTACGAAAAAATACTACAATTTCGTTACTTCACTTAGAAAAGACAAAAATAGGTAAATATGACACCCGTTTATAGCCAAACCATCTGTAAAAAAAAATCATTGAGTTTTGTTTGACAGCTTACCACAATGTGAACAATACTTCTTCTTCATCTTTTTTGATTTTGGCTTCGCATTTTGTGTATTTAAATTATGAAACTCAAAATTGTAACTTGACACTGGCAAATGCTTGGAGTGCGACGCCAAAATCTAAGAAAATAAAATGCAGCAAAAGTGGCAACAGTACCGGTTCACAGTCCGGTGACGCTGTAGAGGCCATCTGCGGCTAACAGCACAAGTCATTAAAAAAAAAAAAAAAAACAACAGTACCTACCGATTTTATTATTTCGTATACTCGCAGTTTAGAAGAGATGTTTTTATGATTACTTGCTAAGGCTGAAGAGAATAATAGCCAAGAACTTACATAATTTAGAACAAAAGTAAATTTTGTATAAACATGTTGATTCTAACTATCTATTTTATTGATTAATAGCTTTTTTTAAACAATGTAAGATTTAAAAAAAAAGTGTACTATCGGCGTACTACTATTTTGATAGTCTTGTACTATATTTTTCAACGTACCCGAATCCAACCCTGCCCATCACCGCTAGCACAAGTCAAGTCCAGTCCACCATAGCACGCCGCGCGTGGTGCCAGTACTGTGGGTACATTAGCTCTAGTCGCATGACCAAATCATGCGCTGCCGCGATCAACTCAAAACAAACTAAAAATATAATCTAGATATTCGGGGCCGACCTCATTTCTGTGCGTCACGTAAATTCTCTAGCCAGTGAAGTAATACTTGATGCATTTTTTGGGAAGGAACCGTGAAGGTAGCAACGGCAACGTCAAGGATCGCAGGTGCTAGGTATGTCAAGGACAACTATTATTTATGATGCCGGCTTTGAAACCGTCTCAGTAGATAAACAATAACAGCGGCACAATATATCTACCTAGTAAAATAAATAGACTTTTGTGTTTTACTGTACGTTTTTACCCGACTGCTCTAGAACGACGGCAACGTTTTTTGCCCATATTATTTGTTACGTGATACTAGCTAGAGATACTGTAACTATGAAATCATATTGAAATTCACATATGTACACAATATGATATGGCGTAATACCTACCATTTTAAACAGTTAATTAGTTATTATTTTAAATGTTGCTTGTCTTATTTACTTTGATTATTTATTTATACCTACCTCGAAATTCATGTTGCACAAGTGTGAATTATCTAGGAAGATTTTTTAATCATTAATAATAGGCTTAATAGTGTACGTTCGTCATATTTATGGGTACCTAGGTAATTATTAACTGCTCTTAATGGTTATTATCTTTCCTCTTTTTGAGAGTGACTTTGGTTTTACATTGAATGTAGATACGTTTTCAGGGAAATAAATATTAAATATGTCAAATGTACTTTATCATAACCTACCAATATATTTTCCTCATTGAAATACATAGTTCGTTTCTAAGCAAATTCAATGGTATTTCTATAATTCAGTAGACAGCAGAGACAGAAAGTTATAGAAAGCCCTTGATACTTCACCAGTATACGTATAATCAAGAGAGTCCTATCTAAGGGAGCACGTTGCTGTTTCACGAATATGCGACTGGACTCACTTAGATAAAACGACATACATAATATGTAAAATAAAACGACATACATACTATGTATGTCGTTTTATTTTATTATTTCAGTGGAAGTTTACATTCATGTCACAAGATATCAGTATCACTAGATAATGCATATAATGGTATCCTATCACCCTTGAATTCTAATTTCTAAACATAGCTAGCCTTTTATATTGCAGGTAACTAACGCGAAAAATTAATTTTTAATTCATGATGTATTAAGGATTTCTTAATAGAGAGGATGCCCATGGTAGATAGGGATTGTTCATGATAGAATGAGTTCTCATGTTATAAGAGTGACCTAGGTGTTATTCCGGTTAAGCGGTCCCTATGGGATGGGCGCCGCAGCGGCACTTAGAATTGGTATTTATTATTACAAAAAGTCTTTGAAGTAATTATCAGTACGATACACTGATATAATGATTGCATTTTTTTTTATTCAAAATATATTCGCGTTTCACCATACTCTGGCAGTAGTATGTTCTGCAAAATATAGCTCAGAACGGTTTGAACAACGAATTCATTTAATCCAATGAAGTAACTTTAATTAATATAATGTGGCGTATCCACTATGTACCTAATTAAATGTTGTAAATTGGCGAAGAAGTTTTATAACTACCTACGTAAAAAATCCTACTTTGAAGGTCAGTGTACCCAATTGTCTATATACTCTATGTCGTACTCATGTACTCCTATAGCGACGGCATCGTTATTTAATGGATAGGTGCGATGGTAGAGTCGACGACTTTATTTAAACATAAAATGAAATGTTCAAGGTATACATAAATATACCTATATGTAGTTCAATTCCGCGTGACAGTCGTTTCGGTTACACAAACGGTTAAACGGTTCAGTTAAACAGTGATGAGGACTTAATTTTTTTTTTTTAAATACTTATCCGAAACATTACCATCTAAAACTAAAATTTGACATGAACTTAAATCTAAGACAAAACACTATTTAGAACAACGCAATAAAATGAATTATTGAATAGTAAATATCGTATAGAAATCGATCATGCATTCAAGAGCTTGGTAAATGTAGAAACGTAACCATTAAAAGAAATTAAATAGCCTTTGACGTATTTATATATTATTATCTAAGTGTACTTAGATGTAACAGTGTTTGCATCTACATGCAAACACTGTTTCGTTTTATCAATCAAATATACCTAATTGATACTTTGCGAACCGTAAATTTTTGTGAAATTGTATAGATAGTTTGTGCAAATATAATTACCTTGTAGTAGTAGAGATTCACCGGTTCTGCCTCACGGCAAAATCCGTTCTGCCTCACCCCTAAAATCGAGACCCGGCAAACTTCGCCGCCTAAAAAAAAAAAAAAAAAAAAAAAAAAAAAAAAAAAAAAAAAAAAAGTTTGGTGTCTTTTTAGGGGTTTTCGGGGATGCCCGATCGTTTGCCGCCATCAGTTTTCTTATATCTCTTCAGGATCGCGAGATAGGTTTCAGGATCTAGGACCTCATTATCGCACGCTTCCTTATCTACTCGTATTGTTACGTTCGTCTATTGTTATTAATCACCTGCTACGAATGAGGGGGGTATTGTTCTTGACGTTCATGTTATCGGGGTCAATAACAATAACAACACGATCTTTATTCTGTATACAGCTTTATTTAAAATTGTATTGGAACATTGCGTTAACCATTACATCATTCAAGATACTACTACTACTCTCCAATGCATCCGTGAAATCTTGCATACTCTTCCCATGATATTTGTACCATAAATACAACACACAGTACTCGCCACATACTGAAGTCCACTCGTTTTGTAGTCTCTTACTATTGAAGCTCCATTGCCTACTATTCCTGTTCAGAAAACTCTTGTGAAACCCCGTCGGTGCTCGACCGAACGAATCAAAATACTGTCCCATGCCGCCTTTCTCTATGTGTATGGCTACCCAATGAGAACCTGGCCGTGTATCTGGATCCAGATTGCTAACTAAAAACGTGGGTGCTTCAACACGCACTGGTAATCTGTTAGCTGCATACACGTTATTGTATAAGGATGGGTGAATTTTTTTTAAACATTCCTGGATCTTGATCGTGTTCATATTCTATGTAAGGTATACCTACTCGTGCAAATCACTATTGTGAATGCGCCACTTGGCAGCATGAGCTAGCTATTTAAAGGTGGTACATAAAAAAATCAAAAAAATGTTTCATGTTATGTTTAAACTTTTATTGATCACAAATTCTTAAAAATAAACGTTATTATAATATACATACAATCATTTTGTCTTAGCTACTATAATCTACGATAACATTGCGATTCTTGTCTATTTCGATTACATTATCAAACTCAGCATAAACAATACAATTTATAGTTTGGGAAAGAGAAGATTCAAAACGAACTTCTAATCTTACGCTACCATTCCTTATCAAATTCCAATGGCTCGATGAGTTGGCTGATAAGTCGGGGGTTAAATCAAAAGCTAATAAACAATATCCATTAGAATACTGATCCCTAGATATTCCATTGCCTTCGTTAAGAAAATGTATGCCTGTTCCAGAAAATAAGGTGTGATAGGCTGCTGTGAAAATATTACTCTTAAATGATGGTTGTAACGCTTTAGAAGGTATTTGCTGACCATCGATATATAAGCAAAATGAACTCATATCGTAGTTCTCAAAGTTGAACGGATTTTTAGTGAGACTACCGTTAAACGCCATGTTATTAACAAACCCGACTATGCATCTTTTAGGTATTTGCCCAAGGAAAATGTTATCAAGAGTTTTTCCTTGAATCCCTGCTGGTATTGTTAAAACTTTAACTTCAGCTCTAGTAATAGGATACTTTGCCGTAGTAGTGGCTAACACTTTTTGATGTGCAAGTAAAACTGTTGGGTTTATTCGTATACACGATGTGCGTATGTATTATGGAATGTATACGATATGGAATGACTCGTTGCAAAACACCATTAGTAAAAATATTTTAATGATAATTACATCCTTAGTTTCTAGTTATTTGTCAATCTTATCAATGTTTTGGAATGTGTCCTTTCTTCTTTTCATATCCTAATGTATGTGATTACGTTAATGGTGATGGTTTGTTTAATTGTTCTCAGTAAGTATTTAAGCTTGAAATTCTGCTGAGTATGGTTAGAGTTAAGTGAGCAGTGAGGCCCTTGTTAGTGTTACTACTTTTAGTGACGTGCTATTAAAATATTATTGTGCTCTATTCACGATTCTGCAATGGAGGTAAGTAAGTTTATTACATTTGAAAATAAAATCAATTTAATTATTTTTTTTCTGACGATTTTAAAATACTGTTACAGAACGCTTTCAATAATGAAGAAAATACATACAAACAGTATTATTATGCTCTATCAGATGATGGAAGTGACGACCTAAACAATAAAAATTCAAATAAACAAACCAAAAGAAAGCAAAACCAAACATCACTTGAGAGTTTGGATGAGTTGTTTGAGGTGCCTCAAATTAAGAAGAAAAAACTTTCTTCTTCAGTTTCAAGGGCTCGTGGAGAAGGTGTTGCTTATATGACAACAAACGCTGACGATAGTACGAATGCAACTCATCTAATAAAAAATAGAAATCTATGACATGAAGAAGCTATCGACATTACCGCCAACACAACATTGGAAGAATGCTGATATTCGAATGAAATACTATACAGACTCTAAAAATAACAAATTTGTTGACAGTAAAAATCTAATTTATCAAATAACCAAAGAAATATCAAAGAAAGACAGTTGTAAACAATATTTTTTTAATAATGCCTAACCAAGTTGATTAGTTGCATCCTTTGTATGTTATGACTTACCTATTGTTAAATACCTCTTATCGCAATTTTATGAGTAATAGTATTTAGTTAATTAGTGTTCCTTAGTTCAATACTAGTATTATGTTTACTGGTACAATTGAAAACAATTAGATAGCACCTAGATAATAGTTGTATAAATAGTAATCGCAAACCCTTAAGAAGCATCATTTTGCAACGTTGAGTCTGCCTGTTACAATAATTTTAAAATATTTAACAACGCAAATGGAAGAAAGTAATGAAATTTGTTGTGAAATCAGTGGAAATGTGGATTTACATGACTCGGAACTCGATGAAATATTTCAAGATGTGGATTTATATGAACTCTGTGAAGAGATGGAAAAATCTGAACTGAATGATTCATTTTACGATAACGAATTAAACAACATCTGCTGTACGATTGAGAAAACCTTAAAGTAAGTTATTATCTACATTAAAGCTTTGATTGAAAATATTCAACTCTATGAAATTTATTTTTAAAAACAATGTATTTTTCTATTTGCAGTAATCAACAAATTGGGGGAGGTGTCAAAAGAACTCTGAGTACTCAAGAAGCACCACAAATAATGACTTCGAAAAGGCGGAGAATAGAACAAGATGATATAGAAGTAAAGAGGCCAATAATTACGGTAGAAGAAGCTTCAACATCCAGACCACAAGTTGACTACGTTGATAAAGTAACTTGCAGTACTTGTCAAGTTTTAGTTAGCAGAAGGTATTTAACGAATCATTTAAATAGTAATTTACATAAAGGTAATCTATTTAAATCACATAACACTTTACCAAATGTTTCTGTGGTTGAATCTGCTTTTGGACAAAGACTTATAACGTATAAAATTAAAAGTAAAAGAAATCTTTCATCCGACACGGAATTCGAAACTCCAGAGTTGTTTTTGAATTCAATAAAAGATGACATTTTATTTTTGATTGAAGATTCTATTCAAAAACAAACAATTTTCAAAGTTAATTTTGTTTTGCATGCTGATTTTGTACAACAAAGCAAAAATATTTCAAATTCATTTGATTTCCAAACCTGTAACTACATTGTTTTTCAAGGAGATGACTTTAATTTATTCTATTCATCTTTGTTGGACACTATTACAAATAAAATAAGCGCTTTTGAGAAAAAAGATAGTGGATGGAGTCTCAAACAAGTTAAATGTCTTGATGTGAATATAAACAAATTCAATCCTCTTCGGGGAACTTCTTATATTGACTTACCTCATGATGTTAAAACTAAAAAAGCTGTAATTAATGTGAAAAACGCTGATAATTTATGTTTTAAATGGGCATTACTCTCGGCGTTGTATCCCATAGCTAAAAACTCAGATCGCGTAACATCTTACAGCATGCACTCCAATAAACTTAAATTTGATGGTGTATCTTTCCCAGTTAAATTGACTGACATACCTAAAGTTGAAAAATTGAACGACATTAGTATAAATGTTTTTGGTTTGGAATATAACAAAGAAACAAAAAAACATAGTGTAGTAGGTCCACTGTTCTTTACAAAATCTCATAAAAATCGTCATGTTAATTTATTGTACATAAGTAACGGATCAAAAAATCACTATTGTTATATAAAAAACTTGTCACGGTTAGTCAGCAAACAGATTTCAAATCAAGAGCATGCAGTTTATATCTGTAATGGATGTTTACTTCAATTTCCCACAGAAGAGAGATTAACTAACCATCAGCAACATGATTGTTCTCATATTTGCATACATCTACCAAGTAATGAAAAAACATCAAAAAATTGGTTCGGACAGCCTGTTTCTAACGACAAATTAAAGTTTGACAAATTTCATAAAAAAATAAAAATGTCATTTGTAGTGTACGCTGATTTTGAAGCATTTTTGAACCCGATAAAATCATGTTCCAATGATCCGTCTAAGTCGTATACTAACAACGTTCATAAACATGAAGTTTATAGTTTCGGGTATTATATAAAATGTTCCTACGATCAAAACTTGTCAAAGTATGAAACATACAGTGGACCCAACTGTGCACAAGAATTCATGAAACGTTTGTACGATGACTTAAAAACGATTTGTAGAATAAATAGTTTTCAGAAATGTCCTAAAAAACTATCAACCGAAGATGAAAATAAAATTGCCGGTTCGGATAAATGTTACATTTGTGACATCAATTTAAACGGAGAAAAGATTTTGGATTATGATTGGCACACGGGAATGTTTAGAGGTGTTGCACATGAAGTATGTGTAGCAAAGTATCGAACTCCCCGTCACATCCCGGTTTTCTTTCATAACCTCAGTCACTATGATGCACATTTTATTGTGCATGCATTAAACTTCGTTGAAGGGGGAGTTGAAGTCATTCCTCAAAACAAAGAGAAATATATATCTTTTTCAAAGATACTTACTATAAACAACCAAAAAATCAGTCTAAGATTCGTAGACTCCTTTAAATTTTTATCATGCAGCCTTGATCAGTTAGCTAAAAATCTTAAAGATGGACAATTCCACACGCTTAAAAGACATTACCCAAATAATGAAGACGTTAGCCTTCTTAGGAAAAAAGGTATATACCCTTACGAATTTATGACATCATATGAAAAATTAAAATTAACAACTCTCCCCAGCCAGGATCAGTTTTACAACTCACTTTCGGATTCTAATATATCTGATGACGATTATAATCGTGCTCAAGACGTGTGGCACCATTTTAACTGTCAAAATATGTTGGATTACTCCAACTTATACCTAAAAACAGACGTTTTGTTGTTGACTGATGTGTTTGAGAATTTTAGAAATCTTTGCATTTCAACGTACGATTTAGATCCGGCTCACTATTACACAGCACCAGGACTGAGTTGGGACGCTATGTTAAAATATACAAAAATTGAATTAGAGTTATTAACGGACTATGATAAAGTCGCTTTCATCAAGGCAGGAATACGAGGAGGCGTATCACAATGTAGCAATCGGTACGCAAAAGCAAATAATGAGTTTTTAGAAGATTTTGATAGGGATAAACCTAAATCATATTTAGCGTATTTTGATGCTAACAATCTTTACGGTTGGGCTATGTCTCAATATCTTCCAGAAGGAAGTTTTGAATGGGTGAGTCCGGATACAAATTTCAATGTATCTGATACATCTGAATATGGCTTTATTTTAGAAGTTGATTTAGAGTATCCCGATGAACTCCACGATTTACATTCAGATTTACCACTATGTCCAGAAAATATATGTATAGGTGTTTCCAAAGAAACAAAACTAATCCCAAATCTTAACAATAAAATCAAATACAAAATTCACTACAGAAATCTCAAACAGTGTCTTAAAATGGGTCTCAAAATTACAAAAATTCATAGGATTTTAAAGTTTCGTCAAAGTCCTTGGTTAGAAAGATACATAGACCTAAATACCAAATTAAGAACGCAAGCCACATCAGATTTTGATAAAGATTTTTTTAAACTAATGAACAACTCAGTATTCGGAAAAACAATGGAAAACATCGAAAAACGAGTTAATGTAAAATTACTAACACACTGGGAAAATCGGGGTAAGACTTTAGGTGCTCAAGATTTAATTGCTAGACCCGAATTTCATAGTTTATCAATTTTTGCTGAGAACTTAGTAGCGATACAGTTACGAAAAACGAAATTGATTTATGACAAACCTATTTATTTAGGATTTTGTATATTAGACATATCAAAGACTCTTATGTATGATTTTCATTACAACTACATGTTAAACAAATTCGATAGTAAAGTAAAATTATTATACACTGATACTGATAGTTTAATCTATCAAATTTTCACCAACAATTTTTATGAAGACATTAAACCTGATCTTGCTACTCGATTCGATACATCTGATTACCCTTCTGATAACTTATTTGGCTATCCGAAAATAAACAAAAAGAAAATAGGTTTCTTTAAAGATGAAAATAATGGCAAAATTTTAAAAGAATTCGTAGGTCTTCGTTCCAAAATGTATGCATTTAAAATTGAAGATAAATTTATCGCAAAGGCAAAAGGTGTAAACAAAAGTGTCACAAAAAAAATGAATATGGAAAATTACAAGTCATGTCTCTTCAATAAAAACATACTATTTAGTAGTATGTACAGATTTAAATCGATTAAACATACAATATTTACACAGAAAATTAATAAAACCTGCTTGTCATATAACGACACAAAACGATTTATCCTATCAAATCAAATTGATACATTAGCGTGGGGACATTATAAATTAAGATAATAAATACTTTTAAGTTGTAAAGTAGGTATAGAATTAAATTTAGTTACTCTTAATTATCGTTTACCATGTTTAAAATCTATGAATATTATAATAATGTTTAAAAGTTGTGTTTGTGCTTATTAAATTAAGAACTGATGTATTTTTGTTTAGGAACTTATTGATGTATGTAAGATTTATTGTAAATGATTTCATTTCTGTGCAATGTTTTACTTAGTGTGTACCAAATAAAAACGTATTTTGCCAACTACATGTTTTATTCCTTTCTAAACCTTTCAAGCATCTACACGTAAATAAAAATGTTTCAATTTATTCATCCTTTCACCGCTATAGTTGCGGGACCAAGTGGTTGTGGAAAATCCATATTCGTTACAAACTTTATTAAATACATAAAAGAGGTATGCTCTAAAAATATTAGTCAAATTATTTGGTGCTTTGATGAAATGCAACCCTTATACAACTTAGCAAATGTAAACTACTATCAAGGTTTACCAGATGTTAACATGTTTGATGGAAAGGATGCAAACCTTATAATTATTGATGATCTTATGAGAGAATCTGATGGTCGAATCGTTGATATTTTTACAAAAGGTAGTCATCATCGAAATTTAAGTGTATTCTATATTACACAAAATTTATTCCATCAGGGTAAAGGACAAAGAGATATTTCCTTAAATACAAGCTATATTGTATATTTCAAAAACCCTCGAGATAAAACACAAATTAGATACTTGGCACGTCAAGTATCACCAGAAAATCCAAAATTTATTGAAGATGCTTACCGAGATGCGACTAAGGATGCACATGGGTACTTAATGATCGATCTAAAACAAAATACCGATGACATGTGTCGCATTAAAACAAATGTTTTTCCTTCAAATGGATATTGCACTGTGTATGTACCAACAAAGGGGTTTAAATATGGCAAGAACCAGCAAATTTCCATCATTTATAAATAATGTCGCGAAGTCTTAGCACGCATATAGACTTACTGTCAGCGCTTCACAAACTTAAACCAAAATATAGAAAAGCCCTATTAAAATCTTGTGATAAGGAAGAAATTGATTGTATTTGTGAATGCATTCACAACGTTCTGCAAGGTAAAATTCCAATTGAAGAGAATAATAAGAAAAAATTGAAGAAATATAAATCGGTTCTTCGTAAGTTAGTACGAAAAGGGAGTGATAAAGTGAGAAAAAATATTATCATACAAACTGGCGGTGCATTTTTACCTTTAATATTAGGTTCATTATTGAGTACATTACTTGGATCTCTAACATAATAATTAATCACAATGGAACATGCTAAAAAGATGTTACTCATTGAACCTAGTCTGATAGAAAAAATAAATCAACACAACAATTCTGATAATCCAACATCTAGATTAGACAATGAAATGAAAAATATCTTAAACAGCAAAATGGATGACAGAAAAAAAAGTATTTTATATTTACAAGTTTTACAACGATATTTACATTTCAATGAAGAAAATCGACGCCCTATTGAACTACCCATTATATCGCAACAGACTGATTCCATTGAAACAAATATAAAAAATGAATCTCAAGCTTCAGATTCAGTCTCAACTCAGAAATTGACTGGAGAAGAAAGGCAAGTCACCGCCGCTAGTGATAGTAATACTCTATACACAACGAGTCACATACTAAGTTTGATACCTAAAACATACGTTAAGAAAGGTGAATCATTATTAAACTCGATTTCTTTAAGTAAAAACAAAATTTCATGGAGCGATGACGGCACAGTACTCATAGACAATGACAAAGTGCCAGGAAGCAACATAGTGGATTTGATTAATGATTTACTTAGACCTCTAAAAAGAGATGACCCCATTGGTTGGGAGAGTTTTGCTAAGGCATTAAAAGATATTAAAATACCACTCACTTACCTAGGCAATCCAAAACGAGTCAAGTATATACAAAAATTAACACGGCAAAACCTTGGTGATACTACATCAGATGAAGAATTTTCTACTCCTTCCATCATAATACACAAAAATAAGATTCGTAAGAAGCTGGATTGGGAGAAATGGACTCCTTACTAAATACTGATAATGTTATGAATCCATTAGAACGAATTAATGAAATATATTATGATGTTTCTAATCCTGCTGGTTACAGTAGCATAGACAAATTAACTAAAGCAATGAAAGGCGAAATGAACAAAGATGATGTTAAAAAATGGTTACAGTTGCAAGAAACTTACACACTTCATAAACCTGTGCGTAAGAGATTCCCTAGAAATAAATATATTTTATCTAATTTTAACGAACTTTGGCAAGCTGATTTAAGCGACATGAGGACTTATTCCAAATTTAATGATGGTTATAACTATATACTTTGCGTAATTGATGTGTTTTCTAAGTATGCATATGCTAGACCAATGAAACATAAAAATTCGGAAACAATCAAACAATGTTTTGAAAGTATATTTAGTGAAGCTAATGCAACCCCTACTCACATACAATCTGATAAAGGCACAGAGTTTGTTTCAAAAGATGTACAAAAATATTTTAAAGGTAAAGGTATCAATTACTATACGACAAATAATCCGGATATTAAAGCAAGTATTGTGGAAAGATTTCAAAGAACATTAAAAATGAAAATGTGGCGATACTTTACCCACAGAAACACTTATAAATACATAGATATTCTTCAAGATTTGATGTATGCGTATAACCATGGCTATCACTAGTATAAAAATGTGTCCAAGTGATGTCAAATCTAGTAATATAATGACTGTATGGGAAAATTTATATGATAAAAAGACTACCAAAAAAGGTTCAGAAACTTTATTACCAAAATTTAATGTAGGGGATCATGTAAGAATAACGAAATTCAAGCATATATTTCAAAAAGGATATGAATCTAACTGGAGTGATGAGATATTCATTGTATCATCAGTAATAGACAGATCTCCATGGGTAGTTTATACATTAGTAGATCTAAAAAATGAACCAATCATAGGAACATTTTATGAAAGAGAACTACAGAAAGTAACTTACGACCCCACTTCTAGTTATAAAATAGATAAAATCATTCGCTCTCGCGGGAAAGGTGACAGAAAAGAAGTATTAGTCAAGTGGAAAGGTTACCCAAATAAGTTTAACAGTTGGGTGTTAGCGTCTAATTTAAATCAAATATGATAAAAGAAAGTTTTTATTTAACATTGCTCAGCAATAGTTCAATGGAATATTTTCCTGACAATAAAACAACCCGATTTTCAACTAAACTTCCAAAGCCTATAATACTTGAAGGAACATGGCACGTCGGTGTAGTAGAGTTTCAGTATCCATGTACAATGTTTACTGTTCAAGAACACGAAAACATTGTTTATGTAACTAAAATAATGAAAATGCCTCATGAAGATAAACATTCTACAGTTTACTACAAGACTCATATTCCAGCGACAAATTATGATAATATTAATCATATATTAACTGCACTAAATAATATAAGAGAAAAAGTGAGATTTCGCTATGATGAACTATCGAAATTTGTTAATGTGACTGTAATGGATGAAAATATAAAGTCAATTTCGTTATCGCCTCAATTATCACTACAACTTGGTTTCGAACCAAATAGAAATCTAATTGAAAAAGGATTTGGAAAATGTCCGGCTAATTTACATTTAGGATTGCCACCGCAATTATTTGTATACTGTGATATAATTGAACCACAAATTGTCGGAGATGTTATGACTCCGTTACTGAGAATAATACCATTAGATCCGTCCAAGTACATTTATGGAGCTAATAAAATGCATGTATTTTCACCACCTCACTACTTGCCAGTAATGCGGAGGGAATTCGATACTATTGAAATAGATATAAGAACAAGCACTGGACAAAAAATACCATTCCAGTTTGGAACGGTGTGTATTAAACTTCATTTTAGAAAATTACAATAATGTATTCTCAAACTGATAAAATAAGTTGTCCCTATGAACATTACTATTCACATCAAGCTGGATCCGGCATTGGAGTAATTTACAAAGGAGTCCCATATCAGCGTGGGCATGGAATTGGTAGCTTTTTGGGAGGATTGTTTAGATCAGTTTTACCGTTACTTTCTAGTGGAGCTCGAGTAATTGGTAAAGAGGCTTTAAATGCTGGTGTGGGTCTCTTATCTGATATGGTTAGTTCACGTCCTATGGAAGAGTCAGTTAAATCCCGGCTTAAAGAGGCAAGCTCAAACTTGAAAAGAAAAGCAGATGCCAAAATTGATCGAATTAACATGTTCGGTTCAGGATATATAACAAAGAGAAAACGTCAGTCTTCATTCATTTTACCATCAACTGCGAAGGTGAAAGCAACAAAAAAAATAAAACTTGACAAGAAAAAAATTAAGGACATATTTTCTTAAAATATTTTTTAAAAATGTCTTTTTTACATAGTCATTCATGTGAGTGCATCAAGTCCGAATTAGATTTATTTGCTTTACCTTCTACACAAACTAGTATAGAAAACGGAACGTGGATACATTACAAGCCAATTTCATCTCTCGCTGATGATGGACCTATAGAATTCCAAGTGCCAGGAGCAGGCGATGACTACGTTGATTTATCTAATACGTTGCTACATATAAAAGCGAAAGTACTGAATCAAGACTCAACAAAACTAGCTACATCGGCAGTAGTTGCCCCTGTTAATAACTGGCTACATTCCCTTTTCAACCAACTTGATGTTTATTTGAATCAAAAACTTATTTCACCACCAAACAATACATACGCTTATCGTGCATACATTGAAACTCTGTTGAATTATGCACCAGCAGCTAAAGACTCTCACCTAACATGTGGACTTTGGTATGAAGACACCCATGGAAAGATGGATTCAGTTGATGAGAGTAATAAAGGGTTCACAAAGCGACAAGAATTTGCAGGTGAAAGTAAGGAAATAGAAATGATTGGACACTTGCATGGTGATCTTTTCAATCAAGAAAAATTTTTAATCAATGGTGTTGATATGTCTGTAAAATTAGTACGATCTAGAGAAACGTTTAACTTGATGGCTTCTTCTAATGATTTAAAGATAAAAGCATGCATTGTAGACGCAACTCTCATTGTGCGTAGAGCTCGAATAAACCCAACAGTTTTACTTGCACATCAAAAAGTGTTAGCCACTACTACGGCAAAGTATCCTATTACTAGAGCTGAAGTTAAAGTTTTAACAATACCAGCAGGGATTCAAGGAAAAACTCTTGATAACATTTTCCTTGGGCAAATACCTAAAAGATGCATAGTCGGGTTTGTTAATAACATGGCGTTTAACGGTAGTCTCACTAAAAATCCGTTCAACTTTGAGAACTACGATATGAGTTCATTTTGCTTATATATCGATGGTCAGCAAATACCTTCTAAAGCGTTACAACCATCATTTAAGAGTAATATTTTCACAGCAGCCTATCACACCTTATTTTCTGGAACAGGCATACATTTTCTTAACGAAGGCAATGGAATATCTAGGGATCAGTATTCTAATGGATATTGTTTATTAGCTTTTGATTTAACCCCCGACTTATCAGCCAACTCATCGAGCCATTGGAATTTGATAAGGAATGGTAGGGTAAGATTAGAAGTTCGTTTTGAATCTTCTCTTTCCCAAACTATAAATTGTATTGTTTATGCTGAGTTTGATAATGTAATCGAAATAGACAAGAATCGCAATGTTATCGTAGATTATAGTAGCTAAGACAAAATGATTGTATGTATATTATAATAACGTTTATTTTTAAGAATTTGTGATCAATAAAAGTTTAAACATAACATGAAACATTTTTTTGATTTTTTTATGTACCACCTTTAAATAGCTAGCTCATGCTGCCAAGTGGCGCATTCACAATAGTGATTTGCACGAGTAGGTATACCTTACATAGAATATGAACACGATCAAGATCCAGGAATGTTTAAAAAAAATTCACCCATCCTTATACAATAACGTGTATGCAGCTAACAGATTACCAGTGCGTGTTGAAGCACCCACGTTTTTAGTTAGCAATCTGGATCCAGATACACGGCCAGGTTCTCATTGGGTAGCCATACACATAGAGAAAGGCGGCATGGGACAGTATTTTGATTCGTTCGGTCGAGCACCGACGGGGTTTCACAAGAGTTTTCTGAACAGGAATAGTAGGCAATGGAGCTTCAATAGTAAGAGACTACAAAACGAGTGGACTTCAGTATGTGGCGAGTACTGTGTGTTGTATTTATGGTACAAATATCATGGGAAGAGTATGCAAGATTTCACGGATGCATTGGAGAGTAGTAGTAGTATCTTGAATGATGTAATGGTTAACGCAATGTTCCAATACAATTTTAAATAAAGCTGTATACAGAATAAAGATCGTGTTGTTATTGTTATTGACCCCGATAACATGAACGTCAAGAACAATACCCCCCTCATTCGTAGCAGGTGATTAATAACAATAGACGAACGTAACAATACGAGTAGATAAGGAAGCGTGCGATAATGAGGTCCTAGATCCTGAAACCTATCTCGCGATCCTGAAGAGATATAAGAAAACTGATGGCGGCAAACGATCGGGCATCCCCGAAAACCCCTAAAAAGACACCAAACTTTTTTTTTTTTTTTAGGCGGCGAAGTTTGCCGGGTCTCGATTTTAGGGGTGAGGCAGAACGGATTTTGCCGTGAGGCAGAACCGGTGAATCTCTACTACTCCTTGTACTATAAATAAGTATTTGAATACTTGAAAATAAAATGCCAGATTGGGTAGGTACTAGGTATGTCTTTTTTAAGTCAGCTTTTTATAAATATAGTAGGACATTACACACAGCGCCATCTGACGCAAAACTAAGCAAAGCTTATACTATGGAAGTCAGAAACTGATAGAATACTTAAATACTTGTTTTTGTAAATACATACTTACAATAAATACAGAACACACAGACACACAATAAACATTTGTTTATTTCACAAAAAGTTTATTCTGGGTGGGAATCGAACCCACGCCCTTCAGCTCTTGGAACAGACAAATTACCAATGAACCAACAGGGTTGTCAAAACTATTCGTAGGATGATATCTATGTTGGTAAATACCTAGATATTTTTTTAAATAAATGAGTATTTAAAGCTCATTTTGGTTAAGATAATTACTACATTATAGAGGTGGTGAAGTCACTTTATGAAATAAATACTTTGTTTTTTTTTAGACTGCGGAGCGAATAACTAGTTGTACAATTATTTTATTGATAACACCTAAATTACAAGTCAAATTCCGTAACGTCATTTCAAATATAATTATCATTAGTATGTAAAACAGAAGTCACCTCTCAGAAAGTATTATTCGAATTAGGTAATAGTTATTCAGTTTCTTGGCCGAGATTTTACAGAAGAGGGCGACATATTTTTGACTGAAGAAAAGATCTCGATTTTCTTAGCAAATTCTAAACCTATATTCACGAAGTTAAGCAAACCTCCCTGCCATCTCCTTAACCAATACTTATGTAAACAATGGTACAATTAAACAAAATCTGTTTAAGTTTCTATATACATATTTTCAAAAACATAGGTATGTATGTAAAGTTTTTTAAAATATAAATATTACTTACTCTATTATCATGCAGACGTCCCCCTCCCCCTTCCCCCCATCGAAACATGGTGCTTACGTAATGCTTGAACGACCCGTAACAAAATAAGGAAATCCCTTTTTTTTTACCTTACTCTGTTTGTTGTTTTTGTATTTGCGTCAAATTTAGGTTTTAATAATTATTAGTAACATTGGTATATCTACTTTAAAAAAACTAATCACAGTGTTTTTGCTATATCTGGATTGAAAGAATAAGTAGGTAAGTGTAGCAGGTTATCGTGCTGGCCAAGAAATTGTAATATTCAACTTTTTCGACCAAGCGTCAACACGTCCTGAGGATTCCTCGGGTAGAGGTGAAACACGTAACAGCAAGTGGTTACTGTAGCGAGAAGAGGATATAAAGACTTTTAAAAGTCCTCATCATTGTTGTGACTGAAACGATTGTTAAGCAGAAATAAACGAAATATTATATACCCTGAATATTCTATTTTTTTTTCGCTCGACACTTGTAATATAGGTACCTAACTACAATAGGTTAAACTCTACCAAAGCAATACAATTCAGCGTAATTTCTTTCGGTCTCTATTTACTAAGCGTATCTAAAGACTCGCAACGGCCTTGGTTGTGTGATAAATAACTACATTTTATGACACAATCCAGTGAATGATGTCATTTCGACGAAGTGAGAATACGGTCTTGTATGTTACGGAAGATTCCCGCTGGTGAAATATTATGAATATTGACTAGGCAACCTAAGTATACGTGCTATGTAGGTGTTTCGGATGGTGATCTCTTTGACAGACTGAAAAATTACAATAATTACACAATACACACTTCAAGCAGGACGTCAGTGCAGGACTTATCGCCCCCATTTCGAATAAGAATAAGATAAAGATAGAACTAATGTTTTTGTTTATTTACAAGAAAAATTTTGAGTAGGCAAAACAGCCAACACAACCAACAAGGTCAACATAATATGTATAATGACAAGCGTTTACAATTGACCCTCCTCCCATCGCCGCGACCTCGGAGCGCCTCTCCGGTCATCATTAGTTGTGTCCTGCTGGTCACAAATAATTCTACTCTATAATAATTGACGTTACAGTAAATCCAATACGGCTATTAATATAGCCGTATTGGATTTACTGTATCTATACTATATAGATATACCTATAGCTTAAATCCCCAACAAAAAAAAATGTTGACAAACAGCATTGGCTTATTTTACTTATCTGTGTATGTATATATTGCATACATACACAGATAGGTATAGATACGGCATTGTCATCAAGCCCACTTCACTGTCACTTCATAGTGAAATGAAATCACGTTGTCAAGTAGATCTCATTGTAGGTCTATGACCAACCCTGATCGAAGTAATACATTAATATTAGTTTACCAAGACCATCTTACTAAATGTGTGAAGCTTCGTGTACTTCAAACTAAACGTGCTGCATAAGTAGCATACTATCTCTTAGATGTCACTACTTTCTGACATGTTTATTTCAACATATACCGTGTCTCATAAGATTTACCAAGCGAATACTGGTAAAAGTTCGAAATAAACGATGATCCTAGAACGATTCGGACTTTTACTATTAAGAGTTAGTAAATTTTAGGATTTACCGTAGTTCGGGCTTTTACAGTAACATATATAAAAAGTATATAATATATGCAAGGTAAAATGCCGAGATCCACCGCACCGGGTACGAAGTACCAGGCGTTCAACTAGTTTCACATTTAAGCGTAAACTAAGTGTATACCTATGTAGGTAAATTGTACAATAGTATAGGTTTGATGACAGATTTTGAAAAACTATCCAACAATGTTCGGAAATGTATATTATTTATAATTCATGACGTATTTCTGCAGATAATGAAGGTTTAGTAGGAAAAAATTGTCCTGTAAGTTTCTAAATTTAAAATTCGCACCAAACCGCTTCTAGTGTCATGGCGCCGCTATTGACGTCACGTTTGAATAAACAAAACAAACACTAGACGTTTCTTAGACGCTCATTGAAAAAGTCAGATATAGGTATTGTGTTATTAAATATGAATTCTAAAATGTAAAGGTGTTGTGCGGTCCCACAGTGTAGTAACACATAATTAAAAACTCCTAATTTGTTTTATTAAATAAATACATAATTTTAGTGATTTTTAATTACTGCCAAATACAAATATTTTATTGGTAACACCAATATTACAAGTCACTTCAAAATTTTAAACATGTCATTAAATGAGTTTTAAAACACTGATTACTTGTCAAAATAAAGTATGTCAAAATCCAAACATGTCAAAGTAAAAAAATCATCCCTATTCATTTAATAAAGCCTGCGATGGCGTAAAATACGAAGCGACGTATTTCTAATGCTCTTACTAATTTGACCTTGGTAATATCTTAACATGGAGCTAAGAATGGTTACAGTCTACGTCGCGACGTCAGGAAGTATGCGAGGTTTTAACCGACTTCAAAATGGAGGAAGGTCATCTCATACCCCGTTTTCTAACGTAGGTATAGCTTGTTTTTCGGTGTAGACTGTAACCATTCGTAGCTCCATGTTAAGATATTACCAAGGTCAAATTAGTAAGAACATTAGAAATACGATCATGTAGCACATGCTTTACTGTAGTTTCTAAGGACTTGATACTCCATTCAATGAATCATTTAAAACGTGTACTAATCATTCAATAATAGAAGTAATTGATGAACGCATCTCCGAGACTGTGGGTAGGTACTTATTAAATTTAAAAAGAAAAGATTTATAGGTATCAATTATACATAAAAGTTATTATGCATAAAAATTATCTATAGTTGTTCTATTTATACATACATAAATAATAATTATGTATATTATATTCGTCTTAATGTTTTTAGGGTTCCGTACCCAAAGGGTAATTCGAGACGTACGAGTATGGAAAAGGTTTTTATGACTACCGTTGACATGACATTGACAGATTTAGTTTTGGTTTACCATTGCTTTTTTAGACACTAAAAAGGGCCTTATATAGCCTACTATGTGACGTCATTGGAGGGCAAGAAACTTGACTTTCAGTCAAGTTTATTTTATGTATTTTATTATACCCCAACTAAGTAAACCCCATCTCATATTTTAAAGAGTTGTAAAAATAATGTACAGAAATTTAATCGAAATAGTTTTGGAATCAGTAATTTTTTTTTTTTTACATACCGATTAATTTATTATGTAGACATCGCTGTTGCACTAATTTTAATTGCGTAATGTTTGTATTATATTTATGTGTGAACTAATAAAATTATCTATCTTAACAAGAAAAGTCTCCAGCATTAAGGTAGATAGCTTAATTCATAGTTTACATGAAACTACATATCACTATTTGTTAGACAATATTTTAATCACAAAACAAGTAGGTACCTCAAATATTTGAGTGTAGTAAGAGATAAGAAAATCTGTTGGCGGTATTTTCAACATAAGCTGAACATTCCAAATAATAAATGAGTATTCACGCTTTATATTTTTCAGCCGCGTAGGCATGAAATTATATAAAGTATGGGCCTTCTTTCCCACTTTCCTATCTTTCACCTTTTTTGACTTCTTAAACTATTTAATTAATAGGGCATTACATTACTGTTATATTATTGAATACTATTTTACTGATTTTAATAGGTATAGAAATATTTACGCGTGCGAAGCCACGGGCAATAGTATATTATAGTTTAGTGGTCCTAGAAATACCTATTGGCTACGCCTTCAGCAATAAATTATATTGTCAAAGTTAAATCTGTTCATAACATTATTGGCTTGTATTTCAATTTACTTTTACAAGGTTTCGGTCATGTTTCAAAGGCCGCGATCTCGTGTTAATTTGAATTTCCGAAGTTTGTAATATCTAAAAATCTTTCAAACTAGCCTTTTAAATGCTTGTTATCTAGACAAAGTGAAGAGTACGTCGAGACTAAAGTTTGATAGATGTAATTGTCAATAGATTTTCAAAACAATGGTAGCGCTGGCCAATTAAAAAACTGTCAATGATACGATGGCATTCCAGAGTGACAGCAAGTGATTAACAGAAGAACGTCGTTAAGCAGAAAACGGTTATTGTAGTAAATCAAATTTTAGATTCCTATAATTGTTAAAAGTTACCGATATTATATTCAGAGAATCTGACTTAAGGAAATGTATAATAAATTAAATAAATAAAAATTACTAAATTCTAAATTAAAATTAAGAAATTCAGATTATTTTTATATATTTAGAAAATTCAAAACATCCAATACAGAATACCAAATCGAAATGTGGAAGATTCTCACACTCTTTCATCGACTAGAAAAAAAAACTAATAATTTTGGAATAGCTGAACAGATTTTGCTAAACATTCACGATCACAATGACTCGCTTAACTAATTTTACAAGCTGAGAACTCTGGTTATGGTAATATCTCTTTACTACAACACAATAAGAAAAGAAAATTAATAACTTTATTTGCTCCTACTGTTTTAGGCGGCTAAGATATTAATTCAAGACGTTAGCTTTGATGTTCTATTATAAATAAATTCCTAAATACTCCTGTGGTCATTTGTTTGATGCCATATAAATTTCCGAGTAATGTAAAGTCAAAGGCAAAACAATACTTCTGAATAATAAGCACCTACGAATATAATATGTTATGTACAATAATGCTATTGACAGATGTTTCAATTCAGCTGCTTCATAGTTTTTATAGTATGAATGGTGTCGACCTTGACTCGCATCAAAGAAACTATCATGTAAACCTACACTGCAAGTATCTAAAGTATCTAAGTATCTGCGGTGTGTTCCGGCAGCCTCACTTGAGAGCCAGTTCCATTCCAGGCTAGGTGTGCTTTACCATCTTCGACCACACCTTCACTTAACATCAGGTGAGCTGTGGTCAAACACCTGGCCTGTCAACCATTAAAAAAAATATATCTACATATATATAAATAATCTTATGATAGAACGTCAATGTAAGTCGGATCGGTTATTATCCATATTAGACGTTCAGAAGAAAATAATAAGCCTTGAGTTTTTTTGTAATGAGAAAATTACGCAAACGTGTTTCGAAAACAACAGCTTCAACAGAAATATCATCAAAATTACGTAACACATTTTCTTATGTCTTTAGTATCTACACATTTTGTTAAAAGTATATTAATTAGCTTTACAGTTAAAAGGCTAGCCTTTCTACTAATCAGCGCTGTTCAGTAACGTATTAACTATTTGCTTAGTCCAGACGATATCCTATCAATTTACTTATTTTTACTTGACGACCAACATTTCGCAAAAACACGAATCATCGAATCATTACAACATATTTAAGAAATCGTTTATATATTAAATTATTAATATTATTATATCAGTTATTTATTTCTTTTCTTAATTTTTAAATTTTTTTACATTACATATATATAAAAAAAACATAAATAATATAAAAAAACTTAAAAACTAGGGTGCCGCCGGCAGCGGGGCAGGGCTTTATTATTATTATTATTATTATATATTAAAACACTAACATAATAAATTTACATTTGACAACGTATCATTTCATGAACGATTCATTTGTAATTCAGATGACATATCCGACTTGGAATGGTGAGAACCTAAGACCTTGACCTTTTTTTCTTTGGTTTTGGCGTCGCATTTTGAGTATTTGCCAGTGTGTGTTTTATATTTTCAAGTTTCAAAAGTTAAATAAGTTGCCTCGTATCTATAGTTATAGTCAAAGTCCAGTCTGGGGCAAGTACAGTCCGTGTCAGTCAAGTCCAGTCATGCTTTAGTAAAGTAGTGGCTACTTTACTGTAAGCTTCGATGGAGCTTTGGAAGCAACACGAAAAATTATGTTTCACCACATTATATCATTTTCCCATACTCGTGCTTCTAATTCAGCACTTTATGAATGGAATATGCATAGAACACTCGAAAAAATACAACGGGCGACACGACTCTTTCCGTGTTCTCGCCAAAACTCTACCTTGTCCTTCTCGTTACTTTTTTCCTCAATACTACATTTGACACATTTTATGAGAGCCGTACCATGAAGATTGCCATGTAAAAAAAACTATGTAAAGCGCTTGTTTGTTGTTTGAGTGGAAATGCACGGAAAACTCAGAACACATCAGCCTTGACTATTTCATTTGCGTTACTACTTGCTAATTACTTAGTTAACATACGCGCAGTAAACTTCACATGTTTCAAAATAATTGGTAATAACAAGTTATTCTGAGTGTACATTAGGGTGTCCCGTCTATGTATGAGATTTTTTTTCTCGAGCTACGCTATCTTAAGAGGTATCGAAATTTGCGTTATTTTACGTAGATTACGAAAAAAAAAACTAGAATTGAGTGCCATTTTGAGGGATCTACCGCGCTTAAAAATAAATATGCAAAAAGTAAGTTTAAAAGGTATTTTATTATTGAAATTAATAAAACAAAGCACAAGAAAACACCATATATCTATTTATATTATTTACAAGTTCTAACTTTTTGTAATCAATTGTTAACAAAAACTTAGAATTTAAACTTATTTTTGTGCCCAAAATTCAAAATCAAAGGCGAATTTCTCATTGAATAATTAAACGTTACTCTGTATTTAATAAATAATCGTTTTAAATCTTTTGAAGTTTCAAGTGGTGTGTCATTTAGGTTATATTAACAGTGATCTGTAGTGAAACCCCGACACGTTCTCAGAAGATAATGTCTAATCATGTTTTAGTATACTTCAGACAATTGCTAAACTTATAAAGTACCTACCTTCACAATGCCGGAATTAGCGATGTTAAGATATTATTATTATGTCAGTTACGCGTTGAAGTTCTGATTTGTATGAATTACTTATTGTATTGTAACAAGTAATAGTTTTTTTCAATGTAAAAATAACGAGACGATCTCGATGCTCTCCTGATTGTAAGAGATAACGCATGCCCATGAACGATTGCGGCAATACCCAGAACTTCGATTAACAAAACAAAGTCCAGCGCATCGCTGCTTTCGTGTTCATAACTTTATATAATTTTAGGGTTCTGAACTCAAACGGTACTAACGAGACTCTATTTTTAAGCCTAAATGACTTTAGTTATTAAGACTTTCTTTCGAATTTAGTCTGTAAAAATTTACTGTACTAACAGAAACATTTATAGCTGTGTCAGTTAGTGAATTTTTTTTATGGTTGACCGGTCCGGTAGTATTTATTTTGTCCATGCTCAATTGCTCACCTAATGTGATGGCATGGTTGAAAAGGTAAACACCATTGGCCTGCAATGGAACTGGCTCTCAAGTGAGACTGCCGGAAGACACCGTTAGGTGCTTTGAGACAGATTTTCAATTTGAGGTTTTCTCACGATGCTTTCTTTCACCGGCAGCTTAAGCTCAACGTTAGAGTTTGAACCCACGCCACTAGCTATTATCGCTACAAATCTTGATTTTTTTAGACAAATTTTCAAAAGTAAGCTAATAAAAAGGAAAAAATTTGGTTGTTGTACGTGAAACATGTATTTTTTAAATTTTTATTCTATCGTAAAAAACGTAGACGTAGACGATGCGTGCGACGCATTAAATTTGGTGGGATTATACAGTCAACTTAAGTAAAACAACTTTTTAATACCACTTTTTTATGGCGACCGCTAAACAGTAGAATGCACTTGGTGAATACAATCTGGTAAATCGTATCTTCTAGGCGATTGTGCGCCATGTTAGACCGCATCATCACTCATCATCAGGTAAGATGGCGGTCAAACGCAAGTCTATTTATTTAAAAAACTTATAATCGTATAATTTACAATACAAAAGAAAGTAAGAATCAGTGTTGATTAAATGTATTTCAACTATCAATAAACGATGTATTTCGTTTGGCGGTATGAAACCTTTGATGCACGTGTCAGACTCGCACTTAGCTGTTTTTGGTAAAGGAATATTATCTATATTAGCATTACGATATTATCTAGCACCTTGACAAAAAGTGTGTTATCAGTACCAGTCAATATTGCAGACTGAATGCCTTTAATTTTGATAAAATGCTGATTCATTTATTTACACTCGTTATCATGCTAAATATTGAGATAGGTACGTATTTTTTTCCTCATCGGAAACTTCACCCATGGTAAGTAGGTTTCGTTATTGGTGACTCAGAAATGTTAGTAATTCAGTTATTGTTGTGTAAACATAAAAGTGATAAGGTTCTTAGAGTCATAATATATTTTACTTTGGAAACTGACGTGGTTTTAAAACATGTTTATTTTAATTATATAGGATTTTTCGAGTAAACTTTCGGCCACATCCGGTGGCCTTCTTCATGGAGACAAGACAACGCGCGCGCGGCCTTGCCTTGCTACGCACTATGGGCCGAGAACTAACATGTCACACTATTTTGTTTTAATTCCCCTGTTACCTAGCGTGACTTAGTTTTGGGGCTCGATTACGATGTGAAAAATGTATCAATTCAATGTTTATGTAAAATGGTGAAAAGGTATTAACAGGAAAAAGCTATTCCGCTGATATGGTAAATGATAACATCTGCCAGAGATTATGCAGTTATTCTTTGAACATCTTCCTAACAGGTTATATTTCTAAAAAACTTCTAAAAAACGTCTTAAGACCCTGTAGGTAGTCTGAATGGGTTGTTAAGTTGCCGTTGCAGGACAACATCGTGTGTAATGGTTCATTACATGGTGTTAGGGCACTAGTCTAGCTAGCTTAAGTTGAAACCAAGCACCTCGCGTAGCAATGCTTGATAGCTTCGCTTGAGAATAAGTACCATTCCAGGCTAGGTGTGCTTACCACATTTAACCACGCCGTCACTTAATATCAAATGAGCTTTGGCCCTAAAAATCCTCTCATATGGCATGTTGGCCAAACATAAAGTAGATCGGTAGATCTTAGAAATTATGTAATTCATAATTTCTAAGATCTACCGCCCATAGAGTAAATAGGGTAGTTGGCTGTTTTCTAAAAACTATCTCATATCGTCACTTTTGTTTTAATAAAAAAAAATCATTTCATTTTAATCATTTTGCATAGAAATTATAAAATTAATTCAAATTATTGAAAACCCTGCGTAATGTTTTTTTTTATATTTGACGTTGGCACGTCACATGTTACAAGTTAGGAAACACAAGTACAAACAGCATATTAAATTCACTTCTTTGTAATTTGAATAGTTTATTTTGTTTTTCGTGTGCAGAAATGTCTTACAAGACCAGGTGTTTAGTGCCACTATGTACTTAAACACTTTTACAAAAAAGCCTAATCAGGAAAATTGAAAAATTGAAAAAAAGTTAGAAAAAAATAAAGTGACTCACAATGGTGTAAGGATTCTAACGATATACATACATACATACACGTCTGTTCCGGTTGTTTTAATAGATAATAAGTGTACTAAGAAGATAATAAGGAAAAGCTGTGTTAAAAATGACAGTCATAGATCATTTAAAAAAGGCGATAGATTTTATATAAAAAAAAACCTTTTAGAATTCTGGTATGTATAGAAAAAAATACTTTAAGTAATTCGAAATGGTTATGGAATCATCCAAAACCATTTCAAAGTATTACTTTCCTATACATTATTTTAAACTCTTTAAACTATGAAATGAGGTTTATTTTAATAAAATGTATGAAATAATCTTGACTTTCAATTGTCCTCTAATGACGTCACATTGTCACCGTCGCGGGTCGAACCTGGACCAGATTGGCACAGGACCGAGGCAGATGGCATGTATACTTTTTGTTTTTCATGGCAAGGGCAAACACATATTCAGTCTAATTTATAAAAAGTTCAAAAACGCATTGAATCAACTACGACTTAGAAAGCCAAAATATTAAAATTAGTTTCATAAAATAAAGTTTACTACCACGAAAACATGTAAAATTGATACAAAAAAACTTTACAGAATTTTCAATTTGAATTTACCGCCTTGTTACGTCATCAAATATTCGACCAATAACAGAACGTTTACAGTCATGTGGTCACAGATGAAAAAATATGCATTTTATACGTATTTTACAGAAAACAATCTATTTATTTTGAAAACTCGAGAATGCACGAACGTGCTATAGCCAAACATAAAAAAATATTAAGAAATGTTATTTTTAAACAATAATTATAATATAATATTACAATCTTACATTTAAAAACTTAAGAACTGGCACAATGTTCACAAACGTCCTATGTATAAAAAAAATCGACCATATTATTCTTAGAAGATTCACCGCTTCTAAGATAGTATTAGATAAATTTAAAACATATTGTTTGTACCATTAAAGTGTTTATACAGTTAAATACTCTATTCGTCACGGGAAAGGATAAGAAATCTAATTTTCCCATTCCAATTCCATTTATCAGCTTATATTAAATTTCTGACACAATGAAGCTGCGATAACTGTTTTCGTTAGACTGTGGCTCGAGGTCAAGCAAGAGGAATGTCGTAAGCATTCTTAATAAAGCTATTATTTATTCTGTGACTGAAGCTATGGGGCAATTGACCGCTGTTTTGATGCCATCTCAGGGAGTTGAGCCGTGCCACCATCAACTATGTGTGTAATTAAATCCCCACAGTTACATTTGTTTCATAAAGTTGGACTGAACTGGCTCATAATGGCGATTGCCTTGTTAGGTCATTTGGTAGTTTACAGCCATGTTTTACTTTTAGAGCTGTAGGGGATATTTGTTCTGTGTGTTGTAAATGTATGTACCTATTTATAAGTAGGTATGTATTTAAAAGGTATGTATTTTTTTAAAAGAGTACACGTTTTATTGAGTAAGTTCCTATAGTAAAAAAAATGCTTAGTTTGGATCTATACCTATCTATAAAAATATTTCCATCGCAAGAGACTAACTCTACTTAGATAAATAAAATCGGACGAATTACTTGGATCATTTAACTGTCACAGATGCTAATCTGTGGCATGTTAATATAATTATAATTTACATAAATAATAAACGTATAATTCAATATTGGAGCAAAGGAAATAAAAAAATTAAGCAAATTCTATCCAAAGCGAGAAAGAGCCAGATTATTGAAAACATTAACCGAAGTAATTGCCATTATTACTTCATTACAATTACCCAATTATTATTTTTTGGATCCCTAGTGTAATCTGACAAGAGTGTAATTGTTTTCTTTTGTTCTTTTATTTTTAAAATACTTGCATGCTATTGAAAGCAAAAATAGAGAGCTAAGTACCTCGATTTGTTTACCTATTTTGCAAGAAATAAATGAATTATTATTATTATGAATTATCATAGTAGTAGGATCAACCGGAATACCAAAATCCTTACATAAATACTGCATAAAACTAGACGCAAACATAGACACATCATCCAGTTTTTGGACTGCATTCCACACAACAACCATAATAATCAGCAAAGTGTTAGGAGACTCAGTTTTTATCAGCGGGGGAACTGAGCCACCCTTTTCCTGAGGGTCTCGGGGCGGGAGCTCAGTAAACAGGGCGTCAGTGGCGGCCTTAGGAGGTGGCAAGCAGGGCATCCGCCCGGGGCCTCGCTCTTGCAGGGGTCTCGCGTCCTCAACTTCCCAAGTAGAAAAAAACCTTTACCAGATGTATACATATGTACCTGCGTGTATCTCGCGTCTTACACTTCACAAAACCCCACCTGAACGCACGGATTCGGTTAGAGCAAGCATGTTACGGCCACTCTAGCACTCGAACTAATTTTTATTAAAACGGACACAAAGGAAAAGGGCCTCACAATGCTCTGTCGCCCCGGGCCTCGCAACAGCTAAGAGGAAAACCTCACAAATCGATAATATTTGATTATAATAATCAAAGGACATTTATAACAAAGTAAAGAAGTTTTCGAAGAATAATATCTGTAAGGGGCCATCAATGTAAACAACTTGTACTATAAGATCGATGTCGAAATTGCGAAAGATCAACTGCTACATTCATAGAAAAGTTGTTTACAGTGTTCACAAGGTCAATTTATTATATTTCCTAAAAGTTACAACAGTTATGATGATTAAATTTAAAATGTAGTTATCTAACTTGATGATACATTTTAATTACTTAAAAAAAAATATTTAAAAAATCCGACATTAATTCAAAATAAATAAATTATAATAACACAAGTCATTATAACCTCGTCTCGCTGCTGTAACCATTTGCCGACACGCGTTTCGCCTCTACACGAGGCATCCTCAGGACTTGTTGAATCTTTAAACGCTTGGCTGAGAACAAAAGTTATTTACAATGACCTCCAGCTTATAATATTATGTTTTCGACATTTTAATCAAGTTATGAAATTATTATCCAGACATCAAAATATTATACTTCCTATGATACTTATTTCTGAGATTGCTCGATGAATAGTAGTTCATAAATGTACATGATACAATCATAAAAATAGTTACTACAGGTACCTTTGCGTATACATGTGAGTGATTGAGTAACCTTGAACTACACAAACTGTGATGTGTTTGAAATCTACTCTCTCTACGGGCTCCATTCCGTAGCATCAGTGCTGCCAATGAACACAAATTGTAAATTTCCGTTTAAAATCCTATTAAATTATTTTTCAGCAGTTTTATAAGATTTTGGTAACCACCACTGAATAGGTACATGTTGCTAAAACTAACTAGTGATAAATCACTTGTTTATTTTTGTTACATATATACATAAAATATTTTAGTAGGTACATTGATTGATTCAGGCGTTACTTTGCGGAAATTGGATTGCTCAGGACGTGTTGATTCTTCGAGCGCTTGGGCGAGACTGAGGCGAAGACTTGTCTTGTGGTTTTATTAATTAGTTTTTTGTTTTAATAGATTTAAGTTTGTGACAAATTATAGGTATTTAGTAATATATCGGATAAGTTTTTTAAATTGTCGTCCAGTTAGTAAAATTTTAAATTTAATCCTCATAACTGTTAGAATCGACACGACTGTTGAGCGGAAATAAACTAAATATAAACCTTAAACACTCAATATAATACCACCATTTTTTTAAATCCGTCATACATCATACATCCATTTGTTTTGTTTTTACCTCAACCGAATCCGCTAAAGAGCTCACAGGAAATCCCGCTCGATACAATATGCATTTGCATTATCTATAGGTTATGCCCTGACAGCCTTGTTGGAACAAAACACCTTTAAATTTGTGTGGATCCTATCCCTGCCCAGTGCCCAGTACTTATGAGTTCTACGGTGTAAGAATTTGATTTTATTAAAAGAAAGCACTGTAAGGAAACATATTGCCGGAGAGGATCCGTGCAGACCAGACATTACCAAGCAAATTGTGAGTAAATAACATCTAGAAATGATAAGTTAATATAAGTTTCACTCTTTTGTTCAATAAATCTATCATTAATGATGAAAACTCTAGGGCGATAAGAAACTAGAAAAGGCAATATCATTTCTTGTTATAACACCAATAACTAGAATGAAATGAAAGGTTTGATTCATCTTTCATTTTTCGAGCCGCTAAACAGTGGCATGCGCTTCCTAATTGATTAAATTTTTCAAAAATGGGTGTCTTCAAGTCGGGAGTGGACTTTCTAGTCCAGCGTACCTACTCTATCGTGGACCGATTAGATCAAGCGAAAAAGGAAAAATGAAAAAAAAAACGATATTATGGCGTTCAAACGCAAGCCTTTTATTTATAGCATAAATAAAAAAGTAATATCTATTATTTCCCTTAGTACGTTATTAAATTCCTCGTGTATAGAGATCTACCACGACTTTTAGAGCGTGTTTTGTATGTATATTGAACGTGCATAGTTAAATATTTTTATGTATATTTCAATTGCGAATTCGGCATTGGAAATTTTTATGACCACTTGTAGAATCGTTATTAAAAAAGAATTAAGTAAATCTATTAAAATATTTATGCTCGATTTTAAATAAGCAAATTCCGGATCTACGATTTTTTCGAATCGAGGCATAAACTCGAAAAAGGCGTTCTGGCATCTTTCTCTCTAGCATTTAAATTAATTATACCAAAAACAAATTTTAAGGAAAAAGAAAAAGACCCGAGGAATAATACAAAGAGCTAAACTGTATCTACTTACAGATACAAAGAATGTAATAAAAGAAGATTAAATACATTTTAATAAATTGCGTCGTTTTGGTTAATCAATGTCCATAGTAAAAATAAATAAAAATGCGGCAAATCGTATCAGGTCACGTAAAAATTTGCTGAAAATGTTAACTACTTCGTTTCGGTATATTTGGAAAAGTATCAAAGATGAGATTTTTTTTACTAACTGACTTGATTTTCACACTTTAGTTTTACTTATACTGTATTAGGTACTTACGTTTGAATACGTCTGATACTGGGCTATAGTACCTACCTACAAAGCGCGCGCGTACCACGCCGGACAAGGCCACGCACTTTGTACTGTGAATGTGACCGAAACTACAGTCGAAGTATCCGACATAATTAAACGAGAGTAATCCCGTATAAGTAAATCAAAAAATTTAATTTAAACTACTATGCCCTTAAAATAAATGGAAAAGTTCTCAGCCAATTTAAAAAAAAGTGCAAACATGAGCGACCCTGCCCTTTAATGAGAACATAAGGCCCATTTGAGTGGAAATAATTGTAAATTTATCTGTTTGTGCCAAAAAAGAATTTGTTTGTTTAAAATTATTCGGTGTCTTGAGACGACATTCAGACGAACAATGAAAATACATAAACATTTTCGAATGTAATTCGAAAATTATGTATATTGATATTTGAAAGGAAAAAAATAGGAGCTGAAAGGTTAAATGATACATTTAACGGCATTTTTAATTGCCCTCCGGGGTACGTATCCCAGGTTTGAAGACCCGGGATTAAATGTATTATCGATCTCGCATAAAACTCCAGTAAAGCCTTATTTCCAATTAGTCTCCTGCCGCATCTCTCGATCGACTCCAATGCCTCAAGTTGGTACTTGGCAGAGCCGTCCCATAGGTGCGAACAGTACGCCATTCACGATCTCACTTGTGCTATGTATAAGCTGAGTAGATGTTCTACGATATTTATTCACTTTGTTTTGTCATTTTGTTGTTTGATCCGATTTTGTTCAGATGTTCTTGTAGTTTAATTGATGCTATATTTGGGTCTTTATTACAGGAAAGGACTGCAGTGTCATCTGCATAGGTTGCAGTAACCACCTCTTCTGAAACAGGTAGATCAGCCGTATAGATAGTGTATAGCACAGGTCCCAGCACCGAGCCTTGAGGTACTCCAGCTTCTATTTTACACATGGATGAAAGGCAGTCTCCACACCTAACCTGGAACACTCTGTGTTCCAAGTAAGACTTCAGAAGCAGGCTGAAAGCGTGGAGAATAAGAGCTAGTCCTACAAAATCGGTCCATATAACGTTCACGCTAAAAAGAGGAGACTGCCCACCAGTGACACTTGATGGAGCTGTTTTGCCACAACACACGACAGTTAAATATCTGGGCATGCACTTGGACAGACGACAAACCTGGAGAAATCACATAAAGATGAAAAGAGAACAAGCAAACAAAAAGTTTATCGACATGTACTGGCTATTGGGCAGACAATCATCTCTAAGCTTAGAAAACAAACTCCTTATATACAAGTGCATCATAAAACCAGTATGGACGTATGGCATACAGCTCTGGGGATTAGCTAGTCACTCAAACATAGAAATCCTCCAGCGCTTCCAAAATAAAGCACTAAAAACTGTGAGCAATGCCCCATGGTTTATACGAAACACGGAAGTGCATGAATACATGCAGATACAATAAGAGAGGAAATAGAAAGGTCTTCTGAGGCCTATAAACAAAGACTTAAACTGCATAGAAACCATTTAGCTGCATCACTACTGGACACCAGTGACCACCTCTTCCGGCTAAGAAGACCGCGACTAGCCACAATCTAGAGTAACATAATATGAGATGACACATCACAGGATGTGCATATCCCAAAACCAACTAAGAAATTAAACTCAAAACACATGATTATGGCTTCCAGGCTGATTGCAGATAGACAGAAAGAAAAAAAGAAAAAAAATAAAAAAATTGTTGTTTTATCATCTGGCCCGTATTCACCTCGACTGTCGGTATCATACGAGCCAAAGATTATATAAGTAATTCATTCTTTTGTTTGTTGTAATTGCACGTGTATACCTCAGTTACTAGACTGTCGTTAGGTTATTATTATACATTTTCTACTCGTTATCATATTCTTAGTTGCTCACAAACTTTCTTCTCCATATAATGTTATTTTTAAATATTTGTGGAAATATGACCTGTAACTTTGGTGTAATCAATAAAATATTTGTATTTTATTGATATACTGCGGAACCCTAAAATGCATATCCATGAAATGTTGAAATTAAACGGTATCTACTATTTGTCCGGTTTCCTGCTGCACGTGTGCGTGACTAATCCGAGATTAGGGCTTCGATTCCTATTAGATATTGATTATTTATCTTGTATATATAGGCACTCGAGTTGATTCGACAACCGACGTCGCGGGACGTGGCTCATCATTACATATATTTCAATTTTGCTTTTAGTTCGAAACAAGACTTGCACCACATCAGTCCGATTAAAAAGTCGCTTATTTGTGTCAATAACAGTGATGTAATTATTTTTATTAAAAAACCTGTTAACTATACTCAAGCTACAGACAACTTGTAAGTCATTAAAAAAGATTGTCAGAAACATTACTGTGTGTTCATGCTTGCTAAAAAAAGTTTTAATTGTACCTATATAGCGACCCGTTCCGGCTTAGCACGGATGCATAAATTATATTGGTCAGCTATCGATTTTAAGCGACTTGATTAACCAAACATTGAATTTCTCTACTTAGTGTGTCCAAGGTATGTATTTAGTGTATTTCCGCTTAAAATTAGTTTTGGTTACAACAGTGATGAGAATTTAATTTAAAATTTATCTACCGTGAAGACAATTATGTAAATAGGTATCTATGCGAAATATCAAAATACTTAATATCTTAAACTAAAATCCGACTTAAAGATAAATTTAAAATAACTACATAATCAAAATAACCACAAGTCTTTATATGATCTTTTCGCTTCAGTATCCACTTGATTATCCTTTGCCTTTCCCAAAAAACAGTGGGACGAAATGGGTTAAAATAATAATAAAAAACCACTTGATTCTGCGAGCGCTTGGCTGTGAAAAACACGCTCAAATAAATTATAAAGATCTACAAATATATGTATATTATACATATAAACTTTTTGTAAAAACATACTAAGTCAATATACAGTGAAAACCGTGACAAGTTATTATGTTAATAATACATTTGTAGCTAGTGTAGTGGTTTAGAAGTAAATAAAGAAGCAGGCAGCCGCGGACATCAGCTTCATTCCATACTATTTAGAGAAGAGAAGATAGAGAAAATAAAATTAATCAGTATGAGATTACAAAGTCGCTTTACGAACACTGTTTCCGTATGTGTAATGGATTACAAGTAAACATGATCAACCTGTAAAATGTTTAGTTTCCTGTGGACAAGGCAAGACATGTACCTATTATTGTGAAAGATTTGAAATCCCTTTCACCTTTTGATGTATTACTGTGATAGAAAATCCAAATTGTTTATTTTCTTGTAAATTTCATGTTTCTGGATCATAGAATAACTTGTAGTAGATACTATCGTTGATATGCTTGTAAGTCAGTTATAAGAAAATTAAAAAAATAGTATAAAAGTAAATTGTTTAATAAGATGCTGAAATAGTGCAGGTATTCATGCTATGCTTTGTTTGTTTGGTGTATATACAAAATGTCTTTAAAGAATTTAAAAAAGAAACTAATAAGTTTTTAGAAATGAATTTACGGTTCGATTATTTTGATTTAATTGTGAAACGTTAAATTCAAATTCTTTATTTTGCAGAGACATGGGGTACAGAGATAAAAGTCATAGGTTATTTTATCTAATTTATATGTTGTCCTTACAAAGATAACTATTACGACAAGTGAAGTGGGCTCAGGCATGGTATCACAAAGGCTGTTTATTTTTATACAGTACTAGTAACCGGCTTCATATTTTCATATTCCGATCGTAGTACCTACCTATATGTAACTCTTAACCACTAATGTCTAATGATCTCCACAACACAAGGAATCCTAGCGTGGAGATCAACGTCCGTCCTCCATTCCATTTTGTAATCAAGTCGTCAAAGTAACCAGTATCGCAAGTTACTTTGACGGCTTGACTACAAAACAACGAATTACGTATTACATATTTACATAAAATTTATTGTATTTACGAAAAACTTTCGTAAAGAAATATCCAAATAACGATGAAATTCGTGTCATCCGTTGCGTGGTTTAGGAGAAGTAACCGAAGAACTAGCCAGACGTGTACTGCGGAATTGTTTACTACTATTTAGAGATTACAGAATAAATAGAAATGTACCTAATAGTATAAGTATGTTTTATTTTGTTTCAGTGAAAATAACACCATGGCGCCAACTGAACAGAACATAGAAGATGCTGGTGCAGTTCATTCACAGTTGAAAAATAGACTTACGAATGGTTATTATAAAAGTGAAAATAGAGTGCAGTGCTTCTTAAATAATAATACAGTTTTACAAAATAGTGTCAGTGAGAAAGACGAGACTTTTGACATAAGCAAATATGAAGCTATGGAGTTCAAAGCAAAAATCAGATGGCCTGATCTCACAGTACAAGTATTATTGCATTTAGTGTCGATTTACGCAGTGTACCTGATTTTAAGTCTTCAAGTTAAAATTTTTACAATTTTATTTGGTAAGTTCTCACCGTTTCTACAATAATAACATTGACTTTTACGTTATCGTCTAACTTGAATAGCATTGTAACAATGATGGTACTATGGTCAGCGCAGCCGGTTCTCATGCCAAAGAGCGTTGAATCAAATCCCAACAATAAGATTCAGCTGTCGGCGAAGGAAAACATGATGAGAGTACTTTCTTGTACTCTTTTTGAAGCGAAAACTTCTTTAGCTTCGTTGAGCGATTTTTTTATTTGGGCAAAACTTAAGGGTTCACGTCACCGACATGCAAATGTGACGTGTTTCAAGTTAACACTTCTGTCGGAATTCCTGTGACTGCTGATTTTTTTATGTAAAAGTAATGAAACGAACAGGACGCTCTCCTGATGATAAGAGATAACACATGTCTATGACAATTGCAGCAATTCAAAGAACTTTGAGTAACGAAACAAAGCCGAGGGCATCGCTGCTTTGGCTCATTAATTTGAGACTTTCGATGGTTAGTCTGCTAGCCTAACTAAAGTCTAACAGCCCTGTAATGTCCCTAGCTGTAGTACCCTTCGTGCTGCGTAAACCAAAAAAATAATTATGTACAGCTTTTTTCAGACATTTATCTGTTGACTACGTAAATTATGTTAATTGATATGACCGCCTTTGATCACCCGCGTCGGACGACTATTATCAAAATGGCGCGGGCGCCAGATGCTTAAACATGATATTTACTTGATTTTGCGATTATACGATTGAAGGCGAATCACTTATATAGATTTTCATTTAATTTTTGTGCAGAAGCGACAGCTGTACAACGTATGTTTCCTGGACAGTGTGGATGAAACCATTTTTATATTGATAAAATTTTTCATCACTGCCGTCATCCAACATGGATAAACAAAAATAATTACACTATCAGTAACATTAGCCCCTTAAAACACGTGATAAGAAATTATGAATTTTGCGAACCTGTTTTTGAATAGTATGCCTGAGTTTTCATATGTCCGCTGTTCCAATATTATTTATAAGTCTGCCATACTCGTACGTGAAAACAGGCATGTATTAAAAAAAACACACTTGTTAATTATCTGGTTATTTTAAAAACCCTGGAAACCCTTTATAACATGACGGGATATCGATGCTACATTCTATTGCCCCGGCAACAGGACGAACGGTAATAAATATTTACGGTTGTGTATGTTTGCAGCATTGCTTACAATCTACACGTCTGGATTTGGGATCACGGCGGGCGTGCACCGGCTGTGGTCGCACCGCGCGTACAAAGCGAAGCTGCCCATGCGCATCCTGCTCGCAGTACTTTTCACCATCACGGGACAGGTGAGATATACCTATATTTTCTTATGCGTTTTCTGCTGATGAAATGTATTAGATGTGTTATAATTGAAAAGCTGACAAAAAAGCTGACTGAAAAACATCACAGAACTACTGATGATGATGATGGTGATGATGTCATACTGACTTAAAAAATAATTGTATCCTTAATATGGTGATTTTGTATTCCATGTAAGTCACCAAAACTTATTTTCTTTGTCCATTCTCTTTTTTTGTTGAAAAAAAAATAAATTACGTCGTTAATTTAACATATTAATATATTATTACAATTATCAAAAACTTTAGTCAATGTCAGTCAATTCAGGTGCATTGACTTCATAGGTTACACAATACACATCCAGCTTAGTGATTTAATAAGGTTAATATTGGTACTGCTGAAACGTATTGCTGTACGTTGGTAATCAACGTAAACTAGATAATGCACTTAGCTGAATTAAAATAGATTACTGGTGTGGACGTGGCTACTGATTGATTATTATGCTAACAAGTGATGATGTCAGTCTAAGGGAAGTTTTCCAATCGTAATTTTTGGCAATATAAAATTAATGTGCCCTAGAACTGCACAGTTTTATTTTACTTGCGCTTTTTTACTAGAACCGCCAAAAAAACACAAACAAAACGTCATCTAAGCGTGATTGATATTTGCCACGTAGTACGCTCAAACCGTTCGATTCCACAAAACAATGCAAATTAATTATTTCGAGCTTTTTTTTTAATAAATAAAACATTGTTATAGTAAAAGAAGTTTTTCGGAACTTTAAACATTATATACAGTTCCGAAAAACTTTTTTTACATATAGGTATATATACTGTTAGGTTTTTATAATTGAACATTATAGCCCCTCGTCGCGTCAATAGTTATTTTAGTAGATACCTACTAAATTTTTAGGGATCTGTAGGTATGTAAATGACCAACGAGAATACGACATATTTTTTTTCTATTTTACTTAACATAAAGTATATTAAGTTTATATGCATTAATGTGAACCTTGAAAGAACTTATAATACAATAGCTCCTTTTCTTCGGTCAATGAAGCGGAAGATAATGTACGCCATAAATGCAATGCGAAAATAGTAGCATATTATACTATTAGGCTTCGCCCGAAGAGATCAGCAAATAGATTAACACTTGTAGTAACGCGTAGCGATCACCATTTCGCACTTTCTTTGGAGTTTTTTATTTTTTACCCTCATATTTTATTTATTTTCTATTTTGATCGCTCCTGTGACACCTACTTTCTCCATTCGCGTTTTAGTGTTCGACCATACCGCACGCGTCTGTATTGCTCGATTTACAGTAGTTAAATAATAATATCTAGTTTTGCATAAGAAGTCAAAAGAAACCGGGAGCCTCAACGTGGGTTAAAAACAATATGCCGACGATCTCATCGCTGTGTCTGGGTGTTGCTAGTTCATCGTAGGACATCGTAATCATGCAGAAATATATCAAAAGTTACCTTATGAAATTTGCAATTTGGTATTGTGGGCAGCTACAAGGGCTGTCTCGTGCCGTTTATATAGCGTTGTGGGTAGTTTGAAGGGCTATCTCTTCGCTATCTATGCTTACTCTTAAGAGTATGCTTGCTATTTCATAATAGGTAAACTAACCTCTGGCATTGCGGGCAGCTTCTGGGGCTGTCTCGTGCCACTTATATAACGTTGCGGGTAGCTTTTGGGGCTATCTCTTCGCTATCTATGCAGACTCTTGGAGTATGCTTACTATTCCGTAATAGTTAACCAGCTTTGACCACACCTTCACTTTAATTATTATGAAATTTGCAATCGGTATTGTGGGCAGCTTCAAGGGCTGTCTCGTGCCATTTATATAGCGTTGCGGGTAGTTTGAAGGGCTATCTCTTCGCTATCTATGCATACTCTTAAGAGTATGCTTGCTATTTCATAATAGGTAATCTAACCTCTGGCATTGCGGGCAGCTTCTGGGGCTGTCTCGTGCCACTTATATAACGTTGCAGGTAGCTTTCAGGGCTACCTCTTCGCTATCTGTGCTTACTATTAGAGTATGCTCGCTTTTTCATAAAAAGTAAACTAACTCCTGACAATGCAAGGCAGCTTCTAGGGCTGTCTCGTGCCACTTATATAGCATTGCGGGTAGTTTTTGGGACAATCTCTTCGCTATCTATAATTACTCTAAGGTTGCCTGGAAGAAATCGCTCTTAGCGATAAGGCCGCCAATTGTTCCACTAGTGTTATGGTTATATTGTTATATTTGTTTGTAATTGGGTGAACAATAAAGAAGTATATAATTATTATTACTCTTAGAGTAGTCTCGCTTTTTCACTATGGGTAAACTAACCTCGGGCAATGTGGGCAGCTTTTTGGGCTGTCTCGTGCCAGTTATACTTGTATAGCGTTGCGGATAGTTGTAAAGATTACCTCTTCGCTATCTATGCTTGCTCTTCAACCAAGCTGACTTAATTCTAGTATCGCGTACTATTCAGTATTTTAGCGGTTCAGTAAATAATATTACGGGTAGTTTCAAAGACTGTAGCATCATTTTGCTAAACTGGTAAATTGACTTATCTGATATAACTATTTTTCAATGGCTCATTGCTACGGCATGCCGAACTTGATTTGGTTCCTGTAGTTTCTCTAGATCAAATTTGTCGAGTCTATCGGCAGAAATGTCACAACAAAATGCTTTTGCACTAATACCTGGCGCCTATATGCCTCTAACAGTAAAATTTTTGGCTTACAAAACACTTCAAAGTCTTGGAATTGATCCGACAAAGACCTTAATGCATACTGAACGTGCATTATGTGATTATTAATTGCTCAATAATAGCGTTATTCTAACATTTGTCAAAAAAGATTTGAAGAAGTCGCTTCAAAAAACAATTATGGACGAGATGTTGACACTGAAGATAGCTAAAGCTATTAACAAATCTGAAACGAAGTTAAAGTTTCCCACATCAAAAACTAATACAAGCATACAAAATTCGACAACAAGAAACTGGAAAGGATCCACAACCCGGAAGCAGTCTCGGAGGACGACGAGTACGACACCTTCAACAGGTGTAGTGTAAATAACAAATCGGGACGTAAGTTCCTTCAGGCAGTAGCACTGTCGTCGACAAGCGCACAGCAGAGCAAACAGCTGCCGCTAGCTCTTATGCAGGCGACATCACCACCGGTAAAATCTGTTGGCTCATTATGTGATCAAGGGTTATGCCTAACTAAAGACCTAATCATCTTGTCGTGTATTGAAGGTTATAAGTAATACCCCTTTTCTATCCTGTATTCCAAAATTATATTCCAACAGTAAGAGAATGTTTATTGCCATTCTTTTTTGTTGAAACTAAATGGTTTAGTAAAATATAACGTTGCAATTTCAAAATATCAAACATGTCAAGGGCAGTTCATATCGAGCGTATTTTTAGTACTAAAACCAAACGTCAATAGGAAATTTATATCGAATCCATAGAAATTAACTAAATTAAATGATACAAAACATACGAAACTTGAAGATTTTCGGATTGCAATAAAAATTATTTCTAAAGATAATTTTATAGCAAAAATAGACTTAAGGTCTTATTTTTGTTAAGGCCATTTTTGAGCTAATATATTATATTCTCACATAGAAAAATATCTACGGTTTCAATGGGGCCAAGATCTTCATAAAATCAACGTTTTGCAGTTCAGTCTTGCACTTAGTACTGCAAGGTATGTTGTTACAAAAACTATGAAGCTCGTAATTAAACTCATTCGTACTGTTGGTTAATAAATAAAGTCTCACGACCTCTACGACTTTAGGATTCATAATATAGGAATACTATTTGCAAATAACTAATGCTTATTCTCTAAGTAAAGTATAGTAAAAATAAATTAAAAAAAAAAAAAAAAAACCCCAAGTACTAAAAGTACTTGGTTGTCGACTTTCAAAAAAGTTAAGCTGATTTGAAATGAAATTAACAAAATGTTTCCTTTGGAAAGATGCAACATCAGAGATTTAAGGCAAATTGTTGGACTACTTGTCTCAGCATAATATCCAGCTGTTGATTATAGTTGGTTGTGCACAGAACTATTAAAAAAGTTTTAAATTTCTTGATTTATATGAAAATAATGATAATAACTAAGATGTATTTATGAACATCATAATCATACCTAATTCTATCATGATAGATTAATATTGGTAGAAACGTGCAATCGGAAAAGCCGTCAGTGAAATTAAACATAATAAATAAATATTAAACACAGAATTATTTTTCCGACGTCTCAACTACGGGGTGGGGCGCTGTATAGAGTTAGCGAAATGTGGAGTAACATTACAGAATTACAGTAGCATACTTAGAAAACTATGCAGCGTTTAATAGACTTGATCTTTTTGCAAACGAATTAACTAATTGGCAAGTTTTATCAAAGATATATAACACTACCGTCACCGTCAACCGTATGGAAGGCATCACACCTTACATAATTATGTGACCAGAAGCCTCTGGCAGTGGTAGATTTGTCTGAAATGAATGGTAGAAATATATGTTTACGCTTCTTTTATAAGTTCATCTGATAATTCAATGGCGGATGCTGACTTGTCGAATCCACATAGATATTTAGTGGAAACTGTTATCTAATGCGTTCCAGCAGATTGTAACACATCAGCACCCGCAACATGCACAATCGATTTATCATGGTTGCAGCAATGTTATCAGGACAGCGTTCTTGAAAAAATCTACTCATCCATCTGTCTTTAGACTGCATGGTCTCTCTATCATAAAACTCACTTAAGTGATACGACGTTTACTTGAAAAAGTGGTACTTTTATTGCATTCTAATTGAGGTTTAACTTGTACAAAGTTACAATACCAGAGATACAAAGTTTCTTAACGAAGTTGTACAATAAGGAAGCTCAATATCAAAGTCTACACACTTCTTGTGTCGCGCTGTCTTTAGATATAGAACATATAGTATTAGATAAAAGTATCAAACTATGTTTTAAATGTATTTTTCGGTCTCGTCTTTAAATGCCTGTACACGTGATAGTTTATCACTTAAATAATAAGAAATAATCATAAGAAAACATGCAACCCTTTAATAACGGCACACAGGGTACACACCTATATGTAGTTATAATGAATATGTGGTAGCCAAAATGAATATTGAAAATATCGCGTCAACAAAATCAAAAGTACGATAATTACAGAAATGAACACTTCACAAGTAGGTTGATCTCAACCACTCCTAATGTTCTTTTCTACTTCTCCTTTTACACAAGGACATCAAAGATCCATTTATTTGCCTTAAAAATCACTCATAGTGGAGTATCCAGCCAAATACAAAGTTGCTAGATCAGGAGTACGCTGGGCATGGTTGGCGTGTTAGTGTCAATTTTTGGCGCAAGCAACATGAATTTTGCCACCGCTTCATGGGCACATCGTCCTGGTGTGTTTTCTCTTTGTCAGAAAGACAGCTGGCCGCTCAATACGAATCATTTGCTCGTGCAATGATTGATAATTAAGAGGCTAATGATTAGAATGTATACATAATTCAACGTTAATAATTATTGTCATGATTACTTGTATCGTAGTCAAATGTTAGGGTTAGATAAACCATGTTTATTTAATTAAACGGGGTTTTAAAGTACTTAAAGACCTACTATATGGACAAATAATTATGATTCTTGAATAATATTTCACATAATCTCTAAAAGTCTACAAGTGTTAATCTATTTGCTGATCTCTTCGGGCGAAGCCTAATAGTATAATTAGTGATTAAATGAACTTACGTGTAAGTGAAGTTCTATCATAATTATACGGAGGCTTCGCCCGAAGAGATCAGCATCCCGCCCTTTACTTCAACAATATTGTTCAGTACGAGGTTGACCCCTCCCTGATTGTGAAATATTATTGTCATCTCTAAACTAAATGAAGAAAGTAGGTGTCACAGGAGCGATCAAAATAGAAAATAAATAAAATATGAGGGTAAAAAATAAAAAACTCCAAAGAAAGTGCGAAATGGTGATCGCTACGCGTTACTACAAGTGTTAATCTATTTGCTGATCTCTTCGGGCGAAGCCTCCGTATAATTATGATAGAACTTCACTTACACGTAAGTTCATTTAATCACTAATTATAGTCATTGAAAGATTCAAATGAATATAAATTCTAAGTTAAGACAAAGTGACTATCCGTCATGAGCCAAGTGACAGATGTACAGATGTACATCGATAACGCATATTGCTGCATTTAATCATACGCTTGTATGATTAAATAACGGCTTATTTAATCATACAAGCGTAAGATTTTTTGAGTAAAGTATAATTTTGTACGACATCGTAGGACATATTAGTATGCAAAAACTATAGCGTATAGTTCAAAAATATATTGATTAAGAACTATTTTGATGGTGTGAAATTACTGTAAGGTTTAGAGAGAAGAGAAGACGTAAGAGTCACGTTCACAAATTCACGAAACCTTCAGTGCGTGCATAAGACGCCCTAGATTAGGCCGGATTTTATGAGCTGCCCCTATACTGGGCGTGGGCTTCTTATCACTGTGCCAAGTGTAAGGCCGCTCCACTATGCTGATAAAATGCGAGTTGATAAACTTTATTCCCAGAACATAAAAAGTTCAAAACATGTAGGCTGTGTATTACATGTTGGTGTTGTCAGTAAGGTATCAATTGCTACCTGAACAATTTATATAGTAATGGTTGTCTAGTTCAATCCCGTCCCACTAGATGGCGCTAGCATGCATATTAGCTCGCGCAAACGTTGCGTTTGCGATGCATGACTAGTGCATTTTGTTGCATTTGAATTTTTAATGGCACCAATAGAAAGAAATATAGAACTGTGTTTATTAGTAAACAGTCTATTATTTAAATAAGCCCCCTGGAGGCATCTTTGTGGAGACCTGGAAAATTTTTACTACCCTTTATAAAACTTTCAAACACACTGATTTTATTTCGGTGGTTAAATTAATTGCCGAATATTACTTCTTACTAACTTCAGATTGTGAAGGAGAACGTCTTCGCCGTTTGAAGCTATCGGAGCTATTATTAGTGACATTGCCGTGGGAATTAAGAAGTTATTGAAAGTTAAACTCCTGACTTTGTTACTGTATCTTCAACTAGAGTACCATAACTTTGCCACTGAGATACCTCTAATGCCCATCGCTGGTATTTAACAATCATAGCTTATCACTGAATCACCGTTAAATAAATGTTAGCGTGGCATGTTTACCATGAAAGGCCGGTATTTTAACACGCAACTTATCAACGAAGGTTGAATTCTAAATGATACTCGTATATTACAGAATTTGACTTGTACCTTTGGTATCAATAAAATATATTATGTATTTTGAACGTATAAGGTAAATGTGGAATATGTGTCCACCGTTTTAAAAGGGGCGATTAAAATACAGAAAATAAGCATTCAATAGTCTAATACTTTGGTGGCGGTTTTTGTAATCATCAATGAAGAACATAATCATGATAATTTAATGTTATTTGTTTTACTTACCTCGAAAGTAATATTACCATAGTGCTTCCATAAACAAATAAAATAAATAAATATCGTAAGACATTTTACATAGCGCCATCTAGTCCCAAACTAAGTAAAGCTTGTGCTATGGGAACTAGATTAACTGATAAAATACTTGAATACTTTTTTTTGTAAATACATACAGAACATCACATAATTGTTTGTCCTGGATTGAACCTACACCGTACATAAACCCTCGAAGCAGATATTATACCAAATGAGCTAATAGGGCAAGCTTCATTAACTTAATAGGCATTAGACAAAATAGAGTTGCTGACATACGCCGCACTATACCACGACGATCAGGTGATACGTAAGAAGTTCTACGCGACGCTTTGGTGCGATGTCATAGTCCTGTCTCAATATAAGATAAGAAAAGATACCTAACTTTTACCTACCACGTAACGTCTCTCGCAACCGATCCGAACCCCGAACGGGAACGTTTCGCAACACGAGCCAACGCGAGCGAGTCTTTCTAAAAGAAATTACGAAATTATTGAATTCAATTTCTAATTTGTTTTATTTCTGTCAAAAAAATATTCTTATGTAAAATATTTTTAAAGCCTCAAAATAACATTATTCCTTATTTTTCTGGCTGTCGGTCGTGATACCATTTATATTTATCTGTGTCGTATTCTTTGCTTTTATCAGTCTGTATCGCAGAATCTCTAAAATAGAATGTTATTGCTCCTGGTTTTAAGTGAACGTAGTCATACACGTCTTGATTGATCTTTTCTCGCTCTTTGCGTTGGGTTATTTATATCTGTCCGTTTTTCCTCATCCTCCGGTCAGCCAACATTCAGTCCTATGTTCTTCATCCTCTTTCTGATCGCAGGAATGGCTTTTTGAAGCTTTTAGTTTATCACATAGATAAAAAATATCCCATCTTTGTTTGCTATCCATAACAATGTCGGTATACAACAATTAGCACGAGCGTGTTGTGCTCATGCTAATCGTCGAAAACGTAAATACTGGGTTTGCGCGTTCAATCCCGCCTCCAAGATGAAGGATAACAAATATATATAGAAATAAATATTGTTGAACAAAACAATGATCTGAATTACCGAAGTAACTCAGATGAGTTTCTCCAAATATATTCACACCGTCTCTTCTTTACAAAAGTGAGTGATGTCAGCGTTTTGATGTTGACATCTCTAAACTCTCTAAGATGTACCTAGCAATTCCAATAAAATAAATAAATCAGATACTAGATGGAATACATAGTAATTAGTAGATATAAGTAGATATTACAGTTTTTAAGTAACCACTTGATAGTTGTAGCCTTAGCACATTAATTTGCAAGAATTATGAAGTATGTATAACTAACAAATTTAAATGCTAGTCACTCTGTAATATGAGTAGGTACTAAATAAATAAATAAATAAATATCGTAGGACATTACACGCAGCGCTATCTGACCCCAAACTAAGCAAAGCTTGTACTATGGGAATCAGATAACTGATAAAATACTTAAATATTACAATTTGCATATGATTATTAACTCAGAATACAGAAAGAACGTTGTATAGTGAATATAATTCAATTACTATTAGTAACTTAACTACTTGAAATTTAATATCATTATTTTTATAATTCTGTAAATGAATATAGGTACATAGCTTAAAACAGTTCTTGAGTTATATAATAGTTTAAAACGAGGTTGCCGTCCGCGTCTGTGTTTCTCCGCTTACTTCTTCTAAACCACGCCACGAATTTAGATTAAATTTTACAGTTGGTTTGTATACAATACATCATAACAATTAAACTTTTGTATAAGAAGAGAAATTCAATGTTTCGTCAATAGTAATTTTCATGTTACCAAAATTAATTTTCGTGCGCAGCCGGGGCGGATCGCTGGTTTAGAATAATGACGCATTTTATAAAATGCAATGTTTGTCCAGCGTTCTTCAAATGGAGTCAATTGATTCTGTTGACCCTATCAGCCTTGTCATGTAACTATACAAGCTTGAGAGGAATTATTCCTATTTATTTTTCCGTCACCGTATTGCAATAATTTAATATTTTAATGGTTAGTGCAGTCGCGTTACACACTGAAGCATGCCCTTCAGAAAGAATTTTTGAAATCGGTCCAGTAGTTTTTAAGTTTATTCGTCACATACCAAAATACAAATCTTTCCTCTCAATAATATTAGTACATGATATATGGATTTGCTTACAGAGGGACATCTACACATGGGCCTTGGATCACCGAGTGCATCACAAGTACACGGAGACAGTGGCAGACCCGCACGATATCCGGAGAGGATTCTGGTTTGCGCATGTGGGCTGGCTGGTCCTCACCCCCCATCCCGCGGTTGAGAACCGCCGGGTAGCGCTCAGGAAGACCTCTCCAGACCTCATGGCTGACCCCGTTGTCAGAATACAAAAGATGTAAGTAACGACAATAAAACAGAAAAGTAGGCTGGGCGTTTCCATGTTTCAAGCACGTTTGCAAGTGCGGTTGATCCATCAATTTAATTAATAAGGTCTTGTTTAGAAAATCAAATACGTATATGGCAGTAACGCAAGTTCAGTGCTTGTTAAACTTTATGATCGTATATAGCGGTAACGTAGTTGGGACTTGACGGCTTTCGAAAAATTGAAATTAAATTGAATGTCCTTTTTGAGGCCTAGTATATTCTATTGTAAAAACGTAGATAAGTCATTACTATTTGAGATTTCATAAGGCAAATGATTTTTGTTTTTCAAATAATATGAGTAAAGTTTAAGACGCACATTAATTGCGTATATATATTAATGACTTGACTAATTTATATCTGGTCATCTGGTAGTCTTATCGAAGGTTTTGTGTCGTGGGCTTATACGTAGGGTTTCGAAATTTGATACAATACGAAATTCACTAAGTCTAAATTGTGTTCAATTGTTTTCGATTACAAAAACGTCACGAATAAAACAGTCTTCTACAGAACAATCACGCAGATTGGTTGGCCTTTCAAATTTAAAGCATTTACTGAAGACCCGTAGAGTTTAGGTACAAAGCTTAAAATTAACTGTTAGAAGAAAATCAAAACTAAGATTATACATTCAATGTGAATGTGTTTGTTTGTTACTCCTCAACTTTTCATCCGATCGTTATGAAATTAATCCATATATTGTCAGGGGTACAGAAAAGGACATAAAGTAGGTACCTTTCATCCAGAAAAAAATGCTGTTCCCGGAGGATAGCAAAAATATTCATTAACGCAAGTAAAGTCGCGGACAAAAACAAGCAAAAATAATATATATATATATATATATATATATATATATATATATAGATATACATAATATACATATATTATAAAAATCCCATGTCACGGTGTTTGTGGTCGCACTCCTAACGGCTCGACCGATTTTTAAGACATTTTTGATGTATATTTGGTAGGAATGAGAATAGATCGTAAAGTATATTTCATTTCGCTATTGCTAGGTGATTAGCTAGTTTTTATCTGGAAAAAGTGTAGCGGGTTACATCGCGGGGCGCAGCTTGTACCTATAGGTAGAAGAGAGACTCTCCGCACTGTCGGTAAACTGAAAATGCAATAACTGAGTGACAGACTGACTGTAAACGTTTTAAATCTCATTATTCACATACTTCTTGCCACACGTTTTTAAGTTCTTTTCTACATAGGTAGTTAAATAGATAGGATTCGTTGGGAACTGTCGATGTTTTTTTATTTAAATAAAAATTAAACCCCCTATATACTTTTGCAGCACAGGTCTATCTTGGAATGCACAATTCTTTTGGAACTTTTAGCATCAACTTCATTTCGCTGAACATACCATTTACAATAGTTCTTAAGTCAAAACCATTTACAACTAACAATAAATTCGTATAAAACTTCAACAAGAATTCTTAAAAATTGGACAAACTAAACAAACGCTGGTAAACACAACAATAAATTAACAAAAAACTCATACGCACAGAAAGATATGATCTAACTAAGCAATTAACATAAACTATATATATATACCTTAGAAATATGCCTAAAACTTTTTGAAATAAATAGGTATACTTGGGTATATGATAATATCATAACCCGCAGCCTAAAAAAAGCTTTCATTTATGCCAAACACAAAGTTAAAAATAAATTATTCTAACTTATCCACATGCCTAAAAAATAGTGCCAAAAAAAGTGCACCTACCAAGTCTGAAACGAATAATCCACCAATACCACCACCACCACCACCTATCACTCGTATCAAACTACCATAATGCCAACAATGCCATACCAAATCGGCCTACAGGACAAAAATAAATTGACGAAAAGGGCACCCTTTCAGTACCTACACATCCTGGAGAAACGCCTACGATAGCTAACACCACTGAAAGACGACTTTGAATTTTAGAATAATTGAGCTTAAAATAGATACAATCAATGTATACTAACAATAACATTCTTGAACAAAGAGTTCTTATTTTTAATTTATCCATAAATATTAGCATGATATTCGATAACTTGGCTGAAATTTTTGTAGCTGTTGTATTAGTATAGTATGTAAAGTGAATAAGTATTTTCCAAGTGTTTCATCTTTGGCAAAATCGTCATTAAAAAGAGGGGAATAAAAGAAGATCATTTTCCGTGCCGGTGATAGTATTTCCTATAAAGCTAATAAGTTACTGAGTAGCTATGTATATGTATATATTTATAGTATTACTAGCTGACCTGACAGACGTTGTATAGCGTTATATGTCCTAGCGCGTATATGAATAGTTTGTTTGTATTCCGGTACGGCAACTGGCCATGTGAAAAACCGTGACTTACCCGTGACACAATTGCGTGGCACAACCAATTGTGCCTTGGGGAATTTCTATTCCTTTAGGCACTACAAGTTGTGCCAATGACACTACCAAGCGATGCCAATAGTGCCAAGGGGAACTGATATTCCCTTAGGCACTACCTGTTGTGCCAAAGGGAAGCTTTTCTTCCCGATGACACAACTTGGTAAAAATTTATAAAAAAATGAAAACACTCTTCTGGGAATTCAATGTTCCCGTTGATGTCAATAGTGCCAGATGAAAATAGGTCGTAAAGTATATTTCATACCGCTTTAAGTGACTAGCTTCTTTTTATCCCGAAAAAATGTAGCGGATAACACCGCGGGGTGCAGCGAGTATTCTATATAAAATAATCATTATTGAATTAAAAAACAAATGTGTCAAACTATATTAACTATTTTGAAAAATAAGAACCCATCGTAAGATATGCTTGTTAAAAATTTTGTTCCTAGGTTTGTTTTTAAAATTTGTTTTTAGAGTTCCGTACCTCAATAGGAAAAAAAGGAACCCTTATAGTTTATCGACTCGTTTAACATTACATAATATGAAACATATATTTGTATCATTTTCAAAAAGTAGGCGTTCGGTAGGCAACTCGGGCTTCTTAATAAAATATTCGCACCTAATTTTCTTTCTTTTAATAATTAAGAACACATTTAAATGCAAATAGTCTAAGTTGTTTTACTTTTAATTTCAGAATCTTCATTCCAATGTTTGCAATACTGAATATCGCGCTGCCGATTTGGATCCCGTGGTACTACTGGGGAGAGAATCTAATTAATGCCTTCGCCGTGAGCTTCGTTCTTCGGTTCACCTTCACGCTCAACATAGCTTTCTGTGTCAACAGCTTCGCGCACCTCTGGGGCAACAAGCCTTATGACAGGTATCAGTGTAACACTAGTCGTTAGCGCAAAATGACAAATGAATCAGTGGCTCTAGTGGGAGCAAATAGAAAAGTGAAGTTCTGTCATTCCAGAAAACTCCATCGAAGCTTACCTACATTAAAGTCGCCACTACTTTACTTAAGCATGACTGGTCTGGACTTGATCAAGACTGGACATTGACTACTTTTTAACTACTTATGAAACTTATGAAACTTGAAATAATCAAATCACTTGACACTGGCAAATGCACAAAATGCGACGCCAAAATCAAAGAAGACGATTACACTGCATTGATACCCATTACTTTAGACATTCGATGCAGTCTCACAAGTCCTGTAATTTTGCTAGCTACCCATCAATATAAAAAACCGGAATTATATGCAGCCCTGTTGGCTCATTGGTAGTATAGAGCGTGGGTTCGATTCCCACCCAGCAGAAACATTTTGTAGTACAAAACAAATGTTTGTTCAAATACAAATCATTTATTAATAACACCAAAGTTACAGGTCATTTTTCCATTCATATTTAAAAACTATTATCAAAATCATTACATATGTCAAAACATGTTCTGTGTCTGGTTGTTCTGTTTGTATTTTAAGTATACAAAACAATTTTATATCAGTTATCTGAATGTCATAGGCAGCCCGTACACGTAGCGCGCGATCCGCGATCCGCGATCCGCGATCCGCGATCCGCGATCAATGATCGCGATCCAGACTGATCGTGTACGAAGCGGATTGACGGACTGATGCTCCGGATCGCAAAATATCTAGAAATTTTGAAATCATGATCGCGGATCGCGGATCGCGGATCGTGATCATGATTGAACGTGTAAGGCGGCCCATAGAACAAGCTTGCTTTAAATTAAAAACAAAAATGTATGTTTGTTACTTCTTGACGCTGTAATGGTTTAACGTATTTGAATGAAATTTGGGATGCTTATACTCTGGAGTACGTAACACATAGGCGGATTATTTTTATTATCCCGGTAAACATGGGTGAATCGACATTGTACAGCTAGTCAATATAGAGGGTTCAAATTGGCTTGCAAAATATAAATTTTATTTATGTTGTTACAAGTTAAACAAAATCGTGTTAAAAAAACTTTCTATTTCAGATTTATACAGTCGGTGGAAAACAGCATGGTGAGCCTGGCAGCGCTGGGAGAAGGCTGGCATAACTACCACCACGTGTTCCCCTGGGACTATAGAACCTCGGAGCTCGGGCGAATCAACATTTCCACTAATTTCATTGATCTCTGTGCTAGAATCGGATGGGCATACGATTGTAAGTATCTAATTGATCGAGCTAAGTGAGATCTCTGATATTACTAGGTAAAATCGAAAGTTTGTATCTCTTTGTTTGTTTTGGCGATAATCATTAGGTATTTGGATACCGCTAATCACCACAGGTAGCATTCAAATATAATTTTTAATTTTAGTTAAGTTGCTAAAATAACAGAAAAATTTTAAGTGATTTTTAACTTAGGCTGGGTGATTTTTCAAACTCTATCTAAACCCTAAAGATGTAAATACCTGAACTTTTATAATGGCGTTTTTTAGCCTATGCTCAAAATAAGAACTCCATTGCTAGTCGGTTCATAGAATCATACATTTTTTAGTTACCCTCTCCGAAGTAGATAATTCCTTTATGCCGTGCAAAGTTCCGACTTCTTACTGACATTTTTTCGCTACCAGCTTTTCCGAACAAAAAAGTCATTTTTACATTAGCTAAACCTATTTATTAAAATATTATTCGGCTTTGGTAGTTTTCTTTAAAAAAGCAGCTTTTTCTGTAATTACTACCCATACACTTCCTTGCTGATGATGACATAATTGTCCCTAATCACAATGGGGTAGTAGGCAAGAGGTGACACGGACGTCGCACAAGAACTAAAGTAGCCTCTTTATCATACCATACCCAGAAAGATCTAAATGAACTAAACTTGGAGATCGGGTATGTCACGAGGTCTCAATTTGGGAAGAACTATTAATATTTGGATATACTACTACGTCAGCTTTAGAGAGTAGCACATTCTGCGCTGTGTATCAACCTACCCATGGAGGGTAATTGAGCTATAGGTACAATATAACCCGTTTGTCCGGTGCTAATTGGCAGGCTCACATACGAAATTAAATTTCTACTCCGGGCATATCAAGCAGATTTCTTCGCGACATCCAGTAGTTCTTTACAAATATTCTATTAAACTCATTGATATGGACCTATGTATATTTTATGTACACAAAGAAATGTCGCGAAAAGTCACTGTCAAAGTGATAAGCCAGTTGCCCAAAACATATTTTACTTGTGAAAAATATTTTTGTTTCTATTTTCCCCGGCTTTGCTCTCGCGCGGTACATTAATAACAAGTTGAATAAAACCAAAAACACGGTCTGTTACTGACCAATATACGCCCTCAGGCCACTTCTTGTTAGTTTCTTTGTACAGATTCATTAACGTGAGTTTTTTTGTGGCATTCATATATTTCCGCGGCCGCTTTTTGACTGGCGACAGATTTTTCATTGTTGACAAGGGTCTTCAGGTTGAGGGACTAGGCTGAGTCTCTATTTTGGGAACAAATTTCTGAAAGAAATTGATCAAACTTAACAACAACAAGTTGAACACTAGCCATAACATTAACCAACAAGTTTAACAACAAAGCTCCAACACAGGGAGAAACATATTCGAGATACAGAAAACAAAAACGAATGAAACGGGAAATGACGGCGGCAGAAATATTTACAAACTCTACAGTCTTACCATTACAATAAAATATTTTCTGTGTTCTAGGTTTATGTTTAGTTTATTTCCGTTTAGCAGTCGTTTCAGTTACTACAGCGATGAGGATTTAAATTTAACAAACTTTTGACATCATTTGATGATTGACTCATTACCCATCGCCTTATGATAATTTCAACCTACTTTTGTTTACAATTAATAATTGTATTACAGTAAAGGCCGTGCCAGCATCGATGATTGTGGAGCGAGCGAAACGCAGCGGTGATGGATCTTTTGGTCACGAGGAAGAGCCGCCGCCTTCCCCGAACTAACTAACTCGAATTAACTCAATATAACTTATAATTTTATTTTTCATGTTATAAGTATTTTTTTAATGCAAAAGTATAGAGACGTACGAAACGTTTTCTGATGGTAAGGCAGCACTTTTCCATGACCACTGTTGCACACTTGGTGGTAAATCTTCTTATCAGGCGGTTGTCTAGGTATATACCACCGTAGTACCGGTTATTCTGTTATCAAGTAGTAGTGTGTAAACATTATTGTGTTCCGGTTTGAAGGGAATTTCAGCGAGTAAAATTAAAGGGCTGTCAAGACTAACCATCGAATGCCTTAAAGTAATGAGCGCGAAAGCGGCGATGCTCGGGCTTTGTTTTGTTACACAAAGTTCTGTGTAGCGCTGCAATGGTCATGAGCATGCATTATCTCTTACCATCATGAGAGCGTATCATTCGTTTCATTACTTTTTCATAAAAAATAAAAATAAAACACTACTGCTTCTGGGCATAACGCCTGATACCATCTCAACATTTAAAATTGCATTTGCTAAATTTGAATCTGCAAGCGTTTGAGTTCTTAACAAAAATAATGTGGCTTGCTCTTATAACTAAGTAAATCGAACTCAGAACGCAGAATTAGCGTGATCAAATATAAGACTAGGAAATCGTACACATAAATAAAAATACGAGTATTGTTATGTTTTTAAGACATTTTTACTGTTAAATGTTAACCAAAACGAATAATTTTTTATTAAATGTTTTTAATATTCCTTATGTGTTTGTTATTATATACCTTCTGTTGCTGCTACGCGTCAGATTAAAATAAAAGGAAATATATGTTTATGATACTCCTGGAATCTAATTCGAGCGTTGGTACCCAAGTTAATTAATAAAGTTATTCAGCAATATAAGGGGCTCATCGTACTCGTCATATAAAATAACTTTTTTTATAACATAACTCTGAATATCTGAAATGGATAAAAATCAGCTGTTTGAGTTTACAATAATCCCCTTTTAGCTTAGTGCACCCCAAGCCACCTTGTATTGAAACGGTAAATTAGCGGTAAAGAGCTTTTCCATGGTTTAAAAGTTTAAGTACCAAAACGCTCAAAAACGTATGTTCACTGTCCAGTTGTCCAGGGTACTTATACATATATTTTGAAGTTCAACTAGTTCAGCAGCTGCCTATAATCAGGGAAAAAGTGATAGTGGTATAAACGCAAATGGCGTCCCATCGTAATCATCAGGTCCGTTTCGTTTTGTATAAGGTAAGTATTGCTTTCCACGAACCACCACCAAACAGATTGGCCACCAAACGGGTTGCCTGATAGTAATCAATCACCGTCTCCTATGGATATGTAATATGTACAATACCATGGGCACTACAAATACTTTACCGATCTTGAAGATTCTGCTGATACGCTTTTCGAAGAACTCAATGTTATAACTCGGTGGGAATACCTTGGAAGGGTATTAAAGATTATAGATATAAAAGGAGACTAAAGGTCCTTTTCATTAGAAACGGACCTTTAGTCTTTCATTCTTTTGTGTACGGATTACCGTACACAAAAGAATGAAACAAGCTACCAAAAATAAAATAAAAAAATAAATATCGTAGGACTATAGGTACACAACAGCTCCATCTGGCCCCAACTAAGCAGAGATTGTGCGATGGGAGTCACATAACTGGTAGAATACATAAATACTTTTTTTTTGTAAATACATACTTATAATACATACAGAACACCCAGACCGAAAAAACATTTGTTTATTCCCTACAGCTCTCAAGGCAGACATACTACCAATGAGCTAACGGGGCTATCATTTATAGCATTCTTATTTTCTCAGCAGTTTAATGTATTTCTAAGATTTCACTCAGTCTTCTAAGATTTTGTGATTCAGCTCTATCACTTATCAATAGGCGAGTTGTGAACGACGCAGATTCACGATAAAAAGTATCCACTGGCTCTATATATATTTTTTTTAAATATTGGCTTTTTATAATATATTACACACCTATTTAAATATATATTTTTTTGTCTTTTGTATATATACGATTTAGGGTTTTAAAATTTTATAGTTTCGAATTATGTGTTATTAGTATTAATTTTTTTTTCTTTATTTTGTTTTACTGTGAAAAATAAAAATCAGATAGATGTTATACCTATCTGATAGAAAACCTTAGATAAATATGTGTATTGATTTGGTAAAGGTAAAGACCTGACATAAAATAAAATGATTTGAATTTGAACTTACTAATAAAATAAATAGCTTTTTTTATGGTTGACAGGCTCTTCTAGTTATTTGACTACAGCTCGCCTGATATTATGTAACGGTGTTATCCAAGATGTTAATCACATCTAGCAGCCTCGTCTGAAATGGAACTGACTTCAAAGTGAGGCTGCCGGAACACACTGTTAGGTGCTTGGCGGCAAATTTTCAACTTAAGGGTGGTAGCTAGCCAGTCGAGTACCTACTAGAAAGTACCCTACGACCATACTATGGTTATGACGCCACATTGGGCAATAATTAGAATTCAGGTGAAAATAACCATTTAAAAATGGTTATTTTCACCTGAATTCTAATTATGATTAAATTCGAAATTGATTATAATTTGATTCTGATTTACACAAAAATAATTCTATTTCTGATTTGTAATTATGATTAAATTGAAAATGACGAAAATGGAACTAGCATTCATATCATAATGAAACCTAAACAAACAAACAATACTTTAAATAAACTTTAATCTTTACAATGACGTATATGTACATTATCGATTACATTATAGTTTAAGCCACAAACTTTATTTTTTTCTTTATGGAGCGGAAAGAACGTGAATTGGCCTTCACAAATCATATTTATCATAACAGACGTACAAACTTACTAACCAATCATAATCACAAGATGTTTTTAATAAATCACTTTAATAGTGCCTCAATTGCCGATTGCCAGACGGTAAATACGAATACATAGAAATATGTGCATTGGCTAAATCATTTTAAATACTATAACAGAATTTTATCATTTTATATCATTGAACGAAGGTGGCAGCTTAAAGCCTATATAAAAATCTTTTTACTGGCTGCCCGGCTAAATGCTTGACAGCTCATCTGATGTTGTGACGGTGAGATATAACAAGATAAAAACATTTAGCCTGGAAGCTATGGAACTGGTCCTCAAGTTAGGCTGTCAGAACACGCACTGTTGGCGACAGATTTTCAACTTGAGGGTAGTAGCAATGATAACTCAGTGATTGGTGCTGTCTGTTCGCACCTCGAAAGGCGTGGGTTTAAGCCCCAATAATGAGCTTGAGCTGCCAATAAAGGAAAACATCGTGAGGAAACCATAGCATGGTGGTATGGTACTTTCTAGTACTCGTCTAACTAGCTACTTTTTTATGTTTGATAGTCTAGGTGTTTGACCATAGCTAACCTGGATGTTATGCTTGAAGAAAACGTGTAGAAATAAAGAAAATTGATCAACATGATGTTTTGAGTGGTTTTTTCTCGGATTACACCTGCAACAAATTTGACGTTCCTCAAGGAAGCATATTAGGACCTCTGTTATTCTTACTACATATAAACGATTTACCTGATGTAATAATAAGAATAAAGCCTGTTTGTACCTTAACAAAATTTGAAATTTTACATATCATAAAAAAATTATCTTCTCTGACCAATTTTTTCTTATTATTTTTATAATTTCGACGAGCCATCTCTCTGCCGGTCTACCTCTGTGCCTCTTGCCAGCTGGTCCGTTCCATTCGGTTATCTTTTTCCCCACTTTTCATTTCTCATACGCGGGATATGGCCGGCCCATTTCCATTTAAATATTTTGCAGTGTTGCAGAGCATCAATAGCTTTGGTTTTCTTTCTGATAAATTCGTTTTTCTTTTTATGTCTTAATTTTAAGTTAAGAATGATCCTTTCCATGGCTCTTTAGGTTGTTAATATTTTTGTTTTAATTTTATTTATTGAAGATAGTTTGAGATGCATAGGAGAGAGATGGCAAGATGCACGAGTTTAGTATCTTTTTCTTCAATTTCACCGAAATATCAGATTTTAAAAATTCTTTAAAAGTCCAAAATTTGTTCCAGGCTATATTTCCTCGTCTATTCTATTCATCTTGATGTTTGGATTTTTTAAATGGCATTTCTTTGCCCAGATATGTGTATTTCTTTACATATTCTAATGTACCACCATCAATGTGTATAGGGAGTTCAGTACTGTTTGTCATAACTTTAGTTTTTGACGTATTTAATTGTAGGCTGATTTCATTACTAACAACATTTATTTCATTTACCATTTTTTCCAATTGCAATCCAATTTTGCTAAAGACAAACAGAAACTCTTGACTCTTTTCAGAAAGTTCATTACCTAATGTACCTAATCTCTCATAAATCTGTCCCTTTTGCAGATGATATTTGTATTATCATTCCAAAATAAAAAGATATAAACTTTGAACACTGTATAAACGAAACAATTGTTAATTAAAAGTGAATATCGATAAAACCAATTTTATGCAGTTGTATAACATTCATTCGAAACCTCAATATAGTGTATCAAGGTAAACAAATAAAAGAAACCAATACATCAACATTTCTCGGAATTACCATAGATAACCACTTTAACTGGAAAGCTCATGTAGACAACTCATGTGTAGTTTTTTCATTAAAAAAAAAAAGTAGCTTCTAGAAAAACATTTATGGCTATCATGGACACGTATCATCAGTTCTAAGATATGGTCTCATGATTTGGGGCAACTCAGTTGAAATGGAAAGATCTTTTAAATCACAAAAACGGTGCATCCGTGCCATCTGCTGTGCTGGTCCCCTAGAATCTTGTGAGGAATTTAAAAAAAAACTAAAGGTGCTTACCACTTCCGTCTCTATGCATCTTTGAGTTGTGTATGTTTGTTATGAAACACTCGGAACTCGTAATTAACTTGAAAATAATCGCAGCTACTGCACCAAAGCTACTGTAATTGGGTATCTATAATAATGAATTATATCGCAGAAACTGTTACGTGATGGCATTAAGAATATACAATAAAATACCAGAATATCTTAAATCATTTCCTTTTCAAAAATTTCGAACTCAAGTTTTCAGATGGTTAAATGATCGTAATTATTATGCAATCAAAGATTTATTAGAATTTAATAAAAATAGATATAGAAATATTTGTCATAATTTTAATTTCGTTTATTAATTTTAAATATTTTTAAGTTGTCATCTTATTTTAAGCTTCAGTTGTGTATTTTGTTGTCGTATTTGATATTTATGCTATACCAATGTAACATATTTTATATTAGTCTTTTAATTGCTGTTTAATATTATCAAAAAACGTGGCATGCTTATTAAAGCAAAACTTTTGTGTACTTATAGCATAACTATAACTTTAAGACCTAATGTAACCACAATTTAACGCGATTAAATAAATGACTTTAACTTGAACATAATGGCAGATTTTCAACTTGAGGGTGGTAGCTAGGCCTAATACAAGTTTCCGTTTTAAGATAAAGTTGCAGAAAATGTACAGTGTAACAGGTGTATGCAATAAGCTTTTCATATGTAAACTGATAAACAAACATAATTAATAAATTTTAGTTAAGTTTGCGAATGAGAATTATAAACATTGGTAAATGAACGCACGTTAACAAAAAAATATACATAAATATTATGTGTGATGTGAAGTGTGATGATAGACAGCCCTGTTGGTTCATTGGTAGTGTGTCTGCTTCGAGAGCTGAAGGGCGTGGGTTCGATTCCCACTGAGGACTAACATTTGTGTGACTAACATCGATGTTTGTTCTGTGTCTGGGTGTACTGTATGTATTATAAGTATGTATTTACAACAAAAAAAGTATTTAAGTATTCTACCAGTTATCTGTCTTCCTTAGCACAAGCTCTGCTTAGTTTGGGGTCAGATGGCGCTGTGTAATGTCCTATGAAAAAATAATAATAACACTGATAAAATCACAAAATACACAGACCTATCAATAGAAATTAAAACGCAGTGGAAAGTAGACACAGTCAAAACCATCCCGATTATTTTATCTACTACAGGCGTCATACCTTACACACTATTCACAAGTCTAGAAACACTAAACATACATAGAAACACATCCATTCAACTACAAAAAGCTGTTATCCTGAATACCTGTCGTATCGTTTGGAAATTTTTATCGCTAAACCAGTGAATTACTATCAACTTTTCGCTTGGCCAAAAGCCCGTGAAAAGCGTAGCCTCCTCGTCTGACGAGAGAAAAAAAATGTAACAACATTATAATAATAATTTTATTTTTAATAGGTATCTGTTTATAAACGAAGACACTCTTTTTGTGCTTCGTCTTAACAACGGATACATAAATAATGATAAGTAAATTTTTTATTAAGGTAAACAGTGTTTTTGAAAATAATATTCTCTACGCCCCGAATTAGCAAAAAGGCTAAATCATAAGTCACGTGTTGTCTACGGTATGTTGTTTCCCTGGGTAAGCGTGCTTTATCGTAGACCGCACAGACAACATGAGTCAAACGAAGGTCTGTAAAAAAAAATGAATGATAATGATGAATGTTGTTTTATTTATAACATGACGTTTGTGAATTGGTCAAACCTGCACTGGGCCAGAGCTCTACTGAACCAATAAACGCTTAACGTCCGCTATATAAAAGTTATTTACTGGGTGGTAGATCTCCTTAACACGAAGTCGTTACGTACCATCGCCGTATTAGATATCCTGCCACCAAGATGTAGTGTGTAAACAATTGTGTATTCCAATTTGAACTGTAGGTTGCGAAATTACATGACTAATGACATACAAAATGGTGCAATTCAATTAGCGCAAAAGCAACGGAACTTAGTTTTTTTGTTCTTTAAAGGTTTAAAGGTACTGGGTAACTCTAACAACACAGGGCAGGAGTAAGACATTGACCTTTACCATTAGAAGAGCATCTCGTTTATCTCATAATTGTTTACCATAAAGTAAAATAAGCTTCTATCTTTATAATAATAATTATTATTATTGTTCAGAATTGGAACTCACTACCGGCTACTTTCTTTCTTGTGAACTAATCAAGGCTTTTTAAGGCTAGAATGAATAAATTTCTTTTAGACCAACGTGCTTGGTCATAAATAAAACATAGTTTTGCCTTAAATAAATTATTTATCACGTTCCATCAGGCGAGTTAAAACCCAAACGTAAGTTTATTTAGAAAAGCAAACCCAGGTAGGTTTCGTAGTATTTCAATTTCGTTTGTACGTATCTGGTGTAAAGTAAGTATTTAGTAGTGTGTTCGTTTTGTAATAACATGCTAATAGCAAGTACTGAACAAATGTCTCCTTCACTAATAGTTGTAATCAAACAAGTGCAACTAGTATATTAACGTCGTTTAAAGGGAAAAGCGAATCCGGCAATTTTCCGACGCGTGAAGTATCGTAAGCAGATTGATGCCAGTCAGAGGAATGTAACCGCGACGATCAGACGTGAGCAGTATAGCGTCCCTATTTACGAGTACCGACCTGCTCTCGCAGTGAAACCCGCAAGTTTGCAGAAAACTCTGACTTAGTCATTGTAAGTAGTTAAAGTGTTGACTACTTATGTTTATTCATTTTTTAATTGCATGTTTTACTAAAGGACTCTAATAATTTGTTAGAAACCCCTTTTTGGTTTTGAAAGTTACTAGGGATAAGTTTATTATTAATTGTGAGAGACTGAGTGGTCGAAGTGTTGTTGGACCTTGAAATACCAGTGGTCATCATTATCAAGGCAAGTGTACTGCTATAAATTGATATCCTTATTCATCTAGATACTAAACATTAAAATGAATTAATAATCTAACAAGCTTTGCCGCTATTGTTTTCTTTTTTATTATTTCTCTAACCGTTTTGTACCCAGATTTGTAAATTTTCTGGGACGAAAAGTAAAAGCTCTGTTTTTTTTTGTTTTTGTTCTGTCGTCAAAACAATACATACATACATGCATGTAGATATAAATGGCAAACTCGGTAAATACTATAAAGTATGACAACATTGTTTTTTTTTAAATGATCAAGTGTTAGTTTAGCATTTAATTTCCGCACTGAAGCAAATATATTCTATAAATAAGTTGTAGTAGCCAGTGAAAATTTTATGCGTTTCATATTAACACTATAACTTACATTTTCGGATCGTACAAATTAATACTTGGACAATATTAAGGAATTAAGAAATTTGATATCCGTTACAATGTAGCATATATTGGTAACCTTCGCTATTAAACAATAAAATGTATTCTAGGATCAAAGAATTAAAATTTAACACTCGCATAAGATCGATTTTTTCTAAAATACGTTTTATAAAAACATCTACGGCCTGCCATTGCAATAATGTACCGTCTATTCATAATTATGTTAATCATTTCTTTCTTACAAAACGTGATATAAAAACATACCATTGATTGCAAATATTTTTTGCTTATCTAGTTTTAATTTCAAATTGCTTCTAGGCATTATTTATACGATGAAATAAAATGTAATTATCTTATTCGCGTTGTATTTGTAGAATCATAACGATTCATCATTTTTTACACAAAACATGTACTACGGTTATTCATTTGAAATTATTTACAATTAATACTGGAATGCTGCTGGAAACACAATAATGTATAAAAACCTTGGAAAGAATTACATGTTACGGACCTATAAATAATACCTATACAAGTACAAACATTCCAATAACCTTCCTACAATATTTAGCAAACTTTGTCAAGGATTTATCGCAAGAAAATTGCAGAATGTTTCGATTTGAATTGTTTTCAAAGACGAAAGGCGAGGATGTTTTATTTTGCCAAAAGCTATGGTTTCAGATAAAAATACAATATCTTCAAATCCAGCGTAAACAATTTTCTTCTAGGCTAAGCGTGCTCCATTATAGACCACAACGCTGCCTAACATCAGACAAATGCAGACCTTTAGAGAATTTTTAAAAAAAGTGTTTGTTAAAAAACAAAAAAAAACTAAGTATTTTGTACCTAACTGCAAATTCAAAGTATTTTTTTGCGTTTTCCTTATTGTCAAATATGTAGAGTTCATATAGAGTCACGAGTTAAATACTCCAAAATAGACAAGCAAGTTTAATTATTTTAGCAAAGTCAAATTAATGAAAATCACGTAACTAATATTGTTTGTAATGGTTTCTACAACCTAAGTAAAGAGGTTGTAAAGTAAACTATAAGTAATCTTCTTAAAAATTTGACTTACGATCAAAACCTTTTTGTTTTTCTTCCGTAATAGTACCTAACTCAATAGTGACAGGTATGTAGGTACTTAGAACATTTACGGTATGTATAATGTATTAGGAAAATTTAGAATTATTTAATTTTTTCATGATGAAATAAGTAGTACTTAAGTAATAGAAATATTTGTTTTTACAAATCATCCTTAGCAGCCCTTATATTGTGAGAAAATAGTTCAAATAAAAATATAGCAGAAAAAACGGAGTAGGGCTAGCGGGATTTTGTAGCAAGAAATAAAATTATTATTACGAGTATTATAAACAGACCGTGTTAAGTGGTTTTTTGCCATTTTTATTCTGTTTGATTACTGGTACATCTCGACATCAAAAACAAAAACCTTATTTCGCATCATTTATTGACTTGACAAAACACTTATATTTTTTTATGCAAAAGTTATTTTTCTAGACAAGTATTAGATTTAAGATTGTATTAGTTAGTGTTATACAGTCTAGGGTTATAATTTAAAAAAATACCCGGTTTTTTCTTCTTTGTCTAAATTTATTTTTATAATAAATTTATAACAAGTGTTTTTTTTTTTCTTTAGTTTTGGCGTCGCGTTTAAGCATTTGCCAGTGTCAAGTATTTATATAATTTCAAGTTTCAAAAGATAAATAAGTGTCCTCGTAGCTAGTTATAGTCAAAGTCCAGTCTTAGTCAAGTCCAGTCTGTGTCAGTCAAGTCCAGTCATGCTTTAGTAAAGTAGTGGCGACTTTACTATAAAGCTTCGATGGAGATTTGGAAGCAACACGAAAAGTCATGTTTCACCACATTTTATCATTTTCCCACACTCGCGCTTGTAATTCGGCACTTTATGAATAAAACACCACCATTTTTATGCATAAACACTCGACAAAACACTAGTTTTGGAAAAAAATACAACGGAGCGACACGACTCTTCCCGCGTTCCCGCCAAAAAACCCATAATAACAAGTGCTAAATAGAATACGTATTAGCTATTGTACACTTAAGCGTAGAACCATGTACTACTGTACTTACTTAGTACAATAGAAACCCCATTAGATGCAGCAGATAAAAAAATAATCATTCCGGATTTCCATAGTTACAAAATTGCTTTTCCTAAAACATGTTTGGTACATATATGTTTAGGGTATAATTAATTATCTATACTTACTTACGTGTACCAAATTTCACAGTTCTATTTTCGAATTAGGCCGAGACAATATGAATAATGTATATTTTTTTTATATAGAAGTTATAAGACGAACCAAGTGCTCTCCTGATGGTAAGAGATAACGTATGTCCATAACCATTGAAGCTATACACAAAACTTTGAGTAGCAAAACAAAGTCCAGGGCATCGCTCCTTTGACGCTCATTACTTTGAGACTTTCGATGGTTAGTCTCAACAGCCCTGTTTTTTTTTCGTTAGCTTTTGCTATTTCGCTAGCTGCTGCTAATATATTTACTGATTAATTACGAGACACATTTGGGTATCGCAAAAAAACTGTATATTAAACCACATTCATATACAAAAACTGTATAACTATTAGTTTGCAATGAAATATTTTGATAGTAGGAAATAGGAACATAAGACTTTATGATATTTACAAAAACAAAGATGTTACAAAAACTGATTGCTTGTTTGGCTTTTTGTTATCGTACCAGAATTAGGAGGCATATTATACATACATATTAGTTTTTTATCTTTGCTTTTTTGAAGCTCGTTTATAGTGAATGCAATTTAGGATCCATATACTTTTTTTTTTTGTAAATGAGCAACAATAAATATCGTTACATTTTTAGCTTGTTTAAATGTTTACGGTTCAGAACGGCTCGTCATGGGAATGTCATGTGAACGTATCGTATTACAGTTTTCACTTCTGTTTGCAGTCCGGTGATTGTCTATTTTTTTTATAGCAACACCGACGTAGATATTAACGCTATGTTGTGGATTAGGTACTAATTATGTACTTACTCAAAGTGAATTAACATCAAGTCGACAACATCACTGCAGCGAGGTATATTAATTAGCTGAACTCTATCCACCGTTCAATGATCGCCACCGACCTCAATAACCTTTGTAAATAATAAAATAAAAACCAGTTAAGTGCGAGTAGAATTTGTGTTCAGGGTTCACAAATAACACAACACAAATAATATTTATTTAAATAGTTGTAGTATTAGCTGAAAATTTTAGTGACAATTTATTATTAGATCCTTTATTTATGTTTAAATTACACCTTGAGCATTTTACCCCTATCGAGTGAAAAATCATCGAAAGTTATAAATATTTTATGAAAAATTAACTGAATTAAGTCTAAATTACAGAAAGTAAGTCAAGGTCAAGTCCGGTCGTCGAAGCAACGCAAATATGTTGCATTATATAACTTTCCCACAAGAATACGCGTAATTCAACACTTAATTAATAAAACATCACTTACATACATAATGATTCGAAACAACACAAGCTTTACAATGCGGTGACGTGCTCCTTTTTTATAGTTGACAGGCTAGATGTTTAACAAAAACTTAATATAATATGATGCTAAAGTGACGGTGTGGTCGAAAATACACACCTAGCCTGGAATGGAACTGGCTCTTAAGTGAGGCTGCCGGATCACAACGTTAAGTGCTTGGTTGCAGATTTCCTACTTGAGGATGGTAGCTAGCCAGCCGAGTGCTAGAAAATATCCTACCACCGCACTACGGTTTCCGAATGACGTTTTCCTTCACCTGCAGCTCTGTCGCGTTCCCGCCAAAGCTCCGTTATTAGATAAATGTAAATTATTTTAGCCAAATAACACGCATTACGTAAATATAAATGCTTTTTATTACATGCACAAACAGCGCACAAACAACAACAACAACATTCTCAGCGCACAAACTGAGCACAGAGAACAAAAACAAAATAGAAACGGTGTTCAAACAACAACCTGTTGAGTGGCGCATGGTCTAATACATGAACACCACAAATAGGAGATACGTTTTGGAGTTTTGGCGGAAACGCGAAAAAAATATTTTACTTTTTTTATTACATATAGGCTTACGCTTGATCGCCATCTCGCCTGTAGCCTTAGCCAAGTAACATTTGAATAGCGTTAACGATAACAGAAAAGCCACAAATGTAAAAAAGTTTGATAAAAAATCATTGGCAGCCATAAATAATGAAATTGTAAGCATATAAATTGTACTGATACATGTTATTCGATAGGTACTACGCATTTCTGAAATAAACGTGAATTCCAAAAAAATAAGCTTACCTACTTTGGTACTGATTTTTTTTATTATAAGTAAATATATTAACTTTAAGCATATTAAATTTCAAGGTTTAAATAATGATAGTAGATATCAATGGGAATAGTTCCCAAAACGCTGTCCCCATTGCCGCGTTGTATGGCAATACTCAAAAGTTTGTAGAGGGTACCGCACACTCTCACACGAGGTAGCATGCGTCCTCGCCAGCTCGCTGCCCTGGAGTCTGGAGGCCGATGTTCTGTCCTCGGTCTACTGGCGCAGGGTGCGTGCGAGGCAGCAGTACCAGACGCCAGGGCTAGGGCTCTGCAGAGGTGGAAGGAGGGTCTTCTCTCAGGGTCCACACAGAGAGGTACCAGAGCCCAACGGCTCCTTGAGGCAATCCGGCCCGTAGTCGAGGAGTGGGCCCAGCGAGAACACGGGGATGTTGTATTACATAAGCTTGGGTTACAGTATTGAATTTTCCATACGGATCCCTTACTGTTTCATAAAATATAGCCTAATATAATAAAATATAGCCAATGTCCATCACGGATAATGTAGCATTCTAATAATGTAAGAATTATTAAGATCGGTTCAGTAGTTTCAGAGCCTATTCAATACAAACAAACAATCAAATCCTGGAAGAAAGAGCAAGAAGCGATAAATCTTCGCAGACTTTTATTAAACCAATTACAATAATATTACTGATTAAGTATTTTCCCAAAGTTAGAGTAGTATTCTACTATTATAGTTTGTAATAAAGTCGTCAAGACATTATTACAAACTACTGAATATAACTTGTTTGTCCACCAACATATTACATACATAAAAAAACAGAAACAACAAGGATTAGCGGTAATACAACAGTGCTCTTATAACCTAATGCCATTTTTTCCAGGCACTCTATGGATAGATAGAACAGAAGGCATATGTAATATGGTTGGCAGTGTAAAAAATAAATAAAGCAAGAATATATAGATACAATACTACATAAATAATATACATATAATACATGCTTTAAATAAATATAATCGTATATCGTAGGGCATTACACACATCGCCATCTGACCCCAAACTAAGCAAGTCAGATAACTGATAAAATACATTTAGATGTATAGTTTTTGTAAATGACATACTTATAATACATACAGAACACCCAGACACAGAACATTTATGTGACGATAAATGTTTGTCCTGGTGAAAATCGAAGCTACACCATATACATCTCTTGAAGCAGATATTCTACCAAATAAGCAAACAGGGCAGTCAATTAACTTAGTCGGTTAGTTAGTCTATACTTCAACTAACTTTGAAAATAATAATAATGAAATAATATGTTAAAATAGAATACAAACAACACATAAGTTATGTAGTGACAGAGCAACGAGCAAACCAAAAAAACTCTTGACCCCTGTACTTCAACTTTACCTGAAAAATTTAAATACAATACACACGAATACAATACATTAAATCAGTCAACATTGTAAAAACAATTGACAAATTTTGGTTTCTATGACGTTTACTGAAGAAATGTTTTTCTTACATGAAAATCACGGTAAGTAGCATGGAAATTATCCTCAAAAGATAAACGTTTTGTTTGCGCCGGCGCATCCATTTATGCATGCAGAAAGAATTACGAGTGGTATGCAACACGCTAAAAAAATAAAAAAAACTATGACCCGACTAAGGACAAAACATACATATACATATTATGGTGAAAAGAGACTTTCACTGACTAACTAAGTCAAGTTTACGAGTTAAAAACTTAAAATGTTCAATGATCGAAATCACTAAAATAACTGCTCGCTGCTGATAATTATATTCACCTACTTAATAATTCTAAAATAGTAATAATACACTCTTACCCGCACTATCATAAAATCATCAATATTGGAAAAATTTGAGGAAACTTTTAGCCACTAACAGAATTTAACAGACTAAAATGGATAATAAACTATCAACAAAAGCATCTATTTATCTCGTAAAAGGAGAACAAAAAACTGTTAGGTAGGACAAAGTTTCTTGGGAGAGTCATCTGTATCCAAGTCTAGATTTTGTTTGGTCTACAAAACTGTACTAAAATTGACCCTAAGCAAGCTGCCATCTAAAAGACATTACGTTTTATAGTCCATAAAACGCATGTTGAAGGACACGATTCCCCTGAATCACAACGTCGTCTTACGTCTTCCGCGGACAATTATAATCAATATAGACACATAGGTAGCCTTTTCAAACATTATTTGACGAAATCTGAAATTAACAGTTTTTCTGAGAATCAAATAGGCCTGCCCAATATCTTTGTCAGTTGGGAACGTAATTTATATCCTGTACCTATTTAATATTTATTTATGAACCTTTTAGTCTCGGTATTTTTCATTGGTGGCTAGTGTATCTTGATATCTATAGGCAAGCATTCTAATAGACAGAGCCGTCTGTAGGTAACCTTACGGCATTGAGTACCATGATAAGATCTACCTTTATAGATGTTGAGGATTTAAAAAGTTATGTATAAAAAACCAGTGTTGCCAGAGTATAACCTTTTAAACTGTAACCTTTTTAATAGAAGGCAAAAATAGGTTAAAGACCACATCGTCAAACGCAAGTCTATCAAATGCAAAGACAAAAAAGTAGACAGAAATCTTCTTTTAAGTTATTGTTTATCTCTTAATCATTAAATTCTAATTTTATTTAATAATACTACTGACTAAAACTTTGTTGGCTTTTTTTTATGTCAAAAAAGTGGCAAGCAAGTGACGGGCCACCTGATGGTAAGTGGTCACCACCGCCTATGAACACCTGCAATACCCGGGGAATTGCCAGTGCGTTGCCTACCTTTAAGGACCCTTCGTTTGAAGCTCTGTAGATTGAAACTCGGCGGAAAAACCGAAGGTAGTAATCCATTCCACATAAGACAGGTGCGCGGAAAAAATAGCCGATTAAACTAAGCGGTACGAGACTTCCACGCATCTATGATATGTGTGTGCATAAAAAAGAGTAAAGAAAATAACTGAACGAGTTACACGTAAAAGGGTATATTTCATACATTTTTACCAAAATGCATTTTGTAGTCTTATCGTATCCTAAAAATAAATGCAATACCGACAACACTTTTTTTTTCTCTTTTAACGTTTAACAGTAATATGGTCTATGGTCATTGCCGCTCTCCGCATATATTTTTTTCTGTGAAATATTTTGCCCAAATCTATGTTATTTTAAAGCAATAGTTAAAAGTAACTTAGAATAAAGTCATTTAAAAAATATTTTCCTTAAGTTATAACTTTATGTTATTTAAATTTAACATTGCGCTATAATTGAGCGGCTGTTGGTATAGTAAGTTGACTAAGTTTTGTAGCGATGATAGCTCAGTGGTTAGCGCGGTCGGTTCGCATGCCGAAGGGCGTGGGTTCAAACCCCAACAATGAGCTTGAGCTGCCGGTGAAGGAAAACATCGTGAGGAAACCATAGCATGGTGGTAGGGTACTTTCTAGTACTCGGCTGGCTAGCTACCACCCTCAACTAGAAAATCTGCCGCCAAGCATCTAACGGTGTGTTCCGGCAGCCTCACTTGAGAGCCAGTTCCATTCCAGGCTAGGTGTGCTTTACCATCATCCACCACACCGTCACTTAACATCAGGTGAACTGTGGTCAAACACCTAGCCTGTCAGCTATGAAAAAAAAACATTGTTCAATAGAAATGTGAAAATGTAACTAGTTTTTTTTAAATAATTTGACAGCTGTCAGTTGAAAACGTTTCTTCCTAGGGCTAAAAAGTATTACTTTCAACCCGCTCCTCAGGCAACTTCAGACCTATTTTCCGAGCATGAGTAATGAAAAAATATTTGTGTGTTGACCGTGGTTGGTTATTGATGCATTTGATTTTATAAAATTTATACTGAAATCTTGATTTAGTCCCGATCTGCTCTTGGTAGCACTATTTTTATCGAATTACCTAACTTTATACTTACTAAATGCGTCTAAAGATATGTGATCATCTAACTCAAAAAGTTAAGTACGAAAAAAACGAGGCACTTTTGGTGGCGTTTTTGCCTGTCTGAAGTAAAAAACAAATAATAATAATAATGGCGGCAATCATCGTCGTCAATCCATCGACGGTCAGCGAAAAAGTTATTAATCTTACTAATATGTAGATTTGTAGAGGTTACTCAAGTTTGTAAGTATATTATGTATTGCGGATAGTGAGGTCGTGGAAGGCTGTCAGTTTGTTAAGGAAATGCGATATAGTATAGATATAGTGGTGCCATCGCTTAGATTACCTATAAACCGTAAAAATAGTTTGTAAAGGAAAATGAAGGGGTTATGTATAGGAAACAGCTTTTTCAATCTGAACAAAAGTTTTATTATAATTAAACGAGGAGTTGGTTGGTTTGATGCAATTGTATATGCCCGCCAACATAGTATACATCTATCCATACATTAAAAATTAAATTAAGTAATTACAAAATGCTAACTTACGTGTCACAGCAAATATTTGCGACAAGCATTATAAGCCAATATTCAGTCAAAACCAATAAATTCAGCCAAATTCAATAATAAAAGCCACAACTTCGAATTCGTCGTTGTTACGTGGTCAAAGATAAATCTAAACTGAAGATATACATATAAATTAAATGTCAGCCGAGTCAATATTGCGGATAGCCCGCTTGATACTACTAAGAGAGCTCTAGAAAGGAAGGTCTAAGGAATGTTTGCTATTCAAACTATTCAGCATCATTCAGGGACGCATTTTTGCCGCGGTTTATTTATTATTTAAGATTCATGAAGACTTAAAGCTTTGAAGCCCTGGTTACCGTAATTGACACAGGAAAATTGAAATAAGACATCGGTTCAGGAACAGCGAGTGTTCTGTTTAAAAGCTTGCACAACAACTTGTGTCGAACATACATCTTCGAACCGAAAGCAAGCTCATATTAAAACCCACCCACACATCACACGTCCACACATTTCACATTCAGCTTAGGTATATGAAAGTTACAAAAGAATCATTTATAAGTACGTTTTTTTTTTGTATGAGCAATGAAAAATGATTAATTCATTTAATTTAATTTAACATTTAAACAAGAAGCAAAATTGCCACTTCAACCCCAGACAACGTTGAATTTCTTACTATAATTATAATATTATCTGTAGTCAATAGTAATAACTATTTCACGCTCCGTACTAGATACGATCCATCATTTTTTTTTTTATATTAATAAAAAAATAATTTACATGCAATCTGTCAGACTCCAGACAAGAAATTCTGTTTTCTAGAGCCGACTCTTCCTTTAATACACATTAGATTTTAGAAAACGAAGGCAAACAATAAATAATATCTAAGGATAGTACGAACAAATATTATAATTTTGTTCCGTCACTTATAAAAGACCAAAATAGACAAATATGACACCCGTTCATTGCCAATCCAACTGTAAAAAAAGTTCATTGGGTTGTGTTGCGAAAAGCTGGCAAACAATGCTACAGAGCAGTGTTACCAGATACACTGTAATTACGATTTGCCCTATTTCCATGCTATCTACTGGATACCGTATTTTTATAAATACAGTGCATGGAGGCACAATATTTTTTTGCCAACATAAACAATGTTTCGTATTATAATGAACGCTACTTATAAAGAATATCGTAAATTTATGAACGCGACCGACTACAGAGCAAGGAGTAGGTTATTCCCCGTAATTTACGCAGAGGTAAATATTAATCAGCTATTGTGTCATTTAAATTGTTAGGTATATGGTCGAATAATTTAGTTGTAGTTATAATTTAGTAGTCACTTGTGCATGTATTCGGCAACAATTTTAGACTGTTTCTTGCGAAAAAAATTACGTGATATTTGCTGAGACCGAGATTTTCTAATTTCCTTCCTCTTCTCCCCCGTGTGAACGCCCCTATCACATAGAAATCAAACTTCCGAATGTTTTGCATAAAAAAGCCTAATTAGCTAATGTTTCCTACTCGTGGACTTTAATTTACATATATACTTGGTGGTAGATCACCTTAGCAGGAGGTCATCTAGGTAGGTACCACCGCAGTACCAGATATTCTGCCGCCAAGCAGTAGTGTGTAAACATTACTGTGTTCCGGTTTGAAGGGTACTGCAGCTAGCGAAATTACTGGGCTGTTGAGACTAACCATCGAAAGTCTCAAAGTAATGAGCACCAAAGCAGCGATGCCCTGGACTTTGTTTTGTTACTCAAAGTTCTGTGTATCGCTGTAATGGTCATGGACAGGCGTTATCTCTTACCATCAGGAGAGCGTCTCGTTCGTCTCATTATTTGTCACATAAAAAAAAAATACTTAAAGTGTTGGGTACCGCTACAGTAGTCATTGACAAGCGTTATCACATACCAGCGTTTCGTTCTTTTTACATAACAAAGCCTAGGTGTTTCATTTCCAAATACGAGTAACAATATTTTTACTTACCTTTTTAGACATATCAGCTGCTTAAAGCAATTTTTCTCGCAGTTAAGTTGCTAGTCAGAAATAATTTAGCGCCGGCCAAAGAGTGAATATGTATATAGCATTATAGGTACGTTTTTAACATCCGGTGGAATTATCATCAATGTCACAGCCATAAATTAGCAAATTATTGTGTCTTGTGAAACTGTAATGACAACCTCCGTAGCTGATAGTACACTTTATTCTTTTAATTGAATAAGTAGATATAGTGGTTAAGTTGAAGTTTTCCTGCATTTTTGTGACTCCTAGAAAACTGAAGAGCCCTAATAATAGCTTTGTGGCAGTTGTGAGTTTATTCTAGAAATTTCCTTGACATTTGAAGTTTATTCCAGAAAAGTTTCAGAATGATAAATAGGAAAACACATCAATATTAAGGCTCCTTGGTTTTCAACGATTTACCTACACTACCTATACAGAGTTTTTGTATAAATTCAATGACGCCCACCACTGGCTGATATCATACATTGCTTGTCTTTTTCGTAGCTCATATTTATTTGGTAGTTTTAGCTTTTTTTATGAGCTGTAGTGTAAGGCGTGAGTTTAACTCCCACCCAGGACTAACATGAAGTGACGAACATTGATATTTGTTCTGCGTCTGGGTGTTCTGTATGGTATCTGATTACAAAAAAAATTAAAGTTCCCCAGGTACAAACTTTGGTAGGTACTTGGTACAAGCTTTGCTAAGTTTGGCGCTGTGTAAACTCAAAAGAATGATTAATGTTTACAGTTTTTATTCAATTATCCAATAAGAATGTGAAATTGTTTATCATTTAAGAATGTTAAGTCATTTGTTAAGTAACATTTTAACTAAAGTATTTTTGATTTTCCTCTTCACATAGTTTTCATTTCGTCAGGCAAATGATTTAGAAATTATGGTCAGCTTTGAACTAACTACACATATACTTCATACGTTCACGAACATCAAAAACGTTTATATTTATATTCTTTACAAATAGATATATATATAAAAAAGTTACGAAAATTGGTTCATACATAGCAGAGTAATCGGTATACAAACATTAAAGAAAATACGGGCCAAATTGAATAGTTTCGTTTCCTTTTTTAGGATTTATTGCATGTATGTATCATAATGTTTCAAAAAAGACTCGAATCTAAATGAGAAAGAATTTGGTGAGAATAATTGTACATATTAGGACCAAATGCAATCAAGATACTAACTGTTGAAAAAAGAGTGGGCAATAAAGAGTAGATGGGTAACACCTGCCCACCTAAGATGCGAGCTACGATAAAAGTATTGTCACTCACGAAACGAAACAGATGAATTGTTTCGAATGTTATTTCATAGAACAAGTGTATGAAAGCCGTGATAGCATGAATAAGAAAATTACCTAAAAAATGAGAGATTTATGAAGCTACTAATTCAAGTTACGAGTTATATAATTAATTTTAGGTTTCTTGTATGTTATTTATTTCTCGGTAATCAACTAAACAAAAAAATAATGTAATAAGGATCAACTGTAATAATAATTATTATTATTAACGGTTCATGTATCCGTTTCGAGACTGATTTTATTCTAATTTAAATGTTATTTATTTAGGACGTCGAAAGTCTAAAATCCAAAATTTACTTTACACCAACAGATTATATAAAAGTAGTACAGTTATAATGTTCTAAGGCTTTAATAGATACAACTATCCTACTTCTTTGGCTGGCACTAAAACTACTTAGAACCTACTTATAGATTTTTATTTTTGTGACACAGACAGAAACGTTGCCGTTACAACACCACAGATTAGAAAAAAGTAGCAGAGAAATAAATAATGTTGTGTAGAAAATGAGTGAATTCTCATTGGTCCTAATTAACTCGACTTATAAATATAATAAATAATTTAAATACCTTCTTAAAAATAATAATAATTAAAAGTTTCAAATCAAGTCCCGGTAACCCCATCAACATTATAATCCGACTCGGCTGAAGGACTAGTACCCATGGCCAAGTATAAATTTAAAAATATAATCTGACTAGACCAAAGGACTGTATATCCAGTTGCCAATAAATAAATAATATATGTACCTAAATCAAAAACCGATTAACAACTTTCTCCAGAGAATACCTATTTTAAATTTTAGTCGGTTACCCTACCACCATGCTATGGTTTCCTCACGATGTTTTCCTTCACCGGCAGCTCAAACTAAAAGCTCATTGTTGGGGGTTGAACCCACGCCCTTCGACTTGCCAACCGACCGCGTTAACCACTGAGCTATCGTCGCTACAAATTACAACTACTTTACTACTTATTACTACATAGATTGTCTATGTATACAACGACGAGGCTATCAAAAACATGAATAGGTAACTAAAGAAATACAATTACATCCTTACTCAGAAACTGTTCAATGTTAATTGAGAGTATAAAAACATCTGACTTGCTACCACCTAGCACAAGCTCAGCAAGTTAGTACATAATGGATAGTAATTACCACATAGTTATAGAACATGTTATGTAAAAACCCAAGCGTGCATTATTTATAATGTAACTTGTATATACCTACTTACCTACTAAAAGTTGTCGGTATATTACTCGTAACACAGAATAAACGTAAATAAACGAGTATGTATGTTGTTACGAGTATACTACTCGATGGTTCTTTAATAGCCTGTTAATTTATTTTTTAATTACAATAAATATATAGTATTTTTTTGCTTCACTTGTAATTGTGTAAGTAAATAATAAACTACATCTTATAGAAGTACATACCTACTAATAGAATTCGTTGATATAGAATCGATTTTGAAATTTCTCTCTTCAGTAATTTTAACTTATTTCCCATTGTCGTATCGATATCGAGAGTATAATGACTACGTAGATGACTAGCGGAACTTCTCAACATTAGTAAGCACATTTGGTTTGTTCCTATCTTTTTTTTTTATTTATAACGAGCCTTCTTAGCATTCGATAATATTACCGTGCGGGTTCCGGGTCCAAGACATTACAGGGACCGGAACCCGAACTGTGACTGAGACTCACGACCCAGGTGTAGGTTTAATGGAACCTTTAAAATACGTATGAATGCTCACCTTCACTGCTCGTAGTGAAGGTGAAAGTATTCATCCCTGACCCACCAAATTTTATATGATCCTACCAACGCTAACAAATATAAAAAAAAATGTTATGAACTTAACTGCTATAAGACAATACTAAAATTAAATGACGAAAATAACTACTTCGTAGCACAAAATAAACATTCTCATTCTGATTCATTCATCTACAAATCTAGTCAAAGTCAAAGTCAAAGGTTTTATTTACATGTCTAGTCTAGGACAGTATAAAAAGCTCTTAAACAAAATCAAGGCTCTGATTACGTCAGAGGTACATTGGCGGAGGAGGACGGCTAAAAAAACTCGATCGATTCCAATGTCCCAAATTGATACATAGCAAAACTGTCCCATAGGTAGTCCGGGTGGCAGCGTTGCAAATACAAAAGTCATAGTAAGCCGGCTGATATTGATACTGATAGTAGATCTCATATGGCTAATAAGTAAACCGAACGTCAGCTGCCCAGGTAGCGGTGGGTTTGGGAGTGGGAGGTCGTGGAAGTTGTAAAAAAAAATTTAAAAAAAAGTGATAGTACGCCGGCTGAAACCCATTTTCATGAAAAGTTGACATCATACTGAGTTGAAAAATAGTCGTCAGCTGCATGGAGGAGGGTGGATTATGCGTCAGCCGATCGCATGAACTTGTAAAAAATCGCGTAAAAAAAAAGTCATAGTACGCCGGATGAAACTTAAACTAGCTGATAGTTTATATAATTTAAAGTACGAAAACAGCAATCAGCTGCGTGGGTAGCGGTGGAAAGACCGTCAGCCGATGCAGTAAAGGTTGAAAATATTGGAGCATTGCTACTATGCGGTTTCCTTTTAAACACGAATTTCGAGGTAGATTCTGGCCTTGCTTGAGCCCATAACACGACCTTCGGGCTACCTAAACTTCTGCCCTTAAAATTTTAAAGCAGCATCTGCGTGCATCTGTGGATTACTGGAGAAAAGTCGTGAATCACTCTGAACAATATTATGAAAAAAGACTGGGAGCAAAATGTTCACTTCGACAATATTTGTGAACAAGAATTAATAATAAACTTAAGGAACAGTTCTAGTAGTAGTATCTTTAGTAAGACTCAAGTTCTATAAGAGTCATACTTAATCGTAAAGGTTCATTAACGATAATATTCCCCGACCTCCCATTCCCAAACCCACCGCGGGTGCGCCAGCTGACGCTCGGTTTACTTATCAGTTATTCGAGATCTATCGAACAAGATAGCAATGGATCGGCGTAAAATCACTACCTAAAATGCAACGCTGCTACCCGGACTAGGTGGTTCTTACATACAATTACCAAAGATAATCGGTATTTTGATAAAAATTATTTACTTACTTGCTACTGTAGCCAATGTTTGTCTAAATAACATTACGGCGGATGTTCATATTCGTAAACATATAAAACTAGCTGTGTCCACCGGTTTTAAATCTATGAAGCCTGAAGAAAAAGCAAACACACAAATAAAGACATTTTATAAATTAGTGAAATGAGATCATCTCTATATTAACCTTTACACGTATACATGAGAAAACTAATTAAATTCAAATTGGCAAGGAAATCATCATCAAAACGTAATACATAATTTTGGAACGTGGTATTCAAAGGAATAAATCCGGAACGATACCGTTATTGAAATGCATCTTCGAATTGGAAATGTTACCTACTACTTATTTTGAATATGTCCCGTGTCGTTTTCTCATTCACATTTACAATTATAATAAACATATTTACATTTACGGACCATCGACTATTATATCATCTGAAGAGAGAGATTTGTTTCCATTAAATGAAATGTTTACGAAAACACAATGCGAGAAATATGTCATAACTAGCGGACGGCTCGCGGTTTCACCCGCGTAGTTCCCGTTCCCGTGGGAATACAGGATTAAAAGTAGCCTATGTCACCCGGGGATAGTGTAGCTTCCCAACGGTGAAATAATTTTTGAAGAACCCCTTAGCACTAAATAACCCGAAGACCGTTTAACGATTTACCACATTACTGATTTTTAGACATTCCTTGTAACTGAGACATTTTCATTCGCATAATATTAATCATATTATTTAAATTTCTTAAAATTAAAAATAATAATACAAAGTTATGGATCCCCTGGTTCCTCTAACCTAGGCTAAACATATTTATAACTTTAAATAAAGTTTTCAACTTTATTTACCTACGTATGTATATGACGACGAAAACACGTGTTGCGAAACTAATAGTTCATCGTTATCTATCGCTGATTGTACGGTACTAGCGGCTGGACCCCAGGCATAGCAATAGTCCATTTGTAAGCCATTGTATAATACGTAATATACATAAGTAGTAAATAAATGAATGTTTTCTTTTTTTGCAGTTTCGGAGCGCACATGGAGGCTTGATTCTTTAAATATTTTCAAGTTAAGCTATAAGTCAAGAAAATGAACTCAACCATTGATACCTTCAATGAGACCATAAATTTAACGGAGCCAGTGGACCCCACAAAAACTTTCGGTCCCCAAAGAGACTCTCTGTTTATTATAGTACCGATAACCATTATTTACTTCTTTATATTTGTTACTGGGATATTGGGTAACACGTTTACTTGTATAGTAATAGTTCGCAATAAAAGTATGCATACAGCGACGAATTATTATTTGTTTAGCCTGGCAATTTCGGATCTTTTGCTTCTCGTCAGCGGGATGCCTCAAGAGATCTACTCTATCTGGTCCAAATGGCCGTATGTGTTTGGTAACACGTTTTGCATTTTAAGAGGACTTGCCGCGGAGACATCGACGAACGCAAGTGTGTTGACAATAACATTATTTACGGTGGAACGGTATCTAGCGATTTGTCATCCTTTTGTATCACACAAGATGTCAAAGCTATCGCGAGCTACAAAACATGTGGCGTGGCTATGGATGGGTGCGCTGTGGTTAGCGCTGCCACAAGCTCTTCAGTTCGGAGTCAGGGAGGCTAACGGCGTCATTATGTGTCTACAGACGAGAGTTATCATCAAGCACTCCTTTGAAATATCAACATTCCTATTTTTCTTTGCTCCGATGATCTTGATATCAGTACTGTACGCATTAATTGGACTGAAGTTAAGAGAGACCAGTATCTGCAGTGAACAATCTCACGGAGAATTTAGCGTATCGTACACACATAAACTTCGCAGGAAATATAGCCAGTCAACCAGGAGAGTTGTCAAAATGTTGGGTAAGTTATCAGCTAATAAAATCACCCAGTCATTAAAATACGGAAATATGTGACAATGTTGTTTGAAAATACACTATTCTAACCACGCGCAGTAAAAAAATTGTTTGCTCGTTTTTATTTCATTCATCGTATCAAAACTAGTGGAATTGTATCATTTAAAAAGATTTCAATCAAAAAGGGAACATAATATAATAATATTGATAAGTGCAATTCCCCAAAAAAAATTATATACACTTCAAATTTAATTTTTTAAAAATGAGGATTTTGCTATTGTATATTTTACTATACCGTTCTGTAGAGAAATGTTCTCTTTCATTATCTGAAATATTTCCATTCTAGCACTTATCCTTCTAATCACTTGATTTTATCTTGAATTAAATAAAAAAAGTTTCAATTCTTCAGATTCTACTTCATTTGCCGTTTTTCATAGTTATCTCCAATTTATGCTTTGTCAACAGTTGCCGTAGTAATAGCTTTCTTCATGTGCTGGGCACCATTCCATGCTCAGCGACTGGTTGCTATATACGGAACTACTGAGAACCACCTCGCACGGTCACCCATCCTCCTATCTGCGTACTACTTCCTCACATATACCTCGGGAGTGTTCTACTACATGTCCACGTGCATCAATCCCATCTTCTATCACATTATGTCCAACAAGTTCCGAGATGCTTTCAAGGTAAACATTTTTTTCGAAGTTTTTTTTATGGTTATCTGGGTAGGTAAATACACTATGTAAATATAGTCTGGTGCGTTATTAAGATATGACATAAATTATTTTTTACGCAATAGTTTCACGCCGAACGCCAGACAGTTCGGTGTAATAAAAAATGCAAGTCAAACATGGATAAAATTGTTACACTACCGAACTAAATGGGGTGAAAGAATAAGGAGGCATTAATTATGTGCGTCATCGGGATTCAATTGCGGACAAAATACTTCTTATGAATTAGTTTTGTAATTATCTCGATGTTACAATAATAAACGTACCTAATCACGAGCTTACAAACAAAACACGAATCAAATTTAAAATATTTGTTTGTTTATATTTTTTATGTTTATATTTGTTTGATTTATGTAAATTGTTAATACATAATTATTTGTTTGTATTGCCAACGTTTAAAAATTATAAAGAGGCCTATATTCAGCAGAGGCCAATTACGAGCTGCAAACGACTTATATTTATACATATATATGTCGGCGTGTAGCTTTAATGTTGATTTAGTTAAGCGCCATCTTGCGTAATTTTGGTGGACTAGAGGTGGAATGGCGCCACCTCTGACGTAACGCTGGTTCCGGGCTCTGCTTGTCGTTATTCGTGGAAAGTATTTTGACTTCAACCAATGAGAGAAGGCGAAGTTGCGGATGTTGGCCGGTAGGGGCGCTGTGTGAAGCGAGCCGGCCGTGCGTTGAATGTTGAAGTGGGGAGATCATTCTTGCTTTGGTTGAGGAGAGATTAACATTGATTCTTGCTTTGAGAGTGGATTGAGTTAGTCGGCTGCAGAGTGCGAGCTAAGCGGAACGTTTTGTCCCCAACCTATGTAATAGTGTCTATAATGTTCTAATCGTTCTTAAACTAAAGTCATTGTGAAGTGCTGAATAAACTTTGTACAAGATAACTGAATTGTGTGGTTTGTCTCCTAGCCCGCTACACCATCGCCCACCCGTTGTCGTTTCTTCTTCCTTCTGATATATCTCCGACATATATGTATATATTTTTATGTCCCACTGCTTGGCAAAGGCCTCCCTTTCTTCCTTTTTCCTCCAAACTCCCCGGTCTTCGGCTTTGGTGGTCCAGTGACTATCGTGACGATGCAGTTCATCACACTAACTTCGTCTGGGTCGACCCTGAGGTCGTTTAAATTTTGGCGTCCAAACTGTGATGACCTTTGCCCAGCGGTCGTTTAACATGCGACAACCGTGGCCCGCCCAGTCCCTCTTCAGTCGTCCGGCTTTGTAGCTGACATCAGCGATATTTTTTTTTGACGTAGTATCGTGTTCCTTATACGGCGTTTTTTTTTTAAAATTAATTATTTTCACTCCCAAGAGCGCTTCACGCTTACACATATAGTAATGATGATAAATAGTTTTTAATTCCATAGATTTGAATCAGTACCAAGATTTTTATTTATTTTTATGTGAAAAAGTGGCAAACATGCGACGGGCCACTTGATAGTAGGCAAGGGTCACCGCTGCCTATGAACAATTGGACACACACAACACCCATTCGTTATTGCACTTATAATAAACCCAAAATCGCGAAAAAAATTTGTTCCATACTTTTATTGTTTTTTTACAACAGCTATGTTTTGCGATTTCAAATTCTATCCCGTAGTAAAACAGTAAACAGTAGCTTTTAGAGCGACACCGCTACATAGTCAATGTTCCAAAAACTGAAACAAAAAGGTTTTAACTATAATATATACGGTCCCCTAGCCATTCACATCGGTAAATGACTAAACGGCTTTTGAGTTGAATAGACAGCCGCCTCAAACCATTGGTTAGGTTCGGAAGACGCCAAGCTATTCCGGTCGACCACGGAACCCACTTGGAGCACTCCGACGGCTGTCCGGGGAATCTACCCTGTACAGTGTACACCTACCGTACCCTATCGCCCTAATCCTATTCCCTACCGTCCCTAACCTACCATATAGTAGATATATACGTATGGAGATAGATACAGGATACCTGTTGCCGTGAGACTTATCGGCAACCGGCGGAAGGGGAAGGAACAAAAGAAGAGGTACCATTTCCACTACCGCGATGCAGACTCACTCAAATCGATGATGTGAATCAAACACAGCTTGCGTAGTGATTAGTTTATTGTTATAATACAACAGTTTACCTATATTTAACTATTAATTACTATTTGGAGCCCTCAATTGTACCGAAATTGCTAATCGTCCAGTTTTAGGCGGCCGCGGACGTCGACCGCTTTAACTAGGTTGCTGACTCTGTAGTCTGGTTGTCGCAACGTCCAGTATGGACAAACTATAATTTCATAATACAAACCGCCAAACTGTGGAATTTGCTGCCCCAATCTGTGCTCCCTAGAAGAAATAAATAGGGTGTCTTCAAAAATAGTCGCGAATGTTTCGTAATAGTTGTGAATCGTTTCATTCCAGACAAACATGCACCACTTTGGACTGTTTTTTCGTTTCTTTAAATAAATAAGACTCTTATTATGCCCGTGATAAAATATATAAATAAACAAAACAAATTGAAAAATATAATATATTTTTATTTTACACTAGAACTTTAATATACTACTCTGTCAAGAAAGTGCCGGGAAAAGATCCATAAAATACAAAATGTTAGTTATTAACAATATTATATACTTTTTTTAAAAGTGGGATTTATTAAACAAAATAAAAAACCTTAAATTAATACTATTCACAAAATTTATACAAAAAACTTAGTCTAAAAATCCGTCAGAAGAGGGATATGTGGCCAGAATGCTGGCAGCATTGCCACGCTGGATGGCAATGCTTAGCTTTTGACCAAAGTAAATACCAGCATTCGAGGATCTTTTGGGTGTTGTTCTATTTAATAATCACTATTTTTATCTATTTGGCGTATTCACATGGACCGACAGCCGGAACTTCTTTTTCGTGTACCACGTGGCTTCAATAAATGCAGCTGGTGAATATTTTCAGAACTCGATAAAGCGTTGGTGCTGCAAGAGACGTCCCGCAGCTGCCATGAGGCGCTCCTACACCGCCGTGGGATACGTTAGGAACCCTACTTCAAGTGGCACTGGATCAGGTACCTAGTTTGATTTTCTTACTTATTTCCAATAGCGCTACAATCCTTGCTGGAACTCAGACCTTTGATCAAAAGTCTTGACACATACATGGTTTTTAATTTTACCTATTATTTCATCTATTGAAGCATTATCCTAATAACTTCTTGACGAGATCTTCAATACTAAGCAAGATCTTCAATATTTGAAAGATTGGTTCTACTGTCATCCCCGTACTTAGGATAGAATGACAGAAACGAGTTGGCCAAATTCAACCAAACTAGTAAGGTTGAGCTCTATGCTTTTATTCTATGTTCACGTTCAGGCCAGTTTGATTTGAGATTATAACTATTATATATAAATTTAAGTTCATAGAGTATATCCTATTAAAGTGGTGATATACACATACATATGTTTGTATATCACTGCACTCCATTAGTGCAAGTGATACACAACAGTGATATTTTTTCATAATTATTTTAAACAATATTTGGGTTTATTTTAGACTTCATCGCGCACAAACTACTATGTAATTAGTTTTGTTTGTTTACCTCTACGTTTCGGTCAGTTTAGTCAGCTCGACCACATCTAGTGGAACATAGCCGAAATTCGAAGCCGCGTATAGATTATTTATTATTTGTAACACAACATGTAATGCAACGTACCGTAGTATTTAATTCCTTTACGCGTGATGTTTATTATACTATGGCAACACCTAAAACAAAACTATTGCCATATAAAAGGGACACGCGGAGACTACTTCTATAGTGTATATCTCAGATGAATAATTGACATACGAGCGAGGAATTTTGTTTATACAAGATTATGTACGTTTGATTAAATCGGGTCCTTCATATCCGGTTTTTTTCAGAGTTTCAAAGCATAACACGAAGCACGCGTAGTCTTGTCGAAATAAGTTATGATGTGTCAAACATGTATAAACAAATTTAAAAAGTGTAAAAACACGTCAGTTACTATATAGAAAACGAAGTCAAAACTATTTATTTTACACAGGTAATTCTCAACGCAACGAGCAACTGAGAAAACACCGCACCAGGAGGCAGGACGGTAGAGATCGTTTGAACGGAAACACGCACGTCTGCCACAGAGCCGGTTTCATCGCTTGCCCTGCTGGCGACCTTGGTGGTGGTGATACCTGCAATAGACGGTTTCTTAACGATAATGAAGCTTCACTTAGAGAAGGTACCAGGCTGAACGTAGCCATTGATAGACATTGTAATTCAGAATGCCGTGTCAACCAATCTGCCCCGACAGTTGTAATCACTGTCTCTTCAGAACCGGCTAAATCGAGCAGCTCAGCTGAAACTGTCAAGTTAAATGTCAACCATTCTGAAAGATCTCTTGGAATAGCGCAAAAAGGAATAGAAATCGGTTAGAATTTTAGTTATTTACGGTTATGGGCTCATTCGAAAGTTTTACTTTGCGGTACTTCTTCTAAACCCGCAGTCCCAATTGATCAAAAATACAGAATATGTCTGTGCACAGATAATTGTAGCTCGAATCAGTATTATGATATTTTTAAGGATTTTTTTTTTTAATTAAAAAGCGATGAACTCTTGGACTATTGGTCTGACGGTGAACTCACCGTTGTCTATGGACACCTGCTAGATTTAGGATATTGTCGATGCGTTATAAACTTGGAGAAATGTTGGACACGTTTTTAAAACGCTCTATTATACTAAGCAGAAACACCTTTCCTGGAAGGACATTCTACATTTTACAAGTGTGCAGTAGAAATTAGCGCCATAAACCGTTCGGTGCAGGATTTCCAAATTTGTAAAATATAAAAATGAGCCTTTTGACGAAATTATGAGTTTTATGACTTACACCGATCCTTAGATAAGTTTATGGACGTTTTGTTATAATTAAAAAGGACTTACTATTTCATAGTGAAAAAAAAAGTGATCAAATTGTTTGAAAAATTGGGTCCCGCTGTAAAATAAGATATCTAACTTATAGTTATTTCTTTCTTAGGAAACTAGATCTCACGAATCCCCTCTTACTAGAGTGGGGCCCAAGGGTCACAAACTATAATAATAAAAATATTAAAAAATGTACGTGGTTAGTTCCCGCATTTAGTGTAATTTTTATTGTCATATGTCTTTGTTTAAGGAAATAACAAAAATGATTACTGATCTTCATACTATTGAGTTTAACTACTATAATTGTTACCCGTTGTATTTACGTGTATAAAGTAACGACCGCTGTATATAGTGGATGACACTCCCTTTATGTAATGTACATTTTTCTTGGTGTGTCAAATATAGTACATATTATTATTAATGGTTCAAAATATTTTTAGCTCAGATAAAAGATTTTCACTTATAATACCACAAGAGCTTCAAAATTATCGGGTATTTCCCGATAGGTTCGTTGCAAACAAATGAAGGAGTCAAGTTTTTCAGGTTAAAAAATCACGAGCGCGAAGAAGCGCGAGTGATTTTTTAACCTGAAAAACTTGACGACTTTATTTGTTTGCAGGGAACCTTGAGGGAAATGCCAGATAATTTTGAAGCTCGTGTGGTATTCGGGGGATTATTTTTCCGTCCCAAATGTCGGCCAATAGAATTGCACCATTCGACGTCACGTGGTACAACGAGAAAATTTTCAAAAAATTATCAGTATAATACCATGTAGGTTGTACCACGTGACGTCGAATGGTGCAATTCTATTGGTCGATATTTGGGTCGGAAAAATAATCATGTATATCTTTTTTCTGCGCACGCTAGACATGCTTTCTCAGATATAATATTCAATCTTTCGTCTTACAATTCAAATAAAATCAAACTATAACTTTTAAGTCGGTTACGTCGGTTAGTATTGGTGTAGTGTATTTTTGACCATAGCTTAAAATATTTTATATTCACAGTCGTATCAGTTCCATTGCACAAAATAAGTCGATAAGAAAATAAATGTTTAAATGTTGGTGTAAAACTTCAACTTTGTATGTTTGTGTTGCTATAAAAATAAGACGATTGTTCATCGACAAATTTGTAACTGTGCTACCTTTACCGTTAGGGCCTATCATTATAAGTATTAATGATCAAACACAAGAATCCCTACAAAACGAAACTAGATATGTGACGATAGTTAAACAAAACTACAACTTTCTATATTCTATGACATGCGTGTAGCAAATGGATTCCTAACGAGAAAATTATCTTTTAACGCCTCTGAATTTAAATCGATCCCAAATCTAACTTTCGAAATGCGAACCATATTAATAAAACAAAGTTTGATTACACTGCCATTAGGAACATGGCAGCAGTTTCATTGCAAATTTTAGATATTTGTACTAAAAACATATAATTATCTATTAAAGCTTCAAACATAAATTGAATTCATTTTCTTAGAACAATAGTAACACGTAGCTTATATTATAGTATAAAGTATTAAAAAAATGTTGTTTTTTCAAGTTTATCAATTCTTCTTATTATTTGTTAACATAACAAGAATTTTTAACAGCAAATATCTAGGCAAATATAAAGTAGCGAGCATATTACAACCACTACTCGGGATAGTAGAAAATATAAAACAAAAAAAATAACAAAAAAAGTTTTGGAGTGTTAAAAACATTACAAGAAGTGCATTCAGAACTCGAAAATCCAGTCGCGATATATCTATAATAGCTAGAATAACAAAAACAGCGGTTCGAAGGACCTTAGAAGGATCTGGCTTTTAGCATTTTTATTTACCAAAATGTTACGTTATCGTTTTTATCACTAAACTTTCTAATAATAATAATATCCTACTTTATTATTATTCATCATATATCTAAAACCTTTGTAGAAGCAGGAACGTAATTTAGAATAACCGACACGATTAAAATTTAAATCAATTATCACACTATACAAATTTAATTCAATTCTCACATTAGTCGAGAACTAGAGATGCCATTGGATGTTATAGCAATAGTGAATATTGAATTTATATTGTTAAATATATTGAATGTTATAGCAACATGTGAGTATTATAGCCATAGCCTAAGTCTTTATCTTAAAAAACTTTGTAAACCAAAACTGACGTAAATTTTTTAAATTTTTGATTCATTTAAAAACCCCCCAAAAATGATGTTTGAGACACAGATTTACGTAACCGTTATATTTTTGTTCCACTAAGTGAAGCGCTATCTCAAAGCACGTTAGAATGATTTTTGACCGCAGTAAAAGAAGAAAAACATACCTACATTATTAATTATGTATATCCAACAGTCCGCTGTGATGATAAAATAAAGAAACTTTTTTTTAATTTGTTTGTAATGAAAAGATAGAAAAATGGTTTTATGAAAAACAAGCCACTCGATGGTAAATGGTCACCACCACCTATACGAGAAACACCTTTTAGAACCCTATTCACTCTTTGATTTGATGTGATGTCTTTTCTATAATGCTTTTTTAAACTAAATTGACAGCTCTTTTTTTCTTTCTTAAAGTTAAGTATGGTTTAAATTTAAAAAAACCTTAAATTAATTCTATTTACAAAATTTATACAAAAAAACTTAATCTAACTAAATATAGTTTTGGCTATGACTTATTGATTTAGTTTTGTAGTAAAGAATCAATGTCAACTAATGGTGAAGTTTTGAGTCCATGTATTAAGACTGATCATGAGTCTAAGAAGAAAATAATTGGAGGTAGTTACTAATAGGTATTTACCTATGAAATTGACGTTCTGCAGTACTAGTCATTTCAAATCAAAATATTTTTTGTTTGGCTAATTCGTCAAAATCAAATTAATTTTAATTGAAAAACATGGATTTCTTTTTCCAAAATTAGTCATTTGTTTATTGATTAGTGTTATTTTTTCATCGCATTAGAATCGTTTTCGTCATCAAGGATACGTTAAAAAATAGAGTAATTATGGGATAGAAGTACCGTCGTCGTAGCAACAACGTGGCACAAGCGGCACGTAACACCAACGACGTTTACGGAGCTAACATTACAAACCAACGCACCGCCTGTTATTGGTTTGCCCGCTTCCGTTCCGGAAATTTCGACCTGAAAAATGAACCTCGTCCTTGTCGTCCGAAAACTTTGGTGGACAATGGAAAAATAAAGGCGATTGTGGACGTTGATGATACTCAATCTACGGCTGAATTAGCAACAAAACGACGACAACAAACGACGTTAGTGTCAAAACAATATTAATCCATTTGCGAGATTGGCAAATAATCGCCTACCAGTCAGTATAAAAGATGCACCCTCACGGCACTCATTTAAAATATGTACTAAGAAGTGGCTTGTGGAGCAAGCATTCTACAAACGATACTACTACTACTACTAGTCTACTCTGAGTAGACGATTTTCTACTCAGAGTAGGCTAGTTCAAATGTAAGCCAATTTATTTATTTTATAATTCGAATTAAATTAATTAATTGTGTATTTAAAATTATTATTATTATTTTATTTTAATTTAGTTGCGAATTTAATTTGATTAACTAATTAAATTTATTTTGATTAACTTAATTGTCTTATTTATTGGTTGTGACTTGTAACTTTTCGTTATTAATAAATGAGTATGAGTATGAGTATGAGTAAAAAACCTTGACAAATGGGTGCTCCACGAACCCAGTAATCGCCAGCGCGAAGCCTTGCATTGCTCAACAGGCACACTAACGAAGAAATTTTGAACCGCATTGTTACCCGCGACGAAAAATGGACTGTGTTTGACTATCGCAAACACTCAGCAAGTTGGTTGGATCCTGGTTCAGCACCTCAACAATGCCCTAAACGAAAACTACTCCTAAGAAAGTGATGGTCACTGTTTTGTGGTCTAGCGCCGGTGTGATTCATCACAGCTTCTTACCAAATGGGATGAGCATTACTGCAGATGTGTACTGTGAAGAATTTAACGCAATGTAGGAGAAACAAACAACCAGCTTTGCTCAATCGGTCGTCTCCGCTGCTCCTGCACGACAACGCGCGGCCTTATACTGAACTGCAGACGGTCTCTAAGTTACAAGAGACGTGGCCCAAGATGCATCGATTGCATGAGTTTTGTTAATAGAAATAAAAAATAATTGTTTGATTTTTTCGTGAACGGCAATTTCATTGGTAATGACCAAGATATAAGTAAATACTAGGGGCAATGTATACTATAGTTTAAAACTTTAAATTACATAAATACGTATGTGTGTTCCTCTAGATATTTAACTATTACAAATATTAATATATTTTTATTTTACTTATGCGAGATTACTCACGTTACACATTGTATACTTATTTTAAGGGCATATTTTGCTAGTGTCTAATCATACTACGAATTTGACAAATATGCAAAATCATTAGTTCATCTCTAGAATCATTTAGATTATCTTTTTTTTATATACCTACTTAATTCTTACTTAAATTATTCACATTAGTTATTATTTTCACTATAATATATTTATTTATACTCTTGGTTGCCTGAAATGATCACTCTTAGAGATAAGGCTGCCACTAGGTCATAAGATTCTTTTATTTTCTGTTTTATTTTTCAGTTATTTTTTAGTTATTAATTTAATAATTAGATTTCCTTTTTGTACTTTTCCTTTTTCCCTTTTTTATAAATTTTGACATTTTGATTAATTAACGTGCTATCGTATAGGGTAAATTTTTATCATCTAATGTACTTGAAATAATAGTGAAATAAATGTGTATCCATTTTTCCTTAATTGACATTTTTTATGTAATTTAATCTATCTATATTTATGAACTAGCGGACGCCTCGCGGTTTCGCCCGCGTAGTTCCCGTTCCCGTGGGAATACAGGGATAAAATGTAGCCTATGTCATCCGAGGATAGTGTAGCTTCCCAACGGTGAAAGAATTTTTGAAATCGGTCCAGTAGTTTCGGAGCATTCATTACAAACAATCAAATTTTTCCTCTTTATAATTGTATATAGATAAATTTGCTAAAATTAAATGATAGTTGGACCAAGAGAGAGTCCGAAACGTTTGACTTTACATTTGTTAAGTCAAATGATAATGTCAAATATGTAATAATACCTATTTACAAAAATCGTTATAGTAAATCAGTCAACAATATAGGCTGATATACCTACATATATCAAACTATGTCTACATTGTGTTTTAAATTTAGCTCTAGTAGTTTAATTGTACCTACACCTTCTAAACGGAGCAACATTATGTATCAGGATGTTTTGATAAATTGAGTGCCAAGTTGCATTTTATCACTTGTGTTATGTAACGTACCGATTATATGACATTTACTAAAATAAAATTGTATTTCTAGAATGTTCAATTTAACTTTAATAGTTAAAACAATAACATTTTCACTACCTTCCTACTACCGATCAATGTTATACATTTTGTATAATACCATAGTACATTTAATTATTTTTTTAAAATAATAAATAATTATTATAGTAATGAGCGCCAAAGCAGTGATAGCCTGGACTTTGTTTTGTTACTTAAAGTTCGCTGCGATGGTCATCGACAGGCGTTATCTCTTACCATCAGAAGAGGGTCTCGTTCGTCTCATTACTTTTTAAATAAAAATAATAATTATACTAAGTTTAGTGTACCTGAAATAAGGCATACCTACATTTAATTAATATAATTTTCCATAAGAATGTCTAATATATATATATATACTCAAATTGATATTTAAGATAATTCTATTTAAATAAATGTATAAACTATAAAGTTTTATGAATCCTTAGTGTTAAATGTGCTCAATGTTTTACTGAAGAAAATAAATTTTAATTGTGAATAAATGATAATAAAAGTATTTGCAGTGTATTATTTCATTAATTTCCTTTTTACTTAGTAGGCAAGCGTCATAAAATATTGTCTCGTAGAATTTGAATTTACTAACAAATATTTATATTTAGATAAATGATAAAATCTTATGTCAGTATATTTTTCAATCACAGCCCTTATGAGATTGTTTCTTTGATTAAGACCCATACATCTATTCTTAACTGGAAATATACAATTTCCACTCAAAAACTACGCACAAAATTTTCCTTTACTGAATGCGCTACTTACATGTGAAATAAGATCCCATCCTGTTTCTTTTTGAGCCCAGCTGCATTTTTACATATAAAAACGTACTTCAAAACGTAACGAGTACTTGTGCTTCCTTGAAACAAAGGCATCGGAACCTGAATCAAATATTAACCAAATGCTACACTTCTGTGACGATCGAACTCAATGCAACTGTGAAACTGTTTCCCGTATAGTTACCGTTAGTACCCTCAATTACATACCAATTACTTACATAGTTCGGAAACTGATTCACATTAAAAATGCATTACGTAACTCAGCTAGCAATAGAGTCCTTCGCCTTGTGTACGTAGCTTCATGTGAATCGATATTATCGTACTGCATTACTGCGTGGGGCGGCGTTGGTGTTGCGTCTATGATGGAAGTGGAAAGGGCTCAGCGTGCAGTGCTCAAAGTCAGTGGCGGCCTTAGGGGGTAGCAAGCAGGGCAACCGCCCGGGGCCTCGCTCGAGCAGGGGCCTCGCGTCCTCGTTGAAAAAAGCCTTTATATAATATATGTATGTGTATCTCGCGCCTCGCACTTAACAAAACCCCCCCTGAACGCACGGTGCCATTATTAATGCAACTCGAACTAATTTTTTTGTAAAATGGACTCAAAGGAAAAGGGACTCACAATGATCTGTCGCCCGGGCCTCGCAACTGCTAAGGCCATCGCTGCTCAAAGTAATGCTCAAACTTCATTACCGCTATCTAACGAATGGCTTGTATGCTGTAGCGGGAGTGCTGCGTGTTCGCCAAATTTGACAGCCCTGTTGGCTCATTGGTAGCATGTCTGCTTCAAGAGCTGTGGGGCGTGGGTTCGATTCCCACCCAGGACAAGCATTTTGTGATATAAAACAAATGTTTGTTCTGTGTCTGGGTGTACTGTATGTATTATAAGTATGTATTTACAAAAAAAAAGTATTTAAGTATAAAGTATTAGTATTTTATCAGTTATCTGACTCCCATAGTACAAGCTTTGCTTAGTTTGGAGTCAGATGGCGCTGTGTGTAAAAAAAAAATTGATATCCACAAAGTAACTCTTATTGTGCATCAAAAAATAAATACTAAGCACATCCAATTCAACTCCGATACCGTCAACATCACACTCAAGAGAAGACCGCCGCGTGCCACTGAGCCCCTAACAAAAACAGCTTTCGCTCAACGTCTTCCAAACTTCAGATTCCCATTCATTTACAGTAAAATTAGTAAATGAAGTGACATACGATCCAAATCTGCAAGAGAATGTAAAATAATAGTCTTCAAATATTTGCAAACACTAACACATTTAGATACAGAAAGTAAGGGTGTGTGTGTGTGTGTGAGCGCATACACACACTCTCTCTCGCTCTCTCTCTCTCACACACACACATACACGCACACACGCCCATACACACATACACGCGCGCGTTTAGTTGGAACCACAAAATTGAGCCAAACTGCGAACTCGCGCTGCCCACTCTGCTAAATCTTCATCTGGTCGCTGTCCTGCCTTATAAAATTTTAACCTTTCAGCAAACGTACTTTTCTTGGACACAAAATATTCATCCAATCTTTCAATTAAATATAAAAATTCGACGCCATCTATGTCTTTAGGAAAAACCAAATCTCTTGGGACGCGATATGTCTCCTCTACAAAAGCAGTTAGAAGTAAAGCACGCCGTTTTGAGCCACTTTTATCACTTTCATTAGTGACGTCGTTAGCATTACAAAATTGTACAAATCTGCTGAAAAATATTTTCCAGTCTTGAATTTTGTGGTCGAACGTGAGATTGCCCCCGAACATCGCCGAACTAGCCATGTTTCACGGCAACACTATTTCACGCGTAGATTACACTTCCTCGACGTCAATTAATGTGTATTTTAATTAAAACAACACTGCGAAATGCTTTTCTATTCAAACCATTTATTTTCCAAAACCACGCTGCCGAAACAAAAGACTATCGGCTAAGCGCACGACATAAAAGTAACAGGCCACTTTTAAAAAGTATAAAAACTCCTTGGTGTGTACATACACCACATAGGCAGCCCGTACACGTAGCGCGCGATCCGCGATCCGCGATCCGCGATCAATGATCGCGATCCAGACTGATCGTGTACGAAGCGGATTGACGGACTGATGCTCCGGATCGCATAATATCTAGAAATTTTGAAATCATGATCGCGGATCGCGGATCGCGGATCGTGATCATGATTGAACGTGTACGGGCTGCCATATACCCACTAGATAATAATAAATTTTTTACTTGACACTGGCAAATGCTAAAACGCGACGCCAAAACCAAAGAAAAAAAAAAAAAAAAAAATTATTTTTATCTATCTATTTAAAAATAAATAAATAAATAAAATCGAAATTGATTTACCTACTAGGTGAAGGAAAATATCGTGAAAATCTGAGAGTGTTTGTTATTCTCGAAGATATATAGAGTCTTCATACACGCACTTGGCCAGCGTAGGGGAAAATACCCTTTTCGCAATAAGCAGAAGCCCACGCTCAGCAGTGGGATTGTTTATAAAAACAAGATCGGTTTGGTTCTATTTTTCATTCTGGAAGACAGATCTGCGATTACTGTCTACTACTCAGTTCTACAGAAATGTCTACGTCGGTAAAACCGCGCTCGCTGTTATTTGAAACTTACCTATCGAAATCTGAGCGAGTTGTAGCCGACATAAATGCAGTGAAAATAAAAGAATTACGATATAAATTGAACTCTATGTCACTAGTCATGCTCATTAAAATATACACACATATATAATGATTATCCGTAACAATGCTTCGTCACTGTGGTGCGCGCGTCGTTCGAGGTTGGAGGTTAAAGCTAAAACTGGAATAAGTGTGAGTGTGTGTTATAATTTTTGTTTAAAAAAAAATACGCTATATTCGTTCGCTTTGATTTTTGTCTGGGAGTAATTTTTTTATAAATAGGAAGATGACTTGTCTTTCAGAAAAAAAGATAAGATCGATAATCTACTCGATACCCCAGTCGCTTGTCATCTAGGTAGGTGCCACCGTCATCTATCTATACTATTAAAAAGGTTTGATTGTTTGTTTGTATTGAATAGGCTCCGAAACTACTGGACCGATTTCAAAAAGTGTGTAAAAATTCAAAAATTCCTGTGTTCCGGTTTGAAATGTAGCTGACGAAATTAGAAAATCACAGTCGAACGCATGTTGATGCGTTCGACAAGGGACGCCTAACGTAGTTATGCCTTTATAATTAGGGCTGTCTCTTAAGTTTATTTTAATGTTAAGTAATGACATGAGCATGACCCTCTCGTATTGGTGAGAGATAGCACAAGTCCAAGACCATTGTACCAATACACAGAAGTTAGAGTAACAGAACAAAGTCCAGGGCATCGCTACTTTGGTGCCTATTACTGAGGCGTTCGATGTTTAGTCTCAACTGCCCTGTTATTTCACTAGCTGCATTACCTTTCAAACCGAAATACATTTATTTTTACACATTACTACTTGCTGGTAGAATATCTGGTACACTGCAGTGGTAGTTAATAGGTAACAAATATAGTAATAATTAAATATTTTTCCAGACGTATACCTACTATGTTAGGTACATACCTACAACGTTAAATTACGATGACGTGTAAACGATGGTCAAATGTAAGAAGTAGTTTCTATTTACTTCCACCAGGACACTGTCCCTATTCCACGTATTAATCATTTATTTAGGTAGTGCGTGCTATTTGACATTGCTGTTCATTATATACATAAATGGCATAGTTAGTGTAACTACTTATGTTTCTGTATTATTTGCTGATGACATTTCTATAATAGTGAGAACTGATAAGGACAAACAAATTTATTCAAATCATATACTTGACATTCACAATACAATTAATTCTATAGTTAAATGGCTACATAAACAATCTAAAAATAAATTTGTCGAAAATTTGCTTTATTAATTTCAATAATATCGATATTGAAGTAAATTATAATGGTCAACTCATTGAAGAGGTCAATCAAACATCTTCTCTAGGATTAATAATTGATAGGGAACTTAATTCGAAGAGACACACTGATAAACTTTGCAAAAAGATGAACAACTATGTATATGTTTTAAACCATTAAAGCATAAAAGTAATTTATAGTAGGTACCTGTTCCATTTTTTTTTAATGTATGAATTTTAAGATTGAATATCGCTTTTGTTTTAATGACTAGGTATTCATCATAATCATCCACAGCCTACTATATCCCACTGCTGGGTATATGCCTCTCTTTTGTTACGCGAAACGTAGGTATTTGACCTATGAAGTATACTAATAATTGATTATAAAAAGGTGTTAACGGCAAGGATAATTGGTACCTACCTAACTTCTGGCGGTTATGTTCCGAACCATCATAATTTTAATAATTTACGTACCTACGAGTATAAAGTTTATATTACAAATTACTTTCAGGTAGTTATGTCTCGTTAGAAAGTCATAAATTTACCTGAATGGTTAAACTCTGAACTTAAGGGAAAGATGCTTTCGCAAAAACTGTTTTATCTCCACAACGTGCGTGAACGGCCTACTACGATTTATAGAATCGCTTTTATTTTCTCGTTATTAGTCAATATAAACGGTATTTCTACTTAGTTAGTGAATTAATTGATACCCGATAGTGAACTTTGTTCGTTAACTTTGTAAGCAAATTTAAATTATTTCTTAGCTAATCAACAATGACTAGGTATTCATCATCATCATCCACAGTCTTCTTTATCCCACCGCTGGGTATAGGCCTCTCTCTTGTTATGCCATCGGCCTCGGTCCTGTGCCAATCTGGTCTAGGTTCGACCCTATATTATAAAACCAAAAATATAGGAACTGTAGGTATAATAAAAACGGAATTTATACACAAAACAATGTAGGTATTTGTAGCTTTGTTGTAACCTTTTTAGTACCTTTCTAATAATTTTACTCGAGATGTATCGCAATGATCAATATCTATATCTATACTATTATAACGAGGTAAGATTTGATTGTTTGTTTGTTTGTATTGAATAGGCTCCAAAAATTCTTTCACCGTTGGGAAGCTACACTATCCCCAGGTGACATAGGCTACTTTTTATCCCTGTATTCCCACAGGAACAGAAACTACGCGGGTGAAACCGCGAGGCGTCCGCTAGTAGGTACTGTATAAGATGCAGTCTTCGATGGAGCACTCTTGCCTAAAAGAAAACGATTCACTAGCGACATTAAGATTGTGTCTATCGGGAAACACCTGCTCGGGCGACAATTTCTATTGTAACTCCTATAACAATAGGAGATTTGCAGTAGAATCCGCAGAGGCGCGAAAACTCTAGCTTTAAAGGGAATTATAATATTAGTGCCATTTGGTGTAGCTGAGACCGGACAACGTCTGTTGGGTCAGAAGTATACTAACTGACCCAACAGACGTTGTCCTGTCTTAATAGTCCGGGAAGTAGCGTTACATTTTAGGTAGTGATTTTACGCCGAGCCACCGATCGATCTTATTACGATATATATAAGATAGCAATCTATCTTATTCAATAGATCTCGAAAAACTAATAAGTGAATCGAGAGTCAGCTGGCGCACCCGCGGTGGGTGTGGGATTGGGAGGTTGTGGAAGTTGTAAAAAAATAAGCCGGCTGAAACTATTTTCATAAATAGTTGGCATCATACTGAACAAAAAAAATTGTCAGCTGCATCGAGGAGAGGTGATTAATGATTATGCGTCAGCTGCTCGCATGAACTTGTAAATAAACGCGTAAAATAAGGTTATAGTACGCCGGATAAGATTTAACTGGTTGGTTGTTTAAATAATGAAAAGTACGAAAACAACAATCAGCTGGTAGCGGTGGAAAGAGCGTCAGCTGACGCAGTGAAAGTTAAAAATATTGGCGCATTACTACTATGTTGTTTCTTTTTAAACACATATTTCACGATAGATTTTGACCTTGCTTGAGCCCAAAACAGGAATTTCAGGCTATCTAAACTTCTCCCCTTAAAATGTCAAAGCAGCATCTGCGTGTGCGACTGTGCGTGGCTCTTTGTCGTCCACAATCAATTTTGGCTTTAAAGTACAAACAATCTTTTGAGGTCTCGGAACTTTGGCGCCAGACAAATGCACAAACGCACAAATCTTCCAACACTTTTTTACTTTACTATTATATAAGCGGTGGGTATGGGTGTGAGAGATTGCGAAAGAGGTCAAAAAATAATGTTTATGATTATTTTTATTTTTGCGAGCATGACACTAAAATGTAGCTACCTACTTACTTCATAATTATAGGAATTATTTACTTTATTAGCTTTCAAAACAAATCACAGTAGTGGGGCATCTTAATTGCATCGACTGCATTAAAAATCACATTATATTGTTCATATTTAGGTATCAAATGACTTTGCACGCGATTATGAATCGTTAATCAAGGTTAACTCATTGTTTGAAATTACGTGCGACAAAATCGTATTTTTTATTCTAATACTTATGACACAAAATTCGGTAACAAATAGGTTTGGTTTTATTTTTCGAGGTTCTTTTTAATTGTATAATGTTAAAATTATTGATATTGTTTACATATTATACTAAGAATAAGTGTCGAAACAAATATGCCAAAGAAAGAAATAACTGATCTTGTGTGAACTCGAAGTCTTGAACCCAGCTCAAGATACGCTGCTACAGCGCGCTGTTGTCAAAGCGCTTTGTTTGCGTACCCATAGCTTTTTTATGTAAAAAGAAATTGATTGATTGATTAACTGTTCAATGTAGATACTAAAAATAATACGAAATAGAAAAAAATAAACTTATTTAATAGATGTAACAACTGGCCACCTTATCGCTAAAAGCAAAAATAAGCTAATGTGTATTGGTATTTATTGTAATTAATATTACAGCATTCTGTTTTGTGTGTTATGAAATAAATAAATAAATAGATTTATCTCGAATAAAAGCAATCTCTTTCAGGCAACCTAAAAGTAATGAAACACTACTGATTAGCGACAGACTATCTAGCACTGCGGTGGTACCTACCTAGACGACCTCCTGTTAAGGAGATCTACGACCAAGTGAATAGTTCCGGGGAGTCGTTATCTACGTTCCTTGTTTGGCCACACTTTTTACTTAAACATAAATAATACATACGTCTTAACAGTGTTTATTTATTATAGCAGGTATTAGTAAGATTGACAGTAGGTACCGTCTTCATCATGAGCATGATGACGAATACTGCTTAGAAAACTACAACCTTTCTAGATGGATGCCATCACCCTGCACTGCTACTGAAAATTATTAAAAAATAATAACAAAAATATTTTTGGTAAGATGGGGAAGATTTCGGAAAAGGCGCCTGAGGAGCTAAGCAAGAGCCGAGAATCTGACTGGCCCGCTGTTCTCTTCTTCATTCACATACATCTCCTCTCGCTGTATGGAGTTTGGCTGCTGCTATTTGAGGTGCAATGGCTTACAGCACTACTATGTAAGTAAATTTTTTGTAGCGATGATAGCTCAGTGGTTAGCGCGGTAGGTTCGTATGCCGAAGGGCGTGGGTTCAAACCCCAACAATGAGCTCGAGCTGCCGGTGAAGGAAAACATCGTGAGGAAACCATAGCATGGTGGTAGGGTACTTTCTAGTACTCGGCTGGCTAGCTACCACCCTCAAGTTGAAAATCTGCCGCCAAGCATCTAACGGTGTGTTCCGGCAGCCTCACTTGAGAGCCAGTTCCATTCCAGGCTAGGTGTGCTTTACCATCTTCGACCACACCTTCACTTAACATCAGGTGAGCTGTGGTCAAACAACTAGCCTGTCAAAAAAAAAAAAAACAACTTTTAGACTTTTGCTATTTTTACGTACTTACATGGTCTTCTAAGTTATATCATACGCCGGACGCCTGACCAAGAGGTGCAGAAAAAGGTGGATATTCGGTTGGACGGGATTTCAAACACATTTATAATTTAGCTATATCCACTACAAACATTTCTGTGACGTATTTGTTCTGTGTCTAGATTTAATTAGGACGTATTTAAAAAAAAAATATAAAAAGTAAATAAGTATTGTAACTGTCGTCTGATCTCCATGGCCAAGCTTTGCGTGATTTAGGACTAGATAGCGCTACGTGGAATGTCCTTCTGTCCTTTTTTTTTTTTTTTTCTTTGGTTTTGGCGTCGCGTTTTAGCATTTGCCAGTGTCAAGTATTGATATATTTTCAAGTTACAAAAGTTAAATAAGTGTCCTTGTAGCTAGTTATAGTCAAAGTCCAGTCTTAGTCAAGTCCAGTCCTGTGTCAGTCAAGTCCAGTCATGCTTTAGTAAAGTAGTGGCAACTTTACTATAAAGCTTCGATGGAGTTTTGGAAGCACCACGAAAAGTCATGTTTCACCACATTATATCATTTTCCCACACTCACGCATATAATTCAGCACTTTATGAATAAAACACCACCATTTTTATGCATAAACACTCGACAAAACACAAGTTTTGGAAAAAAATACAACGGAGCGACACGACTCTTCCCGCGTTCCCGCCAAAACTCCCCCTTCTGTCCTTCTTCTTTCTTCTTCCTTCTTCTGTGTATTGACTTATAGCGGAGTTTCTCAAACTTTTAGCTACACGTACACTTTAAAAAAAACTATTAGATGGAACAATTAAGGTCGAAATTATTTTGAAACAAAATTTTACAAAAATACAAAACATCATTGCAAAATTATTTTATATATAATTTAATTGGTAGGCTTATTTATAATATGGATTCAATTCACAATTTCATTTACTTTCTTTTTCTATTTATCAATTTACATCCTAATGCGTAGCGATGACAGCAAAGTGCTTATCACGGTTGGTTCACACGTCATTTTTAGAAAACCTCATGATGGTATCTATTTCTAACATTTTATTTATCTGTTGCAGTTCTGACATTAACTATGGCGGCTATCCTCGGTGTGACAACAGGCGCCCACAGACTCTGGGCACACAGAACGTACAAGGCGACCACTGGACTGCGTATTACACTGATGCTGCTACAGACAATGGCAGGGCAGGTAATTTTTTAAACCTGAGCGCGGTCGACTAACTTTAAGGGGAGTGAGAAAGATGTGGTCACTTTTTGACAGCTGTTACGGAAGACTACGTGTCGTTAAGGTTAAGCTGATTCAAAACGAACTAACGCCTATCAAATTGAAGAGATCGAGAAGCGCAAGGAAGATTTCTATCCTCCTCTTTTTTCAACGGTTAAAAAACTTTTAGAACGTCTCACGTATGTAGGTAACTATTGGATACTGATTGTTTTGATTTATAAAATTCCATGAGTAAAATTTAAAAAAAAATCTTCAGAAATTGAATGTATTTTAAAATTAAAATGTAGATAAATATGAAAACGTCTACTACCCTGTTAGCTCATTTAGTTATTTTGCATCATGAGCTGCAGGGTGTAGTTTGATTCCTACACAGGACAAACATTTATGTAACACATTGTGTGACGTGTTTCTTCTGAGTGTTCTAAACGTTATGAATATGGTTCCCATAGTGCAAGTTTTGTTTAGTTTGTGTATATGTAATGTCAATTTTTTTTTTTAAATGCAGATTAATTTTTTAATTAATTTATTCTGGCCATGGATGTTTAAATGCAGATACCCCAGAGTATTGCCAGTAATATAACATGTATTCCATAAATTCATAATTCTAGGGCCCGATATACGACTGGGTGCTTCAGCATCGGTTACATCACGCACATTTTGGAACAAGTGACGATCCTTTCGACTACAACAAGGGCTTTCTTTATGCACACTTGTTCACACGTCTCAGGAAACTCAGCCCTCATCAAGAAAAGTTAAAAGAGTCCATTGATATGTCAGACATGGAAAACGATTCTGTTATCATGTTTCAAAAAAGGTGAGCATTATTCATTTCACTTGTTTTTAAAATAAGCGCAAAAAGAAACATGCAAATATCTCACCTATTCAAATTATCTGTTTATATGTCTACATAATGCTTACAAACCCGGAGTTATAATTATAATAAGTACTTAGTTAACTTGACAAACGAAACTTGACTTAACTTGACCTTTTGTAGAAGAAGTACGCGAAATAATGAAATTCTTAACCATAACTGCTGAAAAAGCCAGTTTGGTAAAAACTGTTTTTCGATAGTACCTACTCGGTACATACTCGTACTACTGATTTCTTGGAAATATGTTGAACATTTCTTTGATGCAATTTATGTTTATCATAATTTTATTTTTATTGTAATAGGAAAATTTACAGCTAGGTACACAGACAATTACAATAAATAAGAATGGAAGGCCAATTAAAAGTTTTCACAGATAGTACAAAAATATGGTAGAAGACGGATTCACACAAAAATACACAAATTCTAGAATAAACACACTTAAAAAGAAACAAGTTAAAAAGAAAAGTTGTTCAAAACATTTTTCATCCCTCTATCTCGGAAAGAGTATTTTTGCTCTTCGATATCTGAGGGCAAAAGTCGTTTTTATCCGTTAAAGGATAAAGTAAATTTAAATTTATAATATCGTGTGCACTAAGTTTGTGAATTCAAAACATCATTAAACCTATTTACCTCCATGGCGCCGAATTTATCATACAACTTTGTAATTTGTAAAACTTAGACTCGGAACCTCCTTGGTGTACGTTTTTTTTAATTTGCTTTGCGCGCCCAATTTCCTTTTCACGTCATGTTGTTAATGTAGTAGTTATACCTAAAATGAAATAAAAGTATCTAGTGATTTTGGTTGAGAAATTTTAGTTTTTATTTTCAATATTTTAAACATGTCCAAAGTCCATATTATTTTTACGTATGCACCTAATCAAGAGTCATGAGTGTTTTATTTCGTCGCGTGTTTTGTTTTAATTTTACCTGTTGCAATTTTTCCCCAATATTTCTCGAAAGAATAAATCATTACGCTATGATATACCCTTATCGAAATTAAGTTTAAAAAATCCCGGAAAAGTATTTTGGTAAAAATATTCCTGATGAAAAAACTTACTTATTGGTTTATGTAAATTTAAGTATACATACTTCAATTACATCCTGTGATGTTAAAAGATCATTTAACCAGTACAAAGGTACGTCCGAACAGAATTTTGAAAATTTAAAAATATGTGTTATTATTATAATTCTAATAATGTTAATTGTTTTAGTTACAGGATTCTGAGTAAATGTGTATATAAGTACACTTTGATGTTAAAAAGTATTTCTTATTTAAATATTGCTATTTTTCACCACATATTTATCTTATATACATATTAGATTTTTCAGTCCATATTATATGTATATATTTTATCCGTTTTATTACATATTTATCCGAGCCCTATACATAAGTATACAAAATTTCAAAGGAAAAAGCGGTATGAGCTTTTCGGAACTACATCCATCAAAACTATGGCAATTTCCATAAAACAATAAACTGTAGATAAGATATCAGTTCATATTGGTAGACAACTAATTTATCTGAGGTTCTCGTCTAGAATTTGTATTTACTTAATTCCAGGGCGTACTGGTTTATGTACGTAGTTCTGTTCCTGTTACTGCCGCTGAACGCTCCCCTGGAGTACTGGAATGACACCGTCCTGAGCTCCGTGTTTGTCGTCGGTTTCTTGCGCTATGGCGTCATTTTACATGTCGCATGGCTCGTGGAGAGCGCTATTTGCGTTTGGGGCCTTAAACCCGGTGAAAAGTAAGTTTTAACATTTTTGTATGAAGCAGCATTTTTTTGTTGTTTTAAGATAAAGTAAATCAATAATCAGTAAATCAGTAATATTTATTGGCCACAAATAACAATAATGTTAAAGGCAAGTCACTTGTACAAAAAAATCTTACAATTACACTTTAATAAGTCTAGTAGCTATGTACGAGTAATTAACCCAATCAAACAACAACAACAACGAACATACTACAGCGGAGGCTCCGATTATGTGTTTTTTTTTTCCTTTGGTTTTGGCGTCGCGTTTTAGCATTTGCCAGTGTCAAGTATTTATATATTTTCAAGTTACAAAAGTTAAATAAGTGTCCTCATAGCTAGTTATAGTCCAGTCTTAGTCAAGTCCAGTCTGTGTCAGTCAAGTCCAGTCATGCTTTAGTAAAGTAGTGGCGACTTTACTATAAAGCTTTGATGGAGTTTTGGAAGCACCACGAAAAGTCATGTTTCACCATATTATATCATTTTCCCACACTCACGCTTGTAATTCGGCACTTTATGAATAAAACACCACCATTTTTATGCATAAACACTCGACAAAACACAAGTTTTGGAAAAAAATACAACGGAGCGACACGACTCTTCCCGCGTTCCCGCCAAAACTCAAAATGTTGATTATGTGTTACACATAAATGAGAATTCCAAGAACCTCATTGATATAATATGTTCACTTAATTTGTAAAAAGATTGCTAATATCTATATATTTTTAATGTTAAAAATATCTATATATTTTTAATGTTTTTTTTAAATTTCCTTTATTTTTTTTTTACTTTTTTCTGTTTATGGTGTGCACAAAAAAGAGTTTCTATCTATATATCTAATTCCGTTGTATCTGCTGATTTCGCCGTCATAACTTTAAAACATTCTTTGGTATTCTCATTAGCCTGTGAGTTACTTTAAAAGTGAAAATTATACTTCATTATAAGTTCGTTTGTTGTCCGATCACACACGCCGGAGGCCGTGGGTTCAACCCCCAATATTAAGCTTGAGCTGCCGTTGAAAAAAATGTCGTAAAAAGCATTGTGTCGTGAAAAGCAAATAACGTCTATGGCGTAATTAATGTTTCGTTATAACATCTTAAACAGAAAATAGGTATAATTTATCTTTAAATAAATTATACCTATTTTCATTGGATCAAATGTAGGTAACTTTGAAAGCTGTTCTTTCATATATTATTATGGGTAATTAAATTCCCTCAATACCGTTAGGTGAGTACTAACATGAAAGAATCTTATATAACTTTCCAACTTTTCACGGAAAAAAACAGTAAATTGAACACAAATAGAAAATTTAAGTAGATCTCAAAGATACTGCCCTAAATGGCACAGCAGAGAAAGAAAATAAATTATTTCAACAAAAAAACTAGTTCAAAAGAAAATTTCTTATTTTAGAATAAAATAATATAAGTACAATCTGACGATGTACTTTTACCATCTTTACATATGAAAATTGGGCTTATGAAAAACTTCGCAAAAGCAATAGATAAGAAGGTGAAAAGATATTTTTATATAGGTATAAAAAACCTAAACTGAGAGACGCAAAAGTTTAAGATGAAGACATTTGTTAGTCTTTAAATCAGGTAAATAATTGATAAAAGATGAAATATAAAAAGAAAAACTTGGGAATCAAAGAAAAATCTCATAAAAACGATTTTACCGTGGACGTATGCTATGCTTTGCAGAATGTAGGTATTGTTTTGTTACGGTAGGTGACATACAACCTCTTTTTTTTTTTTTTTTTTGTCCAGGGAAAATTCTTTGTGTATACCACCGGCCCTGGGGCGGGCACGGTGGGACGGTGGGTTATGTGGGACTATCCGTCCTAATGACGGCCTACCCACTAAAAACCCTGGAGTGTACCACCTCGGCGCTTTGTGTCGAGGCTGCGGGCACGCTTTCGCACTCTACCGCGGCCTCGACAGCGCTTGTCCTAGCGGACCCGCCTCGGGGAGCCTAAGCTCACCCCGCAACAATGACGATGTGTCCGAACACCCGACACATCGTCATCCACCTCGGAGACCAAACCAGCAAATGGGCGTCGGACAGCCCCATGTCCGTACGCCCCTGGTCTCCATGCGACGGGTCAGATAAGTGGCCCCGCCGCCTGCCACTTGGTTGCTTGGAATGGGGATCGCCAGACCGGCACTCCCCCCATTCCGCAACCCTCTCCCACTCGGCTCCTCCACTGCGCCCTCAGCTCATCAGAGGGACACGTGGAGAGCCCGTCGCCAGGCCACCTCCTGGGGTCGGGTCCCTCTTGCCGTCGCGACATGCCATAACATGGCTTGTCGTGACCCACCTCGAAGACCAATAACAACTGGCGCCAGACGACCCCATGTCTGAACGCCAGTGGTCCTCATGCGACGGGTCAGGTGAGTGGCCCCGCCGCCTGCCACCACGGCTGCAGAGGACAGGGAGAGCGGCACAACGCAACACCGACACTCCTCTTCCCCTGCAGCCCCACCGCGTCCGCCATCAAACGGTGGCGGCCCCGTTAAGGCCGCGGAAGGTAGGGAAAGCGGCAACGAAACACCGACAGTCCTCTCCCGCCGCGGCCTCCAGCCCGCAGCCGCAGTGTCTCCTATTCGACACTGCAGCCCGCCTCAGTTGCGATACCGCCCACACAGTCCGCAAACTACTTGGCCGCTTCTACCAGGCCCGGGGGAACACCCGGAGAAGCAGCCCCACCTCGGGTTCCGCTTACTTTCACCGTGGTGACCAGTCACGGTTACTCAGCCCCCCGCCACGACAAGGCGGGAACCCACGGGGGGGAGGTGACATACAACCTGGGCTATCCTCTGAACACCACTATGAATATGTAAGAAAAACAATAAAATATTTGTTACATATAAGTTGTTCATTTAATAGGTACACGATACATATCGAATATATAAGGAAGTACATCAAAATTTCAGATGAGAATATTTTCCTGCTTTATACTTTTTAGAGCGGGATTTTTCCGTGGTCTGGTTTTAGTTTTTAAAATTTATTTTTTATTAATTGAAGGCCAAACGTATACTATTTTTGACCTTCAACTAGAAATTTAAGGAAAGCGGCGGTGCGGCAGAGTATGGAGTACATTGATCTAGAAAAAATATTAGGTCTTTACCTATGAAATTTCCGTTTTACATGGAAAAAATCAATAAATTTTTTGTCTACATGTTTTATTTCTTATATTATCTCAGCCTATTTTATCCCACTGCTGGGCAAAGGCGTCTCTTTCAGCTGGACGGGAGGCAATAGATTCTTTAAAGGCATTTTTACTGCCTCTCAGATATTGCATATTTTCCCGCCACGAAGTGATCCAAATTCTGGCAAAATTACAAGGCGCAAGGTCTGGTGAGTACGGCGGATGACGAAGAGCTTCCAACCCCAGCTCTTGCGACTTGAAGACCGCCTGCTGTGCAGTATGAGGTCGCACGTTGTCATGCAGGAGCAGCGGAGACGAACGATTGACCAAAGCTGGTTGGAGATATGAGAGCTCCATCTCCATCATTTTGTTCAGTTCTTTACAGTACACATCTGTATGATTAATAACAGGCTCAACTTTCGTGAGTGAGGGTGAGGGCCAGTTCAACCTGTTATTAATCATTAAAAAAACAGGCGGTGGCTGCTGGACTAGTAGTTCATAGGAAACAAAGAAGCTGGCAATGAGTTCCATTCATGGGGTGTACGCATCAATAAAGTGGAGCCAAATCGTTCCGTTCGAATACTGGGAACGTCCATGAAGAACGAATGATTAGTGTGCCGTTCGTAGTAGAAACAAATAAATAAATTTTATTATTATTTCAGTTATTTATTTCTTTTCTTAATTTTTAATTTTTTTTAGTTTACATATATATAAAAAATTATTATTATTATTATTGTTCTTGTGCTTATCTTGATTATTATTCTAAAAGTTGTACAATTTAATGAGTAGAATAACGCCATTTAGTATTGTAACCTGTGTATACGTTATGTACAAGTGCTTAATAATTATTATAGTAGCTACTATATCATGAGAGATATTTTGTATTCTGTACCAGTATCACGAGATTGCACGAGAATGACTTACTCCCTTTCCTTTGGACTTTATCGAACCATTATGGAAGTTCCCTTGTTTACTCGTTGAAACCAGTTCTTACTAAATAAACATGAGACGTAGCATTACAATATTCCTGTACAATATTTCTATTACCTTCATAATTTTCAGACTGGACTTATGGAGTAAACAAACAATATCATTATCTGCCTGTAGCAAAAGCTTGTTATGGATACATGATTATTGATTATTATTTTATCTAAATACCTCTGCCTGTGGCAGCTTAACTATATCCATAAAATTAACTTTTTTTCTAGGATTCTGAAACAAACTGTTCTTTTTATTTTGTTTTATGGGTTTTAAATCAAATTCTTGAGCTTCGTCGTAATCGTCGCTTTATTTAAAATAAATATTTTATTTAAATCGTTGTGTTTTTTTATAAGATAAACAGTATCTTTTAAAAAAGCAACTCCAAATAAGAAGTTACGTAAATAAAACTTTTCGTAAAGTTACTAATATAATTTTCCTTTCAAGATTCATTTACCTTGCAGGTATCCACTGGATTCCAACTCTGTGTTCATCATAAACAAAACGTTTTGGCCTCATTATCACTACCTGATTCCTTACGACTACAAATCTGGTGAATTCGGAACATATGGTAAGACCTAACTAATAATTTGCTTAGAGACATGCGGTCATAGCCAAAGTATTTCCTAGTTTAGTTTAGTTTAAAAATCAGGTATACTTGAAACAATAGCGATGATAGATAAAATACCAACAATGAGCTTAAACTGCTGAAGGAAGACATCGTGAGGAAACCATGGCATTGAGTGGGTACTTAGGTACTTAGGTCTAAAACTCTGCTGACTAATTACCCTCAAGTCGAAAGTCTATCGCCAACCCTTTCGGCAGCCTTACTTGAGGCCCAATTCCATTCCAGGCTAGAGTTTACCGTCTTTGACTAAACCGTCACTTAAAATAAGTTGAGCTGTGATCAAATACCTAATATTTTATTATTTTGACATAATTAGATCTACATTTGTTTGTTCACTTAAAAATGGGAAAATTGGTCTAGAGGAAATATAGCATTAAATAGAAAGCTTCACAAGGCGATATTGTTATTTCCAGATTCCGGTTGTTCTACCGCATTCATCAGAATTTTTGCGGCGTTGGGATTGGCCACAGATCTTCGTACTGTCGAACCTCTAACCATCCAGAAAGCGCTGGCTAACACTGCCAACACCAATCGCTCTATCCAAGACAGTCTAGTGGAAGCGATCAAAGCACAAGGCTTGCCAGACGAACATTACCTTAGAAGAGGATAAAATTAGTTGTGTACCAAAAGAACAATTAACATTTAAAAAATTCATATAAACTTTTATAATTGACTTATATTTAAGACTCTTCAACTAGTCTAGACTGCTGAATGTCGTTATTGTAAAAAGAGAAAGGGCCTTTTTTCACTAGAAAGAAATTTAAATGACAATGAAAACGGAAAAGTTTGTGTGTATGTTTGTGAAGAACTATCTTCATACACGCTGTGATGATGAATTTTGGACGAAATGTAGAATGCAGTTTATAACATGCAGAATTAACATTAACTCCTTTTAGGCCGACTGCCGAAGGACGATTATATGATGTATCATTTTAGCATGACATCTGCAAATAAAAGTGTCTTTAGTTAATATTTTTAATCGCAGATGCATTTTTTTTTTTTATCACTATACATATAATTGTTTTTGTTAACCTACCGAGAAACGCGAGCGAAATCGCGTAGTGCAGCTAGTAATTATAACTACAAATTACTTAAGTATTAAATACTTAAGTAATTTAGCAGTACAACTACAAACTACTGCTAAATTACTTAAGTAAGTACTTAATCTAATCTAAGTATGTTTATAAAAGTGTGTGTGGGTATGTATGTTCCATAAGATATCATGACACACGCCGAGGTAGTGATGTTGGCTGCGGCATATATAATAATAATTATCAAAAAAAAGACGAGAAGATGGTGAGTTAGTAGTGACGTCAATTTCACTACTGAACCTGACGTCGCCAGTTGTTACACCTTATAAATTAAGTTTATTTCTTGTGTATTGTATTATTTTGTACAATAAAGAGTTAATCAATACGTCTGTCATGTACACTTGTACAGCGAAGTCCGGCAACGTCACACTTCTTCACCCGACGTCGCTGACGACCCGTGTCGCAGGACACTTGCCCCCTTGTGTATCCCTGGCTTAACCTAAAAGGACAAGCTAACTGTAAATGCGTCACCCAATAGTAGGTACACAATTAAACCCGAACCCATAACTGAAAACTGCATCAAAATCGGACTAGTAGTGTTAGAGAATTGCCATTTTGATTTCACCCCAAATGTCCCGACTCCGTTTCGTCGTGGGTAAAAAATGGGAACTCATTTCGTATTTCTATTGTTTGCTTAGAACAGCAGATACACGAAAATTAAGTTTTTCAATAATTTACGATTTTTATCAATATCTAGAGATTTTTATTTATAATTACGCTCCACAAACACCGGAGTCCATCACCTTTGTCAACTCTTTAATTACACAATATTAATTGAAGTACTTACTATACAATACAAGGAGATGGAAGATAGTTCAATTAATCTTAATGTAAGGTTAAGAAGCGACCCAGAAACCCGCAAGCAGCCCCCGATCACAAGTAGGTATGACGCATGTGCCAGGCTGCCAGCCATCACCCTCCTCAACCATATCTGAGGGAAGAGAGCGACCTGATATACCTACAACGCCACCGCAAAAAAGAGCCTTCGATGGTGAGCATGAACGCTAAAAGCATACACACAATAGTTATTTCTATTCGTTTATTTAATGATTATTTAAAAAGGTTGAAGAAATGTCCACAAAATTTTGTAAAAAAAGTTCGAATCTCCTTGCTTTTTTTCCAAGAAAACTCTGCGAGACCTGCACAGAAAAATAGAGTTTTAATAAAATATCATGTACAATAGACTAGTGCGGTATTTCTCATCGTGCGCAGGCAATCCAGCATATATACAGAAATTTTTACGCTTTAGGTACTATTGGAACACGTATCAAAAGATTATTGCAAAATTTTATTTTTCCATTTTAGCAGAATGGTGTAGGTATCGAATAAGGAAAGCACTAAGATAGCTCATGATCATTATCATTATCATCATTAATGTTAGAAATAGTCCTTTTCTATAAACTACTTCTGTCTACAGTTTGCTACTTCAAATACCACAGGCATTTTACTTTATTGGTGCTTAGTCTTGATTGCTAGGTGTTTATTATAGGCTTATTAATTTAGAGCTAGAGAGATCATTCTTGTAGATAGAAATGGATCATTGTTGAATGGTGGTAGGGTATATTCTGGTCTGGTACTGGGCAGGGTAGCTGCCGGGTGTTCCAGGCAGCCCTACAGGCTTGGGGGCCTATGGTCAATTAGTGGGGGGTTCCTCTTTTTTTGTTTTTAGCGTTGTGGCATTTTGTGCATTTGTCAGTGTTACAGGTTTTGATATTTTTAAGTACCTATTACAAATCAAATAAGTCTACGCCAAATCCACACAAAGGAAGCTTTGGTCGAGTCCGGTCATGCTCTTGTAAAGTGGTGCCGACACAAGCTACGATGAAATTTTAGAAGCAACACGAAAAGTCATGTTTCACCCACTACATCAATTTCCTACACTCACTCAAGTAATTCGGCACTTGAACAATGATGAATAAAACATCATTATTTTTATACACTCGTAAACCATAAGTTTAGAAAAAATAAAATGCGGCGACGACACAACCTTTACGCGCGCCAAAACTCTTCTTTTAGCGCCGCAATTTGTGTGATTAACAGTGTCGGATATTTAGATATTTTCACAGATATAATAAAAATATAAAGTTCAATAAGTCATTATCAAAGTTACACAAAGTAATTCACGGTCGCGTCCAGTCATGCTAGTAAAGTAGTAACCACTTTTCTTCAAACTTCGCTGGAGTTTTGGAAGCAACATATAAAATCATGCTTCATTCGGCACTTTATGAATAAAACGCCAATACGCCACTATTTTATACAAAAACACTAGCAAAAAACACAAGCTCTGGAAAAAAAAGTGTGACTCAATTTTATCCACATTCCCGCCAAATATGAAATTGCCGTTTTAACTCACTGGTCACTTCGAATAAAAATTAAATTAGCATAGTGTCCAATTTTAGAGTGAAATTTTTTTCACATGTAAAGTAAAACATTCTAAGTTTTAAAAATCGCATTCACTTGGCCATATTGGCGAATAGAAAGAGACGTAGGTAACTATGCAGGCTGTTTAGCTGCGCCGTTTTTTATTTTGTAAACATAAGTCATGTATGTATCAGAATATATTTACCAATCAACAAAGCAGAAATATATCCAACGACGAGCAGTATTAAGGCAGACCGCACATCAGTGGCCCGAGCTGATGCGAAGCCTGGGGGAGGCTCGCAGTGAGGCATGTCGGGTACTAAGGCAGCCTCTAACCTCGCTAAGGATCCGCCACTGCGCAACTGGAGCAAACTAAATAGCACAGATCATGTTCTATAGAGATGGTCAAGGACTCTGCTTGAGCCTAGTGTACGCGCATAAAATTTACATAACAAACGTAAAATCACAACTGTCGCATTTGTGTAAAACAAACATACTGAAACTGTACAAAAAACTTTTTTTTAACGCGTAGTTAAAAATTAATTTTATTTATTTTTGCGTCATTAACTCTCTATTTGCCTGATAAGTGGTAAGTGATGATTAATGTTAGGTATCTCGTAGATACCTAACATTAACAGGCCAGAACATCTTATCTTTTTCGACATTCTTCTGCCCATTTTTACGTATTTAAATCATATTTAAAAAAGTTATTGAATGACTAACTTCTTAGATTTTAGGTAGTTTCTTAATGTAATCGTGATATTTGTTGTTGTGAACTGGAATCAATAAAATAAATAAGTTAGTTAAATAATTTTGACGGGGCGTTTTATACTTCACTAGTTTTTGAGAATAAATTACGTGTATTTGGGCATCTCTATAGAATATCATATCTGTGGTAAATAGAAATGGAAGAAGTTGTATTGTTTAGCTTACATAATTTGACGGTTGACGTGCCCTTGCTGTATTGTTAACTATGCTAACTACTCCACCTAACTATGTAAGCATTTACATACTTACGTGGTGTAGTTAGACTCAATAATGGTATTTATAATGGACGTATAACTAATCTTTAAAACTAAGTCTTTATGAAAATTACCTTAGGAGCATTGGTTTTGCGAAGGGTGAGTGGCGAGGCAGTGGAAATGCGAGCTGAGCACGAGTCGAATGCACGGGGACCTCACGGACAGCGCACCTCCCGCGAGCTTGGCTAAAAGACCTGACAATAAATCAACAACTATGTTTTATGGTTGACAGGCTAGGTGTTCGGCCACAGCTCACCTGATTTTAAGTACAGGTTTTTAACACACCTACCATAAAAAGAACTGCCTCTCAAATGACGCTGATCACTAACGGAAATCACTACTAGGTATTACTAGGCGGCAAATTTTCAACTTGATTGGTCGGTAAACAGCTAAGTACTAGAAAATACTTTACCACCATGCTATGATTTCCTCACACTGTTTTTCTTCGCCGGTAGCTCAAGGTCATTGAAATGTCATTTGATAATCATTTTTCACAGCATTTTCTTCACCAAATATAATTATCCTTGACACGGAACGTACTGTTACGAGATTCTTATGGACCACTGTCATGCGAAAAACGCGCAATTCCGTGGCGCCAGAAGACCTAGACAAAGTAGCGTATAATATAACGCTAACGCAAATAGAAAAGTAAAAAGTTTACAGGACTGGCATACACTGTAGCTATGTCACTTGTCAATCCCGTACATTTTGAACTCTTGTATCAGCGATATCGAACTTCTAATAGAATCCCTGGAAGAGATTGCTCTCAGCGATAATGCCGCCACTTGTGGCACTAGCTCATAAGATTCTTTTGCTTGTCTGCACTTTTTTCTATTTTTGGTGTGCATAATAAAGAGTTTCTATCTATCTAAATATGCTGATTTGAGCAGCCTTGTAATCGTTTACCTCAAGGTAGAACGCGCGGCTCGTTGTCCCGCAAAAAACGCGTAGTCTTGCCTGGCAGCACGAGCCAGACCCTCTTCTGCTGAAGACACCAAGTTCTCTGCATCAGTGTAGCCGCGGATGTAAAACGCGTTGAGCTGCGCGTCTTTAGTAGACTGGAAGTTACACATTCATATGTCACTAAGAAATATTAAAAGAAACACCTAGTATTTTGTATGTCTTTTTGTTCGCTTAGTTAAATAAATAAATATGGCAGGACATTACACACAGCGCCATCTGACCCCAAACTAAGCAAAGCTTATACTATGGAAGACAGATAACTGATAGAATACTTAAATAGTTTTTTTTTTTTTGTAAATACATACAGTACGCCCAAACACAGAATAAACATCGATGTTAGTCACACAAATATTAGTCCTGAGTGGGAATCAAACTCACGCCCTTCAGCTCTCGAAGCAGACATACAACCAATGAACCAACAGGGCTGTCAAAGTCCGTCTAAACTTCTCCACAGAACATTTCGTTCGTCTTATTAATTTTACAAAGAATAAAATGGATTTTGGTATTTACACCATCGTTTATGGAATACTAGCTTACGCCCGTGACTTCATCTACGTCAACTTTAAAGTTAGGTGCATAGAAATTGAACATGTGTAAGTGACAATGGGTGTGTTGACGGCTTCTGGTTCTTTCTATATTCTAAGGGTAGCATGTTCATTACCACGTGAACAAAACGCTGGCCTTTATTTTGCCCAACGATTAAGTATGTGGAGTAGCAATACTGAATCGTCAGCGTTTTGGATCGGCGTTTTAGATTAGTTATTATTTTAAACGTTACTGGTTTTATTTACTTTGGTTATGTATATCTTGAAATGAAGTGAAACAAAAATGTTTCATTCACAGAAGAGACGATTTTTTTTATATTTTCTGTGTACGTTGAATACGGGTACATTCGGAATTTCGTTACATCGAAATCGAGATACTTGTAAAAAATATTAAAAGGTACAAACTAGGTAAATTTACATCAAAATAAATTTATTTTAAACATTTTATTATGTATATATTATATACATATATTAGCTATGGGATTTTGAATTGCTATTGTGGGTTATAAGGAACTTAGAACTCTTTCATTTTCACCAATTCTGGTATGTATTAGGTCCTATATATACAAGACGAATGGGGAAGCTAAGCATGCGCTAATCGGTTCTTTTGGGTCTAGGCCGTGAAATTCTCATAAAGTTACAAAGACATTGTAAAACAACTAAACGCTCAAATGTATGATTGTTTACGGTTTTCATTATAATCTAGGCAAAATAAATAAATATTTTTTAAACTATGGATTATAATTGGATTATTACTTACATGGCATTTTAGTGAATAACCTCGCGATTATCAGTAAGTGATTAATAAGCCTTATTGACGACAATTAATTAAGCCTTGATCGAATCACGCTGTGCCTCAGCGCCTTCTATACGGCATAATATTATTTCCGCTTTTACAGGGTTATACCTAAGCTTGAGGTGTGCTAAGCGGAAAAGGAGTCATTATTTTATGAGTATACTATGGGTAACTACAACTCTATTAAAATCGTCAAAAATAGTCGATTTAAAAACTTATTGTCTCTTCTAATATTTATTAATGTGTAAAAAAATATTCTGTACCTATGTATATGTATGTGACACTTGACTCCTAAACGGCTAACCCGATTTTGATGTTTTTTTTTGTGTGTTTTTTTTTGTGTGTTTTCTATTTGTGTTTCGGGTTAATTTAGATTCTCAATTGAATCAGAATGAAGTAACAGGCATTCTGCTAATTCAGCTTTCTTTAAATGATCGTATTGTCCAGATCCATCCACTCAACTGATTACTTTTCATCATAACGTGGGGCTATAATTATTCATAATAATTATAATAACTTTAATCTAATGGACTATCGGTATCATCACTCTTTGGTTTAGGAAAAAAGAAGTCCAATTTCTTTTTTTCTGGAAGTGTTTCTTTAAAATAATTATATCTCCCTTTTACAAAATATTTGTCACGGGAAATGTCAATTTCGAAACCCGCAGTCAATTGGGGCAACTGGTCAAAGCATAGTGATAATTAATTATGGTTGGTTAATTAATCGTCACTTATCTAACGACCAATATCTGGAGAGCCGTGTCGCCACCGAACATCAAAAACCTACATCATAATTAAACTTCGTCGATTGTTATGAGAGTGGAAGTAGGTACGTTAACTCCTGCGATAACAGTAGGTACCTAATCTAGTTAATGGTTTCATGACATCAAAAGCTTCAAATGTTTTAATCAACGCTGTCACATCCCTTTGAAGGGTTCACATTTGTATACAATATTACAGTTTATAAGCAATGCTGTCGTGCGAAGACCTACATCCTACATCCCACGATGACACACAAAAAGCCAAATAACTACTCGGTATTTGAACGGTAGTCTGCGTATGGTGCGACGTATACATACTGATATTGAAACTTATTAATTTACTTGCCAAGGGCTTCGCTTGCGTGGAACCTTCGAAAGGGTAATATCAGAAAATGGACAGCAGATATTATTTTTGTTCATAAAACTTTGCTCTATGACTTTAGACCAAACGAACAAACGCATAGGGAAGCTTAATAATAGTGGCTTACCTACTTCATGTGAATTTGACTGTATTTTTGACTTATTTTTATCATGAGGCACTTTAAAAAAGGAAACACTAAATAAGAACACGACATAAGGTAAAAAGTCAGTCACCATGAGATACATCTGATCAGCTCCATTCTTGATATATCCGATCTTGAAGTCCGGAGAGCGGAGCACAGCCGTGACAGTATCTACACTGGCCACTCGGACAGACAGTACGGATGTAATAAACGCTGCATAGGCATTGTATGTAACCACAGCGAAGAGAAGGCATACGATTAGCAGTATGCTTGCTGCTGGGTTGGGAGGAGTCCAGGTGCCGCCTGAAATCAATGATCAGGCTTCATAGTTTTTATTTACGGTGATATATTTTGTCTTTATCAATTTTAGTTTGTATTTTCTTCTAATAAATTGTTGCTTAGCATAGCGGCCATTTAGAGTAGTCATTATTTTGTTTAATTGAAACTAAAACTTTTGGTAGGTATTATAAATGAATAAGATAATGCTTAGCATTAAATCAATAAATATATCTTGATGTAATTGCTTTGTCCGGAATGGTTTTTTGAAAAATCCCATTTGAAATTTTATTTGATAATGTTTATAGTGGCGCTTACAGTTTCTTCGAACGACGTAAATTCCCTGTGTCTGATATAAGTGAAGAACATCAGAACATCTTGAAGTTAGGTACCTACTGGTGAAAAGTTTTTTCGCCTGCGAATGAAGCTGGAAATAATCTCTTAGTATACTCGATTGGACTATAACGTAAGACCATGTGTGCAAAATCTTTCCCCATATATAACCCAGAGTTGAAAAAAAAATCTATGCCGTGGAACCAACCGTGTGTACATGAATACGTAGAAACTTTTGAATACTAAGAAGTCCTTCGAATTCCATGTTTCAAGTCTACACTGAACCTATCGAATGAATCCTTAGCTATCGCGTGGTGTAATTTCATTTAGGATGTACCTACATCTACATCCTAAATTAAATATTAAACAGACCCACATCACACATTGTTGTTATATGAATGATAGATTTGTAGCTGCAACATCAAAAGGTATCCCCCTTCATTACCTATCATCAGTTCTCTGAATTGCCGGCCACATGGAGTCAAATTTAATACGGATTCACGTCCAAAAGTAATAGGTATTTATAAGTGTAAGTACCTTGCTGACAGAGTATTCCTGTAGCCCAAATGAAGGCTTCAGCGCAACCCATGCGCCGCGGCTCATTCCTCACAGACGGTGCTAGTCTGCCAATGACCACCACAGCAGCAGCCGCCATGGTCGCTACGGCCACTACACACGCTATCAAGCGCCCGCTGAACGGCGCCAGGAATATATCTCGGACTGTGGATGTCTCTTGCTGACGAATGTAAATGTTGCACCTACATGACATGTTGAAAAATATATAAAATGTACTATTTTGCACACACCGAATAAGTCGAACGAAACGCTCTTTTGATTGGAAGAGATAACGCCTGTTGACTGACCATTGTAGCGGAACTTTTAGTGACAAAAATAATTCCATGACATTCAATGACCTTCATTATCCCTTTAGTTAGGTAATTATTACTTTACTAGTTACACAACGGTCCCAAACTCTGTAATGTTTAACCATTCCTGCTTGGTTGTTTAATATCCGATATTGCGGTTGTACTCTCCTAAACGACGAGATAAACTACAGTTATATAGATAGATATATAGGTATACTACTATCAGGGGCATGATTACATTATTTTATTTTGTTAAAATTATTAATTTGATCTTATGGTTTTTGTTTAATTTCTGTATTTTGTTGTACTTACTTTTTGATTGTAAACAATAACAGAAATATTCGTTCTTTTTCGAATACCTACTACAAAAAACGAAAAGAAATTGTTTTTCCTTATTTTGACCCAAGCAACTTTGTATATTGCTTACAGTGTACTCACTTCCAGAGTGTCAGTGCCACAGGCGGAAAAACAAATCAATAGTAGTCTTGTTTTGATAATACTGACAAACTTGAACACCACTCCGCTTATTCGTCTAACTCTTCGATTAAATATGTATATTATGTAAAAATATAACCGGAAGAGATCTCAAATTCAGCAACATGTTTCAAAGACTAATAAAATATTGTTTCATTCCAATGTATATTTTAATACAGAAAATCGCAAGAGACCTTTGACGTCCAACCGCTTTTGGGAATATCTCCAAGTATTGACTCAGTTATTTATAAAGTATTTTCTAAGTTTTTATCGATCCAAAAACATTGTTGTTACTTGGACCATTATTTTTTATGTCAGATTAATGAGATGAATGATACGCTCTCTAGATGATAAGAAGTAACGCCTGTCAAAGTTCTATGTATTGCTGTAGTAAATCAAAGTCCAGGGTATCGCTGCTTTGGTGCTCATTTCTTCGAGACTTTCGACGGTTAGTCGCAACAGCCCTATAATTTCATCAGCTGCCCGTCAAACTGGAACATAGTTATGTTTACTGCTTAGTGGCAGAATATTTAATAACTTTGTTGGATCAACTTCCGTACCACACACACTCTAACTGGCAGACATAAAATACGAAAATATATTTTAAAATGCACGAGGGGAAAAAAGCTGTACTTAAAGAGATGAATTATTTACTCACGGCAAAACTTATGAAAAACTGAGTTTTTGGGTTTACTACTTTTCGTTACTCTGTGGCTGGTAAGTATCAAAATAGCATTAATAACATACGAGAGGAGTTTTGGCGAGAACATGCAAAGGTCGTAGCGCATTATATTTTCCATAAATAGTTCTATGTAAAAAACAGTTGTTCCAAGCGTTAAAATGTATGGATAAGCAGATTTTTTTACATCCTTTTCTTTTATTCGTCTCGACCACTAGCCCTCAATTAATAATTTGCTAATGTCGCTATAATATCTCCACACATACAATCATACATACATACATATTATTATTATGTCAAAGTAAAGTCAGAACGTTCTTAAAAAAAAAACATTATTATTATTTCAATCGACAATTACAAATGTAAAGTGCGTGGAAGAAACAGTCGATTAAACCGAGCGGTACGAGTACGTACTTCTACGTACGAGGTACGTACTTCTACGTAACAAACAAATTCTAACACACGCATCTATGATAATATGCCGGTGGCACTTTTAGCTATCGCATGGTGTAATTGAATGTTGGGTGTAGATGATAGATTTGTAGCTGCAACAACAAATTGTATCCCCTGATATTGTTATCATCACTTTTCAAAACTGTCTCTCGCTATGCAAACGTCAAAACATCATGGGATCACATGTAAATTATATTAGAAGTTAACAGATAACAAAATAGGTTAACAAACACCAACGAAAGCATTGCTACCTCTTTTTGTATCAGTGTAATGAAAATAGACAACACTACTTCCGTTGGCGTTCGTTGATCCAGTTTGTGTCTAGCTAGTCATTACATAGTTTCAGCAATGGGAAATATGAAATCCATGTCCTGGTTTCGTGCTGTATGCACGGTGACCGGCTCAAGAGCAATGTCCACCGAGTTGTCCATGAGAGCCCCGAGTAAGCCTGTCCACGTGCCCTCGTACGTGCGGAACCCAAGCTTGCTGTAGAAGCGCATCGACGACCTGGACAGGTTGAAAAAAATTCACTTAAAATATATATGACAGACATACATAAGATAAAATAACTATTTATTATTATTAATATGAAATCCAAACACTGATTAACAATTAAATCTTTTTCCCTAGATACCCAAGTTATGGCTGTGTAATCAATTATATTATCGCCACATTGTAATATTTTCGAAAACTCGTGTTTTTTTAATGTTTTTTTTTTAACTTAAAATCTAAAATAAATTAAAACAAAAACGAATTCAAATAACTACAAGTCTTTATGTCCTCTTTATGTAACCAATTGCCGACACAAGTTTCGCCTCTACAGGGCATGTTGAATGTTGAATCTTTGAACGCTTGGCCGATCTCTTCGAAGGCTCTAGATTTTTAAAATTGTCGTCTAGTTAGCTAAATTTTAATTTAAATCCTCATCGCTGTTGTAATTGAAACAACTTTTAAGCGAAAATAAACCGTATATATACGTTGAACACTAAAAATAGTAATATTTCATTCATAAGATGCCGAATTACTACAAAAGTGTGGGAAAGTAAAATAATGAGGTGAAACACAGCTTTTCGGCTTGCTTCCAAAACTCTACCGAAGCTTGTAGTAAAATCACCCGACTTTACAACAACATGATCGGAATTGACCAAGACTTACCTAATTTTAAATTGAATTTTCATAAAATACTTGCAAATATCGAAATACTTGACACTAGGAAATGCACGAAAAACGAAAATACGACGTTAAAAACAAAGAAGAAGAAATTTTACAGAGAGTTTACAAATGCGTTGTTCGTAGAAAGATAACCAAGAGTTGATTATAAAATTGAGGTGTGGTGGTATCGTGAACACGGCCGTGTGTGCGTAAATATGTGTACAATGTTGAACACTAAGAAATCCTTTGGATTTCCATGTTTCAAGTCTTCGCTCAACGTAACGAATTTTTTTATCCTTTAGCTAGATTACGAGTGTAATTAAATTTTGGGTGTTGATGATAGATATATAGCTGGCAGCTGCAACACCAAACTGTATCCCCTGACTTTATGAATTGCCTCTTACTAAAAAATAAAATTGAAAGACCTATTCAAATTTAAAAAAAAACAGCGATGAAGTTTTTGGCATGAAAAAGTAATAACCTAGCGACAGTAAAATAGTTTCCATATATAGGTAATCGCTAATAAGTGAAAGGTTTATCCAGATATGCTAATTTTTTTTTGTTGCTGTTGTAATTCATACAAATTATTGTAAAACGTCTATGTCATGTCATTAATTATCGCCCGTTTACTAATTGTTTACGTACTCTAGCATCACTGTCAGCTAGTCTGTCGCCTATGAAGATGTATATTTTAGGTCATGTAAATTGATTGCGTATTTCATCAAACTGTTCAAGGTTGTTCAAGGTAATAAACAAACGTGGTTACAAAGTAACTACGATCGTTCTAAAATTTTCCCAGAAGCACGGATGATCAGACATATGTATGTATTTTATGTATGCTACAGTTATAAACCCACTAATATTATAAAGGCGAAAGTTTATCAGTAGATATGTTTATGTGTATGTTTTTTACTTCTTAAGGATATAACAGTGGGCTTTGATGAAATTTGGAATAGAGTTAGCTTTAAGCTAGGATTAAAACATATTTATCCCGGAAAATGAGGATAAAACCATCAAGCTTGCTAGTACCTGCATATAAGCAGCCGACTCGCACCACCAATATACCTTTTTTCCTTTGGTTTTGGCGTCGCGTTTTAAGCATTTGCCAGTGTCAAGTATTTCAAGTTACATAAGATAAATAAGTATCCTCGTAGCTAAAGTTATAGTCAAATTCCAGTCTTGGTAAAGTACAGTCCCGGTCAGTCAAGTTCAGTCATGCTTTAGTAATGTAGTGGTGACTTTACTATAAAGCTTCGATAGAGTTTTGGAAGCAACACAAAAAATCATGTTTCACCACATTACATCATTTTCCCACACTCGTGCTTGTGATTCGACACTTTATGAATAAAACACCACCATTTTTATGCATAAACACTCGACAAAACACTAGTTTTGGAAAAAAATACAACGGAGTGACACGACTCTCCGCGTTCCCGCCAAAACTCAAACAAATACCTTATACCTACTAAGACTTAAACGTTATTTTTTTTAATTATTGGCAACTCATTTTGTGAATTTTGTTAAAATCTTGTGATGTTCACATTAATGGATAGATTAGCAACCTTAAGTATTACTACGCTTCTCCGAAACATTCTGTATAATGTGCTTGGTTAAGCTTAACTGCAGATCCTTACGTGGCGTTGAGACGGACCGTGATAAAATGCAGAATGTCGTCTAAGGAGGCGGGTGCTGAAGGACCCTCGTCGTCCGCCACAGAGGTCCCGTCACCGGTGAAGTTGCATCTGCCCACCACGATATCCTCACCGAGGAAGTTACGGGCCTCCACTGGGTATGGCTCTTCCACGTCAGACATGCTAGATTCTTTAGTCCAAACTCCTGAGCAAGATTAACAATTTTAGACAACAGTAACAAAATATCAAACTCCGATTTGATCACATCTGTAGAAATTGCTCACAACCATTCATCAACCAGAAATAATCTATCTATCTATACTATTATATAGAGGAAAGATTTCATTATTTGTTTGTTTGTATTGAATAGGCTCCGAAACTACTGGACCGATTTCATAAGTTCTTTTACCGTTGGGAAACTACACTATCTCCGGGTGACATAGGCTCCTTTTTATCCCTGTATTCCCACGCGAACTGGAACTACGCGGGTGAAACCGCGTAGTTCACTCTAGTCCGCTAGTATATAATATAGCTGATAAACGATGGAACCAATTTTCTTGAAACATACCTGAGAACACTCTCTATCAAGTCAATATCTAATGAAATAAAGTTTTTTTTTTTTTTCTTTTTAATGATTGACAGGCTAGTTGTTTGACCACAGCTCACCTGATGTTAAGTGAAGGTGTGGTCGAAGATGGTAAAACACACCTAGCCTGGAATGGAACTGGCTCTCAAGTGAGGCTGCCGGAACACACCGTTAGATGCTTGGCGGCAGATTTTCAACTTGAGGGTGGTAGCTAGCCAGCCGAGTACTAGAAAGTACCCTACCACCATGCTATGGTTTCCTCACGATGTTTTCCTTCACCGGCAGCTCAAGCTCATTGTTGGGGTTTGAACCTACCGCGCTAACCACTGAGCTATCATCGCTACATCAAAACCAGTTTAACCGTTTGGAGCCACTAAGCCACAGACACACGTTAAACGTTAAGCATCGAGGGTTAACCCCCCCAAAATACGTTAATTACGTCGTAACCAGGTAACACACCATTATTTGCGCTTTATTCGCACATTTAGATATTGTATAATTTGTAGGTACAGCACGCTAATTCTTTATCTTATTTTGTAGAGACACACGTTTGATTGCTTTAGATTGACACACACTCAGGTTCATACTAACAAGAAGGATTCTATCACGGATCTCAAAATGAAAGTATTTCTACTGGGTTTTTATTGACGTACTTATTTGCTTAAGAAAATCAATATTTAATTCGTATAGTTTTAGATCCGTGATTTATTATTGTTGACTGAGTAGGTAAGGCCTTAACGCATCTGACTTTATGTTGTCGGTGAGGATAAATGGTCAGGCTGTAATGAGAAATAGCATGCATGAAGCTCGTTTGATTAGCTAGCCATTCAAGCCATTGAAACTTTGAGTTGTTTACGGTAAGCATTTAGATACTCACCTAGATAATGTGCATATAAAGTAGTATTAATTCTGACTCTAAAATATTGCACGAGATTTATTTTTACCACTCTTGAGTCCCTGTCGACTCTAACGGTCCTGAAACTACGTGCTAGAGCAGACCGACTCACATTTATCATTTGAAAAGTTCTCGAGTAATTGTAATTAGTGACTCCGGTATTAAATAGCGGCCATACTTTCCCAAACTTCTTGTAAGTCTGGTTCCTAACCAAATGTTTAAATCTTTCTGTAGAACGATAATAACCATCTCTGAATTCGTTATTGATGCGGTCTTTTAAAATTTGACGACGAAAGTATGACTTTTGGTCATATGTTGCTCCATGTAACGCTGCTTGTTTGAAATTGCGAGATTTAACATCATTTTGCGATGGGTTGTTTAATTTGTAAGAAAAATTGTTGTCACATAATCCTTGTAGAGGTTGATCGGGGCGATGTTTACGGGTAGGATATGCGACAATTATATTTTGATCGAATCGAATAGATGTTTTGTTTAAAATATTATTGATGTATCGGAAATCTTGATCTGAACGTGTTGTGAGCAGCCACTCATAAGACTCCGTGCCCATCTGTAATTTTTGAAGCTGAAATGGAAATTGTTTAATAAGTTTAACAAAATATGATTGTCAGTGTCAATTTACACATAAATAGACTCGATTTCAGATTTATAATAATGAAGCTGGTGCTGGTCTAAGATACTGGTGAAATTGTCTCATTAAATGGCATTGCTTGTAAAAGATGTGTATATATTTTTTATACATGCTTAAAAATAATTAGGTACTCTAAAGTGCTTCATTGATTACTTATTTTATCACGATCTCATCTGATGCATCATCAAACGTGCATCAAATAACAATACGAATATCACGTATTCTACTATACCTCTCACTATGAGATTTTGTGATGTTACACACATAGTAACAGCTTTGTACATCGTAATCCTAGATCTAAAAAAGTATCACAGATATTGCGTTGCGTACAAAATGAATACTTCTTGGTCCTGCAATTTTCGCTCATAATAAACTAACATGCACACAAATACGATATTTTATTATTTTTTTTAATAATTTGCCCTTTCGGGCAGGCTAAAGCTATAGAGCCATACTGCCTTGTCTTAAGTGTTATTTCTGCTGTATCTTAGCTATAGTTATTGTCAAAGTCGTCTTTGTCAAGTCCAGTTCGTGTCAGTTAATTCCAGTCATGCTTTAGTAAAGTAGTGGCAACTTTACTACAAAGCTTCGATGGAGTTTTGGAAGCAACACGAAAACTCATGTTTCACCACATTATATCATTTTCCCACAATCGCGCTTGTAATTCGGCACTTTATGAATAAAACACCACCATTTTTATGCATAAACACTCGACAAAACACTAGTTTTGGAAAAAAATACAACGGAGCGACACGACTCTTCCCGCGTTCCCGCCAAAACTCACAAATACGATAAGGCTTTGCGTCACAGTAATGCATTTTTTTTTTCTTTGGTTTTGGCGTCGCGTTTTAGCATTTGCCAGTGTCAAGTATTTATATATTTTCAAGTTTCAACATTTAAATAAGTGTCCTCGTAGCTAGTTATAGTCAAAGTCCAGTCTTAGTCAAGTCCAGTCTGTTTCAGTCAAGTCCAGTCATGCTTTAGTAAAGTAGTGGCGACTTTACTATAAAGCTTCGATGGAGTTTTGGAAGCACCACGAAAAGACATGTTTCACCACATTATATCATTTTCCCACACTCACGCTTGTAATTCGGCACTTTATGAATAAAACACCACCATTTTTATGCATAAACACTCGACAAAATACAAGTTTTGGAAAAAAATACAACGGAGCGACACGACTCTTCCCGCATTCCCGCCAAAACTCCAGTAATGCATTTAATTATTATTTGTGTGCATGTAGTTCTCTTATGTCAAACGAAATTATACGACCAAGGAGTTTCACCGATTTTCTAAACAAAAATCTGGAAAAAATATAATTTGTCTTTTTTTAAATAGCGCCATCTAGCGCTAAGCAAGCTAAGCAATACTAATAAGTATTATCGAAATGAGATAACTAATGAAATACTTTTTGTATAAATACATGCAGAACGTGTTACATGTTACTACTTTATTTGTTAGCATAAAAAATTACAAAAGTAACGGCGGTTTTACCTCTTTTACGAGTTGTTCGAGTGGTTTAGTGGCATTGTATCGGAGGCGTGGAGATATGACAATAGCGCCGAGTCTAGAACGTGCCCGCGTACTCGTAGAGTTCACTGCTGCAGCCACTCCGTTCACGCTCAGGCATTTTACCAGTTTTAGTATGGCCCATGAACAACCTGAAAACGGAAAAGCCAATATATTATGTACAACATACACTATACAATTTTGAGTTTTACAAAAAACTAAGTGAATTGATTTTTTAAAACGATCAAGTGGCTTACCTGATGGTAAGTGACAAAAAAAAAAGAAAAAAGAAAAAGAAAAAAAAAGTAAAAAAAAATAAAAGTAGGGCGCCAGAATTTTGAAATTCTAGAGTTCAAAAATGAGAGTGGGTTATTTATTTCTATACTTTTTAGTTTGTTTGTTTGTTTGAATGCGTTAATCTCTATAACTACCAGTCGTATTACATTTGTTTTACATTTGATAGCTTATTTCTTGAGGATGGTTATATCACGATATGACTCTTAGAAGACGTTAAGCGAGTGAAACCGCTGCATTATTAGGAACAGGTTCCTTTTAGATAAACATGCTCTATCCATGACCGAATCAGGATCAGGTGGCATGTGGTTAAACACAAACCTATTAACAATATAAGCTAAAAAGTTAACAAAACTATAACTCGAGAACGAGATTATACCTAAGTGATACTCGCTCAATAAAAACGAATCTTACGACAAAATCGATTCAACCATTGAGTAGTTACTAGGGAACATAGGGACGGACATACATACATATTATAGGTCAACCACATCCCTCCTTTTCGGGCATCGCCGCAGTCAGGTGAAAAAAGAGATACGCATAACACTGCTGTGGCGCTTGTGACTATTAAACCTACTGTCATAGAACGTGTAAAAGAGATTTCATATAATTGTTATTCGTAAGTCACTGTTACAAAAAAAATAATTCTCACTTAAAACTAACAGCACATATTATGTATGATGTGATGCGAAACGGCGCACAAAATTTGTGACACAAAAAAAAATTACTCCGATCAAAATACGCAACAAAAGAAGTCATAACTTGAAAAATTCATATCACTTCATGTTAGTACCTCGTAAATTCGATATTACAGTCACTGTAAACATTTATTTGGTGAGTAAGCGTGTCAAGATTATAAACAAATGTTAATACATAACGATGTCAACGGAGCACAAAGTGCTAGGTATGATACAAGAACAGTTGACGAAATCGATAGCTCATAGGTCGAACCGTGAAAGTACGTGACGAAGGTCCGGCCAGCGGACTGCCGCCGGCATCACGGCACGCTATCTCCCTGCAGACGTGCCCCGAGATGCGCACGCGGCGATTTTAGCATACCGCATTTTTCAGTCATCCGCGGAACGTTTCAGTTATCAGTTTACATGAGTGATATAGTGTGATTGTTTATGTGAATGTGGATGATTTTATCGATAAACAGAAGCGTTTCGGTAAGCTTTAATTTTTTTTTATTAAAGAATTATGGAGTCAATTTATCTATGATTATTATTTTTAATCAATGCACATTCATATATTGATAAAAATAATAACCATACCTACTTTACAAAAATACTTAATAACAGGTACAAATATCTAATCTACCTAATAGATACTAAGTATTATCTAAAAACTGATCACACTTACATTAAGTATAAATCGAAAATGTAAGTGTAGGTATGCTCGTTCCAATTCAATTCTGTAACTGTAGAATAGAATACCAAAAAACAACAGTTTTTGTAAGATAGTATAGTTAGCTGTACTTTTTTTTTTTTTTCGTTAATTTGCCCTTTCGGGTAGGCTAAAGCTATAAAGCCATACTGCCTCGTCTTCAGTGATATTTCTGCTGTATTGCCTCGTCTTCAGTGATATTTCTGCTGTATCTTAACTATGGTTATCGTCAAAGTCGTCTTAGTCAAGTCCAGTTCGTGTCAGTTCGTGCCAGTCATGCTTTAGTAAAGTAGTGGCAACTTTACTATAAAGCCTCGATGGAGTTTTGGAAGCAACACGAAAACTCATGTTTCACCACATTATATCATTTTCCCACACTCGCGCTTGTAATTCGGCACTTTATGAATAAAACACCACCATTTTTATGCATAAACACTCGACAAAACACTAGTTTTGGAAAAAAATACAACGAACCGACACGACTCTTCCCGCGTTCCCGCCAAAAAACCTAGTTAGCTGTACGCATTACTCGTGGTTTTTTTTTTTGTTATTATGACAGGTGATTATTTTTGGCTATCATTTTGCCAATCAACCAAGCTTTTATGAGATCTCTTTGCATCTTTATAGCGCAAAGATGAAACCATTCTTCCTCAAACTCTTACGGGAGCCTTTTTTCCCCAATTCAAATGATGTGGTCGGACCACATCGCTTAGATGTCTTCTGTAGATTCTAATTCCTTTGAACGGGGCATCAAATATCCTAATCTGATACGAACTCACAACAGCAACATAAACTATTTATTTTATATTTAGCAAAAAAAACAGAAAGATGATGTAAAAAATAAAGCTTAATTTAACCGGAAAAGTTGTTAAATAAATTATGTCAAATGGAATTAACTTGGAAACATTTTTTGTAAATTGAAATCTGTCTTAATAATATTATGTATGGGTATGTGCTAATAATGATACATAATACTGAAGTAGGTACCTACTACGTGTGCTACTGTGACTCAACGCATTTTTCTATACGCTTTGCCCCAAGCTCAGAACTGTTCATTATTATTTCTATAATCAACAGACAGAATAATGCGTAGAAAATTTGTGAATATTTTTGGCCCTTTAAATTTTCGGTTGTCTTACACATACCTACTACATGAAGATAAATGTCATGATGATGCATTCGTATGACGTGAGGCCTTGGCGTGTTCGTGTCTTTGCGCATAATTCGTGTAAGTTACAGCGATCAGAACCGTACGACAATTATCGTACATGTGCGATAATTTTACGACTATTTACGATGTACGAAGGAACACTACTATCGTACAATCATGTACTATAATTTCCATCATGCAAAATTTGAGAACTACACTGACAGTCTAATAATTGTGATTATTTTTTACTGTCTGCGCCATCTATTGGCTGCCAGTCAGCGATCGATCGTCGTTCGTTATTGATATTTCGGTTCGATCAAGATTTGTTACGTTTTGTATGATTTTGATCCCTGTACGAAAGTTTTACGGCACTGGTATAATAGCTGCCTAGCCTCAGGTTGTGAACACTGGTAAGTCATGCAGAAATCGCAGGGCCAAGGAGTATTATCTCAGTCTCCGCACAAGATTATACTTAATTGTAAATTTTTGTAATCTGCGATACCAAGCAAATGAACGTGATACTAGTGACTACTACATGTCGTGTAGCAGTTTACTTGGGTCAATGTTGGGCGTATAGATAATGGCTTGATCCCAGCCTCTCCACAGAGCATACTCCAGAACAAAAGGTAATGATACTAAAGCTTCCCACGGACAATTTGCACGTGCTGTGATAAAACATGTCGCCAAAAGCAAGACCGGCAGCGTGGAGTTCATAATCCACATTTGGTTTCGAAGATCTGAAAATTTAAAAATCATCAACCCTTGTATTTAAAAAACATGTATAATAATTACCAGGTTTTAAAGTAACTTTATACACATTTGTATGAACTGCGAAGTAGTTAATAGATATAGAATAAAAATCTGAAGATACCTTTTAACTCGCTAAAAAGTTTAAAAACGATTACTCGACTACGGAATTAACGAACAAAATTAGTTCAGCTGAGCATAGAAACGGATATAGGTAGGTACGCACAGATCAAACACGTAACCCTCATTTTTTTTGTTGCGCCGCAGTCGGGTAAAAACAATGACTCGATCCTTCTTTGCTACTAATTTTACTTTGCCGAGATTGAAATACGAAATCTTACCAAATTATGAAAAGCTGTAAGCAAAGTAGCTATGTTACTACTTATTTCCTGCTAATTAATTATAACAGATTCAAGAGAAGGAAAAGCCGTCCATTAACGATGCCCGAAATGTTTCACTAAATAAACTTCACATTGTGAGTAATATCTTGTTCATTGTGAACCGAATAGTGTTTAGCACAGTGAGTGTTCCTCGCAGGTTACAAACATTTTATGATATCAATAGTTCATCGTCTGCTGTCTGCTGGTAACGGACAGGTAAGGACGCGCGTGTATTAGGTTGCTCAATACAATAATCCGAGTCTTTTGTTATCCAATCTCAATGACCCTATACATTGTGTTTGACTTGACACATAAGAAATAATAAACATGAATACTTACTGAATATAAAATGATTTATTATGTGCTGTCATGATGGTCGACTAAGGCAAATCGGGACACGGCACTCGAATCCAGAAAACACAAGTCAGGATTTCTGCCCCAGGTGCTGACTCATATTTATATGTTCCTTAAATAAATAACTAGGTGCATTCCACCAACCTTGGACAAAACCATAGATATGAATTCGCACGGACTACAAACGGTCTGCGTACTATATATATATCTATAGTACGCGGACCGTTTGTAGTAGTAGGTAGTAGTGTACGCGGCGGGTAGTAGTGTGTGTGTCCTACGATATATATATATATATACACACACAGCGCCATCTGGCACGCCAAACTAAGCAAAGCTTGTAAATACTTTTTTTTTAAATACAAGTATCTAAACTAAAATCAGTACAGCCGTTTGGGAGTTACGATGTCATAGATACACATCATAAACTTGCAACACTTCTCTGTTTACTTCAGGGGTTAATAAAGCTTTGATTGGAGTTTTGGCGGGAACGCGGGAAGAGTCGTGTCGCTCCGTTGTATTTTTTTCCAAAACTAGTGTTTTGTCGAGTGTTTATGCATAAAAATGGTGGTGTTTTATTCATAAAGTGCCGAATTACAAGCGCGAGTGTGGGAAAATGATATAATGTGGTGAAACATGAGTTTTCGTGTTGCTTCCAAAACTCCATCGAAGCTTTGTAGTAAAGTTGCCACTACTTTACTAAAGCATGACTGGAATTAACTGACACGAACTGGACTTGACAAAGACAACTTTGACTAAAAGTAGCTACGATGGCACTTATTTAACTTGAAAATATATAATTACTTGACACTGGCAAATGCTAAAACGCGACGCCAAAACCAAAGAAAAAAAAAAAAAAAAGCTTTGATTTGGTTTTGGCGGGAACGCGGGAAGAGTCGTGTCGCTCCGTTGTATTTTTTTCTAAAACTAGTGTTTTGTCGAGTGTTTATGCATAAAAATGGTGGTGTTTTATTCATAAAGTGCCGAATTACAAGCGCGAGTGTGGGAAAATGATATAATGTGGTGAAACATGAGTTTTCGTGTTGCTTCCAAAACTCCATCGCAGCTTTGTAGTAAAGTTGCCACTACTTTACTAAAGCATGACTGGAATTAACTGACACAAACTTGGACTTGACAAAGACGACTTTGACTAAAACTAGCTACGATGGCACTTATTTAACTTTTGAAACTTGAAAATATATAATTACTTGACACTGGCAAATGCTAAAACGCGACGCCAAAACCAAAGAAAAAAAAAAAAAAAAGCTTTGATAGGCCTGATGGCACGTCAATTTGTGAATTCTAATTTTATTGTATATTCAACAAATTATAGTAACCATCGGACTATATCAGATGCCCCTAAACTGCATGTAAACTCCAACGGGCTTGCTATTCCTTGTATATATTTTTATGTAAAAATATATACAACGAATATATGAGACAAACTTTCTCCTGATGGTAAAAATGAACAAGCTCATGAAGCACAGCGGTACCTATAAATTGTTTTTAACGAATTTACCGGAGTGTATCCCCTTTTTATACGCTTCAACGCTCACGTTCACTGCCTAACCAAATATAATTCGTGGATATTTCTATCATTCGCACTTAAACGGTATATAAATTAATAACAAAACCAATACCTAATTCACCTAGTAAATAACAGGTACCTACTTGAAATCGAATGATAAATAATTGATCGTGCATCTTCAATTAGTAACGCCACATCCGTCACAAACAAAATCACACCAAACTATCTACGGTCCTTATTATTATTTTTTTTTTTTTATGGTTGACAGGCTAGGTCTTTGACCACAGCTCACCTGATGTTAAGTGAAGGTGTGGTCGAAGATGGTAAACCATCGAACCATCATGATGGCGGTGATGGTGATGGTGCTAGATGGTGATGATAAATGGTGGTCCTTTTTATTTACTCTCAATCAAAGAGATTTACTTATATTAATAGTCAACATTGTATGGATCATTTAACCTAACGACATGTATGTAATGCAAGTTACATACAAGTCTAGTAAACACATAATTATAATTTATAAGAAAGTACTCGTAACTTAATAGTGTTTGATAAAGTAATACAAGTTAATATACCTACTGAGTGTATGATTTATACATTAACGAAATCGTTTAGTTTTAATAATTTACTTCTAAATAATTATGTACCTAAGAACACGTAGAGACTGTAGAGTTTGATATTCAAACCCATTCGTCAGTTTTCAACTGCTGGGATAATCAACCCGTCAAGTGTATGTTAGACTCGCATAATGAGAACTCTATGTAACAACTGAAAATGTTAAAGGGTGTTAAAAAATATACGTAGCTCATTTAATATAAATAGAACTTCAGCATGAAGTCCTAGAAACAACAAAAATCGGATACACCATCCACAAATAGCATCATCAACAAAACTTAACGTTATTTCCATAACAGGTATTTTTCTTTTTCAGAACGATAAAATGCCTCCAGCTACTGTGACAGAGCTTTTAGAACCTCGTATGACCGACCCAGATTCATCTAATTCCATAGAATGCAAATTTAGACAAAACGCTAAGAGCCATAACACAAAAGCAGAAGAAACCGAAGAACAAGACACGAAAAGCTCAGAAAATGTAGCGGAAAGTCGTTGTGCATACGACATAATGCTCAGTCGGATGCCACAGCCATGGTTTTTAAAGCCGATTAGAGCGTGGGAGAAGAGATACGGGTTTGAAACGCCGATAAGATGGACTAATACAATACTTATCACGGCGTTCCACTTGCTTGTCCTAGTCTGGGTGTTGAAGAGCTTCTATTATTCAAACTACGTCAAATGGCAGACAGCGGTGTTTGGTGAGTGTATCCTATACGGGGCAGGATCCAAATGAGTCAATCTATGGTCAAACATCTAGCCGGATTGCTTTAAAAATAGGTATAGTACGTTCACCACTTCATTGGGTAAACAATTGGTTGACAATTTCAAAATAGCGAATCGATCCTCAAACCGAGAAAATCGTTTGATCGCCATCCTCCGAAGTTGCAGTCTGCGAGTGAGTACGCTTGACTAAAAGCTTATGCGGAACCAAGCTGAATAACGTATATACGACGCATATGCACAAGAAAAAGCTAGACTCAGCAGTGCACATAATAGTTAACATCTTAAACAATAATTATGTATCCAGCTATATAACCAATAATTATGTGCTTATTTTAGAATTGTTGATATTTCAGGATACATCATGGGGCAAGTATCAGGATTCGGCGTGACCGCAGGGGTTCACAGGCATTGGTGTCATCGAGCCTACAAAGCAAGATGGCCACTTAAAGTCATCCTACTATTTTGTTACTCAGTGGCTGGGCAGGTTAGTAGGATGAAATCTTTAAAAAAATACTCGAATTAATATGTTTATGTCGTCAACTGGTCTTTGGCTCGAACATTTGCATTGACTGTAATGCCATTGTTTTGTTTACTAACAATAGGATGAATTATTTGGCAATTAGCGGTGATAAATTATATATAAAAACATACATGGTCTTTACTCACATTTCAAATCAAAATATTTTTTGTTTGTCTAAGAATTCTAATTATAAATTAATTTTAATTTAAAAACATGGAATTCTTTTTCTAAAATTAGCCATTTGTTTATTGATTAGTGTTAAGTTTTTGTCGCATTTGTATCTTTTTCGTCATCATGTACTTATACATTAAATTATGAAATATGAGTACCGTCGTGGCAGCAACGTGGCACAAGCGGCACGTAACACCAACGACGTTTACGGAGCTAACACTACAAACCAACGCACCGCCTGTTGGTTTGCCCGCTTCAACCAACAGGGATGTGTATATAGAATTCGTTGGTAATTAGACTGTATGTTGGTAATTTTGTATAATCTAGTAAAACAAAGGCACTTGCCCATCAAACACATTTTGAATTACAATTCTTACAGTATAATAATTGTATTAACTAGTGTAAAATTAAAATTATAGACGAAAAATATTTTTGTGACTATGTTGTAAAAATATCAATACTTCTAGATACTTACTTATATTCATTGCCAATAGAGAACGCAATAGCTGTTTCAATAGATATCGATTGTGACACACTCAATTTAGATTTTATTATTATAGGTACTTACTTCCAAATGTCAATACCAACAAGCCAACACACCTGTATGTATTGTATATCTGATAAACAATCTGAAAAGAAAGTTAGATTAATAAATGAGATACTATAACAAATAAAAAAAGTAATTAGTCCCGAGTTGCCAATAGTTCTAGGGGCCAAATAAGTCTTTAACCCGAGCTAAACACTGTGCTTTTAATTACGAATACAAGGAATACAAAAATAAAACATGAATGAAATAAAAATAAGTGAATTTCGATAACTCAACAAAACAAATGCATATCGGTTTGCTGCTTTTCCGCCAATTTTTTTTCTGAGACCAGCCAGCTTTTTAGCCATTCCTCTTCTTTGATTTTGGCGTCGCATTATGAGCATTTGCCAGTGTCAAGTGTATTATATTTCTTTAGTTAAATAAGTTGCCTTGTTATACTTACATATAGGTAAGCTATGGTTATAGTCGAAGAGTCAAGTCCAGTCATACTTTAGTAAAGTAGTAGCTACTTTAAGCTTCGATAAAGTTTTGTAAGCAACACAAAAAATCATGTTTCACCACATTATATCATTGACCCACACTCGCGCTTCTAATTCGGTATTTTATGAACAAAACACCACCATTTTTATGCATAAACTCTCGAAAAAACACAAGTTTTAGAAAAATACAACGGGGCGACACGACTCTTTCCGCGTTCCCGCCAAAACTCGAGGAGCTGGTTGAAAGTATTAATTTTCAGCCCTAGGGATAATCGTATTCAACTGACAACAATTATTTTAAAAAACTTTTTTTTTTTCATTTCTATTGAACCATGTTCCAACTTTCTATACAACCACTCAATTACCTACAGTGAGATGTAAAATTGAAATAAAACTACTAGTAAGTAATTTAAATTTTTAATAAGTATACCATACATGAATCTATTCATTTATGGTATACTTCAATGGCAGCCCGTACACGTTCAATTTGGATTGCGATCATTGATCGCGGATCGCGGATCGCGATCCAAATTGAACGTGTACGGGCTGCCAATCAAAACATATTTGAAATATATTTTAATGTACCTACCTACCTGCTTATTCTCTTTGTACCTAATGATATTTTCTGGGATATCATTAAAGAGTTATCGTACCGTATCCTATAGTATTGTATCTAAGGTGTATATACCTATTACAATAGATTTCACCTACATACAATATCAATTGTTATTAGAGCTATAGCTGCATAGGTAGATAATGCTACAATGTAAGGGCTCGGTTCACCCTTTTAACATAATGAACTCGTTAAGTATGGTTTCTCGACATGATTGTAATCGTAGAAAACACTTTCTTTGTCATTTATTAGTAGATAGCACAGACTTTAAAAAAGTAGTTACTGAACTAACTAACTTAACGTTATGATTACTCGTACCTACACAAATATCTTGATGTACGACAGAAAGCTGTGTGACAGAAGGTTGTTAGCATATCTAATATGGTAAGCGAAAGTTGTAGGACCAATGAGTTGTCATCAATTTTTTACACAACATTATATCTGTACACCTACTTACTACCCACATCTTTTAATCTAACCTACTTTGTTTTTTATCTTTGTTTTTGACGGCGCACTTTGTTACATGAACTGAAAATGTTAAAACAACAACACGACTGCAAACAGACAACATTTTTTTTTTATATCAGTCAACTAAAACTTCCTCTAATCGGTCTTAATGTCCCCTTAAAATTGTCATAAAATATACAGAACGGTCAATTCGCTATTTACTGTTCCAGAATACGATATACGAATGGGTGCGAGATCATCGGGTACACCACAAGTTCTCCGAGACTACAGCTGACCCACATGACGCCAACCGAGGGTTTTTTTTCTCCCACATAGGCTGGCTCATGATGAAGAAACACCCTGACGTCATCAGGGAAGGAAAAAAAATCGACATGAGCGATATTATCAACGACCCTTTCGTGAAATTTCACAGTAGGTAAGAATACAACCTATCAAAAAAAATTCTATGATGTATAAAAGGTTACCCAACCCAGTATTTTTAGTCTGTTTAGCGTTTTACTTAGTGCATTTACCAGCGTCAAATGTTTCGATATTTTCAATAGTATTAGAAAAAATACCTACGTTAAATTAGTGACAGTTATAGGTTAGGGTTATAGATAGTCACAAAGTAAGTATTGGGCAAGTACCGGACTCGCCCAAACGAAAAGCCATGTTTCATCACCTTATATATAATTTTCCCACATTCTTATAATTCGGCAATGTATGTACCTACTACTTATATAACACCAAGTCACTACGTTTATTCATAAACATTCGAAAAAACATACAAGTTTTGGAAAATAATATAATGTGGAGATACGACTTTGCACGACGAGTCTCACTAGTTTTTTACTTATAAGTACCTACCTATCTGGTATATTTTTTGAGTAGTTTTTTTTTGTTTTCTTGTTATATATAGATATAATATATATATATGTATATATATAACTATAATTATATTTAGATAACCTCTCTTTGAATCAGAAGGGCTAGCATATTAATTTGCGAGATTTACATACTACCTACTTAAACAACTGAAAAATGTATGGATAGTGTAACAGCATCAGTGACAGGAGTAAAATATTTTTTCCTTAGAATTTCTACACCGTGAATCTTCTAAGTTTTTTACTATATTTGATATCATTTAGGTACGTAGGTAGGTACAACATTAATCTTTAATCTTGCAAATGAATTTGCTTTGAACCACAAGGAGGTTTATGTGTAAAGAAAGAACCCATACGCGAACATATGACCACACCCACCCTGATTACTGGACTTCGAATAGGTAATGGCTTAATATTTTGTTCACAAAGAACGACTTAATGGAGTTTTAAACATTTTGTAAAACCAATGCGAAATGTGCAGGAGTTCATTCTATAAGCTGGTAAACATTTATGAAATATCTAGAGACACGCTAATAAGTAGGCACATGCGACATACCTACCTACTTATTGCTTAATTTTATCATCAAGTGTCATGTCGATGTCCATTGAAGTATGGAGGTCAGTGGATGTGCAAAAGCTTTGTGACCTCATGTTGGTATGTGGCGTTGGTATTGCCACAGTAGAAAGAATAGCACTGTATGTATTTTATTGCTTCAGAGGTCAATGGCAAGATATTGTTTCTTGTAAAGTTTTATGCTATGTTAGCTTAGTTACTAACTAACCGTCTGAAAGACTGAGTCTATTGAATACAATTTACCACGCTCTGTGTATTCATCCGTATTTTCGGGATAAAACCACCTGCATCTGTGTTTCAAATTTCATACGAATCCGATATTGCAGCGTTAAAAATAACTAACATACATACAGACTTTAACCTTTACAATAATTATGTCAATCACTCACTACCTGCTGGACGTGTGGGAGAGAGAATTCCTCGTTCAAAATTTAACACGTCGGTGTTGGGTAAGAAGAAATCCATTTATTGTACCGCAGCCGTTCCGCTCTCGCCAGTCGCCAGGCCCCTCGGCTTACAAATAACGAGGGACGAAAACGTCACCGCGTGTTAAACAAGGACGGACAGCGCCATCTATTTTAAAACTAGAACATGTTTTACGTAACTATAAATATAACTACCCGTTTAATTTATATTGCTTTCGACAATTTCTTTTTTATATAACTTATCTACGACCAACCTTCGTGTCGATTTTTCCAGGTACTTTATGTTATGCAAATCCTTGTGCGCTTGGATAGTGCCGAGCCTGGTGCCGTATCTGTACTGGGACGAGACGATCGAAGCATCGTTCGTTTCCCAAGCTATGGTGCGCTACATCATGTCACTCCACTTCACATGGTCTGTGAATAGCTTCGCGCATTTGTGGGGAAACAAACCTTATGACAGGTGAGTCAGCATTAGGTCATAAGTTGATCATCAGGGAATGTGAAATATTGTTTTAGTTCTGAATTCTAGCTATAAAAGTAAGCGATAGACAAATGTAGGTCTGTATGTAAACTAAAATAGCGCCTACGATAAAATAGTTACGCGTCAGCGATTGTTTATGTACCTACACTACATAATTGTCGCAAACTGATATGGGCCTCTATATAGGTACAAATTCTTACAATTATACAAAAACATGTGTTAAAATGTACAATGTGACGGATATGTACAACTGTTCAAAGAAATAATACCTCAAGATTAGTGCTAACACATCTGAAAACTTATGCAGCAGGTTGCATTCGATTCGTGACTGCGACGAATTTAATCTCACTTATAAAAATAAATAAAACTATGAAGCTCAATTTTCGGATTCTCCGAATTGTTTGCTCCATAATATATGTATGTAATATATTGAAGTCTTGATTTTGTATAGAACTTACCAGGAATTTTTTTTCAGATTCATAATGCCGGTGGAAAACCGTTACGTTTCTATTGTGGCGATGGGTGAAGGCTGGCACAATTACCACCACACGTTCCCCTGGGACTACAAGGCGGCTGAGCTGGGAGTCACTAATAATGTCACTACTACTTTGCTTAATTTCTTCGCACGAATCGGCTGGGCTTACGATTTAAAAGAAGCGTCGCCATCTCTGATCAAAGCTGTCGCTAAAACTAGGGGAGAACCACAGACAGATGCTAAGTAGTCTTATAAGGCCTAAGTATTGTAGTAAACTAAGATAGTACTTTTTTTACCTAGAAACATTGCGTAACATAACGGATACCAATGCAATGAAACGGGAATTACAAAAAAAATATTGTTCTTACGCATAGAATTATTACCTAATTCTATGTTCTTACTTTTTTTATATCCACGTACCTATCGACGTCCATCAATTTTTCATGTAGGTAGTACCTACTTGAGAGTTCAATTTGTTTCTTTTATGAACATACATATTACATTTACTCACACTTGTCCAAATAATTTATTGGAAAACAATATTCGTGTCTAGATATAGATACCTACTTCTCCGTAAAAAGGGTATAAAGTTATATGTAGTTTAAAAAGCAAAGCTTGTCTTCCGCCCATTCCTAGCTAGCTGTTAGATAGATAATACTAATAAAATTAGTGAATACGAATTGCGAGTATAAATAGCAGGTATCTATTATAAGGTAGGAACCTCCTTCTTTATATTATAGGGTTGTAAGCTTCAAATGTAATAAGCACAAGCACAAGCTAACGGTGTGTTCCGGCAGCCTCAATTTAAAGCCAGTTCCATTCCAGGCTTGGTGTGCTTTACCATCTTCGACCACTCCGTCTCGTAACATCAGGTGAGCTGTGGTCAAACACCTAAAAAAGGAGCAGAAAGGAATTCATGGCACACAACTTTTACTATAGGCAAGACTATGAAATCGTTAAAAAAATATTGGTTGTTCTGTAGAAAAAGGTCGTTGACCCTTGACCAAATATATAATAATAGCAACTGTATTTATTTTTCGCAATTTCAGAGTCGTGATCATATTAAAAGTAATTAAAAATTATGATTATAATGACCCCTTTTCGACTTTGTACACCCCAAGCTTATAACCCTATAGAGTGGTATGATTATGGTATCCTAATATTCTTAGTAGATACAATAGTTTTAGTCATAAGGTTAAAATATGTTTTACTCATACTTATTCCAAAACGATGCTCAAGTAGAATAATTATTCTAAAATAGTACACAAACTCTTGTTTTATTTATAATCTGTCAGAATAGATATCACACTAACTCAACCATGAACGTGACTGGTGATTAAATTCATGATGTAAATGATAAAAATATTTAATATTTGTTTTATTTCCTATGATAAAATCACAAACAGCACCTCTAATATGTAACACAATAAACCAAATGATATGGTCATCAGAAATAAAAACAGTAAAATAAGAACAAATACATAAAGGAAAATATTATTTTTTCACATTACACATGCAGGACATGCATAGGTATTAGGTACTTAAGGAGTATAAAATGGGGGCTTAATGATCTCTAGTTGTTTTTTCTAAATACATCTACTATAATATAGTCTATATTTTATACTATAATACATAGTAACTAAATTGCTTCAGGTTGTAATAATTGAAAACAAATAATAATATCGATCAGTGAAGGCAATTCAATCACAGTATTTAATATCAGAGCAAAGGAAATTACTACTATATGTGTATAACAATCCAGCGGTACTGTCAACCTCTGATAGCCAAGAGTTAATAATTACAAAAAGCTTTACCATAACTAAACTTGTACAAAACAAACAATGTGTGATTGAGTAGCTTTTTCGTAAGTCCCAAATTTGAATGGCAATAAAAAGCTCACGATACTTACACAGCAAGTCCTAAATTACTTAATAGCCTATGGACACTAGTATTCATTTATAAATATTTTATTATGTATATACACAGCATTCAATGCAGCTATATTTTAAGCAAAGATCAAACTTATTAAAAATGGTGCAGTACTTATCTAATTAGACTACAATGAAAAAGATGCTACCTTATTAGTTTAAAAGATCTGTCAATGAGAAATTTGGCTGTAAATGTGCTGTTTAATAAAATGCCACTTTTTCTGATTCTGAAAAGTTATTTATTATTATTAATACTTATTATTATTATCAACCTGTACTGTCCCACTGCAGCGCAAAGGCCTATAACATTAGTAATAATAGTAGTACATCAATAGTACAACTTATCTTGCAAGTGGACTACCATTGGACCAATGTAATAGATAGTGGTAGTGTTGGTATTCATATAATGTCTTAACAGTTTGTATACATATACTAAAACAATTTATTTTAGCCTATTGGACAAAGGCTGATTTTTTGCTCCTTCTAGAATAAATACACCAATTAAAATCAGCACATAAACTTCTTGCTTTCACTTTTCTCATTGTATAAAAACTTTACTTCACATAAGAGAAACAAATGAGGCAAATAAAATTAGGTACTTTAATATTTTTTTGATTTCAGTGCAGTTAACAAACTATAGAAAATATGGGTTACAAATCAAACAACATGCATTACAAAAATCAACACAAATATTTGTCACAGCAATATTTCAGTATCATAAGCATCAGAAACTTAATAAAATCAGTCTTCGATTACAGTGATGAGATCTTTTTTGATCTTCACATTATTTGTGGGTATTTCTATTATTTTCGAGTCTTTTGCAGGTCTGGAACTTTCATCACGAGATGTTTTCCTTTTGAGACTGACAATTTTGTTTGTGTAGATTCCATCAGGGGTATCACTATTAGACAATTTACGCTTCTTAGTTTTTGTAACAACGAAGTCAAAATCAGAAGAATCTTCATCAAACCCAGAATAAATAGGGACTGATCTCCCACTTCTAGTGGATCGGATCGGTTGAACTCTCATTGTTTCTTCAACTATTTGTATAGGTGGTGGCCATGTAGCAAAATTAGCTGATTGCCTAGCTTGACGGTACTTGTTAATAGACATTAGTTTGATGTATACAGCCAGAGTGCGTGCTTTCTCTGCTTGAGTTAGATTTCCTGGCAGTAAGCTCCAAGGCATTCGCCTATCTTTAACATTTAGAAACCGCCTTTTCAAAGTTTCTGCTGATCCATTGCTGGGAATTTTGTCAACCTAAACAAAAAAAAAAGGTTTAGTCTCTTAGACAAATTGTTTATTTACCTTGCCATTATGCTACTTTTTTATATATTTTAGTCAATTCGAGATTAGACAATAGAGCAAGAAAATTACTTTCTCTTTGTCTCTAGTATTATCTTCCTCTTGGTTTGTAGTCTTTGAGTTCCTGAGAGCATTAAGCAGATCACTCATTTCTTCTTTAGACAAGTGTTCTTCTGCAAACCCATATTCTGAAACAATTCAGTAGCTTTGTGTTTAAAACTCTAACATAGCAAAATTTTGCCACAATTCGAAAAAGTGAGTCTGAGAAGTACTTTAGGGCGAGTATTTTTTGCTAATTGCAAATGGTAGCGAATAAGCCTATTTGAGTATTCATAGTTAGAAAAGTAACCATACATATGTATTTAATTTTAATGTATAATCTAGTTAACTAAATGAGCCACATTAATGTGATGATAGCAATGAAAAATAAATGTGTAAATAACTTGCATAGCAGATCACTGCTGCTAGTTCTGTTTGATGCCTGTTAAATGTTCCTACGGGAAAAACTAAGATGTATTATTTTCATTTTAACTAAACTGTTGTGTTCTAGGTCTCAAAGTACTTTATTTAATCATATTTACCAGATAGTTCAGATTTCATTATCTTTACTTCTGAATCGCAACTGTCGTCAGAAGACAAAACTTGCTCCATGTTCATAGATGGTGTGATGGTAATTCAATTTAAAAAAGTATTTAACTCCCGAACCTCATAATATTATTACGAGAATTATTACCGAACCAAGAAACCTATTTTTTATTGTAGTATTAATTACAATATAAGTAATGGTTTATGGTATGTGTTTGCTTTGTTTTCGCAATTTTTTTTTCTGTTTTGATGCCAAATGTCGAAGCTAAACTGATAAAGATTATTTCGATCAATTAATTGAACGTGACAATGACATTATAGTATACATTCTATAAATACATTCTTTTTTCTTTAGTTTTGGCGTCGCATTTTGAGCATTATTTGCCAGTGTCAAATGTTTTACATTTTCAAGTCCAGTCTTGCTCAAGTTCTGTTTATATCAGTTAAGTCCAGTCATTCTTTAGTAAAGTAGTGGTGACTTTACTATACAATTTCAATGGAGTTTTGAAAGCAACATGAAAAGACATGTTTCACCATATCATATCACTTTTCCACACTCGTGGTTGTAACTCGGCACTTTATGAATAAAACAGCACCATTTTTATACATAAACTAGTGTTTTGTCGTGTTTTTAAAAAATACAACGAGACGACACGACTCATTCCGCGTTCCCGCCAAAACTCCGTAGAATACATTTCTTTCCACTGACTACACTTTCTTTGAGGAAAGCATACTCTACTGCCGACGACTCAACGACAACAGTACAGCATTTTCGGGGTAGTATTATCACAAATGGGTATTTGTAATGAAAAGTATTATGTTTGAATCGGGGACTGCGGGAACACTACAATGTATTTTAGGTGATATTACAATACGAAAATTAAATATTATTAGGCGTTTTACAGCTAAATAAAAAAGTTCTTAGTCCTCAGCCCTATAATATTTTTTTTTATAGTCATTTCGTTTTGTTCATTTCATTTACAATCATTCAGTTCATTTTCTCTCACTCACTCACTCATTCATTTTAGCTCGAGCGAGTCAGTGCCCAGTGCGCAATGCATTGCAAATATTGCAATGTTATTTCATGTTTATTTTGTTAAAAATCTATTTCAAGTTTTTTGCTAAAGACAATAAATTCTGTGAGAACTCTAAAACGAAATAATGCGAATAAGACGTACAAAATCTAAAGTTTAAGTATAGTTGTTTTTATTTAACAGAAAATGGAAGAAGAAATCAGATGTTTTGTTTGTAAAGAATTTTATAGGGAACCCGTCCTTTTACCTTGCGGGCATGCACTATGTCGGGCTTGTGCCATCAACTTACAAATTCACGTTCATGATGTAGACAATGCTGCGAATTCCAATGATTACCAAGAAGCAGACAAAGCGTCTGTGTCGAGCGAGACTGACAGCGGAGTGGTATGTGGATCAAGGCCTAACAGTTACGCGGGTACACCAGCCGCACCCTTGTACTCGCCCGCAGCGTTCAGCATTACTTGTCCACTCTGTAGTAAGCTCATCTACTTAGATGATAATGGCGCCGAAGGGCTACCGCCATTTCGAGTCATGCGAACCATTGTGGAGCGGTTTGGGGGCGTCAAAGGCTCACCACCTGCTGAGGAAGCGTGTCAAATGTGCGAAGGAGAAAAACGAGCTGCTGTGGTACGCTGTGAGCAATGCTCTGTCCGGTACTGTGCTGGCTGTAGAGATGCCTGGCACCCCATTCGCGGCCCACTAGCACAGCATGAATTGAGAGCGCTTGGAACCACATGTGGAGACCATGGGTCTCCTCCAGCTCTCTACTGCAATGCCTGTCAGGTTCCCATTTGCCAACGCTGTGTGGCAGAAAGGCATTCATCCCATGAAACACAGCCCTTGCCCAGTGCTGCTAGAGCTTATAAGGTACATAACCTTGACTATCTTGCTATACTGTAAGAATCTTATTGGATTGTGAAACCTTTAATTTGATTTCAGACTGAACTATCCCAATCATTACAAAAGCTTTCAGAACAAGCAAAAGCCATGACTGAATACATTCAACTAGTCAAGGGATCCGGTGACAAAATAAATGTAAGTAACTACAGCATACTCTGAAATGTATTAGACAGCTACAGAATAAATTTGCTTCAGGTATTAAAATGGAAAAATATTTTCTAACTACTGTTGCTACTTTTTCTGAACTGGTATTGAAAATAATTGTTGTAAAAAAATGTAAATGAAATCCACTATTTAATATTACAGTTCACAGACCCTTATTTTTTACTTAATTTTACCTGATTAGGAAGTATCCCATGAATAAACTTAATCTGTAAATAAATCATGTTACTAATGTCAATTCTTTTACAGGAATCATGTGAAGAATTAGAAAGACAAATAGATTTAACATGTGCTGAAGTAACTCGTGCCATAGAACGGAGAAGAGATGAGCTTATAAGAGCAGCTCATCACTCTAGATCACAGGCTATAGCCAACATGCGATCATTAAAATCACTGGCAGCTCAAAAACTGCGGGAGGCAACTGCTTTGTTGCATTTTTCTATAGAGGCTTTAAAGGAAACAGATCATGCTGCTTTTCTGCAGGTAAGAGTTCACAAAATTATAGTATCAGGATTTAGTACATAGGTAGTGATTTAAAAAAAAAATCTGGAAGCTTGTATAAAATGATGAGTTTCAAATAGATACTTGCTGGCAGTAAGGACCTTGGCTGCCCTAGATAAAACCAACCATTCCTCTTTTAGTATTTGATAATTTCAAACAGACAAAAGGCTAAGAAGCATTCAATTGTATGGTATGTTGGAGGGACGGCAACCCATACTGTGCCGAGGACTTATGTCCCAGATGTAGGTTTGATATGTATATAATTATGTACTAATGATCACCTTAACATACATTTGAATTATAAATTTAGTTTCTTTTAAAATTGTTATCCATAAAATACTATATCATATCTATAAAAAACTATTTCTTATTGATTACTCTAGTTTACCAATATCAAACTAATGAGGCTTTGTTTTGTTATCAGTTTCCTGTGTAAAGGAGTGTCATTTAGTTCACAATGTTTATCAGTATCATTTCATAAATATTGTACTATATTTCAAACCCAGAAGGGTATCTATTATCTAACCACATGGCCTGCATTAGATTAAATTTGAAATATCAATTTAATCTAATACATTATATCACCACTCATACTATGAAAGGAATGGGTACTCACTACTCATCCACAAATAATCCTAAAATACATTATGGTAGCAATCTTATCTGATTATTTTAATGTTATTGTAGTCAAACAGGTAGTATTTGTGATGATCAAAACAATACAATTATGTATGCCTATTGTGTTATATTGGTACTTTTTTGTGCCATACTATTCACAAAAGAGTTAGCAAATTCCCCGTGATCCTATTTTTATACTAGGTTTGGCTTTAATGATGAAAAAGAGAGGTATATACATGTTTTATGAGTTTTAACTGGCTGCATTCGAATTTTTAAGTCATTTCTAAGGTTACACAAAGAAAGTGGTATATATGGTTAGCTTGTATAATTATTTTTATGATTAATCTATATTCATACTTCTATAATATCTATAAGGCCAAAAAAGATTCGTATAAACTATCTAAGTCATAGTGAAAATCTTACTAAAATCCTTTGCGTGGTTTAAAGGACCCGAATTTAAAAAGTACTCGTATTTGCGGTAAACAAAAACCCACGTAACTGAATCGCGCTAGTACAGAACACATATCAGATACTACTTTCTATAGTTTGGTACAAGTCGTGTACAATATGTATAGTTCTCTTACTAATATTTCTTGTAATACATTTATTTCGAAAAGACATATAGTGTCTATGTAAGTATTGATAAAGGATAGCAGAGGACCAACAACCAGAACAGCATAAGATTTTTATTAACCATACCATATACTAAGATCGATACTCGACTGGCTTCTCCTTTTAACCGTGCACATAACTTAGCCGCTTGTTTGCAGCCTTTTTACCCAACTACCCAAAAAACCTCCCTGGGTTTGAATTTAAATCTATATAGGTACGTTAAATGTTCTACAAAAACTATTAATCGCATTTATAGGTATTAATTAATGCGTCTTAGCACTCCGCGTGTAATAAGGTCACAGTAAATGTAATATTATTATTTACTTGCAAAGTTTGATGAAAAAAGTGTTCAGCGTATACACTTATTAATTAATTTGTTATGTACTTCGTTGACATAATTATAGTAAATAGACTACCTGAGACATAGCTTAATGTCTCTTCATAGTATTGTCGCTTGTACAGGACACAAAAACTGGGACATTTCAAAATGTAAAAAAGAGACTATTATGGGGGCCTCTTTCTTTTAAAATTCTGTAACAAGTGATAAACAGAGTAAACAAATGTTCGAGAAAGGGCAACACTAATCTACTTCTTTCATTGTTTCTTTGTTCAGAGTTTATGAATGAAAACTATCCTTTTTAGGTAGGCAGTATTCTGACGGTGCGTGCTCAGGAGACGGCCGCGGGGCTCTGCGCGGCGTTGGACGCACCCCCTGCCGCGCCCGCGCTCACTCTTGACGTGGAACCCGTATTGCGTACGGTGCGGACTATGAACTTCGTCGAGTGCATACGTAAGTACCTAATGAATAGGGCTGGCCAAAACAAGAACGAGATTTTGTAATAACAGATTTACCTGTGCCGAACGGTTTTCCAAATTGCATCTAAATTTGTAGAGCTGTGACGTAGTGAATAGATGACACATACACTTTCGCATTCATAATATTATTAAAAAGTAAGATCAGATTCCGTTTTCAATAGATGCTGTTGAATACCTCAATATTTTTGTGTCATTACTGTATTACTTTTAGTCTTAATAAATTATACTATTAAACGTATATCGAACAGACAGACATACAGATATGGTGAAATCATAATGGGTCTTACAGTAGAAAATAGACACTATTTTATCTGTGACAAAAATACGCCTACCAACAAATATATTATAAATGGACAAAATTACCATAGTAATATATTTCTACAGTTAGTTTATTGTCTTGCATAGATCATATTAAGAAACCATAAGAGAGATGTGTTGAAGTTGTGATAAGAATTTGTTTTATTCATAAATTGTATATAAGTATTCTATCAGTTATCTGGCTTCTATAGTACACGTTTTGCTTAGTTTAGGGTCAGATGGCGCTGTGTGTAATGTCCTACGATATTCTTTTATTTATTTAGTTCGTATAAGTTACACAATTAGCTATAGTGACGGCAGTCTAAATTATTGCTTCTCCGTTCATTGGCCTTCATTTTGGACTGCAGCCATGGAGCAAGATATGAAAACGCCAGGTGAGATATATTTATTCTATTAGTTTGTGAAGAAACCGGCAACTTGCGTCACTCGTCAAGGATCACGGAACCGCGCAATTTCGGTGAAACAAATCGAGGTCGCGTATATTATCGGTTTTCGTTTGTTTCTTCAGTTGGTCAGACTCGTGAAATCGAAATTGGCGCATGCTGTCGTAATTGTTTTGAGTTGCTTCAATGAATATTGTAGCTACAAAATGGTTGAACTTGGAGCTTGACCTACTTGAACTGATCTTACGCTTTTTTGTTTTAATTATGCGGGATTAAACAATAAACACGTTAAAAAACAACAATGTGTCAAAACGAATTAAATGACATTTTGTATTGTTTTCAAAATTCCGTCGACGCTACATCTAGTAAAATAGCCACTAATTACTATGACTTAAACTTGACAAAGGCTTTATTTGAGTGACTTTGATTCTGTCTAATTTAATTATACGTATTTCATCGAATACTGATGTATATGGCATGTTGCACGAAGTGCAATGCTAAAAATGAAGATATACAATATAAGTTGTAAGTATATACTTATACATACAGGTGTTTTTGTTTTCAGCGCCAGGCGCGCCGGAGATGGCGGTGGAGGCGTGCGCGGCGCGGGGCTGCTCGTGTACGCTGGCGTGGCGGCCGCCCGCCGCGCCCGCCGCCGTGCGCGGGTACGCGCTCGAACTCGACGATGGACTTGGAGGACCATTCCGGGTAAAACATTCAGCTTTTCTTTTCTTACTCGTACTATTTAGGGACTAGGTTGTAGATGTCCTTTGTCGTCGGGATAGGTCTACCACCGCGGTATCAGATTTTCTGCCGCCAAGCAGTAGCAGTGGCAGATATTCACATAATACATAGTTACTGGGTTACTAGGCGAGACAAACTTTACAATTCAGTTCTCTTATACAAAGTTTACTTCCCAACGATTTTAGTTTAAGAATGATTAGGACACTATAGTCACTATTACATAGCTTGGGGAAAAGTCGTTCCGCTTAGCTTCGCACTCTGCAGCCGTCCAACTCAATCGCCTCTCAAAGACTCAATGATAAATTTATAATCTCTCCTTAATCAAAGCAAGAATGAATCTTTAACGCACGGCCGACTCGATTCCCACAGCCCTCTACAGGCCGACATCCGCAACTTTTGCCTTCTCTCATTGCTTGAAGGTAAAATACGTTTCACGACTACGACAAGCGACAAGCAGAGCACGGAACCAGTGTTACGTCAGGTGACGCCATTCCACCTGTAGTCCACCAAAATTACGCGAAATGGCGCTAAACTATATCAACATTAAAGCTAAATGCCGACATACATAATAAAATAATAATATTAGTATAATTAAATGTCGTAGTAATAAATACCGGCACCTGTAAATGCCTATTGCAGACATGCCGAAAGAAAGAGCTGTCTAGTCTTAGTCTGGCGGCAATCATCTTCAGAACGGTGTTGGTCTCGTGTCCGGCGCACCAAGAACGCGCCGCGTTTACGCATAGTGGCACTAAAACAATCGGTTCGCGCTTCCGCGAACATGCCCCAAGCGCTACAGAACCGAGGCACCACTGAACGCAATAATAATAATAATCTACTAGTAAAAGTCATGTCTGTACATCTCTGTTCCGATTTGAAGGGCTATAATGAACTTGTTCCATTTCTTAGCTACGGATGTAAAAAAATTCCTCCTTTTTTTCTCACATTTCCCCGTGTTGTTATTATGTCTTGACAGTAGACACAACAGTATTGAATGTATGTTCCCAGGAAGTGTATTGCGGCCGAGAGACCGTGTGTACGATAGACGGGCTACATTACGCGTCGTTGTACAGCGCACGAGTAAAGGCCTTCAACGGCGCCGGCGAGGGACCTTACAGTGAGGTCATCGGACTGCAGACTTCGCCAGGTTAGTTTGCAAGAGATTCAACGGTGATTTTTATATTTATTGTCGCTGGACTACATGGTCATAATTAGAGATCAGCATCAGCAATGGACGATTTGATCACTTCCAAGTCATTGTAAGTAGAATGTACAAGGTGTTGTTGATGTTTGTAGCGATGATAGCTCAGTGGTTAGCGCGGTAGGTTCGCATGCCGAAGGGCGTGGGTTCAAACCCCAACAATGAGCTTGAGCTGCCGGTGAAGGAAAACATCGTGAGGAAACCATAGCATGGTGGTAGGGTACTTTCTAGTACTCGGCTGGGTAGCTACCACCCTCAAGTTGGAAATCTGCCGCCAAGCATCTAACGGTGTGTTCCGGCAGCCTCACTTGAGAGCCAGTTCCATTCCAGGCTAGGTGTGCTTTACCATCTTCGACCACGCCGTCACTTAACATCAGGTGAGCTGTGGTCAAACAGCTAGCCTGTAAAAAAAAAAGGGAGTAAAATTGTTGGAATTTCAAATACTTATACATATTTCAGGAGCAGGTCCAAATCATTTCTTTAGTAGGTATGCATCTAACTTTTGACTATATCCCTATTCATGAAATAATACTATTTTATGCGTCAACGAAGCAACCAATGCTTCAATTTTTAATTATTTTTGATACGTTATTTTTGACGTAGATATGCCACAGGTGGCAATCAAGCTGACGGGTTGCCTGATGTTAAGCAATCACTGTCGCCTATAGATATATCTGCAAAGATATAAATACGTAGATATAAATTAAAAATTATATTGAGACAGAAAAAAATTAACTGTTCCTTTAAATCGAAAATAGCGCGTGTAGCGCTGCTAATTTTCATTTGTAACATCAGATTATTATGTCATCTATTTTCTTTATTCATGATATTAGTGATTATCTTTATTTCTTATTGTGGAAAACAAACAGTTTCCAAACTTGATTTATGATGCAAAATTAAACTTAGTTTTCGTAAATAGAGATACGATACGTTCCAGTAGGTAGGTACCTAACAGTTTTACCGAGTGCAAATACCCATATGGGAATGATGCTTGTATGTAAATACCTAAAGGTATTAAGAGTTTATTAATTTTTTTTATTTTTATTAGTCAAAACAATAAATTATTTTAATTATTACATTAAAATCAGTTAAATTAACGTAAACAGTAAAAAAAACAGTCACAATACAGCACTAACAAAATAACCCACCCCTAACTGTACCCGGTGCAAAGGTACCCATAACACTCGTGGCGTTGCCGCGTTGTATGGCTATGGCTAACCTCTGCACCAGGCACGAGCCGGAGCGAGTTAATTAAGGTTTAACTTTGATATTCTAGTGGCGTGGTTCACGTGGGACGCCCGGTGCGCGGAAGGTGAGGGTGGTGTGACGCTGTCTGCGGACGGACTGACGGCGGCAGCGGGCGGTTGGCAGCCGCGTCTCGCGCTTGCTGACCAGCCGCTGGCGAGGGGAGTGCACTACTGGCGGCTGCGCATCGACAAGTACGACGCCGACGCGGACCCGGCCTTCGGCGTCGCGCGCGCCGACGTCGCCAGGGATAAGATGCTCGGTGAGTCAGCAAGACACGCGAGCGGCACTCCGCCGATGGAAGTGGGCGTATGACGCGTCAAATGTTTATTTTTTTATTGCAACAGGACCTTAATGTATTAGTCAGAAATTTTAATTCATTACTAAGTGTAAGTAACCACTAGGAGTTTTGGCGGGTTGAAATTCTTATGGGACCATCTTTGAAGTATAGTGTATCAAGCAAAAAAAAAAGAAATACGATTCATTACAAAAAAACACTGTGTGTTTGTTAAAAAATAAATGTTTTTCTTTCTTTCTTTTATACAGTCAAACTGAGAACCTCCTCCTTTTTTAGTCGGTTAAAAAAAAGAAAATATAAGCGTGTTAATTTAAATAGACATGGTAAAGCAAAAGTGACCTTATGCGTCAAGACTAACCAACGACGCTGAAAAAGATTAAATGAAAAAGACACGTATTCAATATGAATATTCTGGGTTTGTCACGTTTACCCCAGGGGGGCAAGCAGGTCTATGGGGCCTGCAGTAAATAATACGTATTATGTGTAAATTGCAGGCAGCGACGCGCTCGGGTGGGGCATGTACATTGACGCGACGCGGTCGTGGTTCGTTCACGGCGGCGCGCACGGCGGCCGCGTGGCGGGCGGCGTCGCACCCGGCTCCACCGTGGGCGTGCTGCTCGACCTGCAGCGTGGCACGCTGCGCTTCACCGTTGATGACGCGCCGCAGGTACTTTCCCGCAACACGCCGCGCTGGCGAGAACACCAGTGATTTCCATATCACACGCCAAAGGATAATGAGCTTGAGCGGCCGGTGAAGGAAACCATCGTATAGTACGGTACTTTCTAGTACTCGGCTGGCTAGCTACCACCCTCAAATTGAAAATCTGCTGTCAAGCATTGAACGGTGTGTAACGGCAGCCTCACTTGAGTGCCAATTATTATTATACTATTAGGTGCATTAAGCGTTAAATCTATAGTGTCTATTTCAGTATGAAACCCATCATCGAATGTCTCAAAGTAATAATTGCCTATAATCTCTGAGTATTGCTGCAATGGTTATGAGAAGGTAAGCATTATCTCTTAGCGTAATGAGAGAGATGTATATGTAACTATATTTCCCCCAACGTTGCAGGGCGATGTAGCGTTCACGGGCCTCCGCGGCGCGTTCTACCCGGCGGTGTCGCTGAACCGCGGCGTGGCCGTCACGCTGCAGCCCGGCCTGCCGCCGCCGCCCGACCTCCTCCTAGCGCAACTCAATATTGACTGATCGCCGCGCCCCGGCCTCGCCTCAAACATAAGCCTACCATTGTAGTGAATGTATAAGAACTCTGTGCCAGCACAATAGCCGACACAAGAGACTACAGATAAAAGAATCGTTGAAAGGAGTCGTAAGTGGCCGTCACGCGGATACCACCTCATCTCTTCATTATTGTTTACTAGCCAGTTCTATTAATAATTTACCAAATCATTTTTTTTTAATGAGTTTTGTTACAAAAAAACAATTATAAATAGTAATTTCTGGTTAATCATTTTTTCCCAAAGAAGTTCCTGGTAATATCATTTTCCTAAAAAAAATCTTTAAAGATTTTTTTCCCCCAAAATCGCCAGATACCACAATGTGACACTGGTTATATAAAAAAAATATGGGTGGTAGCACAATAGCTGACACAATAAATGGTGGTACCTAAACTAAGTGTACTTTTTTAAAGTAAATTTAAATTATTTCCAATCTATAAAGAGGAAAGATTTGATTGTTTGTTTGTATTGGATAGGCTCCGAAACTACTGGACCGATTTCAAAAAAATTTTCACCCTTGGGAAGCTACACTATCCCCGGGTGACATAGACTTCTTTTTATCCCTGTATTCCCACGAGAACTGGAACTACGCAGGTGAAACCGCAAGGCGTCTGCTAAGTCTTAAATAATTCTAATTTGCCACACTAGATGGCAGAACCTCCGTCGTGCACGTCCCCTTGACAACACAATAGACAATACATTCGCATGGCAAATGCGACTTACGATACGACAATGTTTTCTAGTATTAGGCGGTATACCTAGTTTGACGCCGAATCTGATATCATGCTACCAAGTTAGAGACAAATACCTAACTACGTTCACACCAGCGTCCACTAATCTCGTTATATACGAAAACCTATTATTACGACAACGTTACGCGCATTTTAATCGTCTATCGATTTAGACAGTGTGATAACCTAAATCGTTTTGTGATTTGGATCCGCAAATCATGTTACTCAAAGTCGACTTGTTTATCGATTGACTTGCTGACATCGACGAAAATAGCTCGCAAGTGTAATTTGTCCAACCATATCATCATTAAAAATCATATTTTAAATATTTAGTGGTCATTAAAATATTGTTGCTAAGTGTCAACTCAAAAGTAGAGGAGAGTATGATTGTTGTACTGTTATTTACATTCTCGAAGGATAAATAAATGTCTTTTTTTTAAGGTGACTAAGATGGAAATGAATTTAATATTCTACGAGTATACGCAAACTTGGATTTTGTATTGTAACGTCTAAAATTACAATTTATTGTTGTTGTTACTAAACATTTTTTAATTGATTATGCACGGCTCATTTTCATTCATTCACTCAACAAATCTTTACGTCCTCTGTAATTTTATGTATTGAATTTCGTCCATTTAAAGAAATTTCTTGTTAATCAAACTTTTCATGACATTTAAGCAATGATATGAACAATTTTTTTGATATAGATTAGAAGAGAAGGCACTTCTTTAACTTTTGGTGGAAAATGTGTCCATATATTGTAATAATGATACATTTTATGTACTCGTGTAATTTATATGTAACACCTATTTATTTATGATACTAATATAATAATTATTTAGTTAGATGAAGTATCAGCCAATATTCATTTATGCTAATAAATGTTTAGTTTTGTTTTTATGTAGCTATATTCATTAGCATAAATGAATATAGCCATATAAAAACTAAAAAATGGAGACACGATAATGTCCATAAATTTAACAACAAGCTGTTACGAAGCAGCCGTGCCGATACAATGATATAGATATAATTATGTATTGATAATTGTATAGTAATACAATCGAATTTCTTAAATGATTTAACTTATTTTGTTCTAGCCGCCTGATAATATGTACTTAAGTTTTAGTTAGTATTTTTTTATAGAACCTGAAGACATTTTCATGGAATGCTATAATGTATGATTCATTCAGGAAATAAGATTATTCCTCTACAAGATAATAGTGTAAATCCGTCCTCCAAGAAGCAGCTACAACGAAACTTATTGTAGCGCGCATTACCATCTGGATCCCAATTTAACAAAATTCTTAACTTCGCTCAAAGGTAAGAATTTCCTCTTACATTTTACTCCAGAAAATATAAAGGATTTTATGTCATATTTCGGGAGTAAAATGGTTTCCATTAGTTATGGCCAACAAGAATTATTATAATTATTGAATGAAATAAAATTGTGTCACTCAAGATAAGGATTCTAAAGCTAGCTAGCCCTAGCTTCAAATTTTTTCAGGCATTTTAAAGTTATGGTGGAACTTACATAATTATGTTCATCCTGAAAACATCATACTTGTTTTGTGGGCAGTCATGTTAAAACCAGTGTTAATTTTAGTTCAAGTGAACAAACAGTAAACCTGAAACAATTTAAATAATTCCAATTCCCACCAGAGCAAATAAGTGTTTGATTATAAATATTGTTGTTCAAGTTGTATTTATATTATCTCTTAACTATCTTTTGATTGTCATTAAAATTTGTCCTTAAGACTTATTTATTAAGTTTTTAATGTGTAGTGTGCTATTCGACTTATGATTGTACTTATCGACTGATATCAATAAAATTATTACTTACTATGTATTTAATTTTTCTTTGATACATTTACTTCTGCAATAAACCAAGGCTCTCCAGATTGGCTGGGGAGGGCCAAATATTGGCGCGTACAGGTACGCTTGGCTATACCCTTCCACCCGAGCACGAAGTAGGTACAATATGCACCAGAAACATGAATATGGTGAACATACCATCTTTGATTTTAAGATTATGCGTTCAGTACCTTCTGTAGCAGATGTTGTCATAGTTTGCTAGTTCACTTGATTATAGCCGATTATAGGAGAAAGAAAAACTTCCTCTATTGCTTTCTCCCTCTACGGCTCACCCTTTGCTGCCGGCTACTTACTACGGGCTCGCGGGCTACGTGGTGCTACAAGCTACCGACTACATTGCGTGTTCTCTGAGACTTATAAACGCCTCACGAATACGAAGTCGTCATGAACATCTAATTTGTACGAAACACCGAAAGTAGATTTATTTGTTTCCAGGGTGGGTCAATTACCGAGCGTCCGGCGACACATTTGTGAGTGGAAAATATCAATGTAGGTGTTCAATTGTAAGTTCTCACGGTCACCAACTACAGGCTTAACTTTTAACTATCTCCATGATATACCAACTTTCAAAATACTTGGTATGATATTTAATCAATACTTAAATAAAAATGCAAACATTAATGTGAAGAGTTTATTTTTTGGCCCATTTGAAGTGTAAATATTTTAAACAATCATAATCTGCAAGAGTAAAATACTGTTATTATTAAGAATTTACATAACTACACGTCATATTGTAAACCATAACTGCAAGCTAATTTCTACTAAAATCATAATTAATCAATGATATGCTCTTAATTTGGTATGTTAAAGTAATTATAAACATGTACATGTACCTACTATTTGTTTGTTCCTTATATTGTTACCGTCGTTATTTATTGTTAAAACTTGAATTAGATGTAAACATAACTCACTTGTTTTGTAAATAACACATGTTATGTGATAATTTGTCTTACTGAATATTTTCGAAGACTAAATAGGTACATAGACGCAATTTTTTTATTATTATCAAGAAGCTATCATGAATTTATATCACAGATATGATGAACAATTTGAATACATACTCATCACTACTTCAAATAATCGCTTCAATTTTTCCTTTGATCAATCAAATCACACAGTATACAGTAACCAAAAATATTCCAAAAGGCTTTCAATAGTATAAAACATCATAATTATGATTTGTAAGAAACAAAAATATGACCAAATCATTGAACTCTTCACTTGACATCCCAGAACTGAATCCCCAGAGAGCTAATAATAGTTGTTGTTAAAATGAAAACATAACAGCTCTCTCAATTTAATTCCCCAGACAGCAGAATGTGTCATATCTGCAAGCCGATACAGTATGCAACATTTTGCCATCTTGTAAGTCACAGTTATTACCTTAATCATTGAAAAGAAACTAAAACTTTAATTCCATCCACTTAAGGCAAGGGGTAAACATGATTTTAAAATTTTCTCATTATTTGTGTTCTTAGATACATATTTCAAATGAGAATATGAACATTTAACTATAAAATATAATTGCCTTTTCTGATGCTACCCCTTCACCTTGTAACAAGCTGACTCTAACCCTGTGACTAATCCGCTTAATTTAAAACAAAGTCCCGAATGGAACACAGTATACATTACAGACAGCTCTCATTTAAAATTACTGTTCACTCCACCAAATCTTTTATTGTACTACATCAACATCTCACAATAACCCTATGCTCTGAACTTTATCATGAACTTGTGATTTATTTATTCACACTTGGTAGAAGTGAACTCGTAACAAAATGATTGCTTTGATTCGGCTTGTAGTACTAAACACTGTCTCAAGCGGTGAGAAACAGTACATCGATGCAAACAGTACATTTTGACATAATATCCAAATGTAAGCAGCTCGAGCTAGACTTAATTTGTACCTGCTCACAAATCTGCCGCATAAGATTTTTCACATAAAAGCAAACTAGTGCTAGCTCAAGCTTATATTATTTTGTGGGCAGGTACTCACATAATATTTGCAAAAGTCTACCACAATTCATGTTAGATCACGGACAAATCTAGGTAGGCTCTTAAACTTGATGTTCAGATAAATATTTTATGTTTTAACAATAATAGGAATTCGCGCACAGTATCCAATATGGACAGAGCGTGCGAGATACCCGAAGCAAAGTCCCAATGTTCGTTTTATATACACTTTAAAAAAGTAACCCATTCAAGGTTCAAGTCTTATTTAACGATATAACTATTTACACTCACATTTTGTTACAATAAATTCATTACACTTTTTACAAAAAGTTTTTTGTTTTTGTTTTAAACTAGATATTCATTCACCAGTCAGCGAGTCCAGAGAGTGGCAGTGGCTACAGCGGGGCCAGCCGAGAGCGCGAGCGCGATCGCGCGAGTGGCGGCGGTGCGGCGCGGGCGGCACGGCGTTACTTGTCGGCCGCATCGTCGTCGTCGGGCCGCGCTACATAAAGCGCTGGGTCGATCACCTTCGGGATAGGTTTGATCTCTGTACCGAGCTCCTGCTCGATGCGGTGCAGGGCGAACCGGTCCTCGTACGTGATCAGGTTGATAGCGATACCGAGGTGGCCGAAGCGGCCCGAGCGCCCGATGCGGTGCAGGTATGTCTCGGCCATGCGCGGAAAGTCAAAGTTGATCACCACGTTGACGGCCTGCACGTCGATACCGCGCGTGAACAAGTCAGAGCACACCAAGTTGCGGCAGAGCCCCGCGCGGAAGTCGTGGAACACGCGATTGCGGTGTGCCTGCGCCATGCGCGCATGGATATAGTAGCAACAGTAGCCCAACTCTGTTATCTTCTTTGCCAGCAGCTCCACTCGCTGAGTTGAATTGCAAAATATTATGGATTGGTTGATTTGCAACTGAAACAACAAACAAGTAAACATTAGACTGATTTCATATTATAATTTTTTATGTGCATTCATAAACAAACTGTATAAGGAAAAGATAATTTTAAGAAACGAATACTAAATTATAACACTGGTACAGTGAAATCAGCATAATTATGCTGCTTGCCTATCATAAAATAAATATAATCGCATACTTAAAATGTACATACCTTCGAAAATAATGTATTTAAACAATGGACCTTCTGTCTCTCTTGTACAAATGCATAGTACTGTGTGACACCTTTCAGTGTCAACTCCTCCATAAGGTTAATTTCGTAAGGTTCTCTCAAATGCTTTTCCATAAACTGCTTCACACTGAGTGGGAAAGTTGCAGAAAAGAGCAAGATTTGGCGTTCTTTGGGTAATCTGAAAATAAAATATATAGAATAATGAGCAGCTTAACCAAATAATTATTTATCATTTCCACTAAATAATTGCTAAATTTTTATTTAAAAAGACTATTGAATATTCCCCTTTAAAAATTTTGATGTACCAAAAATTACTTATAACTGCCTTAACTTGGTTCAGTCACCAGAAGGATTTCTGAACTGTGACAGTAAAATACTTAGCTTGCTATTAGACTTAAAAGATTATTGTGTTTGTTTAATTCCTTAAGCAGCTTAACAGCAATCTATATTCTAGCCAGTTTTTGTAATTCAGTATTTAATTTATATTGATAAGAATACAATTCTTATCGATACTATTTAATAGGGTTGTTCTTGCTTTGTTGCATACCTGCATATAACCATGTCCAACATGCCTTTAAAATCCTGGGAAAGGAGCTTATCTGCTTCATCCAGTACGAGCATCCTACACTGGTCCATCTTGGCTACTTGTTTATCCATGAGATCAATCATCCGACCAGGTGTTGCAATTATTACTTGAACTGCAAAAGGTAAAACAGTTAATGTTTATGCTATGTACATTGCAATATGAATACTGCACTGATGGCTAAGAATGAGTTATAATTACCATTCTGGTAAATACGCATAATGTCATCTCGGAGGTTTGTGCCTCCTGTAGTTACCATTACGCGAATATCTGTATGCTTTGCCAGCTCAATACAAATTTGTGATGTCTGGAGTGCTAGCTCCCTTGTTGGTACCACAATTAAAGCCTGAATAGCATCTTTTTTAGGATCAACCTAGAATAAAATAAACAAGGTAAGGAAAAATAATCATAAATATTTCAAACATTATTAGTATAACTACTATCAGAAATAGGAGTTATCACTTATGATAAGTGAAGGGGAATCCAAACAATATCATCATATAGAGACAATTAGCTTAGTCTTCCAGGAAGTGGTTCCAAATCATGCAAACCACTAGACTGATCACACTTAAACAGCACAAGATATCATTATTTATTTTCATAGTCCTGATAACAACATTAGTAAATATAAATATTCTTATCAGAAACAAATTTGATACTTTGTACCTATACCAAACATTTACCATTTACAATGAAAATATGAATACCTGTTCTAGGACTGGAATACAATATGCTCCAGTTTTTCCAGTTCCATTTTTGGCTCTAGCGAGAACATCTTTACCACTGAGTGCGATAGGGATTGAAGCCTCTTGAATAGGGGAGGGTTTCTCCCATCCCTTCTCGAAAATACCCATCAGCAGCTCTCGTTTCAAGCAGAACTCTTCAAACTCATTGCCTCTTGTGTCTGTAACATCCTGTTATAACAAACAGCTACTGAAAATGTGTCCACAGGCAATAATTGAAGTAGAGATTCAAAAATAATAGTAATCATAAAAATTATTCACCATAGGCATAAGGCACTAGAATAAACTAATACTTGATAAAAGAATTCACAAATACATATTCATTTCAATACTTGCTCATTAGTCAGTACATAAAACATACAGCAATGGTTCATGTACTGACTGACACTGAGAGCTAAGAGCAAACATCTAGAGAGGATGCTGTTACGGCTGCTCCGGACCCTATGATACAAGGATGAGCAGTTTTCACAATGTTGAGTAAAAACAGTCGACACGCGACTCGGCGAACATCCCGGAGGCGCTGCAGTGCCGCCCCCGGCACTGCAGCTCTAACAGCATTATTGTTCAATTCATATTGCAATATGCAATTCCCGAAAATATAAACATTTTAGATTGGTATTATTCGGTAATGTCCCTTTGATCAGCAATAGCTATATGTATTTACAAAATTTGTTACCAATTCATATAATTATGTTAAAGTTAAGATTCATGTTCATTTAATCTATGGTACAAAGCTTAAACACACAATTAACCCAATGAATGGTGACAAAGCAAGTTTTTTGTGAATGTAGGTAGATGAGTAACTTACACTTGTCTTAATTCTTCTGTCTTTTGGGGGTATTTTCAATTTTGATTTCCAACCAATGTCGTCGATGCCTTTATCGACATCACTGCAAAGAATAATAATAATTAGTATGTAAATAGTTATAAAAGTAGCACTCGTGAAAAACCGTTAGTAATATTCAACAATACATACCCCTTATTTTGACTGTTCAAACTATTTCCAACGTGATTACTTGAACTAATTCTATTTTCGGTCATCATTTTGCCAGATTATCCCGTAAGGGATGACTAAAATTAGAAACTATATTCACAAATCTTTGTCCAAGTACAACACTAAACAAATTTTACAACAAGTCACTTCTAGATGCATAGATTATATTTAGTTGAAAGTTTATCACGTTCACCAATTTAAACCGGGGGATATCTGAAACAAATATACTCGCTATGATTACTTAAGAAGGCATAAGTAAGGAGACACTTAAAATTGCAGAAAGCGGAGACGCGTCAACAAGCATCTCTTCCGACCAAATAAATAATAAGAACAACAAATGCAATTATTTAGCAGAAGTTTCGAGGGGCACATTACACTTGACTCACAAATACTGAGCATAAGTGAAGTTAAACTCGCTGTTGAAAATCAGGTAGAAAAAGAGGATTGAGGAGATATTAGCAGATAAAGTAAAGTCGTAGATTCAGTATCTTTCGAATTAATATGGCCGCCAAGATAGGATCAGTCGCATAGTTCTATACGATAATACAATCAGAATTTGTATAAACAACTTTAAACAAACGTTAATGACAAATTTAGTAGGTTTTAAAAATAATTAGGACAATAACAAACAAACAATTACCTTGATAAAACTTCATAAAAGACGACGACACTCGATACTCGACGACGACATCACAATGTAACCAAAGACAACTTATTTTTTACATTACAGTAATCAAAACTGAGAATCAAAACAACCGACCATAGACTTTTACGATCAATGCAACCAACCAAATAAACTAAATTGTTTCCAACGAGCGTAAAAATAATCTGGGTAAAAATATAAGGTTCTCCTTCTAGGCAGGCTGATGCAACTTGCGATAATATAACAGAGAAAATGGAAATTAGAGAATAAAATACATTATAATTTAAGTTTTGCAAAATACTTTGCGGTGACCTCTTTCAAAGTTCTGTGCCTTCACATATAAAAGTATAAATAACGTACGAGTGTAAGACATTAATTTACATAACATACAAATAAAACAAAGAATTTACATGTCAAGCATTGCGTATATCTAAAGAAGAAAATCGATGTACAAAAGTCTGTGTTAAAATATTCCTCTATTATTTTACTGACTCCATTTAATGTAACAGATAAGTATGAGGACTATAGACTACTATCTCATATATCCATCCGAATATAAAATATGCTGCGGTGATGATATGCGTCCACTAATAACGTGGCACTATTAAAGTTACACATTTACATATTTTTTTAATACTATTTAAGTTGCAGTGCATCGGTGTAATGTTGCATGTCGGAAGCGCAACAACATTCGGAATCGTACGATAATTATTATCGTACATGTAGCATAATTAAATGATCATACATGGTGGTTCACTACTATCGGATACTTCATTTTTTAATGAAAATCTTGATTCTTGCAAAGTTCCTTTTCCTACAAATATTCCGCTTACTTGCTGCTAGAAGCAAATATTTAGTAATCTATTCCTCTTATCTAATAACGTAAAATTATAATCTTTCCTACTTCTTTTTTCCAATACGTCTGCGTTCCTGATCCATGTCCTTTCTAAATTGTATTCCACTTAAACTTATTTAGTATTTTCTGTTTACATGTCCTATGGTTTCCCAGTTTTCTTACTACATGAAATTGAAAACTAAATTAAAGCCTTGAAATACATAGATAAAGAAGTATTAAGATAAAGAAGTTGAAGACTGAAGATTGTACACAAAATTAGGAAACATTGAAACTGGTAGAATACACAGAGTGCGATGCCAAGAATAAAGAAAAAAAAATGTCCTCTGTGGTAGCTTTCTATTTCTATTATTAATCTGTGGCTGACTGCTGTCAATAGTGTCAATCAACATCAACAAATAATATTCTAGTATATTTGTAATATTTTAGATGAATATATTTTCTACGGAACCTGCAGGCGTACCATGAGGTTTTACGTTTCCATCCAATTGCGGGGCAGTTCAGTTTAGGTACCTAAACTGTCCCGCTTTATTTCATACCATGAGCATGTTAAAATTGGATCGCAACTGCATCGCTAGCTCTTCAAAGAACGAACGATACTTGTCTCTGGCTCCAATACTGTCCCGCTACCGAAGAAAAGGACAACGCTATACAAAAGTATAATTGTATCTCGTGTGAAAAATCTGTTCCGAAATTGTGATTGTCGGGAAGTATCGGTTTTCTTAATGTTTTATAATGATATGATATTTTAAGGTGAAATATTACTTAATACTATATTGCACTACAGCATAATTATTAACATGTTTTATTTTTACGATTACCCTATCATTTACTTAAATTCCAAAAAAAAACTTTATTCTAAACAGAGAAACAATTACGACTCTTTGTTTCGGAACACACCTAATAAATACTTTTTTTTTTCATTATTCATCTGCGAATGACAGCAAAAAGGTTGTTCAGATTTTTTTTCTTTGGTTTTGGCGTTGCGTTTTAGCATTTGCCAGTGTCAAATATTTATATATTTTCAAGTTTAAATAAGTGTCTTCGTAGCTAAAGTTATAGTCAAAGTCCAGTCTTGGTCAAGTATAGTCCGCGTCAGTCAAGTCCAGTCATGCTTTAGTAAAGTAGTGGTGACTTTACTATAAAGCTTTGATGGAGTTTTGGAAGCAACACGAAAAGTCATGTTTCACCACATTATATCATTTTCCCACACTCGCGCTTGTGATTCAGCACTTTATGAATAAAACACCACCATTTTTATGCATAAACACTCGTCAAAACACAAGTTTTGAAAAAAAAAAATACAACGGGGCGACACGACTCTTTCCGCGTTCCCGCCAAAACTCAAAAATTTAGATTTCTAATAATATAATATAACTCAAAGGTCGAAATAAACCAAACAAAACTGTTTTGTGGTTACAAATTTATATTATTGGCATTGTCAATAATAATGTCGTTAGTATATTTATAGTTTTATATTACTTATGTACCTATGTATTTCATGAGTTTTTTTTCGAATAGTTTGTTGTTATTGTAAATCAAAATTGTTCTTACAGACAGGCCTCAGAACGCTTATGAAGGGTAAATTACGCTCAGTTAGAGCAGCTGTGGGAATTACTCCATAGAAATCAAGTAATTGCTTTAGGGTTCAATAAGCGCCTACAGTTGAGGCAGCGCACCCGCCGCTTTTGGGAGGAAGCAGCATCACGTTTAAACTCCCATGGGCATGGGGCTATTAATGATATAATATCAAGAAAATTCACAAATTAAATAAAAGCAGACCAAACGGTCGATATTTATTAACTTTTTATTGAATCGTTATTTTGACAACTCGGCGGTACAGTTTAGGTGCAACTAACGTCAAATAACACCTCATGGTACGAATTGAATGAACGAAATGCCGTTTTCTGACAAGTTTGCGATGATGTTTATGTTTCGGCGGACAAAGATGGCGGCGACCTAAACTGTCCTGCTATAAGGACCTCATGGTATGAATTTGCCAAACGGTTCAGTTTAGGGCCTATACTGAACTGCTCTAACACCTCATGGTACGCCTGCAGTTCTCACAAAATGTAAGAAATAAGGTTTCAGCGAATAGTGCTTAAATTTCATAATTATGCCAACTGTATTTGTACATGTTTTATTTTGATGTTGAATCTAAACTTCCAGGACCGAATATTGGAAATCGCAAGCACGAAAATACTGTGAATTCTGTAAGTGCTGGTTTGCAGACAACAAAGTAGTAAGTACCTATCTACTTTTTTGTTTTATTCTTTAAGTCATTTATTTACATTACATTTAATAATTATTGTTTTATATACCTATATACACCTAAAACTATTTATTCATTAAGTTTGCCAATAGAATAAAATAGAATGATTTTTATTGTACAAAAAGTTATATTCATAAAAATTAATTAAATAAAACATTATTATTGTTCCTATATGAACTTCTCAGAAAATTTGTACAATTATTATTAAGTCAGCTGTATAGGGGTTAGCTAGAGTAGGTAACTAGCTGTAATACAGTGTACATCAATACTAAATTAAATTAAGAAAATTACGAAATCTAGTCATCAATGCCATTATGTATTACACCCAGCTCACTGGAACTACTATGGCAGCGGCCCAGAGCCTCACTCTGATACTTCAAGGAGCTAGGTTAACTCGCATAGATGCTGCTAGGGGGAAGTAGACAAAACACCACAAGCAGGATGTTAGTGCAAGACCTTGCACTGCCCTACTTTGAATAAGAATAAGAAAATTATGAAAAGTCAAGTGTCACAGATATAACCCATTTGAAACTATTAACAGTACTAGTAAAATGGTCTAAGGAATGTTTGTTATGTCAACTATTAAGCAGTATTTATTAGTAAATTGACAAAAAGTTTACCACCTTAACCAGGAACCTTAAATTTAGAAGGATCAGGCACCACAAATTAAAACTATAAAGAATGAAAACATGGGCTTGTTTTTCATCGTGTGCTGCATTGAAAGATCTTCCTAAGACAATTCTATTTCCTCTCAAGACTTCAATGTCTTAATTGCCTAGAAGTAGGGTTGCTAGACTGAAAATAGATTTGATTCAAGTAGATGTATTCAGTATTGTCTTTTGAAGCTATTTACTTGATACTTTCTGTTGTTATGTGATTTTAACCTTTAAACAATCTTTTAAATTAACAAAGAAGAAACACTTAAATAACTTCAAAACTAACAAACTTTTCAGTGCAAGTAGGATTTTTGCCTTTTATAGTATCAGGTGTAATTAGAGCAAACCAAGATAACTATTACCTCACTTTTTATTTTTTATGGTTGATGGGCTAGGTGTTTGAACATAGCATCTCACCTGATGTTAAGTGATGGTGTGGTCGAAAATAGTAAACCACATAGCCACTAGCCTGGAATAGAACTGGCTCTCAAGTGAAACAGCCGAAACACAATGTTAGGTGCTTGGTAGCAGATTTTCTACTTGATGGTAGCGAACCAGCCGAGTACTAGAAAGTACCTTACCATCATGCTCCATTATATAAAGGTATGAAATTATCAAGAAATAAATAGACTTGATCTAATTGTTTTTATAATTCATTGCAGTCCACATCTTTTCATGAAAGTGGTAAACGCCATAAAGAGAATGTCCAGAAACATATATCACAACTCAGCAAAAAGAGTGCCAAAGATTTCAAGCAAAAGGAGAAACTGGATGATGATATTAAGAAAATGGAAGCTGCGGCAATGGCTGCATACTTAAAAGATGTGCAGAATAATGCAGATCTTACCTCACAGGTACCATAATGATAATAATTTCACACACATGTACTTATATTTCATCATATTATGTAACAAGATACATGCAGGTTGTGAAACTAAGACCCCAGTTACTTCCTTAGGCCTCACCACATTTTTTATTGTTACTTACATACACTGTGTCAGACTTATCCTACTAATTTACATGATATTTGGCACACTTATCTCGAAAAATGTTACGTTCCTGTGGGATTATCAAAAAACTAACCACATGATTTATATCCACTTGAAATTTGGTATAGATTTCAGAATAAAAGGTATACTTTATCTAGTTAAGTAGCGCAAATTTCATGATGAATGAAACTAATGCTCAATCTTTTACTCGTGTTTCATTTCTCTCTGAACCCACTTCTTAACTAAACGCTGACGAAGTCTCAGGAGCAAGCTAGTGTTTTATAAATTATACATTTTTGGTACTTGCTTATGGAGTCCCTTAGATTAAGATAAAAAAGAATCTTTATTGTGCACGCCAAAAACAAAAAATGTACAGAAATCAAAAAGATGCATGCTAAAATATGTATAAGTATATCACAAGATGAATGGCATGTTTATCTGAAAAAATATTAGAAATGCTAATTTCTCTTACAATATCTTCCATATTGGATTTACTGTGACATATACCGTCTGACTCTTGCAAGGCCAAGGCGAGAGAGGCTAAATAATAATATTAGGACTTGTCTCTTGCTTACTTGAGTCAAAATACATCATTGACTTTAAATTGGTTCAAATGAGAATGCTTTAAGTCACCAGTCTGCTAGATAATTTAATCAAAGAGAATTTACTGCAGTCATTGGTTTCTCAAAATATTTCTTACTGATATTAATAATTATGAAGTTTCAAACTACGCCCAGTAGTAATACAATCAATTCACGAATGGCAACCTATATGTATACATCTATTCAAATTATTATATATCTTCTGATTTTAGAGCATAAATGAAATGTTGGGGCAAAGTTCTGCCCAGGATGGGCCGACAATAATTGTGGCAGACAAACAAAAAGATAAAACAAAACCAGTTTGGCAAGAGGCCAAAAATGATGATGGAAGTTCATATTATTGGAATACTGTAACTAATGGTAAATGCTATTTTTGAATGGTTAGCCAATTTTATTTGTTGTAACCATTCACCATAACAAACATTATCGCACCTTTAGAATTGAAGTGGCTTAACTCAAAATTTTGAGAAAATGACTTTTATACACAGAACGACTTATAAACATATATTCTATCAGTTTATTATAAATAAACGGACTCTTTTAGTCCAGAAAAGGACAAACGCACTATTTCCGTCTCTTTTAAACCATGCGCTTACCGCGTGTCCCTCGGTATTGAAGGACCTCATTCAATATTGCGTGGGCACTGCTAAACATTGGATGCCGCGCGGTTGCTCCGTAAGCGACGTACACTGTAATCCGCCGTTTTAATACTAAACGCAAGGTAAGTTTTTATGACTCTTTTTAGGTTTGGGCGTTTCAATACTCAATGTTAATAATATTGTGGTGTCGTATTTGTACTGCCGTCATTTTATTACTAAACATTGCATAAATGATTGAGCCTTATTTTATACTATGGCCTTACTTTACTAACCAATTTTGTGACTGCGGAGACGTCTACGTAAATATGTTTACTCTTTACTGAACGCTGTGTGACTTAGCAAGCTTCAAATTTTTAATTGAGTCTTTTTTATTTTTATTTCTGTTTATGTTTGAGATCAATGATGAAAAGAAGAGCAGATCTTATTTTGCAATTATTAAACCGGAATGAAAATACAATGCAAGAACAGTGTGAAAAGATGAGTGCAGCAAGTTTCGAAGGTTATACTGGTGTTGATAATGAATGTAATAAGGAAAACTATTTGAAACTACCCTTGGATAAGGCTATAGATGGAAGTCCTAGTATGCACCCTGAAATTTTACCGCAAGTGGACATTGAACAACGGATTTTAAAGGATATTTAACAATACGTTGAAAATCAGTGCTGAGTATAACTTTGATTCAATTATCGAAGAACAAACATCACAAAACATGAGAGATCGGTCCAGTAATACATCATCATCCAGTTCTTCTACGTCATCATCTTTAAGTTCCAGCACATCATCGTCGTCGTCAAAGTTCAAACAAAACGGAGATGAAATGAACATTAACGGCTCACCTTCAATCATACCAGGTACAGGGGTACCTGGACCCTAGACTGCACGAATATAATTTGTGGCGAGCCTTCAACTAGCAAAAGACGTTTAGATAAAGACATAAACTACCGTCAATCACCTGTGCACTCTGAGGAATCAGACGTTGATCTGAGTGACGCTGATCTATATCGATTCATCGCTAAGACGCTCTTTAAGTTCATCAAGCACCACGTCTGACAGGGAAATTAATGTTAGCTATGTAATTGTTTCCTCTGAACTACTTCCACAGAATAAAAAATCTAGGAAGCGCCTGCGCAATCCATCTCAATGGAAACAAAATATCATTAAATCGCTTCGGAACACCGGAAAAGCCTACCAATCACTCTAATCAAATCAACACATCAAAATCTAATAATGAGGAACCTGCAAAAAAAGTAAGAGATAGTTGTGTTGGAGACTTCGTTGTCCGGTAATATAACCCCTGAGAAGAGATGCGAAATATTCGACTATTATTGGCAGCTAAGTAATTTGGACTTGAAGCGATCTTTTATCAAGGCATGCATGATGGAGTTGAAACCCAAATATAAGTATACAAATGCTGCCAATCCTCGTAAACCAAATACGGCCTTTTATTTTACTATTGATAACCAAAGAATTCGGGTTTGTTATTTTTTTTATCAATACACTATATATAACAGGAACAAACAAACAAATAAGTACCGTGAAACTAAAAACGAATTCCAATGGCTTTGTAGAAGAAGATCTTAGAGTGCGTTCTAGAATTGTCCGATCCGATTGACCCAAGTCTTGTACAATATATTAAATACTATATTAATAGTATACCGCGCATAGACTCCCATCATCTAAGATCTTCTACTACAAGAGAATATAGTATATAAAGTTAACTTTCATCAGGATATTTATAAAAATGCAGTGGGTTGGAGAGACTTACTTAGCGAGATAAAAGTGTTAAAATTTGGTAAGGACGAGTTATTTTTATTTTACTATGAATAATAAACATACGCCGAAAAAGATTTCAAGGAAGTAAATTTGCGCAATAAAAGAAATGAAATGAAGAAACGTGTGAAATTGCACTATCGAAGGCTTATAGAAACAAAATAGAGGTCGCACAAAAGAAAAAGAAAGATCTGAATTATCTTATAAGAACTAAAGCCTTCCCTGGTACACACGCCTGGTTTTATGACTCGGTTTTGTAATTAATTACTACTTAATTATATATTTTGATCTTATTTTAGTGTTGAAGCAATTTAGGTTATTTTTCCTTTTTTTATTTCATAAAGGTTTTTTGATTTCTTAGATCTTTTCATAAACATTTTATGGCCTGCTTTATTGTTATTTTTCTACTCTATTGATAAAAAGTGTTAATATTGTTTTATATTCTTTTATCAAAGGTTTAGTATTTAGTTTAGGTTTATTTAAAACTACTGAAAATAAACCTCCTCTAATTTTATACGAAGTATAGTTTTTAACCATACGTCGGGAAACAATTATTTCATGATTTTAATTAGAAAAGTAATAGTAAATAATACCCAATTGGGTATATATTCTATATGTGAGCGGACTGATCTCAGTACTAAATATTGTAAGCATCTTTTAAGGCACTTTTTCAAGTCTGATTGTTTATTTTTTAACAAGTATTATATAAGCAAGACCAATATATTTTCTTTTTTGTGAGATTATAATGTGATGTTGGTAGCGGTATTTTTTTTATCAATGTGATAGTTTTCGTTGATTGTGTTTAATGTGATTAGTGAGGCAAAATTTGCAAAATATACAATTATGACAACATACTTTGTTGTTTACTTTCCTTTAATTTAGCAAGTCATAAATAATTAAACTAGCGTATTCCAAAATTAGTCACCAAGCAAAAATATAACTTCAGAAATTAATCGCCTCCTTTTTAAATAGTCACAATTTATTTTTGTATAGTTAAGTAAAAAAATGACACAAAGTCAAATAAACCAACAATATTAAATTGTTTTCGGAAAATAAGTGACATCTTTTTTTTAATGATTAATTAACTAAGGTTCTAATTAGTTATACTTAAAGTTTTAGTATACAATCATTAAAACAATTCCTAGCCTACGGTAAATAACAAAAATTGTAAAAAAAACTGCTTAGCCTAAAGTATTCCAACTGAAAAACTAAAAATGGGCCAAGTTTTCAATTACGTTTTTGGCCTTTACCAAAAAACAAGAATTTTGGATTAAGCCACTTCAATTCTAAAGGTGCGTTATAATACCTCAAAAATACCTATATATGAATAAAATTATTGATTATTTCAATTTTTATCACACATAATTCAACTTTTCTTACTTTGTATAATTTTATTACAGAAACTACTTGGGACACTCCAGATGAATATATGTCGGTAGCAGAGCAAGAAGAGAAAAGTTTGAAACAAAAAGCAGCAGCAGAGAAGAAAAAGGAGAAATTACTGTAACTAATCTTTATATCTGTTGTATTATTCTTAATGTTTGTTATATTCTACAATATTACTTACTAATCTGCAGAAACAGTTATATATTTGTTTATGCTGAACAACGCCCTGCCACTGCCTCACATAGACTTATAAACCTTTCTGAAACAAATACGATTTTTAGTGGTGCAATGGATGGCACCACAGTCATGCAAATTCGATTTTTTTATGATCTCATTAATGAAATCACAAATACTGAAAACCCTATTAAACTCCATAGCATATAGTTTACAAGAACTAAGTGAACAAACAGACAGGTGATATGCGACTTTATATTGTACTATTTAGCTATTACTAAAAATGATATGCTTTTCTATCTTTGTAGAAAAGAAAAGCAAAAGGAAGCCATCAAAGAGGTGAAAGCTCACATGGCGCGAGAGATGATGCGCGAGCTGGCTGCCCCCAAGGAAGCGACTTCCGTGGACTACGGGCCTTCGCCCCGCGGTCTCAAGCCCTACGGATCTTGGACACCTGTAGTAATTGAGTAAGTTTTAGTACTCGAGCTATGCTTTTAACAATTTAAGTTTTTTCATTTAGGGAACCTTAACTTTTAAAGAAAAAAAGGAACCCTATTGGATCATTTTATTGTTTATCTGTCTGTGGAGACAGAATAAATCCAAACCTATTATAAAATATGGCAATCCTTCTCTTTGCTAACAATTCTAACAATGATGTAATCACTATCACCACAGGCCGGTGCAGAGTGTCGACCTCCAACTACCCAAAGTGGAAGAGCCCCCGCCACCACCAGTTATCATGGAGCCCGAGACCTTCAAATTCAAAGAAAAACGTATTGACTCTCTTGGCGATGGCCCAGTTGAGTTCAAGAAAAGAAAATTCAACCCTAAAAAAAATATGCGGCAAAAGCTTGACGACGATTGACTATAACAATCGAATCATAATTATTTATGCCGGTTACAGATCGTAGCAACGACCAACGTGGCAGTGTTGCCGCTTTAATACAATGAAATCTTGTAGAGCCAGAATTAAAATTCCGTATAGAGAAAATAGCTCAAAAGAAACTCCTAGACGTCGATAAATAGAAAAAAATATTTCATACCTTGTACGCAATTACTGTAATGAATGAGATAGAGACATGGAATTTAACATTGTAGAAAGAGAAAGACAATATCTCGCACACTTCAATGTAAAGCCTTTATAACGTATTTGTCTGCGTTTGATCATCAACTTTCCTGTTAGTAGGCGACGATGTGGTCGAAGATGCGGCACGCAGATTCAGATGGTATCTATTCGCTTTAAAAATAAAGCTGGAAAGTTATTTAACTACCTGTTTTTAATCAACAATGAGTAGAACAGTACCAGGCTGTCAAGATTTTTGAGGTGGTATTTGCTATTTAAACCTATCTTATTCCAAAAGTGGCAGTTTCACACACAATCGCGTGTGTGAAACAACTGCGTTGTAATAGAGATTCTCCGAAAAATCTAATTATTTTAGTGATATGTACCATCGTGTATATGTAGGTATGTGTGTTTATTTATTTATTTTATTATCAACTTACGAATAAGTCGCTAAAAGTTGCAAAATATTTTTGTCCTAAATAGGAAAAGTCTAAAGACGATCAAATATTCCCAGATCTAGCGACTAAGTCCCTAAAACGGCAACACTGAAATGTGGAAATGTGATTGTGGTGACATTGTCTTTTTAATTTAATTGAAAACGTGTTATCCCTTCATTCGTTGGTCCGATCTATACACAGCATTGCCGAACAACATGGTACCTTAGTTAAAATACAATAATTATATACATATTATGCATGAAATTGTAAATACTTATAAAAATAAGTACTTATTAAACAATTTTACTAACTTTTTTTTGGTATTAAGTAATAAGCTTGCATCCGATAGGTCTTAAAAGAATGTTCTTGAAGATATGTGAAGTCTGCCAACCAGCACATGACCAGCGTGTTGGAATATGGTCTTAACCTTCTCACAATGAGAAGAGGCCAGCGCCCAGCTGTGTGACAGTTTATAAAAACAGACCTGAGCGGGACGCTTGCATTTGATCATTTCGCCTTATGTTAGTCGATGGTGCGGTCTACGATGAAGCATGCTTGCGATGCCCAAAGAAACCGATCCATTCGTGACTTGAAGACACCCAAGTTACATCATCCGGAAACACCCACTCGGGTCACGGTTTGGTGGGTTAAAAGTGGAATATAACCGTTTAGTTCAAGTTTCTGGTATATCAACCCAGAAACATATGTCAGTTTTAAACATATGTCAGTTTTCCGAGCTTTCATTCCAAATTAGAATGGCCAGGGTGGGATTAGAGTATACCTACAAGACTCGGATATTGAAAAAGCAGTAGGTATTATGCTGTTAATTTAGTATTTCAATATATTTATTTGAATATGTATCTACCTATGCTACAATTTACGCATTGGATGTTCGGCGAACGATATTTTGTTTCCTTGGTTGATGTTTGAACGAGTAAATTAACACGACGGGCCCATGTTCAAGTCTGAAATGAATGAGCGCCAAATTAGCAATGCCCTGGACATGGTTTTGGTAGGTACTCAAAGTTCTGTCAATCGCTGCAATGGTCATTGACTTGCGTTATCTTACCATCAGGAGAGCGTATCGCTTGCCTCGTTGCTTTTACATCAAAAAACAAAACAAAACATCTTGTCGAAGTAGTTAACTTGTCTAGTCGTTAACTAGATTTATAATAGACCTATAAAAAATCCTTAAATTGATAAACGAATATATTTTGCGCAATCACAAAATCGAACTATTTCTGCAAGTCTCTTTAACGTTTGGCTACAGCTTACCTGATGTTTATGGTCGAAGGTCGATGGTCGAAGATGATAAACATACATAGCCTGGAATGAAACCAGCTCTCAAGTGAGGCTGCCGGATCACATAGTTGGGTGCTTGGCGAATAGCGGCAGATTTTTAACTTAAGGATAGGTATCTAGCAAGCCGATTTACTTACCTACTTACTTGAAAATATCCTACCACCAATCTATAGGTTTCTTCACGATGTTTTCCTTCAAGCTTATTGTTGGGACCCACGCCCTTAGGGTCTGAGCTATCATCGCTTAAAAAGGTTTAATGTGTCTAGTCATACAAGAAAGTTACCATTACTGGTACAGAACTTTGTTCGGTCGATAAAAACGAGCCTACGTAGTCTCAAAAGCGCTGCACCGCGTCAAAACGACGTGCTTTGCGTTAGGTACCTACGTATTTCTTTGCACAAAATATTGTATGTACTAGTAACAACACGGACTTATAGCATAGCTAGCATAAAAAATAAACATCCCACGTTTTATCAAATCTTATATTCAAAGATATTTGAAAGCGTTGAGCGACTATCCAGCCATACATAATCTAGACTAGGTACCTAGGTACTAAAGTGCCTAACAGCCGAAGCTTCGCAAAAATGCTTTTGCCTTTACCCACAAGGTTTATTTGTATTCAAATCATATTCGCCGAGTACACGAATAACGTATTACATGCAAAATCAAACAGGATCTATAATGTTATTACATTTAAATGTGTTTACATACAAAGGCATATTTTATTTTTAGAGGTAGATTGTCAATCGAGGGAACTCATAAAGGGAAGCTTCGATTTCGGGATTCCCTCATAGCCTTACCAGTGCCCACTGCCCAACTGCCCAGACATGCTTTGTCGGCTCGTTCGGTTGTAATCGTAGCTCAGTGGGTACGTTTCCCACACATGACAAACATTTAAGTGACGAATAGGTATAGAGATTAGTTTTATGCCTGGGTGTTTCACATACATGTAGGTATGATTATTGTGAGTATGTATGTATTTACTTTTTTTTTGTTTTGTACTTCACTGTTATAGTCTCCTGATTTCTTTAATTTGGAGGTCGACGATGCTATGTGAAATGTCCAAATGTTAAAATTTTAATTGTTAGATCATGCAAAACTCTTTAGCTCGTGGCATGAGGTTTATGCTCTACTGTTTCTATATGTAATTTATGATTAATAACAAATTTTCATAATAATATTTATGAAAAATCGAAAGCGTGCCTGGCGTGCTCGCAGCATCGCGACACGAGGGGCAAATGCTTATTACTCCTAGTTACCTTCTATATGCTGAGTAGGTTCCTGTGGTAGACTACTATGTAGGTACCGATACCGCTTTTATAGCGTCAATTGACACATTTTGAATTCTATCATTTTATGTTTATCCGTGTATGACGCGACTGTTTTTACGTCATGACACTTTTCCCATCTTCTCTACTACCGCAAATAGATTTACTTAGTGAAATACCTCCAAATAGTAGATATTTAGGAACCTTTTTACCCTAGTTCAGAGGAGTAATCAGAGAAAGAGCCGATCAAGTGACCACATCCACCCAGAATAAGTGTAATCATATGAAACCACCACCCTCAAGTTGAAAATCTGCCGCCAAGCATCTAACGGTGTGGTCCGGTAGCCTCACTTGAGAACCAGTTCCATTCCAGGCTAGGTGTGCTTACCATCTTCGACCACACCTTCACTTAACATCAGGTTAGCTGTGGTCAAACACCTAGCCTGTCAACTTAAAAAAAACCAACACTGCTTTAGATAGGTACCTACTCTTTCCGGTAGATACCTAGCTATTTAATGTAGGTAGGTACTTAGGTGCCCCCAGATAACCCCAGCCTGGCAAACTATAGGTAGGTACCTAAGTACCTAGCTATAGTTTACCAGGCTGGGGTTATTCCAGCCCAGATTAGGTAGGTACGTTTTGAGCGGACTGCCAAAGAAATGGAACTTGGTAAACGAAGAATCCATAGTGAGTTACATTTCGAACTGGTAAGTCTTACCACCGCACAAAATACCTTGACAGCTGTGACATTTATGCAGATATGGCACACGAGGTCAGCTTTATCTAATTGCAACGTATAATTACACGGGTTGCCGGTATACTGCTGCTTGTGCCCAACCATTTATCGCCGTCTCTAGCACAATGCTTTGCAAGCCTATAGCAGATTTCTGCGCTAATTTTTTCTAGGTACCTACCAGTTATTTGTGGTAGGTACCTACTTAATTTAGCAGTGCATACCTTTTATTTATGGCTTACAGACTACGTGTCTGACCACTGCTCACCTGATGTAAAGTGATGGTGTGATATAAGATGGTAAACACACCTAGCCTGGAATGGAACCTCAAGTGATGCTGTCGGGACAATCCGTTAGGTGCTTGGCGGCAGATTTTCAATTTTAGGGAGTTAGTCAAAATGTCGACAATAAAAGAGAAAATTTGTCTGTGTATTTGTTACCCACTTCTTCACGCTGTAACGGCAGCAAGGATCTCGATGAAATTAAGATATAGGAGATAGTTCATACCGGTGGTTCGTCCGTGTTCATAGCTACTTTTTTCCTGGAAATCGCAGGGTGAAGCTTGTTTCTATTTATAATTTCTTTTCTATGTAAATTAACAACGGAAATAAACCGGTATTTATCTAGTCATAAAAAAGTAACGAAGAAAAAAGATCTCATACTTTTTTCTCGTTCATATTATATTTAGGCACAAAATACCTACCATATTCTCAACCTATAACATATTACATACCAATCAATTTACAAGTTCTATTCACCTACTTACCTATGCATAGGTAGTTCTGTGAAATATATTCATGAGGATAATTTATATTATAAAAAACAATAGATATCACATGTAGTTCTTTGGTCCACAATGAATAAAATTCTATATAGCTATTTTTTGTCACGTCGAATGTGCCATCCATCTATTGTCATATCGGCCGTGATCCCGGACTCATATGGAAATGATGTTCTATTAACACTTAATGTGACATTGTACATTACGTTTTTGTGTCCGGTGTGTGTGGAGGACGATATTAGTTTTTCCGAGCACGGACGGGAGCGAGCCGGAGTCGCGATGTATAAAAGAGGCGCATGGGATGATCCGTGAGTATTATTGTCTCCGCTGTGGACAACACTCCTGTCTAGTTAACTAGACTTGCTACTGTGCTGTTTACGGACCTACCTTACCGGTCATCATGACAAAGTTGGTGAGTTATTTTACGTGATTTGATTTTTGTTTTTCATCTTATATGTAAAATAGGTGAACGCATGGACACTAGGCTATGATTTATTTGTTGTTGTTAATATTCTACTATTGTGTCTAGTGTAATTCTATCGTACAGTCTTAAGGTATTACGCAAATTGATAGGTTAAAGGTTTGATGATCAGTATTAGTGATAAGTTTTTGTTTCCTGAGAGATATAATTTCGGGTCAGAGTGAATAATATCCCAGGGCATTTACAAAGTGCCATCTAGTCCCAAACTACGCAAGGCTTGTACTATGGGAACTAGATAACTGATAGAACACTTATAAATTTTTTTGGAATCTGAAATGTGTGTCAAGCGAGATTCCCGAAACACACTGTTAAATTTTAGAGTACCTAGGCAGTTTTTAGGCACCAGGCGAGTTTAAAAAATCTAATGTAAAAATCTAATGTGCATCAATCTAGCCGAGATCGATTAAAGTAAATGTACATTTAAAAAAGTTTGTTGGTTGTTACATAAATTAGTAACTACCTACTATTAGTCTTTTTTTAACGCGTATAAGTCCGTGTCAGACCACCAGTTGCTGGTCTAACACCTCATAGTAAGCGATAATATGGTCGAAAATAAAGCACGCAGACTTATGTGATAAGTATCAGTTGACTGCCCTGTAAGCTCATTTGGCAGTGTATCTGCATCGGCGTGGGTTCGATTCCCATTCAAGATAAACATTTGTGTAACATGTATGAATGTTTGTTCTTTGTCTGGGTATTCTGTATGTATTATAAGTATTTATTTATTTAAAAAAAAGTATTTCAGTACTCTATCAATCATCTGACTCCCATAGTACAAGCTTTGTTTAGTTTGGGTACAGATGGCACTGTGTGTAATATTCTACGATATTTATTTATGTGTTTTAAAAACATATATGGTACTATATCATACGTATAAACAATTAATAAAGCGTTATGTCCACCAGGTGATGCTACTAATCCTGGCCGTGGTTCTGCTAGCGAGCTCAGCCCTTGCCAAGCCGCAAGTACTGGTCGATACATACGGATACTACGCGGCGCCTGCATACTACAGCGCGCCACTCGCCTATTCCTACCCTTACACCTACGCCTATACTTACCCCTATGCCTATTACTAATCTGCGAAAACATAGCTATTAGGTGAGCCCGCCGTCACATAAGAGATCACGCGGTTTAAACAGTCTCAATTTGTCTGTGACGCCATTTAAACCTGTGCTTGACGGTGAAATATGCGTCTTTACTGAGGCTAACTTGTCACTTTTTTACCGAGTAAAAAGTCAAGCAAATTTAGTAATGCCGTACCTTAGTAAGGACGCTCATAATCTCACCGTTAACCAAATAACCCTTTTGAAGAACTTCTTAGCTTGTTGCATTATGTATAACGCATAAATAATAGAAAATGAAATTAGCTTTTCGAATAGTATTATGTACATAATAAATTTAAATTAAGTCAATTAGGAATCCTTCCGTCGTCACATACAAGGTTTACGTACCTACTTGTACCAAGAAAAGACTTCAACGCAGTCGCTGCTACTTTGAAATGACTGATACTGAACCTTGATTATGATTTTCAAATAAATCACGTTATTCTTTTTTTTATTGCTGTGTAAATAAAAACATTTTAGCATATGAATGATATTATTAATATGTCATGTGATCATCAACTTAAAATGTTTTTATATTCGTTTTTTTGTTCACGCGCTATATTATTGTCTGACATTGAAACAATTATTTTGGTGTACGCGTATAAATCAAATAATAAATTTGTGTATACTGGGTAATCTTTGGACAAATTAAATTATAAAAAAAAATTAAAAATATAATATTTACAGTAAAAATTCCCTATTTATTTATTTTTCTCCCCTAAATTAAATATGTTTATTAAGTGTCAAAAATTGGTTTACTTTTTACTATGGGTAGGTAAGTGTCCTTAGTAACTGAAACATATGAAGCTACAAAGTAAGTACATAATCAACTAACCTACTACATAAAGAGAAATGTGTTATAAATAGACCGCTAAAAATCTAAGGATAATTTAAAAACCAAATTGTATATGTAAATGGTTTTGTAATTTTTCTGAATACCAATCCTATTATGCTATTCATTACACATCTTTTATGTACCATTAAACGGTTGAGCTATCAGAATATCAAAGTGTTTGGCAGCCCGTAGGTCTCTCGTCTCGTTTGTCTCATTACCTTTACATAAAAAAAAAACTATAGGAGCAGGTTTTCAGATTAATAAATAAAATAAATCCTGGATACTTTTTTGTTATAAAGCAGCCACAGCGCTAGACGACAGGAACTGGGAAACCCTCACTCCTAAATCACATTAAACATCAGATCATCGGTTTATTTTGAACAGAATTCATCATTGACCGCGTCATGACCCGTTCATTATGGGTGTCACGTACGTTAGTAATCGATCGAACATGGGATGATACACCATGTGACACCATGCGCGCGGCATGTGTAAGGACGCGGGTCACCTCTTCATTGGTATGCATAACTGTTACAAATTAACTGGACTCTGTTTGGACAACACAATGCTGATCCATCTTTGGGGTTATGTATTAAGATATCTTTATAGGTACTTAGTTGACAGCCTAGATCTATTTTTGTTAAGTTTTTTTTTAATGTAAAAGTGATGAGATGAACGAGGCGTTCTCCTAATGACAAAAGACAACTCTTGTTCATGACCATTGCAGCAATTGCAGAACAGGGAAACAAAATCAACAAAAAATCCGGTAATCAGATAATTGATTGTGATCGAAAAAAGGAAGTCACCCTTCCTGAACGTGGAGGTGGCTTTTAAGGTGCTCTAATTAGCTAATGTGAGTGTGTTTTCGTAGTCCATTTAATAAACTAAACCTTTCCTAGCAATATATAGTGTCATATTCCACAAAGTAAAATATGGCAGTTACACATTGACTTTATTATTAGTTACATTTGCAAATTAGATGCTATTTTATAAAATAAAAAAGTAGACAACAGTGTCATTAAATAAATCATTATGCGTAACTTTTAGGTACTGTTGTAGATCTAGTTTACTTTAGTTCTTTTTTTTTTCAGAATATGCAGTTTTGTTTTGTAGAAGTTTTCAATCAAGAAATTTTTTCGAAAATGTATTTTGACAAAAACGGAAATGTTTTTAAGATTATTTGCTCTTATGAAATGTTTAGATTTTGCCAAAACATGTATGTGCCTATAGCGAAACCATTTCTGGTACCTACAACGTTAAAGTCAGGATTCACTTTTATATGACCTAATCTCAGTCGATGGTACCTAACCAGCCGGTTGAATACTAGAATATTATATATACCTTACTATTATGTCTAGTGTCATCTGGATGTTTCTCTTCGGCCGCTCGTTGTATGTAGGTACTTGTACAGACGCCTTGCGGTAAGCGATTTAATTACGCTTGCCAGTGAACTACCTTAGAAACAAAATTCAAATCATAAAATAGCTCTGATAAGTAATATTTTGTGATCCGATTTACTTTAATCGTAAACATATTGTAGGCAGGATTCTAATTAAAATGCAACTCGTGAAGATAAGTCATAATTTATTATATTGGAATGTTTTCCCTAAATGCAGATATAAATACATTAGTTATTTAATTCTTATGTTATTGCAACTACGTTAAACAATTAGTAAGTTACAATTCTATTATGCAGAAGAGATGGTATCCTTTTATTGCTTAGCCAAAGTTACTTGGTCAAGTGAAAGGGCCGCCTTACACGTTCAATCATGATCACGATCCGCGATCCGCGATCCGCGATCATGATTTCAAAATTTCTAGATATTTTGCGATCCGGAGCATCAGTCCGTCAATCCGCTTCGTACACGATCAGTCTGGATCGCGATCATTGATCGCGGATCGCGGATCGCGGATCGCGCAGAACGTGTACGGGCTGCCAAAGGTTGATTCAATGACGAAGAAGAATCTGTTTTCTTTATAGCGCTGTTAACTTTCTTCTTACCTACCATTTTCCCCAGTATTTTATAGATAACCAGACAAATTATAAGGAAACCGAAATTTCACTAGCTCAAGAAAAATCACCATTTAAGGTAGTGTTTTTAATTTTTAACGATACTGAGAAATAGAAAAAGTTGGGAGCAGAGATATTTTAGTTAGATCTGTTTCATCAATCTAGATACTCTTGAAATGTGGTAAATACTGGGGACTCGTAGTGTGGTGTAGTTGATGCTGAAGACTAAATTCAAAACGAAATATCTATTAAAGAGTACCTAACTGTATGTCTGTCTGATTAATTGTGTTGAAAGGGTTTAGATGAAATGTTGCTCCTGTTGTAAATATTATTGAGAAGGATTAGGGAAGAGATAAGAATGAAACCCAAGCAACGTACCCAGATGACATTGTTGTGTCGATATAAGCTAAAACTAGAGTATACATATTTACCTATACATAATATACCTATATTCCTACTTTTAACTAAATAATAAGAAATTTATAAATATGCTTTACAATACCTCTACAAAGCAAAAAAAAAACAAATTATAACTATTTTGTAAAATTAACTATTTCACTGTTAAACATGTTCATCAATAATTATACTCGTAGTTCATTTATTTCCGAGTAATTCCTCACAATAATTACAGTATTGTGCAGTCAACACTATTTTTTTAACATTTGTCAATTACACTTGTTAATTTCTCCAATCACCAAAACCGTTATTAAAATATTCGTTAACTTTCACTCACGTTTTAGTTCACTTTATACTCGTAGTTCATATGATCGTCCACTTTTAACAAGATGATATTCTAGCAGGCAAGAAGTCTTTATTTAATTGCAAACTTGATTTTAAGACAAGAATTGGTAACGAAAACTGTAAACAGCTAAATTGATTCTGTTGGGAGCTTATGTTTTTTCCAACATAAGACCTTATGTGAGCCCGTTTATGAGAACTCTCTTTCAAACAAATTACTTACTAAAAATATCTCTTCCATGGTCATGGTTGAATAAAAAATTCAGAAATTTTAGAGTTAAACATAACTGTACAGTAAAAAAACCGGCCCCTGCTTGACATGTCAAAGCATACATGTATGGCATATATTATATGGCAATCCAAAATATGGCATTTATAGATATTTAATATGTACTAGATAACTTTCGTCAGTTCTATCAGGAGACAGAACTCGTATTTGCCACCATACGGCGTTTCAGAAACGCTGTTCTTCTTTAATTAGTGTGATCATGACTCATAGCAGAAGGTTTATACGCATAGCAAGATGATGCGTTGCGTCGCAAGGATCCCGGCAGAGGTATGGCACGTTCGGTGTTCTTTTTCAATTTATGCGACTTCGAGATCAGAGTCGGAGTCGTCTGTGTAGAGACGTGGCGTAGGATGAGGCGGAAGCGCAGGCGGCGACGCCGGCGACGGCGGCGGCCGCGCCAGCAGCGGTGTGCGCCCGCAAGCTCGCTCCTCCTGCAGCTTGCGCAGCCGCTCCTGCTCCTCACGCTTCTGTTTGCGCCATTTCGCTCGACGGTTCTTGAACCAAACCTGCACAAAAACATAATTTTAAATGCTTCAAAATGTTACAAGATGTTATAGGTCGTAAAACTAAAACCACCGCCACCATTATCAAGAGTACCTCATAATTATGGGGGTGACCATTTAATGTACGTACATGGTAGCCATAGCTAGGTAAATTACATTCTAAAATAATTATTTATTTGTGCTATTTTAGCGCAATAGTTAATGCAAAATAAATACTAATAATGCGAGTATATTTCTTACGAGAAAGAAAGAAATAAATAAATAAATATCGTTGGACTATACACACAGCGCCATCTGGCCCCAAACTAAGCAGAGCTTGTGTGATGGAAGTCAGATAACGGATAGAATACATAAATACTTTTTTTTTTTGTAAATACATACTTATAATACATACAGAACACCCAGACACAGAACAAACATTTTTGTTTATTCACAAAATGTTTGCCCTGAGTGGGAATCGAACCCACGCCCTACAGCTCTCAAGGCAGATATATTACCAATGAGCCAACGGGGCTGTCTGTAAATATGTAAATATATATACATATCTTTTACATACATATACATATACATATCTTTTAAAATATGTAAATATTTTAAAAGATATGTAGAATAAATCAATATAGCACGCACAAAAGTCCATTCCGGGTGTGAAATTTCCCTTCAATAGGCTTAAACATCAAATCATCAAATCTGAGAGTTGAATGGTTGCTGTTGGCAATCAATATATCAATATCTGTATGCTACAATATTATTACACGGTATTATACGCGGACAATTGAGACGACCCAATTTTATAACAATCGATGCGCTACCGAAAGAGGAATAAATAATACATTAAGCGTAGTAGGTAGTTGGCATTGTGTGAGTTTGTGTAGTCCATTCATATTTCCCGGTAGGTGGGTTGTTCCAGTCGAGTGGCTCGTCGGGTGCTGCGGGTGGTCGCCATTGTGGCACCTTGCCGTCATAACACAGGCGGCTCCTTCGATCTCGATGTCCATCTTTGCCCATGATATCTCGATTAAATAGAGTAAAGTAGAGTAGAGTAAATTTATTATTTATCTTTTTAATAAACTTTAGGTATATAATACATTACAGGCTTATGGTCGTAAAGAAATTTGTATTAAACAGTAAAAAATCAAGACCATTTTTAATTGACGAATAATTATACAATAGGTGCTGTTAGAATATAGTAACTAATGAGTAAGAATAACAACGAGTAGCTAATATGCAAGTAATACTAAAACACAGAATAAAATAAACACTAAAGGATGCTCCCATACAACAAACGTGATTTTTTTGCCGTTTTTATAGATAATGGTAAGGAACCCTTCGCCATCATTCATGTCATCGTCATTGAACTTTCCACCCAACTCACTGGAGCTACTATGCCAGCGGCCCAGAGCCTCGCTCCGATATTTCAAGGAGTTGGGTTGGCTCGGGTAGACGCTGGTTGGGGGAAATGCACAATACACCCCAAGCGGGACGTCAGTGCAGGACCTATCGCCCCCGGTTTAAATAAGAATAAGAAGAAAACTTCGTGCGCGAGTCCGACTCGCACTTGGCCGGTTTTTTTATCGTCGTATTTTCTTTTTCTTATAACTTTTCATTGTAAGATATGGAGTTGATTAATTTGTCATGTGAATCTGAATGCTTTCACTGAAGAGTTATATTCTCAAGAGGTGCCAAGATATGTTCTTTCTCTATCACATTTTACTTGGCCTAAATACACTGAATTAAGTAGCAAGCAGCAACTAGCATTATAATCCCTTGTGCCACTAACAAATCCAATAAAACTTCATTTACGTCCGTAACGTTCTTAGAAAGCCAATGAGCATCGACAACAAACTTAATAATCTCGACTTATTTACGCGGCGCCCTAAAAACTTCAGAGGGTTTTCAAATTAAATTGTTAACGATACGCCCATTGTCGGAGTTAATTGCATTACAAGAGTGGCTCGGCTGACAAAAGTCCCATTAACTTTCGGCATTCCCTACAGAACAATATTAGGCGAGGTGTAAGCAGGGTAGTGCGGCCGCCCGCGCCTCCGCTTGCCATTTGGGGTCACTCGAGCGGCAAATATGTCCGCTGCCACCGCCAGACTCTTGGGCGACTCTGCCGCACTTCGCACCCGATCGTTCCTTTGTCATATCTACCCTGCAATAAGATTAGTTGAGCGCTCTTTTGTCCGCCACTGATTGTTTGGCTTAACTCGTTTGTATTGACGCAGGAAATGGGAGTTTGAGTTATATCGACACGAGCGTAACACTTCAATCAATAAAGATATATCTATCTTTTAGTCTCTAAATAGTATAAAACAAAGTTATCAATCCGCCTCTGTATGCTTCTCCGCTTACTTCTTCCAAACAGTTTCGCAATGCATTTTGATAAATTTTTCACTGACATTTAGATATTTTATACGGAACGTAAAACTACATTTGCATTTTGTATATAAATTGTATTTTAATTGAATTTTGTATAAATAGAAAAATTCAATGTTCTGTAATCAAGTCGCTAAATTACATTGTACGCGTGCAAACTGGCCGGTTGTAATTAATGTAATCATTAAACTTTCGCAATTTGAATACATAATTATGTTTATCACCAGGACTATCGAGCAAAAAATATCATGAAATTAAGTCTATTTATTTTCCTCGACATTCCGGCCATGTTGCAATAGCCGTAGTCACAAGTGAATTTGAGTCGCTAGTTATTTACAAGATACATATGATACATGTAATCTCTAAAGACAAATGCTTAAAGAATAAGTACATAATAGATACGATTTTTTTGTAGTCTTAATCTGCTCTAATCTTTGCAAGGCGGATTTTAGGGAAAAATGCATGCAAGCAAGCATTGGTAAATAATATAATAAAAATGAAAAAGTCATTAAACTCTAAGATAATTATGTTTTACAAATTGATGTAGAACAAAGTTGGTAATTTCAAGTAATTGCTGTAACTGATATCAATAAGTAAAATGGTAGCTGTGCATGTCTATAGTAGATAGTTCATTTTAAATTTCATTCAACCGATATGGATATGGGAAACACCAAACACTTACAAACACATGAACTATCATGTGTATTATTAGTGCAATGTATCACACGCAAACCCAAAATTATTTATTCAACGAAACCAACAATAAAATTTAGCTCAGATAGGGATGTTATTAATATCGAAACAAAAGTACCTTCGTACGTTAGTAAGTAAGTTATTAATACAATCTGATTGAGGCCCCCAAAGCTCATAGGCCTGCTATATAGGCTGCTCGGTGGGCTGCATAATACAGAAAGCGTTATGCCTATCGATGTGGCCCATTGTTTTACAGGGGCGAGAACGCGGGGACTTCCTAAATTCTATTGTAGCAAGTAGGTGCATGCAAGTGCACATTTCCTTGCATATTGTAAGTTTAAATCTGAACGCGCACAGATTTTTTTAATTAATTGCCGCAATCCTAATTTACAATTAACATTTTGTTACTTTGATTATTTTACAACATAAATTGAATTATTGAATCGCCAAATCTATCAAAAACAATATAAATTTCAATCGTATTATTTAATTATTTTTCATATGTATTTGGTAGCGATAAAGCTTTATTTAACATATTAAATTATATTTGACATTTTCGTAACATTAGAAAGATTTATTTTGTTTACCAAATACAATATATGTAATTTGATATTATATTTACGAAAATTTATATAATAATTTTGACACGCTTGCTTGCTACTCGACGGCAAGGCCTAAAAGAGTATGTATAGACTATAGGCATACCTACTCAATTAAATTCTTCCGCTCCCGAAAACAAAAATAATAAATGAAACCTGATGATTAATTAACGTGTGTGGCGTAGCGTGCAACACGGCTACGGAAGCGCTACGCTCGCGCGGGGTGAGCTACGCGTCGTGTGGGAAGACAGGCAGATGAGGCGGGGCCTGCGCCGCCGGCTACGAGGCACGCCTCGACGCCTGCCGACGGTTATCTATTAATTACCACCTTTCTCCCTACACCAGAGGCCGGATTACAACTTCATACACCAAAGGTTAAGTACGCGTACCTGCCGTAATTTAGTTTTAAGTAACAATAAGATAAAAAGCTATTTCGCGTCAAAATCGTTGTCAAAAAAGTCTTATAATTTCAGTGAACATATTTTTTTTTTTTTAATGGTTGACAGGCTAGTTGTTTGACCACAGCTCACCTGATGTCAAGTGAAGGTGTGGCCGAAGATGGTCAAGCACACCTAGCCTGGAATGCAACTGTCAACAACAACTGTGCAACTGTATTGATGTCTTATTGTCGCGTTCTGTTAGGACAAAGTCTTACTCATTTGTGCAGGCAAGTAGGCGACACGTATTTCATGAGGAATTTAATTTCTGTATCCTTATCATAATTATATCATTTCTATCACTGTCACGTTATTTTTTTGATTTTGTAAAACTATGTAAAATAATGATTAAACTAATACTGATAGAAACTTAAAAAGATATATTTAATTTCATTTTTATAATGTTTTATAGTTTGTTTGTTTTTGTGATGAGAAGGAATAGGACGACTGAGGAACTCTTCTGATGGTAAGAGATAACGCCAGCTCATAACTTTTGGAACGGTATCCAGAACTTTGCGTCACAAAATAGAGTCGAAGTTCTTCTAACATCAGCGCTCATTCCTTCGAGACATTAAATAGAATATAACTTTATTGCACACCTACACATTATAACATACATAGGTATATTAAAACAGAAACATTACTTAGCGGTAGTACAACAGCGGCCTTATTGCCCAAAGCGATTTCTTCTAAAGCAACATTCGATGGTGGATAAAGCGGAACACAGTAATATTTAGTTTGGCGGCAGAATATCTGATATTGAAGTGGAACTACATAAAAGACTTCCTGTTAAATAGATCTACCACCACACGGAATTGACTTGTTAAAAAATAGACACACATTCGAATTCATAATGTTAGTCAGAATTATTATAAATAAATAATAATAATAAATAATAAATATCATAGGACATTACACACAGCGCCATCTGACCCCAAACTAAGCAGAGCTTGTGCTATGGAAGACAGATAACTGATAGAATACTTAAATACTTTTTTTTTATGATGTCAATATTTTTGGCATTACATCGCTGTCATTCCCGCATCGCACATGTACCTACCTACATTTTCTCATACTAACTTAACCGACATCTCATACGCGCAACTACCTTTCTTCCCTTCCTTAATCCCTTTTTCTCTTCCCGCTGCGCCGTAAGTAGCTCCGTTTATCGTGTGTGCATCAAGAAAGGAACGCAGTGCATTGCCATTCACCAGCTCCGTGCTAGAAGCGAGGTTAGTGCTCACTCCTTGTTTCTCTTTCTTGGTGTGTAACAGAGAATCTTCGCGCATACCGCATCGCATCCGCATAACCACTTTTTGGTAAAGGAAGTAGTAGGTACCTACTATGTGAATTTATGATGTTGTATTGTAAAGGTATCATAAAATCGTTGGTATCGTGAGAATCGCGCGGATGGCGCGCGAGCGGGCTGGCGCGGCGGCGGCGTAACAAACCCAAACTTATTGTAATAATGTTGTTAGAACAAACACGCCGAGGGGGCGCTTGTTTGAGATTACAATTACGGTTTTAGCGAATTGATTTATTAATGGACCGCCTGATCCGCCCTTGATACTTTAATGTCGATCTAATTTGCATACCTAGCCGATGCCTATTGTTGGAACTAAGCGCTATTGTTTTAAATTAACCTCTATCTCTCATGTTTTATTCGAGCTATTCTAGGTTATATTAAGTTAAACTTGGTTCGTTCACGAAGTTAATAGTGCGTACTCGTATGAGATTACATTTAGATACGAATTGACTTTTTAGTAAAGTACGTATTGAACATTAATCTAATGAAATGAACTGTGTTGGGAGTACTTATGTCTGTATATTACCGCCTAAAGCCCATACATTTTTCTGTGTCAATATACTTTAACAGATTTCATTAAATGAGGTAAGATGTGTAAAAATCTGAGATTGTCTGTTAGTAGGTGATGTCACAGTAAATCAAATTCTCATAAAGCCCATAGCCTGTAAAAGGGATTGGGAAAAAGGACTGTTCGGTAAGGGGCATCAATGAATAGTTTAGTTATTGGCTTATATTTCCTGTTTTATAACAAATATTATGTGCAGTATTATGGAAAGAAGTACCTATGTACGGGTGAATGACTAATTGAATATTTTTTTTTATATGAATGTAATGAGATTAACAAGACGATCTCCTGATGGTAAGAGATAACGCCTGTCCATGACCATTGCAGCGATACACAGAACCTTGAGTAGCAAAACAAAGTCCAGGGCATCGCTGCTTTGGCGCTCATATCTTTGAGTTTTCGATGGTTGGTCTCAATAGTCTCGTGTAATTTCGCTAGCTGTAGCACCCTTCAAACTGGATCACAGTAATTCGTACACACTACCTATATGAATAAGTAGTAAGTAAGTAGGAGTAAATAAGGCGCTGGACTGAAAACGCGAACTTCAAACGTGTATATCTACTTAGTGTTACAAATAATATTATATTAAAGTCTGAGAATCTTAGAAAGATAGGTATCTTGAAACGGTATCACAATAAAACTATTTTTAGCTTAGAAAATTGCTACGTTTTGTCTCAGGCGTAGTACCTAAATATATAAAAAAGTAACGATATTAATGTTTAATTTTAATATGTATGTATTTCTAATTCATTTGTAAGATAAGTGATCTAAGGACGTTTTATATCTAAGTCGGACAGATAAACAGCCGAATGAATAGATACTTTGCTGCTCCAGATGTCGCTTTACAGTATAGGTAAAAGAGAACTGGAAATAATAGATTGAGTTTTATTTTTTTAAAGATAAGCCTCGTCAAATCCCTTGCACCTGTCGTACTCCATTTCCCCATTAGCTGTGAAATGCATTAGTCAATATTAAAGACGCCGTCCGCGAGTATAATTCCACAAAGGGCACTTCAAATCACACCCATCTCGTTTCGCTTGATGTCAAAACATTACTCCTCTTTACGCCGGAGGCTGGGAAGGAATCCCCTCGTATCTGTCACTTCGTATCAATTACCGCATCCAAACACCCATGCCCTGTTCTCGCTGAATTCACAGAAAGACGTATCTGCGAACATCGCTTCGAACGAATCCAAATTCAATTGTTAAAAGATTGCTTAATGGTACCACTATTCCAAAAATCGTAAAAGCACTTCATGTTCCGACTTTTTCGCTATTTTATACCCTGTCGTATTTAAAATATGGTCGGGAACCTAACAGCGGTTTTTCGCGGGCGAGAAGGGACTCCCGGAGGGTCGTTCTGCAAACAAAACGCGCTCCCCTAAACGTTATACTTTGAAAACAATAATTTGTATTGCGTATCGAACGCGTCTATAAATAATAGAGTGATACTTCACTCGGTTACGTGACCGCAGCCGGGCGGGATATCGCTTCGTTTAAAATAATATCTCTATTGGAGGCTTAATTTTTTACTGTATTAGCACAGTGCAGTAATACACTTGTTTACATTTTTTTGTTCAGTTGATAACTCAGTTAGCAATACGAGACGAAAACTTCTTAGCATTCAATGATTTCGGCTCTATCGCATTGCAGGGATCGGAACCCGCACAAGGTCTATGACTTGCGACAAAGGTGTGGGTATAGGAGCCACATAAATACGTATTAACGCTCATCTAAATTAATATTAGCTAAGTATAAAGAGTAAAGATTTTATTTTTTGTATGTTTGTTTGTAATGAATACTTAAAAACTATAATAAGTATTTATTGATTTCAAATAGATACAGCTACATTAACAGTGAGTACCAAACATGGGCTAGGGCAGTATTTTTTTTTTATTAGATATTCTTACGTAAAGTTTATTTATTTATTTGGATCACCAACACTATATACATCACAACAATCATAACGGTCATCAACACAAAAAAAAAATTAAAACTAGAAATATGTAGATGTGATGTGTTGTTTCATATATAATGTAATTTTTTGTGTTTTTTTTTTTGTTTAAGTGCTTACCTATTTTTGTATTCTGTTTTTTTTTATGTAAAAAATAATGCGACGGACGACGAGACGCTCTCCTGATGGTAAGAGATAAGGCCTGTCCATGACCATTGCAGCGATACACAGAACTCTGAGTAACAAAACAAAGTCCAGGGCATCGCTGCTTTAACGCTCATTACTTTGGACTTTGGGAACCTAACAGTGCAGTCGTCTTGCAGTTAAATTACAGAAGTTATGCAGTTTAAAAAAAAAATTGCTTCATTTCACTCTCGCCAGGAGCGCTATCCCAGTTCTCATAAATGTTTCTACCGTTTACGTAGTAGCTATGTAATTTTTTTTAGTGTTGACAGGCTAGATTTTTAACCACAGCTCATCTGATGTTAAGTGAAGGTGTGGTCGAAGATGGTATAGCACACCTATTCTGGAGTGGAACTGAAGTTCCCAAGTGAGGCTGCCGGAACGTTGTGTACCTACGTTCGATTTTCAACATAAAACTCACTTGGGGAACATGATTTTTTCTTTAACTTTCACAAATTGCCTCTCTGATAGCATAATGAACACATGTACCTACTGCATGGAATCCTCTATTATTATTGAAAAGTAGTTAGTAGACATGGTAACATCTGCATCTAGTTACTGTTAAATATAATCATGTCGTTCTGCCAAAAACTTTTAAAGATCCCAAGAATTTGAGCAATAATGCGCACCATAGAGAACTGAACTTATGAAAATTGCTTCATTACACAAAAATATGCTAGCATAAAGTCAAAAGAATTGGAAGATTGTGTTATAAACGTTTCGTTTGACAATGATATAAATGCACCGAGCGTAAAATGTGAGAGGGCAGCTCTTTGATCAGTCGACGAGTCTCGTTGCCTCCGAGCTCAGCTCATAAAGGCTTTATTGGACCAGGAAGCGGGACAAAATGGCGCCGCTTTATTACTTAGTAACACATTGCGAGTGTATCTGTTTTATTATAGCTTCCTATTAGGAGATGAGTCTTAGGGGAGGATGCAGGATGACAAGCTGGGGCTGGGCGGGGCGACACGCCCACTTTTTCTTGTTCAGTGTCTGTGTGCGACTTGTAGCTCTCGCAGGTTCGATATCTCTGGTTGTCGCGCGACACCGTTGATCGCAAACCGCTAGAACTTTTCAAGCCTTGAGGCAGCTTGCACTGCTACGTCATACACGTTGTAGCCTCAGTTATGTTAAGGATTATACAGATAGCTACTAAGCCAGAAGAGCTTAACTTATTAATTACTAGCAGCTCGCCCTGGCTTCGCACGGGAATACGAAACTCGATGAACAATGTAAATATAGCCTAATAGTCTGTGTCACTCAGAGATAATGTATCATTCTAATGATGAAAGAATTATTCAGATCGGTCCAGTAGTATCGAAGCCTATTCAATACACACAAACAAAAATCAAAACTTTCTGACAACTGTAATAGTTAGGTATACATATGATATTGCGGACTTATATGTAGCTGTCAATTTGCTCTATAAATCGTCACTTTATTCTATTATTATCAATAGTTTTCACAGCGCATGCTAAGTAAGGGTTTTTCGGTAATTTTTTTACAGTTTGGTTTACATTATTGAAGTTTCCATACGGCACCCTAGCCGTTTTTTAAATAAAATAAGTATAGCCTATGTCCAATGTCCATCACGGATAATATAGCATTCTAATAATGAAAGAATCCAGTAGTTTCGGAGCCTATTCAATACAAACAAAAAATTAAATCGTTCCTCTTTATAATTAGTATAGATAAATTATATAAGATATTCATAAGCAGTTTAATAATGTTTGTTACAAAAATAGTATAGATTAGACTAGGAAAATATTATAAGATTAGTAATGTGAGCTAGGCTAAAACTAAGATTAAACTAATTACTAGCATGCAAGTAGTACATGGAAATAGGTAGTAGTAGAGACTCCTACTCCTACGTTAATCCTATCCTACTTCTAGTAGTAGAGACTACTAGAAGTAGGATAGGATTAACGTCCCTTTATTATTATTAATTCTAATAAATAAATATCCTTAGGATATTTACACAACGCTATCTAGCCCAGAACTAAGTAAAGCTTGTAGTACTATGGGAACCAGATAAGTGATAGAATACTTAAATATGTACTTTTTTTTTGCAAAACATACCTATAATACATACAGAACACTCAGTTCACTCAGTGGTAATGTAGTACAAAACAAACAAAAATTATGATCGTCACACAAATGTTTGTCCTGAGTGGGAATCCAACTCACGCCCTTATGCAGCTCTTGAGGCAGATACACTACCAAATGAGCTAACAGGGCAGACATAAATAAATCATGTTACATCAATTATTCCTGAACGCTATCGATGTAATGAACAATAATAGATATGTACCTAGAATATTGGCTTTCACATTCCCGGGTAATTATAAGTACCTACCCTTCTCCATAATTCGGCACTCGTAGGAATCATTATTAGTAATCTGCTACGCTGACATTAAAAACACACATTATCCGCGTACGATATTATGATTCAATTATGAGCTGGGAGTGAAAACACAAAGTCGCGGTCTGGTTAAATCAGACAGCGAGCGCTCGCAATAAGATCAACACGGACTACCACCGGCGGCGAATAGTGTTGTAGGAAACTTGATTAAATAAGTTCTTTTAATCCTCCAATAATAAGGCTTATTTAAAAAGATATTAAAAACTTTGATGAAAGAATCGACATCTGCAACCGTGGACATTTATCTATCTATACTATTTTAAAGAAGAAAGATTTGATTCTTTGTTTGTTTGTTTGTACTGATTAGGCTTCGAAACTACTGGACCGATTTCAAAAATTCTTTCACCATTGGAAAGCTATACTATCCTCGGGTACTTTTTATCCCTGTATTCCCACGGGAACGGGAACTGCGCGGGTGAAACCACGAGGCGTCCGCTAGTTAGATATAATCTGATTATTCGTCTAAGGATATAATGTTTCATTCATAATTGCCAAACCTTACTTTTTTAATACAATAAAAATTTGAATCATTGTCATCTAAATTTATTGTTTTATTTTCTTGTTGAAATCCCCTTTATTATAAAGGCGAAAGTTTGTGAGTGTGTAAGTGTGTTTGTATATTTGTTACTTCTTCACGCTCAAACGGCTGGACCAATTTTGATGAACTTTAGTATGGAGGTAGCTGGCATCCTGGATAAACACATAAAACAACCTTTTATCCCGAAAATGTAGTTTTCTCGTGGGAACAGCAGGAATCCCCCGGGGTGCAGCTAGTTCAAGACATAAATCACTCGAGTCTTGTACAACGCTGGAGGCGGCAGGCGTGAGTGCCGGGCCGCAGCCCGCAGACACAAGTCTAGATTACGTCGCCTCTTTAATTATTAAATTGTGTAAAGAGTTCAACGTCTAACCGCAAGACCCTCGGTTGTCTCTTCGTGTACTCAGCCCCCATTGTAGCGCTACCTCTGCCTTTAAATATTGACATAAGGAGAGCTTTTTAAGGCCAAACGAGACATTGGGGTATTGTTGAATCATAAATTGCTAACGAATAAATAAAATCTACGTAAAGGAATTTGCGTTGAAAATGTATGAAACATAAATATACATGTAAGAAATAATAACGAATTTCTTGATCAAGATGTTTTTAAACTAAGGAACCATTCTGCCTATGAGTCCCGATTTGGAAACTAAAAGAACAAGGTCTTATTTTTTTATAATCCCACTGATATTGTAAATGTGGAAGTTTGGATGGATGGATGGATGTTTGTTACTCTTTCACGCAAAAACTACTGAACGAATTTGGATGAAATTTGATATGGAGGTAGCTAAGAACCTGGATAAAAACATACGCTACTTTTTATCCCGAAAACATGTAGCGGGTAACACCTGGGCGCTAGTGATTACTACAACCAGGAAATCGTAAGTTTTCAGTACCGACGGCACATAAAAAATTTCTTGTAGGTACTTACTTATCCACAGACGTAATTGCAGAATTCTGCGCAAACGTTATTAGCGTGAGAAATTTGTACTTGTTTTTGTCAATGAAAACTATACGCGATAGAAATAAAATACAGGTCAAGGAGCGAGCAGAACTTTTCCTAGAAAATAATACTTCATAGCTTCCAGGAAGCAGCTCAGTTCTAAGAGAAGGCATCCGTTTACGTTGCCCTCCTCTCCCTGTGTACGCCCATGAAATATTTTTAAATAAAACGGAACGGAACAGCGGTACTAAGCCGAAAGGGGGTCATTATATTCAATACCAGCATCTGTATCGAATGCATATTGATAAGTTATTGCTCACTCTGCATAATAATCTCTTTCCATAACATAATTGTATATTTATTTATGTATGTTATTAATATTTACTTAATACTATAATATTTATAACACACATATATTATAAACAATTTTTTTTTTATGGTTGACTGGGTGTTCGACTACAGCTAAGTAAGTGAAGGTGTGGTCGATAAAGGCTATGAATTATACTTTTCCTGGAATGGAACTGGTTCTCAAGTAAAGCTGCCGGAACACACCAGCAGTTTTATTCATAACACATACATATTAGTTAGAAACATACCTATGTATTTCGTCGTCATGGTCTTATCACTCGTATGTATTTCTAAGTTCACTGCGCAACCCTAAAAGCAACCTGATTATCGTAGTCGTTAGAAACGCTATCATTCTCTCCAGCTAGCGCTCGATTTTGCCGAGAGTGTTATGATGCCTAAACAAAAGCTTTTTAATAATGCAATTTCCAATTGGCGCTGTGCAAATAGCGCTCTGTGAGGGCAACAACGACGTGTAGCGCGCTCCAAAACACACAGTTTTATTGTATCTACAACTCGCTCTCACAACGGAAAAACATTTACTGACTCGGAGAATTTAGGTGGTAGCTTGTACCTACTCGCATTCTACAACACTAGACATGACTGACTGGCTATGCCTGCATTTTCTCACTTTTGTCAAAATATTACGGGTGACGAGGGATGTAAATACTCATTTTAACACTTTAAATAATGGTTTAATTAAACCCACACAGGAAAAAAACTATAGTCTATAATAATATCGCATAACCTAAAAAGTTTTCTGGTCTTTACATTAGAATCTCATCATCATCATCATCATTATCAGCCTATCGAAGTCCACTGCTGGACGTAGGCCTCTCCCAAGATACGCTACTCAGCCCGATCTTCCGCTTTTCGCTTCCATCCACCGCTAGCTGTCCTACGTATATCGTCATTCCATCGAGTCTCAGGGCGTCCTACGTTACGTTTGCCAATTCGTAGTCACCACTCCAGAACACGTCTACCCAAGCGGTTATCAGTTCTGCGACAGATATGTCCAGCCCATTGCCACTTCTACGTCCAGCTACGTCTGACTTTAGTTCTCTGGCTTACTTCGTTTCGGATACGATCCCTCAAAGAAATGCCGAACAGCTCTTTCAATAGCTCCCTGAGCAACTTTGAACTTACGGACCATTCCCGCTGTGAATGTCCACGTTTCCGCTCCGTAGGTCATACATTAGAATCTACCCATTAGTCTATACTATAATCAAGAGGAAAGATTTGATTGTTTGTTTGTTTGTATTGAATAGGCTCTGAAACTACTGGACCGATTTCAAAAATTCTTTCACCGTTGGGAAGGTACTCTATCCCCAGGTGACATAGGCTACTTTGATCTCTGTATTCCTACGGGAACGGGAACTACGTGAGTGAAACCGCGGGGCGTCCGCTAGTATGTGATAAAAAAAATATACGTATAAGGTTCCCATTGGAAATACTTATGCTTACAAGATTAAATTAGACTTTCTGTTTAGGTATATATAATTATGACATTGTATAACCTTGGATCCTTCATAGGTAAGTGCCTACATGATATTACAATTTTTTATTTAATTCCATAAATACTGTATTCTATACGCGCTTCTTCCAATAATTTGGGACAGAAACTTCTCGAGTTTCTATAACTGAATTTTTCCAATGCACAAAGACTCAATTTGTTCACAATACCTATCTGAATTAATTTCATTTCCACCTATGATACATGTATAAGTGCAACAAATTCTTTGAGATCTACGCACACCTTGGAAAATTTAAAAAAACTCACTGGTCACTGGTAAGGCGCATATAGGTAACCGAGACAAATGAGTGACGCTTTGCGCGGTCGGGGTCTTACGGTACTGGTAGCCCGACCGACGTCAAATCAAAAAATGACTATCTATTAATACCTATCCAAATGTATTTCTTGAACGCAAATCCTGATTAAAAAAAGAAATTCGGAAGTACCTAATTACATTGTTTGTATTTAACGTGTTACTTTGTTTCTACTGTAGGTATATAGTTTAGAAGTTACATAAGTCATTAATTGTTTGTTAGGTGTTGTATTGCATTGCTTCCTTTTTTTTGGGATACCTACAGTTATTATAGTAGGTGTAAATAGGTCTGATTACATAATTTCGTTCAACGTAATAATGTAGTATTCGTGTTAGAGTACTCAGTTATTTGAAATAAATGTTTGTAGGTATACATTTAATACCTATAAATGTGATTATTATTTGGTTTTAAGTTTAACCTTAAAATAATATGATTTTGAAGTGTAAAATTATTATTTTTTAAGTGTAAAATTAGTTTATATTACATTGTACAATTTTAACTGTAAACTAATGTAATCTAAGTAGTTAACATGCGCTCAACTTTGTACGCTTTACAAAGTAGTTTTCACCGCAGAAAAGTACTTTTTAGTCAAGTGATTGATGAAAACATAGCAAATAAAGTCTTGACGTGTCGAGAACGAATCTGTGGGTACAGCTAGTAAGTAGTTATAAAATAGAGGCCTTGATCACGTCAGACGTCGACCGGACGAGATGAGGACTCTTTTATATTGTTTTGCTCTTGATCTATGTGCTCCTGAAGATCCAACCCCAAAAAGCTCGAAGATATAGGTACCCATTGTCCAGGGTATAGTATTTTTGCACTTTTTAAGATCTTCTGCAAATCCAGAAGCCGGGCCAGCCTTAATTTACATTCTGGGAAGAAATGATGGTGGCATATTACCTATTAACGCAGGTGGCGTGCTATACTAACAGCCTTCCACTTTTCCACTTACCATTATTACGTTCGAGGACACTGCAGAATTGGCGGTGGTAAGAACCTGGCGGATGATATCATTAAGACGTGGCCATCTGTCCTGCCTGAGCTTCTTATGCAGAACAGTCCAGGGTGACCCAGATGGTCGACGGCAACACCACATGAACAGCGATAATTAAATAATTATACAAAAATCAGGCTAGGTGTGCTTTATCATCTTCGACCACACCGTCACTTAACATCAGGTGAGCTGTAGTCAAACAGCTAGCTAGCCTGTCAACCACAAAAAAAAACTAAAAAAAATACTTTTACAAAAATAACGAACGAAACAAATACAAAAACATTCATTTAGTTGAACTTAGAGACCCTCTTACTATAACTTAGAACTTATTTCAATAAGAATCAATGAGGTTGAATTATTTCTTCTTAGCCGCTAAACGCCTGACAGTATGTTCTAAGAACTGCACCTGATAATGGAAGGTAGGCAAACAACAACTAGGCTAAAATGACTATAGCCAAATAACAACCATACCCATACCAGATCTATATCGACAAAACAATAGATAGATAGATAGCAATAAGACAAAGACGCCTACTAACCAACCAAACCAAAAAACACAGAATAAATTTGATTTTAATAAGCAAGTGAAGCCAACTTAGTTTCGGGTACAAAATAGCTACGTTAATTTTAAAGCTCTAAGTTACGTAAATCAGAAAAACTCTGTTATCCGAGTAAAAGCCGTAAAAGTGACCCTCATTAGTCGTATTGTTGAGCTTTTATCGCTCCCTTCGACTCGAGACTTTGATTATAAATAAATCCAATTTAATTAACTTAGATTAATTTTCGCGGCGCCCGCTTCGCCTACCGCGCTTCAACCGTCCCTTTTTATTTGCCCCAAAGGTAAAATGCTGCTCGGTTGAAAACTTCGCCCGCTCCTGGTGCTTTACTATGGATTCCTTAATAAAAAGTTTACACTTAGAGAAAATTTCACATGTTGGCCGTTCCTGCCGCACCCGTACAAGTTGTAATTACCTTGTTACATTTGATCTCGCGGGAAACGCCTTGTGGCTTCATCACTTGATTACGCATATACAACATGGCTACATTTGACCGTTTGTGTTTGAAAAACAGAGATTATATTATCGAAAAATTAATCGAAAAACTTTCAAAACTACAAAAACAAAATAATACTTACATCGACTATTGAACAATGTTTGTTTTAAAATTGACATTTATTCGCTGTTTTCGTAAGTTATGCTTCACCATTGTAATATTTAGGTACAACCGCAAACATACTGGTCAACACTTATTTGCTTTGAGCATAAACATGTTGATACCTAGAATGTTCAAGACTTGTTATAGAGCAGAATGAGGTAAGTACTCGCCAAAGGTACGGCCAATAAGAGGTGTGCAATGCGAGCCAGCCCACGGCCCATCTGACAAGCCAGCTAACACGGCAGCGTAGTGCGTTTAGTACAAAAATGTCGTGGAGATGTCCGATTTGCGCAGTCCGAGGCCGGATAAGCGGAGCAGCAGAGCAAACAGTGGCGCGTTGCAAGCTGGGTGGCGCACCTCGAGTGGAGCGCACACACTCCGCCGGACAACACCGGTAGCACACAAACATATCCCGACTTACTTTCAACACCAATTCTATCGAAAGCTGTCGCACTCGAATTCTTACCTATGTTTGATTAAACTTACTAGCATCGTGAGTACCCACTTATAACGATATATTATTGTACCTACTATAATTCATTTCTTGGAAAATCTTCCATCGTGGATCTATACTCGGGTTATGAATAAAAATGTTCGCATACAAAACGTGACAAAGTTGACGTTACCATCTTACACATTGCTCCTCTGCAGAATAAAATTTTCGAAACGTCCTTGAAAAGTACCCACTAAGGCATTTATGGGCTGCATACACCGTGAAGCTCAGCTTCGTTTTGGAACAAATTCCTTTGATCAACAATGCCTGGTTGGGCTGACTGCTACCCTGCTGAAGCTATAGTGCTATTTCGCCGTCCAAGAATAAGAGTTGAGAATATAGGCAACCTGCCTATATTCCTAGTTTGCCGTTATACCTAGTACTTATTAAAATCGTGCCAAGTGAAGCTAGGTGGTTCAAGAGTCGGCCACCCACATTGCCGAGTGAAGTGTACAAAAAATGTCGCGTCACCGATGTTGACATTACCTCCGCTACTGCTAAACGTTACGCCCTGTTAATCTCATCCTATCTCAAATGCATGAAGGGCACCACTATAGGTTGTTTTTTTTAAACCCTTCGGCGACCTTTCAAATTAGAACTGTGCTTTGTTTAGGTTCGTACATGTACACTTAAACTGATTTTTTAATTATTATTATTTAAAAGACTTGCATTTGACTCCCACATTGCCGTCTACAATGAGGCCACAAATCTAGAAGAAACCGTTTACAACTCACAGTTTTAATACCAAAAATATGCGTGAATATAGGTACATATATAATTATATATTATTACCATTTTTCTTCTTGTACATGGTACTATAGGTAAGTACCTACGTATTTGTTCATACCGTTACTTTGTACATTTCACATTTATTTACATGAAAGATTTATGGCTTTTTGCAATATGAAGAAGATAAGATAAATAGCGCATTAATTAAACTTTTATATAGTAAAAAAAATAGGTAATATATAAGTTTAGAAATAAATATATATTTATTACTTATCGCGATATAATTATGTTTATCACCGGCTATTTTAAGTTTTTTTTTGTGTGAAACTAATTTCATAACATTTTGTAACGCGATTAAGCCCTGGTATAAACATAACTAAATATTTACCTATTTATTTCATTACGAACCCGTACCAAAACTGACACAATATTTTCTTTGTGTTATCGTTTCAAAGAGATTGAAACCTTATGAATCCGTGAGTTTAACAAAGAATCCAAGGATCGGTTTTCTTTGGGCATTATGAAATAAGTGGATCTACTACATCTGATACATACTGAGAAATCTTTTACCTAATATATTTCTACATCAAAAGTGTTTAACTCAGTTGAAAGACTTCTCATTGTTATTACAGCTACACTGATCGTGAGCCTTGTTTAAAGATTCTACGAGTACCTATGTACCTTATTTAATAATACGGCTCCAAAAGTGGGATTTAGAAAACCACGTCTAAACTGCTAACGTTTCACTTAGTGATATGTTTCTTTTGCAGGAAGTCGCCCAGGTACCACTGTAATACCACTGTGGTGTGGTATTACAGTGGTTGTGGCTGTGTGGGTGTACCTAATTTTAGTGTGGACAATAAAGAGTTAATCAATCTATCACTGCTATAACTGAGTTTCAATATTTGTTCATGTTCATGGCGACAAAATTATAAGACTTACTATCAATGTTTCAAAGTAATAAGCGCCAAACTGTTTCCTAAACTGAAAAAAGGAGGAGGATCTCAATTAGTTTTTTTGTTCATTACCTCAGAACTCCGTCATTAATAAATGCGATTTGAAAAATTATTTCTTCTTTTGAAAGGATATACTTTCCCATACAAAATTCATAAAAATCGGTGTGATAGTTAGATTATTGAATACCTAAAAAATAGCAGTGTTTGGGCTTACGGGCATGGTGTCAGTTTTTATTAAATTGTAAATATGCACTTATGTTATTTAATGTTCTAGGTACCACTGCATTGACCATTGATAGGCAGCCGTTCCCTTTTACTACGTCATATTCATATACGTGTCATTATTTGCAATAATAAACATGCTATAGTTTGGAAAACTACAACCACCTACAACAACTTACGCCACGCCTCATTTTTTACTATAACTAACTACATAAATTATTATTAATTAGGAAATTATCATTTAATGATAAATTATTATTCATTAGGAATGTATACTCATCGAGTCTATTTGTTCGATACCAAACACGACATGTTTGTCTTTTATTTTTTTGAGTTGCGCGTTTAGTTTATAGGTACAGTCCACCATTGGATTGGATTAACTATGACGCCAAATCCTTGAGTAGGTACCTACAATTATTTTTTGTGCCATTATACCCTATATAAGACGCAGAGTCTCAGAGTGATAAGACGTGTTGATAGACATTTAAATTACCAAAATATGATAAGTATAGTTTGAATAAACGAAGGAACATACGAACACATGCAGAAACGATAAAATTATAACTCGCCGTTTTCCGTAGTCGGGTATAAAACATACCTCGACTCTCTCCTCTTTGAGATCGACTCGGAGTGCGAGTTGCTCGCGAAGAACTACGTCGGGGTAGTGCGTTTTATCGAAGGTGCTTTCAAGCTGCTCGAGTTGCTCCTCCGTGAAAATGGTCCGGTGGCGGCGCTTACGCTTGGGCGGCGGGCCCGCGAGGCCGGCCAGCGCCGCGGCTGCGTACCCGCCGTACAGGCTCGCGTAGCCACCGCCTCCAGGCACACCACTGCCAACGCTGCCCACACCTGCATCGAAACAGTATCATAAGTCATGAGTAAATCGGTAGGTATTTGATAATTAGGTGAAAACGCGAAATAATTATGTTACTGCATTGTAGGTATTATTTTCAAGAGTTCATGTTAAGAAATAGGTAAAGGTTTTTTACATTAAGTGCTGAATTACGTAGGTACATGAGTGCAAAAAAGTGGTACGTTTCACCATGTCCATATTTCTTAGTCCGTTTTATTAAACAAACAAAGACTCCTTTATCTTTATCACTTTATGTGACTTTAGCTGTGCCTAAGGCAGCCCGTACACGTAGCGCGCGATCCGCGATCCGCGATCCGCGATCAATGATCGCGATCCAGACTGATCGTGTACGAAGCGGATTGACGGACTGATGCTCCGGATCGCATAATATCTAGAAATTTTGAAATCATGATCGCGGATCGCGGATCGCGGATCGTGATCATGATTGAACGTGTAAGGCGGCCCTATGACTCGTTTGAGAGACGTTTTGAAAATATGAAATACTTCTTTCTGTTTTTATATTTGACAGAATGCTCAAAGTGCGATGACAACATTAATGAAAGAAAAATCGGTCTCTTCTAGGCAAGAGCGCTCCATAGTGGCTTCTTCGTGCCAAATAACGCCAATTTATTACGTAGGTGTAATAAATTGTGTAGGTATGGGTAGTTAGGGCAATTGTTGAGTCTAACATCATAACGAATTTGTTGCAATCTAGTTGTAGTATGGTGCAGAGATGTCAGGGCACAGAACGTTAAATTCTAAACTACCATCCACTGGTGGGTCATATAAGGCTGATTCACATCCAACGTTATATCCTTTGATCCATTTGTATAAAGCTTGTAAAATGAATCATATTCATTGACTATACAATACTCCGAACAAGTATTGCGCAAATCAGCTGTATTAGGTACTTACAATATCTTTTAGCAGTCTCCACGCCATCTACATTAACTATCACAGTCTTAGCCATGTCGTAACTACTAATCCAGGTACCTACTACTCGGAAGTAAGAAGATCGGAAACTTGGCTTCAGAAAGCATACGGATATTACACAACGTCCTATGGGTCTCTATAAGTAGGTAACGGAATCTTTTTCTTTTCCAGCATGCGTATTAACAAAAATTATTTAGGTCGTTATTTAGGTCTTCAAATACCTGGATCGTTGTGTTATTTTTGATAGATCTAGATCTTAGCCAAAACTTCGCTGCTAGGTATCTCGTTCGAATAAACAGAGGATGAAGGCACAAATCACTTTCTGTAGCGATGATAGCTCAATGGTTAGCGCGGTAGGTTCGCATGCCGAAGGGCGTGGGTTCAACCCCCAAAAAAGAGCTTGAGCTGCCGGTGAAGGAAAATATCGCGAGGAAACCATAGCATGGTGGTAGGGTACTTTCTAGTACTCGGCTGGGTAGCTACCACCCTCAAGTTAGAAATCTGCCGCCAAGCATCTAACGGTGTGTTCCGGCAGCCTCACTTGAGATCCAGTTCCATTCCAGGCTAGGTGTGCTTTACCATCTTCGACCACACCTTCACTTAACATCAGGTGAGCTGTCGTCAAACACCTAGCCTGTCAAGCATAAAAAAAATGTTATGTATGAGGGTTTTTCCTTCAATCACTCTTATAGCCTGATTTTGGGCATTGCCCAATTTCCCTAGATGAGATTGTGCACTTTTGTCATAGATAAAGCTACCGTAGTCTAATCTGCTCCGAATTATAGCTATATAAAGGTATCTAAGATGCTTAGGAATAATGATCCATTCACTGCCTGCTAGAACTGTATATAAATTGAACATTTAAGAATTTTTACGTCGCTATGGATTTCAGCAAACTACGAAAATGGCAAGATAGTTTTAAAACAAATTACGGTGACTTATTGCTTGTCATTAGTTTAATTTTGTTAGTGTTATGAAATTCCGACTTCAAAGAAAAAAAAAAAGATGTTTAATGCTTTGCAATCTCTACCTTAGTAGGTATTTAAAAACAGTGGTATTTAAAAAGATGTTAAAAAATTCGTTACCTAACTATTTATTTTAAATCTTAGTAATCTTAGACTTTTTGACGCAAGAGTGTGAAACTTTCCGAATGTATGGATTTAAACATATTATAAGCACAGAGCACAAGTACCCACTACATATGAAAATTTAAAACCACCCGACACAGAAATAGGATACTAAACTTCGACTCGATCAGAATAAAAGATTAACATCCATTCATCAACTAGAAAAAGCTGATACCTGATATCTTCAAACAACTGGAAGATTTTCCTAAATCATAGCTAAGAATCTTCTCGAACTAGTCACCTTTTAAAGCAAAACAAAAAATGGTTTGCCATTTGGGGGCTGCGATGCTGTAGACACACATTAAACTTATGACACCTTATGTTTTCTCTGTTGTTGTAAGAACGATCTCTTCCAGGCAACCAAGAATAGAAGACACGATACATAATAAGAACAGACGTGAAATTTTGTAACACTAATAAGTTAAAAGTACATAAAAAAATAAGAATAATATATAGGTAACTAATGCAAAGTCATCTATAGAATAATGACACATATTAGTTAGCCTTCATTCATTCACTTCTTTGTTCTTACCTAGGTCCATAGAATGTTCTTTCTATATTCTGAGCATTTGATCGCATCAAGGTTAGATTTTAAAGTTATTTAAAAAACATGTCACCCTCAATCATTTGTAATACGTATCTTGTGTCGTGGCGCGTAAATATCTGAGCTTAGAACTCTGAGCTCCCCGGCAAGTGAACCGTTACAAATATTAAAGCAACGAATAAAAAGTAATATTTCTGCATACTTCCTGAAACCTCGGGGAGGTATTATAATGTATTATAGCTTGGAGAAATGTAAAAGCTTTTAAAGCCGGCGGCTGCGGCGGCGTCGGCACGTTGCTAAGGCGCTATCGTCGGTTTTCCACACGCCGCCGTTCACTGCACTTCCACACCGACTAAGCTATATCGATTTTGAATACAAAAGAAGGTAAACAGTAGCTATGGTAGGTACCTATATTGGTAGATATGGATCATTTCGAATGGCTACATACTTCGGCAATTTGCAAATTAGTGCACTGTACAAAGCAGTAGGTACCTACTCAGTGTAGGTATAATTAATTATTGTCATCGTGCTCCGGATTGGAGGAGGAGACGCAGCCGAATATTAGTAAATTGATGTAAGAGCACTGATAATGCCGCGTGTGTGGTGCAGCAAGATTACAAACAGTTCAAATTCAATATTTTTTGTGTCATTGGAGCACTCACTAATTAGCGAGCTCCTTTGACGATTATTTACTTTTTACATAACAAGAGTAAATAATAGCCGTATGTACGCTCAAAAATTTTCTTTTACTTAAATCTAAGTAAAAGGTGCTTTTTTACTTTTACTCTGCTTTTAAATGTTAAAGTTAAAAAAACGTTTAATAATTTCATAGACAAATGGGCAACGATCTATTTTTTTAATTTGCTCAGTTTTTCAAGTTTGTTTTTGTAAGGGCAGCGATCCGAAAAGCCTGGGGATATTTTTAAATTTTTAAACGTTCTTCTCGGTTAGAAGGGAAAGACTTAAATTGAGATAAGCTGTCTTCGCCCCTCGCGGTCGGCGGCCGCTGGGGACCGCCCGCACCGCCCGCGCGCCCTGCCGCGCCGCTGGCTATATTTCCACGTATTGGAGATTGGAACTTATCAATCATGCATTTGTGATTTAGAATAATTTATAAAGAATTGCTAGTGAGAGGACAAAATTTTGTGGGGCCTAACATGAGCGTTTTGACCTAGATAAAAGCGATCTTTGCAGTCTAGAGGAATATTTTGACGATTCTGCATATCCTAATCACAGAAATATAGAGATGCTCGAAGACTCGAGCTTGATACTGTCCTTGTGAAGCTACTCAGTACATAAAGTAGACAAAATGTTGATTTACATTTGTATACCACCTAATGATAATATCGTTAACCAATATAAGTAGGTAGGTACCTACCTAAATAGTGAAGTCTTACCTGAGCCATATATTTTTACACAAAATAACCGAAGAAAGTCAATTTGTTAGTTTGCACTTACAAAATGTAATGGTATTTGGTATCTGTGTATACACCCAATTATTATAGAATCGAAAGTAAATCAGACAGTACCTAATTGTTTGTTACCGTTTCACTGTCAAATAGTTCGGTCGTTATCAATTAAATTTAGTAGACATAATATTTACGAGTAGGTATAACTCGTCAATGATCATTTCTAGTAACATGTTTGCGGAAGTACCTACTGCTCGAAATAAAGTTTTCTTCATTTTCGGGAACATGTTTAAGGAGTGCAAGTCAACAAGACATCTTTCTCACGTAGCAGCAATGTGTAGCATTCTCGTAGCACTTTGTTGAGTGAGCGTTGCTTGTTAATTTTTTTGTAAGTATTTATTATTATTCAGAATAATTTAGGATATAGAAAAAAGATTGCACTAGTAAAACATTTTTATATCATCACCATCATCATCATCAACAACGTTGCATAGTCCACTGCTGGACATAGGTCTCTCCCAGGACACGTCACTCGGCCCGATCTTCGGCTTTTAGCCATTGCCATCTACTACATCTACTCCATCTAGGCTCAGGGCGTCCTACAATACAATTTTTCTACAACGCCGATTCACGGTCTCCACTCTAGAACACGCCTACCCCAACGGTTGTCGGTTCTGCGACAAATATGTCCAGCCCATTGCCACCTTAACTTGCTAATACGCCGAGCTGTCGGTGGCTTTTGTTCTCTGGCGAATTACTTCTTTCCGGAATCGATTCCGGAGCCCTTTCTATAACTCGTTGAGTGTCTTTAAATTTATGAACCGTTCCAGCTGTGAGCTGTGATAACATCTATATATTTATGTAAATAAAAACTATTTTTGGTTTAAAAATAATTGACTCCTGAAGGTGTGTTAATGTTTAACGAATGTATCATAATATGATACATTCGTTATGTCTGTCTGTTGGTGGCATCGTAGCTCTCAAACAGTTGATTCGATTTGAATTTAGTGTTTTTGAAAGTCTTTATTTGTAGCATCTGGTACCCACTCTGGTCTCGTTAGATATCTAACGAGGCCAGAGTAGTTTCATAAAATAAAATAAAATAAAATAAATAAATTAGTTTCATAATTCAAATTAGTTTCATAAAATAAAGTTTACTATCAGTAAAAAATATAAAATAAATACAAAAAAAACTTTACATACCGAATTAAATAAAGCGCCTTGTGAGAGAGTGTTCTTAGCTATGATTCAGTCTGTTCAGCCGTTTCAAGATTGTTAGCTCTTTTCTATGTCGTTGATGAATCGAACTAGTCGACATTAAGTTTAAGTAGGTACAATGTACATATTATTTGCATGGTGGTAGAGTACCTACTTTCTAGTAGGTACTCGGCTGGCTAGCTTCCACCCTCAAGTTGAAAATCTGCCCCCAAGTATCTGACGATGTGTTCCGGCAGCCTCACTTGAGAGCCAGTTCCATTCCAGGCTAGGTGTACTTTACCATCTTCAACCACAACTTCATTTAACATCAGGTGAGCTGTGGTCAAACATTAACCCTGTCAGCCATAAAAATATATATAGATATAGGTATATCACAGGTGGCGGGGGTTTTTTTTCAATTTAGGTATACTTGTCAGAAAATCAATTTCGTATTGTGTGATATTTTTGAATTCAGGTATATACACTAAATATATCTACTTTTAGTGTATTTTGTACACTGCTCTATAGTTGAGGTTACACAAGTCGGTTATTCGGATCGCGTCAGCATCTTTTTATGTGTATTTGAGTACCTACCTATATACATAAACAAAATAGATGTTTCATTATTGCAACCGTAGAACCGTAAAGTTTTTTTAGAATATTTATGGCAAAAGATCATAAAACATAAATTCCGGTAGACATTTCGCACGCATAATCAAATACTGACCGATTAGGAGTTAGGTCAAAAATGAGTTACGTATAGACGCAGGCTTCTTTCAATGCCATCTGATATGAATTTGGAAAAACATCAAAATTGCGTCAATAGACCACCTTTACACAATATCGGTCTTTTTCATTTTTATGTGTTTCTCACACAGTCTTTGTTCAAACACCGACTGATGTCAGTTTGTGTCGGACGCTGTTAATGTGAAGTTGCTGTTGTTTAATTGAACATAGACCGAATCCGAGTTGAGTGTATTATCTACAAAAATAAATAGTAAGTTTTATAAGTTGATTACTAATAAACAGACTAAAAACATATTGAGTCCTTGAAATAAAGAAATTAGTTTAAACAAGACAGACTTATAGTTGAATATGCCACCAATAATAAAGTTTACTTGCTTTAGTTTTAAAAGTAGACAGACTTAACTCAAGAAGTTAATTTTAAAACATAAAAAAATATTTATTATTATTTAATTTGAACAAAGTAAATAACACATAACTATTGATAAGTTTATAGACTACACGAAAAAAAATTAATATATTTATTTACCTAATTAATTTTTATTCTATTTTAAAAAAAGGCGACGAGGTCGTGATTGCACGGAGGTTTTTCGTGATTTCCCAAAAACTGACTTTTTTGAGTTAAGCCAGTATTTGATTATACGTGCGATTTGTTAAAACTAATTATAAAAAAAATCATCTGCTTTCAAACTGTAGTTTAAGCTTATACACCATTAAAATTAGTTTTAGTTATATATTTCTCATAGGTATAGGTTTAGAGGCCTATTTTTTATACAACTTCTTTATTATAAGAAGAAGGTATAAAATTTCTTATTTTATTTTGTGGCTCTTGGTTATTATACACGAATCTAATAATTTTGTGTTGTAAAATGAAATTAAAACAAAGTATATCAAATATATTGTGCAGATATATCTAAGATATGGTTTCAAAGTCAACTCAGATACCACATTTATCATGAATTTTTGTTTGTTCGTATCTATTTAATGCGCTGTTCATCATATGAAACTTGATCAACTACCTAGGTACTAATTCCCTGCACTTGCGCGATGATTATAATAGGTACCTATAATCGATTTTTTTTTGGGCAGCAACGTGCGGTACCTACCAGCTTATGTATTTAGGTATAAATACAACGAATCGAATAAATAATGTTGACTGAACTTAGATTTTAATTCACGAAAATTTTTCTGATTTAAAATTTTCCGTAACGGTTATTTTTAAGCACACTGTATAATAGATAAAATCTTTTTTCTGCGGAAAATCCAAAAAAATGACGGATAAAACGGTAACCGTAGCTTTTGATTCCAAAAACGAATAAATGAAGGTAGGTACCTATATAAGCATATCGAGTAGGCCTACTTCAGAATGGTCTCTGATAGGTAGGTAATGAAATTATTATTCTGCGAAGTAAGTTCGTAAAATAGTAAAAGCTGTGTGCTTTTACTTTTCGAAGCCATATTGATAAATAAATAATAATAATTAGGGGGAAAAAAGTGTAAGCACTCAACAAATTTTCTTCTCGGGCAATAAGTGTAAGCACTCAACAAATTTTGAAATACCTACTCGAACTTTATCTTAGTAGGTATTCGTAAGGATGTTTTATCATTTATCATCATCATCATCGTTAGCGCCATAGATATGCATCTTGTTTTCACAAAACTCAAAATCATAAACTTTCATAAATAAATCTCACCGGTTCCCATAAACAGCTTGAGAGACGTACCAAAGAGATCATGAGCTCTATGAAAAGGTGTGTGTGCAAGGTGATGCAACTGCAACGGCGGGATGGGAGGCTGCGGCCGGGGTGCCAGGATGCTGTCGATGGTGAAAAGAGGCGGCGGCGGGCGCTCGGGAAGCGTGCCGCCCAACAGCAGCGCCGTGCTGAGCAGCGCCGGGGCCTCTCGTGCCCACGCGCTGCCCGCGCCCGCGCCGCCCATGCCTTCGCCCGGCTGCGTAGCCACCCTGGCGCTGCCGGTACCCGCGCAAGCCCTCACCGCGACCACCGCACGCTTTGAGACAATCGCCACCACCACATTATACACTCGATTCTCTTCTTCTGATCATTTTATCATTGTCAATTATCGCACAAGAAACACTATCGACTAGATATTAGAGTTTTGGTCGACGTAGGCAAAGCCGTAAGTCGCGGAAACCGGAACGGCCGGAGCAGCGACGGGTTAACTAATAGAATGCGTGATACGATTGCGAGTAAATCGTTTTAGTGCGCGGGTGTCGTGAGCCGGTCCCGGCGGCGAGCGGCGCGCGTGTGGGGTGACGCTGGGCGGAGGAGGCGTGGCGTCCGCCGGCCCGCCCCTGCTTGGTTTAATGGATGTGACAATACGACGCTCCCAACACACAGGACAATAGTAATCTCAGTATCCCTCCCCGTAAGCATTAATCTCCGCTGATTACATTCCGCCAGTGCGCTCCGGCCTTTTAGTGAAATGAACATATGTATGTATGAACTTTCGTGTTTCGTAAATACTTTACGTTTTGATGTTTAGGTAGGTATACCTACTCATGTACCTAAAAACATGTAATTGTCTCTCAAAATTAAATATATGTAAAGGCAATCTTAGACAAACAAATAAGTTCCATTCCAGGCTAGGTGTGCTTTACCATCTTCGACCACGCCTTCACTTAACATCAAGTGAGCTGTGGCCAAACACATAGCCTGTCAACCATTAAAAAAAAATTAAGATTCAGTAGGTATACCGACTCTGGTTTAAATATTTATGTAGAGAAATTTTTCATTAAAGGAAAAATATGTATCTACCTACTTAGGATCAAGCTTTTGTCAAGAGGTCAATGCTGTCCGACTCTTTGTTCCCGATTTTTCCTAATTTAAAGAACGGATATAACAAATAGGGTATGTAGCGATTCAGGCCACTCGTTTAGGTAGGTGCCTATACCTTATTATCGACTTTGAAAAGCTTTCAAAGTTAACAAAAATAATTTCTACATTCGATACCTAATGAGAAAATTCGATAGAGTAGATGACAAGATAAACAAATACCTAGTTGCTATAGTACCTATATAATACAACATTTAAGATATCATTAAAACATTCTAAATAGGTACGTATGTACATTTGATTGTTCGAAGACAAGAGAAACCCCATTCAAACCTGTCTCAATCCCACATCAAATCAGACCATGTACGATATAAAGTATCCGCATTATCACAAACGTCCTTTATGTACGAATTGTTCGTTCTCGGGGGATTAGCGATGTCTAACAGCGAACAAATTGAACTCGGCGACGAGTTGTTTTGTCAGAAGTTACGCTCGGGGCGAGACTTGCTCGCCTTTTGCAGCTCAGCACAATCAGTTAATAATAGGTAAGTATACCCGCGCGATGATACTGATCCGTAGGTAGCAATATAACAAATCCTGTATATTTTTTATTGGGAAACAGGTAAAAAAGGATTAGATTAAATACTGGATTAGATGAGCCTACAAAATTAGTTATTTGCCCAAACTGGGGTTTACAAAGCGTTACACGCTGGCCACAAACATTTTTTGGGTTCACTACCTATCACTTATTCTAATGTTAAGTGAAAGTGTGGTCGAAGATGGTAAATGCATCTAGGCTACAATAGGAACAAGCTGCTGGAACACCGTTAAGTGCTTGGCGGCTTCTTTTCACCGCAAGGGAGGTAGCTAGGCAGCCGAGTACCTCCCAGAAAGTGGTAATGCTTTCTGTGGTTTCCTTAGGATTATTTTACCGGCAACTCAAGCTCATACTTGTGTTTGAACCCACACCATCCGGCGTGTAATCCTACCACGCTAATCACTGAGCTACAAAAGTAACAAAGATTACATAAGTACATAAACCAGCATATTACAAACATTAATAAAAAAAATGAATATTATTATAATTAAAAATATAAATTTTATATATTATCTACTGTATTTTTAAGTCATTTTAGCTTATCTATGTAGTGTTAGAATATGTTATTATTGGAATATAGATAGGGACATACAGGTATATGTAGCGATGATAGCTCAGTGGTTAGCGCAGTAGGTTCGCATGCCGAAGGGCGTGGGTTCAAACTCCAACAATGAGCTTGAGCTGCCGGTGAAGGAAAACATCGTGAGGAAACCATAGCATGGTGGTAGGGTACTTTCTAGTACTCGGCTGGCTAGCTACCACCCTCAAGTTGAAAATCTGCCGCCAAGCATCTAACGGTGTGTTCCGGCAGCCTCACTTGAGAGCCAGTTCCATTCCAGGCTAGGTGTGCTTTACCATCTTCGACCACACCTTCACTTAACATCAGGTGAGCTCTGGTCAAACAACTAGCCTGTCAACCATTAAAAAAAATAAAAAATGTATCTACTTATGTGTGAATGTATATTTACGTTATAGTTAGCTATATATTCCCTTATACGTATCTACATATTATGTATAGTCCGTTATTGATACAACCCGTATTTTTCTTCCTTTCCATTTTAAGGTTGTAGACATTCATTTTAGCGAAAAGGTCGCCGGTACTTATTACGGTACGGTATTAATTGAGTTTATTCTCTGTTACTTCTGTATTGTAAAATAATAAATAATAATAATAATAATAAATATCATAAGACATTACACACAGCGCCATCTGACCCCAAACTAAGCAAAGCTTGTGCTATAGAAGTCAGATAACTGATAGAATACATTAATACTTTTTTTTGTAAATACATACTTATAATACATACAGTACACCCAGACACAGAACAAACATCGATGTTCGTCACACAAATGTTAGTCCTGAGTGGGAATCGAACCCACGCCCTTCAGCTCTCTAAGCAGACACACTACCAATGAACCAATAGGGCTGTCATTTGTATTATTTTGTGTTCTATTATTGTGTGAACAATAAAGTTAATCAATCAAAATAGACAAAGTTTCGCCTTTATAATATTAGTGTGACTATTGTTTTACCGAGCACACCTACTGATGTTAGTAGGTAGGTACCTACTATTTGTTGAACATATCAAACGAGCCAACACCAAATTAAACACGACCTGTATCTTGGGGCACGAGTGCAAAGATATCAAATATAAACGCTCGAGATTATCGCTGAGCTATTATATAGTTCATTGAATTCTGACTATTAAGTATATTGTCAATTAATTAATTAACTCTTCAGTGACGTAATGTTATACTGTTTTTCCATAGATACGACCATTTTATTCATAGATCACAGGGGTTTTTTGGCGGGAACGCGGGAAGAGTCGTGTCGCTCCTTTGTATTTTTTTCCAAAACTAGTGTTTTGTCGAGTGTTTATGCATAAAAATGGTGGTGTTTTATTCATAAAGTGCCGAATTACAAGCGCGAGTGTGGGAAAATGATATAATGTGGTGAAACATGAGTTTTCGTGTTGCTTCCATAACTCCATCGAAGCTTTGTAGTAAAGTTGCCACTACTTTACTAAAGCATGACTGGAATTAACTGACACGAACTGGACTTGACAAAGACGACTTTGACGATAACTATAGCTAAGATACAGCAGAAATAACACTTAAGACAAGGCAGTATGGCTCTATAGCTTTAGCCTGCGCGAAAGGGCAAATTATTAAAAAAAAAAAAATCATAGATCGCAATTAACTAGGTATTTAATGTTTTCTTTTTGGTTTCTCATCTATATATAGGTATCTATATCTATCCATCTATCAGAGGTACCTATTGTCAGCTCAGCACTGATATTATTATACGACTGCCCAAAAAGGACTGTTATGTTTTCAGGGTTCATGTACATAAATGTAGGTGTATGTATGCTGGAACATATATATGTATTTAAAAGTATCGTGTGGTATCGTTAGAATCCTTACACAAATCAAAATTGTTTTTTTACCTAAAAACCATTTATTAGTGGGCAGTCGCGTTTTTATATTTTCTTAAATCTTAATTTTTTTTAATTTCCTGTTCTAGTTCTAATCTTATTAATTCTTTCAAATTTCTGAAATTAGTGAAAGCAGTTCTGAAATGGTAACCCAATGGTAAATAGGTAACTGCTTAAGTAAATTTAATAACAAATTAATGAGCCTTTTAACTTAACTTGACTTAACTAAAAGAAATTATTAGTTTTTATTTTAATTAATTATTAGGTTTCTTCTAGGCGAGCGTGCTCCACCGTAGACCGCATCTTCGCTTAACATGAGGCGGGATGGCGGACAAACGCAAGCCTATCTACAATTAAAAAAAAAAAAGTTTTTAACAGTCTCAGCTTTATTGAAAACTCGCATATAAGCAACTTCTGGCCTGATGTTATCAAACGTAGCCTAAGCTGCAAAAGGTACCCGTGCCTACCTAGAAGAAATCATGATTCGCTCGTCATTTCAACACCTTGAAACATTCCGGCCGAAGATTAGAATCAAGCAACCATCTAAACAATGAGGGCCATGTAGTGTCCTGCAAGCGATGAACGGAGATGGGGGGGGGGGCGCGCGCGACCGCGACTCAGCAAATATTGACAAAGGTGGGACTTGGGAGCCACGAAACCCGAGCGCGACTCTGTTTGCCAGTAATTGATGTAATTAGTCGTGTCGGCCAGCTGCCGGTGGAGCCTCGCTGTTTGGACAGTTCATATGATACTTTCACGGGCCGGAAACATCTTTACGGTGTTCTGTTCCGGCAAATATTGGTCACTCAACGATGCGTGACATTAACTCCAGATTACTCAATGTTGTTGGTTGTGGTTTTATGCTGCGGATTGAATTTTTTGTTCCCAATATTGGAATAAGAACAAGTTAGGTACATGTTTTTTCTTCATGGTCGATAAGCGCAACGTTTAGCCACAGTTCTATGATGGTACCTAAACAACTAAATATGCCTACACTTTAATTAGATCTGGTCCTATATAGGGTTACATGCTTCGGTTGTACAATCCGAAAGGAGTTTATTGTACTCGCCTATACGTATAACTTAATAAATAACTTTTACTATAGAATGGATGGATATGTATATGATGGATAATTCCCTGATAGATACAATCTGGGTAGAAAAATCCCTCGCCCGGAGTCGCCTAGTCACGAATAAATCGGTTTGTACTAGGTAAGCGTGCTGTTTCGTAAATCGCCTTCAATTAACGTCAAACGCAAGCCTATTTAAAATAAAAAGGCACAAATTTAAAATCGCAAAAAAAATTGTTCTATAGGTACTAGAACAACAATTGTTGTTGTTCGTTGTTGTAAATTTAACCAGCATTTACAACAACAACAATGTACCTACCTACTAAAGTTTGAAAACAAATTAAAATACTATGAAATAGTTTTATTTATTTACCTCGACGTTACGGCCATGTTGCAATAGTCACGAGCTGACCTAAGGATGCGAGTCATTGCGGCGAAAAATGAGGGTGGTGTGATGTCCTACCCTCATTTAGGTCAAAAACGTAAGATTAAGTATTACCACGGCAAGCTACACTAATTGTATCAGCAAACTTTTCTGAAACTACATCGCGATAAGAACACTTCCTTATGACCGGATTCCACGACGAGGACATCCTTAAACGATCTTAAAATTGCGATGTTTTATGATTTCACCCTTTTACCTTAAACGATTACCTACTAGGCGGTAATGTCATTTAGCGAAAAGGACTAAAAATCACGATAGATTAAAATCGTAAACTTAATTCAACCTAGATACAAAATACTGCTGCAAATAGCTAATTGTAAATGATAGGATGTTCGAAAAAAGGTTTCCTAGAAAAGTATATGCACGTAAATACTTACCTAATTCATTTTAATTTTTTGCCTCAAATTTTGTAAAGTGATCTCGTAATGTTAATTTATTTATATTGATGTGAACATAATTTTTTTATTAGTCCAACCGTGTTATCACATAAGTGACAGTAGGTAATGTCTTCGATGTTAATAAAGTTCATTAAACCTAAACCTACTTAACATGAAATCAAATATGAGTAGATATCTATCTGGCAATTGAACAGAAAAAAAATTGTACTAACAAACATGTCTGTAACCCACGGCAGTATCGGTGACACGGTAAGCAGCTGCCAATCTCAGTACAAGCAAATGGAAAATTAACTGCATATAATGCGGCGATTATCCGCGTATAGCTTAATACAGGCCGGTCGCACAAAAGGGCATAAGCATTAAAATAGCTCACAATGGTTGGATTATCCGACCTGCCGGGACGACAATACGAGCCGATGGCATTAAACCACGCTCGCCGACATACATGGAGAAATTTAAATTCGCATATAACGTTTAATCCATGTTCGTAATATACTGTTGTTACTCATGATCATCGCGAGCTTAGTTTTTATTGAATTCATATAATATGTCGTTAGTGGATACTGGTAGCGCCACGCGGTTTCTCCCGATATCCTACAGAAATGTAAAATTACCTACCTATGATAAATATTATGACCTAACGAAATAATTTACCGTAAATGAGTTTTGGTTAATTTATTTGTAGTAAAAGTGGGATTGAGAGGAATACCAGGAAAACCGCACAATAATCTCTATATAGTACGAGTATGTACCTACATATATCACACACTCACTCGCGAACTTTGGCATTCATGAATGTAGGTAATAGCGTTTATAATACCAAAAACTCAGATTAAAAACGATTAGGTATAAGAATGACGTTACATTTAGAATAAAAACGTTATTATTTCTATGCGTGTCATACAAAAGTTCTCTGTTAAAACTCACCGTCTAAGAAAAGGAGAATGTGAGGAGAATGAGGAGGGTGTTCTCTGCCGAATCAACTTGTCATTTTAATTTCTGATCAGCTAAATGTAAATGTTCTAAATGTACTAAATGTTCTTCGTACCCGGTGCGGTAGCACACGGTCCTTGCCCTCGCATATTATGCTTATATAAATATCATTCAAAGTATCAAGTAAATTAGTTCGGCCGTTTTCAAGTTTTTTTTTTAAGTTTTATGAAATGTCGGGCACTTTAATGTTGCTGAGAATTCGTTTTTTCTGAGCAGTAAATAAGTCGGAAACATTGATTCCCCTAAGTATGATGCCGTGTCGGAGCCACGAGAACGCGTGCGAGTAGTAAGCAGTTATAGATGTGTCTAGGTCGGTAGGCTGTCTTAGTTCCTCCAAAGCTAATAATAAGCTAAGCTAATTTAGATTTTACTTTTAATGTAAAATAAAATACATACGCATTTTCCAATTTAAATTTAAGTCAAGTCCTAAACCTAATAATGTAACCGCGTTTACGCATTTTTTGTCAAGGGTGTCTTTTTGGTGGGGTCTAAATTGTATTAGTTTTGTCTTTGCTGTTTGTGGCTAATACATTATTCTAAATCTGATTCTGTACGAAGTTATGTTATAAGTGTCTTTTTACATTCTGACATGTAATACTTTAGTCCGAGTTCCAGTAAAACAGAAACAGTAATGCTCTTACCGCAACCAGGGCGTCGTACTTATGGCATTAGGCGGTAAGAAGCCTAGCCCTACATCACGCAATCTTGTTAGTTCGCCGCTAACCTAATGCTATTATTATTGTCATATTAACTTTCACTTCCTTTCATTTACGGTCCTTTGTAGCGATGATAGCTCAGTGGTTAGCAAGGTTGGTTCGCATGCCGAAGAGCGTGAGTTCAAACACAACAATGAGCTTGAGCTGCTGGTGAAGGAAAACATCGCGAGGAAACAATATCATGGTAGTAGGGTACTTTCTAGTACTCAGCTGGCTAGCCACCCTCAAGTTGGAATTCTGCCGCCAAGCTTCCAACGGTGTGTTCCGGCAGCCTCACTCGAGAGCCAGTACCATTCCAGGCTAGATGTGCTTTACCATCTTCGACCACACCTTCACTTAACATCAGGTGATCTGTGGTCAAAGCTGTGGAGCTGTATCGTCACAATAGGTACTACTCAATTGAACTTTTACAATAGGTAGGTATTCTCCATAGTTTATTTATTATTCTTCAATAGATTTGTGTTTTGATCGCCCTCGCGGCGAAGATGTTGCCTTTAATGATTTCTTCCTTCATCTCTTGTGTACAATCTATGATTCCCCGATTTTATAGACCATAATGAAAACAAGCAAATTCACACAATGTAGTCATAGTTAGCTCTGTTGATTGTAATTATCGTGTTAGTAGAGGGACTTAATAAAATTATTATCTCTTCTAAAAGCATGAAAGCAAGAATACATGTTTCCTAGTACATACACAGTAGGTACCTACTACTAACAACACAGCGACGAAAAATGCTTTTGGAATCACATAGCGTAGGTACCTACTCGTAGTTGTTTTAAACACACAAAGCCTTCGGGCGGCACAATAAATCTGACACTAGGACTGGTCACTCAGCCTTTATGAGCTTACTTAAATGTAAATGTAAAATATACTTACTATAGAGGAGGCTTACCTATATCGACTGTAATGCAACGATTCACGCAATCAAATCGGACGCGAATTGCATGTGCTTGACTCAAGCGCTCCGTTGTTCTTAGCGTTTCTGCAATGTATCATCTCTATGGTCTATATTTTCTCTTATACTTACGTATCCTCTCAACCTTTCATGTACCGTGAAATGATATAACTCTATGGTATAATACACATTATAAAGGAAAGTAGGTGGCTAGTGCAGAAGGCCAGGGCAGCCTTGAAAAAGTGTTGTTTTGTAAGCAAACCTTTAGAAAAGAGTTGGTAGAGCGTGTCGGTCGTGAACTTACGAACACAGCGCGATCCGAGACGCTGTTGGGTAAATTCCCAATCACTTCGTGATGTAGGTGAACCGCAGTACAGCATTGATGAATGTCACTCAAGCCATACCTACCTATCTCACAAAGAACAATTGCCATGTACTTTCTTATGGTCGAGCGACATTATTAACAGAAGGAAAGCACGAGATTAGTACCTACAGGATCGAACAAAATGGCACATAATATAATACATACATAGTGAATACTAAGTGGATGACAAATGGTTACTAATGATGATTAGATACTTCTTCATTTTAACAAATAATGACGAGACTCAGCCGCTCTTGTCTTGGTTTATAGTCTGCCAATGACTGCAGCAGAATCCAGTATTTCGAGTACAAATTAAATGTATACTTAGATACCTATCCCAAAGACTGTGGACAGTGGACAAAGACAGTGGACAGGGCATGTACATTGTACAATGCATGCACATTGTACATACATGTACCTATATATTAGGGTTTCTGCTCGAGAAATTCGAGTCGAGACGAGAAAAAAACTAAACGTCTCGAGAACTTGAAAAATCAACTATTACACTCAAATTAAAAAAAAATTGTCGAGAAAGTTAATTATGATTTGTTTAATTGTAAGACTGTGATTTTATTAACGTAATAGTTTATAAAGACAGAAGGCATTTTTAGTTTGCTACCAGCAAAATGTTGGTTTTAACAAAACCAACATTTTGCTGCTAAAAAATAAGTTTTTATAGTTATTTAAATATGTACCCACCAGTGTCCACACAGTTTCCATTTCAACGAAAAATGACAAGATATTAATTAGGTAAATGTCAATTTAATAAAATGACAAAATTGCTCACAAGTTCTTGGTGGTAGATCTCCTTAGCAGGAGGTCGTCTAGGTAGGTACCACCGCAGTACTAGTTTTTCTGCCGCTAAGCAGTAGTGTGTAAGCATTAGACACTACTGCTACTTTCTACTGTGTTCCGGTTTGAAGGGTACTGCAGCTAGTGAAATTACTGGGCTGTAGAGACTAACCATCGAAAGTCTCAAAGTAATCAGCGCCAAAGCAGTGATGCCCTGGACCTTTGGTTTGCTACCCAAAGTTCTGCGTATCGCTGCAATGGTCATGGACAGGCGTTATCTTTTACCATCAGGAGAGCGTTTCGTTCGTCTCATTACTTTTGACATAAAAAAAAACTCACAAGTAATTTAATAATCTCTTTTTTTACTAATAGGTGCGAGTAGATTGTTTTTGGCCAAATAATTCAAATAACTCGTTTTAATGAACTCTGGTACATTTCACTACAAAGGTGCCAGCTATAGCAATAAATTGGATTTGAATGTAGTTTTTTAATCAGTTATTTGTGTGGCTTTATATGACTGATCTATCTATTTATGTCCATTATCTTCCAAGCTACGCTATCCTCCGGCAATCATATTAGGTATACTTAATAAAGTTTTTTTACTAGACAAGTGTCTTTATTAACCACATACAAAGAATTACAAATAAACTAATTGTCTGATCTAACTTACTACACAAAAACAAATAGATTGTAGCTATATTATAAAAGTTCCTATAACTAATCGAAAAAATGAAACTACATATATCCAAGTATACTATGCCTAACAACCGCTACTAATCTAGAGCTATAAGATTTATATTGTAGTGATATCTAAGCAGCAAGGTTTCTTTTTTGACATAGATATATTTTAGATATTTTCATTTTATGCTTGCTTTAATTAATTATTTCCAAAAGTTAATTCTTATATCCGAAATTTTATTCAATCATCTAAAATTACTTATGATCGCAAAATCAGAAATTAATTTGTTTGCTAATTAAAATAACATCGTAATTTAAAACCTTCATTCTTGTGAATAATTCATAGAAAATATAGATGTAAAACTGAAGAGCTTGAAGTATTCACAATGTAGAGTCAATATCATATCATGATACCTTCTAGCCGAAATGCTTAATGTCTAAATGAGTGGAATAAAGTGAATATTTAAATATTATGATAGCAAAACTTGAAACCTACCCGACGGCTTATGCGGTCATTATGACCATTATAATAATTGACACGCGTAAATCCAAATTGTATATGTAGGTACCTTCAGTCCTACATACTTGAAAAATCTGTACACCGAATTTTGTTCAAAAATAAAACGTTAAATCTCGGTATAAGATTTTAGGGATTGTTTACAAAGGCCACGATGAACTCATAAGCGTGCATAATCAAACTGAATAGACAAACAGATACGCTGCATTCTGAAGAGATCCCGGACATGAACCAACAAGGGCGCGAAATCGAGGATTAAACGAACCTAGTCACTCGGAAGAATTGTTTAACGCTAACCAAATAGCGGCGATCCGAACGCGAAAGGATCCACTAAGCAGATAATTTCCAATCGAGCTTGCGCTGTCAATCAAGTGTGTGATACTTTGAATGGAGAATTCACGTTGTGAAGCCAACAAAGGCTCCATTGACGAAGCGTAGCGGCCTAACCTACAAAACTATTTTGGAGCGAATTACACCTTAATCGATCGACCGTATGATCCTCGCTTACCCTACATATATTGAATACTTAGTTACAAAAGCATATTATACTGTCTACATGGATGATTTTGTTAGATTGCTAAGACATTAACTATCAGTCAAATCAACTATCCACTACAATCTATCTAACATCCAAATCGTCCAGCAAAGCTAGCCGTTTTTCCAGTGTGTCCATGAACTAGTGCAGCGGGACGCTTGCGGAATAATTTCTCCACCGCATTGAACTGCACAGTGACTTGATAATATAAATAGTCAATCAACGTTGCAGAGGTCAGTTACAACCGGACTTCCTCTCAACAGTTACCTACAGAGGAAGTTTAACAATTATTGGAACAATGAGAGGTCTTCTAGTAGTAGGTGTGTTGTGCCTCGCGGCCCTTTGCGCCGCTCACGAGGCGGAGGCCGAGGACCAGGCGGTGGCGGCCAGCAAGGGCCATCACCACGAGAGCGGCGGCGGTCATGAGCACCATGCTCATCACCACCACCACCATGACGGCAAGGGACACAAAGGGCACAAAGGGCACCATCACCATCACAAGGGGGATCACGGTGATCACGGCAAGCACCACCATGCGGAGCATCATGGCGAGCATGGCGGTGGACACAAGAAGCACTGGGACGAGCACGACCACCACGGAGAACATCACGAACACGGCCACCACCACAAGGGAGGCAAACACGGCCACCACGAGCATCACGACAAGGGCGAGCATACCGACGGCTTCCACAAGAAGTACCACAAGGATCACTTCCACAAGGACCATCACTTCCACGACGGACACCACGATGAGGGCAAGCACCACAAGCACGGGCATCACCATCATCACCACGGCGAGCACGGCGGCGGACACAAGAAGGGCGGACACCACGAATCCGGACACCACGAGGGACATCACGGCAAGCACGGACATCACGACAAGCACCATTACGACGAGGGACACCACGGACACAAGGGACACCACGGACACGAGGGCCACCACCACCACCACGACCACCACGGCAAGAAAGGCGGTCACGACGACCACAAGGACTGGGGCTTCCATCACGGAAAACATTAATCGCTATCTCATTGCTCATCATAACCAGTTGTTTTTAAGAATGGAATTTGTTGTTATGTTTTATATTTTTGTACAAATTAAATAATTTTTCATAATTATTTTTATATTATTACCACCAAGAAATTATTGCATAGCTACCATAACCCTCTTCAACATTTAATTCTACACATAACATAAAATATCATATACAATATAGTAGTACCACATACAATATAGTAGTGCCTACATAGTATAGTATATATAGCATAGTATCACATACCATACAGTAGTACCTACATAGTAGACAATAATGATAAGAAGGCTCTTACAAGTTTTCTAGTGTAGAGCACTACTTTACAGAATAAATAAGCAAAAGTTTTTCCAAAAAGAAAACTAATTAAGGCCAAGTTGAATTCTCTTAGATGAGAAAAACATCGATCTCAAAAAGAATTTTGTTTTATACATATAACTTAACTAAATAACAACCAAAAGCTATTTAAACTACATTGTTTTCAAATAAATTTAAATTCAAAGATCTGCTACTAATTCTAGCCCTTACTGCATGAATAATATTCCATTCATATGTACTGTACTTACAATGAAATATATAAAAATTGAATAAAGAAACTAGGAAACTGACCATAGAGCATAAAAATATAAAACTTGCATACCAACAAGTAATAGCTAACTACTCTAACTACTACCTTTATTAACTACATGTAAGCTAACTACGCATTCGATGACTTTTTTATTTTGATTTCCTAAACTGCCAAAAAACTATAACTAAAGAAATTCCGTATCCTATGTATTTGAAAATTAAAAAGAGTCGCATCCCATATTTACCGGAATACGTAAAATTGAGGATTGATACATAAAGTATATCAATATTTCTATAACACTAACTAGTAATTACTAGCTTTAACATGCGGCTTCGTTCGCTTGTGTGAAACACTCACTCATTAGGTATAGGAGTAGGTATACATATATTATTACTATATGTAAAACAATATAGTCGCAGAAAAGTAATAAGAAAAATTTCAAGACTTTAACCCGATAAAGCCAAAAGGAAGAGTATTGTTTTTAGCAGGCTATGAATTTATAAAAAAAAAAATTAAACGTGTATATTTTTTTGTTTGTATTTACGAGTTTCATCGTAGCGCCGGTAAATCACTCATCTGACATTAGTGAACAAGGTAATCGATTCTTCTTTGCCCGGTACTAATGTCAAAGTAAACTCACACGAGCAGTACGAGATCGTATTAATGAGGATAAACAAGAGTAAAATGAATTTGTGTAATTTGTAGGTACGTTGTTTCCGTAGGAAGCGCACCGGAAGCGAGGGGCGTCGCCACGGGAACTGAAGGGGTAAGTGTGACTTGCGGAGCGATGATAGCTCAGTGGTTAGCGCGGTAGGTTCGCATGCCGAACGGCGTGGGTTCAAACCCCAACAATGAGCTTGAGCTGCCGGTGAAGGAAAACATCGTGAGGAAACCATAGCATGGTGGTAGGGTACTTTCTAGTACTCAGCTGGCTAGCTACCACCCTCAAGTTGAAAATCTGCCGCCAAGCATCTAACGGTGTGTTCCGGCAGCCTCACTTGAGAGCCAGTTCCATTCCAGGCTAGGTGTGCTTTACCATCTTCGACCACACCTTCACTTAACATCAGGTGAGCTGTGGTCAAACAACTAGCCTGTCAACCATAAAAAAAAAAAAAAAAGCTAACCAAGTGCAAGCGAGGCATTTTAAAAACAGACTCTAAACGAATTCAGCCCATTATCCTAGACAGGAGACAAGCCGGGACAAGTGCTGCAGGTGACAACTTAGACTTAACTTAGTGTTAATCCAGGGTTTCAGCTACCTCCATACCAAATTACATCCAAATCCGTTTAGTAGTTTTTGCGTGAAAGAGTAACAAAACATCCATCCATCTATCCAAAATTTCACATTTATAATATTAGTGGGATTCAATACGTAGAATAAAATGAAGTCACCTTTCGTATACATATCTGTTTGTTTTATTCGGCTAGTTCTAAACTACACAATAGATTATGATACAATTATCACTACCATTGTGAGATATTTTTCTCGAAAGTATGTAAAATATTTCTAAATAAAACCACTTAAGTAAAATGATTGCTTATGTGAATTGCACTCCAACAAGTACACCGAGTATCTTGTATATCACAACTGAAATTACAGGAGTTAATAAACGATGTGAATATAATATAAAACAAAAAATGACTTAAACCTGAAAAAAAGAACCTTAGAAAACCCCAACATGCTAGCGAAGCGGGCAACTGAACCTATAATGCCTTTAACACACCTTTAGAAGCCATATAACATTTTAATTATCAGACCAGAAATAAAATACAATAAAAGAAACAACTTCACTATAGTGTAACAACTGGCGGCCTTATCGCTAGGAGCGATCTCTTCTAAGCAACCTTAGTATGGTAAGGATTTGTGAAAGTAGTGAACGACGGGTTGTGAATATGTATTTTAAAACATAAATTATAAAAATCCTTACCAAAATATTCCTATCCTACAGACGCTACTGATGTCGTTGTTTATCAAACTAAAAAAATGTATGCATATAAGTACCCACCTAGTATATAAAAAAAATACAACAGGATTTTACAGAATGGTAAGTATATAGATATGGACTGACTGAAAGCGTCTGCATTACCTACCTACCTAAGTTTGGTGGAATTACTTAGTTAACATTTTAGCTAATCTGACTTATAAAAAATAAGTTACGTCTATACATACACGTTAAAAAGCAGCATTCATATCACTAGAACTAGCACAGAAACAAAATAGATAGTAGAATTTATTTAAAACTTGTAGACGCTTCGCGGTTTCAACTGCGTAGTTCCCGTCCCCTTGGGAATTCAGGGATAAAAAGTAGCCTATGTCACCCCGAGATAGTGTAGCTCCCCAACGGTGAAAGAATTTTTTTACATGTAAGCGCTTGGACGACGTTTGACCCAGAAAAGCATAGATCCTCGGTCAGTGAGGTTTCTGGCTCAAAGGTTTTCTCTAGCCATCCAGCAAGGGAATGCGTCTAGCGTCCTGGAGACTTATGGTCAGGGCACATCACGCTGGGGTCTTTGATAATTGAATTTATTGATTGTAGCGATAATAGCTCAGTGGTTAGCGCGGTCGGTTCGCATGCCGAAGGGCATGGGTTCAAACCCCAACAATGAGCTTGAGCTGCCGGTGAAGGAAAACATCGTGAGGAAACCATAGCATGGTGGTAGAGTGATTAGTAGTAGGTACTCGGCTGGTAGCTACCACCCTCACGTTGAAAATCTGCCGCCAAGCATCTAACGGTGTGTTCCGGCAGCCTTACTTGAGAGCCAGTTCCATTCCAGTCTAGGTGTGCTTTACCAATTTCGACCACACCGTCACTTAACATCGGGTGAGCTGTGGTCAAACATAGCCTGTCAACCGTTAATAAAAAAAAAGATTTTGTATGACATTTTTTATACTTTACTTTGACAATGTATTATTTAATTGCTTTAAAATACTTATCAAAATATTAAAATATTATATAATCATATTTACACACAAATATTATTTGTTAATAATAAACATACATTGTCTACCTTATTCCCTACCAGTACATGTACATTGTACCTATTTGTAAAATTTCGGATGAACGAACAAATAACTTTATGCGTAAAAAGACTTGAGAAGTTTACTACCAGCGTTTACTATCAGCGACTGTTTATCGCGTTATTGAGCGCGAATGTTACGTAGTAGGTAAGTTAACCTATCTAGTATTATAGTTAGGTATAGAAATAAGATATTTTATATAAAGTAACTATTTATAGCGCATTACTTAATTGTCGCGCCTGTTTTAATGCATTTATATATTTATCGATGTTTTGTATTTAGAAGTAAAAACTTAAAAGTTGATTAAACGATTTTAATAAGATATCGAGGGTGAGGCGGATATTTGTGGTGTGAAGTACACCAGGTAGATGCCTATGCGTCGCGACATGTCGCAATGATCAGAAACATTAATTAGGCGTGACGCGGCCCCGGCCGTCCTTGCCCGATGGTTTCACCGCCGCAACCAGACTAATGATATAAAATGGTGTCTCAGCCAGTGGGAAGTCAGTTCAGTTCAAGAGATCAAATCTAAAACAAGTAGGTAGACAAACAATAACAATGAGGACGCTAGCCGCCCTAGTCGCCTTAGGTTGCGTCATCGCAGTTTGTTCTGGTCGCGAGATCGACCGGAAGGAAACCGATCTCGAGACAGCGGCGAGCCACCACGGCCATCACCACGAGGAAGGCGGCGGCAAGGAGCATCACGCGCACCACCACCACGAGCACGGCGAGAAGGGACATAAGGGGCACAAAGGACACCACCATCACCACAAAGGCGAACACGGAGATCACGGCAAACACCACCACGAGGGGCACCATCACGAACACGGCGGCGGTCACAAGAAGCATTGGGACGAGCACGACCACCACGGCCATCACCACGAGCACGGGCACCACCACAAGGGCGGCAAACACGGACATAAGAAGCATCACGACAAGGGTGAAGAGACCGAGGGATATCACAAGAAGTACCATAAGGACGAGTACCACAAGGACCATCACTTCTACGATGACCATCACAAAGAGGGCAAGCACCACAAGCACGGAAAACATCACGGACATCACGACAAGCACGGCGGTGGACACAAAAAAGGCGGACACCACCACTCCGGGCACCACGAGCATCATCACGGCAAGCACGGGCATCACGACAAGCACCACTACGACGAGGACCACAAGGGACACAAGGGGCACGGCGGGCACGAGGAACATCACCACCATCATCACGACCACGGGAAGAAGGGGGGACACGAGGACCACAAGCATTGGGGATTCCACCACGGCAAGCACTGATATTACGCATCTCGTTACTCTTTTATTGTTATTTAGTAAAATACCTCTTTGTAAATAAACAGATTTAAGTTATAATGCATTGTTTGATTATGAAATTATTTCTTTGTCGTCATATCACAATATTGGAACGTCATCATTATTGCTATTTTCAATTTGCTTTTTATAACAAAAAATAATACTGCAGGCAAGTAAGTACCTAGATGTGACTTTAAATTAAGGTTTGAAATTAACCGTTGACCAGTGATAATTGACCGGCACAGAGTGACGGAACTAATTCGTCGGAGACATTGCACGATGTCGTCACGCTGTGGGCGCCAGCCACTGACGCAGTCACTCGGCCAGAAATCTGCAGCAATCATTACCAAAGATCAATCTGCAATCGGCGACAGATGAAAGCGCTCTTTATCTATAAATGCAAAGCGCAAAAAATACTTGTGACACTTCGCCGCTGGCTTTGGCAACAGCCACCGCTCGGTGAGTACCGCACCTACTTTAACGTAGTTTCGGCACAATCTTGAATTTGCTCACGTTCCGGTCAAATGTACGTATTTATAATAATTCGTATTTTATATTTTCAGAGATGAGGCTGCTATTATTGATAGAAGTAATAGCGTGCGTAGTGATATGCACGCAGGCGCGCAACTTAAAAGAGAAGGGTGAAAAGGATGCGGAGCCGAAAGCGGCGGCGACCGCGATCGCAGGGCTGAAGGAGACGACCGGGCCCGATCTGCATCCTGCCGGCACCGAGCACAAGAAGGCCAAGGACAGTCACCACGAGGAAGGTGGCGGACACGAGCACAAAGCCGAACACCACGCGGAGCACGGCGAGAAAGGCGACAAGGGCTACAAATCGCACCACCACCACGATAAGGGCGATCATGGCCATCACGAAAAGCATCATCACGAGGGGCATCACGACGAGCACGGCGGGCACAAGAAAAAGCATCACGATGAGCACGACCACCACGGCGAACACCATGAAGCCGCGCACGGTCACAAAGGCGGCAAGTTCGGACACAAGAAGGGACATAAGAAAGGCTCCAAGACTACAGGTTTCCACCATAAGTCGCATAAAGACGAGTATCATAAGGAGCATAAGTTCTACGACGACTTCCACAAAGGAGGGCATCATCACAAGCACGGTGACTTCCACGGACATCATGACAAGAAAGGCGGACACCATAAAAAGGGCGGACATCATGAGAAGGGGCATCACGAGAAGCATCACGGGAAGAAGGGTCATCACGACAAGGGACACTATGACGAAGACCACAAAGGGCACAAAGGACACCATGGCCACGAGGAGCACCACGCGCATCATCACGATCACGGCAAAAAGGGTGGACACGCCGGCGGAAAGGAATACGGCTACAGCCACGGAAAGAAGGCGTAAGCACCCGCACAGGCCGCCTTCTCATCTGTTATTTGTTATCATTGTTTTGTTACAAAAGTCATTGTTATTTAGTGTTGCTGTAAGTTTTTTATTTAAAAAGTATATTATCAAAAAGATTTAGTGCTTTAAATAAAGTCTTATTAGATTATGTTTCACATTTGATGAGTTAAATTAGTATAAACTACTTTCAGCACTGTTGTGATAGTCATATAGTAAATTCTACACTCGGTGGCTAAAAATATCTGGCCATGATACTACAAATAAAAATAGTAAAGCAATCAAAAGGAAAATAAATCTACATAATAATACAATACATAATGATGTTATTTATTGTAGAAAATGAAACAAAGAATATATTTACAACAGTGTCATTAGAGGAGCTAGATGATCAAACTCAATCTTCTCAGTGATATTCTTTGTTTTAATGTTCTCATCTTGATTAGCAATGAAGATCAAGTTGCCGTCATCCCTCCATCCATATTTCTTCACCCAATGCTTCAGAGTGACATCTATAAGGAAAATGAAACAAACAATCGAACATTTTATAACTTGAATCAACTTTAAGGGACTTCATAACAATCAAAATTGTATCTGCAACTCCATTAGATAAATATAATTGTAGATAGATTGAGGGCACTAAGAGGTTACACAATAATATATAAGAAAATAGGAAAAACCAGACTTTCTATGCCAAGGTAGCACATTGTAAATTATTATAGCCTACAATAGTTTGATAAATAATAATATCAAATGTAATCAGATTGATCAACTTATACATCCATTTACACAAACATTTGTAAAAAGCATAACAAATATTCTTATAACTTTTATTTTAAACAGAGTGTACTTCAGTTATTTATTAGGAAATTTAGTTGAATGTATCTTACCATCAATGCCACCTAATAGGTTGGCAAGGTTATTCTTATCAATGGTCTGAAAAGTTATGCCAACAACATGGCAGACAAACTTCCTGATAGAATCATGGAATCCACTGATACGATTGCAGAGTTCTGGCATCTGGTGTACACGGTTCCAAAATTGGGCAAAATCACATTGCTCCAAGATATCAGCCAAGTACTTGATCTGAGATATTGTCTCATTTTCTACCTAAAATAAAGATTTAAAAAATATGTCAATAAACAAAATAAATTAACTAATTAAACAATACACTTTTAAATGAGCATACCTTATTTAAAAGTTAGGTAAAGACAAATTAAATTAGAGTTCTAGATAACCACACCTCATGGTGATAGTGTAATCATGACTATAGTGTAAGCCGTAGCATATTCAAGTAATCACTAACAATTCTATGCAGTGTCGGGGCACAGTGTCTTTGCTGGCAGTGGCTTATGTACATCCCATAGCTTGGTTGCCGTTAGTCAGTTGTCCCCTAGCCGCACTAGAGTGCACTCACCTTTAACTATGTAATCTGTCTGTTATCAATGAGAATGAATAGAAATAGTGATCACCGGAAATATAGTTTCATTATCTCCCACACCTGATAGTCAGAGGTACACGCAGAATATTTGGGGATTGACGAATTAAACCCCATCCAGAGATAAAAATGCATTTTTCTATAGGTTTCAACCATGCAATAAAAACTTATTTCAAAAAACATTTCTTTTGACACTATGAATGTGTAGTCAAGATTACTAAATAATTAGCTCATGGGACACTCCTGCATAGAACAGCGAGATACAAAGAGAATTGATAGTTATTTATCACTTACAACAGACTCAAGAAGCAGGCACTTGCAAAGAGTGAAGTCAGTGTGAGGAAAGTTAGTGAGTGCCTTTAACAGTATTTGACATGTAATGTCTGGATTAAACTTTTCCGGATTAAACTGGTAGAGTTTTAAAACGGCCAGGTTAGCTTCTAAATCATAGGTATTGTCCCTGGATTGCATCTCCACGTATCGTTCTAGGGTTTGGAGGTTGGCTGGGTTGTATCTGAAAAACGACAAATATTTCAACTAAAAACTTCACCAATGCTTCGAGATAATAGCCACATATCTTGAAGCATTTAAAATATATTTACATTAAGTAACTTTTTTCGATAAATAATAGTGTAATTTCGAAATATGAAATAGAACTAGAAGTACATGTACAGGCGTCTGGTCGCTTACCTCTCTATACTCTTTAGAATACTGGCTACAGTCTGTTTCATTGTTTCTGCCATTTTGACTTTTCACAATATTTGAAGCTAAAATAGAAATTATAAGCTAAACAAACATGCATTAAAGATCAGAAATTTGGCCAAGAAATCTTTTACAAAAATCAATCCACGCCGTGAGTCGGTGAGTTATTGCCAAAAAGCTGTCAACTGTCAGTTTTTTTTTCTTCTTCTTATTCTTCCGAGGAGGACTTGGCGTCGCACTTTCTGTGTATTTGCCAGTGTCAAGTTTTCTGTTTCGAATTTATAATTTCTGTAAATGTCAATGTCTGCAGATGTGCCCTTTTTTTGGTTTTGGCGTTGCGTTTTTGTATTTGTGAAGTATTTATATATTTTCAAGTTTCAAAAGTTAAATAAGTGTCCTCGTAGCTAAAGTTATAGTCAAAGTCCAGTCATGCTTTAGTAAAGTAGTGGTGACTTTACTATAAAGCTTCGATGAAGTTTTGGCAGCAACACGAAAAGTCATGTTTCCCCACATTATATCATGTTCCCACACTCGCGTTTGTGATTTGGCACTTTATGAATAAAATACCACCATTTTTATGCATAAACACTCGACAAAACACTAGTTTCGGAAAAAATACAACGTGGCGACACGACTCTTTTCACGATCCCGCCAAAAACCCTGGTTGCGCCCTTAAATGCAGCCAGTTTAAAAATCGCAGCTAGGCTTTACATAAACAGATGGGACTTGTGTTGGCAAACGTAAAAATACTCACGTACGTATTTCTCACAGTGATAAACACAGCCTGCAGTAATCTAGTAGCAGCTAAATTCGGTGTTACTAATTCAGGCAACGCTAATGTGAGGCATGCTTTATTTTGCAGGGACTGGCAGAATAGACAAAGTGCTTAACAGAAAATAAAAAAAATAACCCGTGGAATTGTCAACTGTCAAATAAAACCAGACTTTCAATTTTAAGTTTTGTTGTGATTGTGCTTGCTTTAGTGGAAATATTTGCGTTTAATTACTGATTCATGAAAATAACGTACCGACCGATACCAACAATAAACACACAAGAATATCAAATCTTTTGCCACCATGGAGCAAATGCTACCCAGTCCTTACAGCATGGGGATCGGTACACCCTTGCACCAGCCCGAAGAAGACCAGCAAATCTTGCCGAATGCAATGCAACAACAACAGTTACAACAACAACAACAGCAGCAACAGTCACTATCGGCCATGGGATCCTCTCCTCTTGTCGGATTCAATCTGATGGGAACGCCACAGCGAACCATGCATACCTATGCCCCAACAGCGAGCTATGCTACGCCTCAACAGATGATGCAGCCTCAGACCCCAGTAAGTTTCATAATAGCGAGTGTTACTATCGCAACTTAAATGATTACTGGTACAGACACAATAATGTGTTATTTATTACAGCAAAATATGATGTCTCCAATGATAACAAGTGGAAGTATGGCCCCACAACTATCAAGCCAGGCAAGCCCAGCGCCTATGACTCCCATGACCCCACACTCAGCTGATCCTGGTATATTACCCCAGCTACAGTAAGTTCATCATTAACCACAGCTTTTGATCTCAGGTTTGACCACTGAAGACAACAATATTGTCATCAATAACTAAGTGATCAATACATTACCTGCATTACTAAAGTTACAAATTGGCAACTTCAATTATTAAAACTATATGATCCTAAATTAATGCTTACTTATATTTGTATAGTAGCTGAAACAAACTTTATGTAGACTTAATTTGCAGTTTCGTTTGGTTTACCAGTTTTCTCACTTTTTTAGAATAAATTGATGGCTTCATAGCATTGTATTGATTACAGAAACATAGTGTCAACAGTAAATCTAAATTGCAAACTTGACTTGAAAAGAATTGCTCTGCATGCTCGTAATGCTGAATATAACCCAAAGCGATTTGCTGCTGTCATCATGAGGATTAGAGAACCCAGGACCACAGCATTAATCTTCTCATCAGGGAAAATGGTCTGCACAGGTGCCAAAAGTGAAGAAGATTCACGATTAGCTGCCAGAAAATATGCAAGAATTATTCAGAAATTGGGTTTCATAGTAAGTTTTATTTGACTCACCAAGATTTAAAAAACTCAGTGAAAACCCTTTATCACATCACACTAATGTCCTAAATGCAAAAAAATTGTAAGTGGATGTGTTTGTTACTGCTTCATACAGTTTTTGTAAAATTAAATAAATAAATATCTATAGCTAAGTTTGTACTGTACAATTGTACATGTATAAAATATATCTTATGAATTTGTTACCAAATTTAAATGATAATTATGTGCTTTAGAAATGCATTGTTATTTTTCAGGCAAAGTTCTTAGACTTCAAAATCCAGAATATGGTGGGTAGCTGTGATGTAAAGTTCCCAATTCGCCTTGAAGGCCTTGTACTAACACATGGTCAGTTCAGCTCCTATGAACCAGAACTCTTTCCCGGACTCATCTACCGAATGGTGAAACCCAGGATTGTGTTGCTAATATTTGTTTCTGGTAAAGTTGTGTTGACAGGTGCTAAAGTGAGAGATGAAATTTATGAGGCATTTGACAATATTTATCCTATACTGAAAAGTTTCAAGAAACAATAGCTATCACTATGCCCTTGGAGGGATTTATTTTCTTTATTACTTTTATAAGAGATTGTTTGTGTTTAAGAATAGTTATTTAAGTAAATAATAAAGTCTAATATAATGTACTTTTTATTATTTTATGAATGTTTTTAGATTAGAAAGAATTGCTCATAGTAAAATAAAATTAAGAACCAAAAATTGGTTCTTAGTTTTAATTCTTAGGTATGTGTAAGATTGCAGAAACACTGGATGTGGGCCACTTGCAACCAGTCTTTATGGAAGTCAATGGGGAGGCTTATGTCCAGCAGATGTCCTACAACTGAAATAAAGCATATGAATCATTGCGGAAACTGAAAAATCATGTCTTATTTTAGTGTCCTAAATTTGTTTTTTCGAATGTTCATGAAAAAAATATTGGTATTTTATTCATAAAGTGCTGAACTATGTGGATTATGTCGATGTGGAACATACTTTTGTGTCCAAAGTTGCCACTACTTTTCTAGGGCATGATCTACTTTGACTTTTTGTGATTTTAACAATGGCTCAGACTTATTTCACTCTATCTTGTATATCATTGAATGCTTAAAACTAACGAAATAGTCGACAGGCAAAACGCATGAAGTGTGATCCCAAAAATAAAGAAAAATATTAGGTACTTTTTATTCTTATTTTTGGCGTCGCTCTGTGTGCATTTTCCAGTGTCAAGTTTCTCGACCTCCGATTTAATCTGAGTTGTCGAATATGAAATTATAGAGCTGATTTTGTGTTGTTTTTGGAATCAACACAATAATTCCATTAAAGCTTAAGTAAAGTAGCCATTACTTTACTAAGGCTTAACTGGATTTGACTGGCACGGATTGAATTTGCTAAAGACTGGACTGTGACTGTAATTCTACAACGTTAGTGTAACGAATGAATAGCAACAGACGAAGCAGGCTTTAGCCTGCCCGATTTGCCCTGCCCGGGGCAAATTAAATATTTTAAAAAAACTTTGATTTTAGTTTGTTGTGTGGGCCTGGCTTGGCTGTCCTGGTCAAGGTCAACAGTGATCTCTTCTCTTGATGTTGAATTGATTCGGTTGACGTTGACGGCGCCACAAACAAATGCCACAACACAATCCAGAATAATGGTGAAATCATGTTGATATTGTAATTTGGCGGAGTTGTGAAACATTTTTACAAAAGCCATAAGCCAAGAATTGAATTGATATTGTAATTGTAACATAGTATAGGTAGCGGTATAGACTCTTTCATCATGAAACCCGACAGTGAAAAAGAAACAACTACAACTCTACTCAAAAAATATGGACAGTTTTTCAAAACTCAACTACAAGATCTTGTATCTATCTCCAAGGGTGAAATGTGGGAGGAGAATAAATCATTTCTGCCCATACAGCTTATTTTGGTTCCAACGGAAACAGTTCCAGTCATAGAGTTGGTATCATCTGATAATACATTGATGACAAAAGTTCTAGGCGTATTAGCTTCCTTGTGTGTTGAAATAATACAACTCAAACATGAAGCTTTTGAAAGGTTTGTCTACTCAATACATCATTTAAAGTTTTAAATGTATACATGATTTGCTATGAACTGTAGCTAGGTTGTATATCAAAGATTTCAGACAATATCATTCTGTTTTAGGCATTTCAGCTTCTTGTCTATACATGAGCTTTACAGCAATACTGATCAAGGACCTCAAATTGAAGCAATATGCTCTCTGAGTGCATTCATAACTCGATGTGATGACACTTTACGGAACATCTGTACTCAAGTGTTTGCTCTCTATGCTGAAGGTGCTGTTAATCTAAGTAAGCATCATCTACTTAAAACAATATTTTTTATTATCAGCTGTTAAAATGAATGAGTTTTAAGTTCCTGCCTTTCTTAGAGTTTTATAATGAAAACTGCAATGTGTAGAACTGACTACCATGTACCATAAATAAATATCCCTAAAGGCCATATGATAAAACTAAACATGTAGATATTATATTTTTTAAACTAAATTGACCATAATGTAGCTCAAACTGTTACCACCATGTAAGAAAAGACCACCTGGATACTGTTTACTTTATTTATGAATTTATCTCGGACATTGATGTTACTAATTGGATGAAACAACATCTTCCGTTTGTCTAGCTAATGGCATCAAAAACTGCCAAAAATCAACTTACATGATGTTAGGACTTAAGTGACATTAATGGACCCATTGACTTCTAAGAAGTTTATCTCAAGAATCAAATTATTCATTAATTAACTTCATAATTTATTTTCAGATGGAATTCAATTACATTATATCATAAATCATATTGGAGAAATTTTTACAATCCTGGCTATACTTGAAATAATTATATCAAACACCTCATTAGCAACAGACTGGAGTCAATATTGTCAAACTTTAAAGTCGCACATTCAAGCACCAGATAAACTTGATATGACAGAGGAAAGATTCAAAGCACTGTTGGGAGCTATTGATATTAATATAACATCCAAAGTGATGACTGACGACATTGTACAAAACTCACTCAGAAATTTATCGTCATTAAGAAAAAAATTGGTAGATAAAAACTGCACCTTAATAGCTGCAGAATTCAACCAGTATCTAAAGCAAGCAATCGCCAATCTTGACAAACTGGTTCAAGAGCAACCTAATATTAGTAACATGTACAAATGTATCAAAGTAAATGCCCTATTTGTTCTCAGTTCACATTTATTTGGTAATAATGACAAAAAAATATTCAAAAGTTTAATTGAATTAAACACCAAAGTAAGTTTGTGATTTCTCAAGTGCAAAGAAGCAGAAGATTTTGCTCCATCGGCTAGATTGTATATAAACTAAAAATAGATTCTGTATTTAAGCCATAACTTCTTAGCTTAGAGTTGCTACTTGTAGTTTTTTTTATTATGTGTATGGCATGCAATATCTTCAGTTTTTTTTATTGATGTGTTTCAAATTCTAAATGCCAACCTTGTTGGCAATTTGTCAAATGATAAGAATTCTACCTTTTCCTTACTCTTTGTTTGTCATTTGCAGGCTCACAGTATCCATGTCATTGGTACTACAATTTGGTTCCCAGAACAATTTCTTCAGCGGCATGTCCCTACTTTATATGCAAGGCATGAAAAAATAAGTCAAACTATGCTAAAAGCGAGACAAGCTTACATAAATGCAAAGAAAACGGGACTATCTCGCGACATTCAAACTTCACAGTTACAGTGTTCACAATGGGTTCTCAATATGGAAAACATGTTTTCATTGAATCACCACAAGCTCAGTGCAGCTGAAATGAATTTGCATGCAAAAACACTTCTAGAGGGTCTGGATATAGCTTCAAAAATCAATTTTTCAATGCTCACCCTCATCAACTTACATTTATCTCTTGGTATACCCTTGCCTAAGAGCATGTTAATGTCACTATTTGAGATAATAGAAATCATGAAAACTTTGAAAAATGCTGTCACTCGTAACAGGAACCAAGTTATATCTTCTGTTAATATGATCATTCAACACCTCACATTTCAAGCAACATCTTCAATATCGGAAGTAAAGAAGGCTCTGATGTCTGATAAAAATTATGCAAACAAAAGATTAGATGAACTCACATGCATTGTGATTGCTGAACGAGCTTTGAGAGGAGCTGCTACAGTAGAACGAAATGTGGCTGCTAGTGTGGCTCTAAGCTTTGTCCCGGACACTACATACCTAGAAGACAGTTATGTGAGATTGGGAATGTTGTTAGAAAAAGTGAATATATTATCAAATTATATAAAGCAAATGGATAACTACTGCAATTGCTCTTGGTTACTGTGGCATCAAAACATCATTCCAATGTACTTTGAACAGAACTTCGGTGTCCAATTAAATGCTTTAAAACTGAAATACTTTCTGACTGTTCTGGAAGACAGTGCAGTTTTACTGCATAGAACTGATCAGCATTACCAAGTTAAAAAATCTACAGAGTTCCTTGCATGTGCCAAGGATATGATTGTTGAGAAGGTACTGAAAGCAACTGGGCAGAATATAGAGACAAATTTACGCCTACACATTCACTCTCACCTGCAATTAGATGTTGTGAATCCATTTACGTTTGATATGACTAAAAAGATACTATTGATTGCAGACAATTTTAGAGTTCTATCCCTGTACATGTCCGTTGTTCCATCAGTTGAACATTACTTGTCCACTATGTATTATAATCTGACCACAGTTGTACTGTCAGACTGGAAAACCTATGGAGAAATGCGTCAAATGGCAAAATTTAAATTCAATGTGACTACTGTTCAAGATAACCTGCCTACACAAACTCTAGAACAGGGTTTGGATGTCTTAGAAATCATGAGAAACATACATATTTTTGTGTCAAAATATCTGTACAATTTAAATAATCAAATATTCATTGAAAAAAGTAGCAACAACAAGCATCTCAATTCAATAAATATTCGGCACATAGCCAATTCAATTAGAACTCACGGCACTGGTATTATGAACACAACAGTGAACTTCACATACCAGTTTCTGAAAAAGAAGTTTTTCACATTTTCACAATTTATGTATGATGAACATATAAAATCTAGACTGATTAAAGATCTGAGGAACTTTAAAGAAAATGCTGAAGTCAATGCTAACATGTATCCTTACAAAAGTGCCGAAAAATTTAATAAAGGTATAAGAACATTGGGCTTGAATGAAGATGGGTTAAGTTACTTAGACTTATTTAGAGAACTTATCAGTCAAATTGGGAATGCCATGGGATATGTGAGGATGGTCCGGTCGGGCGGCCGCCATTGTTGTTCTGATGCCACAATGTTTCTACCAGATCTTGAAATAAAACAGCCTTTCAATGGTTTATGTGAAGAAAACAATTTGACACCAAAAACAATCCAATCAGCACATAACTTGGACCACAACATAAATGGACTTATTTCGAACTTTATCCAAGGGACAGAATATTTTAAGTTGCTTGTGGATGTGTTTGCACCAGTATTCCGAAACCCGAAGAATGTTCATCTGAAAAATTTCTATATCATCGTCCCACCGCTGACTCTAAATTTTGTAGAACATATGATTCTATCCAAAGATAAAATGACAAAGAAGAATAAAGTGGGTGCAGCTTTTACTGATGATGGCTTTGCCATGGGCATTGCATACATATTGAAGTTATTAGATCAGGTGCCAACATTGTTTTTAAATTTATACTTCTATCTTATTACCTATATTATTTATTTATTCTGTGCTTCTGTTCATAATCCTTAGCAGATATGTCTGTCATCCCTCAGCTAAGAGACATTTAAATCTTTGTTACAGGATTCCAACTTTGAAGCTCTGCATTGGTTTGATTCTATATGGAAACATATCAATGATGAAAGAATGGTACTTGAAGAACAAAAAACGAAAGGATCAGTGCAATTGCAGCAAACATTGGCACTCACAGAAAAGAAAATAAAAACACTGGAAGAAGAATATAAGCTTCTGTACTACAGTTTGAGCAGCGCTCGTATATTTTTTAGATAACTTGTGACTATAAAAATAAGCTTGATATAAAACTGGTTCACAATGAGTCTGATATTTAGGCCTCAACTTATTTTTTTTATATTTGTAGTAAGCTTTCTAAATTTTATTTATGTATATACAATAGGGTGGAGCGAAACAAGCGAAAAAATTTTTTTTTTTAATTTTTGTAACTCCTGTATCTTTAATCGATGACCCGATAGGAAAACTTCATTCGTACAAAAAAGAAACATTCTATGACTTTGTTTTCAGGTGGCGCAAGAGTATAGTTTACAAAAAACTTACATTTTTAGTTCCAAGTTGTACCCATAAAAATTAAGTAATTTCGTAACTTTTTGCTATATACATATTATTTTTACCTAGTTCTTAGTCTTATCTTGCGTATAAACGTATTATTTTGTAGAGAAACATCATTACTTTTTGCTGAAAATATTTGCATATTACGAATTTTTCTTCGTAATAACTGTCAAAAGAGTAGTGAACCTTATTTTTTTTTAAATGCCTAAAACACGGGATTATTTGCAGTGTTTTGCGTTTGTTAATTCACTGACACTAAGTAGTAATATGTTACCGACATATTGTGATGTTATAACATGTTATTTGTGGATTAGAAGCAACATATTGTCAAACAACGGAAAAAAAAATTTTGCGAAAGAAATGTATGAAACTATTGCGACTGACACGGAAAAAATATAAGTCAAGTCATCAAATCATATGATCGAGCTATCATGAAGTTGTTACAATGTTGATTACGTATTATAACAAGTATAAAAGTACCCAAAAACTACGCAAAGACGCTAAAAACAGATGTCATTTCGATAATTCCCTGAAAAACTTGTTTGTTAACGCAACATGTAAATGTAGTCTAGTGAAGTAAACAAATGTGTAACTAAATTTCTTGCTGCTGAAGAAGTCTTCTTGAGAGACCAACTAAATGATCAATCTATGATTTTGTCATAGTGAAAATAGGAGAAGAAAATATGATGATTTTATGGAAAAACTCATCATCACCGTGGGTACACCAAGTACCTACTTCTTCACCTGCCCTAATGCAAGTTGGAGCGTCTGATAGTTCTTCTACTAAAATATCAGATAAAAATAACGATGTGTTTGATATATATGATAAGTTTCTACGCCAAGACGATCCAGCAAAGCAACTCAACAGTAGTCAACAGCTAAGAGGCAGGCTGCAAAATCTAGCTATCGCGTGTGATAAAACTGGAGTTTCTGATCAACCTGCTGCATTTATTGTGAACGTGCGTTGCTGGATTTGAATGTTATCGGTACAGACAACTCATTAAAAGTAATAGAACGAAGTAAAATACGGCAAGAGCGGAAAAATATACGCAAAGATTTGCAATGTATTGATAGCAATTAACCTATAATAGCTAGGTATTTATATATACTGTTGTAAATGTCATAAATAACGGTACACAGGGAAAAAGTTCACAAATTCTAACACCTAAGGTGGATGAGCCACGTTATCACGATTAAATAGATTGGCGGATAGAAAATATAACTGAACTTTTAATAACATTGAATGATTCAGGATCTTGATGCTTTAATTGAAAAGTATCCTTGCTACACTGAGGTAGTAGAGGTGCCTGAAGCTCATAACAGAGGTTTCATTATCCGTTTCGGAACCAGAAAACAGAGATAGTTTAATTCGGATGAGGATGAAAGCCAGGCGAGACTTTCCACTTTGCGACACAAAATCTCAGTTTTCATCAAAAAAGATGGTGCTGGAACTTCCGACTAAGGTCATTAAAACATAGTTATAGTGGTGTTTTTATACGTGTTTTTTATAGTTATTCATTCCTTTAGTAAATTTAATTGTCAATATTGTAGAAAATATAGCAATATAGTCGTAAATAAAATTTTGTTTGTGAGCCAAAAATCGTTTTTTTTATAAACTTCAAACCTAATGCGCCACCTCAAAATATTAACGTAAATAGCTGGAATTTTGCATGAACACTTCTAATACTACGTATCATCGATTGATAATACAGAGATTTTGAAATTGAAAAAAAAAATTTTTCACTCCACCCTAATATACAATTCTTAGCTTAACTGTAAGCTTTATTGCCATACTTATTAATACATACATATATATATATACTGATATATAAAATTCATTGGTGTAAGCTGTTCATAGCCTTATATGAAAAGGAATCGTTAATTAGGTATAAGTGAAACTTTTTATCCTGAATTCATAAAATTGATCATTTTAAGATATTGTTTTTTTCACCAATATTACTTAAAATACTTCCAACACACCCACTGGAGCTGTAGTAGCTTTCAATATGCGTGATAAATAAAGACTTGTGGTTATTTTTAATTTATTTAGATATTGATTTTGTGTCGAAATTTAGATAATAAAGAATATAGATATTTCATTAGATAAATTTTAAATTAAATCCTTATCACTCAGTTGTTAGTAAAACGCGTTTTAAGTGGAAATGCACTAAATATTATTAGTGACGTGTTATGCTTTTGACATAATATTTAATGTAGTTCTTAGATATGAATGGAACAATGGCCTATAACTGGTGTTATCATCAATAAAATATTTGTATCTAAAGAATCAGTTAAATCTGTTTGGGCGTTTTCAAGTTACGCTCATACATACCTTACCTTCAGCAATATATTATTATTTACTCGTAGATAGAAAATAGACAAATGTGCAAAATTTGTTGCCTAGTTTACAAAAACTAAACGAACAGGCTGATACGCGAAACTAAATTAATTTTACACTATTTAATAATAATGTAGTCTATGTGAAGGGGCTTTAACCCCACATGGCTAGAAGACTAAACATAAATATATGTATACAGGGTTATGAGCTGGTAAAGAAATGGTCATTGTACTTACTCATCATTATGAAAAAGCTTCCATCAAGGAGTATTATTAGACATAGTTAATTGAGATAATTAAATACGAAAAATCGTGGCGAAAAATATTTGGATACCAAAAAAAACTAAATTATTTCATGTTATATGGTTTGTTTATGTTAATAGTTTTCATGTATAGATTTCACTTCTGCTTATCATTTCCAATATAATTATGGTGAAAAAAATAACGACTAAAATTAACATTCATAGTGAACTATATAGAATTGATTTATACTCGTACATGAATTCTTATAGCAATGATTAAAAATTAAAAAATTTTATTGCATATATTTCATGGTAGACGTTAAAATTCTAAAATAAATATTGAACCTTATGCAATTATGATAAGGATCAATATTATTTGAGCAAGATTGTCCAACTAAGTAAAAACCCATCGTGTTGTTCCCCCAATGACAGTCTAATTTTCCTCACGAGTTATTTGTAATTGGTTGGTATTCACCATGTATATTTACATAATTGGACATCTGAAAGGAACAGATTGTAGGTCCTTCGCGAGCATGTGAAAAGGCCTTAGCGTACAGTGTGACGTTATTGAGTTATGAGAGCCTTCGCTAGTAGTCTAGAAGCAGATAGTATCAAATGTGGTATTTGTAAAAAAAGTTGTTATGGCAGCCTCTCTCGGACGCACCGGAGACAAATGGTTTATCCTTGCGAGGGAAAGAGACAAACTCATGTTCGCGGAAGTAAAGTTGTCACGGTTCGCGTGGAAGGCGGGTAGGAGGCAATTAGTCTGTTTCTTGCGCGTGCAGTTGTGCGAGAAGTGCCGCGCGCCTCGATTCCAATGCCGCGTCGCTCCACTCACCAGACCTGCGGACAAACAATAGAAACGATTGATGAACAAGTTTTATACAATGTCTCAGAATAGCGCAACTTGATCCCACCTGCTCTTTTCTATTATTGAACGGCCAGACATACGCGATCAAAGTGCCATCCGTAGATGGTGAACATAGTATAGGCTCCATCTACGCTAAACGTTTCGATTCAAGATTTTTTGTTCGCACAATGAAATATTGGAACTAAGCAAATAGCGGATATCGCACGCCGTACACGCAATGCGAAAAAAACGTAGTTTAACTCTTGAAACAATTAGCAACTCTAAGCTAAGACGTTAAGACTTAAATTGCAAGAAAAGTAACTATTCAAGACAAAACTAATCAGAGCTTAACGTAAAGAAATAAGTGCAAACTGCTCCGGCGCAATGCTATGGAGTTTTTCCTAGAACGTGACTTAGCGTCTGGTGCGAAATCCTCCGTTTCTAAGTGTTCGTTCTATAGGTAGCCGCGTTGTGCCGCATCATTACTTAACACCAGAAAGGTGCGGTCAAGCGTGCGCAAGTACATGTAACGTCAGAGACCTGGTCGTTTGCCGTCGTAGGTAGATTACCTCTCCTTCTTGTCTTTTTTCTCCTTCTTCTTCTTGTGTTTGTGCGGCGGTGCATCTCCCTCTCGTTCGCCGTCGGGGCTGCTGGGCGCGCTGCGCTTTGATTTCTTTTTGTGCCGCGGCGGTTCGTCTTCTGATATACCGCCCTCTTCGATTGGACTCGGCGACTTCTGCATTGACAACCCAGGATGAATGCCACACGTCAATGTATAATAATCAATCAAAAATTAAGCCTCGCATAGCAAATCATGACGCTGCGACGTTAACTTCGCAGCGTCAAATGCGAGCGAGTTAATGATCAAAATGTATGTTTATTCGGAGGAAAAAACATCGAACGGGAAAATTAAAAAAAAAAACAAAATCGCGTACCATCGCAGCAGTCTTGCAGACTGCAGATCTGCGGTATTGCGGATTCGACGCAAGGAGGATGTACTCACAGGCGGCGGAGAGTGCTTGCGATGCTTCTTCTTTGTTTTCTTGTGTTTGCGCGCGTCGTCCGAGCTCCAGGAGCCGTGGCTCACTGGTGTGGGGGAACGAACGGGCGCGGGGGCGGGGGCAGGGGCGGGGCCACCCTCTGGCGACGGAGACCGGGACCGAGACTGTTCATGTAAGGCGTTTCAATTTAAATAAAATGTTTTTAAAAGTAGCTTGCCGTCCATTCAGGTTTATTAGGCCGCGTTCATGTAGCCTCGTCTCAGGGGGAATGTTAACGAAATGGACAAAGATTTCTTTCAAAGAGACAGGAAACCCCTTAGCAGAGATATCATGTACCTATTGTACTATGCACGCGTTTAAAAATTAACTTGGATCCAACCTTGAAATCTGCCGTTTAATAGAAAATGTCGTTCACATTTGACTAAATGTGTGAAATAGAATAGAATACAACTTAACACAAACACTTTTAGTTTTCTTTTTTTTTCCTTCTAATGATGTATCTGTTTGTTGTTAGATACCTCATTATTATTACAATCTAGTCTAGTTGAGACTAATAAGTAATTTTAATATAACTTAAATTGTTAAGTAGAGTATAATCGAAGAATGCGTCCATAGACACTTTTCTTACTGTCTCTATTAAGGGGAAGACACTTTGTTCATGTGTTCTATAATATGCACACTCACTCACTGCACTGACATTACTAACTTCATACACTAACTCAAAAGGTTTTGTCCTTTTTAGTCTTACACAAACAGCTATTTTTTTAAACTATTTCAGGGTTGGTCCTAATGGTTAATCAGTAATATAGTACAACATATACCTAAGACCCTAAGCAATACTAACCAGCGACGCAGAGTGAGAACGCTTCTTTTTCTTGGAGCGTTTCGCCTTACGGGGCTTCGGGTGATGGTAGTGCATGCAGCTCTCTTCTTGTTCATGCTGGTAGTCCTGTTAACAATAGCTACAGCTTTATTCGGTCCCTCGTCCTAATTACTTATATTCAGTACTTAAATGTCATGATGTAGTGTTCAAATACGATTTGGTTTAATTTTAGTAACCCTTTGCATCAGCCATTCGAGTCTTTGATTAGTATAATTCAAAGTCTGCGCGTCTGAAACAAAAGTGAAATAGTAGCTGAAACTCATGTGAGCTTGATTAAGTTATGTAGCAACTTGTGATACTGGGCCGACCCCACTCGGTTAGACAATGGCAGGGCGGTATCATACTTGCAAAGCAAGCTTCCGAAACTATCATTTGTGTCGTGTGAACAAGCTTTACCTTATATATCCTTATTCGGTCCTCTTCATAAGACACGTCTGCGACCTCCGGAGCGTCGAGGTCCAACTTTAGCTTGGCCTCGTCCCAAGCCAGAGTGTGATCCACGTTGGCTTGCGTCAACGCCCACTTGAACGCAGACTCCATCTTTTTCTGGGCTTTTGACTCTTCCTTCATCTTCTCTTTGTTCCTTACTTCGGCCTGAAGATAAACAATTTTTTCCAAATGTCATTCAGGTTTTTTTTATGTGAATGTAATGAGACAAACGAGACGCTCTCCTGATGGTAAGAGACAACACCTATCCATGACCATTCATGCCTATGCATGACCATTGCAGCGACACACAGAACTTATGAAATGTATCATATCAATAATGGCAATTTGTTATATATTACTACCGGACTCCTCGCAGTTTCACCCGCGTAGTTCCCCTTTCCGTGAAAATACACGGATAAAAAGTATAGCCTATATCACCCAGGGATAGTGTAGCTTCCCAACGGTGAAAGAATTTTTGAAATCGGTCCAGTAGTTCCGATGACTATTCATTACAAACAATCAAATCTTTCCACTTTATAATAGTGTAGATGCATGTTAAGCCACATTGAATATCTTTGACTGCCCTGTTGCTCATGTAGCTCTATGTCCTAAGCTGTACATACTATAGGTATCTGTTAACAATAGATTTCTATATCAATACATTTAAATAAAGTATCTTAGTATTCTAACAGTAACCTAGTGCCCATAATACAAGCTTTGCTTAGCTGGTAAACATACATATTATGTTGTGCATCGGTATTTATAAGTTGGCATTGTGATTTGCGATACAGTATATGGAACGAATTTATAACCTAATAGTAAGTCTCCCTTGCAGGAGGCCTGTATAGGTAAGACCGCATTATTAGATGTTTGTGGCCAGTAATATGTAAACATTGAAACTTAACATAGAATGTCTCAAAGTAGCAAATGCCGATGCAGTCATGACAGAATTTGTTATTCTCAACATTCGTGTTCCGCAGCGCCGGTCATGAGCAGCCGTATTCTTTTACTACCAATGTTCCGTAAAAATTATAATATATCATGTTACAAAAACACAAAAAAAATAGTAGCTGTACAGAAAAAAGTCGTTGTCCGTAGCTATCAGTTTCTCCGCTCACTTCTATAGTAAAGCCACGTCCAAATCAATTCCAAAACGGTGCTGCATTCCGATTCGCTAGTAAGCTAAAAAGTACAGAGTTCATATTTGTTAGATAGACTTAAAATATTCACATACCTTCTCTAGCAGTGAGTTGTACGTAAGTTTCACGTTGCCGGCGTCGAGTGACGCCGACTTGCTATCCTCGCACACGACTGTCGCGAATTCTTCGAACGAAGTATCAGCCTTCACCTCGAACTGCTTCTCTTTCAGAATCTCTTTTATAATCTTCTTCTCGTCGTGGAAGCGCGCCTTTAGGTTCTCCACATAAAACTTGAAAAGGTCTAGTGGGGTTGAACCGCTTTGACCTGACAATAAAGTTTCGTGTAATTAAATCAATGTATGTATTAAAATTAATTAATTTAATTTTTTCGTGTAATATGTATCTTTAAATTTTTACAGAATAGGTTTCATTTAAAGAATCAAGCTTAATTTTTAGTCGAGATGATCATTAAACGCAGGCATATTATTAAATCAAATTTGAAAATTAGATAATGGGAATCGAGTTTACAAATCAACAACATCGAGCAAACGGTTCAAGTGGCAGACACTCTATTTATTAGTCATATGTCAGTATATTTGCCTGAATATAAATAAGTACAAAATGCAGGTTAAAACCAAATAATAATGTAGCAATTCATAGAAGCAATATGTTACTAAATTCGGCCTTTTCGGCATGCAAAATATATTATATCGTAAATTCAATCATTAAATTAAATAAATGTTTCACAACTTTAAAAGTTCACGATTGTAGGAAAGTTATATAATTAATGTATATCTGAAGATTGGGTAGATAAAGGTCACAAAAATTAAATTGTAACAAATGTCGCATAGTTTCAATTAAGCGGCGTATAAAATGTTGAAGAGTTAGTTCTGCCATGGAGTTTATAGCAATAATAAATGGTTGTCTAAATAGACGTTAAATTTAGACAAAAATTATCTTTAAGTATACTTAGAGACAACTGTGCAAACAGTACGTTTTTGTCACAAGTTTATTGTAATCCTTACCGAGCATGGCAGAGAAACGCATATCCGCAGATATAACTGGATACAATTCGACCCACAGAGACATCGACGTGAGCTTTCCTTCTTCGTGGAGACTATCTAGTAACGTCTGAAAGTAGACGTCAAAAAAAGTCAGTGATAGTATACGGAAAGTAACCTTTTGATATACTCGAATCTTTACGAATATGCAAAGACTTCGCCAAGTTGAAGTTTCGGCAGCCTGATTGGAAGATCGTCTGACTTCCAATCTGGAGGTCTGGGTTCGAATCCTATGGCACGCGCCTATGTTTTATCTAGGTTATGTGCGTATTACCGATAACTTCAAACGGTGAAGAAAAACATCGTGAGGAAAACTAGATATCTGAGAGTTCATAAAAATTTTCAAAGGTGTGTGAAGTCTATTAACCCGTACTTGGCCAGGGTGGTGGTGGACTATGGCCTTATCCTTCGCACAATGAGAAGACTTTTCGATGAAGAGAAACATTGTAAGGAAGCTTATATAGAAATAGATATCTGAAGAAAAAATCTAATGGCGTATGCAAATTTGGGCAACCTGCACCAAAGCCACTGTGGTGGTCCAATCACCTATTAATCAGGGAGACATAGGTATCTATCTTGGTTGGTACAGCGCGTAAGCCAGATATTAAAGACTAGTTCAGTGAGTGAAACAAAAACAATATTACAGACAGTAAGGCATAAGATCTCTATTTATGTTTCTACTTTACCATAAACCTGCAATATAATTCAATAAATAAAAAATCTACTAAATTCCTTAAATATTACGTAGTTTATTAAAAATACATACTTTAATTAGATGAGCAAGAAAATGATTTTAGGGTTCTGTACTTTTTTCTGTTTATGGTGTGCACAATAAACAGTTCTATCTATCTATTTAAATCCGTCTTCAAAGTATGTTTTTCTTAGGAATAAGAAATCACAGATTAAGATTTCACAGTTCTATATCGGATACTAATAGTCACTACATAGTATAAAACAAAGTCGCTATTTTTGTCCGTCTGTTTGTCTGTATGCTTAAATCTTTAAAATTACGCAACGGATTTTGATGCGGTTTTTTGTAATAGGTAGAGTGATTCAAGAGGAAGGTTTTTATGTATAATAACATCTATTAAATAATGGAGAAATACTGTTATTTTCAGGGTTTCTAATGTGGTGTCGTAAATTCTAACATTTCTTGCCGCTTACATTGCGTACGCAGGCTTAACCTTACAGGATTTATAAAAATAATGTACTAAGTATTGTACACCTTGAAAAGGTCTACAGAAAAGTCCGCGATGGTATATGTCTATCTCTTATCGATATCCCACAAAACCATTTTTTGTCATTTACTTTTTACGGCAAATAATAGCTAATTTTCGAAGCGATTTTAAGCACTACAGCATTATTCCTTATTTAATTAAATACCATAAATAGATTGTTGATTTAACATAGATTTATATGGCCTTTTACAGCACATAATTTCTTTGAATATTTTCGAAGATATTACAGATTTAAAAATACATTGCGTAGCTTTTGCGGCGGTACCTATCGGCCGGCAGCCGCCGACCGCAGCGCGACGCGACGCGTTCCTATAAATAGCGCGTCGGAGGCCGCACTTCTCGCTATAATAATTTGAATTTGGAAGCGATTGGACGTGGTTTTCGGAGCTCTCTAGCAAGGATAATAACATGACTATGTAAATATTGACTATCAAAAAGTGATGTGGTGCATCCTATTTTGATAAATAAACATATTGATTTTTTTCGAATTTTGCACCCGTGCGAAGCCGGGGCGGGTCGCTAGTTATAAATAAAATTAACCTAGCACTTGTATAAATGTATATTTTGAGACAAACCAAACGATTCCGATGAAATTTACTACAGGGGAATTTTTGAGAGAAAAATCGATCTATCTAGGTATCATCTCTGGGAAATCGGGGGACACCCACTCGGGTAACGTATTCCACGCTTTAGCCGTTCGAACAATGAAAGTATATTCTAATCGTTTAGTACAGGTTTTTGGAACGTCAACCATGAAACGATGTCACTTATCACAAATCGCATTATATCAAATTTCGACTCAATCAGACTTGTGGAAGATGCTCACATCACATTATCAACTATGTATATAGATAACAGGTTTAAACAGTTGCACTTTTTCTAATATTATAGCTAAAAACACTCTCCATCGAGTCACTTGTTAAAAGATATTGTTATTTCTTAGCAAAGATGTAATCAGTAAAGTTAGTTTCATTTTTATTGGTTAAAAGAGAAACTCTAGCATCTTGACTTACCAAGAAATTATCTCTATTTTTCCTCTGTTGTCGCTTGTTCCTCTTTTTGACTTGCTCTCGCTCCTGTAAATACTCTGCTTCTAAATTTCTGATGTGCTGCTCGAATACTGAAACCAAAGTTCACGTAACATAAACCAAAACGAACACTACTAATATTATAAATGTAAAAGTTTGTATGTTTTGATGTTTATTACTCGATTAAAAATTTTAAACATGGCAGGTACATTAAGCAGTAGCCTTATCTGTACAGTACTTCACCGACTTTTTTTTAACTTACTTAAAGTTACAACAACAATTTTAGGGTTTTCTCTGGTCTGAACCAGTGCAGATTTACTCGTATGATACTACGATTAATGAAGTGTCTACGCAATAAAGAACTAAAAAGTGTAAGAGTTCCTTAATTGTTTTTTGGGATATGTATCTATTGTGATTTAGCAAAGGTTGTAGGACAAAAGATGTTTTTTTTAATGTACTGATTGTCGGCATAATACACCCCAACCTCATACATAGTTTATAGACAGTTTAATTAAACACAAAATGTGAAATGCAATACAACAATGTAATTTAGATTTTATATAACAGTGAAATTACCAATAAGGGCGTCTTCTTTGTCCATTCCGAGAAGGCTGACATCATTTTTGAAGGCAGAGTTTTCAAGCAGCAATACTTGTGCCTCGCTCCACGTACTGCAGTATGTGATCTCACTCATATTCTCCAACACCTGATAATACACATGTATTTTAATACTATATTCCAATCACGCACACTCGCCGCACAGTGGGTATACTAAGATTTTCCGTTAGGGCCAAACCGAAAATCACGTTTTCATCTATTTTTCAAATTGGTGTTTTATCATTATGAAATGCAAGAAATAATATTTGGTGCTATTTGCTCCACATTGTTAAGATATTTTTAAACGAGTCGATGATATCCCTTGTTGGTTGAATGGTTCAATACCGTGTGACACACAAGAGATGGGCATGGTTTTTTGCTTGGCAGTTAACGTGGTAAAGTATGTAAAAGTGTTCTACTGGTTATCAAGTTCCCGTAGTGCAAGCTTTGCTTAGTTTATGGCTAGATAGCGCTGTGTAAAATCTCTCACGATATGTGTATGTATATTGTACATATGCATGCAAATCATACTGCTACTTACTTGGGCCAGCATTTTCATGTTACGCTTTTTCAATGCTTTAGCTTCCTCTTTTTCACGTTTCGTGACTGTAAATATACAGTCTTCAAATATATCTCTCCTGTCTGACTCGGGTACACATCGCCATATCTATGAAAATCATTGATAAAATGTAGGTACTCATTTACTTAATATACATATTGGTGGAAAAACTAAAACCAGACTATATATCTGCACATATGTCACAGTTTTCATTTCATCATGTTAGAAATAATCTCATTAAGTATTTTCTTTTGATACCAAACATGTTAAAATAAATGAAATAAACTTTTTTTGAGAGTTTATGCAACAAAATTCGCGGAGCTCTTTTAAATGGTTTAGAATATACGAGTGCATAAATGAATATATTCGGTTTAAACTTAAATGTAATTTTCAGTTTAATCAAAAATCAGTTTTAAAATTAAATTGAATGCTCTGACCTCGAGGTTGCTGAACATTTCTTCGCATTTATAAAATTTTGTGATTGATGTGACGCGATCGCAACTCAAAAGAAATTCCTCCAAATTTTCCCGATTTTTCTTCGTCTTTAACCTGCACAAAAGATTGTAAATGGCACACAACTAAGAATATAACTCATACCCACTAAGACAACTGATATTCGTTAGTTAATAATTTAAAAATACTTAGTTTTAAATGAATCTACTGTCACAGCACATAGGGAAACCATAGGGAAAAATATATTGAGTCAGTATTCGATACAATTATAGTTTCATTTGTCCCATTTTTTTTTTACCTACAGTACCCTTAAACACGGAACAGTAATGTTTACACAGGATATTTCATAAACATTTTTAAAAAAACTACTGTCTAAGAATAGTGATAGAAAAGTATATGAAGGTGCCTTTTACAAGACACGATAGCGAAATAAAGATCGTATAAGTTAGCAAACAACTGAATGTTATTTTTTAATATTGATTAGAATTATGTTTGACTTTGCCTCAACGAGGCATAGACATGGTCCTAAGGTGGAGCATACTTATATGCATATAGGTACCTAGATCCGTCTTTACCTATCATCTATTTATAGATACCCAGATTGTCAGTGTTATAAACTCATAGCATGATTGATAAACAAAAGTTGGATGCGTAGTGTACTTGCAGCAGTCACGTCGACTGCAAGGGAATAAAGCGAAGCATCATCATCATCATTTCAGCCGTAGGACGTCCACTGCTGAACATAGGCTCCTCCCATTGACTTCCACAAAGACCGGTTCGAAACGGCTCGCATCAGCGCGTTTCTGCGGTCTTTAAGCGATGTATGTATCTCTATCTACTATCTTATTTATTTAAAGTATCATTCGAAATTGATTGTCATGTTAGCTCATTTGGTAGTGTATGTGTTGCAGGTGCTATAGTGCGTGGGTTCGATTTCCACTCAGGACAAACATTTCTATTTCATGATTATTTTTTTATGCTGGGTGCTCTGTGTGTATTTACAAAAAAAAATGTACATATATGAGTAGATATTCTATCAGTTATAATTATGGTTCCCGAAGTACAAGCTTTGCTTAGTTTGGGGGCTTGATAGCGCTGTGTGAAATGTCCTAAGAATATAAGGATATTAAGGATATACGATGGTTGTAAAAAACTCAAGAATAGTAATAATAAAATGCTTACCTTTGCTCCTCTCTTTCATCTTTCAATTTCTGTGTTTTGTACGCGTTGAACGCCTGTTTCTTTTCGTTTAACTTCTTAAAAGCATTGTAACGAGGATCCTTGGATATTATTTTGACACATTGTTCCCATGAGGCATTAGACGATACATTCTATAAAAGACATTAACACCATTACGCATTTCTTAATAAATATACGAATCTTTAGTTATTTTCTAAAATAATATTATTAATGTCTTACTGCTGTTATATTTAAACTATCCTAACTAAACTACATATTTTTAGGATAAAAAATAGTATATGTAGGTGTTAACCTAGTTTATAAGTTATCCCTTATTCAAGATTTCACTCAGATCTGTGATAACATAAAGAAGTAACAAACACGTAATAAACTTTCCCTTTAATAATAACAGCATATTTAGTACTGACATACGTTAAATACTAACCCTATCCTTCAGTAGCTCTTTAAATGCTTCTATGGCTTCTTTTTTGTCCTTGTATTGCAGTTCAGCCGGTGGCTCTGTGCTGTCCGTGCCATTTGCAGGAGGTGTCACTATTTCGTCAGGGTTGACTACAACAATAATGAACACGCTTGTGAAAACTTGTTTACTGCTAGAGACAGTACAGTGTACTTCAGTGACAATAAGGGCAAATATGTTAACCGTTATTGCTTCAGGATGTAATAATAAACGATCCTAAGATTGTATACAAATTCTAGAAATCTAAAAACCGCAAGAAAGCCAGTCGCGTTTGATACATAGGTACTAAAATTTGTATGTATATGATTGCCTAACAAAATATTGTTAATGTTGTAAACGCCATCGATATTTTTTTTTTTTTTTTTTTTTTTATGGTTGACAGGCTAGTTGTTTGACCACAGCTCACCTGATGTTAAGTGAAGGTGTAGTCGAAGATGGTAAAGCACACCTAGCCTGGAATGGAACTGGCTCTCAAGTGAGGCTGCCGGAACACACTGTTAGATGCTTGGCTGCAGATTTTCAACTTGAGGGTGGTAGCTAGCCAGCCGAGTACTAGAAAGTACCCTACCACCATGCTATGGTTTCCTCACGATGTTTTCCTTCACCGGCAGCTCAAGCTCATTGTTGGGGTTTGAACCCACGCCCTTCGGCATGCGAACCTACCGCGCTAACCACTGAGCTATCATCGCTACAAATTACTGTAAATAGATCAAAGTACCAACCGCCGCCGTACCAATACCAACACCTAAAGGAAGGAAGTAAAACTCTCTATCGGCATCTAGCGGAGTTAACCTTGACACTTTCGCGCGCCGTGAACTTACCTAACCGCTACTGTCGTCGGTATATAAATTCATTGCCATCTATTCAGAAATCACTCACAATCGCAACGAGCCCAATCAACCATGAGAAGCCTGCTCGTGTTAGCGGGCCTAGTGGCCCTCGCGGCGCTGGCAGCTGGGCGCGACATGCGCACTCGGCGCGCCGCCGACCTGGAGCCCGCCGCCTCGGGACACCACTGGGACAAGGGCGGCGGCCACGAGCATCACGGCCACCACCACGGCGAGCACGGTGGACACGACCACAAAGGGCACAAGGGGCACCACGAGCATCACCACGGCAAGCACGGCCATCACCACCACGAAGGGCACAAGGGCCACCATGGCGAGCACGGCGGACACAAGAAGCATCACCACCACGACGACGGCTACCATCACCATCATCATCACGGCAAAAAAGGCGAGGATGGACACGGACACGATGAACACGGCCACTGGCACAAGGGACACGATACGAAAGGACATCACGGCGTTGAGAAACATGACGAGTTCAAAAAGGATAAGCACTTCCACCATCACCACGGTGAGAAAGGTCATCACGACCATCATGGTGGACATCACCACGAAGATGGCTACAAAAAGGGCGGGCACTTCCACAAAGGACACAAGCACGGCGGGCACCACGAGCACCACCACGGCAAGAAGGGACATCACGAGGGCGGCGGCCACCACCACGACCACAAGGGCCACCACGGCGAGGGCGGCCACCACGAGCACTGGCACCATCATGATGATCATGGCAAAAAGGGCGGACACGAGGATCATAAGTCGTGGGGACACAAGAAGGGACACTAAATACTCGTTTATTTCGCAATCAGTTTTCATAATGCTAGGATATTTTTTATATTTTTACACCAAAGAAATAAACTTTGTACATTTTTAAATTTTCTGTTTACTTATTTATACACATCTTAGAGGAATAGGATAACTCGTTACTGTTCAAACCATAAAATACTGACAACAGAAATAGTTTGAAAATTGTGCAGCAACTGGCGGCCTCATCGCTTAATGCGATCTCTTCCAGACAACCTTAGTATTAAAAGGATTTGTGATAACAGTAAAGAATGAGATGTACTACAGTCAGAAGTCAAAAATTATTTGAAACAAAAGTAGCCTATGTAATCCAGGGTCTCAGCTTCCTCCATTCCAAATTTCATCCAAATCCTTATGGTAGTTTTTGCATGAAAGAGTTACAAACATCCATCCATACATCCATACTCACAAACTTTCGCATTTATAATATAAGTAGGATACTTCATACCCTGCAGTCTTACTCATTTAATGCAAACTAAAATCTAGACATGTTTATGGCTCGAATTACTAAAATCCACTATACTATTTAACTTATGCAATGATTTGTAGCAAGGCGTTTTTTTAAGTTCATCTCAGTCCCATTTAAACATAATTGTAAGTGTAGTTTGAGGGGTTCATGATTGATTGATTAACTCTTTATTGTACACACTAAAAATAACAAAAAAACAACACAAAACATCATTAAAACTCCATCAAACAAAAAAACATCATAAAGAACTGAAAACTAGCAACTTTAGTCTGTGGCAATCGGGAGTCACTCTGAGATAGGTCCATTCTGCATTAGTTGTTTTTTGTATTTGGTTTTTTATTGGTCTGTTTGTATTTTTTCAATGAGTTTTCATTTATTCTTTTAGCGTATTATATCTCTTATAGATAGGCATGCAGAGTTGCCTGGAAACAATCGCGTTAAACTATATGGTCGCATTTATACTTCTGCATAATGGATAATAATTGAGTTTTTTAAATATAAAATTGCCGTTTTAACATACTGGCCACTTTTAATAAAATTAAATTTGCATGCTATAAACTTTTTGATACGATAACTATATATTTAACATTGTATTTTTTTTAAAGACATTTGATTTTTGCACTTTCAATTATTTTTACAATCAGAATTTATCATAATCAACTAAAATCAGAGTAATTTTGGAATTTGAGCTAATCATTTTGGAATTTCAGCTAAACATTTTGGAAAGGATACATACATTTTTGTTAACATGCCCATAACATTGACCCATTTACGGCAATAAAATTAAAAAAAAAAAGAAATATTGATGACTTGGTTTTACTGATTTGCAGAAAGTAGTGCACATGACCTCATACTGTTAGAGAAACACTACAAGAGCTGCAGTTTGAAACAATCCATCATCCTCCATACTCCTGCTGGGCCTCGGCCCTACAGACCACAATTTATGCCACGATTTGGTCAATATATTGCATGGGAAAAATATCTTCTAGGATGCAGGTACAAAATTTAGTTTATCTGGATCATCCAGAAATTAGATTACAGAAATGTATAGACAGTAGGGGACAGTAGCGGCACTTTGATAAAATATGTGTATAATGTACAGTAGTATATATAGTAGGTACATATTTTAATTATACATAGGTATGTATTTTAAAAAAAGTTTTCAGTACAAAACACCAATTTTATATTTTAACCCCTAATACTTAGTAATTATATATGTACTTACTTTTGATTGCATTTAGTTTTTAAATATGTATTTTTTTCATTTCAGTTTACAACAAAGTTATTTTCTATTCTATGTTCCAAACTTGTACCTACACACTGTCACTTACGATTTTTTTTTATTTTTCTATCTTAATATAGGATATAAATAAAAATCTAATGATGTTTGTTGGCAAGCACTTAAAAACAGTTTAAACAATTTAGCAGGTTCCTTTTTTAAAACGGTAACAATAATTTTAAGCTAATTAAAAATATGCATATAAAATGACTTACTGTCTTCTGGTATGGGTATGTTGTTGGCGAGTGTGTGATCGATGGATGCGAGGGTCTTCGCCATAGCCTCGTCGAGTGCCGAGCTTCCGGCGGCCGGGGACCCGGGGAGCGGCACTTCGCTCGTGGGTAAGTCACCGCCGCCAAGCGCTGCTGCTCTATAGAAAACAATATACATACTTCAATACATGGGAATATCAAAAAGATATATCGCACACCTTTCATACAATGCGAAAATAATAGCATATTTTAGCTATTTAAACAAGTGACAACTCAACAAACTTCAAAGAAGCTAAGATGTTATTACCAAAAATTCACAGTAAGAAAGTATTAACTAGTTAACACAATCATACATATCTACTACCATGTGGGTGTTGGAGATACATATGACATTATCTAGAGGATTTATTGTCAACCTCAAAACTAGATATGCATATTCAGCAGACTGTTGTGTATGGGAATATAATAAAACATCCTTACCAATTCTATTAATTCACAATTATTATGTGCAGGTGCATGTGAGAGTAAATGCACTCTAGCCCGGCTATGTCACCTGACGAGTGGTAAATTATACTCTAAATTAAATTATAGGCTAATTTTTAACCCAGAAAACAGGACAACACATAAACATGCAAGGTGCAGCTATATTCACTTACTGAGCAGCTTCTTCATCGGCTATTTTGTCTTTAATCTCCTGTAGCTCGTTTGGAATCACCCAACTAGATTCCTTTGTTTCAATATTGTGGTAATATACCCTTCCAGCATCAGTTGTATATTCTTTCCATACACATGCAGACATCAATTTCTGAAATAATATACATATGTATTGAAATCTTACCCTTCTTATTTTGTGCAAGCTATAACTAGAACAACAATAACATTAATTAATGTTTGCAAATTAAGTAATGTTGCAAATGCAAAATCAGGATTTCACACAATTAGTATGCAAGCCTAAGGTTAAGTTTTGTAAACATTTAGTGCAGCATGCATGGGTCATCTTATACAATACCTATCCTCATATGTTTACACTGACAAACAAACTAGAGAATGATGCTTGTTTAGCTAGCCTATATTTAAATGAACAATCAGAATGTTTACTGCTGAAAAGAGAATCTAAAGTAGCATTAGTAAGATGATACCAAATTCAGTTAGGCAGTAAAACTTTTGATGTACTTATAATTATTATAAGGGTCCCCAATAAACCTACTTAGGTTGCAATTCTTATACACAGTATGGGTTCCTGTTCCCGAGCTTGCACCCTGATACTGCACACTGCTATACAATTGAATGTGAAGTGACACTAAACTCTGTCATACATTGTACAGTTTTTCACACAGTACAGTGGGATAACATACCTCTGCTGGTGTTTTCAAATCATCAGGTTTTTCCCACAAACTTTGTTTGGTGACTGAGTTATAATAATATATGCGGCCATCAGGAGCCTTGTGTTCTGACCATGGACTGCTTTGGTTTGCTAATGGTGCCACATCAGGAGCAGGGGCAGTGATAGCCTCCTAAAACATAAAAACAATGATAATAGATAGATATAAAGATAAAAACGATGATAGTACTTTAGGACACTAATCTTTCACAAATGTTCAACAATTCATTTAATAGCAGTATTTGAATTAATTATCAGTGACACTATCACTACTTACAGGTTTGAATCCGGGAAAACCTGGTGGTGGCATCGAAAACGGAGGCAACATTGGAGGGAAAGCCATAGGAGGCTGAAGAGGGCCAATGTTTGGAGGAAGACCAGGCACTGGGGGCATAGCAACTGCGGGTGGAATTGGCGGTGCGAGGCCGCCCAGCATTGGTGGCGGCAACAAAGGAGCGGTTATTAGACCCGGCGAACTGGTCCCGCTTGGATGTTCCTGTGTGTAAGTATATTAATTACGAATTCAAGAAAATGAAATATTTCTTAAGTGCATTTTAGTAAAAACTTATAATTACCATAGTACAGCATAAACGTCCTAGTTTACCAGCAAAATTTTAAAATTGACACATTTAACACTTAGTATTAAAATAACCCGAAATTTTAGTTTAATATTAAACTTGCAACCAGTGGTTCGATTTTAGTCACAATTTTTATTTTAAATACTGAATTTTCATACCACAGCAAGCTTACGAAAGATACATACATTGCATTGCAGTAATATGTATGCATGCATTGACAATTTGACATTGACATTTTAATATTTTGTTTTTTTTTTCGGCTTAGTTATTACTAAGCCCAGCAAGGTTTTCTCGATTTCAGCAAAAAAAATGTTATGATAGGTACTAAGTAAGCAACAGAGAGTTTTGGCGGGAACACGGGAAGAGTCGTGTCGCTCCGTTGTATTTTTTTCCAAAACTAGTGTTTTGTCGAGTGTTAATGGATAAAAATGGTGAAAAATTTATTCATAAAGTGTCGAATTACAAGCGGAAAATGATATAATGTGGTGAAACAAGACTTTTCGTGTTGCTTCCAAAACTCCATCGAAGCTTTATAGTAAAGTTGCCACTACTTTCCTAAAGCATGACTGGACTTGACTGACACGGACTGGACTTTGACCATAACTATAACTAAGAGACAGCAGAAATAACACTTGAGACAAGGCAATATGGCTTTACAGCTTTAGCCTGCCCGATGGCACAAATTAATTTAAAAAAAAATGACAGTTTCTATATGTTGTCATTTTCTTGTCGTTCGTTTCGAAATTTCGATCTTACTTGCGTGTTTAAAAAATGTTTATTTCAACTTGTACATGATAATATTGTGTTTGTATCGACCGATCGTCTGATAATTTTGTAGCTTTTTATTCGACGGGACTGAACACTACTAAACTTGAATGATGCAGTAATAATGATCACCTATGTGGCTCAAGTTATCAATTTATTTGCTACAACAATACAGAATGTATTCTTCGTTGCTTCATTTATCGGAGAGCTTATTATTTCAGCTCTACTATGGTCATACAGCGTTCTAATTAAAGCTTGCGACCAAATTATAAGATTCTTCCATATTGTGTATGAGGACAACATCTGCATATTTACAGAATTGCCAAATTCACTCAAAGACATATTAGACACTACTTTGAATCAGTTCCTGTACATACACAATGGATTGGAGGATGGGTGTCAATATTTATCTGAAAAGACCTATTCATTCGTTTCTTCAATTACATGGTTAATTAATGCAGTAGCTGTGATATTAACTGAAGTCTGCATATTACTTATAAACACATTAATACTCATGGGTCAAACTGTGTGGCTCTTGATTACTTTTATCCCTGTGCAACTTCCTTTATTAATGAAGTCTGGCACAAAATATATTTCAGATGTTATTGTCAACACTATTGTGAATGGATATATGAGACTCTTGATATTCACAAATTTTTTGACCGAAGTGCCTTTGGAATCTTTTTTAGGGTTAACAAGTGCTATTATAATAGTGAGGCTTTGTGTTCATTTTAAAGAAACGATTATAACTAGTGTTTATAACTTTTACTGGTCTCTAGTGAGAAACTTGCTATATTTGTACCATGCATGCTATAATTACTGGACTAATCCAGAAGTGCAAGTAATAACAAGAATGGTTAATGGAGATATAATGAGTGCTAGAGACAATAATAATTTGGATGATGTGTATTCTGAAGATGCAAACGCTGCTGTAGATGCCCTATGTGTGATTTGCCAAGAACGTCAGAAATGTGTATTAACTCTACCATGTCGTCACATCTGTCTATGCACAGAATGTTGCAGAAGACTATATGGCTATCAGCGTACTTGCCCCATCTGTAGAACATTTATTTACCATTCAGTGTCTGTTTACTGGTGACAAAAATAAATTTTAAGTGGATATTTAAATGATATTTTTTGATTAAGTCAAAACTATTTTACACAATATTCAATATTTTTTATTACATAATTATACTTACTTAAAGTAAACATAAATTACAATAACTTAATGTGGTCATCATATTATATTACATTGTTCTTTGGAAGTTTGGACATAAGATTCATAGCCAATTGTCAACATTTACAAAAATTACAAAAGTTTATTACAGCACAAGACTTGTCTTGTAATAAATAAAATAATGTCAAGCCTGTACAAAAATTAACATTTAAATCTGAATGACGAAATTAAAAACTATCATTAGTAAATCTGACACAATGGCAGATTATATGTTAAAAATATGGAAAGATAATATTATTCTTGCCAATCTGAAAGTGCTACATGTAGACTTTGACATTACTGATAGTCTACAGTCTTGCTATAAAAAGATTTTACTAATTTACACCTCAGAAAGAAATAGTAACTTTAAGCTTTCTTTTTTAAATCCTTTTTTATTCAAATTGTCTACTACTTTTGGGTGTATAAAACTTACTTAGTTATATTTTGAATAGTCTTGATGTAATCTAAAAAAAATATTTGAGAAAGTATCAACATTGTGTTCTGTTCTTGATTCATAATGACATGCATAATTCAATAGTACTATTCATTCATACTATGTAAACTTAAAATTGCAAATAAATTATTGATGATAGTCATATGAAACTATTATTATAACATTGATAAAATACATTTATGACTGTCCTGATGTAAATAGAACAGTCATATTTTGTGGTTTTCAATAGGCTATTGAATGCTTATATTTAGTTAAACACTAGTATTGATATCTTACTTGATGATGTAAATTATTAGTTCATGTTCTAAGATTTTCTGAGTATGAGATGAATTGAATTGTATTTAGCTCAATTTAATTGTATTCAGTTCAATTCAGCGGAATTATTTTTTAAGTTATTATTGTCATGAAATTAATATTGGTAGAGGTTTAATATCACAGATAACTTTGTCTTATAAATGGATAAAAATAAAACGCATTTTACATTTGTTTTACTTATGCGAGATTAGTCACATTTAGTTATGTAGGACACTCCTATACTATAGATACATTACTGTAGTTTTACCCACATTTGGTGTCCTTGTTCTTGAAGGAATCAAAGCAGAGTACAACGCATCTGACTTCTCGAGTATGTAACTAGAAGGGGACGCACACGCTGTGTACTATGTTTTGCCTCCTTGAAGAAGGATAGTACATGTGTCAAAACTATAGTCCGAGCATATTTCATGATGTAATTAAATGTGAATAATCCTGCATAAGTCAAACAAAAATGTGTAAAAACCACATCAGTTTCTGCAGTTTTACATTATTCTAAATTTTAAATGTGAATCTTTACCATCATATTTACAAAAATCCTGTTTACTTAAAGTTATATTATGTTAGAACCACAATTCATAGTAGTTATATCTTTATTGAAAACTAGTGTAATCATAATATTTTAACTTTATTTGTTTTATAAGGTATTTGTGAATAAAACATGAAACCCGATTGTGGAACTAAACTGATTTTTACAAAGCAGTTATGCTTATAAATTTGTTCAAGCTCACCTTCAAAATCTTGACTACTGAAGATTTTGAAGATAAGCTTTTTAAAAATTTATTAGTCTATCAAAGATTGGTAGCAAACCAAGAACACTCAATTTCATTCTATCCAACATTCTTATTAAATTATTTAAAAACTGTGGCTATAATTTTTTTTTATAATCTATGTCTTCAAGTACCCAATTTGTTAAATTATTATTTGTGTCCATTAAAATAATACTAACAGTAGATTCTAAAAATATTTTAGATTTATTATTTTAGTTTTTTTTTTAACTTAGTACTTGCAGTAAAACAAAAATAATAATTGTTTAAAAAATTACAAGTGTCTATACTATAGACACTTCAATGTTACTTCAACTTCAACAACTTCAGTATTAATTTGAATGGGTAATACACACATGATAGAGTTGATAGACATTTAGATAGATTTTGAGTTTGCTACTGTTAATTAAAGGTATGACTACTATAGTATGACACTAATGTCTATGGTTGCCTAGCATGTAATTATTTGATTCAACCTGTATTTCAACATTCTGTGAACTTCTTCTGTATCTTTTATTAAAGTTTAGGTCTTTGAATGAACATTCCACATCTTTAAATGCATTTAACATAAAAACTGCAGTTATCACAACAAGAAAACCACATAAACAACCTAAAATGTTTTCAAAATTCATGTGGTCCCACTCTTTAAACAGAATGCCTGAAGCAAGTACAACCAGAACTGTAAACATCACATAATACACTGGAGTTACTACACTAGTATTAAAAATATCAAGTGATTTATTCAAATAATTCATTTGTATCATAATGCACACAACCGATGTAATAAATAGTAGCCAAAATACATAATTGGAAAAATTATTTGCATCTCCTTTTATTGTCTCTTTTATACCCAATGCAACTGCTTTGCAAAATACCACTGTCAAACTACCAATTGAAGAGCACATCAAAAGATAAATGGCAATGTTTGTGTTTCCAAATCTAGGCACAAAAATTATCTTAAGTATAAAGCTCATCACAAGAATTGTTGAAACATAAGTTAAAAACATGTAATCACCCAACATAACCACAAGTTCTGAGAATGTTTTGATTTCTTCTGATTTTGGGGAATGTATGACAAATATGATAGAACCTACTATGCAAAGAAAACAGCCAATCTGCGAACAAATGTATTTAAGTTACTAAAATGTTTATATTATGTACATAATAATAGTTAAGTTAAAACATCAAGTTAAGATTACATACCTTTCCAATAAAATTCAAATGTTCATTTAGGAATTTTGAAGATAGCACTGCTGCAACTAATACACTGAGAGCACCAAGCGGAGTCACCAAAGCTGCAGGAGCAAAGGCATATGCTAAAAGGTTAGCTGCTTCACCTACACCCACTGAAAAGACAATAAAGCTATTAAGTAGGCATAGAAATATAGACAACTCCTAACAATCCACTACTAATAATACTTACTGGTTATTAATCCAAGCCACCACAACCATTGCTTGAGGTATGCAAATCCACCAGCTGATGCTCTCAGATTCCCAGATGCTGAAAGTTTTCTCAATGCTACCTTTTTAATTATAAAACTGGAACCAATAAATACGCTAGACGATATAGCTAGTCCCAACCCGATAGCAAACGATGCATGGTCATATTCACGTCCATCGAGCACTATATTAGAGTGTTTCATTTTAAGTTTACTTGATATTGTTCACAACACCACTGTAGATATAACTAAATAAAATGTATAATTACGGTGCTATTTCAGATAAAAAAAGATATTGATGACTCATGTTTAGAGTTTAACTAAAACACCACCTTATCAGTAAAAATAACAAAAATGATAATGTTTGATTAAAGGGCGGCAATAAACCACTCAAACATCTGCGCTCTATAAAATACAGCAAATATTACGTGTACTTAATATCGTAATATTTGATTAATCAGTACGTTTGGTACAATTTCTGAATAATATCAACATTCAGCGGTGTTTAATAATACTTGTCATTGATATAATCAGATTTAAAAGAAAATGTTTAAAACAAAACTTAATCTCTTGAAGAAATAATTTATAATCATCGAGGCAAAGAACAGACGCACACCTGCTGTCGCTGTCCGTATTTCGTTTCGTTCCAACTTCAGTCAGTGCAAGTGTTTTTTTTTCTTTAGTTTTGGCGTCGCGTTTTAGCATTTGCCAGTGTCAAGTATTTATATATTTTCAAGTTTCAAAAGATAAATAAGTGTCCTCGTAGCTAGTTATAGTCAAAGTCCAGTCTTAGTCAAGTCCAGTCTGTGTCAGTCAAGTCCAGTCATGCTTTAGTAAAGTTGTGGCGACTTTACTATAAAGCTTCGATGGAGATTTGGAAGCAACACGAAAAGTCATGTTTCACCACATTTTATCATTTTCCCACACTCGCGCTTGTAATTCGGCACTTTATGAATAAAACACCACCATTTTTATGCATAAACACTCGACAAAACACTAGTTTTGGAAAAAAATACAACGGAGCAACACGACTCTTCCCGCGTTCCCGCCAAAACCCGTGCAAGTGTTTGTGGCATCAAATCATCTATTTTGAAAATCCATGTATTTCACTAGGCCAGTTGTATGTTGCCTGTTCCTGTAACGGAATACTAACAAAACTATTGAATTTGAATATTATTAGAAAACAAATCTAAGATAGGTAGACTAGGAAAACTTTATTTTTCACTAAAACAATACCGTCTCATTCTTTTGCGTAGCATTGTCTCTTTTTTACAAATGTATCGTGTTAGTGCGTATACTGCTCAGGTACACTGCGTACTAACTGTCATAATATTATTATCCTAAGCTTCCCAAAACGTTCATAAAATATGAACTTGTAGTTCTTCGCATGAGTCGGCATGAGAATCAGCGTGGTCAACGTAGGCTATTTGTCGCCGTTTAGGCTACACAGACGAGAATCGACGATGAAAAAATCTGAAAGGCGACTGAGCGCCCATTAGGCTACTACAGAGGCAAACTTTTTTAATTTGCCAAACTACCAATGAACAAAAGCTTTTAACAATCTTGGACATGCTGGGGTCGTGGGTTTGAGTTATGCATGGGACAACACGTTTTTAGACTCATTCTAAGATACATACCAAATTATAAATTCGAGTGTAACGTTTTCAAGTGTAAACGTTTAGGCTACTAGGCTTAAATTCAAATTCGGCTACATTAGGCCACGCATGCTGAGAAAAATGGCGACATTAGGCCTGGCGTTGTTGGCAACACTGATGAGAACAAAGATCAGTCTCCGTTTATAGGTCCGTAGTTTATGTGTTTATGTTTAATCTAGTCTGTGTTTGTTTTGCTTTTCTAATGATGCACCCTATTTTTAATGTCCTCTGTGTACTGATGATTGATTTGATCTGATTTTAAGTAGGTGTTCAATTATATAGCGGCGATTTGATTTCTCGTTTTATATATTTTGCATTCTTTACAATTTAAACTGTAATAATTTTTTTTTCATTGTCACAAAATCTTTTATTAGTTTTTGGTGCACTAGTGCCGTTTGTTATATTTTGTAGACTTTATAATACAGGAATTTATCATATAAATTGTGAATTATTGAATATAATGGCGGGAGCTCCGAGAGACTGGCAGATTGAGTGTCTAAAAATAAAACAACGAGGGGCTTACCTGCTGCAGTCGGGACTATGGTCAGATTGCTCGTTCCTTGTGGGTTCAGAGCCCAACCAAGTGGTCGTAGCAGGTCACAAGTTGTTCCTCGCCATGGCTTCTCCGGTTTTCGAAGCGATGTTCTACGGAGGAATGGCTGATGAGGGAAATGAACCCATCCCTATATTAGACGTGCAACCAGAAGCCTTTAAAGCACTTTTAGAGTAAGTACTTTGAAAAGAAAATAATGAATATTTTATAGATAATTTCTTATAGTTACTGTCTTATTAACTGCATTGATAATGTTACAGAAACAGATTGCTACAGGCATTACTGTAATATACATACATAATAATACCAATAGTAAATATGTAATACATTTTGCATTGCATCTAATTATGTTGGATATTATTGGGATGACCTCTGTATTTCCAAGGGCAGTGTTTATGTATGTGGGTAAACAAACTATGTACCTGTATAAAATTCTAAAAATAAGTTATTTTCCTAAATATTCATTTAAAAAGGATATCTAAGCTTGTCATGTTGTTACAACATACCTCTATGCTTCAATAATAATAGTAATATAAATCATTCTACAATATTTAATGTTGTTTATGGTTCAAATAATTAAATATATGAGGAAGGGTCAATAGGCCTTTATTAGCACTATACCATTATCAAAGAATATGATACAATTTTTTGCATCTAATTATGTTAATGTGTTAAACTACTATTAGGGTGACCTCTCATTTTTTACAGATTGTATTATTTTATTGCAGGTATATCTATACAGATAACATAAATATAAGTTCATTTGATAAAGCATGTGAACTGTGCTATGGAGCCAAGAAGTACATGCTGCCACACTTAGTAAAAGAATGTACACGGTATCTCTGGTCAGACTTATATCCAAGAAATGCATGCAGAGCATATGAATTTGCACGCTTATTTGATGAGAGTGTACTGATGGACAAATGTATACAGGTTTGTAGTATACATGATATTGACTATATTTGTAACAGGCTAGGCATTTAACCACAGATGTAAGGTGATGGTGTTGCTGAAGATGATAAGCACACCCGGCCTGGAAAAGCTATCTGGGTGTTCTGTATGTATTATAGGTATGTAATAACATAATAAAAGCCGTATTGTTTTTAAATAATTACATGAGTTTAAAAGTAAATAATTTTGAGCCTAAGGTTAAGTTTCATTTGCTAATTTGTTTTAGATAATCAGCACAAATACCAAAGAAGTCATTAACGACAGTAGTTTCCAAGATGTAGAATTAAACACTGTTATTACAGTGTTCTCTCTTGACCATTTAAACATTGATAGTGAGTTAGATCTCTTTGATGCTGCTGTGAGGTACTCAAAAGCTCAGGACAAGAGAGGGACAGAATGGAGCTTCGGCCCAGCTGTTGATAATGGACCAACTAGTGAAAAGAAACCAAAGAGTCCTGAACCTTCAACTTCCAAGGTAAGAATAATAAATAAAAGAGGACATCCACAACTAATTTTAATTAAATGGAATATGTAAAATCTTGATCACTAAATGCAGGTCACATTTGGAGAATCAGCACTCTGAAAACAAAGTAGTATTAGCTTATTTCCAAAACCATCTCCTATCTGGTATATCCTCCTAATAGTATTAGCTTGTCTATTGAATTCCATTTCTGTCATATGTGCTATTGGGATAGCGAAGCTATGTCACCTGGCTGCCAAAGATGCACAAGTATTAATGAATAATTTAGTACCTCGCCAAGTCTTTGTTGAATTTGATTTGTTAGGTGGTACACATAGAGAGTAGCGCCGAAAACAGTCCGGCGGCGGCGCCAGAGCCACGCAAGCAGGATGATGCACCTGAAGACATGCCCCCAGAGCCTACCCCCACTGACTCCAAGAACAAACTTGGTATGAATAACACTTCTAGAACTGACTGACACCTTAGGTTTAATTCACCCATCAACAGAGCCGATAAACTTTAATAGAGAGTGTTATTGTATTTTAAAAATCAGTTGGATTATTGCCACAATAGAGCTTTATATTATATTGTTATATGTTGTTAACAAATATACTAGTTTTAATTCTGTTCAAAATGGTCACAGTAAAAGGTTACTTAAATTTGTAGTTTCTATGTAGGTAATAAAGGCACTTGTCTTGCCCCATATAAAAAGACAAAAGTTAATACATAATAATTTATATGTTTTAGGAGCACCCAAAATTGGGGTATTGTTTCGGCTTGAGGCAGGTAGTAGGTTTTTTTATGGTTAGATACTGAATGTGTTAAAACTCGCGTAAATACTATAAAGTCCCGCACGAAGGCGCGCGGCTAGCGTACCTATGATAACACAGCTCACGAAATATTTTTTGACCTATCGAAATACTAGAAAACACGTGTTGGCAAAATTGGTGTGTGTGATGTGTTAGGTTAAGACCCTAAGTTGGGTCAAGAATATTAATCATGCCCCTTTTTCTAAGTCTATTCTTCGATACGACCTTATCGCTGTATTCCGAACTGTACCTACCGTATTAGTATGTTGTAAAAATATTTACCGGTTACTTTTTTTATAAGCCACAGGTGATAAACAAACAGGTGGGTTACCTGACGGTAATCATCGTTGCGTTTAGTTAGATATCAGCAATAAATAAATAGATACCAGGGGTAATCAAAATACGTTGTCAATGTTTTAAGATTCTATTATGTAGTAACACGTTTTTCCAAGAATTCAATATCGTAACTCCGCGAGAATGCTAAAGAAGGAAGATCATTCCACATCTATTACGGTTTCGAACATACACGTAAGCACATAGCTCGAGCAATTTTGACGTAATAAGCCAGTAGTGTCCCGTTCGATACCCCTCGACTTATTGTTGTTATGGACATGAAAAATATTTTGTTTGTCTTGTCATAAAATGTACGGTAAAGCGTAACTTGTGTTGAACCGACACTGAGCGCCACCGGCTGAGAAAACCTCATGTCTCGTACCTACCAGTTTTTAAAATTCCATATGTTCCACATGTTTTACACTTTTTTTCAGTGGAATGTACAGATAACATTATTCATTATGGTTAAGTTGGGGGCAATTACATTAATATAACTGAAAAATAAATAACCAGTTTCAGAAGTCAACAAACTGAACAAACCAACAATCCGCTCTGCAATAGAAAAAATTCGTTTCCTGACGCTTACTCCGCAACAGTTCGCCGAAGGGCCAGCTCGATCCTCTCTACTCACAGAATCAGAATCCTTTGCTGTGTTGATGAACATTCTATCAAGTAACTCTGATGTGCCGATGCCTAGAGGATTCTCGACTTGTCGGGTACCAAGGAAACAGCTGATCGGTGGCGGCCCTTCCACTGGAGTCAGGGATGTAAGTATGAAAAAAATTGTACGCCGTGGCAAATAAATGGTTACAGGGAACGGTAGAGTAACTAAGCCAATAGGATGCCATCGTACACATCATTGTAAACAATCTTACTAGATGACCAACTACATGTTTTTTTTTCACGGCAAAAAATCGATTGCTTCATACATTTTTCTGAAATCATGCATAATTGCATATACAGATACAAGTCAACAGATCACGCGTTAATATCCCCGCTTACAATAAATAACTGTACAATAGGAAGAGATCGGGGCTATTTTTTTTAACCATCCGTGTGAAAGACACGTGCGCGCATATAAAATCGTTTGAAAATCGAAAACGTCTGACTTAGGCGTTTTCGTACGCGAAAGCCATACGAACGATGCAATAATGGAGTCCATGTTGGTGTCTTTTCCCAGATGGCAACATTTACGGTAGATACTCCATCCCCGGTGCTAGAGCAAGTGTTCGGCGCGCATCCCCTCCCCGCGGCCGGTCCGCTCATCGCACGTGTCTCTCCGCCGCATGCTGCGCGCGCCTCTCCACCTGTCATGCCACGCCACGACGGTCAGTACACACGACACCATTCCACACAGGCCTGCTTCTGAGCATCGGTGAGGTCGTGCGGCACCCAGCGTGATACTATCCTCCTCACGTGAAAATGCTCATGTCAAATCTCGTGAACGCCTCACCATCCCATCTGCAGTACGGGTTGAATCTCTTCATAAGTAATTTGCTTATTCTCTTGAATTAAATTTATCACTGCTAACACGTTTCTTTCCGTAACAGCCGTCAAAGGGTAACCATTTCTTTTTTATCCAAGATAAGACGACCTCGCTTAAATCGTATGTGCGAACTACTACTGAAATGATTTTGATGCAACTTCTATGGCACCTTCCTGAAAGTAGGTACCTAATTAAAATTTCAAATAAAAAAATATTTTTTTCTAATCGCTTTATAATTGACGGAGTTCTGAGGTAACAAACAAAACAAAATCTGAATCAATAACCTTCTCCTTTTTTGAAGTCGGTTAACGATATGAATGTATTTGTTGAATTATTTATGTATTGAAGTATATCAAGTTATCGGACTTCCATCACACAAGCTCTGCTTAGTCTGGGGCCAGATGGCGCGGTGTGTATAGTCCTACGATATTTATTTAATTAATTACGAAATTGATTTACTATGAATAATCTATCTATCTATACTATTATAAAGAGGAAAGATTCGATTGTTTGTTTGTATAGAATAGGCTCCGAAACTACTGAACCGATTTCAAAAATTCTTTCACCGTTGAGAAGCTACACTATCATTATCATAGTATCATTATATTTCTCAAAATTACTTTTTTCATTTCCAGGCGGACGAATAGATCGGGCGTCATTAATGGCAAGCTCTATCGCCGGAACTGGCGTAGACCCGTTACTAGACCGGCACGGAGACTTTAACAAGATCTACTGCCAGCGCTCCATCATACAGCATACCGACTGCCTCAACACCAGCGTGCTTGATTGCTCGGTCACATTTATGGTAGACAAGAATATCTGTCTTCTCGGAGTGCAGGTCAGTGAGCACCCACTGTATCACAAGGTAGATAAGAACATCTATTTTCTGAGTAGTATTTGCAGTATGATAGATTTTCTGCCAGTGCTTTGTGTATTATTTATTCTTATTCATTTTGTGAGGAGTTAATAGATACTAATAATATTTATTAATTAACCAAGTAATCAAAATACAATTTTAGGTGATCAGGGATTAGGTATCAGGATCAGGGATCAGGTAGTTTTTATGCCGCATGCTTTATTTCCATACTGCTCAGGTAGTTCAATTAGAAATCGAAGAAGGAAGCTAATTTTGATTTATTTCTAATAAGTTCATCATACACGGAAAAATAACTGTTTAATAACCGAGTTCGTAATACCGATATCCGGCGACGAACGAAAGTTCGAGACGTCGGTATCGCAATTATGAACCTCAAGTGGAGCTGGGCAGGACACGTTGCTAGGCGAAGTGATGACAGGTGGAGTAAGGTTGCAACAGAGTGGTGGCCTAGGCAAGGGAAGCGGAGCGTCGGTCGTCCAGCCGCAAGATGGGTCGACGATATCGTCACCGTCGCGGGTCGAACCTGGACCAGATTGGCACAGGACCGAGGCAGATGGCATGCAAAGAGAGAGGCCTATACCCAGCAGTGGGATAAAGAAGGCTGTGGATGATGATGATGACACGGAAAAAAAAGAGTCAAAGAGGTTTCTTTCGATCAAAACATTTGGTTTGCTTGAACATATTTCTTTCAGTCAAAGAAATTGTTTTAAAATACAATGATAGGATATTGAACTAAATTGGTAACTTTCTTGATTAAATATAGCAATATTACTTTAACCTGAACCAAAACATCGTTGTTTCAACACAATAAATCTTACCTACTTGCCCGAAACTAACCCGAATTTTTGTTTTAATACTTTAATTTAGTTGTTTCAAAAATGTATGGTATCGGATCAACTAATTTGTTGATCTTATATGAAATAGAAGAAAAAGCTAAAGGAAAGTAATAAAATGTTACCTTAATGTTACATTTGATTAAACTAAAAATATACGAATATACGAACCAGATATTAGTTCAAGTCAAAACTATATTAATTTGTTACGATACTCTAAATTTTTCACTCAAAATTACGATTTTTTCTGCTCGAACATAGTAAGTTTTATCTGGAAACACTCAACTTAGTTTAAAACATTTATTTACTTGAAATAAGATTTTATTTTCTATCTGGAAAAATATAGTAGTTTAATGTAAAACGCGCAGAGCTTTCTTAGAACATCAAGTAATTTGAACCAAGACAGGTATTGTTTTATTTAAACAAAAAAATAGTTTGTTTGCTATCGAAACCTGTACATTACTTTAATCTAAATACGCCAAAGTTAAGAACAAGATTATGTTAATTTTGGTTGTAAGAAACCATCGTCTTGGTACTGTTTTGGAAAACCGTTCGCTGGAACGAAGACTATCATTATCTTAATTCAAGATTATAGTATATTCAACAAATCTACAGTATTATTTTAGTCGAACGCAGTTTAAATTCGTCTAAACGAAAATCCTTGTGGAATTTAAAGAAATATATAGTCTTAGACCAAACCATTTTACTGCATGGTGCATATATACACGGATATTTGCTTGGATCAAAGTATTCTTTTTATCCGTGTACAAATGTCTTAGTTATTCATCATATTCATCATCAGCCTATCGAAGTCCACTGCTGGACATAGGCCTCTCCCAAGACACGCCACTCAACCCGATCATTGGGTTTTCGTTATCATACACATCACATCACAACATCAGCTGTCCTACGTATATCGTCACTCCATCGAATCTCGGGGCGTCCTTACGTTATGTTACGTTTGCCAACTCACGGTCTCCATTCTAGAACACCTCTACCCTAGCGGTTATGGGTTTTACGACATATATGTCCAGTCCATTGTCATTTCAGCTTGCGAATACGCTGAGCTATGTCTGTCACTAATTCTCTATCCAATTACTTCGTTCCGGATACGATCCCTTAGAGAAATGCCAAGGGTAGCTCCATGTGGACCATTCTCGTTGTGAGTGTCCACGTTTCGGCTCATGATAGGTAGAACGCACTGGTTAATGACTTTTATCTTAAGACTTTGCGAAACGGGTGCCTAAAGACTCGACGTAGTTTAAAGAATACTGCGCAGTCCAACAGTATTCTTTTGTTGGCTTCACTCTCAAAATTAATAATAATATTTTATTGTTTAGAAAAACAGTACACTGATAAAAATAACGTATAAATCTATACGCATCGCATTTTTGATATTTTCGTTATTTTCGTTTTAGGTTCCGACGCAAGCGCCGAGCGAAGAAAGCGCGATGTGTTCGCTAGGCAGCAGCGGCACGCTGGCAGCCGGCTACTCGGAATTGCTGTACGCACATCTGCTGGACGCCGACGGAGCGAGACTCACGTACACGCACTACACCTGCCGCGTGCCTTACCGACACCTCCTCGACATTATGTTCAATAGACCCGTCTACATACAGAGGAATAAGGTACTAATGATACAAACGAATATAGCATGTTACCTGTTCACGTTGATATTGATGTCTGATGATGTCATGGTTAAACCTATTTTTCCGTTAATACACTTAAAAAGAGCAGCTATGCGCAGCGGTCCCAGACTTATATCGCTCAGTGTCTGATGCATGAACTTGTCTACGCGCTGTAAACTAAACTTGTAATTTCAAAAATGTATTGCAAACTGTTGCATGTACAGTTTTCATACTAATCCTAAACTTGCTATGCAAAAAGAGAAACAAAACTTATCGTTTAAAGTTTTGTTTAGATAAAAATCTACGAAAAAAAAAATTTTTTTTTGTAGATTTTTAGGATGTTTAAATATTTTTTTCTTTGATGTTGAGTACGCAAGGCATTCGTACTGAGGCGTCTTTGGGCATCGTCAAAAACCGAAAACAGTCAGCTAATTCTAATTCTAGCCGTTGTACTCTTAAAAGGGAACGTCTTAACAAAACACAGAATTACATTACAACAATAACGTTATATTTTACGTAAGTGCAAAACGCGGTCTTCTTACTAAAATCATCTCTCTTCCAAACAACTTTCGTATTGATGTTATAGAACGTTCTTATTGCTGAGTATCGTCACAATCTACCACTAGAAAGATACACATGACAACTTAATTACTACAGAAGCTTCAGTACCCCAAAGATCAGTTAGTTTTTTGTCATAACTTTTGATACTAAAAAATCCTCTTAACTTTTTAAGGAAAAAAGCAGTTGCTCCATACATTTGGTCAATTTGATTTCTAATGAACAGTTGATTTTTTTAGTACAGTAACAGTTCAGCCCGTTCAGTTTCACTGCAAGATTATAACTCTGTATATGTTGTTTGCAGGTGTACAAGGTGGGTATAGTGTTCAACAAGGTGGGATGGTATCCGATGGGCACATGCGCGCAGCAAGTTGCCGCCGAATCTGTATTTTTCAACTTCTGCATCGGCCAGAGCAGCGACTCTGTTAGGGACGGACTTATACGCTCTATCATATTCACCTACTAACAATTGACTAGCTTATGTAATTGACTGAGCGTAGCGAGGTCTTTGAATCTACTAAGAGAAATAAGCGTATGTTCGTTTCTATGTACCTATGTTTGTATGTTAGGGCGACGATAATTAATTTTACGATAAATAAACGGGTTAATGGAACTAGAGTTCCATTAATACGATCCCCACAAAACTTACAAGCAGTTTATGCCAATATAGACAGCAGTTTATTTATGACAAACAGAAAACAGTGGTGGTGGTGACATTCTATGAGTAATTTTGCCATCTGGACTGTCATATTATCTCCTTTGATAATATATGATTTGTTAAATGTTTAATTAATTTACTGAAATAAAACAGTTTTAATATTTATTAAATGCATATTTAATTGAACTCTTCTTTCTTGTTCCCTGCTAGTTATAATCTGGGTATTTTAAGGTCTTGAGTGAACAAGTAGTTACCTTGTAGGTCTACGAGCTCTACTTTTGGTTCCATAAACATCATTTGCAATCAGACGAATTCGTGTAGGATCGCAGTAAGATTCTACGAGCTCTACTTCTGGATCCATAAACATCACTTGCAATCAGACGAATTCGTGTAGAATCGCAGTAAGATTCTACGAGCTCTACTTCTGGATCCATAAACATCACTTGCAATCACACGAATTCGTGTAGGATCGCAGTAAGATTCTACGAGCTCTACTTCTGGATCCATAAACATCACTTGCAATCACACGAATTCGTTTAGGATCGCAGTAAGATTCTACGAGCTCTACTTCTGGACCCATAAACATCACTTGCAATCGGACGAATTCGTGTAGGATCGCAGTAAAATTCTACGAGCTCTACTTCTGGATCCATAAACATCAATTGCAATCGGACGAATTAGTATATGACCGGTTTTTTTTTTTAATCTGTGCCAAGTCGCGGTCTTCAGTTAGTAGGTATTTATATCAATACCTAGGTACTAACTGATAACTATAATACCTACTTATATCAGTAACAATATTAAGATTTCCCAACACTGATTTTTTTATACCTACACCACGCCAATGACGCTGGGAGCACGATTAGTGTCAAAACACGCCGGAAAAAGAGTTAAATGTAACAGAAATGCGTCTTGTGTTCGAAATGTAAAACGTATTTACAAAAAAAGTAATTAAGTTGGGTATGTAGTTTGAATAAAATAACTATATTGCTGTAACTGTGTACAAGACGTGTTACCGATAAAGACTAGAAACGGCAGTTGACTCATTGCAGTCATAATATCTGTTCCTAGATGCAAGCTGGCTTAGCGTAATTCGCATGTTTGAGATAATTTTTCATAAAAGTGTTTTGTAGACCACAACTATTCAAAAATTAACTCAGCTAAGCTAACTTCGTTCTTCAGGCAGATAGCACTGTATGCCCTCCAATATTTATAGACGTGAAAGAACCACACAAAACGTTTTTCCATTATTTTTAAGTGTCATTCATACGTAATTGGGGTTTCCTTTATAGTACCTACCTACTATTCAATTCAATTTAACATATAATTTATTTATTCAATTAGAGGGATAGTTGTACCTACTAAATTTGACGCTTCTGTGTATCTATTATGTCATTTATTGTAAACATAATAATTTATACGAACAAAAAAAAATTATTAATTTTGACAAAGTCATTGAAACCAAAGGCGCGTAAGCTAGTTATGTTTATACTGTAAAACACACCAAAGTGTTAGATACTTCTATCTTATGAATTACATTATACCAAGGTACATACCTATTATTAAAGGGTACCTACTAAATATAGTCAAAAGTAATAATTACCTATAAGAAAACGTTAGCAGCGTTTACTTAACAAACAGCCGTAAACAGCACAGAAATACCCCATTTTCCAAAGAAAATTGGCGTGTGGCGCGTCACAAGCTATCGGCTCCTCGACAGCTCAGAATTGCATGCGAGGTGAGGTCGGAGGAAACAGTATTAATATCTGTTCTGTGACGTTGCAATTACTCCATGAGCTACTTACATAGGATCCTTACCCGACTGCCCGAGAAGGAGGATGATGCTTACATCGCATACATAGGCAGCCCGTACACGTAGCGCGCGATCCGCGATCCGCGATCCGCGATCAATGATCGCGATCCAGACTGATCGTGTACGAAGCGGATTGACGGACTGATGCTCCGGATCGCATAATATCTAGAAATTTTGAAATCATGATCGCGGATCGCGGATCGTGATCATGATTGAACGTGTAAGGCGGCCCATAGAGTGCGCGCTTTCGACTAATGTATATAACCTACGACGAGTTGACCAGTAGAAGTACAGTATAGGCTTAGATTCCATAGATATCCTTTAGGTGCGGAACCTTAAGAAGGTAAGGATTCCCTTGAGCTTGACCTGATTCATGGCGCCACAAGTACAATATAAATAAAGCTATGCAACATGATTTTCTGAGTTCCCGACAAAACGGCACCTTTATTTTTGGCATTATACTTTGTGCATTTTTCCAGGTAGGTTATTTTAATAGTTGAAAAATCAAGTCAAATCCGGTCATGTTATAATAATTTTCTTGGGCCCTTCATAGAAGTAATTTTACTAAAATTTTCCACGGAGTTCTACAAGCAGAACAAAAAAATACGTTTAACCACACTTGTGCACATTTGTTGACATACAATAAAACACCATTCTATACAAAAAAATATCATGAAATATGAATAATTATTACCTCCGACGAATAATCAATTATTACGATGTGGCGATATGACTTTTTCGCGTTCCCGCCAAAACACGGTGCGCTAATTAGCTGCAATTTAATAAAAAATGTCAAATCGCTTGCAAATGTCAATGACGTGGAAATATAAAATCTGTGAATATAAAATTCTGAACTACAGAAATCTCTAACGAAGAAAGATTCAGTTACTATAAATTAGTAAATTTAATACTTTTGTGTCTATATATTCTTGTTAGACGAAATCTATAACTATTCGTTTGAGATTACGATGCAATGCTACCTCGGCGGCGCAATATTGGAGGTGTTCCTGAAAGACCTTCGGAAGACGACTTAGATACTTACAGTAAATTAGACAAAAAAGGCGTCTCTTACAGTAACAAACATTATAATTCGAAGCTATCAACGCCACGGAGTGCTCCCTGTGTACCGGAAGATATTGTATTTGATATCCTTGAAGAATTCGTATACGAACCAGTGATGGCTGCAAGGGATCGGACTAATGAGTTTGTGTCGACTGTCAGGAGTCTCCAGGACAGAATTCTGGCTAGACCTGCTATCAGAGATAAACGGAAAGCAGCAGTTCTTGAAACATATTCACAGTTTATGAGCATGGCGAAAGTTATAAGCAGAAACATAACTGGCACCTATGCTAAACTGGAAAAACTGGCTTTATGTAAGTGGAAAGATTTTATGCATATATTTTTAAGGACATACGGACAACATTTAATTGATCAAGTTTTTTAGGAAGCATTACTTAGTAATTAGTATTAGTACACACCAAACCGTCTGGTCAGATTTGGCGGACTCTCTCTCTAACACACATGAGATTTAATCCATAATTGTTACCGGATCTGTGATTTTTTCAAACTAGGGCATAAGCTTTTATAAAGAGGATAGCACTTGGTCTCACATCTCACATCTCTCATCTTATTACTTTTACAATAAAAACCCTATAAATTTGTTTAAGCCCTCATTTTTATTTTTAATGAGCCATGAGATTGTTAAATGGCGAAAATAGGGTACTCCTTAAAAGAACATTTTATATTGATGTGAGATTTTTAATTATACCCCTTTCTGTTGCGTAGAGTTCCGTTCATTGTCCCCTATTTTAAGCTCACATAGTTAATCAATACCTCTTAGATTTTTTCTTTGCTTGGCTCGACTCTGCTTTCAAAGGCTTGTTTTTATCCCTTAAACCAGGGATAGGGTGCAAATGGTAGTTAATAAATAATTAATCACTCAACACTTGTTCGTTTTTATTTTCAGTGGCTAAAAAGAAATCGTTGTTTGATGATAGGCCTACTGAAATACAAGAACTCACTTATATTATAAAAGGAGACTTAAATTCTTTGAACCAGCAGATTGGAAAACTTGGTGAGATGCCCAGAGGGCGCAAGAGTATGCACAGCCACTCCTCCAGTGTGGTGCTAGCGCTGCAATCTAGACTTGCTTCTATGAGTAATCAATTTAAACAGGTAAATTATAACTTAAACAAAAACGAATTTTACTGTACAAGGAAACTGTCTTTTTGCTGGTTGGACTTATGCACCAAGAGTTCTTTACTATCATATTATTTTATATTGTGTATTTTTAACCATCTTCAAAAAAGAAATTCAACATAATTATGTAAAGTTTACTTAGTACATAGATACATTATACTTAATGTTATCATATTAATTTATCACTCTGAATGTGTCAAGTTACAGGCTTAAATAGTCACTATTGCACTATGTTTCAATATTGGCCAAGTTTAATAAAAGTTTCTTTTGCTTCAGTAATTTGGTTTATGTATGACTTGTAGTGATTAGTGGGAGAATAAAACCATTAGAAGTTGTTAGTAAAGACAGCTATTTTAACTTTACTTTTTTTTAAGGTTCTTGAAGTACGATCAGAAAATTTAAAACAACAGAATAACAGACGTGAACAATTTTCAAGAGTGACTCCAGTGGTTAAGGAGGTGCCATCACTCCTGCAACAGGAAGATGTAAGCATTGATTTAGGAGAAAGTTCTAGCATGCAGACACAGCAGCTAGCTTTGAGAGATGACAGCGATTCCTATGTGCAGCAGAGGGCTGAAACTATGCATAATATAGAAAGCACAATAGTTGAACTAGGTGGCATATTCCAACAACTAGCACACATGGTTAAAGAGCAGGATGAAGCTATTGGTAGAATTGATGCAAACATTCAAGAAGCAGAGATGAATGTTGAGGCAGGCCATAGGGAAATAATGAAATATTTTCAACATATAACAGGCAACAGAGCCCTAATGTTCAAAGTTTTTGGTGTGCTTATATTTTTTTTTATTTTCTTTGTTGTAGTTATGGCATAAAATTTATAAACAAGGTTAATAGTATTATTCCAAACTCATCTTTTAGTGTTACTATGTAAAATATGGTCATCTTTATGTAATTGTTAAGAATGATTAATAAAGTTCTATAAATACCTATTTATCTGTGCATATTTTTATTTTACAGTAAAAAAATTCTTTCACCATTGGGAAATTACACTATCCCCGGGTGAGATAGGCTACTTTTTATCCCTTTATTCCCACAGGAACGGGAACAACGCGGGTGAAACTGCGAGGCGTCCGCTTGTAAAAATAAACTATTATATTAGTACAGCTACTGATCTGTTTGAAGTCGGCGCCAAGCGGGCTTGATAGGCCCTGCGCTGCCGCAGCGCGCAACGAACGCGCCGCGCGGCGTAATACGCGTCTAAATTATTAATGACAGATTTTTAAGTTGCACATTTTTGTACATAACGGTCTTTGTAGTGATTTCATTAGAATTATTTAAACTTACACATAAATCAACAAATAGGTGTTAATACATCTATCTTATTATTTTTCGGCTTCAAACCGATCAGTAGGTAGGTACCTAGCAGGTATAAGTAATGATATTTTATTTAAATTAATAGTTAGAGGTTCATACAAAAATTGTCATTATAACTGGTTTATTTTTCGCTTTTTTGTGCTGATGTTTTCTTTTTAAAGTTTGTTTGTTTTTCAAGTTTTAGTAGGATTCTAATGGTGAAAGAATTTTTAAAATCGATACAGAGATTACCTCCTAAAACCTCACAAACATACCTAAAAAATACGCGTCGAATTGGCAACCTCCTCCTGCTTTTTTTAAAGTCGGTTAAAATTATTGATACTTCTAGTTTCTAGCACTCACACTGTTGTCTCCAGAGAAATCCAATATCGATATCGACAAGTCTATACCTATACGCATTATTCTACAACAAGAAATCACCTAACTCCTAACCGTTAAAAAGTTCTAGCTTCCTTCATCTGCTAAGTGGCATGATAAGATGATGACCATATGCAAATGTCTCAATAGCTTTAGAAAATAATATTTTCTAAAGCTATTGAGACATATATTATATGAAAAACATTGTTAAGCCTATAGGTAACATGCCAATAGGGCATAAGTCAGGAGTATACTCAATTCAAATAAAAAAATAATTTTGAGAATTTGTTCACAAGTGGGATAGAAATCGGTAAACATACCTAAATACAGTCGAACATAGAACATCATCCCTTTTTGAAGTTTGTTAAAAAAGGAAACAACAGCTAATAAATGAAATTAATTTACATGTATTACTTTTTATACATATTTGTACTCATTTTACTAATTAGTTCCTTCCCTACATTAAATTTATAGCATGGCTCATGTTTCGCAAATAGCAGCCCCTCTGATAACTCATCCGACCAAACAAAATAGACGATTCAAAAGAAACAGTTTTTTCCGCACAAATAGACTCGTATCGGTACACTCCCGTTCAAAGAGTATACAATTTACAACGTACCCGTTGTACTTTTTTTTAAATGTATTCTTTCATGAATACTGATCTTTCAGCCGATATCCGTTGTACAATTCGCAATGTTGCCATGACAAACCCATGTAGTACCCAACTACATTGAAAATACATATTATCTACAATATACAGATTCTAAAAATATTTTTTTAGAATCGCTTTTGATTTTCATTTTTTCATAAACCTTATCAACTTCCAAAAACATGTATAAAAATAAGTTAAGGTGGTTCGATTTCCATACAAATATTTTTTTTCCATTTATGAACAAATGGGGCATAATTTTACAGTAAAGTCACAGCTACTGGCATTTATTTTGCTCTTTATTTGCGGTAAATCACAAGTGCTTGAATAAAACAGTAACAGTGATTTCACTGTAAAATTATGCTCCATTTGTCCATAAATGGCAAAAATATATTTGTATGGAAATCGAACCACCTTAAGGTAAAATCTTTTATCTGTAATATTAGCCAAAAGTCTGTATAAATACAGATAAGTCATACACATAAGATTCATAAGACAATTTCCTACGCAATCTAATATCGAAAGGAGGATAGGTACGCATAAAGTGACCACTTTCACGACATTAAATAAATATAATTATTAAGAGCAATACAATATGGGTGCCTCGCGAACGAATTGGTTAGCGTGCTCCACTCCACCATAGACCACAACTTCGCTTAATATCAGGCGAGATGGAGGTCAAACGCAAGTTACGCAAGCCTATTTGTACTCAGTGTTTTGATAATCGCATACGTACTGCCAGCCTTGAATTCATAGATCACGTGACCACTGGTCAGAGAGCAACTCACTAGCGCGACCTAAGATAGCAGCTGTGAATTTGGTCACTATTATGATCCGTGATTGTGAGGGACAGATTTCACTGTCTGTTGCCACATCTGTCATATCATAAACTGTTTTAGCTACATACTATCTTACATGTTAGGTAATGTTTGTCTGGGTTTAGCTTATAGATGAACTTTTTCAAATTAGCTGTAAATAAAATGCATTTACACCCAGCGCAAACAAATATTCGAGAAATTCAATTCAGTTTTTGAGGAGTGAGACACTATGTAGCTTGGAGAGGTGTAACTACACACTTATTGGAATGGATTTTAACCATCAATGCCACACGTCTACCAGGAATACAAATGGACAGCATTGCATCATGACCACGCAAACATTGTTATTTTATTATCCTGAAGATATATAAATGAAGCACTTGTTATTAAAATCAATTTTTACTGAAAAGTTACATAAAAATATTATATTTAGGTGTATTGCCTAATTATTATAATTACATTATGGTATTATTATAAGTAAAAGATCTATGATAACATTAGTATAAAAATTCATCGCACCAATCTTTCAAACACTGGTAACAGTCTGAAGATTGTTTGGAGTTAGCGCTGCAAGTTTCCTTCATCCACTCTTGAAATAATTCTTTATTTTTCTTGAGTACCAGGAACTGTCCAAGAACAACATAAGCCTGTAAAATAAATATACATGTTTGGAGCCAAAACACTTACACTTGGAGTTATACTTATTATGTATCTTAAACCTAACAAATATGATTTATAAATTTTGAATTTGATTTACAAACTAGGTAGCCAAGTAGAGAAGTATATAGGTATTATCTAATAAGTATTTCAATATTTAAACTCTGTCTTGTCCTGTTCACAAACTAACCTTATCAAATCCAGCGGTTTCTAACCTCTTCCCCAAAACTTCACCAACTCCTGCTAAATCTGTTACAGGCTTATCCCCCATGGGCTCTGCCACAAAGTTTCTATGTTTCTGTGATGTGCTGGACATTTTGGTAATAGCAGATTATAATTATCTCGTAACGGAAACAAGAGTGACGCTTCGCGGCTTGAGTTGAGATTGAATTATTGAGTTTCGTATATAGTCTGAAACAACAAAGAACATAATTGGACAGATGGTAAACTTACTGATACAATATGTAATAAACACGTTTGGAACGTTCAACATAGAGATTACTTACAAAATGATTTGTACGTGAACTTGAAACTGCGTAAGTTTTGAAAAACAATAGTTAATGATTTGACTCAGCGGATATAAATATATGAAAAATACAAGATTTACATACTTATGTCACAGACTATACAGTAACATTTTTTAATAACTTATCGGCATATGGATACAGAAAATTAGGCATTAAGGATAATGCGTAATTTTCATAATATTTATGTACTTCGATTTTTACAATTTATGTCTAACATCTTTAAATTAACCGTCTTATACACGGTTTAAAATCAGGCTAAAACCAAGGTCCCTGGTTGGCGGCAAGTTGCGTTTTGCCGGCTACACGGTTTAAAATTTAAAACCAACAGAGTTAATTTAAACGTTGCACGGAAAGGCTGCTTCTACGCTCGTGTACTGTACATTCATTACACTACAATACAACGTTATGGCGTATTACCTATCTAAGCAACAAAAAGTTGGAGTGAGTCTTGCACATTTGTGTGCATTTATCTATAGCTAATCTCTAGTTTATCTCTCATTTTAGGTTGGCAACATTCGTTTCCTTCCCGCCTATTTTGTTGTCAAAAGTCATTTTTGAGAGTTTGTTTCTGGCGGTTTCACAGTTACAGTGAAGAATAACTATAATTTACTATTGCTACTTGAATTGTGAATAGATATTTCATTATTGTAGTTCTCTAAAGCACATTTTCAATTTTATTATATCACTAGATACCGCCAATAAATAGAATATGGTTGGAAAAGCGAATAAACTTTACGTTTATAAGAGAGGTATGATAAACTTAAGACCCGATATAACAGTTTCAAGTATCGTTATTTTATAAATTGTTGAGCTCAACTTGTCTTTGTACAGTTCTTAATTTTGTATTAAGTCCTTAATTGTTCATGTAGTCTTCATACAATTATTTCTGTGCAGTTTCTTAATTTTAATTACGACTAAGTATCGTATTGTCTATTAATTTGTCAGGCAGTGTGGACTTGATTTTTTAGGACAGTGTCAACAATTTACTTCATACTTGCATAGAGGGCTCTTTCATTCCGTTCAGAGATGATTGCTGGTACCCTCGACCATGATCCAATCATCTACCTATCTATTTAACACTAATTCTTGACAAGACCATAGGTACTCCATGAAAGCTGATGCAATGCTTAACAGCATATCTAGCAGGTAGATCAATTGATGGATTGGTGTCGCTAATATCAGAAAATGAAGCATTAGGTCCAGCTTGATAATAATTAATTGACCAAATAATAATAATGGCGGTTCAAAACCGGACAAGGCACAGGACGTAAGTGCCATATTAGAAAAGAGGCCTAGATTCAGCAGTGGGTAATTATTGGCTGAAAATTTTATTTTTAATTTATCTGCTTGAACATACTTAATGTATGACGAACTTGTTAGATTTTATAAGAACAGAAATCATTCAATTTTTTGTCTTCTAGGGGGAAGAATGGAAGAAGTCCACATTGATAAAATTACCTCAAGAATAAAAAAGCTATGTTATGGGTTAAATATGGATTTTGTGGACCCGGTAAGTATTTATAACTATAAGCTTAATTTGTCATTAGTCCTTATAATTATCTATAAAAGGTTCAGTGTCTGTATAAATCTTTTTTATAACATTTTTCATGTTGAAAGTTAGATTCATAAACTAAAAGGATAACACCACCAGCATTATAAGCATGGTGCTTGATAAAGATTGATGATGAAGGACTATCTGTAGGTTTTAAGGTTACAAAAATAATCTCCAGATTGTAGTTATTATAGATAGATGTTAATTATTTATCAGAGAAATAAGTATACTTTTTTTTAAGTTGACAGGCTATGTGAATGATCACATCTTACCTGATCTTAATTGATATAGTTGAAGATGGGAAACACATTTGGTCTGGAATGGAACTGGCTTTCAAATGAGGCACTGCTGGAACACACCATTATGATGCTTGGTGACAGATTTTCATGGTGGGGAGTGGTAACCAATTGAATACTAAGGTTATCTCAAGATGGTGTCTGTCATCGGCAGCCCAAGCTCATTGTTTGGGTTTGAACCCACACCCTTTGTTGTGTAAACCAACTGCACTAACCACCAAGCTATCATTGCAACAAAACATTATTTATCAGTAATTTATGGTTGCATTTAAATCATTATAACCAGTACCCTACTCACCTATCTTTTCTGATTCTTTTGTAGTTGAAAAAGTACTTATATATATAGATATAGATATACTAAAACTTTTGTAACAGGTATGCATCACACTGAAAGTTATCAATGGGATATACTCAGGAGTTACAACAGTAGAACTAGACAACTTAGCTGCAGAGACTGCTGCCACAATGACCACTGACCATCCTGACTATGCAATATTAGCAGCAAGATTAGCCATATCTAATTTACACAAGGAAACTAAAAAACATTTCTCAGGTAAGACATGGTAGTTTTCTATAGTTTTTAATAAATTCATGAAGGAAGAAGGGGTCTCAATTCGACCCATATTGTTTATATATGTGCCCCAATTATTTCACCAATATGTACCATGGACCAATTTTCATTATTATTTTTTATGTATAAAGAAACTTTTGTGTATATGTATAGATTTTTTATGTATATTTATGTAAAAATGAATATCTACTATGTATAGTTTAATTAGGTTGAAACTATTCATAGTTAATATTAATTTATTTCTAATCAAGTCGCCAAAATAAATTACACCCATGCGGAGCCCTGGTGGGGCCAGTAACATATATATTTTTTTATTGCAATCTGTCAATCTCTTATGTAAATTGTGCCAACAGAATTTTGTAATGAATTAATTAATGGTAATGGGAGTTGTTAGAAGTCAATAAAGTGAAAGCTTGCTTTTCTCAATTAGAATCTTCAACAAGATTGCATAGGAGATATTCTAAGTTTTGCACTATGTGAGACATAATCAGTATTCTTAAAATCCTTAAAATGTTGAGCTTTCAAATACTGGTACTTTTTGGTCTTTTAATGATAGCTGCAATATATAGCAAAACTTTTTTATTTCATGCAGAAAGTATTTTTGTCACATTGTTCTTATTTATCTTGATTGTTTATAATATGTACTACATTTAAACATGTACAAACTAACATTTGTTTGGTTTTTGAAACTAAATAACAATAATTATTTTTTGATAAACAAAATTGAGTGTGTACCGTAACCGTAACCGTGTAACCGTGAGTATTAAGTTTGTGTTCAGTTCAGGCTAAAGATTTCAATATCTCTCTGTATCTGATTTTTTTTGTATATGGCTACAATGGTTTTGTGGTTGTGTGTTTAGGAATATGTAAGTGGTCAGTGAACTCCTTCCCTTTACAAAGATATTAGATTAATATACATAATTATACGATATGTGTCTTTGTCTCTATGTCTAAATCTTATTAACAGATTAGCTCTTATTAATTTTGCTCTGCCTAAGGTTCATTTTTTATATAGAAGTAATTATACAAACCAGACTCTCTTGGTGGGTTTTCTAGGGGAAATGCATAATTTTCCCCAAACAGGATGTCAGTGCAGGATTTATCAACCACATTCTGAAAAAGTCTTGGTATTTTTTTTCATATTTTTAATCATTATTAACAATTGTTTGCAGATGTTATGACTGATCTGTACAATATTGTCAATACACACACGAAAAAACGAACACCGATGATTAGTGATTTCCACTATGATATTATAATAAAAAATAAAGAAAGACTGGACTCTGCTATTGTATATGATAGAGATTTTAAATACAACTATTTTGGATTCAAGACTTTGGAGAGATCATACTTGCTAAAGATCGATAACAAAGTAAGTGGAATCAATTATCTTGAAATAATATTTTTTGGGAGGCTCTGAAAAAATTAATAAACTAAGATTATTAATCGTAATAAATCTAAGATGTGCCTTTAGATGTTTTATAAATAAATATATGTCCTAGGAAATTTCACACAGCACCATCTAGCTCCATACTAATCACAGCTTGTACTATGGGAGTCAGATAACTGTATTTTTTTAAATACATACTGAACACCCAGACACAGAAAACATGGCTAAGTATTTGACCACAGCTTGTTTGATGTTAAATTATGTTGTGTCTGAAGATAATAAACACACTACCTAGTATGGGATCGGACTCTCAACACACCATTTAGTGATAGGATCATAATTAAAAAAATAACCTGTTGATATGTTTGCCTTTTCAGGTTGTGGAACGCCCCCAACACATGCTTATGAGGGTTTCTATAGGCATTCATGGTGAAGATATTGATGCAGCTATCAACACTTATAACCTGCTCTCAGAAAAATACTTCACCCATGCTAGCCCAACCCTGTTTTCAGCAGCCACACCGCGACCTCAATTGTCATCCTGTTTTCTCATAGCAATGAAAGACGATAGTATTGAAGGAATATATGACACTCTGAAGCAATGTGCATTGATTTCCAAGTCGGCTGGTGGAATCGGGGTACATGTGCATTGTATCAGAGCTAAAGGCACATATATTGCTGGAACAAATGGTGTGTCCAATGGACTTGTTCCTATGCTGCGAGTATACAACAATACAGCAAGATATGTGGACCAAGGAGGGAATAAGCGCCCAGGAGCATTTGCCATTTACCTGGAGCCTTGGCATGCGGACATCTTTGAGTTTTTGGATTTAAAAAAAAATACAGGCAAAGAAGAAGTACGAGCGAGAGAGCTATTTTACGCCCTCTGGATACCAGACCTGTTTATGAAAAGAGTAGAGAGCAATGGCAACTGGAGCTTGATGTGCCCTCATGAATGCCCCGGCTTGGCTGACATCTGGGGAGAAGAATTTGAAACGTTGTATGAGAAGTATGAAAATGAGAAACGGTTTGTAAAGCAGGTAAGAGCTCAAATTTTGTGGAAAGCAATTATAGAAGCACAAGTTGAAACAGGTACTCCATACATGCTGTATAAAGATTCATGTAACAGAAAAAGTAACCAGAAGAATTTGGGCACAATCAAATGCAGTAACCTTTGCACAGAAATAGTGGAGTACACTTCATCTGATGAAATAGCAGTGTGCAATTTAGCCTCAATTGCATTGAACATGTTTGTAAATGATGATAAAACCTATAATTTTAAGAAATTGAAAGAAGTCACCAAGACCATAACTGAAAATCTGAACAAAATCATTGAAGTAAATTTCTATCCAGTACCAGAAGCGAGAAATTCAAACATGAGACATAGGCCCATTGGCATTGGTGTTCAGGGGTTAGCTGATACCTTTGTGTTGATGCGAATTCCCTATGAAAGTGAAGCAGCCCTCAAGCTAAATCAGCAAATCTTTGAAACTATTTATTATGGTGCACTTGAAGCTAGCTGTGAGTTGGCTGAAAAATATGGCGTGTATGAGACCTATGATGGATGTCCTGTTAGCCAAGGAATATTGCAGTATGAAATGTGGAACAAAACTCCTACCGATCTGTGGGACTGGGCACTTCTTAAAGAAAAGATTGCTAAACATGGTGTTCGTAATTCGCTGTTATTGGCACCTATGCCCACTGCTTCCACTGCACAAATTCTTGGAAACAATGAATCCTTTGAACCATTTACTTCCAATATCTATCAACGAAGAGTTTTATCAGGTGAATTCCAAGTTGTGAATCATCATCTTCTGCATGATTTGACTGAAGCAGAATTATGGGATGAAGATATGAAGAACCTGATCATTCATAACAATGGATCAATTCAAAACATTGAATCTATACCGAAAGAAATAAGGGAACTCTATAAAACTGTTTGGGAGATTTCAGTGAAGACAACTATACAAATGGCTGCAGACAGAGGTGCCTTTATTGATCAGAGCCAATCCTTCAATATCCATGTTGCAGATCCAAACTATGGCAAATTGACTTCTATCCATTTTTATGCCTGGAAAATGGGTTTGAAAACTGGCATGTATTATTTGAGAACAAAACCGGCTGCAAATGCAATCCAATTCACTGTAGACAAATCTAAAGTTAATACAAGAGTGACAAACGGGAAAGTCGAAGCAGAGGACGAAAACATGGCGGCAATCACATGTTCTTTACAAAATAAAGATGAATGTCTGAGCTGTGGATCTTAAAGCAAATTCATGTAGTCGAAATATAAGAAGTATGTTCGACTATGTTTATATTTCTGACTATTAGTACATTTATTTTTCATGTGACGGTCCCTGTAAAGCCACAGAATTAGTACCTACTAACTAAATAATGAGCGTATTGTAGTCCGCGCTCTTTGGAATCTTATATCTTAATGTTATCGTATCGCGTATCCTCATAGTCCATACCTACCTACATGGCCAATATCCAACACTGAATGTAATGAACCAGCTATTTATTAAAATCGAGTTTAGATTGAGTTATTGCTAGGCAATACTACACTACACCTCTCGAAATGCATATTTGACAAATAGCACACCATTTAATATTTACAATGCTCTTTATTCCGTGACTACTCAAGACAAACGACGTTTTTCTCATGATACATTTTTGGCGGCGCTTGACCAGATATACCACAGTAAGATAGACATAAGATACTTTGTTTGTAATTTAATTATGGTAAGTATGTAGTCTTACATAATTATTTTTTAAGCCAAATATTTATAAGATACGGAATCGTGACTTTTTAAAATAAATATACTTAATTTTGTATTTATTTTTTAAATATATACTATTCCTTTGATTATTATTATAAGAGTTGTTCTTGTTATTTTACCACGAGTACCCAACAATCATATTTTGAGTATTATCACTACCCAATTTTGATGTAACTGTACTTAGTAAGAACCAATGATGTACTATATAAACTGAGGAACCTCATTGGTAAGAACCTATAGAATATCAGGTTCTGACACAAGTATTTCTATAAAGTATTTTTCAAAATATTTGCTCAAAAAGTTAACTTACAATACATTGTTCGAAAGTTTCAAATTACGCACGATTGCAGTTTCTAACGAGTCGAGTTTACGTATACGGCAATCATACCAGGCTAATTACATACCTACCAAGATTGACAGGTTAGGTGTCTGTCCACAGCTCATCAGATGTGACCCCTGTCCTCATACTGCGAATTTTTAAATATAAAAGTAGACGAACGAGACCCTTTCCTGATTGTAAGATATAACGCATGTCCATGACCATTGCGGTGCATTATGTACCTACAGTCTACACATAATTTTGAGTAGAAAACAAAGTTCAGGGTATCGATCGCTGCTTAGTACCCTTTAAACAAAACACTAGCGTTTTGTAGGTAATTGTCTATAACTTCTCCAGAAAAACAATAAATATTTGGACAGTTAAAATAAGTACCTATTCTGAATCTTTGTCTTTTTTGTACAATATAAAACAGATTCCGGTAAAATCAAATAATATTGTTGTGTGAACTCTTAAATCCTTTTTGTCTGATTAGAATGTGGTTACCTACTACTGTTTCTGTTTAAAATTTTAACCTATATAATGTCCTCTGTAATTTTATCAACGATCGCAACTTACAAGGTCAACTAGCATACACTTATATATTTATGGATAGCATTGCGACTATTATTGAGTATATCTGTAACGGTTGCTAGTGGGGAGAGGATTTCCTATCGGCGATCGGCAATATCTCAATCTAGATTGAGAAACTTGGCAACTCAATCGAAAATGAAATTGCTGAAAATATTTACTTTGATAACCTAGGTACCTAATAAAAGAGTTTGCTGATAGAAAAGAAATGTAAAATTTTATTAGTTCTTTATAATATTATTTATTTAATTACATCCTTTGCCTTTTTTTTCTATGGGATTCAATCGCAATTAGAGGGCGCCGTAGACATCTCGCACAGGGCGTTGGTAGTGTTAAATATCGTCCACTGACATAACTATTCCGTCCGGCATCACAACAAATCAAATCACATTTTATTATGGACTGTATTCTGGGTATTTCTGTTGGATGAAGCATGCATAATTTGTTTTCTTAGCGGGAATTAACTTATTCTGTAACCTCTTAAGATTGGATATATAATTTCGAGAGCTTCTGTAATCTCATTCCTATTTTTACCACCTGAAAAAAATTAAAAAATATTTAAATTGAAAATAATATACCAATTTCCACAATAGTAAAAGATGTTACTAAAAATCTTCATTATAGATTTATATGTAATAGGTACCTACTTATTATATTTACATAAATAAAAATCAAATAATGTTTGTTGGTAAGAGATAACTCATAACTTGAGAATGACTAACAGATATAGCTTCATATACCTAATTAATTATGCCGAAATCCTAACGCTACTGCACCGGATACGTTGTACCGGGCATTCAGCTAGTGTTATAAAAATATTGTACGCAATTTTATCTCACTAACCTGTGAAGACAATTTTGCCATTGACGAATATAAGTAAAACTACTCTTGGCCTGACCATTCTATATACTAGGCCTGGAAACAACTCTGGTTCATAGGAGGCAAACTGTCCATGCGCCTGCTGTAGCGCTTCCAGTCGAATCGGGAATTTTAAATCAGCAGTGGCACAGAAGTTTTGAATCTTAAAATCTAGAAATTTTGCCTGAAAAATGATCATAGTTCAACAAAACATACATTATTGTCACATAGTACCTATAATGCATTGAGATTAGTCAATACAAGTCAAATGAGTCCAGAGATTTACTAAAATCGTTGCAGAGTCCTGCTACTCAGCTCCATCATCTACCTGGACGTAAAGTAAAGCGAAGATACTCGTAAAATAAAAAATATAAAAGAATTAAGAAACCAAATGAGCCTCAAAAGTAAATCATGAGTTTTACTTTTTTAGACAGTTTCCATGAGTTCTATCCACCTCCATCATCAAATCGGTTTGATGGTAACAAATTATCGTAGTCCCCAGAATTACCTACAGAATTATAAAATTTGTGTCTTTATGTTGTTGTTATTAATTAATTGATTACATTATGTGTTCTTTATTTTAAATAAAGTGGTTACGAACAGCTGAACACTTTTTATTGGTACATTACATAAGGGATACCATCAGAGCCCAGAGTTGAATTAGAAACTTGCTTTTCTATTTCTTCTAAGTCCATCCAGGACACTGAAATTCTACAGTTAGATGTAAACAACAATGTGTGACTACAAACTTACATTTGCAGTTAAATCGATTGTAACATGAATTGATGAATGGGAGAAAAGGTTTTGATTATCTAGTTTGTCGTTTAATCCAACAATCGATCTTTCTGGGGCTTTCATAGTTTAAGAACTTTTCATATTTTTATGCTGTTTGATTCTTTGAGACAGTGTCAAAGTAAAATAGTGTAAGTGACTTACAGGAAATCCTAGTCTTTCGATAATTCGTGCAAATTTTCTTGCAGCTATGTATGAATCATATTCATTTCTGGCTCCAGTGCAAACTATCTTGCCAGATCTGTAAAGTGTTGAAAAGTAATCTGTAAGATAAGGGTTTTAAATTCTCAGGAATTGGTGTAAGGCTTTTACATTTCAGGTTGAGTTCACATACCAACACTGGGCTTAAGTTGTTAGTGAATTTAAACATTATCATGAAGAAACCAACACATGGCAGTATCCATAATAATAGATTAATTTTGACAAAAAAATAAGATAAATATTACCTGTCAGATAAAAATAACGTGTACAGACCTAAAAATTAATGCAGTGGCACGTGGATCCATCAGCTTCATAACTACTCCTTGAAATCTCTGTGGATTATACTCCGAGTAGCGTGTTTTGCAATAGATGTCCAATAGTTGCAACTCACAACCTACATTCACAGTCGAGACACAATTCCTGAAAGTATAAAAATGATGGATAGAACTACATACCTTAAGTATCATATATGTTTGACTATGAAACAAGAATAGTAGTATTGCTTAACCTGATAAGAATAAATCTACTCACTGTAATTTAATACTATTTATTGCTTGATTAACTCCACTGGCTGGAGCTGGAGTGGCTGCAGTCATGGTATTATGTGGGTTAACACTACTGAATACAGGTGTTGATATACTGTGTGTTGGTGTAGATGGCACATCTACATTATGTGACAATGCTGCATTTGCACTACCATTTTCCACCACAGCTGCCTTGATAATTTTCTGTCGTATCTCACCTATACTTATACTACTATTATTGGTTGTGTGTGAAGTGTTGTATAACGATATTTTCTTCTTATCATGGTAATTTTGTGAAGATTCACTGGTACTGGGCATATCATTAGCCTATAAATGAAAAAATAGTTACGAGTTAATAGTATTGTCTTGCCATTGAGTACCGATAAGAGTTACACAAAAAAATAAAAAAAGTAATTTAAAAATAAAATGTTTTTTCAATATTTTGTGTAACTTGTTTATTAGAATAAATAACCCTTGTGCTACAGTCATTTAAATTAAAAATACATGTATATTACATATATTTTTAATTTTCGCTTTAGTTAATTTGCTTGGCGTCTCCGCATGTAATTATTGTGACATTTCAATTTACACTGGAATGTATTATTTCAATAATCTATACACTTGCTCATGTAAATAATTCCAAAAGTAAAAGTATTCATGTTGATACTTATGATGAAATGAGTTGATGTTGAATTTTCATATTAAATAACAAAAGATAGGTTTAGTTGTCAAAAAGTAAGGAGACTGGACTTCTTACTGTGGTATTATCAACAAAATAATTCATATTTCAAAGAAGGTAATAGAGAGACATAGTGACATTTAATATTCAGCACATAATCTCCCACTGCTGAGCTTAGGTCTCTTTTCTTGTATGCCACTTGTCCCGGTCCAGGTTCAACCTATGATTTTTATTCTGCTGTCTAGCTAACAAGCAGGTGGACTACCATCACTTCATTTACCAATTCGTGGCCAATACCACACCAATCTTGTCAATGTTTTTGTCCACTTGCCATCACTCTGCTGGATGACATGTCCTACCCAATGATTTATTTGAATAAAATCACATTATTCCGTATTCTACTCAAGCACTTCACAACAAAAACTTTGTTTATAGTATAAATACTGGAAGACTATTAATTTTACATTTTATTGTTAATTTTGCTATTCACAAACCTGTTGAGGAGCCATAGTTTTAAAGTTATCAATGCTCCAATCTGGCTTGGGCACAGCCGGAATATCCCGTTTAGAAGATGTCTCAACATCTCTCATAATATCCTCATGGTCTGACATCTCGCAAAATTGCTGGAGACTACTAATCAGTATCAATAAGGCACATGCGAGTTTTTTCTCTTAATATCTTATTCATATGTTCTATGTACTCTTATTGATAGTTTAACTATTTAGAATAATACATTTTCAGTGGTATATAATACATCCACAAACAAATACGAGAATATTTTCTATCGGGCCAGGGGCAAATAAACAGGCTTAATTAAAAAAATCGAGTATCCACTTATTTATGAACAATACAGGGAAAGTGAAACTTTTAATTCAATTCTTGATGAATGGCCTTTGCGGAGGTAAGTGAAACTTTAAATAAATTACAAATGTTTTGGATAAATTTGACTGCAGAACCGCAGATCCAACGCAGATATTGAGTATTTAGTTTTTTTTTAATTATTTTGGCATATGTGCAGGGTTGGATTCGGGTACGTTGAAAAATATAGTACAAGACCATCAAAATAGTAGTAAGCCGATAGTACACTTTTTTTAAATCTTAAATTGTTAAAAAAAAAGCTATTAATCAATAAAAAAGATAGTTGGAAACAACATGTATATACAAAATTTACTCCTGTTCTAAATTATGTAAGTTCTTGACTATTATTTTCTTCAGCCTTAGCATGTAATGATAAAAACATCTCTTATAAACTGTGAGTATACGAAAGAATAAAATCGGTACAGTTGCCACTTTTGCTGCATTTTTTTTCTTAGATTTTGGCGTCGCACCCCAAGCATTTGTCAGTGTCAAGTTACAATTTTAAGTTTCATAATTTAAATACACAAAATGCGAAGCCAAAATAATAAAAAAAAAAGATGAAGAAGAAGTATTGCTTGACAGCTTACCACAACACATTGTGGTAAGCTGTCAAAAGCTGTAATACTCAATGATTTTTTTTTACATATGGTTTGACTATAAACGGGTGTCATATTTACCTATTTTGGTCTTTTCAAGTGAAATAACGAAATTGTAGTATTTTTCCGTACTATCCTTAGGTATGGATATTATCTAGTACGGAGCATGAAATAGTAGTACAAATACTATAATTATAGTACGAAATCCAACGCTGCTTAGGTGCATTTATTATACACTAGTCCTTCAGAGTCCCTCAGCCGTTTTGACAGTACAGATTACCATAATTGCCAGTCCAAAAAAACGCACCTAGACGTGACCCTAGCAATACTGCAACTTTGGAGAATTAATGCGTTATCTGTGGTAACGATTGAACAATGAACGCAAAAACTTTGCAATCTGTGGTCACGCGAGTTTCTTTTTCTTGTTTTTATTTTGTGCAGATTACATACTTGTTTGATAAAATCAAGATGAATATGCAACAGCGTGAAGAAAAACAGCTAGAAGCAACTATACAAGCAATTCTTAATCGAGTCAATGACCTTAAATCTGCTATTCAGGCACTTGTAACGAAATTAGAAACTGAGTATGAGACCATAAATTGGCCTACCTTTCTCGATAACTATGCTATCTTATCAGGGCATGTAAGTCAAATTTTAATTACATGAACGTTTATGAATTATAATAAATTACCTCTTACCTGTAAAATTGTTTATTATATGAAATGTTTCCAGTTGACCGGTCTAAGTAAAATTCTACAATCTGAATTAGCAGCTTCTTTGAAATCTCGAATAGTTCTACCCTTACAACTTGGTTGTGAGCGGGATGAGGCACTTGCTCGTCTGACAGAAGGCAGAGTTCCAGCATGCACCCATGATCTTGTTCCGGATTTGTTACGTACGAAACCTGAACCTCAGGCCGAACAACGATTACAGCAATTTAATCATAAAGCCAGCACTCTTAGTTATGATACTGCTCAGGTAAATTTAATGATTTTTAAAAATTTGTTCTAGATACACAAAACTAATTACAATCATTTTGATTGTGCAAAAGTCTACTAATAAATTCCAAGTGTGTAATACAGAAAAGCAATACAACAAGTATATAGTTATGTGGGATGAGAGTACCCATCATTAAAGCATTACACTTTGCAGATTGTTAATAAGCTCATGAATTACCATAATAGAGGCATAATCTGTGTAGATTCATGTCTGCGACTTGTTTTGAGATTGGTTATGTTGTTTTGTGACAGTTAAGTATATTTAGGTAGGTGCAGAACTTTCATAGGTCTCATATGCTTTTGTGTAGCCTATTAATTAAATTATATGTAGGTACTTTGTTTTAATTATGCTCTTGACACACTATTTTATAAATTATTTTGATTTTTGATCAATTTTTATCCTTTATTATTCATAAAACTATTTTAACTTTACATTTTAGAGAGAATTATGAGCTATTTAAAATCTAATTACGTACTTGTTTGCCTGTTACAGAAACAAGTAGCCCAATACACTAAAGTTGTGAGTCATGTCTGGGAAATAATATCTAAAGGACGGGAGGATTGGGAAGGTGAATCAATGAGATCTTCAGGTAGGCACACAAGTAAATTTTGTATATACATGCAATTCTTTCCCCTGGAGTGTAAAGGCTACTTAGATACACAATAATTTTACATACATGTTTGGTCAATGTTATTTATATAATACTAGCTGCACCTCACTGTGTTACCCTACATGTTACATGTTTTCTAAAAAGTGCTATGTGTAAATCTCTGCTACCTCCATCCAAATCCGTTCAGTAGTTTTTGCATGAAAGAGTAACAAACATGCATCCATACATTCTTACAAACTTTTGCATTTATAATATTAGTAGGAGACTCGGTTAAGTTTTTTCATTCTTTCTTTACTGTTGCAAGTGGCAAACTATTGCTATTGAGCACAACAATTACTTATTGCTTTTGCAAGTTTTTCTACATTTTTTTTGTTGTCGGTGTAGATTGACCACAGCTCAATGTTTCCCTTTCACCAGTAGCTGAAGCTACTAACCCATGCCCTTGGGAGTATGAACCAGCTGTGCTTGTCACTGAGCTATCATCACAACAAAAATAACTTAGATAGCTACTCCTATCATAATTTTTAGTAAGATTTATAAAATGTAATAATGGTTGCAGGTATGCAGCCAACACACAGTATTGCTGACACCCATGCCCTTGTGACCGCTGTGGGCACAGGCAAAGGATTGCGGCCGGGCATGTCCATGGTCCCGCCAGGCGTAGGCGCGCCAGGCTTGGGCCAAGCTCGCGGGCCCACTCCACAGCTGGGCCCGGCTCCTCCTACCTTACCCAAAGCACCTTCTGCTATTAAAACAAACATCAAAGCAGCCAACCAAATACATCCATACCAAAGATAGAGCCATTCATACTTCCTTTATTTCAAATAGGTCAGCAGTGTGGCATTTGATCTATCTATCCATTATATTCAAGTGAGAATGTTAAACCAATATGTTTTAGCCATTCAATTAGATTTTAATGGAAAGAAAAACGGGAAATTTGTAAATAAAAATAGATTTGGAAAATGTTGAACATCTTTTTTTTATGGTATTCTAAGAACTTCTAACTTATTTTATACATCTATTTTCTATAATCGAATTATATTTTCATTGGTAAAGGACAAAGCTTTAGAATGGCTGCACGATTTATATTTAAATATGGTGGGATCAAGGAAATAAAATAAGTAACTGATGTTAATTGTTTTTATTCCAAATTGAATTAATATCTAAGCAGATAAATTGCACAACTTGTTATTGAAATGCATTAATATGGAAAGTAGGATTATAATATTCTGCACAAAGCAAATGCAGTGTTAAAACAGCATAAACACAATTGTCTCTCCGAGATTAAAATTAATACTTTATTGTGACTAATAATATACCTATAGAACCACTAGTTCATAGTGTTTACCTGTAATAAATAAAAAGTAAATATGAAAATTTTGTAAAAATGCAAACATTATATCAAGTCAAGTATTATACACACACGCGCTAGTGGGAAAGTTTTTCTTATTTTTGATGATATGGGTGATGGGGAGTCTGCATGGTGATTACATTCTAATTCTTCATCTTCAACCATATCATCGCTTACCATAAGGCGGGAAAAAAGTATGGTTCGCAGTCTGCGTAGCGAACGCCGAGGCGGTCACGTCACTCGTTCCTAGTTTTTTTTTATGGTTAACAGGCTAGGTGTTTTGACCATGTGGTCGAAGATGGTAAAGCACACCTAGCCTGGAATGGAGCTGTGGAACTGGCTCTCAAGTGAGGCTGCCGGAACACACCGTTAGATGCTTGGCGGCAGATTTTTAACTTGAGGGTGGTAGCTAGCCAGCCGAGTACGAGAAAGTACCCTACCACCATGCTAAGGTTTCCTCACGATGTTTTCCTTCACCGGTAGCTCAAGCTCACGCCCTTCGGCATGCGAGCATGTGAACCTACCGCGCTAACCACTGAGCTATCATCGCTACGAAAGTACTTACAATGTCGTCAATCTTGAGTATGGCTCGCACGGTCTCGGTGGCGAGCGCGAGTGCAGATGCGGTCACATGCAGGGGCTGTAGTACGTGCTCCTGACGCATATCGGTGACGCGGCCGCGGCGCACGTTCACGCCGGCGCCGCTTCCGGCTCCGGATTCCGCGCCGCGCACGTGGGCGGCGCGGAGCTCGGTCACAGTCTCGATCGGATTCAGACCTATTCATGAAAACATATTAAGATTACTTGCAAGGAGCTAACAAGCTTATAATCTTGAATTCTATCTAAGTCTATTACAAATAAAATTGATCGCCATATCCGAATTCGGATGTCTAAGGCGAGTTTTTTGATAAAAGCTAAAAAGATAAACATCGCATAGGGTCCCGTGGGAAGAATAACATTTAATCGTCCTTCAATTGTAGTCTTATGGCCAGTAATGGAGTAGGACTAATGTGCCTATTGGCACATTAGTAACAGTAAAAATAATTACATCAGTTCTGTGACTTCCATAGTACAAGCTTTGCCTAGTTTGGGGTATGGTGTGTAATGTCCTACGATATTTATGTATTATATAGTATTAACTAACATCATACAGTAAATATACAGTGCTAAGACGAAAGATACCAAAGTCAAATTAGAAACAGCAGAAATTTATAAATCATAATAAATATCGTAGGACACAGCGCCATCTGACCTCAAACTAAGCAAAGCTAGTTCTATGGAATTTGGATAACTGATAGAATATAGAATTTGCACCCTACTTCTACACAGCAGGTTCACGGGCTTGGAAAATAATAATTTAAAACAGCAAAGTTGACTGCAAGTCCTATGTTATGTTTAAATTTTAGCTGATCATAAATGAACGCGGAGCATGGCCGAGCACAAAACGAAACGAGCAATCATACCGGCCAATCTGTACAAGTGTACATGCCGTAACGTATCGTAACGTTCGCGACAAATGGTAGATACGTTACACTAAAATTTTCGGTCCAGTCTAGTCGCCAGTTTAATAAAAATGTAGATACCAGCGTTCTCTGCAAGCGTAGAAGGCACGACCTCGAGCGCGTCGGAGTAGGCGCGCAGACAGTAGTGGTCCGCGCCGGGCGCGGCGATAGCGGCGCGCGAGAGTGCCGCCGCCGCCGCCGCCTCCGGTGCGCCGCCGCCCGGCAGCAGCGCAGGCCGACGTGCCACGCACCGCACGGCGCACAGCGCATCGTGTAGCGAGCGCGCCGCCTCCGCCACCACGGCGCCCGACGTGCCGCGCACCATCACGCTCACCGTGCGCCCGCCTTGACCGCACCCTGTCATCTGTAATGTAATACCATTGTTTCAAATATACTTAGAAACAGACATTTCTTTGACAACCTAATTTGAGATAAACACGCCAGCAGCAGCTGGCAAAGCAACCTATGAGATTCAAGTATAGAAAGTGATTTATTTTATGTCGCTCCTGAAATTCAAGAGGTGTCTGGAGCTGTAATAGAAAACTTACTGCAGTCAAAATAAATTTTAGTCTCCTCTCTCATCCTCTCCTCATACATACAGTGTAGCCCTCTTTCATACAGCACCATCTAGCTCCTAGCTCATCAAAGCTTCTAGTTTAAGTACCTACCAGATATATGAGAGAATACTTACTTTTTAATACATACATCCATAAAATATAGATGCATGTCACCCAGACAAATATTTGTCCTTAGTGGGAAACGAACCCACACTCTACAGGTCATGAAGCAGATAACAGTAGATAAGCAGATATTACTCAGTTTGAAAAACTTGAATACTACTTAGTTTGAATTTCCTCACATTATTTGAGAAAAGTAACTGAGCACTCATAAGAATGAACCCACATATACATAATTATGGATTTGGTATTGTTTAGCAATACCAAATCCATAATCCTCAAAATCCTTTGAAGAAGTTCCTTGTAAAATGTCCGACATTATCTCACGAAATAAAGAAGATAACAGGCAATGAAGGGGACACTCTTGGGAAGTATTTGTGTTATAAATGTGGAGGTAAATATTTATTTATTTTAGCCTTTAGTGGGTAAAATTATGATGTAAGGTCATGAAGTTGCTACTCCCAATGGACCAAAATATGTACGCTTGTTGAATGTGGAATGGAATACTTTACTATAATATTGTTAGGGGTTCACCTTGATGTATTTCCCGGAAGGCTCGTTGACTTCCTCCACTAGATCCACATTGACCAAATTTTCAGCAGTGAAATGATCTAGTGAGGCAATAGGTCTACATCCAAGGGTTTTGCACACAAACTCAATGTCTTCACGCTCAATATCCTTGATGACCATTGTTTTGATCTTGTCTAAGAAGTGAACTGCCAAGTCACTGAGCGCATCTCTGAAATTAAAACGTTATAGAGGTCAGTACAAAAGATGGGTTTATTCTTAATCACTACCACCACTTGTGGTAATAAATAAAAAAAATATAAAGTCGCCAGTTGTAGTAGTGGCAACTGGGAATAAACTAAAAAATGTATTGTCAGCAGTTTAAGGTTGCACATGACAGTTGTTTGCATAAGAAGCTAACCATTAAAAAAAAAATATTTAATTATTGCTTTACTTTGACATTTATAAATAAATAAATAAATATAGTTTTGTTCTGACATTCATAACATTCGACGGGATCTAGCGACTAATGCATATGAGTATAGGAACATCCTGAGAACTATCCTGTGCCACACATTTTAGGTGATGGTATTACAATTTGTTGTATTTTACCTCAGAATCGATTTCTGCACCAGTAACACATTGCACCCAGCTTTCTTGATCTGCTTAACAATGTTAAGAATGTACTGTCGTTCTTCTTTCAGGACTCTGTCCATAGCAGCATAGTCAGATACAATGACATTGTGGTCCATCTGAGGGAAAAACAGTACTTTTAGTTTTATGACAATTTATGTACATTCATGCGCCAATCTAGCCTTAAAATTGCAGCCTTTCATGCTCAACACTTTATTGCAACATATTTAAAAAAAAAAAACTGTCATAATATAGTACGATCTGAAAAAAAAAATTTACAGGTCCTGCAACTTATAATTTTTTTTTTTACCCCATTAGGGTATGGCAAACGATTTTCTCTTTATCTTTCTTACTCTTAGTATGAGTAATATTTTAAATAGAATTATTTATAGGTAAAACAAAACTGGCTTTAGTAATTTGGTTAAATTGGTTTTTAATTTTGCGATGTTACGAATTTACGATATGAATATTCCTTGGGATATGTTTCAACCAGCTAATTTTGGAACTCATACCGCCTAAGAATTTTGGTACAGTGCTACAGGACATGAATGTTAATGTCAATAATCGCAACACTCACGTCAGTCTTAGGTGGAGAGATACAGAACTGTATAAGTCCGACTTTGGCTTTCTCGACGCGGTGAGGTCCGTTGACGTTGGCCGAGCGGTGTGGGACAATAAGCCCCTGGACGAGCTCCGTGTCTTCTACGGTGCCTCCTACACGCTCTGTCACTTTAACATCGCGGAGATCCACGCGTGCTCCCACGCCGTTAAGAATGGGCTCCATTACTGCACATATAACAAACAAATCATAAAATGTATTAGAAATCAAATAAAATGTTTGGAAGCACTCACCCTTTCTAACAATATTCGAAAATACTTGGTGGTAGGTGTCCTAAGCAGGAGGTTGTCTAAATAGGTACCACCACAGTATCAGATATACCACCAAGCACTAGTATGTGAACATTATTGTGTTCGGTCTAAAAAGTAATTAAACTAGCATATGTTTTTTATCAAAAGAGGTTAGTTTTTTTATTACAGGGGGGGTGATGAGTCCTGCACTGACGTCCCGCTTGGGGTGTATTGTGCATTTCCCCCTACCAGCATTCACCCAAGCCAACCTAGCTCCTTGAAATACTGGAGCGAGGCTCTGGGCTGGTGGCATAGTAGTCTATGGCATGCTTATTTTTATTACTTCATTTGTGAACAAGGATTGCTTTGCTAAACTTACCAGCACGTATGGCTTGCACAGCAATGGGGGCCAGAATTGTAGAATGCTGTGAGACCACTTTGGAGTTCAATGATGTGGCGGCAGCTTTCAGTAATGCATCCTCATTTGACAAATCCACTGGTGTTGCCATGCCCTCTATTACCTTGTGGTAAGATTATTTAATTAATTTTATGTATATAATACATACAGTGATAATTATCTTAATTATTTAACAATATTACTATCTTAACACTATTAACAGTTTTTGCATATTGAATCTAAGCTAATAGAAATGAGACAAGTACTTATTAAAGTGACACAAATACCTGGAGGTCCTAGGTTCCCATCCCACAGCGCGCACCTATCTTCTCCAAGTTATGTGTGCATTGCCTATGCCTTAAAATGGTGAAGGAAATCATCATGAGGAAACCTACATATCTGAGCTATTAAAAAGTTCTCAAAGATATGTGAAGACTGCCAATCCGTACTGCACCCCACCATGCTGTTTGGCACAACCACCAAACAGCTTGGTGGACTATGGCCTTACCTTCCTCACAATGAGAAGACGCCTTCACCCAGCAGTGGGACAGATTATAAACACAGATCTGATTCATTAAAGAAAATACTTATAGATGATATAATTAACATATTTTATTTTATTAGAATACCTGTAATGACATTTGGAGAGCTTTCTGAAAACCATCTGAAATTACGGTGGGATGGATCCCCTTTTGCAACAGTTTCTCTGCAGCATCCAACAAAGCCCCCGCAATTACTACAACAGAGGTTGTACCATCACCGGCTTCAATATCTTGAGCCCGAGACAATTCCACCAACTGTAAATGTTATTTTTAGTTAGAACTTGAGTAGAATTGATAACATTTTTTTTTCATCGAGTTTAGATTAAAAAAACATTTTTTTTATTTTAATCACAAAATAAAATATCTAAAATTCTAGACAATATTATTATTAGCTGAATGCTTGGTTCTTTATACTCAGTGTACAATTTCAGTGCTACCTAGCAGGTCTAATTCCAACCATCAATACACAAAAAAATCATCAAATTAGACAGCCATTTACATGCTTTTGTGAGACTAATGAATGGCAATTGATTTATATACATAATGTGTGTACCATATAGATTGTAATAATAGCCTACAATCTGTACTTCTGTTTTTGGAAAAATGTACACAAAGGTCTAAAATTTTTTCATTATTTTGTTTACTGATGTTTTATTTCTTGAACTAAAATGTGTTTCTACTTCTCTGTTATTTGTTGTTTTCTGCTCTTTCAAAGCTAAAATGAACTATTAGGTATTTAAATAATTGTTATTATTAGAAAACAATACTCAGGATTTATAAAACAGTATAAAAAAAATGCCTACCATCTTAGCAGCAGGGTGAATAACATTCATTTGTTTTAAGATTGTAGCTCCATCATTAGTTATAGTCACTTCACCATTTGCTGCTTGAATCTGTAAATTATACAATTATAAATACTATTTTCATAAAAGTAAAACCATAATATCAGTTCTAATTATAAAACCATATATCTTAATACAATAGTAACTATCTCTGAATGTTTATAATAAATAACTAAGTGATTCTAAAGTTCCTTCACTGAAAGATGTATTTAAAAGTTAATATTCCACACATCGTCTTTGGACTGCTCAGAAATAAAGCAATGTTTTGCAAAACCTTGGTATACACCAAGATAATAGAGTAAGCATTATATTACATTGATAAATAAGAGATCAACTTTTGAAAACACAACTTAATAGTCTACTCTATAATTAAAATGATGAGTAAGGGAGAAATGTAATATACTATACCATTTTATCCATGCCCCTAGGGCCAAGACTTGTACGGATAGCATCAGACACAGCTAAAATAATAAATAGAAATTGTTATTAGCTGGAAATAAAAATGAGTGAAGTTAAATACCCAGTGACCAGTGTAATGTATAAATTTAATTTTGTAACTATTACTATTTAAACACAATTGCCTAGATTAGAAGATCATGTGATGAAGAATTAGTTCGGTGTTATGAAAATAACGTTGTAATTACACTAGTTAACGGGCAAGTCTTGTGAAATAAGGCAATCGATGTGTTTTTGTCAATCTTTTTGTGACGTTATACATCATGTGGAAGTTTGAAATTAATGAATACTATAATACATATCCTGAATTATTATGCTTGGAGAAAAAATAGTTTCAAACGCTTTTCGTTTCTTGAAATTATGAAATAGAATATGGCCAAATTATTTTTAAACCGTAATCTTGATATCAAAAAAATTATAGGAAAGGCGCAATTTTATAGATGCTAACTTTGATGCAGATACATTTAAGGCTTAGACCTTTTATTGTACGTTTTGTTTATTCTATTAGCAGATAAGTACGGATAGTTTGATGAAAATTTCTGATAGTGCCTGCTGAAAACCTCTTTTCTGCGTTACGTCTGTTGCTGTTTTATTTTGGTAGGCGCTACAAACCATCTCTCTCTTCGAAGAATCAATCTCTCTGACGAATCTGACGTCACGAGACAAGTGTACCTATAGCATGTCGCGAGAGGCCGCAAGAGGTGGGCGCGCGGCGGCGGCGGTACCGAGCACCGCGCGCATGCTTCCCGGCCGTTTTGTATTTTGATTCTTCTAGTGTGCAACTAAATACCGACCGACCGCGCTCGGTCGTATTATTTTGTTGTCTTACCTCTTTAGTTTGAGTAAATGATACGTTACCGCGATATTGACGCTTTTATGTAATTTAGTGGAGTGAATCAGTGATTAGTGCACAGACGCTTTTTTGTTTATTTTTTATTATTCATCTTGTGTACATAATATTATAAAAATGGGAAACAAGCAAGGACGGAAAAGAAAATGTCTGTGTTTGTTTGTTACCTCTACACGCTTCAGTAGTTTAATTATTATCTTTTTGTTTGTATTTATAATTAACTAGCGACCCGCCCCGGCTTCGCACGGGTGCAAAATTCGAAAAAAATCAATATGTTTATTTATCAAAATAGGATGCACCACATCACTTTTTGATAGTCAATATTTACATAGTCATGTTATTATCCTTGCTAGAGAGCTCCGAAAACCACGTCCAATCGCTTCCAAATTCAAATTATTATAGCGAGAAGTGCGGCCTCCGACGCGCTATTTATAGGAACGCGTCGCGTCGCGCTGCGGTCGGCGGCTGCCGGCCTATAGGTACCGCCGCAAACGCTACGCAATGTATTTTTAAATCTGTAATATCTTCGAAAATATTCAAAGAAATTATGTGCTGTAAAAGGCCATATAAATCTATGTTAAATCAACAATCTATTTATAGTATTTAATTAAATAAGGAATAATGCTGTAGTGCTTAAAATCGCTTCGAAAATTAGCTATTATTTGCCGTAAAAAGTAAATGACAAAAAATGGTTTTGTGGGATATCGATAAGAGATAGACATATACCATCACGGACTTTTCTGTAGACCTTTTCAAGGTGTACAATACTTAGTACATTATTTTTATAAATCCTGTAAGGTTAAGCCTGCGTACGCAATGTAAGCGGCAAGAAATGTTAGAATTTACGACACCACATTAGAAACCCTGAAAATAACAGTATTTCTCCATTATTTAATAGATGTTATTATACATAAAAACCTTCCTCTTGAATCACTCTACCTATTACAAAAAACCGCATCAAAATCCGTTGCGTAATTTTAAAGATTTAAGCATACAGACAAACAGACGGACAAAAATAGCGACTTTGTTTTATACTATGTAGTGACTAGTGGCCCGTCCCGGCTTCGCACGGGTGGACATTTATTTTTTAATTAAATTCTAGTAATAAATATAGCCTCATAGTAATTACTCTAAACTACTTTTTTAAAATGGGTCCAGAAGTTTTTCATAATTCATACCTATTGCGTAAATGGGTATAAAATGGATAAATGGATATTAAAAAACTCAAAGAGCGCCATATTCTGCATTGCGCCGTGCAAAAATAATCATGTTCATGTACATGCAATACTAACGTAGATAAACAAAAAATGACAGAACCTTTACAATATTATATTCATCGATAATTCGATGATTATAATAATATTATTAGTGTAGACTAGCTAACCCATGTTAAATATATTGTAATGTATGTAGTAAGCCTTATCCGTGTGCGGTCCACCTTACTCTATGGAAAATGTTGAATCGTGTGGTCTATGGGAAGGCGTCGGTTCTGAACGGTGAATAAAGATGGTGCCCGATATTAAAACGGTTTTCATTTAATATCTCAAAAACCCATCGGCCCCATTGTTTTCTCCATCTACGCCCCACCCTTTGCTGCCTACTTGCTACGTGCCCGCAGGCTACGCGATGCAACTAACTATTACTAAATACATTCGTGTTCTCTGTGACTTTCATCAAACGTCATACGAATACGAAGTCGTAATGAACATTTAATTTGTACGAAACACCGAAGGTAGATTTATTCGTTTCCAGAGCGAAAATATCAATGTAATCATAAGTTCCCACGGTTGCTTTATGAAACTTGAAAATATAAAACACTTGACACTGTCAAATATTCAAAACGCGATGCCAAAACAAAAAAAAAACTTCTGTCATAATGTAACAGATAATCAATGTAAAATCCGCTTTCGGCAATAGGAATAAACATTCTGTCTCCTTCTTGCTCGTGGCTATAGTAATTTAACTCTCCTTATCTATTTTAGCGTGACGTCAATGTATTCAAATCTAACGTCAGACGTATGTACGTCTGTGTGAGTGGAAAATATCAATGTAGATGTTCAAGCAGAAGTTCCCACGGTCGAGGACTTGGCCCTTAAACTTCTAGAAAAACAAATTTTTTACAGTAACAATTTTATCACTTGGCAAAAACATAAAGGCTACCTATAAACTCATAAATTACATATATTTCACATAATATGCATTTAAAATTACAGACGGTACATACCTTTAGCGGCATTGATATTGCTTAGCCGAATATCGGCAGGTTTACTTTTATCTTTATAAACGGCTGAATTAACTTTCGCAGAATCACCACCAGCTTTTGGAGCCATTATTATTTCACTACAAAACTTTATTAAATGCACAAAACAGTGGATTAATTTGGATTAAAAACACTATTCAAATTGTAATCTTTTAAATGAAAGAATGAAATGAAGATAACTTCTTGTTTTTTTTCCAACTGACAGCTGACAGCTGATTACTGCAGTGTTGTCAGATGACTGTATGGTGTATGATTTCTCCCCAAACTTCAATCGAAATCATCTGAATCTACCGATTCAAAATTCGTGTATTCATTCTAGGTACAAATTAATAATAATCCCATCAGTGGCTTGTAGAGATGGTAAATCATAATGTATGTGCGGAGTTACCAATAGAAAGTACCTACTGTTTTTTTTTGTAGTTTGTATGTTATCTATAATTTGTAAACAGATTTATTTTCTTTCTTGTTGTTTATTTTAAATATGAATGTCCCTACATTGTAAGAATCTTTATAATTTTTAGTATTTTCTTAACAAAAGTAAAGTACTCACACTATCACAATAGTCATCTCACCTAAAGAAAAACCTGTAGACGAACGACTGAAACCCATCAGCAGCAGCAGCGGAAGACCGTAGTGATTGACCATTACGGCAAAAAATAAATTAACTAAAAATCTATTTACAGTTGGTCAAATGAATAATTTTAAATAAATCGATTACCCTATTATTTCAAACAGAGTTTACAATTTATTCAACTTTAAAATATTTATTTCTTAAATTTTTCCCGATAAAGCCCCCAATGAAGCCTCCCATGAGACCAAAAACCCCCGAATTTCAGGGGAATTTATCTGACATCATCGTCGAGAAGCAGCTGACATTAAAAAAAAAAAAAGCATAATTTGACAGTATGACAGTTGAGTTTTTTTCTTCTTATTCCTCCGAGGACTTGTAGTCGCACTTTCTGTGCATTTGCCAGTTGATTTATCAACATATTCTTTTGTTTTATTTTGGCGTATTTAACAGTGTCAAGTGTTTTAAAGTTTCATAACCATAAAGTAGTCAAAATCCAGTCGTGCTTTAGTAAAGTAGTGGCGACTTTACACTTCGATGGAGTTTTGAAAAAAAAATGTACTTAGATACTTATTACCTGTCTAAAGCATTGCTTTTTTGTTAATAGATTTCTTCTGGATCAGCGTGCTCCATCTTCGGCCACACCGTCGCTTTGCATTAGGCGAGTTGGTGGCCAAACGTAGATCTATTAAATGTAAAAAAAAAAAAAAAAACTCAGGTTTAACATATAATAAAATAAAACTGTTTAATGAAGTAGTAACTCATAATATTTTTTAATCAAGAGAATGATCATGCGACTTTATATAGAATCTTTTATTTAAAAAAACAATTATATTACATGCCCAACTAAGTTCTGGACAGACTTAAATAGAATACACATTATATATTAATGCAAAATTTATTTTATATTTATTCAAACCAGTACAATCACATAAAACATATTATTGATATTGCACTTCTGTACAAGTGGTGACTATTCAAATACTAAATAAAATAGAGAAATATACCAACAAATATGCAATTCGGATCAGTCATTTTCATAAGGGTAAAGCCATAGTCCACAATGCTCGCTGGCAGACTTAAGTAGAGGTAAATAGGTTTCCTCAAGATGTTTTGGATCCCAGTTTGAAGTCAGCGGCGATAAGCACGTAACATAAGGCAGGTGCGTGCTGTGGGATACGAACAAAGGACCTCCAAATTAGAATTCAGACTGTCTCCTACCCAGACTGCCGAAATTTAAAACGTTACTATTATCACGTCTCCTTAAGCGCAGACTAGCAACTAATATTGTAGAACAAGATAGTACTAGTAGTAGTTATAATGATTTGTATCATTACTAAAGTATTATATTTTTTAATTATCTACTGGATGAGATTTTTCTGAATGTCCTCTGGCATTGTCACCCGAGATATCCCAGATTGCCTCTGTTTGACTATAAGATATAAGCCACTTTCATCAATTTTCTCTTGGGTATCAGCAATCTAGCTTTTTTATCTATCTACAATTTTCGTCGTATCAATAGTCTACAAGTTTCAATGATAATTTCAGCTGATTTCACATTCTGTTTGTCTTCGGATGAAATATTTTCTCTCTTGGCCATCTGTTGGTTTATATTTTCGAGTACTGTCATAGTTGTCATCAAAGATGGATGGGCTGGAATTGACGTATCCAAAACCTACAAATAATATATTTTTTATTGTACATGTATTGTTAGGAGACGATACACACAACTTTGAGTAACAAACCAAAGTTCAAGGCATCGCTGGTTTGACGCTCATTACTTTTTTTTATAAATAAAATAATTGAACTTTGACTTTTGATGGTTAGTCTCAACAGCTCTGTTATTTCGCTAGTGATCTTTAAACCAGAATACAGTAAAGTTTACAATTTACTGCTTGGCGGTAGAGTATCTGGTACCTACTTAGACGACCTAAGCTATGACCTATAATTTCATGAAACTTTTTTTTTGTTGTTGCTATAGGTATAAGGGCAATTTTGCCATCAACAGTAAGAAAAGGATTGTAGTTTACTAACAAAGTTTACAGTCAATAAAGGTACAGAAAATAAAAAAGTCTTGTTAAATAGGATAGCATTGAAATACAAAAGTCGAAATACTATTAGAATCAATAAATTAAACCACTGTAAAAATGACTTATTAATTTGAAAAAGCAAAAAAAAACTACCAACTGTTGCTTAGGCTTGGATATTATGCTTAAGACTACTTGTCGGTACCCTAAAAAGAAAGAATGAAAAAAAAGTTAAGTGCCTTACTAAGCAGTATTGACAGCCCTGTTGGTTCATTGGTAGCATGTCTGCTTCGAGAGCTGAAGGGCGTGGGTTCGATTCCCACTCAGGACTAACATTTGTGTGACTAACATCGATGTTTGTTCTGTGTCTGGGTGTACTGTATGTATTATAAGTATGTATTTACAAAAAAAAAAGTATTTAAGTATTCTATCAGTTATCTGTCTTCCATAGCACAAGCTTTGCTTAGTTTGGGGTCAGATGGCGCTGAGTGTAATGTCCTGTGATATTTAAAAAAAAAAAGTATTTAACTAATACTGCTTAGTGGCTAAGTGTATATACCTAAATCTATTTTATTTTTCTTATTTACATGTATTGTCTCTCTCTTTGTTGCTTGTCTATACATATTTTCTGGGTTTTATTAGTCTTTGAAGGTGTTGCATTAAGAACAATCACTACTTACTGAGTTTTGCATTCTCTTATATATCTGAGGTGGCACTGACACAATCCATTCTGGCTGATTACTGGAATGTTCCAAACTTCGTTTTAACCGTTGGATAGTTATTGCCAATATTGGTGTCAGAAGAAGTTCTGGTTTTTCAATCAAGTGCATTATGTTCTCGGCGAGCGCATCATATCCGAGGTGGTACAAGGCAACAATCTGAAGAAAAAAAAGTTATTTCATATATTATATCATTTGACTGCAAACATCTTTTAAGAAATACCTATAATACTACTTAATAATGGTGGGTTCCAACAGCCCCATTCGGGAGACAGTACCAATTCCAGGCTAGTTGTCTTTAACATCTTCGATATCACAGTAACTTAACAACCAGATGAGCAGTGGTCACTCATTTAATAGATAGATAGATAGATATAACTCTTTATTGTGCACATCATATATAGTAAAGAGTACAGAGAACAAAAATCCTTATTAACTAGTGCCACAAGTGGCGGCCTTATCGCTAACAGCGATCTCTAAACAGTAATAATCTGTAAACAGTAGATTTAAAAAAAGACTGACGATCACTAATGTCCAGGGCATAGTTTCTTTGGTGCTTACTACTTAACGACATTACATGGTCAGTCTCAATAGCCCTGGTCACACATAATTTGTTCTTTCAGCACTGCATAGTTTGTTTTCATGTTCCCAAATCTCTAATTGTTTTATTACACTCCAAAGATAAAGAAGACATAATACATGCTTAAAAAAATGCGATTCTTACTTGTTGCCGCTTCAGGAAATCCTTTTGTGTGCTCCACATCTCGGCCAAATCCGTAATTTTTTCTATCCATCGAACGCAGTCTTCGCTATTGTAAGTCGGTTGCAGTCCATCACCATCCGAAATCACGCTCACGGTTTCAACTGCGGCTCTTATGAGCTTCGTTAAAAACTTCAGCCTGAAATTTCGAACCTTATCAGATGTCTTCATGTTGATTTCTCTCTGCACGACGTGTCCTGTTAGAGCCTCGAGAACGTATTGATAGTCTATGTCAAACAACGTATCCAAAGGTTTAGAAAACTTCAAGTTGAAATGACACTGATAGTACACTGTGCATGATATTTGGTAGTTGAGATTCAGTATATCATTATTAGCACATCTAGTGTTTTGGGCGACTTCGACAAGGGATGGCGCACTTTCATCCCAGATTTTTTCAAATTCAATCTTTTGTTTGTCTACGTTGACTGGCCGATCTGAATATTTTACAAAATTTTCCAAATAATTCGTGGTTATTTCCAAAAATTTTAACAGACACGCATTATCAGAACCTACATCTTGTAAACAAAATGAGTCTTTCGGCAATCTCCCCATTTTGTTTACTAGCCGACAACTGCCTTCGAAACTATGTTTTATGTAAGTAGACCATATTATGGAGAAGAGGCCTAATTGTATGTGGTAGTCGGAGACGTTGATCAAGCAATTAATAACTGCATCGAGTAAGTTCGTCGCCTGGACTCTTTTCTGCCATGCTATAGCATACTCCCAGCACATGTTGGCTACTATGTAATCTGATGACGTACTTAATGGGAATTGGCGACGTAAAAGAGAAAGCCATTTGAATACTTTTGGGTTTTCATCTACATATACACGGTTATTTTCCGCAAAAAGGTAAGCAGTATCTTCGTCATTCTCAGAATCAGAATCTGCTCTACTGGCGTGTATTTCGATGAGTTCGTTGGCTATTATAGCTTCCGGCATTACTCCTATACTACAAAGCCATTTCGCTATCAGTTCAGTCACCGATCCCTTACCTCTTGTGTATATATATTTCAGGTTTATATTATAGTCACTTGCTTGAAGTTTTGGTAGCGACTTTCCAATAAAGGTTTCTTTAAATGCCAACACAATGCTCAGAATAGATATGTCTTCCAATTTTCCTATTAATATGCCCCATTTTGCGTTCTCTGTCGTTATAGATTCCCAGACATTGGTATCGTCTTCTCTTTCTAAAGCAGTGCATTCGAATATACTGGCAACTGCTTTGCAAGCCATTGCCACTATCATACTTCTCAAAGGGCACGACATTTCTACTAGCGTATCTCGAACACTTTGCCACCAAGGTGAGATTTCGTTGTAAGTAATTTTGACAGCTTCTTCAGTGACAATGCAGATATAATACAACGCAGCTATGTATTTTTCTATGAGTTCAATACTGATTTCTTCAATTGGCATGCTAATTATTTGCATTATTAAAAGTTTTATTATCTCTTTAGGATCGACGGCACATTCTTTTACAAAATGACTAAGCTTATTCAGGTTGGGCATTTTAAAAATGCATTTAAATATTATTGATGCTAGGTTGCTTAATTTTTCGGAAGGTGTGTCAGGTTTCAGAGTGATGTGTTTGGATGTCTGTGTTAGAAGGAAACATGAAACGAAATCCTTATAAGAGCTAGTATTATTTTCAGCAAACTTTACCTTGGCATGTTGTTGTTCTTTATAATCCTTCTCTTGCGCCAGTGTCAACAATCTTTCGAGGATACAGTTATCATCTTCCAATAAGTGAAAGCTATCGTTTTTGTCTTGATTCATCAATTTCTCCTCAACTTGAAAACCTTTCTCTGTTTGATGAAACTCATGTATTTTATCAATTAAACCTTGCATGTCGTATATCGGTTCATTGTTAATGTGTCTGTAGAACAGAGTCACCAGTGTCAGGTTAGCAAAGAAATATTTTGCATCATGTCTTTGAGTATTCTCATCTTCACCCAAACTGTCCCAAAATGTTGCCAAACAGGACATTATAAATTTCGGCGGTACGTCGTACTTTTTGATCAACAGTTCAATGCAGTGTTTCTTTATGTCCAAAGTTTTTATTTCAGCTGCTGTTTTTAGTAGTTCAGCGCAATTTTCGTCATCAAACGCCGTCGTTTTTTTTATCCCATCACGGAATTCTCTTAAAGTTTGCAGATCTTTTGATTTCTGGGAATGTTCACCTTCCAACGCATAGAAAAATGGTATGTGAAATTTCTTAAGCCTGCCGTCTGGGTCGATTAGGACACATTGAAACTCTGGCAAATTAAGCTTTTTTGTTGTGTAATTTTTCTCCGCACCGACTAACCCGCAAGTATTGTATAAGAGCTGGCCATTTTTAGTGGCGGTAAAAACCGCTACTCTATTTCCTCTCTGCATTAATCTGATGTCGATTAGTCCTTTTTTAGGATTATAAATTATGAGGAACACAGCGCGTTTTAAGTCTTTAATAGTGGACAACTGTTGCTTCTTGTCGTCAGCTTCGAAAATCTGAAAATTGATTTCCTTATTAATTAGGCGCATGGACACTAAGTTCGTTCCAGTAATAAGAAATTGATAACACCAAAATACAACTCGAAAAATCTGCATAATCATCTTTTATTTTTCTGTATGGTCAGGTAAAAAAAAGGTAGGTACAAGATACCTGGACGAATGCACATTGAGCGTCCCTGCAGCCTTTAAAGAGGCGAATGAGGTGTCCGCGATGAAGGTCAAGTACTGCGACGCGGCCGTAGGAGTCAGAGATGGCAGCCAACCGGCGGTCAGGCGACACGGCAGCGGTAGCGCCGGCGCGCTGCAGATCTGCCAGCCCACATCGCATAGCTAGCGGTTCGGCGCGCACCGCCGTCTCAACGCCGCCCGCACCGCTCTCTGCTGCTCCACCGCCGCCGCCTAGCCATCCACTGGCGAAGGGATATCGATATAGGTATTCGGACCACCCCTGAATTTATAAACTGTCCTACTGCTACGGCACAGGCCTTTTCTTCACAGATCTTCGACAATATCGAGGATTCTCAGTCTAGGACATACAGGTTTCCTCACTATATTTTCTATAGTCACCATATATTATCATTATATCAATATATTTTATAGATAAGAAATAGTTGTTGAGTGTGTTGTGACTTGACTTGTGTGAAAAATGGGCAAGAGTTCTTCTTTGTCCTTATCCTCCGCCAAGCATTTAATGGTGTTCCGGCAGCCCAAATTAAGAGCCAGTCCCCATAAGTTAGTGTATGTTAACCATCTTCGATCATACCCTAACTGAACATCAAGAGAGCTTATTCATGGTAAAGGGGCAATGATCATTTACTATTAACTAATAAAAAAGCAATTCCATTTACATTCAAAAGGGTTGGCGCTTGTACCAGTCCCTATGTACATACTTTTAATGTACATTTTTCAAACATTTTAGAGTACCTAATTTAAAAAATCTTTTTCATACGGATTTTATTTTAAACCAAGATGTATAGCACTAGGGTTGTCAAGTGGAGCAGGGGTGTATACTCACGGCAAGGCCGATTTGATTTTGTGTGCGACTGCCCTAGCTACATCTTGTAATGGAGGGGCGGTTCCACCTTCTAACGCGTAGTGAAAACCTACATAAGGCTTCGAGCCCGCACCGATGATCAGCGTATTTACTGGCGGCACTGAACGATACCTGGAAAAGAATTATTTGTATGTATAGATCTGTGACCTAAGAATAATAATAGTCCAGAAGTATATCTCTCGCACAGTGACACTTTCAATGTTGGATCCAATGACGCATACAACTAACAGCAATACTACGAAGCAATTACACTCTTTCTAAATAAATTGCATTGATCTGAAATTTGGCTTTGTTCTGTGTTTGAAAAATAAAGAAAATAACACTAATTCCAAATCGTGAAATTAAGCTTTTATGATGCATAACACTCTCCAAAGCTGTCAAGTATAAGTTTTTAAAATGTTTATTTACTTGAAAAGTGATTTCACAATTCTTTATATCAGTATGGCTTTTACACCACTTTACTACACACAAGGGTATTTTTGTGGAAAAAAGTATCGCACAAATACTATTAAACTAGCCGTTAAAATTTGTAAACTACTAGTTAGAAATTTTCAGCGATAGAACCAATGACTCGAGTGACACGGCGAAACTGACAGCACCGCGCGGTGTGATTACATATAAAGCAACACCCACCTAGGTGTGTATACCGAGGTACCAGTTTTGAGGTTGAATTGCATTTCTCGACTATTATGACATTAATATTATTTATCTAGGTGTTAAATCTTCTCACCATACTTCATATCCTCCATATGTCGAGGCTGCCAAAAGATGGTCAAAGGTATTTTTAAGTTCGAGTCCTACCACAGCCGCATCATTTATTACCTCTTGTTCAGTAAATGTCCATTTTTTTATGCTGATATTGCGACTATCTACAGAGTAATCATTCTGAATACCGGCTTGAACTGTAAAAAAAATAGACAAATGTGTATTCTCCACACACTTACTGTGCCATCTGACCCCAAAATAATCAAAGTTTGTACTATAGCAGTCAGATAACTGATAGAATACATAAATAGTTTTTTTGTATGTACATACTTATAATACATACAGTACACCCAGACACAGAACAAACATTTGTTTATACCACAAAATGCTTGTCCTGGGTTGGAATCGAACCCATATCCTTCAGTTCTTAAAGCAGACATACTACCGATGAACCAACAGGGCTGTCTACAAAATACATGTATATTACTAAAACAATATATTATTATGTATTTAAGTAATTATTGTTTGTGTTCTGTATTATTTTTATTCTGTATCTGTGTATACCGATATTTCACTCAAAAATGCTTTGGTGTAAAATTGTTTTGTACAGAAAATAAAATAAAGACTTAGGTTTACAATCTTTGGCCACACTATCGCTTAACATCAGGTGAGAAACAAACACCCAGACTGACAACCATAATTTTTTTTGTCTCAAACACATTTTTATTTCAATGTTGCTTTAAATGCATATAATATCTTATAATCTTATTCAATTAATTTTTTTAATTGCCTTCTGGTATCAATAAAATTATGATTATGACAAGAATATTACCTTTTGCTAACTGAGCTTTAGCATTCCTCAGTGTTTGGAACAAACTCGATCCTGATATAATGCACTCACAAGTTTGAAACAATACATGAATATCATCGGGAAGTGTTCCATAAGTCCCAGTGTGGCAAGACAGTTTCATCACAGGTTTATCTTCCAGTTTCTCAAGTAAAAGTAAGTGTCCTGTGTTAGTATAAAAGCCAACATGACCATTTTTGAATCCTACTACAATACAAAACCAGTCTGGACCATTCTGAAACCACAAGAAAAAAATTGCTTATATTAGAAAGTATAGTAAATGCTTAAAGATCCATCAACTTAATTTGAACATATTATTGTTACATCTCTGAAAGCTTATGAACATTACTTAGAAGTTTAATAGCAATGCAATATTTATAAAGTCAAATTTTAAAAAAAATATTTTACTAATCAAATTATCATCTATATGGCAGTTGGTATTGAACAAAGTACCTGTGAGGACTGTTGAGAAGGGCAGATAGATAGTGCCAAGATAACTGTGATGTCAGAAGGCAGACTACCACTCCACGATATAAGGAATGAGTTGCTGTCGGTAGAGCTGATCCACTGGGAGGTCAGTATGCAGAGTCGGTTTTTATATCCCACAGTTAATAAACTGCCACATGATGACAGTGACACATTACATTGAGAAAGCCAATTTACATCTGAAAATTATTTATTAGCCTTATAAATCCATGAAATGGTGATAGTAGTGCATTAGTGTTAGACTGTGCTTAATCTCCCAGAGACCTAGACATCCTCTTAATGGCGAAATAAGTTTAGAGAAATTTGATTTGAGAGTTACATTTAGATGTAGTCTCTGGATCAATATAGGCTATTAAAATGACAGGCTCAAAAGTTTTTATAGCATGTGGTTAAAGTACAGATAACAATTAAGAGAGTAAATATTATTAGGTATAAACTTACCTTCTTTTTCAGGGATGAAAAGAGCTCTTGCGAGACTGGAGATGTCACCACAGTCAGCTATTTGCTCCACTTGGCAAGACATTATTAACTTATTAATTATTCACTGAACAGAAGACAATACACGTCTATCTATCGCTAATTTTCTTATATCAGTAAAACAAAGCATTTGATACTAAATTTGAAAAGAATTAGTCACTCTTATGGTTCGATTTTAATTTGCCTCTGCAGTGTTAAATAAGCTGATTTTGTAGGCATAGTAGCAAAAAACAAAACCCTTAAACTTATTAAAACCTGTAAATTTGATAGGCACCAAAACAAGACCAGGTGTTGATCAGGAAACTGGACTTGGGACGAAAGGGTTGTCACCTCACTGGAGAGAATTCGATATTTTAATTTAATAGACAACAATCACATCAGAGAAGTTGAGATAGTACATAGTATCACGATACTCAATACATGATAACCTAGCCACTGAGATTTAATAATACACAGTTAAATTACATACGGACATGCCATTAACTAGCATTTATCTTATTGTTATTTATGGGAACTAGTAATGTAAATGTCCTTTGGAATGGGAACCTCAGATTCAGTGTTGCCAGCCCGACTACTACAGAATATGCTAGAGTTGTCTTAAAGAAGTGCCAAAATATGCTAAAAGTAATTTAAATATGCCAAAAAAAAAAATGCCAACATAATTCATTTGGTTATTTTCGGGTGTTAATTCAAACAAATAGTCAATTTATTTACTTAAAGGTATTTATTGGAACAAAATGTCAGTTTCCTGATCAATTTCATCAACAGAAATAATTACTGTGGAACTAGACGGCTCAGAGTAACTATCTTTGGTACCTATATCTACAGCTCAGAACATCGTCCGGAACTGTATAGGAGTGGCAGCACTGGCAGCACTTTCCTGTTCGTTTAGGCCAAATCTTATATACAGAATGGCATTTAATGTGCTTACTGCCAAACGATTTCGCAACTTGGTTTTTACCAAGTTCATTTGGCTGAACACTCTTTCTACGTCCGCGTGAGAATGCGGCAACGATAAAAGGGACATTGCAAATTTGTATAAATCTGCGAACGGATTATTATCTGCAGCGTCTATGTATAAAGACGCTGCAGATAATGACTGCATTCCAGAACTCACTTTAAATTTAATTTGCATTATCGGGCAGGCTAAAGCTATAAAGCCATACTGCATCGTCTTCAGTTTATTGCGATAATTCATGTCTTACATTTAATATGAGAAATAAAGTAATAAAGAGACTGTCAGCGCTTTTTATTACTTTTGTGTCAACAACGTAGGTTGCCATAGTAACATAATTAAACTACAGAGATTGTATAACACCACAGCACGACTGAATTCGTCCGTGAATTACTTTGTGTAACTTAGACTTATTTAACTTCATTTCATAATGTACGTAAAAATATGTAAATATTTGATAATGGTAAAAGCACAAAGTACGTCGTTAAAACGAAAGAACCAACGTGCTATGGCCGACCGAAAAACAAAAAAAACCATTTGACATTTAGACATAGTGACATCAGAAATTTGTTGAGTTCTCTGTATGTATTTTGTTAAAGTAATAATACAATTATTATTTTACTTGCATAGCAGCGAGTCAGCGAATAAACATATGAAACGCGCTACATAATGTCTAAAAATTTTCGTTAAACATAATTGTGACGTCAATCATAACAGCTGATTCTTCGGTCATGTAATGGGGTGCTTACACAGTAGACACGAGTCTTCAGATCTTCACCCCAATGTATTTCGCGTTGTAAACATCAATGAAAATGGTTCAGATTTGTGTTCTGGACAATTGGAGATTACAGACTCAACTATTGTACTCTATAGAGAAGGCAGAGAAACTACAGTATGGCCTCTGCATTCTCTCAGAAGATATGGGTTTGAAGGCGAAATATTTAGTTTTGAATCAGGTACTTTGTTTATTGAATTATGATTAATAATAACAAGCAATGTGACGTGACGTCGAAATGTCTCTGCCATGGCTTAACGCTTATTATTGTATAGAAATGCAATTAAATTAAACAACCAGGATCTTTTATTTTTTTCTTATCCAAGGAAAATCAATAAAAGTACCAACTATAATTTATAGAATTAAATAAATTGTAATATAATGCGAAATAATTTAATTTTAGGAAGAAGATGTGAGACAGGTGAAGGAATTTATGGCTTTCGTTGCAGAAGAGCATCTCTATTGTTCCGACAATTGCAGCAACAGATTCAACTAAGAAATGAGATTCATGATTCAGTACCATACCCTGTATCAAGACTAACACCCTCTCCACAAGGTAGGCAGACCCTACAGGCCAGTGTTGTCCATAGGTCCTCAGTAGATAATGGACAGCCACTGTTGGATACTCTGAGGCCAGTCATTACCAACCTCGCTGCTATGGTAAACAACGGAGGAGCTCAAAGACATATGAATCAGTCACCAAGGTCACCTTCTAGTGCAGATATATTAGAAGTGATGCCTTTGTACCCAAGAAACCAAAATAACTCTAATCATGCCACTAATGTTTATCAATTGAGAGATTTCAAAAGAGAGCACAATAACAACACACGGCCAGAAACATCAACTGAACTGAGACATGAATATTCTAATGATTTGAACCGAGATCTCGCTATTCTACGAAATACATTAAAACAAGAAGCTGCCTTAAATACAATGAGAGATATTGAAGATGAAACTCGCTTTCTGGAGAGCAGATATGTTAATGAGAGCATTATGACTAACCAAACAAAGAGTCCATTGTCTCCCACTTTAAGCAATTCCAGTGAACATTATGCACAGCTGAGTTTGGAGCAACAAGAATCTGCTAGAATGTACATGAATATAGGGCCTAATGATAAACAAATGGAAATGAACAGAAATGAAATACCTTCTACCACTCCACAAACACCAAAGCAAGTTGAGTATTGTAATTTAACTGTTGCCAAACAAGAGATAAATTCATATGCAAATCTATCACTTGGTGAACTTAGAGAAAGTGTGAAAAAGGGAAAACAAAATTTCAGCTTCCCTGCACCATCAGATCACCACCAAAAGTTTTCTGAATCTGACACATTTGGATCCATGTCCCCAATAGAAGATCTAGAAGTAAACTATGCAATTTTAGACATTGATTCCAAGAAGGGAATAGCAAAAATGTCGAGAGAGCTTGCTTCCCCTGAAAACAAGTCAGGTAGTTGCAGCTCTAAGACTGAAAGTGTCATATCAGTTATATCTCAAGTTCGTGGGAGACTTACATCTCAGAATAGTGTGGACAGACCACCTTCAATAAATGCTAATTCTCCACCTGCAAAACTAGGGTATACTACTATTGACTTTGACAAAACTGTGGCTCTAACTTCAGTAGCTGCCGGGACAGATATTGATGCTGCCTTTGATGGTTCTAGAAAAACTCGGCACAACTCTTGCAACTTAGTCTGCAGCAGCCCGGGAAGTGCTGACAAAAACAAAACATTCTCTTAATGCCAATTTGAATTTGGATGCCAAAAACATGAAGTACTAGGAGCATCTATAGATAGTGGCTTTGGTGTTTATTGCCTGCTTACTCTTTTCTAAAAGAGATTACACAAATTGTATCATTGTGTTAAATAGCAGAAGGTGGCTGATTTGTCTTTATATACATGTTTTATAATATGTTTCTCATTGCAAAATCACTAGGAAAAAATATGTGAAATTTACTAAAGTATTGAGAGTTAGGACAGAAATAAGAGATTAGAGTTAAAATTATTTTGTTATGAGAAAGTCATTTTTTATGACTACAGTTAACTTATCTGTATAAATATAAGTACAACCTTAGTAACTCTGCATGCATACTTCATAAGTAATCTGGCACTCAATATTTTATCTTTATGTATCAAATCATACTGCTATTGTAAATGCAGAATCTTGTTTGCTTATTATATCTTCATGAAGAAAAGGCTGCACCAACTTTGATGACATTTAGCCAATCAACTGTGTGCTTAATGATGACAGTGATGAATATGCTAAAAGTGATGTAAAACCATAAAATAAATAGTACTAGATAATCTAAAGCCATGTGTAACTAATATTGAGGAGACGGATTAATAACTTTGTGTTGTTTTTAAGTTTCACCATACCAAAAGCAAGACAGGAGTGGTAGGTCCTGTGTTTTCACACTAAAAACAATAAATGTCTTTGCGATTTGAGCTGCCTTGACCATTGGCGCGAATTTTCTTGCAGTTCTTTTAGTTCTAATTTTATTCCACATTGTTGCTTTCTGTATGAAGCCTTTAAATTTATTTCTATGTTATGGTTCCTGAATGTTATTTTTTATACTCAATTACCAAAGTGGTACTTGTCTTACCAAATATGAATGCCATTATAGAATCATTATATTTTGCCAATGATGATGGTATGCTGGTATTATATTACTGTTTATGGTAAAAATGTGCTAAATTAATAAGTTATAAATGTTATAGATATTCTTAAGGATGTTTTATATACATATGTATAGGTGTGGCATATTGAATGAAAACCTGATATCTATAGGTAGGAAATTTATTGTTTGGCTTAGATAAATGTGTTTGCAACTTTAATTTAACACAATTTTTTTTTTTGAATCATCATAATGAGGATTAACACTATCCTTTCATTATGCCACACCCTATATATGAATTTTTAATGTAAGTGACAGGTACTACATATTAATAACTATTGCCAAAGACTATATCCCAGTTTACTTTTATTGCTGTTTAATTGTTTATGGTGATAAGATAACAAATATTGAGAAAATGTTTTTGGTATGAATCTGTGTTAGACATGGGGTATATAGGGTTAGCCAGTAAGAGCATGCTAAACACTAAATATGTAGATTGTTGTACTTGATAATTTTGTAGTTTCAGTGGCCCTATTTTAATGAAACAGTGGATTATGTAGGTGATTTCAGGATTGTTAAACACAACACAGTCCCTTTTCAGATACCTTTACTATATTAAAGGACCTGTGGTCTTACATACTCGCATATAAAAATCAATTTTGAAGCACTTTGAAAAGAGGTAATCATAATATATATATGGTCACTTAAATATTTATAGTAAGTTTGGTTAGTCTTAGTGACAAATGTAATATGTGGTTACTGATACTGGTTACTAAGTATTTATGTAGAGACGTGAGAAGTGGCTGAAACCCTAAAGGACTGAATTTGTTTATAACTAAATTGTGGGAAATGAGTACTGCAATCTTTTACCGTTGAAGAAAAACGGCATAAGATTACAAACTTAGTTATAATAATTATGGGTAAGTGGTAGGTGATTATGTTTTTTTATGAAATCAAAGAGACCCCACCCTTAAATTTTTTTACGTAAGTACCTCGCTTGCCAAAAATACATGCCAATTGTAGGAAAATATTAAAATTGTATTAAAAATACAGCTATGTAAATTTTATGATCACTTTGTAATAAATAAGTGTAGGTAGAAATCATCAAATTAGATGGACTCGTATAATATACCTAATTATAGAGTTAGGTAAATGTAAGAATAATTTGTATGGAACAATATTCTCGCCCCAAAGAAACGTAATAGCGATAGTAGGTAAAACTTGTCATTTTCTAGTAGAATCGCAGCTAAATGATGTTGTATTATTTATACATTATGTTATGTTATTTATGAATTCTGATTTCCGCCATTTATGATGATTAGGTACATTTCATTAGAGCACCCTTTTACCAGGGTCTATCAATCAAGAAATATCCAGATCTAACTCGATATTTATTCATTAAACATGGACACCCATATAACTACTAGGTGTGTACCTACCATTATAGTGTTAGTAGACATTATTTTTAGGGCTGATATAACATAATTATTCGTCCATGGAATTACGTCGATTGAAACAAAAGCACAGTTTTACAGTCAGAGCCAAATAGAATAGTTTCATTGCTCATGGGAAATCGTAATCTGCAAAGTTATTTATACGCAAAATCTTATTTAATAAGTATTGCCAATTTGTGCTGCTATGTATAACAGAATTTTTTTAATTTTTTTGGCCTCTATTTGACTTTGACTGTACCTGTTACTTCGTATTGTGATGCAACAAGTAAAGTACTAGTACTTCCTAGCCGATAAAAAGAGGCTTGCTAGTCTAATCTAGCTAGTTCGACCATAATGTTATTATTTCTGTAAGTTAAGCTATTTTTTTTATTATCCATGCCATGACTACCAATTATATACATGAGTAATATTTATCTTGTATTTTTTTGCATTAGGTATTTAAATACGTAGTCTGATTACTACTACCAAATGTTATGCCGAGCAGTGTTGTTATGTATTTTTGCCAGTCCCATTTCGATAATCTCAGAATTTCTACTCGATATTCTCGCTATCAAAAATTACACCGAAGATGAAAGTTTCTATACTGACCGCACGCACCGTTGCCAGCACTGTTGATACACAGGTGTTTTTAAAATGATTTCTACCACTCATTTAGAGCCTGTTGCTAATATGTTGTCATTTTTGTTTCTAACAAGTAAGTATCTATTTATAGTTCGATAAATTTCTTACATAAAAAGAAAAAGAAAAAAGAAAACATTTCTTACTAACTCTTCTAACTGTTGTTTGGTTTGGAACTTAGTAGGTATACCTGAATTCTGAACCCAGAAAGGGAATTGTTAACTTCTTCTATGGTTATGAAAAAAACTTATGTGGAAAGGGTTACGAGGACACTAACCCTACTAAGTATAATATCTAATAAAAGCGTGTTCTTTAAACTAATAATTATTATCCAGATGTGTCGAGTACAGTGAGGATAGACAAGTTTGTGGTGCCTGATGTCGTGGCGAGTGATGCAGTGCTCGAGTGCGAGTATTCTAGTACAGAAAATGACGTCACCGTGCTGTGGCTGCAGCACGGATCGCAGGTCTACGAGTGGACAATGGATGCAGCGCCGCTGGTCAGTGGCTTACTTGTCAAATCAGAACACTCACGAATTCACAAATTTTTCCTTTTTATTTTATTTTACACACACAGTTTCACTAACATACACACACACACATACACACTCGCACTCTAACACATTGAAGTGAAAACTAGAAATGATAAATTTCTAGTTTTCATATAACCTACCACCTACCTACTACCTACTTCTAAATGCCCTGATTAAAAGTACGTTAATATCTCTGTATGTAAGTTACGTGCACACTACACTGCATAAATGTAATCGAATACATCGAATACATAATTATATAACCGGAGTGCAAACTATCACCTCACAATTTTATACAGGTCGCCCTAGTGTGGGGGACAGAGAACCACAAAGGTATACAACTATACAGTTATTATTATTCAGTAAACTTAGAATAAGTAACCTTGTCGACTGATAAGTAAATAAATAAATAGGTATTTATTTAATGTTAAGGGATCCAATGGCACAGCAGCAGCGCTCATGGCGCGAGGGCGCGTACTTCGAGGCTCAGTCCGCGGCGGCGATGCCGCGCGCAGTGCTGCGATCGCGCGCGCTGTTCGGCTGTCGCCTACGCCTACCGCGCGTCGCTTACCACCTTAAAACGCATCAGTAAACAGTGTTAGCAATATTTCCGGCGCGTGTTCGAGCTGTAGACGTAACAATCGTCTGACATTATCATAGTCTTTGCTCATATAAGTACTTTGATATATAATCAAAGATGATATTAGTTCAATTGTTACGCTTAGTTCAGTTCTATTGCACGTATGCGTTATTTTAGATCTAACTAATTTTATTTTCCGACAATCTTGTCATTGGTGGAAGGATATTGTCCTCGCCACCATACTACATCGTTAGTTTGTTTTCTTTGCCCTACATCATGAGTCAGACAATCTATGCATGGGGTACCATAAAAACAGACTTAATAAAAAAAACATTTATTAAACATTCACAACGTAAAAGTAAAACCAACACTGATAAAATAAATTTACTATACATTAGTATCACATTGAAGACTCATATATGTAAATAAGGTACTTGTGTGAGGAGGCTGAAGGCGAGCCATAGAACCCAGGAGTGGTAGATTGCAGTACTGTCACCACCTGTAATACAATATCATTAGGACGTACCTATCTTGCCATTGAAAGTTATTTCTAAGAGGGCGTTTTTGGACCTTAGCGGACATGGATCACAGAGAAGCTAAAGCTACATTTAATTAATTACATGAGTACCACCGTATGTGATGGTATCCTAATACATAATAATGTAAAGATTATATTATACACTGCCACTGTCATCTCTCTTAGCTGAGGTCGAAAACGCAAGCCAAGGCGGTTTGTCCACGAGCAATGAAATAAACACATCGTAAAACTTTAGGTACCAATATAATACAATATGAACATCGGAACATTTTAAATGTGGTTCAAAATTTCATTATCATAAAATTGCATACATTGATTATGATAACCATTAGAAGAGAATTGTTACCATTTTAAGCAATGTTTTCAGAACTAGGGAGAATTGTGTGCACTGCCTAAAATAGGATCATTTTATGCTTTTTCGTTGCCAGTGAACATTTTTATTGATGGCCAGCCAATGTCAACTTTGATATTTAAGTTTTTGTTGAAAGACAAATTCAATGCCCAAACCTCGTCATAATGGCTAGGCGTAGAATCTCATTAACACAAAACCAAGGAATATTTATTGCGATCAATGTAGGTACGTATGGGAACATGCCCAAGCCTGAGTTTTAAATTATAAAGATTAAAATCACATACATGTAGTATGTATAAAGCATTTATTACGAATTGTGTAATTTATGAATGGATGTCAAAAAAGTTGTACAGATTTACTGTTCCTTAGAAAATGGGCGACGGCTCCTACAAATTCGCTTGACATACGGAAACAATGACCATACAAATACCTTGAACTATTCGTGTGACGTATAAGGTTTTGACACATTTGTGTGTGTGTTGTTAACGTATGACAAGCGCAAATTGCAGGACAATGAAGTCTAGAACTTTGCAGCCCCATCGGCCATCAGTTCTGCGTGCTATGTGCCCTGCCCACTGCCACTTCAACTCGCTAATCCGTTAGACTATATCGGTAACTTTGGTTCGTCTACGGATCTCTTCATTTCTGATTCGATCTCGTAGCGAAACTCCGAGCATAGCCCTCTCCATAGTTCGTTGTGCTACTTTGAGCTTTCCAAGAAGGCACACAGTCAGAGACCACGTTTCTGCGCCATAAGTCATCACTGGTAACACACACTGGTCGAAGACTTGAGGCACTGATGTAATTCGGACGAGAAGACGTTGCGCAGTTAAGCTTAAGTGTTCACAAGTATAGATTAGTAACGCCACAGGATATAATACTTACAGCAAAACAAAATAAACACTGCAATAGTTAACTTGTTAGATAGAAGTTATAAACATATAAATGCCAACCGTTAATGTCATTATACGTTAAGCAATGCCTACACTAACAAATTCTGTTCATAAATTAATAATCTATTAATGTAATTAAATCTGTAAATGTTTTATTTATAAAAAGTATTATAAATAACTAATTTGTAAGAGAAACTGCTAATAGGCTATTATTGTAATTTGTTTTCAATGTTACAAGTGATTTAGCTGTATTCAGTAGATATAGTATATGTATATAATATGGTTATGCATTGAAGTTTAAAAATTGATATAGTCTGAAAAAATATAAGATAAAATAATTGAATTTGAATTTATAGAACATCGGCGATAACATTTAACCCTTTGACCGCCACTGCCACAAATTTTGACGTATCGACATGCCCTAAACGCCACGCGATTACAAAATGTACAAAAAAGAGTATAGGGCGTTCCAAAATCAAATATTGATGTTATATTGGAGCTATCGCTCCTATATATAAAGTTTGTGTATATGGCGGTCATTGGATTAAAAAAAAAGAGAAGGAAAAACGATTTTGTAAATTTATAAACAAGGTTATATATTTTTGTGAAGTGTACTTTGGTTGGTGGTTGTTGGAAGTAGACTTACTGTTGTTTTGCTTAGAGTCCGCGGTGATGACGGCATCGGTGGATTCCTCGGGCGACGCGGTAGTTGTCTCGCCTGCGCCACCGTCACAACCGGACGTTAGTATAGAACACACGGCAAACTGTGGCGGATTAACTGCATTTGTGGCGTAGAGACCCAAAATTTAGACTGAACACTCGTTGATATTTCACACAGGGCTGTTTCGGTTAAAAAGCTTTTAATCTTTCCACGCGTGGCATTTGCCACATGGCACCCAATGTTATGACAAATCAAATAAGTCACTAATAAATTTAACGATTAACTACATTAAATTTAACTGTTAAATAGACCGTCTAAAGTTATTTAGTGACAGCAAAATATTTTTTTGATCATATGAACCTGTTCACTCTGAATTTGAAAACACCCAAATTGTAAGTCCCTGATAGGAAATATTTGGCAATTTATTTAATTTAATTAAAAACGGCTAAGAGCCAGTCACATAGAAAAATTGAATAAAGACTCAAGCGGAAAGTTCTAGTCATCTTCGCTGTGAGTATGTAAAATGTGGATTCGAATCGACGCGCTTTGTGCGATATGTCCGCCAAATTTGTACGAAGTTTTGGTCGCGTCTGTCTGTCCGTTTGATAATAAGGCGAAAATGTATTCGACAAATAAGCTGTTAGATCTGTGCTTAAGGCTTTGCAGCAGAGACCTGACTAATGTGCCGCTGCCTTTTAGTCTCTTAGCGTGCCTCTCGATCTATTCCAGAGCCTGGCAGAGCCGTTGCATAGTTAAGAACAGTGCCCCTACATGATATTTACTCAATAAATGCTTATTTCACAGCCGTTATACTACTATTGAATAGGATATCGCGGTTATACCCATTGCATTGAGACCTTTCAACCCCACTAATATTAATCCGCCACAACACAAAAGCTAAAGCTAGTTGCACGTAACAAGCCGCTGCAGGCTCGAGTTAAACGTATCCGGCTTGCAAAATCACCAAGAAACATGTCAATATCATGCTGCAAACGCTCTAATACAATGAAAACAACGTGGCGTACCTATCTAGTTTTCTATCTAGCGGCACACCTTTATAAGTGCAGCCGCATACGTTTCGCCGTAATTAATATTACGGCGAAACGTATGCGGCTGCACTTATAAAGGTGTGCCGCTAAATATCGACCTTTATATTAGGTATGTATAGCCAAAAGCTAAACTAAATGGCCATTTACTTTTATCTAACGATATAGCGGCAGGTGCAACTACATTTCGAGTGCCGTTTGGTTTAGTGTGTATCAGATTTTAAGACTGCTACTTTTATGCTAAGATGCGATGTTGGTTTTCCAAAAGACTGTCAGAAGTGGAAAGAGCATTGAAACGCGAACCAGAAACGTCTCTCGTTGCAGAGACAAACGAAAGCATCAAGCGTAAGTATTATTTTAAAATTTATTACACAGTTTTTACATTTCAATGGATTTCCGCCACCGCATTGCTTTACCACTTTTTGGTAAACAATCTAAATACTATCTATCATCTCATCGGTAATTTTATTATGCCTCCCTTCAATCTTCTAAAACAACTGTTAAGACAAATTCATATTAAAATATTATGTACGGTAATCATATAGATTTACAACACTACAGGCAAATGCTGTTACTTAAGCATGCTTTAAACTGAGTCGCAATCTACCTAGACTTATTATAAATTTAATTATAATCTATTAACTTAACATTATTACAATTTGTTGTGTACCTACTTACGACAGAATTTAATATATCAAACTTACGACAGCTTTGCTCTATCTGACCCATCCATCGATAAAACAGACGCTAACGCCGTAGATCCTATGCGAAAATGTGGCGTATTTCAGCTATTCGAACAAATGGTAATAAAATTCTACATAAATGTTGGGAAGGCATGGAACGCGCTGCGGTGTCGGCGCCGTTTTAGGCAGGATCAGTCGCTATCTAGTGGATGATTGATATAATATAAATTTCCCAAGTATAGGTTAAATTTTTTGTGTTAAATTTTTGTCGCCCTAGTAAATAATTGTCAGTTCGATTATTTTTCAAATCCAACAATTTAGTTCAATTTCCACATCAAGTAGTTTTTAGAATTTATAAGTACCTACCTACCTATTTCCTAAAGTTAGCACTTACGTAGAAATGTTTAACATACAATGTCATATAAAATTAAAACAATAAAATTATTCGATTCTTATTTATAATCTTTTGAACCATTCAAAATGAAGAATATTTGAAACAAAACATTTTTTTCTTTGCAATAGTTTTTTATTGAATTATACTCAACTAATAGTTTGGTAACAAATTAATAGTGATCTACTCATGCAAGTGAACGAAGTGCGTGAAATAAAATGTTTTCCGAAGTATGTTTGATGCAGCGGGCTGAGCAGGCTAGGGCGTCAATACGACGACTTAGCCTGCTCAGCCGCCACTGATGCTATAGAGCGTATGATGCGAGAACCTTTGAAAACTTAGTACGTATAGATGTAAGTCCTGTTTAAAACCAATTAAATCAATCCGTTTAAAACGAAAAAAACCCGTTTAAAACAGAAATAAACCATTTTGTTCGATTGATAACGGTTGGTGTTGATGACTATGTTTTTCTTAATTATTATTACAACTAGATTTTCTTGATTTTACCGAGGTACGGACATGACGGAGAACCTATAAACTGTGTAAAGATTATATGAAAGATTAAATGTGTGATACCCTACACACACATGCACTAAACTGCCGCGCGCGGCCGCCGCGCCGTGCATGCTGTGTAGGGTGATCGTCACACGAGTGACGACGTCAACGAGATTGTGAGAGTATGAGTTTGGTTTTAAACTGAATCAAATTGATTATTTATTTAGGTATATCGTTTGAAAGCAATGATTTTTTTTATGGTTGCTTGTAGAAACATTAACATGACGTCAAGTGACCAAAAATTGTTTTCAACCGTTTAAAACGATTTATTTAGGGTTTAAAATGGCAACATTTTATTTAAAACGTTTTGAATCGGGTGTTTTACTACTAATATTAATATTCGAAAAACACGTGCTGTACGAAATGTGCTCAACATTATTGTGAGCGTGAAAATACGATTGTGAGTTGCGTTCATTACGTTTTATTTATTTATTTAGATTAACTAATTAAAAAAAAAGTTGAAAAGAAAAAAAGGAAACAAAAAAAGTGTTTCAATGTATTTACATTTGATGTTGTCCTATAGATTATAAAATGCTGCAGACCTCTATTCTAGTCGGTATAACATTAAGATTCTTTATTAAAAAAAAGTAATTGTTTCCGACAATAATTCGTTAAAACACGGTAGGTAAACAGAACGAAGCAGCCATGGCCGCGCCACGCCACTACCAGTGTTGTGGAAACATACCTACCTGACTGGTATACTTCAGTAGCGGTGTAAGGCTCGTGCTTGACGCTGGTATCGTTGTAAAACAGTTCGCAAGTGACAGTAGCGCCTTCCACGGCGCCCTTACTCAGCGTGGCGGTGCCCATCGTGTCGTAAAAACCTTTGTCATCAGGACCTATTACTTCTTCCGTCATGTTTAACGATTCCCTGGAACATTGCGGAAAAAAATCTCAAAACAAATATTAAACCGACTAGGAAAGTGATCTGATCAGAATAAAATTTGTTCATTATTATTGTGAATATTGCGTTGGACGTATTCGTCACATAAATGTTTGTGGGAATAGAACTCTGTATTATACATATAAACCATCCCCTTGAAACACTTTATCTATTTAAAAAACCGCTTCGAAATCCGTTGCGTAGATTTAAAGATTTAAGCATACATAGGGACGGACAGATAGCGATAGCAACTTTGTTTTATACTATGTAGTGATAGTTATTATCTACTTTAGTAGGTAGGTAGGTACATGACATCTAAGCTCTGATGATTAAGACTCAGAAGCCGTCACTGTAGCCGTAATCGGCATAGAGTTATATTTAAACGGCACGACATTATTGTAATTTTCAAGCTACATAATGATAAGGTACCTACCCGTTGATAGTAATCGATATGTCGGGCGCGGGCGCGACGTCGTCGGCTCGGCACTCGATGAGAACGTCGTCTTCAGTGTCCTCGTCGGGCCCGTCCGCCACCACCGAGATGTTCAGTTGCGGACCCGTACCCGGAGCTGAAACAACAAAGTTGTATTTTCCATTCACTGTCTCGATCAAAGAAAAAAAATTCGTATCCGTTCAATCGCTTCCTACCAAAAACTTCGCCAGAAGACTCGATCTCCGTATTACAAGTACAGTGTGCGGTATTCTTTAATAAATTGATCGATGATTTATAAATTTCCTTGATACGCCATTAGAATAGTCCAGCCCTATAGTGTAACACGAAACTACTAAATGAAAAACACGATATAATAACATATAAAATGCAAAATTTGTATGCATTTGCGTTGCCATGTTTTTTTTTTAATTCTTCTAATTAAAACTCAGTCTCGACCAAGCGCTCGAAGAGTCTGCACGTCCTGAGGGTGCCTTGTGTAGAGGCGAAACACGTGTCGGCAAGTGGTTACTGCAGAGAGAGGAAGATTTTAAGACTTGTGGTTATATTAATTAGATTTTTGTCAAATTATATTATTAAGTTTATGTCAAATTAGTTCTAGATATTAAGTAAGATTAGGTTTTTAATTAATAGGTTGTTGTCAAATTAGTGAAATTTTAGTCCTCATCACTGTTGTAACTGGAAAAACAAACTAAATATACCTATACCTTGAATATTAAAAATGAACTAAACGCCTGAATCAATCAATTACTCCATTGTCATGTGTATATATATGGCAAAAAATAAACTTACTAAACACAGTAAGATCCTGGTGTTTACGCACTTCTTCGTTATCGGCTGTCGTCGCGGATACCTCACATTCGTACGTTCCGGACATGGTTGGGTTCACATTCGTCAGCACAATGGTATCATTCTCTTTTACTTCTGCAATTAAATGGGAACACAGCGAGGTGAGAAAGTTTTGCTAAAGTACAAAATCAATTTGATTACGAATAGTTTTTATGTTTTCGCGTTTGAGTTGAATGCCCCGATTTCAATTAGGTAGGTACCTACCTAATTCCATGGGTAGTACAAGCGACTAATCAGCGACAAGGCGCTGGAAAAGAGGGGTACCTATTATGCCTTAGTCTCTAGCAAGACGGCGGATAGCCTGTCTCTTTGTATTCCAACGCCTTTATTTCGGAGAGAGTGTGCAGAACTTATTTAAGCTGATTCCGTCATAGAACAACGAGGCAGTCATTCCTCCCTTATATCGAAAATTTCAAGCAGAGATGCACTAAGTGATTTGAAAATTATTTTCTGGTTCGTACAGCTAAGAAGTGGATACACTCCCTGCCTCAATATCCCTTTCAAAGTAAGTATAAGTTGAGGATCTTCAAGACAAGAGTGCATAGGTAGGTACCTAATGGGCAAGCGTGCTTCGTCTAAGACCGCATCATCACTTACAATCAGATGAGTTATGGTCAAACGCTAGTCACGCACGTCCTTACCAATTTTATGACCCTATTATTACCCTACCACCATGCTATAGTTTCCTCACGATGTTTTTCTTTCACCGGCAGCTCGAGCTTATTGTTGGGGTTTGAACCCACGCCCTTCGGCATGCGAACCTACCGCGCTAACCACTGAGCTATCATCGCTACAAAGTAGAGTAGGTAGAGTAGAGTATTTGGTAAAAGCACCGTTTGGTGCTTTTACCAAATACTCTACTCTACCTAAACTGAAACTGCTTTTTCATACTATAATCTACGTCTATCGTTTACCTACTCACTAATTCTCGTAAACTGTTGTGCTAGGGCTTCGGACTAGTAGGTACCTAGAGTTGAAAATTACAACACTTAACTCACGTAAATTTTGGATAATGGCCTCGCCAGGGCCGGTGCCAATTCGCTGATAGATCTGCTCCTTGTCGGCGGTACTGTTGAACCACCACTTAATGATGAGCGCCTCTGAAGGCGAATCGCCGAGGTCGAACCGACATGCCAGCTCCGCGTTCTCACCAACCTGCACTGTGCTTGGAACTACCAACTCTGATATTGATAGCTGACGACTCCCTGGAAATCATTACAAATAAAACATAGCCTAGTATTGATTGCAAAAATACGTAAAATTTATGGAAGCTTGTGATGAAAACTAAGACTCGGACTGCCGTAGGTAAATGGAATCTTATGCATTCTTCTATCGTTTACGTGCTACGAGTTTTCGCAAATTTATATGGTAGTTCTCCTAGTGAAAACTTGGTCTTCTTTGCTAGGAGGTCGGTATGCTAGTGTGTAACATAAACTTAACCTCTTTGTAAACATTAGATACAGCACTTACTTTTTACTAAAAACCTACCAAAAGTAGTGGCTACCCATACCATTACCTGCTTCTTATACTAAACTTATTCTTCTTTTTAGTAGGTATATCGGTAACTAACCATGTCGGTGGGTAGGGTAACCTACGTGTTATTTTGTTTTATCCGTTAATTTTTCATAGGTACCTACTCATAAAAAGTTACGATACTCTTCAATCTGTATCGACGCCAAAATTTCTCCGTTGCATAGTGAAAGACGGACAAACAAAACAATAATAAACACATGTTATTACTTATATTGAGTCGCTGTAAGTACAGAATGGTTTCGTATTATATACCTAAATTATTATGGCAATAGGTATCTATACCTACAATAGGTACTTATGTATACATTTTATAACAGATTTTAGTGTAATTAATTATTTTCTTACCTATGATATTTTTGCTCCACTAATTGCTACGCTGTATACCTAGCGATAAGTTTGGTGATCAACTGAGGTATCAAAACTTACAGAGATCAAAACACGTTCGTATTTTGTTTTAAATATAAACTACGTACCTACCTACCGATTATGTTATCTGACACTCTTTATGATGAAATAACGCGACTGCATGCACAAATAGAACCAAAAATGCGAGCCATATTTTATCATTAAAACAAATCAAAATGAAACATGCAGAAATCTATACCTAACAGTTATGACTTCCAAAATACCAAACCCGCTTGTTAAAGTTTATCGGTGTGTTTATAATCTGGCGGCGACTCAAGAACACAAGTAATTAGCGAGCCCGAACCGCTTGCTCATAATTAAACTAAGACCGGTGACATTCCCGGTTTCTTAACTTTGCAGCGATGATAGGATTTCGCTCTTTGATTAGGACAGCCCGTTCACACGTAGAAAGGCGTAGGCTCAATCCCCAACAATGAGTTAAAAAAACATGGTGAGGAATCAAGTGTTAGTTCCCATTAGGTAGGTAGGTACCTACTTGATGTCTTTACCATCCTCAACAACACAGTCATTTAACATCAGATGAGCCGTGGTCGCTTGACCTAGCCTGTCAACCATGAACATCTACATTACCTATTATTTATTAATAAATATCAACCTCAGAACAACAAACTTATTGAGTCGCAGGTCAGCTACATTTGTTGCAGGACCGTGGTTCCAATTACACGAATACGCAAAAGAAGCGGCTTTTGAGTGACTTTGGATTCATTGGAGTGACGATATACGTATTGTGACAGTTGCTGGAAGATTGAGTTAGCGTATTGTTCAATTGTCCTTCTGTGGATTATTATAGGCTGATTATGATGATGATGTATAACGAGAAGTGCAATAAATCTAAATATGGCTCGGTTTACGAGATGCGGTCATAAGGACGGCGCGGCGTGAATGACAAATGGGTTCGCATCGCTTTTATATAGTACTCCCAAACGACCCACGCCGACAATTTTCATATTACAGTACCTACCTATACGTATTTATTACATTTGAAGAGGAATGGGTGCTCTTGGGAACCAAGGAAGTAAGGAACGGTCTTATTCCACTTATCTATTTGCGCATCTACATAACGGAGTGAACTTGATCGTATACATTTCCGTTATCGATCGAATCGCTGCTCAATATAGGTCGTCTTAAATTATTGTTGGTCAAGTATTTTTGTAAATCAATATGTTGTGAATAAGAATAGGTAGGTATTTTCCGGCAGCCTCACTTGAGAGCGAGTTCCATTCCAAGCTAGTTGTGCTTTACCATCTTCGACCACAGCGTTACTTAACATCAGGTGAGCTGTGGTCAACACCTAGCTTGACAACCATAAAAAAAACGTTATATCGTAAACACTCGCAATGGTCATCGAAGTTTAGAGGTGGTCGATGTGGTCAAGGTACAAGTAATGTGCCCAACGTAAACAAATACATATACATGTATGTATAATAAGTAGATAATATAATTAACCAAGCGAAGTAAAAAGCTGTAATCTTGGATGAACAGCCACTTCTCTACATAGTATGAAACAAAGTCTCTTCCCGCCTTTTAAACTACGCAACGGATTTCATCAGTTTCATCGTGTTTTTGAGATCACTCATAATTGTATAATATCTATGTCATGACGCCTCCCCCCAGGAGCCTCACATCGAAAAAAATATCATAAGGTTGGCGGTGTGACATGATTTCAATGTTTTCCTATATTTCATAAAATTTCGATACGGAAATTTTATAAAATCGATATTTTTTAAAGTAGGTACCTCTATCGCTATCACGCACGTGGCGAGTTTAGTGAAGGCCAATTTACACAGGCTGAACGTCTTGCGGAAAAATATGTAATCCGCCATTTTTTGGCGGCCATATTGGATTTTTTTTAAGTGTACTTTATTCTACTATTAGAGCCATTTCATTTGATATATATTGAGGGAGTTATGAAAAAATATGTGATCCGCCATTTTTTTGGCGGTCATATTGGATTGGCATTTTTTTAGGTTTAGTAAAAAATAAAGATTTTATTAAATAAAGATTACATTTAATTCTTGTATTTTTTTAATGACTTCCTAAATGGATACGCGAGCAAAGTCGTGGGTAAATGCTATAAATTATTTTTTTTTAATTTTTTAATAAGTATTATTATGCACATACTAAAGTGTACCTACTACCTACTACATAAACACCCAAACAAAAATCTGTTTTTCACATAAAAATTTTCCCTGGGCGGGAATCGAACTCGTGCTATACATCTCATGAAGCAAATGTGCTGACTGGGCAGTCAAAATATACTTGTCGACCGAGCTCAGCGCAGACCTCCGAACAAAGCAAAGTAGTGAACAAGTCGCGATATGCTGTGCGGCGCCGGCTCCGCGGTCCTGTGTACGAGTCGCTGACGTCACGTGACAACGTCACACTTTTCGGTTTCAGAAAACAAATTCGGTAGTGTACCGATAAAACAATAGTAAAACCAAAATCTACAACCGCTTTCGGCCGACCTTTAAAACAGTGATATTCGTACTGAATAGAAGTAGGTACTGTACCGTTATATCTTTGTTTTGACAGCCCTATTGGTTCATTGGTAGTATGTCTGCTTCGAGCTGTAGGGCGTGGGTTCGATTCCCACTCAGGACTAACATTTGTGTGACTAACATCGATGTTTGTTCTATATCCGGGTATACTGTATGTATTATAAGTATGTATTTACAAAAAAAAGTAAGTATTCTATCAGTTGTCTGACTACCATAGTACAAGCTTTGCTTAGTTTGGAGTCAGATGGTGCTGTGTGTGATGCCTCCGATATTTATGTTTTATTTATTATCTTTACCTAAAACGCCCCCTGCTGAGTCTCCCTTATTGTTTGCCATTAAAATATTATGGTTTACGGGTTTCTGCGAATGTTTATAGAAAATTAGGTCATATCCCGATGAATAAGCGAGTGTCTTGGTTGGCTGACCTTGCTTCGGTCCGGGAATGTTAAAAATACCTCCGCGGCGAGCGGCATCGGCAGCGCCGTGTGGGTCGACCATCACGCTGTTCCAACTATTCGATTAAATACCTACCGATTCGATAAACATGCGCGCTCGAGCTCCATTCACGTTTTGCACGCGGCAGGATGATAGGTCTTAACTCTATTATATCCTGCCATTACTTATGCCTACTTGCCCACTCACACTCGCTGTGCACGATTCCTTGGTCTGATAATGCAGTGTGAAAAAACAAAACAAACATTTTGTTATTATTACAATAACGGAAACATTTTTCTTTGTCAACAGTACCTACACTTGAAAAGTTTGAAACGATGCCAATCGTGAAAAGCAAAATACTTTCTGTGATGCAACTATGCTCCACTTAATATTTATTAACTCGTCAATTTTATTATTTATAGGCACTTTGTTAATAGTAGGTATTATGCATTTCTTATCAAATAAAAGGACGCGAGAACAATGATTCAATAGCATGATTTAAAATAATTATTATTAAAAAAAAAATTTAGCAAATAGTCGTCTTTGAAAAAACTCAATCTTCTTTATGTGACTCGAAGTGGAGCGATGCAAAGTTTGAGAAGCTGGTGGCATGAAAACGACAAAATAGTTTTATTGGTAGGTGGGTTATTCGTCTGTATGTGTGTTTTTTCTTTATACTTTACTATGTATTTTTACTTTAACACAAGTATAAACGAACATACATTTAAAAAAAATGCGCGGGCGCTACTTTTTCGTAACCCATAAAAACCTGATCACTGATTTAACGTTATAATAGAACGCTTCACTTGCAATAAGAAAATTCATTTTAAATTGATTTTATGTGGAAATCATCAATTTCATTGTATTGCACAGAAGTTATTTTAAAATTTTTAGATATAATACAACACAACACTAATGTTGGTGATTTAACAATTTAGATTCAAAAATATGACTGCAGGGATTTTGAAACTAAATTTATAGAGTATCTCACCTACGACAAGACATAAAAGCAGGCTCGCTCGGGCGAGCATCGCTGCGGGGCACATCGCACCGGCAGCACGCGCGACCGACTGCCGCCTGCTCTTCTCGGTTCGGCCTTGATCCGGCCGCCTATCATGCCACTAAACCTAAACATTCACACCCGCCTTGGAACCGGCGAAAAATTAATTATAGGTATATAAATTAAGAAAGATACAATTATTGGAATTGAAATAATTATAACAACAAAATCTAATAATAGTAATAAGATAGGTACTCATGCTTCCGATGAATCTGTAATCACGTAAGCGGCCTGAAAACACATCACTTTCAAGATGCCTGTTCAAGTCACACTTGTCAAATTAATTTATTTTCTCATTATGAATCACATTATAGTTTCTAAATATCCTGTTTAAAGTCCTAAATTAGAACGAGCAGTGCCAAGAAATTCAAATTCAAATTATTTATTTGGCACAATTTATGGTTACATTTAAAAAAATAATTAAATCATAATGCGGATTTCACACACTGCAGTATTCTAAAGAGCTGTAGACGAGATCACTTTAAATTGCGATCTTTGTAACGTGTTTCTTATAAGCCTAACAATTACGTAAAACAAATCCCAAAGTCCTGACTAACATATCAATATGCAAATTGAACCTTAATTTGGCTAAAGCCTTATTCAGCTGAAGGCTTTGAATTAATATAGTATGTTGCAGAAGTTATACTTTTTCCCCCTAGTGAAACAAATCAAGTTACATTTATCAGTATTAAAACTCATGCCACTTGTCGACATCACATCGCTAACCTGTCTAAGTCTATTACAAGATTTATTCGTAAAGAATATAAATGATTATTTTTAAATAAGTAAATAATGATCGACTTGTAACTAGGGTGTTATTAATAAATTATTTGCATTTGGCACACTGAAGTAATGATTGAGTTAACTTGCCTAAAAAGTTTCAGGTCATCAGAGAACTAATGTAAAAAAAGTAAGAATTTTCAAAGCATTTGTAAATCTCGTTAATGAAAAAGTTAAAAAACAAAGGCCCAAGATGAGAGCCCTGAGGAACACCCAATAATGTAGCAAAGGCTTATTAGAGTATCCCCCAATAACTACGGTGGATTTCCTATTTGTCAGATATGATTTGCCCCAGCTCAAGAAATCACCATTTTTCGCAGATGAGTAAAGCTTGTAAATAAGCAGGTTATGATTAACTTTGACGAAAGCCTTGCTGAAATCTGTATAAATTGCATTTATTGCTATTGCTATACCATTACAAGATACAGTTCGCTGAACCCCAAAATATAATTATATACTATTCTCGCCCGTCTATTTATGATAAATAATAATTGGAAAAACACTGACCGGATTTGATATAGATTTTTTCACTTCTCGTCATGCGAATAGTTTTTCATATTTTTTTATTTTCAATTTATCTTCATTGAGCAATTGCTTTTATTATTGATATGAGAGCAGTTGTTTTTATGAAGACTCTATGAGATAAATTCCAAAGCAAAGCATTAAAAAAGCATTAAATTAAAGCATTTCCAAAGCATTAAATATATTTCAAAGCTTCCTCAATTGTTTGATAAATTTTGTAGAGATTGTGATGACACAGACGAGACAAATCTTACTAACATTCAACGGATTACCGTACCAGGGTGCCAGGGTGTGCCGGCTCTATTGTGTAATCGTTTATGAATACATTTTAGAGCAAGTTAAATATTGTTGTGTAAATAAATAACTTTATTGCAGTGTACAAATACTGTAAAATACTTAAACATAGTATCAATGTTATACGATTAGATAGCAAATATGATAACCACGCTTATACATTATTTAAATTGAAATAAATATAAACTTATAACACTTTTAGCAACACATGGGATGACATGATAATTTATCACAATCCCGGTGTAAATAATGTCTTTCATGACTTTTGTTATATCTGGTAGTGCTTTGAAGCTAGCACCACTGCAGTGCAATAACGGATATTCATACAATTTTTTTCCGCAAAAATGATTTACAAATGTATTATACGTATTTCTTATTGATAACTACGACTATGAAGAACGACAATTTATTATACAGTAGTTTATCAGTCCGTCATATCATCCTTATATAAGTGAAGACGCGACAAGAGTCTCTCCCCGACGTCGACGCAGAGCGCGCGCCCTTCGCACTCCTACAAGTTGAAGTGCGCTAGTAGCCTGTCGTTGAAAACTATGTCCTTGAAAAGAGAAGGCCGATTGGCGGGGCGAGCGGCGGGCGGTGGCCGCGACGTCAACGCGATGGAGACAGTGTCACGCAGACGCGCACGAGACACGTCTCCGCGAAGCGACACCAGCCGCGTCAGTTGCTCCTCCGACATGTCGGGACACTTTGCCACCACGCCGTGTAGATCTAGGGATAGCATCTCGATGTCCTGGCACCGGATTACCTGCACACATGCATCAAATACTTATAATGCACATTAACAGCACCCAGACAGAAAAGGGAATCAAAAGACAAAACTAAATAAATAAAATAATGTTTTTCGCACCTCAGCCAGCATACTGATAACTTCGAAAGGCCAGTCGGTATCCACGCTGTCCAGAGGCACTTTTCTAAAAGACGACCGTATCTGATTGGCTTCTTTCACTATCTTATTGGCAGCCGGTTGCGCCTCCTCTACAGTCTTGAAAACAATCTTTTTTGACAACATCGCAGTTATGTACTTCTTATACACCATGTTTTGAGCCTCGTTGATGACATATTCGAAGTTCTTATCTCTCAAATGATGATAGTCTCCGAAATAATCTTCTAAGGTGATGCATATTGTATCGACAGGTGTTGTTGAGGCCAGCCACTTGGTCGTGAATAGATCCTCAAAATGAACTTCTAAATCTAGGAAAGCCTCTTCAAGAAGGAATCTCGCCGCTTCATCTCGCAAGCTCTGCAATTAACACTCAATACTCAACATTTACTCATTATTTTATTGTACATATGTTTGACTAAACATGAAACACGAAAGTTACAAGTCCACATTCTTTAGAATGTTTGGTTGATAAATAAGTAGGTATTCCTGCAAGTATGGCATAATTATAAGAAAACATCGTGTAAACGGAGTAAACTAGAACTAAGCAACTGACATAGAATCAAGGAGAGTGATAAAATGATGGTTCTGTGCCTAGTAGTTTTGATAATATATCTTGTAGGCAGGTCTCTCAAAAAAAAAAAAAAAAAGTATTAGAGCGATTGAAGAATTTTCGGATGCCTTAATGTTTATGTTAGAAAAATAAATAGCACACATTACTAATCGTAACCATGATAGCGTCACTCGCTTGCTGTTGTTCGCGATTGCAATCGACTGACCTGGAAGGTGTTGAGCATCTTGTCGAACTTGGCGGCGGCGGGCGGGTCGTGGCGCGCGGGCGGCCAGTGCCGCGCCTGCGTCTGTCGCGCGAGCACTACCATCTGCTCGCTGTTGTTCACGATCGTGATCATGTGGTGTGTGAAATATGCCACGCGGGAACGGTCCGCGAAGTGAGAATTCTGCAACAGGATACCACTTTACAACATGTCATGTTTCCCAATACACTAGAGTATGTGAGTGTGACTTAAGTGTAGTTAACTAGAGCAATACTCACACATCTTAGAACAGATCTCGGATCACATACCTACTTGGAGGTTTTGGTGAAAGACATTCCATCATTTTATGAGCATAATAATGTAATTGCAGCCCTTTGTACCATGATATACGAACAGCGTAACAACAAACTATATTAGTAAACATAACAGTCTAATCACCTATCTTAATACTTAAATCGATTCCTGTTGGCTCATTGGTAGTATATCTGTTTCAAGAGCTGTAGGGCGAGGGTTCGATTCCCACTAGGACAAACATGTATGCGACGATAAATATTTGTCGTGTCTGGGTGTTCTGTATGTATCATATGTATGTATTTACCATAAAAAAAAAGTATTAATAAGTATTCTATCAGTTATCTGGTTCCCAATTTCCCATAGCATAAGCTTTTAGTTTGGGGCTAGATGGATGAAATGTTAATAAAAATGCAGAGATATAAAGTAACTATACTTAATCGCCGCTTCACTATCACTGAATAGTATTGAATGAGTCACATTTGTGTGTTCGTTCGCTTAATGCTTTGAAATCACACAAAATATATTGATTCGTTTTTCGCAATATTTCGCGTCTCAGGAGTAAGTGAGAAAAAAATAAAGCTCTACATAATAAGGATAATTCTGTAATAAAATAACTGAATTTTACAATGTATTCTGTTAAAAGCTAGTAGGGTTCAGACAAGGCACCCAACATAGAAGCCTTTTCTTAATGCTCATCTATGTCATAGGTTAAACATTCCAATGAAAAACGTAATGCTTCTAGTCTCACCAAGCGGTTTAGACAATAGTGTGTGTTTTTTGTCAATCAATGTTAAGAATTTTGTAAAGTAACAATAAATATACACCAACAACAGTTATCAGGAATAGTGTGCAGTAGTAGTGTTGTTTATAATAGTTTACCAACCTTAAACTGAATAACTCCATCTCTATACATATTTCCATATCGCGTCACTTGCTCGATACTGACAAGCAAGGCTTTGAAAGTTATCTCTTTGCTTATTGTCTCTGTAACCTGCATGAGAAATTAATAATTAGTTCCACTTGGCACATTTAGGAAATAAATTATCTCCATAAATTGTTTGAGGTCTTTGTGGGTACAATAACCTGCAGGTTCTGGTCGATCATTTGGAAGATGATGACGGGCGCGTGCGTGTGGTACGCGGCAGAGTGCGGCTCTTCATCGGGGGGCCGGTCGCCCGCCCACTCCGCCTGCTCTGATTGCAGCGTCTTCTCCATCCACTCCATGTAGTTTGATTGCATTTTCTAAAAAGACATTATTTAAATATTTTTTTGGTTTATTTTTGACATCACATTTCGTGCATATTGCCGGTGTCAACTAAGTCATATATGCATAACAAAAATATTTTGTTTTATCTTTCACTAATCTGTTGGCTATTCTCATACTATTGTTATCCACTGTATTTACCTATATATAGTACGAAGAAGTTAGTGCCCGAGATTCAGAATTTCTTGTTTGGGTCAAATAAGTAAAGTATTAATAGTATTAAATTCATATCAACAAATGGCTCAAGATAAGATCAAGTAAAATAAGTCAAAGTCAAAGGTCACAAAAAGTAAATCGCATTTAAATCCAGTTCTAGCAAAGTGACTTTACTACAAGCTCTTATGGAGATTTGGAAACAATACTACAAATGTAGTTATTTCTCATAATATATAGTCATCGATCAAAGAAACAGAATAATGCACGCCATGCATGCGATGCGATAGTAATGTCTTATTTTAGGTGGGTATTCAAACAGTTAGCAGTTCTACTCGAAGTTAATGCAAAGTGACTTTTACATTTCACGATCGCCGAACATAGGACTGAATAAAGATTTGAACGCGATTTTTTAAAAAGAATTAAGCTTTTGTGAAACTCAGTATTAGATAGAACGTGTCTGAGCAAATGATGCGACATATTTCGTTTTGTTGAACGAAACAAGTACCAACTACAACAAAGTTCAAAGGTTGTAAATATCTTGTTGTAATATATAGAACCAGATTAAACAATTATGAAATAACTTTGGTTAATAAAAGATAATGTTTGAGCGCAAAAAATTTCAAACTTCGACCTGACATGCGAACGTCGCCTTTTTATTTTTAGCTGTTATAGATAAGAGATTAATCCACTTATACATACATAATTATGATATCAAATTGGACTGTGGATCACACGTGTTTCTTGCCTTACGCCAGCAAAGCGTGGTATGAGCTTTCTTTCTTGATAATTCTAAGAATCTACAACAGATATCACCAACAAGTTTCATTTGGACTCGCATTTTTTTTAATAATATGGCAGTCGTGGTCCGTTTGTACTTTTTTATACTAGATGAGGTTTTAAGCCACCTAACAATAATCCATACCTGTAAATATTCGTCCTGTAGTTTTTTCATCATTTCATCGTTGAGGAGGGGTGATAACGTGGACACATCTATATTGAGTTCCTGATTGCCCATCAGTTCGTGTCCGGGGTATGTGTTTAGGATCCACGATAGCAGAGTAACATATTCATTGCCTTCTATGCCACACACAACAATATCTTGGAGCTGTAAGTAAGTAAATTAATTAATTGGGAGAAGACATCGCATATCGTACGTTGGGCAAGACAAAGGCGCAATTGTCAAAAAAAAAATGCATTAAGTATGCCAATGTGCTTTAAAAATATCCTTTATCTTTTTATCTAACAAAGTTGCTCATTAAGTTCAGTCTCATTTCGCCATGGGGATATAGTGGCTTTGTCGAAAAACAAATCAAATCTTAAAATGTCTTTAGTGAATAATTACAAAACGCTCAATTGTGCCTGTCTTACTGAAAGTATTATATAACAGCATACCATTACCAACATTACCAATACCAATACAGCATAGAGGCTTTATGTACGTAATATACTTTACTATATAATAGGTAATATACTTTTCCATCATTTACAAACTACATAAATCTCGTAAACTGATATTGAAATATTATTTTATTATTGTTATTTATTACGACCTGATCTGACGTATGCTTTAACAATGATACGTTTTTGACGCTATGTTATACCTAAAGTGATTTGCAACGTAACACAACTAGTAATTTTTAATTTATTTGTTTTGAATAACTTAAATTCATCTTACTTTATGAGCTTAACCTAACATTTATACTTTGATAACATACAATTATGATACCTCTGACCATCGTCTGCACCATATACGTATATTAGTTTTATTTTTAGTTCTCTATTGCTGTAGACGCCTTTTTAATCGTGGTATCATGCGGTAGTTCTTGACCTCGATTGACGTTTGTTGCCGACGCGCGCGTCACAGAGTGCGCGTGCGCTTTTTGCATAGACTCATATTTGGTTTGGACTGGATAAATATATATTTTTACAGAAGAACAAAAGTTTTTAGATTTAATGTACTGAACATGTCATTAAAGAATGCTTACTGATCACAAATAACCCTGTATACTTATATATTATACTAAATATTCGGATCATGTAAGTAGAACTTATTTTTAATTCACATAAAGAGCTGATAACACTGGAATCTCTCCACTGGTATTTTGAAACCTTTTGTTCAAACCTTTATAAGTGTCCGGAATGGAAACTTTATACCTACCTATTTCAAAATGAAGGTGCAAATGTTGTTTTATTAACGAATATTTTTAAGTGTACTAAGAACTTCTGAAGATTTGATGGTTCCAGGATTCCAAGCAGTACTTAGGACTTGCGACCCATGTGAAGGTTTAAAATGCCCTTTTATATTAGTAGTTTAGTATTATGGAAATTAGCGAAAAATAAAAATGTAATAAATAAGATATGCCAACTTACACTGGTAGACAAGCATGTGTGGTACATATTCACATATTTATTGACGATATCGTAGTGAGGTGGGAAGCAAGGAACACAAAGAGTCTTGACAACCCTCAAGTCTTCCAGAATCAGTTGCCTGGTGAGCTCCAAATAGCGGATGAGCCAGAGCTTATTGTCTTCTCTCTCGTCGACGCGAGTGCCTTCAACTCGCTGACCAACCGCACGCTCTAGAACTTCGAAGGCCTTCGTCCGCCAACTCTTGGGCCTTCCTGGTGGCATGAAGCCTGTCTGACTTTGTTGCTGGAAAGCAAAGTGTGAAATAATATGATGACTAAGAACTTAAATAAAGACACAGCATGTACAACAACATAAGGTGACCTGAAATGCCACAACATATTGTCCAAATGAAAATAAATAAATATCATAGGACATTACACACAGCAAGTTAAGAATAAGAGTTAAGAGTTATGAAGTTAGCAAGTTAAGAGTTATGTAATATTAAAAAACGCAACTCGATTCACTGATGAAAGTTTAGGCAGTTTAGGTATCATACATACAGATCAATTTGAACACCTTTTTTATTTACTCGAGTCATTTAAAATGGTATGACATGTTGTTCTGCATTGTCTCTATTTTGGTAGGTATTATAAATAAATAAGATTATACTTGACCTTTAGAAATAGCTGTAGAAAAATTACGTTTCACTATATTAAAACGTTTTCATAAATAAAATTAAAATAAACTACCTCTCTATATCTATTGGTGGACAAATAGGGTGAATGCGACATACTGGATTTGTTGTTAACTCTTACCTGCAAAGCCATTTCATCTCTTTTCTCTTCTCTTTCAATGATCCTCAATGCAGTGACTATAACAGTAGGTTCCTTACGAACAGTATTTAATGTCCTTGCTAAGATAAGTTTGATTTGTTTTTCAAGCAAGTTAGAAACCATTTCTACATCTTCAAAATATGCTTTTAACATAATTTTGTCATGAGATGACTGGTTTGGTAGTCTGTGTAGTTCATATAGCAAGTCATCTCTGGAGTTCTCCAAATCATTTAGGCACTATGAAGAAATAAAAATAGATTTATAGATAAATCTAAATGTTGATAAAAATGAGAAACAAAGAGCTTGAGCTGGCGGTGAAGGAAAACATTGTGAGGAAACCTTAGTACTTTATAGTAGATAGCTCTAACCCCCAAGCTGGAAAACTACCACCACATAGGTAGTTCCCATTTCAGGCTGGGTTCGTTTACTATCATCATTATACTGTCACTTAACATCAGCTGAGCTGTGCTACAACACCCTAGCCTGTCAATCATAAAAGAAAAAAGTATACTTAAGAGAAGAGTTTATTGAATATTACTAATTATTTTTAAGGTTTAAGCATTTAATCAAAATATCAGTAGGAACTATTTAGATAGAGTTTAGGTTGGTTGGAGGTGTGCAAAAGATAACATTTTTTTTTAAATACAATAGCATGTTACTTTGTTAAACACCAAAACACACATATGTACCTTAAAAAACTAAATACAATCATAATAATGAAAGCAAGCAAGTATAATTTTGTGATATATTAGAATTTGATGGAAATGAGCTTCTTGTTCTACAATGTGAATGTCAGTTTTCATCAAGTTTTTTTTCCACTTTCTTGGGAAATCTGTTTTTGGGAATGTGGTGTGAGGTGTGATGGTGCAGGCTGCAGAAATTAATTAAGTGAGTGTAAAGTTCTAACCTATTCTGTTTAATATACTAACCTGATGAGCATGCAGCAGTTTACCCTCTCCAATCCACTGCTTTGTCTTGGCTACACTTTCAGGCACTGTGAAAATATGTTTTAAGCTGTCCATAGCAGTGACATACTGTGAGTGGCGAGAGTCCTCTTCGCGGACAGCTTGCAGTGAAGCTACTAGTGGCGGCACACCTTTCAACTGCCCTTCAAGTTCATCCATTCTAAAAACATATTTAAAATTAAGGAAGATGATTTATATAAAGTAAGTCAAGTACAAGCTCCTGGATAAGGTTGTTAGAGGACCAGGCAAGTCCACCCAAAAAAAAAAGAGATGTTTTAGGGTAAGAAAACTGGTCACAGCAGTGGGCCACACATAAACATACACTTTTTACATGTTTTTAAATTCTTTACAGTGATAAAATACCACTTGTCAGTGGGCATCAGTGTATGCCCATAAATTAAATGTATGCAGTAATTGATCACATTCTATGTGACTGTCAATCACCCACAGTTGTAATTATATTTACATACCATGCATGTTTATTTGGTAGTTGTGTGTACAAAATATTTTACATACATAATGCTAATATGCTTAATGGTGGTTTTATTTCCAAGTCAGCATATTTCTATACATGGTACTACAAAAACTATGCTCAATTCAGACCACACTTCTTTAGAATTATGAAGTATAACAAACAGGCTTTGTAAAATGTAAAGCAAGGTAATATAATTATATTTTACAGACCTACCTAGTTTAGTCTACAATACACACTAAATAACAGATCATGAATCATCTCTGAATGAAATAAAAATAAAGTAACTAACTTTTTGCTGATCTCTTGAACATCATCAAGACATTCTTGCAGCTGTTTCAAGCCCACACTAACTCCATCAAGTTTGCCCTGTACTGCTGATTTCAATTGAGCTTCTATTGATGCCTTTTTGTGGGTTATTCTTTTTTTGTATTGTTCAACCTGAAAACATATACCAAACATTTTATGTTTATGGAATTTATATTACTCATCAGATATCAATTCGACAAACTCAAAATAAATGGTTTGATTCCACTTTTATTTTTTTGAACCACTAAGCAATGGAATTTGCTTTACACTTGGGTGTTCCCCAATAGATACAAATCTCTTCAAGTTTAGTCAATCAGTTTTTTCTAGGCAAGCATGTTCCATCATAGCCTGCATGTTACATCATGTGATATGGCATTCAAATTTAAGCCTTTTGTTTAGTTGAAAAAAACCTATGCCTTTGTAATGAAATTGTTCATCGACATTACAAAATTAAAAAGCTATATAGGCAATATATACAATTCAAAAAGGCGCCTAGACTATTAAAAAAAAAAGGTTGATAGAACTGTTATGGATTTAAGGCCATTCTAAGTACTGTTATACCTACCTTCTTTTGTTTAGTTTTCTGAACATCTCTATAATTATGGTATTTTGTAAAGTAGGATTTTTTTTGTTTAGTGGGATACAGCTGATACAAAATAATACTGATCTATCTTTATGGATCGAATAACTTAACATCAAATGGATAAAATATGTAATTTCTGAAAAAGTTAGTTTAATTTTAACTCATAATTTATACTGATATGCCTAGCTATACAATCTGTCACATAAAGATGTAACAACAACAAAATATCTACAAAACCCACGATCAGTAGATCATGTCTCCTCAACTTTTACAAATAAATCTCTGTACCATAAAACTCTTTGTACAATGTAACTGTATGCTTAAGAGAATTATTTCAAGCAAAAGCGGACCAATCAACACGTAACAGTACCTTAAATTGTTAGTTTGTTGAATACATTTTTAAAAATGAATAGAGATTTCGATAAAAATTAAACAAACAAGTCGTGTGGATCATAATAATGGGTGTAAACGTGATTTTTATTTTCTAGAGAAAAAGACACCACGAAATACGAAATAGCGTAAGACTGTGATGCACTATCAAAATATTTAAGACTTAAAATGTAAACACATCTAGAGCAGATGTATTACTTAAAAACATCGAATAAAACCAGATGACTGATAATACAGTTCTTACTTTTTCCAATTGACCAGGTCTCTGCATCATATTCATAACCATTTTTTCTGCTGCAGCCTTCGCCTCTTCTTCTATTTCATCCATTACTAGGATTTTTAATTGAGTTAAATGGTTTTCGATAAGTATTTTCCACAAAATAATCTTTACAATATATGTTTTTTTTTTTTTTTTTTTAATAATTTGCCCCTTCGGGCAGGCTAAAGCTGTAAAGCCATACTGCCTTGTCTTAAGTGTTATTTCTGCTGTATCTTAGCTATAGCTATCGTCAAAGTCGTCTTAGTCAAGTCCAGTTCGTGTCAGTTAAGTTCAGTCATGCTTTAGTAAAGTAGTGGCGACTTTACTATAAAGCTTCGATGGAGTTTTGGAAGCAACACGAAAACTCATGTTTCACCACGTTATATCATTTTCCCACACTCGCGCTTGTAATTCGGCACTTTATGAATAAAACACCACCATTTTTATGCATAAACACTCGACAAAACACTAGTTTTGGAAAAAAATACAACGGAGCGACACGACTCTTCCCGCGTTCCCGCCAAAACTCCATATATGAATTATCTGTGTATACTTTAATTTTTTTTTTTTTATTAATTTGCCCCTTCGGGCAGGCTAAAGCTATAGAGCCATACTGCCTTGTCTTAACCCTTACAGGACCATAAAGTTGCTAAGACTAAATTGTAATATGTGATTGTTTTTTTTAGTTCGTATAGATGTAAAATTAATAAAAATCAACAGGATTTTACATGACGACTTTTAGATTTTTTGGAATTTTAAGGGAAATATTTTTCCCAATGGTCTATAAAGGTAACGCAAATAATAGTAAGGCTTATTTTGAAATGTGTTTTATTTATTTGTTTTTATGCTGAAAAAGTGATACAAAATATTGAAATAGAGTTACTGGTATCAAGATCAAGCTAATTATAATACTCTGCGAAGCAATTTCTTTTTATTGTAAAGCATAAATGTACATTGCATATAGTACATATGTCATGTGTCCTTTTTTCTGTGCGGTAGTTAGAGCAAATTGCACATCTTTTAATTTTTTCTAAAATCTATAGGAATCTTTATTGTACCAACCCGCTGCTTTTCTGCAGTGACTACAGTTGGCCAGTTTTATGAAGGATGTTGATTATATGAGCAACATAAGATTTCTTTCTTCATCGAAATTTAGGAACGTCTTCCAAATTCTCACATGAAGTACATGGAGCAGGAATTTGATTTGTTTTCTGAAAAGATTCTTCTATTTCAACAATTGCGTGGAGCTCAGGATGTTGAAACTCAGGGTGTCAGCGATGAACTGTTGATCTGCTTCATTCAACTGAAGCTCATTATAATCACTGTTATCTGCCAAAAGTTACTGCAATATCTCATTATATACCTTTTCTGGCCATTTCAGCAACAAACAATCAAAATAAACTACCAAAAAGTAAAAAAAAAACAATAAATAGGTAAAAAAATAAAATAAACAACAATCATTATGACACAAAGAAACAAAACACCAATAGCTTAGAAAAGTTTTACATATGGACCACAGGGAATTATTTTTCCCATACAATAATTTGTCATTATAAGGCATTTGTTTTCATTTATTCAAATAAACTTCATTATAACACAAAAATATACTTACCAAATAATGTAAAACATATGAGAAAACACAATAAATATACATAATTACACCCCACAATAATCCATAACTAAACAAAGTAGAGCACGCGAATAAGCTAATTTTGGTGCCAATTTATTTGAAAGAACTTTTTTTTTCTATGCAATCCTGTTTACGTAATTGCGTTCAGCATACATTATATTTTGTTATTTTGTATAAAAAAATATGTAATAGATTAAATTAAATATCACAACTGCCTATTTTTCAATGGGGAAAAATGTTTCCCATGGTCGTGAAAGGGTTAAGTGTTATTTCTGCTGTATCTTAGCTATAGTTATCGTCAAAGTCGTCTTTGTCAAGTCCAGTTCGTGTCAGTTAATTCCAGTCATGCTTTAGTAAAGTAGTGGCAACTTTACTATAAAGCTTCGATGGAGTTTTGGAAGCAACACGAAAACTCATGTTTCACCACATTATATCATTTTCCCACACTCGCGCTTGTAATTCGGCACTTTATGAATAAAACACCACCATTTTTATGCATAAACACTCGACAAAACACTAGTTTTGGAAAAAAAAATACAACGGAGCGACACGACTCTTCCCGCGTTCCCGCCAAAACTCGTGTATACTTCTTTCTTTCTTTGGTTTTGGCGTCGCGTTTTAGCATTTGCCAGTGTCAAGTAATTATATATTTTCAAGTTTCAAAAGTTAAATAAGTGCCATCGTAGCTAGTTTTAGTCAAAGTCGTCTTTGTCAAGTCCAGTTCGTGTCAGTTAATTCCAGTCATGCTTTAGTAAAGTAGTGGCAACTTTACTACAAAGCTTCGATGGAGTTTTGGAAGCAACACGAAAACTCATGTTTCACCACATTGTATCATTTTCCCACACTCGCGCTTGTAATTCGGCACTTTATGAATAAAACACCACCATTTTTATGCATAAACACTCGACAAAACACTAGTTTTGGAAAAAAATACAACGGAGCGACACGACTCTTCCCGCGTTCCCGCCAAAACTCTCGTGTATACTTTAAAGTTTAAACTAATTCAGTATTTACCTACTTACACCTTTTTTTTTGCGGTTTTGGCGTCGCATTTTGAGCATTTGCTAGTGTCAAGTATTTTACATTTCCAAGTGTCAGAAGTTTAATATGTTGCCTCGTAGCTATAGTTATAGTCAAAGACCAGTCTTGGTCAAGTACAGTCCATGTCAGTCAAGTCCAGTCATACTTTAATAAAGTGGTGGCGATTTTAATATAAAGCTTCGATGGAGTTTTGGAAGCACCACGATTATATTTCATGTAAAATAAAAAAGTATACAAACACATTTGATTTCACAATCGTCTTTTTTTTTAATTTGCCCCATCGGGTAGGCTAAAGCTGTAAAGCCATTTGTCTGTCACGTCTTCGGTTTAACCACAGACGAATAATCGAAGGGTCCAAGCACAACACGAATTGATTCAATGTGGTTGTTCTGGTTCGTATTGCGCTGCTTTGATCTTCAGTGCTATTAATGTATTTCGGAATTTTTGGATCGTACATAAAATAACTCAAGCTCAGATTAAAAACTATAACTCAAGATTCTCAAGTTTAAAAAGAAAAATTAGATTTGTACGATGTACGATGGCGAAGCAGAATGGCTTTAGGACTTTAGCCTGCCCGATGGGGTAAATTATTAAAAAAAAAATGTATGACGATATTTTTCGAAATTTTGATTTACCTTATTTACTAGTTTACTACATTAATTACTTATGTTAACCTTAAGGAATTACTTAAAATGTGGTCTTTAATGATATTGGTAATTCTTTCAACACTTGCTTATATATTCACTGACGAGTTGATCCCAAAACTAAAGGAATTATTCATCAAAGCCGGTCTCTTTGGCGTAGACCTATGTAAAACAAGCAAGAACAAAATGTAAGAGCAATTACATCAAATTCTTTGCATGATTTTATATGATATAATACAAATTGACACTGTGTTATTTTATTTCCAGTCCAGAAGCTTTAGGAGTTGTTTCAGGATGTGTTTTCTTAGTCACCAGCTTTTTATTCATTCCAATCAGTTTTGGAAGTGGTCTTATGGACACCGAACACTTTCCTCATAATGAGGTAATAACCTTTTTTATGTGTATGCCTCTATAAAAAAATATTTGACGAGTTACCAAGTAGGTATATAATGTTTTGTTTGCAGTTTGCAGAATTACTTGCAGCATTATTGTCAATTTGCTGCATGCTGCTATTGGGTTTTGCAGATGATGTGTTGGACTTGCGATGGAGGTACAAGCTACTTCTCCCAACTGTAGCATCTCTGCCACTACTAGTAGTTTACTATGTCAATTTTAATTCTACAACATTCATCATTCCCACACCTTTAAGACAGTGGCTTGGTGTTTCAGTTAATATTGGTAAATAAATCTAATATTTGTTTATGGGTCAATTTAAAATCCGTGGCAGAAAATGTTGTCCCCAAGCAAAAATTGTTTGTTCACCAATATTTTTAAAATATTGGTCAACAAACAATGGTGTTTTAGTTAAAGTACAAATGAATTAATATATTTTCAAAAGAAAAACGGAGTTATTATTGATTTATCACTTTTTTTATCAGGTAACAGAATAGTAATTCATGGTAACAGAGGTGTTTTACATACAAGAAAACTCTGTCCCACATCTCATGGCACTATGTAAAAATCACAATATCTTTTTGTTAAAATTTTATTATTGTTTTGTTTAATATTTTTAATAATTAAGCTGATTTATCATATAAAAAAAAACTATCTCTGCCTATTTAATAAATTTATTGAATAATCTATGATTATTTAAGATTTAGTCCCTCGGTCGTTGTAATAACTGTCACACCTTTCTGTTACCATGTAAATTAGACAAATACTAAAAGTTGTCGCCACCGTTCTGTTCACAACAGTTGGGCCTTAATGTGTTCTGTTGCTTCGACTCCTTTCGAGGCGGGTGGAGCGCGGGGTACGCGAATCAGTCGTCCGTTAGTTGCGATGTGAGGTGCGTGGTTTTATTCTGTGTGTGCTATGTTACCGGCGTTTTGATGTAAGTATTCAGATATTTCTATATAATTTAATAAATGAAATATAGCATTAAGGGAATAATTGTCTTATCTGTTTTTATTTTGTCAAAATATATTTTAATTTTAAAAATAAATTATTCTAAGTGTTGAATTTACTACTCTGTTACTGCACAACTATGTTACCTCGTAGTAGTAATAGAGTTGTAGACTGGTAAAAGAGTTGCCATTATTGAACTGTTAGTAGCTTTATGTCGTCATCTGTGTGTCTATATATATTATAGCAGTCAATATTATTTTATAATCATCTAATTAATGAATAATTTTGTTCTAGATAATACTACAACACATCACTATGGCTCTTACTGCTGCTGAAAAGCAGCGACGTTACAGAGAACAGCTCAAACTAGGGGTCAAAGAAGGGGTGTACGTTCTAGTCAAACTTTTCCTGTTCTAAAAATGAATACATTTACCTTGGCAAAGCATTAAGCGAAGTAGACGATGACGGCGAAGTGAAAATAGTGTTCATGAAGTCTGTTGGTGATACCGGAAAAACATTTCATTTAGTAGAAAATGATGTATAATACCAACAATAATTATGACAGTTCCGAAATGTATTACAGTTTTAAGAAAGTTATTATTAAATATAATAGGTTTTGTGATAGTAGTTCGTTAAAATTATTATAAAAGGTACAACTATGTTACTCTGTCCCTAAATAAATAAGGCCAAATTTTGAAATTTTATAGAAAACTAATACTTGATTTCATATTTTCTATATGTAATATGTACTATTCAAATTGTTACATAGTATTATCGGTATGTTCTTATAATTTCAGTCAATTTAAGTAATTTATAAAGAAAAATAGTTTTGTTAAAACATAGATAGTAACAGAGTACATTTCATTTACATTATTATCAGTGCTTAAGAATAAATACTGTGATTCCATGGCTTAAACATGAGAGTATATATATAATTAATGTTGATTTCAAAGAAAAGTTACCAAAAAATGATTTGTTGTTTAACTATGAATAAATGTATGATGGCAACAGAGTTGTTTAATTTTCACCTCACTTTAGTTTCAGTCACGTAAAATCCTGAAAATATACGCAAAAGATCGCGGCCAACCACGACATTGCATTTTACAATGTTATGTGCATGTCATGTTATTACCTCAACACTTAAATCAAACATTTTTTTTTTTAAAGAATTCAAAATTTATTGTCACTTTTTCTGCCACCGATTTTAAATTGACCCTTATAAATTATGGGAAATATATTATTTATACTATTTGTCACTTTACTATATATTCATAAAAAAATAGCAAAAAGAAAAGTATAACTTGTGGGAGCTGTTTTAAATTTAAATTTGAGTAAATTTTCAATTATGATATTATCCCTCCTCTGACGGTTTTTTAGACTAAGTTTTTTGTATACATTTTGTAAATAGTATAATTTAAGGTATTTTTTATTTTGTTTAATAAATGTTCCTGATATGACTAAAATTTATAAAAAAGATTATCCAGTTTTTATCTATTGAATGTTCTTGATGGTCTCTGAATATTATCGTCGTTGTATTTTTTTTAAGTTACCTTATAGTAAAAATGTTTGTTATTGCAGGTATCTTATATTACATTTATATGGGAATGCTAGCTGTATTCTGCACAAATGCTATAAACATTTTAGCTGGTATCAATGGACTTGAAGTTGGTCAGTCAGTGATTATAGCATTGTCTATTATTATCTTTGATATCATAGAATTGACAGGCGACCAATACAAAGCTCACTGTTTCTCATTAACTATAATGCTACCATATTTGGCCACTACAGTAGCATTACTAAAACATAATTGGTAAGTATACATAAATAATTTACTTTTTATCATTTAATGTCATATAACTGTAGTTGACTGGTGTATGATTTAGAGAATATTATTATTTAACACACTGTCACTGAAGAAATCATTTAAACCTACTAATGAAGTTCTGAGGTATATAGTAGATACATAATTATATAAATGTATACACAGAGGTATATAGGTTTCTTGTTTAAACTTATTTCTTTGTTATTCATGAATTGTCTCAATGGTACATTAATAAATAATCAGTGAACATGTCACACATTGTCATTAGCCACAAACAAGGCAGAGCTTATACTACCTATGAGAACCAGAGAAGTGATAGCATACACTTTTTTGTTTATACTTCAATTTATCAGTGAACAAGTCATTTCTAATGCTACATTGCTTATCTAATATCATCATTATTTTCAGGTATCCCTCAAAGGTGTTTGTGGGAGACACATTTTGCTATGTATCTGGGATGACATTTGCTGTTGTTGCAATCCTGAGCCATTTCAGCAAAACAGTTTTGCTATTTTTCTTGCCGCAAATAATTAACTTCTTATACTCTGTGCCTCAGTTGTTCCATTTTGTACCATGTCCCAGGCATCGCCTACCTAAGTATTCAGCAGAAACTGATCTACTGCAAGCTAGTCGAACCATTATCATAAAGAAAGAAATGAAAATACTAACTAAAATAATAATGCGTATTTTAACACTTTTGCGTATTGTTGATGTAACAGAAGATGATGAAAGCATAACTTTAAACAATTTAACTTTAATCAATTTCTTTTTGATAAAATTAGGACCTGTGTCAGAATTACAACTTACTAAGACGCTTTTGGTATTTCAAGTATTTTGCACTTGTATAGCATACATAATAAGATATCCAATGGCATCATATTTTTATGACAAATCACTGTACACTTACAGTAGTTAATTTTTGTATGTACAGTGTGGAAGTAGTTGTGATCTTCATCTTCTGACTTGCCTAAAAATTCAAATTGTTTCTATTTTAATTTATGACTAAAATAAAGTTCAAAGTGATGGTAAGGTGTACAATTGTACATATATGAAGTAATAGGGTGTAGTTACTTATACAATACTTTTAAGTATTAAGTACATTCATATTATGAAAGCAGGCTGGTTTTTCAAAAGTTTTTTTAACCAAGTCTGTAAGCTATCTGCATTCCTTATTTCATATAAACTTGCCGTTACAAAGTGAATAACATACAAACTTTTCAAACTTTCACATATAAAATATTAGTGTGAAGTGTTTGTTGAGAAGTGACATGTGTATAATAACTAGTAATAGTATTTGTTACCTTTTGTGGGCTTGAAAATTAGTTAATAGGTATTATAGATATAAGACTACTTGTATGATAGCACCTTCAGTAGTTGTGTGGGAACAGGAAAATTAAAATGTACTATTGTACTAAAATGTCCAACACTTCTTCATTCTGTGATGAATGAACGCAATTTAAGATTAAAGTATGTTGTATTTCCTTTTTTTTAAAGCAACTTTTACCTAAAGAGAATTTACTGAAGGTTTTTAATTATCCTATAAAATTGAAGTTATTCGACTAAATTTATTACCGCGATAACCGGTAATAGCGCTTAAATTGGGTATCTTCAACTTACAAAGCGGCCGTTGAAACTTGAGACGATACAGGCGATCGCGCCGCACTGCAGTTTGATATTTTTATGGCCTACACCCGTAGGGTGAGTTCCTTAGTGCGATTCATGTTTGGCTCTTAACAAACAAAAAAGCTACGCGACTGTGAAACTTGCGCAAAACTTATTACGCGGGTACTTATACGATATGCGATCGCCTTGGACATATGACAGGAAAAGTTCACAGTAAAAGTTAAAATTGAAAAAGCATGACTAGATTTGACTGACACGTATTGGACTTTGACTACTATTTTACTTATGAAACTTGAAAATATCAAAACACTTGTCACTGGCAATTGCTCAAAATGTAACGCCAAAATCAAAGAAGATGAAGTTAATTATTTTTCAATACATTTATGATAATTTTGGTTTTAGTAACTTGCCACATAAGTTAATATTTTTTATCTTATTGATTTAGAAAAGTTTACAGTCTTGTCTATATACCAAAACTTTTATCTAACCCAATCGGCTGTTGCAGTCGTAAATCATTGTAACTAAAAAATCCAAAGATTTACTATAGGTACCTACTTTATAAGATTATTTTAAATTACATGTTTTTTTTATCTTGTTAATCTGTATAATATGTCTATTATAGCCATGCGAATACCTATATTCATGATCTACCGTAACTAATTAATAACAGTCACCATCAACACAATTGAGATACATATTTACGACATAGGTACCTACCTAATTTTATTGAAATCGGTACTATTATGTTATTTAAAAAAAATTAAAAACATACTTTATAGTTTGCATTTTTTATTTACCAAATTCTCCGAATTTACGTCTAAAAATCGTTTTTGACAAAAAAGGTACCTATCCCATGTCTGTTTTCGAGAAACAGGCACTATAATCCAATGAGGTTTTACCTATTATATAGTACATCATTGCTATAACCACTTTAGTTTTTATGCCTGAGATAAATAAACCAGCCTTTTCGTTGTCTACTCGAATTTTCATGCAGGTACAGATCCATTAAGCCATTTAATTGTGTAAAACACCTTATACACGGTTTGAAATCAGGCTAAAAACCAACAGTGTACACTATATACGTTGTGCGGAAAGGATGTTTCTACGCTCGCGTACCGTAAATTCGTTACGACGTTATGGCGTGTTACCTATCTAAAAAACAAAAAATTGGGATGAGTTTAGTGTACTTTAGTGTGCATTTGAAAAAAAATAAAGAATTACTTCACGTTCGTCTGTATTCATTTTTAACCGACTCAAATAAGAAGGAGATTCTTAATTCGACTGTTTTTTTATGCATGTTACGCGATCATTCCGCAATAAATAAATATCGTACATTACACACAGCGTCGTCTGACACAAAGCTATGGAAGTCAGATAACTGATAGAATAGGTACTTAAATACTTTTTTTTTGAAAATACATACCTACTTTTAATAAATACAGAACACCCAGACACATAACAAACATTTGTTTGTACCTTTTTCAATGGTTGACAGGCTAGGTGTTTGACCACAGCTCACCTGACGGTGACGGTGTAATCAAAGATGGTAAACACACCTAGCCTGGAATGGAGCTGGCTCTCAAGTGAGGCTGCCGGAACACACCGCTAGATGCTTGGCGACAGATTTTCAACTTGGTGGTGGTAGCTAGCCAGCCGAGTACCTACTAGAAAGTACCCTACCACCGTGCGATAGCTACCACAAAATGTTTGTCCTGGGTGGAAATCGAGTCTACGCCCTTCAGCTCTTGTAGCAGACTACCAATGAACCAACTGAGCTGTCAAATTACGAATCGATTTTGATGATTCTTTTTTTTGCTTGGTAGATTATACTTCAGAGGTGGTAGACAGATAGAAATTTCAACAAAATCGATCGATTTTAAAAAAAATGAACAAAAATCATAATTATATATACCTATCGATGATATTTTCGTTTACTCCGAAATTGTAGTCGGTTTTTTTTAATTGTAAATTTATATATTACTCAGCGAGCGTCAACGCGTGCGCTGTCGTTCGCGTCATAAGCGTCTAGACGGTTCCAAATAAGTTTTAAACCAACGCTTCTGCCAGTGATTTGAAACGCAAGCCTCGCTGCCAAGGGCGTTTATAGGTAGAACGAAATTTGGTTTTAAGCAACTATCTACACGGTTTGAAAGCTGTTTTAAACCGTATAGCACACACTTAAACAGCAAACAGACAGAAAGTCAAGAACACAGGTTACTAACGCTTATATATTTATGCGGGTTGCTGTTTTCCACATATCCCACTTTGGCCCGAAACACTGCCTTCGTTGTGCACTATACCTAACAACTAGCCTTAGATCATTTAACTGTCAATAATCAAGTATCAAAACAAATTAGGTTTTATTTAGCAATATACTAGTAAAAAGATAACAAGTTACAATATGCATGTAATATTTTTTGTGAAGTCATGTGTAGGTAATGACAACAATAAAATGTTTGCGTTCATAGCAATTAAATTTGCACCATAACTTCATTGCTGTAATACATAAATGGAAAAGTCATTTATACAACACTATATGTCTATATACTGTAATAAATAATATGTTAGTTATACCTAATCACGGTGGATGTCCCACAGCTTGGTTAAACATATCTTTAATGGTATTTGTTTGTAAATGTCATAAATAACTAAGCTGTACAACTGATAACATACATTTTATTTATACATGTGTTTAATTTAGTTTCAATAAAATAATTAAGTCAACCAAATATCATACAATATATTATCCTCACTGTCAGCTTCATTTATCACTCTGAGAGTTTTGAGAGTCTGCAAATAAAATGTCAATTCTGATGTGACTACACCATGCTGAGGACTGCCATTGGCTACAATGTTCATTTTCACTAATTGTTCTCTTAGTTTATCTTTGAAGTTATCATGCACTTTTTTATAGATAATTCTTATTTGTTCAGTAGGCAGAATATCTATTAAGGCTTCATGTAACTTTACTAAATGTTTGGAAATGCTTCGGAATGTTTGTGACGGAACTGGAGGTTTAGCATCCCATCCTGTCAACTGTGAACTCAACATGTTGCTAACTATGAGGCAAATCTTATTTTCTAATTCCTTCTTATGACTAATGATATCACTTTCAATAGTTCCGAACCCGTTGAGTGATATTTCTTTAGAGTGTAGTTTTTCAAGCAATTGTCTTATCAGAGGCAAAAGCCATAGAACAACTTGTAGTGATCTAGATACTAATGCTAAGTTTGATGTGGAGATAGTTTTCAAACCAGCACTCTGGATAGCACCAGCTCCTAAGACTAGCTGGCAGCAACGTGAATTAAATAATCTAACAAGTTCCAACATACAGTGCACTAGATATTGAACTATAACAGGTGACTGTTTTGTAGCGTCACAATATTCCAGTAGAATTTTGGTCAAGAGTTGAACGGTACCAACAACTGCAAAGTTTTCTTTGTTAATGACTAAAAATTTTCCATCTGGTTTTCCACCTTCATAAACTATTTTGTCTGGTATTTCACCATGATCACATATTTTATTTATAGCACTCTGCAGTTCATTTGGAACATCTGCTGCCTTCCATCTCTCAGTGTTGAGAGTAGAAGTAAGCTGGGATCTGCGTTCTGAATGTAAGGTTTGTATGTATTTCATAGCAAAGCTCCTTAAAGACAAGTTCATTGCATTACTATAGTGGCCTGTTATTTTCTCACACTCTTCACAGAAAGTCTCTATTAGTTTTGATAATTTTGATAGCTGAGATAAATCAGAGAACAAATATTCTCTATCAGATTTTGTCATAATGAGATTGGCACATCGTTCATTGCAGTAGTCAGAAAGAGAGACAATAATCTTTTTCAGCTTTTCTTCAACAGAAATCACTTCTTCTCGAGTCCACACTTCTTCACTTTCATAACCTGTTATGTCATCCATTTGACTAACTTCAATCATCACAGTGGTCAATGATAATATCCTTTTAAATAAATTAAGCAAACATGGAGTGACTTTATGTAAGAATGTAATTCCTTCATTATGTAATAGAAAAGTATTGTCTGCATTTGATCCTCTCAAAACAATTTCTGTGCTGCCATCTCTTTCTGAAATTATTTCTATGATACATTGTTTTATTGTTGCCTGAATTGAAGTCATAGCTTCCATTTTAAAGGTATTGATGAAGTCAAATTCCTTCAGCCGAAGAATTCCTGATACAATTGATACTATTTTGTCCTTTTCAGATGTTTCCATGTCATCCTTTAGAGGTCTATTTAAATCTGATACAATGAACCTGAGGAATTCATTACTCAACATCTTGTGAATTAGCCTTTTCATTTCTGTCAACTGAGGTGATAGGTGTCGAAAAGCCTGTATGCCTGAAAGTCGTGTGGAAAGCACTTTTTGTGTGGAACTTATTAAATCCAAGGCAGCCACGTAGTCTGATGTGCTCAGTAATAGCTGGATCATAGGTTGAGTCTGCTGCACTGTGCCCATCAACTTTAATAGTTCATGTACATTGCCCAAATTACTATTAATTTTAGTTAGGCTTACTAACTTTAAAGGGCTATCTGTTAGCATGACCTTTACTTCTTTAATGTTTTCTCTAGTTTGCCTCACAGTACTGACAGCTTTACCCATTTGTTCCATTATAGTGTCATGAGAAAGCATTGCATGAAAAAATGCATCCGACTTTTGAGCAACTTGTTTAGATATTTTCATTTCTATAACATCTAGATAAGTGCTCAATGTTTCTTGCAAGGATCTGATGGCAATATGTCGCTCTTCAGCATCAACAAGACTAGGAAATACTTTGCTGAAGACATTAGGGTCATTCAGTGGCAATGATTGTTCAAAGAAAATTTCAGGAACCTTGCACACATTTTCAACACAGTGAATTTTAGTTTTAGCAGGAATATTTTCTTTAAGTCTATAATGTCTTCGGTACTTTCTTGTAATTCTTTTGCAGTAGGATTCAAAATGGGCAAGTGTGATTTCTGGTAAATATGGACTGGGGAATACTTCTACTTTGTCAATAAAACTATCACCCCATGTTTTAGTAAAAAAATTGCTTTGTTTACCTCTATTAGGGTCATTTAATACCGCTGGAAGGTTTTGTGATGAAGAATAAAATGTCCAAGCATCAGTTTCATCATTCGAGTATAAATGATATTGTCTCACATGATATTTAAAACCCGCTTTTCGTAAATCTCCGAACTGTAAAGCTGAACACATTCCATTCTGTCCATATTGACAAAGAACAAGAGATCCTTCTTTAATACTGTGTTTGTCTTGAATATGTCTGAAAAGTGCAATATTACGAATTAGGAACATAATTAATTTGTAAAAGCTATTTTCATTTAATACATTTTAAGCTATTCGAATTAACCTTTCGAATTCTGCAGTTGTAGAAAACAACAGTCTTGGACAGTGGACACAGTTTTGCCATGTAGGCTTCTTCGGAGTTGATTCGTCCTCCATAACATTTTCGTCCAAGTCGATATGAAGATTATTTGAACTGTATTGTAGTGGTTGTTCGATATTAATGAATCAGGGACAATTTATTTATTTGAGAAATTCAAATGAAGCTCTAGAAATCGTCAAATTAATTAAAAATAACATGCAATCGTTCGCACTCATGATTCTTCAACCACTCCACGTCTTTTGTGACAATGACATATCATATCATGATGTCACATGACATTGACAATTAGTTTGATATGGTGAGATTTTTTTTATTGAGGGAATTAAGGCTTAAATCAAGATTTTTCCACACCACCTGTGCACCCTGGCTTATAGGCGGTGTAAACCTCTAAAATTTAACCTGAGATTTAACCAATAATAAAGCTGTGGTTATGATTAGACTGTTTGCGTCACTATAGATTGCGGCAAACAATAGCGGCAGATTTAGCAGGTCTAGCCCTGGTTTTGGCTGGACGCTATCTCAGGCCGCATTTCTGTAGCTTTATAATGGTTTTTTGTAAAATCAAAGAAAACATACAATTTTTGTTGGCTATGATTCAATCCGCCTATTTATTTTACTTACAATGTCATTCATCGGTTTACAATAAGCTACTACGAACTACTATCATATCACCAAGATTAGCTCAAATACAAATACAATAGCTCATCTATATTCCAATAATGTACCTACTACATTTAGATAAATAAATGTAACAAATTATTAACGAAAATACTCTACGTATTTGAGGAACCCTAGAGGGGTTCCTCAATTCCTTTATTATTATTTTTATTTTCATATGATCCGCTATAAGAACGTACCTATTTACAAACGTACAAAACGTACGTTGTAAATTCTGTTCATTTTTTTTCTCTTTCTTCTTGGAATCGCAATCAGTGTATTCTTCCAGTTTCAATGTTTTTGTATTTTGTGTTCAATCTTGTCTTCAGCTTCTTTATCTTAATACCCATATTGTATTTCAAGGCTCTAATTTAAATTCTATGGCTAACCTGCCTTATTAAAATATGGTTCAAGCCGTGCCATCAAGCCCTAATAAGCCGTGTAGACCAATAATTGTCACCCTCCGAGTATAAATACAAAACTTATTTATTTTTATTTCTAGGTATAGTTTATTTTTATTAATAAATAAAGGTTCATTGGGATAATAAGGATGTAGGTAAAATTAGACGAAAAAAGCAATGTTGTCACATGTGTATTTTCAAATTAATTTAATAAGTTACACTTTTGGTAAAATTAGTAGGTAGGTAGGTACTTCTACAGTTTATTATGTCTGTAGGTAGATATACCACATATTTTACATTACAAACTACTTATGGTACATTTGTAGTCGTGCCACGCACTTTCATTTATTCTTTTTGACAATGATAGCAAGCGCAAGATACTGCAGACTTGAAAATTAGATTTCTTTCACCGTCTAAGCAGAGAACTTTTACTGGTACCTGAAACAAAAATAGAGGTATAATACCCAGTTAGATATGGAAAAAAAGTTGAGTTGAAGTGAAACTCATATGCGTATTCATATTTTGGCCTCTTACCAACTCTCACCTAGTGATTAGGGAGTTTATCCTATCACTATTGGGGATAGACCTTGAGAAAAAGTTTGATTGATCGATTGGATTCATATATTACGGCATCGTTTTTTTTACTCGGGCCGTATGGTAGTTGTAAAAGACCCTATCAGCAAAGATTTACTAAGGAAATGGAGCCGATACAAATAGTCACGCCTTTCAGTGATCATTTAACTTTCCATGGTGACATAGATAATGTCTTGTTGTGTAGGCAGTGGTAAGTTTGACTTTTACTAGTAGTCTACATGATAAAAAAATTACATATTATTGTAATATGTATTAAAGAAACATTATTATTATTATTAGGAGAACGAATCGCTCTATTGAAATAATGATTTGAAGTCGCCAAAATAGTCATAATTATGTATTTAAACACATACAAATTAGCACCATCTTGACCGTAGTACCTACTGTTATTTCTAGGGATGTGGTCTGTGCTAATACATAAATTACGTTATGTTTTGTGCTATAAATAATCTTTAGTAGAGCACTCACATCTTCTGACTCCATGATGTTACAACATTGGCCAAGGGAAGTAACAGGGTGCCGCTTGAACCCTAACATGATACTAGGTAGAGACCACGACTCGCAGTAACCGCGGCACGCGTTAGTTGTTATTTTGAATTCTACACAGTCAGGTATGCTGATATTCCTAGTGTGTCCTGCGAAAAAAATAAAAGAATATTGTTAGTGAACATACAGTTAAACTGAGATCTATCTACTTGATTACATCATTCCAATAGTTTGGTGTTCGGTCCCCTTAGCTAGTTTTACATAATTACATAGGTTTAACCTTTGGAAAACGCATGACATTATTTTGTCAATGTGTCTAATATCCTGGTTTAGGTAACTAGGTCATTTAGGCCTGGTTAGCCAGAAAACCATTTGAATACCTAAATCTACATATCAACATAAATAATAAATCAAAGATAGGTACTTCTTCGAAAAATAGCCCGTTTTATTTACTCTCACCAGAGGCGCTAGCCAAGTTTCCACAATTAAATATTTCTTTCTTTTAGGTAACTATTAGAAATTAAAATGCTAGAGAGATTATCATGTCAATTAATGATATTGGCCGGAGTAACTGGAAATGGCTTTTTTCATAAATGTTGTTTCTCGTAAATTAATATGCTAGGGCTACCAGATTCCAACAACTTCTATAAGGTGAGGTAGGTACCTACGTCTTATGTTATCTATTATAAGGAAATTATTGACAAAAAAAATGGTCTATTAGAGGCAAAAACTTAATTGTCTGACAGGTTATAATAAAAAATTAGAAGGCATTTTACACAGCGCCATCTAGTATCAAACATAAAGAGAGTTTTTAACGTTTATAAGTCCGAAATAGCATAATGAGATAATTATAATTAAGAATGTAGGGTATTCTTATATTGAAAAATAGACTTAGGCACAGGAGAGGTACTAGAGGCTGGGGACTATGTAAAACTCGGAGGTACGCACCGATTCTGTGACATCCAGGTTTTCTCCATGATTCTGCAGTCAGTATTTGGTTGATAGAAAAAAGCAACAAAAGACACCTTAAAAGCATGATGGTTTATGTTGTTGTTGACAGTTGCGAGTGAAAATAACTTCCAAAGCCCTGCTTTTTATCTGAGAATGAATTGCAGGGATTGTCAACTTTCTATTCCAAAGGTACCTACTTATCTCTTCTATAGAGGTATTCTAGAAAATTATTATTTCTCTAGATGCCTTAAGTAGCACCGGCCTAAAATGACTGTACAGTGTTACGCGGATTTATTTATTCACTCTGACCTCCAAGATTCAGATTATATCTCTCACGAAACACGGAAGTCAGAAGTTTTCCTTTGCCGTACGGATGCAAAACTTAGAGTCAAAGGGTAACCGTGTGACAGAGCTCTTGGAAGGATCATAGATAATCGTTTTATAGTTCTAATCGTTCTAGCGACCTTTTGAGTATTCCAGAGATATTTATTCTCTTGAATACCTACTCAAAAAATATATAAATGACAGAGAATAGCTACCGTAACAAAAGTAGTAGCATGGTATTCAAGCGAAATTGCAAAGGAGCAAGCGGAGAAACAGACAGAATCGGACAGCGACATTGTTTTATACTATTTAGAGATTTGACTATCGTTTACATACTAACGTATGTCTCGCTAATGAATATAAGTACATAAATATATGAAAAAGAAAAAGAAGATATTACGTAGTAAATATTTTTCTTTACGAAGATAAGAATTAGCTGCAAAGCTTTGCCTCTTTTTGGAATGGTGAAAGGTTTTTATGAGCTCAATTAATACCAAGGAACATAGCAATCTTCGCTTACATTCACTAACCTAGCAAAAAGTTGTTAAAACTAAAAATGTTGTTAAATGTGATCCCTTAAAAATGTTTGACCACCTCTGTTAAATAATTTCCGACGGAGAGTTGCTTACAACCCATTGCATTGACGTCGGACGTAAAGTGCTATGGGGCGAGCAGAAGGGCGGCGAACTGTTAAATATCCGGATATAATTCTTTTGTTTTGTTACGTTGATATTCTTCAGTAAATGCTCAGAATTAAAACTACTAACTACTTAGTAGTTATTAAGCAAGTGTCTTCAGTAGCGTAATATCAAAACGATGAAGGATGTAGGTAAAATACCTACCTACAGCCGGTTGCTCAGCAACTATGTGGTACACACATAATTACGACTACACCATTATTTTGTATCTACAGTATAAGATTTTGCTTACTCTACTCAAATTCACCAAATATTTACCAAATAATAATAAAAAAGATGGAAATCGACTATAAAATCTTAAATCTTTACAAGACCAAACAATATGATGAATGTCTCAAGTTATCGGAGGTCGCGCTTCAAGAAAAGGATGATCGCATGATAGAGTTTATCCGAATGCGCGCAATGACAATCCTGGCTAAGATTGCTGGCAATGGGTATGAAGAAGTTGAATATTCTCCACAACAAGACACATTGACATCAACTGCTGTTGCTAAAACGCCAAGACCAGGTACTTCCTTTACCAGAGAGAGCGGTCATTGGACTTCGCATGGGATTGAGTCGTCAACAAAGGTAAGATAGTATCTTTCTGTTGATGATAGATCAGTTCAGTAAAATTAAGCTATACTACAGCCGTTTGATATTTTAGAAAAGATTTACTGCAACAGCTACAGCGCGGTCGCGTATAGGAACTGGTACATCCCTTACGCAGCGCAATGTCAGAACATCGCTTCACACTGCAGCTCGTATGTCTCGGGCAGCCACATCAATAGCAGGTGGAGCTGCCTTCAACCCAGGAGTGCCTGTGTCATTGAGATTGCTCAGTAAGACAGATAAAACGTTTGCTCCTGCAGCGAAGACACTCTTTGAATATGTTTTTTACTGCGAGGGAGATATCAGAAAGGTAAAAGAAAAGTCTTAAGCCTTTGAAATGAATAATTACCTATCTGTTGATATATTTTTTTAATTTTAGGCAATGGAAATAGCCTTTCAAGCTCAGAAAATTGAAGAAAATCTAGACTGGTGGTGGAATTTTTCATTAGCTCGATGTTATTATGCTCTAGGCATGTATAGAAAGTCGGAAGACTGTTTGCGGCATGCTCTAAAGCAGAACAAACACGTTTCCATATATCTTCGTTTAATAGCTATGTATGTGGGTCTGAATCAACCTCTTTCAGCGCTTGATATTTGTAAACAAGGTTTGTCGGTATTTCATGAGTATACTGCACTGCTATTAGAACAAGCAAGAATACACGATCAAATGGGAAATACAACACTTGCCATCAAAGAGTATCGTACTGTTGCTTTGGAAGACCCATCAAATATGGAAGCAATCGCCAATATTGCTCTCTATAACTTTTATAATGATCAACCAGAAATAGCACTAAGATATTATAGGTAAGTACACACGACATACCTATAGCTAATTATGTAAGTATTTAAATTTAGTTCTGAATTTTGTATTAAATCTCTTAATTATTTTAGAAGGTTGCTTGCTACCAACTCTCCAGGCTCTGAAATATACAATAACCTAGGTCTTTGCTGTCTGTATTGTAATCAATGGGATCTAATTTTACCCTGCTTCAGACAAGCTCTATACTTTTCTACTGATCCAGACACGAAGTCTAACATTTGGTTTAATCTCGCCCACGTGGCACTTGTAAGTATACCTTCATACGCTATATTCTAATGCTGTCAAATTGTTCATGAATAGAAAGTAAACAAGTCTATTGTGATTATCTTAGTCAACAGGTGACGTGGTCCTCGCCAAGCGTTGCTTGCAAGTGAGCATAGCCATCAGATCTGACAACGACGCTGCAAGAGATGCGTTACGTGCACTTGAAGCAAGATTACGAGCTCGCAAATCATAATTTACTACTTAGTTATGAGTTTTTTTATAATTGTGGTTTACTTGGGTAACTTGCTAATGAATAAAATATGTAGCATCCAACTTAATTTATTTATTCACGCCAAACAAGTAATCATCAATACATATGTCTAAATCCAAAGTCTCTAAGTTACGCAATTCTTCATATTTGAAAGCAGCCAATTTATCTAGGCTAGGCTCTGGGTGTGCAGTCTTTTGATCGGAAGTTTCCAGTGGCACTTCAGCGATTATAGGCTCTGGAGGTATCCGAGACAGGTGTCTCATTCTGAGCTGTAAGAAAGGAAACAAATACGTATTCTTGTTTATGTGTATACTAAATTTCCGGATCTGAAAAAAAACTGACCACTTAGGGACGTTACATTTTTCACATCTGAATTTATATTAATTTATTACATTGTTGGTAAATTTTTCGTAGATTTTAATTTACGTACTGAGACTACTACTTTACAACTAGATTTCCTCAACAGGAGGGCGTCTAAGTAACACGGCAGTATTCATTTTACATAAAAAGTATTGACAAAACTACTTCAATTTTTATAGTAGTTTGACTGCTAATTGTGCTAATTGTTGCATGTAGCCACTATACCTACCTACTTTCATAGATGTGAGCTTAATCCGTACCTGATCTAAAGTTACAGCAGATGTTCCAATGCTCTCCCATGAATCTGTACCCCTCAGGATCGCTAAAGGTTTTGAAAAATTTGTATTTTTTTCTTTGAAACTAAATCCATTTCCAAATCCAGTATTCTGCAAGATCTCCCTAGCTCGTCTAGCTAAGGGCGTCTCCATAGATGAATAAAATAGCAAATTGGCGTTGTGCAATAATGCCAAGCTACGCACACTTGTACAGATAAATTTCTTGATTTCACTGTCTGAAATAAAAAACAATTTAAATAGGTTATATTCTTATTCCTATAGGTAAATAAGTTACAATTATCATTTTTATTTGAACAATATCTGAGAACTAGCTTACCGTAATTCTTAAAGATATCATATTTGCCACCGATGATGATGATTTCTGGCCTATTTTCTGTTTCTGGGTATATGTCTATTATAGCTTGGAAACATGTTTCGATCGTGTCCCAAATCCGCTTAATTTTGCTCAAATCCACCATTACAATGAAATAAAAGTTTCCAGTGATGGGAATAGACGGCAGCACGTTTATTAACGTATCTAATTTTCCACCATATTCCCAAATGTGACAAATGGTCTTTTCAATTCCTTGCTTTTGGTTAGATCTCCTACCAAAAGAGTACTCCAATACCAACGTATCTCGAGGAGGATCGTTTTTTTCCAAAAATGAATTTAAGAGAGTAGATTTTCCCTGAATACAAAAACAAAAGAAAAACTATGATAACGGCGTTGACACCAAGGTATTTTATGTGTGTACCTACCTTGATTATGTGAGTATTGTTGGTTAAAATGCACACTCTAAGAGTAGGTACGCAGCTTACACATAGAAGCAACGAAGTGTTTAGTACACACTCGCACACAACAAGGGAAGCGAGAAATTCGTAGAGGGGCTTGACGGCATAAAATAAAGCGTCAGGGCATACGAGTCAATTTTACTGCAGATTGGTTACTCTTCGCGATGCTCTTAAAGAAAATTATGCCTATTTACCTTTATCATCAACAGTACGGTAATATGTTCAGCCGTTACAGACTTCAAGTACTTAATAACATAATTATAGTGTTAGTTAGTTAGGTGTTAATCAATCAAAAACTTGTTCTTATTATATTAGTAGGTATTACATTACTGGGTTATAGAGGAGAAACTAGAGCAATGAAAAAATATTACTATTTAGACGTAGTAGGTACTTGGTAGGTAGGCCAAGACAGCAATGCGCCTACAGCAAAATACTTACCGCACCCTTGCTCCCAGCCAGGAGCAATGTGCGAGCATTTTCGTCATCCATTCGTGAAAGCGTTTCATCGACCAATTGTGACGCAATTTCTGGCAATGACAGCATGACGCGATACGTTCGCTGATCTAGAACACCGATAATTTTAAATAGATGCAAACAAAACAGAGAATTTTGCTAGGCATATTACTATTATGAAAAGTAGCAGATAATCTTCATAGCCTAGTACCTACACTTAAAAAGATAAGGCAGAAAAAGTGATCATCTTTTTCATTGACGATTATGAAAAATTGTTTTGATACCTCGAATCTTTCTTACATATTTTAGCTCTGTGTAATAACATCTAGTTGTTGCACAGAGTAGTTTCAGTACATTTTTGCAAAGCAAAAATGACGTCAGTTTTAAACGGGGTATTCTCGCCATTTTTTTGTAAATTTGAATCTTTATTTTCCAAAGCAGCGTTGGTAGGATCATGGGAATGGGAAGGGAACACGGGTAGTGAAGATGAGCGCTAATAAGTATTTAACTAGGGCGTAAGTCCTAGGCACTGTACGGATTTCTGTCCCGGCAACAAATACCCCGGGTCCATAGGGATTTGTAGGTCTACACGGTGAGTCGGTGATACATTGAATGCTAAGAAGTTTTCGTTAGTATTACATTAACGTTTCATATTACCACTACCGAACATTATCTCAAGATTTGTTTCATATTTAGGAAATAAAATAAAATAAATAAGTGCGCCGATGCCTGCCCCCATTTACCTATAGCAAATATTATTTAAAATCATTTATAGGTTAAAACGTTTATAACCCATTACTGTCATGCCCTAGCAATCGGCGTGGGATCACAGAAAATTAACTAAATTATGAGAGAGGCTCTTTAAATTTTTAATCGTAGGAGAGGTCACTAGTTCTCGTGTCAGCTATTGTATACCTACTCAGTCACAGAGCTATACCTTATGATATTGGATGGCGCAATGGGCTTTTTAAGGTGTTGGAATAAGTAGGTATGTACCTACATACGCACCTACTTACCTCAACTGCACTAGATATGAAAGTTTTCTGTATTATCGTTGTTGGATGTTGTAATTTCTTCTCGTGTTGGTTACTACAGTCAAACTATTGTTCGCTACAGTTGACTGTGGTTTTTGATTTGTATTGTTTTTGTTTGCAAATACTATTGCCTAGCAACGACACACTTAATCATATTTATTGATAACGAGTCGGTACATGTCAATAATTTTTAATAATAATTAACAAATTCAGTCATATATTTAAAAATTATATATAGGTATATATATATATATTCAGTGATGAAAGGTCCAAGTACACATATACGTATATGCAAAAATGTCAAATCAATTATAATAAATGTCAAAATTCACAAAAAAAGTTGAAGCTGTAAAACGTGTTCAATTGTTCATGATACCTTATTTTTTATTTACGATGAAATTTAAAATAGTGATGGCAGCGCCTGACGGATACCTACCTATTCTTGGGTCTCTTATTAAGTTTATAGGTAGTTTTAAATTATTTTATCTTTTTTGACCTCTTTCAATTACCACTTTTTCAACGTCGTGGGTTTTTTCAAAATTTTTAGTTTTCCTTTTTAACTAAAAAAATAAGTAGATTTAATTTTTAGTTGATTTTGTAATATACTAGATGTAACAGAACTGACTAAATTTATCAGTAGATAAATGACGAAAAAGTTTCACTTTATATAACTTGTTTTATTTGAAAACTGCGTAACAACTAAGTTGGTATGGTTATTTTTTTTTTTATTTAAGAAATAGGCATACATTTGACTGCCATCTCATCCGATTGTATCCAACGGGGAACAGCCATTAAGGCAGCGCATTTTATTGTCTACCAGTCCACACAAAGAATGTGGAATTAAACTGTTTTGTTCGAGTTTTTGGAACATTGAGCATGAAACAATTGTCGCTGTTTTGAGCTTCTGGCTGTCCGATAGTAAAATGGGCATGGGGGAATTAGACCATGTAGTTCTGAAGCACACTCTCCATAATGAATCCAATAAACTAGCAACTATGTTCTAAGCTTTGGTATAGTTAAATGGATCAAATTTGTGATTACAGGGTTATTTTTTTTATCATGCTTTTTGCCACACTGACAGTAGTATAGCTATGTTCGGTTAATTACTTCATATCCAAAATTATCCAAGTTCATTTCAGTAGTGGATCTTGAAATAAGTATAACACAAAACATATGAGTAAAAATTGATTTTATTTATTAATAAATAGATCAAGGTACTTTTTTTTATAAATAGGTTCAAGTTTGACTGCCAACTCTACTAAGAAGAAAAGGAAAGAATTAGTCATTTTTCATATTTATTAGTTAACACATTACTTGTTTTTGTTAATACTGAGTGCATATATTGTGATGATTAAGGTAACAAATCATGTAAACCTGTGATGGATCAGGTATACACAATTACACATGTCAATAAATTTTAATGTTAAATTTCATCTATTTCTTATGTTCCGGAACTTATATAACAACACCTATATTCCAATAGATACTTAAACATATTAACATAATATAATGAAATGCTACAATGAGACCTTTTAAAAAGTTAAGTTGATTACAAGTTTATAACAACCTAGAAAATTGGTTTGCAACAATCTCAACAGACCACTGACTAACACAGAGGTAGATATCCTAATTGGTCTGTCATGGTTGGCACAAAGCACAAACTTAGTCTGCACATCTTGTAATACGCAGTATTAGTTGCAACTATATTTCATTTATGTGTTTTGTTTGAAGATGAAAATCTATTTCTGAGACAATAATCTTTGGTATTCACTTTCTTTATACATAATATCTTTGTTTAAATTCTGGAGTACATCTAGGAACCTTTGTCTAAGAGATATATTTTCCATGCCAGCAATCTCATGCTGTGTTCTCTGTTTCTTCTGTTTTAGCTCTTCCAGTTCAGCTGCCAGCTGCTGCAATTTATTGTTAATTTCATTAGGCTGAGAATAATCACTGAGGCTGAATAGATCATTCCTGGAAGTGGATGGCATTTCCAAAGGCATTTTACCCTTATAAGAGTGACTCTCTTGTAGACCTTCATTTAATTCCGGTGGATAATAAAACATATCTGAACTGAATTCTGTGGCAAAAGATTTTCTACTAAAATCAGGTGCCTGAACTGATGTCTCTGAATAAGTGTCTTCATAAGCAGACATTCTGCTATCATCTATATCAACATTTACATTTTCATCCTCCAAATCACTGTCACTTAATGTTCCCCCAAATATATCTTCTACTTTGGAAGATGACTGTTTGGCAAGTTCTTTTTTAATATGTTCTTTTTTAGTTTTAGCTTTTTCTGATCTTATGGGTATGGCTGGTTCTGGTTTGAGACTTTGCTCGTCATCTTTAACTGCTTCTTCTATGACCTCCCATGTGACGCTCACAGCTTCATTATCTGCTCTAAGAAGCCTTTTAACTTCTTTTTCTATTTCTGGGGCATCTACACTTTTTTTCTTTAATGTTTTCCTAAAACGTCGCTTACGAACATTTTTTGTGGGCGGTGTGATTCCATGAGGAAATAAAAACTTTTTATCTACTTTGAATGGATCTTTTTTCTTGTTCTTGACAGGCGATTCTTCCTCAGTAGATGATGGTTCAAGCTCATGCTTACATATCATCATTTGGCAGATGTCTGCAGTTTTGTAAACACTTTTTCTATCAATTGTTTTCAGTGACTCAACAATAGTAGGCAGGTCCACAATCTTTGCATGCAGTAGCCAATCATCAAACCGAACTTCACCATTCCTCATGTCATTTTCCAATTGGATAGTCAATCTGTTTTTGAAGTTCTCGCCAGTTTTTAAAACTTCTCTAAGAGCTTTCGCTGGTTCTTCCGGTAATCTCATAATAAACTGTGATTCTAACTCAACTGGATATTCCACTTCTCTTTTGTCTCGATTCATTTTTCCTCACTGGAGCACCAAGGTGTGCACGAATGGATCTGTTTTCCGAATGTCCACGATTCGAATTTTTAATTCTAGTTCTCAGTATCTACAATAAGCAGTGTATATCACGAATTTTTGACTGCTTTGAAGATATTGTGATTTTTGCCAAAATTTTGATGAATTAAACGCCGTTTCTGATATTGATCTTCATTCTCATTCTTCCTTCTTGTCTGATTTGATTGATTTGATTGATTTGACAATTGACAGTGATTAGTGATATGATTGGTCTAGGTTTTTTCTCTTCTAATGTGGCATCACACTTTGTGTAATATATCAGTTTCAATGTTATTACAACAGTCAGCCCCAGATCTAACATTTTTCCGACCCGGGCCCTGGTAGAAACTTGATCAAACTTGACGGACCTCAGACGGACCAACTAGAATTAAACCCGCTAAGTATATCAATATCAGTATAGTCTATCTATAGTGATATAAAAAATCTTTACGCTGTTTATTAGAGGTACTCTGTCAAATCCCTAACTCGGTTAAATCAAGAAAATGTAGTTACAATTAAGAAAAACATTGTCATCAACACCAACCGTTTTAAATCTAAAACAATGGTTTATTTTGGTTGGTTTAATTGATTGTTAACCAGCCTTACATTTATGACTCTGGATTACAACTTTTTGTTTTTAAAAGCGTGGGAGAGTCCACAGGATGTAACTAGTAATAGATAAATAATACCTCGCCTTTTTAACATTGATTTTCTATCTTGAATATTATATATAAATTAGCTATTATCTTGTATCCATTAAACTACGTTTGCTGACCTGGTCTAGTAAACCAGATCAAAGGTAAAAAAAATGTAAAAGGTTTTCAAAAAAGCGAGGGTCGCAAAAGAAAGTGTGTACGAGTATAAAGATTTTATTTTCTGGTAACAAATTGAGTTTTATATGTATTCTGGCAAGTTTGTTTTATAATTGATGATTTTGGTTTGCTGATCGTGAGTTTTTTTGTAAAAAATCATTGTGAAATTGCAAAATATTCTTTGGTTTGCGTCTTTCTAAAGATCTTTACTGTGATTTGAGTTCGACGTGCATATTGTGAAAAGCATCGATGAATATATTGAATTGACTCCCGTGGTAAGAAATATTTTCACCTTCACTCTTGTCCTCAAAAGGTATTTATTTATTTTCTGTCCAGTCGTCTACATAAAGCCGAAATTAATGGTGTAACCAATTAATGTATTTAAATTTACGAAATAATATTTCCTATTTAAACATCACAACGTGTGATTTGCTATGGTAGGTATAAAGAGAAAGGTGTGTTCTTTATAATACATTGTTTTCATCAATCGTAACCTACTTTTTTAATCTAAAGTTTGCAGCCACTTCTACGATGCATGCCTGTGTAATACAAGGAATTGTACTTAGTATTGTCTCAATATTGGTAAAAACTTGTGGTTACGTTACAGATTACAATGCAGTAGATACCTAATTACTAAACAGGCAGCTACTTCTGAAATATTGAAACAATTATATTTTAGCCTTACCTACTGTATGAATGCCTATAAAATAGAAATATTGCATATTGTAAAATACATACATAACATTATTATAATGAGTTAAATGATCATGAAATTATGTTACAATGTCTTCCTGTCACCAGGTATTTATCACCAGCCCTCCTATATTGATTCCATTTATTTTATTTCCATCTACTGTAGGTACATACTAGCTGAACACTTCCTTTGTACCTAGTGCCTTAGAACTCGATCTTATTTTTATTTGGAATGTGGGTGATGAGTCCTGCATTGACATCCCATTTGGGGTGTATTTCCACCCCAAATGTACTAGTACACTAGTATCTACCTGAGCCAACCCAGCTCCTTGAAGTACTAGGGGCGAGGCTCTGGGCTGCTGGCTTAGTAGATCCAGTGATTGAGATGGAAGTGTTGATAATGGTAAAAGATCAAAGTCAATTCTTTGGAGTGACATGTATGAAGATGAATTTGCTCTATGCAATCTTATGGCAATCCTAGTTTCTACAGCGCTACACCACATGTGTAGCTCGGTCTTTGTTCTTGCATAAATGTAAATCTTATTTAAAGTATCATAATCATTTAAGAAAAATAATCAGCTAAATTGGTTCAGCTGTTGTTAAGTTATGAACTTACTATGAGTATAATATGATTCTTATTTAGTATCTAGGCAGTAAACAAAATAGAATTTGCATTGAGAGCCATGAAGCGCACCATGCATCAGCCTGCCAACAGGTCCAGCCCATCTCCATCTTAGTTCCATGATTGTTGTTCCGACATCACACAGAACATGTTGCCAGGCTGAGTTATGGCAGGTAGACTAAAATGTTGACTCATTTGTTACAAAATAAAATTTCATTTTAACCCATTTATGTGTTATAAAGGTCATCAAAGAAAAAAATGTAGGTAGTTTAAAATTGTTTTTTTTTTGTATCAATTGTTTATGTTAGGTGTTAGATCTGTTTGTAAAATAGAAGTGATTTAAGATAGCTTTAGTTGAAAATGTAAAATTGATAAGCCTTATAAACTAATTTGCATAACATTAGTACTGAGTGAGTTCTTCCATGATTAGATTTTGGCTCATTTAATTTTTTTATTTTGTAGGTGAACTGAACCACATCTCGAAAGGTATGTCTATATCAAGGAATCTTATTACCAAGTCTTGCTTCCAATTGATAGTTCCCTTTCTTGTCATCCTTTTTTTTATAAATAGATGGCGGAAGTGGATCCAGAGACATTGCTGGAATGGCTCTTGACTGGGCAGGGGGATGAGCGTGATATGCAGCTCATTGCTCTTGAACAACTTTGCATGCTGCTGCTGATGTCTGACAATGTGGATAGGTGCTTTGAAAGGTAAACCTCTACATAATATAATGGTAACTGATTACTTTTTAAGGCACCTGCATATTTTATGTAGTGTCAGTAAAATGTTATTGTTTGTTTTGTATTGAAAATCTATTTGCATATATTTATAAAACCTGCAGTTAAATTCTACTGTGGGTGTCTTGTGCATTAACTTTCATTTTAGTGGAGGTATTACTGCTTTGCAGTCAAATCAGTACACCTCTCTTGTTGATAGTTATAGGTATTTTCGAAATCCTTAGATGTTATTTTATAGAGGCATATTAAGTTATTAAGTGACCTTGACTTTTTCTAGAAGTTATCAAAACGGCCAGTTCCCGTTTTTAATGTTTACACATTACACTACACACAATCTCTACACCTTTAGATGTATAGAGGAAATTGTATTGACAGCTTATTCATTATGTTGTGAAAATCCAATTAAAACAGGGGTAATATTTATCGCTATGGCTATTATTGGGTAGTTTTAAAATGGTGTTCACTTTTGTTGCAGCTGCCCTCCTAGGACATTCTTACCAGCTCTGTGTAAAATATTCCTTGATGAATGTGCACCGGACAATGTGTTGGAAGTTACAGCTCGGGCCATTACTTACTATCTGGATGTATCTGGTAAATATATACAATGACTACTAGTTACAACTTTCAATTAATAAATAGCGGCATACTTGTATACATAACTATAATTGTAGCAAAAAAAAGTTATGGTCTGTTGAATGTTCAACGGTGCATCAGGTATGATGTAAAATAATTTAAAGAAAGGTGTGTTCAAATTGTTAATGAAAAGAATCTCTGGAACAAGTTCTGTGTATGTGTAAAGCATCATTGTAGTTATATAGTTCTATCACTTTTGGTGTCCTTTTTAATGGAAAAGGGGGTTTCAATGATTTTTTTTTATTGCGGTCTGCCCTCGTTGACATTTAGCATTGTTTGTGTCATGTTATAAAGTTTAGGCATGCTTGGTATACACCCATTGGTGTATCCACATCAATGTTGCTCTTTTAGCAGGTCTTGCGGAGCTACTCTTTTGAGCCTCCTGAAAGTTTTTGCTTTCACCAGGTTTGATGCCAATCTTTAGGATGCATCAAGATCTTTTTCTTGTAGGCACTGATTTGCTGTATAATTTCTTCTTTAACTTTCTGTATCTTGTAAGTCCCGATGTATACGGTCATTTGTGATGTACCATGGTGCATTTGTTATAATCCTTAAATAAATAATTAAACTATGAAACCTTGCGGTTTCACCCGCGTAGTTCCCGTGGGAATACAGGGATAAAAAGTAGCCTATGTCACCCGGGGATAGTGTAGCTTCCCAACCGTGAAAGAATTTTTTAAATTGGTTCAGTAGTTTCGGAGCCTATTCAATACAAACAAACAATCAAATCTTTCCTCTTTATAATAGTATAGATAGATGAGTTAGGCTAAGTACAACAATAAAACGAAATGTTTTACATTGAGCTCATTATATGTTTTCAGCTGAGTGCACAAGGCGTATAGTAGCCATCGAAGGAGCTGTCAAGGCCATTTGCAGTCGACTACTGACCGTTGATCCTAACAACCGCACTAGCAAGGACTTAGCTGAGCAATGTATCAAGGTCAGTAACTAATTATATTGCACTTCATCGGCATGTTACTAGGCAAAATATTTATAGTGTTTGGTTATATGGAGTACAGTAATCTAAATTTTAGCTTAGCCTTCATGGTTAAAATGTTAATAGATAAAATGAATGATATGTTACATGTCGTGGTTTCATGCTGTAAATGTTAAATTATTATTTAGTTGGTTATAAAAAAATCAAAGGTAAATTCTTATAAAGGCTTCACTGAAAAAATATTCTGCGGAAAGTGCATCCATAGATTACTGGAATAAAAATTGTAATGCAATTATGCAACTATATTTTTGCAGTCTTAGTAATTAGAAAAAAAAACGCCATTCAGTCTGTGCAAAGCAAATGTCTTCAAATCTACTTTAAGAAATCGGCCTTTGTATGAGTATCATATGTATATAAATATAATTACTTCGGCTTCACACTGGTAGATATAGGTATTTAGTAAATAATGTATTATTGTGACATAGCTGTAACAGTTAGACATATGATATCGCGGTCTTTTTTGTAGATATCAATTTGCTCTATAAAATTGTAGAACATGACTTAGTTCTATTGTCAATAGTTTTCGCAGCGCACGCGAAGTAAAATTTTTTTCGGTACATTCTTCACAGCTTGGGTTACATCATTGAAGTTTTCATACGGGTCTCTTATTGGTTTTTAAATAAAATATAGCACGGATAATTTAGCATTAAAATGATGAAACAATTATTTAGATCGGTCCTGTAGTTTCTGAGCCTATTCAATACAAACAAACAAACAAAAAATCAAATTTAATTTATTATTATTAGTGTAGATATATTATATATCACTATCAAAATGTATGATCCACGGTAATAAAGCCGTTGTTCAGATCTCTATAAAATGTTGTAGGCAAGTATATAGCAAAAAACAAAATACGATGTATGAGTGCAAATATAACGTATAAGCACGTATCTTATGCGAGACCAGGGTCCGTTTCGGCCTTTGGATGATGCATGCTCCCATCGTTGATTGGCTATCGCGGTGTATGCGTTGTCGGTATTGTTGGATAGATGTCGCTGTATGTAGCGAGAAACAACGATTAATTTTTAGATAATACACCCCTCCTAATGTTCACCCTTGTAGTTCCCATTCCCGTGAGAATACAGGGATAAAAAGCCTATGCCACCAGGGGACAGTGTACCTTCCCAACAGTGAAAGAATTTTTGAAATCGGTCTAGTAGTTTTTGAGTTTATTCGTTACAAACATGTAAAATTCCAAATCTTTCCTCTTTATAGTATTAGTGTAGAATTGTAGATTAATATTTGTTTCTGATTAAATTGATCTTTTGTTAGGTTAATTACTAAACTTTGTTTCAGGTTTACTTAAATTGATACCAGTCAATTTCCATAATAAATAGTTTAGATCGCAGTAGTGCTCCTTTCTTTAAATAGGGACTATTTTAGTGCTACTCTAAATACTTAATTGCTGCATAAATTAGTAGTGCGGATTGATGCTATTATTGTTGTTTGAGATGTTTGCTACAGCAGTTGATAAGTGCGAGTGTACTTTAGGTGTTGGAGCTGGTGTGCACACGGGAGGCAGGCGCGGTGTGGGAGGGCGGCGGGCTGCCCTCTGTGCTCCATTTCATCACCCACCACGGCACCGCTGTGCATAAAGATACCCTGCACTCAGCTATGGCCGTCGTCTCCAGGTATTTTATTTGTAGATTCTTCACAGTGGTTTGCGCTGTCGGATCACAAGCCGAACGGCGTGGGATCAAACCCCAACAATGAGGTTATACTTCAGTGAAAGAAAACATAGTTAGGAAACCACAGCTTTGTGGTAGGGGACTTTCTAGCTACCACCTTCACTTCGAAAATCTGCCGCCAATTACTTAACGGTGTGTTCCGGCAGCCTCAGTGTTTACCATCTTCTAACATGCACTTAACGTCAGGTGTTATTAAACAACTTGCCTGTCAACTAAAAAATAACAATTAGATGATTTTTTGGAAAAACCGCATGCAACGATGGAAAGGTAGTTGTCTATCCCTTTTCAGTATTTGCTTCCAGTTCTTTACTTTTTCTCTCATTCTATGGTATGGGGTCATGTGTCCTTACTAGTACCTATCATAGTTATGATGTGTCCAGGGTGTGCGGAAAAATGGAGCCGGGCGACGTGCGAGTAGGCGACGCAGTGTCGTCGCTATCAGCGTTACTGCGGCACGCCGACGCACGCGTGGCTGACGCGGCGCTGCGCTGCTTTGCCTCGCTCGCGGACCGCTTCGCGCGCGCCCACGCCGACCCGCAGCCGCTCGCCGAGCACGGTATACATTTATTTTTGCTTTGATCTATTTGTTTAACTTACAGGTAACACTTAATGCGATAGCGCGGTGACAAATATGTTATCCTCTATACAATATCTATTCTATGTTCCTGTAGCTCAACATACGACAATAAGACTCATGACTCATGATACTCACACTAAACAAGCTTTGTAATGAATTAACATTTGAGGATCAGGGACATGTTTTTGGGGCTATAAGATATGATTCCCCTGCTAAACCCATAATGCTATGTTGGGTTTGGCAGAAGAATGATATATTTACTAAGTATTCATATACAAAGAGTCTCCTTATGGCATTGGCGTTTCCACAGTATAAATCTTACTCTCATTTTTGGTTTGGTTAGAAGCATGAGAGTAAGATTAATGCTGCGGATATGGCATAACTGGAGTCACTTAGATGCCAAAAGGTAAGTACGATATGATAAGGATGGGTTGCGGTGTATAAGACGATGTAGAGTGATAGACACAGATAGAGAAAAGGTTGCTTATAGGGTTTGTACATGTAAGGGGATGGAAAAAATTGATGTAATAGATTTTATAAGGTGAGTACGTATGGCGAACGTATCGTAATCAAACTGAAGATGTCAAAAAAAAACAAATCAAAAGTTACCCGCTACCGACGAGTATGTATGATAACGATAATGAAAGTAAAGATAGTTTTGTACCAGGATCGTAGCAACTGGTAAGATGTAATATTTGCCTACCCCTACACCAAAAAGGCATGTTTCCATATATTTTATGCATGCACATTGAGGATATTCCTACACAGAGACAACAAGTCCGAAATTAAGCAAAACTTCTAGTCTAGTATTATAAGGTTAACTGTGCTCTCTTAAAATATTATTTTGACAATTTGTTACATAAAATGCTTACCTAGGTTTAAAAATTTGGCTTGGTTTTGTTTAACCAAGCGCGAGTAAATTCAAGGAAGTAATGTTAGTTCAAATTTGTTCTTGGAATGAAATGAAATGCTGCACGCCAACAACAGACGTTAGAGTTGGCAACATTATTCGTACCACTGAAATACTGAACTGTTTCATATGTTTCTAATGTGACTATATAGTAAGTTTCAAATGGATGCCGTAATAGTTTCTGCTTAGAAAACGCACTCTGGACCAAGTTAGACTCGCTATTTGCTTTTAAATATTTACAACAAAAAGCGAATCGTCATAAAATTCTGTAAAATAGATCATTTAAAGCGAAAGTCCGTATCGACTTGCAGCATTACTTACTGTTGATGAATTAATCACTATTTGTAGTAATCACGAATCCGATCGGAAGCGTTACACGGAAACGTTGTGAAATGGTTTGTGAAGCGGCAAATGCGTGCATGTAGTGATCATGCACACAGTTTTTTAGGGTTCCGTGTTAAGATAGTAAAAATGGATGTATGTTTTAGCCAATTTTGTAAAAAAATTACCTGGCTTTTTATTGCGATTACGGATAAGTAACCGACGTGGGGAGCCGGCCGCTCGACGCTCGCTTGATTCTAAAACGATTACTTGACACCTCGACAAACCTCGGCGAGGTTTAATGGTGTGCGTTATATATTTAAGAAAAAATTTAATTAAATGAAAAGAATAAAAAAAAAGAACTGAAAAGATTCAAACAAACCTTAAATTTCATAAGCCTATAAAAGTTGAACCAAGGGACAGCTAATGTAGACTTTGTAATTGGGTGTCTTTGATCATCGTTCGGGTACGGAACACTTAAAATTTATCCTTTCGCGAGTTGATTCCGTAGTTTCTGTACGACAAACAGACGCGGAACCTTCTAAGAACAACTTTTTATTGCTTAGCGGGCTATATCTATTTGCAATTAATATTGCTTGAATCAACCTTCATATTAAGTATTGCTGTTACTATGCAGCAGTTTTGTGTACTTTGTTCAACTTTCCCTCGTTTTCAGGTCTGATTGAAGAGTTAGTGCGTCGTTTAGGAAGCACGGAAAGTGGCGACGACAAATGCTTAGCGCCATCTGTCTCCACCACCGTCAGCCTGCTCTCAACTCTCTGTCGGGGATCGGCGCAGATAACACACGTACATATCTTTATTATTACCATTTATTCAATACAGATTTAAAGTGTCACTAACTTTGCGGTGAAATAAAATATCGTGATGAATCCTGTAATATATTATGTTCGTAGAAAGAATTCGATAGTGTATCGCGAACCCGTTCTATTTACTACATAGTAAATTTTTATACCAGAAAGTCGTCAAAGTAGCACCGCAGCATCAATTTTTTTCCGTCAAGCAAACAAACAAACAAACCATGTTTCAGTTCTAAGAATATTGTAACTTTTGACATTACAGGGCTAATGAAACTTACCACAAATCAGTTAAAGTAAAGCAGCGATGCCTTGGTCATTGTTTTGCTACTCGAATTGCTGCAATGGTTAAGAGCAGACATTTAATCTATTTCGTACTATAAAAATTATACTATCATTATCAACAAGAAGTAGGTCTGAAAAATAAAACTTCCTTATGCCACACTACATTGTAATTTAAGTCATGCCACATTTTTAATTATATAATTATAAATATTGGAAAACCTGAAAGAAACCATACCAAACGCGACATTGTTTGTCTTAGTTTTATAGTTTTTACAAATTTCGCCAGATTAGATAGCCTATGACAATCTTATGTGAATAGAGAAGAGAGAAACTAACTAGAGATCTAAAACGCGTCAATAGAAACCTTGTTTGTCAAAATACGGTTTTTGTCAAAAAAGTAGTTTGAGTGGAAAAACCCACGTGAACGTACATAATATACATAGACTGCTAAAATCATAATTCTCGTGTTTGTGTAGTTGGATAAAAAAAAACTACATTCTTGTCGGGTGTCAGCATTTTTCAGTAACATTTGTGCATGAATGGTTGTTTGTACAGGACCTGGTGCGTCTAGAGCTTTGTGCGGCGGTGGAGGCGGCGGTGCAGGCGGACGAGCGCTGGTGCCTGGAGTGCATGCGGCTTGTCGACTTGCTGCTCGTGCTGCTCTGCGAAGGGCGCCACGCTATACAGACGTAAGCATCCTAGCCCTACAAACCCTAACCCTAACCCTACCCTTACCCTTAACCCTAGATCTACAAACCGGGGTAGATATCTATACCAGGTAAACTTTGAACTACGATACTAAGTTAGTCAGTAACATTGTAGACCATACCGTAAAATAACCAACTAAACCAAAAAATGAAAAAATTCATGTACTTAGTTTTAAGTCAGATAACTGCTTTCAGAACGATTTTATGAGCATAAATCCTGTGGGGTAAATATTTACCCCGGTTTGTAGTTCTAGGGTTAAGCGGGTTTTAAGAAATACTAGTTTTGTTAAATAATACAACGCTGTGATAAGATTTTTCTGTGTTGCTGCCAAATACTCAACTAGTACTTAATATCTAATTAATTATACAATACTAGTGACTCGTCCCAGTTTCGCACAGACGCAAATCTTTCTGTTTTATTTTTCAAACGATTGTGAATTTCACATCAAAATCCGTGTATAATTTTTTACGATACGTTAACGTAGCACCACTTCATACGTATGTTTTTTCAATTTGTTATATTGCCCGCAATAAATAACGTACAAAGCGTATAAGGTATCGAAACTTTGTTAACGGAGCGCCAATGTCAATTTGTTTAGTAACTCTTATGTCACTCCGTGCATAGTAATCGTGAGAATTGTGTTTCAGTGGAGCTCCTCGCACTGGAACTCCTGCAGCCGGCACTAGCGGCTCGGGCGCCGGCGGCGAGGGCGCCAGCGGCGGCCCGCGCGGAGATAAGTCGCACAGACAACTTATAGGTAACTATGGACCTTGTTACTATGACACTATAATTGATGACTAACTGAGAAACTTGAAGGAAAGAGTGGTAAGGTGGCGTTTTTAAATCTCGTGTTTAAAACAAAAGCTATCATGGAGTGACAGACAAACAAGCGGACATTCTTGGGGCGGGGAGTCTGCGATAGCGCAGTGGTGGTGAGAACAGGCCGGTGACACACTATTAATAACACCACCAATCACCATGTTTTGAAAAAATCCCACTTAGCGATAAGTCTTTGAATCTATTTTAGTGTATTTATTGCATTGTAAGGTCAAACTAGTCACTAGTGCCTAAAAAATCTAAACACTGTTTTTTATTTTGTTTGCCTTCAGATTGTATCCGTGGCAAAGACACCGACGCGCTGTTGACGGCGGTGTCGAGTGGCGCTGTGGACGTCAACTTCACAGACGACGTGGGGCAGACGTTACTCAACTGGGCCGCCGCGTTCGGCACCAAGGAGATGGTCGAGTTCCTCTGCGAGAAGGGTTAGTCTTTCCGTCAGATATGTATTCCTTGCAACAGGAGCGGCAATGAAGCAAACCAGATCGTTTGCTCGCTTGCCGCATTTGTTACAAGAAATTGTCGATCACCGTTGTTTTGACTTTTACCCGAAACACATGTTTTAGCTCTGTGGGATAGCAAAAAAGATGCTTGCTAAATTCCGTGCCTTTAAAATTTGTTATTTGTTACTTCGGCAAATATTAACCAATATTTGCCGACAAACCATTTTATGGTAAAAACAAGGTACATTATTCGTATATATTCTTTCTGTGTTTTATTGCTGGTTAAATTTACAGGTTCTGATGTAAATCGTGGTCAGCGCAGCTCGTCTCTGCACTACGCGGCGTGCTTCGGTCGGCCCGCGATCGCCAAAGTCTTGCTGCGGTACGGTGCGAACGCAGATCTGCGCGACGAGGACGGCAAGACGCCGCTAGACAAGGCTAGAGAAAGACATGATCAAGGTGATATACCAGCTGTTTTCCACCGCGTATATGTGTTTCTAGTACATTAAGTACACTCGAATTTGCTTATCATAAAGTGGTTCATTTATCAATAGTAGTGAATTTAGCCTGACGATACCAGATTTTTTAAGACGAAAACTTTCACTCATTTTTTAATTTCAGTTTGTTGTGTTTTATTTATAGCGTTTTGTCTATTAATTGACCAAGTCTTATTTTGTCCACCAAAGGTTACATACATAAAGTAAAATAAAATTAAGTAATATCTGTAACAACTGGCGACCTTATCGCTTTTAGCGATAATGGCAATCTTGGATTACCTTAGGATTCAAGCAAGAACAAGACCTGATGTGTTAATAAACAGGAAATATAGGAGAATACATAACATATTGTTCTTGCTTTTAATAGAATATATGTTTGAATATGTATGTGTGTATCATATATGTTTATAATGGATGAATTAGACTGGTCTGTCATCATGGACAACTACTAGAGTCGCCACGTCAATAAGCCTGATATCGTTGTTGTCGACCGGGCCCAACGTCGGGCAGTGCTCGTCGACGTCTCCATCTCACATGACGAATGTCGTGAAGGCCGAGACAAGTTCAGCAAGTACCTCGATTTAGCTGATATCATTGATACTAAGGAATATACACAATGGAGCTGGCATAGTTGCCAAGCGACACAAGCTCTAAAATAAAATATGTAATTCTAGCATTGCAATAATTGACGCATTTTCATTCGATAGGTTTAAAAGGTGATAATAAATTAGCAGTCTTTGGAATATAGCATTGCTTCGCTCTGTTAGTAACAATAATTATATAGAAGTATTTTGATTTACATTTCTGCCGTGATATTGTCATAATATCGCCTGTGGCCTCTATAAGATGTAATGTTATATCATTAACTTGGGTTGTAGGGCACAGAGAAGTGGCAGCGATACTGCAGTGCCCAGGCGAGTGGCTGGTAGTCGGTGGTCACGATACTCCGTCTCCCAGTAATGATGACGACTTTCCAGAGACGGGCGATAAGGAAATGGCCGCCATTTATTTGGAGTGAGTATTGTATCACGCGTATTTTGGACCAAGTAATTTGGTCCTTCACAATTAATTTTCAACATTTAGTTCAGCTTTTGGAGTATCGATCTTTCAACCTCAACCAATTAGCTGTTTAACGCTGATATTATGCGAAAGAATTTAAGTAATTCCAGAACTAGGAAATTAAAAACGCGAACAGAGCAAAAAATCTTTATATTTTTTATATCCAAAAGCAGTGACAGCAGAGCACAGACAAGACAGAGCGACAGATATAATAGTTTGTAGTTTGACAATTGTTTGACGTTTTGTAGTGTTGCAATTAGTCTTTCAACAAACGCAATGTGTGTTTCTCCAGGCGGCTGATCCCAGTGTTCAGCGCGCGATACTTGGGCGCGGGCGGCGCGGGCGTGCGGCGCGCGTGTCTCTCCCTCGTGCGCAAGATGGTACATTACGCACCCGCGCGCCTTCTGCGCCGCATCTCGGCCGAGCCGAACGCGCGCGCTGCGCATCTCCTCACGATGCTCGTCGCAGCTGTGCTCGACAACGTGGTAATTACAGCTACCGCATTACACCTTTACGTACACCTAACGGTACATATGCATAGGGATACTGTCGTTGGTGCGCCAGATGGTGTCCGTACGACAGATGCGTCGCATTGCTGGACAACGGAGTAACTTGATTTTGCTTCATTCTCATTCTGCTCCTCTTTTAATTCACACCACAAATTTATGTCAGAGGCTTAGCGTTTGAAATTGTGAAAATTGCGTAATACGTAAACGATAAACAAATTTAATGTTGTTAAGTACTTTGTAAATCTTGCTAATTGATTATGCTGGACCTTCCGAGAAAGTTAAATCTAAATTCACCTGGATGGAAAAAAACATTCTAATGCTGCAGTCTCACCTTGCTCCCTTCTCACCTTCCACACCTTAGCTTTTTATCTGTACGATAGATATAATTTGATATGTTATCCACCTAAAATACATGTAACATTAAGAAGTAGGTACTTTAGTCTATAATTGGCTTACCTGGTTGTTTGGGTGTTGATGATGGTGTAGGTTCTGGTGGTGGCTAGTAGTGGCCTTGCTGTGCTTTGCTTATCTAATTTACTATCTAAAATAAAAATGCCAACAAAATCCTGATTGACTCTTCAACAATAGACTTTTATTTTTCAAAGAAGAGATAGCCAAAACAGCCCTTGACTTTGTTTTATTACTCAAAGCTATGGGTATCACTGCAATGGTCGTGAACAGGCGTTCTCTTACCATTAGGATTACATAAAAAAATCATTAGTAATACTTCCAACGCGTGTTGTTTGGCGTTATTGCGTATAGTACTGCAATATTGTAATAAAATGGTACTGGTAATCAGGGCGAGGTGGGGCGGCGGCCGCAGCCCCGCGCGCTCCGCAGCCGCTACATCCGCCCGCCAGCGGTAACGTTCCGATGGTGTGATAACCCCTCGACACTAATATTATGGCTCCCAAATGTTAACTTAACAGAAAAATAGAAGCACTTGTCAAATTGTAAAATTTAAGTATGACTTCTTGTTTGATTGGACTCGATAAATTGCTAAGCAGAAAGCTTATTTTTATGCTATAAGTTATAGACGAATTTTGAGTTGCGAGTTCTAAGTATATATATAGAAAAAAAAATATTTTGGAGCCGTAGCCTCATTGTTGCTTGCTGCGATATCGCATGGATACGTTTGTAATGCGCGCCATGATGCCATCTGCTCACATTGAGCGAGCACATGACGTCATGTTCGAGTAACCGGGTCATTTTCAAATACTAATAATAAATAAACGTTACGGGAAGTATTTCGCTATCTATACTTCTACATTAATCCATATTTATGTAAGCGCATCCACATTGTGTAATATCACACCATCGAAACTTACTTGCATCTTACTTATTTTTACTGTAAAATTGATTTTGTTTTTGTGTTAATTTTGTTGTGAAAATTGAGAGATTATGACTTTTTTATATAACAAACGGTAACCTTATACATTATGCTGGGTCTGGTCTTCTATTTGATTTGAAGCTCCCTATATTATAGCTTGGACACGCAAGACATTTAGCAAGTAGACTCCTTTCAACGCCGACGTCAGTGAATAACGTTAGTGGAATCTAAGGGTGATCGGAAGTGACAGAGCACTAAAATGTCTCGTATGCGCAAGCTTAATGTATTTTGGTCAATCCCCATTGAAGTTACTCGTAGCGTTTGCAAATTTTTGCATGTTCGCGTGCATTTGCGCGCATGCGTGCATGTAGTTTTATTTTGATAGAAATATTTGCGTTACTTTGTCAAAATAGAGGTCAATATGTTGTAAATTTGGATTGGAACTGCGCTCCGCTTCGAATAATGCCGCATTTTTTTTACTGCTGCATTGATGAGGATTGACACTCAATATAGTCGTATCTTTGATATTATTTCCGCTATCATTTGAAACAGTTTAGTCCGTGATAGTAGTATACTCTATTACTTTTCTTTCATATACACTGATAATTTTGGTGCGTTCGGTAGGACGATGATGACGGTCACTTGATCGTGCTCGGCATAGCTGAGGAGCTGATGGTGAAAGCGTCGGATATCTACTTGGAGCAGTTCGCCCGACTCGGCGTCTTCAGCAAAGTGGAGGCTTTGGCCGCGGCCGGCGCCGGACAACTGCCCGACGATGGGGAGACTTCTGCTACAGGTTACTTCTTATACAATAATGAATTAGTCAATGAAATATTCATACATACCTACAAGTTTTATAAAATAGCTTAGTTTATCTTACTTTCTTATGCATGAATGCCAATTCGTTCTAAAATATATATATTTTTTAAGATGTATTTAGCAGATTCTACAAAAAATCATCAGCTGACGTTAGAGATTATTGGACGTCCCCCGTCCATTGACCTCTAGCGTCAGTATTATTTTATTTTATGGTAAATGCAATCATCAGCGCTATCACTTTTTAAGGGATCATTTTGTATTTGGAGCTTAATGTTATGACTTAAAAGGCGTATCCTAACTACGTATCATGTGAATACAATCAGAGAGCGGCACGGGAGGCGGAGCGGGTAGCGCGGCTGCAGGCGGCGGCGCTGACGCCATGTGCGTGGCAGCAGGCGTGGCTTACGCGTGGCGTGAGTGGTCATTGTGCCGCGGGCGTGACGCGCTTTACGCGTGGAGTGACGCGGCTGCGCTCGAGCTCAGCACCGGCTCCAACGGCTGGTTCCGATTCCTGCTCGACGGCAAGCTCGCTACCATGTACTCCAGTGGCAGTCCCGAGCACCAGACCGATAATACAGGTAACGTGCGCTACGTGTTTTTTGGCTATTTAGCTAAATACTGCATTGTGTATATATGTACCCAATATCACAAAAACCTATAGGAACATACAAACTGATAAGCACTTTAGTATTTGTAATATTAGTACTATAAACTATGCTCTATATTTGTGTCTGAACTATATTAGAGTTGAATAGGTTACAATATAACTTTTTGTGTTTTGATAAACAAAAAATACAAATCCTGAAATAAAAAATCTTATGAAAATAAATATATATGTGTAGGCATTCGGATATAAATTAATAAAATTAATTTGTTTTTACAGAAAATCGCGGAGAATTCATCGATAAATTACAAAGAGCGAGAGCTTCGGTCAAAAACCACGTGCCCCAGCCTATACTATCCAAACCGGGACCCAGCAAACTTATAATTGGCAACTGGGCTTTATCGTGCAAAAAGTTTGTACCATTTATTATTTGAAAACCAACATATGAAGTTAAAAACACAAATAGGAATTTTTCATTGAAGAAATTATGTCAGCAATAATCCAAATATTAATCTGTAATTTTATTAACTTTTGTTGTATTTTTTTAATTTGACAGCCCTGTTGGCTCATTGGTGGCATGTCTGCTTCAAGAGCTGTGGGGCGTGGGTTCGATTCCCACCCAGGACAAGCATTTTGTGACATAAAACCAAATGTTTGATCTGTGTCTGGGTGTACTGTATGTATTATAAGTATGTATTTACAAAAAAAATATATTTAAGTATTCTATCAGTTATCTGACTTCCATAGTACAAGCTTTGCTTAGTTTGGGGTCAGATGGCGCTGTGTGTAATGTCCTACGATATTTACGATTTATTTACGATTTATTTATTTACTTAAGGTGGTTCGATTAACCGACTCGGAAAAAGAGGGGTCTCAATTTGACTGTTTTTTTTGTATGTATGTTACGCGAGAAATCCACCAATTATGAATCGATTTTGATGATTCTTTTTTTACTTAATAGATCATACTTCAGAGGTGGCCCCATATAAATTTTATCGAAATCGTTCAAGCGGTTTTTAAAAAATCAACAAAAGTCTAAAAATTGTATACATCGATGATATTTTCGTTTACTCCGAAACTTCCCTGCTTCATTGGAGCAGTGCGTTTAGTTGGCCTAAGGGTCATGGAGTCGGTTTTTTTACTTGTAAATTTACGAATGAAAAAAAACTTCCCAGGGAAAAAGAACTACACATTCTCAACACTGATGGCCAGCAACAAACTACAATTTTAAGAGAAGATATACCTGGATTTATATTCGAGTCAAACAGAGGCACCAGACATTCATTTACTGCTGAAACATTTTTGGGTAAGAATTTTATGTTGAATTTTTGTATTGTGGTTGTAATCTTTTGAATAACAATTACTCAGATGTGATATCGTTTGTAGGTCCAGAGTTAGCCAGTGGCTGGGCGGATCGGAGGTCAGAAGCTGCCGCGACTACAACTTCTAATCAAACTCGAAATCGACTCTCGGCTAAAACAGAGGCAGTCAAAGCTCAGGTATGCGCGTTTTTCAATCCGTTATGTCAAAACGATGCATGCAATACTTGAATTGGTTATTTGAAGAGCTCATAAGTTGTATTACATGAAATTCTCAGTAAACGCTATATAACTACAGTACTATATGAAATATAACCTTTCTTGACTTTGCTTTACGGAAATAAAATGTCATAAATCAGAACGTAAGTCTGTAATGTTTTCCGCTTCTTTATATTTGACTACTTACGTTTATTTATAATGGCTCTTCGGACTTCTAGTTTTTGATGGCGTCCTGTGATCATGGTGAAAGAGTTAAAGCAGAATATGACTTGTGAATTTGTCAAAACCGCGTTTCGTACAATAATCTCTTAAGGCACACTTTCTACGTAGGGTCGCTTTATACTTAAAAGCGACGAGATTGCTAGCCAATATTGCACATGCGATGTTGCAGGTCTGTGTACGTACTCGTAATTTCATTTGTTTATAGCGCAAATTGCCAGCAAGCGTACATAAAGCGATTTTACATGGACAGAAATCTTATATGGCATATGTTTGTGGCGCAGGTTTGGAGCCGTGCGCGCGCACTTTACGCGCGTCACTTATCGCGCGCAGCGGTGCGAGCGCCTCGGGCGCCCGTGGCTCGACTGCGTGCGTTACTGGCGCGTTTGACGCGGCTAGCCACGCAGCCGACTGCGGAGTGGCGCCGCGAGCTGCCGACTGCACTCGACAATCTCACGCAACTGCTCTGCGCCGACGACCAGCTCTCCGCCTACGAATTGCATTCTGAAGGACTCGCGCCTGCTTTGCTGCACCTACTCTCGCCCCAACCCAACGGTCAGTTAATACTTGCTACCATCTACACAGATAAATATAATACTAATTACTATTACAATATTAGTGCACTGTCTTAACAATAAAGTTCATTTGTATTTTTTTAGATTAAAATACTAAAGCTAACTACGTAAGGCGATAGTTTCGTACGTAAGACTCTTTGACGTTTAGCTATTTTTATCCACTAAGATATAACTTATGAATTAATAAAATTGATCATATTAAAGAACTTTGTAGATGTAGCAACGTAAATTAAGAAGATTGATTAACACGATCATTGTGTATGTGTGTGTTATAGACGGTCCGGGCATGGCTGCGGCGCGCAGTGGTGCGGTGCGTGAGTGGGCGCGGGGCGCGGGTGCGGCGGTGGCGACACGCCTCGTAGCCGTGCTCGAAAGCGTGGAGCGGCTCCCCGTGCTCGCGCCAGCCGGCGATGCGCCCCCGCCTGCTCACCACGCCATGTTGCACCACCTCACCAAGCGGATCAGGTACACTACACCCATCCCACCCATCCGAAACAGCCAGATTAATAGCAGTTAACACTTCTTGTTCGGTAACTTTTTTGGAAATTTCTTGATAATATCCCATGTATCACCAATTAACTACTGCGGTGTCTCAATTGGTTGCTTTAAATCACTTTTGTCTCTCTCTCTCTCTCTCTCTCTCTCTCTCTCTCTTTCTCTTTCTCTCTCTATATGTCAGACGACGCGATCAATGATAATGAAATTCAGCTCTGGGTTAGTGGTAAGACATAAGACGTGTCGTGGTGAAATTATTACGATCACATGCGTTTTACAATTGCCGACTGACCGTGACTTTATAAAAGGGCAACGCTGTTTTAATAATAAAAAATGCTGACGATAGATTCATTGTATTCCTATAAGTTAGTAACCCTTCCAAACGTTACTTCAGATTGCGCGTGGAGCGCGCTAACGACGACACTGTGGAGGACTCAAACTCAAATACAGGGAACAACAACAATAGTGGTAATAACAACGGTCGGAACCTGAAGGTGGAAGCGCTCACGACAGTGCGACAACTTGAACGGTTCCTCGCCAAGTCGGTCGCGCGACAGTGGTACGACCTCGAGCGCGCTAGCTTCCACTACGTGCAGAAGATCAAGAATGAAACGCCTCTCACCTTCAACTACGATGTAAGTGATGTGTGGAACTATATAAATCTATGGATATGTTTGAAAACAAACTACTAGACGCAAAAAACTGTAAATTCTAAGGAAAGCTAAAAAAAATCTAAATTGACATGAGCTATATTTGAGTAGCTATGTAGCTTTGCATATCACATGATCATATTAATATTTTAACGGGCAAGTCTTGTGAAATAAGGCAATCGATGTGTTTTTGTCAACATTTTTGTGCCGTTATACATCATGTGGAAGTTTGAAATTAATGAATACTATAGTACATATCCTGAATTATTATGCTTGGAGAAAAAATAGTTTCAAACGCTTTTCGTTTCTTGAAATTATGAAATAGAATATGGCCAAATTATTTTTAATCCGTAATCTTGACATCAAAATAATTATAGGAAAGGCGCAATTTTATAGATGCTAACTTTGATGCAGATACATTTAAGGCTTAGACCTTTTATTGTACGTTTTGTTTATTCTATTAGCAGATAAGTACGGATAGTTTGATGAACATTTCTGATAGTGCCTGCTGAAAATCTCTTTTCTGCGTTACGTCTGTTGCTGTTTTATTTTGGTAGGCGCTACAAACCATCGAGAATCTCTGAATCTGACAATCTAACGTCACGAGTCTCGCGGTCGTGTATAGCACGTCACGAGAGGGCGCGCGGTGGCGGCGGTACCGAGCACCGCGCGCATGCTTCCCGCCCGTTTTGTATTTGACACTTGACACTGGCAAATATTCAAAACGCGATGCCAAAACAAAAAAAAAACTTCTGTCATAATGTAACAGATAATCAATGTAAAATCCGCTTCCGGCAATAGGAATAAACATTCTGTCTCCTTCTTGCTCGTGGCTATAGTAATTTAACTCTCCTTATCTATTTTAGCGTGACGTCAATGTATTCAAATCTAACGTCAGACGTATGTACGTCTGTGTGAGTGGAAAATATCAATGTAGGTGTTCAAGCAGAAGTTCCCACGGTCGAGGACTTGGCCCTTAAGTGAAAATGTTGTTTATTAAAGCGAAGAAATAGGAACCGGAACCAGTTCCGGCGATAGTTGCTTTTTATTAGAGTTATCGATGACTTATAAATACTGACGTTCTTTTCAGCACGATTTCGACGAGAACGGCGTGTTGTATTTCATTGGCAGCAACGGTGGTACTTGTGAATGGGTGAATCCTGGTGCACACGGACTGGTTTGTGTGTGGTCTTCTGACGGACGACAGCTGCCGTACGGACGAGCTGAGGACGCTCTGTCCCGTTCGCCTGAACCGCTCAATGTGCACACAAATGATGACAGAAAGGCGTTCATAGCAGTTGACCTCGGGCTACATCTAGTGCCTTCCGCTTATACGTTACGACATGCGCGCGGCTACGGACGGTCTGCGCTCAGGAATTGGCTGTTCCAAGTAAGTTTATTTTTATGTATAACATGCGGACGCCTCGCGGTTTCACCCGCGTAGTTCCCGTTCCCGTGGGAATACAGGGATAAAAAGTAGCCTATGTCACCCGGGGATAGTGTACTTCCCAACGATGAAAGAATTTTTTAAATCGGTCCAGTAGTTTCAGAGCCTATTCATTACAAACAAACAAACACATTGTATTTATTTGTATTTGTATTCGGTTATCTATTTCTCAGTTTATTGTTGCTGTATACAAGATATAAAATTACATAAGAGTGACACTTAAAGTATCTGAAACTACATGTAATTCTTACAAATGGTTTCGATTTTAGAACTTTTAAAACGATCCTACGTACTCGCACTGATGTGAATGCGTAATCGCGTAGAAAATTCAGGAATAACTTGGTATAAGCGTGTAGTAGTGGATTTCCTGTCTCGTCAAATTATGTAGTTGCGTCATAGTTAGTAATAAAATGTTTCCGAGTTCTCACATTGTGTTGTCCTATTGAAATAAAAATATGAACTTGTGTTTCCGTCGTTTTTATGCGACTACATAGAAAAAATTACAATTAATTATTTAATTACATTTGGAATGTTCTCTAAGCGATTATATAGGTACATAATATCGAATTATAATTCGTTGATCAAAAGTTACATTAAGAAATGTGGTGCGGCGCGAGGAAGTCGGCGGGTTTTAGTTTTCCAACCTATACCTTGTAGATGTCTATGGACGGCGTATCGTGGACGACACTAGTGACACACAACGACGAACAAGCGCTACAAGAGCCGGGCAGCACGGCCACGTGGCGGCTTCGCGCCGACGCGCCTTACCGCTACCTTCGTGTGCAGCAGAACGGCAAGAACGCCAGCGGGCAGAGCCATTACCTCTCGCTCTCCGGCCTCGAGATATACGGCAAGGTGAGCATTTTTTTTGCTTAATCTATGTTTTTTTTTTTAATAATAATAATAAATATCATAGGACATTACACACAGCGCCATCTGACCCCAAACTAAGCAGAGCTTGTGCTATGAAAGACAGATAACTGATAGAATACTTAAATACTTTTTTTTTTTTTGTAAATACATACTTATAATACATACAGTACACCCAGACACAGAACAAACATCGATGTTAGTCACACAAATGTTAGTCCTGAGTGGGAATCGAACCCACGCCCTTGGGGAATATAATTCAGATTGCGGTTCAATACTAATTTAAAAAGCCGTTGCTTGTCAAAGGAGAACATACAGTACCCTGAGATACTTAATTCAATATGATCTTAGGATTACGTTTGGTGAGTTCTTAGTTGTCTCCAGATTGATGGTATTTAATATTTCCAGGATACATTTGTAGTGTTACTTTTATAGATAAGTTATCTACCAATAATAATTAAGAAATATGTATGTGAAACGGAGTTGTATTTTGGAAATGTAAATATTACCTCCCTAAAATGGTCACATTTAAATTAATTACCACGTAGTGTTTATGTTTTTTTTGTTAAACTAATAAAATGAGACGTGTTTGTCATGTCATCATCACTCGGGATCGCAGCAGATAACGCTTTTTCAAGGAAATTACTGTACCACTACAATTTCCTACCCAAACTTTGAGTAACAAAATAAAATTCAGCGAAATATATTTGCGCTTATTACTTTGAGACAGTGGATGTCGAGTCTCATGTTAAATTCCGTAGCTACAGTATCCGAATCATTCCTGTTTTTATAAACTGTAAATTTTGACGCTGGCTATATTTGTGTGTAAACGGCTTTACTATAATTGAGTCTCCCACCGTCACAAACCGCGGCAGCCAAATCCATGATTAGAGTTTCAGACCTCGTCGTGTGGGGCAGGTTTTAAGGTGGGTAAGAATAAAGAAAGAAAGAGATTTAAAACATTTGTATATTTTTTGATGTTATAAGGAAAGTTGTTTGATGCAGGTGGTGAGTGTAGCGCAAGAGCTGCCGCGCATGGCGAGTGCCGGCGCGAGTATCGCGGTCCCAGTGTGCGGCGCGACGCGCGCTCGGCGCTGGTCGCGCGGATCGCGCGGCATCGTTACAGGTGCGCGCGTAGTGCGAGGCGCCGACTGGAAGTGGCGCGACCAGGATGGGGCACACCCCGCGATCGGAACCGTCACTTCCGATCTGCACAATGGATGGGTCGACGTCAGGTACGTTCGCACATACTGCAATAAATCTGAGAGAGAGACATATCCAGGTTGTTCATGTTTTGGAAATCCCTATTATTGAAACGGATTTAATAGTATTTAAATTTTTGAATAACTTGGAAAAGCGCTACAGATACCTGCTAATTTTTTTGAGTTCTATTTGTAGGTAGAAGTTGAAGCGCGTGGCGTGTTTCCTTACTACAAAAACTGTTGAAAAATCCGTAGGTCATAGGGTTGTTAGAGGTACTAGTAAATTTAGACTTTCCCACAGCCTACCAATAATAATAAAAAAGAAATAAACTAATTTTTGTTTTGTAACGTAAAAACAAACAGACAGAGTCAAATAAGAGACAGTTACAAATTAGTGGCTCATATCAGCATAATGCTGGATATACTAAGTGGTATGGTCTTCCAGTAAGCCCTTGTAGTTAAAGCAAAATACAGACAAAACTCAAACGACAACAACTGTTTGTCATTGCAGGTGGGACCATGGAGGACGAAACTCATACAGAATGGGCGCGGAGGGAAAGTATGATCTCAAGCTAGTGAGCGGCGTTGCGGAGGGCGCTAAACAAAGTCGCAAGAGTCATTCGACTCCCAGCCTCCCCGATGCCACGGCCGTAGACCACCAGGTAAATACCTAAATCTATGCTAATACTTAATTTTCACATTAGGAGACTTCATTTTACCTCTAACCATGCTGTATAATCTCTAGCATCTCTTCTGTTGTCTGTCTGTCGGTGTGTCTATGTTTATCATGAATGATAAGTTCCGAAAAACCTCAAGAGATTACTGCCTAATAAAATTTTGCGAAATGGTTTCCTCGTTATCCTATTACTGCCCACCTATAGACCTCTTCTTATGGATGCCAATGAGACCACTTGGTATCTCAACGCGTCCACTTTTTACTCAATTAGTGGTGTTCCCCCTACTTTTAGGCGAAGATAGTGTAAATGAAACAACCCTAGAACTCGTCTAATAATAGTATGTTATTTCATTATAAAAAAAAAATCCTAATGAATTTGATGTAACTTCTTAATATTGATTTAATTTTTAGAAGCAAGCTATCATATATTTTGTGAGTTAGTTTAAAAGTACTACTTTGTAAGTACTTGTTTACTATAATGAGAGAAAAAATATATCGAGTGCAATTTCTCCTAAGTTTTTACTTTATTACCGGCACCTAATAGTAAAAAATATTAAAAAAATGTTTTATTTATTTACCTTGACGTTTCGGCTATAAGATCTGGCGATAACATAGCAATGTGTTCAAAACCGCGATAGCTTATAAGTTACACTTCCTACAGGTGTCCGTGGCATCTACCGAGCAGGCTTCGTCTGCCGACAACATATCAGGCGAGGAGATGGCAAGCAACATGTCTCGCCCGCGCACGCAGGCCACAGATCTCTCTGCTATTAACCACTCCACTCACCACATTAATACGGGTATTATTTATTTCCTTTTACACTATTTATTACATTTATGAATGAAATATACAAGGTATTTTCAACTGACACCAAAGGTGAACAGACCATACATTGACCTTGTAACGTTAGCTGATTATTTTTTTTACCATATTGTATCACTGCCATCACTGCATAATGTCCTGCGATATTTATTTATTTATTTATTTATTAGAATTTTTTAAATTGTATGTCATAAAAAAAAACTAAGATAGAAAATTATTTGTTACACAAACAAGCTAAAACTCGATGGGTTTCCTAGTAGCCATTGCGGAGCTCTACCTCCTGGCTCCTATCACAAATATAAATGACTTGTAAACGAGCTGCATCTAATTATATCTTGTATTCCAGATCTCGCTACAATAGTAGAATCACTAACTCTCGGCGCCGAAAGCAATAACTGTATGGATCTGGGCAACACATCGTTTACTAATATGGAGATGGGACCTGCCAGTATCACCGACATCACTAAACCGTATCCTGCGAAGGAACCAGTACCGGAGGCTAATTCTCAAGATGTAAGTTTCTTGCCTGTATAATTATATCGTTTTGTTTATGCCTGTGTTGAACAGACGCATTATTCTTACATAATTTTTATTGTATGTGTGTATGCATGCTATTGTAAATGAACCCACTGAATGCGGAAGCAAAGTATCCATGTAGCTTTAGGTTTAGATTGACAAAGCAGAGTTAATAGTGAATTTTGTCTAAAAGGAATATTTATTTTATCCAGCTAAACCCGAGTCAAACGATTATTCGAATTCTTCGAGTTATATAACCAAAAGTTGTTTACAAAAGTTTACAAAGTTCACTTTAGACAGAAGTGTGATAAGCTGTGTTTCTATGTTTGAATTCATTGGCAAGAATAAAATTACAATGTTTCCCTGACAGCCCTGTTGGCTCATTGGAAGTATATCTGCTTCAAGAGCTGTAGGGCGTGGGTTCGATTTCCACCCAGGACAAACATAAACAAAATGTTTGTTCTGTGTCTGGGTGTACTGTATGTATTATAAGTATGTGTTTACAAAAAAAGTATTTTATCAGTTATCTGACTTACATAGTACAAGCTTTGCTTAGTTTGGGGTCAGATGGCGCTGTGTGTAATGTCCTACGATATTTATTTATTTATCTATTTTAGTATAAAATCTATCTACACTACTACAGAATCGCTAGAGAAGTAAAGTACTACATACAAAGATCGATAGTATTAGCACATCTGCAATTATGCGGAGTGCAACCCTGTTTTATTAACTGTCCCACTTCTGGATCTCAATCTCTTCTCATAGTGGGAAGGGTAAGCCCATAGTCACCACACTGCCCAAATGTAGGATCACACATTTTCAAGAAAATTGCCAAATCTTCGTTTTATAGCTTTCCTCACGATGCTTTTCCTGCACCGAGTGAAGCTACCGCCAATTTTACGCACGTAACATAAATACAGAGGTACAGAGAAACTTCGGAATTGAATATGCATGGTACCCAACTAGGCTGCTTACATGAAACACATAATTTATTGATTGATTACGATAAGTGGTTGTATTTTAGTATTAAATCGTTCGCTGACATAAGGAAAAAATTAAAGTGATCAAACACACATTATTTCACGTATAATGAAGTAGTTATTTACTGTCACTATTTGTTAGGAGGATGTACTGGAGTTTTCAGTTTCATACAGATAACTATGTTTATTTTTTGGAAACTTTCTGAAAACCTGCATCGCACTGCATTGTTTAGCGGTTCCTACGCGTGCTGTGGTTCGTGTTTGTGTAGAGAGATGTAGTGTACAGTAGCACCGTTTGTTGTGTGTTGTGTCGCGTGACGCCTCCTTTTTGTAACACAGGAAGGCGAAGCGCGCAACGAAAGCGACGCGGTACGCAACAGTGCCAACGCTTTGCTTTCCAGCGAGCTGCTGGGTTTGCCCGCCTCCCTCTTACATACACTAAGGAATAACGCTAACCGTATACAGATACAGGTAATTGAGGACGTCTCTCGCAAGTCGCGTATAAAAACATGACAATGACATATAAAGAACATTTTTAGATTGCATACAAGGAACGATATTTTTTATTTTAAATCAAATTGAGAAAACTTTTTTTTTCATTTAGCAAATTAGTATTGTCTATTCCTGAATGAATTAATGAATGTTATCTTGTTCAATATTAGCTTGCAGCCCTAGTAAGTTAGGCATTAACGAAAAACTTATGCCACTGTGGACCTTATTTTGTGAGCATATAGTTGCGTAGCTTTTTCGTGAGTGCCTAACAGGAATCGCATTAAGGAGCTTAAAGTAGTGAGGCAGGACTCATTTGTTCGTATTTTCTTCATGCGCTTACAGTGATAGTATACAATGCTCTTATGATTGATCGAATTATTATAGTGTGTGTTTGTCTGCATAGAATTAACTGCGTGTAACGATAGTTCGCACAACATTGCACATTTTTGTTCTACGAAACGATTGGATGTTTGAACATGTAAATTATGTGACAGTTTCAACACTAGGCCACAGGCAAAAGAGAATATCCTATCATGTTATTAGAATAACGTTGCATTGAACGCTATGTTCTAATTGAATTTAGTATTACTAGCAATTAGATATGTATCTATTGTACAGTGCCTGGAAAACGAGCGCGCTGAAGGACAATACGGTGATCATAAAAAAGACAGCCAGTCTAGCGGCGGCTCCGGGAACATGAGCGCAAGCGAGCCTGACTTGACACAACAGGTAATTATATTTAGAACTTTAATAGTATTTTTTCACTTGACTGTATCGTTTGCTGCTACATCTACTACTTACTTACATTTCGATACATTGAGAAATTCAAGTCAGAATTGGGCATGTTGATTTTGTTGTGTTGATTATATTCTCCATCTACTTATTCTTTCATTTTGTGATTATTCCAAAAGCAATTTTAATCGACGTAAGAGAACGTAATGTGCGTTTTTGTAATTTTTTGCCTCATTTTCAAGTTTCTTTGTTTCCATATAACTATTATCGGTATATCTGTTACGCGTTAATGTTGCAATAAAAATATTACACTGCAACCTCGTAGACTATATTTCTTATAAACGTAACTAAATAAACAGATATATATATATTATGTACTACAGAGGGGCCATGTACAACTGAGTGTTGAAATCGAATACATGCAAATCCGAGTTTGTGATCGCGTTGCATACAGCCAGCACATGACCGCTCTGTAGTATATCATATCTGTAAGCATTACTAACTTCATTTAACATTAAAATGCCAGTAAACTTAACAATTTTAAGCGAGAGCCACAGTGGAAAATGTCTTTATTAAAATGTGTTGTTACAGGGTGCGGCACGGCTTTTAGAATCTCTGGGCATGACGCGCGGCGTAGGCGCCGGACGCGGTAACAACCCACAGCGCACCAACCGCACCAACAACTCGTCTAGTCTCTTCCCAAGGTACATATTGCAGCTACTAAGTTGGCGTGGTAACAAAAATAGGTCTTAGCCTTTCACAGTAAAAGATAGGTCGATAATTTCGCACGACTAAGGAGTTTGCTTTTGGACGCCTTATTTACTACTACCTATTTACTTATTCTTGCATTATGATCATAATGCCTATCTTAGCCACTGATATAGGTTTCTCCTTAAACAAGCCATTGGCCCGATCTTTGGACTTTCACTGCCAGCAACCTTATTATTTGTCAACTTCTTATCAGGTGCAGTGTTCTCTATTTCAGTTTATTTTTGAATGCGTGAATACAACATAGCCTTATCCCTGCTATTATTACAAATAATTATTAATCGAAGAATTTTTCACAAACAGCGCTGTCTATTTCCAAACTAAGTATAGCTTGACTACCAAATGAAAACAGGGCAGTCGATTATTATAAATGTGAAAAGGTAGGTTTAATTGTTCTTGTTTCCCATAGCAATTGAGTAAATGGTTCTAAACGTTTCTCGGGCAAGATTAAGTTCAGATTGTCGTCGTCTCGGAAAAGTATGAACTTCTTGTGATGTCCTACGATAATGCGAAGAAACCGTAGAATGTTATATGCTAGTTACTAAATTATTTAAATTAAATTATCTATGTAGTTTTCTACAGTGATATAATTATTTATGGGACATTTATTGTGATTATGTTTAGAAGCTCCTGCTATTTAGGTGCACCATGTTCACGGGAAGACTGAAGAAAAATCGAATCTTGTTTCTCAATACAATCACAGTAAATATCCCTTAAATAAAACTCTTAGCTTAAAACAAAAAAAAGAATACTTTGGTTTTATTATGTTTATTTTTTTAAATTACAGCTTAGTACGGTTGGCGTTATCAAGTAACTTCCCAGGCGGTCTTCTCTCCGCTGCGCAGAGCTATCCTTCGCTTGCGCCGAACGCACAGAATGCTCTTACACTATCTCTTACTTCAACCTCCAGTGAGAGCGAACAGGTATTTATGAAAAGTATTTAGATTCTTGACGGTAGTTATATCTAACAAAATGTGGAAGAGAAAGAGAGAGAAAAAGATGACAGCTCAGTGCTCAGTGTTCACACGTTGAAGAGCGTGGGTTCAAAGCATAACAATGAACTTGAGCTGCCGGAGAAGGAAAAACATTGTGTAGAAACATTGTGATTTTACGGACACAGTAAGATTCGTTTGGTCCATGATACGAAAGTAATTGTTTGTCAGGTGTCTCTGGAAGACTTCCTGGAGTCGTGTCGCGCGCCGGCGCTTCTCACGGAGCTCGAGGACGACGACGACGCGGACGACGCTCTCGACAGCGATAAGGAAAACGAACCAACATATCAAGAAGTTGTGAGATACATTTTACTTACATTTCTCATATATAAAAACAATAGATGACCTTTTCTACAGTTACGGTTATTTCTTAAGAAAGTTTTATCGCGATCGGGCGTATAGTAAGATTGGGGAAAAAGTAACAAACACAGTGATAAATGTACACTGTAAATGTATATTTGATACAACTACTTTCGAATTTATATTACTAGTTATAAATTGGGATATAATGAGGAGTAGTAAGGCTCTAACTTAGTGTTGAATTTTATCCAAATATTGTCGGGCCAGAAATTTGATAGTCTACGAGTTTCACATAAGAATAGCATATAGATAGAGATAAAATAGAGAAGCATACAGATTAAAAAAGAAAGATAAAATTGCGACTAAGTAATACACTGCCCTAATGCGAGGCCCTGAGAAACATTCAAAATGCACTAACTTTCTGATTGTAAAAATGGTTTCTCAAATGTCAACTAAGGCTTACTTTCCACGTAGCGAAGATATTGTTTGCCCACTAAACAAATGCGACGTTGCCGCTCTGTGCATAGAAACTCGTTTGTTTTTACGTAGGCTGCAGGCAAGCTAATGTCGAAAGGGTGAAGCGATGTCACGAGGACAGTAAAACTAAATCGCTTTAGTTTGGGCAGGTATCGCGCAACCTCCTGTCGTTGATGGAGGAGGAAGCTCTGGAGGCGGTGCGCGGGGAGATAACGGGCCCCCCTCGGAATGGGAGCCGCCGCCCTTGGGACGACGACTTTGTGCTGAAGCGACAGTTCTCTGCGCTTATACCCGCTTTCGACCCGCGTCCGGGACGCACTAATCTCAACCAAACTGTCGGTGAGTTTTTGTGTAACTTTATATTTGGTCGTGTGATGTAGAAAATATTCGTAGGACATTGTATACCACAGTTTTTTGGGTAATGCTTTGCTATAAAGTCTAGGTTTTCTTGATTCCAGAAATTATTTTTCTATTATGAAATCAATGTAAGCTAGATTCGATTAAATGATTTCTTTCCTTTCTTATTTTAATTCTTATCATGTCACTGACTTGCAGTAGTGGTTATTTAGTTGATCGTTAATCTCATTAACATTAATTTTCTTCATGTCTGGGAAACCTTACTGCACTGGGTGGTTGGAATTTGTGAATATCAACTTCTAAAAAAAGTAGGTTAGAAATCAAAGGCAAAGTATTGCATTAATAAATGTGCATACATTTACAAATCATTTAAAAAAAAGCTTTTGCAGAATAAACAAATAATAAATAAATCTTAATTCAATATGATAAATTAATAATAAAAGATTGTATGTATCAAATATATATGGTTATTGTAGATCTCGAAATACCACTGGAAGAGGGCTCGGACGAAGACGAAGTCGACGAGGCTGCCGCGCTCGAGAACAAAGAGAACGCAACAAATAGCGCTTGTAGTAACGCAAGCGGCGGCGCAAGCACCGCAAGCGGTTCAAGCGGAGCGGGACCGCGACTGCCGGCTTTACGGCTGGTGCTTTCAGCCGGCGGGGCGTCCTTGCCGCTCGAGCGACCCTCCTGGACTGTATACCGAGCTGTGCTGGCTCTAAACCAACGCCTGCCGCACACAGACACGCACCGCGATACCACATACACGCTCACATATAAAGAGGTCGAAGGGATGGAAACGTTCGCCTCCTCCAGTGATAGCGAAGACGACGAGCCCAACGATCCTGGTGAGTTGTGTTTGTCATATTTTAAATGAAAAACGATAATAAAATTGATTTCTAGATCTGATGATTGAGTTTGCGTTTCGCTTGAATCACATCTAAAGGAAAATGATTAGATTGTTGATGTACTTACGAAATAATGTTGACGTAAATCGTAGTAGTAAAAAAACTTTACCTGCGTTAGTTTGTCCATTTTAACCTACACATTAATGAGAGTTATAATTTTTTATCTTTTTTGGTCTGTATCATGACTTAAAACTAATTTAAACAGGCTGGTTTTAGTTTTGATCTTGTGCAGTATCGTGTAGCTATTAGCAAAGTCATAAAACCGTGACGTGTGGTGTGTTTAGAGCGCGGTATCGCAGGCTCGCAAGGCGCGGAGGGCGCGATGGCGACGTGCTGTGTTCGCGTGCTGCGGCGACTGCGCGCTGCGCTGCCCGCGCTGCCCGCCGACGCGTTCCTCTCCACCAAGCTCACCAACAAGCTGCACCAGCAGCTGCAAGAGCCGCTCACACTCGCCGCCGGCGCCACTCCACCTTGGTATGTACACGTCAGGCCTGCGGTGGCGCCTTAAAATGCAATTACTAAAATCCTTGGCTAGGCTTCAAACTATGTGAAGTGGTGAACGAAACAACAAACGGTGAACATATTCCACATAAGCACAGCATGGGATTGTGGGTCAATTCACAGCCGCCGCTATGATCTCTACAGCAGCCATGCAGTGTGAGGAAGGCTTAATGCTTCTTACTCCATCTCCTGTAATCGTGTCGAATAAAGTGCATCGCCTTAATTGGGACCTTAAATCGTATGCAGTACTATCTAATTGCCATTCTAATGTAGCTTATGATGAACAATTCATCAATGTTGACCGTAATGCATATAAACATATTTGTGCAGGTGTCAGCAGCTGAACGACTGGTGTCCGTTCCTGTTCCCGCTGGAGACGCGACAGATGTTCTTCGCTTGCACTGCGTTCGGCACCTCGCGCACCATAGTGTGGCTGCAGGCGCAACGGGACCGCGCTCTCGACAGGCAGAGGTGAGCTTACATATCCAATAAATAACGAGCCGGAAATATTGCATCAAACACAATAGCTGACACTAGAGAAGCAGTGCGGATAAAGAAATACACTTTAATGACCGGAAAATTTCGAATTTGCGCCACTAGGTTGCAATGTCTTATTTATATCTCCTACCTCATTATCATCACCATCATTTCAGCCGTAGGACGTCCACTGCTGGACATAGGCCTCCCCCATTGACTTCCATAAAGACCGGTTGGAAGCGGCTCGCATCTCCTACCTATATGTATCTTATTTATCAACATTAGTGTTATCTGCACACTTTTATTGATGTCGTACCTGAGTCACACATGTGCCATTTAGTAGTGCCATCTGATACGGATAGTTGTTCAGGTGCCCGGATATGTACGAATAGGGAAATGCAACAAGGACATTGATGGGAGCAGCGTTAGCTTGCATTAAGCTGACGGAATTGCGACAACGGCCACATAAATTGGAGAGGGCTTTACAGAAAAGGGCTTTTACAAATACGATTTTACAATACAATTTTACAAATTGTATTTTACAATACAATTTATCTCCTTCGTGATGAAATCGTATTTCTAAAAGTCCTCTTTCATCTAATTCTTCGTGTCTTATTGGGATCAAATACATGTTATAAGTTTAGGGTGTGCAAGCCGAAACGGGTCATTGTAGTTATCATTATAAACTATGTTTAGTATATGTGCAATTCTCAAATCGTTACCGGTTCGACTGTTGTAGGTATATGTATTTTTTCTAGCGTTGTATAATTGTTGACTTTACCAAATATATTGAGCTGATTTCTTTTCTTGAGACATTTTGAGGTTCCTTATTTACAATTGTTAATGTCAGGACGGGCAATACGGTGTCTCCACGGCGTCCCGACCTGGAAGCGACAGAGTTCCGCATGGGACGTCTGCGGCACGAGCGCGTGCGCATCCCCCGGGAGCCCGATCTACTGCGGTCCGCCATGCAGGTCAGTGTCACTTTCGACCAAATTATCAATGTAGGTACGAATAGCGAGATTTGTTTATTAGTAGAATTATATCGACTTTTGGTTGTCAACAATGAAATTGTTTACGTATTACTTGTATTTTCGCAAATTTCTGACTGATTACTAAGGCTTACAGTTCTTTTATACGCTTACGCCACTTGTAGGCTGCCGGCAGCAAGCTCATAAACAAAGCCTTGTCCGCGAATCGAGCCGATTATGTTTAAAATTTTGTAAAGCTTTAACGAAATAATTTATCTGATGCTAATACTTTAATTATTTAATTTTATGCTTTTATTTTACATAGAAAACGTAATCTTTTTGCCTACGCCTATAGACCATTTTTTTAAGAGGTAGCAAAAATGTACTTCTGAAAAATGTTTTATGGGTTTCGGCCGTTGTAAAAAATTATGAAGTGGCACTCAAAACGCTTTGATGAATAGTAAAAATAATAATACAAGTGATCTACAATTTTTTTATTCTCTTCTCTGTGAATAATGTGATTTGTACAATCGCTCGTGGTATGTGTCAGGTTATGCGCGTGCACGCGGGTCGTAAGTCGGTCCTGGAGGTCGAGTTCGCGGGCGAGGAAGGCACGGGTCTCGGGCCGACGCTCGAGTTCTACGCGCTGGTGGCGGCCGAGCTGCAGCGCGCCGACCTCGGCATGTGGCTGCACGACGGCGCGCCGCCGCTGCCGGACCACCTCGACCATCTCAACCACCTCGTTGCGCCACACGGTACGCGTTTTTATTTTATTTTAACTGTCTTTTAATAAAATCAAGTAAAATAAATCTTATTCACAAAAATTCAAATAAATGTAAGTAAAATAACCGTGACCTCGAAGCATCGATAGAGTTCTGAAAACAACATTAAAAGACTTGTTTAAAACACAAAACACGCACGTAAATTGTCACTTAAGATTTAAAAACAATACAATTTTAAATATTATTCGACAAAACAAATTATGCTAAATGCAATTTTTTCACGTACACGCCAAAACTTTTAAAAGATACTTATAAACTTTTAAATATAAATAAACTCTTTTGATTAACTATGCTATATATTGGTTTCAACGGACAAAAATTCCTTAATAATATTATTTCCAACACATTTTTGACAACTTTAGGGTTGTTTAAAATTTTGGGTATAGAAATAAAAACATGTTTGTTTTCAATTGATAAAATAATTTTATTTTTGTAGAGAAACCTCCGGGCTTCTACGTGACGCGATCGGGCGGCCTCTTCCCGGCGCCCCTACCTCAAGACTCTCCTATCTGTGATAAAGTTTGCAAATATTTCTGGTTCCTAGGAGTATTCTTAGCTAAGGTAATCTTATTCGTTTATGTTCTACTCATATAAAACTTTTTGGAAAGTCTAGATGATATTGTTTCTCGCATTAAAAAAAAAAGTTAAATTTATTTTTGTGTACAGGTGTTACAAGATGGGCGATTAGTCGATCTGCCGTTGTCGGAGCCTTTCTTGCGAATCATGTGTGGAGAGGAATTAACCAACGACGTTTTGGAAGAAATCGACCCCATCAGACACAGGTATTGTTTGCAAAATTACAATTAAACTTAAATTATTATAATAGAATTCCGTAATTTTTTTATGTTAATTTCAACTTAATTCGAATCAATAATTTTTGATGATGATTTCAGATTCTTTAGTCGCAAGTAGGGTTTAATAGCATAAATAATACAAATCTGTAGTATCAAATTGTTTAAATATTTTTTAGACCAAGATTTGGCAACTACAAATCAGCCGTTTTTGTAAACTGTGGCTGAAAGAAGGCAATAGTCCACTATACTGGCCAAGTGCAGATTGGCAGATTTCAGATATCTTCGAGAACTTTTTTAAGAACTCTCGGATGTACATTGTATGATATCTAGGTTTCCTCACGATGTTTTTTTTCACCGTTTGAAGTTATCAGCAATACGCACAAATAGCCTAAAAAAGACACGAGGTGCGTGCCGTACCAGTATGTAAAATATAAATAAATAAGTTTTACATTCTACACTCAATAGATAGGAATTTAATCCTAGCTATCTTTGTCTGTAGATTCCTAGCGAGTGTGTTGACAGCAGCGAGCGAATACGACGATATAATGAAGGACTCGTCTCTCGAAGAGGAAGAGAAGTCTCGTCGCGCGGGTGAACTCACCGTAGAAGGCGCCACGTTCGAGGAACTTGCGCTTACAATGACGCACGTCGCGCCAATGGCAGACCCCGCCGCCGCGCTCCAGCCACTCTGCGACAGCGGAGAAAACATCGAGGTCAGTTTTTTTGGACAGTCTACGTGTTTGACCACGGGCTGATGTTAAGTGACGTTATTTTTAACTCGAGCGCAGTTGCTAGCCAGCGGTATGATTTATTTTTATTATTGCCTGGAATTCCGCGTCTAACTACTAGCTGGCCTATGATATATACCAAATAGAGTCTTTCTACATCAGCTGATTTTTTATTAGAGAAGTAATGAGAACAAATAAGACCTCCACATGAAAGTAACAGATAACGCCAGCCCATAATAATCATTGCAGCGGTACTGATACCTTTGAGTTGCAAAGCAAAGTCGAAAGTTTTGTTGCTTTAGCGTTTAATCAAATTACGTATCAGTGGCATCACTCAAAGATTTCCGAAATGTGAGACTGTAGTTAAAGTGTAAGCGGAGTAGAGATAAGCGAATTGTTATATCAGGTGAACGCGAGCAACGCGCGCGCGTACGCGGAGAGCAGCGCGCGGTGGATGGTGCGCGAGGGCGTGCGTCGCCAGACGGCGGCGTTCCGGCGCGGGTTCGGCGCCGTGTTTCCGCCGCGCCGGCTGAGAGCCTTCTCACCGTCCGAGCTGCGGCTGCTGGTGTGCGGCGAGCGCGGCCCCGCCTGGACGCGCGACCACCTGCTGCAGTACACTGAGCCCAAGCTCGGCTACACACGGGACAGGTGCCTACTTGATCTACTTCAAACTACTATTTAAAAACATATACTAACGTGTATATGTTTTTAAATTTGTTTCCATAATAGGAGACAATTAAAAAAACTGATCATAACAAAATCGGGGGACAGTCTTATGTTGCAACAATACATTTATATCTACCATCTATACCTAATATGATGATCTCTCTCTCTATTTACGATGTGCACAATAAAGAGTTATGATCAAAGAATTCGTTACGTTAAAACATGTTTAACCAGAAGGACTCTAGGATCAGAAGTGTTCGAAAATGTATTCACGGCCGTGTCCACGACACCGCTGCAAACCAAATTTTTATTTCATCGTTATCATTGGTACTTTGTGAATTTTGCCAAGTATTTCCATTTCGCCGACGATAAACCGCTTTAAGCTGTTGAATTTATACTTGAATAATAAAAGTTTAGAGAACGCAAACGGAAAATAGATAAGTAGACTTATCATAAACGAAAGTTTAGTTTCTTTATTTTTGTTGATTTTTGTGACAAGCCTGTGTAAGATTGAAAGTCTTCTAGCTGTAGTTTTGGTCAATACCAGTGCCCACACATTTGACATAAGTGACGAGATGATCAGAGATGTGTTTCATTGCGCAGCGCCGGGTTCCTGCGCCTGGTGGAGGTGCTCGTGGAGATGTCGGTGCGCGAGCGCAAGGCGTTCCTTCAGTTTGCGACCGGCTGCAGCAGCCTGCCGCCAGGCGGGCTCGCCAACTTACATCCTAGGCTCACGGTCGTCAGAAAGGTAACTGGTTATAATATCCCTGCCAACAATTCAATCCTATTTACAATTTAGTTACCGCACCGGCCTGGGAACAAGTACGCAAAATTAGTTTATCACTTGTGCACTCGTGCGTGCAAAATGATTTATGCAAGCATCCTGTATTGGTGATTGGCGCGGAAGATTTCTTTTCTGACGGTACTTCCGCGGAATTTCCCGCGTATAGATTTAATCAAGCTTATGTTTGTCGTAAGAGATACAGATACAATCAGCTAATAGGTTATATTAAGGGTGAATGGGTCGCTTATATCTAGAAGGTTAAGGTTAAAAATCGATCATTTAATTGAACACTTTATCTACTAACCTTTCGAAGCGTACCATGGTGGCCGTGAAGTAATAGTTCATATTATATACTTTTCTTTTACATTTAATTTTCTTTTAATTTATTTAATGTTAAATGATATAAAATATCTGTAAAGTATATTTTTATGATTACTTATTTTCATTTTTACTTAAACGAACCTTTAGTGTATTTCCACTGCAATATCGTGATATGTATAAAAGCAATTATTTATTTATGGTGTTCGTTAGGTGGACGCCGGCGACGGGTCGTATCCATCGGTGAACACGTGCGTGCACTACCTAAAACTGCCGGAGTACTCCTGCAAGGAGGTGCTACGCGAGCGACTGCTCGCCGCGACCAACGAGCGCGGCTTCCATCTCAACTAGCTACCTCTATGTTGTTCCTAACTATCCAGCCTGGGTAATCGACTACGCAGCTCGAATGAAGGGGCTACTAGAGACGCGTTTGTAAACCGCATATCCGCCTACTTTCGTTCAGAACGCGCTGCTAATTCTAAAATTATGTTCTTGAATCTGTACTTTACTGGAAATTAACGAATACGCGACCGCCCTTTGAGAGGCTCATACAATTTTTTCACGTCCAATGTCGTGTGTTTAAATAAAGTCTTGTGTTGTTCTTTTTATATTTACCGCGCTTTTTACACATGTGAAACTTAATCTTAAAACGTATTATTGAAGGGACTATTGTTGTGTCCGATTGATCGCTTTTTTCCAGTGATTTATAGGTTCAAGATTTATACATATTCCAAAATGCGTACTACTTAATATATTGTATCAACGCACTAGTAAAACTATAACTACTCTAGATGAATTTCATAAAATTGCCTGTTTAATTGCAATTTTAAATATAGAAATAGAATTTGAAAACGTTATGATATAATGTAATAACAGTTTGTTCTGTGCGTGTACGAGTATGTCAGGGTAAATCTGATTGAATACGACTAAATGTGAATAGGTGATCCATCTTTTTTAATCACTGGTGTTGTACAATTGAAATCTGAAACTTTTATACACCAGTTCATTTAATATGGAGTCACCGTATTTTTTATATAGAAATAATAAAACCATCTTTTATTATATTCAAAATTATCCAAAAAATAAATTTTATAAAGTGAGTATTTTATAAAATTTTGTGATTACAATTATTCTCCTATTTGAAGTGATAATCATACGTGTAAAAATAACTAACAATCGTTTTGGGTTCGTTTTATATAAGCCCTTACAGACGACGGTGTTTCGAGGCTAGATTAGTGAGAGAATTTCTCGGTTAGGTATGTTTTTATCATATAATAAAATATAATACGGGGGTACTTAGGCGTGGTTCTTTGCTTCGAATGTATTGCACTTATCAAGAAGGTTAGTATTTTTTGAGTTGACATGTTTTTTGAATGTTCTAGGCATAGGTTGAGTATCGCTTGGGACTTTACTATGTCTCTGGTATAGTAAGGGCTTCACACCTTGACAGATAATATCTATGTAATAATAATTCATTTCATTGTTATAGAAACTGCATATGATGCTTGATTTATCTTATGTAACGTAAAATAAAAGCGTTATAAAGATAATTTTATTTCTGATCCATATTTAAGCGAAAATAAGGATAGAAGCAAACCTGTAAAGCGATGCGTGTATGGTTTCTAGGTAATGTCGTTTTACAGACTAGCTGAACTTTATTTTCAATAGAAATTTTAGAGCAGACTTGTTTCCCAGAATAACGGTTTTGCTGAAAAGCTCCCTTGTTTTATTAGATGTCGAGGTGTAATTTACAAATTTTTTGGCTTGATCTTACGAGGATAACATTAATAAATTTTAGTATTGTTCACTAAATTGTGTGAAGTTATTGCGCTGATTTGAGTAATTAGGACTGATATTAGTTATTAGAGAAATTAACTTCGGGGTGTGAAACACTAATTCATGCGTTTCTGATATAAATATTTAGCTATGTTCCTTTATTTGAAAAATTTCGCCGACTTAAAGTTGGCAAGTATATTGTGATTTTATTATAAAAAAATGAAATTAATTTACGTTTATATTAGTTTAAATTCATTAGACATTAGAGTTTAAATAATAATGATAATATCTTGTAGTTCTCTTGTAATTCATTGTTGATGATTATAATATCAATAAATAAGAAAAATTACAATGTGTTTTTATTTTACTTTCTCTTAACCTTAACATTACCTGTACAGTTAAATGAGTGAGCCATTGTCGCATCTTCTAAATAATTACGAAAGTTTTCTATGTAAGCGAGTCCCTCACCCATCTAGTTAGATGAATCTACAGATAAGTTCGTAGTAGGGTGACCGAAGTCAATTGGGTATTTAGGTATGGGTATAGGCACGTCAACAAAGTAGGTGTTGAACACAATTTAACAATTGAACAAAAAAAAAATGAGTTTCCATATCAATGTGAAACTAGGTAGATTGCATAACAAGTGACATAATATTATACTTTGATTCTTCACTGGAGCGAAGCACCTTGTAGTGGTTAGATGTATGACGTGGAGGATCCAATATTGTACGTCACCTAACGAAAATATCTTTTTTGTGGGCGATAGAATACCTATAAGTTTTCCTTGCCCGTCTGCGTTTGCTCTTTATTGTCCTTTGATATCGAATGTCAACAGACGTCGCGTCAGGACTGAAAACCACTAAAGGACGAGTTTATACAGAATGTATCATGACGCAACAACGCCTTATAAATAATATGCCCTAACGTCAAACCAAGCCACTAATTCATTGGTAGTTTGATGTGAATCGTTTTCTACTAGAACATTTAATGTATCATTATTTGCCTTAGTGGGTGGTTTTCCTCGTGGTTCATTTAAAAATCGAAGCTTTCGCTACGAAAGTAGTTAAACAGAAAAATCCATGCGTGCGTTCGTTAGCCGTGTCCTCTCCAAACACGACATTATGACATTACGAGCAGTTTCGGCCGCGTTAATCCCACGTTTGAACTCGAATTCTATAATTACTCTGATTTTCGATAAAGGTATCCTTCAATTCTTAATTACTTTAAAAAGGTGAATGTAAAAACAATTCAAAGTCGAACAATTAGATGACAAGCTTTTTAAATTTCGTATGTTAGATTAGTATTAAAAAAGTTTCACTCAAAAATCTGACAGATCGGGTTAATTTTTATACAGAGTGCGTAAAACGGCGATTTCATAATATAGGTACATAAAACGCCCATTAAACTTTTAGGTAGGTGGGTAGGTAGATACGTTATGAACCGGAGTTGACGAAATACCAACATTTACAAATATAAATGATTATTTATTGATAACACCCTAGTTACAACCATAATTGTACAGTTATTTAAAACTAATTATTTACATTCCTAAAGAATTCATTAATATGTACCTATATCACCAATTGAATTGAAATTTACGTATGTAGGTATATTAAATAATACTATCGATTAAGTAGGTAATAAAATTAATGAAAAATAGTTTTTAAAAGTTTTATCATACATTTGTTCCTGTATTAGCTGTTATTATGTACTTACCTAATTGAGAGTAGCTCCCGGAAATATAAAATGGGGATGAAATTTTAATACTTACTTATTACCTACCTACTAGATACCTAACAAATTTTTGCCTGTCACACTAATATCATAAAAGCTAAAGTTGGTCTGTATGTGTTTTAATTTTTGTTACTTCTTACGCTGGATGGTTTTGGTTTAAATACTAGATACTTTGATGATATTTGATATTTATTTTTAACCCGGAAACCGCGGTGTGTAGCTACTGTAGGTATAAAAGAAGGAATGCGCTTTTTGATATCAGTAGTTAAAATTTTAAGGTACTGCGTCAACATAATATGTAATTTCGATCTGTTTCGAAGACTGAATATTAGTAATTCAGTAGATTGCAATAGCGATACAAATGTAAACAAAATCGTTGAATGATCTGTATTGTTCAAAATGTTATTGCAGTACCTACGTACTACTTTTTATTTCTAAGTTGCGGTGGTACTTATTGAGACACTGGGTGCTGCAACGAACAACCACGACCCGGGTACACGGTGCAACCTTGAGCTTTACACAATTTTCATACAACGCAGATCAAACGGACAGTCAGTATAAAAACTTGAGGACCACCGGTATCATTATCAGTCAGTTTCGATCACTGGTGTCTCATCCATCCGAAGTATGAGAGCTTTACTCGTGTGCTGCGTCGGGCTCGCAGCGCTGGCGGCAGTCAGCTGCCGCACTACTCGGGAGAAGAGGGACGCTGACCTGGAACCTGCTGCTAGCGGGCATGGTGGCAAGTGGGACAAGGGCGGTGGTCACGAGCACCACGCGCACCATCACCATGATCACGGAGACAAGGGGCATAAAGGATACAAGGGTCATCATCACCACGAGCACGGCAAGAAAGGACACCACCACCATGAGGGACACAAAGGACACCATGACGATCACGGCGGACACAAGAAACATCACCATCATGACGACGGCCATCACCATGAGCATCATCACGGCGAGAAGGGTCACAAGGGACACGGCCATCATGAAGAAGGGCATTATCATAAGGGACATTCGACCAAGGGTCATCACGGTGTTCACAAGCACGATGAGTTCAAAAAGGAGAAGCACTTCCACGACAAGCATCACGAGGGCGGGCACCACGAACATCACGGAGGGCACCACGAAGAGCACGGCCACAAGAAGGGCGGAGAATTCCACAAGGGACACAAGCACGGCGGCCATCATGAACACCACCACGGAAAGAAAGGACATCATGAGAAGGGAGGACACCACCATGATCATAAAGGACATCATGAAGACGGCGGCCATCATGAACATCACCATCATCATCATGATCACGGAGACAAGGGAGGTCATGAACACCACAAGCACTGGGGTCACAAGAAGGGACACTAAGAAGTCCATCATAAATAACCCTTTATCCAAATGCAGCCTTTACCTAGGTTTATCATATTAAGCTATGCTAAGTAAGGTTCGTGTTAAGTTGTTGACTGTGATTTTGTTACCATAAAAATAATGTTTATTAATACGAAGTTTTTTTTCATCACTAAAACCGAAACCACTATTTTAAAACGGTGCCCCCCTAATTATTGATTAAACCACAATTATAATTATAATAAATTAAAACAGCCACATTTCCACCCATGTTCGTCACCTCCGGAATAAATTGGAACCGTTTCAAGTATCAAATTAATTTGCGGCAATATGAATCCCGGTAAAAAGTCTCACTGGTTTGCCAAAAATGAAAACGGTTGCAATAAAGTGGAACTACTAGACGTTATCGCGACCGGCGCGGCGACGGCTGCCTACAAAAAATGTTCTACGATAACAATTAAATCCGAGTACAAACAAACTTATCAATTTCACAGCACGTTTCGACAACAAAGTTACATAAAATAGTTGGCGGTGGACAGTTGGCAACGGCTCCAGGCTTGATAAGTAACTCGCGTTGAGAAACTAGAGCGCTGCCCGAGATTGGCCCACATAGTGGTCGGCGAATTAGTCGTGCCGGCAACCAACCGTTTCCTATAGAAAATGCTCGCAACTGCTGAAATTGATAACGTTTCCCAATTGTACTTCAATAGCGTGCTCGGAAAAACTAAAGGAGAGAAAACTAAACTCTTATTAAACACGCTTAGTTCGTTATTAAACACGCTTTAGTAGTTTCCAATGCCGTGGAATTGGGAGAAGATACTCTTATATCGTGATCGTAAGCCGAGCGATCGATCTCAGGTCCGCATCGATAAGTACCTAATTTAGATTGTATATATACAAATTTAAGAACTCATACTATTGTCTTTCGGTAAAGGAAAACATGACGAAAACTGCAATGTCCCGAGAAGAAATAAATAGCATAGGTATTGATGCTTTTTAGGCTTTTCTAGCGGCATCCCTCGTGGTAAATATGCGGTTTTCTGGTTGGAAAGTACTCTATGCCCTTCTCTGTATCTATGTAATTATGCGTACTCGTTTGCAAAATTTAGTAATAATCTAGCTATATGTTAAGCTTTCAAGCTAGATTTATCTTGAAAGCTTAACAAACATGCGTTCGCATTTATAGATAATATTTAGACTGAGTGTTTGACCACAGCTAACCTGGTGTTAAGTCACGGCGTGGTCTAAGATGGTAAACACACCGAGCCAGGAATCGAACTGGCTCTTAATTGAGGCCGGATTACACCGTTAGTTGCTCGGTTATTTTAACTTGGGGGCGGTAGCTTCTCAGGCGAATTCTAGAAAGTAGGTACCCTGCCACCACGCTATGTTTTCCTTCTCCAGAAGCTCGAGCAAATGGTTGGGGTTTGAACCCACGCCCTTCTACCTTAGTCACAAGGATCTTGTTTTAGGCCTCTAATACATTTCTTTTGTACTAAGAAGTTTTGATTTATATGTTCGGCATAAGTTTTTTGTATTTGTTTGTTTGCAATGTGTGTCATAATATATTTTTTCGTTCAATTTTGACAGTGCATTCTTAGCATCTTAGGAGATTTTATCCAAAATAGAACTTCTTAGAATTTACTCTTCATAAACTATAGTCGGCAACGTTGCGTACGCTTCCTATATCCATAAGAGTCGACGTAGGTTTTCATCTAGGATATAAGTAGCAACTTTGCTTCTGAATTTAAAGTTTTGCGAGAGTTTTGGCGAGAACGCGGGAAGAGTCGTGTCGCTCCGTTGTATTTTTTTCCAAAACTAGTGTTTTGTCGAGTGTTTATGCATAAAAATGGTGGTGTTTTATTCATAAAGTGCCGAATTACAAGCGCGAGTGTGGGAAAATGATATAATGTGGTGAAACATGAGTTTTTGTGTTGCTTCCAAAACTCCATCGAAGCTTTATAGTAAAGTCGCCACTACTTTACTAAAGCATGACTGAACTTAACTGACACGAACTGGACTTGACTAAGACGACTTTGACGATAGCTATAGCAAAGATACAGCAAAAATAACACTTAAGACAAGGCAGTATGGCTTTATAGCTTTAGCCTGCCCGAAGGGGCAAATTATTAAAAAAAATAAAAAAATTAAAGTTTTGCTGTTTATCCATCCACATTGCTCCGTGCTCGTTACACAAGTGTAATATGTTTGTAGCTACCTGGAGGCGTAGAGGAAAGTTTCATTTTATTACTATATTACTTAGTACCAAAACTATCTAAGGAAACCTAGTCTAATCACCATGACTTCTTGCAATGTAACTTTGTGACACAAAATAAAACTTATTTTTTCTGCATGCTCCTTGACCGCCATCACGCCGTCTACGCAACTTACGATGAAGCCTGTTTGCGTAGAAAGCGATACACTCGAAGCTTATGATTATATTTATCGAGAAACATCGAAAGGCAAACCTCGTAGTGCAGGGACAATTCAAAATTAAAGTAAGTCATTTCTTATTATGTAACATATACCTACCATGTAGGTTCATCGATTTAACTTTTCAAAAACTCTCTCTAACTTGGTTTCTGATTTTTAAATCTGTGGATGCTATTATTAATAAACAACAAACAGGGCAAGCTAAATAAAACAGTTTAAAACATAAGTATAATGAAACAGTATAAAACATAAGTATTAATGTACTTACGAAACATAAAGGATGTTTTAGGCTCTATGCGCCACTAATTAGGCCTTTTTTAAGAGTACTTTTTCCTATACAGCTGGTGTTCTATTCTACAAACATTGTCATGTCACCCACTAAATAAACTGTAATTAATTTGTTTTATTGCTATAGCTTCATGCCAAGAGCTGCCATAAACCTTGAACTTACCTACCTGCCTATTTAATAAAGGAGACGAAACGAGCCGAGGTAACATTTTCATACTTTCTTAGAGCTGTAGTATGTGTATGTATCTTCAGGTTTTATGACCGTTTTACGAATATATAGCCATGGACATGGGGATGCTAATAAATTTTATAAATTTGTGGATGTTATTTTAATTTCTACTAAATTCGGTACCTACTTATAACTGATCTTATTATGTAATGATACGAGAGCATACACATAAAAATCAACAAACTCTTATTTAGAAAACTTTACCTGAATAGCAAGGAGTAACTTCTATACCTTATATTATCTATATAGGTATGCATAGGTAGAGAAATACTGCGTGCTCGAATAGGTAGGTGAGCACCTCAGCCACGTAATTTATTTCGTATTCGCTTTGTGTCGCTTGTATTACATATTAAACTGTTAACGAAAAGTCCAATTATTTCGCCGTTGTGTGCTGTGTACACAATGTAACTGTGTATCGCCTATCATAAGTAACAAAAAATTAGAGTACCTACATGGGTATGCGCTTGGCCGCTTGCTACATAGACATGACCTTAATGATAAAGTTAAGTTTCAGCCGGCAAGTTTTCACCGTGTATAATTGACGCCTCGGAATTATCGGATTAATTTATGAGTTGTGCGTGTGAAGTGACCCAAATGTGGCTAGAAAGCATTCCCGAGCAACAAGTGGGTTAGTCTTGAGGCGGTGCGGTGAACCACAGAATTCAATGATAAGGGAGAGCTGCTGAAGCCTAGTTATTACATGTGCTATCTTTTATTGAGGTATAGACAAATAAAAAAAAAAAACGCCAGTCAATGCTTCAGTTATGTTTAGGTATTGCACGCACGATTGGAGTTGGACAATGGTAATAGATTGAAATATATTAAGTAATTGGTAAGACACTCTTAAAGTGTACCTACAAGTGTTGAAAATACCTAAAATAGATATTTTTGTTGGTCGACGTCGAGTATAGTAGGTATTTACTCTTTAAATTGATTGTTATCGCGCAGTGTTAATCAATTTTGTAGTTTCTGATTTACTATTTGCAAAACATTTTTCTTGCAGACGTTATTAGAAACAAATTATACACCAGTTTCGTTGAATAAACAGAATGTTCGAGCGAGTGCTTGGCGCAACGTGCCACCACTGCCGCTGCTGCCGTACCGCGATATTTTGTCGGTAAGACGGGTCGATTACCACACCTTACTCAACTCTTTATATAAAGGTGCTGCACCATCAATGATGTCGCCAATTTTAGGCCGAGAGTACACTGCAGCGCTGCACCGTAATACCAGCGACCTCGTAACATGAGGGCAGTCTTTGTATTAGGAATTTTGACATTACTACTCATAGTTGAAGCGCGTCGAATTCCTTCAGCGCGACATGAAAAAGAAAAACAAGATGTAGCCGCTGACCAGGCTCCCGCAGCTACTGGACATAAAAAAGCTGAGCACCATAACGAAGAACACAAAAAAGGAGGAGGTAAAGAACATCATGCTGAACATAACCATGATCACAAAGAAGAAGGGCACAAAGGTTATAAAGGCCATCACCATCACGAGAAGGGCAAGAAAGGTCATCATGATGAAGAAAACCACAAAGGTGAATATGATGATCACGGCGGACATAAAGAAGAAAAACACCACGAAGACGGCCATTATGACGAACACCACAAAGGGGAAAAAGGCGAAAAGGGTCATAAATACGCCGAAAAAGGGCACTACAATAAAGGCCATTCAACGAAAGGGCATCACGAAATTCATAAACTTGATGAGTTCAAGAAAGATAAAACGTTCTTCGATGAGGAGGGTGATTCTGGTCACGAAGAGAAGCACGGAGGTTTCCACGAGGAACATGGTCACAAGAAAGGTGGAAGCTACCATAAAGGTCATCACGACGGAGGACACCACGAGCACGAGCACGGCGAGAAGGGTCATCACGAGAAAGGTGGTCATCACCACGAGCATAAGGGCCACAAGTCATCAGGAGGCCACGACTCTCACCACAAACATCATCACGATCACGGCAAGAAAGGCGAACACGAACATCACAAAAAATATGGATACAAGAAAGGGCACTGAAAACCTCTACCTCTCCGATTGGCTTTGGCTTATCGTTTTGTACTACGTCGTGGATCGAGTCATCAGGTTATTTGATAGCAATTATTTATTTTTTGACGTTATTAGTGATCGTGGTTGTTTGTGACTCGCCTATTGCGATTTGATTCTATTCAAACGTAGAGGCGATAAAAATAGGCTAGCATTATTTAAATTATTCAATTAAAATAATTGTCATATTTGATTGTTTTCACTGTAGAAGTTGCCACATTGTTTTAAAAATCAAGTTCTCTAAGGTAAGTAAAGAGAATTATTCACGTCAAGGTTGCTGACTCTACGATTTTAAGGAACAAAAAGCAAGTCGAACGCTTAGAAAAGAAATTGAAAAGAAGGCTTGGATTTCGAAGTCGATTTTCGGCAACTACTCCGATGTTTTGCATAAAGGAGGCAATTTACTCGTAAACGATTGTGATAAAATGCAGATGCTTTCTGAGTTTAGGTTATCGACAATCGATATACGGCTTTTAAAGGTACATTACCTAACGTACCTGGCTAGTTTTATTATCAAATAATAAGTTATGGTAACTTTCAACTACGATTTGTTTTACTTTTTGAATCAGTTAAAATTACTTATAGATTGTAAAGTGGTCATAAAATTATCTACGATCTGTCGTGTAGTACCTACAGGTTTATTTTTATCTTAGTGCGTTTCACAATACCTTCATTGTAGACAAGAAATTTTTTGAAATATAGATATTACGTAAGTTTCTATATTCCAATAAAGCGTTGTGATAAAGTTTTATTGCGATGCTCTTGTAAAATATGATTTGGTAGTTCTCAGTAGCGCACAGGTTATTGGATCCTTCCATGTGGCACCATTGTGTTTCTGTGTATCGAACACGAAGTAGGCACTGGCGTCGGCGGTATCTACTCGTAAATCTAACCGCTCCATATTGGTATAGCGTGTCCGCCTGGAATACACGACAATGGTCCCGGGACAGCTCACCTACAAAGCACACCGGAGTACCTTTTATCAGTTCAATGAAAATCTATAGCGACAGATTCGGAATGTTCAACTCTTTGTTTTTGGTTCCACTATATTAAGAATGGCGTGGAAATCTCTGTAATCTAAGACATTAGGTAACCGGGGTGATATTTTATTTCTCGGATACGAGTAGGTATGGGACGGGTTTGTTCTTAACTCAGCTTTGTAGACGCTCAATCAAACGCGCTTCCTTTCAAAGCATTTTCTGAAAATGCGGGCTTACCTAAGCTGAAATTCTTTACCAAGAAAATAATGTTTTTGATTAAACGTTGAGCGCTGGCGGAATACCTATAAGACATTAGTTATACATTAAATTATTACTTTCTAAGAAATACTGCTGTGTGAAAATATGTTATTCTATCCAGGAACTGGGTGATGTGAACTGATGGGATTAGAAGAGATTTTTGTCCCGTTACGGATAAAGATGGCGATTATTTATTTTTGTACTAAAGTATGAAACGCGTTTTTATCCATTGATAGGATTTCAAACAAATTAACGAGTGGATCCTTCTAGATTAGTGACGTCACATCCTGTCTGGATTTATGTAGCGGACGGTGCCGGTCCGTAATCCTACGTGACCGAGTGCTCGTGTGACGGCCGCAGCATCGCAGCTACCTTGGTTCGCTTCCTCGGAAGTTCGCTGGCCTCGACACTGCTAGCGTCTTGGAAATAAAAGAAAGGCAGCGTACATATGACTAAGACTCGATACTTTGTTATTACAAAGTCCTTAAATCGGCTGCTTTTATGCAATTTATTTTGTGTTGTAAATATAGAATATTTTTCGGAGAAGGATCGTAATATTTACGGGTAGTGATCTACGCATCAATGTAAGCAATTTTTACTATGGGCTGAAACTGAAATCGTGAACAATACACATGTGTCGTAAAAAATTTCATTGACTTGGAAAAAATATATGGAATAACAATTGTTTTCGCAGTAGCAGTAAACGCCTGATGCAATTCATCAAGCATACGTTATCGGTGTGGAGACCGCAAATATTTTTCGCGGGAAGTAGTCGTCATTTCTGTTCAAACGTAGTTCACGCAGATATTTTTAAACCAACTCAAGGTTTCTTTGTTTTACACATACACATAATTTTTTTTTTATTTTTTTTTTTTTATGTTAAAGTAACAAGACGTTCGAGGCGCTCTCCTGATTTAAGAGACAACGCCTGTCCATGACCATTGCAGCGATACACAGAACTTTGAGTAACAAAACAACGTCCAGGGTATCGCTGCTTTGGCTCTCATTACTTCAATTGGGCTTTTAAATGTGTGTTTTTTTTACAACTGTCCTGTTAGCTTTTTTGGTAATAGCTGCAGGGCGTGGGTTCCATTTCCACCTAGGACAAATATTTGTTTGACGGACATAGATGTATGTTCTGGTCTGGGTGTTTATGTATTATACGTAGGTATGTTTTTACCAAAAAGTCTTGACAGTTGTTTGTTTTCCTATACGTTTGCTTAGTTGCTAAATGGTATTAAAACAAGTGCAAAATTCACCAATACTTATTATTCACCTAACTAAAGGTTATTTACTTGAATAATAAATATCGCTGCATATTTTTTTTAATGACAACTTATTAAAACAATATATTGCAACTAACCTTTATTACCATAATAAAAAACACTAAAGGCTCACACACACTGATTAATATTATTAACCCTGATCTAAATAAAGTGGCGAAGTCGAAACATTTTCTTCGCAGATGATTCTCGACCAAATGTGACGTCAGTAGTGTGATGGTATTAGTAGGCATCTGAAATTTAAGCCTGGCGATTCTTCGTCATAGAAAAATATCGAAAAATAGAATAATATTTTCGTCTAATATGTAGGTACTTGAAATAATTATTTGTAAGAACTGGAGCAGCTCAGAGTAAACAGATGTTAAGTACCTACTTTTTAACTGACATCAAAAAGTCGAAAGATTCTCTATTCATCTCGTATTATTTTCATGTAATAAAGTGACAAACATTCAAGCGGGCTACCTGATAGTCAGAGATCACCGCTTCCTATGAACATCTCCAACAACATAGGCGAAGCATACTTACTTATTTTTTGATAGTTTTTGTGCTAAGATTAGATACGGTTCCAAGTGAATCATCATTTTAATAAAGCCACTCATAATCATTGAATCAATTGTACGAATCAATCTCATCTGAAATCACTCAGATTATCTTGTCTAACATTGACACCAAAAATGCAAAATAATTTTGAAATAAACCTAGTACTAATAACCTGAATCTATTCTCCGGTAATTCGGTGTGTAATTAGTTACTTGCATTAGGCACTAGGTGTCTGCTTGCGCAACGCAATTTGCAATTTCCAAGCTATTAGTAAGATTACAAAAACTTGGCACTGGCAGCGGCAGATCTTACAGTCCAGCCGCAGCGAATATCACGAAAACTTAACTGAAATCATCACTATATCTGTTCCACGAAGATAGCGGGGGTTTAGCCCTTCTTTATGCGGGTTTTATGCAACTATGTATTGAGAAGAGCAAGCAAGTAAGTTTGCCTAAAAAGTTTATTTAATTATAACAATAACACACAAATAAAAGCTTCTATAAATTTACATTAAAAAACCGAGTTCATGTCCATAAGCTCAAACACGGCTAAGTATTAGGTACCTACTTATTATGGTCCAATGAAACAGCGAGGTTTCGGAGTAAACGAAAATATCATCGATGTATAAGATTTTTCGATTTTTGTTGATTTTTTAAAACCGCGCGACCGATTTTTATAAAACCGAAAACGGAAGTATACCTTTTAAAACGAAAAAAAATAATTCCGAAACGGTTTAGGCGTCTTCGAGTAATCGGTGAACATACATTAAAAAAAAAAAAGATTCCGACGAATTGAGAACATCCTCCTTTTTTGAAGTCGGTTAATAACGACAAGAAAAATCATCAATCACATAATTAGAACTAATACCTACTTTTTATAAATTTGTAAAAAAAGCTACACTTATAAAATGTTCGTACGGGTTATCAATGTGTTATTTGTATTTGTAAATTACTAGGTATAGTTATGGGCTGTTGTAGTTAATATATTGACTGAGTAATTTGTTACTTGTTTTAATAAGTAATGCAACTAATAAGTAAATAAAAATGTTTTTTTAAAGTCATTGTTATGAATAATTTGCAAATATGCTTTTCAGTCAAACTTCAAAAGTTTACTATAGGCAGGTTACAATATACCTACACAGTAGTTTGAATAGTGACTAATATTAGAACTTCTATGTCCTAATATTTTTATTCTGGCAATCAAAATACTTCGACATACTGACGGACACGGAAATTTATAATTTTTTTTACAGAACTCTATCAGGACATTAACAAGACTACGGAACTCTCAAAGGTATTTTAAATGAATTTCATTGCATCAATGTAATTTTCCAAAAATATCAAGATAAACAAGTAACAGGGTATATTACCTGAATGTCTTGCAAAAAAATATGTAGGTACCTACTTGTATTTTTAACCGATACGTAAAACCTCAGAGAAAAATAAATACCACGTTTAATGCTTTATAATTCTAGTAGAATTATTCTTTGTACCAATAATAATCTTACCATATTTAACAGTAAATTAGTTCGAAAGCGAATATGATTTGATTTGAGCGTTTTACTAAGGATATTTTGATATTCTAATTACAATCTCACTTTTAATAGTATTTGTAATTGGTATTGTTAATATAGTGCTGATGAAAGATAACAATAATCTCATTAATAATGTATTTACGTTATCAATAAGAGTTATATTTTATAGCGTCTTAAAAGTACAATTTAATCAGTGTTTATACATCCGACTACCGCAGCGAAGTCGCGGAAGAAGTTTAAATTAAGTTTAACGGCGTGTGCTCTTCGGTAATACAATGCTTTCCAAGCTATAAGGTTGTTTTATAAGGGACCTTAAAAACTAAACGAAGCGTTATGTAATTACTTTTGTCATTTGCGCTTATGTCATACATGAACATAAGGTCATAAATATATTTAAACATGATCACTTTAAAATGAAAGATGAATAATGAATGATGAGAATGGTCTGTTTTCTGGTTCATTAATGGTAATTCGGAAATAGGTCTATATAATTATATAGCCAACAACGAAGTATAGTACCTAGAATATAATTTCAAAACAAAGAAACGTGTGCTTATTGTGTGAAAATGGCCAACTAATCTCCGTGACTTTTCATTCATGACATTTATTACGATCGAAGAAAATAATTGTAATGAAATCAATTACGTACGTTATGAAATTCTTTATTAAGAAACTAAATAAATTTAAATTTGTTTTGGTCACTGCTCTGCAGTTGACCTAAGCAAAGTGAGTCACGTCTAGTAAGTAGTACAATACATGTATATCACAGGCAGTCTACGATTTTGGTAAATTATTATAAAATCACAGTTTTTTCATCGATAGGTATACAATTCAACAATTTTCATAATAGTGCGGAGTGTAAAAAAAAATTTGATAGTTTTTTCTTCTAAGGTAAAAATATGGGGTTTGTTTTACTTTAGTGTTTCGTAGGTGTAAATTTGTTTATTCTAAAATTACTATTACTTAAACGTTATAGTACTTATAACTACGTAATCGTCAATGTATGTATGTATTTTTTAATAAAAACTTAGACGTCTTTCGTTTTTCGTAGCATCTTGTAGCTATGAGACGCGTAGCAGTGCGTACGTCTCGTAGCGTTTGTTAAATTTTAATTCCGAATTTGTTTAGAAACGGTATTGAGCAAATATTATTGTAATTAGTTAGAATTATTTACTTATTAGTATTGCAAAAAGTATTTTGTCTTTAGTTTGTAATGAATTGTTCAATGCCCCCATCGAATTTAATTGTGCTTTTGTATTAATAATTAATAACATCATAAAATTTGTAACAACTGAGAATTACTTTAGTTTCAAAAGAGTATGAATTAACCGTTACATTGTACATATTATAATAAAACATCTTAGCTAACTATAAATGGTGTTTATTTACACGAGTGTCGTAATATCAAAACAATAACAAAATACAGCTATTAACAACGATAAATTATTAGGTAAGGTTTAGTGTCCTTTTTTGAAACCCCAATCCTTGTGATCTTCATGGCCGCCCTTTTTACCATGACCACTGTGATGGTGATGATGCTCATGATGGCCTCCTTCATCGTGATGTCCTTTATGGTCGTGGTGGTGTCCACCCTTTTCGTGGTGCCCCTTCTTCCCATGGTGGTGTTCGTGGTGCCCGTCGTGTTTGTGTCCCTTATGGAAGTGTCCACCCTTCTTGTGTCCGTGCTCATGGTGGTGTCCTCCATGACCTTCTTCGTATCCAGAATCGCCATGCTTATCATGGAAATGCTTGTCTTTCTTGAACTCGTCTACTTTGTGCACGCCGTGATGGCCTTTCGTCGAGTGGCCCTTATGGTAATGTCCTTTCTCTTCGAAGCCGTGTCCCTTTTCACCCTTTTCACCGTGGTGGTGCTCGTGATGATGTCCGTCGTCATGGTGGTGATGTTTCTTGTGTCCGCCGTGGTCGTCGTGGTGTCCTTTGTGTCCCTCGTGGTGGTGGTGTCCATGCTTCCCGTGCTCGTGGTGGTGATGCCCCTTGTATCCCTTGTGTCCTTTACTGCCGTGATCGTGGTGGTGATCGGCGTGATGCTCGTGGCCACCTCCCTTGTCCCATTTGCCTCCGTGTCCGCTGGCAGCAGCCTCTAGATCAGCATCGCGTTTTTCCCGCAAGTTGCGTGCTTGCACCACCGCCAGGAAGGCAACCACGCTCAAAACTAGAGCTACCTTCATTATTACTGACCACCGACTACTTCTGTTGAAAGTGTATTTTGTTATGATTGATATTAATGTCGACCACAAGGTTTTATAGACACTGAGTCTGATTTTCTCGGCCGTAGTATTAGGCAACGATTGCATTTCTACTCCAGTACATACTGCAGTGGCATTGATTACTGTCAAGGTCATTGTTCTACTATTAGCTTAATGTAGTAATATTATCTTATCTAGTACCATAATAAATGCACACTATTATGGGCTTCGGTAGTAAAAATCCGATAATAAAGGCACAACATTACCGTGCCGAAAGTTCTGAACCGTCAAAAAAGAAACTTATGTTATATTTTTTCAATAGTATTCTTTTATTTACTCAGAAATCCTAAGTACATAATCAAGTGCAAACGTCATGTGTTAACCTTTTAATGTTTACTACCGACACGTCCTGGCTTCGCATGGGTAAAATTTCATTTGGCGACAATACAAAAAAGAATTACAAAACTAATTATTTAAAAAAAAAGAATGATTGTTTTAAAACTTTAAATATGTTGAAAAAAAATTAGGATACATTGTAAATAAAAACCTTCCGTTATAATATCTCCGTAACAAGTTAATCCATATTAAAATATGTTGCATCATTTAGAAGAAATAATTAGAGAAACAGATAGCGAAAATCTAAATAGTATACAACATACAGCATACTATTAAATATTTATATTTAGTCTGCTGCTTCGTTCGCGTGCATCAAGTAATCTATTAAGCTACTGATGGTAATATACATGCTTTGGATATAACCATGAATCCCGTCTCACGCTCTCTTATGTCCTCCTGTCCGTCCCGTCTGTTGTGCCCATCTTCCTTCACATCCCGGTTTTTGTTCTCAAATTCAATTTAATCTATTACATAATAAGGAGCATTTCAGTTAGCACCAAATTTAATTACCTACTAAAATTAATAATATCCATTTAAATTTACAAATGAAATCAGTTTGGATTTACGTTGGCAGCTATACTAATTCTCATATATCAAGGCTAATGCCAAAAATTAAGGTTCTACACTTGTCATGTTATTGTTATAAATTATGTCTAGGCGGTTTGTGTTACGATGAAACGATAGACGGCGATGTATTCGATGATGTTAGTACTATGTTGATGTGTTGACATATAGATTTTAGTTGACGTCATGAAGTATGTACATTTCTTTGCGGTATGTGAAACATTTAGTTTTAAATAAAAGTAGTATATAAAGTTAGATAATATGTGCATTGCCTTTATTCTGGACATATATACTACTGCTTGTGGTCCATTATCCATATAATTATTCGTTTGATATAGTTTACTATCGACTCAAACCATTTTTTAAAATGAATACTTTTGCGGTTATCACCTTATGTTAAGTAAAGTATGCGATATACGATAGAATACGCTTGCTTAAAAGATGATGATTTATCTACTCTCGACTTGAAGACACCCAGATTGTATCCATCGGGAAACAACCACTCGGCTCATTCCATTCTTTAGGGGTTCGCACAATGAATGTGGAATGGAATCAGATAGTTTCTTTAAGTTAAAATACTTACAAATAACTTGCTATTATGTGAGTGGATATACTGGAATGGAATGTTTGCTAAAAAACTTCGTTACGTATATACTTTATCTTGTTATGTTTTTCCTTCAAACATTGTTGTTTGTTTTTTATGTTTTTTTTCTTTAAATTTATTTGTTAATATATCATATATAATGTTATGCCGTACATAACGTATGATATATTAACAAATACGTTTAACAATATGGCTAAAATTATAACACAGATTTAGACATAATTAAATCTTTTTCTATATATAAATCAATTGCTGTACGAGTCTCGCAAAAACTCGAAAATGGTTTGACCGATTTTGATTAATTTTTGTGTGAGCTTTTGGTTAGGTGGAAAATGTCTAGATTAGAGTTAATCCTAGTAATATTATAAATGCGAAAGTTTGTGAGTATGGATGTTTGTTACTTTTTCACGCAAAAACTACTGAATGGATTTTGATAAAATTTGGTATGGAGGTAGCTGACACCTTGGATTAACACATAGGCTACTTTTTATGCCAAAAACATGTAATTGGTAACACCGCGGGGCGCAGCTAGTGATATCATAAGTATGAGCTTTGTTTGGTACTATTTTCGGATCTGCTGATCGTAAACGTAAAGGGACTCCTCTTCAGCGCGCTAAAATTTCCAGGTCTGGGTCAATTCCGGCCTACTCTGTAACCACTTTCCGTTCCGCGGATTTTGTGCTGCGACTCCATCGTCCCCTATTCTCCTCAGACCAAGCGTCCTGCCCGTTTACATTTGAATCTCGCAAGTGTTTACCCATAACATTGACCATTGCTTGTCCTTGAAATGTGGGTTCGACTCCCACTCAAGACAAATATTTATGTGACAAGCATAAAGTAGTAAGTAATCTATCAGTTTTCTGATTCCCATAGTTCAATCTTTGTTTAGTTTGGGGTTAGATGGCGCTGTGTGAAATGACTTACGACATTTATTTATTTGATAATGTATTATGTACTATGTACATTATTGTTACTTAATCAATATTTTAGTACTTTCTTTTTTTATTTTATTTGCTCTAAGATTTCTTCTTAAGATTAGAAATAAAATTCTTGAAAAAACGAAAATCCAAGCGTAGATTAGTTGGTCTATAGGACCTACCTACTGAAACTAATGATTTCGTTCAGCACAATTGAAACATTCATTATTCGTAGTTGTGACTATCGATGAGCCAACTGCAATATCCGTTAAACACTCTATTACTATCAGCATAAGTAGAGGGAATTGGGACTAGCAGTTGGAAAAGACTTTAAAATTGTTTTCTACAAAATGTAATCCTTTGAAGTATAAAACATAACAAAAACACTCATTTCTAACAATGCAACAGATAACAAATATTGAACATTTACGCGCAGACTAGTGCCCCTTCTTGTGTCCCCAGTGCTTGTGGTCCTCATGTCCACCCTTCTTGCCATGATCGTCGTGATGGTGCCAGTGCTCGTGGTGACCGCCATCGCCGTGATGCCCCTTGTGGTGGTGGTGGTGTCCGCCGCCCTCGTGATGTCCCTTCTTGCCGTGGTGGTGCTCGTGGTGTCCACCGTGCTTGTGTCCGTTGTGGAAGTGCCCGCCTTTCTTGTAGCCTCCTTCGTGATGATGTCCGCCGTGATGCTCTTTGAAGCCTTTTTCGCCATGATGATCGTGGAAATGCTTATCTTTTTTGAACTCATCATGTTTCTCGATGCCGTGATGTCCCTTCGTATCGTGTCCCTTGTGCCAGTGGCCGTGTTCGTCATGTCCGTGTCCGTGATCTCCTTTCTCGCCGTGATGATGGTGGTGATGGTAGCCGTCGTCGTGGTGGTGATGCTTCTTGTGTCCGCCGTGCTCGCCATGGTGGCCCTTGTGCCCTTCGTGGTGGTGATGGCCGTGCTTGCCGTGGTGATCTTCGTGGTGTCCCTTGTGCCCCTTGTGGTCGTGTCCACCGTGACCTTCGTGGTGGTGGCCGTGATGCTCGTGGCCGCCACCCTTGTCCCAGTGGTGTCCCGAGGCGGCGGGCTCCAGGTCGGTGGCGCGCCGAGTCCGCATGTCGCGCCCGGCTGCCAGCGCCGCGAGGGCTACAAGGCCTGCTAACACGAGCAGGCTTCTCATGGTTGATGTGGCCTGTTGCAGTTGTGAATGATAACTGCATCGGTGACTATGATTTTATATACCAACTACAGAAACGGTTAGGTAAGCTTACTATGTCCGATAGTGTCAAGGTTGCATCCGCGACAGATTTCTACTTCCTTCCAGTGCAGACATTATTGTTGTCGGCGTTGGTGATGATTTGACCGGTCACCAGAGTTTATTTAACTACATCTCTGTCGATGAACATTGTTTTTTAAATTTATTATCCACTTACTTTTTTCATTAACTTTTTAAGTACAAGTCTACACTGCAATGGGGTCGGTCGATTTAAAATTAAACATAATATGTATGTGAGAGCTGGCTATAGACATTCAGACAGCATTCTTCCTTCCAGTTTTCAATGTAAACGAGTGATAGCTAAATATGTCACATATAAGTATGTATAAACAAAATGCATACTCAAGTCATTGGTAAGTATCTATTTTATTCATATGTTTTTCCACTTCATTTGCTTTATAAAACGTCTCTATACGTAACTGTGTACTTACGGCATTCATATATGTTTGTTTATGAAACAAGTTGGCACTGTTGTAGGTATTCTCTCGCGGTTTTACCCTTTTCTGAATTCAGCTGCGTAATGGAAAGCCTTTGTAAATCATGGTCATGTGATTCACAGTCTTTCTCTGGCGGGCGACTGTATGTGGTATTACATTGCGTGTTGTTCTCTTACTAGGTTTATGTACCAACGTACCTACTCATAATGTCGTACTATTGAAATGTTCCAGAAGTGATTTCATGACATGTATCCATTGACGAGCATTCTAACTAATATTACAAATACATACGAATGTGAGTATGTTTGTGTGTTACGCTTTTACGCCTTAACTACTTAACAGATCATCATGAGTGTATATCTATAGACATATATGGTCTGTAAGTATAAATTCTATAAGGTATAAAATAGTATTGATTTATACTTAATATAGATAGGTATGTACGAGTATGTATGTCTTTTGTATTATTATGTTTGAAATGTTTTTTAGTTTAATTTTCTTGTCAACACACTGTCCAACAACCAACAACTTGGTAGAATACTGTTCAGAATAAGTTTGTCTGGAATACATCGCTCTTAGCGATAAGACCGCCAATTGTTCCACAAATATTAAGTTTATATTGTTGTAATTGCTTGTAATTGGTGTGAACAATATAGAGTTATATTGTTATTATTATTGTAACATTTTACAAACACATTGTCAGGGGTATAGAAAAGGACATATGAAGCTGCCGGGTTAAAAAAATACTGTTACCAAGGGATAAAAAAAATGAAAAAGAAAAGGCGTCCAATTGAACTCTTAAGGACTTACGAAATAACGCGAGCGTGAGCAAAGGCGCGGGCAATAGTTAGTTTTTTATAGTAATCTTGTTTGACTGCGATCTCGCCTGGTATTTTGTTAAGATGCGGTTTATGATAAAATTAATTGACGTTCAATAAAAATGTTTAAATGTTATGTATGCACTTATATCCTTCTTTCTATATGCACATATTAATTTAATTACAAAATTTGCTCCATAAATACCTATGTCACAGAAAACAATAACAGATTGAATTAATTGTAGCGATGATAGCTCAGTGGTTAGCGCGGTAGGCTCGCATGCCGAAGGGCGTGGGTTCAAACCCCAACAATGAGCTTGAGCTGCCGGTGAAGGAAAACATCGTGAGGAAACCACAGCATGGTGGTAGGGTACGTTCTAGTACTCGGCTGGCTAGCTACCACCCTCAAGTTGAAAATAGGCCGCCAAGCACCTAACGGTGTGTTCCGGCAGCCTCACTTAAGAGCCAGTTCCATTCCAGGCTAGGTGTGCTTTACCATCTTCGACCACACCTTCACTTAACATCAAGTGAGCTGTGGTCAAACACCTAACCAGTCAAAAAAAAAACCGATTATTGTACATCACGTAGCGCAGATATGCATTAATATTACTTTTAGACTTGTGTTAAACCAGCTTTCCTGATGTTATGACGGTCTGTAGTGGAGCAAACTTACCTAGAAGAAACCGATTCACTGGCAATTTGAAGGCAGCCTAATTACAATTCTTAAATTACAATTGTCAATTTTTATATTCCCTTATTGTTCTCAGTATGATTTACGCTGTTACATTTCAACATGATAACTTTTAAGGTGTCTGAATGACATAATGGGTCTGTCATTGATCATAGTTTTCAATAGTAGCCTAAAACGTTGAGCACCAAAAGTCTACCAAGTTATTTAACCGATTCTAGTACATAGGTACTTTTGCGTACGCTTTTTCGTTATTAAGTTTGCATTGTACATTTTCTTGTATGTGTTATATCTTTTAAGCCGTTCCTGGCCATTTCTACGGAAGAAGAAAATACGAAAGAAAAATGAAGACCATTATTATCTCGATTACTCTCTAACACCGACAATATGTTCGTGTCCTTTCTTGCTACCTGCAAGCTTTAGTGCAGAGTTCTTAGAGGGAAAATAAAAGAAAGTTTTTATTGTAAGTATATACATTTATATATGATACCAACATACATTTCTCACAACTAAGACTTATTGTAACCATATCTGGGACGAATGTAGCTGCAACAATTGTAAAAAATACGTGAGCTGTGTTTACATTGTAGAAAAGTGTTCTTTCATAATCTACACTAATTATAAAGAGAAGAGATTGGATTTTTTGTTTGGAAACTTCAATAATGTAACCCAAACAGTAAAAACTAAAAAAAACCCTTACTTAGCAATTAGCATGCGCAGGGAAAGCAATTGACAATAGAATAAAGTGACGTTTTATATATATTTTTTAAAATTTAATTTGCCCTATCGGGCAGGCTAAAGTTGTTAAGCCATACTGCCTCGTCTTCAGTTATTGCGATTATTCATGTCTTACATCTATAGTTACAGTCAAAGTCTAGTATTGGTCAAGTTCAGTCCATGTCAGTCAAGTCCAGTCATGCTTTAGTAAAGTAGTGGCGACTTTACTTTAAGCTTCGATGGAGTTTTGGAAGCAACACGAAAAGTCGTGTTTCACCACATTATATCATTTTCCCACACTCGCGTTTGTAATTCGGCACTTTATGAATAAAACACCACCATTTTTATGCATAAACACTCGACAAAACACTAGTTTTGGAAAAAAATACAACGGAGCGACACGACTCTTCCCGCGTTCCCGCCAAAACTAAGACGTTTTATAGAGCAAATTGACAGCTACAAATAAGTCCGCATTATCATGTCTAACTATTACAGTTGTCATCTACATCATCGTATAAAGAGGAAATATTACATTTTTTGTTTGTTTGTATTGAATAGGATTCAAAACTACTGGACCGATTTCAAAAATTCTTTCGCCATTGGGAAGTTACACTATCCCCGGGTGACATAGGCTACTTTTTATCCCTGTATTCCCACAGGAACGGGAACTACGCGGGTGAAACCGTGAGGCGTCCGCTAGTAAAGTATAATTGTATTTATGTGGTATAAAATAACTTTATATATAGAAATAATAATACTCTCTCTACAAATAAAAAATACGATTTCTCTACAGACAATTTTAAAATACGGTCTCAACTTTTGGGGCGGAAGTTTCTATAAATGATTTGATTGATGTATTATCTTTATCGTAACCAATTAGAATTTTAAAGTTGGTGCCAAGTGGTTGAGACGAGATATTCAATTACAGAGAGTCGAAACAAAATAGATTCCAAGTTTACTAATCATGTAATAGTTTGTATTTTTTTTAATATCTGGTATTGATGTCTAATAAAGCGGCATCAGTTTCGCACTTGAAAAAGTTACTATAATTAGAAATTTGTATAAAGACATAATGTACGGAATCTTAACCATAAACGTGTCGTTCAAGCTCACTTGATAGTGTTTAACTCTAAATAAATTTTGTCTACCTTTACAACGAAACACACGAAACAGTTTACGTATATTATGTTTGAAATAAAAACAAACAGTTTACGTAAATGATTTTTCTTCTTTATAATGTTGATGTCCTTGATTTCTAAATCGATGACTGTGATATTGCATTTTATTTTTGTATGAAAGTCTTTCATTTCCTCAGTGAAGTACTCGTGTTCATATAGAAACGTGGTTTTTTATTTTATTTTGGTTGACAAACTAGGTGTTTGACTACGCCCCATCTGATGTTAAGTGACGGTGTTGTCAAAGATTGTAAAGAACACCTAGCCTGGAATAGAACTGGCTCTCAAGTGAGGCAGGCGCAACACATGTTTAGGTATTTTGGCGGTAGATTTTCATCTTGATTAAACTTGGTAGCTAGCCAGCCGAGGACTAGAAAATACCCTACCACCATGCTATAGTTTTCTCACGATGTTTTCTTTCACTGGCAGCACAAGCTCATTGTTGTGGTGTGAACCCACGTCCTTCGGCGTGTGAAACAACCGCGCTAATCACTGGGCTATCAACGCTACAAAGTGATTCCGTAGCCTAGCTCATTTTAGCGTACTGGTTGATTATAATTTGTGATAAATAATAGAACAGGATGGACTTATGAACAATGTTACTTAGGTACCTACAACTGATCACAAGTTTGGATTCTGGTAAGTAAATTAAAGGTTGTGAATCGATTTGAATCGAATAGCTTTTTAAGAGATTAAATAAAATCATGTTTCATGAACGTTGCATATAATCAAACCAGGTCACTGGTAAAATAAGTTTTGGCTGAAGGGATAATTTGATGAAAATTTATTTTCGCTGAAGTGATAATACTGTTGTTGAGACAATTTCGAGTTCGTTATAAAATAAAGTTTTCATTTAGAGACTCGTCAGTAGACTTTTGTTTCTCTATTTAATTATTGTGGAAAACAAATCACAACACAATTTACATTAATGCATGTTTAGTGTCATAAATAAAATGTACCTATTTATTTATTCTGCAATACCGTTGTCTTCCTTGGACTCAATCAAAAAAATGGGTAGTAAGGTGACCAAATTTGATTTCCCGGAAACCCAAAGGTCTTAATCGGCTCTGACGAGCCGCCAAGCACCTTACGTTGTGTTACGGTTACCTGACTTGAGAGCCATTTTCCAGATTAAACCTGTTTATTATCCTTCACTACACCATTACATAATATCAGATGAGCTGTGGTTAAGCACGTAGTCTGACAACTGTAAAAAAGTTAGATGCACTTGTCGCGGAAACTTAATGTTTACGTACTTAGCATATAATTAATCAAACTTTAAATAAAAAAAACCGTACTCGTTGTCGAATTTGTATCATTGTAAAGATTTATTTGTATATTGTGTATTTTGTGAATTTATCGTCATATGATAAATATTTGATTAACAATAAATTAACTGAAACAGATTTGATTTGCATATACATATATATTTATTTCTTATTTACTTTTTAATTAGTTAAATCTATTGTAATGTCTTTAAATAATCAGGTATTATTTGGCAAGTAATAAAACGATTACTAAAACTAATTCAGAAGAAGGAGACAATTAGTTACAAGGAGCTTAGTAGAGTAATAGTTTAGTAGACTTGCTAATAAATAAATTTTGCGCGGAATTAAAAAAGTAGGTGAAACTTTCTTCTCTGTAAAATAATTCTTGGATAACATCGTGTCGCATTTATACCTATTACGAAACAGGTTAAACTAAGTTCTAAATTGAATGTTCTAACATTCTACAATAAAACAACAAACTCATTAAAAAATACCAAATGTTTTATTTAAATATATCGTAAGTATCACAAAGTTTCAACAATAACAAACAGTATCATCACAAGTTTCAAAAATTAATAAATGATGTAGTTAGTGTCCTTTCCAACCCCAGTCCTTGTGCTCCTCATGCCCGCCCTTACTACCGTGACCGGCGTTTTCGTGGAAGTGCTCATCGTGGCCGCCCTCGTCGTGGAAGCCTTTATGGTCGTGGTGGTGACCGCCCTTCTCGTGGTGTCCTTTCTTTCCGTGCTCGTGCTCATGGAATCCGCCTTCCTTGTGCCCCTTGTCAAAGTGCCCACCCTTCTCGTAGCCACCTTCATGGTGATGACCGCCGTACCCTTCTTCGAATCCAGACTCACCATGCTTATCGTGGAAGTGCTTATCCTTCTTGAACTCGTCTATTTTGTGAATACCATGGTGCCCTTTTGTGGAATGCCCCTTATGGAAGTGGCCTTTTTCTTCAAAACCGTGCCCCTTTTCACCTTTTTCGCCATGATGGTGCTCGTCGAAGTAGCCTTCGTCATGATGGTGACCTTTTTTATGGCCGCCTTGTTCGTCGTAATGCCCTTTGTGTCCCTCGTGATCCGAATGGCCCTTCTTGCCGTGGTCGTGCTCGTGGTATCCCTTGTATCCTTTCTCCCCGTGCCCACCGTGCTCCTGGTGGTGATCGCCGTGGTGCTCACCGCCGCCTCCTTTTTCCCAGTGAGACGCGGCCGCCAAGAGATCCCTCCGCTGGCGTACATCTCTTGCGCAAGCGACCGCTATGACTGCAGTCAAACAAACCAACACAATTTTTCCCATCTTGTTCTGCTCTCCTGGTTATGTTAGGCAATGATTGCCAAATGATGCCTGTTGCAGTTTTCTCTTTGCTTATATACTATTGCCAATAATGCTTGCTTTTAATGTCAGGGTGAAGAGTGGCGGTCACAGGTTGGCCTGAATTATATTTGTATTGAATACGCGTTATTAACCTCTACGATTTTAGTCACAGCCCACGTAGCTAGTAAGTAAACAATTTCAATTACCTGTACAAAAAATTAATGAACAGAAATTAAAGTCTGAATAAAATAACAAAACTAGATAAGAAATTAAAAATAGGTGTGTGTAATTCCATAATAATGATTGATTCTGTCGTACAAGCAAATGCTCATGAAATGTACGTTGACGCGTCAACCGGCGGTGCCAGACATTTTATCCGAATTCCTCTTTATAAAAGTGTAGATAGATAGATTACGGCCAACAGTTTTAACCAAATTTTCTGAAATAGATACACAGATAAAAAAAAGTCTTTATTCTTCACACTATATTATTATCTAAAACATTCGAAAAACATAAACTTAAAACTAGTGTAACAGTTGGCGGCCCTATCGCTAAAAGCGATCTCATCCAGACCACCTTAGGATGGAAAGGATTCAAGAACAAACAAAAAGGAGCTTAAATATTAATGCAGGATAAAAGCAATCTGCACTTCAAATTTCATCCAAATCTGTTGAGCTGTTGCACCGCGAAAAAGTTAGAAACATACGCAAATAGTCACATACGCTCTAACTACTAGCTGCGCTACGCAGTTTTACCTGCGTTTTTGGGGAGTTTTATGGTTGTTAAGCTAGGTGTTTTACCACAGCTCACTTGATGTAAAGTGGAAGGGTGGTCGAAGGTGGTGTAAGAAATTAAATTAATGGCCTAAAATAATTGAAGCACACCTAGCCTAGAATGGACCTCGCTCTTAAGTGAGGCTGCCGGAACATACCGTTAAGAGCTTGGCAACAGATTTTCAACTTGACGGTGGTATCTAACCAGCCGGGTACTAGAAAGTACTACATATTATCCGTACTACACCATACCATGGTTTCTTCACAATGTTTTCCTTCACTGACAGCTCAAGTTTATTGCTGGGATTGGAACCCACGTCTTTGGGCGTGTGAACCGACGGTTTCAAACCACCGAGCTATCATAGCCACAAAAAAGATACAGGATAAGGAATAAAGGTAAAGAATGTGTTAATCCAAGCCATCCTAAATGTCATTCAAATCTGTCAGTCAGTCTTTCGGATCTATGTATAATTGTATAGGTAATATAGTCTGTATTTTTTAGGGGTATAAATTATCCTACGTGTTAAACTGCACTATAAGTTATCTACATTATCTATATCCAAGACGTTTAAGCGTGAACAAACAAAACGCCAACTTCGTCGTTCAGTGTGACTATGCATACAAATAAAACGTCGTATTCATTGTATTCGTGAGATGAGATATAGAATTTATGTCTGGGTTCCGTAAGTTGTACATAATTTATAGTTCAGGATTAATTTCGGAGAGTGTACTTGAGAACTACATTGTCTAATTCCCCCATGCCCATTTTTCTAACGGACAGCCAGAAGCTCAAAAAAGCGACATCGTTTCATGGTCGACGTTCCGAAAACTCGAACGAAACGATTTGATTCCACGTTCATTGTATGGACTGTTAGGCAGTGGAATGCGCTACCTGAGTGGGTTCCCCGATGGATATAATCTGGTTGTCTACAAGTCAAGAGTGAATCGGCAAAAATCTTCTATGCGAGCGTGCTCCATCTTAGATTTATTATCGCTTAACATCAACTGAGATGGCGGCCAAACGTAAGCCAATTTCTTAAAAAAAGTTACTTGTCGTATCGCAAAAATGCGTTCATAATTTGCTCAAATAGACCCATCACACGTTGTTGGAGACCATCACCTGACCACCACAGTCCGGGCGCCCGCGACGTTTTCACTACAGTCAAGGTCGACTGAGGTCAAGGTGACGTTGCGAAGCCGTCGCCCCGATTTTTTCAATATCATTTGTATAAATAAGTTTCCTCTGATCAGTTTCTTTCGTCACGGTTTCCGGTCGAGCGCACACGCGCTTTGCTCTGTCGGCCAAATGCTGCGACACGCTCGACCCAACAACACTTCGCTTATGTTATATTATAATTAAATTCCACGTAATCGATTAATGAATTTACCCATTTACTATGGTGCAGTACCTTTCATTAGCATTGTTAGTTTTGTTGTGCAAAACAGTTGATCAACGGTCTTAAAATAAAAAACAAAACTTGAAATGATACTTTATAGGGTTAGGTGTTATTTTCTTATTTTTTAAAGCGCAATCTAGCTTCGAATTAAGCAACGTAGTGCGATAGATACCAAATAATAGGGATTAAACTTTCTGAACATTCAAGGGTACACTGCGCGGGTGTCGGATGCATCGCGTTGCAGGGGCTGAACATACAGTGTTAACCATACAGTGCTTAACACTCGGGACCCAGCTACAACTTTAAGGGACCCCTTTTAATACGTATTAAACCTCACTTTTACTGCCCGTGTTCCCATCCCAGCCGAACGAAATTTGATATAATCTTACCAACGCTGCTTTGAATACTCTTTCCAACAATGAGTTTGTTAATGTTCTTTGAAGGCCTTGGTTTTTGAGTAGATTATAGAGTAACAAATATATAAATATCGTAGGACACACAGTGCCATCTGACCCCACACTAAGCAAAGCTTGTACTTGTACTTGTACTATGTACTATACAAAGTCAGATAACTGATAGAATATTTGAATCCTTTTTTTTGTTGTAAATACATACATATGTACATACATACATAATGTTTAAACGAACTAAGAATGTGGTGAGCACTATAACCAACAATATTTTTTCTGAAAATCCAGCATGTCACGCGAATTTGATGAATGAGTCGTCAATTGTTTTTTTCAGCTACGCGCGGCGTTGTCACCGAATCAATAAGAGCGCACTGAGAGTGTTAAAACATTGTAAAAAAAAATTTTGGTGAACATTGCACACAGCGCCAATAACGCCAAACTAAGCAAAGAACAAGAAGAAGACAACTGACAGAATGATTCAATACTTTTTATTTGTACAGAACAAACATCTATGTTAGTCACACAAATGTTGATTCTGAGTGAGAATCGAACCCACGCCCTTTAGCTCTCGAAGCAGAACTTTACCAAATGGCAGACAGGGCAGTCAAATAAAGCGAGTTATGTTTGTATTACTCTTATTCGTCGATTGTGTTTACACAACATGTAGCACTCATTTTATATACCGTAATAATGCACTTTCACAAGCTATACGGAGTCAAAGCAGTGGTGTTAAGCGGAATTACAATTTATCTAAAGCCAGGCTTAACGAATGAAGCGGCCCGATATTGATTTAGCTACTGCCTACGGACGCGAGCACAACAGACACGTAGGTAGATATAAATCGTACAGGGGATTGTTTGTGTAGCAACTCGTAACACCAAAACTAATTACATCGTAGGCCCTGTAAGCCTCGCCTCGCTAAACCAAACCAAAGTATTAATCCGCAGTGTCGGGATAGATACGCGCAATCCGCACAATACGCAACAGGCATACCGCCGCTAATTAAACACGTCGATCTATCACAACCACTCACGTAGCGGTCAAAACTCAACAGCTCGTAGAGCAAGTGATATCATTTCAAAAACAAATACACGTGAACATTTCACACTGCGTCATCTACCCCCAACTAAGTAGATCTCCTTAGTAAGAGGTCGTCTAGGTAGGTACCACCGCAGTACCAAATATTCTGCCGCTAAGGAGTGTGTGTGTATTGCAGCTAGCTACATGTTGTACCACATTATATCACTTACTCATGCTTGTATGTAATTCAACACTTTATCATTAAAACAAATCTATTTGTAAAGACAGACACACAAAAAAACACTTGCATCTAACGGTGTGTTCCGGCAGCCTCACTAGAGAGCCAGTTCCATTCCAGGCTAGGTGTGCTTTACCATCTTCGATCACATCTTCACTTAACATCAGGTGAGCTGTTTTTAAATACCTAGACTGTCAACCATAAAAAAAAAATCATAGGTGAAATGCGGCTACATGATCATTCTGCGATCCTGCAAAAACTTACAATATTATGTTTTTGTTAGGCTGATGCCGTTTTTATATCTTCACACTATGTAAAAATCTGTGGCTGTTTGTTTGTGCTGTAGCGGACCAACTCAGTTTTAAGTGTAATTCGTAATAAAGATAAGAACATAACCAATAACTGTTTGAAACCCGACAAATGCTTTGGTGATGTGCCAATTCAGTAAAAAAACTATAAAAGAACCAAATTTTTTTGAAAGTCATAAGTATATTGACGAACGAAACGCTCTCCTGATGGCAAGAAAACACCTATCAATGACTATTGCAGCGATACCCAGTACTTCAAGTAATAAAAAAAAGCCCTCACTAGCCATGTAGGTACCTAGTTACGACATTAAAAAAGTTTAACAAGAAAAAAGTACTTATTATTATGGATTCAGTAGCATACGTCTTGGTGGTTCTTTGCCCTGTCGTATACTGAAATGTGACGGAACAATACGAGTACCTCTATTTTACTGCACGTGAAGTCCGAAATGTGTGTCACGTTTGGAATAAATAAATAATGATTCGTATTTCATGCAGCATTTTTCGTAGTAAGACGAAGTTGTCCATGGTTTATTCTAAGCTCTGTACAAACGTAAAGTATAATAATTGTTGTACGTACATAGAAAGTGTTTCTGTGCGCTTGCTTCTTTTTGAGGTACGAGGCAAGGTAAGGACGTTACAGAGTATTTTTTCATATCACGGTTAATAACTGTAATTAAATTAATGTCGCTAAAAAATTAAGCAGATATTTAAAAAACAAATTAAAATCCTAACCTATCAAACAAAAGTCAAAATAATCGTATTGTGAAAGAAAATTATTGATAAGCAATGCCACTACAGAAAATCTTTTATAAGTCAACTAATAAATTTCAAAATGTTATCGTGAATTCGAGCCTTGTTTACGCGATATTTTTGTAAAGATAAAGATAAAGATAAAGATAATTTATTTGTATACAACATGAGAAATTTTATACAATATACGCATAAAAGATGTTCCAGTACTTAATGTGGCTGAGTCATGTTGTGCCGGTTAGGCGTACAAATGTCACGAGTGATGGCGCTATGCTCGTACAAACATTAAAATACTATTTTAATTACAGTCCACAATGTAAAAATTAAGTCATGTTTAAATATACCTATATCTACGGTACAATTAGGTATCTTTACAAGGTCTATGGTAACTATCCTTATACTTGGTTGTATTCCATAAAATTTCTTCTTGTCGTATTAGGACGACAAACTGAACGATATTCACAGAAACGAAAATGAGTCTACTGTTTTAGGACTTTTACTTTTGTGGAAAAGTCAAAAACTTCTTTGATGCATAAACAATAAATAAATAAATATTTAAGAACATTTTACGCAGCGCTATCTAGCTTAAAACTAACCAAATCTTGTCCTATGGGAATCAGATACCTGATACAATTTTTACATCGTTTTTTACTGACATAAATAAATAAGCGTCTTAAATAATAACACAAAGGTGGAATTATAGCTGGCATAGGGCAACGCATATTTATTCTAATTACGTGTAAATCTTCCCACCGATAACTTCATTACATAGGTGGATTCGAGCGAGCAGGCGTTATTCATACAAATTACTACGTGAGCCATGGGCGCGTGAATACATGATACGATATTCAAATTCAACCAAATTCTGTAATACTAAATATTCTAACATATGAGGTATTTTGTTATTGGTAACAGTTAAGTAGGAACAAGCTTCGGGCGATAACAGAATTTCAAAGCGATTGTACATTGTTTGAAACTGAAGTCAATCCAAAGTTCGTTGTAGTTGCGCGAGCGGTAATATGCGGAGTTTCTTACGTATTAACCTCGGATACAGGACTACTCGTATACAAAATCTCGTGCGGAAGTTTCCAGGAGCCAACTTTACTCGCGTCAAATGTTTTAAAGTTATGTCGATGTTTAAGAACATGATTCCTTGCTGTAGAGTTAGCGTATGTACAACATAAAAAAATAATTATTATAAAACAGAGGGTCTTGTATGTAATTTTCAAAAAACCTTCGTTAAGTTTTTGATATTAAAATGTATGAAAAATGGATTAGCGCCCCTGGACGTAAACGAAAACTGCAACTAACATGAAGCGCTATTGCTTTTTATACATTTTGCAAAAAGTTGACGAAACTTTTTATTCAAAGAGTTTTGCTTTCAAAAAATTAGGACATGACATGTAGACGGAATATAGTAACGTACTTTTGACGTTTTTATTTTACGTACTTTAGACGATTTACTTTGGACGTTTTATTTTCAAAGACCTCCGTATAGTAAACAGTACCTACCTATCACAAAAAAAAAATTACAAAGTTAAGATTTTTGTAACTGTTTTTTAATATTAGGCACTATTACTTACCATAGGTTTCTATTCTAAGTGCGTTACCTTATATTCTATTTTTCAGTTTCAGTACCAAAAACGTTATACTCTACTGTGCGATTGTGTATACCTATACATATATACAGTATACACGTGTTATATATTTGCTTGGTAATAGGGAAATGTAGATATCCGTATCGCAGTCGTCCTCTATCATATCTAGATAAATGGTTATCCACAAACAAATGGGGGATTGAGGCATTTGGAATGCGAGGCGGCGAAGGCTTGAGGCGCGCGGCTCGGCGGCCGACGAGCGGGGCCGGCGGAAGCCATTAATGAAATTGGAATTGTCGCCGGCCCCGGTGCTCATCGTTCCCTCCAATTGATTTTCATAGACAAGAATTGTCATTCCACCAGAGAGCCGACTCCTCGGGGTCGGCAATTGTCGTGATATGAAAAGCAGGTGGATCGGGCTTCCGTGACCGGAATACTAAACACCTTGTTATCATCCCATTCTATGTGCCAACGAAGGTTAAAATATCTCCCCCCTATCTCCTGTTGATATTCTTTTTGAACTTTCATTTTACAAATTTAATTTAGGTCGCAATCCTCCGAGACTCGAGCTTTTATTTTATAGAGTGCGTCTTTAGGTACCAATATTCAATAAATTATATTTTATCAGAGTTGTAGTCAAGATATTTTAGGTTGATGTAGTAAATGAAGTAGTTATGGGAAAGTGTGCTCTACCTTAGACTTAATCTAGGCTTCGGTGAGGCAAGAACTCACTGTACATTACATTAAAAAAATCATTTTTTCTGTTTGTTTTTGTACTATCATTGCGAAACTCTGAATTATATTTGTACCTATTGTAAAAAAATTTCGATCTGTAATAGAACAAACAAAGACCGATTAGTAACATACAGCAGTAGCAACAAATAAAAAAATCTCAAATTAATCTATGAAAGTTATTTTTTATGAGACCAAAACCATACCTATGACCATACCATACCTATCATGACCGGTTGTCATTGCAGGTTTGACTGTATCGACCATCAAATCCAAGTACTGGGTTAAGGTGATATGGGTAATTTTATTTTCACGTAGATCTGTAATCAGGTAAAAAAAAATTGAGTTTGCTAGCTAGCTGAGTACTAGAATCTATCCTATCACCATGCTTTGATTTGCTGACGATGTTTTTTTTCACCGGCAGTTCAAGCTCATTGTTGGGATTTGAACCCACAACCATCGTCGCACCTGACTGCACACAACTGACTCCATTAAACACTGAGCTATCAATGCTACAATATGATATTTTAATTTAGCTAATTCTGGATTGTGAACGTTTGATTAGATCGGATACTATAGTGTATAGTGCGATTACAGTGTCAGCCCCACCCAGTTTTAAATAAAGCAAAAATATATCATTAACCACGTCAGTTTCCTTAGTATAAATAATAGCAATTTGAATGAGTGCCAGTGCAGAGATGCGTTTAACCGAGAAATTTGACAAAATTCTCGGTGCTACTGCAATGAGAATGCATTGTCTCTTACAATTAGCATAGAACATCAAGCGTACCTAGCATAGTAGCGCTTTGATGGCACATTCTTCATACGAATAACATCGAGGATGTGGAACCCTCTGCCGGCATCTGTTTTTCCCGCGAAGTACAACTTGGGTGTCTACAAATCCAGAGTAAACAGGTTTTTTCTAGGTAAGCGTGTTTCATCTTAGACTTATATGTTATACTCGAACTTTTGTATCAAGTATGTATTATAAGTATGTATTTACAAAAAAAAAAGTATTTAAGTATTTTATCAGTTATTTGATTCCCATAGTACAAGCGTTGCTTAGTTTGGGGTCAGATGGCGCTGTGTGTAATGTCCTACGATATTTATTTATTATTTATTTATTTATTTATTAAGTAGCCACGCTAGCTCATTTGGTAGTACTTCTGCCTCATGAAGTGTGTGACGTTGGTTCGATTCCCACTAAGGCACTATACCCACTAATAAACGTTTAAGTGACGACCACAATTGTTCTGAGTTTAAAAAAAATACAAGTATTTATTAGCATATTTATAGTACTATTTTTTAGCAAAAAAGTATATAAGTATTCTAACAGTAATGATAGTCATAGTATAGGTCTGTTTTGTTTGGAGGTAGAATGTTGGATTTGTGTGACCGTTGTCTAATATTAACTATACTTCTCTGTTTAGTTTAAACAGAGAAAAGTCATTGACATAGCTCAGCGTATTAGCAAGCTGAAGTGGCAATGGGCTGGACATATCTGTCGCAGAACCGATAACCGCTGGGGTAGACGTGTTCTAGAGTGGAGACCGCGTATTGGCAAGCGTAGCGTAGGACGCCCTGAGACTCGATGGAGTGACGATATACGTAGGACAGCTGGCGGTGGATGGAAGCGAAAAGCCGAAGATCGGGCTGAGTGGCGTGTCTTCGGAGAGGCCTATGTCCAGCAGTGGACTAGTATAGGCTGATGATGATGATGATGATGTCCAATATTTATTTATTTAGCAAGTAGGTACTTGATGCATTCGTGGATGCAACTACAGGTTTTTGATATTTATATAGATTTACGAAGACAATAATGAGCACTGAAAGTTGGGATTGGATATAAAGAGAGAACGTGACTCATGCATGTGTATGCAGAGCACGGGACAGCGCGTCGCGGCGGGCGCGGCGCGGGATGCAGGCGCCATGCATTTCTCAGTTCGCTGACCCGGAATGTATATTTAATTGATTTTGGTATTGCAACTGGTACTAACGAAGCTTAAATTTGAGTGATAAATGTAACCTGTTAACTTGCAAACGGCTGCTCGAATTTATATATTTTGAAGAGTATGCGACTTACGGAAATTTAAACCATCATAGGATACATTCATATGGATCTAAATTTCAGATCCCAATAGATTCTATAGTTGGGGCCAGCTAGAAGCATTTTTTCTTCAAAATATTGACTGATTCTTTTCGTTTCCTGTTCAAGATTTCTGGTATTTCACTCGTACGCCCGCTCATGTATGAGGGAGGATACTCATGATGAAATGATATATCACTTTTCTATGATGTATTGTGATCCAGCGAAAGCAGACAAATATATTTTTCGTATGATAAGTCTAAACGAAGAAACCCTTTTATGCAAAAAAGTAACAGAATAAATCCGAAAAAAATCTCGGAGCCGTGGCTACGTTTATTGTAGCATTTGTAGTCTACGGGGATCGTAGCACGCTGTAGCTAACGATGCTCTCATTTGATTCTTTCAAACGCTAGTCATGTCGTGGCGTAGGCAGAATTTGATTCGTACTTAGGAATTATTTATCGACGCCTATTCAAGTTACTACTTGGATTATTCTTCGATACTACTTATAGTATTGCTTTAAATCGATATCTGTTCATATCGATGCCTTAATATTAAAAAAAAAGATAACGCATTATTTTAGCATTTTAAACAAGTCTTTTGATACTGCTCTTATGAATAACATCAGATGAAATAAATCTTAGCCTCAGTCTAAATCATATTAAATCCGAATAAAGTAAGTAGTGACGGCTGTTTACTAGAACATTCTACCGACTTTTAAAATCAATACGAAAAGATGAAGCGCTTGAAAATAATGTCATGGTTTCCGCGTTATTCCCGGCCTCGATCTCTACTAACAGTGCGTGCTAAATTTATTGTAAAATTAAAGTAGAGTTAAGCCCAACACAATACTAATTTTTAAATAACAAAAAATAACGATTCACATAGAAGTGCTTTTCTTTCGATACCGAGTGATTTTTAAAAGAATGGTTTGATGTGAAAAGTACTTGGTAGCGAAACAAAAGTATCAAGTACTTGTATCGAATCATCCCCGTCGGATCCCAGCCCCCTCGGGGCACGTTCTTTTGTTCAACTCGGCAGGCTGCATCGATTGTAATAAATTAGCAGGTCTCAATCAATAGATTCGTCTAGATAGCATCTATGTATGTATGTCATAAACGAAATTTCGTTACCCACGTTCGCTCAAGAATATAGACTATCACAATGTGTTGTTTATTATTCCAATAATGTATTGCGTACTTTTTTTGCTTGTTTTGTTTTTGCTGTAGATAATGGTGTATAAAATTGAAGACTATTTAATCATATTTTATTATGGTCATTTTTAATACGGGTCTTTACAAAAGGGAGTGTTTTTTTGCAAACACTTATGTTAATGAAGGTTTATTTATTTAATTACATCCTAGTGAACTGTGCCATAGCACAGGAAAAGTAATATACAAATAAAATTCTGCTGAAACTACAAATGTCCTACAGTATTAAGAGGTCGAGCGGAGACATTTATTCCAGCAGTCAGGTACATTATTCGAAGGTCCATAAAATGTAAAAAGAGTCACGCGCACCGGTAGGTATTAATGGTGGCTTAAATGGAGGTGAAACTTTAGCCAAGTCCCGTTACCACGACAATTTGTCAAACAAAAAATATGAGTGAACTTTGGGTTCCGAGGCGGTGTCTGACATGACTTATATAAATAACCTGCGCCGGCCGCCGACCGTCGCGTCGGTTAGTTTCAACTTCATTCCACGGACTTTTTTATTTGATATCATTTGAAATGTTGGAAAAGTTTCGATTTCGACGACATCTGCCTATGATATTGCCTTTTTTTACTAGGCTTTTTTATTTAGGCTTGCGTTTAACCGCCAACTCGCCTGATGTTAAGCGAAGATGCGGTCTACAGTGGAGCACGCTCGCCTAGAAGAAACCGTTCACTCGCGACTTGAAGGCACCCAGATTGTATCTATCAGGGGCTGACTTTAATTGGATCACGATTTACTTGTGACCGTTTCCGTCGATAGCCGGTTATTGTATTTCAAATAGTGTCAAAAAGCCCAACACGACTCGTCGCAGTCTAACCTGAAGGGGTTCGGGTTCCTTAATGGATTTAAGAAAGCTTGATTTCTGTAATATGGAAGGGTATAGGAGGGTACCTGCCCTTAATGCACAGAGTACCAACCGAAGTCGTTCAGTTAATTAAATGTTACGAATCATTGTTATCGAAACCCACACTCGATGAGAACTACTTGTGGGGATGCGAATAGGCATCTATCGCACAAACACTTAACGAATTACCCGAGGATTACTAACTTATTTCATTAGGAACTTTGCGTTGGCGAAACGTTTTGGATGAATCCCTTACGTATTATCCAGACGACTGCAGCCACAATCTCGTTCAATCACGACCTACGGCTCTTTGGATCATTTATTCTTGTTACGATGTTTTGTGAACATAATGATCAAAGGTTTCGTTTACTTAAGAATGGTAAGCTCAACCATAACTAGAATAGTATTGCTTGATTAAACAATATTTATGACCGTTTAAAAATATGGAATTGTTAGAATTACCGAACGTACTAATGTGAAAATTCATTAGCTTTGCGAGAGACACATAATCTATTAACGCAAAATCTATCTTTACACGACAAAGTATGTCATGGTGGTTTTTGCATCGTGTTTTCTTGGAATTCATGCACTGTGGTCCCGAAATATCTATGATTAGTGCAAAATTGCCATCACCTAAAGTATCAGTAGCATAAAATAACACTTTATTTATTCCAGAAAACCGCTCTACAGTTTCATTCTATGATATGATCGACACGACTATATTTTTATGTTATTACATTTTGAAGATTTTATAGGAGTGTAGATGACAATAAATTATATTTTTGGGTTTAATGTTTGTGTAACATTTTTACTTGAGATCAATGAAATAGCTCATCATCAGCATATTGCAATCTGATGTAATTAGTCTACGATCATAGAAGTATGGTATGTCTTTTAAGTCTCTAATCTATTCTCTATGCTTCTAGTGTAACAATTCTTAACTCTTCAGCCTGTTCCGCAGCTGCCTACATTTCGCTCTACGATGTCCCTTTGTCCCTTGTCTTTGATCGAAAGCCTCCTCGATTGATGACTCCGATTTGCACAGAATGCGATCAGTCTCTGGAATTAGATGAGCTTCAGTTCGGATTCAGCTATAGGTACACACTTATTCAGTTATTTTTGTGGCTACGTGAATGTATATAAAAATTAAAATTTCTTGTGTTATGCGGGTATTTACTTTATAAAAGATTTGAGTACAATCTCATTACAACTTTGTTCACTTAGCATTCAAATCCGAACAAAAAGTGGATAATCAATGTTCTTTTACTCGATATTTCATTAAAATCAACTTCTCAAAGAGAAACCGTGAAATAGCATTTGAATTTAAGTCGCATTAAAAGTTTGCGTGAGCTGAGTTCGTAGCACAATGGGGCCGTTGGAAAAATTCTAATTACTTTAGTGACTTGGTTTGGAATTTAAAAAAGTTGCGCTCGCTGTGCGGGGCGGGGCGTAGTCTTGATACACAAGCGAGTTTTTTTTTTATTACCAACTCAATGATTTATTTTCTTAAAAATAAATATGTTGACGAATTAAAGTTCAGCAATTAAAATATTTCTTTAGTATACGTATTTATGCAATCATGCAGACAACATGGTTAAAATAATTTCGAGTTAAGCTGTATCCAGCTATGAAAACCTCGTAGTTTTAACGCGGCTTTGAATCGTAGCTCAGCATTACTCAGCAGTTATGCTCCAACTTTCCTACCGTCATAGTAACTATATCGCATTTCCATCCCAGCGGGTTTATTGGCTCTTTTTTATAGGTGGCACCTTTCTTCCATCCTGGATCGATGTAATGTAACAAATAATGAAGTAGAGTGAACTCCAGTAAACGCTCGCAGCTCAGAAGTGTTGGCAATTTAGAACAGCCGGCGCCGCTTGTTGCCGTCGTTTTTCTTGCCGCTTTGTTCAATAAATGTGCGCCTCGAGTGCCTTTCTCACAGTGTTAGACCCATATTACACAATCATAATTGCATATTAAGAACGTTTTATAGTTTGTTCAGGAGAAATTTGCTTGTATAGTGAAACAATAAGTACGGTGTGAAGAGAGTGGTGCAATAAACCAGCCGCAGGAACTAGACACGCACTCGACGGGTCTCTGTCTCAGCTCGATGACACACGTCATGCACTCGACGAGGTTAATTGAACTGATGGCCGGCCCCTCGGGGCACTCACGCCACTCTCAGCGAGCGCGCAACCAAACCCTTACCTACCTAATCCCCACATCCGTGACGTAACTTCGTAACCGAACATAATGTATTACTGTTAAATATTCATACACTCGCATGAAATCCTTCAAAGTTTCGCACCTGCAATACCGCGAGACATGCCCATTTCAAATAATCACACTTTATCCGCCCTAAGCCGAGTAGAGCCCTAAAACACTTACGTTCATACGAGCTTAGGCCACTATTTTACGCTTTTCTAGCTGGAACGATTCAATTAATATATAAAGTCGGGTTTCTTACATATGCCGCGGTTTTTACACAGTAAATAATTGTATTATATTGCTATTTATATAATAGGTACATGTATGTTTAAGAAAATAGTAGTTTTGAAATTAATGCAGAGGTTGGCTGGAAGAGATCGCTTTCAGCGATAAGACCGCCGTTTGTGCATAATTATGTAGTATATTTCATCATAAATAGCTTATCCTAGTCCGTACATGGTTTCTTCCAATTCTGCCTGATCTTTGGATTTTTACTTCCAGCCATCGCACGTTAGTCTACATATACCAGCACTCTCTGTATCGAGTCTTAGGGCAAAGTGTTTGTTTATGTAGTGGCAATAAAATATTATAGTATTGTTAAATGTAATTTATACAGCTGCCTGTGGAGCATTGCAGTTGTTTTGTTCACAATAAACTGTAGCATTTATTCGTACAAGGTTGGATGCGAATGCGTTCGGGCGGGTGCGAAGCAATACGTTTGCGGGGCACGGCGAGTGGTTCCCAGAGCCATTTCGTGCCCGCGTGAATTAAAATGCCGACAATACCTCCGGGCAGGTGTTTAACGTGTGTTGTGTTTCATACCTATTATCCTGTAACATCCGTACGTACTTTCAGACCGTTTCATCTTACGCCCCAGGCGGGTCAGCGTAATTTATTACCTATTGTGCGGATATTTCATTTATCACGGTGAATTCAATTTACAGAACAATTAATCATTCCACAATACTTACTTGCCGACAGCGGACTGGTTGTCGGCCAGTGTAAACGCGCCGCTCGGGAATTCTGAAAACATTTTTATTCCAAAAATATACTATACTTTCTGAGAAGCATTATATCTTATCCGTACTTATCTCTAAAATATATCACGTATCCGTTAGTTTTGCTGGACAGAGCTTTTAAATTTCAGCTTCCTGAAATAGCGCGAGTGTGGCGCGGTGCCTCACATAATTCTTTAGAAGGATATTAATATCAAAACCACCTGCCATTCTATTTGTGTTTGTTAATATTTTTCGGTTGTTATCGTTTGAATAATTACGAAATATACATTTAAATTCGAATGACATTTAAGCAAACTCACTTCTCGATGGTATGTGCTCATCGCCGCCTTTAAAAATTGGGCAACTGTCGAAAAAATCTGTTGGAAAAAATCTTCTATACTAGATTCACGTGAGTGATGACTTACATACGACGACTTTGTACTGAATCTTCGGCGCGCGAGTCGTACTCGCACTTATTTATTTTTTGCCATAGCGCGGACAGAACCGCACGGCATAGCAAGTTTGTTAACATCTAATTCAACTCGACCAGTTTGTCAAATCAATCTGATTATTTGATTAGATCATTACAGTATTAAGAACGACAGCCTTACGCGAAAGGTTCTTATTGCCGGTTCATTTGTAAATTTTGATGGTAAGTGGAGTGGGCGCTTTTCCACGTGTGATTTTCAGTACTTAGACCCTCGTTAGTATTCTGCGAGCTACTTGGAATTGAATTAGGCGTCTCGTAAGCTTTTGACGGGACATTAGACACGGCGAGTGACAAGTTTCCGTGATTGCAATTTGGCACAGACTGATTTCATTTTACTATATCTAATTCATTATCCCTACCTCCCTATTGATATAAATAAAGTGTAATGTAGTATGTATCTATTTATCTATCTATACTATTATAATGAGGAATGATTTGATTGTTTGTTTGTATTAAATAGGTTCCGAAACTACTAGCCCGATTTCAAAAATTCTTTTACCGTTGGGAAGGTAACTCGACCAAGGCGACACCCGTACATGGTGGATGTTCCCCATGTGTGCACTAAGCGCTTTGAGTCCACATTCTTTATTTGCACAGCAAGGATGTGGAACTCTTTGCCGGAGTCTGTGTTTCCCGAAAGGTACAATATGAGTGTCTTCAAATCGAGCGTGAACGGGTTCCTTCTGGGTAAGCGTGTTCCATCTTAGACTGCATGGTTGCTTCATATCAGGCAGGATGTGGTCAAGCGCGAACCTATTAAAAAAAAAGCTTCACTATCCCCGGGTGACATAGGCTAATTTTTATCCCTGTATTCCCACGGGAACGGGAACGACGCGGGTGAAACCACGAGGTGTCCGCAAGTAGTATATATATGTATTATAAATGCGTGTAGTGCATAATGCAGCATGGTTGGTTAGCTTGTTCGGCTCTCAAGGAGTAACAGAGCAACGGATCTATTTGATTTTAAGCACAACACATATACAAACAGTGAGTTATATACACGTTGATCAGTGGCTTCTTATTCTAAAAAACGTCCCCTGTAGGCTAGCAAGTAAAGCCAAAGTCATTACTAATGTTTACTGCAAGAACGCCTAAGATGTTTTAAGGCATATAATTTTAATGTAATTAGACGAACGAGATGCGCTCCTGATGGTAAGAGATAACACCTGTTCATAACCATTGCAGCGATATACAGAACTTTAAGTAGTAAAAACATCGCTGCTTTGGCGCTCATTATTTTGAAACATTAGATGGTTATTCTCAACAGCCCTGTAATTTCGCTAGCTGCAGTACCCTTCAAACCGGAACACAGTTAAGTTTACACACTAATGCTTGGCGGCAGAATATCTGGCACTGCGGTGGCACCTACCTAGATGATCTCCTGCTAAGAATATCTACCGCCAAGAAATATTTACTTTGGACATAAATACCCTTCATATGTAAAGAGAATACAACGAATGAATTTGATATTACTCAAAAGTATAGATAAATGAAACAGTCACGTGTTCTGTACCCGATAAAATTTCAAGAGTATTGAAGTTGTGGGAGAATTATACTGAGATCCTGATCTGCACAAGAAATTTCAATATGTACATGCATCTAGCAATGCAATGTTTGTGGCCTCAACATCGCTTCATATTGCGAAGTCAGATATAGATCACATATGCTAAATGTGGAACGGTAATACGTAGAAGTTTTCTGTGGTATCTATATGTAAATTACGTATTCGATCAGTTATCTAGTTTCCATTGTACAAGCTTAGCTTAGTTTGGGGCTAGCTGACGCTGTGTGAAATGTTCGACGATATTTATTTAATGTACTCATCATAATGATATACTAAATAAATAAATAAATATCGTAAGACATTTCACACAGCGCCATCTAGCCCCAAATAAGCAAAGCTTGTACTATGTGAACCATGTACTGATATAATACTTAAATATACTTTTTTCTAAATAGATACAGAACACTCAGAAACAGAACAAACAGTTATCTTAAAAAAATGTTTATCGAGGTGGGAATCGAATCCACACCCTACAGCTTTTGAAGCAGATATTCAACTAAATGAGCTAACAGGGCAGTCACCAAATGGCTGATAAAACTGATGTCACGAGAAAAAATTCAGCTGTGTAATACAATTATATACTAAAAGTACCTACATATACCTACTAAGTCCATACTGAAGTTATTTGAATCGGCTCTACGCACGTCCACTCTTCTATTCCTCAGACGCCTGTCGTAATAGGTTCACTGTCGGGCGACACCGGATCTATAACGATAGCAGCTCTTGCCAAAGCGTTGACTGTCGCATATTAATTTATGTCTGCTGCAGCTCAGAGGGGGTATGCATCACAAACTGTGGCAGTTCCAAGAGTTCGTCCACATTCACTCCGCAACAACGATGTTTTAAATGTAAATATGCAAAACCCGTATGTTTCCTTAATATGTCTATTTTTTAATTGCATCACTTTAACCAACTTCGAAAAAGGACGAGGTTCTCAATTCGGCTGCATTTTTTTTGTTTGTTACCTCAGAACTCCGTCATGCATAAACCGGTTTGAAACATCCTTCAAATAACATGAATCGTTTACGTTTTTCACTTTTAAAACGAACACGAATGAACGCATTTAAATAATTAACATAGATCAATTCCAATTCCAGTCTAATACAGTCGTCAAAATGATGCTTGTATAATTTATCATTATAAAACCGATAATATAGCATCATATTTTCTAATAGAAGCCACATTATGCAGTTACCTATTATGTACCGATTTTTAAAACAGTATAGAAATTTAATTCAAAATCAGCTTAATATTCGATTAGGAGTATATACATACCTACATATTTATGTAGATACGAGTGTTATATTTCAGTTTTGGCTTCATGTCTCCTGGGAGAGCCACGTTACTGGTGTACCTTTATCAACAACAAATTGTATTTAACGTCCGATTGATCGCAGGAAAACTATAAATACCTAATGTATTGTGATAAAGTACATTTATACTTACGTATGCATTGGTTTACATAACTCAGTGAAAAAATGTATCTTATGTTTGTTTTTTACGTAACAGTTCTGTGTATAGAAAAATTAAATAAAAAATAATTAAGTTAAAAAGGTTTTTTTGCTAATAATGTATTGTCATCAAAAATAATAGTGTGTACCAAATATCAGATAAATCTGTCAACAGGAAGGAGATTTCATTTACCAAATTTGACCCAAAAAACAACAACAAACAGGGCAAGCTTAATAAAACCGTTTAAAAATATGGAATTTATGACAAACATTTGTACTTCTGTTATGTCCGAAATTTAATAAAACTTACATAAGTACTACTATAATTATAATACAAATCAGAAAGAAAAACCAGGTCACAATTATCCACAACCGACAAGCATGTATGAAAGCGCTAATGAAAGTTGAAGAAACGAAAGGTTTGTACCAGGATCATGAAAGTGGAAAGATTGTCGCAGCTAACTCCTACTGGAAAAAGATGTGTTTGTATGTGTATAAATTGGCATACATTTGTGAAACAAATAAACAATACAACTATCGATTTTATTAGCTTTAAAAATAGAATATTTATTTAAATGTTATTTTAATTTTTATAGGTACACAAGACTCCTTCCTGGAATGATTTCTTAAAATAGAGTTGAGCAATGTTTATGAATAAAAGAGGTGACAAATGACACATACAGCAAGATGTTTTTGAAGACAATTAGTGAAAGATTAAGGTAAATAATGCCGATGATGAAGGCCGATGACGACAACTTATTTAAATTTGTATTTAGATATAATTTTTTTATTTAAATCATTAATATCTAAATACAAGAATAAAAGCGTTGGCCGTTTTACTATAAAACCCTTGGGTGCCTACGTTTATTTTATTTGACAAAGCTATAGAAATACAAAGGAGAGCCTTAAGGAGTAGCCGCTCCCAACAGAAGTGTCGTTAAGTTAGGGATGGCATAACTGCTGTCAAGTCCTAAGAGAGCTCTCCTGTCCAGGGTCAACCAATTTGAGAGGCGGGTACTACGAGCTAATTGCTTGTTGTTCGTTGTTTAGCTGGAATATTTGCATAAATTTAATATTGTTATAACTTAAAAAAAAAAATTGTGACTTCTTAGACGACGAATGTTGACATGTAAAATCGTACAATATACCAAAGTATATACCAAATATATGTACACGTATTATATTTGTTATATACAGGATTTTTATAAGCTGACTTTCGTTTTTCTATAATCACTCGCAGCACCTCGTAGTTCCCTATATAAGAAGATTCGTCAGTTAAGTAACAACAAAAAAATAAATGATACAATTAACATTTAGCATGTAAGTTTAGATACACTTATAAAGCATTGTATTATAATAAATTAGTTTAGTGTAGGTAATTATGGGCGATACTTATTAAAAGAATACTTTACCGGTATTATAGTAATGATTGAAATTAGTCTCTAATGGTGGTTATATTCCGACATTACCATCAGCTTGAACAAGGCAACTCTGTCATGCCCTGTATAAAATATCGCAGCTCGCGATCAACAAATAGAATCCCAAAATTTAAGCGGGAATGTGGAGACAGAAAAATCATATCACATTTATTTATTTATAGTTATTTTCTTGCATCTATTCCAGCAGTTCGGTAAAAATAATCACGTTTTCATAATACGACCCTAATTATTATCTTATCAAGTGTTCAACACTTACAAGTGACTTTAAACTATGAACTATACATGTGACTTTAAACTATGAACTATATTTAACACAGCCAGAATGCACAAAGTGCGGCGCTAGAAATAAAAAACATGGAATTCCTGATAAAGTCTTCTGTCACTGCAAGTATACAGGAGACTGCAGTAAGCCTTGATGCACGGCAATCAGCGCTGCCAGCCCTGCGTTAAGTGTTGGGCACGCTGCCTCTCACAATTACCGCTAGAAGCTGTAATGACCCAGAGAGACCCTTATTAAAACTTGCTTCACCTCACTCCCTCTAACTAAAGTTCGAAGTAACGATGCATATTAATTGTAACATCGATAATGTAATTTGTGTTCAAAAGTGTGATAGGAAACTGCCATTAGGACTGGCCAGCAATTTTGAATAGTTTCCTCTCGGTTCAGTGGGTAGGTAAGCTGTAAGTGAACTTTGAAAATACGAGCAGTGTTATTTAATACTTTGATTTATGAGTTCGATTTTTATGGCTGGACCTATTAAAACTAGGTATTGTACGGCCGCGGGTAAGCACCACAGTTTATAGTTACTGGTAGATACTGAGATTACGAGTAAGTAATAGGGTAAGTAGGTATACAGGATTACGCGGAACGGTAAGAGACTTAAGGGGGGTCAATAAAATTAATATTTACATATAATGTATATTAAGTTTAAAATGTTTTTTATTTTAATTCTCTTGTCAACACAAAAACAAAAATTATGCTTTTGCAAAGTATCTAAGATAATATGTTTTTTGGTTGTTAAATTCACAACGCTAAACGCTAACGCGGATTTAGTAGAATATTACTTTTTTTTGATTACACTGAAATAAGGATTAAAAGTTATGTAGGTAATATTGCGGATTAGGATGTTTTTCTACTAAAATACTACAAACTTTTCGTTGGCAAAAGTCGATTCAGTCCATTTGAATGCTCAGTATTAAAAAGTAATTCGTTCAATACAGTATTTGAATACGAATAATATTTTACTTGGGAAGCCATAAAATAAAAAACACTCCTTAGGCATATAAATTGTGAATGTCACATAAAATCGCGAATGGGTGATGCAGCAGTTTTATTGATGTCATCGAGTTGTGTGATCGTAAGCGCCATTTTATAGCATCCAGTGCTTAATATTATCCCGGTTTATTGTCTGCTCAATAAGGTTTTTGGCGCTAAGCCTCCAGGAATCAAACAAAAGCGGCTGAAGGCGAGTGTGGGTATCGAGAACTTGAGAAGGCTTATTGACGCAGTCAATGCCCTGAAAACATAAACTTTGAGTTTTACTGTTCACATTTAGGAAAAAAAATGGTAACGTACTTTAAAGCCATGAGCGAATCGGTTTCTTCTAGCAAAGTGAAATGATGATCGTTTGATGCAAGCCAATTTTTTCTTAATTAAAAAAAATAATAACGACTTATAGAGTATATGGTTATATGCTTAGTTTATTGTTTTTAGTTCTTGGTTCCATACACGTAAGATTATTCGAACCAAGACAATAAACGGAAATCCTACTGAAACTTTTAGATGGCGGATTCTGTTTAGCGTCTGTTCGGATGAATACCTATCCGTTTTAATATCTGCATATCTATCTATCTGTATTCTAAAACCAATTTTCCCAGTAGTTGGAGGAGCTTTAGATCTATTCGGTACAGTTTTGATAACAATGTCCCATACATTGTTATCGCGAAGAGTTTTACATAAATATATTGTTAATCTTTTTTGTGTAGGTACACTAGAAATCAAAATGTACCTATAGACCAATAAGGTGCGTATGAGCTAGTGCAATAAGTGGCAATTTTATCACAAAAAGCGATTTTTCCTAGGCAAAAACTATAGAAAGGAAAACACATCTTAGACGAAAACAGACGGGATATAAAAAAACAACGACGGGATAGATAAAAGTTTCCGTATACGAATGTGACAAACTTTCAAACGACTTTCTTCGGCAAGCGGGCATTAATTGTGTCTCAATAGGTTTTGTTACACTAGTTTATTATTTATTTAACAAAATTAATAAAAACAATTGTTATGCAACTCATAACTAGTTATATAGAATTCATTTGTGGCATTTATAAATATGGTCACAGATACGGAACCCTCATCAAACAGGTTATCACTTTTCAGCGAATCAATAATTTTAATATTAAAAAGTTAGCTACGGTCATCTAATAATAGTTAACCTTTTCAGGGTACTTATTTGGGACTTTGACATTTTTAAAAATTTTACGATCCATACGAAACCTGAAAAATATCAATGTTATTAAAAATGTGAAAAGTTGGTACTTATAAATGTAACAATTACCACTGAACCGTGAGTCGAGTGAATCGAAAACGACATATGTTTCAGCTAGTATGGTAATTTGTTTTGAAATTAAATAAATTGAGATGAAATAGCGAAAATTCATTGTGTCAACTCCATTCAGCTTGTCTGTCTCTGTATGATGCATACAATATAGATACTCCGCCACGGGAAGGCCCATAGCCATTTTGTCTAAATCATTCCCTTCCGCGTGACGTAACTTCGAGTGCTCTACCCGTACCAGCGGCCACCAGTCTGTCCACTGTCCGCATTGTTAAATGATTAATCGATGAGAAAATTGAATCGCCGTGATAAATGAAATACCAACACAATATGTAACAAATAGCTACGGTTAACGTCCTTCAATCGAGGGCCGCGCTCGCGACTGTTTGATTACGGATAAAGTAATAACCGCTCGAGGGACAAGCGCGGAGCGGTATGTGTGCCGTACTTCAAACAGCCCAGTTATTTTAAACCATATAATAATACTTATCGAAGTTATGTAATTACACTACAAGTGAACGATCGTAACTCTGTCTGTTAGATGATAGTTATGAACAAAATTATTGTTGTTATGTTTTTAATAAATATAAATTGAAAAGCGACGATCTATTAGATATTTAGAAATGTTTCTAGGCTAGGATTTGACTACAAACTACTCAAAATTAAATCATTGTATAGAGTAATCCCCACTAAGCAAATATGGAATTGAAGAGCTTAGTACTTTGTTAGAATGTATATACCTACAAACACATACACGGATTATATTACGACAAACGACCGTACCGCCTCTGCGCTGGTGAGATAAGATGAAAAAACTCTGTAAGAAACATTTTTATTTACCAAACGCCTTCATCTAATTTACTTCCAATTATCTTTTTCATATAAACAATCGCTGGCAGACGGGCTCTCGCTTCGTTGCTTAGTGTACAACAGCCTTTCGCACCGAGAGAAAAGCTGAATATAAAATAATATTGGCCGGACTGTGTTTATAAGGGAAAACAAATTAATTTTTGAAACCCTGTGTATACTTTACATTTTATCGGATGAAGTTGGGTTCTATAAGCTTATTGTGTTCTCGCTTTATTTTTCACTCGGATCTTTTTCCTGAAGGAATTATTATAGAGAGGGTTTTTATTAAAGAGTCCCGTACTCAAATAATGAATGGTTCGTGCATTAAAGCCGTGACATTTAGGCGAGTGGGTGCCGGGCCTCGCCGCTGCTCCCATCGGTCTCTTGCCGGACGCCTTGATTATGCTGTAATTGAGTGCTTCCGGTTATATAAGGAGCCTCCATTAAATAAAGGCGATGGCGATGCCGTTTCACCACTAACGGTTTTTTATTTCCCTTGATTTTACGCGAATTTTGTGGCAACATTTTTACTTCTTTGCTCGATCCCAATTCGATACATAGGCACCGAAGTAGTTTTTTTTTGTATTTATTTGATATTTTTTACTGATAGTAAACTTTATTTTATGAAGCTAATTTGAATATTTTGACTTTCTATGCGGTAGTTAATTTTTAATACGTTTTCAAACTTTTTAGTGTTATAGTATATTAATACGCATACCTATACATATATGCCCTTGCCATGTAAAACAAATAAGTATTTTTATTATTAGTATTGCCGTGATGTAAACAAATCTTATATCATGGCCTCATAAAAGCGATATCAGAGTCCGCTTACTTTAACGTTATAAGTAAAATATTCTAGATATTTCTAACGATAAAGCGAAAAATAACCCAACGTACGTGTGTGGCAGAGGTTATTATGGCTGCCGTTGACTTGACATTGACCAATTTTGTTTTGATTCCCATTGCTTTTTTTAGGTATTGAAAGTAGCGTCACATAGGCTGCATAGTGCATAGGTCTATGTGACATCTTAAGAGGTCAATTGAAATTCATTTTTATCTATTTTGTTAAAATTAACGCCATCTCATAATTTAAAGAGTATAACACGTAATGTATGTAATAGAATGTAATATTTCGGAATGGTTTTGGAATCCGTAAAGTATTTTTTTCTTTACATACTGAATTCGGAAGGCTTTAAGTTGACAGATCTAAAATTACTAAAAAATGTTATCATTTACAATGCAGTCTATTAGAAAATGTTTGCAACATATTTAGTTTAGACCAGTCTGTTTCTGTCAAATTGTTTTAAGTTAATTTATGTGTATCTCCGCTTATATATCGTATCAAGCTTATTGTTTATATTATTTTGTAGTGATCGATAACTTTAAATCTAATTTATCTAAAATTGTAGTTAAATAGTCTGCGATGTCTCTATACATAAGTATATATTCATTGATAATAAGTAAAACGTATCTTCGTAAAACGTGTCCGTAATTTTCTAATAATGTTTGAGAAAGAAAACATATTCATAGTATTTAAGAGAGAATACGTCATGAGTCAGATGAGGAGTAATAAAGACAAATGGGCTAAAAACGTAACAGAATGGTGACCAAGACAAAATGAAAGAAGTAAAGGGAGACACGTCGTAGATGCGATTAACACGTAAGGAGCAGATTTGCGTGCGGCGATAAGGTTTCATCCTAATAGACAAGTATGAGATCATCATCATCATCATCATCATTTCAGCCGTAGGACGTCCACTGCTGGACATAGGCCTCCCCCATTGACTTCCATAAAGACCGGTTGGAAGCGGCTCGCATCCAGCGCGTTCCTGCGGTCTTTACTAGGTCGTCTGTCCACCTTGTGGGTGGACGTCCTACGCTAGTATGAGATGTATGGTGTAAACTATACCATAAAGCAATATTATCACAAAACACAAGTATACATAACATATAGTTAGCTGATAGCTGATAGTCTATAAGCAAAACTTTTCCACGTTTTATGATTTTAGAGAGGAAATGAAAAAGTTTAAGAAGTTAGAGCGCTCACTTCCAGCCATATCCGTTCTCAGATTCTTTGACTCGTGTCGGATCATATTTTTGCTAAATTTGTGGCAATGAATCTCACCCAAGTTTTGATTGTACACATTCGTTACTTTGCGCCATTCGTCAACGCTTAAGAGATTTATTCCATCTAACTTTGCCATCTAAAGAGTTACGCTGTCGATTGCCCTCTTCCGAAATAAATTTGGACTCCGATTACGAGTTTACCACCCTTATGTTAGCGTCAAGTTCGATAAATTTCACTAATAAATAATTCGGCAGGTATAAATTAAAGTTAAAAAAACTGGCAAATCACGAGTTGGGTTCGCGCACCGAAGGTTCCGTACGACCACACTATAAAGTTTGTTTGTTTTAATTACATCATACAACATTAAAGACAAAAAATAAATGTATGCAACATTTCAGTGAACACTGAATTTCCGCAATTTCATTGATTTTTATCAAACTAATTTCCTAGCTAATATTTGTTTTAAGACAGACCTTACAATAAACGATTTTACTCCAAGATCGGGAAACCTACCGCTGCAACGGTCATGGTCAAACTTGATTTTAAACAGTGTATCTAATATCTCTCAATAGTATGAAACAAAGTTTCTTTCTGTATCTTTATATTTCTTCGTTTACTTCTTATGAACCGTTCAATTGGGTTGTTTCGTTTTCATACGTTTGATAAAAATTCATATGAAATACTTACTCAGTTGCAACAAACCTTGAAGCAATCCCATTTGGGTGAGCCACTTCATTTAAACCTACAAGTATATTGAAATAAATTCTCACAAGCTTGCAAAAGAAAGGGCAATAAATAGCCCTAATTATCCGATGTCTGGGCACTTTGCAGCGCATTAATACTTTTGTGATTAACAGTAATCGTCATCATTAAATAGGCACTCCAGAAGATGAGCCTAATGTTCTACAACTTTGCAAAAGTTAAATTCGCTCTATAATCATGATTTATATTTCTTTAAAGAGGTTACCTATTAAAACTTTTTTCAGATTGCAACTCCTTTAACACTTTCAATTCCAAGTGCAATAAATCAGAGCTAACCGCGGCAGCTTTCACGTTATGACTTCCTCGTAAAATTTACATTTAAAAGTTAATTTTCTCGTTCCCCGGCTAAGGGCAATTGTTAATCTTGGATTCTCTCGTGTTGCCGTCGGTGTAAAAAATATGACATTATTTTCTAAGTTACTTGGTGAGTTTTCCTCCGCCAGTTTTATATCTTCACACGCGCAGACTGATATGGGTCTTCTTTTGTTTTATATGAATAGTTTCATTTTTTAAGCTAGTTCTACAAAACATTGCATGGACCAATAGTTTGTCGCCAATGACAAATGAACACAAGCCACGAAACAAATATATAGGTTGGTGTAAAACACTAATTAAAAGAAAGGTTTATTCAACTTGACTTAACTAAGATAACATTTTCAGTTACTAATTTTATTTAATAGAAAATGAACATTAAAGAACATTAGGCATTTTCTTTGTATTGATTAATGAACCCATCACGTTTTACAAATCACTCGCATTTTCGTAGACATCAACATCCAAAAGCAGAAATTAACAGACACGAAAAAGTGTGTGACCAAACTACATAAATATGCAGAATCTAGGTCGTTAGCCGAGAAATCCGGTTACACAAAAGACTTGGTCGGGTGCAGAGTATTTCGTAGTCCGCAAACGAATTGCAAATGCGGCAGGAGTTTGCACACTCGGCGGCCAAACACGACGCGCGGCCGTGCCCATTCCTGTTACTCCACCGCACCGCTCTGCCGACGCCGTATGCCACTGGAATCACAACCGAATCTACAATAAACACAATGTTTGAAGACTTCGCAGCTTTCGTGTGCTGACGCAGTAACCGCTCTCACCAACCGCACCCGCTCTAAATGCAACGATACTTGTTTTGGAAGATATTTTGAATGCAATGCGATTAACATGCAACTTAATTCTGGAAAAATTGGAATGGTGTACGTCTATCAAGAAGGAGTGTCAATTATTCTTATATTATGCTTACCATCTAGATTTTAGGCTACACAAAGACAGGTTGTTTTTGAAACTATACTAAAGTCGAAACAAGAGCCAAATTCCGGGTCAACAGAGGCGGAAAGCACACAATTAAATGTAGATATCTTTTTCAAATTTTATTGAACTCTCTTTACCGAACATGGTAAGACAACCATACTTAACATTATATAGCAACAGCAACGCATTATTGTTATAGACCAATTTCTGCCAATTTGTATTCGTATAGCTTTTTGGCTTCCTCAGACTTTGGAAAAACTGGTGTGGAGTTATACAATCTGGCAACCATTATCTTACCCCTAAGTGATAGTCCTAAGAAGACTTTGTTTTTTCACTCCATCAAATTATCCAAAAATAAAATCAATATCTTCGACGGTATCTTATAGAATATTTAAATTTAACATTTTATTTAGAATTTGATATGTTTGTTTTCTCGTTAATTAATGTATAATTCTGTGACATAAAAATAATCGACTAACCGTTTTTATGTCAATAAACAATTCCAATTTGACACAGGCACAAAAACACCACACAGGCTCATAGGTACCCTACAGCCCGTAGGTACTTGAGAATTGAGTCCTAACAATAAAATGGTAATTATTGTATAAAATAAGGGGTTTCTAGGTTTTAAATTAAATTAATTATATGTAATCAAATATTCTATCAGTAATCTGGTCCCATAATATAAAATGGGAATGGGATGTATCATTTTTGTGAAGTTCTCTTATTTTATAATCGGTTGTCAATTTTAGCACAGTAGGTACCTATATTGAGTTTCAAAGGTTTATTCATGTTCGGGCGAGCACGATTCAAACAAAATATTGTATAAAAAGCTTACGATTCTTTTAGACGAGTCTTATTACTATCTATACGTATTCTAAGTACAAAGTGTGTCCTGAATTAATTTAGCAATAATACTTACTTTAGATCCTTTTAGTCCCAACGCGCTCTGGATTCTCTGCATTTAAATAGATTGCATTATGCTGAATGCTTGAGAAGGAGATTGTTACAAGCTCATGCTATATAGGAGTCCCGAATTGTACCTATGCACGCTTACATTCAGATTTTATAATAAAAAATGTAGGTAAGCAAAAATATGAAAAACAAATGTATCTACCTGTACCGGAAAAATGTGGAAGTGAAAGTTTGTGTAAGTGTAAATTACATAATTATTGGATTAAATAGATAAAGCAGAACATTTTTCAAGTTATCACATGTTTAAAAAGAATAAAAAGTACAAATTTTGTTATGTAGCGTTGGCACAATGCGATCATATCCAATTAGGTTAGACAGTGATAGTAATGTTCAGTTATCTACCCATTAAATCTACATCTGAGTCGAAAGAACTGTACGTACGGGTTCTCGACCATGAGACGCGATGGACTAGGTATCCACCTGGTTTGGTTGGATGGGTGGATGGATGATTGTTAGTCTTTCACGCAAAAACTACTGAACAGATTTGTATGAAATTTTGTATGGAGGTAGCCGAGACCCTGTATTAGGCTACTTTTTATCCCGAAGCGGGTAACACCGCGGGGCGCAACTAGTATTTTTATAAAATCTAATTCGTAAATCCAATACCCTGCCTTGTAGGAAACAACGTACACACATAGAACAGGTAATATGTACTCGTTCATAAGCGCTCATATGATGCTGATTGTTGAATGTTGTACCAAATAATTCCTGGACATGTTTTGCATGCGTTGGTAAACTCCAGTGATCCGGCAGAGCACAATATTATCTGAGGTCGGTCGTACAATAATATTATTAATGTAAGCCATTCATGTACATTGTATTGCAATTGCAATTCAACAGGCGCGATTAATGGTAAGCTGATTATGACATAGGAATTAAATATAAAACAACAACGTTATACCGGTTTCTCCTGCCAGAACCGTGTACCAGTTTTCATTTGTACATATACCAATAAGCTAATATGAGAGAAATACACAAAAATTAATACAGATTGAAGAACAATCAGCGTCTGGCCTAACAATTTGTGAAAAACATCCGTTAAGATTTTCATAGCAAAATGTTTGAAAAATTTGTCACATTAGCTGTAAGTTTCAATTTCCATTTAGAGAGCTATTTTGCATACACTTTGGTAGTTATATAAACTTGGCGAAAGTTTTTTCGCAACTTGTCATGCTACACAGTCTAAAAAAATATTTGGATAAGGACCTAATGAATTTCAGATGATGGCTTAGATACCAAACCAAATTCACCCAATACCGAAATCAACGTTGTTTTATTCAAGATTTTTTCTTTTTTATATAGTATTTAGTGTGCGATTAAGAACACACAAAAACTAACAAACAAACATGTAAACAAAAACATAATTAAGATTTTTCTGTGTTAACAGAAATCAGAAATTATTTAACATACGATATACATTGATCACAATTAAACCCAGGGTTTCTGGATACTGTTGCTGCTGGTTGTCCCGGTAAAAAAAACATTCGTATTAGGTTTTTTGCTTTAAAGAAGAATAGCGGCCTGATTTTATATAACCATCTGAACAAATAACAAAGCCGCCGAATCTTAACTGCGTGAAATTACCGTCGAATAGGACATCACGTGTTTCAGGCAAGGAATCTTCACGCGAGTTAATGAATAATATTTTATTCATTAATCCCTTATTTGCTACGAGTACATGACAAAGTAACGCGCCACATTTACGTAAAGCGGTGCAATTTCAGTTAAGTAAGCGCGGAATAGTATCTACTACTACTACTAATAGTATCTATATATTATGTAGTATATATAATTATATATACTCGGTTCGTTTCGTCGTCTTTATTATTATTTCACGACTGAATTATGTTTAGTCGTGAAATATTTTTGGGTTCCGACAGCCGCACATGAGAGCAAGTTCCATTCTGAGTTTACTATCATCGACCACACCATTACTTAACATGAAGTGGGCTGTGGTCAAGCACCTAGCCTGTCAACAATAAAGCTCTTTTTGCATAGTCGGGTCAAATAGGTATCTGGTATCAACGATGGTATACCTACATCAGGAAATAAAAGTCAGAGGAAATAGAATATACTATCTAGGAAAAAATAGCGAAAACGCCAACAGCCTGCTAACAAACGATATCAATACCTTCCGCTCAACAATTTGCCGAGTAATAACTGTAGGCGTAAGTTCAAACAATGAAAATTATCTTATGTTAGCTCAACTGTACGTATTTGGGGTTCTGTTTGAGTTGAAAATTATGAAAGTTAACGCTGAGGAAACTTTTATCACTTTATTGTATGGGGATCGCGTCGATCCTTACCTTAATAAAGTGAAATAAATCCGAGTCGCAGTGGAAGTCACAAAACAGGGTTCAGTCCTATAATGTCCAAGTACAGTAGTAGTAACTTTGAGGGAGTTTTGAAAGCAACACGAAAAGATATCACACGTTCTCACAGTCATGCACGTAATTCGATACTTTGTAAAAATAATAAATAAATAAAAACAAGAATAAAAAACCATTATACCATCATACCTTTGTGAATAAAATACCATAATTTTTTATTTAATGTTATAAATTTAAAAAACCGACTCCGACACCCTAAAATCGAACACGGCTAGGTTTTAGGTATTGTTTTAAAAATCAAACTAATCAACTGATTTTTCATGACCAATCTGAAAGTATATCATTTAAAATAAAAACATATAAAACACATTATACATCCCTACAAAGTTTGAGGGTTATCCTCGATTGTTCTCGGATCCCATCATTAGGTCCTGACTTGGTTCCAATAGGATCACCTTTTAAACAAAAAAACAATTTCTTGAATCTGTTCAGGCATCTTCGAGTAATCAGGGAATATACGTTAAAAACCTCTTTTTTTAACGTGAGTTAAAACAAATTTTGGACTATGAGGCGACATACTATTTCTATGTTCCCGCCAGAACAAGAGTTCGTTTTCCTATACTACAAGTACCTATGTACAATACGCAAAAATATTCGTTTGCATATTCAAAGAACATCTAATGCACTTATCATATTCTTGGTATTCATAACTGCAAACATTTACGCGTCGTATAAATTGAAAATGATACGGAGTATTTTTAGATGAATGATCCCAATTAATATAAGGTTAACTTAGTATCTCTAGATAAGGCACAAGAGTTATGAATATTGTTAGGCAGAAAGTATTGGTAGAGTTTGTAATTTGTTCGTAATAAATTACCAATACATAATAAAAGGTTAGCTTAGTATCTGTACATACTAAGAAATGTAATATAAGGTTAGGTTAGTAATTTGATACGAACAGATTACAAATGAAAATCTAATGATGTTCGTTGGTAAGCGCATGACTTGAGAACGTCTGAACCGAATTAGCTAACTTTTTTTTTAAATATTTGTGATTTTTTTAAATTACTCTTGCTGTTGGCCTCAAATATTCTCTACAGCATCACCGAACTTTTGGCAAGTGTAGATGGCGCTAGGCCTAGCGAGGGTATGAATCTCGGCTTGGGCCGTCACCGTCGCCTGGGGTGGGGTATCAGACTTCGCAGGGCTTTGTACTTAGGGCCCTAGTAGGTTGATTTGGCCGATGTTCAGACAGATCTGGGGTGTTCTCGACCTTCGCTGCCAGGTCGGTGCGTGATTGTGTGACATTGTTCATAATATTTCGAATGAGCTCATCTCATTCAATTTATCTACATATAGATGCGACGGCGAAGGACGAGCGCTACAGTTAATGTAGTACCGGGTATTCAGCTAGTTCTAAATAAATTAATGTTTTTATGGAGTAAAAAAAGTGCATACACAACTCTGCAGTTAAGTTAAACGATGTGAGTGTTCGGATCAAGTCATGTCGTACGTACATACATATATTATGTTTATCGTTTGTAGTAATCTAACAGGTAGGGTTGTAGTAGGTAACTCTACGTTTAGTTGTTTGTATTGTATCAATGCAATGTTTGGTATCCTGAATATCGAAACGCATTCTGTGGTTAGATGCGGTTAGACACTATGCTAATATTAATTCGAGTATAATAGCTATTATTTAATCTGTGTCTTGAAGTTTTCTATTTGTTTTAATTTAATTAAACACTTTTATTACTTTCTCTATAACAAAATGCATTTTACAGACTCTTACTAATCTTTTATGCCCAGTCAAAAATTTGTAATTTTTTTTTACACAATTCATAGATGCCCATAAAAGTCAAATTTACAAATGTAGTTAGTGTTTCTCGATGACAACAAATAATCGTGGAATAATAAAGATGATTTGACGACGAAGTTGTTAAAAGAAAGTAGACAGAGAGCCGGCCATAGGTAACAACAATAACTATACATAATTATGTATGTTACGGTCGTAACTAGCTAAACATGACGAGAGCTAAATGGATAAAAAGTGAAAAAATGCCATAAGATGCAGAATAATTTACGATACTACATATTTGATAAACCAAACAATACATTCAGGAAATAATAAGTTGTGCTGAAAGCCTAAGTAGCGACATTGTACACTATTGTGTACAATGATACATTCATCGAGTAGTGCAGAAAAATAAGGTGACCTCATCCTAACTTTTGGTTTGATAAATCGAGCAAAGTTACGTCATAAGCACGGTTTAACATTGCGATTTGTTCCGGCAGTCTCGCTAGAGAGACATTTCCATTCCAAGCTCGTTGCTAAAACAAAAAAAAAAACAAAACAAACGTTCACGATTAAATATTTTTGATATTCTAAAACGGTATTGTATAAAGTAACTATAGAACACGGTTTCCCGCTACATCAATTTTGAAACAAAAGAAACATATTCCTATGACTAGATAATTAATGTGGGCGTATAAGCCTAATTATCTGTAGACCGACGTCGTCCTGGATATTTTCTCTAATAAATTAAGCGAGGACCCTTTATATAAGGCGGGCAGTTTTAGGGATTTTGGCAAGAGGCGATAATGGGATACCTGTCATCATATGGACAAAATTTATACCTTATTACCTGTTGAATGCGCTAACACACACGGGCTCTAAACGCAGATCCCTAAAACAGTGCTGTTAACGCCTCTAGCTTTTGTGCCAGCTATTAATAATCACGCTTTACGAGCCCAAAACATTTGCAGCTGTTTTGTTGCTTTTCATTTTTAGACTACAACAGACTTTGGTTTTACAATTCTTCGGTTATTTTATTAGGATTTTGTTTTGTCATTCATAAAATCATCTACAAGATAGTTTAAATTAAAATCAAGTGAAAACAAAAAACAAAGACCTAGCGGACAAAACCTAGAGAAGAGTTAGTAGTAATGCTGCGCGAAGAATTCTTTCCTTCTTTTTTTTGTTATTACAAGTCGGTTTTGGCAGGAATGTGAAAATCATGTATTATTATTAATGGTAGTGACTGTTTATGTTTTAATAATAATGGTGTTTTACATATGAAGTGTTGAATTATACACACGAGTGTTGGCAGATGATAAAATGTGGGAAGATATGTCTGTTAGTGTTATTTTCAAAATACCGTAGAATCTTGTAGTAAAGTCACCACTACATGACTAGGCCATACACTGGATTTGCCCGTGATTTACTTTGTGTCTTTTACTGAGAGCAACACTTAATTTCACCATGAGACTCTTGATAATATGAAATACTTGATTAAAACTGTCAGAATGCACAAAGTGCGATGTCAAACAAAATGACTGACATCAAATGACCTGTCATAATTTTACAGAGCGATCGCAGCACTCTCATATGTACAATCTAACGCCTAAAAGAGCTTCAAGTGTTGGGAACACTGCGGGTTTGACTAGTCAGACTATACCTTGTCTCTATTTATTTCTGTAATGAAAAGCATGTGTAGCTTCCAGTAATTAAAACGGCGCTACAAAATGTAGCGCCGTATTTACCTAGCATACGCTTAGTACACATTGCTACCACTTCCCCTCAGTTGCATTTGACGCTAGCAATATGAGTTCAGCTCGCGTGTAATTTCCGCCGACTGGAAATTACAAATCTTAATGAAGCCGGTAGACTACTGTCGAAATAATACATAGACAGTTTTTAGTACTCTTATGCCTAGGTTACTACTTAGCTCATTTTTATTTAGCATGCAGGCAGTTAGGTACTTCTACTTACCAGTGTAGGTCTTCTAAGAGTTCTAAGCTACTTACATTTTTTTTCTTTGGTTTTGGCGTCGCATTTTGAGCATTTGCCAGTGCCAATTGTTTTATATTTTCAAGTTTCATAAGTTAAATAAGTTGCCTCGTAGCTATAGTTATAGTGAAAGTCCACTCTTGGTCAAGTTCAGTCCGTGTAAGTCAAGTCCAGTCATGCTGTAGTGGCGACTTAGCTATAGGCTTCGATGGAGCAACACGAAACACGAAACGTCATGGTTCACACCATTATATCATTTTCCCACACTCGCGCTTGTAATTCGACATTTCATTTTTTTTCTTTCATTTTTTTGCATTAAACACTCGATAAAACATAAGTTTTGGAAAAAAATACAACGGGGTGACACGACTCTTTCCGCGTTCCCACCATAATTTTATCAAACATATTTTTTTTCTTTGGTTTTGGCCTCGTACTTTGTGCATTTTGCCAGTGTAAAGTAGTTCATGTTTTTAAGTGTTTCAAGATTGAATAAGTCTCAGTCATATAATGTATGTTGCGATCAAGTTTAGTTTTTGCAATAATAAAGTAGTAGTGACCTAGTAGCATCTCCAAAGTTTGGGAAACAACACTAGAAGACATGTTCCAACACATTACATAACTTGTCAACATTCGTGGGTATAATTCGTACTGTAATCATACATGTAATTTAAATGAATATAAAGTTGAAAAATACTAATAAATACAAAGTAAATACTATTAAAACTCGACAAATGTAATAATTACTTAATGAACATATTTAATTTACATATGATACCTACGCACTATGTTGCATTTCTATAGTAGGCATCTACTTACTTTATAAACTACAAAAAGCATTACTAAAGAAACTTGTATATTAAAAAACTAAGTCTCTCCTAAGGTTATAATGTTCGTTTCAAATCTTAGAAATAAGACATCCTGCACGGTGCCAACTGTTCCGAAGCACGGGACTTGCGTCTCTCGAAGGATGCCGTAAGCTACAATTTATGGCGCAATTCATCAGACTGTAAGAGCTCTTAAAGCCATACCATACCTGCTGAATAGGGGCCTGACATTATATTAGAGAATGTATCGGTAAGCTGCTGACCTCAGCTGTGGACACTTGTCTTCTTCATCACAGTTAACAAATTGATAAATGGTGTTGTAATCAAGATTCTACGGAACGCTTTAATCACCGTAATATTTCCCAAAATTAGATAACGGTAATATTATCATCAATTTACTTTTTTACGTTGTTATATTATGGTGTTAAGCACTTATTTTTGACAAAAAAAATATATGTTAGAGAAAATCCTAGAGTTGTGCTAGGGAATTAAAAATATTATAAACCGGTAAGTAATTCTGGTAGGTAGATACATGTTTATTATGAAAAACTACAATAGTCATGTAACTAAGAGAACCCTAGACGTGATAGTAATAGGATCTATGAAAGAATTTAGCTGTGTGACTGTGTGACTCATGATATAAGTGTGACAGAGTATTAAAAAAAAAAAATATTTTTAGGAAACTAAATCATACGAATAAATACCAAAAGGTTAAATACTTTTAAACCCACTTCATGATATTTCTAACTACGAGTATGTATTGTATTTACTATCAGTTTAAGTAATCGTAGTCACAGAATGTACCATGATAAAAACACTGAATATTTTACAAGCACGAAACAGTACGGCTTGATCTATTTATAATGGTTGTTGTGAATATCTCAAATCTTTTACTCGTTTAGAGTCTCTTGCTTTCTTGCTTCCGTTCTTCGGCGTCAAACAGCTTGTACAGAACATAAACAGAAACATTTAACAAAATGATTTAGAATTGTACAACTTAGACGTAGTCAGAAACAGAAAATTCATATAATTAAAAATAATTCAGAAAGCTATATCTAATACATTGATTTCATATTTTTCACAAATATTTGTACACAAATAAGAAAACTTGTGGAATGTCAAATATTGAAAACATTTTCTAAGAAAATGGATACATCTCGATAATACAGCTCGAAAAATGTTGTGGGTATCGGTTGTGTGGCTTCACGAATTTCTTTATAGAGATACCGCAAAAATTCAATGAAGAATATTGGCAAATTTTAAGTAGTAAGTTCTATTAAAAGTGCAGTACTTATACTTATATAATAGTACTGTTTTTTTAAATAGTGCAACAGTTTAAATATATATTTTTTAATAGATGAATCGTACGAATCATATTCGACGCGAAACTGCCATATTTTTGCTCTGTTAACTTATTCACGCAACATTTTGCTTTATTGAATAAATTTGGCAATCAACTGAGCTATACATAATATAATTACACACATTAGCTATCAATTATAAACTATTTATCTACGTAGAAAAAAAAACAAGTTTCATTATAAACAACTAAGTTAATTGTTGTAAATAATTGCAAACTTGAGATGATTTTGATTTGATTCGATGATGTGTAACCGGTTGTTGAACCTGTCAGTCTTTACAGCTATTTCTAACTGTAACAAGACAAAATAAGTCGGTAACAACATTTGCTAAAGAATACTACAATCAAATATAAGACACCATATTATATCAAGTAGATATCAAAATGAACATCAAATTATTCTACAAACAAAGCTTTAGCATAAAACACGCGAAAATGTTAGCTTTATGTTAGTTCTTACAATGGGTGGCGGCAAATAACTAAAAACTAACAATCAGCTCCATATCAAGCGAGCAGTTCCACACCAGTTCGGCAGCGGGAAAGTTTATTTCTGTAAGTACATTAAGCTATACAAGCTTTCGACTTACCCGCCGCGCCGGACCGTTACTTAAAATTGCATCGTTTTGTTACGGGCTAAGTAAAGTAAGTACAGTGCTTAGTGGTACTGGTATTTGGACTGAGCTGAGGAAGTTAAATGAAGTTCAGTGTAATTACTCTCGGAGAGGCGGTTAACTCGGCTTCCAGTTATGGTGACAGCCACCGCCGCCGCCGCCGCCGCCGCGCCAACTCGCGCTCTAATTGGGACCAATATTAATAATGAAGCAGGCCCTTTTAATGCCGGAACGGGAAGCACATATCTTGTGGAAAGTGTTATATTGAACTGGATGGGACGCGTAACCGCTTTTGGCTTACAGCGTTTGTAGGTTGGATTTTTCTGTTAAGAAAAGAGATAAGACGGTTTTGTTATCATGCATTTTTGTTTTTCTTGTCACCGTACCTTTTTGATGATTGCGAAACGATACTAAGTACGAAAGTCGCTACACATCATATTGAATAATTTTTGTTATGGAACCGATGTTGAAATCGAAATCTCAAAAAAGCTGTTTCATGGAAAAATTGACATTGACCTTCGATATAATGTACGTATTGAGCTAAGATTTTTACGCAATTTCAGGTTCGATCCCATTTTAAAAGTTGTCCAAAATTATGAATTTAATATGAATATTATGAATACCTACAAAGATTTTGTTTCATTTTAGTTTTTTTACTTTTTTATGTAAAAGTAATAAGACGATCGAGACACTCTAAGGTTATCTAAAAAGTTTTATAGCATAGCGTATTGTTGCTGGTCTTTTTTAAGGTAACAAGTAATGAGATGAGTTTCGGCGGGAATACGGATAAATCATGTCGCCGCATTGTATTATTTACCAAAATTTTAGTTTTTCGAATATTTATGTATAAAAAATAACGATACTTTATTATGCACGTGTGTGAGAAAGTGATGTAACATTATGTGGTGAAACTCAACTTTTCATGTTGCTTCCAAAACTCCATCGAAACTGATGGTAAAGTTATTACTATTTTACTAGTGCATGACTATCACTAATTTACTGCTACTCGACAATGACTTGCTTTATGTGTATTTGACTTTAGCCTTATTTAATTTAACTATATTATTAACAAAATACTTGAAAATATTCAAACTGTTAATGGACTAAATACAACGCCAAAACAAAGAATTAAAAGTAATGAGACATAAAACATTTCTGTCGGCAAGGGATAACAACATCTGCCGCTCATGGTGCCTATATAAAAATATTGTATCTAAGTCCACATACCCATGCTATGAACCCAATATGATGATAGCACTCGTACTTCACGTACTGGGACGGCGCTCGACCGCCGTCGCTTGACATGTTAATGAACGTTTCCTGTTGTTTTAAGGTCTCTTGGTCATTCTGAATGACATCACGAGCGTGTTTTGAACGGTTTCCTCCCATTTTCCTCAACTGCAGTGCCCATTGTGTTTATGACAAAACGGACAATGGAAATAATATGAGTGTATTTGAACACAATGGGGGCAATTAATCGAAGAGGCCTGTTATTAATAATTATATTACACTTGTGTCATAATAAAGAAAACAATTTTTTGGGAATAGATTCCTAAGATGTTTGATTATGAAATACAATGCATAACTAACGTATTATATTTTTACAATTTGGTAATCAAAATTATACAAAAACACAGTTGGATATATATTATTTATTTCATAAATAGGTAGATCACTTTTATCTATTTAGGGCCTTACTTTCTAAACATTGCTTAAAATTAATCAATGTTTAAAATGTTCTATCAATTTCTTGCTGATGTGAAATGTGAAAAGTGTAGAGAGTTTATTTATTAATTTTATAAATGTTATGCTTAATAACGAGACAGGCTATTTTAAACATAGACTAATTTAAGTAGAGTCCTTAATAAGTATAGATTAATGATACTAATTCATCATTTTGGGCGCTGAATGAGCATCTTTGATATAGTACATGTGACGTCTTTTGTTTACTCTGCTAGCATAGAATAATAGGCGTAAAACATAGAAGCACAAAAATTAGTTTGTTTTTTGTGATAAATTGCTTGTTCTAAGTAAATTTTGAAACAACAGTTAGTTTAATAGTTATTTTAGCTACAATTAGCGCCCTTTTTGTTCACATACGTATGTTAACTTTAGACGTAGATTTCGATCTGGTAGTTAAGGCCGGAGCCTCTGTCACTCTTCAACCTGAAGTTGGCATACGAAAAGCCTACTCCTCCTGCAGTTACGCTGGGTATCGCGTCCGTGTGGTCCAAATCACGAGCTATAATACCCTGAAATGAAAAAAAAAAAAATGTATGGCGCTTTATTTTAGCCGTCTTGATACGACCTAAAGATTTGACTCTTCTCGTGAATTTCCGAAACAAAATAAATCATAAAATCCTTTTTCTGACAACTACGAACACTACTAAAAAGAAATCAATCAAATCGGTCTCAAGTCAAGTGATATGCATACATGTTGCATTTGATTTTATTTATATAGTGTCTGTAACGCCTTCAGTATCTAGTATCAATATATCAGTAGACCCATATACTTAATAAATGTATTATAAATTAATTTTGACTTATAATAATCTAATCTGAATAATTTAGTTAAAAACTTATAGTTCAGTACCTACTCTCAAAAATCTTAACGAAAACAAGCAACTGAATCAAAAGAGAAAAGCCGATATACAGGATATAGGTATAGAAGTAATCGTATGCCGCCATTGACGCTATTTCTAGTTTAAAATATTTAATTGACGTTCTTTTGTCATGAAACAAAGATAACTAATGTTTTTAATTCGTTGACGTTCTTTTGTCATGAAACAAAGATAACTAATGTTTATAATTCTTAGTATCATAAGTACGAAGCTACGACAGCTAGGCTCATTATATTTCTATAGGAGTTGTCTAATAGTATTGCTCTAGTTGCAAAAGGCAGATAGACTTTAGTAAGTAGAATCTAGAAAACAAATCTAAGTCTATACTCCGTACTTTACCTACATATTTTTGTCATAATTTAAATCCACATGATCTTCATGATATTTTTTGGCAGTTTTCAAATTTTCACAGTAGGTACAATTTGAGTAAAATTGTAAAGATATAAGGAATTAATTAGGTTACTGATTGTGACGTACTACTAATAATAATACTGATTTATTTCCCATAATGTTCACGCACGCTTATCGAATCGTTCGCAACGTTACATGGCATTGCATATAAATTAATTTATTCGTGGTCTCGTAGGAGTGAAGGTTAATAGGTTCAACGAATATCTAATTTGCAGACATCTGACACACGAAAAAAAAGCAGACAATTCATCAGCACAAATAGCGTTTATACAAATTTCTGTCCACCAATGGCAGGTAGCATTGTTGACAGAATATGGTGTAATGTCTACACGATGAGAAGTCGTTGACTCTGCTCTTACAGACGCGTGTTATGAATCCGCGACAGACTTCACTGTTTTGATACCGGATAATGTTTTTCCCCCGAGGACATGAGCAAGAGGAAAAAGCATCAAATTAAATTTCACATCGAGACGCTCCGCGGTATATTCCCCGATTCAATAAAGCTTCTGGTTAACGATTTGTATCGTATGACATTCCTTTCTCTATTTATTATTCACGACTACTAAGTTATTTCCATTTGAATTTTACTCCTATTTAGATGTAATATTTATTGCCTAATCACAAAATGCTTATTAATCAGAATTGCTCTGTAAAAGTAAACACTATGTTGATGTGTTTACTAATGCATTTCTTTGCTTTATAACATAACAAACAGGCAATATAATACGTCATGTAAAATACAATTTGATCTACATACTTAAATAAAGCCCCAATGTCAAGAATGTACACATGTATGTAATGTCACAAGAAGTACTAATTTTTACCAGACTACGGCAAGGTAATGACTTTGTTTTTTGGTAGTTTATGTATGTATGTTCGTGTATTTACGTGTGTTCTACCGTAGCGTCAAAACTACTCTACCGTTTGTGATGAATTAGGTGTCAATCAATTCATTATTATGCTATAGATGATGTGGGCTATATATTTTTTTCCTTTAACTATAGTTGCATATATTGTACCTAGTCGGCATATAGTTTTTTTTTTAATTTTAGCTTGTTCTCTTTAGGTAAAGGTAGATAAATACCTATAATATGTAGGTGACGTACCTACTATAAGGCAGGCGATGTTTTGATTACATGTAGCAACGTTAACGGAAAGCTTTCCCTAATGAAAACAGTTTCACGTCACTTGTCAAACTTGGTGTCTTTACTCTGAGTGAAAACAATACGTGTTCATAACGGATGTGAAGCTACGAAAAGGAATCAACCGAGGCGGTAGTTACAAATCCCCTTTAGGAGAGACTTCCGACGGAGAATAAATATGACATGATCCATATTATCTTCCGCGTTGCCGTCTGTTTTCACATAAGTACAAGTATAACACTAGTTACAAAGTTTCTCAATGCTTTACTGAGTTAATAATTTTATTAACATTTTAAATTGACGTGGCTTTGTTAGTTATCTGACTTCCATCACACAAGCTCTGCTTAGTTTGGGGCCTGATGGCGCTGTGTGTATAGTACAACGATATTTATTTATTTATTTATTTAAATATTAAAATATACATTTTAGCCTGTGGGATTTATATCAGGTGACATACTTTCAGAGGTAATAAATAAATATAGGAGGATATTTCACACAGCGTCTAGATCCATCTAGACCCAAACTAAGCAAATCTAGTAGGTGCTATGAGAATAAGATAAATCATAAAATACTTATATACTTTTTTTGTCCCAGAAAAAATATCTATGTTATTCGTAGTCACATAAACCTGTGTAGGAATTGCGCCCACGCCCTTTAGCTCTTGAAGTAGAACTACTATCAACTATAAGGTACTTGCTCTTTGCTTTTATTGTTAGTCTAGATAAATACACAAGAATGGGTTTCTTCTACGTAAGTAGACCACATAACTGCTTAACGCCAGGCATCGTGTCGTCAAACACATATCTTATTAGAATAACAAGAATTAGAGGTCGTTAAGCGCGATACTTAGTAAAACCGCAATGGATACAACTAAAACTATGTACCTACTCTTTCATTTTCTATTAATTTCTTATAATGCATACAATTAATATCGTTAAAATAAAAACAAATTGCCATAGAGCAGAACAACCGAAATGATAATGTATTCTTACTGCCTACTTATTAGCATAACCTTCATAAAGTGCGGGGAGAGAATAGCTGAGATATAGAGGGAAGTTACCTAAATGTAAGCAAACCATTTAAAATCCTTTTCAAGGTTCTATTTGTAATCCTTTCACTGAATACAAACAAAGGGTTCATGGATTTTATATTTATTCTCGCTTTATCAGATTTACATTACCTTCACCAACCTTTCCATTATGGCTATCTGACCTGCCTTTCAGCGCGAAGTCTTCATTTTAGCCGTGAAAGTGTTTGTTTAGGTAATTCAATATTATTTATTGTTTACTAAGCAATTAGACAAGAATCGACTTAAGTGAAAATCAAAATTCATTGACGATTGAGACTAAAAGTCTCAACAGGGTTGGAATCGTTCCAATCAAAATGTGCCAAAATCATTAATATTTTAGTCAATTTTAGCAGTAGAATACTAGTTTTATCAATTTCATCATTACTATATGATAAGTATAATGTCCAAGTGAACTAAAGTCTAATAAATAAAGTAATGCAAATATTTTTTTACGCTTTGTTTCGGGAAGTGATGTAATTCGAAATCAAATTGTAAGTTTTTCAAAACAAGTAAGTATTTAAGTTTACCTTAATAATTTGCTGTCCAGGATCTGAGAAGAATACTTCTTTGACCCTTTTCTTGAGGGGTATAGCACTGTACTCGGCCTTTTGTTGCCAAAGCAATCTATTGTTGAAACTAGTACCTACAATGAGGTCTTTACAATAGCTGACACAAACACAAGAGAGGAGCACGATCAGTATTACGGGAGTGGTCTTCATTTTGTTGAAAACGGATAAAATGGCCGTGTATCGTGTAATGTGCCTTGACCAGTGGATGCCGATCGACTGGTTATGTGACCACTCGGCGGTCCGATGTTGACTTATAACTTGTTTACCTTAACCACAACAACCGGAAAAAATAGGTTAGATAAACGCGAGCACTATGATTCACGAAGTAGGTAACTAGTCAATCATTACATATACTTGTAATTAAGTAAATAATAAACTGAAATTCGTTAGTTGCACTTTAATTGCTTACCGCATTATTAGTTGAATGGGATTGAAAAATGATGTTAAAAATCATTCAATTAATAATTTTGTACAGTTTTAGATGTCTATATTACTCATGGCATTTTCTAAATGATATCATAATATCACGACTTTTGCGATAAACTTTACCAGCGAGCAATAATTTTAAGATAAAAGTCATATCGTCAGCTATAATCAAGTTATTTTTTTGAGGTAATTATATTTCTTTATAAAACATTCATAGTACGTAAAAACTAAGTAACAAAAAATAAAAAATGTTAGATTTACACAATTTTTTTTCTACAAACAATTTTTAACCGACTAAAATTTTACAAAGAAAATTTTAAATTTTAAACATTTTATAATTTTTTTTTTTAATTTTAATTTGACCGTTTTTTTTTTAAATCTCTCGAACAAGTGCAAATCGTGTTCTGAGGGTTTTGTACAAACTTGTAAATAAATGGGTCTCGGAAATCGAGACTCGATTTTTAAAACGAAACTCGCGATGGTTGTACTTACGGAAAGATAAGTCAAATAGAAGGTGAAACATAACAACATCGTTAAAAAAAATGTTCCATACACAAATACACATATTATGTAACTGTCATTATGACAAATACAAATGTAATTTCGTAATCCTACTATTATTATAAATGCGAAAGTTGGTGAGGATGTATGGATAGATGTTTGTTATTCTTTCACGCAAAAACTACTCAATGGATTTTGATGAAATTTGGTATGGAGGTAGCTGACACCCTGGATTAACACACAGGCTACTTTTTATTTCGAAAACTTGTAGCGGGTAACACCGCAGGGCGCAGCTAGTATTAAAACTTCAGATAGTTAAGTACTGAATAATTCTGCTCAAATGAATTATTTTCATACTTTTTCCATAACTTGTGTGGTAAGACATTCCATCTGAGTAAAGTAATTGATTTTAGGTCAATATAGTTTAGGGAAAAGACGAATAGCAAAAATAACGAGTGATCATATTTTTTAAAGTGAAATCAAGGAGTTGAACGAACCACTCTCTTAACGGTAGGAGATAATGCTTGTCCATTACCATTGCAGCGGTACCCAAGACTTGGAGCAACAAAACAAAATCCAGGGCATCAGTGCTTTCACGCACGTTACTTTATTTGATGGTTAGTCTCAATTACAATAGCTCTGTAATATATAATGGTTTATTTTTCTTTGTGAGATACGGATAGCTAAGAAAATTTCAACAAATCCCATTTGACACTCTGTTCAGCGACTTAAGTTTACGATGCAATACGAAGATGTAAACATAAAAGTTAATCACATTTTGTTACAAGTAAAACGGTAAAAAACGTGCATCATTCATTCAACGCTTGATAATAAAAGCGAAACGCGGGAGCACAGGGTATCTTATCTGCTTGGCTTCTCTGTAAAGCATTTCTGAGCATAATTTATTTCTTGCAAAGAAGCAAAGTAGGTATGCTCCAGAAGCCAAGAGCGTTTGTACACATTAACGTGGCACACCTCATGAAAAATCGCTTAGGAGAGATGCTAGAGTAAGCAGTCCGTAATAAAGTATAGGTGCCTACCCTACCGTGACTACTGAGGCAGGTAAAGTATTTTAACTTTTAACTAGGAGCACAGATTATAAGAAAATAACATGTAGGTACAATGCAAATAAGCTCATTCATCGTCCGTACTGCAAAGGTGTGGCTCCACGGGAATTATTTCCGAGTTCGTCTAGGTAATGAGGGATCATCAAAAGTGTATAGGTGAGAGTATCTATTCACCTATTCCTGGGCAAATAAGCCCCATCTTAGACTCTGTCTATGCTTGGGAGAGACATCGTTCAAAGCGAAGCCATTCTAAACATTAAAAAAAAAAGTTGGTAGACAGATTGATAAAGATTTTAAAAAAAGATCAAAAGTTAAGTTAACAAAAACAGATATCAAATACATACCTACAACGTGGGATTAAAAATCAGTGAAGACTCTTTGGTCCTACAAATGTTGCTTGTATACACGAACTACACTTGCACAAATTTACTAATTCGAGGTATACGAGTATGTGTGTGAATATGACTTGTACAATAATTTTAGGCTACTCATTTATTTATTTCTTACACCACATTTGTATCTGTTTTTTTTTTCTAATCTGTGAGCAGGTTTATTTTTTCGTATATCTGCTTGACTCGATGGTTTTTATCCACGTAACTTAAACGTTTTGATAACTACGCATCAAGGTCAATTTCAAGTCTCGAGTTAATGTAAGTGTATGTGAAAAGAAGTCATTATGATCACATTTTAGTATTTTAATTATATTTTTTTTTGGCGAAAATGTACAGGAAACATTTTGTACCTTTTACATCATCAGTTAATTTCATGAACGTGGCCAGTGTGGTAAATTATCAAGTAACGATTTATCACACAAGCCAAGTGCGGGTGCCTAACAGTGGGACAGTTATTTTGGTTATCACCGGAACGCGTACTCTATGATTAGTTTAAAATTAGTTATTTTATTGCGCAAGATTCGCTGGCAAATATATGTAATTATAATATGTGTTCAAAGAACGAAAGTACAAAAACTACATTGGAACTGTTTATAAAAATAGGGTTGATATCGAGTGTTTAATTATCCTAATCCTTATTTTGATATTTATTAACACCAATTTTGAATGCTTTAGTTGACATCTAAATTTCTAAACTTACTAAAAATATTACAGTCTTTGTCATTAATAGTAAAGACACCAGCATTTTGAATTAACTAGTTTGGTTTTAGTTTTTATCTATCGACAAAAGACTTCAGAATAAATTAGATTTAAAATTTAAAAATGACTGTATTCTTTGCTTTGTTCTCTTTTTTCCGCGACGGAACGAATTGACAGACTTCATTTTTGGCATGCGATTGGAGAGAAACACCGTAACTATATTTTATCCTTCAAAAACAAACGATTTTTATGGGATTGTTACAATGAATGAAACCGCGAAACACATATAGTACCTATGTAAATATGTATGTAACTAAAACACCTGGACTATATTATTTACAATGAGTTTGAGCTGCTGGTGAAGGAAAACATCGTGTGGAAACCATAGCATGGTGGTAGGGTACTTTATAGTATTCGGCTGGCTAGCTACCACGCTCAAGTTGAAAATTTGCCACCAAGCATCTAACGGTGTGTTCCGGCAGCCTCACTTGAAAGCCAGTTCCATTCCCGACAGCCCCGTTGGCTCATTGGTAGCATATCTGCCTTGAGAGCTGTGGGTTCGATTCCCACTCAGGGCAAACATTTTGTGGATAAACAAATGTTTGTTCTGTGTCTGGGTGTTCTGTATATATTTACAAAAAAAATTGTATTCTATCAGTTGTCTGACTTCCATCACACAAGCTCTGCTTAGTTTGGGGCCAGATGGCGCTGTGTGTATTGTATAGTCCTACGATATTTATTTATTTTTATTTTTATTTATTCCAGGCTAGGTGTGCTTTATCATCTTCGACCACACCATCACTTATCATCAGGTGAGCTGTGGTCAAACACCTAGCCTGTCAACTATAAAAAAAATCTAGTAATATGAAACAGTTAACAATGAGCAGTTATACATGAGTACTTTACGTTTGTCACACACTTAAAGCTTTTAGTAATTCGTCACTATTCACGTCAAGGCAATTAAAGACTGCAAAGGAGCGCTGTTAAAATAAATTCTACCTGTTAGAATTGCACTCTACAATTCACTCTTACGTAATACGTACATTTGTAATCCAGATTTAACCCAAATTTGCATAATGCTTTAACTTGTCACATAAGAGAACCGGAACAGTGGTTATAGTGAGTTTAAATTGCATTTTGGTAGTTTTGCAATGTTGTGGTGACCATGTGCGGGGCTGCATTTTAGCACCAAAATATAACCAACAATAATCGGCCGCATCTACATGTAATTGTTCTCCGAATATAATGGATTGCTTGGATTAATGATGCGTATAATCATTCGAATTAGGCACAGGGGAATTGTGTGCAGTATTATATCTGTAGCATCCAAACAGATGTTGGCGTATTTTGAACAGCAGCCAAATAATTAAATTTTCATTGAGCTGAGTCGTTAATAGCATTTTTTTGCAATGTGTACCTTTATGTACTTCTATATTATTTAAAAAAAAATTGTGAAAATTAAAAATGCAACGTTTTTACTTAAAAAGAGACTATATACAATGTACATACTTGCATATTAGTAATCCGTCAGAGGGTTGTCTGGAAGATATCGCTCTTAAGGAGTCTTTTTTTTGTAATTATCTTAGATGAATATTTATTGTATTGTAGTAGGTATATTTCCACAGTGTGGAATCATAATCTCTGAATCCTATATATTTCTAGTGTTTTGTTACACAAACTCAATTGGAATGCATCGGTTACACTCAAAATTATGTTAGAGCTTAACCATTGTCGTGTTTTTAAGAGCGCGCCTAATGCCAGAAAAACGGTAAAAAGGTGTATTTTCGATGCCACGCTTAGATATTCAAAAAACATAAATATTACAACAAAAAATATTGGAGTATGGGTATAATCTAGAACTTTGAAAGAAGGTCGGAGATTAAAAATCTATTTTAATTCAAAAACTCGAAATTGTCAGCGATGACCCCACATTATGTTTTATGAATAAAGTAGCTGCACTTATGTTTTAGTAAAGTCACTAATTTTTTTTTAATTTGATGTCAAAGTTTTCAGTAATTAAATAAATCTCGGTCAAAAATATACCTTGGATTTCAAATCACGCACTTGTCATGGTATTCTCGGTCTTGTTATTTCGCACTAGAGCGGGTGAAATCTGATATTTTTCTGGCATAGGCGCGCTCTCATTTAGGGTTTTTCTTCATTTAGTTTGTGGGTGACTTATACATAATGTAAGTATAATATGTGGGCAAATGTGGGTCCATTTCTATTCTTTGAACAGGTAAGGCGCGCTTTAATAAATAAATAAAGCAAACAACGAGGGCCTCCTTTGTGTAGGCGTGTGTCAAACCCATTGCGCAGCCTTCTGGTTTTTGTTCAGGAATGCTTACATTATTTTAGAGCTGATGCAAATTAAACGCCTTTTACAGCGGTCGACCGGACCGGCCCCGATGATATACGAGGACATTTTCTTCATTTGGCGCTATTTACTCGGTGAGTTTGTATAATTTTGCAAGCAAAACGATTCCCGGTTGATCCCCGACTCTGCGATAGTTACAATGATTAGTATGACTGAGAGGGTGCGATTAATATTCGGGCGGTGGAGTGCCGTCACTCACTGAATAATCAGATTTAGTGCGCGGCTCGGGGCGACAAGCGACTCTACAGATTATTAGGAGTTTGCCCGCCAGCCGCCGCTGCCTAGCCGCGCGACGCGCTGCCTTCGACTCGCCCACACATCGATCAGAAAACAAAGGATATGCGAATGCGAAAATTATGTTATTGTATGTTCGCTATTCAAACAAATGACAACGCCAAACTTAGGCAAAGTAGCACAGAAGCGTTTGGCGGTGTTTTTGTTCAAATACAATCATGTAAATCGCGTTATCCTTTGTCTCTTTAGTCGAAACGCCCACCAGACACTCTTGATTGTCACGGTATGTTTGATTAGATGACATCTTTTGCAATAAAACCAAACTTAAATCCATTCAAAAATAATAGCTGTAGGTACCCATTATACAAAAATATCATGCACTCTCGACCAAATGTCCAGTACAGCTGACTGTTATAGCTTTCTTTCGCGATCATGTCGACGACGATCACGACAAACACCGTACTGAGATCGCGTCGTAAAAAGCAGAAAAATCAATCGTAGGTACTAATAGTACCTTATTAAAAATTGTGATAATGGATAAACTGAAGCAATAAAAAACAATTTAATTTTTTATGTAGGTAATCAGCATGATCACTTTATACAAACTGCGTTAAGCACAAAATGAAACAATCACCGCTGAGATAATTAATCTGAAACCTTAGTGAGAGTGCTTTAGCTTAAGTCAATTAATAAACTGACTCGTGTATAATGTTATTATAAAATAAACACCATTATGAATTAAGGGATTCAGTGTTATATTTTTGGCAATTATGGTAATTTGGAGAATAGGTCATGTGAAAGTTAAAAGTTTATAACTAAGCAATATTTAATATTAATGTTCGACCTTGAAATTGAGAAAAGTGACGGCGCGGGTAACATCGGGTACCACGGGGTAGCGCGGGGTAGTGCGAGATCGCGAGGAGGTCAAATCTCCGCGAAGCCCCCGTCGGGATTAGCGTCAAACGAAGAAAAAGAGACGCGGGAAATAAGCCGTAATCCATGAGACGTGACCTAAATTCTTCCTTAAACATCGACGATTTGATATCCTCGAGAAAACAATTTGATTTTTTCCCTTTCTTCTATAACCTTGCCCTTTGACTCAGAATTGGATTGCTTCATATTTTACGCATTTATACAATTTACTGTTTCTACTAGTTGTGTGTGTGTGATACAGATTCTAATATTGTGCACTGATGACTTGGTACATCTCTTATGTAACATTTCATTATTTATCTTTAATGTTACAATTACGATAGCTTGTACGTAGGTACACTTGTTGTTTATTCACACTGTAAAGGCTGAACATACTTATTTGTATGAAATTTAGATTTTTGGAAGATAGTTTGTTCCCTCAATTAACAAATAAGATTTTTTAACAAGTGAAAGCGCAGCTATTTACCTACTTACATAGTACGTAATGTTTGTTGAGTAATAAACAATTTAAATTATACTTACTGTCGAACGTCCCACTAAACCCTATGACATAATATAAGTACGGTTTTCCTGTTTTTGTTTTTAAACATTATGCGAGATAATAGCTGTGCTCATAAAGGAACCATTGGGGTTTTACATCATATGAAACAAAGAATCTTATTGAGTTGAACTAATTTTTTTTTTCTGGAAAGAATCTTTTCGAAACTGATTTAAATAATATTCGTTTGTAATGAGATATCAGACAAAGTGGTTCTACAAAAAGCTATTGGCTTCAGCGTGCTAAAATAAAAAATGTCTTTGTTTTTCTTGATTTTCACAAACAAAACACAGCAGGATTAAGACGGTAGATGTAATCGTGCTAAATGTTAAAGCGCCCCGTTTACATTAACCGCTTTTGTGGAACAAATGAAAACTGCGCTCAAGGGTGGAGTTTTTGTTTGTATTTTTTTTCAGACGCAAAAATCACCTTTGTAATGCTAGCCTTCAACATTTTGGTGAGTTAATAATGGCTGAACTTACATCAAGGGATGGACATCAGATTGTAGAGTAAAAAGTTCTTCGACACTAGTTTGAAAGTTAAAATTTGGTAATTCTTGCTTGCTGGAGGCCTATGTCCTACGGCTGAAATGATGATGATGAATACTTGCTTTGTTCATTTTGTAATTTTAGTAATGCATCCATAACTCCAAGGTTTAGGTATGTAAATTATGTTGATAGCTTAATTTTTGCTGCTAGGACTTGCCATATTGTAGGCATATGAATGTTATGGAAACTATACAGTTAAAGTCAAATTACGATTATAAAACATAAAACAGAACTGAGTAGTACGAAAGAAGGTAAATGTACAATTTACGTATAACACACACCACAGTCACCGTCAAAAGTTGATAGTAAAATAAAAATAAGAATTTTAAAATTGCGTGGTGCGATACAAGGTTTTCAGAAAAAGATTACCTGAACCTGAACCATTGTACTTTAATCTATGTGAAATTGTTATTTATTGCAAACATTTAGTGATCTATTGAAAATTGTATAAAGCGTCCGCCTTAGTCTGTGATGTAGTAAATAAATCATGTCATGATAGACATAATATACTAAGTTATGATATAGGTATTATGCGTAATCTTTTTATACATATTTAATCGAGATATATGTACATTACTATAAATACGATCCTTCCAAAACTAGGCACTTATAATAAATATAATGTCTTGTCAAGCTGGATTTAAAGTAAAAAATCATCGGGTTTTTCGTAAGCCGAAACTTTCATAGTGTCTCCAAAAATTAAAACACATTTTTGAGTGAAGCATAAAATGTTTTATTCAAGTAGAAAATGGCGCTCGTAACTGAAATATAGGCATTACTAAAATATTGTTGCGTATACTTTTTCGTTAAAATTGTTATTTGGAATGAAAATATTAATAAAATTATATTGTGTTATTTCGAGTCGTTGTACCAGTGGGGGAGACTTTTTCAAGAAGTTCTCTTATTTGGATTGAGCATTTCACCAGATGGTATGACACGACCCTCGTGCATGAACGGATTTAAATCGAAACGATTTCTGAATTCTTTCTCAATTATCGGAAAAAGGTCTAGGCATATTAGAAAGATTATACGCGTAGATATGTGAACGGGCCGATGTAATTCGTCGACACTCCGCGCAATGTTTCAATAACCTATATCTCGGATTAAAGGGTTTTGGTTTGCGCATAATCCCTTCTTATTCCGCCGTAAATGGATATTGAAAAAATTTGATGGGGCCTTTTTATCGGAAACTCTTTTTCAGAAGTGCTCTATTTTGCCTCTCGGAATGACGTCGATTTAAGGTGAATGAACGAGCGAAATCCTTCTTACATGGAAGAGGCGGCGCTGGGAAGGTGATGAGTTTATTCAGTACCATTTAGTCGACGGCGCACCTTTGAACCGATAAATTGGCGTCAAGAATAAGCTTACTGCTCGTTTGACTTTCAGCAATCCTTTCGATTCGTTTACTTCGATTTACAATTTATGTACATATGGTTAGGGCGCTTGCCGCCTGGTGCGGCTCCAGCCATCTTTGTACGCAAATTTTTCTTATTTTGTCAACTCGACAATGTTGGTTCGGCATGACGCTGCTAACAAGCTTTGCAACTTTCATAATTTTTCTTGGTATAAAAAATGGTGTTTTTTGCATGAAAGTTATAAATATTATATATAATACTTATAATTTTTGACATTCATACTGGTATCATGTGTCACTTTGACACATGAAATGATAGGTATGACCTCTAAATAACTGTGTATTTACAAGAATTTTATTCGGTTACATTCGCCGTAGCGTGTAGCTATATATACGTACAATTTTGAATGTGTATACAAGAGAAACCGATGATACGAAGGCGAATATGTAAAGTAAGCAGGACTTTAACTTTACTTCCCAACAAGTTTCATGAAAGTGGAAAGTGTATCGGAGCTCTACATAGGTAGCGCCATGTTAGTTTGCGTATTGATTCCAGTTTCAAAGCAGACCCGAGTGGTTACATTTACCGTTGATTGTATGCGTTATTTATAAGTTAATTTTGCAAATCCGTGTGCCATTACGAGCGGGAGTCACTGGCTACTATGTCTAGAATTTCATTTAACGATCCCAGCTCGACAATAACCACCCGTGGAATTTAATGGTTCGTAAAGCGGTCTCGATTAAAACTGCCGTCTATATGGATAAGGTCAGTCGTTTTAGTATATGGAGGCAACTTTTAATGAGTTTATGAGTGCCCCTGGCGATGCCCGGAGCTTGAGGTACCTACGGTTAGTTCGCCTGACGAAGTTATTCCCGAACCTCGCATTTAGTGTCAATTACAGTTTCACTACTCTGCAAAAATAGATTACATGCGTTACATAGTTAGCTTTATTGTTTTGATATGTTGGTTTCAGACCAGAATGTAGTGGTTGGGAGGCACGCATACACGATAGAGGCACAAAATGTTACAACGTATTGTTACGAAATGTACGCTGTAAGTTTCTCATTGTTTCTCTGTACATTTGAGACGTCAAGTACAAATGTTGCAGGAACGAGGTGCAGAAAGTTGGACAGCTCGAGGGATATAAATCAGGGCGTGGAGTACGCCAGCTGGCAGCTTCTGAATAGTTCTGTCGGGTACGACCGCGTATGACATTCGATTACCCTCGCCGCCCGCCCGCCCTGGCCTCGCCTCACGCCGCGCGGTCTGTAACACCGACAGGAAAATTTTACATGTCGAAAAATTAATCTTGAAAGGCCATCCGACCATCGTTCATCGGTTATTTAAGTATACGCCGCCGTTTATCTTTTAAATCTATCTTTCACACCTATCTGGACAATAATGAGAAAAAAGTACAGAAAAAAGTACTCGTGGCTAGCCAATCGCCTCTATTCTTGGATTTCGATGGCTACAATTCTTTTATCTAAATATTAATAAAGTAAGAAATAGGTACTACTTTACTTTTGCGCCCGAATAGAATTTCACTCACATAATATGAAATGAAGTATAAAAAAGAATCTTTCATTTGGGATTGATTTCATATCTGTTGGTGGTATGTTGTCATACAGAGAGTTTGAAGCAATATTCCCATGTTCTCAATTTTTATTATGAGCCGAAGCTTAAAATAGTAAAAAATATGAGTGTTTGACACATGATATGTACCTGAAGTTCAAGAATAATTGTTTGGAAGGGCAATTTTTTTTTTCAAAATTGTTGATGTTTATGGTTAGATCAGTACACCCTTCGTACTTGCCCGCAGTCCTGTGAAAAATACTAATAAACCGATTTTTATGCACGAACAAATTACGATTTGTCTTTGGAAAAAAATACGGTTTAAGAAGAAAATTATGCTATTGTTCATGACATAAAATTTCTTATTTAAATCAATGTAATTTACATTTAAAAAATCTCAGCATTTCTGCAGTTTATATAAATGAAAAGGTTAATAGGTATCATATTACAATTATCTACGGAGTATTAGAGCTACTTCTTTTAAATTATTATTTGTTTTGGCAGGCAAGTTTATGTATAATTAATGTTTTCGTTAATATGCGGTGAATTATCACCAAGAAAATAATTTGTTCCAGGAAAGCGTTGTTAATGTGCAGAAGAGCGAGGCACGTTAAATATTATAAGCTCGCTGCTTGGTAATTATTCCTATTCTCTGCGGAGTTTTGAAATGAAATTTCTAAATAATAAATACGACCCACTTTCATAATATGGGGCCAAAAGGCAAAAAGTCAATTTATATGAGAGTAAAATAAATAATATTGGAAAGTAGCAAGCATGGGCAGAGGTGGCAATGATATTTCAAGTCTGTTACGGCGTATCACCGGCAAGTGAGCTATTTTCCAAGCTCAATAAGGAAGGTGGTTCACTATCGGAACGGCATCACGAGCGACATCGGCTACACGCCGATCCTACGTTTCATTTCAACGTAATCGAGACCGTGTTCGTGCCCAAACTGTCGTGAATTAGGTATTTTCATATTACATCGAGACGCTTCTGGAGATGTGAGGTGGGGTGACTGCCGGGACCCAAAAGAGTTTTATTAGTGAGAGGTGGTTGTGGGTCCTATTTTGGAAATTGTACAAACGAAATGATTTCGAAACTGTTTGCATAAAATGTAATGGCAGATTGCGGCCGTGCCGGGAAGTACTACCCAGCGATTCGCATTGTGCCATCTGCTCGCATTTAGATCCCTTATAAAATGTTACTGCGCATTATCACACGTGGATATGGCCCCGGCCTCGCGGTTATTTCGAAATGTTACCTTTTATGACACTAATGGAAAATACTGTTTAGCTTCACACTTATTTATTTACTTCACTTGAGCCACTTACTGGGATTTTGCAATGTTTATGTTTATTTTTTGCCAGAAAGTTATTGACTGCAAATAAGTCACGAGTGTGCATTTTCGGAATACCATAATATTTTTGTTTGAATATATAATTTAGAATGATATCATATTCTAATATCTTTTTTCTTTGCAAACATTATTAACACAAAATATAACAGAACTTTGATTTGGTAAAAGATTATTATGAACCAGAGAGAAAAACAGGTAATTTTAATCTTTAAAAATGAACAAGTTACAGTTTTGTCTACTCTTATATTATTATTTTGTTGGCAATTTAACAAGTTTAATTTATTTTAAGCCGTTCTAATGTTATAAATGCTATTTTTTATAAACAAAATACAATAAAAAGGTAATATTAACCCTTAAAGGGCGCTGTCAGTATTTTTGGTAAAGCAAGAAAATTAACAAATTTGATGAATATACTTACTTAATGGAATTTTGAACGTCTTCGTTAACCTAACAAACGCAGGAATAAATAGTGTTAATAAACACCTGTACTGCATATGAAATTGGATACTTACAAGTAAGGTTACTTACATGACCTTATAAATCATACTGAGTGACGTTAAATTGACATATCGAAGTCATAAATCAAAAGGGAATGCCGTGTGCGAGAAGAAGTTTTGACAAGCCACTTAACTGGGGTTGGGACAAAGTGATTTTCGCCAAAATTTTGTCGGATACCTATAATCACCCACAAATCTTCTAGCTACTCACTCTTAAGATTCTTTGAAGTATACAAATACAAATAATTTATTGATAACACCAATGTTACAAGTCATCATAGAAAGTTAGCACGTGATTTGTTACTAAAGACAAATGAACAAATCACATAATTATATCAGTTTAATTGTAGGTACCTATTTAAGTACGTATACGCTACTATGGGCATAACAACACGCACTACTACGCAATTCTCTAGAACAAGAATGTTGATACATGGCTGAATGTAAAAAGTATAAAAGATAGCTGAATTTATTTTTGCGATTTCCGTGTTCTGTATTAGTATTCATAGTAAAAGTTGTTCATAATGATGATATGATCCTTTCGGCGTAGTAGGTATACCATAATCATAAAATCCTGCATATGCAACACCATGTGTTTCCATAGTAAAACTATCGACTTTGTAAACAAAAGAAAACTGTTATCTCGATATGTACTACATACATATATCGGTTAGAGATTTTATGAAAAAAAAAACACGTTTCTTACTGATTTGGGTTTAATGTTGTCAATTTTAAATAGTGACTCTTTGATCTATGAGCTTTTGGAAACTATACAATTATTTGAAGTTACCCTACCAAACATGTCATTTTGAACGCAAAAATACACTTAATTTTGCTATCGTTCGACAGGATGCCATCAACAATGCAAGAAGCGTAAGAAATTGATAGAAACATTTGCTCAAGAGAGCGTCTCGAATGAGGGCAACGAATAACTTATACATTAATAGGTAGGTAGGGTGACATCCGTCCTTTTCTCGTGCTCTAGTATTCTGATTGTGTCCGAAATTTGGTGCTGGCATCCGCGGTTAGATAACAGGATAAGTGCCTACACTTACTCTGCTTGCCTTGTAGTTGAAACCCCCTCATATATATCTCATTTAACTTCAGTTATTGCTATAATTTACAACAAAAAAAAAAATATTGATAAAATTAAAGCTACAAGTCACAATACTAATTACATGTAAACATGTAGGAATTAAAAGTTACATTATTAATTTAATAATGCTGTAGAAATTACTAAGCACTTTGAGCTTACTATAGATTTAATTAATTTAAAGTTGGTAAAATGTAACAGTGGATAATGGTGCTTGATTAGCGCGAGAGAACAGTAGGGAAAGCTCAAGAGCAAATGTAAGCAGACGTTTCGTGCTATTTAAAACTCGTGGGCGTTATTGCGATCACTTCAACAAAGGCCAATTATAAAAGCTATTTTTTTTGACAGCCCCGTTGGCTCATTGGTAGTACATCTGCCTTGAGAGCTGTAGGGCGTGGGTTCGATTCCCACTCAGGGCAAATATTTTGTGAATAAACAAATGTTTGTTCTGTGTCTGGGTGTTCTGTATGTATATATATTATATTTACAAAAAAAAAGTATTTATGTATTCTATCAGTTATCTGGCTTTCATCACACAAGCTCTGCTTAGTTTGGGGCCAGATGGCGCTGTGTGTATAGTCCTACGATATTTTTTTATTTATTTAATATGACTTCCATAGTACAAGCTTTGCTTAGTTTGGGGTCAGATGGCGCTGTGTGTAATGCCCTGTTTATTTTTCTCCAACTTGATGAGGCGGTGCACTTTGTTGATGGTTGTTAACAGCCTAATTATATAATATGTTTTTGTGTTGATTTGTTTTACCATGATGTGATCTTCTACAGGGTAGCACAGTACACGGTGGTGCTAAATTGAAATAAGGTTTTTACTTTACTTAATTTTACTTTAATACTTCTTGAAACAAGCTTTCACAGTGGGTGCCTGATTTTTCACAATTGATGTTGTTGTATCTATGTCCCTATTCAAATACTTTAGTTAACACGAGTACTTTATAAATTATATTAGTATGTATTTTACAACAAACTTGTTCCATACAAAATAACATATCAATTTAAATAACGTCTAAATACATAAAATTTGTTACAATGATCTTGTTTGGTTAATTTCACTTTAAATTTTTTAATCCTTAGATGACAAACTTCAGAATAATGAATAAGGAATGCTCATTGCTCATGAAGTTTGTATTTACTAAGTGGATTGAAGACTAGCGTCTGACGGCTTCGGCTTTTTTATAGCAAATAAAGCTTTAACGTAATTTTCACAGGAATAAAAGTATAAAGTTAACAAAACCCTTAGGTGATGAATATGAAATAACTTAGCTGTAACATTTTTATGCCTTAATCCGGCGAGCGCAGCCGTTAAAAGTTCCCTAACAAACAAAATAAGTTAGTTATGTAGTGAGGTTATTTCGTCGGATGTCTCTTGTGCACATGAAAGACTTACGAGAGACGAATGACTCCTCTTTTATAGGTTGGATAAAAAATATCTATGCGGAAAAAAGTATTTACGCGGATGTTTGCGGTTATAATATTGACCATCAGAAGCATGTAAAAGTTCGGAGTTTTGGCAGGAACACAGAAAGGTCGTGTCGCCACATTATATTATTTTTCAAAGATGTGTTTTTCGATGGTTTTTGTGTAAAAATAGTGACGCGTGTGGGGAAGTTATGTAACGTGGTGAAACATTTGTTGTTGCTTCTAAATTTCAATCGATGCTTGAAGTAAAGTTTAATAGGGCATGACCTTGGAGTATGAATTTATGACTAATTTTTACTCGATTTAACATAAAAATATTAAAAAAAAATACTGGCAAATGTTTTTTTTTTATGTGACAAATAATGAGACGAACGAGACGCTCTCCTGATGGTAAGAGATAACGCCTGTCCATGACCATTACAGCGATACACAGAACTTTGAGTAACAAAACAAAGTCCAGGGCATCGCTGCTTTGGTGCTCATTACTTTGAGACTTTCGATGGTTAGTCTCAACAGCCCAGTAATTTCGCTAGCTGCAGTACCCTTCAAACCAAAACACAGTAATGTTTACACACTACTGTTTAGCGGCAGAATATCTGGTACTGCGGTGGTACCTACCTAGATGACCTCCTGCTAAGGAGATCTACCACCAAGTAATGTACTGGTAAGTGCGAATCTAGTAACAAAAAACAAACCGTTAAAAGTTTCTGAAATTGGTATTAATTTTGTAGTACATTTTAAATAGTTTATCTTGTAAGACTAATTCATAATACACATTTTACCAAAGAACATTTATCGCGGCAAGTACCTAAAGTATAAAAACAAAATCATTTGAGATGTATATTGTGTCTCTTATCTTAATAATTTTACTTCATTCTGGTGTCGTGGTTAGTTTTTCAAACTTGTTCTCACGGTCAACGCGTGCAAACGTGGCACATGTTTGAGTTTCCACTTTTACAATTTCCAACGACATAAAGTAATCAACTCTGTGAAAGGGTTAGCGTCAAAATGTAATCTAAAACTTTCGGAAAGGCGAGGTTGTTTATAAGTTTTTTTATCCTTTCCGATAGAACATGTCTTACACAGTTGTGACTAATGTGCCTGACCCCCGTCAGCCCTTGACGAAGGTGGAGGCACCAGGTGTACCCTACTGGATAAACAGTATTGGCTCTCATGTAACGAATCCCATTGAACTCAATTTCTAGTTCAACCTCTTATTGTGTGGATAAAATTACGAAGGACGAGTCTCCTTAAGAGAAGTTTATCTGTGGCCCAAGCATATCAATTTGCGAGATTTCTTTGTTTCTGAAACGACACAAAATATTTTATACTAAAAATGGGATACCACCTCTGGGTATATAGAAACTGATTTTTTTGATTATAAGTTGATTTTGACGGTAGAATTAGGCAGAATGGTCGTCAAACACAAACATGATACAAAAAAAAAATGTTAGGTATTTTTAGCTTTCATGGCTTGCAGAGGAAGACAGTCACAGAATTCTTTTCTTCTTACAAGCATAAAAAATCATTACATTAAAAGTTTTTTAGGTAGCCATATCAATAGATTATACCTATAATTACATTATTGTAATGAGTTAAATTCTTACTGACATTTAAAGGTTTTCTGTGTCCAGCCCCCGAAGAAACCTATTACGATTTTCACGTAAATTATGTACTATAAAAATGATTCATTGTTGAATAACAATGATACCAAATACATGGTCATAAGCTTAGGGTATAACTAAGCCTCAATACCTCAACATTATATACAACTTTAACTATGAACATAACTTAAAAGTAAAAGTTTTTTGTCCGCGATTACAGAGTTGTAGCTAAATTGTAAAAGTTGTACATAATGATAAGTACTTAACCCTTTTTATAACCCCTTTCGGTTTATCATACTTTATACTTGTAACCTTACATATATATATAAATAAAAGTAAAATGTACCAATGTAAGTTAAAACATCTCTTAGTGGACCATTAAGATCACGAATAAAACGTCGCAATAACACTAATTGCGCTCCACTGAACAAATCACCAAACGCCGACAGCTAATTCTTTTCCCCCACTTGATTTCCTTTTACAAAAGGGTAATTTGCTTTTTAAAAGGACACTTTTTTCGAGGAAAAGAACGTTAATGAGCCTAATTGTACCGTCGTAGGACATGAGGAGACTCAAATGAGCGTGAAGATGGTACGAACCGAGGGGGACGTCCCAATTGAAGTTGTCGGCCGTGGTCTACACGCAACGAGAATTAATTTAATGAAATCATCACAGTTTATTCTACTGTGATGGCGGCACGAGCGTTCAACCGACAAGAAAACGCCGCAAGACTCATTTACAATTCCAATTAAGGGCAATTCTCATTTACTTTTGTCCTGTGGAAGCTACGAATCCGAGCGCGGTCTTATTATACTTGACGCGACCTACAGAAAGTCATTACAATTGCTTCCACTCCGCCTAAATATAATGGGAATTGATAATTTGATACACACCGCACACGTACCTACGCACTAGAGTAGGTACATTAGAGTTACCTAGTTAATTGAAATTGGTTCTTTAAGTTCGCCTAATTATTTAGTATTTTTGCAACAATATAAACCTATTTCAATTCATATATAGTGGATTTTCCTTGAATACGTACCTAAAGACTTTACGTATGGCCAAGGAATAGAAAACACGGCTTCCTTGTTTCCTTATACTGGACCTTTTAAAGTATAGAGTGAATAGGTAATCACTAAAGGAAATAAACAAGGTATCATCCTTACTTTTTAATACTCGGCTAACCAGCTACCACCGTCTAGTTCGCCAACCAAAACGTCGTGCATTAGTAATATAACATTATTATGAAATACATGTATATCTATTTATTTTAGAGATACATCTTATTTGTTTATGCACACTTTAATAACAAAGTCTAGAAACGCAATTACAAATCTCCGTTAGCGTGCAGTAAGTTAAATTGAATGTCTAAGCTCGCAATCGAGGATTCAGCAAATACTGGTATCTATTGGAAAAGACCAGAGTCTTTAAGAAAATCTAGCAGCTTCACTTGTCTACCGTGTTTCAGCCGCCTCTAGTAGCCGGATTATTTTAAAAATGTACGAACATTTTCAGCGCACTTTAAAAATAATACTTATTGGAAATAGAAGTATTTATTACATAACACACAGTGACGTATCTACCCAGTATAGCTTAGTTGGGAAGCTGTACTGTTACTGTAATAATGAACAATACGACAATTATGTATGATTGCGTGTAAGCGATACCGAACCGCGAGGATTTTGAAATTCAATTGTGGAACTTTGCAATGATATAATATAACCGATAGGTACCTACTAATCGAATGTTATACGTAAATTACACATTATTAACTAAAATCTACTTTTAAATTAATGTGTACCGGAAACTGACAAAATTAAAAAAAAACTCACGTTCTAACGTGGCAATGAACGGTAGCGGTACATTTGTACAATGTACAATGTCATAATATGACACATGATCATACTATGTATATTATTCCCTAAGTTACCTATGTGTATATTGTTTATGTTTTCAGCGAACTGAAAACCACAATTCTAACAACACAGTTATTTACGTAATTATTATTTTTAAAAGTGGGATATTTGTGAAGGAAACACAATTATTTCCGTTTACTTATTATTCAAGTTCAAGTTTTTATTCGCTATGATTCAATTGTTTTTTTATAAGAAACACATAAATAACTGTGTTTCCTACACAAATATCACACTTTTAAAAATAATAATTATGCTACAGAAATGTACCTTCATACAATTACATCATTTTCCTACATGGGTAGGTAATCAGAAAGATACTATCGACGCCTAAAAAAAAATACCAAGCGAAATATCGACTTTAAAACTAAAAAAACTTATTACTTTTAATATTTATATTGGGTTACGCAGGACGGTAATAGGTAGGTACTAAGCTGAAACGAGTATTGGGTATTGATAATTATGAACAACTTTTGCAAAGGCCGCCCTCAAAATCTACTTATAGAAGTATACCTACTTATTATTTCGAAAAAAAAACGCGGGAGAATACGAAAATTGCCGGCAAACTTTGAGGCGCAGCTTTGTGTTATCCAATAACGTATGTTAATATTTTACAACTTTGCAAGAATAAATTTCTCTCTATCATGATGTAGTAGTCCATTAAGCGATAGCAGACAACGTCGTAGATACCTAATAGGTACAAAATGTGAAGCTTTGGCAAACTAGCGGCTTAGCAAATGACGGCGTGGAACATTTGCGGGGGCCCTTCGAAGGGTCTTAATCGGCCTATAAATTTTCTTTTATGTGTTGTGTATACGAGCGGAAGGATTGAAGACTGCGCCTCGACTAGGGCGTGGACTTGTTACACGGCCCACTTCAAGTGTAAAGTGAATCGAAGTGAGTAAGTCACTGTAATCAACTAGTTATGGTCGCCCGAGTGAGCTTGCGTGCGAGATCTAAATACGCGCGGTATAGGCTGGGGCCACAGATTATAAATTTATAAATAAGTATACTTAACAATGTTGCATAGAAAATTAGTGAAGGTTTCTTGGTCCTACATTACAGGCATGTACATTTTTGACATGTTGACATGTTGTTGTTTTTTTTTTGTTTATGTGCGTCGCCGCTGATGTTGGTTTTTATTTTACTTTTGTTTTATCTTTATGTACATACAGCCATACATATATATTATAGCCTATATATATATATATATGTATATATATATATATGTGTGTATTATGAATATACATGTTTATGTATGTATATATTTCATTTTATTTAAATACATTAGTATTATTATATTTGGTTTTTTTTTTAAATTTTGTGTTGGAACATGTCCCGTCTGTTCTTATTACGTATCATGTTTTCTATTCTCGGTTGCCTGGAAAAGATCGCGAGCGTTATCGCTAGATTAGCGATAAGACCGCCACTTGTAGCACAAGCTCATAAGATTATTTATTTTGTTCTCTGTACTTATTTTCTGTTTTTTTGGTGTGCACAATAAAGAGTTTCTATCTACCTATTTCTTTTGTTTTGCTCGAACTAGACTTACACAAAAACATCATATTGTATATGGTGGATTCCTTACGTAAGTCCGAAGCGTTGCGATTCCACATTTCTTATTATTGTAGCGAAGTCGTGAAATGTGGAGTGTGTGTCGGAGTCTATGCTTTCCGAAAGGTACAATATGGGTGTCTTGTCTACAAATCTCAAGTAGTGAGGTTACTTCTAGGTAATCATGCTGCCATGCTCCGTTCTAAACCTCACTACTGTATTGATCAACTGATTAATATCGGGCAGATTGGTCAAACGAGAGCCTATTCGGAGTAAACAAAAAAACCACAAATAAATAAACGTCGTAGGACATTACACAAAGCGCCATCTGATCCCAAACTTAGCAAAGCTTGTACCTACTATGGAAGTCAGATAACTGATAGAATACTTAAATAGTTTTTTTGTTGTAAATACATACTTATAATAAATACAGAACACCCAGACACAGAACAAACATTAGTTTATATCATAAAATGTTTATCCTGGGTGGGAATCGAACTCACGCCCTTCAGCTCTTGGAGCAGACAATGAACCAACAGAGCTGTCAAAGCAAGCTTTAACAGCCAACCTCGGCGAGGTTTGACGGTGTGTTTTATATTCTATTAAGGAAGAAAAAAAAAAGCTGAGATCGTCTGGCTTTCAACGTGGAGGTTCTAGGTTCGAATACATGACACGCACCTGTCGTGCATATTGCAGCCGACTGCAATTTCTAACGGAAACATCGTGAGGACTTTTACATGCCTGAGAGTTAAAAAAAAAGTATTTTAAATGTGTGGAATCTACTAACCTACACTTGGCCGACGTGGCGGACTTATGTCTTTACCCTTGTCACAATGCAAAGAAGCCGGCGCCGAGCAGCGAGACAGTACATAAAAACAGGGCTAAGGCAATCCATAAAATTTAATGAAAAAAAATACACCTTCATGCATTTGTGTGATGTAAGGCTTTAGCGTACCTATGTACCTGTGCGCAAGGTTAGCGTAATACAAGCAAAAATTACAGAACTTATTAATTAACTGTTTGCGTACTACGATGATAGCTCAGTAGTTTGCGCGGTCGACTCGCATGCCGAAGGGCGTGGGTTCGAACCCCAATAATGAGCTTGAGCTGCCGGTAAAGGAAAACACCGTGAGGAAACCATAGCATGGTGGTAGGGTACTTTCTAGTACTTGGCTGGCTAGCTACCACCCTTAAGTTGAAAATCTGCCGCCAAGCACCTAACGATGTGTTCCGGCAGCCTCACTTGAGAGCCAGTTCCATTTCAGGCTAGGTGTGCTTTACCATCTTCGACCACACCGTCACTTAACATCAGGTGAGCTATGGTCAAACACCTAGCTTGTCCACAATAAAAAAAAAACTAAATATACATTCCTGGTCAAAAACACAAATGGTGTTTGTAACATTTTATAATAAAAATCAAGTTCATTGTGGAAGTCCAAAAAGGGAGCATAATATACCTCATTACGTATTCAAATTTGACATTGGCTTAAAAATACAATTCCACGCGAATTCCGCCGCGTTATGCAACCATGGCCGCGTGTTATTTGGTCTTAAGGAATAGCCATAGTAATAAAAGGCTAGCCTTGTTTTGTATTTTAGGCAATAACGGAACTATATCAAAATTTTAGTGTCTTTGTTTATATAGCACTAAATTATGTAAATACGCCATTGTTATCGTCAAATTTAGTTTTTATTGTGGTATTTATTGTATTAGGTGGAACTGAAATTCCAGATAGTTCAGTGAAGACACTGTATACTGTAGCGCCAGTTTAATAGGTATATATAATATATATAGATACTTTTATCCTTAGACTAAAATACTATAAAAATTATTTGCTTACTCAAACACTTAGTACCCACTGTAACGTAGTAACACAATATCGTTCCATAAGTTTTTTTAATGTAAACGTAATAAGATTAACTAGACGCTTTCCTAATGGTAAGAGATAAAGTATATCCAATGCAATGGTAATGCAGCGTTACACAAAACTTTCAGAAAGTAAAACAATGTCCAAGGCATCGCTGCTTCAGAGCTAGTATTGAGGTCTGTAGGTCTATCTATCTATATCAATTTTATATAATTTTTATGCGTAGGCTCAATAACAGCTGCCGAAATACATCAACTAAAAGTACAAAAAATAATAATTATTAACTAATAAAGTAATAAAGTAATAAATTATTTATGTAATATTTTATAAGTTATCATTTATTAATTTTTTAGTTATAATAATTATTATTTTTAGTACTTTTTGTTGATGTATTTTTTTATATTAAGTATTTCCCAGTAAAGCGTGCTCCATCTTCGGCCACACTGTGCTTTCCATCAAGTGGGATCGTGACCTAGTGCATGCCTAGTCGGATGTGAAAAAAGGTTGGTGGTTGATGTTTCTCCCTAACATAGGTTGGCCTTTCAACCTATGTTAGGGAGAAATGAGGTACGTATGTATCTCATTTCTCCCTAACATTATAAAAGTAAATGTTTGCGCGAGTGTTTGTTTCATATTCACGCAGTAACGGTTCAACGGATTTGAATGACTTCTACACTTTGATTTTTTTGTTTGTTTGTATTAAATAGGCTCCGCTCAGGACCGTTCCTAATAAATCTTTCATTATTTAGAATATAGATATAAGACTTAAAACCTGAATAAATAAACACTAAAGCTGCTTACTATCCCCGAAAACGCAGGTAAATAAGCACGATGCAGCTTGTTATATTGGTAGGTACAGGTAATTATGCGACTGGAGATGGCTGTTAATTATTTTTAAAGGAAAGACAAAATGGTAGTCCCAAGCCTTCTCGATGTTTTTTTTTTGTTGGGCGTAACTATTTAATGGGTGAATTAGATAATAATGATAATTAGAAACCGATTGGAACTTGAATACACGTAAACTTTAAACTTTGCGACTAACGCTACACGACGTGTCATTTATTTAGTAAAAATTGGATATCTAAAGTTGGCAACGAGCACAGGTGTGCGTGTCAGTTCGCTTCGTTCGAAACATTTTTCTCTTGTAAGTTGGATCCATGTTTTGAACATACAAATTGCTATATTTATGACATCTAAAACATTTTCACCGTTATCATTACCGTCGTGGATTAAGTTTAGGCTAAATTAGTGCTGAACTGTAGAAGATAATTTAGTAATAGAGAAGAATCCCAGCAGTACGATGACGATGATCCCTCTTTTTGATGACGATCGATAGATGATGATTCTGGCTATGATGGTAACAATGTACCTACCTACATGTAACATTAATTTTTAAATTGTAGATTTTCTGTAATTTCTTAATTTTTTAATGCAGAACTATATGGTATTATTGATATGCCCAAAATAAAGCATTTTATTATTTTTATTTATTATAATGAAGAAAATTTTGCATTTCTATATACGTATATAAAAATGCACTTAGCAGAAAATGGTTCTAGATCAACTAAGTGCGAGTCGAACTTTTTTCGAGAGTATACTGATAACAAAAAAAAAGGAATGAAAAAATGTTTTTTATTGGTCAGATTAGAATCCATAGAACGGCACAAATATAGTTATTTGGATAGAATGTATCTTTTTGTGCCGTTTGGGGTTGAAACTTTAGGTCCGTGGGGGCCGGCCGCTCTCGAACTGTATCGGGACCTGGCCAAACGTTTAGAGGAAGCTTCATGTGACCAGAATGCTAGTATCTACTTTGGTCAAAAGCTAAGCATTGCCATCCAGCGTGGTAATACTGCCAGCATTCTGGCCACATATCCCTCCTCTGACGGATTTTTAGACTAAGTCTTTTGTATACATTTTGTAAATAGTATAATTTTTGCAATAGTAGTTTTATCTCAATAAATGTTTCTTTGAATCCATAGAGATGGGATATCGATGTACACTTGCCTTGTTTTTAGTTTACGAAAAAGGAGAGTTACGATTTGATGTGGAGTGTAATTTACAAGTAATTTTATTTTGAAATTCATCTTACAAAATCTACAGATATTATCCGAAGTTTATTATATTATAATTTATGTATCTACTTGTCATATGTATTTTTAATAAGAATCTACGCATGGCTTCGTAACATTATGTGAATGCAAGATTGTTTAATCTTGCATTCTCTACGATGGATTTCAAATAAAATTTGACAAATAAAATTATGATTTGTATTGTAAAAAATGTTCTAAATCGAATGGCAAACGGTCCTAATGTATTTTTGTCTTTTACTTAATATGACAACGTATTTTTAATTTGTTTTTCTAACTTGAATACCTATTTTTGCGTATATAAATTACACTTTTAAAAGCCCTGATATCGATGAGAAAATTATCTAAAATATAAAAGTTTCCTCCAACAAGTCGGTAAACCCAGACCCTAATTACATTTCACATTTCTACGAATTCATATTTTAATGCCCATTCTAGACACGTTGAAGGTGACTAGATTTATTTATCAGTTTACTTCGTTATTATCTAAACAAGCGTTAATTTACTTAGTGAGCCTTGCTAATAGGGTACATAGATAATGAAGTTATTTGAGTTTTTGTACGTCTTTAGAATTTAAATAAACAAACAATTAGATACGTAAGCAGTTAAGCAATTCTTAATTTGTTTGTGCTAACAAGTACCTTTAATTTATATCAGAGTAAAGCGTGCAGTGCGATTTTGAAATTATAGGAGTCTGCAATTTTTTGAAATGTATAAACTGTAATTAGTGGTTTGTTTTTTTTTTAATTGTTCACAGGCTAGCTCACGTGATGTTAAGTGACGGTGTGGTCGAAGATTGTAAACATACATAAATAACCTGGAATGGAACTTGCTATCAAGTGATGCTGTCGGAACGTACCTTTACGTGCTTGGACAGATTTCCAACTTGAGTGTGGTAACCAGTCGAGTACTATCAACTATCCTACCACAACACAAAAAAATAATTTTGATAATGTTATGCCGAAGCTATCAAGCCTTTTAATAGACTTTGTATACGTAAGTGCATCAACACTACTTAGAGTTTTCGAGCAATTCATACGTCGAAAACTGTATTATTGTTTGCAATAGCCAAAGAAATACCGTTGCTTGCATATCTTCAGGAAATAAGTCTGGTGACTCTATGAGTGTTCGTGTGCGTATATGTTATAGTAGGTATAGTAGATTTAGTGTATGTAGGATTTCCAAAAATTATCAACGAATATGTACCAAATTCACTAGTTGTACGTTACCAAGAAAACGATTTACAAATTAATTTAAGAATTCTTTTACCAAAGCAAAATCTCAATTTATTTTTTGTGTCAACCGTCGGCGGAATCATAATTTGTTGGGATGTTTTCTGCGGGTGTAGAAATAAAGAAAAATAAAGCACACCAGGCAATATTTAGAGAAGGGCTCATAGGCACCCGGCTAAAACATAATTCCTTGGAGCAAAGCTGCGTCAAGGATATTTCAGGCAATAAATCAAGCCACTTTCGGGATTTTGCGTCGTGCGCGATAATGCGATCCTTGTCATCGTATCTTATTACCTGTTGAACACGGGTACTGTTTTATTACTTGCCAAATGAAGTGCTTAATAATAACATCATAATTGTTTGGGTTATTGAGACGGCAATTACAAACTTAGTCGTGCCTCATCTCGACGTGACGACGAAACTTGCTGGCGAATCTGTAGAAGGTAGAAGAGATAATACAATATCATATTTGTATACTTCGTATACATCTTTACACACGTGCAAATACATAAATCCAATCCTACTAATCTCACTAATATTATAAAAACTACTGAACGGACGGACCAACGGATTTGGATGAAATTTGGTATGGAGGTAGCTGACACCCTGGATTAGCACATAGGCTACTTTTTATCTCGAAAACATGTAGCGGGTAACACCGCGGGGCGCAGCTAGTATTTATATAAACTAAAGAATCGATATAAAATTGACATCGGCGAGTGTTCGTAGGTACTATTTCTACACATGTGCTGCGAGTATGTATTTGTATATCCGCGTCTTAAAAGAAATATGGGATTGAATTTCTGTGTGATTTGTAGTAAAGACAGTGGGACCATGTGTGGGAACTGCAGAATATAAATTTTAGGTTTCTATTGTTTTACAGGACTGCCCAATAAAAGAAGTGTTTTTTTAGGGTTGTATGTATGTAAGTTTTTTTATTCCGCGACAACTTTCAAATGTCTAAATAGATTTGGATGTATGGGGTATCGTTAAAATCCTTAAACCATCCCAAATGCCACCGGGTATAATTCACTTTTAACAATCCATTTCTGTGAGCATTCGTGGATTTTTAATTATCTAAATTGAGCTAAACCTTATTAAAAAAAACTTTAAGAGACTGCCAGATATTTTTTAAGGCACAGCACTGCAACTTAAAAAGTGGCGCAAAAACAAATTATTCAAGGTTTCACTCTAAACTATTTCTAGAGATATCACAAAAAAAAAATAGTTACTTGTCTCATAATTAAAAATATGTCAGTTTGACAGAGGTCAGTTTGACTATTACTTATTTGTTTCTTACATTTGTTTGTTTGTTTCTTCTTTACATGTTTCATTTCTCTCTGAACCTAATTCTAAAACTAACGCAGACGAAGTCACAGGCGCCAGCTAGTTATAATAATATATTTATAGTGTAGGTATATAATTTCCAAATCCTATTATCACAACTGTATCATCTAGAAGCAATATCACTCAACGAGCGTCCGCATTTGAAATAGCGTTATCCATTCCCGCTGTATGATTGATGAAGCCCGACACTGGCTCTCGCCGTCTGTCTCTCTCAGGATTGCAGACGTCCTGTTGTCATGTCTTATGACCAATAAGAACGCTAGAGGATTCATGTTTTATTAGATTTCTGAAAATATGTGAAACGATGAACAACATAAACATAACATAATAACACAACTATTTAACATAATTATATTAATCCAAGTAATTTCTTGAAAACTTTAGCGGTTCTTTTCTTATTCACACTTGTATCCGTATTTTTTTCTTTACAGTGCTAATAGATAAATATGCTTGAGATATTTGAACTCTCAATAGTCCGTGTTAACTCGTTTCGATTTTTTTAAATGCATATTCCTGACTCATCCTACCATAAATATAAATTGGCTGCCGTTTTTTAATTAGCGTTATAATTATCTATCTCTGACGTTGACATTGTGATATTTCCCATTAAATTGCAAGTGTCAGAATAAAATACCCGTACTTATACAAACACTTTAAAAGCTCATTCCAGTCATGTTCTCATTACATTATTTTAATTTAAGTCTGCTATAGCTCAAGATAGGCTTCACGCGTTTCGTACCAAAAAACATACCATAGCGACATTATCCCATGAATATTTTTAGCATGCAAATTAAAGGCATTCAATACATTTTTATGTAAATGTGTAAGTCCTTAGATTGCACGAAGAACTCATGAGGAACGGGCGCAAAGGGCTTATTCTATCTTATCGCGGACGCAGTAACTTGTTCTGAAAACTCCACCGGGAATATACTTGTTCGGGAACGGCAAAGACAAATGGAATCGTCACGCCGCGCCGACACTCGAAGACAATAACTATCAGAGAATAGTGTGCTTCAGGTTGTCCTACTTCGTGCTTACTGTGCTTCTGCATTTCATTTGGTACAGTATTTGACTGAGACGTTTAGTAAAGTCTTGTCTAGATAAAGGACCAATAAAATGTATTTCTTATACAGGACTTTTCTTTTAGCGTTATCGCTAATAGAATGTTATCTACAATGTCGAAACTCTCTGTTTTCTATTTCGTGAGGTGGTACGAAAACTTCGGACGCCTACTAGTTGTAATTGGCCTTCTATGTATGCTTTAATAAGCATTTGTTTATGGTTGACTTAGCTTGGTAGGTATATGATGACAGCTATATGAAGTTAAGTGACGTTGTGGTGAAAAATACGTCTAACCTGGACTGCAAAGCTCTGGAATATTAACTTTAGTATGGTAGCCAGCTGAGTACAAGATAGTACCTACTCTACCGCACTATGGTTTTCTCACGATGTATACCTTTACCGGCAGCTTAAGCTCATCGCTGGGAATAGAACCCACGCGTGTGATCCGACCGCAATAACCAAAGAGCCACCATCGCTACAAAAAATAAATCTCCCTACCTAGCTACTATGAAAATAAAAGCATTTATTTCTTATTTTTGTTGTAACAATGTAAACTAAGCTTTGTTGCACGTTTCTAGCAATCTCGCGGTCGGGATCTCGTAACTCCCAAGCGTGACTGGACTCGTAACCGGCGGGTCATTGGAGTGCCCAACATAGACCAAAACTTGCGCACCCATCCAAACGCTATGCGATATTACCGTCACAAATGGCGGCGACATCCATAGATTGAGGCAATTATTTCTAGGTATAAATTTCTTCGCAATCTTAAAATCTTAAATCTTATCTTAACGGCTTCACCCGTTATCCCACATGGACCCTACGTTTTAGGAAAATATAATCATTATTACAGAACACGGCGCTGTGGTCTGAGTTATTAGTTCTGCAACTTTAGCTTACAGAGTAGACTTTCTAAGATTACGTCGAATTTTATAAATATGTGTATTATTGTGATATCGCTGTCATATTATTGAATCCTCCTCTCTCTGCAGTGACCACTTGGTTATTATTAGGATTTTGAGAGTTGTGGTTATTATAATTAGATTTTTGTTAAATGAGTTGTTGTCAAATTAGTAAAATTTAAATCCTCATCACTGTTGTAACTGAAACGTCTGTTAAGCGGAAATAAACTAAATATATACCTTGAATATTCAGTTAGTGACTGTCGCGCATCCGAACACGAAGAAAGCGTCAAGTCTAATGTCAGATGTTTTTGACAGCTACTACTCAACAACTACACACTTCACATCAATACAGTTCTATCAGTTATCTGTCTTCCATAGCACAAGCTCTGCTTAGTTTGGGGTCAGATGGCGCTGTGTGTAATGTCCTATGATATTTATTTATTTATTATTTTTATTTATATATATTGTCTAACGGAAACTTTTATAAAACGCAGAAATAAAAACGAATATAGCAAATACAATTTACTATTATTACAAACAGTGACAAAACTGGCGGTGACTCTTCTTAAAAGTGTGTATTGCAACATACTGAAAATGAAGATCTTGTCGAAGTCGAACACTAATCTTTTCCATTTTTGTATGGCGACGAGTCTTGGATATTAATTAAAATTGCTGACCGAGAACGTATCGATGCTTGAAATACGATACATTTGGTTAGACTGATCGTGCTACCCATTCAGTGTCTTTTTTAAATTAACAAATACATAGGTTTGCGTTTGATCGTATCGCACCTGATGCTAAATGAAGATGCGGTCTACGATGGAGCACGCTCGCCTAAATGAAACCGATTCACTCGTGACTGAAGCCAAATCCAGTGTCCTTCATCATGGATACAAAGACGCGACCTCGTCTTGCTTCGCACTGATAATTATTTTATGACTGCTTATTTCATATTTAATTATAAAGCCTATCTATAACTACTACATTGATTACGACTACATGATTATAGTACGTACTTATGACTTGCCTAGTGTAACTGAAAGTGTTATAAGCTCAACAAATAATTCTAATTCGAATGATGAAAGTAGAATCTCACAGTTTAGTTTGTATTTTTGGAACATAAACCATCAGATGGTGACAGTTGTTGGTTAAGGACAATACATAACACAAATCTTTAAGTATTTCCTCCTTATACTTCACGGAAGTAAAATATTCTTAAAGGTTAAAACGTTTCATCAGCCGACTTTTTGAATAGCGGACATATCAATATAATCCCACTAATATTATAAATGTCAAAGTATGGATGGATGAATGTTTGTTACTCTTTTACGCAAAAACTGCTGAACGGATTTGAGTGAAATTTGGCATGGAGGTAGCTGAGACCCTGGATTACACATAAATGCTACTTTTATCCCAAAAACATGTAGTGTGTAACACCGTGGGACGCAATTAGTATGTAAATATGTCTAACAAAAGTATAAACAGAAATAGTTACCTACGATATTTTATTGATATTTCCGAAATACTATACGCCGACAAATACATTCGACCAGTTAGATAAAATAAACTTTTGATGTTGTGAACGCAAATCGGAATCAGATTTCATTAACGCTGTTGGGTCTACATCCGTCCGCTTTCAATGAATAAGTGCTCTCAGCAAGCGTCCATCCGAGGCCTGGTCAGCCCGCACTCATGTCCAAATTTAATTGAAACGGACGCAATTTGACTCACCCGGACAATTTGACATACGTGGAGAGATGCAGTAATTACCGACATCACGGTCTGGCCTGGGCTAGAGTGTCATCTAGTGGTTATCCGAAATTGTGAGTGCCAGCAGTGTTAACCCAAACCGACTCTCCACCCGTTCAAAAATAAAATCTCCTTTACAATCATCATTGCGAAATTGTTGGCCGCGATGGAGCGCAATTTGCTTTAATAAAACACATTAATTTGGTTTCATTATGAAAATTGGAGTTGCTCAAAATACACGCTTGTTTGTTATGGCGTCGTTCAACCCTTCCAATCGTTGACATCCTTTATTCCCTTGTAATGAAATTAACACTCCTCACAGAAAGTAGGTACCTACTCAAAACCTACCTAAAATGTTGCCTTGTCGATTTATAGATCAACTACCTTTTATTCGTGGACTCCTTTACGTGGCCAATTCAGAAAGGTCGTTTTTAGGAGAGATGGTCATAGTCAATACCTACATTTTTTGTTAGTCTAACAAATATTACTAATAATACGAATTGTGTTTATAGGTAGGTATGTTTGTTTTACTATGGAAACTGACTTATACATTTAGGTCTCTACCTAAATGTATAAGTCAGTATGTAGAAATGTAGATAGCTATAGAGAGTAGATGTGTGGCTTAATTATATCCTTTATACTGCAAAAAAAGCCACGACTTCGGAAGAATTTCACCAAGAGTTGAAAGCACAGGGTATAAGAATAACAAGTTATATAAGTAGTTAACTAATTCGTAGTAATAGTAGTACTAGTTACATAAATATTACACAATTAATTTTTCACTCATAAAATTAACCTTGCAGATTATTATTTCGAAAAGCCTTGCAGCGTAAAAATACAGATCTATGAATAAAAAGAGCCAGCTCACCAGAGGAAGTAAATCAAATTTTCGACCAATTTGTTCTGACCTCTGTACTGTTTAGCAATCATTGAAAATCGTAGCAGCTATTGAAATAGTAAACTATAATTTGTAGCTAATGAATGGCATTAAATCACTTGGATTATCTAATATGCCATATTTGATATATTTTGATTGATTTTTTATTGAATCAACGTTTGAATGTTGCGTGATGACGTTGACCGAAGATGGAACACGTTGACCTTGAAGTAATTTATTCACGCTAGAGTTTAAGGCTAGACCTTAAAAATGGTTACATTCTAATTTGCAGGAAATAAGGAGGCCGGCAGTTCCATTTTTGTTCAATACGTATTAAGTAGAACCAAACCATTCCATACGAACATTGAGAACGTCTACGGATGGAATAAGTCGTGATGTGCCTCTTCTACTTGTTCTGTAGCGGAAGGGAGTGGGATTAGATACCTGGGACCAAGAGGGAAAATAAGCGAGCAAAAAAAAGTTAGAAGTGTACCAAATTTGGATCTGTAGATAAGCCAATTAATACTTAGTGGACTTATTAAGCAGCATGCATGTTTTTCTTTAGTTAGTAAGCGCACTTGCACTATAAAAGTTACTTGCGCTGAACTTTGATCGCTACAGTTAATGAAATAAATAAATGTATGCCGGAACTGCTAATTTAGAAAACATTACTCTGTATTGTTTTTGTATTGAATGCATCCAACATAATCTCAAATGCTCGTAGGTAACACACAGTAAATTTAACATGTCCACTGTATTTCAAACCCAAATAATAATTAAAACTGGGCATGTGTGTTTTCAGTGCTACCAGCCGATACAAATAGGTACTTCATCCATGAAAGCTTTGGTTCGTTTCATTGATGGCAATTGAAAGTAAATTGCATTTCACAGTCTATAAAGTACTGTTTGTCCCGGAAAAGTTTGATAAATTCAATTTTCAACTGAGTAACTTCCGTGTCTGGCCGATTCACGCTTGATACTTTTTGAATAAATTGGTATGCCACCAAATTGATAGTCGGGCTTGAATAGGTATCACGACACAAACTTGAAAATATTTTTTCTCTATATTTATCAAAAATATATAAGCGGTACACCTATATTTCTTTAATAAAGTTCCGAATTCCGCTAATATACAGTTGTTGTACATAAATAATATTAAGAATGTCCTTTTCACTTAAAACACCTGTTTCATATTTCATAGATAGGTACAATTTGTTAAATGAAATCTTTACTTTACTAGACAACTACTTCTATATATTGTGTTATAAGAGATGTGTAGTTAATAAATACTAAATACGAATATCATTTTTAGTAGTCTATGTCGGTATGTGTGTTAAATGATCACTTCGGTATTTGTTTTTTATGGATTGTATTTTAACATCTTAGATATCAATAGACATTCCACGTATCATAGGAGTAAAACAGTACCTAAATTTTATATAGCGGAACTTTTTAATTAATTTCGTATCTGAAAAATATTTTTGTTCATAATAATTCAAAATATTCATTCATTTATTTTGGGTAACATACACTATTATCGTTTTCCAGCAAAATATATATATGTCTAGGTCGCAATTCCTAGGCACTGTACGGGTTTCGGTCTTTAATAATTTTAATGCATCTGCAGGGCGATACCATTGAATCCTAAGAAATTTTGTCTCGCACAGTGGCGTTAGCAGTGAGTACTGGTATCTGCGAACGCCACTGTCAGTGATCGCCACTTGATACTGATTACTGATATCACTTTTAGCCATACAGAATACATTATATGTAGATCTTCTATCGATTAACCCATGACAACCTTCCTAAATAAAGTTTGAAACTAACTTTAAATTCCAACGAGGCAATTATTCAAATACGCAAATCAAAGTGGTACGTTCGAAACGTCAGGGGGCGTCGTTAGAGGCGACCTAAAAATAATTCAAATCGGGCGGTCCCCAATGAAGGATTAGTTTATGCGGTGAGCCCATACCCTTTAAATCTGGTGCAGGGCGGAGAGCAGGACTAATCAGCGCGGATTGTTGCCCTTCCGCCACTCTACGTCCTGAATCAAGTAAATGAGAAAACTTTCTAATTGGAATTTCAAATAGGCCTCCGTTTATCCAGACGAGAACTGTTCGCGGTTCGACGCCGCCGCCGCCGCCGTGCTGGCTCGCATTATAATACTCCCGGATTAGGTAATTGATACGGCTTTTGTTGAATTAACGTCGCCGCGTCACTAGCTACAACACGCTCCTAAATAAATTCAAAATGTAAGGCAATATTTGTACGGCATCAGGCTTCTACTCGCTAATGAACACATTTTATTGTGACTCAGCGCACCGCTTTAAATTTCTGTTTCTGTTATTAAATAAATTAAGCAATACTTATACGGTTTACGTAGGATTTATGTTCATCTTAAAAACAGGTATAGAACTTAAATACGAAATGCAAACCTATCTGTTGTTGAGTACATAACCTCCACTGATATATATACGTACGTGCTATATCTAAGCCGAAGTGCATTATTCTCGATAAGCTACGTTTCTAACAATCGGGGGTTCACAGAATAGACCACTATTACTTATAGCTCCATTTAAGATTTAGTACAAATATTATGAATCCAAAGGTCGCGAAGACCCGTAAGTAATCGTAGTCGACTCGATTTCTATATACATATCAGGAAACGATTCTATCGGTTGAAACCCACAAACAGATCTTATTTTATCAAAATTGCCGTCGACTGCAGGTTCTTGTACAAATGGCGTAATCAGGACCTCTTCGAAATCTATTTGTAGATACTCGAGTGTGCTCCAAACTTGGTTGAAGATAAAATTCAGGAGGATGATGATTCAGCAAATGAGTGTGCGCGCATGTATTAGGGGGTTCGGTGACATTCGCGTTACATCAGAGACGTTGTAAAACTTGCTCGGCCGATGGTCGAGTAAGCTCCGAACGAAATTGCCAATCCTCTTTCACAATGGACCGTAAAATGGTTTTCCGTTTTTACCCGACCGACCGGAGCGCTACTCGTTGATTCACTGGACACGTCGCGTAGCGGCCTATCACTTGTTCCCGGAATTTGTGAAAATAACTCTCTATACCCATCCTTGCGCTTGCATGTTATTTTGGCACTTTGGTTAAATTTCGCTACGAGAACGCTGGACGAAATCTGTGATATCGATTACTTACTGACTGAAATAACTATTGTAGCTCGTTTAAAGTTTGTATATTGGTAAATATTTGCTGATAACTATTCATGTTAGTGTTCGGTAAATTTAAGACCAGTTATTAAAATAATTAAATTATAAAAACGAACTTTTAACTAGTTTGATTTTACGAAACTTAGGTAGTCAATTGAGTAGTACCTACCTAATGTAAGTAGTACCTAATTGAGCAGGGTTATTTCATTTGGCGTATAAAATAATTGTTGCCTGATATTTATTTGTTTTCTCTTTCTTGTGCTCTGTCTTGTTTCCATTTTTTTATCTATTTACTTCTATTAAAAACTTTTGATTGTGATATTTCTCACTTTTTTTTTCTCATAGCAAATATTTTTAACACAACTTACTCGTAATATATCCTGTTTGTTAAATCTTTATACAACAATTGAATAATTTAACATTTAATAATTCCGAATTTCAAAAAATGAGGATTTTTTGAAATTCGGAATTATTAAATGTTATATGTCTATAAAATATTAAATGCTATATGTCTTTAATTCATTTTTGTTGAAACAGGGTCTATATAAAGTTACCGACATAGCCCAACGGATTAGCAAGTTGAAGTGGCAGTGGGCAGGGCACATAGCACGCAGAACTGATGGCCGATGGGACTGCAAAGTTCTGGAGTGGAGACCACGGACCGGCAAGCGCAGCGTAGGACGTCCACCCACAAGGTGGACAGACGACCTAGTAAAGACCGCAGGAACGCGCTGGATGCGGGCCGCTTCCAACAGGTCTTTATGGAAGTCAATGGGGGAGGCCTATGTCCAGCAGTGGACGTCCTACGGCTGAAATGATGATGATGATGATGATAACGTAAATCGTACATTTTATTCATATCCATACATAATGTAAGAGTCGGTCTTAATCTTTACGATCGCTTCAAAAATCAGTTCTATTTTTTGTTTAGACCGTTTGTAGAATTTAAAGATTTTTTTTCAACGCCGTTCAAATTTCTACGATAGTCTGCACGAAGATTTTTAGAAAAAGAGGTTTTATATTAAACAGATATTAAAAATGTTTGCCTTTGAGATCAAAACATGATAATATTCTATTTAAAAGTTCATTTGAACTACCTACTTCAAATTGAAATATTTTTTTTTACATTTTCTTTGATAAACTTTTTGAAAATAACAAAACAAGAAAACCAAATTGAAAAATACATTCAACTATCACATAATTGTATAGTTAATATTGGATTTTAGAATTCAAATAATATACATTATATTATACGTATAAATGCTATAGTTCTTATGATCGAATTGTAGAAGTCAGATGTATTTGAATAATACCTTGGGTTGTATAAGCATTTTTTATTAATAAATAGGCATGCGTTTGACTTTTAACTAGACTAAAGTTAAACGAAGGTGTGGTCTACGATGAAGCACGCTTACCTCGAAGAAATTAATGCACTTGCAACATGAAGGCACTCAGATCTTTCGTAAAGCACCCATAATCTGTTTAGCGATTCAAATGATGAAAGTGAAATCAATTTTGAACATGAATTATGATTTTTTTCGTTTGAGTTGTTAGAATGTTTTCAATGAAACGGTAAGATTTTGAGAGCTCAGCGTGATCCTGGTAGTCAGCATCAACTAACTAATACTACTCTACACTTCCTAATAAATATTAATCTAATAATTTTACTTTATTTATCTGTGTGTTATCTTTTCTTGATAAAATCGACTGTGAATCACAACAACTCCCAAACATATAGGAAACTTTTCCTCTTAAAATACGTTTTGCTGTTTTTATTTGGTGGTAGACCTCTTTAGCAGGAGACCGTCTAAGTAGGTACGCCCGCAGTACCTACTACATATTTTGCTACCAAGCAGTATTGTGTGAAAATGACTGTGTTCTGGTATGAAGGTTACTGCGGTAAGTAAAATTACTGGGCTGTTGAGACTAACTATAAAAAGTCTCAAAGTAATGAGCGCCAAGGCAGCGACGCCCTAGACTTAGCTATTCAAAGTTCTGGTGTATCGTTGCAATGATCATGGACATGCATTATCTCTTACTATCAGGAGAGCATCTCGTTTGTCTTATTACTTTTACATTAAAAATAATAATAATAAAATGTTAACGTGACATGAGCCTGAAAACTGCACAATTAAATAAATAAATAAATAAAATATATATCGCAGGACTTTACACACAGCGCCATCTGACCCCAAACTAAACAAAGCTTGTACTATGGAAGTCAGATACCTGATAGAATACTAAAACAGTTTTTTTTGTAAATACATACTTATAATACATACAGAACACCCAGACACACAACAAACATTTGTTTATACAACACAATGTTTGTCCTGTGTGGGAATCGAACCCACGCCCTTCAGCTCTCGAAGCAGACATACTACCAATGAACCAACAGGGCTGTTAATAAATTATAATATAATTTGATCAAAATAATATTGTAAGTTAACGCAACCAGAAAACTGGTATAAAATAACAACATTTGCGCGGCAAAGCTCTCTGTCCACAGAGTATACGATGCGAGGACGCGCATTGTATACTCGAGTGTATACGCCAGTCGACACCACTGTCGGTGACAGCTACAGCCAATATCTTTGCCCCAACAGACCAATATCGTCTGTGGTATAAAAATAATGATACTTTCGAAGAACTACATAATAACATCGGATTCCTTTCTGCAACAGCCTTTTATATGTTAAGCATGTGGATTTCTAGTTCATATACTTCTGTATGGGCTTTTTTCTGTTCAATTTTGGCATGATATTTATGATAAAATGAATATCGATAGTTAAAATTATTCGTATTTTTTTTTTGGTGATAAAATCGAAATTATCATAACAGTAACATTTTGATTCTTGCTTGTTTGGTTGTATTGTGCAAAGTATAAAATTTGAGTAAATCTTGAAAATCTTATGTCTGTGTATCTTATGGCTAGTGAATCATTTTTTTTTTCTCAGGTCCATTAATATATATGTCGGAGAGATAAGAAGAAGAAGAAGCAGAAGCAGAAACGACATCAAGTGGGATGGCCGATCAACATCATGTATGGTTACTGGGTTACTGGGCGAGGGTGTAGCGGGCGAGGAGACATACAACACAATTCAGTTATCTTGTACAAAGTTTAATCAGCACTTAACAACGACTTTAGTTTAAGAACGATTAGAACATTATAGACACTATTACATAGCTTGGGGACAAAACGTTCCGCTTAGCTTCGCACTCTGCAACCGACCAACTCAATCTCCTATCAAAGCCAGAATCAATGTTAATCTCTCCTCAACCAAAGCAAGAATGATCTCTCCACCTCAACATTCAACGCACGGCCGGCTCGCTTCACACAGCGCCCCTACCGGCCAACATCCGCAACTTTACCTTCTCTCATCGATTGAAGTCAAAATAGTTTACACGAACGACAAGCAGAACACGGAACCAGTGTTACGTCAGAGGTGTCGCCATTCCACCTCTAGTCCACCAAAGTTACGCAAAATGGCGCTAAATTAAATCAACATTAAAGCTACACGCCGACATATATATACATACTTAATGGTATATGATTTTGTAATTAAAAATATGGGTTTCGTAGGAACCCTAAAAAGCAAAAGTAATTAGCGTACTATAAAAATATTTATTACTAGCTGTGCCTGCGACAACGTTTGTGACACATCAAAATCAAATAAAAAAAAAATCAAAGCTTCACAAGCTCGACAAAAAAGTACTTCTCATCAGTGAATATTACTTAAAGTTGCACACAAAGTTGAGCGCAGGTCAGCTAGTTTACATTGTTATAAGTACAGACAGAAAGACTGTTTCAAAACGTTGTAAGTAAACGTAGAAAATAGATTCAAAACAACCTTTACGATTTCGAGTTATTTTGAATGTCTATCACATGCCTTTGGGGTGGTCCTACTTTGACAATAGAGCTAACCACTCAGTCTATACGTATAAGGACGCGCACACTTAATTAATTCACTTGCCCAGTTCCCAATCCTCCCAAGGCCTGTGCCAAATTTTGGAATAAAAAGTTTCTAAAAAAACTAACTTTTTTTTTTTAATGTAAGAAGTTATGAGTCGAACGAGACGCTCTCCTGATGTTAAGAGATAACGCCTATCCATGCCCATTACAGCGATACACAGAACTTTGAGTAACAAAACAAAGCCTAGGGCATCCCTGTTTTGGCGCTCATTACTTTGAGACTTTCGATGGTTAGTCTTAACAGCCCAGTAATTTCACTAGCTGCAGTACCCTTCGAACCGGAACACAGTAATGTTTACACACTACTGCTTAACGGCAGAATAACTGGTACTGCGGTGGTACCTACTTAGACGACCTCCTGTTAAGGAGTTCTACTACGAAGTGAACCCACCTTATAGTATGCACTGTAATCATGCCAAGTTTCATTCAAATCCCTTCAGTAGTTTTCACGTGATGCTCTTTCAAGATACAGACAGACTTGAGAGCCAGTTCCATTCCAGGCTAGGTGTGCTTTACCACCTTCGACCACACCTTCACTTAACATGAGGTGAGCTGTGGATACACAGAAAGACATACAGACAAAAATGAAACGCAAGTTTTTTTTTTCTTATAAAACGTAAGATACATGTAGCAAGATATCAATTAATAGGTATCAGTATATATTTACATTAATTAATGTTACCTCTCTAACAATATTTGTATATTATTTCGGTAATTGTTTGGGATTTACGTAGACAGAGACAAAAACAATTCCAATTAATTGAGAAACAATGCTAAATAGATTCCAATTTTGTTTACAGCAGATGAATAGAGTCAAGTACGGCTGCCATCTCTCGATCGAATGTAACGGAAAATTATTCATTTTAGAAAATAGTACTTGCCAATAGTATTTGTATCACATAAATAAATTAATAGTTTCCAGTAAAATATAAATTAGGATGCATATTTTTCAATCTGTGCGCACGTGACTGCAAACGCTCTGTTATTGGTCAATGCATTTGATCACGATTAACAAGATAGTACACTAATTATCTAAAGATATTTCTGTGTTTGATGGTCTACGATTTTCAAGTTTTGGTTAATTTATTGAAAAAAGATGAAATCTATTTTTGTGAAAACTGACAGTGGAAATCTTCTAAATTTTGTTTCTCCGAAATTTTTATATAAGAAAAAACTATAATAACCACATGGAAAGCGAAACTAGTATACTTTCAGCTTTATGATAACTGTCGCAATTACGTATGGCAAAATAAAATATGCTTTGACGCGAATTTCTTATTTTACATAAATACTAAAAAGTATAAAAATGGTAAACCAAAATTATATATCATAGGACATCATTGACGATATGAGATAGTTTCTAGAAAACAGTCTAGAAACCAATACCTTGAATACATTAGAAGAAGTTAATACCTTTTTGTAAACGTGGATATTCACTAATTATAAAGTACCTACTAGCGGGCCGTTCCGGATTCGCACGGAAAAACAAAACTCGATTAACAATATAAATGTCACTTAGTGATAATGTAGCATTCTAATGATGAAAGAATTATTCAGATCGGTCCAGTAGTTTCGGAGCCTATTTAATACAAACAAAAAATCAAATCTTTATAATTAGTGTAGATTATTGACATTTTGCAATTAACAGAGTTTAATAAATTGCAAAAGTTGTCGACTAACAACTAGACCTGCACCTACATACGTATTATATGTAATCGTTCAGCGTAATCAAACCACCACATAAAATGAAGTGAATAAAGTTATATAAGATTGTCGGCAGCTTTATATACATTTCAGGGCAAAGTTAGGTGATCGTATAGCTGTTTACGTGTATAATATGGCCGGCATGGAGGAAAAGATCGCGTATCGTAACGGAAACATTTCTGAAGTATCCCTGAACATTTGGGCGGGGTATTCGGGTCACGTGCCAGTAACAACGAGAACGAGCCGAGCGCCCAGAGGTTTGTTGTGATATCGTTCTTTTTTCACAATACCTGCCCGCTGCCCACTACAGGTTCACGTAATGTAAGCTCCGCCTAGATACCGGTAACTGGCCCTCACTTGCCGTTTCCTGCGTATACTCAGCAAGATCGATTCCTAGAAAAATAATACCTGTGTAAATAGGAAAAACTTAAGTACCATAATAGCTGAGAGTAAACGAGTGAAAGATAATATTTTTATCCTTTACTGCGTAATTATAATAAAACGATTGTTTGCCTTTAACTTTTTTGAGACAGACAAACATTACAAGAGCTTTTTGTCGTCGTCGTTTTAGTGCTTGTGTTTTAAATTGACTGTGTTTTATTTACTGGGGCGATTTTATTCCATAATAACGATAAACTTAGGGTATTAAGTAATAAAATCCACACAAAGCAATAGGAATGTACTTTCTATCCATTTTCTTCCAGCATACTCTTCCTTTGTTCTGACATCTGCAGACAAAGTTTCATTTCCACTAGTTTAATTATAATTGTCCAGTAAAACTGGTCTCAATTTGTACGTTGTGTGATAACTTTATTACTATGCCTAATCCTAATAAACCACTGAGGCTTCCTAGTTTGTCAATGCTGTTTTGCTTCAGTTAGAAATATAAATAGAATATAGATTTATGTTCTGAATAAAATTGATGTCTTGGTAAGTGTACATTTTTTTTTGTTCATTTCATGTGTTTAGCGTGAGTTGTTTTTAGCACTTTCCAATAACTTAAACGATGTTCAATTCTAGGTAACGTGCTCCATCTTAGTCCACAGTACTGCTTAACACCAAGTAGAGTGCGGTCAAACGCGAATATATGTTATTAAAAAACCGTATCTTACGTAAATTATATCATTATGCTAGACATTTTTTACACAACGCCATCTACAACTAGAACTAGATAACTGATACAATGTAACATACATAATATATTTTACTTATATTACATACAGTTAGAATACCTAGATACAGAACAAGTATGTAAATCAGATAAATATACATATATCCTGGGTAGCTAATCCTCGCCCTACAGCGCACGAAGCAAACTGAGGTACAGAGAAGTCAAATTAATTAATCAGTCCAAAACAGGTCAATTCAACCCGTATTTAAATGCACCCTTTCTTAAGTAAAACAATATTTAAGAGATATTGATATATCATACACAGTGTCTGTCAATACATACACAGGACAACAGTTCTAGAGTTCCATATTTTTCTGACAACAAAAACAATTTTATCGAAGCAATGGCCTAAACATATACAAAACAAAAATGTTTGTGTTTTCCCTGACTGGGAAATGGTAATAAGTGAATGAAAGATAAATAACGTTCGAAAGTAACCTTGTTGTTCGTGAACGGTGGAACAACAAGGGAATGAAAGTATTTTATTTTCATTTATCCACCATCTGTGCTTTGATCATATCATTGGTATATTAGCCACGGTGAAATAAAACGGCACGTCACACTATGATCTAAAATCAAACCATTGATAAAATAATTGAGTTTTGTAAATATAAACCGAAAATTATTAGATTTGAGGTCGATTTCGTAATCACATATATTTGTGTGCACCATCATCACGTATGTGTGTGGCTCGATTTAGACTATACATAAAATTAATAAACGTTTATGAACAAAGAAACTATAATTTTTGATAAATAATAATGTTAAATAAGTGCGGTGTATGATGGAGCATGTTTTACCTCGATGGAAACTATTTACTCTGGATTTGCAAATATCCATATCGTATCTTTCGGGGCATACTCAGAGAATTCCAAAACCTCCCTATGCCAATAAAAATGTGGAATCCAAACGATTTGTAAACTAATATGTGGTGTATGTGTGTAATTGTGGTTCATGGCGACACGAGTATACCAAGATTCTAAATCACGTTTGTTATGAATCTTAAAATCACTGAATCATAATTAACATGTAAATTGCGAGCAAATCTGGGTACATTTGTTTCGCTTATATATGGGATTACTCCGTGGAGAGGCCGGGCAATACTTGTTTGTAGTTTTCGTCGATGGCCGAAACAATGGTGCTGGTCGGCACGACCCGGTTCCTATCCAGTGTGCGTTTTTAGGTTTCCACAAAATGATGATGTTTGACACAATTCACACATCGATCCGTGTTGGTTAATAGCACTCGCGATGAGAATTAACAGTTTTTTAAGCGCACCGATGTTGATTGTGGAAAAGCGTATTGCGTACGATTCAACCGCCAGTTCACGACTAACTTGTCATTGGCAGGTATTATAAGGAAGGTGAGGGTAGGAAGGTGTATTTTGTGTTCGTGTATGAGGGTAGATGAAAATACTTTTTATATAATAAACGAATATGCGAAAATATTGTATGTGGCGCAGCCACTCCGAGCTATTTAAACTTGAATAACCTCGTATCTCTTTTTTTAGGGTTCCGTACCCAAAGGGTAAAAACGAGACCCCATTACTGAGACTTTGCTGTCCGTCCGTCCGTCCGTCTGTCACCAGGCTGTATCTCAAGAACGGTGATAGCTAGACAGTTGAAATTTTCACAGATGATGTATTTCTATTGCCGCTATAACAACAAATATTAAAAATAAAATAAAATAAATATTTAAAGAGGACCCATACAACAAACTTGATTTTTTTACCGTTTCTTGCTCGATACTAATAACGGTGACAGGTAGACGCTTTAAGTATTCACAGAATATTTAGTTTCATGTTCTCTTTAAACATAATTAATTAAAATAAAATAAATAATTAAAGGAGCACCCATACAATAAAAGAGGTTTTCGCCGTTTATTATAGATGATGGTACGGAACCCTTCGTGCGCGAGTCCGACTTCCACTTGACCAGTTTTTTTATGTTTCATATTTGTATGTTGTATTTTGTTTTGGTGTGTACTAAAGTTATATTCTATTTTATAGGTACTATTATATTCTATAAGTAACATAAAAATGTGTTAAAACAACGTCAGTTTCCATAGCATACCGGAAAACCAAGTACTAGAGATCTATGCTAGGCACTAAATAAAATGAATGGCATTTGTTCAGTCATCGACTTTACCGTCTCGTCAAAGAAACGCTGAATGTTTAATATCCTAGTTTTAATGTTTTAATGTCCATTATTTATACAGAGCGTTCGTTACACAAATAGCGCTCAACCTTGACATTTTTTACTGGAGGCGGGGTAGGCCATATGACAAATATTAAGGTTTAGCGATCGCCAACAGCTGACGCGGACCGCGCGTGCCTCGAGGCGGAAAAAATGCCACGCGACCGTCGTCACCTTCAAAACGTCTTATATCGAATATCAAAGTAATTTTTGAAATGTCAACGTAATTTCTTAGTCCGATTAGTCTTTATTATTTTCTTAAACACATTTCATAAGGTTACGCTCAAAGTGTTTTAGCCATACTACTTTATTGATTTGTGCTACGCCGTAAACGCTATTTATGATTCTTTGTACGTAGACTAAGCGTGACGTGACTTTTAACGTATGCTTTCATAAATAATTTGCCATAAAATTAGTCGCTTACAATTTTTACGCCTTGATGGTTTTTTTGTCAATGAAGCGGGAGCACTGCATTTGCATCGCGGCACGCAATCGTGCGAAAGCATGTGACACACAATTTAGGACTCACGTGTCGCATTCATTGTATTTGTCTTCATTAACAGGAATAGTGATGTGGTGGTTTTAACAAAAAGCTACGACTAAAATTAGTTACAACCTAAGATTTATTTTTTTATTTATTGCAGACATAAAAAATTAAAGTTAAAATTTATTTAGATTAGATTACTTGATTTAAAATCACAGATAAACTTATTTTATTTATGATTCGCATATTTATATTTATACATACGTATATAATTATATCTTAATTCAGTCCGGTCATGCCGTAGAAAAGTAGTGATGACTTTACCACAAGCTTCGATGGAGTTTTGAAAGTAATACGAAAAATTATGTTTTCTGTTCATTCTGTTACATTTCCACACTCTCGCGCGAAAATAAATAAAACACCATTATTTTAATACATAAACAGTCAAAAAATGTTTTGGAAATAATAAGATGCAGTAATAGGTAGGTACGGTTCTTCTGCGTTCCGCTATAATTACATTACTTCCACTGTTCTCTTTTTTAATTCTAAAATTCACTTCTGTATACTTGGTCATTTGCCGCGGCCTTAATTTGTATGCGGTAAATACGCTCATGCGTTTTTTTAATGGTTGTCACTCTAGGTGTTTGACCACAGCTCACCTGATGTTAAGTAACGGTGTGGTCGAAGTAAAGCTCACCTAGCCTGGAATGGAACTGGCAACTGAATTTATTTTCATTCAACTCATGTCTTACTCTCCTTATTAATCGGGAATTCAAGATCCACACTGGCATTATGCTGCACTATGTTTATGATAATAAAATCGATTAATGCAAAATTAGATTATGGAAAAAATACTTCGACCAATTCCTAAAGTGTAGGATTCATTATTCATTAGTAGTATCTACGGTAAGGTGAAATAATAATTATGATCCTCGTCCATACAAAAACATCGTTTTGTTGAAACACTAGTCCTTGAACAACAGCGGACTAAGAGAGAGCCCTTATCAACCCCTCGCTTATCCAGCTTGAGGAAAGTTTGACAACTCGGTAGTCACAAGTGCAGGCTTTACGAGCTCACGAATCATTAACTCATTGTTCCCCAGGAACTCAAAATACCTCGTTCATGTCGACGTATTGTTCCTCAAAATTATGATCGGTCCCTCGGTTATCCTCAGCCATTAGTTACATTATGTCCTCGAGTATTAGCTTAGTTACACAAGTGATATCTCTTACGATTTAGTCGGGAATGTTTCACGTGTATACAAAGTTGATGGCTCTGGTAATAACGTCTTCACATTACTGAGATCGTTATAATAATGACTCGATAACACGTAAAAGTGCTATCACGATTGCATTCATTGATTTTGTACGTACGTTATCAAATATAGTACTTATATTCGTAACAGAATATCTAGTTGTAAATAGCGCGGTAAATAGTTAGCTTTGTGTTTAGGTTTTGGTAAAATAATATGACAGCCCCGTTGGCTTATTGGTAGTATATGTGCCTTGAGAGCGTGGGTTTGTGTATTATGAGTATGTATTTACAAAAAAAAGATTTATGGATTCTATCAGTTATCTGACTTCCATCACACAAGCTCTGCTTAGTTTGGGGCCAGGTGGCGCTGTAAGTATAGTCCTACGATAAAAAAAAACTACATTATCTTACAACAATCTGTATATATTTGACAGCCCTGGTGGCTCATTGGTAGCATGTCTGCTTCAAGAGCTGTAGGGCGTGGGTTCGATTCCCACCAAGGACAAGCATTTTGTCATATAAAACAAATGTTTGTTCTGTGTCTGGGTGTACTGTATGTATTATAAGTATGTATTTACAAAAAAAAAGAAAGTATTTAAGTATTTTATCAGTTATCTGATTCCCATAGTACAAGCTTTGCTTAGTTTGGGGTCAGATGGCGCTGTGTGTAATGTCCTACGATATTTATTTATTTATTATTTATTATTTATTTATTTATATCTAAGACTATGTACAGTATTATCATTGGCTGAATATATATTGATGATTTATAGAGCAGAATATACAGCGTGTTTCGAAAAACTGAAGGGTATCTTATCACAATCATCATAAACAAGGCGGAGTGATAGTGAAACTAGTCAACAGCATTTGAATTTTTAAATCCACATGGTAATATTGAAGACACCATTGGTATAGCTTTAGGACTGTTCTCACACCTAAATGTTTTCTCCCAATGGTCCGCCACAGCTACAATCAAATTATAAGTACCTACCATTACGCTGACAACACAAATATTATAAATGTGAATGCATGTATGTTTGTTACAAGCTGTAACGGTTTAAAGGAAATTGATTAAATTTGAAGGCTGAGGAAGGTATGTTGTTAGCTTATACGCTGGTTTAACACATATACTATTATAATTATCTTTTTTACAACCAAAGTCAAATGATGACGTTATTAAACCCCGAGCGTAAAGGTGACAAGTGGTTCCAATGCTAACCCCAGTTTAATTACATTACAGTGTGCAATAAAAAGCTCGTTAAACCGCAGCACGAGAATCCTCGATAATAAAAGTCCGCTTTGAGTAATGAAACTGAGAATAGGTCGGTATGATTAGGCTAATCATTTTACTGTTTACAAATGTTTGTTAAATTATATGTATACGTTGGTAGGCGATCGCAGTGCCGGACACTAGTAATCCTCAGTGCATCCATCATTCAGTAATCCAGATTCTAAGCTAACCACCGCTCAGAATGGCTATAAAGACGGCTTTAAAAGATTACGTGCGTAACTCTCCTTATTTCGTATCGCATCAAAATTTATTAAAACAAAATTGTAATTGTCATTATAATTTGCTAGTAAAAATAGGATTTATGTATAACAATCCAATACTTTATACATGGTATAAAAACATACATTTGATTGTAAAAGAAAACATTATACACTAAAATAGATTTTATTAACACTTAACATTAAAAAAAAAAAAAAAACAATAAATAGAGAACTGGAGTGTTCGAAACTGATCCAGATTTTTTAATTTGTACGATTTTTTTCATTTATAATTTATCAATTCAAAACACACGCGTGATTACTCATGTTCAATTATATCGGATACTCCGACTATAGTTTCAGCTTCCGGTGGCCTTCTTTATGGAGATATGATTAAACGTGAGTTATTCCGTATTAGTAAAACAACAAATGTAAAACTACTTAAGGCGTATAAACATCTGTATTACATTTAAATCTATCTTACTATACTTCTTAGCATTTATCAGCACTTATGCGCATTTTAGAATTTATAATAATTTGGCACAGTGATTGCGAATTTAGAAGTTTTTATACAAGACATAAATATTTAAATTTCAATAGTGTTTTGTTAATGCTATTCCATTTCAATATTATTCGTTATAATATGTGTAGTACTGTCACCAGTATGAATGCTACGAGAACGTCTGGAAGCTATCTGCTTCAATATTATGTTTACTAAATAAATTGACACCATTAAGGCTAAACAAATTGCCATAAAATAAATAACTGCTTTTAAACCACCAGAATGTTTTTCATGAAGAACGAGTGATTCTTGTGGGTTACTTTTAGTAATATTTTTTAATTCTTCTCTTAAAACATCATTTTCTTGTTCCAGCATTTTTTTAAACTCTAAACGTAAAGACTGATCAGTTATAGCACTCGTTGTGTTAGATTTACCGTTGGAAATACTATCAGATTTAAATTTGTTCTTATTATCAACTAAGTCCATTAAGTACTTTTTTATTTCCGCAAACTGTACATTCGAATCATTATTGATTTCGATAAGTTGGTCAAGATGTTTATTATTTGTGTTTTCATTATTTTTATTAGATTTGACAATATCTTCTAACAGCTTGACTACATTTTTTTCGTTATTATTTACCTCATCACTCACATTAGTATTTTTACCGATAACTTCTAAAGAAAGGCTTAATTTTTCCAAAACGCTTCTAAGTGTCGAAATTATGGTACTAATATTAATACCTTGATTATTTGAAATGTACTTGTCACTGGTTGATGGTGTAATACTAGTTGTAGTCTGACATGATATGCCATTGACATTTTCAGTATGATAGTTTAAATTCTTTGCTGTTATTACACGCTTAAATTGTTCAGAATATTTTGAAACTTTTAGCTCTGCAAGAACCTTACATGAAATTTGATTACCTCCTATAGTTAACTTTGATAAACTGGTTTCTAAGAAATCTTCTAAATGAATGTCAGTTATAATGTTATCATCTAAATACAAATATTCAATATTAGGCAGTAGCTTGGCATCAAATTTGGATAGTTTGTTACTTGACAGATTTAAAACGTTCAATAATCCAATTCCATCAAAAACACCGAATTGAACGAATGACAAATAATTGCCATACAAGTCGAGACTTCTCAGATTTTTTAAATTTAAAAATGAACCCGGTTGTATGTAGGTAATATTATTAAAACTCAAATCTAGGATAACCAGTGTGGTAATATTCCCAAAAGAGTTTTTGTTAACAGTAGTTATTTGATTCTTACTTAAATATAGATAGCTGAGACCTCGAACATTAAAAATATTAATTACGTTAACATCGATTATGGAACAGGAGCGCATATTCAAATTTTCAATTGCAGCACTAGAATTTTCAAAAGTTATGCTCCATTTTACATTTTCTAGTGATAAGCTGTACAACCTACTCAGGTTTTGAAAAGGATTTCCTAAAATATTCATGTTTTTATTCAAAGAAAGGTCAAGATGTGTTAATGCATTTAAATGTTGAAATTCATCTGAACTTAATTTAATGATTTCATTGTCAGCCAAATTTAGAATTCGCAAGAGTTTAAGGTTAGAAAAGTCTTCGCTCGAAATATTTTGTATTTGATTATTATTCAAATAAATTTCTTGGACTGACGATATGGTTGATGTATTTACGTGGAATTTGTTAAGTTGATTATGACATAAGATAAGTATTTCTAAAGGACCGATTTCTAGAAATGCATTGTATTCTATATTTTTCAACTGACCAGATGTATGGTTAACGACTGTAAGTGCAGCTAATCCTGAAAAAGATTCATTTTGAAAGAGTGTAGTTTTTGTCGCAGATATGTCTAGTTTTGATAAAGATTTCAACCCTTTTAACATTTTACTTTCTAAAACATTAACAAAGTTACTATTCTTAACGGTAAATAGTATAATATTGTTCAGTTTCAAAAGGGCACGAGGCTCAATTTGTTTTAAGTCATTAAACGACAAATCAAGTTCTTTCAGAGACAATAAATTTTCAAATACGTTTTTCATAATTTTTTCTATGTTATTATTTTGAGCATATAGTTTTGTAAGATTTTTTAGACTAAGACTGTCAAAATTAAAATTCATAAGTTGGTTATGTGACAAATCAAGTATATCTAATGACGTTAAATTAGAAAACGCTAAAAATGATATATTTGAGATTGAGTTTGAGCTTAAATTAAGATTATTTAATTGTAACATATTAATAAATACCAAATCTTCAATGCTAGTAAGATTACCTTCACTTAAGTTTAGTTCCAAAACATTAACATCATTAAATGTATTTTTCTTAAGAGCCCCAACGAGACTGTTATTTTGAATACAAAACTCAATTATATGTGTGCCTTTGAAGCTATTTTCTTCTATGGATTGAATTTTATTATTTGAGAGAAACAGATAATTTAAGTTAACATTTTTACTGAAAAACTGATTAGATATTATTATTAAATCATTATATCGTAAGTCCAGATTTTTGAGTTTAGTCAAAGTTTGAAAAGTGTGACTTTCAATAGTAGTTATGCCGTTCGCACTGGCATTTAATTTTTCTAAATTCAACAATGTTTGAAAATTGTATGCTGAAAGTTTTTTTATGTTATTATTTGACAAATGCAATTCTTTTAGATTGCTAAATCTCGCCAGTGCATGCCCGATCTCAAGTAATCTGTTGTGTGATAAGTCTAATGTAAGTAATTGCGCGATACCTTCAAATGTTAGTAAGCCGATACTACTAATCATGTTGTGAGATAGGTTTAAATGTTGTAACTGGCTAAATTGTGACAAAAAATTATTTGGCAAAACTTCAAAAATATTATTGCTTAGATCTATTGTTTGAATAGGACTAACATGCCATCGATGAACCACATCATATTCTGCGCCAATTTCGATCATTCGTATCATATTATGTTGCAAGATGATTTTGTTTAATGAGGACATTGATAAAAATTTATTTAAGGTCACGGTGCCTATATTGTTGCTAAAAATGTTCAGTGCTCTTAAATTCGTCATTTTATAAATGTCTTCGGGTACGCTCAACAAGTCTCCACTTTCCAGGGTAAGATCAATGAAATGGTCTTCATTTCTAAGCAACGAATTACTTTCTCTAGGGTTTTGAACACGAACTATCAAATTATAATTGTCATCGTAGTTTGTTCTTTGTTGTTTTCGGCGTCTATCCACATAGTCGTAAAAGTAAATGTTACTGTTATACGGTGGCTGTATGCAATCCCATGTTGCCAAGTCAAAATCAAGTTCACTTAGACAATCTATTTGGGCTTCACAGACTTCGTGTTTTCCCATATTAGTAATTCTGCAAGATCTGCATTCCACTTGACGGCTCTGGAATACCAGTGTCAACAGCACCGCTAAATAAAAAAAAAACGTTAAGAAACTTGTCACGTCAAATTTTCAAACATGCAGAGCAATAATAATGTTCATACTATAGCAAAGTCAAACACTTCTATTTTTGTCTTTGTCGGTCTGTTCTGCCATTTATGCGGGGGTTAAAGGTCATACTAAAATGAAAGCGGGATATTCTACTTCTCGTCATTATAAATACTATAGGCACAGCCCTCAAATCGTGAGAAAAATATAAAACAGCTTTTTTTTTTTTTTTATAGTCGACAGGCTAGGTTTTTGACCACAGCTCACCTGATGTTAAGTGACGGTGTGGTCGAAGATGGTAAAGCACACCAAGCCTGGAATGGAACTGGCTCTCAAGTGAGGCTACCGGAACACACCGTTAGATGCTTGGCGGCAGATTTTCAACTTGAGGGTGGTAGCTAGCCAGCCGAGTACTAGAAAGTACCCTACCACCATGCTATGGTTTCCTCACGATGTTGTCCTTCACCGGCAGCTCAAGCTCATTGTTGGGGTTTGAACCCACACTCTTCGGCATGCGAACCTACCGCGCTAACCACTGAGCTATCATCGCTGCTCCATACATTCGGTAAAATATCAACGAACTTTTTCTATTGAACACCAGACTCTTTTTCACAATTTCGGAATTGTATACAAGGTTTTAATAGCTGATATCCTAGGGTTTGAAGACAAAATGTACACTTGTATAAGTTAATAAATGTCACGCACCGCAGGAAACAGTTTTTTTTAAATACATTTTTAATCTAAGTATTCAATTCAATGTATTTATTCGTTTATAACTATTATTACAAAAGCTTCGTGATGTAGTAGTTTAAGTAAACACTTAATAAAGTTTGTAATCACGGTAAAATAAACAATATGGATCAAATAAAAATCTAAAAAAAATTTATTGCGTTTGACCATCAATTCACCGATTGAAGCTAAGATGTAATTATACTAAATTAAAAAACCGGTCAAATGTGAGTCAGAGCCGCGCACGAAGGGTTCCGTACCATTATGTATAAAAACGGTTAAAAATCACGTTTGTTGTATGGGATTTTTAGTTAGTTCGAGTTATTTTATTCTGTTTTTTTAGTATTTGTTGTTATAGCGGCAACAGAAATACATCATCTGTGAAAATTTCAACTGTCTAACTATCACGGTTCATGAGATACAGCCTGGTGACAGACGCACAGACAGAGAAACATACAGACCGCGGAGTCTTAGCAATATGGTCCCGTTTTACACTTCGGGTACGGAACCCTAAAAAAACTTGTAAGTTATTCTTAGCACTCAGCGCTCTAAATTCAAGTCCAAGACAATCTTAATGATAAGTTTTTGCACACTAAGCAATATGAAAATATTTTACTTACATAACTTCCAGAAACAAGATGGCATTGTTACAGAACAAATTATTAAATAAGTAGCTATTCACTAACTCAATTATTTTTATCAGTCAGAGCTGTCACTAGGTTCCCGCTGTGATCCTTAATGAGTAACGAGTCTCTCTGACAAAACATTTTATAAGTGCGTAAACTTTTATCAATTGTTGGTAGGCAATAACGAAATGAGATTAGTCAAATAAATTGTACATCGAGCAAAATATAAAATTACTCGCGGACGCCTCGCGGTTTCACCCGCGTATTTCCCGTTCCCGTGCGAATACAGGGATAAAAAGTAGCCTATGTCACCCGGGGATAGTGAGGCTTCCCAACGGTGAAAGAATTTTTGAAATCGGTCCAGTAGTTTCGGAGCATATTCAATACAAACAAACAAACGAACAATCAATCAATCAAATCTTTCCTCTTTATAATAGTATAGATAGATGTATGTAGATGTAATAATAGTATTTTATAATAGTGTTTTTTATAAGTATGTATTCACAAAAAAAAAGTATTTAAGTATTCTATCAGTGATCTGTCTTCCATAGCACAAGCTCTGCTTAGTTTGGGGTCAGATGGCGCTGTGTGTAATGTCCTATGATATTTATTATTTATTTATTTTATTTATTTTATCGTTCGACATTAGTGTCATTGCTACGTTTTTAAAACTAGATTTCGATGTTGAAAAAGACAACGGCTCGGGGGTTAGCGCGGTCGGGTCGTACGATAAAGACATGGTTTCAAATCTCAGCAATGAGATTGAGTGACGGTGAAAGACAACATAAATAACCATAAACCATTCATGAAGAAACAATAAAAATACAGTTTACATTTTCTACAGTTTACATCTGTTTGTTTGGGATAAACATAGAAACTACGCTACGGATTTACGACTTAAATACGTTTAGTAGAGTCCTAAACAACATTTTCATCAACATCGTTTTAGGAAAAGTGTAATTTGATTGAAATAAGAGAAATGATGTACTCATATGTACGTCCACTATAAATTGAGTGTCAGAATACAGCGCAAATATTGTACTGGCTTAATTATTGAAGTTGAGCAGTTTGTAGTGTACATCGTGTGTTTATTTAATTTAGATTTCTTTGAAGCATAATTCACTTAGATTTGTGAACGAAGCAGCGGGCAGCAGCTAGTAATAACTGTGATTTACACAGAGATTATGGCTAGGAATGTAAAACGAATCATAGTCGTTGATTACTTATAAATAAATAAAAAAGCCATTTAATCCAGGTTTCGAGTACATTTAAAATTGTTATTGCTTGATCTTACTAAATTTTTTCCTAAAATATGGATCCTTTTTGGGTAAAGGCCTCCTCCAGTTTTCGTTGATTACTTATGGTCTAGTTATTTTATACAAAACCCATTCATTGTAAGTAAGTTTAGGTATATCTAAGCTTGTCGTTATTTTTCCGGGATTTTGTAGCGACTTGAGAATAGTCACATGAAGAATTTCATTACCTTTGCATAAGCATTTTTTATCAACACTGTAAGAGAGACAGTTAGGACGATTTATACGATTTCGCAAAAGCAATCTTTGTAAGTTTGCTCCAGTCGTCTGTGTGTCTATCTGACAAGACGTAAAAAAAAACAGTTTTAATTTAGAACATTTTACCTTTTTGAAGTCAGTTGAAAATGAGGCCAAATCAATGATGATGACGGTTAGAAAGTAATTTAGTCAAACAGCTATAGGTACTTACTCCGTTGTGTGGCGCCGCCGCCGTGACAAGGTCTGTTTAGTTGAAGGTAAAGCTTTTTTTAATTTTTTTTTATTTGTTAAGCCTTTCATAAATGCAATAATTTGAAATTTCGTCTTGTCATAGAAATCAAAACGAAATTTTCAATAATGCGGATTGGTGATGTATGGTATTGGTGAGGCGCAGTAAATTTTTTGGTATAGGTTGCCTTGCACGATGAACAATGAAAAAATACACTGTACAATGATGTGCAGCAAGCTCTAAATAATGAAAGTTTAACTTATCTTGTAGGTACACCGAGCAAACCAGCGAGATCCCTGAGATCCTTGAAAAAACCCGCGGCGGTTAAACATAATTAAATAAGTATAAAATAGTTTAAAAACCCCCAACTTAAAACTACCAAAACTACTACTACTAAACTTCATAAAAACCCAAAAATATACGTCATGTGCAAATTGTAATTGTAATTGTATTCCAATTTTTGTAGCGATGATAGCTCAGTGGTTAGCGCGGTCGGTTCGCATGCCGTAAGACGTGGGTTCAAACCCTAACAATGAGCTTGAGCTGCCGGTGAAGGAAAACATCGTGAGGAAAACATAGCATGGTGGTAGGGCCCAAAACTTTGTGCACACGATGTTCTAAATTCAAATTTACTTTGTCCTCTAGCGGATAAAAACGACTTTTGCACTCAGATATCGAAAAGCAAAAACACGCTTTCCAAGATGGGGGGATGAAAAGTATATTATCAAATGATGCTAGTAATTACACCGAAAATACATTTATAAATGTTTCCTGGAAGGTTGGTACAAACAGTAACTTATTTATCTAAATAAACATAATTCATTGTTCCAGTATAAATAACATTATCGGAGCGGATGTAAAAGTTAGTTATGTGTCACTCAAATATGGTAGCCTGGCGGTAGTTTTGCCACTGTACACTGTTATCAGTTATTTTGTAAATGGGATTTTCCCTTAATCAGTGTTGCTAGATGTTAAAATTTACATTTATGTAACAGAAAATTTGCTTTTTAAAATATAAATTTGCATTTTTAAACATAAGGTACCTAGGAGTTGTGGCGGGAACGCGAAACGAGCCGCGTCGCCCCATTGTGTTGTTTTCTAAAACTAGTGTTTTACTATTCGCCAAAGCAGCGTTGCCACGGACTTTGTTTTACTACTCAAAGTTCTGTGTATTGATGCAATGGTCATGGACATGCGGTTTCTCTTACCATCAGGAGAGCGTTTCGATCGTCTCATTACTTTTACATAAAAAAAAGTTACTGCGGGACGCAGCTAGTCTATTTTAAACGGATAGATAAAAATTGCAAGTGGTACTTTTTTGTTTTCTTCTGTTTTGGCGTCGCATTTTGACCATTTGCCAATGTCAAGTGTTTTGATATTTTTAAGTTTCATAAGTTAAAAAAGATGCCACGTCGCTATAGTTATAGTCAAAGTCCTGTCTTAGTCAAGTCCAGTACGTGTCTGTCAAGTCCAGTCATGCTTTAGTAAAGTAGTGGCGACTTTACTATAAAGCTTCGATGGAGTTTTGGAAGCAACACGAAAAGTCATTTTTCCCCACATTATATCATTTTCCCACACTCACTCTTATAATTCGGCACTTTATGAATAAAACACCACCATTTTTATGCATAAACACTCGACAAAACACTAGTTTTGGAAAAAAATACAACGGAGCGACACGACTCTTGCCGCGTTCCCGCCAAAAAAACGTAATGGTCATAAGCACGCATTATATTTTACCATCAAGGCACTTATTCGCTAAAAATATACTTGGTGGTAGATCTCCTTAGCAGGAGGTCGTCTAGGTAAGTATCGTAGCGGGAATTCACGTGGAATGGTACTCTAAGCACAAAACTAAAAAAAATACAAATTAAAGAAAAAAACGAATTTACAAATACAAATACTTACAAATTATAAAACGTGATGTGATCAAATACATATTATTATTTTTGGCAAATAATTTTTAGAGTTGGATTTGTTAGTAACAGAATTAGGGTTACCGGGGAAGCGTTCGTGATAATGATATAATTGCGTACAAAAAAAAAGGACCACCACTTCAAACCTATTTATATTTTGTAAAGAAAGTTCGAAACTTTGTTTAACGAAATTTCATTTTGGGCATGCCCTCCCTGCAATCACTTGAATCGTTTATCAGTTGATAAATGAACGAGAGTCAATTTTGCAGACATGAATTTGTTATTGAACATTCTCGACGAACGCTCCGGGATTTTCGCTTCTGTTAAATCATAAATTAATATTCAAATTAACATTGAGCAACTTCCGAGCTTTAATTCACGGTTAATTGAAAGTGTTGCTTTTAGTGACGTTTTCACAATTCGGGGGTTGGCTAATTGCGATTCTGAATAGAGCCTTGAGTAAGGGACGTAAACTGGTTCGGTTATGATGTCCGCTGTATCCGGGTCACGTACCAGAGACTCCCGAGGGTTGCCTCGGCTCATCTACTTGTTTTTGACATTTCATGGCTATAATTCCAGCGATGATACTATTTGTAAACCCAGTAGTTGCTTGTCACTCACGTCTATATAAGTAGGTCAGAATATTTCGCCTCATTCGGGTCGCGTCGTCATTAATGTTGTTCTTTTTCGCATTATCCATCAACGTTTCCTTGCGTGAATAAAGATGAATAAATCTTTTGGCATTACTGTCTTTGGAGTAAATAAAGGAAAAGAATATTAGTAATTGCCGTGTTTTTATTTTCCAATTTTTTTTTATCTTCTGTTTCTATTGTAGACATTTCAGTATGTAAGTTTATGATTTCTATGGAAACTCAGAAGAGTGTTTACACGTTTATGCATAAAACAATTGGTTAAAAATCGTCGCCCGAGCTAAATAAAACAGCACCACGGCGTCTTGATTTATCTAAAAATTATTTACACCATGGTAGAATAGGTATTCAGATTTACTTGTAATGTATAATCGTATTTGTTATTTGGTTTATATCAAATCTTTTGCAACACCTGTGAGTTCCCGCCCTGTCGTGGTGGGGGTCAGAGTAGCCGTGACTGGTCACCACGGTGAAAAACGAAAAAAAAAAATACAATTTTACAAATGACATTATATTAGTTTCGTTCCAGGCTAGGTGTGCTGTACCATTTTCGACCACACCGTCACTTAACATCGGGTGAGCTGTGGTCAAACACCTAGCTTATCAACCATTAAAAAAAATGCGTATACTGTTTCTTTACATATGTATAAAGAATACAGAAAAAAACGCATGTAAAGGAAAACATATTCATAAAGTTCTTAAAATGCTTGTTAAAATTTTGAACACTTTCTGTACCTGCCTACTATTACTAGGTACTTCCCTCTTTCGTCTTTGTTTTAGATTAGGGTATTCTTTTTTTTATAATGTTTGTTGTATAAAAATTAGGCTTGTAAACATATATTCTTGACATTGTACTAGCTGAAAAGTCGTTTATCCGATGATTTGCATTGTCTATATACATATCTATACCTATTTCACATTGTAATGGGAAACTGCATAAAAATACGTAAATAGGTACCTACGGTTGACACCATATGTGCATATAAAATTAACCATTTTCCTTTGACCAAGGAAAAATCCAACATTTTACCGTCAGTTAACAGAAAGTGACTAGATCATTAAGTGAAATCATACAACACTGAACTATAACAGTGCATTTTTATCATAACGAAAGCAAGCGGAGAGGTAAAGAGACGCAGAAATCGACAAATTAACTATATTGGTTTAAATTTAATTTAATTCTACATGATTATTCTATTCTTGTGTGCTTTCTTTACGCTCCGCTCGTCTTCTCCTCAGTGTAAACATACCCTTATTATTCCTACGCCCACAAAAAGACTAGTTTTATCGTCTTGTATTTTTTTGGTAAAATGTGTAGAAATGCTTAAACGGAATCAGAGGAAATTTGCTCTCCTCATAACGCGTTCCGTGTCCTTTTTGAATCGATGCAGACATTAGTAGTGAAAAGACAAAATAGATAGACATAACTATCATACCTTACTATGAGATACTACTAGGATTACTGTGAGATTATTGTACTGATAATATTGGGTTATTTATTAATGTCACAAGTCATAACACTTTTGTGTTATGTAAGAGTGGGTTAAGGGTCTAATAAGATGAGTATAAATTACACAATAAACGTGTAAAATAGATAACAATTTGTTGTTTCTGTGTCTGCAAATTATTACTATTTTCTAAGATTCGAAAAACAAGATTCATAAAAGTTCGTAGTTGAATGTATTCCCAGAAGAGACTCGTAGATGGAGGTTTTACAGGCTGAACGAACATAGAGACGTGCTCCTATCTCATACTAAAGCTATGAGACTTGTTAAAATGTACCTAGTAGATGATCTTTGGTAATAGAGGTCACGATTACGTTACAAATTCTTCGATTCAGTGAAGGTGCATGTAGTGAAATTTCTGAGCAAATTCAAACATATTAAGCCGTCAGTTGTTACTATAAAGTTATCTTGATCACTGAGAGTTTTTTTATATATTTTTTTAATGTATGATGTGCCGAACGGAACGCTCTCCTGATAAGTGTTCAAGGTATATATTTAGTTTATTTCCGCTTAACATTCGTTTCAGTTACAGTGATGAGGAATTAAATTTAAATAACTTGACCACAATTCAAAAATTAAAAATTGATCCAAATATCTATAGCTAAAATTTGACATAATCACAAATCTCGAGACTGCTCAAAACGAACTTCGGCAAAGTAACGCCTGAATCTATCAGCTCTCATGATAGTAAAAGATACCAGACGGTATCTTTTACTATCAGGAGAGCTGATAGATCAATGCAGCCGTACACAGAAATCAAAAGTAAATTGGAATAAATTAAGAGTATAGTTTACCTTCATATTATTGTAGAAATCTCTGAACTACCAATAATTCCATAAATTACCGAAACTAGAAGTTGTACAGTGTAACCTTAATATATCGAACCTCAATATAACGATTTCCTCGATATAACAAATTCTTCGTAATCCCCTAGAACTGCCCGTAAGAGCTAATGCAAAATGTACCTTTACATTACGAATACTTCTTGCCGAAAATCTCATTATGATGAATCTTGAAATCAGTAGAATATAAATAGAAAGTATAATTTATCTCTATTTAACGATTTTTGACAACTTATAACCTTATAACATATGTAATGTATATATCAACATATATCATATCCTACCGTTCGCAACAACAGGGAGAGTAGAAGAGTACATAATGCTAAGTTTAATAACTTCTCTACCTACATTCGACAATAAATAATCTTAATATACAAGTTCTTGCCTAGTTAAAACGAATCTTAGAACAACCTAACATCTTTATGACAAACCTCTTTTTAACAAATTATTTGGTACTAGCGGATGCCTCGTGGTTACACCCGCGTAGTTCCCGTTCCCGTGAGAATAAAGGGATAATAAGTAGCCTATGCCACCCGGGGGTAGAGCAGCTTCCCAACGGTGAAAGATTTTTTGAAATCGGCCAGTAGTTTCGGAGCCTATTCAATACAAACAAACAGACAATCAAATCTTTCCTCTTTATAATAGTATAAATAGATATAGATAGATAACGAATATTTTCTAATTCCCTTCAGTTTTGTTTTATCGAGGTTGCACTGTATTTTTTTTTGTAATAACCTATAATAATAATAGGATTAAGTATATAATTGTAAAATATCATAACGTAAAATAAATGTTAAAGTTACTTCTGCTTTTGCAGCCTATCGCTGTTGTAACGAAACCCCCAGTCTACGTTATCGTCGCAACATAACATAAAACGCGAGCAATTCTTGCTATAACAAACAGGCTTAAGTATAAACTTAGAGAAAAGGAAATAAAACATTAAAACTCGGATTGCTTTCGGTTGTTATGTCGGTATAATTTCAGAATAATAAGCAGCTTTAAAACTAAGTTTCGCGTATACCCACTTCTTCAACAGAGAAGATACTTTGGGAGAATTTGTTGCTTTCGTGTTGGCCTAAAACAGTTTTATTTTGTTTGATAGCAAGTCCAAATAAAATACCTATCGCCTGGATTTATAACATTAGTTGTTATAGATTTTGTATTTGGTTTTAGCACGAAGTGTTACTCAACCAGCAGCGAGGCGCAATCGTCACTGTCGCGGTTGAACCAGGACCAGATTGGCACAGCAACGGGGTAGTTGGCATAGTGAGAGTGTACTTAACAATTAAATAAAGCATTATGTTGAAGATCACGAGCATAAAATAGTAATTAGGTTGCTGCCAACTGCGTAGTAGTGGTAGTGCCGCAAATCGGCAAACGTACGTGTTGGAAGCCCGAGACTCATTTCAATCAAATAGTGTAGGCAGTATTCATTCTAAGACATTTTGTTGACAAGTTGTTATTTGTATGTTATAGTTTAAAAAAAAGTTACGTTCGAATTTAAAATATAGCCTCAAAAAATTCCAAATGGTACTACGCTGTTAATTTTTCGGAACGTTTTTAAAAAAAATCCAAGAGCCGTAATTTGTAATTGTAATTTGGAGCAAAGGGTCTTTGAAGTTAAGGAAAATCTGACGAAGTTGCGGGCAAAAAACATTTTCAAAGAAAGTGTTTGGCGATATTTTGAGGCGCGGGTCGTGAGCGCATATTGGTACCCACAAATCAATCTACCGCGAAATGTTTTAGGCAAAAATACTTTTTATGTAAACTGTGGAAAGGAACGCGATAACCGATCGTCTCACCGTCTCGTAAAACGAAATTTCGCGATTGATGATCGAAGGAAAAAACATCTTAATGGGATGTCGCTTGCTTCAGGAAAATTTTCACTTGCTGTACGACGATGTGTAGTGTTGTAAAAATTATCGATATCATGTACCTATACAGTATAAGTGTGTAGCTTTGTGTGTATAATTATTATTGTAATTAAAAGAATATTTACTACTAGCTGCGCCCCACGGTGTCACCTGCTACATGTTTTCGAGATAAAAAGTAGCCTATGTGCTAATCCAGGGTCTCAGCTACCTTTATACAAATTTCATCCCAAGCTGTTCAGTAATTTTTGCGTGAAAGAGTAACACCCACCCATTCATGTGGTGTTAAATAAATTTAATCATTAATCGTGCTCCCACTGATATTATAAATGTGAAAGTAACATGTAAACACCGAAAACATGTAGCGAGTAACACCGCGGGGCGCAGCTAGCCATGAAATATATAGACACGCTTTATTGAAAAAATACAACTTTGTCATTATATCGAAGACACCTATTTGCATCTAAATCTGGTTTTGTCGTCCTTTTGCTCTACGTGCTGTCGTCGCACAATTTATAGCGTCTACGAAAGTAGTTGGATTTCCTCGTCGCGACGACATTCTTACACGGAAAACGTGTAGAGTAAGACAAACACGGTCATTAATATGTCCAAGTATTCCGGTGCGGGTGTAGTGGTACATCATTAAGGTTAAGACTAAATGGGACAGCGTTATAGAAACGGTTGTGCAATCCATCACGCGTAAGCGGGTCCCGACAGAGCACTTAGCTGCTGTCGGCCGCGGACGGACGCCCGCTCGCCAACATCCGACTGTGCCGCCCGCGTTACATGAACCTCGGCGCCACTGCAACGCAGTTATTAGGCTTATCATCTCTTTCAAATAGAAGAAGTGGATTTTGGCAGAAATGCTCCCAAAATAATGTCACCGCATTGTATTATCTGTTTAACTTCTCTTTCTTAAAGTGCTGAATTACGTATGGACAAGTGACATTATGCGGTGATACTATGTGTTTGTTTAAATTTTGTGTTGCTTCCAAAACTCCGTCGTTGTCTAGTAAAGTTTGTCCGGACTTTACTATGACTCTTATTGTACGACGTCGACTGAGACTTAGTGATATGTATGTCGATAGAGGTTAAATAATACACGTACTCGGTTGAAACGCTCGTTTATTACTGACTCGACCGCCGAGCCGGTGTTACAACGCTAACCGATATACAAAGGGGGAGGCGCGTATACATCACTTAGACATAACTATGTATTTAAATCAAGCTCTTAAAAATTTACTTTTATTATTTTAATTTTCCATACGGTTCCCTTATTGTTTTTTAAATAAAATATAGCCTATGTCCATTACGGATAATGTAGCATTCCAATAAAATTAAAGAATTAATAAGATCGGTCCAGTAGTTTCGGAGCCAAACAATCAAATCTATCTTCCTTATAATAGTATAGATAGATATATATATAAATTAAATAAATATCGCATAAATAATAAACACACAGCGCCATCTGACCCCAAACTAAGCAGGCTTGTGCTATGGAAGACAGATAACTGATAGAATACTTAAATACTTTTTTTTGTAAATACATACTTATAATACATACAGTACACCCAGACACAGAATAAACATCGATGTTAGTCACACAAATGTTAGTCCTGAGTGGGAATCGAACCCACGCCCTTCAGCTCTCGAAGCAGACATACTACCAATGAACCAACAGGGCTGCTGATAGATAAATAGATAAGTTAGTCGCACACAAAACATACCTTGATGCAATTGTGCAATATACGGCCCTTGGTGTATAAGCGTGCATATAGCAGCAAAACTTGTAGAACCAAGAAATTCTGAGATAATTTTCTAGGAAGCGTGAGCGTCCTCTGTTGGTGAACTGAAATCATCAGTTAACCAACAGAAGAGAGATGCACTAACTTTCTATAATGGACTAGTTAATGTGATGTGCCGACCGCACATCTGAAAGAGCAACGAAACGATAATGCAGACCTCGTTCACGGTGTCACGTTACATTGTGCATACGGTGTAACGACCGTACCATCCACAAAGGAAAATACCAGTGCCATGCGTTTTGACGAAAAATGTTTGAACGTGAATGGTTCATTATTCTAACCAAAATAAACGTATAGCAATTGTTTTGTCGTCACAACGATGTAGCGCGCGCAGATAACTGATGCGGTGCTCAATAAAAAAAGAGCAAAAAGCATTTCTTTTAAAATTTGACGCACCTAAGTAAAAAGCAAACCAGAGAACAAAAGTCACACATACACCTAAGTATAGCTCAGCGTATTAACCAGCTGAAGTGTCAATGGGCTGGACGTATCTGTCATAGAACTGATAACCGGATAGACATGTTCCGGAGTGGAGACCGAGAATTGGGAAATGTAGCGTAGGACGCCCTGTGACTCTGTGGAGTGACGATATACGTAAGACAGCTGGCTGTGAATGGAAGCGAAAAACCAAAGATCGGACTGATCGGCGTGTCTTGGGAGTGGCCTATGCCCAGCAGTGGATTTCGATCGACTGATAATGTTGCAGTGAAAAGCGCCTTTACAAAATCAAATCGCAAGTAAACTTTGCACTATAACATTTCCTGACATGACAGCAGTGATAGGAGTATTATATGCAATCCCCGCGTTTATGAAAATACAAGTAAACCCGTAGAGTGCAGCTAGTAACAATATAACTAAGTATAACTAAAATACTGAAATAAATAATTCCGTACCTGACATTGCCAGTTAATGGGCAAACTCAATAGAAAGCGTATAATACTCGTACTTAGATTTACGATTAGATTTTCAGATCTAGTTGTAGGCACTTATCACACAACGAACATCGCGTGACCAATAGAATGTATTGAGTCCAACCAAATCGTTTCTAAATAAATAGGTATTAGAAATGCTGTGAGCAGGTAGTAACAAATTAAATTTTCGGCTAAACCTATTTGCGGCAATATTTAGTAATGATAGCATCACAATGATTCATGGAATAATACTCATAAATAGTAGATGATCTGTGTAACTAAAGTTTTTAGTACATTTCATGACGGCTTTAGTTAGGTGATTGCTGTACATTAGCCCGGTACACATTTCGAAAATAGTTTTAGAACTGAAAATGAAAATTCCTTTCTCGCAGTCTATCGAGCTGATGTTGACATTTACGAGAATTACGTAGCACGTAAACAATAGTGAAATCATGAAAAAGTAGTTTCCATAACTCCCACTAGAGTCGTTGCCCCTTTCTCTGTACATCTTTCTAACTTTACTCGGTCCCGAAACGATGATTTTGGTACTAGTTGGCTGGTAAACATAATAAGAACAATCTGGGAAGATTTAAATAATATTACAACTATTTAAGGCGAAATGTGTCTCACATTGCACAGGTTCTTAGGGGGTAAAGCAAACGCAGACCACCGGGCGGCGTAAGGGGTCTAGCCAGCTTAGCCACCCACGCGCGCGTGCGGTTACTAGATAGTATTCTATGTAGTGGTAAGTGCCGATGCTGATTTATAATATCAAAGTAGGCTGCGTTGGTTGATACCTTTTTTTATGGTCGACAGGCTAGGTGTTTAACCACTTTCCAATTCCCAAAGCCCACTTCCCACTTATCAATTCCCACTTCCCACTTCCCACTTCTCAATTCCCAATGCTCTCTTCCCAACTTCCACTTCCCACTTCGCAATTCCCACTTCCCAATTCCCAATGCCCACTTCCCACTTTCCAATTCCCAATGCCCACTTCCCACTTCCCACTTGCCACTTCACAATTCCCACTTCCCAATGCCCACTTTCCACTTCCCAATTCCCAATGCCCACTTCCCACTTTCCAATTCCCAATGCCCACTTCCTACTTGCCACTTCACAATTCCCACTTCATAATTCCCACTTACCAATTCCCACTTCCCACTTCCCAATTCCCAATGCCCACTTCCCACTTCACAATTCCCACTTCCCAATGCCCACTTTCCACTTCCCAATTCCCAATGCCCACTTCCCACTTTCCAATTCCCAATGCCCACTTCCCACTTGCCACTTCACAATTCCCACTTCATAATTCCCACTTCCCACTTTCCAATTCCCACTTCCCACTTCCCACTTCCCAATTCCCAATGCCCACTTCCCACTTCACAATTCCCACTTCCCAATGCCCACTTTCCACTTCCCAATTCCCAATGCCCACTTCCCAATTCCCAATGCCCACTTCCCACTTGCCACTTCACAATTCCCACTTTCCAATTCCCACTTCCCACTTCCCAATTCCCAATTCTCAGCTTCCACTTCTCAAATCCCAGTGCCCAATTATCAATTCCCAATTCCCACTTCCCAATTCCCATTTCCCACATTTCCGATTCTCCATTCACACTTCTCACTTCGCAATTCCCACTTCCCAATGCCCACTTCCTACTTTCCAAATTCCCAATGCCCACTGCTCACTTTCCAATTCCCACTTCCCACTTCCCAAGTCCCACTTCCCAATTCCCACTTTCCAATTCCCACTTCCCATTTCCCACTCCCCAATTCCCACTTCCCACTTCCCAATTCCCAAAGCCCACTTTCCACTTTCTAATTCCCAATGCCCACTTCCCACTTCTCAATGCCCAATTCCTACTTTCCAATTCCCTTTTTCTAAACTCCCACTTCCCAATTCCCAGTGCCCGGAATGGCGAATTGTAAACTTAGTGAGCTCATTGTTTTATTTGTCAATAGCCCTTGAACCTGTTATTATTGTAAAAAAAAGGAAGGATGACAAGACCAGTCTTGCGCCGCGCCGAAAAAATTTCGCGTACCTACATAATGTCTGATACCAATGTCACCAAAATTACCAAAAAAAATTTTAAAATTTTTTTAGATGAAATTGTTTTTCTTGTTTTCTGTTTCTGGCATTGCAATTTATTACTTGTACTACCAAGTATTTTAAATTATAAATCAAGTGAAGTGAAGGATGTAAATTCAGAGGTTTCACTCTTTTTTTTTGTAACTATCTTTTTGTCTAAAACTTCTACATGTAAATATTTAATGTAAGTATATTTAATTAACTCTATCAATTTGTACCTACCGATTTCAATCGTGAATTTTGTTTTCTTAGAAAACCTAGATATGAGAATGCTGAGATCTTTTTAGAGTTTCGTACCCAAAGGGTAAAACGGGACACTATTACTAAAAATCCGCTGTCCGTCCGTTTGTCACCAGACTGTATCTCATCAACCGCGATAGTTAAACAGATGATGTATTTCTGTTGTCGCTATGACAACTAATACAAAAACAGAATAAAATAAATATTCAAAGGTAAGGTCCAGCAAATGTGATTTATGCCGGTTTTATAGATACCTGTACGGAACCCTTCGTGCGCGAGTCCGACTCGCACTTGGCCGGTTTTTCTAATAAAACTATTTCTCAATACTTAAGACAGATTCTCTTTTAAACGTAATGAAATTATACATCACAATATTGAATATGTACGTAACATTTAGTGGCGTACTTAGCTATGGTGTAGTTAAGAGTAAGTATATATTTCGACAATAGTAGGTACCTATACTCCATGTAGATGTTAATATCTGATCCCTGCCTCAAGGCAGAGACGCGGTGGGAAGGTTTACTCTTCTGGGAGAAATGTTCAATATTAACAGATTAACTCGGTTGGGGATCCAGCTTCATAAAAATAAATTCCAATATTCCCCTCGTTGCTCTCATAACTCGTAAGAAACGGCTCTCTCTGGAAAGTTTAAGGCGGACGATTTGAGAATAAAAATTGCATTTATACTATGTTAAATTAAGTTTTTATTGAGAAATTTACGATGGGAAGGAAAATAATAGAACAAATTTCAAAGTTAAACGCGTCTGTAAATAAAATCATAAATACAGCTAAGTACGTATAAGTGTAGGTACATATTACATGCATACTTAGTCAGTATTATAGTTAGAGAAACACATAGGAATAGCTTCTGCTTAAATTCAGAATACACCATGAGTTTTAGGGTTCCGTATCCAAAGGGTACAATGGGACCTTATTACTAAGACTCCGCTTCTGTCTCTCTGTCCGTCTGTCACCAGGTAGTATTACACGAACCGTGATAGACAGTTGAAATTTTCACAGGCGATGTATTTCTGTTGCCGCTATAACAACAAATACTAAAAAACAGAATAAAATAAATACTAAAGGGGGCTCCCATACAACAAATGCGATTGTTTGCCGTTTCTATAGATAATGGTACGGAACCCATCGTGTGCGAGTCCGACTCGCACTGAGCCGGTTTTTCGAAATTTGTTATCATTAGGTAAGTCTTGTTAATTTTCAGAGTTCTTGTTTTTACAGTGAATATGTTTCTATGTGTATTCTATGGACAGCCCTGTTGGCTCGTTGGTAGCATGTCTGCTTCAAGAGCTGTGGGGCGTGGGTTCGATTCCCACCTAGGACAAGCAGTTTGTGACATAAAAAAACCAAATGTTTGTTGTGTGTCTGGGTGTACTGTATGTATTATAAGTATGTATTTACAAAAAAAAAAAAAAAAAAAAGTATTCTATCAGTTATCTGACTCCCATAGTACAAGCTTTGCTTAGTTTGGGGTCAGATGGCGCTGTGTGTAATGTCCTGCGATATTTATTTATTATTATTATTTATGTTTTTATAAGTCGAATACCGAATAAAGACAACGTTCCCAGCACTCATAGAGCAAGTAGTATGAGAATAAATCAGGGATACCTCATCCAATTCTCCATGAGTCTGTGTGCTTCATCGTCGACTAATGTGCTTCTTTACTACATTATCGCTACCAGCAAGTGAACTTGTGATACCGATACGGTTAAATCTAAAATCAAATGACATTAAGTACATAACATTAGTTGCGTTAGAACTATAATTACAATATTTTTCTTACAAAGATTGTATCCCCAGATCCTTCTGAAGATCGGTTAGATTCTATCCGAATAGGCGTTTAGAACAACTAAGTAACTAGGACCCAAGAGCTTTCCAGGTTGCCAGGGCAAGTCGGACCCCCCCCCCTCTCGGCGACAGCCTATGTTGAAGTTCGTACCGTCTGAGATGCCATGACGCTAGAACTATGTAAGTCCAAGTCTGAGATCTGGCCAACAGCAATAGTCATCCCACTAATATTATAAATATGAAAGTTTGGATGGATGGATGTTTGTTACTCTTTCACGTAAAAACTACTGAATGGATTTTGATGAAATTTGGAGGGTGTAGGTGATACCCTGGATTAGCGCATAGGTTACTTTTGATCCCGAAAACATGTAGCGGGTAACACCGCGGGGTGCAGCTCGTTCAATAATAAAGATTTACTAAGCGTTACAACAAAAAAAACTGTCGCAGTATTCACTCCTTCAGAAGGCACTTCAAACTCACTGTTTGCTTTAAAAATGCATCTAGAAATATTTATTTATTCTCGTACATTTATCAAAAACTGTAGGTATATATAGGAAGAAAATACCTTTCCTCTCGAATATGCCTATTTTACTTTGGTATAACGGATCAGAACTATAGCGACATTTATCGCGCACAAAGTTTTCCAAGTTTTCCTTGTTTTGTCCCTTTTCAACGATAAAGTGACACCAAACACTTCACTTTGTCATTCGATCAAATCGCGTGAGCAAAACACTTGTGAAGAAGAATTTATTGACTCCCAAATGGATCCTGATTTATTTGTAATCGCAAAGACAAAAGGTGCAACACTGTTAGAACGGAAAGGCATCTAAAAAAGTAAGTACTAAGTTTTCTCTGATTGAGGTTGAAACTTGAAACGTCATCAAAATAAAACAGTAGGCACATTTAACGAAGGGCTTAACTATAAAAAACGTTTATAGTTAAGCCCTTCGTTAAATGTACCTACCTATACTTGAAATCTCGTTTTCACACGGGACATTTTACGTCAACGAGAAGTTAAGCGAGGCTTATAAGTATCACAGACAAGTAATATTTCAACTTAGTAAATAGGTTTTTTGAGTTAAAAACTGTTTAAAAACAACATGAATATAGTCATTATGACACACATGATTTAGTCTAACATTTAGATGTATGAAGGTATTGAAGGTCTTAAAATATGAAAAACACAACAGTTATAATAATTGCTAGTGTCAATAACGTAATTTTTGCTGAAAAAGCGGATTAATAATGTCGAAAATGTTACGGAAAATATTTTTTGTCAAATGTTTATGTATAAAAATAGTGGTGTTGTAGTGATGGAAAGCGATATACACTACTACACCACTGCATCACTACTTTACTAGAACATGACTAGACTTGACCTTGACTTACTATGTGAGTGTTTAACTGAGGCTTTGACTTATTTCACTTGATTCACACTGGCAAATGCATAAAGTACGATGCCTACACACAAGAAAAAAAAAACAATAATGAAAGCATTTTGTGTTTATATTATCTATCCGTAAGTAATAAAATTAAATGCCCAACTAAATGCGTTTGTTACCTTATTAAGGCCTAATTTAATCAACTTTACGTCGACAGAAAAAGACTAGATTCATTCGATCGATTCGGTCGATTTCATAGAAAACTCGTGTGGTAAAACGTGAACACGTGACATATTGCAGAATCCGGATTAATTTTGTACCCGCTCTGATTATAAGTTCAACTCCGATCTGTTTAATTAATTCTTTACGTAAGCTACGTTCGATGAAACGTTTGCCATTACAGCGATGTTCTCCAACTTTTAGCAACGTAGGTTACGTTTTTAACAACTACGTTTTTTAGATAAAAAGTAGCCAAGGTTGTCAGCTTACATATACCAAATTTCATCAAAAATTGTCCAGCCGCTTGAGCGTGAAGAAGTAACAAACACACTCACAAACTTTCGCCTATATATTAGTGTGATATTATTTTATTTGTAATGTCATTCCTAAAGTTACATAAATATCGTGTCTTTATAAAAAAATGATTATAGTGTTCGACCACATCCTGTATAATGCGTACCAGTAGATCACAAGTTGTTCTGTTATACTGCAGTCAGTAACTAATTCAAGTACGATTTCCGACTGACCATAGCGAACATATTCTGTATTCTCTAGATTCAAAGCACGGAAAATGTTTTTGCTTTGCATGTACGTGTATAATGCAGATAGCCCGCAAAGAATGGGTGGGTTTGGGAAGCGGGTTGAGAGCGGGGGGCAGGGGTTCGCTGCTCAGGCCTAATGGCCCTGTCGCAAGTCAACAAGCCGACGTGCTCAGCGTCCCCAATTAACACGTCCCAAAGAAAATAAACACTAACGATCGACTTTTCCAATATTTAAATTTTCTATTTTTTCCCTATAGCGCACCGCTGTACGGCCATCATATTCACAAGACTACATAAAAACATGGGAATATGAACTGGCTAACGAATGTACCAATTCCAAAATTGTAAAAACAGTATTCTAGAGCAAACTAGTCAGAGAGTAGAGATAAAGGTTTTCCAAAATAAATTGCCCAGAAAACACCTTTACGTTTCATTATCTCATTCATGTCGGTCAAGAAGTCACCAAGACATATTTCAAGTGAACTCTGATTGATTCAGGCGTTACTTTGCGGAAATTCATTTTGAATATTCAAGGTATATATTTAGTTTATTTCCGCTTAACAGTCGTTTCAGTTACAACAGTGATGAGGATTTAAATTTAACTAACTTGACAACAGTTTAATAACTTAAAGCTTATGCGAAACTTTACTTAAACTAAAATTTGACATAAACTTAACAACTAAAACAAAAAGCTAATTATAATAACCACAAGTCTTTATATCCTTTTCTCGCTGAAGTAACCACTTGCCGACACGTGTTTCGCCTCTACACGAGGCATCCTCAGGACATGTTGACTCATAAAAATATCTTAAATTAATACTATTTACAAATTTAGATAAGTCACTTAATATATACCTTGAATATTCGAACTCATAATCTATTTTTGGCCTCCGACTTGCTTGACGGCAATGATGCGGCTGAGAATGCAGCTCATCAATCTAGAAGAAGTCTATTCACTCTAGCCCTAGATGTCAAGTCGCCAATAAGGTCTATTCTTGGGAATTCCATTCATATATTTAGGTTCTTTATTATTTTATGATTGACACGCAGTGCGGTCGCAGATAGTATCTACCTAAACACCCCTAGCCTGTAATTAAACTTGCTATCAAGTGAGGCTGCTGGAACACACCCTAAGGCGCTTGTCGACAGATGATTAGGTTATATAACCAACTTTGCTTCAACGACAAAACATAGTCTTTTTCTTTAAAAAATCATTCCGTAAATGGCATTAGGTTAGATGTAAGATGACAATGCACAATCATGATCTTTGATATCATTTTCGAAATCAATATTTATTCAGAATACTAGATTTAAAACTTTGGCAGTTCTTTTGGGTTTGTTACATTTCATTTTTTTTTCTCAAACAGTAGTAGCAGCGGTTTCACCCTCTGTTCTACGTGAACCGTGTACTTTTCAGAGAAACAAGTAGCCTGTGCTAATGCAAGCGATATTTACCTCAAATTTGTTAAGTTATTACAGAGTAAAGTAGACACATACTCGCTATGGGATCCAGATAACTTTTTTTTAAATGGTTGACAGGCTCTGTGTTTGACCACAGCTCACCTGATGATGGTAAAGCACACCAAGCCTGGAATGGAATTGGCTCTCAAGTAAGGCTGCCTGAATACACCGTTAGATGCTTGGCGGCAGATTTTCAACTTGATTGGTAGAACTGGTAGCTAGCCAGCCGAGTACTAGAAAGTACCCTACCACCATGCTATGGTTTCCTCACGATGTTTTCCTTCACCGACAACTCAACCTCGTTGTTGAGGTTTGAACCCACGACCTTTGGCATGCGAACCGACCGCGCTAACCACTGAGCTATCATCGCTACAAAAATAACTAAATAAATAGATATCGCAGGAAATTTCATGAATTAGATAACTTTAATTTTCTAGAACTTAATGTAAAACATAATTGGATTTGACTTTTTACTTTCCGAGTAATATTTATAAAATCGAAATTTGGCGCATCGTACGAACTCGCGTAAGCGACATTTTTTGGTTGCAAAACAAACATATCCATTCCGATATGACTCTATCTGACACAAGATTAGCCTAATGATCAACTGCAATAACAAACATGCTCGAAACGTTGAAAGGGCCTTAAGACCAAATTGAAAGTAAAACAAATCTTGCGCTCAAACTGAAATTCTGAAGATTAGCTAGAGAAGACTGGAAATGTTGAGGCTGCTTGAAAGCAACGAGGGAATTATAAAAGGCAGCTGCCTCAGAACAAAAAGAGCTCTTGATAACACAGCTCCGGTAGCGTGAAAATTGTGACCACCGCTCCATTCACTCGGAGTAAAACTTAAATTAAATTCTAATTGGACGTTTGCTACTAATAAGCATTATTTTATCTGGTTTACCTGTCGCCATAAATAACCCAGGACCAAATGGAACAAAATTAGACGTGACCTTATAAAGCTTATATTATTTTCTGCCGTCAGCCAGAAAACAATCTATATAATCCCGTTTTTATATCTTTTGGAAAAAATATGTGACTTTTAGAATGGATTTGAAAAATTCTGCAATATAAATGTATTTCAATAAATATCTTAATTCACATACTCTGAAAGACTAAGTTTAGAAATACAAATTTTATTTATTTTACGAAGGTTGACAGTAAATTCTACGTAATAAATAGTAAAAAAATGTATCACCATTATCAGCCGTCGTAGCCCTCCCTAGACACCAGTCAGCCCAATCTTGGGCATTCCATCCCCCCGTCAGTTTTCCTACATATATCGTCATTCCATTCATTATGCCAATTCGTGGACTCCACTCTAGAACACGTTGACCGCAGTGATTATCCGTTCTGCTACGATGTCCAGCCCACTGTCACTTTAGGTTTTTTATATGTTGAGCTATGTCTTGACTTTGCTTCTCTTGCGAATTACTTCGTTCTGGCTACGATTTTTTTTACTACAGCTCGACAGCATTTGATCCTCAACTTGCCCGATGGTAAGCGATGTCATGGTTGAAAATAAAGCATATTGACATTTGGTCCAGTAAGGAAATTCCACTATGTATGGGTGGTAGTGGGCCGTCTTTCTACTTGCCTTGTAATAAAAAGGGGATGAAAGTACAAGGTCTAATATATTCAACTGAATTAGAAAATTTTATTCCAATTTCTTCGACATTCAGACCAATTAAAAACCTGAAACTTATTAATTATTTTGATGATACCTAGTGGGTTTGATTAAGTTTATACTTACTAATTTAAAGTAATTTTTACTTTATGAGATACAAGCGGACGTCTCGCGGTTTAACCCGCGTAGTTCCTGTTCCTGTGGGAATACATGGATAAAAAGTAGCTTATGTTACCCGGGGATAGTGTAGCTTCCCAACGGTGAAAGAATTTTTGAAATCGGTCCAGTAGTTTCGGAGTCTCTGCAATACATAAACAAACAATCAAATCATTCCTCTTTATAATAGTCTAGATAGATTGTGGTTAGCTACAATTTTTTCTAGTCGCGTGTTTCTTTTTTTCAAAAGCTTCACATAAATAATTAAGATCTTACCTATGCAACAGTAACATCAAAAACATGTTTTGGAAGAAAGCTTTTTGTTTTCAAAACACACATAGTTTGTACCTTCTTCAGAAATATCAAAGTTCACGTACGTGAACAAAGACGGCACAATCTTGGAAAGACAATAACGTAAGATAAGAAACTATGTAATAAAAGGTTTCATTATAATCAAGGGTCGTGAGGATAGGTAACTATTGCGAAGGAGAGCTAATCACGAAGGCACTTTAAGCCTTTCCACGCCCTAAGTGATGCAAACGAGGAAACTTCGGATGGCAAACGGCTTAGAGTTCATCCCTTAAGTTAGATCGACACTTCAAAGTCAAAAGTCAATTTACTGCAACACATGTTGTGATATTTTCAGTAATTAACAACAAAGTAGTATAATTTATTGTTTTGTTTATTTATGATTTTGTTTTAAATAGTTGTTAGTTGTAATGTAAATAGTTAGCTAAATAAAACAATAGTAATTAATATCAATGTTTCCAACACGAACAGAATATTATATTTTTTATGTAATTTATGTTGTTACTTAAAAGATACATCAAATAAAAGATTCCTTTTTCAGAATAAGTTTTATGGTATCACAGCTATTTATTAGCTTGTTTTGTTTCAAAATAAAATGTCCCACTTAATCAATAATAGTCACCTGTCACAGTGATAAAATTTTTAATATGCGACTGTATGATTCAGTCTGTGTATAATAGACACAGACTGAATCATACAGTCGCATATTAAAAATTTTCTACAAAAAATAAAAGAGACTGTGCCCTTATTCGTTATAATTACATGGACACGGCGAAAGTCGAATTAAATTCGTGTGAAATGGTAATCTGGTCATTTTAAAAAAACTACCTTGAGAAACACTGAGCAAGCTTCTTGAAACATTAAATTTTATTCTAATCGGTTCACAAACAAAATAATTAGGACGCACTATTTTAGAAACGTGCGAATTACCTAGAACATAATTTCGCCCTTACCCAACCACCACATGGATAAAGTCGCGAGCACAGCTAGTATGAAACGTTTTAATTTTAGCTACAAAAGTATATAGTTAGTTTTTAGGTTAGATATTATTTTTCCCGTTTGGATTTCAAATTTACTAACAAAATCTGATTCGTTTTTTAAACATAGATTTTATGCAGACAGCGATTACCAGATATAACATTTGATTGAAAAGGTAGTCCAAATGCTCTTCATCTCTTGTTTCATTGTTATGATAATCCTTGACAGTTCTGAATCAGTAATGAAATTCGCGGCGGTGAGGGCGATTCTACTTGATTAATGCCAGCCTCCTTGGAACCAAGGCGGAAATTAAGCTTCCTTAAACGAAGTTTATTGCACTTTTTGTGAAGTTGTTTCCTAATTAATTTAAAGCAACAAGTGCCCCAGAATAGCAGCGGATCTGCCTAAAAATGAGGTCGCCCTGGCCGAAAGATAATATTTTCATGAATCTCTTTTATTCCAGCTTGTTAAAAGTACAAACAATAATGTTGTAGATAAACTTTTGCGAGATAAATGTGTCTATTGTTGTGATCGTAGGTACAACTTCACAAATCGCTTTTTGAGTTTTCTACAAAGCAATAATCGGGGTAACTTTTTTATGATTGCGAACCAATTAGAATATTTGCTCTTGTTGTTTCTCCGCAGTTGTTAAGTGCTAACGTTGGGCTTCAACACCAAACTTGGAGCGTAGGAGGTTGAAGAATGGGAGTGATAACAATCGTTATTGCTTTGTTTATTGTGTAAACGACTTTGCTTACACACGTCACACATTAAAAGTTTTCCTCAATTATTTTTTCCTCGATCGCGTTGGCAAAGCTTGCCGTTTTCGTATACAATATTTCACTCTGATATTATGATTTAAGGCATTATCACACTACCATAATAAGAGTATGCATGTATATATGTATATATTTACTGTATGTAGATATTTCAGTGTAACAAATTTGGATGAAATTAAGAATGAAGATAGCTTATACGGCGGATAATCACATAAGCTACATTTTATAAGGCGGGTAAACTAGTAACGCGGGGAGCAGCTAGTAGTTACATATGGTAAGCCCAGTATGTCATACGCGGTTAAATATAATTGTATTATTATAGCTAACGTCATATACTGTAGATCAACTTCTCAAAGTTTCATTTATTCGTCAAATCGCTGACTACATTTTGTTCTAGACTAAAAACAAGAGCAGCAAGTATTTTTAAAAACAGCGCATTTTTGAGATTACCGTCTCATATTGATTTAATCGATAAAACATCCATTAGGTATATTCTATTGTTCGTGTTGTGTACATCTACACTAATTATAAAGAGACAAGATTTGATTTTTGTTTGTTTGTAATATATAAAACCGCAGTGTTACCCCCTACATGTTTTCGGGATAAAAAATAGCACATGTGTTAATCCAGGGTCTCAGCTACCTCCATACCAAATTTCATCCAAATCTGTTGAGTAGTTTTTGCTAGAAAGAGTAGTAAACATACAAACATCCATCCATACAAACTTTCACATTTATAATATTAGTGGGATTAAAATTAATATGAAAGTTTGTACGTTTCGATGTGTGTTACTCAATCAGGCGATGGCTGAACAGATTTGGATAATATTTGACATACATATAGTTTTTTACTTGGATTAACATATAGAATACTTTTTATCTCGGGAAAATGTTAGGTTGCTGTGGAATTATCAAAAAACTAAATACATGACGTTTCCCCTTGAAATTGGTGTAGATGTGATATCATGGAATATCACAATCTAGGTCATTAAGTAGCGCAATTTTTTTGATGGATATAACTATAGAGTTATTTGCATAGTAGTTTGTTGTTTGAATTTTTTATTTCGTTTTGTTTATTTGTTGTTGGTAATTTGTTATGTTTGTTTTGTTGTTTTGTTTCACCGACAAGGGCTTACCGGAAGACCAGCGCTGGTCACACTAATTAGTGTGACCAGTATTATGCTGAGGTGAGCCCCTATTTTGTAACTGTTTGTCTCTATTTGTTGTTATTTTTGTTTTTTTTGTATTGTTGCAAAATAAAATTATTTTCTTTCTTTCTTTCTTTCTTTATTGCTCTTTTGTTTTTTTACACATGTTTATTTTCTTCCTGAACCCAATTCTTAAGTCAACGTGGACGGAGTCGCGGGCGCAAGCTAGTCTTATATAAAACAAAGTCACGATTCGCATCTGTCAGTTTCTTCACTTGTTTCTTCTAAACCACGCAACGGATTTGACATAGTTTTCACTGTTTTGTATCATTAAGGAGATTCAATGTTTTGTAATCAGGTTGCTAAATGAAATTGCGCCCTTATGAAGCCGGGGCAGCTAGCTAATTATTGTAGAATTTCAATTTTGTTCCACATGCAGTCTTCATCACAATAACACCTAACGCTACTAAAATTCAATGCTACTCATATAGTAGACTCAATAAGAGTAGAATTGAATTTCCATGAAATCGGATTGCAATAACGGGATGTTTACCATAATGAGCGTACCCGTATCAACCGCAACAGTACTACATGAATACTTAAACCCCGAGCACCATTACTCCGTATTGAAAATCCGGACAAGCTTTAGCTACAACGCTGATATAAGGCATAAAATCGCCGCTACAAGTGATATGAAAGGCGCGGATTGTGACGTCGGATCAAATATTTGCTGAACAACAAAGAAGTTCGCTGGCGTATCGGGTGATCCATTAATCACTGTATTATTGTGGTCCGTAGCACAAAGCGCAATATTGCCCTCAAAGCCGTCGATACTCATAAACACACTGCCGGCCGTAATGACCTATTTAAGAAGAGTTAAATGAAAATCGATAACTGCTGAGCAGTTGTGATACAAGCGAAATTGCACACAATCGACAGCAAACTTCGGCGAAGTTTGTTCAATAACCCGTGATGGGTTCAAGCCTGAAAATCATTTTGTCTGCTTATTTTTTGCTCGGCAAGTTTGACAACTTTGCGAAACATTTTCGTTGTGAGCTTTTTGATCACAATTTTAAAGTAAACCCATTACTGTTAAGAGACGTCAACCGATGAATATTTTTTGAAGTCGTTACCACGTATTAAACGCACCACGCATTGGACAATGTTTATCCCAAAAGGTACATAAATGTATATACAAAATACCCAAATAAATCTAAGGGAAATCACGAAGTGACGTGATGCAGATCGTGCGATATCATTAGTAGACAACTGCCATACATTTTCCTAGGACTGACGTTTATGTGAGATCGGCAATCGATTCGATATTGCATGAATGAGTACACGTGCCTGGGACTTGGTTTACCTAATAGCTATATGAGCAAGTCGCAAACATCAGCTAGAATATAACATTAAGTATGGTTACTGATAAAAGTGTTAACCGTGAGACTTGGGACACTCAATAGACACATCTATGTCTGTATTTTTTTATGTAAAAGATGTGAGGCGAATCATATGATATATATCTCCTGACGGTAAAAGATATCACCTGCCCATAATCATTACATCGGTACAAATAACTTGAAGTAACAAAGCAAAGTTCAGGACATCACTGCTTTGGCGCTCATTACTTTGAGGCATTTAATGATTAGTATAAAAAACCATGTAATTTTGTTGCTTGGCGGTAGATTATCTGGTACAGCAATAGTACCTTGCTAAACGATAGCTTAGAAGTTCTACTACCTAGTAAAATGATATTTGTATATTTACATATTATTATAATTATTGTCTAGTTTTGATCTGCCGCCAAGTACTTAACGTTGTGTTCCGGCAGCCTCACTTGAGAGCCAGTTTCATTCCAGGCTTCCACCCGTCACTTAACATCAGGTGAGTTGTGGTCAAAATACCTAGCATGTCAACCATAAAACTTTTTAGGCTTTTGAATGTTCATTTATCTTCTATTTATTTTCAAAGTTAGCAGCTGTTTGTTTTCCATCTAAAAAAATAAATGCTTAAAATATTAAGTATCTAGTACTTGCGAAAGCACATGGTTTTCGCAGCAAGTTACCTGCACTATGCATATACAAGCAAATGTATATTAATAAGCATATACTTATCATTCTTGCAAGAATGCGCAGAAAATTATGTTCACGTTTGTTTTTAGCTTCTCTTACAAAGCTTGTCCTGCTCTAAAAGTGTGGACACGCTCTCCTTTACCGGGGGACCCTTGAAAAGGTCTTTATCGGTCCATAAAACTTCTTTTATGCTACACGAAGTTTCTGTAGCGAACGGTAAGTTGTTTGATGGTCACCCTCGAAAATAATTTTGTAAGCCCTGCTCCGGTGTCACCGATCGACGAAAGTTACTACCGATAAAATAAATTCTATATAAAATAAATTCTGTCATGATCCTTTTTACTTTCAACAGATACCTCTCAGAACGAATAATAATAGGATGATCGTAGAATGAATGTTTCTAATAAGTCGCCCTTTTGGACTGAGCTTTAAAATAAATTCGCACTTTTTGGACGCAACGTTATAAAATAACAGTGTTTTACCTCTCATATAGGTCCGTTGTCCTCGAACACCGTGTCTTTATTAAAAGGAGATACACAACGGGGATAACGGTTTTCGGTGTAGTAAAGGTTTTAAATTATCGTACGTTCATAGTCGTGCTTCTCAGTTTTCTAGTTACAAAGGATGAGCAAAATAGTAGTTATAAATATATGTAAAGAACTACAACATAGTTAGAAAAAAGCTGTAATAGTAATGTATTATATAAACTATAATAAATTATATGTTGGTACTCTTTGTAAAAACAAAAAATGCGTAATATAAAACTTTTGGACATTTATTTTTACTGTTAACGGGTTTCCCATAGCCATGTTACCTGATGTTAGGTGACGGTGCGGTCTAAGATGGCAAATCACACCTACCATGGAACGGAGCTGGCTCTCAAGTAAGACAGGTGGAACACATCGAAAATATTTAAAATCATCGTAAGTACATTTTTCGAGCTGATTCTAGCCCTGTCGAAGCTGGCCATTCTAGACATTTTTCTCCGTCATAATAGAAAAGAAATTCATTACGTGAATTGATGTTTCTTATTTACGGCATTGAATGGCCGGGATTTTAGTACGGTTGAACGAAAAACATGCTGTTTCCATTTCGTACCGCGCCATACAAAGAGTTCGAAACGTATGACGTATTATTGTATTCGAATGGGCGCATTTGGCAGTATTTCACAGGCGGTGATTTTTCGTGAATGATTTTTGTATGTTGTTGGGAGTTAAGAGGCATAGAGCGCGCGGCTGGAACCGATTTCGTGGTCGGCTGGTCGCCACACACCGCTGCCCAGCTACAATGGCACTCGGAGCACTGCCCTCCTGTCTCGTTGTTTCGTCAAAGGCGCACTAACTTCTCATTGTTTTGGATTAATCACGCAGAGAATCCGATCGCCCCCATTCCTTGCCTATAACAATAGCATTGGCTCATGCTCTATACAAACTAAAGCTTAGAAATGTATCGATTGATGCAGTAATAGAGTAAAGTAAAATAATGCTTCGATAAGAGTAAAAAAAACAGGGTATAAAAAAATCCTGACCAATTTTTTCAAACTGTGCTACTGTTGGGTTGGGGGTCTCTTCTCATTATGAGAAACGTAAGATCAGAGTAAAACACGCTATGCCCACCACAAGGGCAGGACCTATATACGAAAACATTTAGAACTTTCAGGCAAGTTTCCCAATGATGTTTTCCTTCGCAGAGTAATGTTAGCGGCAATTATACAATGAACAATAATAATCACATAATTTAGAAAAGACAGACGTTTGGATTTTGGAGGTTTGGGATTCGATCCCAGTACCTACAGATTGGAAGCCAGATGGTTTCCCAACTCTCTCCCAATCCCAAGTATTATGCTACCTTAAAAACAAATAATAATTTCATATATTTCTTACATGCTTCTACTTACAAAAAATAATTTAAAGTATTTTAATATAATGCTCTAGTGATTTCTAAAAATACTTAAATACGTCTGTCTATAGTACTTTACATCACTGGCAGAGTGAAAAAATGTCTTTCCGTAATCATCTCTCAAGAAACAATGACTGTAAATAAAAAGTTTTCCGCCTCAGCAGACGTTGTCAATAAAAACATCTTTTAGATTTCCATGACAAAGCTTCTGAGTGAAGAAACGAAACGCTCCTTTTAAAGATATACTTTACGATTGCCCCATGCTTTTGTAAGTCTTTTATTTTATTTGAAAATTCAGCTCGAGCAAGGCTTTATTTTTGATCTATTTAACTTCATTAGATGTTTTTATTTAACGTGATATTCAGTGTATGAACAGTATGTACCTAAACATAACTAAGTACCTATTTCAAAGCTATAATATGTGTATATACCTGCCTAGAAAAATTACATGGCTAACGAGACCTAAAGCAATGAAAACCAATGCGGTGGCCTTCTTCAACACGAAAGCTAAGCAATTGTACACTGACTAACTACTTTGATTCCTTAAATTTAATATTGTTTTTTATGTTCAATCACCAAGCAATAGTGTGTAAAATTACTGTGTTCTGATTTGAAGGGTACTGCAGTAAGCGAAATTACGGTGCTGTCGAGACCGGTACTGGGTTAAAGTAACTAGATGCCCTAAGCAATCTTCCCTTATCTTTAAGTATACTACACAGAACTATTATTATTTTTAATTTTATACGTACCGTAGGCAGAATTTGTATGTGCTGTACCTCCTGCTCTTATCACATGCTAGTTGGGGTCAGCACAACATGATTTCACATGTCCTAATATTCGGCCATATTTTTACGAGCTGCTGCCTAACATGACGTCAACCCACCCAGCGAACATCTTACACAGGCAACATAATATATGTGTTGTTTCCCGACAGAACCGAACGTCAACGACAATTTAAAACGCGCGGATTTTCATATTGCTTTAACTTTCGTGTGCTCGTTTTTTTATCTCGGTCGTCTCTGGTGCCCCCCTAGACGAGATGTCCTAAGCAATTAAATAAATAAACAAATAAAGTCTCAAAGTAATGACCGCCAAAGCAGCGACGCTTTGCATTACCACTAGTTCTGTGTATCGCTCCAATGGGCATGCGTTATCTCTTACCATCAGTAGAGCGTCTCGTTCATCTCGCTACTATTACATAAATATAAATTATAATTTTATTTCATTGAATTCCGGTTAAATTGAATGTGGGGAAAGTGGGCTTTTCTTTCATGGAATAAAGTTCAAAAGTAGTCTATTTAATTTGATTTCAGACTATTTAACTTGACGATTTTTTTTAATGATTAAATAATAAAGCTTATCACTTTGTTTCGTTACTCAAATATCTGCCAACTGTTACTTCCTTTACAAATATCATCGAAATCTTACTAGCCGTTTCAGAGTCAAAAAGTAACAAACATGCATACAGAACATCTTTTGCTATTATAATATTGGTATGACGTGTAACTTGTGTAGTTTAATGCTCAATCTAAATTAAATAAATAAATATCGTAGAACTATACACACAGCGCCATCTGGCCCCAAACTATGTTGTGTGATGGAAGTCAGGTAACCGATAGAATACATAAATACTTTTTTTTTGTTGTAAATACATACTTATAATAAATACAGAACACCCAGACACAGAACAAACATTTGTTATTCACAAAATGTTTGCCCTGAGTGGGAATCGAACCCACGCCCTACAGCTCTCAAGGCAGATATACTACCAATGAGCCAACGGGGCTGTTAAATCAAATTGATTAAGCACTTAAGAATACTAAAAACTTAAGACATTACATCTTTTGTTTTACTCATTATAAGTGAAAGTTACTTCTGTTGTGCGTAACTCAAAGGACCCGATAGGTTAAGGAGGAGAATTTAGTACGGTTGGCGTGTCAGCTCTAAGTGTAAATTTAATTAATTACTTTTGGACTGCGGTTACCGCAGCCGACGGCGACGCGACGTCGAGAAGTTAGCAAGTAAGCAAATTTTCCACCAACACACTTGAAACGCCCGACGTAGTTGCTGGCACACTTCGACATCGATACCTGGTAATTTGTTCACTCAGAAAGTGCAAACAATGATAGAGATGTAATTTTATTTATTAAGGTGGTTCGATTTCCATACAAATATTTTTTTGCCATTTATGGACAAATGGAGCATAATTTTACAGTGAAATCACAGCTACTGGCATTTATTTTGATCACAATTAACGGTAAATCACAATTGCTTGAATAAAAAAATCCTGCACCTTACAAATTTTAAAATCTATTTTTATGGTTATATATAGAACTGAACAATAATAGTCGTAAGCATTAGAGAGTAAGTACCTAGCATAATAAATCACTAAACAACGCTCTGGCTAATGTATTCCGGGCTTCAAAGGTGCTGTCTATTATCCGCAGCTTACCTCAGCTACGTCGCTTGAAAGTTTGATTACTAGGCGAAATTAAGCGATCTACGACATTAAATTGTCATTAGTGAGGCATCCAATGGATGTCTCATTAACTACGCTTCTAATGAGTGATTTACGTTTACTGGAGTGTGGTGTGTCACATTCGCCAGGTGAGGTGATCTATGTCCGCCACGCCAGACGATTAATGCCTCTCCTGGCTCAGAACCGAGCGACCTGTAATAAGAGCGCTTTCAGCCGTGAAGTACTGCTACACGCCACCGCTACTCAAATTGACGATTTACCTTTCCCTCCTTGTACGCGGAGAAATCACAAAATATTTCGAGTGGCTTGTTTTTTAACGGTAAGTAGAGAGACCTAACCGTCTAACTGACAATATAGATGTTCAAATCCCATGGCGTGCATCTCTGTCTTTTCTAAGTTTGTTTTTTATGTCAGGAGAGCACTTCATTACTTTGACGGAATGCTCATCTGATAGTAAGATATAACGTCTGCCAATGACCATTGCACTTATGTATATATTGCCGCTAGCTTCAAACAGTGAAAGAAAACGTCGTGAGGAAATCTGCAGGTCTAAAATCAAACAGCGCGGTGAATTTAGAAATTACCCTTCTCACAAGGAGATGAGCAATGGGACAGTTTAAAATAACTGAACGTTAAAGTATGGGATACTGGGTACCCCATATTTTTAACGTAAGAGATAAGTGTTTTTTTAATCACCGTCGCAGAACCTAGCATTGATACGTGTCTATACTCAATACTTACAGCGACTGTAAAAACGTAAATTTCTTAAACTGCGGCGTGTTTTTCAGTATATAGAAGCCAAATTTGGTTCGATCCGAATATAGACATTATCGAATCATACGCAATGGGGATTCGATCGTGAATCACGAGTCGTCAAGGAGAATTCGATTGTAATGGAAGTACGGTTCAGCGCGCCCGCCGCCGATAATGAGCGTGGATACGGCAGAATGACACGACACGCCGCCTTTGCCGGAATAATTCACCGAACACCCGGTAAAAAATATGTGAACAAATTTCATCCGAGTCGTTATAATTCGTGCGTGATTTTCGACGCTCGCTGCGACAGCCAGCCCCGATATATCACGCCGTAGCCGCTGCTACGCTTTCCACAACCTACAAGATTTCACCGAGATGGATGGTTAGGTAATTTACGTAATATCTCGAGGCAAACTATTTTATTTATTGCAATGCGCACAGGAATTACTCACGTTTATAATAGCACAATACATAGAACCTTCTACACAGTATGTACGGAAATAAATTGTGTCAAATTCCATTTGGAACAAATAAATAACATGCATTTGTATTCAAAGTTTGGAAAGTCTCAAGAAGTCAGGCCTCGAGAGGCATGGAGATGTCAAATCTGATACCGTGACAACTGTGAAGTCGAGCGTGGAGCCAAAGACAGATTGTGGACGAAAAAATACGGCCACTAAACTTTAAAGTAGCCGGTTCAACTTTTCGAATAATGAACTCGGATCCGGTGTCATTTACGATTAAATAGGTAAGGTTTATGCTCTGACAAGATTTTTCAAATGTTTGGCGCTGGTGTCGAGTGGTATGAAATAGTAAATCCTACTAATCCTACTCATTATATAAATGTGAAAGTTTGTATGTTTAGGTGTTTGGATGTTTGTTACTCGATCACGCAAAAACGTCTTAACAGATTTGGATGAAATTTGGCACACAGTTTATTATATGCAGTAACATATAGGATACTTTACATCCCGGGAAAACTAACGAACAACAAGAAAAAACGAATTACAAGAAGTATCCACTACACACTTAGCACTTATAGATGTGCCTCATGGAATATTATTCCGGGATAAAAGATATTAATTAATAATGTAAGCTAGTAATTAACAATGTTGTAACCATTATGTTTATAGTTGCTGCCATAGTGTAATTAATGACTATAACAAGCCCCGTACGGTAAGTACGGTTCAAGCTGAGAGATAAGATTCTTATATTGTGGATATAAAAGCTACGGTGGAAATTGAATCTGTGATTCAATGTAATCGTGTATACCGTATATCATATGTGTGTGTAGCGTATTGTGCATGTGTTTGTGTGAGATAGTGTGTGTGTGATCTTGTAATTGTGTGTATGATAAAAGTTATGGTTAGCATTTTTATCTACAAAAAAGCCATCATCAGTCATCAGTTTTCTACCGGATATACTTTAGGGAGTGCGTTTTAGATCTGCATGACCTAATTTCACCTCGCCTGTTCTACTATCGGACAGCCAGTAGCTTTAAAAAGCGGCACCATTTCATGGTAAAAATTCCAAAACTTATAAGAAACGATTCGATTCCAATTTTTTTAAATATTTTGTAAGATTCACTAAACAATGGGATTTGCTGCTGAGTGGATATTCCCTGATAGATACAACCTGGGTGCCTTAAAGTCACGAGTGAATTGATTTTTTGTAAGCATTGTAAATCGCACCATCGCTTATACATCAGGCAAGATGGCAGACAAACGCTACTATTTCTATAACTACCGAACGCCTCGCGGTTTCACCCTCGTAGTTACCTTTTCCGTGGAAATATCTCACCCGGAGATAGTGAAGGTTCCCAACGGTGAAAGAATTTTTAAAATCGGTCTAGTAGTTTCGGAGCCTATTCAATACAAACAAACAAACAATCAAATCTTTCCTCTTTATAATAGTATAGATAAAAAAAGGTACACTAATTCGAACTAAGTACAGAAGCAATCATCTTGTATCTTGTAGCTTTCCATTACACTAAAATAACATTTTTTCAGAAACATCTCAATCGATCTACCTATAAAAAGTACCTAAATCTTAATAAATTATTAATACATTATTTCGATGGGATGTACCTTCTACGGGTTCCGCACACAAAAAGTTTACCATATACTTCCCATAACTCATTCCTAATCGTTTCGCTACGTCGAGCTTCTTTTACAAATAAATACTCGGTAAATATGTAACATATTATATTGATATTCATAACCACTTCCGCATGTTACCCAAAGTCAACAAAAATATTATTTAGTTACAAATCAAATGCTTTATTTTGAAGCTAAATATCAGTGATGTATTATGTACTACGTACAAGATAACGTGATCCAAGTATTCACTTCGTTCAACTCAACTGTACTGCAATGTAACACCTTAACCTAAAACACCGTATTCAATACATTACTGCTTGAAAACTATTAAATTATTTAGTGTACAAACTAGTAATTTCTTAATATGATATAATATCAAAAATGATATGATATGATTTCAAAAGTAGCATTAACCAAGTCACTCATGTGACTTGGTTAATGCTACTTTTGAAATCATGAATCACGAATTTTATTCTACTGGGAATATTGGCAGGAACGTAGAAATGCCGTGTCGCCGAATTTATATTAAGCTAGGGGTTTGACTACAGCTCACCTGATGATTTATTTCAGAATCATATCCACAGTGCAAGTCTTTCATATTTTGTGTACCACTTTTCGGCTTTGAACAGTTTAGAACTCTGTATACACCAGAGAGATCAGATAGAAAACCCTATGTTATTGACTGCCCCGTTACCCCTTTTGATAGTAGCTCTGCTTCTTGAGAATTGGGGCGTGGGTTCCATTCTCACCTAGGACAAAGATTTATGTAACAAAGACTTCTTCTTCTTCTTTTCAGACTTTGTTCCATATATGTACTACAAGTATATAAGTAGGTATTCTATCCGTGATCTAGTCCCCATAGTACAAGCTTTGCTTAGTTTAGAGTTAGATGGCACTATGTAGTTTATGCGATCTTCCCATATAATAATATGATACACATTACACATACATCAAACATACTGCATTTACAGTTACTCAATACAAGTATCAATCTAGTTGGTGTATTTTTATAACTGTACATGGCAAATAAAAGTGAGTAAAATCTTTTGTTAAGAATTAAAGAGAAAGAAAGAGATTTCGAAGCATTTGATGCGATCAAGGATTTTATCGTAACTTTCATCAGAAACGATCTGGCGGATTTCGTCGTACGTCAAGACGGCTTATGTTAAGTATATCAAAAGGCAAGCCTGTGGGCTTGCCATACTTACCAAGTACCCGAACCCTAATAATATCCCGTGTAATATTTCATAATCCTCTACCTCTTGTGGTAAACCTATAAAGCTTCAATCATTATTTCAGATAGCTTGTTATAAAAGTTACGGCTTTATACGATTTTTTTATACAAATAGGCTTGCGTTTGACCGCCAACTCGTCTGATGTTAAGCGAAGATGCGGTCTACGGTGGAGCACAAGAAATCAATTCATTCGCGACTTGAAGGCACCCAGATTGTATCTATCAGGAAACACTTACTCGGGCAGAAAATTCCATTGTTTAGCGGTTCGTACAATGAAGGTAGATTCGAACCGTTTAGTTCAAGTTTTTGCAATATCGACCATGAAGCGGTGTCGCTTCTTGGAGCTCCCGGCTGTCCTAATGTAAATATTTTTTTCTGATTAGCTTAGCACTGCTGTTAGCTACTGCAGAGTTCACTCGCAATGTGCTATTAAAAAAGTTGAGTTGTTGAGTTGAGCTCCCAAAAGTTCTAAAAGCAGCAATATTTTTGTAAAGTCTGAAAAAAAACCATTAGGTTGAAAACGATAACTTTTTTATTGTGTACCCTGGTCACGGCTGGAACTATAAAATAAACTGTTGATTCCTCTGAACATTTCTCTCTATTAAACGGTAGTTTGGAGGCGTACGCCTGCCTTGTGCCTAGCAATCTATTTATCTAACTACCCTCTTTATGGTTTCTCCAAGCAGTGGGTAATGTTCGCGGTCGTATTCTTTATATCTCAGAAATGCCTAGACGTGAGTGATAATCAGAGCGCTCGCGGGAGTTATGGTAGCCCTGGAACCAAGTTTCACAGTTTCATACGTAACTACAGTATCATAGTTAGATATTTTCATTTAGCAGTACTAGTTAATCATTTTGTAGGTAAGTGATTTTCACCAAAATGAAAGCTTGTATTATATAGAAGATGATGGAGAATTTTATTGACAAAAAAGAAGAAAGAAAGAAAAACATTTTATTTTGTAACTTTAAGACACAAAAAAAACGAACAAACAGTTACAAAATAAGGGCTCACCTCAGCATAATACGAAGTGACGAAAAGAGTATAAAGATGTAAACCGTAGCTGTAAGCTGATTTTTAATTTACTTTACATATTTGACAATAGGGCCAAAATCAGCTTTATGCTGTAAGGATTTTACTAATTTGTTTTGGTTAACATACTTATGTCACTGTATATGAAATCTTTAATAAAGTTACCATGTTTTTCTATTTTTCAAAATAGTTATAGCTTTATATCAAATACTGTAATGTCAATTGTATGAAATCGTATAAAAGCGGCCTCATTCAGAAAAGCCGACATTTTTACGCGATCAATTCTACGTTCCTAGAAGATAACTTTTAGAACAATTAAGAGTAAAAAGATCGGTGTAGTAATAATATTTTTTTAACGGAAGTTTAGTTAGAAATGCTAAAACAGGGTGTTAGGATAATTAAATCAGAACATCGAGAGAATAGCTAAAACCATGAATTTCTCAATTAATTAAGCATCACTTGACATGTTGCAGAATATTCGACAGATCGAACATTCGGAAAATGTTATCTAGCCCGTAATACATACGAGTACAGCTTAATGCATGTAAGTAAAAGTTACGTGAATAAGCCTGATAAGAAATGTTCTTTTCCGAAAAAAAAATTTAAAAAAGTTAGCCTACAATAGCATTTATGAAAAAACTAATGGTAGACGTTTATAATCAATAGGTACATTTACAAATTTACTTTAACTTATAAGTGTATTACAAAATCTTAGAATTTAAATAGACACTGCTTTTAATTCAAATATATGGCCTCTCTTTGTCCTCTCTCTTGAACATTGTGAAATATCGATACTTCACTATACATTGAAGCAGAAATGTATTTGTCATTATAACTGGTTCTTTGAGACGGTTCCCCGAACTCATAATCTATTTCCGTGATCAATAGCTAAACAACCCTTATGACGTTCGTTGCGTGGGCACCCTTAGTTCAAGGCTAGAGCGTAACGAATTCGTGCCACTCGAGGGTGCTTGATTGCCAAACACGAAACTTTATGTAAACTTCAATAACCGCATAAGGTAACGCTTCGATTCAAACGTAAGAGTGAAACCATGGCCGTCCCATGAGATTAGATTGTGCTGTATTGTGCACATTGTCGCACTTTCTTGTCCTTTCGGACTGTCTTTACTTTACATAGTGAAAATAATGTCAAATAATACTATATAGTAGCACAGCGACACTATACAGCGTCGTAGCTATATCGTAGCGATGATAGCTCGGTGGTTAGCGCGGTAGGTTCGCATGCCGAAGGGCGTGGGTTCAAACCCCAACAATGAGCTTGAGCTGCTGAAGGAAAACATCGTGAGGAAACCATTTTAGTATTTTTTTTTTATTTTAGTTTTTTTTAATTATTTTATTCAATTATATTGTATTTTATATGAGCCTTGTTGCCTGAAATAAATTTATTTTATTTTTATTTATTTATAGCATGGTGGTATGGTACTTTCTAGTACTCGGCTGGCTAGAGTGGCTAGCAACCACCCTCAAGTTGTAAATCTGCCGCCAAGCATTTAACGGTGTGTTCCGACAGCCTCACTTGAGAGCCAGTTCCATTCCAGGCTAGATGTGCTTTACTATCTTCGACTACACCTTCACTTAACAACAGGTGAGCTGTGGTCAACATCTGGTCTGTCAACCATAAAAATAAAATAACAAAATAAAAAAATGAGCTGTCGTAGGACGCCTGGCAGAATTGAAACATCGAACTGAACTATTTTGTAAAAGGGGGACCGGTGAGCCAAGTGGAAAGAGAGTCGTAGAATTACTAGCCAACAGCTGGTCTGACCTGCCACATTAGACGTTTCATTAAATTGAATTGTAAAAAAAAGTTTTAAACGATAATTTACATTAATATTTTAACTAAAACTGTATTCAAAGACTACAAACTAAAATTTGATAGAAAATACATCTCGACTGCCAAAGCATACCTACCCGAACATTATAAGATAATGGTCATGGATTTACAATTATATGATGGTTCTTGGCATCTATCAAAACAAGTTTCTGAGTGAGTTTTGATACAAAGATATCTATTGTAGTACTATTGGTTAAATGTTGATAGGATTATCGCTATTAAATGATTTAATCTTGTTTTTTTTTCTTTGGTTTTGGCGTCGCGTTTTAGCATATTTAATCTTGTTATTTTAGCTCAAATAATATATAGGAAGGTACCTACAAATTAAATTTACATAATCTGTTGATTTAACACAACATTTATTTATCTATTATAATTGGCTAAAATAAAACACGCTCAGATGGTGTCATCTAGAAGGAATCTAAAAAGCATAAAGCATTGTAACGAATCCATGGACACCTCATTTTTAAATCGGATAAGTAGCTTCGACGCTACAGTGGAACACATGTAAATACATACATACACACATTGCTAAAACACAACCTTTCTTTATGGCTTTGCCGTAGCTGGGTAAAAAGACAGTTAACGTAGTTCAGGGGCGTAGTAATTAAACTGATGATTCGTCACAAATGTTCGATAAAAACATTTCACAGGCCCTGCGTGGGTGTTCTGGGCAGACGTGTCCTTATTTGATGTACTCTACTCATCTCTAATTTAACCACACGCCTACCCGCCTACTCAATAACGATCGGTTTTATTAGAAAACTTGTTCCATTTTTTACTGTGCTGTTATCTCATTTGGTAGCTCTGCTTTTTGAGCTGAAATACGTGGGTTTGATTTCCATTCAGGACAAATATTTATGTGACGTTTAACGTGAATTTTAATTTACTTCTATAGTGAGTACAATTCAGTATGTAAAGAATATGTATAAATAAATGGGGTATATATGGAACGTTATGCCATTTGTCAAGTTGGTTTTTGTATTTTAAAATGTATAGTTATTATTGTAGATTGATGTGATGTGATTAATTAATCTAAACTAATTGAATTTTGACATGTAAATATCACTTATGAAATACGTATTTATCTACTGTTTTATTCAATCAATTGTGATTTTTTCGCCCCGCGACCCACCTTTTTCAAATATAATCCAATTTGTCAAAATAGATATGTGTACCTTTTTTGTTTTACATGGCAAGGGCATTTACGTATATATTCAGCCTACTACATGATGTCATCACTTTAGTAAGTTTGAAAGCGTACTAAAAATACTACCCATAGACGCCAAAATATTTAAATTACTTTCATAAAATAAAGTTTACTGTACCAATAAAGAATATAAAATAAATACAAATAAAAACTTTACATACCGAATTCCGAAAACTGCTGATAACAAAATTAAGGGATCCATACAGTTTGGTGTTGTCACTATGCATAGATCTACCCACGTCCAAAGAACTGAGTTAAGTAAGGATTTGAAACGTGGAAAGCCGAAGGATTTCTTAATGTTCAAAAAAGATTATGACATTCACAAAATACGCAATCCTTGAAATTGTATAAATTTTTTTACTGTGATAAAACTGTCTTTGCTCCAAAGATGCTTTAGTATAGGTTGATAAAATCAGTTTCTTTTTTGTTTTTGAATTCTTTTTCAGTTTGTGTGAAGTCATAATATAATAAAGAGCATTTGTTAGTATTTCCATACGTAAACGTTTCTAGTAGATACGACGACAACATACGATTACAAAAAATCAAGTTTCAATTTTGTATGCATATAGTAGATTTTTTTAATATTTAGGTATAGATACCTATTGTTTTTTTTTTTAAGAATTCTTTAAGATACTATTAAAAGCTTGCTAAAGTCTTACCACAGTCACAAAGACATGCCTAATTCATAAGTACCTATTTACTTCTACATATGGCCGATAGAAGATTATGGCCTTAGGGATATGTTCGGGAAATCCCATCGTAACCTCGTCTGCTTGTAGATTTGCTTCATCAAGCATTCACCACAACACAACTTCATCCCTCCCACTACCAATTCTCAAGGGAAACATAGTGGAGGAGACGAGCTTCACAAGCCTCTACCATTTAGAGAATGTTATAGAAAAGTGTTGTCAATCTATTCATCGATATGAATAGCTGTTACTGAGGGATCGAACCTAAAACCAAGAAAACAACCAGAGCGTAGCTGTGTCGTGGACTCGTGTACGTTACAGGTAGGTAACATTTTCTAATTATTTAAATGTCATAACAATTTTTGAACACTGACTTTATTTTTCTTTGATTTTGGCGTTGCATATTGAGCATTTGCCAGTGTCAAGTGTTTTATATTTTCAAGTTTCATAAGTTAAATAAGTTGCCTTGTAGCTATAGTTATAGTGGAAGTCCTGTCTTGGTTAAGTCCAATCCGGTCCAGTCAAGTCTAGTCATGCTTTAGTGAAGTAGCGGCGGCTTTACTATAAATTTCGATGGAGTTTTGGAACCAACATGAAAAATCATGTTTTACATTATATCATTTTCCCACACTCGCGCTTGTAATTCAGTACTTTATGAATAAAATACCACCGTTTTTATGCATAAACACTCGAGAAAATACTAGTTTTGGAAAAAATACAACGCGGCGACACGACTCTTTCCGCGTTACCACCAAAAACCCCAAACACTGGCTTATTTTACTTAATTTATTATAGAAAATATCGAAACACGTGACACTGGCCAATGCGACGCCAAAAAGAAAAGAAGAAAAAGAATAAACCTAATAAAAATAAAAACATTAAAATGAAAATGGATATTTAAAGTTTGAAAAGTCATTGACTTAATAATTAAGGAATTATAACTAGTTTTTGCTCGTACAGCGTAAAGTTTCGAATTAATTGAAATAAAACACGAATAAAATTTGCTTTAATTTATATAGACAGCCGCGCACCAAAAGTTGATACCTGAATACAAATGAGGCCGACCTTAGATACAAGTTGGAGGTTACTTTAGAGAAGGTGTATGGCATATTTTCATAGCATTATACAATAATGATTATGATTGTGTGTTGTTTTACGAGTTCATTAGTACTTACTATTTATTGTTATAAAATGTAAATACGTTTTTGTTAACGTGAGGGTGAACCCGGCTATTTATTTTTTAGAAAGAGCGCCAAAAAAGCATCCCTCCTTACCTGATGTTAAATAGTAGCCGATTAATTCAGGTGTTACTTTGTGGTTGTTTAATTTTCTCCTTATATTTTTGTAATCTGGATCTCTCTAAAGATCTCTAGGTACTGTAATTTTGCTCGTCTTGGTTACAAAAAGTACTAGGATTAAATTAAACCTAAAACGATTGTTATTATTAATGAACCGTTTCTGAAACAACTACGATTTTATTATTGTAAAAAAAATATAAAATTAAAAAAAAATGTAAAAAAATTAAATACATACAATTAATTGTAACAAATTATATTAGTAAATTAATCTAATAATTACTTTAAATAGATATTAGTAAATATATTCATAATGATATCACTTTTACCGTTGTAAGCAGTAAACACCTTCCCCCTTTCCTGTCGTTGTTGTGCTTTGTGTCCAGTACCTAATTGTTGTTGTGTTGTAGTCGTAGTCGTTTCAGAGAAAAGACTTTAGCAGAAAGTTTCACAATCTCGCTGTCCGAATAGAAAATGTGGAATCGAAACGCTTTGTTATGTCTGATAATACGCTCACTGCCGCCGGTTTACACTTGCAATATGAACGATGTTGTTGATGCATTGCCAACCCAAAGAAATGTTTATAGATTTATGAATACGATTATGCCTACAAAAGACTTATCTCATAAAACGGAATTGGCTAACCCTCGCATTATCTTCCCCAGCACGTTGCCTGCTTCTCAAACGTCTGTGACCATGGAACAAAATACTCCAAGAGTCTGTGACGGTGATTTCTTCGTCGTTGTTTGATCCAAGACATCGGTAACCCCCCCCCCCCCCCTTCCCATCTTCCTCTCCCAAAACGTGCATGCAGACCACCAAAAGCCTATAAGTCTCTTCTAATCGGCGCTTATGACAGGCTTGGGACACTAAAGCCGTATCCAGACAGGTGCATATATTTCAATTTCATAGTGGTACCTACATAGTACATATGTATTTAATCATAGGCTTGAGGAAAATTTTACAAAGCTGTGTTTTTTTTTTAATGGTTGACAGGCTAGGTTTTTGACCACAGCTCACCTGATGTCAAGTGAAGGTGTGGTCGAAGATGTTAAGCACGCCTAGCCTGGAATGCAAATGGCTCTCAAGTGAGGCTGCCGGAACACACCGTTAGATGCTTGGCGGCAGATTTTACAACTTGAGGGTGGTAGCTAGCCAGCCGAGTACTAAAGTACCCTACCACCATGCTATGGTTTCCTCACGATGTTTTCCTTCACCGGCAGCTCAAGCGCATTGTTGGGGGTTGAACCCACGCCCTTCGGGATGCGAACCTACCGCGCTAACCACTGAGCTATCATCGCTACAAAAGCTGTAAAGAATGGTACGCTAAATGAGCAAGTCTTGTGCGTAACCTTTATTTTGTATCGTTATGTGTTATAAAAAATTTCTCCGTAAAAATAACGTTATACTTTTGTATAATGAGGCAAAAGGCAGAAAACAGTTTAGAATACAGAAACGTTTAATATCCGTAGTTGTCTATTACCCACCTGTAGGCGCCAAATAAACAAACCTTATAGCACAACAACTATGAAATAACAACAGCGGAATGGAAGTAAAAATGTGCAGTGATGTTTCTTTTACACAGTCCTTTAGGGAAATATCGTATCGTGCATGGAGCAAAAGTCTGCCGCTTCAGTTTATTTTTAGAAGATAAAGCTCGTGTCGCAAATACTAAGTTAAACTCTAAAATAGTAAATACTACGGGTTTTCCTAGTTCAAGAATTTATTGCTCCAGCAGACCGATCCACGTTTGATCTTCACGTTTCATTTTCAAAGCGGAAGCGTTCGTATCTCACTCGTTGCACAATTTTAGATTTGAGAGAAATTTCACTAAGCGTTTGATCGTTTCGAAGCTCAATGCGGTGTCGAAAGCGCCCCGTAGATTCTCACATTACATGAACATTCTTGAGCATTTTACTCTTTTAAACATGATTATTACCTATTCGTCATTCATGCTGCGCTCCAGTTAATTTAAATTTATTCAATTCAAAACATAATTTTGTGCGTACACTCTCGAACGTTTACAATATTGCCATCTATGTAGCACCTCATTAGACACCGAACGCTTGTAATTATAGCTGTTTTGATTGAGAACTGAGCTATGAATCAAGCCTTGATAAGCGAAGTCCTCGAGCGCGTGATTAATATGACAGCCAAATTAACAGACAGGAACAGGACTCAAGGACCTTTTTTTATAACGGCGAATACCACGTACAAAAATATAATATAGCACATGAGAAAAAAAGGCTTCACTTCATATATGAATAACATAACAAAGCTCATATTTTATCGCAAGGTAATGAGCTAATATAGCTGTAAAATAAACATCAACAGCGGGTAAATCATTTGATGAACGGCATCGCAGGTTAGTGCCCACGCAACGCGCTAATCAAAATTAGAATCTTCGTACGAAAGTCACGCACAAGCAACCTTTTAAGGGTTTGCTGTGAACGCAGGCACCCGCGGCGCGCTAGCAGCCGCGAGTCAAGTCTACTATAAATTTCCAGATCGATAAAAGTTTACTTATGCATACCCAGTCAAATTCAATACCACGTGCAGTGTGATAGATTGAATTGTTTCTGTTATACGTGAGCGAGCCAAGCTTTCCCCAAATACTTTAAGACTATGGCAAAGCAAGGTTTTGTACACTTAAACTTTTATGTACCTCAACTTTTATGGAGAATATCCGTAGGAGTTATGATCTTTAACATTCTGAAATATTATATTTGGTACTTATTTCAATTTAAAAATATACGACTCTACATAACAAAAGTGGTGCAGGTACATATGATTTTTGTTTTACTTATGCAGGTTTACTCACGTTTATCGTAGAGTAGGACTCCGGTGAAGAAGGGTTCCAGAGCACACCGGTATTTCTTGGTACACTTCCCGCCCCAACCCCCGTGCCCGCTCAATTACCACTATCTTCACGTGTCACACCGCACCGCACCGCACCGCGCGCAGCGGCCCGCAGTGCGAAGCAAGACGAGGCACGCGTTGTACTCGGATTTAGCTCCGTGATGAAGGCCATTGGATGTGGTTGAAACTATAGTCGGAGTTTCCGATAAAAGTAATTTATTATTCCGATAAATGCGGGATTATAAGTAAAACAATGATGTGTCGGACCCACGCCAGTTTTCATAGTAAAATAGGTACCTACATATGAGTTTATGAATGGCAACATTGATTATAAGCTAATAATATTGGTTAGATATTGTCACTAAAACTACCACCGTTATCTAGCAAACTTTGCCTCGAATACACAACAACCTATATACTTCCTAGAAAACATTAATCTAAAAAAATCTACTTCAACATTAATTTTCTAGTTAGTTAAAATCAATCGATCAGCTACAGTGACTTTTTTACAATTGTTTTACATGTTATTTATTCTCTGCGAGACTGCTCACGAGTCTTTGAGCCCTTCGCTTTATCTGTGCCATCTCGTCGAAGTCAATATGATTCGCGAGAAACCACTGCTAGCTCTGCTCTATCCTTATAAATCGGTTAATCTTGAACTTCGTGATTATTATGTGCACAAGGTTCCCACAGTAACTTAAGCTTAAGCCATTGTAAACACGGTGTGTAAACAACAAACTAAATACGCGTAAAGAATGAGTTGGTCGCCATTTGTTAGAGGGTCGCTCGATAGAGGAAAATGACAATACAACAGATTGTGAACAAGAGGTGTATTCGACTGACACGTGACAGCGCCGGTCACAGCCGCGCGCGCAATTATACTTATAACTGACATAAAAATATATTATTATTCATTAGAAACTTTTTTTTATTGCAATGTATGTATGTATATTGGTCTAGTTTAAACATCTACAGACTGAATTATAACCAATTCCTCTTATAATAAGCTGTGGTCAAAACACCGAGCTTATCAACCATAAAAAACTTTTACGCAAATTGGTCTATTTTTGCGAGTGAGTTTCTTTTCTAATTTTTCTCAAAAGTCTCATTATTAAATACTTATTTCGCAAAAACATAATTGTCACGTTACATTATGTATATGTACCTATATTATTAGACATTATAAAAAAAATGTTTGTACCGTGCCATTCAGCGTAACGTTTTCGCCGCAAAGCGTCACACAGCGTTTCGCTAGAGAGAGGTTTAAACGAAATGTCGCCGTCGATTTGGTGCAAAAGTTGTAAGTGTAGGACTTGCTCGTAGGCCGATATCTGGAGCGTCGGGCCACCACTCGCGAGCAATCTGTTTACGTAACAGCCCCGTTATGTTCCGAGAGGGTTCCCGTAGTAGACGTTAAACATATTGCCTCATAAATCGTGAGAATCCCGGCAAGCGCTCTACGTACCGGTGTCGATTTGACTACGTTTCCTTTGCGATTTCACAATATTGAGCGATCCGCCTCTATCCCGAATACTTTGTATCTCACATTGTGATAGCATCTGCTCTACGCCGATAACGTTCAAAATGTAAGTGCACAAGCTCTTCGCTCGGCTAAGCTGTATCTGAATTGGTGTTTTCAAAGTACTTTGCGGTTGCACCATTCGCTTGTTTTATTTTAATACTAAAGGCCGGCTTCGCACGGGTAATCATAAGTCTATTAACAATATAGCCTATGTTACTCAGTGATAATGTAGCATTCTAATGATGAAAGAATTATTTAAATCGGTCCAGTAGTTTCGGAGCCTATACAAACGGAAAATCAAATCTTTCCACTTTGTAGTTAGTGTAGATAAATTTCGGCACTGCAATTGTTACGTGTTAATTTTCTCTATCGCGAAGAAGCAATATAAGCTTATGTTTAACTAATGTTAAAAAAATGTATTTATTTGATTCTTAAAATTATCTCCATATTTTATTTTAGAATTAAAAACGATAAAGAATTCTACGTCAATTTATATATTTTGTTTCTATTACATTTTTCAAGTTACATTTGATTATAAATATGTCTAAATTCTTTTTTTAGTTTTCGAAAAGTATTTGTTACGTTCTTATTCCTATACTTAGGTTTTAATAGTATGATAATAATCATACTAATATTCATCATGTTATCCTATAACTAGTAAGGATGAAGATAAATTTTATACTGAGACTCATGTATCAAATTTAATACATGGGTACTGCAGCTAGCGAAATTGCTGGGCCGTTGAGACTAACCATAGAAAGTCTCAAAATAATGAGCGCCAAAGCAGCGATGACTTTGTTACTTTTTTTTAGACTTTGTTTCGCAACTCAATGGTCATGGGCATGCGTTATTTCTTACCATCAAGAGAGCGTATCGTTCGTCTTTACTTTTACATTAAAAATAAAATATTTATCTTATACCACATTGACAACAGGAGAGTTGCACTCGAGACAAAAAAAAGTCGTCTAAACAATAACATATGAAGTCGATGGCGTGAATTGATGTGAAGGCATCTCTTAAATCTCAAAATATATGCAGTCCAAGTTTACCGAGCATCCATCTTCGCCAACTGGTGATCGGAAGCTGCGGGTATCTCCCGCCCAATCTGTGACCCCCTACATTAGATTGATAGCTCGCATATGATCATGTTTTTTATAAATGCATAATTATATGCAATTCAATTTGTACAGGGGCAATTATAAACATTAATATATTGAAGTGGTAACTGTAGTATAACTGTACTATATATGTAATGTTTATCATGTATATAAATAAATATTACATATATTGATGTAGTGACTACGAGCGGCATCGTTAAGCATGGCAGAGCGCAGAGCGACGACAATCATCCCGTGCGGGCGGCACGCGTAGACTGGCGCGCGCAAGGTCTCGCTCGTATATTTATAGTGTGCGAGCGAGACAAAAACAAGAAGCCGTCTCACTCGCGCATCATCATCATTGGATGTAACTTTAAAAACTGTGCACACTAATAATGAATGGAGACAGGAAAAATGGTTTATCAGAAATACAAAATTAAATGATCGACAGAGTACAACAACGATTCGAGTTTCTTTTACCTTCCAACAAGTGCCCCACATAGGAAATAAATAAGTATCGTAGGATATTACACACAGCGCCATCTGACTCCAAACTAAACAAAGCTTGTACTATAGAAGTCAGATAACTAATACTTCAATACTTCTTTTTGTAAATACATACTTAAATCTTAATGCAGTTTAAATAAAACATTTTTGTGTGTTTTATTTACTAAGTAGGTACAGTAGGTGAAACGATTATTAATCAGCTATATTAATGACGGGTATTTCCAGTATTGAATTAAAATATAAAATTAATTGAATTAATGAATTTAGTTTTAAAATGATAGCATAATTGAAATGTATAAAATAAGGCCAGCTATAAAATAGAGCTGGATTCCCGCGGGAAATTCGTTTTCAGGAGGAACTTATGTCGCTCTATTCTAAAACGACTGGGTGTCAACAAAAATGGTTTACCAACTAAAAAAACGCACTTTTAATTAAAGCTTATTGTGTGGAAATAACAAGTTCCTTATGGTTAATTATATTATTTATGATGACATACGTATTCTCAGTTAGAGTGAGATTTCACAGCTTCAACGGTTACCTTGATAGGTGCACGTGTTCATTACCAATATCTTCGCAATTTATTATAATTATAGTAATTACCAATAAGTACATAACGTCTAATGATATGCAAAAAAACAAGTTAAATTTGCGCAGATACTCAAGTAGGTTTTGCTCTTTAAATATTAAGGAGCATCTAAAACTTCTAGGCAACAGCACAAAAACAATATTAATATTCACGTTGGTGAGTATTATAAATGTTCAGAATAAGCAACAAGCTTGGAAAGAAATTAAAATATGTTTAATTTTGTACAAAAACATTATCATAGAACTAATTTATAAGGAAATATAAGTTGACCAAAGAAGTTTCTAGATTAGATATTTAGGAGGTGCTTTTGTCAGAAGCCGAAGCTGCAGCGTTGATATACACGATGAGATTCCTAAATATGTAGATTCAAATACAAATAAACATATTGAACAAGCATAAAATTTTATTATTACTAGCTACGCCCCGCGATGTTACCCGCTACATGTTTTCGGGATAAAAAGTAGCTATAAAAGTGTTAATCCAGGATCTCAGCTACCTCCGTACCAAATTTCATCCAAATCTGTTCAGTAGTTTTTGCGTGAAAAAGTAACAAACATCCATCCATCCAAAATTTCATATTTATAATATTAGTGGGATTCTAAATCATCGGGATTGAATTGAACCACAAGGTTTGAACAAAAACTTTTGAATCAATGAAGTTATATATTTCGAGAACTGAAGTTTTCGATTGAAACTGGCTCCACCTCAACTATGACTTTAGCTACATAACTTCAAACACCAGTTTTGACGTCTGTCATTCCATTAGGCAGATGACAGAAAGATGAAAAAAACTTGAGCATATTATGTAGCATTCGTTTCTAGATTATTATAATAGCATAAAGAATATTAATTTGTTTTTTTTTTTATGTTGCCAAGGTGCTGCTGGGAAACATCTTTTGGACTTTTCACACGTATCAAACGACCATTAAATGTGTGAGAAAATACTCGTAGGTAATATTGAACCTGTTTCACATTCGTGCGGCCTACGATAGCGGCCGCACGAATTTTGGTTGTGTTACTCAAATTTCTGGGTACCGCCGCAATGGTCATGTAAAGATGTTATATATTACCATTGGTAGGGCGTGCGACACGATGATCCATCGTGACATTCGTTAACATGTTTATAAATATCGCTCGTTCCGCTCGTATATAATAACAACAACTTTTTTACTACAAGTATAAGGACTAGAAAACAACTAAATACGTAATTCTTTAATTTTTTGACGGAAATGACGTGCCCCTTTTTATTTATCGGTGATGGTGTAGTTGAAGATGGTAAACACACCTAGCTTGGAATGGAATTTTCTTTAATGTGAGGTTGCCCTAACACACCGGCGTCCGCTATATGCCATTCGTTTTTTTAAAAATCTAAATAGGTTTACGTTTGACCACACCCGATGCTTGCCTGATGAAGTAGTAGTGTGGTTTAAGCACTCACGCGCACACACTGCGGTCTGCTTTTACTCTGGAGTGACACTACTTTTTTATCGGGAAACGCAGGTGAACCCGCGAGGCGCTACATTAGCTTCGCTGTATAAGGGTGGAAAATTTTGTTACCTTTGTTGTACGATTTTATTCCAGTTTTCTTCACACTCCACACCGTGCAAGTTTATTTTTGTTGAGAAATCGGGCGTCGCGTTTCCCATTCAAAAGTATTTCCGTGTTTGCGTAATTACGGGGGATTTTTGTTTCTTTTCAGTATAATATATTTAAACATGAATTTGCGCAATGATACGTAAAACTTTAACTCTGCCAACTCAGACACGGTGTTCGCTTGTGTAGCGTAAAAATTTTTTGTACGTTACATTTTATCATAAAATAATGCTTCTTCATCACTTGGGAGGTTTTTTCTTAGAATAAATGTGAATAATTCAAATAAAATTGACCGAAATTGATTTAAAAAAAAATAAAATTAAAAAATTGTAACAAATTACTTATTAAGTTTTTATATTCACGGTCATCTCATCGTTTTAATTATTATTATTATAATATGATTTTAAAATCGTTTAAATAATTATCTGTCAATTAACTAAGCAGTCAAGCAGCTAATCGGGGTAGAAATAAATTTATCCAACATTAGCAACACTTTATTGGATGTAGTTGATTGTGGTCGGTTACAGCTGAACATAAAAGTCGCTATAAAATGTAAAAGATAGCCTTTTATAGCTTCATACTGCGGGGAACATCGCATAGTTTCCTTTAACCGAAGCGAATAATGATTTTGTAAGTCAAATGTCTTTGACATAAAATCATTTTTTTCAGCTAAGTATCATAAACATCGATTTCACGTTTTCCTACACTATATCAAAGTGGCCTACGGCAACGTCGGCCAGGAATTTTGCCGCTACCGTAGGCTGTGCTTGTGTGTAACGGGCTTTGCTGCTTGTTTCACGTCCCCCATCACAAACAGCAGCAGTTTCAGATAGCCTAGCCGCGGTTTTAACTGGGTAGGTGCACGTTAGGCCGCTACTGCATACAGTTTGAGTATTTGAAATTATAATAAACGTATCTTTACAGAGTGCGAATGAAAATAATCAAATAAATAGCTTTCTCGTGGGTGTTTAATGATGTATTAATGCTGACGTCATCTAATGAGATTTGTCGTCAACCTCAAACTGTCTGCGTGTGCTTTTGACTCTTGGGTGGGGTATATAATGATACTCTATATTTCCGGTGATCACCATTTCTATTCATTCACATTAAATATGGAAAGATTACATGGTTATAAGCGAGTGCACTCTACCGCGGCTATGAAACAACTGACGAGCGGCGACCAAGCTATGGAATGCCCACAAAGACAATGTGCCCCTACATTCTATATATGGATTTAATTTTTTATTTTTTTTCTTGACATTTATCTTTGAAAATCGTTCGCGTGAGTTCACTGAAAGCTCGCACAAAATTATCTTACTATACGTTGTCAGTGTACTAAGGTACTAAGCTGAAAAAATATTAATAGAAATTACATAAATCATAAATAAAAATCAGCTGTTTTTTTTCTTTTTTGTTGTTTAGCCATGGCACATTCGTGCATTGTGCCAATACTAGTATTTATTTTCTTTTACTAATATATAAAATGTATATTGAACTGTTTTCGCTATTTCAGTGTTACCACCGTATAAAGCACAATATTATATGTGAAAAAGGTTTCTACAAATCTAGCCTTTACCCTTTTCACAAGACTCGGTACGAACAATCTAACTGAAATACTCAGCTGAAGATCTCCTAAGATATGTATCCTCGAAGAACAAAGCAAGCTACTTACTGAGTAACAGAGTGAGATAAATAGGACGGTAAATTATAGTACCTAACAAATAGACCTACGAAATAAGAATACTTACTTATCAAGTGAAGGAAATTCAGAATGACCTATTAATATCACAGGTAAATGATAAAACCACGGTATTTTAGCCCCGTTTTAGCTAACCTACCTAAAACTTAGTACTTAACAAGTTTTTTTAAACTACGAATAGGTTTCTTATCGATGCGAGGCCGACTACAGAGCCTTACCACGCCGCCAGGTATGATTTACCGGACAACCATTTTTTTACCAGTTTTTTATTAATTCCCTCTTTTTCCTTTTTATCTTTGTTAATTACCAATTGACTTTCTTGTTAGCCCATTTGGTTAGCTTTATGTAGGACGTGGGTGTGATTCTCAATCCTTATACGATAAATGTTTATTTGGCAAATGTTTGTTCTGTGATAGGGTATTCTAAATGTATATGTAAATTATGTGTTTTTACAAAAAAAAAAAGTATTTTTATTTCATAGCTTTAATACAATATGCATAATGCATATCCCGAGTGGGTAGTCAAAGGGTAACATGAAGTTGTTTTATTGAAAGTCTGGAATGTAGTGTACAGTTATAACTATTTTCAAAAAAACACGAGCTGGCGATTATAGACCTCAAAAATATGGGAATATTATTACCGGTTTATATCCTTATCAAAACACAGAGATTGCGTACATTGTCTCTAAACACCCTATTATCTCGGAATACATCTCTGAATCGGCAGTGAAGGGTGTTGAAGGAAACATTTCTATACGGATCCTTTCCCTCGCCTCGCCCGTAGGTAGGTAGGTAGATATGTAGATATAACGAAAACGGTTTGTAGATACGTATGCAAATACGCGTAGGTATAGCCTCGTTCAGATGGTTTTCCGGTACTCAGGAACATTATTCGATACCTTACACCGTCTTATTTCAACCTGTAGCGGATCAACGAAACTTTTTTGTTTATTTTGTATCCACATATTGTTTCGGTCCAAATTTTGTTTCTAATAGGCTAATATACTTACCTAGTAGGCACTATGACTAGAAGGGTATTAGCACACTGGCAAGGTATAGTACCTTGCCAAGGTACTATTCAAATTTATTTTGTTCTACATCTAAAAGGTACCTTATAAGGTACCAATAAGTTTAGTAATCAAATGAAACATGGCCGCATTAGGTACTGTACCAACTACTGTACTATGTACCAACATTCAGGTGAAAAACATTATACTCGACCAAAATAAAAATTTGTGATTAGTAGTAGTAGTAGTTAGTAGGTACGTATTTAATACATTTTATATTAAATACGTACTAATAATTACGTTGATGAAAGAGTATTTGAACTTACGAAAACGGATAGTTGAAAGTGTAAACTCTTAAACCGAAATTGTTTGACTTTATAATTATTTATCTTTTGTGGGAGTACGATACGACTCAAAGTCAAAAAAAAGTCGAAAGTCTCAAAATAATGAGCGGCAAAGCAGGACTTTGTTTTGCTACTCAAAGTTAAGTGTATTACTGCAATAGTCATGGACAGACGTTATCTCTTACCATTAGGAGAGCGTCTCGTTCGTATCATTACTATTACATATAAAAATGTAAATGTAAATCACACATTACCAGAGCCAGCCAAAGATGTATCGGTCAGGGCTATTTTAAGCATACCTAGACATATCGGCACACGCTTTACGAGTTGGACTAGTTTACGCAGACTGTCAGTAAAAAATAACACTAAATGGATCATGTTTTATTAATATCATGATTATGCCCATTTGATGTTGTTTTTATTATCTTTAATTTAAAGGTATGTTTGTTAAAAATAAATATTTATTAACGTTGTTAAAGCCTGCCACTAAATTACCAAAAGAAACAGAAGTCTGTCTCTCGGTCTACTTTCTGGTTTTCCAGGTCCAACTGTGTGTTCAAAGTGGCACCTACATTTCCTAGAAATGCAGGAAAACTGAAAAATAGCAGGTAAAATTGAAGGTGCGATTATTAATAGAAAACACTAATATATTAATAGAGCAAGATATATTACAGAGCACAAAAAGTTTAATGTCGTATTCTTTCATTATACCTTCAGGTTACCTTCCTGTAATTTTATTGTTGCGTATTGAACTTGCGTGACATTATGACGATGACGTGCCGTAAGAATCGTGCACGCGAGTATCCACATTACAACACAGTACACAGCTGACTTGCCGCTCTCATTCCCAGGCAAAAGGCGCGAGGTAAGTAAACTTAGATAAGTAAGAGCGGAAGTGGGGCCAATGTTCCGACGCTGATAAAACGACACCTGCCTTTCTGTGTCCATTGACATTGTGGCAGGGCCGCAAAAACTAGATAGCTATCTCTGCGCGCTCGTACCGCAGTTTATATTTTTTAGAATGTTGCTGTTGTTTTCTGGTAAACCATTCCATAGATTTGTTTTTTTGACCATTTCAATTCATTTGTACATAAAATAGGCCAGTGTGAGAGGATGGCTTAAAAGTTATTCTAAATTATTTATTTAGGCTTATAATTTTATTAGCTCAATGAAAGGTAACTGATTTGTTAATCCAGGGCAGATATAAACTATCTGCGTTCCAAATTTTGACAAAATCCGGTAAATCTTTCTGCTAAGCTGCAAAGCTAGCAACATGAAATAACGAACAGATAAACTTTCACATTCATTATTTTAATATTAACCTGATATAAATCGCACAATAAGGTACTTGCACTCGGCAAGTTAAAACAAAAACAAGTCTGGACAAAATTAAACTAAATTTTAAGACAAAACGACTTACTATAGATAAAACTTAAAAGTAAACGAGACTGGCATTTATTTTGGTATAGTCATATTCTACTATGGTTTCATTTTTTTTTAATAACTAGACGTGCGTTAGACCGCCATATTGAAGTATAATACCGGCATATTGTTTTTTTAAGTGAAGGGAATGAGCGCGCTTGGTTCACTCTAGACTCGAAGACACCCTTCAAGTCGGTCAAGGAATACCCACAGTCCCACACTCATGCACTACATTGCACTGTTTAGTTAGTAAAAAACATTCTCCACATAATATGTAAATTAATTATGTGCAAAATACAAGTATGTGTGTACATGTGTGCCTTAAAAGCTTAAAACCAATTTATTACTTACCTTTGCACTCATTTGTTCGGTTCAATCGGATTACGAGTCATATTCCCCAAATCAAAGGCAAGAATAGGTACGTTTTTCGAAGTTACCCGTTTCCCTTTAGTCGTCAAAATCAGGGTAAAAGGCGCGCGCGGTATACGGAAATGGTGTGAAATAGAAAGGCACAGCGATTGACTTCGAGGACCCTTCTGCAGACGCCTGAGAAGCCACGGAACATACAAAAAAGCGACCTTCTTCCCTTAGTGGTGGGTGTGTTATGTGCTTTTGTGATTGCCAGTCGTGTTGGAACTTTCGCACCTCACTATTCTGATCACATTCGCGTTTTCACGCAGAGTGTCTTTTTAGTGCGCCTGTCTCTATAGTAACACAAAAGCACGCACTTCACACAACCTTCTTATCATTTTATTACTTCGTTTAAGTATACCTAATACTAATTCAAGGTGCACATATCTTCTACTACGATATATCTTCTACTACGATACCAAAAGCCAAAACGTTGTGATAGGTACTAAAAGTATCGTAATGATATTTTACACAGTGCCATCTTGCCCCAAACTACGAAAACCTTGTAACATGGGAACCAGATAGCTGGTACAATATTAATTATATGAACTGTCTTTTAATCGATAAAGGCACTTGCTATAGTAAAAAAATAGCTACGGCCTTTGAACGTTGAAACGTTTTAATTCTCATGCTTAGAAGTAAAGAAAAATGTTTCTCACCTAAACACCATATCAAAAAGTGTATAAGTGTCCCAACCTATATTGGAAAACCCAAAATGACGGTTGGCATGGCAGACGCCATAACGCTACAGGCTCAAATATTATGGGTCAACGCTTCGAGGGCCAAGCCAACTGGTGTCGTGAAACAAAATGTTTTTTGTTGAGTTTTTTCTCGGTCCACGTTTTACTGGGTTTCCAAATATGTTAGTTAAAAAGCAACTTAGTAATGTGATTAACAGATCTTTTGAACAACACATTAAGCTCTTATTGCGAAAAATTGTACCTTATAACGTTGCTTCATTGTAGCGATAGAAATCACTAAGCGTTACGAAAGGGCAACCTATTACTATAAGGCCTACTAAGTGATTGCCATTAGTACAGTGTACCTACTTTGATTTAGGCACCGCATAAAGTGTTTTGCGGTATAACCACCATGTTTATTTATATTTTAAACTAGAATCGTTTTCAGTCTGAAATTGGCTACTGCTGATAGGCCTCTCTTCGTGTACGGTGTACAGTATACTAATCCTGATCCTGTGACTGTCTTGTCTAAGTTCATCCAGCGATTTTATATTATTGTCGACTGGGCAAGCCGAGCCAGTTCGTGGAAGCCAACGCTTCATTTACACGTGCGCGGCCCGGTAAACAAACCGTCCATTTTCTTTTTGCCTTGTATTACATACCAGTACCTACTTATTTGTAAGGTTCTTATCTGTATTTTATTTTTAATCTCTGGTGTACACACCATATATTTTTTTATATATTTATCACATTTCACACTAATATTATAAATGCAAAAGGTTTTATGTAGGTATGTTTGTTACTACTTTGCGGTTAAACGGATGGACAGTACCTATAGATAAACATTTTTAAGCAGATAGGCTATACACTGGATTAACACTTAGACTGCTTTTTATCCCGAAAAACGCGGCTAACGTAAAATTTTCAATGCATGTCAACAAACAACTTTCGTGACTATTAAACGTTTTTCTAGCAGTCTTATTGTTTTAGCAATATCTAAAAGACAAAAGTCTTGACTATTTCTTTGTGATAGGATTGCAAGCTCGTGAATTATATTTAATATTAAAGAAACCTGAAAATATACACTTGACAAGACCACTCTGTGTGACACGCTGTATAAATATGTAGCTTTACCTATGACATAAAAGTAACCAACAGTGTCCAGCAATTTCATTCGCTATCCTTCACAGCACACATGAACTGGAACGACATTGCCTCCTAATCCAGGGTAGGTATAAGGAACTTCAGACTACATTTCATTCAGATAAATTTGGCCATTCACTTGAATGGAAACATATACACACACACCCTACACTGCACTCCGTTATGAATTATGATTGTGATAGTGTGATTATTATGTACATATTGATTAGAAGGAAAAGGCACTTGCAAGTCGACATTTTTACAGATTGTAGCGTCGTACTTTCAGATTCAAAGATAGAGCATGCCTCGCTTACCCAAAAAATTAACAAAATCAAAAAGTAACATTGAACGCATAGATTTTCATAAAGCGTCGTCTGATACCGTTGTCTATAATCGACACTTATTATTATCGGCGTACACTTATTATTACCTTAACTATTTATCAAACATCGAGCTATTGCACATAATCCTCTACTTCAAATATTTGTACGTACGATTTAATTGAAAAGTAGATACCTACTTAGATAATAATATAACACTTTATTTTTTAAAACAATTAAATAATTAACTCTAGGGGAACAATTGATGGCCTTATGGGTAAGAGCAATCTCTTCCAGGCCACCTCAATATGGAAAGGATTCTACATTGAGTTAAGGACGAAGTGTGCTACTAAGAGGGGGCAAAACAATATGGGTATACAAAATATATGACAATCGTATTTCCTTTTTAATAAAAAGTTTTTGTTGACTGAAAATATTTGGGCTATAAGTTATGAAATAAATAGAGGTTGTACAATGTACATAGGTGGCCTGCTTTCTTCTACACTCATGAATAAGTCATAGAATTTCAAAGATTCAGAGGCAAAAGCCCAAGACAAAGTGTTGTCGCTGTCGATAGTTTGTCCTTCTATAAAAATGTGTCACATAATTTCGTCTCTGTTTACTTGAAAATACGTACCTATTACCTACGGATGAAAAGTTGTCGAGTAGAATCTCCGATCTATCGCCAATAGGTGCCTGTTCGCTGAACCTTCCAGATTACGGGGCTATTTCCATATGAAACGTTTCACTGAGCACTTGCAGTCGACTTTACTTGTACTTTCGTGAGAGTGCATCAATATCCTGTTAAAGTCTCCTGCATTGTAAAGGAGCGTAGATATTTAAAAGACCATTTTGTAAATATATTGTTCAGTTTGCTAGTATCCGATGCCAAATTTTATTTTTTATGCTGTGAATACGTCTTAACTCGAAAATAATTAACACGTGCAATTTTTTTTATGGTTAGGATGCTCTTCTGATGTTACGGTGTGCTCGAAGATGGTATAGCATACCTAACCTGGAATAACCTGAAAGAACTAGCTTCCAAGTAAGGCTGCCAGAACACACCGTTAATGGCAGATTTTAAACTTTATGGTGATAGCTAGCCATCCGATTACTAGAAAATACCTTACCACCATGTTATAGTTTCCTCACTATGTTTTCCTTTAGTAAAAGTTCAATCTCATTATTGCGATGTGAACCCACACCCATCGTCGTGTTAACTGACCATTAAACAAAATTCTCTGCACCGATCTTATACCCGACCGTTTCCTGTGACTTAAAATGTTTTTGTTTATTTTTGTACCGAGAGAATTGATCAGATATATTGACTTACTAAACCCATTCATACTAGTACCTCATACCTCATACCAGCTAGATAGGTACGTGGACAGCACAGTACGCCGCGGTTTCTTTAGGTTAGAAACTTAATATTTTTTCCGAATAAACGTTCGTATTATACAAAGAAAATAGCACTCAAACGTTACCGCACAAGCTTTTGTAGGTATTTAATAGCGACATCAATATCATAGATCTCTCGCAAGTGCCATGCCCGATCTTCGACTTTTCGCTTCCAGCCACTGCCAACAGTTTTATGTATATCGTCACTCTACCTATCGTCTCAGGGCGTCTTTGCCGATTTGCGGTCTGTACCTACACTAAAACTCATCTTCACCAGCGGTGGTCGATTCTGCGTCAAATATGGCCAGCCTACAGCCACTTCAACTAACATACCTACTATACATAATAGATACCTACATGTATAATAATACCCTGAAACAAAAGGACCGCAACTTCCCTAACTACAACATGTAAATATTTTATACAAATATAAAACATACTCATATAGCGCGATCAATAAAAATGTACCTATATAAATATATTTGTTATACCTATGAGTATAAAATAAATTCACAGAGATACCTATATCTTCAAAATCAAACATAGGTAACTATGTAGATACAAAACAATCAAATATAAAACGCGGGGTTCCAATAAATTATTATAATATGTAACATATAAAATTTTAAGACATTGAACTCGACAAATTTTATGTGAATCACAAAGTTCAATTAAACGAAATTGAATTTATATCGAAAGGATCGTAATTATTTCAAATTAAAAAGGTTTCAAGCCCGGCGCGCAACAATCAAAGCCCAAAAATTTAAATTTGTTAACGAACGGCAGGATAGATACACTTTAATTAATGTTTTATTTTTGTAATGGAAAAGTTTTGATGAAGTTATAAATAAAGATTTCGCTCCTTTGTTTTCATTTTAGAGAGCCGTCTTAATGGAAACCCATACTAATGGCACGCGTTCGCACATTTATCCAAGGTTAAAAAGAAAACGGTCGGCAGTACATCATTTATCTTGGAGGATGTACGGCACATTTAACTTCGGGGATGATTCCTCAAACCCCGAAGGTTTTTCAACGTATGAAGAGAAGAACGAACCCATATTTTAGCCAGCGCTCCTCCATTAGCGACGCGAGTACCCCAACCAATATAGCCGGGTGAATCTGCAGTGACAAGGGCATTCACCCTGCGTGCAACCGACCCCTCGTTTTTGTTATAAAATCAATATATTTGGAGCAGGGCTTCCCACTGCCAACAATATACGGATGTGTAGACGCTTTAGTATTAATCCTTATCCGGATAAAGAAGGTATACGGAATAACACAGCAAGAACCGATATTTTTTCAGTTCTTACATTAAACCTATAACCTCGTGGCCAATAACAAACGATACAAAAATATGTTGTCTACGTCCTTTTAGGACACTTTCTACGTGGGATACATCAAACATCTACACGTATTTTAGGAATATAATTATATGAGTAAAAATGTTGTTTCAATAAACAAACACCATACTTTACTGAACCATCGTATAGAAGTGTAAACAACATGTAGGCGTATCTGATGTTTCATTATTCCGCGTCCTTCCTAACTTTTTTAAAATTATTATAAAACACGTGCTGAAACGCACACTTTTATCTATCAATCTTGTAATCCAGTTTGATTTACGAGGGTCCTAGTACAGTTGCGCGGCATAAAAACAAATTTTGTGAACTCTACCCCTTATTTAACCTGAAAACGAATAAAACATTGATGGTGGTAAAGTTATCGCTTACGTTGTATGTTGTTCAATAACATAACATACATACTAGGTGTTCAAATAGGTGATCGTTAATTAAATCAAACACCTATATAAGAATTTAGGCCGAGGTAGAGAAGTCTGAAGATGAAAGAATATTATTGTAAAACATAAAAAGTAGTATCCATTTATTTCTTTATTAAATTCTTGTTGCTACATAGTAAAATACGGATTCGCGCTTACGACACAAACAGGAAAAACTTCGCAAAGCGCGTGTATCATTGAAATTTATATAACTTGTATCTTTAGTTTTGGAAAAGCAAATTTGTTAAAACGTTTATTTAAACAGAAGAAAAATAATCATTCCACAGAATTCAAACGAACAAATAAAATTACTCAGACATCTTCTTCAATATTTAAATGAGATAGTCCGCATATCGAAATATATAAATAGACATAATTATTCCTTCACGTTAGTTATAGTTTTCATTTACAGCCGTGAGGGGTGATAATCCATTTTTCATACCGTTTGGCATCGAAAGCTTAACGAAAGATATTTCCGTAAATTCCCGTGCAAGAGATTCTGGATCATTTAGTTATCTCTAAAGTACGTTTGTCCACTAAGCAAAAACTATATACTAATAGTAGAAAGATGTAAAAGGCAACATCCAAATGTTGTACAAGCTTGCGGCGATTCGTATGCCGAAGGGCGTGGTTCAAACCCCAACATTGACTTGAGCTGCCGGTGAAGAAAAACATCGTGAGGAAATCATAGCATTTTGGTAGAGTACTTTTTAGTACTCGGCTGGCTAGCTACCACCCTCAAGTTGATAATCTGCCGCCGAGCATCTAACAGTGTGTTCCGGCAGCCTCACTTGAGAGCCAGTTCCTAGGTGTGCTTTACCATCTGCGACCACGCCGTCACTTAACATTAGGTGAGCTGTGGTCAAACACCTAGCCTGTCAACCATAAAAAAAAGCTAAAAATGTGAACCACATTGCGTCATCTACAAGAATTTGCATTAAAGTAGCATTCAGATTACGCCAAATGAGTGGCGTGTGACTAACGAACAGCTACCTTCACTAAATACCTCTCTCTAGTTACCCTTCCCTGTGAGTCAGCGCCGGATTTCGATGAGACGCTACCTACATTTCTCAAACGATGAACAAGGTCTAAATTTTGGTTAAGAGCACGTTGGTTTAGTTTAATGCAATGAGCTAACTAGTCATTGTAATGAAGAATGACACATTTTGACACAGTTAGGTTTGTCCTTCAAAACATAAAATAAATTAAATTATAATTGCTCTGTCAACATCTCGTCGATGTGAAACGCTTTACGTGTAAATAAGACGGGCTACTTTAAGCAATGTCTATAGGTAAAACTCTTGTTGTTCCAGAGATCGTTAAATATTTATACAGGGTTATAAGCTTAAAACTAAGTCGAAAGAGGTTGATCATACCATACCTTTGGCTCCGGGAAACGGAATTCCTCGTCAGTTCGACGGATTGTATGTTACATTTGTTGATGTTAAATCTTTATTGTAAATAAATTGACGACCTTTTTTTTCGCTAGGTATTTTATAGTTTTTTGTATTTAATATTGTATAACATGCCCTTGCCATATAGGTTGGCGCGAGGGCGTAGATTCAAGTCCCATCCAGGGTAAACATTTATGTGACAAATATAGTTATATAGATGTTTGTTCTGTTTCTGAGTATTTCTTACGTATTATGAGAATATATTTATTTAAAAAAGTACGTATTTAAATTTTATTTCAGTTATATTCGCTTTGCTTAGTTTGAGACTCTAGATGCACGCTGTGAAATGTTCTCCAATTATTTATTTATATTTATTAATAAAACTATCGTAATCCATTGCTGTATCAACTTTTCCTAAGAACCTGGTCTTCAAAATATTTTTTAGCAACTAACGCTCATACCTGTAAATATAGTTTTAGCTTTGCTAAAGCTTAAACTTAAATTTAAGATTTATATTCAAATTTTAATCAGAAATACAAAAAGTTACAAGTCAAACAGGTAATAAAATCAGTATAAAATAAATCAGAAACTAATATCTACCTGATACAATAATAGCGATGTCTACATTGGTATTTAATGGTTATTGGCAATACTTAAAATAATAATGATAACTCAGTCAATAGATAAATTATAACAAATTATTTTTGTTTTCAAATTTGCTACGAAACACGAAAACTTTTTAGACAACCTTTTTCATAAAAATTGCTATACAAGTCAAATGCACGTCAGTAGCGACGGCAATAAAAAGATATGTAAAAAATTCACATTTGCCGTGTTTAGCGGCTAGGAGTTATTACTATAAAAACTCATATCTGTCATATTATCTTAAAATTGAACTTGTTACTCCAACACATGGTCAAAAATCAATGACGTAAACTAGACAGATTAATAGATAGATATAAATTAGCAGCTAATCGCTATCAAACTTCACAGGAAGTTAACATAAGAAAGTCCTGTCAAGTTAAGTAGCGATCGAATCAACAGAATTTTATTTTTTTGATTTTTTTCTCCATAGCTCATCCGTGCCATGCCGAGGCGGGTAAGATATTATTATTATTATTATATTATTAATTTTTCTAGGAATACATTAATTTATCACTATAGAAAATAATTAATATCTAGGCACTAGAGCTTTACAGTAAAACTATATACAGTGGCTATATTTTATTAGTTTGCTAAAAAGTATGTTACGGAAAAGGAAAATTTAAAACAAAAGGTTTTCAATAGGGATAAGTCTACGTTTGACCAACAACTCGCCAGATAGTAAGGGAGGATGTGGTCGAAGATGAAGCACGCTGACTTAGGAGATACCTAATCACTCTGACCTTACACAAATCTAGATTATATCTGTCAGGAAACAAGGAAGCCGGTAGCTTGTTCCATTCCTTGGCCGTACGGATGAGAAACGTAGAGTCAAAACTTTTGGTACGTACCCAAGGAAATTCCACTATGTATAGGTGGTAGTGGACCGATTTTCCATGACCTACATTTTCGTATCATATATATCTACTTATTACGTAAAAATAGTGATTGATATGCTAGCCACTTGGTCACGAAAATAATCTAAACTATAAATTTAAAGAACCGCTGGCAATGCGAATAGAAAAACGCAGGCTCTGTTGCCAAATTTGTAGCGCTGATAGCTCAGTGGTTAGCGCGGTCGGTTCGCATGCCGAAAAACGTGGGTTTAAATCCCAACAATGAGTTTCAGCTGCCGGTGAAGGAAAACATATTATTTAACACAATTATATATTAGTTATGCAGAACAGTATACCGGCCTCTTCCTATAAGGGATTAGCCAGTACAGCTTTCTTTGGGGTTCCCTAAATTGAAAGCTGCTTCATATCAGACTAGTATCCCTGGCCCAAGAGTCGGCTTCGAAATCCAACAATATCTATGTCACAAGAGTGACAGGAACGCAAATGTACCGTGTACTGAGCGTGAAGACAAATCTTTAAAATATTTTTCCTCTCGGTCCCCACGCTCCCTTTTCTTATTTGTAAGTAAAATACCATACAAAAAGTTTTACGCTATCCTGGCAGCTCTCTGTCTAGGTGAGATAGCAGCTACGTAGTTTAGGTGACATCGTATAGCAGTTTGGCGTTGCACAGATTCACAGGGTCTGCCCACTTCGTGTCTACGTCGTAAACTGAGCGCACTTCAGCTAAAACGACCTCACGGACCGGTGGCCACGTATTTCAACACATTTGCGCATTTCCAGCTAATATTGAGTTTGAAAATATTCTGAAATAATATTCACAGGTATGGAGGAATGACACATTATGGTAATCTAGTCTAGGTACAGTTGACGCTTGATTGAGGGGCATTGCACAGTGAGACAAAATCCTATAGAAAGCTGTAAATGATGATGACATCATCACACACTACAATGTGATCATAATATATGATGATACCTGTGATATATTTACCATCATCGACCACACCGTCACTTAACATCAAGTGAGCTGAGGTCAAACACCTAGCTTATCTACAATAAATAAATTAAAAAGTGAACTTGTGTGGTAAAATAAATAATTATTATGGACACGATAATGTTATTTATATCATGTATGTCTTTAAATGTTTTTAAGCAGTAGAATTAATTTTTATTGGAGATTGAATATAAATAAGAGGTATAATCGAGTTTTCGGCTGATCTACATAAAAATCTAGAACACGTTCGTTTAGCGTAAACTCATTCGTCGGGCAAGGGTACCGTACATTTCTTATTTTGTTTTTAATAAGGTAAGAGTAATTTTTTAAAGCGTTAATAACAGTTTGCACGGTACGTACAGGGTTCTTATTCTTATTCGAAGTGGGGGCGATAAGTCCTGCACTGACGTCCCGCTTGGGGTGTATTGTGCATTTCCCCCTACCAGCGTTTACCCGAGCCAACACAGCTCCTTGAAGTATCGGAGCGAGGCTCTGGGCCGCTGGCATAGTAGCTCCAGTGATTTAGGTGACAAGTTCAATGATGATGACATGAGTGATAGCGAAGTAGTTTCATGCAGCTTAGTAGCAACTCTAGTACCTTCTGTGGCTTTGCAATGCAAAAGCACATGCTCTGCAGTTTCATTTTCTTGCAAGCAGCCACGGCATAGCGGACTATCCGTGGCCCCTAGTTTAAAGAGGTGACTATTCAAGTTGCAATGACCGGTTATGAGGCATACTAAGAGACGAAGGTCCGAAAGTATAGGGTTATATGGAACCCTTTAGTTTTAGATATCTGTGTATGGAACAGTAGTATAAAGCTTATAGGTGGTAATCTTATTCATCATTCTAAACAAATTTTACTATGATATAATATACGAATCAGCCCTGTTTTTATAAAATGTCCCGCTGATGACTGCGGGCTTCTTTTCATTATGAGATGGGTAAGTCAAAGTCTACCACGCTGGCTAAGTTGGGGTTGGCAGACTTCACACATCTTCGAGAGCTTTTTTAAGAACTCTCGGACATGTAGGTTTCCTCACGATGTTTTCCTTCACCGATAGAATACAAAAATATATATATTATGTTATTAAGTGCTACTTTGTAAACGCGATCCATCCTAGACCACATTACTGCTTCTCAAACAAATCAATGTCGAAATTAAAAAAAAATTGGTAAGCCTAACATTATTTTACCCTGTGCTAAATTACAATTCGATAGCTAGTTATTTTTAGGTACAATTTCCAATAGCATTCCGTTCTTAAATTAGAACAACAGACAGATATGGAAGATCACTGTTCAACCTTTATTACTTATTGCTTATATACTACATTACTATTGCTAGTTTTAGTTTTTGCAAACCATATGGTCAAATATGGAGGTATTCTCTACCCTTTCCATCTATTTATTTGTAGACCAGTATTTATGCAATAAATGAATTATGAACCTTCGATAGAAGTGGAATGTTATAGAAGAATACCGAAATTACAGTTAAGCATAGAAAATAATATTATCTTCAAGCACACTATTCAATGAAGGTTTCTTGTTATCTCGTTACGGATCCCTAAAACCACTCAATATAGACACTAGACATACAGTCTACGTACATTACAAATTGAATATAGTAAATTTTAATTTTGCATATGATTTGAACTCGGAAAGGTGAAGCTACAAATTAAGTAGTAATATTAACATAATTATTATCGGCTGCTGTCTCTAGCGTAGTAACACTGGTACGAGTTTTATAAAAATGTGATCGGTATAGTATTATTAATCCGGTTAAAAGCGCACGTAGCGTCTGTGTCGTGAAACAGAAATATACAGTCTGTAACTAAAACCGCGTTATGCACTGCTGCCGACGTTTTTTACATGTTTGCAAATATATTTTTGTAAGCATAGTGACGTGGTACAAAACAGGTTACTGTTTATAATTTTAATTCCTATACCAAGGTCGTCGTAGGATCCGCATAGTTTTAGAAACTTTAAAATTATTGCTACATTTTAAAACGATTATGGCTTTGACGATTTCTGAGTTCGGTGAACTGTACGACGAGTTTTGCTTGAGATGTGATAAAAAATCTATTTTGAGTATTAATATTTAATATTGTACCTATCAATTATCGTGCAATCAATTTGACTTTTATTTATTTCTATGTATGTTTAAAACATAGGATAAGAGTAGGTATGTCTGCATTATTTTATTTTATAAATTAATATTCAATCGTGTACATATGTAGATATAATGTGGTTAAACATGACTTTTCGTGTTGCTTCTAAAACTCCATCGAAGCTGGTATATTACGAAATTCACAAAGTGTGATGCCAAAAAAAATTAAGAAGAAGTTATCGATTTGGGGTTGAAGCGAATAGGGGCGACGTATTCGACGATCATTGTCCCGAAAGTGATCACGACGAACAGTGTAATGGCAAAGTGTCTCGACCAACATCCTAAAAGACTTTTACTAGGCTATTCAAATCCAAAAGGCAGGCAGGCATCCTTGACTTTTCAAATTTTTTTTGTTTCTTTTTTAAATATAAATATCGTAGGACATAACACACAGCGCCATCTGAACCCCAACTAAGCAAAGCTTGTACTATGGAAGTCAGATAACTGATAGAGTACTTAAATTGTTGAATAATTTCAAAACAAAATTGTACAGTACAAAATAATGACAGCAGAGTACATTCATCGACTTTCATGTACATATGTAGGACTCCCCAGTAACGAAGCCAATTTGACTCGTTGCAAGATCCAATCTGGCGTGATAATCCATACAATTAGTACCACGCAGCCTCGTCTCTCAGTTGTAAACAGTTATGTTAATATGGTCTCGTGTATCACAGGGTGGATGACTGCATTGGTGTCGGACTGTCAGTGTATGTGATCGCAGATACATTATATGAAACTAGTTTTGAGTCTCACGAAACAATGGGCGTGAAGCGTTGTCATCGATTTATGTTGGTATGCGCTCGCCTTGTCAAAGTTGTAGGTATTTTATGTGTACTACAGTCAGTACTCCTACACAAGATGATACGGCGAGGTGCACAATGACGACCCTCCTCCCAAGCTTATTGTCTGTATCTTGACTTGAACGTGCGTGACTCAGGCCGGCCGGCCAGATACTACGGATACTCGAGCCAGCTCGACTTACGTGTAAGTGAAACTTAGGTAAGCTAAGTAATGTAAGGCACTTGGGGCACTCGGAAAGTGTGAAACTTAAAATATGAGTTCTACGGGTAAAGTATCATTTTACAGAATTCTCCGTCAATGTCTATGCAAAGTTTCATGCGTGTAAACCAATTTTCGTAATAGTTTCTCAGTCTGCCTCAGACACCTCTTCTGCCGCCTTCTTGAACGCTATCAACGCATTTTCCGGCGATGAAAACTTTGCGTGTCTCATTTTAAATTGAGTTATTATTTTACGGAATAAAAAAGTATTATCAAAATCGGACTACTCTGGTAAAGTTGTAAAAAAAAATATACGCGTCGACTTGCAAAACTCCTCCGATTTTTCGTCGGTTAAAAAAGAAGTCACACGATGCTAAAAACGTAACCAAAAATGTAACCGGTGTATTTCCAGGAAATACCATGTTTTGAGCCCTGAGTGAGTGGAGTGTTTTCATGATAAAAAAATAGCCCGCGGAGCTCAATATCCAGTCGCTTACTGCTCACAACAATGTTACACTTCTGGCAAACATTTGGTAATGTACCATTAGTTATTGCTGTTACTTTGATTTTTTAAAGAAATTGACACCAAATACACGGTCGAAGGGAAAAAACTAGCGATCAAAACCGTCTCTACGCATCTTGACCGCTTCACTTTGGTAGGCGTTGAGTTGAGGCGGTATCATAAGATTCGTCCCAATGTAGGCGACATTTGAAATTATAAAAATCATCGCACGAAAATGTTCTCGAAGTAGATCCATTTTACAACAAAACAGCATAGTGCAATTTAGTGTAAAAAATGTGGAGGGAAATTTTAAAATTGGAACGAACGTCACTTGTAATAGAACCGACCAGTATCTCATACATTCATATAGGTAGGTACACTTTATTTCATAACACTTTCTGCGTGACCCTGTATTTATAAACATTACTTTTTATTTCTGTTGGTAAGCATATCACCTTGACTACATATTATGATAAAAAAAAGACCAGCACTTTCCTTTAACTTTTAACTAGCTAAATACGCGGTAGGTAGGTACTTCTAATTCAGTGCGTGCATTGCGCCTTTTCTCTCGCACACACCTCATTCGAAGTATCACTAATTGGTACAGCCGGTCTCAAGCTATGCGCTTACTCTAAATTTGAACCAAATTGTACTTTTCGGAAAACAGATTCCGTCAAATGTTTTTGCCGTACTCGCCGTGCGAATAAACACACACGCTTTGGTTTTCAACTACAAGGGCTCACCGGAAGACCAGCGCTGGTCATACTTAGTATGACGAGTACTAATTATGCTGAGGTGAGCCCTTATTTTGTAACTGTTTGTTTGTTTTTATGTTTGTATTTGTTGCAAAATAAAATCGTTTTCTTCCTTCTTCTTCCTTTAAAACACGTAGGTTCGAAGTAGTTACTCATACTTCAGTATTATTTAGAATTTTCGACTTTGCGAACGTGTAATGCAATAATCGTTCTGAGGCAACATACTAGATATCTTAATCTTAACATTTGTTAATTTCCTTGAAATCATTATCAGTTCACAAAAAGCAATTTTTGCACTACTACGTGATTCGATAATTAGCATAAAAGTAATATCTTCTCAGATGAACGCAGCGATCACAAGCACGATCTTAAAGTCCAACTACAACAATTTTACTCCCTTCTATTTCTTTCTCTATAAATATTTGTTCCAAGTTTCCAGTCTATAGACAAAATGGTTTATTTTGTTTTCGCAATATCCTGCCACTTTGTTTATCAGGAAGCTAATAAAGAAGCGTCTGTCTCTACCTGTTGTATGTTTTACGAAGCCATTATGTAAACAGGTAGTTTCGTAGCAATTATAGCTCAGTGGTTAGCGCAGTCACTTCATACACCGAAGGGCGTGAGTTCGATCCTTAACAATGAACTTAAGCTGCCAGAGAAGGAAAAATGGACACCATAGCATAGTGGTAGGTTACTTACTTTCTAGTACTCGGCTAGCCAGCTACCATCCTCAAATTGAAAATCTGCCGCCAAGCACCTGACGGTGAGTTCCAGCTGCCTTAATTGAGAGCCAGTCTAATTTCAGACTAAGTTTGTTTATCATATTCGACCACACTGTCACTTAACATCACCCTGTTAAACGCTATAAAAAACAATACCAAACTAATATGAATATACCAGGATCTATATGGTGTTTCATCCAACATAAAAAAGTGCAAATCCCAAGAATCCAATGGATTTTAATTTTAAAAAATAAAGAATTATACGCTTGTATTGTAGTAAACCACAAGGGAACACTTATTGTTGTAAATTTACTACGGGCATAACTTGACAAGTTTGGTCAAGGGTCAACGAACTTTTTTTAAGGAACAGCTTTTTTTTTAATAGTTTTAGGCCTGTGTCTCTAGCATAAGTTGTTTATTACACCGTTACTACCGTTTACTTATTTATACAAAACATACGAATATATCTTCCATAGATATTAAACAGTATAATATGTTATACTTATTACATTCCTGGCAATGTACATACAATTATAATGCAACTTTTCTAGTGCTTTGGCAGTGTACATACATATATTGTAGTGTACATCCATTTTCTCAAAACGAGGAAAACTTTGTTTCTGTACCTTTTCCAGAATCATATCATTATGAAAATATAATTTCTAACTTCTTTATTTGAAACTTCTTGCGTAACCAAACTAAGCGAAGCTTGTGCTATGACAACCATACAACTAATAAAATCCTTATTTACTATTTTTGGTAAATACATAGGTACCTACTTATAGTATATAAATATCTGAGCACATAATAAATATTTTATTCGTCACATAAATATTTGTCACTGCCGGATATGTAGGTACCAAACGATATGATTCATCATTTCTAATCCGCAAGGCCAAAAAATGAAACAACCTACTAGCTTCCTTGTTTTCCTGAGAGCTACATATATAATCTACTTGCGACTCGGCTTCGCACGGGTGCAATGTAGATATTAATGTGTATTAGTATCTACATTGTATACATATGTGTAATTAAACATATAAACCTTCCTCTTGAATCACTTTGTCTATTGATGGAAACCGCGAGAATCCGTTGCGTAGTTTAAGAGATCTAAGCGTACAGACGCCGAGAAGCGTCTTTAGTTTTATAAATAAGTACTATGCTAGAGATAAATTTTCAAGGTTAGAGTGAATAGGTATCTGCTAAGTCTCCGTGCTCCATTTTCAGCCATATTTACCAATAGGCGTGTTAGTAGACAAAAGAGGACTAATTCGTGATTTAAAAAAAAAACTAACCGATTACATTATTTTATTAGTTTGTTAACAAGAGTAAATTTACCATCTCACAAGCTCTGTTTAGTTTAGGGTCAGATAGCGCTGTGTGTATAGTCCTATGATTCTTATTCTTATTCTTTTTTTTTTTTTTTTTTTTTATGTTTGACAGGCTAGTTGTTTGACCACAGCTCACCTGATGTTGTTTCTTATTCGGAATGGGGGCGATGAGTCCTGCACTGACGTCCCGCTTGGGGTGTATTGTGCATTTCCCCCTACCAGCGTCTACCCGAGCCAACCCAGCTTCTTGAAGTACCGGAGCGAGGCTCTGGGCCGCTGGCATAGTAGCTCCAGTGGGTGAGATGGAAGTGTTAGCAATGATGAAAAGCAGCCAGCACTTCGCGGTGACATAGATGAAGATGATGAAGCTACCTCATGCAATTTAGTGGCAACTCTAGTTTCTGCTGTGGCTTGACAGTGCCACAACACATGCTCTACAGTTTCGTTCTCCTGAAGGCAGCCACGACAAAGCGGGCTATCCGTGGCTCCCAGTTTGTACAGGTGACTATTCAAATTGCAATGACCGGTTATAAGGCCTACCAAAAGACGAAGGTCCTGTCGTTGCAACTTCAATAGGTTGTTGGTGATCTTCCTGTTAAGGTATGGAAAAACAGTCTTACCATGTTTACAATTGTCTTTTTTGTCCCACAGGTTCTGCTGTTCTTTTTCGGTATGGCGACGCAGTAGCTGACGCACTTCCATCGCAGATGGTTTGCAGAGAGCTACTGCGTCGTCATTTAGAGCGATACGATATTTATTTATTTAACTTCACATACAAACGTAGAGCTACCATATTTACGTAGACGACTTGCTTCATAGAGTTCTAGTACTTGAACGTAATCTATAAGTACAAATTAAGGCATCGCGTTAATTTATTCGACACCTCGTAAATGATAGTTCCGTCAATAAGGTAAGTGTTAACATGATTTACATTAGTGGGTCAGTAGGTATGGCGGGTAATAACAATAAACGACCTAAATAATGAGCAAGGAGGGGGTATTTAAAACGTACAAGGGCGATTATACTTGGTAACGGCTTTCCGCACGCCAACTGAAAGTCTGGAAAGGTTAACCACCCACCATCATTATCGACTTACACCAAGATCCCGCAGTAGAAAACGTTACATAATATTACCCTCACCACTTTGGTATTAATATTTTATGGCGTTTTCGGGTCTGTTAGTCGCGTAATCAAATACAAACATAACAAGTTTCGATGGTGTAACTACCCGCTTTTATATAGGCAGTTAGTAATCTTCATAGGTACTGCTCCACTTCTTAAAATAAACGGCAAATATGGCAAATAAGCACTGAAAGAATGCAGAAATGACCAAGTATGCCAAAAATAAAGAACAAAATAAAAAAAACAGCAATTGGAGTTTTTAGCGGAAATGTAGAAGAATCATTTCGCCGCGTTCCTAATATAAAAATTCCTTGCTCATCCCACGTGAACATTTTATTTTTTCGGAATAAAAAATAGCCTAGCCAATATGTCAGTTACCTCCATACCAGATTTCATTAAAATTGATCCAGCCGTTTGAGCGTGATGAAGTAGCAAACATACAATCTATCATAAATCTAAGGAATCATACGAGCGTACGTATGATTCCTATTATTCCTTCTAAGGAATCTCATTGTCTGGGTGGATTGTCTATTTTTATAGGTTATTTATATAACTCATTTTAAAGGTAGAAAACAATGTCTATTACAACATTCATTATAAAAACCTGAATCTTATTCAAAGCAGCAGAGAAAAGAAAATCTCTACACAAAGGCAAATAAGCAGATATTCTTTACGCTTTTTAAACAAGTAGGCACATAGTCTGGAGCCTAAATCGAGCTATTTCTAGCCGGTTATACGCGCTACTACTTATACTATGGTTATTGTACACATGTTCTCGTTTGGCATAAGCTTGTTAGGGAATTTTGTTTTCAGTTTGTGACCTATTTAGGAACTTCTCTGGAGATATTGAAGTTGAATATTTTTTCTCTAAAATGAAGGTGCTCTAGTAAATATACATATATACGAGTATATAATACTAATAATTAATTTTCGATGGCGGCAAAAAATCTTCAAAAGCAGTGCAGAAAAAATTAAAAAGTAAGTTCGTATAGGCTGATACGGCCTGTAAAATTCTGAAAGTTAAGTTAAGTTAGGCTATAAAGTTCTGAATATACTATATATAAGAGTTATGATATATATTGCAATTCTTTATTGTGCACACCAAAAATAAAAAAAGTACAGGAAATAAAAGAATCTTATGCCACAATACAACCAAGAATGTAAAAAAACGTACGATCCGTTTAGTCGTTTTTGCGTGAAACAGTAACAAATACCCTTCCATCCATCCAAACTTTCACATTTATAATATGAGTAGGATTAATTAATTCAATTCTACACAAAAACAAATATCGAAAACACAAAATTTTGCTTTCAGAATGTCATACCTACATATTTTGAAGAATGGTACATCTTATAATGATACAGCTGAAAGAAATCACGCGTGAAAAAGATGTGCTGCCAGAGTGAAAATTCTTGTTATTTATGTAATGGTCTGGATAGGTTAACATCGCACAACTTCTCAACATTACGTAGGTGAACAGCAATAAAAACAATTTGAGGCCTTAGTTATTTCATATTCCGAATTGCGAAACAAGAAAACATTCACCTGTTTCATATAACTTTTTAACGTTGTAAAAATATACGCACGTGATTCAAATGAGTAATTACTTTATTAATGCAAACTATGAAGTGCTGGTATAATACTCAATTAAAAACTTCTGCAGTTATTTTCACATTTTTCAACTTTTTTATGAACTCAACCATGACTTCAAGTCGAATTATGGCTTCAAGTGTTCCAAACATTTTGCTTAGTTTAGTAGCACTTTTCATGAAACAACTTTTCTTGCACATTTACTTAGCAAAAGTCACTGAGCAAAGCGTATATGCTATTTCCAACGGAACTTTAACAGGTCATTAGCTTTTACATGCCGCAGCATAGCTGATGTTAAGCTAGTTTCAGTTAACCCTGTATAAATAAGTAAATGTAAATATAGCACGACATTTTTACATAGCGTCGTGTAAGAACAAACTGACTAACTCTAATACTGTGAGAACCGTATAACTGATAGAATACTTGGATACTATTTGGAACTATATACTTACAAGTCCAGTATGATACATTTAGAACACTCAAACAAAGGACAAACATAGTTTCTAAATAAATAAATATCGTAAGACTATACACACAGCGCCATCTGGCCCCAAACTAAGCAGAGCTTGTGTGATGGAAGTCAGATAGAATACATATAATATTGCACATTTTCATACAGCGCACTTTAATTCTAAACTAAGCGAAGCTTGTACTGTAGTGTAATTATAAATTACTAAAGACGATAATAATAACTAACTAACTAGAATAGGTATTTGTTAAAACATAGGTAAGTAGGTAGGTAAAACTAACCTAACCTAACCTACTTATAATACTTATAGAACAATCATCTACATTACATGTTCTTTCCTTAAATGCGTGTCCTGGGTATGAATGAAACCTACACCCAAAAGCTAAAAGGAGCTACAGGACAGTCATTTAGACAGTTATGTATTTAATCTGTTATATGTATTACATCTGTATTAAAAAGTCAAACTGTAGTTGAATATTGCGTGAAATCATTACGAACGACAAGCCGTCATACATTCATAGCTTTTTCGCGAAACGAACGCATGTGATCGATGTTTCATATTGTTGGCTCTTGTTTATTAGCCCGGCCACGGGCGGCGCGGCGTGTCGGCGGCATTTTAATTTTCCCATCACTGGCACAGTATACGCAGATCCCAGTATGGGTTTTGATTTCTTGGCGTGAACGTTGACGACGAAAAGTCATGTCAGCGTATAAGATAACGATTCTTAGCATTTGATATCGCAATTATGATTTTCCAAAACTTGTACCTATGTTTTTAATGTGTTTTTTACACACACACATTTAGATTTTTTTTAACACCACAAGTTTTATACAATAAATTTTAATAAAGTAGATCATTAAGCCCGAAAGTGCGAAAGTGATATATCGTTGTGGTGACATATATTTCCACGCTGCTTCTAAAACTCGGTCGAGTAATGCATTTTGTGACTTTGACCATGCTATAGACTCACTTGTGACTTAATTTTTCTACAATGAGCTTGAGCTGCCGGTGAAGGAAAACATCGTGAGGAAACCATAGCATGGTGGTAGGGTACTTTCTAGTACTCGGCTGGCTAGCTACCACCCTCAAGTTGAAAATCTGCCGCCAAGCATCTAACGGTGTGTTCCGGCAGCCTCACTTGAGAGCCAGTTCCATTCCAGGTTAGGTGTGCTTTACCATCTTCGACCGCACCTTCACCAAACATCAGGTGAGCTGTGGTCAAACAACTATCCTGTCAACCATAAAAAAAAAATATTTTAAAATATCGAAATATTCCACATTGGCGAATTGTATAATTTTTTTATTGTATTTACCTCACCTGATGTGGTCGATGATGGTATACATTGTAATGCGACCACTATGTAATGGGAACTAAATCGTAACTGAGGATATTTGAACTGAGCTGCTGGAATACATTGTTAGCGGCTTGGCGGCAGATGTCCCTCTATAATTTTCTAAATGAAAAATTTAATCTCTATTCCTATGTTGTTATTGGCCTGTAGGAACCCAATGCTTGGTAAAGTCCTGTCTTCGAATTTTCTAGTTATTGCGGTAATGTGCACTCTAGCCAAGACTAGTCCGTATGAAAACAAATCAGAATCTGTACTGTCTTAAAACTGTACATGATATTGCCCCAGTGAAATATTCGCACCCGCGACATGCTACATGTGTATAAATTACCCTTAATAAAGGGGTAAATAAAGATAATCTTTAATGTAGGTGCTAAATCGTTTGTTCTTCCTTCTCACTCGTTAATTCTCTGCGCTTTCATTAAACTAGGCATTAATTTATTAAAACTTCTGGTGTTAAAGTTATTGTCATACTATTTATATAATGACCTAAGCCTAACCTAAGTACTCTCAAATATAACGTCAAGATACAAATAGTAAATAGTAGTACTAGTAGTAGTTTTTTGTATACATTTTGTAAATAGTATTATAAGTGTATATATATTAATATATGTAAATATTTCGTTTTATTTAAATACATTATTATGATTATTTTTATATACTTACTGTATGTTTTATTTTTATTTATTTTTCTTATTAGTGTTACGTCTCCTATCTGTTTGTTATGTTTTCTATCGTGTTTTTCTTTTGTTGGTCGCCTGGAAGAGACCGTTGTTAGCGATAAGGCCGTGTGTTTGTTGTGGCGTTAGTTCATAAGGTTCTTTGTTCTCTGTACTTTTTTTTATTTACACAATGTGCACAATAAAGAGTTATATCTATCTAAACAATTGTAGATATCAATCTGTCAACAAATCGAACTAAGATTTGAGAAAATCAGTGTCAGAAATGGAAAATCTCGGACAATCCCCGCTACCGAGAAAGAGGTAGTAATGAAGACTGACACGGCGCTAATTGATGTTAAGACGGTGCCGGCTGACCGCGGCCCGAGGATAAGGAAATCCTGGTATTAGCTTTAAGGTGGTTAAGCTCGCCAGGACTTAGCGGTAAACAAAACATAGCTAAAAGGTTCAAAAGACGTCTGTTCTGTTGGAGAAAAATCCATTAGTTTGTGGACCATATTTTCTTAGGTCGTGTTCTCTTCTTACCTACTGCTGTATCAAGAGAATTTGTAGACAAAAGGTGTTTTAAGCTAAAAAATGTGGTCCCAATGCATGAAATTTATTACGATGTTTGAATATGTATAGGGAAGTAATGCAATGAGTATGAATTAAAAACTAAGTTGCTATTATGCTGCCCCGCGGTGTTACCCGTTGCATGTTTTCGGAATAAAACGAAAAAGATAGCCTATGTATTAATCCAGAGTCTCAGCTACCTTCATACTAAATTTTATCCAAATCCGTTCGGTAGTTTTTGCGTGAAAGAGTAACAAACATCCATCCATCCATCCAAATTTTCAGCTTTTTATAATATCAGTGGCATTAGTGGAATTAAAAAAAAATGTTACATACAAAATCTTGTATCTTTTTTTAAAGGAAGAAAACTGAAAAATCCCTTGTGAAACTGCAAACGCCACTTGTTTCTTATAAAATTTCAATTCCCATTATGATATATGATATTTGTGGACACAAAGTATATACATTCTTGTAGTCTTCATTATCAATAAAATTTTGAAGGTACTTACCTAGTTAAGAAGGCACTTGTCAGCTATTTACCAAGATATAAGGTGGAATAAGACATTTCTTCTTACTCTACCGAACCAATTACATTAGTTACCTATTCGTACACTAGTATAATCTTCAATCACAGCGGCAACCAAACGTCGCGTACACAATTGTATTGTACCTGAGTTTCACCTTCACTGGTACCCGAGGGTGTTACCATGGTACCGGAATATTTATGATATTCTTTCGGTAAAACATTCATCTTGTCTGGAGAATTATAATTGAAATTTGCTTTCGCCGCCTCATACGAGTATCGTTTCGTCGAAATCGTTAGTCGTAAAGCTTCTACTATTTCATTTCTTTGGGTAAAATATGATTTATTCATGAATATAGGTATACTTTTTTAATTGTTATGTTATTCTCTGTAAGGTTTTTTTTTTGTTTATGTTATGTTTGACAGGCTAGGTGTTTGACCACAGCTCAACTAATGTTAAACGACGATGTGGTCGAAGATGGTAAACACACCTAGCCTAGAATGGAACTGGTTCTCAAGTGCGGCTTTCGGAAAACACCGTTTGGTGCTTGGTGGTAGATTCTCAACTTGCGGGTGGTAGCTAGTCGAGTAGGTACTAGAAAATACCCAAGTTTAAACGTAAAAACGTAGTTTATATAATTGTGGGGTGTGAAATGATGATAATGGTTAATTTATAGCAGAAATATGCATTTCATCATTTCAAATAACTTCCCATTAATTTCTGAATGCCCAGGAAAATTCTGAATAAACCATGTTTTTAAAAATATTTTAAAACTGACACGAATTGCGTGTTCGTTGGGTTTAAATATAAAGGTCTGTCAATAATACTGTGAAATAAAAACAATCAATTCTCATTGCACACAGCCATCATGCGCCGGTGTTGCCGCGAGCGGTTCCGTCCAAATACAATTTTTATTCGTTTTACAATGTTCGCACTAGCATTAATCGGCCTCGATTCACTCCAAACTCAATTTGTCGCTCACTTTTTGTTTACCAAAGGTATTTACGTGACAAATATTTTAATACACATACGAGAAATGCCGTGCTTAATAATAACACAGAAAGCGCTAATGTACCTACGACTATATAACTTTATAAGATAGTACTATGTGTTATACAAAGTATTAGATAGAAGAGAGCCCAAAAGGATAAAAATATGAGTTCTGTTAGCTGATAAATTTTCTTTTTTTATTGAAATTAGGCTTGTTTCTGATGTTAAGCGAAGATGCGGTCTATGATGGAGGACTATTGCCTAGAAGAAACCCATTCACTCGCTACTTGAAGGCACCCAGATTTTATTCATTCGGGAACCCACTCAGGCAGCAAATTCCATTGTTTAGCGAACAATGAAGGTGGAATCGAACCGTTTATTTCGAGTTTTTGGAATATCTACCATAAAGCGTAACCGTTTTTTAAAGTTCTTGTTGTATTCCTGTTGCCATCCTAGTGTCTTACCAATGTACATTTACATATTTATATATGTACATATAGGTATTAAACAATAAGTAATGTAACTAATACAGATACAGCCGATTCTCGATAATTTGACACTCAAGGATTTCTTTTAAATTATTAAGAGTTTAAAATAACACGAGTAAATACCGGGAGGATGGGGAACATCAAGTAAACAAGAGACTAATCAAAACTAGATATTTTAGACTAAGTTTTTTGTATATACATTTTGTAAATAGTATAATTTAAGGTATTTTTTAATTAATGATCTAAATTGCAATCCCGGTCAGATCCAGCAATCCTCTAGTTTAGTTTTTGTTGATCAAAATTCGTGATTAATTATTTTAAACATTTGTACAATTATTCAAAATGTTCATTTTGAAAAGACGTCCGGCAGTAATTTTCTATTGAGAGACTGTATCTTATTTATGTAAACTATCGACAGATCTGTACATGTATGCAAACAATGTCTGTAGATGATAAACGCTTTAATTAAATTATAGTATAGATAGTAGGGAAGCCTGGACTTCAAATAATTGCATGTTGGCGGGTAAGACACTCATCCTTCAACTCCAAATTATTTACCGTTAATTTTATTCTATTTTTCGAGTATTTTTTTAAGGGATTGAAAAAAAATCAAATTATCCAGAGATTCAAATTAAAGAGTGTCAAGTCAATTCAACTGTAGTATAAACAAAGCCGCTATCCGCGTCTACCTGTTTCTCCAGCTGCTCAACGGATTTTAGACAGTTTTCACTTTTATTTGTATATTTTTTATTTTATACCTGGTGCAAAGGTACCTATAGCACTTGTGGCATTACCGTGTTACATGGCAATGGTCAACCTCTATATAAAGTACGAGCCGGAGCGATAGTCACCTGTCTTGTCTCTTATTCTGCGTCCTATCTCACATATCAGACCCTTGGCCTCTGTCCCTTAACAACTTCTCCACAGCAACTAGCAGAAATAAATAATGGGGCACCAACTCTGCATACTCCAGACGATTCATGACAGCGGCGTATTTTGCTGCAGCCGCCGGCGATTTGCTGGTGTATTTGAAGGAGGTTCATACACCTTGCAGCCCAGGCGTAGGGCTACTGTCACACGTAGACTCATCCTCAAGTAAAGTTCCCATATTGGAAAATTCAATGCTTTGTATTCAAACTCCAAAAATTATGGATGGATGGATGGACGTTTGTTACTCTTTCACGCAACAACTACCGAACGGATTTGGATTAAATTTAGTACGGAGGTAGCTGCGAAAACATGTAGCGCGTAACACCGCGGGGCGCAGCTAGTGTGCAATACATAATAAATGCGTTTACAAGAATTACCGCAATTTTTTAGTCCAATAAATCTAATAATTCACTGCCTTATGAAATAATTTGGCTGTTACTTCGAAACGGTAAGGTTGCCATGTAAAACAGAAACAGCGTCAGCGACAGCTAACAAATCGTAAAGTAAACGCTCCACAGCGAAATATGATTGCAATGAATATACAAAGAGCGAACCTCGAAAGCTCTGCACAATTGAAATATTCAAGCGAACAATCAAGATCGCTCTGCTTGAGTTCCCATTGTTGCTTACACCGAAACATCATTATTATCAGCGAAAGTCTCCGCTTTTGCGAGAAGAAAGCGCAAAGCCGTTGATGTTAAGTAAATAACGTCGGTGTTGTATAATATGGCATTTATTTCGATGGTCTTTGTTTCCCTTATCCGAGCTAGTTTGGGAAACACCTTACGTCTGAGATGTTCATTGTCAGCAAAGTTGCCAAGAGATGGCTCCTCAGGCTTTCTCAATTAATTTATAGATATGAGGCTTTCTAACAATGCCTCGCAGGCGTTTTCATTGTCTCTCTAAATCAAACATGAGTGAACAAGCACGGCTTGTTATCAGTTATGCTTGAGCACAGTTGTGACGTTTTCAATTACAGGTAAGAAATCTGCCTGAGTGTTTAGCTCCGTTTGTCTTAAGCCTTACTACTTCATTTAAAAGACATGAAATGGAATTATTCAAATTGAAGCTACCCTACCGTAAAATATGTGTTTTGCGATTGTGATTCCTTCCAATATTCTATTTAAATTATCTGTGAAAAAGTAGCAAACTCAAACAGTAAACACTGGTGTTTTGCTTGGAAATTGTATTATTTACCAAAATGAGAAAGTGATGTAATGTGGTGAAACTTTACTTTTCGTGTTGCCTCTAAAACTTCATCGAAACTTGTAATAAGGTCACCACTATTTTGCTATGGAAACTGACGTGGTTTTGACACATTTTTTTTTTTGACGTGTTTAATCTCGCATAAGTAGAACAAAAAGTCACCACTACTTTATACTGGCATGACCGGACGCGATCATGGCGTACCTTGTGTTAGTTTGACTGTGACTTAGATTCATTTATATTTAACTTAATTTTTTATATAACAATTGGAAATATCGTAGCACTTGACGTTGGCAATTTTTTCCCGTGGTTTCATATTTGTGCCCGTAGTAAAAGTTGTTTATAATGGTGAGAATGATGACCTTCTTTCAGATTAGTAGACCCTTAGCTTATGACTCACTATCACAGATTGAAAATGAAGTACAGATACAATGATGCGTAAAAATGAGTAGACTTCTTGGTTCTACAATTGTAAAGTTTTTAATCTGTGCTAGTTACCTAAATTGTGTAGGAGTTGTATGCAATGTCTATGCATTATTTTATTTGTCTATACGTATGTAAATTAAAGCCATAATTTAATACATTTCCGGTTTCTTGCGTATCTGAATTAATAAATGTAGGACGACATTTTCACACAGCACCAATTAGAACCTAACAAAAAAAAGCTACCTAGGACGGTTACTATGACAACCAGATGACTGATCTAATACTTGTAAATTTTCTTTGGAAGCATACTAACGCTCAGAACAAACATCTATGTTACATAAATGTTTGTCCTGGGTGGGAATGGAACCCACGCACCACAAGTCAGATAACAGAGCTACAGCTAAAATACTCACACAAATAAAGTCTTACCAATTATTTTAACTACACAAATTGGGTCAATAAATAACCTACATATTCACAAATTGTCGGAAATGTAAGTTTAATAAATTTTTAATACCCACTTTATCGGCCGGTAACAATTTTTAGTTTGGTAAGAACAATGTACGTTAAGGTCCAGAATAATCTCGCTGAGAGTTATAAAATTAGGTTGGATATGGTGGGTGGTGGTCGCTATAAGCTTGGGGTGTGATGAATATCATCAACCCCAGATCTACCATTGTTCCCAACTGGAAAAACAATTGCTAGTGGCTAGTAGGAATCTGTTGTTAAGTCTGTATTACTTAGTATCTGGGCGACGCGCGACGCCAACAGAGCTTTGTTCGGTACATTTACGATTTAAAGCTCGGAAAAACACGTTTTCCTAGAAATGAGACTTAGCCAGATCGATTTTTCGACCTCAAAAACACCCACGGCTATTCAGATGTCACGGTGATTCCCCTGTCAGATACTTAATGTAATAATAATAATAATGATTTTTGTTGTCCAGAAAACAGTACACTAATATTTATGTCCGAATAACAATACTTAAAATATGGTAAAACATAATACGAAGTAGGTAGATACTATACATATATTGTAATATTATGATATCGGTACGTCCTGGATCCCACACTAGGGTGACCTGTGTCGTGGGATCCAGTACACTACAATGTACACTATGCATGTCGACTTTGCATAATTTCTGCTCGAAAATCAAATGAATAATCGATATAAAAACTTGTGGTGGATGCTATGCGTTTTGTAAAACAAGCTTTCTTCACAAACATATTATTTTTCTTTTTTTACTGTCACACTCACTATTTTTATTAATTCGTGAAAATAATATCTAAATAAAATATTATGTATAATACCTACACATGATTGAAATATAGATACTAATACTTTAATCTAGACTTTTAACCTGATTTATATTTTTAGATTTGCTGATTTTTTAACTTGATTATGGCGCGTTTAAATTTCAATACTATAGAGTAAGCACGTTTGAAAAATCTATATTGGGGAGACAAACGAACAGGTGGGCTATCTTATTAACATATTGTCGTAGTAAGTAGTCAAAGTCACGAATACAAAAAAAAAACAACAGAATCTTGGAATTTTAGTCTTAAAAGTCTACATTATCTAATTTACCCGAGAATCCTTGCCGAATACGCGTTGTACGGGTAAATATTACTAAAGCTGCGTCATTGAAAGCTAGCTGCGCCTTCCCGTTTCATCCTAGTTATGAAAAGTAACTTATACAGCATGACTGGTGAGACGCCTATGATACTCGAGTGCAAGTTATTTCGCAATCATATAGGAATAAAAAAAATTACATTAAAAATAAATATTAACTGACAACTAGGTAAACTTAACTGAAAGTTATGTAATTATTTACGCAACGCATGGACAACACGCGGGCCCACCAGCTGGACGTTGTGAGGACGCTCGAGCCGACGACGGGCGAGCGGGATAAGCTCGTGCTTGTTGTGTGACCAAAACATCGTTACCAGCGTCGGGAGCGCTTCATTTATTTGCATGGAAATTTGACCAAAGTTAAGTACCTAATTTTATTACATAATTCTAACGAGAATTGAGCATCGAGTACTCTCCTTCAGTATCGTAGGTGTCTCACCAGTCATGCTGTATATCTTAATCTCTAGTACCTACATGATATAAGTTATCATGATATAGATATATATAAAAATTTTACTTAAATCCGTTACGTCATTACAACGTGAAACAGAAATACACTTATATTTTCGTGTATAAATTTAGTGAGTTTACTGCGATTTCCGCCCCTTAAGGCTACGAAATAAGTTTCACGCTCAACTCGCTGACGAAACAGTTTACCAAAATAAATACTTTGTTGAAACGAGCATTTGAGGCTGTTTACAGCTCCCATGTGCAGCCAGCGCTGGCAACGTAGCTAGTTATTCATTAAGCAGGCTTTTAACTGGATAAGTAGCAAAAAAGCTTTGCATACATTACACGCTTTATATTTTCTCACTTTACATTTTTTTTCTAGTAACATAAATGTTTTTACCGAAACGCTTGCTTACCTCAAGCAATAAAACGCTGTCCTTATGGTAAGAAGTACCAAATGCCTGTCCATAACTATTCATTTATTTATTACTAGCTGGGTCCCGCGGTTTTACCCTATGCCTTATTCCTGGGCCTAAAATACCTGCAGGCGGGATGGCGGTCAAACGCAAGCCTATTTATTATAAAAAAAAATATATTTTAAAATTGCGAAATTTCACCTAGATCCGTTAAGTAGCGTGTGAAAGCGTAACTAACAAACAAACTCACATTCTCATTTATAATATTAGTTAGGATTTTATGTAAAAGTAATGAGATGGACGAGACGCTCTCCTGATGGTAAAAGATAACGCCTGTTCATGACCATTGCAGCGATATACAGAACTTTGAGTAATAAAACAAAGTCTAGGGCTTCGACGCTCTCTACTTTGAGACTTTCGATAGTTTAACTTCTCTAGATACAAAACGAAATGAAAAAAACACAGTAATGTTTACACACTACTGCTTGGCGGTAGAATATGTGGTACTGCGGAGAAATAATGCGATCTAAGGAGATCTACCACCAAGTAAAACTATTACTATTGTAGCGGTATCCAGAACTTTGAGTTACACAATAAATCAAGGGTATTGCAACTTTGGCGCTTATTACCTTGTAGCAACGATAGTTTATTGGTTAGCTCGGTCAGTTCCCACGACAAAAGACGTGAGTTCAACCCCCAACAATAAGATTGAGGTGTTGGTTAAGGAAAACATCGCGAAGAAACCATATCGTTGTGGCAGAGTACTTTACAGTACTCGGCTGGCTAGCTCCTACCCTCAAGTTGAAAATCTGCCACCAAGCACCTAACAGTGTATTCGGACAGCTTCACTTGAGAGCCAGTTCCATTCCAGGCTAGGTGCGTTTACCAATTTCAACCACACCATCCCTCACTTAGCCACCAAAAAAAACACAGCAAACATAAAAAGGGCATGTATCCTGACTCGACACTTTTAGATGTCATATCTATAATAGTAAGTAAGTAGACTTAATCACACGTAGTTTATATAGGTAGTTAATGAGAACAGACATACCTACTGACACACAAAAAACTTTTAGACAAATAGATACCTATCGTAGACTAAGAGCACAATTTGCAAATACTCATCAAATATGTTTTATAAGGAAACATAATCATAATATACCCCATATGTTTACTTGTAAATATCCAGTAAATGTTTTACTTATAAATAAACAGTGCTTTGAGCTATTATTGCTCTGAGCTTAAAAAAGCTTGCCTCATTTTCACGCGTGTCATTTCTCGACAGCGATAAGTTGACATGTAACCTTTTCTAATTAAGACCAGGAAAAGTAAAACTAAAAAAATCCTACTAATATTATAAATGCGAAAGTTTGTGAGTATGGATGGATGTTTCTTTGTTACTCTTTCACGCAAAAACTACTGAAGGGATTTGGATGTAATTTAGTATAGAGGTAGCTAAAACCTCAAATTAACACATAGGCTACTTTTTATCCCAAAAACTTGTAGCGGGTAGGTAACACCGCTGGGCGCAGCTAGTTAAAAATAAGTTCTCGGTATTTTATGGGTAGGTAACAGATCTCAGTATTTCTACGTCGTCAAGGCCACTTGTCTGGTTAACCAGGCTATGGGTGAAAGCGGAATTATGAGTAGGTATACATACGAGTATAATGTTAGTACCTTCCGTAAAATATATCTAAATGACAGTAAAAACCGTATCAATACGTTACGTAACATTACGTGGCTTAGAAGCAGTAAGCGAACATACAGGCTGACGCGGAAAGCAATTTTTGTTAAACTATTTAGAGATTAGAAACTAGAAACAATATTGCTGTACTTGTCCAATTAATTGCAATGAAAAAGACAGCAACTTAAAGTAAATTTAGATTATATCATCTGAATCCTTCAAAATTGCTCTTATTGTTACATTATTTTAAATTTAAAATGATATTGATGTGTTCCGACAGCTTTACAGCACCAGTTCCCATTCTAGGTTAGGTGCGTTTACCATCTTCGACCACACTATCACTTACCATCATGTGATCTGTGACCAAATATAATTATCTAAGTACCGTCAACCATAAAAATACAATATGGTTATTTATGGCGCCAAAATTGTATATACCTAATTATTGTAACGTATTGTACGGTGTAACGGTCCAGATAACCGTTAACATTTATAAATATTAAAATAACGAATAAAATGAGATTAATACATTTACTCATTTAAAATTAATGTATGATTCTAATTAAATTTAAGATAAGTTAATTTTCATTTACATTTGGATTTGGTACAAAAGCGCTATGTTAGATAACGGTGAGGTAGCGAACTACAAAGTTAAGTGACCATGTGAAAATCAATAAAGTTAGTACCCAAACACAATAGATGGCGCTATTTCAAATAATTTAAGCCAATAAGTCACGGAAGAATGGTTAGTAATTAATTATGTTTAAATGAGGGACAGATACTATGTAAATTCGGCACTGATGTAAAACCCATGTGTTCTGTGGTTAGTTTAATTATATCTTTACATTAAAATTAGTTATGACATAGAAAAGATCTGCACGTCCTATGTAGATTGTGGGGATGCCAATAGATGGCGTGCTTTATTTTAAATAGGGATGTGCCTTTTTCAATATTATGTTGATATATCATTGGAGTACCGAATATTTAATCGAATTAAATAATTACTGTAGTAAAAACAATACTTGTATTAGATATTTTAGTAAAATATATAATATCCAAATTATAAACTGTTACAGCTAAGTTATAGAAGAAATAGTTATATAACTATTGTATTGAACTATTGTACATTGTAGATAACTATCTTATAATCTTACCTAACAATCTATAATGCCAAAAATATAATGTAAATGATTGTTATCTATACTATACCTAGGTTAGGGGTTCTAGTAAATGAGAGGGCATGTTGAAACGGGGTTTGTCTCACTTACTTCATAAACATAATTAGAATGGTTAGAGGTTACAATATAGTTGTGTAGCTTGGCTTCCAATATTTTCATAACTAAATGACATAGGTAATTGTCACAAGTGATGTTTATTCGGAGTGGAAAATACTTGGGCTTGCATTAATTAGGGGATTGGAGTTAACAATGCGGGATGCAACTAGTTTTATATAACGGTGCATCTACAATTCTTAGAAATTATATATGGCTGATCAGCAAATGTTTATTGGGGATTTACTTAATCAAACCTCGTAATAATTGGGAAGTATAATTAAATGTTGTGTAGTTTATTTATTATTTTAAACAAACCTGGGTTGTATTTTAAATACTAAAAATATTAAACAAAAATATTGATAGAATGGAGTATCATGGCGACACTAGTTGTTACCTATCGCATGTTTAATTTATGAGTTTAGTGCGGCGCGGTACAAAGGGAAAAATCACACATTGATAGGGGTTAGATGTGTGGAGTCACACGGATAGGATCGCTCTCTCGGACACGTTGGGCTGCTTGAGCGGCTTCGCATGCTTGGGGGCCTTCGAGGTGTAAGTTTGCATCAAAGGAGAGTATATATAGAAGCCGCGAAGCGTCGCGCGAGGATTCAGGATTGATATTCGGTCTTGAACGTTTCTCCTGTCGAGTTCTTTTAACGGCTGTCCAATTCAGTAAAGTTAATGGTGAATCTCTGCTCAAATACTGTTTGTACCTAAATAAGGTTAATTAATAAAACAAACATGTGAATTACTTGTGCCTCAGCTCATGAATTGGTATCTATTTCACGTTAGATTGCGATATTTACCGAGATTGGGTTTTTGAGTGAATTCTGCTCCCATAAGGAATGGAATGTAAATTCATTTTATGTGATAATTTGATCTACATCGATTTGTGTTATAATTGGCCAGTCTGTTAACGCACGAAGTGTGCAAAGCTGTTAATTCGAACCTTTGAAGCTTCCCTTCTTAGTACCAACATAATATTGGCAGCTTATTCCTCCCCGTTAGGCTCGGGTTTATTGTGACTAACCGAGCGGTGCTTTTGCCTAGAAATAGGAGCATCGAAGTCACCGGTTTGGTTGTGGTTTGGCCTGTGCTTGATATAGTCCGTAGTTCCCTGGGACAAGTTCCTGGATTGCGAACTTGGTGGCGTCGTTCTTTGATGGTATCATTACGTGGGCCAAGCTTCATGCAAACTGTCTTACGTTAGGTTGGATGTACTTGACCTTCCCATGACTGTCTCTTGTGTTATAGATTCGGTCTAGGCTTCGGCCATGCGAAAGTCGTCCCGTAGGGCTGGTTAGAGTCTTAGTGCTTTTCGGGCTGACCCCCGCTAGGTAATAGAGTAACATAGTTAGAAGGGTATTTGCACGTCTGGATACCGAGCATCTAGATAATACCCCGTATTAGGTTTGGGAACGGGGATAAAATCACAAAAATAAGACCCGCGAGTCTTTTGTTGGGCTTCTGATTGTATCTCTAGACAGTTTAGGGCCCGTCTTTAAGTGTAGGTTTATTTAATTACTAGGTAGGACATAGGGATATCACGTCGATCTAATATGTTCTACAGAATGCGAATGTATCAATCGGCGGGATTCAGGGACAAGTAGGTTTTTTTATTTCAGGTTAACTATGGAGTAAATCACTTAATTCTTGTTGGAGTGTTCCGGCTATTAGAGTATCACTATAAAGTCATCAATTGAATCTTGTTGGATTTTGTATAACCTAGAAGTCAGATCGACTTGCATTTGGCAAATTACGGGAAGCTTGTGTTGTGGTTAGCTCTCTTGTTGGCCAAGCGAAGCCGTGCCAGTTGGTTTTCTCTTATCTAATCAGGGGAGAAACTGACATTATTAAGAGTACTACCTTAAAACCATGATTCTTAGTATACAAGCCAGGAGCATTGAGGCTATTACTATTCAACAAAGATTGAACTAATGACTTTCCAGGTTAATGATAAAACCCTGGTTCTCATAACTTTAGTATTTATTTAAATACTTTCCTAACTAAAAGCTCAAAGAATTCCGATGCCAAAAGAATCATAAGAACATTGTAGTTATAACTACTGCATACATACCTACAGACCAAGTAGAGTCATTTATATATAATTTATAATGACAGACAGACTTTGCCAAAAGATAATGTCCTCTCAGTCCCTTGATTGCTATTTATGAATCTTAACGACTGACATCTATACATACAAGTTACTAGAATGTAATTTAATTATGTGCAAGACACAAGTCCCCATATGAAAGAAAATGTGGAAGACTGCTGTCCAGTCAGGATGCCGAGGCAGATTTTCAAGAGCGGGGCGGGGCTCTTGAATTAACCACATCTAGTTCAATGCTAATATAATATGTACTAAAAACCTTTCTTTTAAATCAAATACAATACTAAGACTGAGCTATTGAATTAAACACAAACAGCTCAATGCTAATGTAATACTTAAATTCATTATAGTACATTATATACAGTACTAAGTATTGAACTCTGGAATCAACCACAAACAGTTCAATGCTAGCATAATACTTAAATTCATGTTAATATTTCCTAAGTCATTTATATCCCGAAGAGTACATTATTTGCATTTACTTCTAACTCTTTGTATGTGACAAGACTGACTGTTTATATCTGAGTTTAATAATGTAGTAGGTATCTTTCAATATGCTAAGGAAGCTAACTTCGGTAATAGACCTAGGTTTAGAAGTAGGGTCTAGATATTTTAGGCATTATAGGGATTCATCTCAAACCTGTCTTGGGTTTTATTATGGTTGCAAAGTAGAGTCCTCCTTAGACGATCACATGGCCAAAATAGGGATTTAGATTATAAGCGGTTAACCATTAACCATTAAACCTTCAAACCAACATATTACCATTTTACCTTAATATCGCTTACTTTTAATCTTGTAATAAATATAAATATCTTTAATCCATTTAAATATAGGAAAAATAAATAATTTTAAAATTCGTTAAAGGGGGGAGTTACAAATTGGTGCCGTGACCAGGATCAATCATTATAAGGTTTTTACAAAATTTAGCTTCATAATTATGTACTTGAGTAGGTTAGGAACTAGCACCTTTGCTATAAGTAGATAAAATAAGTGTGTCTTTCTGCCCAGGTGGAATGGCACACAAATTGTTGCTGTGTAGTGATGCGAATGGGTTGAGATGAACAATCATAAATAGGTAACTTGCATAAGAATAGGGAAAATACAATCAGTAAGATGCGGTCAAAATGAAAGAAATTATAGTAATTTTAAATTAATAAATTTAGAAACAAGTCTAAAACCTACAATTATGTTACATAGGATGTTTTCATTGACATAATGGTACTCTCTTTTATTCTACTAAAATTAAAAACTTATAGATTCACTGTCTAGGTTATTATAAGTATACTTCAGCAAGTTACTTATAAAATAAGGTTAACACTCAAAATATAGGACTTTACCTTTAGTTCAGGATGTTTATTGTCTAGAGATAACACTATCTTTTTATTAATCCTAGTGAGCTTAAATGAAAACAAAATAGGAAACTATTTAATTCAAAACTTTAAAGTTATATGAAATTGCATATAAAATATAGGATTCTATTGTAGCAGGAAACAGCGGAATGTTCTTGTAGAATTTTCAAAATACTTGTAGTGGCGGGCAAGTAATTTCTTATGTCTTTGTTACTTCATCTGAAAGGTAACAACAACACACTTTAGAATCTTATAGGGTTCCGACTAAAAAGTTAGTAATCATACTACAAATGTGTTAGGGTATATACAATAAATAAGCAGTTGTTAATTGTAATAGGCTGTACTCTTACCATTAGGCTATAGTTTGCTTAAACTATCACATAGTTTTCATAATAAAACACAGTTACAGTTAATAGGTAAATTTCACTAAATTATTTACATATGTACAACAATTTGTCAGTAAGCCAGTTATTAACTAGAATTTTGTTAGATAGATTTTTAACACTTCTTGTTGTCTGCCAACTAGCAGCTTACTGATGGGAGTGGTAAGCCATCATAATACTTTATAAGGCCTTACTATCTCAAGACTAGATTCAACTAAACAAACTATCCGTGTCAATTTATATAAATTGTAATAACTAAATTAGGGTACTACTAGATTTATTTAAAAAAAATATTTGTATACACTCACTTGTTAGGATTCCATATCTGTCATCTTTCGTTAGTGGTTGAGTTCGATTAACAATATAAGCTTCATTAACTTGTCTTACAACTCTGAAAAATATTACAATTATATTAGGATTAACTAAAAATTACATAGGTATAGTTAATTTGATCACCTGAAGTTTTAATCACATAACTCAATTTAGGTTTCACAATTTCAATTTAAACAGCTTGAATAGGGAAGGAAAGACTAGATAATATCTAATCTATTGAGCTTTAACTTTGCTATATAAGTACAAGTAGATTGTATTGCAGAGTAAACTTGTTACTTTTGAGAATAAATAAATAAGGATTGTGACTTACTTATGAAATAAATGCTCTTAGTTGTAGTATGAACAGTAGGAAAGTTCTACATTCATCACTTATCCGTTTCATGTAGTTGTATAGCCATTTTTGAACTTTCTGGGCATGTAATTTAGTCATCAAATCAAATCAGGTTGCATTCAATGGTTCTGTAAATATGAAAAATAAATTAGGTATGTATGTATCTACAAAAACTCAAATACACACGAAAGATAAGTAAGATATCTGATAGGCAAATATTAGTTAATCAGCATTGATGTTGTGCTTGGTTATAAGGTTAAAGTAAAACGATTACAGGTAGTCATTTCAAAGTTAGGTCTAGAAACTTTAAGGTTTACTGGATTGGGGGTTGTAACAATAGGGAATAAGAGGGGTGTCTACTTACCAAATAAAGATGCAGCGCTACAGCGTAACTGTAATGTATCCATCTTAGGCACTCGTACATTAGAGGTTAGCGGCTTTTCCATTTTGGTCGAAATTTGTAAAGTTCACTGTAGTAACGTCGAGAAATGTACTACAACGTATTTTAACGTGTAATTATATTATTAGTGGTCTCACGTAATTCGCAAGTCCAGTTTGTTGTTGCATAAAATCCATAGTTCAAATTTTCGGTCAAATAGAGATGAGACAATTATGAGTGACGGTTGGTAAATTAGTTCAAATCGATCGAAACTTATGAATTAAGGAAGCAAATTTAGTTACTCGTAGTTGTAAGGTTGTAAAAATAAGATGGTAACAGGTAAAGGTTCATGGTAAAGGTAATGGTAATGTCGTGATAAAATTCAAGGTAATGTAAGGTATGGAAAAATCTCCGCCATAACAACTTTAATTTCGAACCAAAACTGTAAGTATACGTAAGTATTTTTATGTTAAAATGCTAACGCTATCTGATAGGTATGTAAAGGAAATAGACAAATTTAGTGGTTACTTTAAATGACTGTATCATAGTTAAAATTTTGAAATACACTTGAAAAATAAAATTAAAAAATTAAATCTGGTCTCAACATAATTCGGAAAACAATGCTTCATTGTTTGTATGTTTGTAATTTCTCTCATTTAGATAACACGACCTATCCTAGTGAAATTGGCAAAGGAGAGAATATCGAAATACAATTTAATTAATTGCGACTAATTACATACAGGAATTACAAGGAACAATTTTACTATTGTATCGATTAAGAAATGTAATCAAATTAGAAATCAACATACCTATCTATTGAGGAAAAAAAAAAAAAGTTAAAAAAGAAATGTTTGACATTTCATTCAAAACTTTCTTAATATAGCATCGTACGGTCGACATTTGCCAAAGTCAAGTAGTTTAATATTTATAGAGCGATGTTAACTCGATAAGCTTTGGTCGCTGTTCAAAGTCACAGAAATAAATCTGTCATAATAAGTCACATAGTCACAATCAAGACCTCAAAGAATAATATTAGCGCTTATGATAGTTCTCGTTTAGTAAAATTGTCATACTCATAATGTTCTTTAGACATAATGTTAATAATGACTGTATAAATATGTTTGTGTAAATTTTATATTTGATTTCAGGAAAATGTAGTATTCTTCGGAAGGAAAGTCATCAAATGTATAATTTGTACGTAATCAAAATAGGAAGCGAATTGTGTTCTTATAGCGCGGCTAGACATAGGCTAAAAAGAAAAAAAAAAAAAAAAAAAAAAAAACCAACCTGCAAAGTCTACGCCCTCTAGCGTTCAGTAGCGGAATTTATTGAGTTGAGAAGCGAAGTCGAAACGGGATCAATAAAACATCAATGGAAGTAGAGGCAATGATTCGGGATAGAGTCTACAGATGGCGTTATGAGCAACAAAAGTAATTACAGGGTTTGAATTACGAAAATTACAATAATTTTAGATCCCTCGGCTAGCGATTTAGTATTTCCCCATATTTTTATTGGTACAAGTTACACATATGTAGTTGCAAACATAACATAGTCAAAATGCGAAAATTAAAATCTATTGTTTTAAACGGACATTTAGTTAGCGGGAATGTTAAAAAGTATTACTTTGACTAATAAAGGCGGGAAATTTGAAATTATTATTTCAACTCTTCAACTCGTGGAAGATTTGAATTTACTAGGCTTGGTGGAGAATTTCTTATTATTATTATTTGTAGTTCCCGCGATTCAAGAAAGCAAGAATGGGGGGTTGCCTCATAACAACTTACTTCGTGAAATTTACGTAAGATTTTATTTTAACAACATCGACGTAAATATTTTGTGTAAATTCTCAATCTAAATAAATTTGATTTAGTTAACTGATGTTAAGTAGAATTGCTAGGAAACAATATGGAGTGTAAGGGCATCGTAATTTTCACGGATTTCTAATACGAAATTTGTTAGATTGAGTTGGAGGTGGAATTTAGTTCAGGAACGGTTTATGACGTGGTGCAAATTTAATATGAAAAAAAAAAAAAATATATAGGCGAGACCTATATTCAACAGTGGACGTCCTACGTCTAAGATGATATAAATATAAGAAATATGAAATGTACCTATTGATTATAAAAATAAAATTATACTTATGGAAAAATGGTTTCTTTTATTGAGGGGAAAAAAAAATTAATAAAGCTTTGCTAAAAACGAATTTTGTGCTTATTGTGTTATACTCAAATATCACTATCCCCACATGACTTGGTAATTGGTATTCGGTAAAACTCTACACAGGTATTGGTTTTGATTTTAAAGGTATTAAATTATTTAAAAAATAAATAAAAATAAAGGTAATGCGGTGGTAGTTTTATTTGTTTAATTTAAAGAAGTTCTTGTTATTTATCATTTAATGTTTGTTCAGTAATGGTGCAAAATTTTATAGACTCTTGGACCTTAGATGGTGTTATTCTATTGGATCATTGGGGCGAGGGGTTACAGTTGGGAATATACATAGATAGATAGATTGTTCGGTGGGAATCGAAACTATACGTATAATATTGAAATATATATTCTATATATGATTATATATGTACATCTTTATATTGATAGATAGAATGAAGCAGTTTAATAACACTGTCGGAATGGGAGTCGGTTGTCAGAATTTGGGGTTTGACAAAACACTTACTCAAGTTGACCTTTATAAAGGAGGTTTGGTGTTAGGGTAGGCCAGCTGGCATTTCATCAACAGACGTTGATTTTATAAAGGTCTTGTACTCTACAAAGTATGAAAATCTGATCTGGTACACTGCACATTCTCCAAAGGAAAGTAATCTGAGTTCTACTAACATCTCTTGGTGGGATATTGACGCTATACGGAATTTAATTCATTTTGCTTAAGGGATCTGCTAAATCTGGAGGGGATGTATGGGCAACTCCTGATAAACGGAAAGTAGGTTTGTTGAGGAGTGGTCTATTCGTCTGTGGCTAGCGCTGTTTGGACTCACAACCCAAATCTTTCTCAGTTTTAGAGGGTTCTGTGGAAGGGAGAATTTTCTTAATGGTTGATATATTATCAAGCTTGGAGATGGAAGTTTTATGACGATTGCATTCATGTTGGTTTAAAAACACAACTTAATCATATTGTGTTAGGGAAAATACACATACATTAGCTGACACATAATTATTGTTGGAACTCGAATACTGACAAATTTAACTTGCACCTTTACATAAATTTCCTTTCCAGGTTTAGGTTGATGTTTATTATAAATATTTGTAAATTAAAATTAATTTCTTTGGGGAAAATTTCCTGCGATATAAAATTACTATCTTCGTAAATTTTGGGGGTTGCTGTAACGGTCCAGATAACCGTTAACATTTACAATTATTGTAATAACAATTACAATAGGGGTTTATCGCATTTATTCAAAATAATTTATTTAGGAAAATTTTCTACGATATAAAAATTAATATCTTCGTAAATTTTGGGGGATGCTGTAACGGTCCAGATAACCGTTAACATTTATAAATATTAAAATAACGAATAAAATGAGATTAATACATTTACTCATTTAAAATTAATGTATGATTCTAATTAAATTTAAGATAAGTTAATTTTCATTTACATTTGGATTTGGTACAAAAGCGCTATGTTAGATAACGGTGAGGTAGCGAACTACAAAGTTAAGTGACCATGTGAAAATCAATAAAGTTAGTACCCAAACACAATAGATGGCGCTATTTCAAATAATTTAAGCCAATAAGTCACGGAAGAATGGTTAGTAATTAATTATGTTTAAATGAGGGACAGATACTATGTAAATTCGGCACTGATGTAAAACCCATGTGTTCTGTGGTTAGTTTAATTATATCTTTACATTAAAATTAGTTATGACATAGAAAAGATCTGCACGTCCTATGTAGATTGTGGGGATGCCAATAGATGGCGTGCTTTATTTTAAATAGGGATGTGCCTTTTTCAATATTATGTTGATATATCATTGGAGTACCGAATATTTAATCGAATTAAATAATTACTGTAGTAAAAACAATACTTGTATTAGATATTTTAGTAAAATATATAATATCCAAATTATAAACTGTTACAGCTAAGTTATAGAAGAAATAGTTATATAACTATTGTATTGAACTATTGTACATTGTAGATAACTATCTTATAATCTTACCTAACAATCTATAATGCCAAAAATATAATGTAAATGATTGTTATCTATACTATACCTAGGTTAGGGGTTCTAGTAAATGAGAGGGCATGTTGAAACGGGGTTTGTCTCACTTACTTCATAAACATAATTAGAATGGTTAGAGGTTACAATATAGTTGTGTAGCTTGGCTTCCAATATTTTCATAACTAAATGACATAGGTAATTGTCACAAGTGATGTTTATTCGGAGTGGAAAATACTTGGGCTTGCATTAATTAGGGGATTGGAGTTAACAATGCGGGATGCAACTAGTTTTATATAACGGTGCATCTACAATTCTTAGAAATTATATATGGCTGATCAGCAAATGTTTATTGGGGATTTACTTAATCAAACCTCGTAATAATTGGGAAGTATAATTAAATGTTGTGTAGTTTATTTATTATTTTAAACAAACCTGGGTTGTATTTTAAATACTAAAAATATTAAACAAAAATATTGATAGAATGGAGTATCATGGCGACACTAGTTGTTACCTATCGCATGTTTAATTTATGAGTTTAGTGCGGCGCGGTACAAAGGGAAAAATCACACATTGATAGGGGTTAGATGTGTGGAGTCACACGGATAGGATCGCTCTCTCGGACACGTTGGGCTGCTTGAGCGGCTTCGCATGCTTGGGGGCCTTCGAGGTGTAAGTTTGCATCAAAGGAGAGTATATATAGAAGCCGCGAAGCGTCGCGCGAGGATTCAGGATTGATATTCGGTCTTGAACGTTTCTCCTGTCGAGTTCTTTTAACGGCTGTCCAATTCAGTAAAGTTAATGGTGAATCTCTGCTCAAATACTGTTTGTACCTAAATAAGGTTAATTAATAAAACAAACATGTGAATTACTTGTGCCTCAGCTCATGAATTGGTATCTATTTCACGTTAGATTGCGATATTTACCGAGATTGGGTTTTTGAGTGAATTCTGCTCCCATAAGGAATGGAATGTAAATTCATTTTATGTGATAATTTGATCTACATCGATTTGTGTTATAATTGGCCAGTCTGTTAACGCACGAAGTGTGCAAAGCTGTTAATTCGAACCTTTGAAGCTTCCCTTCTTAGTACCAACATAATATTGGCAGCTTATTCCTCCCCGTTAGGCTCGGGTTTATTGTGACTAACCGAGCGGTGCTTTTGCCTAGAAATAGGAGCATCGAAGTCACCGGTTTGGTTGTGGTTTGGCCTGTGCTTGATATAGTCCGTAGTTCCCTGGGACAAGTTCCTGGATTGCGAACTTGGTGGCGTCGTTCTTTGATGGTATCATTACGTGGGCCAAGCTTCATGCAAACTGTCTTACGTTAGGTTGGATGTACTTGACCTTCCCATGACTGTCTCTTGTGTTATAGATTCGGTCTAGGCTTCGGCCATGCGAAAGTCGTCCCGTAGGGCTGGTTAGAGTCTTAGTGCTTTTCGGGCTGACCCCCGCTAGGTAATAGAGTAACATAGTTAGAAGGGTATTTGCACGTCTGGATACCGAGCATCTAGATAATACCCCGTATTAGGTTTGGGAACGGGGATAAAATCACAAAAATAAGACCCGCGAGTCTTTTGTTGGGCTTCTGATTGTATCTCTAGACAGTTTAGGGCCCGTCTTTAAGTGTAGGTTTATTTAATTACTAGGTAGGACATAGGGATATCACGTCGATCTAATATGTTCTACAGAATGCGAATGTATCAATCGGCGGGATTCAGGGACAAGTAGGTTTTTTTATTTCAGGTTAACTATGGAGTAAATCACTTAATTCTTGTTGGAGTGTTCCGGCTATTAGAGTATCACTATAAAGTCATCAATTGAATCTTGTTGGATTTTGTATAACCTAGAAGTCAGATCGACTTGCATTTGGCAAATTACGGGAAGCTTGTGTTGTGGTTAGCTCTCTTGTTGGCCAAGCGAAGCCGTGCCAGTTGGTTTTCTCTTATCTAATCAGGGGAGAAACTGACATTATTAAGAGTACTACCTTAAAACCATGATTCTTAGTATACAAGCCAGGAGCATTGAGGCTATTACTATTCAACAAAGATTGAACTAATGACTTTCCAGGTTAATGATAAAACCCTGGTTCTCATAACTTTAGTATTTATTTAAATACTTTCCTAACTAAAAGCTCAAAGAATTCCGATGCCAAAAGAATCATAAGAACATTGTAGTTATAACTACTGCATACATACCTACAGACCAAGTAGAGTCATTTATATATAATTTATAATGACAGACAGACTTTGCCAAAAGATAATGTCCTCTCAGTCCCTTGATTGCTATTTATGAATCTTAACGACTGACATCTATACATACAAGTTACTAGAATGTAATTTAATTATGTGCAAGACACAAGTCCCCATATGAAAGAAAATGTGGAAGACTGCTGTCCAGTCAGGATGCCGAGGCAGATTTTCAAGAGCGGGGCGGGGCTCTTGAATTAACCACATCTAGTTCAATGCTAATATAATATGTACTAAAAACCTTTCTTTTAAATCAAATACAATACTAAGACTGAGCTATTGAATTAAACACAAACAGCTCAATGCTAATGTAATACTTAAATTCATTATAGTACATTATATACAGTACTAAGTATTGAACTCTGGAATCAACCACAAACAGTTCAATGCTAGCATAATACTTAAATTCATGTTAATATTTCCTAAGTCATTTATATCCCGAAGAGTACATTATTTGCATTTACTTCTAACTCTTTGTATGTGACAAGACTGACTGTTTATATCTGAGTTTAATAATGTAGTAGGTATCTTTCAATATGCTAAGGAAGCTAACTTCGGTAATAGACCTAGGTTTAGAAGTAGGGTCTAGATATTTTAGGCATTATAGGGATTCATCTCAAACCTGTCTTGGGTTTTATTATGGTTGCAAAGTAGAGTCCTCCTTAGACGATCACATGGCCAAAATAGGGATTTAGATTATAAGCGGTTAACCATTAACCATTAAACCTTCAAACCAACATATTACCATTTTACCTTAATATCGCTTACTTTTAATCTTGTAATAAATATAAATATCTTTAATCCATTTAAATATAGGAAAAATAAATAATTTTAAAATTCGTTAAAGGGGGGAGTTACAACGGGTAAACAAAACTCGATTAACAATATAAATATACTCGTAGCCTATGTCACTCAGTGATAATGTAGCATTCTAATGATGAAAGAATTATTCAGATCGGTCCAGTTGTTTGGGAGCCTATTCAATACAAACAAAAAATCAAATCTTCCCTCTTTATAGTATAGATGTAGATGGTAAGCAGGACGTGCGGTTATCCTATTGTCTTAAGTACCATCCATACGCATCTATAAAATCAAACTACATCAAGGAGCCACTCGTACAAGACATGAACGTCATAAACATTAAAGGTCATTACACTCGTAGCTATCATTGTGTGTTCAACCACAGAGAACATCCTGTGTTTGGCGACAACCCATGGGAAAGAATCACAGGTTTTATTTAACTTTACAACTAACAATGTTTGTAGTTTCGGCTCGAAACATTGAAGATCTATCGGACCATTTTTAACTTTTAATTGAACTTATGCTAGTATAACGAAATTTTATTATGCAGGCGTTATCTCTTACTCTCTCATTGTGAAAACAGTATTTAAATGAACTGTATTGCATTTACCAACAACATTGCTGTCGTAACAACAAATACATGTAAAATAGATTTTAACAGTAACCCCGCCGAGAATTTCGTTAACATTATAGCAAATTACGTTATAAAAAATAAAATAAAAATATTAATAAAAAATTACGTGTAAGATATCTTTATGTAAACCGGTATACGTAAATATTTGTTTGAATGGTGAGAATTGTACGCTCTGCCATCAACTCTCTATGGTATACGCCCACACACTTATTTCCATGGGTACAATACGAAATGATGTAGAGGCTCTATGCTACATGTAGACTGTAGAGTCACCTATTAATAACTAGCAACTTGAGGCTGTGAGAAAATTTTCACTTTTTAATCCCGGCGCATACTGGCCCAGGGTGTACAAAGCCGAACGAGTTTCTTGTACGCATGAAATTCTGAAATTGCAATAAAAAATCAGTTGCTGACATACATTTGGTCAAGAGATACCTAGCGTACTATCTCTATGGAACAGCCTTGTTTTTTAAAATTTCAGACTGAGTACAGTAACCTCTTTTTGACTTACACTCTAAGCTTAATAGCCCTGTTCATATAAGTGTATATTTATTTTATGATACTATATTATTACGCATAGAAATACGAAGAAAGATAGATGTTCGATCCAAACACACAGAGAGCCTTAATGGGGCGATTGCATATCGGCTAACTTTTACGATAAATTCGACATAATTTGTACATAATCTTTTTGATCACAAAGTGAGTAGAAAAAATCTTCTAGTGCAGGTAGTGACTGTACATAAATAAATTTACTGCATCATTTAACATTAAACTGTTAAAAAAAGTCTCCTGTCCAACAATAACGTTGTCGGTTCGAAATTCTCGACTCCATTGAACCCGTTTAAGGTTCTAATAAAAAAAAACTGAATTGAACGGAAATGAAATAACGCTAACCGGTTTTTCTTCGGTGCGTCGGAGGTAAGCTTGAGATTTTATTCCTTTTTTGTCGCCTTCGCAGCGCCTTCCTGCAATACGTTTGAATCTTCGATTTCTTTTTATTTTACCTTATCTTGACCGAAAAGGATTCTCATTAATTATTTTAAACAGCGAGATAGCAATGCGGTCTATCTTAATCTTTTTTATGAAGCTGTTATTAAATTATATGTGACAGTTTAAGAGCTCGAGTAGTTCATTGATATTTGAATGAATGATCGAACTTCTAAGTATAGATGTGTGTAGCTTTGTACTCGTAGACCTACGTATTGCGAACGGCGGTTCCTGGCATTTAACTACTATTCTTACGGTAGCGGTACCCTTGGTTTTAGAATCAATAACTAAATGTCACATCACACGCACCCATCGAGTATGGACTGATGAATAAATAGATGAAATTGATATCTGATTAATAGCACAGTAACTCGTAAGTAATATGTGACATATTATGTATGTATAATACATACATAATAATAAGAACTGTTTATATAAAAAATGGAGGCTAATAAATTCAAACAAATTTTACATCATACAATCGCCTCATTTATTTTTTAATTTACTGCTAAACTTCGTTTTAACATAAAACTTTACACATTTATTTATTGTACATCAAGTAACACTGATCGTGCATTACAGTAACCTTTGTAACATAGACTTATTTTCCAGGGGCTTGTATGTATATATCTTTGGATAAATTGTGTATTTCTTAGGTACACACAAATATTAGTAATAATATTTATCATGTAACATTTTACACGAGTTTCAACAATGAAGATTATACATTTCAGTATCAGTTTTAATTATTTGGCGATCATAGTCAATACCGTTCCATATCACGAATTTACACTTACTTTCTTCAACTAGTCAGTCGCGGATCCATCGTGGTGGGATCCAGAGTACCTAAACGTTCCTTTTATACTCTAAATAAATTATATAATACAAAAAATATTACACTAACAACCTGCTTAGGTAAACATACACGTACCTTACGTATAGGATGATTCTAGCTTAAATTTTACATACAAATGTACAATAAATTCTGATACGCGATCTCTAGATATGTAACAAAACACGGTCACACGTGAGTTCATACGTCTGTCGCACATCCGTCCTGAAAGCAGTCCTCATTGGAAGGCCTAGTGATCGTGAGCACGCGTTTGAGTGCCGAGACCGGCGGCAGCACCGGCGGCGCCCGCTGCCACACGCGGAGAGTGCGCGCGCCGCCCACTGGCAGCCCGTAGTCGGGCGGGTAGGGTACATCGGGCGCCGCGGCCGGCGCCGCCGCCGCCGCCGTCGCGTGCGACCGCGGAAACGTCCGTGACATGTAGCCCAGCTCCTCTTGCGACCCGTTCACGCTGCTATTCTCGATAATTGGCGTACGGTCGTTGTAGAACGCCGGGATGGCACTACTAGCTGCCCTCGACAAGTTACTATTCTGGTTCAATTTCATTTGCTCCCAAAGGCCAGAAGGATATAGTGAGTCGGAAGCCTCACGAGCGTACTCGCCGCTCCCAGGCCTAATGGCGCTTTCCGGCCGTGTGTCGTTGATCAAATCCGGGTCTATAGAAGCGGATACTGTGGGAGAGACGACAACGGGTCCGCCCGCGGTCACCACGCTTCCTCTCCCTTCGTAATGGTTAGTAGTATAAGGTATATCGTTGACTCTTGGTGGTTTCGAAACAGGATTGCATTTCGAGTCATGATAATTAGGAGATTCCTGCCTATTTGCAAGCACAGCGACGTGCGGTCGATCTGTTGCTGTTGGGTGCACCTCGTTTCCTGACACTACTCTATCCAAAGTGTTAGGTGTTTTACTTTCGCAAGCGGGTGTAGGACGAAATCTGACAAAAGTAATAAGTAAACCTAAACAAATAACAACAATGACTAGGAACAATGCCGCTCCCAGGCTCGCTATCTGTGCGTTACCCAGTGAAGCCATTCCGTTTACCATCTGCGATACATGTACTGTAAAGTTAGCTTCTGCATTGCCTCCTTTATTATCAGCTAAGCAATAGAATTCATTCGAGTCCAATTCTTGAGTATTTGTTATTATCAAAGTTGATTTCTTTTTCGCCTCACCATCTTCAAATATGTAAATTCTCTGATGCGAGTTAAAATTTGTTCCATTTTGTAGCAATCTGCCGTTCCAATACCAGTTTATATTAGCACTAGGCATGGCTTCTGTTCTACAAACGATTGTGGCGTTTTCACCGATTGCCGCCTCAACATGACGGTTGATAGGTAAAATTTCTGGTTTGCAAGCAAATTCCTCTATAGGTAGGTCAGAAAATGGTCGATTAGCAAGCCGAGTTGGTGCCGAACAACTGGGCGTCGAAAGCAATTTATGTTTTGCTAACCACGATTTCAATTCTCGCAGTCGACAATCACACGTCCATGGATTGTCTGACAAATCTATAGCTCTTAACTTCTCTAATTTTTCTAATGAACTCAAAGGCAGATCTCTGAGTTTGTTGTGATTGAGCTTCAAAGACTCCAGGGATCGCAAATTTTTAAACGCGTCGGCGGCAATCTCTCTGATGTCACATTTAGACAAATCTAGTTTAACGATGCTTTCGAGATTGCTCAAAGAGTCTGAATGGACTTTTGACACTGGATTCTGAGCTAACGTAATATCTCTTAGAAATGGAGCATCCTTAAAACTGTTAGACGGTATTTGTGTTAACAAATTATGTGAGAGGTCTAACTCTACTAGATTAGTCAACCCCTTAAAAGCTCGGTCATGTATTTGGCCAATATTGCAGTTACGCAGATACACTCTCTGCAGGTTGACGAGGCCCGTCTTGGCGAAGGCTTCCTGCGGGAGGATCTGTAGGTTATTCCCTGAAAGGTCGAGTACTTGTGTGGCGGGATCCACGGGCTGGGGTACCGTGATGAGAGCCCGGTCCACGCACTCCACTGTCTGCTTGCCGCCCTTCCACTTGCACGCGCACACTACCGGACAGGACCCGGGGGGAGCAACGCCGGCGAAACAGCGCTCCCACACCATAACACTCATCGTCACTATAAACCACCTCATTTTGATTTTAAATATTGTAATTCAATCTCAAGTCACTGTATCATTTCTTTCACTATATGTCTCACTCGTGTCTCTGAACGGAATACTCATAAAGTTGCAAAACAATTTGATTAACACGTCGGTTTCATAAGTCGGTATCGAATCACATCACTACTCGAGAAAGTTGGAAAACGGTACATGACGGCACGGCGCACACCCGCGACGGCTTTGAACAAACTGAGACGGAAGGATCGTGCGCTCGCCTCGGCGAGGGGACGACACGCATGCGCGATTGCGTTTCCCCGCTCCCCGCTCTGCGGCGCTCCTTAGCCGAGTCGTGGAGCCCTACTCGAAGCGGATCGCCTGAAGAATTCCTAAAGTACAATTTTCTACCTGGCTGCGACCGCAGCCGATCATCCCGCTCGCCAAGCCGGCACGTTCATTCATAAAATACCTGGCCGATCACGGCAAGCCGGCGGACGCCGCGGTGAGGCGCAGCGGTAACTGGAGGGCGGCTCTAACAATGCCAGAGGCGACTACAAAACCAGCACACCTCGCTAACGCACCGCTTCGGATCTTTCAAAATGTGTAATGTCTTTTGTTAGATCACGTTCACTGGGACAGGGCAGGTAGACGACTAAGTAATTTCATTGAAAATAAACTCGACGGTCAGACCGATGTTGGCATTAAGAGCCACAATAGACAGGATATTTACCAACAAAGACGCACGACAATTTCATTCATAGTTTTCGTTTTACGATAATAAATAGTTACCTTGTTACGGTTCGACTTATAATGAACGTCTGTTTGCATTTCATTCAACTTTACGAAATGAGTCAGTTTAACATTGACTTTTTTGCTTACCAATGGCATATGCCTGGGAACAACATCTTTATAATATGCTGAAATAAAAGTCAGGTTCAGTATTTTTTTATTCACTATTAGGTAAAAGCGTACCTAATCAAAGTAATGTCGTAAGCTTATTAATACACTCCCATTAGTTTTATCAAACACGATTTCCTGCTAAGATAAGCCACATTAGCAAAAAAAAGATGGAAAGGTGCGCGACAGATGTCATCAAGATAATAACTGAAGACTTAAAGGCAGCTCGTATTAAATTAGTGAGGAAGGTGGCACGCGGCAGGCACGCTTCCACGTTGTCGAGAATGGGGTGCTTGTCGTCAGCTGGCGGGCAGCTGCCAGTGACGGCTGCCGTTGTCGAGCACAAGAAAGATGCCTCGAGTCCCGGCTGGCTGACACTCGTTCCACTACTAAGGCTTCGAGCTTTCTAATAAAATTACGTGAACCACTTAGCGCCAGCGAGCGTCACCACACCCCCTACTAACCGTCTGCAGGCAGGCGCAAAATGTCGCCGATATAATCTGATTAAGCTCAATACGAGTACCTGCCTAATACAATAATTCAACTAACAGCTACCATTTAGCTTACAACCTTTTTGTACCTTTTATCGGCCCTTGGGGCTATCGATATTTCTTTCAAACGGTTCATACGGCTTGCTACAAGTTACGGTTACGGTGGAAATATTCATATTTTAATAACGTCTATTACGTTCAATGGTGCTTGCGTGCTTACTACAGATCAAAATTATAAGTCGTCTGGCGGTATATTACTAAACTATATAGCTCGATATCGTACCTACCTAATTTGTTATTGTTTTTTTTTGTTCTGGAAACAAGCTAAGTATATTTTATATATATATATACCTATAAATGTAATAAGACGATTGAAATGCTCTCCTGATGGTCTGGGATTGCGCCAGTGCAGTGCAGTACGAGTATGTCGGGGCATTGCTGGCGCACGTTACTTTGAGACATAGACTCAATAATTTATCTAATAAGTACACTAATATTATAAAGTTAGGCAAAGTTTGTTGGTATGTTTGTTACTTCTTCACACTCAAACGGCTGGACCAATTTTTATGAAATTTGGTATGGAGGTAGTTGACACCCTGGATTATCGTCGTCCATCGATGTATGACGTTCTGTAAATTGGATAGCTACATTACCTACCGCTAATATTGAATGATACGAACTAAAACATGATATCAATAAATAACTATAAATAAAAACAAATGAACTTGAAAACGGTTGCAATTCAGCCGATTCTTTTTAAAAAAAATCATATTACTTACTGTTTATGACATTTATGTATATAAGAAGGTAAAGGCCGAGCTCTACCACAACGGGTACGAAGTACCGACCATTTATGTGTTAAGTAGTAACAGTATCAACAATCTTAGGCACTTATTATATGGAAACTGACGTGGTTTTTACACATATAGTTTTTGCTTACGGCGGGATTACTCACGTTAAAATATTTTAGATACTCCAACTATCTACCTCATTGGTAGGCTTTGTCTTTTCGCTAGACGAGACCGCGCGCGCGTTTTATTCTGCTGTGACTCATTGAAGAAAGGCACCGGATGTGGCAGTAACTATAGTCAAAGAATTCGACATAATTAAATGTATATGCGTGATTACTCGCATATGTAAAACAAAATGTATATCTATAAGGAGAATCCATGTACGCAACTTGATTTTGACTGTCGTGTTAACCCATTTGGTAGAATATCAGCTTCTAGACCTATAGGATTGATTACCACCAGGACAAACATTTATGTGACGATAAATGTTTATTCTGTTTGGTTGTGTACTGTATAATAAATATAATTATAATACATTACACTACATAAATAAATTTATAATGTATAATACATTTACAAAAATATCTATATAAGTACTTTATCAGCTATCTGGTTCCCATAGTACAAGCTTTGCTTAGTTTGGGGCCATTTGAAATGTCTTTGTAATAAAAAAAAACTAAAATTATTTAGAAACGCAGTAACATCTCTCCCAACGCATGCCATTCAGCTTGATCCTGGTACACACACATTCTTTATTTCCATTAACCACCTGACACTGACATGTGGCAGCTTTTGTGCCTTATGGGAGAGATCTCAGATCACCAAATCTTATCCTTTATAAACAGTTAAACATAAAACGAAAACAAGTTCTCATTCTCAGATTCATTCAATAATAATCACTGATGAAAGAAAAATGTCTTAAAAATCTTCAATTAACATTTGGATGTTCTCAAAACAGCTTTGAAACCATGATGTATACCTACTTAATCATAACACTTGAGCAGGGAAAGCAACCGGAATCTATTTTCATAACCCAAATGTTGGATTTTTTATGTTATTCTGGTTCAAAAACAGCGTAAAGTATGTATAGCAACGTGAAAACTGTGCTACATACATAAACGTACATATTTAATAAGACAACATTTGCTAGCGCTGCACGTCTTCCATTTTCTAGGATACTTCTCAATATATCTTCGACATTGTGGTTTAAAAATAGTGTACCGAGTTTAATAATGCAAGAGTATTTACTTTACTTTGGCTTCTATACTATTCTTGACTCTTACTTTCGTAACTATATAATGCATCAACATAAACTGTAACGGTCGTGGCGAAACTTGGCTAAATGTTCTCAAACAATCACTAATGTTAAGCAAAGGATGATCCGGGTAGTTTTCGGATGGGTGAGCGTGAGTAGCATATGTTTTTAACCGTTACTAAGGTTGGATGACGCTTTAATTAGTAGCTGTTTGTTCTGCATTTTTGTAATAACAACCGTCATATCGGAGACCTTCGGACGTCAAAACTCTGACACAAGGTCTGGGCATACAGGCCTATCCAAACTTACTTTAAAATAAAGTAAAACACTAAGAAAGACTAAAAATAGGTTCATTACCACGACCTAGAAAATGTATGGTGTTAGTCGCTACCTAAGCAAAAGAGTCTCAAAAGTTTTCTTACTTTGGGAGATCTGCATCCGTCATAATACAGTAGACAACTTTTAATACAACGACATAGAACATAAACATACATTTTCTCGATATAACAAAATCTTAAAGTAATAAATAAAAATATTAAATAACATGTAAATACATTTATGTAGTAATTTAATATCAAGACATATTTAACGCACAATGTTTTGTTTAACAGTACTCACATTTTTTTTTTAATCATGCCATAGTCTTATCACAATCTGGGGGTATGGTAGTGTCCCCACCAAGTCGAGCAAAAAAGCGGCACGGCCTTATTTTCCGACAAATGTACACGATACATCAAATTACAACGTCGACGGGTCTGTCATATTTTTGAACCGCTTATTGTGACTGTTTAGCGATAAGTTTAGTAAACATTTTTGTTTCATTTATAGACTTTTATTTAATCAATTGAAAGTTTTACATAATTTAAGTAGAATGTAAGCTAAGTAGGTACATTGGTTTTATATATATTTTATATAACTAAGTAATTTTTAATTCAAACTATTATGCGAGATTACTCACATTTTTACAATATTTTTTTTTTTTAATGGTTGACAGGCTAGTTGTTTGACCACAGCTCACTTGATGTTAAGTGAAGGTGTGGTCGAAGATGGTAAATCACACCTAGCCTGGAATGGAACTGGCTCTCAAGTGAGGCTGCCGGAACACACCGTTAGATGCTTGGCGGCAGATTTTCAACTTGAGGGAGGTAGCTAGCCAGCCGAGTACTGGAAAGTACCCTACCACCATGCTATATCGGATAATCCTACTATAGTTCCTGCCACATCAGCTAGTCTTCTTCATGGAGATAAAGCTAAGTACAAAGCGCGCGCGGCCTCGTCCATGAAGGCAGCTTAGTAAACAACTGCGGTACCTAGAAACATTCGAATTAACTACTGGGTGTGATTTAAATACCTACAATGAATTTTCATGGCAAGTTCAGCCCTTCAGCTGTGAGCTTTTAGTAAACTTCGATGTTTACAGAGGCGACCATATGGCGGACTGGTGTAGTGAACGAGTTTGAGTTAACAACTCCTTAATTAAGTTTAATAAACATCATGTGTCACGTCACGTTTACTAGGTCGTTTAGTTAATTGATGAAACACAACTTGTTTCGATAGACTCATTATAAACTGTCCAACTTGTGACTATAAATATTGTCACAATATAATTATATGTTTTGCGAATATTTTGAGTTGGCACATCTTGTAAAACTTAAAATCTATGGCGATACTTACTTCTTCTATGAATGAAAAGTTGATACAAAACTGCTTCGCATTTAATGGTATCACCGTGCTGGTGCCTAGTAGTTCAGTGCCTAGGACCCAGTTGTTTATTTAAGAGGCCTCTTCACTGTCCATACTGGATAAAATTAAAATAAACAAAAATAACAATTTGTTTTTGGTATTAAAAAAGAAATACTAAATAGGACAAAAAAAAAACAATATATTTGACAATATTAATTTATTCTTAAAAAGGACCCTGATAATGTCAGGGGTAATAGTCGAGGAGGATGATGAGAAAAAAAGTTTAAAAAAACCTTCACTGCCCACGCTCCCATCCCTGCTTACCCGAATTGAATAAGATCCTAGCAACGCTGCTTTAGATAATCTTTTCAGCAATGATTTTATAAATGTTTGTGGGCCCGGAATTTCTCTCGCTCCCACTTTTACTGCAATTAAATCGACCATGAAAAGACACAGGAAATATTACTGGTGAGATTCAGACAGAAAAAGAGAACAGTACTAAGTATAGTTAATCGACTATGTTTATCGCTCGGCCTCACAACTGACTTGACTCAGTGTTACCATGTAAAAAGGTTTAAAAAGAACATTATATTATAGTGCTCAAGATGGTGAGCAACTTTTCTAAACTTTGGTTGTACTGTGAGCTCTTATTATCATCCATGTTAGGTAATGACGAAAAAGTTACACTATCGCATAACGTGTAACCCCGGAATAAAGTCCACGATGTCCAAAACTTTTTGTGATTCCTAACTTGAATCGCAATAAGAGCACAGTACGATTTTTGTTCTCTTTTTCGAAATCATTTCAGTTGCTGCTATAGATCGAATTATTTTTGGAGAGCGTGCTTCAAGTCTACATATTCTTGTTGTCCCTTGCCCAATCATCTATCAGACAGTCAGTAGTTCGAAAAAGCGGCATCATGTTATAATTGACGTTCCAAAAACTCGAACGAAACATTTTGACCCAATTTTCATTGTGCTAAACACGAAGTATAATAATGCGTGAGTGTTCCCCGATGAATACAATCTGGATGTTTTCAAGTCGAGGGTGAATAAGTATTTTCTAGGCGAGCGTGCTCCATCGTAGACCGCATCTTCGATTAACGTTGAGTGCGATGGCGGTCAAACACAAGCCTATTTTAATATACCTACCTAAGTTTAAGAAAGCTTTAATATGTATATTTTTATGACTAGGTGTTCGACCACAGCTCACCTAATGTTAACTGAAGATGTGGTTTTATATGTGCAGTGCTGCAATTTAAAAATTAAACGCGTAGGTACTTATATATAATTTCGTGTCTATACTATTGACCGCTGAGGAATTCCTTCGTCTGATTTGACCTAAACCAAGTAACAAACACATACCTAGAAAGTAAAATAAAAGGTTGGAAAAAAGGTAGGTCAAACGTGTAGGTTATATTGGTTTGGTTATATTGTACTGAATGACTTAGATACTGAAAACAGAATAGTTTGCTAATGGAATTATTTATGTCAGTTGCACTTTAAACGAAGAGCCCAAGTGACAAAGACATGATATCGACATAAGTTTTAATTCAATGTGTGCGTAGGTAGTATGATATTGTGTATTGTACAATTGTTGGCTTAATGATATTGAACTTAGTTACCGGATCTCGGCAGCGGTAACAGTTGGAAACTTTCAGACGAGCTCAAATGAAGTACTTACTTACAGTACCGGAATATCTGATGATGAAAGCCACTTTCATTTCATTGACAGTGTAGCAAAGAGAATCACAAGTTTTAAACTTAAATAAATAAGTATTAATTTAGGTTATTAGATATTAATTGTTTTTTTTTTAAATCATGCAACGACGTAGTACCTACTGAGAAAATTCCTTCTGACTAGGTAAAAAAATATAGTTTTAAAAATGAAACTGCGTAAAAGGCAATCTAAAAGTACTGTACTAAAAAAAACGAAACAAGATTGAGAATAGAAAAAAAGAATTAGAAAAACTATAGACAAAGTAAACTCTACTTCGGTTTAACAAACCATATGAGCTAAAAGCCCAAGTTGAATACTTTGGCAATACTTACTCGATAGGTTACTATTTCGCGCCAAAACCTCGTAACAATACCTTGACTGTCAAAATCCATCCAACTGTTTGAAAGATACGAGGCAAAAAGAAAATTTACAAAAAACAAACATACATACAAGATTCGCGCGAAAAACATAACCCTTCCTTGGCAGTCGGGTAATAACCGGAAATATATTAACACCTCTTTAGTGTATACATCACGTATCTCCCTAGAATATTTTTTTGCGCATAAGTTGAATAAAACGTTCTCCTGATGGTAAGGTATTCAGTATTCATTCGGTATTCAGTTATTTGAGTAACAAAACATAGTCCAGCGCATCGATGCTTTTGTGCTCAACTTTATGCAATACTTTTAGTAATTTAATAGTTTATAACTTCGCTGACTGCTGAACCCTTCAGACCGGAACATAGTTTACCCACTACTGCTTGGCTGCAAAATATCTGATTTTGCAGTGATACCTACCCAGACCACCTCCTAGTAAGAAGATTTAATACTTAGTCAGAAATTATCAATAATGATTAAAACTTAATAGGTACTTGGTATGTAGCTAGTATTTTTTTACTTCTAATCGAGCTTTTATTGCTTTTGTGAATATTCTATGAGTAACGTTAAAATAATATAATTGTTAGTAGAGGACCAAATGTCCTCTTGCTGGAACAGCCGGATCGAACAACATCAAAAGAACCAATTGAGAGCACTCTCTATATCGAAATGAAAATTCCTAATGAGGCCATTAAACTCGTTTGAAATTTGTTGGGTATTAACCGCTTAGCTAAATAGCTAATTGCGTTTAAAATATCGCTCGAATTCACATCTGTACATTTTTTACTGGGCTTCTTAATGACCGCAGAGTCGTCGGTCGGTAATAATTAACAGTTAAACGAGCGTCCCAATTTAATGATTATGAGCTAGTTCCGGTGGTCACAGCCGACGACGTCGCAGGACCTTCAATTAAGACATTTCAGCTCTTCGAAGGACGAAATGATTGCGATATATGGTGCTGCTCTACTTACAGACAACACTCCCCAAAGTTCTGGGTGCCGGCCGCTGCAATGGGTCATGGATAGACGTAATCTTTTATCATCAGGAAAGCATGCTGTTGATGCTCATTACTTTTATACACAAAAACCTTCAAATCCGCAATTACTATCCGTATGACTCGAAGTTCCGATCACAAATGTACTTTTGGCTTGACAAGGCGTAACTAATTCTTACAAACTTGAAGTCCTATATAATTAGTCTTCTTGACTGGCTTGACTACCCTTACTTCTTGACTGAGTCATGGTAGTAGCTCTGCTTCATGAGCGGGTAGTAACACCGTGGGGCGCAACTAGTAGATAATAAGCTTAATAATACTACATACTGTTTTTTAAATTCCTTGGAAGAACTTAATTTACTAAACTGTTATACTAATAGTTTAGTAACGAGTATTCTATTAAAATCCATTGTTTAAATCGACAGCAAGCGAGTGAAAGATAGAGCGATAGAGCCTCCCGGATTCATAACTACCGTTCGACTTAAACCGTTCTAAATTTCAACATTGGCGCATGCTAAGGATAATCTGAATGAGGAGGCATTTTAGAGCACCCTATTTCAGATCTGGGGGCAACTGCCACGATAAGGTCAGGTAATGGCGGCACTCGGTAAATTAAAAAGCACGGTCCGTCGGTGTGCGACCTCGGCCGACGCGTGGAATTGTGCCAGCCATTTGCATTTTCCTGTATGAGAGTACCTATTAAAAGTTAGGTGCCACCCACATACTCAATATTAACGATTTTACGAGACACGGCTCTTTTCTCATTCACGAAATTACCGCTCCTCACGTCATCGCAAAAAGTAAACTGTAGTAGGGATGGACTTTACGCCGAAATTAGCACCGTTGCGGATAATGCCCCGCCAATTTACCACTATTGTGTAGCAAACCCACCCATTCTATAGCCCGCGTTCACTAATTTCTTAGTTAACTCAATGTGTACCCTTCTTTGTCATATAAGTGTGTGCTAAAAGTTTTTATTTTACGCTATGGCCCAGTTTTTCCGCTACTGGACCAACAGACCGTATCATTTCTTGAAAATCTCAGCTTTTACCTGTTCTTTACTTTCAGTAAGTATAAAATTAACCATCAACGCTGTGAAAAGAATACTGTTTATTCCACCGAGAAAATCTTATACCAAGCAACAGGACGTAATAGGTATTTCGAGCACAAGTCTTTAAAAAACCTATTTTGGCTGTTCTCTAGCTTCACTTCAAACATAATAGATAGTAAGAGTATATTTTTTTTGTTACGAACAATTTTTGGAACATACACATTACACACAGTCTAAAACAATTTTAAAAACAAAGACACATTGTATTAATAGAAAATAAGAAGTAATTATAAAACTACCTAAATTATCATAGGAAGATAGTTTATTGAATATACGTTACCTTCATGATTCTTTCCTTCTATTTTTAAGGTTCCGTACCCAAAGGGTAAAACGAGATCCTTCGTGCGCGAGTCCGACTCGCACTTGGCCGGTTTTCTTTATTTAAATATTTATATTGGATAGTAGCAACCCTGTGTTCCTGGAGCTAAAATGATTTTGACTCAGCGGTGCCCAATCGAACAAGAACTCATGCCACACATATTTCTGTATATAACACTTTTCTATGTTTATAGTGCACTCTTTTGATACGTAATAGGGAGGTTACATTTTGACAGCGAGTTTTAGTTGCAGTTGAATGAAAACATCGTGAGGCATCCTTGTATAGTGTAATGGAGTTTAGTACCTAGTGTTAACTACAAACGGTGTGTATTGGTAACCTTAAATGAGCAAGTCCCCGCTTCATCCATGTCTACCATCATCGACTACACTTACTTATTAAACATGAATATCCAGGATGTTATATTTCGAAATAACATTGGCGGGCTACGATTCCCATTATCATTTTCATACATCCTTTTTATGGTTACCAAAATAGTATACCAGATAAGCCCTATCAATATGTATACTTTACCGTAGGTAGGTAAGTACATATAGTCGCTACAACTCTATCGATGGAAAGGTTTTACTTCAGAGACCTTTTCATTAAGCTAAGTATGTAGCGCTATAGTCGGGTCGCAGGTTGCCTCTTACCAGAAACATACAAGCGGACCTTTTTGGGTCGTGCGTGTGTTGATATCGCAATATCAGAGGTATTTTTAATTTGCTACTTCAGTATTTTACTTCATTGCGATGGTTACGTGACCCTGAGTAGTTTGCATTACCAAATCGATTTAGGGTACTTTTGTGTCTTCTGTCAAGTTACAAAACGCCACAAACAAAATAAAACATTCTGTTTCAACTTATATACCACCTTACAAACGATTCCCCGCCTATTGGTTTTTTAATGATGTTGTATTGCCAACTCGAAGATATGTTTATAAACGCCCTTATTAAATAGCATCTGGCAAGTACGCGCTACTTACAAGATGTCAAATTCAAAAGTACGCGAAACGCGCGCTTTTGCCTTATGACAGTGACAACATTACTATAATGTAAATTTATATTATGTAGTTACATTGTCAAGGATTAAACACTAATTCTACGGTTACTTATGAATAAAATATAAGTTTCGCAATCGTTAACTCTTTTTATCAAGTATGACGTCGTTTAATTTTTAATTTAATTAATTTAATTTTTTTAATTATTGTTGACAGGCTAGGTGTTTGACCACAGCTCACCTGATGTTAAGTGAAGGCGTGGTCGAAGATGGTAAAGCACAGATGCTATGTTTCTGGGAATTAGCAAAAAATTAGATAAAAGACTTCCATTTGAAATTTGGTATACATGCGTTTCATGGAACATTATATCGCGATAAAAGCTATCCTTTATCTAATTATAGTTAATAAAATAACGCAACTGTCATGAAACTATTGCTTATTTGTTTCTTACACGTATTTTATTTCTCTCTGAACATAATTCCAAAGTCAACGCGGACATCGTCGCAGACGCAAACTAGTATAGCTGTATAAACCCTTCATATAATTCAGCAGCATATTTTAAACACCATTTAATTATATGATACAGCTATCTATACTTAACAATCGATCCGTCTCCTGCATAGCGATGATAGCCCAGTGGTTAGCGCGGTTGGTTCGCATGCCGAAGGGCGTGGGTTCAAACCCCAACAATGAGCTTGAGCTGCCGGTGAAGGAAAACATCGTGAGGAAACCATAGCATGGTGGTAGGGTACTTTCTAGTACTCGGCTGGCTAGCTACCACCCTCAAGTTGAAAATCTGCCGCCAAGCATCTAACGGTGTGTTCCGACAGCCTCACTTGAGAGCCAGTTCCATGCCAGACTAGGTGTGCTTTACCATCTTCGACCACACCTTCACTTAACATCAGGTAAGCTGTGGTCAAACACCTAGCCTGTCAACCATTAAAAAAAAAAATGATCCCCTTTCTGCTTAGTATACCCTAAGCTTATAACCCTGATTTCAAAAAAACCATTTCAAAAAGAGCCACAAAATAAAGCTCTTATTTGCTCGTGCAAGCGGACGTGTCGTCACCGCTCGATCTCAAGGCATTTCTATACTTTAGTAAGCGCGAGGTACATCGCGATTGTTTGCTATTCTCGCTGCGAACAAAAGCAGAGCCGACTAGGGCACAAAACCGCCATCCTTCACATCACGTCACGTATTTATAATCCCACATTCGCTTCCTGCTTTTTGTTGAATTTCATAACAGGGATTCAGAATTTGCAAAGGAATCGTTCGAGATCTCGGATAATTTAATGACGTATTGCTTGCTCTCGCAGGTAATTTCCATTGTTCCTCGTGTGGAGCGTATTACAAAGTAAATGATTTGGGAAGTTGAGATTCCGCGCTTGAATTGTGTCAGCATTTGGTTTGGTAATAACTGTGATTATGTAATAGCAAATTCTTCTAAGACGTGTTTACTCTGGCCGGAACAAGACGAAACTAACCACGTCGATATCTGACCATGACAATGAGCACGCGAACAATTGAAATCGTATCTATTAAACATAGATAGTAACAGAGAAAACATAATCTCCACGATAATCTCCACCCTGTCTCTATTCTCAACATTTACCTAAATACTTGTAAATTTGTAAGTCACGTCGCGTAAAATAAAGTAGATACTTCTAAAATGTAGATGTGCCATTTTTTTAAATTAATTAGTCGTGTAGGACAAAATTTCCTGTCGCTTTTATTGTGATCTAAATATCACAATAAAATCAGCGTCATTAAAAAACTACACAGTAAGCTAGAGCCACCAAAATATATCAAAAACACGTCTATTTCCGCAACAACTGTGCCCCAACCCAACATACTTCTAATCCTAGTTCTGTGTATCGCTGCAATGGTCATAGACAGGCGTTATCACTAACCATTAAGAGAGTGTCACGTTCGACCATTACTTTTACATTTTTTTAAAATCCTTTAAACATCAAGGCTGCCTGGAAGAGATCGCTCACAGTGATGAGGCCACCTTTTGTTGCAAAAGAGATTGCCTATTTATCCGCATAATATTGTTAGCCTTAATTTTAATAATCATAGTTTTAAAACCTTGTACTATTTGTTAATATAAGTACATATGTATATAAATACAATATTATAAGTAACCCTATTGTCAGAATTAGCCGGTAATACAATGAAATCCTCGTCTTTAATAGACACATCGAAATCTTTCACTTAAATCTATACCAGTCTTAAAGAGAGATTATATGGTACATTATATGGTACTACATACATACATACATCTAACTTATTTGTAAAATGAAATATAAGCTAAAGTATGTTAAACTATAACTTAAAATTTGAGGGTTATACCTTTATTTTTTGACATTTGAGGTAAAGACACTAGGGCCGTGAGGACCGCGTCATGAATATATTTAAGGATATATTTTATCGAGAAGAGTTACAAATACTTAAATAGACCTTATTTAGGTTACGTGTCCAAACTGTTGGCCTGCTGGATTGCAAGCTTATTTAAAGACCAGTATTTTGGTCGCACGTAGAGTCTTTAAGTCTAATTTGTTTTCTATCTTTTTATTTCCAAAATGAAACATAATCGTTGCCCTTATATTCTCGGTGACTGGTTCGAAAAAGTCTTCTGAAAAAGTTGCCCGTGTAATACAGATTTTAATGAAGTGTCACTTAAATGGGTGTAGCGCCTACACAAGTATCTACTATAAAAGAAATTATAAAAAAAACCGGCCAAGTGCGAGTCAGACTCGCGCACGAAGGGTTCCATACCATTATCTCTAAAAACTGCAAAAAAAAACATGTTTGTTGTATGGGGCCCCCTTTAAATATTTATTTTATTCTTAGTATTTGTTGTTATAGCGGCAATAGAAATACATCATCTGTGAAAATTTCAACTGTCTAGCTATCACCGTTCTTGAGATACAGCCTGGTAACAGACGGACGGACGGACAGCGAAGTCTCAGTAATAGGGTCCCGTTTTTACCCTTTGGGTACGGAACCCTAAAAAAGCATTTCACTTAAAACAAGAGGTTAATAAGCGGCACGTGACCGCTTGCATTAGTGCTTTTAGCGTCCCATTAAACGCATGCCACGAAGACAATGTGCATATTTAACAAATAGTTTAGCCGCGGTCAGCGCTGGATAGTTTGCAAATTCTACGTAAGTGAACTTCCGACCAGTCCGCAATCGCCACACTTCTACACTTCCTGTGAACACACAATGTTTGTCCAGCCACCGCACCGGGCCCTGTCGCTACCCACGCGAATTATGCGCATTCTTCGGCCGCTTTACTTTACACTACTTGTTATCCACGGTATTACTCGTAATTTCGCAAAATTGTCGCATTTTTTAAAAAAATTGGTACTTTTCTTCTTTTTGATAGTCTACCGCTATACATTTTTTGCCAAGTCTGTTCTCTGTTCAGCCGTATAAATCGGGGATAAACAAAGTGGTTATAATTAAATGTGCATGCATGCGTCTCCTGACTTAACCCGCTCCGCTATTTTTTTTCCTAAGAAAGTGTAGAAACTCTCTGATTTATTGTTCCCATTCATAAATTCACGTAAATTAACGTAAATCACGTAAATTCGTTGTTGTTTCATGATAGGACAAACAAAAATATTTCCGTATTTGTAAAAATAGTAGGGCTAGGAATTTATTCTTTCCACGATTTTTGTCCTGAGTTGCATAAAATAACTTACGTAACAACCGCTTGCCACATATTATATACGATTGAAAAAGTTTACATTTATACGCCGATTAGGGAAAAGAACAGACTGTATGTTGCGTACAAAATAAATGAAGACTGCTTGGACCTGCACTTTTCACACAAATTACGACACACAAATGCATCAAGGTAACTTTGAAGTATTTGTACAAAACTTTTACATGTTACATTCAATGGCTTATTGTGTCACTTTTATTTAATCAAATAAAAGTGACACAATACTAGTTGATGTAAACCAGACCACGTGTTTTAACTTTAGCAAACTTAGACCGATCAATCAAAAACAATTGAAATGGTATCGAAACCTTTCATACTTATTAGAGATTTTCACAAAGACCACCAATGCCTAATGCCTATGCCATACAATCATACGAGAAAATTTTATTATAATTCAGGGGCATAAATGTATACCAACATAATAAAAAAAAACAAGCGGACTCTCCAAACGCGTAAAATTTAAAAACTCCCATTGTTTTCTGAACACACCTCGTATATAGGTATGCCAATTTGTTATAGAAAATGATTCCTGCTTTTCGTTTGGTCTATTAAATTTAAATACAAGAATACATTTTCTAAAAGGTTTCTAAGTTCTAAAAACGGACAAGAGTATTTGCTTCGTGATAAAACTATTTCGTACCTAACAGGTATATTTTATTTTTTCATACATGGAAAGATAATTCCATAGTTTAGTGTTTGTTCGAGCTGCCAAATGGCAGTTACATCCCCCTGAAAAACTGTCCAACAATCACAATTAGATATTTTGTCTGCACAATTGCCTCTTATAAACCTCTTATCATTCTTATCACCTAAGTCACATAGGTGCTTTCGCAACTCAGACTAGCAAACTCAAATTCTACGAGTATAAAAGTGCAACTAAAAAATAAAACTGCTAACTACCGTTGTTAGCTACGGTAGTTAGCAGTTCGAAAAGTAAGAAACGTACAAAAGCACGTACATGGTTAATATAACAATATTATTTTTATTGAAAACTATCGTATCACCCGGGGATAGCGTAGCTTCACAACGGTGAAAGAATTTTTGAAATCGCTTCAGAAGTTTAATTTAATTCGTTACAAACATACAAAAATCCAAAAATACAAATCTTTCCTCTTTATAATATTAGTGTAGATTAGAAGCTATCAATGTCAACGGTCATTACCAATGTTCCCAAAATAGCATAACTATGGCAATTCAAAAGCTCTTCTCAGAATTACGCCCAAGTAAACTGAAATCTAAACCTCGTAGGTCAATTAAATTGAATTTATAATTTTGCACTTGTAGCAATTCAGTAAGTTGTTCTTACTCTGATAGAAGAGAGGTTTACTCTTTGGTAAATTGGCGTGTTGCGCTACTTTATAGACCCCAAATGAAACTGTTGCCCACAGGACATTCAAGCTCAGTCACTGCTTCGTTAAAGTGAACTAGCGTAGTAGGTAGGTATACCTACGATATTACCGGGTCGTGAAGCTTTTTATGAAGCCAGGCGTCTCTGCATCGAACTTTCGGTCAGAGATTTTATGTAGCAGTCGTAATGACTCTTCGAGTCTCGTCACGAAATCAGTACAAAATATTTTATTTAGATTTGGTATTTTTATGGTTGGCATGCTTAGTGTTTGATCACGACTCATCTGATGTTAAGAGACGGTGTGGTTGAAGATGGTAAAACATACCTTGTCTGGAATGGAATTGGTTCTCAAAGAAGGCTTCCGGAGGCTTGGCACCATATTTTCAACTTGTGGATGGTATCTTCGAGAACTTTTTTTATGACCTCTCAGACATGTAGGTTTCCTCACGATGTTTTCCGTTTGAAGTCAGTGGCAATACGTAGGTACATAACTTAGAAAAGACAGAGGTGTGTGTGTGAGGATTATACATAATATATTGAATGATAAATAAATAATTACTACAGTCAAAATGAGCGCCATAGAATGGAATTTGCAGACCGAGTGGGATTCCTCCGATTGGCATTCCTCAATCCTTTCAAATCACGAGTGAGTCGATTTATTCTAGGCAAACTTCCTCCACTATAGACCGCGATATTATTATATTATTTACTTAACTACTGGTACTTTACATCAAGAAGGGACTCCAGGACTTATAGCTATTAATAAGCCCTGGCATCCATCCGGATCGGGTAGCTTTTCGATCCTTAAATTTGAATCCAGACTAAAAATACGAGTGATTTCATTTTAATTAATCAATTGAGATGGATTGTTCAAAACAATAAAGCAAAATAAAGGCTTTTTAATTACTTTCTCAGAGTCCCCATAAAAAGAGAGTATCTCGGCAAACTTTCTATCCTGTTCATAAAACAGGGCTTTTGAGTTAGACCGTATTTACGATAAGACTTTGGCTATATGAGTCAGCGATATCGGCACAAAGCTCGTTTGCATAGCGATATCGCTATAGGTACATAGAATACATTCTATGCTGTGACAAAGGAACAAGGTTGATTCGACAGGTTAATACGTGTCTTGCGTTATGCATGTGTGAGTTTATAACATGCACAACATATATATTCATTGACAGCTAAAAAGCTTCAGTTTTGATTAAATTTGCAGTCGCGACAGAGTTCAAGTCAAAATGATGAATAATGAAACGCACGCGTGGGTCATATTATTTCGGGTCAGCTTAATTTTTCTTTTCCATTTATGTAAAGAATATGCCATGATTAGATGGAAACTATAAATCGGTAACAGGTAAATACTTAGCGAAGTTTACCTATACACGTAATCTAAAGAGACACGATACGAGCAACTACTCGGGTTTTGCCAACGTTCTATGACTTTCTATCGATTCAAGGAGATAAAGCGTAACACAACGTGACCTCTGCTTCGAACGCAAGGCCAACAGACATTGCCGAAACTGTAGTCGGAATATCCGACATAAAATTAATCAATAAATCATAATTAAACTTGTGTGAGTAATTCTAAATAAGTAAAACAAAAACCTGTCAAAACCTCGTAAATTTTCATAATAATACTATGGAGACTGTATCCCTCGCCCATCTAATCTCGCAAATAGATAAAAGTTTAAGCTTCCATAATATAATTATATACTCGCGCAAATTATGGTCAACACTCATCTGTGTATCGTTTGTGTTCATCAGACAACAGCGTCAGTAACTATTTAGATATATTTAACGCCTCTGTCTCTTCTATTAGAGACATTTGTTCGAAATTAATTATATACTTGATTAAAATTGCATAAGCATTAAGAGAGACTGGACCAGATTGGCACTGGACCGAGGCAGATGGCATGTACAGAGAGAGGCCTATACCCAGCAGTGGGATAAAGAAGGCTGTAGATGATGATGATGAAGCATTAATCAAGTACATAACAATTTTTTTTCCGCATGCTATGATCGTAGTAGAAGTATTACGTATGCATATGATTATGTAGTAATCTGCTTATAGCGATACCTGTTAAACACTCAGGGAATTTCTACGCGACCACATATCGTGTGTCTGAAAATATAGGTTTTTTAAAGTTTTGTGAACCTAAAAAATCCATGTTTCACTGCCTAAGGTATCTAAGCTAAGCTTTTATTAATATTATTGTATCAATAGTTATATCCTGGATTAACGCATAGGCTACTTTTTATCCCTGAACGAGTGGCTGAAACCACGTGACGCAGCTAGTAGTTGTATAAAGCTTTGACTCTGCGAAGGGATACGTCATCGCTGAGCCGTGGGCTCACACGCCTTGACATGTCGAGACAAGATGTCCAATGTACAATGCGACTTCACAATACGCCCATATTTATCGAAATAATACGGAAATGCTTATCGCCTTAATATCGGACTCACACACCGGTCTTACTATATATGAACATAAATGAATGAATTAAAGAGTTTATTCATTCATGTTTTCTGTATTATTTACAACAGAAATTAGGTAGCATACCTACAGGAAACATGAATAAATTAACTTCTTAATAAACTTTATTCATTTAAGGAATTAAAAAAAACTATGTAACAACTAACAGTAGGTTGATACTTTCACGATATTTTTTCCAAAGCATTGATTCATGATATAAAATTGTACCAATGTAAAAATGAACCTGGAAAATCTGTATTCTAAATATAAATATACAAGTACCTTATATCGAGTTCGTTGGTGCTATTTACATGAGTAAGTACTTTTAAATTTGATGATTTGCATGATTATACCTACCTTCCTGGGTCCACATCATTACATCATACAAAATGCTTCAGATCTTTTCCATAGTGATTAAGGTACCTTACTAATAAAAATACCTAGGTATGTAGTACATTACACAATATATTTATTGAGACGAAAAAGAAATCCTGTCTTGTTTATTTTTTAACTTAACTTAGAGCCGAGTGCGCTGTGTGAAATGTTCGATTTATTTATCGATTTATTTCAATACCACTTAAATTCGACATCTTTTTCATTGACATTTTTTTCATTTTTTATTACAAATTACATGGCGTTCGACAGCCATCTCGCCTAATAATAGATAAATATCGTAGAAGATTTCACATAGTGCCATCTAGCCCCAAACTAAGCAAAGCTACCAGATGACTGATATTTTTTTTTATTAATTAATACTTATAATACATACAGAACAAACATTTAATTATCGACACTTAAATGTCCTTGTGGGATTCGAACCCACGCCCTACAGCACATATGTATAAGCTAATAAGGCAGTCAAAAGCAATAATGAAATAACGCGATACAGCACGCTTTCCGCAAAAAATCGGTTCACTCGCGAATGACTTTATCTATCAGGGAAAAGGCGGTAGGTAGGTACTCAGCTTTCAGTAAGTTATAAAACACAGTATACTCGAGGTTAAACGATAAATAATTCTACCTAGGACGATACAGCACTTATTAACCCTGCTTAAAATACTAAGTACAAATTAAGGCACCGTCATAAAAATGTTTATACCATATTGCCAAGTTTCTATTGTCGATAATAACGGCATCTTGTTTAAAACTATGATTTAGGTATTGTTATTCTCTTTAAAGTGCCACAATTGGTTTCTGTGTGAAATCAAAGAGATAAAAAAATGAGTATCCCTCGTAAATTAACGTGCGTGTGGCGCTGCCGTCCCAATAAAAATATTTTCGTGTAAATAAACTCCTTCGATCCTCTGAGATCATGCCATCGATAAATACTGGACAAGTCCAACTTAAAAGGGAAATTGTGTTGGAATGTGTCTGCGGTTAGGGCTGCCACTATCCATGATTGTCAGTGTTTTCTATCAAGTATTTTATGCACAAATAGTAAAGCGAAGTATTTAACGAAAAATAAATGTCGTAAAACATTTCACACAGTGCCATCTAGCCCCAAACGGAGCAAAGTGTACTACAGGAACCAAAAAACTGATAGAAAACTTTTATACTTTTTTTTACAAATACTTATAATACGAAGACAAACAGACTGAATAAAAACCGTGTTCATGACATACATATTTATCCGCGATGAGAATTGAACCAATGACAGTGCATTAAGTTGAGCTATTACCGAATAAGCTAGCAGGGTTAAGTAACCTACTCAGAATTTAGTTTTGTTGATGCATGATCATTGCAGCGAGAAACAGAACTTTTAGTAACAAAACAAAGTCCAGGGCATCGCTGCTTTGGCGCGCATTCGTTTTCCAGGTTATCTTGTTTCTGATTAAACTGACAGCCTCCCGTGAAAAATATTTGTTCCCCCATTTGGTCGACTCTACAGTTGAGTTGGTGGCTGTGTAACGACCGCACGGAGTTTCTTTTATTGCGAAATTATGATTCTTGGTACCGTTTGGGGGCTTAATGTCTGCACAAACTAAAGTTAGGATTCTCGTCACGGCGTCACTAACAATGTTGTATTTCTGAGGGTTGACGAAAACGGGCATGCCTACCAACTGGACTGAGAAGAAAAAAACACTTACATAACGATTGAGACACATGCCGGTAATTATTTATAGCTCAACTCTTCTCAGTCGTGAAGAAATAACTTACGCACTTAGAATATTTTTTTGCATTTATAATAATTTTTAATCATTATTGTGATTGTTCAACGAATTTAATTATTTTTATCTAGAAGAAAATTTAATAACAAAGTTCGTTCTGTTGATGTCTATTGTCATTCGTGACTGTTTTTTTAATTGAAAATAAAAAAAATAGCTCATTAAATCAGTTTAGTATTGCATCATGTTTTAATTTATTTACTCGATAAATTACTGCTTTTCGTGGAGTATTTAACAAGGTGTATACATTGCTCTGCAGTTGAGCTGAAACTAGTGTTAACAACGCCAATATATCACTGTCATTACTTGCGTTCTTTAAGTGCTCAAAATGTTGGACGATTCTGTTTCAGTGTACAGGATAAACCTGAGTATACTAAGCCGAAAGGGGGAGGCTTTTTGTGCTCCTTATTATGACTTCTCCATAAATTCATTTATAAATGGGTTAACGTACTTTTGTAAATAACGGCAAATTTTAATAAAATTATTAAGAAAAAAATTTGAAACAAAGAACAAAAGAATTTATGTAAAGTCGCTATACATTTGGTCCTGGAATACTAAGAAAAAAAATTACATAAAGAATAAAAGATTTTATGAGAAGTGAGTTTTAAGCTTGTAGTAGAGATTTTTACTTAATCTTGTTAGGACGTAATACCACAGGCTCTACTCTTAATTGTATGCCTGTGTTATTAATACATATAAATATGCCTGACTTTCAAACTATAGACATTGTATGGATAATACAAAACAACCCTGATTAGTTTTTCTCGAGAAGGTACTAAATGTATTTCAAACGATGATTACGTAGCTAATAAATTTTGTCTTAAAAAGCAAGATCCCTATACCCACCAGATACAGTTAGATAAATTACTTAATTATAAAAATTAGATAACAGGTTTTACAGAGTTAATCCTACTAATCGTTCGATCGTCTTAATATTTCGCTTCTTCACAATTATTTCACGTCTCACTTTAAACTTGGTGGTAGATCTCTTTAGCAGGAGGTCGACTAGGTAAGTACCACCACAGTACTAGATATTCTGCCGCCAAGCAGTAGTGGTAAAACATTACTGTGTTCCGGTTTGAAGGGTACTGCAGCTAGCGAAATGACTGGGCTGTTGAGACTAACCAACGAAAGTCTCGAAAGTAATAAGCGTCAAAGCAGCGATCCCTGGACTTCGTTTACTACTAACTTGCTACTCAAAGTTCTGTGTATCGCTGCAATGGTCATGGATAGGCGTTATCTCTTACCATCAGGAGAGCGTCTCGTTCGTATCATTACTATTTACATTTTTTTTTTAATTAGCCAGAGAATATTTAAAAAAAAATAATTTATAAAAGCATTTACCGACATCGACAACCCTATTGCAATGCACCAAAATGTGACAATCCCACTTCCAGTAACTGTCATCGTCCCGCCCGCTCGCCGCTCCCAGCGCCACTTCGCCGTCGTCGGGCTAAATTATGCAAATTACCCTATTGTATAAACAACACATAGGTACATTGGAAATGTTGCTTTTAGGAGGATGTAGGATGTGGTATATAAAACTTCTGGAACTTCAACAGTCTTCAAACAGGAAAGTATGAAACCAAAAAGAACAGTAACAAAACATTACGTTCTGTTTGAAAATTCTATAAAATGAAATTATGCGACTTTACCTTCTAATTCGATGAAACAAAAGAAAATAGAAAATTGAGCATGTAGGGAATTTGCTTTTCTGCGAAAATAATAAAAAAGCCATTACAAGTCATTACAAGTCAAAAACGTGTCATAACATTCGTATGCGTAAGTTTCTGAAATTACGATATAAAACGTTATGAAAAATACTTATTTCTCCATTTCTTATTTACTTTCTACGTCTACCGTAGAAAGCCACATAAACCGATCACGGTCGTAAAATAAATAGACGCGATTATCGTTGCAAAGTCGTAATGGGACCAATTTTGTTTTGTAAAATCCTCATTCAGGAGAATCTCCATAATAATAAACAATATTATTCAGACATATTTTAAATTTCATATTTTTGTCTCTTTTACATAAAACATGTTTTGACTTATTTAAGAGTTTTTTTTATGGTTGACAGGCTAGGTGTTTGACACCTCACACAGCTCACTTGATGCTAAGCGATGGTGTGGTCGAAGATTGTAAAGCACACCAAGCCTGGCCTGGCCTGGCCTGTCAAGTGAGGCTGCCAAAAAAACCGTTAGATGCTTGGCGGCAGATTTTTCAACTTGAGGGTGGTAGCTAGCCAGTCGAGTACCAACTAAAAAGTACCCTACGACCATGCTGTGGTTTCCTCACGATCACGTTTACCTTCACTGACAGCTCAAGCTCATTGTTGGAGTTTAAACCTACGCCCTTCGGCATGCGAACAGACCGCGCTAACCACTGAGCTATCATCGCTACAAAAAACATCACGACGACGACGTGTGCGACGTTTTCGCTGTGCGAAAAAGCACTCTAAAATAAAGATTAAAAAAAAAAAAAAAAAAACAATAAGCTATCTTCATACCAAGTTTCATTCAAAACCGTTTAGCGGTGACAAATTTTAGCATTTATTCATTGGTATTTATTTGGATTCTTATTTGTAATTTTTTTTACATTACATATTAGTATAAAACACAAATAATACAAAAAACTTAAAAACTAGGGTGCCGCCGACAGCGGGGCAGGGCTCAAGGTTAGCATAGCATTTATTTATTATTGTGATTGTAAATTATGTGTAACATTTAAAATACGTACGTATCAAAATGTTGATCTGTATCTTAAATAACGAATGTTTCCATTTTCTTAATACCTAAAAAAAGCATAATATAAGAAATAGAGGCTAAGAATAAAAACCGTGCTTCATCTATTGTATACCGATTTCAAAGTAACGGAAATGGCTTATCAGCCACGCTAGCTTGCCATGCCTGTGTCACTCACGACAATTTTATATTCATCGCTGCGCTGGATAGGGCAATAAAAATACTAACTCTCTTCTGTGTGGGACGCTGTAGTGTATATTGAGGCATTATGATGCATATCCGTTGAGAGCGTTGTAAAACATGACTCATACATTAAAAAATATGACATGATTTTTTGTCATATTTTTTAATGTAATGAAATATACGTATACTCTTAAAACTATTCGAAGGTATATTTTTATAGATAGGAAAATTTATAACAGAAAACAATAAATAAATAAATCTCATGGGACAAAATTTCATACAGCGTAATCTAGTCCCAAATTAAGCAAAGTTTATACAATGGAAACCAGTTAACCAACTGATAATATAATTATTGTTTTGTAAATACATACAGAACAACTATAAAGCTTGTTTAATTCAAAATCGGTTTGCGTTTGACCACACTCTGTCTGATGTTAAGCAGGATGTGATCTAAGATTCTTCATCCTCGCCGTACGTATGAAAAAAGTGAAATCAATGAGTTTAGTGTATACCTACGTGGGATTGACTATCAACTACGAATAATTGTACTATGGTCGCTACAACCAAATGAGATAACTGGCAGTAAAGACTACCCCTACCCCCCTAAAGGTACCTCTTTTTAATAAAGTATAGGAACTTATTAAAGTTTTGCGATATGGAACCTTTTAACATCTCCAGTTTAATAAACTCGTACAATCAACAAATAGCATCGGCTAACTTCAGAAAACAAGACATTTCCAGACTAAAAATAGGTAGTCAGAAATAGACTAGCCCACAACAAGACGTTACACAAGCCATGAGGCATTCCGTCGGCCGTGCAGCGCACAATGACGACCAACCCGGATTATTCTTTATGTCAGGAACAGGTAATATTGATAGAGATGTACCGAGTTGAGATTTAATTTATCGATAACGTTAAGGGCATATAATAAACACGAAAGTTTGTATGTTAGTGACTGTTCGACCTGAGCTCCGTTACAACAAAATACATTTTTATTTTTTTGTGGTTGACAGGCTAGGCGTTTGACCACAGCTCACCTGATGTTAAGTGAAGGTAAGCTCACCTGATCTTTTCGATAATAATGTTGGTTAGCATTCAATCACAATTTATCTTATAATCAAAGGCACTCTACACAGTGTACCCACAGTACAGAGTACACAGTACACAGTGTACTCACAGTTCACTCATGGTCAGCATGAGGAACCTCATCACTCAAATGGAGATGAAAATGTTGTGAAGTACCGAAGTATCGAACAAAGATTTTCGAGGTTTTTCTCAAATTACTAGAAATGTAAAATTAAACAGAATTCCGTCTTACAAAGTTCTAATAAGTACAAACGTGTCTACGCAGATGTTTACAATGAATTGCATAAATCTTGAAAAACATATTTTTAGTGTAATCTTTCTTTTTTTATGGTTGACAGGCTGTTTGACCACAGGTCACCAGATGCTAGAAGAAGAAGAAGTTACGGTGTAGTGGTCTAGCCTGGAATGAAACTGGCTCTCAAGTGAGGCTGACGGAAGACACTGGTTTTAATTTAGGTGAGATACCTAAATTAAAACCAGTGTCGTCAATCATCTAAACTACATTACTATTTTATTAAGAAGTTCTTCAATGTATAGTAAATTTCATTTTTAAATCAAAATTGACGTTTTAGTACCTACATATATATAAAGAAGCAACTTAAATTACTAAAAGTGATAGAGTATCAATAGGGATTGATAGGCAAGCTAGTTCAAGACTGCCAAAACTGAAAAAGCCAAGGAGAAACCTTTGCCCAGCTGTGGTGTTTCACAGGCTAACAACAATAACATTTGTTTCACAAGATTCCCTTCCAGAATCTGTGATTTATCTCAGAGAATCATTTTAATAGATGCAACGACTGCAAACTTCAAACTGTGCTAAAGACAACAAGTGTTTACGTTCGTTAATGAAACAAGATAGCTCTGCAAGTAATCGACAAACACGTTGGAATCCCTATCGTGACGGCAATATTGCTGCGATGCTATGTGATTGGCGCTCGGCTCGGGCGGCTGCATAATGAACCGCCGGGGTAGTGGAGGGAAACCAAGACGCGACGAAGGTTTGTGGCAATTTATCTTGATATTTTAGATTTTTAAAGCAACTAAAAAATATTAGTGAGTAGTCCATGATATCGACTTTAGAAGCCATACAATTTACTAAGTATTTCGGGCCACTCATCTCGGCATTATAACTTTTTCAATTTGAATAGTTTCTTAATCTAAAGATTGCCTTAAACATACGAAAAAGCCCAGTAGTATGTAATTGTTATGTTATAGCTTTATCTACCCTCATTTATTTTAAGATTTGATGAGTTGTTAATACATTTAAATGTTTAGCCCTAAGTTTTAAAAGGCGCTTCTAGCCTACAAAACGTTTTATTTATCATGATAAATTGTAACTTACGCTAAGTGTACGCTGAGTTTTACAAATAATTGTATTTTATTTATTTAATAAAGGAATTAAAAAATGAAATGAAATGAATTTGAATAGTCCAGATATAAAATCATATTTTAAAAGCCGTTGCTTTCAGCGATGTACCTACTGATTTTCTTTTGTTACATTAACAAAGTCCAAATAAGCAGATAATAAATTTTATTGTGATGAAAATAGTTTTGATACTATTCAGTTCCAATCTTAGAGCGGCCCCGAAACGGCCCTGGCTTCTTCCCTGTGTCGGCCTCGATTCGTTGCACGCTCGCTCTACATTGGAATCCGGATGACGAGCCATCGCCTTTGCTGTCAAAATCGTCAACATCTTTATACTGAATACCGGAATCATGACATTGTTGATGGAAAACGCTTTTGATGCCCTACTTCTGATTTAAAATACCTAGGCATCTAACTTGGTAACAGATTTCATTTCATTTCGTGCATAAAAAAATATTTTTTTGCGGTATACTATAGCTCCGCTAGGGTCCATACACCTGTATGTGGACTATGTACGAGTGATTTATTTGGAACTGTAATCGTACTTGACGCAACGTCTACATGTAATGACACTAATATTGTGCATGCCAAAGTTTGCATGTATGCTATGTTTGATATACTTATTCACGCTAAAACAGCTGATTTTGATAAAATTTGGAAATTTTATCAATTTATAGCCTGGATTAACACAGCGTAGCTAGTCTTTTCTATGTTACTGCACTTTCACTGTTTTGACTCATAATGAAACAAAGAAATAAAACTTGGTGAAAGATTTGACAACCCTTCATATTTAAACTAAAAAACAACATTTTGATTGCATTTTTTTTTTCAAATCGGCAAACCATAGAATGCGCTTGATGAGTGGGTGTTTCCCGGTAGATACAAACTGGGCGTCTTCAATTCGCATCTCTGGTCAATCGTGATTCATTGTAGAACGTTCGCCTAACATCAGGCTAGTCGGTGGTCAAATGCAAGCACATAAAGTGTGTATAATAAAAAAATAGGATGACATAAAAGGTATCTACCAAAAAGACTTGGGCTAGTAAACCCCGTTATTATTTTGAACGACTCCTGAACAAATAAGTGTAGGCAAAGTATGCTATATAAAGGTATTAGATATAGTGATAAACTCCAATGTGTGTCGTGATTCCTCGAATAAGTAAATCATTACTTCCAAGTTCCAACGCAGAAGTCAGTCTAACACTGTTATAGTTCCGATGTGACATTTATACCCATGAGAGCAATCTCGAGAAATCCACAGTTATGAAATTGTATTACGTATTTTCCTGTATATATTTTAGTAATTTTGTGTGTACCACTTTAAAAATACATGGCTGTGTTAATATTGATATTCCTTTACGACAATTGACTTTTTTTAACGACGTCGTACCTGTAGCGAAAAGTACTAAACTTCTTCAAAATATTGCCATAATACGCTTATATTGACTGTAGAATTTAATACTTAAAAGCAGCATATATATTTAAAAAAATAAAGTAGGAATACAGGGTGTATTAAGAAGAAATGAAGATTGTACCTACTCTTAATGGATTATTAACTACGAAAATAAATCTGAAATCGTGAATAAATTAGCTGCTCATACATTTAATTGAGCCATATCGTCGAAGGGCAACAACATTTTTTTTTGGACCAGCTTACTTTTTCATCATTTTATAGTTTCCCCCTTGATAAAAGTTGTTTTACTGTGTTTTACCAATATTTCCCTAAACAATAGATTTTTGGATAAATACTTCTTTTTTATGTTATCGTTTTGGGAGATAAAATAAATTTCCGTAAAAAAGGCTTCATTCGCGTCACCAAATTAAAATACATAGGCTTGTAGGTAGATGTACGTGCGACTGGTCAAAGGTGCCGCCGAAGTGGCGCGGCGGGCGGGGCTAAAGCTACTTTTCCTCTCGATTGCGGCGCGCTTCCGGCGGCCTTCCGGTGAATTCCACATTTACTTTGAATACTCTTCATGGTTTTCCTCTCTTTGACTCGCAGTCTTGCGAGGAGCGTGGAATACCTAGCTGCCACACTTTTATTAAATTCCTCTAATTTTATTTAAATATGCATTTTCATCATTTCGTTTATATTGTAATCGAACCCACACCCTTTAGCTCTTGAGGCAGACATTCTACCAATGAACCAACAGGGCTGTCCAATAAGATGATGATCTTATTAAATTGTAGTAATAATTTTTATAAGCCAGTTAAAGACCAGCCACTGAAGTATATAAAATCCCCATTTATCAAGCCACGAACTTGCATGGCTGTAAAGTCACTTGTCATCAAATGACGATTTCCTAAGATTTCCTAACATTTATTTATGTAAGAACATTGGGATATGGGAAATGTTATAATGATGTCGTGTGGGTGTGATTTGGTTTTGCTTCATTCCCTAAAAGTTAGTTTAAAAAAACGAAATTGATGATGATGCTATGTAAGCAGCGTATAACAAAAAAATAAAGGTTTCTGATATAACTTCGTGGAATCCGAAATACGAACTATTGTCATCCAAAATAGCTATTATCCAGCAACCGGGTGATCTCAAACAGTCTGCAAATGAAATGAAAATATTAATCACTGTTTAATGCGGCTTTCCGTGAACCAATCTATACATTTTTATCAATAAACCTGTTTATTTATTCACTCGTTATTTTCTAAAGGATTTGTATGTTCAATTTAAAAAGTTATTTTTTAACCCTCGACGCAAATAGATGGGTGTTATAAGTTTAAGTGGGTTTATAGTTTGTTTGTATATCTGTGTGTGTGTCATCGTAGTTCTTAAACATCAGAAACGATTTTGTTTTAATCTGTTTTTTTTGTTTAAAATTTGACTTGATCGAAATTATTTCAAGCAACAATTTAAAAAATATATATCGTAGTACATTCACACAGCACCATCTAGCCTCAAATTATGCAAAGCTTGTACCATGGGAACCACATAACTGATAGAATACTTATATATATACTTTTTTTTTGAAAATAACATACTTTTAATACATGAGTACTCAACACCCAAACACAGAACAAACATTAAAATTTAACGTCACATAAATGTTTATGCTGATGGGAATCGAACCCACGACGAACTCACCACGACTCTTGAAGCAGATATTCTTCCAAATGTGCTAACAGTGCATTCATATAGGTACATTTATTTAGAGGTAATCAGCTCTTTTCTAGTTGATTGATGAAATGAGCAGTTACTACAGATCTGACCGAGTTAAAATTTTAATAAAATATTTTTTATTCAGTTACTAGTGTCGGGTTTTTTAAATTACTTATCTACGCTTGTTATCGTGAGATGTTTTTAACAAGTGAATAATTATTGGACAATATTGAAATATGAAATATTTACATATTGAAATTGAAATATCTGGCTAGGTTAGGCGTCATGCTAGTGTCGTATTTCTAATAAATAATCAATTATACGTAAGAAGTACTCGGAAGTCTCTATTGTTATCTAACATGCAATAAGTAAGTTTTAAATGTTTCGTGATTATTACATAATCATATAGGTAGGTACAGTTAACTGATTACCTTGTACTTATTGACATGTTACCATTTTTACTAAGCGAAACCAAACATAATAAAACTACCTCATTAACAATGAATGAATGAATGAATGATTTATTTGTCTATAAAACTAGGTACATACATAGATTTTGTTATAATTAAAATAGTTCTCTAGCTTCTATCTAAGTTTATAGACATTGCTTTGGCTACTTAATCTAATGATAGTCAATTTATAATCATTAATTAAAAATGTCAAAATAAACATAAAAAATTAAAATCACACAAATAAAATAAAGTAATCATAAGAGTCGCACAGAAAATCAGTTTAAATAAACATAAATATTTAAATTTTATCGGTTAAAAACATATTAACATTGAATACCCCATTTTAATTAAAAAAATATTTAACATATTTTTCGTTGTTCGTATATCCACAGGTATCTTACTAAATATATCTTATCTTACCCTACTACCCTTTGAATGGCACTGTAAATCTTTGCATCTACTTACTATTTTGTTTGAATACATTGTAGGTGGTATTTAATAACCTAATTTGTAACTTTCGTCTGTCTCTGTTTGTTATTGTTTTTGTGCTTGTTACAATATTAAACGTTTTTCTTTCTTTTTAGTGTAGTTTCTGTATAGTGTGAACTCGTATTGTACAAACTTGCTAAACAGTCCACTTAGATTTATCGGTAAAAACAACTTCATTGCCTTAAATTACCTTTTCAAAATTAACCTAACTAACTTACTAACTTACGTTACTCGAGTACCAAGCTTTTGTTTATCAGGTTAAAGTTCATTTTGAAAGCGTTAATTTAATTTCTGTAAAGTCTTTGATGAGTTTCACACGGTTAACTGAGTTTCATAAAAGTTAATATGCAATATTGACAGATTGTAGGGTGCCGAGGGGTTTGCAATATCAGCACGGTCGCACCCGTCTGCAAACAAGCGGTTGCTGTGCAACTTTAATGAATATTTTTTGTTCGCAACTTAGCACAAAAAGGGCAGAGAAATACAAACAGCGTGGGGTAGTGACGAGCTAATTGAATTTGATTGAAGCAGTTAGCATGCTGCATAAAATAACCCTCTGTTGATTTTTATATTTGCAGTTCTATGTCAGAAGGTCATACAGGATTCCAGTCTTCTGATGCCTCCATCAAAATATTTTAAAAATGTTTATAATACGCAATTTATTATATTAAATAATTATACGCATAATACACATTTTAAAATTATATGGTTTCTTTATTTTCTGCGTTTTGATTCGGTAGAGTTGAATAATTATTGTTTAATTATTAATTTTTCATTGTAATTACATTAACGGTTTCTGCTTGTAAAAATTAAATGGAAAACGCTAGACATCATACGACATCTTATAAAAACATCTAAAATTTTCCCATAGTCGCCTATTTCACGTAAATTCTGAATTCATTCTCAATTCCCTACAAAAAACAAAAATCACATTCAAAGGAACACGAAAAGGTGCGGGTTTACACGCCAATTAACTTTTTTCGTAAAATGAAAAGGGCACATTCCAAAGTATTAACACAGACATAACACATTAAATTAGGGCGTAAATAAAACATTTAAAAAGCGCTTCGTCGCAATATTTGCTTCTAATTTCACGAGTTTGCTTCGAGCAGTAAATCTGCCTGGGAGCGCCCTATTTAGAAATACGTGAATTTTATTTACCAACGCGACGTGACTCAATACGTCCTACGTTTTGCCCCAATTATATTATTCCCTTCCGTTACCCCTGAACGTTTTTCAGCCCTTAATAAATGGAAACTTTTGCAAGATTTGATCGGATGTCAGATAAAAACAACCGCCTCCCCGCGGGAACTATTTATTTAAAGAAAGTTTGACTGGTTGGTTACCTCGCGGAATACGCCGTCTTATAATATTACAAGGCACGTATACGAAACTTTAAGCGTATGTTTTATTGAAGACGTTATCTTAATATTTTATAGACGGAAGTCTTATCTCTTGTCGGTTCGTATAATATCTACTTACTCGGATATTCAACTTAAGCAGTTATGTAAAAGATACAAATACTTTATTTTTTGTGACTACAAAAATCTCTCAGTACCTTGCCACCATGAATGACTATGGGCACCTGATGGGAATCTCCCGAGTAACGTTCCAATACCATTCCGCTTAGCATTTTGCCTATAGCATTGCTCCGGTGGTATTCTACTTTTCACTTCCACAATGATATGAGCCACCACACATTATTGTATTCCCTATGCTCATTTAAGTGGGAAGTTAGATTCCCAAACCTGATCTGATCGAATCGGTTCTTACAATAGGCAGCCGTAGCTGTATTTTAAAATCCCAACTTCAGGAATAAAATGTACACATATACTTACTTATTTATAAACTTCGAATCAACTGTGATAACTTTAATTACAGGTCGGTGTCTACTTGATATATTTTCTACGAAATTATCATGTACATTTTTCCCTAAATAAAATATGAAGTTTTTATTTCCGGTGCAATTAGGTCAAACCGGGTCGGTTGCTTTTAATCCTTTAAAAACCTCCACGAAGTGTAAGCGTGCCGTCTCTACGGACGGCAATAACACTAACTCTTATAAACTGGGATTATACCACTCTCCGTAACACGACTTAAATTCAAATATGCACTTGCTTAAAAATACTGTGTATTTCAAAAGCATGTCAGAGTTAAGAATCAGGTTCTCGGATGTTAGAGGGTAAACGTTACTAATATAGAAAAGTCAGTCTCTATCTCCGATTATTTCCGTTACATTTATAGTTACGTTCCGTTACATTATTTAAAACCCCGTAACTGATTTTGACACGGCTTTTACTAGCAATAAGATATTTTTACAGTTTGGTAAGTAGAGATTAGTAAGAGTGATTTAATGTGTTGTAATCAAGTTGCCAAATGCACACATGCGACGCCGAGCCTAATCCCTCTAATATTATAAATGTGAAAGTTTGGATGGATGGATGCATGGACGGATGGATGTTTGTTACTCTTTCACGTAAAAACTACTTGGATTTGGATGAAATTTAGTATAGAGGTAGCTGAGACCCTGGATTAACACAAGCTACTTTATATTTATTATTGTTTACATAGGATAAGAATTAGCCCCACAGATAAAAGTTATTTAACTTAAGGTGAACCCTTTTTAACCGGTTTTAATATTACTTTTAGATACAAAAATAATAACAATGATGTTGGTCCAACTTCATTTTACGTCATAGATGAAAATAAGCACAAAATGTTTTTGCATAATATTTGTTATAAATCTTTGTAAAGCCAAATTCCATTGTTTTGAATTTCAAATATAATATTATAAAGCCATTGTGACGTAGTAGCAAAGAGCCTACCAAACTTTTACGAACTAGTGAAAGGTTACTCGTAAATATAACTGAACGCGTAACTCAAATATACGAGATAGTCTATTCGAATGTATACCAGACCATGATTTACGCTTACGTATAGTGAAAATTACAAAATGATTTAGGTACTATTTACTTGTACTGGGAATCACATAATATTCGGATTGCATTTGAATCACTTCGCTTATTGAAATTTGTTTAGTAACAATTTTGTTTGACATACTTAGGTTTAAAGACTTATTATTTATTGTAATACTTGAAAGAATTTGTCCCGTTTGCCGTCGAGACTGCGGGTCCGTGGTGTGCCGAGGCTCGGAAATTCGTGCATGATTTGGGGATTCGCCTGAAGGAGAAGGGGCGGGATCCCCGTTCGGGCTGGTTTCTGGCCCAACGGATCTCCCTGGCGATCCAGCGGGGAAACGCGGCCAGTATTGCGGGAACGTTCGGCCGGGGCTCGATGCCGCGGGGAGACTTAAAATAGTTTTAACATAGTTTTAAGTGACATCTAATTATGTTTGTATAATATGATTTTGACATTTTTAAATTTGAATAAATGATTCTAATACCTATTGAATAATAATATGTAATATGTATAGGCTAATCGGAAAGGAGGTCATGCTGCTCATCATTGAGAACAACTTTTAGGTTGACGCCAATCCCGGAATCGTGAAAAAGATGGCTCCATAAGTGTTGTCACGGGTAAATTAAATTTTTCCATAGAACTTTGATGTGAATGACGTCTAAAGTGAAAATGTGTGTGTACTATACTTTATTTTCTGGGTATTGAATGAGACTGCGCCGTCACGCTCGGCTATGTAATGCGCGTTTGAGTAAAGTTGGGTCTCGTCGACTAAGGGAGCGAGAGACCTATACTCAACGCGTAGCTCACTGGTATATTCGCTCGGTGACCATTACTATCATGAGAGAGTTTTCCGTTCTGTCGTGTGGTCTTAAGTACACTTTTTTTTAACTGAATATTTTTTTTTGCAATTTCAAGGTTGAATAGATGTTGACATTTATCCACAATGACCTCCTTTCCGAATTAGTACTATCGTTCAGCATAGCCCCAGGATATTACATCTCTTTGTGACATTACTAAGAGAACGTTTTATAATAATCATGTTTTTAAATGAAATGAAAAAAGAAGAGATGGTGTAAGTTCGATTCCTACCCAGGAGAAATATTTGTAAAACAAACACAGATATTTGCTGTGTCTGAGTGTACTGAATGTATCACTTGCTCCTCGAGTTTTGCGGGATAGAAGGCCTATGCGTAACTCAGGTTATAAATCATCTACATTTCAAATTTCATCTAAATCCGTCCAGCTATTTCAGTTAAAAGAACTGACAAACTTATAACTTATAAAAAATGCAATCATACACAAAACTTTTGCATTAATTTTATTAATCTATACTATTATAAAGACGAAAGATTTGATTCTTTGTTTGTATCGAATAGGCTTCGAAACTACTGGACCGTGTTCAAAAACTCTTTCACCGTTGGGAAGCTACACTATCTCCGGGTGACATAGGCTACTTTTTATCCCTGTATTCCTACGGGAACGGGAACTACGCGGGTGATACCGCGAGGTGTCCGCTAGTAGGTACATAATTATGTACCTATGTACTTACAAAAATAAACAGAGATTACCATCACGCTCACCGTCCTATGTTATATGGCTGTCAACCCTTTTCGCATAACATGCCCGCACATGCGTTATAAATATGCTGACCTATTAGTTTACGATACGGATACGTAGGGCACCACTAAATGATTCAAGCCCGTAATGGAGAAGCGAAGGCTGGCCTCCCGTGGCCTATGGTAATGATATGACTAACCGGCCTTCTTCAATATTAACAGGTTCGAGGACGCCTCTTCCGAGCTTTAATTGCACGTTTATGTAAATTCGGTTTCCCTTTTACTATCCGTTTTTAATATTGCATTCTTGACAATTCAATAGGGTGGACAGCCACTGCATTATTCAAATTTTATATCTCGTGAGGTGAATTTAGATGTGTATTGAATCTAATCTTTAACGAAAAATCAGGTCAAAATAATACAATCAGTTTTATCCATTACTAGCGGACGCCTCGCGGTTTCACCTTATAGTTCCCGTTTCCCTGGGAATACAGTGATAAAAAGTAGCCTGTGTCACCCAGGGATAGTGTAGCTTCCCAACGGTGAAGGAATTTTTGAAATCGGTCCAGTAGTTTCAGAGCCTATTCAATACAAACAAACAAACAATCAAATCTTTCCGCTTTATAATACGAGTGGTATAGATAGACTAGTTGTATGCGCTGTAACTAGTGCGTAGCGCTCGAATACGCCCGCGTATAAAATAAAAAAAAAATCGCATATATCTCATTAAAAGTATCAGAAAATAAATATTTGACAAAATATACACAAAATATTTGTATTTAAAGTATAATAGTAATAAAAAAGAGGAAAGACTAAGTTTGGAAAAGTTCAATCAATATGCAGAAAATTAAAACGGCGTTGGTCACTGGACAGGACATATGCTGAGAGAAAATAAAGAGAAATGGACCAGAATAATAACGGAGTGGTACCCTAGAGAAAGCAGGAGAAGTAGGAGGAAGACAGCCAAAGCGATGGGAAGACGACTTGAAGCAAGTAGCTGGGTCAGAATGGCTACGTACAGCAAAGGACAGAAATAAATGGAAATCCTTAGAGGTGGCCTTTGTCGAAAGACAAGCTGTTGAAATTAAAGTAATTTTAAGTTAAATTAAAAAAATCTAACAGCAATAAAAGCTTATATACATGTTTTTTTTTTTAATAAAAAAGAATCAGCTATCTACGACCCAGCACCGAACGGTGTGTTGTATTCCGGCAGCCTTACTTAAGAGCCAATTCCATTCTCCACACAGTCACTTACCATCAGGTGAGCTGTGGTCACCTAGCTTGTCAAATAAAACTAGGGTTTCTAGCGTAGGCGCTAGATATAGTGCGATAATAAAAGGTATACAATTAATATTCATGTATATGTTTAAAAATAATTTACGTATATTAATTGATTAATTTATGTAGTATAATTGAAATTTATTAGGAATCAATCAATACTAGAAAAAAATATGAGTAAAGGCAAGATGCAAGCTTTTGTGTTTTATTTTTTACGACATGAATTCAACTGAATATCGGTGAACTTTTTCCAGCTTTAACAGCACAGCTTGTACCATGGGAACAAGATATCTGACAGAATACTTGTATACTTTTTTTAAACATCATTTATGTTTGTCATAAAAATGTATCTTGGATGGTAAATGAACCCACGCCTTACGGTCCTAGAAGTAAAGCAATCATAAGATATTTAATTATTTTCAGGATATGTTTTCATTTACCTTCTAGCAGCTAAACTTAATTATAAGAGATCGAGCGAACCATGTAGTGGCTGAATCTACCTTGAAAAGACACATCATGATAAACTTCGCTATCTTTTTATTTCACAAAAACGATAGCACAGAATCCAAAATTACAAATGGAAACCGAGTTTTCTTTTATGTTGTTGCGTTTCCTAGCCAGTGGTTGCCTAATATCCTGGCGACAGAGTTCCTTTTCATCGGTAAGTACTACTCTGCAGCTCGAAAAGGATTGGGTTTTATTGTACCTACCTTCTGAATATTTCATGTTTATTACACGACTGCCCAAAAAAGGAGTGTAATGTTCTTAAGGTTTATGTACATACGTACAAGTTTACAAAGTTGATTTATGTTCAAATATGTTAATGTTGTAATTTAGGTAAGGTTTAGTAACTTTCTATTGCCTAATCTATAAATAAATTACTAAGATACTTAGATAGGTGGGGGATGAACGCTATCACTGCAAGTTGGATAGAGCCGTTGTCCGGAGACCGGCTCGGCGGACTGACAGACTCCATTCCCGTAATGTGGGTATGGGTAATGAGCGTAACAATATCGTAAAAGCGACGTAGTAAGGTCACAAGCGGTAGAAGACGCATGAACGCTAAAATTTTCGTCATAATTCCGAGAAGCTAACGGGCTCCCGGGAATCACTTTCATTTTCACTTAGCGCCACCGACTGCTCCATAACCATTAAATCCTCTTGTTTACTGCTCTTCGTTGGTTCAAAGGCACTGCCCCTCTCACTTATCTAACTTATTCACAGAACAAACTAAACAGTAAACAAAGAGAAAACCATTTTAAGTCGTCCTCTGAGGAAATACCAAACTCTATCGTGTCTCTCTCGACTGAGCTACTAAGAAAATAGTTTTAAAATTATTTAAGTTTATATAATATGTATTTATTTTGTATAAATACTTCTTTGCTAGACCTATATATTAAAGTAAGTAATGCGCACGTAGTAAATAAGACGGTAGTCAATAAGTAAACAAGCTCGAAAAATCTATACGAAACAGCAACCCTAACGGAAATGTAAAATGTAAACGAAGGCGAGTAGATAGTAAAGTATGCGAGCCCGGAAGATTGGACATTCACTCGGTCGCTATAAACTTTATCATTCACAGTAATTTTGTCTTCTGCGACGCGAATACACATAAAACGGTATTCTTATCTCATCCGAAATATCGGGCACGTACCAAAGTCATAATTTCACGATGAAGTACCGCATGGGCACGCGCGTTCCCTTGCAGTGGTGAGCCTGGTGATTCACTGTTACGATTACCCATCCGCCGCAAACACCAGCGTTTTTACTTTACGTAACAATGGTAAAAACCCCCACCTGAGATCCGAAACGAAAGAAAACAAAAAAGCCCATTACCCGGAATGTTTTCGGCGCTAGTTGCGCGATTAGGCGGAAATATGTCTGAGCGATGCTCCACTTATGAGGAAAACGATGGATTGCTATAATTACTAGAAAACAAAATTACTGTGAGTTATTTCTAGGCTCAGTTTTAGACATATAATGGGTGCGTTTCTGTAACCAGCTTAAAGATATACTAAAAATAAAATTTTACGCGTGCATTATTTTCAAATATCTAAAGAATTGCTAGTATATACGAGTAAGTGATTGTGGTTAGAATTCGATAGCGCTCGCTTTATGTAGAAACTTACCAACTTAACCATCAGTATAAAGTGTGTATTGAATATTATAAACACACTTCTATGTTTGTTTATCATATTTCGCAGGAAAGTTGCTAATGAACCAATATGTTTTGGGTTCAAACGCTAATGAGGTGTCAGCGTCTTTTGCAGAATTCCGGCCACAACATAATACAGTAAAATCACTGGGATTCATTACTTAACTCTTGATTTTAATTATGCCTATTCGCATTCGTTAAAAATTCATAAAGAACAATCCTCAGTACGGAAGCGTTACATAAATTAAAACGCTCTCTGGAGGCAGATCTCTGTTTTCCGCCGCGAACTAAATAATTGGAGAGGGATGTAATTTATTACGCAGACAAATTTTGACAAATCTTTCCCCTGGCCCATTGAGTAAGAAAAATATTTGATCAAGGACAATCGCTACGTTCGGAAACGCACGTTTATCAACACCTTTCTGGGAATATTTTACGAAAGGGTATCTTAGTAACTACATATTTGAGTATAGTTGTCACATACACGAATATGTACCTAATGGTTGTTGCTATTACATTATATTTATCTGTTTAGACTTAGTTTTGTGACTTTGGCATTGTTTTTTTTTAAGTAAAAGTAACTTATGAGAATGAGACGTACTCGTACCTATTAAATGCTTAGAAATAATGCCTGCCCATGGCCATTGCATTGATAAATATAAGCTTATTTAACCTAAAAGAGATAATTGTTCTCATTTAATACTAACATTTACTAACAACTTTGAGATCGTGAAAAAATATCAGCCGTTGTTTGACCCTTGACTGTTTGCAAAAGTTTTATCATAAAATGTCTTGCGTTTGACCCCCCCAGATACCTAGCCTAAAAGATGCTAATTCACTCTTGACTTGAACACACTCAGGTTGTATCTATCGGAGAACACCCACTCAGGCAGTGCATTCCACTGCTCAGCGGTTCGCATAATGAAAGTATGGAAAAATGACCTATAACTTTGGTGTTATTAATGCAATATTTGTATTTGATCAAATTGCTATCGTTCCATCGAATAAACAGGAATAAATTAGTCACATCTGATTCAAATATGTTCTAAACATCTAATCTTAACATACAAAAGCAACCTTAATATACAAGTACAATTTAATTATAATATATACATAGAACAACTAACACACGTATACAAACGGACAGCGCCTTTCCTGAACGGTCGCCATACTGAAAAGAGGGATTTGCCTAATACCATGAAGATATCTTTATACCTACAACCTTATCGCAAACCCCAGCTGTATCTATCCACTTCGTACCTTATTAATCTTAATCCAATTATACGGGTGGGTTATATATAAACAAAACGGTGACCGACGGCGACTGGCCATCGTATTTATAATGAAAACTCCATGTTTTCAGCAAAATCCTTCTTACAAGTGGCAAAACTTTATTTTACTTTGCGAAAACTATGACTGGAGTTAATTTACATTTTCACCAAGGAGCCATCGGGAGCATGAAAGAAGCAGTGGACCAAAATAGATTTCATTAAATTAATGATTATTTGGCTTATAGTCGCCAGGGAAAGCAACACCAAACGGAGTAAACGTTTATTCTTATTGCAAGTCAACAACGGTTAACAACATTTTCAATTACAATTAGGTTTAATAATACACAATACACACATGTTTGAATAAAAATATGCAAAAAACTTTACGGTTATTTGGTGATTTCAGTATAAATATCGGCGACGAAAATACTAATTTTCAATAGGTTTTTTTTATTGTTGTTGTGACCTGTGATTAAACACCTAGCCTAGGTGATTGACTTGTAACATTGGCGTTATCAATAAAATATTTGTATTTGTTTGATCATAGCTCACCTGATGTTAAGCGATTGTGTGGTCGAAGATGATAAACACAACTAGAATGGAATAGAACTGGCTTTGTGCTTGGGGGTAGTTTTTTAAGTTGATAGCTAGCCAGTCGAGGAATAGAACCTACCCTACCGCCATACTATTGTTTTTTCACGATATTTTCCTTGACCAGAAGCTCAAGGAGGAGGTTTGAACCCACGACATTCGGCTTGCAAAACGACCGCGCTAACCACTGAGCTACAAAATTTCTGTGTTAAATCGTATCTCCGCCGTCACGGTGCCTCACGAAGTTTTATTTTAAAACTTACAATTCTATAGTTCATTGACATCTATTTAAAATGCACAGTTTGTGGGAATTATTTTAATTCTTCAGCCACGAAGGTAAGTTTATTATTTTGTGGCACATTTACATAAAATTTATAAATTTGAAAGCGATAACCCTCTACTCGTACGAACGTGATACATGATTAATGTTTTCAACGTAAATTAAATGAATAGGTACATTTTTATTTTGGTCAAAGGACGGAAGTACCTATCTGAATTCAAAAAGGCAATGAGTGAATGTTACACGGAGTTTAAGCGGGAACGCGGAATGATAGTGTAATAAATTTTACAAATTTGTGTTTTTTTCAAGAGTTTATGTTTAAAATAGTAGTGTTTTATTAAAAAAGTGCGGAATTACGTGCAAGGGGGTAAGTCATATAATATGATTAATTGATTCTGTAGTAGTAAAACTACTTTTCATAGTGGTTCTGAAACTTCACGTAAGCTTCTTCTAGTGTCACCAAGTAGTGAGTAAACATTACTGTGTTCCGGCTGTTGAGACTAACCATATTGATAGTCTCAAAGTAATAAACGCCAAAGCGGTGATGCCCTAGACTTTGTTCTGTTACTTCTTACCATCTGGAAAGAGTAACGTTCGTCTTATTACTTTTATACAAAAAAAATAATACACTGCTATTTATGAACATAAAAATTCGACAAAGCAAAATTTTTAGAAAATATTACAAAATAGCAACATGATTTTGCTGCGATTCACCAAAACTCCGTTACGCGTATTTGCCTTTATCACATCTAATGAACTGAACAAAAAACAAAGTACCTAAATACTTAAAATCAGAAAGCATCTCTAACAACGGTCATTTTACCAGCAAATAAAATAAAATACCTTCATAAAATCTAAAGGTTTTATATGGCCTTAGTGCCTAGTTTTTTACAAACTACCCGCGTAATTTTAGTAACACTCGTTACTAAGAGTGCTTACTATAGAAGTATAGACCATAAAGAACACCAACAGTCCGTTTGAATCACAGGCAAACGGGCAAACTGGTTACGACCCATAAAACTTACGACAAAAGAAAAATAAAATATCCACACAAACGAAAGACGAAGATAATACTAGGCAGTTTTCGCATCGTTAACTAAATAATATTTAAAGAAAATATAATTTAAAATAAGTGCAAATACGTACGAGTACAATAATTGTTTATTGACACTAAGTACTGAAAGGGAATATATAATAATAATTAGTGCTTTAAAAAATTGCTCAAGAGGCGGTCTTATCACTAAGCGATCTTCCAGACAACCCTCGGATGAATTAGTATATTATCGAGTTAGAGTAGGTGGTTCTAAAAATACGATAAAAATATTTATAAAAAGACTTATAAATTTACAATTAAAAAACCGACTCCGTAGACCAACTAAACGCACTGCTCCAATGAAACAGCGAAAGCTGTAGCTTGGTGCTAGGGTACTTTCTAGTACTCGGCTGACAAGCTGCCACTCTCGAGTTAAAAATCAGCCACCAAGCACCTAACGGTGTGTTCCGGCAGCCTCACTTGCGTGCCAGTTCCATTCCAGGCTAGGTGTGTTTACCATCTTCAAACACGCCGTCACTTAATATCAGGTGAACTGTGGTCAAAACACCTAGCATGTCAACCATAAAAAAATAACTACTTTTAATCCCGCAAAAGTTAACAGTTCTTGTATGAGGGCGGGTAAAACCAGGTCGCTGATATAAGTATGGTAATAAAACTCAGTGATAAATTCAGGAAAATTAAATACGGATGCGGAACAAAACTCGATGAGTAGGTACCGTACGCGTCAGATTGATGCATGAGCTTGTGTTTTTCTTTGTACCGCGCCATCAATCTTACAGATCTATTAACGTCGTGTTTAGGCGCTCCGCTAATTATCTCGGAGAACTTCGGAGCCTCCGCAGGGACCGCGGGAGCGATGCAAAATGTCACATTCAATTATTTTTACCCTCCCACAATCCCAATTAAAGGGCACGCGACAGACGCCAAACTTTTTTTTTTAAAAATAAAAACAAACTTTGTTATGGAGACTGTAAAGGATAGCTATATGTATACTTAAAGCATACTTGAATGTTCAAGCTAAATATTTAGTTTACTTCCGCTTAACAGTCGTTCTAGTTACAACAGTGATGAGGACTTAAATTTAACTAATTTGACAACAACTTATTAATTAAAAACCTAATCGTACTGACTTTTTAAAATCGTCTAATCACGTCACAGGCTTGGCACCGTCTGCCTCCAAAACATAAGGAATGCTTACATTAAGTACTCTTATACAAACTGCTAAGTAATCTATGGCAGAAGGAGCTGCTAGCCTACTACTTATTAAACTAGTACAACATATGAACTATGAACTAATCGTTAACATAGGGCGCTGACACTTAATATCTAGAACTAATATGACATAAACTTTAAAAATATCATTTGACAAAAATCTAATTAAAATAACCACAAGTCTTAGATTCCTCCTCTCTCTCTGCAGTAACCACTTGCCTAACATACTTGAAGCATACTTGTATGTATGTGACTTCACTTTCGATGACGTAGAATGTTGTTAGTAAGGTTAGTATGCTTTATAATTAATTTCATATAAATGTAAGAATATTTTTTGTAAGCGCAGAGTGCGCGTTGTCAAAAACGCATTTTACGTACGTTGTACGTATTAGTTATACAGGATTACCTACTCAGGTTTGATTAAGAAGGTATAAAATCAGAGCAATGCAAGTGCAAGTATAGAGTGCAGTATCGTACGTCAGTGGTTATTCCGTAGACAAAACAATCCTAACATATAATAATCTCAAAGAATAATAACCAACTAAATCTCAAAAAATGAAACGTAAGTAGATAGAATGAGAAGAACGAAAACAATCCATCTATGATTTATTTATCTACAATCAGCATTCGGCAATATGACTGAACATGGAAATCTCATGGTAAACTAATTTCTTAACGCTCTCTCTTTGTTCAATGTAACATTCAAACCAAACTGTCCCGCAACATTGTGAGATTTATCTAAATTTTACAACATTGTTTACATAGCAATAACATTATCTATTCTCTCTGCTTGTACGGAGCTACGTTACATTGGTCGGATAAGAAGAATCCATTCTTGTGAAACCCTAAAATCTTGGTTGCAATTGCGAGGTTTTGTCGCGCAAACAGGCAATAAAAACGCTCGCAGAATAGGTACGGCGAAGCCAAGATTCTCGACTACTTACTGTCGATATTGTTCTTAGCTTTACCGAGTACTTTCTTTTAATAAAAACATTTTATAGCATGTATGAAGTTGTGAAAGAACCGAGATTTATGGAAATGAGACCTTTAACAAACAATAGTATAACATTGCTTCTAAAATAGCGTATGAAAGCTTTGATCAATGTAAGAAAGTATTAAAAAAGCATTTTGTTTTTGGTATTGTTTTGTTTCGTTTTTAGTTAGTGATCTAATGAAACGTGAATAATCTGAAAAAAATGTCTCAAAACCAGGTCAGTTTTCGTAATAAAATAAATAAACAATAACTGTTATTAAATTACGAAACGATAAATCTGTAAAATATTTATCATTACAAGTTACAGTCTCTTCATATTCAATTAGCTTCGCGAAGATTATAACTTATCTATTGTTCAGCTACCTCGCTTAACACTTTCGTTTTAGGTCTCACAATCGTAATAAGTTAAATTAAACAATTCTGTAGGTACTGTTATCTCGGAGAGAAATAGTGTCTGTTATATTCCAACTTAATGTCTCTGTTAAGATTATATCAGAGTTTAGCCCCTTTGTGTCGGCTACTTTAGCGCTCGCGCTTCCTAAATCACTACAATTAGGTTACAAAACAAATCTGGGACAATCTCATTTTGGCTGCACGGCATAACAAGCTGAGAAGGAATGAAAACGAGGAATTACTCTAAGAGTTAAGAACTAACAAAAAGGAAATACGAGTAGTTTCGTGTGCGCTATGCAACGTATTCCATATAATTATAATAAAATAAATAAATAAATTATTCGACATTACACACAGCGCCATCTAGCCCCAAACTAAGCAAAGCTGGTACTGTGGAACCGTTTATCTAATAGCATACTTAAGATATCCTTTTTTTGTAAAAACATACTTATATGTAATAGATACAGAACAAACATTATTCGTCACATAAATGACGTTTTTTTAAGTTAAAAAAAAATCTGATTATTTTAAATTTAGTTATGTTACCAAATTCGTAATTTTTCTCGTAGATGAAGATACTTTTTGTTCAAAAGTAATTCAGTAAAGACGATATTATAAAAATGCCGTAACTTTATGAAATAAAAGTAACCTTAAATATTTAGTAGTACATTTCAAAAATAACATCGTAGCTTTTACAAGAATTTTTTTAAGATATTACGAGTGATGAACCAAAAGTTAATAACTGAAAAGCGCCATCAGATGTTGCTATCACAAAATTGAGTAAAAATTCTGCGAAAAATTCAAAGCGGCCGAAAAGGAATTTTCCATCGCCTGATTCAAAGTAACTTTACACTGTACGGACCAACGGAACATAATTCATGCCGCTCAGTGAAATATAATGCGGATGTTCTCATAATGTACGACGCGCAACTTAATCCGGCCGCGACTTTTTCCGCCGCAGATATTTATACAAATGGCTGCCAGCGTAACGATCTCGGTAGAACAATGGCCCATTTATGCTAATAATTTTATGGTCCTAACACTCCCGACTTGCTTGAGTCATCTCGCTACAAATAAACGTATGTAGGTACTTCTTTTAAGATTTTAAAGTGTAATGCGTTCCTTATGCTTGATGTTTAACATAAGTAGGTACTTATCTGGACATTGCTTATGACAATTTTTCTTAAGGCAAATAGGGTATTTCTTTATATTTTGCACCGTTATTGATTAAATGACATATTACGATTATGACGTGCATTAGTAAGGTCCAAATGATATATACTCTGTGATTTTTAACAACTTCGGATCAACATTGTTACAAATATTAATCTTTCATTTTCATAGAATAAAAGTCACATAGAGTAAATCACAATGGAAATAACACGAAAAGATATGTTTTACCGCATCATTATAAATAAATAAATAAACCAGAAATTAAAACACAGACGATAACCTTAAGAGCAAGTGCAGAAAGTTTGCAAAACTTTGCCTAACATTAACTTCTTTAATAGATCTATTTTAGGCAGCTATGGAAAATCCACCGCCAAAAGAACTCTATGAATACCACTACCTATAATATTCTAAACATAAAAACGCAAAAATAATAACTTTCAAATACGATTATAGAATTACCCGTAAGTGTTACGCGGAGTTAAAAAAATGTTTGGTGTAAGTATACTTATAAATTTGTCGTAAAACCGATCTTAACTCAGTGTTATGCTGGTTGTAGACAACTAGCGCTGATTTTCTGTGTAAAGCACGGCCTATGGTAGCGGCTAAATTCAAGATCGCCACCGCAGACGGGACAAATGTGAGACATCTTACCCCCATTACAAGAAAAGGAGTGAAAAGTCTAGTTGCACGAACTTAAAATAGAACTCCCTTAGGATAATAAAACACCAAAAAGAGCGACTGAAAAGTTAAAAAAAGAAAGTTTTGTACCAACCGGGAAGAAAGCTGTGCAAGTTATTTCGGATTCCATTTTATCACCGTCTATTGCAACACTATGTTGGTCTTATTTTTCTATTTAAGTACTAAGTTGGCCACGATTCAGTAAGATCTCCTAAAAATAGGAATAAGAATAAAGTGCAACATAGAAGAGGGTTTGTCATTCCGCATATTGATAACCTGTTAGATTTATATGTAGGTGTATTTAATAAATGAAAGTCATGATATTTTTGAGTTCTGTAGCTGTATGGATTTCTAACTGGACTCTATTACTAACCATCCGAAGTGCCATCCGTTCCTTTTTTCAATTAGCCTACTGACAAAAATCATTTCAATTTTTGGAAGCTGGACACACATGTAGGTACATTGTAGATACACTGACACACAAACTTGTTTTTACTATTGATATCTTCTTCTATATTAAAAATCTCGTGTCACGGTGTTTGTGGTCGCACTCCTCCGAAGCGGCAGGACCGATTTTTATGATTTGTTTATTATGTATTTGGTAGGTATTAATAGTGATTAGAAACTTTTCATTCTGAAAAAAAAATTGCGGGTAACACCGCGAGGCGCTAAAAACACTAAGACTTTGTTACACAAGTTTTCCTAGTGTTAAGTCTAGGGTACCTACTTTCCTAACAACCTAATAAACAAGGAAATTGTCATGCTTCCAATATTAAGATAAGATAATGGACAATAGATCTTTAAGGTTCATCCCACAAATATTATAAATGTGAAAGTTTGGGTGCATGGATGAATGAATGAATGTTTGTTACTTTTTCAGACAAAAACTACTGAAAGGATTTACATGAAATTTGGTACGGTGGTAGCTGAGATCCTGGATTAATACATATGCTACTTTTTATCCCGAAAACATGTAGACACCGCGGGAAGCAGCTAGTATATAATACATACCTAAATAATATCGAAAATCGCCCATACGAATGGAAAGTATAATACACAGGGTTATAAAAGACAGTGTGTTATGCTAATCCAAAAAAGTTAAGATGTGCGATATACACTTATCTATGTGCAAATAAATACAGTTATCTATTTCCGTGCCCTAGGATGGTACGTAGGTAAGTAGGTAATAAGTACCTACTTACTGCTAAACCGAATTTACGACCCCATATCAAAAAGTTTGAACCAACTTTAAATCTTTGAGTTAAAATAAAAGTACAAAAAGATTTTGCTACACAAAAGACCATATGATATTTTGCCACATGAGCGTGCATGTGAAAACTTCGCAATTTTACTTGACATCTCCATATAGGAGTGGTTCTAAGATTAAATAATAAAGGCCAGGCGCTACCGGACACAGCGGCCCACTAACTCATACAAAGTTCCGGCGTAAAAACGTCGCAGCGGACAGTGGCGGGCAAAGATAGCGTCGCAATGTGTACGTGCCTTTATTTACAACTAGCCGCGCTTCCGAGCCCCGCTCGGCTCATTCTAAAGCCTTTATATAAACTTGATTAGTGACAACGAACTATATGTAGATAGAAAAGCACTTCTGAACGAAGAAATGTGTGCAAAAAGGCCAGCCTATCTGAGTGATTTTGCCGTAGTTAACGTGTAATTTGTGACAGCATCCGATCGAAAAAAAAATCTTATAGTCAACAAGAATAAATACGCAAAGATAATTTGGTAATATTCCACCACAATGAACCGAATACAATTGACTCCTGTGTACGCTAGTAAATACAAGATAGACATGGCAAGTTTGATTACAAATGAACGCTCAATAACCACAATTCAAAAATATATAAAACAAAAGTCTGACGTGGCGTAAGATATGAGCAAAAATATGGCGCAACGTAATACCTAGGCTTTTGGTTTCCAACAGCGTGTTACATTCTTTTCTCATGCAGCGTGTTCTAAACACAATGGACTATGGTCTTGTTATGTAGGCGTGAAGCAGTGGCTGTGTGCACTGGAAGCACGTGCAGGTGATCTCACGGTCGGAGAGCCGCACCGGAATCATGCCGTGACATGCCACGCGTGACTCGGCATCAACATTATCTCAAGTGTCGTGCAAATTTCTAAGAGCACCTAGGTATTGCACTTTTAGTTTGCTCTTAGTTTGCTTTCGGGTATGACTTACTTACCTAAGTATGTAGTAAGTAAGAAGTCTACTTAGATAACTGAGTTTTGAGGTAAGGAGTAAATTGAGACCCATTTTTTTAAACATTTGACTATAGTTTAAAACCAACTTGTGGAATCTACAAGTTAGTTTTATGTATATGCTGTAATGAAAATAAGATTGTGTGTATGGCTCGAGCATTCATGCTTATGCTCACCATCGAAGGATCCTTTTAGTGGCGGCGTCGTGTGTCGGATCACTCTTCCCTCAGATATGGTTGAGGAAAGCGATGGCTGGCACATGCGTTATAATCCTTTAGTTTTAGAGTCTGTGGTTATACTCGAGTGCTGCTTGCGGATCGCTGATCTGCTCGCGGTATACATATACACAAACTAGGACCCCTAGATTAAGATTAATGAAACTAACTTTCCTCTTCCTATATAGAAAAAAAAGTCTATAAATTTCAAAGTTAACAAAGGTCGAGAACCCCGGTATCTGCGGAGTATATATTTTTAATTATAAAAATCAAAATGCCGTTTCCTCTGGTTTATAACCGCGATGAACGTTTGCCGTAGAATAACACAGTCAGTTTAAAAAAAATAACAACCATAAATAAACTTAAGTAAACCGCAAATCTGTCAATTTTCTACAGGATTTATTTTAGAGAACGTGTTACTATACTGTGCTATACAACCTTGACGGTTGCCTTGTTTCCGTAGGAATATGATCTCCTAAGTGAATAGGTATCTCCTAAGTCTGCATGCTCCATCTTCGACCACATCATGGCTTTGAAGCGAGTTGGTATTCTAACGCAGACTTACATATATGCGTCAAAACGAACATAATATGCATGGTGTCCTAAACTGTTGTCAGTTACAAACATCAAGAATTTAATATTTAATTTAGTTTTAATTTTTGTAAAAAGTAGGTAACGTATAAAGTAATAAGCAGTTTTTATATTTAAAGTTTCATAGATAGGTATTTAAGCGGTTTGACATTGTCGTTTGGTCTCGAGTGTCGACCTCTCGGTCGCTGTTGATGACAGAGTTCCCTGTCGTAGCTACATGACGCTGCATCCTACACGATGTTCAGACAAAACTAATTCAAATTGTGCAGACATGCGAGTCGGCTTGCCTACCAATTACAGCTACGCGGCCATTGCAAAATGGACAAAACCGTCCATCACTATGATATCGGAGCTCTCTCAAAACTAACAACTCAAATAAAACTCATCTATATGTAGAAGATACCTAAACTAAAATATGGAAATTGCTTTAGAACTGCTACTCTCCCAAGCGCCAATGGATTCGTCGTAATTAATAAACGAACCGCTTAGTTGTAGTTAGCCAAGTTTGCCAAGAACAGCTACAGAGTCTGTAAGTGGCATCACGGTAAATTACATTAGTTTAAATGGCTTTCAAAACAAATACATTAGATCCTTTCCACACGGAGATGTTACATTAGATAGGAAGTTAATATTATTATATCTCTACAAAATAAAACAGAATTATAACGACAAGAACTGTTTAGTCAGGAGAATAATTCGAGAATTTAGCATTGGCAATAGCAACATATTAATTAATGTTTGGAGGAAAATACCGAGTAAAAAATTGGTTTAACGCGATTTGATCCAATAAAAACCAGCGATACCCAAGCTTTCGATTACATTCATAGGTATTTACAGTTTAACTGCATAGTAGTGTATACACCTTGTCGAGTACGAGTACTTCACAAAAAAATATATTTATAGTGGTTAAATTAAGGATTTTGCAACGTGACACATAAGGGCACATAAGGGCATTAAATAAAATATATTTATTCTATTGATTAATAGGTACTGTCGCGGAAATTGGAAATTGCTACACACCTTATATCTTATGCCTGTCTAATAAGGTTCACATTCGTATAGGTTTTTGCATGCGCCTAACAGCTATCGTAATAAAAAGCTCAGAGTGCAGGTGCAGAACAATCACGGAGATTGGTTGGCCGTTTCGCACATACTTTTTTGTTGTGAAGTTCTCTTCTGAGCACATATAATTCATTGATTATTTATTGATTGATTATTATCTTTGGTTTTTGATTATCTCGACTTGTATGGTAAGTAGGTATAATATAATTAATTACACCAAAAAGCTATAATAAGTTTAATATTTCTATTTATTATTGTATTTAACCGATTTAGATACAAGGATGACGAAAGAAATCAGAGGCAGAAAAAAATCAATTTATGTAAAGCCAACATAAAATCTGAATCTTGAATTTAAGATGAAAATATAAGATTGTGAATTGTGATATCTCTCACAGTGCGACTGTAATTTAATAAGGGAAACCCGCAGCGAATGGTAAAAGAATGGGCACCTACAGCATAAGTTAATTACACTAATGAACAAGGGAAGGTGCGCTCGAAAAATCCGCCCCAAGATCACTCGAAAGTCTTTAGTACGATGCTCTTCGCGCGGTTCATTAGCGCCTCCCTTGTCCGCCGGCTCACATAGCGGATTCTGTTGATATATAAGTTCTAATCACAGATAAAATAATATTTGTATAGATACAGGATGTGTGTATGCATACATACACACATTCATCCAATGCAAAAAGCCATACTAAGTTAAGATGGTTTTACCGCTAGCTGAAGGAAAAAGTCTTGAGAAAACCAGAGACTGAGAACTCTTAATGTTCTCAAAGATTTATTCAGTCTGCTAACCGTGGACTTATTCTTCTCAAAATGAGAAATCCTCAAACAGCAGTGGGACATAAAATAGGGCTGACCCTGCACGGTTATGTATGTCAATCATGGAGGATTTTTAAGAGTAGATGTTTCCTGTGTTTTAAAACTGGATATAAACCAAATAAATAAAAAGTTGTAAATACTGGATGACATTTTGCACAGTGCCTAAAGTTTGTATTATGGGAACCAGATGACTGATAGAATACCTATACTTTTTTAGTAAGTAGGTACATATTTATCCCACTAACCCACTATTCAATACAATAGTTGATAATTGAATGCTAGCAAGACGACGAATACTCCTTCACAGCCTGCGTATTTACAGGAAAGCTACACAGGAAGGTGGACACTGTAGCACACATTTGACCACAACTCACTGCAATGGTCTGTGACAGTAAGCGTAAATAAATAAATAAATATCGTGGGACTATACACACAGTGCCATCTGGCCCCAAACTAAGCAAAGCTTGTGTGATGGAAGTCAGATAACTGATAGAATACACAAATACTTTTTTTTTATAAATACATACAGAACACCCAGACACATAACAAACATGATTGTGTTTATTCACAAAATGTTTGCCCTGAGTGGGAATCGAACCCACGCCCTACAGCTCTTAAGGCAGATATACTACCAATGAGCCAACGGGGCGGGGGCATGTCTTAGTAAATACACCAAAACGCAGCTTAGAAAGAAAATTGGCAATTTTACTTGAACAAACTTTTTCAGTCACACGTATTGTTTCCATAAAATATAATAATAATAATTAGATACATGTCTACTTTTTACATTTTAAAGAATTTGTAAATAGCTATAAAATAAAACTGAAAATGTGTAGCATCATGTAAGCCAACCCGATAGAAAAGAGTATCAAGCACCTTCATTAGAGGTCCGAGGGGGGTCCCACTCAACTATAGACCACATTTTTGTCTTTCCCAGAAGAAATTTCCGTAAACTTAAAATAAAACGTACTTTTAAAAAAAAACATTGTCACACGAGAAAGAAGATGAGTGTCAAATTCTATTTCGACTATATTAGAGCGTCGACATTTCACCGTTAGAATATCCTGTCAGAACACTTGAACAAAATGAATTAGCAATTATTCATTTGCTTCGGATGATAACTCCTAATTCTACTTATGCATATGTAGGTAAATATGTATAGATACGTATCAAATATTTATCACTTTACGACCAAAAAATATCTGTTTAAGTATATTGCATACATCCGACGCGACATGCCTTTAAAAATGTCTAATCGCAACCCACTTCTTACTTTAGAGCTTGATGATTCTTGGTGATGTCTGGTGTCTCTTTGCGAAGGGTCAGAAAAGCGGCCCCGCTGTCCACCACCTCGGCTGCAGAGGATAGGGAGAGCGGCGCACCTCTTCCTCTGCAGCCTCACCGCATCCGCTATCGGTGATGAACCGTTGAGGCCACGGAAGGCAGGGAAGGATCCTACCTTACGACACACAGACAGTTCTGTCTCCAGCCCTCAGCTGCTGTATCTCCCATAAGACCGCAGCTCGCAATCTTGCAACCCACAAAGGGTAACAAGAGTGGACCTAAACCAAATAAATTATAAGTGCAAGTGAAAATTAAAACAAATAAATTACAATTAAATAAAAGCATGTAAAACATCAGTGGGTTTCACGGCAATTTGAGATAAAACGTTATTCAAGTTTTCGATTCTAAATTGTAGGAAATATATTTTTTATTGACAAAAGACGACACTTTATGACCCAAAAAAAACAAGCAAAAAAACACCGTCATTTATTTGCCTACATTCAGTCTCCGTTTGCGTCCGTCAGTACATTTAATTTTTTTAAACATAATTGACATTTATAAATTGAGAACATCGAGCCACAGACAAACATCATTCGTCACATCAAATCTACGTCGTAACAGCTCATGAGACAGAACTAGGTACTACCAAAATAGTCAATCAATGTATCTAGTAGTATACAGACCACTGCGTATAGCCAGTATCTACTTATCAAATAAGAAGCCCTAAATACCTACTTACAAAACATCTCTTTATTTCCCCTAATCATTTGTCCCGGGAAGGGACGGACGAGCGGCGCGCGCAGTAATCCGTCCATCGCGCCATGCAAATTGAATCACGTCTCTCATCTGCTCTCGCGAGTGTCTTCCGTCCCAGGAACATATACCTTCTGCAGTATTGCAGTCACTCCAGAATAAATTTAAAAACTAGTAAGTAAATTGTGAATGAACCTTGATGCGTACCTATTCGTTCTACAATTAATTATTTATTATTAGATAATTATATTGGCATGTATAGTATTTGCGTATATTTAATTTTATTTTTGACTTTTTTTACGAACAAATTACTTTGTCTTTATTGCATCTTATTAAATAATCAAGATAAATACATAAGTCACATAAAATATACAGTACACAGTCATATTACATACATATATGTCAATAAAACATCAAAAAAAAAATTACTTGAATTGGAATATGACTTGTAACTTTTTTGTTATCAATAAAATGTTGATAACACCAAAGCATACCACACACAGTAACAGCTTATTCGCTAAAGTTAAATTATTAATTGAATTTCACACTATTTTATTGTAATTGTACCTATTTATTGTAAATCCTACTAATATTATAAACACGAAAGTTTGTAAGAAAGAAAGTATAGCGGTATGGTTGTTACTCTTTCACGCAAAAACTACTAAACGGATTTGGATGAAATTTGGCATGGAGGTAGCTGAGACCCTGCAACAGTTTTTGTTGAATAGATGCCAATAAATAAGATACATGCGGAGGGTGTCTACTAAGTGTGACGTCATATAACATGGGGGTGAATCATAAGTTTTGTGACTCACATACATATTTCAATATCGAAACTGCTCTTTTAATTTAATAAATTTTGAGTGTAATATGTCATGACATCTCACCAGATGGGCTCGTAAATGTAAAGACATTCGACATGGACGGAGGTGTCCAAAAGCCAAAAAATCGTATAAATTAGTTCATAGATGGATCCATATATTAAAATAATGTACCTACATTGGCGATAACGATACAAAAATCTCAGATTCAAAGAAATAGAATAACAGTGTTTTCTTTTAAAACTGACAGAATACATGTAAATACTATAAAATAAAGAAATAGAGTCCGTTTTCCTCTTACAGTAAATATACTACATCTACATGAAACAAAACTCTTAATTCGTCCATCTCGGGAGTGCAAATTGAATCACGTCTCGCGCATGAGAGCTATCCTCTGTACCTAAATTTGTCTCTTCGCGTAAAACTAAATTATTTCGTATAAATTTGTGAATCTTGTTAGTTTCGTAACTAAAATCACAAAATACCATCATCGTTTTGTTACCATAACTTCATTGCTAGGAAAAGTATTCAAAGCAGCATTAGTTATATCAAAGTTATGTAGGTAGGGATGATAGGGTTTGTAACACAACTTGAATAGTGAATGTGAACATTGATGCGTATCAAAAGGGAATCATTAACATTTGCGTTGCTAGGTCACCATAGGCGCAACTGACCTGAAGCTGAAATTACTGGGCTGTTGAGACTAACCATCGAAAGTCTCAAAGTAATGAGCGCCAAAGCAGCGATGCCCTGGACTTTGTTTTGTTACTCAAAGTTCTGTGTATCGCTGCAATGGTCATGGACATGCGTTATCTCTTACCATCAGGAGAGCGCATCGTTTGTCTCATTACTTTTACATTAAAAAAAAATAGAAAAAAAAAAAAGCAGTAGTGGGGCTAAGATGAAGCACGCTTACTTAGAAGGAACATAATTTCGCTTTGGATTTTAAGACACGCATATCATAGCTTACTAGCAACACTGATTCCACCAGAAAGTTTCACAACCTCACTACGCAAATAAAAAAAGGGGAATCGAAACGCTTTGTGTTGGTACGTGGGGAATATCCGCCATATACAATGTGACGTTTTAGTTACGTTTGCCTGGTAGAAACGAGGGTTGAATCAAATTATGCAATTCTAGGGCACATTCTCCGAAATATAGCCGGTAGAAAATCGACAAACTACTAATTTTATATCGATCCTAAAGGCTTTAGACTTTAAAGCCGTGACTATATCAAAGTGTCGTTAGCCTCTTGCCTTTCGATCGAGTCCAATGAACGCGATACATCCAACTCCTACGCGGTGATACCAGTGAACGCTGAAACGTTTCATTTCTTACTATCTAAGTATATGTACTAGTACAGATTTTAATATCGATATAAAGCGAATAAATTATTCTCACCACACTGGATGTATGTAGATTCACATAGGTACGTTCTATGACACTTCTCTCGATATTTTCCTGCATTTAAAAGCTAGCGATACCAACAATGTGATTTCCAGAATTCTAGCGTTGAATAGTGAGAAAAATTTCAGTACTCTGGTAAGTGCGGACCCGGGTTCAAACTCATAAACAACGTCACGAGTTTGAGAGACGCTTTTACCCAACCGAACTACTCTCTACTACTCTCTCTCTACTTGCTTTTACTCTCTCTCTTCAATCGGTCCCTCATTCTGAGCATCGTGGTCACTAGACGGACAATCTGCCTTCATCGACTCCGGTCCGAAGTAGCCCTCACAACCTGGTAGAATTTAGGAGGAGAATTAGGAGAGTTAATAAAGAGGTGGTGGCTACTACGATATGATCGTCAAATTACACAGTACACGGAGTTAGTACTAAACCGATAAAGGTCACTATACTAAACATTGTGAAGGACCAACTCCGCAATCGGTAAGAAACAACAGTTTCTAGACATTCTGTGTGAAGTGCTATTATTATTATTTAGAATACATGTTTAAATACACATTTATTAAAATGTATGTACAACAGGAGGAATTAACTCTAAAATGTTTTCTATTCTGTTGGCTCATTTCGTAGTATATCTGCTTCTAGAGCTGTAGGGCGCGGGTTTGATTCCCACTCAGGAAAAACATTTTTACGTGACGAGCATAAATGTTTCTTCTGTATCTGGGTGTTCTGCATGTATTATATGTGAGTATTTACTAAAAATAAAAAGGATATAAGTACTTTTTCAGTTATCTGTTTCCCGTAGTACAAGCTACTCTTAGTTTGAGGCTAGATGGCGCTGTGTGAAAAATCCTAGGATGTTTATTTGTATTCTTATTTATCATCCCCGCGCTTAAAAAAATGGGGAAGTAGGCGTGCGTCTAAAAATTATAATTTTACATCATAACATAAACAAAGGTAGATCAATCAGTGCTAATGAATAGTATCCTTGTATGGAACAACTAATTACTTTTCAGCAATAAGACCCTATAGTATAACTACTATGATGAATACAAGCAGAGTATCGTTCCGTGCAAGCCCGAATTAGTTATGTTGCAACTCGGCTAGACGAGCTATACTAGCTGTTCCATTTAACAGCTGTACTCTCGAGAGTTCCTCACGGAGACCCTATTCATTGATTTATGATATAAAGTTATTAACAGGTATAATTTCCCAGTAAAGATTCTTAGTACCAACCTATGTATATCTGCTTAGATAGCTACGAATATATTGTTACAGAAGCAGCGGCGCAGAAACTTTGATCAAGCAGGCATCAATAGTTGGTGAAACAAAGAAGGATAAGTTCGGCGAACAGACTCGATCCGGGTACTGAGCTGTGCGAGATCTCCCCCGCTTTGTTCGTAAACAATGTGCAGCGGGTACGGCTTGTCCGTTTAGAACTTTCTACTCAAAAATAGAGTAGGTACCTACGGATTCTTCGAATTGGAAATACTTTGACAGCTACGTTTTCATATCTTCTGAAACGTATTAAATTAATTTAGTACTGTAGGTATACATGGTCATCATTAATTTAATAAACTAACCACTGCTTGCAGGTTTTTTTTATGTAAAATTAATGAAACGAACTAGACGCTCTCTTTATTTTGCTATGTGATTTTTGTCAAAAAGTCATCACAGAAAAGATTTTTTTTAAAGTTTGGTTGTTTTATTTTTGTACTTTGTAAACGCAAATCACGGTTTCTGTCTAAGCTTTGCCCATATACCCCTACGTTTCCTGACGTTTGAGAACGCTTGTTGTTACTAGTGTCATATTGGCCTCCAATTTTTTTTTTCAAAATGCAAATTTAATTATAATGAAAAAACATTGTTGGTAATAAAAGAAAACGAATTATTGAAAGTCGTATAACAAAAGTTGTTTTATTCATATCAAAAACAGGTCTGCAAGCATTCACCGGATAATTTAAAATCAGCCTGTATAAGAATTATACAAGGATTTTATACAGTTTCAAATTTTTATTTCTTGTGATCCCAGAGGAGAATTTTTAGAATAGATGTTCAACAAGACTATCACTAAGCATAGATCAGTCAATCCATCCGACCGTAACGGGTATTTTTTTCTGAAATACGCGATATACCGTGCGATTACCGCCAACATACACAACATCGTAAATTACCATGAGAAGATATACAATCTTGTAACCGTAAAGGCAAACAAAATCAAAGTAACCGAACCGATCTAGGTTAAGTCTGTGGTTAAGTGAAATTAACTGCCAGGGATAGCTTTGGCCAGGCTATCAATAGCGTTGGTGTTATTTATTGTCGCATTTGGATGTGGCTGGAAATAAAAAGCCAAAAGTCGGCTTTTTATTTCCAGCCCTATCTAAAAAGCGTTACAACTGTTATTGGTGTTGTTATCAATAAAATATTTGTGTCATAATTATTTTTTTTACTTTTCCTCATTTTTACTAGGTTATAAGTTTATGGTATACTGATACAAAAGAGGGTCACTGAGGCTCATAACGAATATTTTTACAATAGGAACAACTGTCGAATCGTAAAAAAAAAATTCAGCCATCCCATACAAAATGCTCAAATGTCAATGAACATTTTCTACAGAACACTAGACTTTTTCACGTTTTCTATCAAAAATTGTTATTGATACATATTTTGAGGGAATTTTTCATATTTTTTCTTTTCAACTTCGGTTAACGTTTCGCGTAACACTGTTAAGGTACCCGAGTTGAATTCTAATATCACAACGAAATAAAACTTGTATCAGTTGAGACATATGTACCTAGACTACATGCCAAAGTTTCAGGATGCGTTTAGTCCATAAAACATTGATATCTACAAGTTCATTTAATTAGTAAATAAACATCAGCTACGCTGCGTGCGCGACAGCTACGCCAATTCCGCCACAGCTACGTACGGTAAATTACAATGAAAATAACTAATTTAGTAAAGTTTTTTTTTTTTGAGTAATGAGACGAACGAGATGCTCTCCTGATGGTAAAAAATAACGCCTGCACAATTGCGCGACCATCGTAACGGTACCCAAAACTTTAAAAAACAAAACAAAGTCCAGGGCAACACTGTTAAGGCGCCCATCGCTCTGAGATATATAAGGTTAGTCTCAATATCCCTGTGATTTCATTTTTACTACTCGCCGGCTAAATATCTAGTTGAATACTGGAGTAGTACCTATGTAGACGACCTCCTGCTAAGAAGATCTACCTCCTAACCTATAGAAACCCCAATGATCCAATGAATGAAACTTAGGTAACCACAGGAAAAAAGTTCTTAAGAAAGTTGAGAATTTGGGTTTCCCACTTCTAATTTAGTCCATCTAACATCGGAATAAAATCAGTTTCCTCTGTAGGTAGGTACTTCGAACTCACGATTAAAGCTTTTATCGGTAGACTGATTAAGTGTCGAGACCAGGATGGATTTATTGTGAAAGTTGGCCGTTCGCTGAGGTTAGTGATTCAAGCCCGCACACTTTAGTAGAATAATTGTCTACGTGATTGGAATGGAGGATTCATGCCTCCCTTAATAAGATCAGATAAAGAGCTAAGCTGGTCTGGCCAGGTGCGTGCGTGTACATTTTTATACTTACCTTTGTTTATTTTAACTACATTACCTTTACTCTGCGGTACTATCCGCGATATTATATACTTTCTGCATTTTTCCAAGATTAAAAATAACAAATTTAAAAAATGTTAAATATGCGTATATTTACTTAGCAGTGAACTTATTGTGACAAAGATAATATAAATTATCATCTCCCTGCCAACCATCGCTCTATACTGCGTACGATACGTTCCGAATATTCGCTCCGGACAACTCATTTCCAGGATTATTATGTCAGGTTTATTATAGTTTATATTATTGTAGCTATTGTCTCCCAATGCTCCGATGTTTCTCGTATTTTTAAAATTAGGGCCCTAAAGCAAATTTTACTTGTACTAACTCGCCTGAAGTTGGTATGGTTTGGTAGGTACATAATAAATATAAATAATAAATAATAAATAAATATCGTAGGACTATACACACAGCGCCATCTGACTCCAAACTAAGCAGAGCTTGTGTGATGGAAGTTAGATAACTGATAGAATACTTAAATACTTTTTTTTTTGTAAATACATACTTATAATACATACAGTACACCCAGACACAGAACAAACATCGATGTTAGTCACACAAATGTTAGTCCTGAGTGGGAATCGAACCCACGCCCATCAGCTCTCGAAGCAGACACACTACCAATGAACCAACAGGGCTGTCATTTCGGGCAAACCAACATTTTACCGAGATCGTGCTCATCTTCTTCGATTTTCCTATAATTTTTATGACCCGTGGTCCAACACCTAGACTGTCAACCATAAAAAATCTCCTCCTTGACAACCAAATGTGAGATACGTCTACGCAATTAGAATCTACATTCTACATAATGATTATCAAAACAAATACGTGAAAAACCGCATGGGCATAGCAGGGGTCCGTACCTTTATGGACTAATGTGCTATTTTTTCTAAAGAAATGTTTAATAAGGCCATAAACGTGGCGTCAAATAGTTTTAACTTGGTGACAGATAAATATTAAACTAACAACTCACAAATCTTTATTTTTACCAAAAAAAAAACATTTTGCACTGTATTTTGGTAACGTGGGTACCAAAATATTACGTCGCGTGCCATTGGTTCGCCATCCTTGCTTTAGAGTAATTAATTATTTATTGAGATCAAACTATCAACAAAACATTTTGAGAACAAATTATTAGAGTGTAGATATATTATGTTTAAAAACATAAAAACTAAACAGCACGCAAAAACGAGATGTGCGATTATGTTAAAATGTGACATTCTGTAACTCTGGGCGGCTTGGAGCTAAAGTCGACAGTTTATTGACTTTTGTTTACCGACCACATAACCAAACTCTGCGCCCAATATGACCCTGGCTTCGGCAAACTTAATAACAGAATATTGGACTCTTCGCCCGAAATGTTACGCTGCTTTTATCTACTTACCTATACCTACCTATCTATGAATACCTAAGTCTTTCGAAAGATTGTTTCATTTTCATTAATTGATTTGTGTATATAGGTAGGTGTTAAGTGACGGTGTGGTCGAAGGTGGTAAAACACACCTAGCCAGGAATGAAACTGGCTCTGAAGTGAGGCTGTCGGAACCCACCGTTAGATGCTTGGCACACACTACTTTATTTTGAAGTTCTTTTCTAGTTAGATAGAATTTGTCGGTAAGTCAGATAAGGCCCTAGTTTCTATAACTAATATTTATATCATTAAAAGTTAATCTTTCATCCAGTATTATAAGTCGGTATGACTTTTAAGATAACCGAACCTACTTACGTGAAAGGCTTAAAGGTAATTAATCAATTTATAGATGACTTTTGCTATTGGTTAGGCGGTCGTTACCCGACGGCGTGCTGCGGCGGTTAAATATCAATAGGTCTTAAATAAATAATCAGAAACAAGGGCGGAAGGACCTAAGTGCGGGACATTAACAAGGGTCCAGTCCAATTTTCGTCCTGTCCGCGTTGATATATTGAGGGCCGATATAACGATGTGAAACTCGAGAGAGCTCGACGCTGCGATGCGCTTAGACACAACTCATTTACTTTTTCTAATATGCTGCTAGCTCGATAATTGCTTCGGGATAGAGATCTTCTAAACAATGTTTATTAATATTTTAAAATCAAAACTTTTTTCACGAGCTAGTTCAACCATTACATGATTCAACATTCGCATTGAAACGTAGATAAAACAAAAATATGTCAAAACCACGTCAGTTACCATAGTATTATCTGGCTGTTATAAAATCAATGAGTAGGTATCACTGTTACAATTTTTATTGTTAGTAAATATACCTACTATTGTTGTTTTGTCAGTAAAAGTAATATACATTTGTATGTATTTAGGAGCAGTACAAAATTAGCGGTTGGATGGTGCGGCGCCGGCGGTGTGATTCTTGGACCGCCCTTATCTGCATGTATCTATAACCAATACACAATACCTACTGTCGATGATGTAAAATTATATGACTATAAACAGTTAGGGTTTCCTAGGTTATCAAATCTCAAATGTTATTAGGTACTTAATAGTAACGTTAGGACAAGTGATAGTAGGACTAGTGCTAACATGGTTGCTCTTTATTTGTATGTATGCTTTGCACAGGAAAACAAAACTGGATCAACAATACAAATACCTATAGCCTATGTTACTCAGTGATAATGCAGCATTCTAATGATGAAATAATTATTCAGATCGGTCCAGTATTTTCGGAGCCTATTCAATACAAACAGAAAATCAAATCTTTCCTCTTTATCTATAGACAAATAATATTAGGCTGTAAAATTATATGATTTTTAAAATTAGGGCTAACAAAGTAAAAATTAAATAATACATAATATTCATCGACGTAGGTATTCATAAAATGTAATGTGCGCGTAACAGATATATTTTATTTACCTTAATAGGTATTTATTTTGAATTAAGTTAATTCAATCAAGCTATAGAACGTCTACTCGATAAGCCAGTGTTCCGGACGTAATTTAAAACTCAGGATAAGTTTCGCAGTTATATGCCCGCGGTAGTTTGTTGTAAACTGTATGCAAAAGAAAGTCCAGGGCATCGTTGCTTTAGCGCTCATTACTTTGAAACTTTTGATGGTTCGTCTGAACAGCCCTGTAATATCGCTAGCTGCGCAGTATCCTTCAAACCGGAACACAGTAATGTTACATATTACCTACTGCTTGGCAGCCGAATATCATACGAACCCTTGTAAAAGATATATCACAGTAGAAGATATACCTATTAAATAGGAAAATCGAAAATCTGTACAAGCTAGGAGCCACAGATAGTCCGCTATGTCGTGGCTGTTTGGTGGAAGACGAAACTGTAGAGCACGTGCTGTGGCATTGCAAAGCCACAGAAGTAACTAGGATCCTCACTAGATTGCATGAAGCAGCTTCCTCACAAACCACATCCAAATCCCCGCAACAGGCAGACTGCTTTTCGCTATCATGCTTAACTCCATCTCATCCACTGGAGCTACTTTGCCAGCGCCCCAGAGCCTCGCTCCGGTACTTCAAGGAGCTGGGTTGGCTCGGGTAGACGCTGGCAGGGGGAAATGCACAATACACCCCAAGCGGGACGTCAGTGCAGGACTCATCGCCCCCATTCCGAATAAGAATAAGAATAAGAATAGGAAAATCGAATTATTTTTGGATTCCCGTTAAAAACTCCAAAAAGTTGTCGCCCTTATTAGTTTTCAAATACAATGAATGTACCTACCTACATCTATAAGCGTCGCTGTCAAATGTATGGATATTATTGATGTTTTGATAGCAAGGTACCTAACTTGTCAGCATTAATTACCTACACCAGTTAAGTAAATTTTAACTTTTATAAATATTTTTTAAAAAAATGATCGTATGTAGATGCTTGCCCGACATCCCAAACATCCATAGATTAATGTCGAATGTTATAAGTAATATCCATTTATCGACTCGTAAAAAATTAAGAGCGGGCATTAATAGAATTTTTCGTTAGGACCATGTATCCAGTTTTTCGGCGCCATAAAAAATACGCTATAAGTGCATAAGGCTTAAATTTACCCAACATTATATTTAATCCATTAAATCGATTGTTATGTTAATCAAGTGCCATCTTTACAGTAACTACAGCTGCTTAACTTTGATTCACTGCGACCATCTGTCTCATAATTATTACGACCCATGATAAACCTACAGGAGAAAAGTAATGCGCACCTTCCGCTAGGGTGAAAAGTCTCGAAGAAGCCTGAGACAAACAGTGACTACGCTTTAAAAATTCAAAATGTACTCACCCGGCACTTTTGCATTTTTCGAGAGTACTAAAGTCTGCTTCGTTTATATTAAAGACCTCTATCTATTCGTTTTATCCGCCGCGAAATATGCTTTCACTCTTGTCGGCTCTTCATTCCGAGATGCCTCCCGTACCTACCTCCATTAGCGTGGAGGTAAATCACACGCTACTTTCGCAAGTTATGTTGCTTTCTCGTTGATGCCGCTTGTAAGTGTTTTGTGACGTTAGACCAAGAAGCATTTGTTCTGTATTGTTCACTGATTTTTAATTACATCCTAAGGAGGAAAGGTGCATTTAGGTATGTAGAGTTACCTACCCTGAGAAGTTTATAAAACAAAAAATGTTACTAAAGAATGAAGCCGAATATACCTACCTATTTCGGGGAGTGTGCACAAGAGCTCTATGACCTTATCCCATCCTCTCCGTTCCACCACAGGAAAAGCAGAAAAATGGCACTCTGTCATCCGTTCCTCGTGGACGTTCCCAGTATTCGTACCTACGCAGCGATGCACGAATGGAAGGCATCTCTGTTTCGTACCTATTTATACGAAACTACAATTTGAACGTTTTTAAGGCTAGAGTGAATAGGTTTCTTCTAGATCAGCGTGCTCCATCCTCGGCCACACTGTCACTTTCCATCAGGCGAGTTAGTGACCAAACGTATATCTATTATATAAAAATATAAAGCTTCACTCTGTAGTGGCACAGATAGGTAAATCTACATAACTTGATTTGGTGTTCACAAGTATCTTGGTGTTACAACCTCTTCAACCTCTTTCGAGTATTTTTGTACTGTCATCAACTCGTTGCCGACTAAACCTACCTACTGTACCATCTACGTTTCTAAAAAATCCAGGAGGCAGACCACAATGACTCTTTTTTTTATTAACCCTAGCAGTAGGTACTAAAGTACAATGCCTTAGCTACTTAAGGGGGCTGGGCGGTACCGTACACCAAGGCCCTCAAGCTAAAGGGGCCTCTGTAAACCAGACCTCCGAGCAAGCCAAACTTGCTACATTTTCTCCCTTCTTTGGGAGATAAATATTTTTTTTTTTATTCTTCATTTATTTTGGGACTTTTGTCAAACTGACATGTCAGTCCCATCGTTCTATAACTATGAACTCACTAACTAGTATATATCTGTCTAAGGTGAGACTGGCTGATGCCTGAGCATTTTAAAAATCCGTCCTGCGGCCTCAGACGTCGGAGCCGCTAAGATATGAGTGAACACACCCATATCATATCGGCTCAACTTCATGTCCTGCATCAGCGAGTCTCTTTCATTTTTGTTCCGGGCACATTCCATCAGCAAGTGATAGGCGTCTTCTATTGATCCACAGATATCGCAATCAGGTGATTCCTCTTTTTTCATCAAGAAGCCAAAACTCTTGGATGGAATATGCCCGGATCTTATTCTATGCGCCAATACAATCGTTTGTCTGTCCAACTTAGATTCAACAAACCAAGGTATTTGAGGAGGCTCACATTGCATTGTTGCATACCATATGCCTTTATGTTTACTTGTTTCTTTAAAATAGTTTACGTACATAGTGCGGCACTTTCTTTTTATTTTAAAAAGCACTTCCGTATAATATGGTTTCACATCTATATCAATCCCCTCTGTCACTGCTAATTTGGCCAGTCTGTCAGCCTAACAGGTTATTACGCAGCTATACCTAATCATGGTAACTCAACTAAAAGTAATTCAAATTTGAAATTCCCTAAATTCTTACTGTTGTTTGTAGTGTTGACTAGTTTACTTTTTTTTGTCGTAGGACATTACACACAGCGCCATCTTACCCCAAAGTAAGCAAAGCTTGTGCTATGATCATCAGATGAATGATAGAATACTTAAATACTTTTTAAAACTCCATTAAACCACTATATTATATATGTGTGGTGTGGGGTTGACTGCCCTGACAGCTGATAAGTGACTGAGCTGTAAGCCGTGGGTTCGATTCCCACCCATGACAACATTTGATGTGAGTGTGCGTGTGTTCAATGTGATCGACATTGATGTTTGACGTTGTGTTTGACGTGTTCCGTATGTTTTAACAAAAAAGTATTTACCAACGACCTACGTATTTTATAGTTAAATTATTTGGTTTTACTACGTATTATTTGTTACCTACTAATCAGCAATCTTACTCAATGTACCCCTTCTACTATCTCCTTCTTTGTTAATTTGCGACGATTCCAGTGTTTCGATATTTTCAAGTAATTGAAGAATATCGAATTAAATAAATGTAAGTCACACAAAGTAAGTCATGGTTGAGTCCTGGTATACCCTAGTAAAGTCATACCGCGACCAGCGACGACATGATTTTTTCGCAATCCCGCTCGTCGCGCCAATCCTCGTAGTCTATTATTCTGTCTTTTTGGCGTCGCACTTTGTTTATTTGCCAGTATTAAGAATTTCAATATTTCAAGTAGTGAAAAATTAAGTTAAATACACAAGTTTTGGAAAATTCTTTAATGCGGCAAAACGATCTAATCCCGTAACCGTCAAAAAAGCAAACCCTTGGGGTATAATTATTTAACACAAATAAATTTTAAAAAGTTGCGGCTTTTTATACCTACCGCGTACAGTGACAAGTTACATACAGGGTACAGTGTAACCGGAATTAACCCTTACTTGTTTTATATGACTTTACTGAATATTTCACGTTACTTATCATCACATACTTAACAATACCGAAATACTTAACACTGGCAAAGTAAATGCTGTCAAGCGCCAAATACAAATAAAAATATTGCAATTAAAAAAGAGAATTGAATTTCTGAAAATCTGAAATTTTGGTTTACGGTGTGTGACCAGGATTAAAAGACGTGTTTTTTGGTTTTTACTATACTATAATAATATATTTTCAAATTGGTTCAATATTGACTAGCTATAGATTAATTATTAGAATTGGATTAACTAAAGATGGAGGATGAGAACAGTGTTCCAACTTTAATTAGCGTTAAACCTTTGAAACCCGAATACAGCCATTTACAAGAAATAGCTATAACGTCCGATCAGGTACATACATCGTTCATGTCTTTTTTTTGCTTGCCTAATAAATAAAGGAAATTTGCTTTTGAACCTGACCGATCTTGCTGTCTGAATTGCAAAAAAAATTTTCACCTCGGTGACAAAACACTTAACTGATCATTTGACTTTCTACATCTACTCTTTCAGTTCACACTAGGCCGTGGTATCGGAAAGTCTGCTGTTATACCATATCTTTCAATATCTAGACTTCATTGCAATCTCACTAAGTCTGTAAACAATGAGTGGTATATTGAAGATTGTAGTAGCTTTGGTATCAGTATCAATAACAAAAAGCTGGGGAAAGGTTCTAAAGTAATGATATCTAATGGAGATATCATCACCCTTGAGCCAACTGCAGAATTTGTATACAAATTCTGTGATCAAAACAGTGATGAGTTTGAGATACCTAAGAAACGCATAAAAATGGAAAAAAATTCAGATAGTTGTATCTTGAACAATGTAAAAATGAAGTTTGAAGAGTCTCAAAATTATGAAATAATGCATATAGAGGAAAAAATTCAAAACGCAAAGCAGTTGCAAACAACATCCATTATTTTAAAAGAGCAACTGCAGTCTGATATGGATAGGAGAATTCAGCTATTAGAGAATGATTTTGCTGAGCAAATTGAAAACTTGAAAGGTGAGAAAAATGAAGTTGAAAGACAAAAAGCATTATTAATCGAAGAGAGAGATGGACAGTTGGCACAAGTCAAAACTGAAATGGAGGGCAAAATTGCAGAGTTAATGGTAATATATTTTAAACATGAATTTCATTAAAGTATATGTAAAAATCTGGCAAATGTAGTGTAGGGCTAACTCTATGGAGTGATGAAATATGTAGGGCAGCTGGCAATGGATGGGAGTGAAAAGCTGAATATCAGGCTGAGTGGCGTGTCTTGTGAGTGGCCTATGTTCAGCAGTAGACTTCGATAGGCAGCTGATATGTAAAAAAATCAAATTATAAATAGCATTGTTGTGGGGTTTACCGACCCCAGCAACTTGTCCAGAGAGATTTTAACTTTTTTGTAGTAAAAACTCCAATGGATCCAAGATAGACTTCATTAATTCATCTAGAATTTGCACATGCATAAATATTATCAACCTCTTGATGAAATTAATAGGTTACTTAGTTTTATTACATTTAAAATGTTTTGGTATCCATACTCAAATTATAACAAGCTCTTATTTCCAGGAGCAAATACAGAAACAAAATGAAAACGAATCTGAGCTACTAAAAGATAACCATCTGTTGAAAGATAAACTAGACAAAGAGCGAGAAGAGTTCCTCGCTGAACTTAGTAGAGAGAGCTCATCTAAAAAAGATATGTTGGAGAAATTGGAAGCTAAAATAAGAGAACAAGAAGAGATGCGGCTAAGGGAGAAACAAGAGCTGGAAGAGACACTGAAGAAGGAGACTCAACAACTCAGATTGGCTCAAGAAAAAGTGAGTAACAATTTCCTGTCAATTCCACTTCTGTGTAAACAACCATTATGACCTATGATGTTTGCTTTTCCTGATAGATACAATCTTCAAATCAGTAGTTAGACTTTTATTAGTACAATAAGACAATAACTAAACTATCATGGGACAAGACATGGCAGTGTTAAAACAAACCATTTCCTTAGCCTTTATTTTTATTACTTCTTAAACTTATTCTGAGATTTTCTTTCAAGATTATAATGATAATCATAAGATTTTAGTATGACTTTAATTGGTAACAGGAACTTAAAGAAATAACAGAACAGAAACGACAGAGGGAGCTTGAGCTAGAACAAGAACTCACTAGTATCAAACAAAAACTTCAAGAAAAGGTGAAACAAACCGAACAGCAGAAATTAGAGACTGAACAACAACTCAACACAAAGATGGCACAACTGCAGAAACTCAGTGATAAAGAGAAAATCAAAGTGAAACAATTGGTGAGATATTTTTTTTGTGTGCATAACACGATCTATAGATATAAAATCTACACTAATGTTATAAAGAGGAAATATTTGTGTTTTTGAACTTTTGGATTTTTGTAACGAAAAAACTCAAAAACTACTGCACCAATTTCAAAAATTCTTTCACCATTAGAATGCTACATTTTCCCTGAGTAACAAAGGCTATATTTATTACTAGAATTTAACTAAAAATAATGTCTACCCATGTGAAGCCGGGATGGACCGCTAGTAAGCTATAAGAGTAGTAATCACTGCAAAAATGTTTTTGAGTTGCCTGCATCAATCTCATGAAAGCTTGTGCTTGATATCGAGTTTACAGGTGTCCGCATCAAGGTATCTTTAGTATGTCTTGCTAAAAACCAAACAAAATTTGCCAATTTCTGCATAATAGAATATCATGTACTGGTAAGGGCACACATAAACGTTTTTAGCATACATCTTGCATTTGCTGTTACCCTGTTGGTATCACAGCTGTTGTCAGCAAAAGAACCTTTATGTATCCAAAGTGAAAACACTTATGTGACTTTGATTTTGATCTAGAATATTGTAAGTATTAAAATTTAATTTCTAGGTATTGCATGTACTGTATTAATAATTTTAAATTTTTTAGCGCAATGTGTTTTGTACCGAGACAAATCAAAATGTTTATTTAGTATTCAGAATCAGATTTTGTAACTATTTAAAAAAAACAGTGTTTTAATGTGAATATCTGCAATGTTTTGTAGTTATTTTCGTTTATGACACATAGACGTTACTATGTGGGTGTAATATGATATATTAGCTAATCCACAGTCCCCCTCTATTATTTCAGCAAAAGGAAAGAGAAGAGATACAAAAACAGTTGTTTGAAGCTCGAAAAAATGCGGAGATGTCCTTTGCAGAATTACAGGTGAGGACTGTGAACATTGAACAATAGTAATTATCATTTCTATAGAATCATTATTCTAATATTGACAGCAGCTCCATGCAATGGCGAAATATTAATCATATAAAGAAAAGCTGTATGCATTGCATCCCTGTGTCATGGCAATTCTTTAAGATAAATGCTTTCATAGTAAATATTAATGCAATGTTTAGGTTATGTGTCAGTTTGCGGGTAACTGATTAAAGTATCCATTTCAGGAACGTGAAACAGAACTAGCTATGGTGGCTGCTGCGAGGATAGAAGCACAAGCAGAGCAATCCCATGAATTATTGAATTTACAAGAACAACTGGAAAAGGTAATCTTTGTTTAGTCTTGTGCCTATAAGGCAATCATGCAATCAGGCCTTTCCTGTATGGGTTTAATACAACACATTTAACAGCACATTGTTCCTTTCTTTGAAGATATTTTACACAATGCCATCTAGCCTTAAACTAATCAAAGCTTGTATCATAGAAACCAAACAGCCGATAGAATACTTAAATACTATTTTTTTAGAAATACATTTTTATTCAAATTGGGTGCGATAAGACCTGCACTGACGTCCCGCTTGGGGTGTAACCCAGCTCCTTGAAGTATCAGAGCGAGGCTCTGGGCCGCTGGCATAGTAGCTCCAGTGAGTTGGGTGGAATGTTCAATGATGATGACATGAATGATAGCGAAGTAGCTTCGTGGCAACCTTTTGTGGCTTTGCATATAATACATTCTTATAATACATACAGACACGCAGCCTGAGAACAATTAAGTATATAATTATAATAATTTATCAACGTTTATCACACAAATGTTAGTCCTGAGTAGAAATCAAACCATGCCCTTCAGCTCTTGAAGCAAAACTAAACAAATGAGCTAATAGGGCAGTCAGGCAGGGCAGACGTTGTTAATTGAGATTATTATAAGATGATTTATAGGCAGATACTAAATAACAGACAAAACATAACATAGGTTGTACTAACATCACTCTCTTTTGCTTGGTCAGTGTTTCAATAAATTGTTGAAACCGTGAAGCTAAACTAATCGCAAGAACGATTTAACGTTCATTTTCCGTTCTCTACAACAGATGAGAAACGCACTTGCATCTCTTGAAACAGAAAAGAACACCCTTGTAAACATATATGTGAGCTCCCCTAGAGAGGGCACCTCCAAACAGAACGTTCTCCAAGAAAGCGAGCTTGAGTGTGAACTTCAGTGCAGTATTTGCGCAGAGCTGTTCATTGAAGCTATGACCTTAAACTGTTCACACAGCTTCTGTAAATACTGCATCACTATGTGGAAAAAGAAGAAGAAAGATTGCCCTATTTGCAGGTATGGGAGTATTGTTAGAAATCTATTTAGTCTATCATAAAATAATTTATTGATTCATGCGTTTGCGTAAGTTCAATTTGAATATTCAAGGTATATTTAGTTTATTTCCGCTTAACAGTCGATTCAGTTACAACAGTGATGAGGATTTTAATATAGCAAATTTTACTGTTAAAAACTTATCCGATACTTAATATCTAAAACTGAATTTGAAATAAACTTAAAATAACTATAAATCTTTCTATCCTCTTCTCGCTGTAGTAATCACTTGCCGACACGTGTTTTGTATCTACACGAGGCATCCTTAGGACATGATTGTTATAAAATATTTACTTTAATGTTTTTTAATGCATGGGCAGTTTTCGTTTCCTGAAGTGTTTCCCTTTCACCCTATCTCTATAATCCAAGATAATGCTTTTGCTTATATTGGTCTGTTAACTTCAACCCACAGAGCGCCTATAACAGCTGAAAACAGGAGTATTGTATTAGACACAATAGTGGAAAAATCACAATCCCTCACTGAAGAAATGAGACTCAAAAGGCAGGACATCCTCAAGTATCGAGCTGGTAACTACTTATTTTACAACACTTGTGAACAATACAGCTTCATTGCATAAAAAGACAATTGAATAAATAATGATGGGGAAAGTTACTAAAAAAAAAAATAATAACCTCGATTGTCTATGAAATGATAGAAAATAATTTAGCATAGTATGTCGTATTTATCTCCTGTAAAATATTAAAAAAATCCCAAATGGGTTTGCGATTCACATACATTGGAGTTTTATGTAACTACATCTATCATTTGTATGGGATCTCACTATACTATACTTTTAGGTTGTATCACAATACTTGTAACTTATATATCTCAGATTCGTATTAAAGTAATCTATAAAAAATGTAGTCAGTAGCTATATGAAGCTGTATTGTTCACAGAACTCGTGTCTGAGGTGTCGCGACAGACCGCTGGGACTAGCACTAGCCGGTATGATTTTATTTGCAGTCACTTTCAACCTTATTACACAACTGCCCAAAGAATAAGTGCAATGTTCTTAAGGTTCATGTATCTATGTATGTGAGTTTCTTTATTCCACAATAACTTAAAGGCTGAGATTTGAATGTGTGAGGTATTGTTAGAATCCTTACATTATCGTAAGTGATAGTCTCTAGCCCATTTAGCGCTCATGTGCAATAATTACCCTAGCGCGCGGTCATGGAATAGAAATGTTAACATGGTCTATGTCCATGTTAAAAATTCACACCTGCCTTAGGCGCTGATCTGTTTTTCGTATATTTTAGGATCGAAAACTTGATTGCAAGAATTTTTTTTCACAATGTGTGGCCCGCAACAGCATTTTTATTATTTTAGCCCATTTTGTCCCACTGCTGGGCAAAGGCCTCTCTGCCTCCCTTCCACGCCTCTCTGTTTGGTGCTATTGAGGTCTACTCCTTGTCATGAGCATCGAGCTCATCTTTCCACCGCCTGGTGGCCGTTTAACCTCCGGAACCCAGTCGGTGGAGGTTTACGCCCATAGCTCCGCTGGCATTCGGCAGACGTGTCCAGCCCAGTTCCACTTTAGCATGGCAACTTTTTGAGTGACGTCAATGTCTGAGTTTTGGAGCGCAGTAGGTACTGAGTTTTATATACGGTCTAATAACCTTACAAATACAAATCTTTTGTTACATCATTTTTTTTTTTTTTACACCACAGTTACAGGTCATTGTTCCAATCATATTTAAAAATATCAAAATCATAATATTGATATGTAGTAACTAAGTATAGATACATAAGTATATAATCATGTTTATAAATAGGAATGATTATCCAAATATAGAAAACTTATAATCCGACATCAAAGTGTTTCACTCGTCTCCCTTACATGGCGACCCTTGCCATGTTTGGAGTGCGCGACGCGTTGCGATAGTGTTTTTTTTTTTTTTTTGTTTATGGTTGACAGGCTAGTTGTTTTGATCACAGCTCACCTGATGTTAAGTGAAGGTGTGGTCGAAGATGGTAAAGCACACCTAGCCTGGAATGGAACTGGCTCTCAAGTGAGGCCGGAACACACCGTTAGATGCTTGGCTGCTTGCGTTAGTGTTTCGCGCCTCTAAACAGACGAACCAATGGACAAATAAATAATAAAATGTCAATGTACAACGTTATGTCAATACAATGAAAATGTCAATTAAATAGTATGCCAATAATAATTACGCCCAATATGCTGCGCTGCACTGCGCTGCAACAGCATATCATGTATTATAATTATGTGTTAACCTGAGGTTGTTTACTATTCGCAGAGCAAGTTTCAGTTTCGACGAGTCCGAGATCAACGACGACGACGGCTTCCTCGAGGAGGAGGAGGGCCCCACGGACGACTACGAGACGCCGTGGTGAGAACACTAATTTTAACTATTTCGCTACAAAAATATAACATCTAAAAAGATTATATGTGTCTCTTACTAAGTCTTTTACTTGGTGGTAGATCTCCTTAGCAGGAGATCGTCTAGGTAGGCACCACCGCAGTACCAGTTATTCTGCCGCTAAGCAGTAGTGTGTAAACATTACTGTGTTGCGGTTTGAAGGGTACTGCAGCTAGAGAAATTACTGGGCTGTTGAGACTAACCATCGAAAGTCTCAAAGTAACGAGCGCCAAAGCAGTGATGCCCTGGACTTTGTTTTGTTACTCAAAGGTCTGTGTATCGCTGCAATGGTCATGGACAGGCGTTATCTCTTACCATCAGGAGAGCGTCTCGTTCGTCTCATTACTTTTACATAAAAATAGTAACGTTGGTTTATATATTTACCGATTTTTCATCATCTTTGGTATAGCACTTTGTGCATACAGCCCAGTGACAAATATTCCAAACAAAGCGAAACAAAGTCCAGGGTATCGCTGCTTTGACGCTCATTACTTAGACATTCGATGGTTAGTCTCAACAGCCTTGTAATTTCGCTAGCTGCAGTACCCTTCAAATCGGACCACAATAATGTTAATACACTACTGCTTGGCGGCAGAATATCTGGCAGTGGTACCTACCTAGACGACCTCCTGAAAGAGATTACCACCAAGTGAGGTTTTTTCCAATTTCAGGGAATACTATCGCCGTTGGCGCGGACGGAGGTGGTACGAGTACTCAGATACCGACAGTGGATCTAACAACAGTTCCGATTCCGATGAGTCCGGCAGAACGGCCTCCAGTGTTGGCACCGCCCGTCACGCTGGTGCGGGTCTTCCAGCCGGTGCCGGGGCCAGCACGGGGACCCCAAATGTACCGGCCGCTGGCGACGCTCCCGCGCTCCTTCCCGCCACCACCGCTGCCGCCGCCGCCGCCAACAATATTCTACTACCCGGAGGTATAGTACATTACTGCAGCGGCCAGCAAAAGAGGCATTGATGCACGAACGTGTAAATACGTAAGTCCATCAATGCTTAATTGTGGCCATGGCTTGTATAGTACTTTTCTCAAATAATGCGCGGAAATTGGCTTTCTATTTGCAACACTGCAACACAGATAAATAAACCAGCCGTGTATGCTCGAAGATTTGCAAGCCAGTACGAAATTTTAATAAAACCTTTGAGAAGTTGCCTCCTGGGTTGCCATGTTTTAATATTTATTTTAACGTACTTAAAAAAAATTAAATACTTTTTTTGTCAAACACAGTAAACAACCGTTATAAAATATGTATATTTTATGCATTGTTATCCCCTTTGTTTACATAAAATATCTAAGATAAACAGAGTATAGTAAAAACTTTTCGAATCAAACATATAGTTTGATAAAATAAATGAATGGTATTGTGTGATAAAATAAATTAGACGTCGCCTGATATTCACAAGGCGTCAAGAACCGTAATAGGAAACCCATGATAAGGTATTTTTGTGGCTACGCTCAGCTTTTTATATACTTGAATAAAGGTTTTATAATTTTTCGTGGTTTGAGTGTAGAAGCCAAAAAATGCGTACAATTCGGTATGTAAAGTTTTTTTTTTGTATTTATTTTATATTTTTTACTGATAGTAAACTTTATTTTATGAAACTAATTTGAATATTTTGGCTTTCTATGCGGTAGTTTAATTCTAATACATTTTCAAACTTTTTATAGTTATGACGTCATAACATTGGCTGAATATGTAAAATATGTACTTTTTTAGGCACTGAAAGAATCCTTATACAGCCAAGGACATGACGTCATTAGAGGTTAATTGAAAGTCAAATTTATTTTATGTATTTTATTAAAATAAACCCCGTCTCATAGTTTAAAGAGTTTTAAACGGAAAAATCATGTACAGGAATGTAATATTTCGAAATGGTTTTGGAATCAGCAAAGTATTTTTTTTCTTTACATACCGAATTCTGCTCTAGGTTGTTGATTTGACGATGGTGCCGACTCAAAGTCAACCGGCGCAGTCGCGCGTAGCGTCGGTCAGTGACGAGGTAATTTGAAATATTATTTGCATCAAACTAAATTGTATACGTTTTATTTGTTCATATGATTATGGCATTTGTTGGCGCCTTGTTGCTTGTTTGAAGTATCTGGGTTCAAATCCTACGGCATGCACTCTGTTTTTCTTTGCAAGGTCATCTTATTTGGCCTTATGGAGAAATAAGATGACCTTGCAAAACTAACGCGACCGCAAACCTTATTGCGCGGTCATACAATACGCGATTGTATCTTGTGTACCTAACTTGAATGACAGTATGCTCACGGTATGGCCCTTGGAATGGAAGCTGACTTTCAAACGACTGACAGAACTCATTGTTAAAGCGATGTTATGATGATTTTGTAGCGATGATAGCTCAGTGGTTAGCGCGGTAGGTTCGCATGTCGAAGGGCGTGGGTTCAAACCCCAACAATGAGCTTGAGCTGCCGGTGAAGGAAAACATCGTTAGGAAACCATAGCATGGTGGTAGGGTACTTTCTAGTACTCGGCTAGCTAGCTACCACCCTCAAGTTGAAAATCTGCCGCCAAGCATCTAACGGTGTGTTCCGGCAGCCTCACTTGAGAGCCAGTTCTATTCCAGGCTAGGTGTGCTTTACCATCTTCGACCACACCTTCACTTAACATCAGGTGAGCTGTGGTCAAACAACTAGCCTGTCAACCATTAAAAAAAAAAAAATCCTTGACGGTAGAATTCCAACTTTAGAGTGGTCATAAAATATAAACTTACATAGGAACCTAGCCTGCCAAGTACAAGAATTTGTTTTACCTTCATGCTATGAATTCTTCACCATATTAAATTCAATTATTTTTATTATTTAATTGGAATTTTATTTGATGTTATATTTAACATACATAAGAATTTCAAGGTGTAAATAAGAAAGTAATTAAGACAGGCAAATTTAAAATAGTAACTAATCTTATTCATATCGTAAATGATATTTTAATTTTTATAATAATATTGTATGTTGACTTGCACCATCACGTTAGAGACACCCTGTAATGATGGTGTGAAATGTTATGTATCAAATAAATAAATAATAAATATCGTAGGACATTACACACAGCGCCATCTGACCCCAAACTAAGCAAAGCTTGTACTATGGGAGTCAGATAACCGATAAAATACTTAAATACTTTTTGCTTTTTTTTGTAAATACATACTTATAATACATACAGTACACCCAGACACAGAACAAACATTTGTTTTATATCACAAAATGCTTGTCCTGGGTGGGAATCGAACCTACGCCCCAAATATATATATTTATATATATATAAATATATTCCTTCGCCAGCAGCTCTACTTTTAGCAATACTTTTGAGATTTAAACCCACGCCCTGCTTGCGATCCAAACACGCCAACTATTGAATGATCACCGCTACAGACTATAAATATTCACAGGTGAGTCCAGTAGTCGTAGCAGACACCGTCGACGTAGATACATCTCCGGCGTCTCAGGATCGTACTACGGCGGCTACGGGCGATGCTACAGTTGCGGAGCGCGAGGCCACTGGGCGCCCGGCTGCCCCTTCAGATAGCGAAGCCCCGCCAACGCATAACTAAACCACGAGATCTCAACACGAAGGAAAAAAAGCAGCGTAATCTGTTGATTTGACGCTTCGCTTCTTCGAAGTGGCCAATGTAAAGCAGACAAAATCGTACACACATATAAACTTTTGTTTTTATAATATTATACTAACTACGGCACGTAAGCCCTCTGAGATAAACTCACCCGCGATGGTATTAAAAGTAGTATATTTGTTAATGCTACTTGCATTCCAAATTTCACCTTGATCTATTAAGCTGTTACATCGTAAAGAAGTAACAAACGAAAACCCTTTCTCGTTTATATTTTGTGAGAGTAATATACTCGTCTCCGGACGTGTATTAAAAACCGGTCAAGTGCGAGTCGGACTCGCGCACGAAGGGTACCTTACCATTATCTATAAAAACGGCCAAAAAAAACACGTTTTGTAAAATAAACCCTTAAATATTTATTTTATTCTGTTTTTTAGTATTTGTTGTTATAGCGCCAACAGAAATACATCATCTGTGAAAATTTCAACTGTATAACTATCACGGTTCATGAGATACAGCCTGGTGACAGACGGACAGACAGTGGAGTCTTAGTAATAGGGACCCGTTTTACCCTCTGGGTACGGAACCCTAAAAATGATGCGAGACAACGTTATAATGTTTACGTCGGTGTTGTATGTTTACGTATGACCACATCTTGTCTGATGTTGTAGTTTTAAAAAACTGAGCTGATGAATAGACACGCGAATTTTTTACCGACTTCAAAAAAGGAAAATTTTCTCAATTCGTTACAATTTATTTAAGTATGTTTTACCTTAGAACTCCCCAATTTATAAACCGATAGGTTACATAAAAATGACAACAAATCGGTTCAGTAGTTTGATTCGTAAACCAAAATAACTGGAAAAAATATGTCATTCAGCAAAGGAAGTTGCGTTCGCTTTCCTTACTTTTCAATGGTGTTAACGTTTGCTAGAATAGCTCCAATGAACTGCCTGTCTTTCTACATCAGATGATGATGCAACTGGAAGACCTTGCATCGGAACTCAGTAATAAAACGATCCGTATTTGGGCTTAGAGAAATGAATTCTGTTTTTTTTATTAGGTATATTTAGTGATCAACGTAATATTACAAATGTGAAACCTATGATGTTTGTTACTTCTTCATGTTGTAACGGAATTAGATGACATTTGGAATGCAGATACACATTAATTATTTTATCCCGGAAAACACGGGTGAAACCGTGGGGCGCAGCTGATAGCGTGATGTAGTGATGAGAGATGAATATAGATGTTTCACCACGTGCCATTGCCAGCTTCTCTTAATTTTGTGATATTTTAAACTCGTTCTGTTACTGGGAAATCCTGGCAACATTTTTGAATATTTCTATTACTAAATTTAAATACCCTAAACTTAGATTTTTTTTATGTAGGACATTACCCGCAGCGCCGTCTGACCCCAAACTAAGCAAGCCTCGTACTGTGAAAGTCAGATAACTGATGGAATGCTTAGTTGTTTTTTTTTGTAAATACATACTTATGATAAATACAGAACATCTAGACACAGAACAAATATTTGTTTATACTACAAAGTTTGTTCTGGGTGGAAATCGAACCCATGCCCCAACAGGGCTGTCAATTGAGTTTGTTCTTGTTACAAATAATTATTTTTATAATTACATTTCAATCTTTACAGGTAGTTTATTAACAATTGTGCTCCCCGCATAGATCTCACGGGATGCATTTTTTTCGTACAATGTAAAACAGACATTTTTTTTCTTTGTACTTTTGTTCGTAATTTACGTAAATTGTATATATTACGTAAGTTGTATACTATCTCACTGTTGTATATCGTATAAACTAGATTAACTTCTATATTTCTGTACTTATTTTTGCCTGTAACTTTAGATATATACATATATGTACCTACTAGTTTTAAATATTGAAATAAAATCTTTTAGGTATGTATAGGTACTCAAAGTATGAGTGCACATTCCAATAATGTAATTAACAAGATTATAAAAGTACCATTATTGTTAATTAGCTTATTAAAACTGAGGTTACCTATTAAGCACTTCATTTTTAAATTTCATTAATGTTTATTTTAATTTGTTATAAGGCCCAAAAAACTTCACTGCTCGCGCATTATAACGTGTTTGGATAATTACGTAAAATTCTAAATAGTTATGAAACAGTAGTCGGTATTTTTATAACTTTATTTAACAGAGTTTAAACTAGTGGCACATTAATGTAATACAGAAATGCCTTTGTAGTTTTCACTGTATACTAATCACACCGCACTCATAAAATATGTAGGTAAATACACTTTGAATCTGCATTGGCTTTGTATAGGGAGAAGCATTTTGTTTTGGTCTTGTCAAGAAAGAACATAAAAATCATATACGGAAACCTGTTTGGTTATAAATTATGTTTTTGCTAATATTCTCGGCAACTAAACCGTTTTGATTTTTCATTATTTTGTAAGCCTGATATTTAAGTAATAGTGAGCACCCACAAGGAAACCTTTCTTATTGCAATAAATAAATGCATAGCCAACACCTCAAGTATTCATTCATTGATTAATTATATTTACCTACTATTGTATTGTATCATAAAAAAATATAGATACATATTTGTATATATAGTTTAATCAAATAAAATTTGATTATTTTGTATAGCGTCTTTTATTTTAGAAGTGTACCTTTGTAGCATTAGATCTAGGTTAAGTGGCGTTATAATTGATAATGGCGATGGGAAGTAGTTATATTGAGATCCCTCAATCAACTTCACTAGAAATCAATTAGCAACAAAATTAATTCGTGGGAATACCTACGTGATGTTAGAAATTAGACGTAGTTTTAATTTACCGCACTGTAATGAGACGAATGAATCTTGATGGTAATAGTTGACGCCTGTTCATAACCATTGCAAAGGTACCCAGGACTATAAGTAATGATTGTAGTCTAAATAGCACTGTAGGTAGGTACCTAATTCCGCTACTCCCCACAACACGCTTGACGGCTGTGGCTATTTAGACGGCTTTTAGAGTCACAAGCATTTGACCACAGGTTCACAGAGTATATAGTCGAAATGGTAAACATCTAAACCTAGCCAGAAATGAATCAGTTTACCGGGCACACCGTTGGGTGCTTGGATTAGCTTAGCCTCTATTTTATACAACGCAACTGCATATTATTGTAACCAGCGATCGTTTTAAGTAGTTACAATTTGTTACTATATCGTTGTGATAAAGGTTTTTTTACGTCACCATGTCGGAAAGTTTAACAAGTAAAAAAACATTGCTTATAGTAACTACATATCGGATGTAGCATCTTTAAAACTACGGGACCAACAATGTCATGATAGCTATTTGGTTTCGGTTGTATTTAAATGGTAAGTCTCCCTATCAGATTTATAAATTAAAGACTAGCAGTAGGTATACCTACGTACGCTTGACCTCGACCATATTTCTGCCGACACCTGAATTTCCGCCAATCTGACCCGTGCATGGAATGGTCCCTTCATAATTATGGCAATAATCATAAGAATGAGACTAATTACCATCAAATTCTTTAAAAATCATGATCTCCAAACCAGCGATGCCTTACTTACACCACTGCATAAGTAGGGTTAATATCTTGCTATAAGAAAAGAGTATCGTCCGGCCCATTACTGCTTACCATCAAAATAAAATACTAGCACCTCGCGAAGACTATACATTTTCACGAGGTGAGAATTAAATTGACATAAGTATAACGAATAACTAGTATTGTTTTATTTTCTATGAAGTTGGTCTTTCGTCTAATATAAAAAATAATAATTTTGGAACATTTATTGCTTTATTTTATTCAAAACCTGTACATACATTATGTAATTTAATAATATCTCTGTGCAACTGAAAACAAAACTCGAAATGCAAACGATAAGTACTGTGTAACAGAGTAACAATTTATCCTCTAAAATATTTACTAAAGTAACGACAAATTGGCGCCTACTTTCCTTTGTAAATTAAAATTCCTAAATATACTAAACAATGATTATGAAGAATACTAAGAAAAATGCAATTTACAAACAATAGTTTCAACTGTAATGGTAGCAACGCCTAAAACTGCAGCTGTGATTCGAAAACTAGCTTAGGTATGTAGTAAATCTAATTATAAATATACATGCATCACTATTTGCATTTAACTTGTAAACCTCTAATCACAAGTACTATGGAATAATGCTTGTAATTATATTAGTCTGAAATGTACGAATTCAAATACTTTGATAATAGTAATAATAATATTTATTAATATTAAGAATATCACACAACCATCACAAAACTCCAAATTGTAAGATTAAAAGCTGAAATACTGTATAAACTAACTCGAGTGCCCTCATGTTGTATTATAGATAGTGAACCAATAAACATTGTTCACTTTTAAGTAAATGCTGTACACCTAAAGCATTATTCTAACAATATTAGCACTACCTTCGATCATAGAAACAAATGATTTTGTGCTCTCCAGTCAATCACATACTACCTAAAAGCGCCAGTGTAGCATAGCACGCTTGCATACCGTTCGCGTTCAACTATCATTTTGGTCTTAAAGACAGTCACATACTTTTAGCCTGTCTCGAAAAATAGCCACCAAAATAGAATCATCATCATCATCAGCATATTGCAACTGCGCCATATGGCTTTTCACGTCCAGTCATCGCCAACTGTCTTATGTATACCATCTTCACTGTAGACGATGTCTACCCCAACGATTATTGGTTTTGCGACAGATATCTCTAGCCCACTGTCACTTTAGCTTGCTTGCTTAGCAAGCTGAAGTGGCAGTGTTGTTGTTGCTATGTTACTATAGAATAGTTTAAATACACCACTATTTTCCTGTGGCATGTACGGCATGCAATGTCCTGTCTCAATGATTGATAGTCACAACAGATTATGTAAATTATGTCACAGACAATGAGAGTACCAAAAACTGGTAACTAATTCAGTTGTTTTTTTTTTTTACTTTACACATGACTTTGCAACAATCTAATATTACCAAACATAATTATTTATTTGTATAACACACTATTTATGATTATATGTCTACAACCCACATCAATTACAAATTCTATTCTGTAATAAATAACTTTTTTCTAGCCATTATTGCAAAGGGGCTACTAACTAATTTATAACAATAGCAAATATTTGCAATTTGTACAACATAATATGTTCAAGATCAAGATAGCTAAATGTACTAAATTATGATTGTAAATCATTAGTCATTCTTCTTATCTGGTTGTTCTGCTTCGGTAATGGCTGGAGTTCCATTGTTACCTAGCTTTTGTTGTTCTTCCATTTCTCCAGAGAAGCCAAATTCATTGACACGCTTATGGTCAACCTTATAGATCCAACGCTGGTATAAAAAGATGAAGAACACGATATCTGTAATAGAAACAATGTACAAATATAATGATAATGCAAATATAAGTAACAAAGACAATTTTAAGATAATAAACATGCAAACATATGATTGTGAGCTAAAGATATCTTTCAACAATGCAAATACACACTTAGATGTGTTATGAAAAAATTCAGTATTTAAACAATAACTCAATTAGATGCCTCGGGTTCCCATTAAAATAGTGTCAGAGAATAAATTTAGACACACCCAATTTTTAATATCTTTAAAAAAAAATGTTTTGTATGGAACTGTAGATGAATATAATTATTGCCATTGGATTACTCCAGGAAGGAAGATAGCATATTTCGTTTTAATGAAGCCTAAAGGTGCAACCAGAGCCAAAGCAAGCACATCTTTGTCCTAGTCAAGTCAATATGCTCCAACCTTATATGATACAGGATAGGAATTGACATGCTAGGTGTTTGACCACAGCTCACCTAACGTTAAGTGGTGGTGTGGTTGAAGATGGTACATCTGCCTGGAATGGTACTGGTTCTCAAGTGTGGCTGACAGAACATACCGTTAGGTGCTTGACTATACATTTTAACTTGAGGGTGGTGGCTTACCAGCAGAGTACTAGAAAGTACCCGACCACAGGAAGCTCAAGCTCATTGCTGGGGTTTGAATCCACACCCTATGGCATGTAAACCACTGAGCTTTCATCACTAAGAAATTACAGCCTTTATTGTGATGTTTCAGTAAAGAAACTGATATGGTTTTATTTTATTTGAATGATTGTGCCTATGAACTAGATTCAAATTGAACTAGCCATATGAAATTTTGCAGGGACTTATTTGCTAGACCACTGAATTTTGATTTGGCATGCTTTATATTTTATAAAGAAAGATAATAAATAAATACCAACCATCTCTGAAACAGCCAATTCGGTACATAGTTGGCATTTTGATAACAAATGCAAACATATCATCTATGAACGTATTTAAGAACTTGTATGTCATCATGCGCCAAGGAAGATGAGCCACTGACTTCAACTTATAGTTTATAAATAGTTGTGGAGTCATCATAATAAATCCAAATGTCAACAAATAGCCATACATCATGTTCAGGATAAAGGAGTACCACCCCTTGTGTTCTTGATATAATAGAGAATATACACCATATCCAATCAACAGAGGGAAACAGGCCCAGCTTAGGTAGCGGAAAGCTAAGATATCATACTCCCTGGTACTTGACTCTACGTATGATCCTTTGTCTGCAAATGTTAACTTTGGTATTCCAAAAATTTTCTCTTCTCTGTTTATTTTCACATCCATTACCTTGTTTATTTTCCATATTTCAATAAGCAGACCGACAAAGCATGAAATTCTAACCATTACATTAGTTTCATTATCCAATACATAAAGTAGCACTACAGTAGATTGAAACACGTTGAAGAACACAGATCTAACTGACAAACCTTCTAAAGATTGCCTATTATTCCAAAATTGAATGTCATTTTTAAATGCAAGCAGCTCAAATATTGAGTGCAATACAGACACCGATATAGTGAGAGCCAGTAAATATGGAGATGTATCTAGGAGCAGTTCCTTGACAGTGTCTTGCTCTTCATCTTGCTCCTCTGCTCCCAATGCAGAGAACATGCTAAGCTTATCTCTCATAGCCTGTGCAGTATAAAGCTGCCATTTGAAAAGACTTAGTGGCTGGTATGTAAGTTGAAGGTCCAGACTCATTGTTGTTTTGTTAATTGGGACATAATCACGCATCATATTCCAGTAGTCATTCAAAAATACAGCAGGTTTGTACTGTTTTCCATCAGGTAAGAAATAAATAAATTCATCAAGGGGAGGAGGTACACTGCCTTGCACCCAGTTAGTTTGATCTGACACTAAATTGATAGTTACATTAGGATGCCAATGAGAAACTATTTCTTCTTTCATTGTCTCTGCTTTTTTTATTTCTTCAGCAGACTTTTCTGTTTGGCCAGTTAACAAGTTATGCGTTTTGAGGTAGCGCAATTTTTTGTATTTATTTAACATTTTCTTTCCATATGTTATAAATGGTCCTGCATAAATGTCTTTATCTTTAACATCTGGTGATTTGCCAGAACGGACAATATACACATGTAGATATATTGAGCCATTATTTTTTAAAGATTTAGATGGTGTAATAGTTTTGGAGACAGTAAATGTGCCATCATTTTCAGGCCCTCCATACCAATCTCCATAGGTTAAGCCTGTGTGTTTCCATAGTAAGTCTGAATCTTGTAAGTCATCATAAAATTCATTTTCTGACAAATAACAATACATATCTAGCACTGTGCCATTGACAAACATATTAACAGCAGGTGTATGCGGAGCTCCAGTAGGAGTTCCCACATCAGTTTTAGGTGCTGATGGCTGACGGAACATAGATGTGATGAAATACACTACTAAAGCTCGAATGATTAGTGATTTGGTGATCGCAAAAAATGACTCTAATTTAGTAGGTTGCATTCTGGCGCGTTGCTCGTCAATCTGAGCATTAATCTGAAACAAATAAAAAAAATTACGAGAAATGGAAGAAAACTTATCATGAATATAATTTTATTTGTAACCATTTTTCTCAATGTGTTTCAGGTATATATTTAGTTTATTTTCGCTTAACAGACGTTTCGGTTACAACAGTACCTGAATCAATCTATTATTTTTCCCTGTGTAAAAGATTGCATTATTAGACACGATAAAAGACGTACTTAAGTGGGTCAAGTTCAGATAAAGTTTTTCAGGTTAGTGTTAGGTGTTCATTCATCATAAAAGACTATTTCTTTCAGAACGTTGAATTTTTCTTATTTACGTAGACAAGTAAGTAAAAATAAATACATACATCTCCAGTGAGGGGAGCAGTTTCAGCAACCACATTTTCGTTGGAAGTCTCCTCAGTTGGTTCACTGGGCGTCGAATTTTCGTTTGCCATGATGGATTATTATACGCAGAATTCTATGACAACTATTAGCGGCTTTAGGTCATTTGTACAAATAATGTCTATACAGAACTGTAATAATGATCCAATAAACCTATTGCATTGCACACTTTACAATGAGATTAATTTTTCTCAAATTCATCTAATTCTAATCAACTCAAAAGTCAAAACTCAAACGAATGAACGGGAACTACTGACGTATAAAGTGGAGTGAACGACACCGACCAATAGAGCATCTCGCGCAAAAGAGCACTGAGTCCGAGGCATCGAGTAACACGTAAAGTTCCCTTATTAATCTGTGACCACGTAATAGTGTGCAACGTGCATCAAAGGAACAATTTCAACCACCAATTTTGACCAATGTGGACCAACCAAATGTTGACTGCAGCCAGCCGGCGCTGGTCTAAATGAACTTTAAATAAGCTAGGAGTAGCTTAAGTTAGCAGTTAATATTTCACGCCGTATCAACCGTATCAATGATACGGGGCCCCCGGGCTACAAGGGCCCCAATATGTGTCAGCAAAAATTCGTAAGACTCTTAGGCCGCGGCAATAATGGACGTCCAGGGTTAGATTTTGTATGATTACATTATGTTGTTAATAAATTTGTGAAAGAATAATAGACATGACTTCCGTGAAGCCATGAAATGAAAGTCGGTTAGAAGGGCCCCCGATAAATTTTGATACAGGACCCGTCTAGGGTGAGCTACTTCATTGGCTGTAGTCAAAAACGTGACCTGTCAACAATTTAAAAAGGGCTACGTACTGAGGCTACGTACGATAAAACACAGTATTCTAGAAGAAACCAAGTAACAAAATGACGAACAACTAATAACAATAGGCAACACTTTATTTTTGACATAAATGAACCGTCTCATATACTTTAATAGCATACGAGTACAGTCCCACTAAGGTAGTAAAAAAGTACACACAATAAAGATAGCAAATTGTGAACATTACCATGTCGTTGTAGACGATCGGCAATATTTTACAAACATATTTGCTTATTTCGAATTTGAGTTGTCGAACATTAGTCTATGTATTTTTCCGGCTCATAGCCAGAACCGGCACCACACGTTAGTTCAAAATATAATTATAATAAATAATTATTGTACTCTACTAGGTTCGTTGTCGAAATGCTTAGGCACATAGGTGCTTATGTTTTCTCATATCTAATAATAATTTCAATATAGGTATAGTTCGCGTCATGTAAAAAAAACGCTGGAGGAAAGTGTTTGCACATGAGTACACTTGCGCACCAAAGTACTAGACCTATTGTTTTATTACTGTTAATGCGATTGTCACTGGCCGTCTTTATATGTGGTATGATTGACGCAATTTAAAATATGTAGTTAGTACCGGAATATTGATATTAAAAAGTTCTTGCTATGCTCGCTTGTATCTCAAAAAAGTTGAGATATACAATCGCCTATAGTAATCGGACAAAAATATAATGTTTCTTCAGTTTATTGTGTGTAAGTTTATCCTGTAAGGTATGAAATGAAATGAAATTTATTCGTTTATCAAGTAACTTCGTAACATAAGTGTTGTTCAAAAATATCACTCATAGAGAAGCATTGTTACCCATGCTAGGAATTAATCTGTGTTATAGCATAAGAATACCGTCCGCCGGACAAGAAAAACAATACAAGCACACCATAGACGTGCGGGGATATAGCGAATAGGTGTGTGTATGATAGTATGTATGTTTAATGTAAATGTGTGTAAGTATTTGAAACCTTTGCAGTCTAAGATATGGTGGTGGTATGAAATGGTTGACAGGCTAGATTTTTGACCACAACTCGTCTGATGTTAAATGAAGGTGTGGTTGAAGATGGTAAAGCACATCTAGCCTGGAATGGAACTGGCTCTCAAGTGAGGCTGCCGGTACACACCGTTAGATGCTTGGCGACAGATTTTCAGGGTGGTAGCTAGCCAGCGAGAGTACTAGAAAGTACCCTACCACTATGCATTTGCCAGTGTCAAGTGTTTAATATTTTCAAGTTTCATTAGTTAAAAAGTAGTCAAAATCCAGTCTTGGTCAGTCCGTGTTAATCCAGTCCAGTCATGCTTTAGTAAAGTAGTGGCGGCTTTACTATAAGCTTCGACGGAGTTTTAGAAGCAACACGAAAAGTCAATTATATATCACATTCCCATACTTGTAATTCAGTACTTTATGAATAAAACACCACTATTTCTGTACATAAAAACTCGAAAAACACTAGTTTTGGAAATAAATACAATGGGGCGACACGACTCTTTCCGCGTTCCCGCCAAAACTCTCGAGTCTCGAGTACTATTTTCTACTTTATTACATTCGTCTGTTAATACTATTATTTTGTGTGCTCCGGTGTTCCAGAAAACCAGCGCCGGCATTTGTAGCATAATCATGACGTGATCTTTGAAGATGAAAACGATGAAATAAATTTTTGCCATAGACTATAGACAACATGTACGCAAGCTTTTTCAAGCTTCACGAAAACAACGGATTAGTATGTATGGTAGTGCGTTAGATTGATTGCGCCGCAAATTATTTTCTCGGGTGAGTTGATTCTTGTACTACGATATAATTCTTCCTATTTACTGCAGATTCATAATAATGAACATACACTCGAATTCACCGACAATGTTTCTAAACATTGAGCAAAACCTTTGACAAGTGCGGGGTGTGTGCTCTATATTTTCATATTCGACGATATACTTGCAATATATCACAGCCGTTTTTACTATTTCTTGTATTTTTCATGTATTTACCTTAAAAAATCATTTTCTTGGGCAGTTTGCAGACTGTCTGGTATCATATAAATGTGAATGTTATTTGCGTATAATAAGAGGTTATAGCAAATATAAAGGTTCATAACACAGTATTTGTCTTTTTCAGTGTTGCACAAGGTGAGGAATGAATGTGAATAAATCAATCTTATGTTGATTTTCTGAAAGGGAACAAATTCATAATATAAGCTGATCCAAAATCAGAATGGCAACTCTAGAGCAACAAGCCTCAAAACTTTTGGACTTCAATCAAAAATTAGATATAAATCTGTTGGATAATATAGTGGGATGCTTGTATTCAACTGTTGGTGAGCAACAGCGTATTGCTCAGGATATCCTGACAGCACTCAAGGAGCATCCAGATGCCTGGACTCGAGTGGATACAATACTTGAGTTCTCTCAGAACCAGGAAACTAAGTATTACGCCCTGCAAATATTAGAACAAGTTATACAGACAAGATGGAAAATATTACCACGGAATCAGTGTGAAGGCATAAAAAAGTACATTGTGGGCCTCATTATCAAAAACTCATCAGATCCGGTCACCATGGAAAGTAACAAAGTCTACTTGAAAAAACTAAACATGATATTAATTCAAGTTCTAAAAAGAGAATGGCCTCACAATTGGGATTCTTTTATAAGTGATATTGTGGGTGCTTCAAAGACTAATGAAAGCCTTTGTCAAAATAACATGGTAATTCTGAAACTCTTGAGTGAAGAGGTTTTTGTATTTAGTACTGGCCAACTCACACAGACAAAGGCAAAGCATTTGAAAGATACCATGTGTTCAGAGTTCAACCAAATATTTCAGCTATGTCAATTTGTTCTTGAAAACTCACAGAATGCACCACTGGTAGACTCCACTCTTCACACTCTCCTTAGATTTTTAAATTGGATTCCCCTGGGCTACATATTTGAAATGAAATTGCTGAGCACACTCATTTTTAAATTCTTGAATGTCCCAATGTTCCGCAATGTGACACTGAGTTGCTTAACAGAGATTGCAGGAGTTTCTGTTACCAACTATGAAGAGCAGTTTGTGGCTTTACTGGGGCAGACAATGGAACAGCTAGAAGCTATGTTGCCTCTTACTACTAACATACGGGATGCTTACTCTGCTGGTCGTGATCAGGACCAAGTATTCATACAGAACTTAGCATTGTTCCTCTGCACATACCTCAAAGAACATGGGCAGCTTATTGAACGAAGAGGCTTAAATAACACCTTAATGAATGCATTGCGATACCTTGTATTGATATCCGAAGTTGAGGAAGTTGAAATCTTCAAGATTTGCTTGGAATTTTGGAATGCATTGACTGCTGATTTGTATAAAATTGCCCCATGCTCACACTCATCGAGTCTGTACACAACTCTTGGTAAAAGTGTAGGCAGAAAGGCATTATATGCTGATGTACTTAGCAGTGTACGCTACATCATGATCTCTAGAATGGCAAAGCCTGAAGAAGTTTTGGTTGTTGAAAATGAAAATGGTGAAGTTGTAAGAGAGTTTATGAAGGACACTGATTCAATCAATCTGTACAAAAACATGAGAGAGACTTTGGTCTATCTCACTCACTTAGATTACCAAGATACAGAGCGCATCATGACTGAGAAGTTGCAAAAGCAAGTAAATGGCACAGAATGGTCATGGAAAAACTTGAATACTCTTTGTTGGGCTATTGGTTCTATTTCTGGTGCAACAAGTGAGGAAGACGAAAAACGATTTCTAGTTGTAGTAATCAAGGAGCTGTTGGGTCTATGTGAACAGAAAAAAGGTAAAGACAACAAAGCAATAATTGCCAGTAACATTATGTATGTCGTAGGACAATACCCCAGGTTCCTCCGAGCTCATTGGAAGTTCTTAAAAACTGTTGTAAATAAACTTTTTGAATTCATGCATGAAACTCATGATGGTGTGCAAGACATGGCTTGTGATACGTTCATCAAAATTGCTCTAAAATGCCGACGACATTTCGTGACAACGCAAGTCGGTGAGGCTTGTCCATTCATTGAAGAGATTCTGAGCACAATCAGCTCGATTATCTGTGATTTACAAACATTGCAAGTTCACACATTCTATGAGGCCGTGGGGTATATGATTAGCGCTCAAGTAGACCAAGTGGCTCAGGAGCAGCTCATTGAAAAGTACATGCTGCTACCCAATCAAGTTTGGGATGATATTATATCTCAAGCCTCACACAATGTAGACATTCTCAAGGACCCAGAAGCCGTCAAGCAGCTGGTCAGTATTCTGAAAACCAATGTACGTGCCTGTCGCGCTTTAGGTCACCCATATGTTGTACAGCTGGGTAGAATATACCTAGACATGCTCAATGTTTACAAAGTCATGTCAGAAAACATCAGCCAGGCCATCGGCCTGAACGGCGTCGCTGTAACCAAACAGCCGTTAATCAAGAACATGAGAATCATAAAGAAAGAAACTCTGAAGCTGATATCTAGTTGGGTGTCTCGGTCTACAGACAACAACATGGTTTTGGAGAACTTCATTCCGCCCCTGTTAGATGCTGTGCTTTTAGACTATCAAAGAACCGCAGTCCCCGACGCACGCGAGCCAGAAGTGTTGTCTTGTATGAGTACGATTGTCTATAAACTTGGTGGACACATTACATCAGAGGTACCCAAAATATTCGACGCCGTTTTCGAATGCACACTCGAGATGATCAACAAAGATTTCGAAGAATACCCTGAGCACCGAACTGAATTTTTCCTACTATTACAAGCTGTAAATACACATTGCTTTAAGGCATTCCTGAGCATACCTCCTGCTCAATTCAAGCTGGTTCTGGATTCCATTATTTGGGCATTTAAACATACCATGAGAAATGTTGCTGATACCGGGCTACAGATTTTGTATAGGTTGCTACACAATGTTGAACAACATCAGCAAGCAGCACAGAGTTTCTACCAGACTTACCTGTGCGATATTCTGGAACATGTATTTAGTGTGGTAACAGATACATCACACGGGGCAGGCCTCACCATGCACTCTACTATCTTGGCATATGTATTCACATTGGTGGAAGCTGGTCGAGTCACAGTTCCTTTGGGACCTACACCTGACAATGTACTTTACATACAGGTTAGTGTTTTATGTCTGTTCTTTTATGTTTTGACTAAAATTTGTACTCTTGGTGAATAGTTATGTTTTTTTTAGTGTAAAAGTAATGAGACCATGAGTAAGACAAATGAGACACTCTCCTGATAGTAAGAGATAATGTCTGACCATGATCATTGTAACAATACACAGAACTTTGAGTAGCAAAACAAAGCCTAAGGGTGCACATTACTTTGACACTTTAGATGGTTAGTCTCAACAGTCCTGTAATTACAACAGCCCTATAAACCAGAATACAGTAATGTAGACACACTATAGTAACTGCTTGGCGTCAGAATATCTGGTGTTGTGGTGGTACCTACCTATATAGGTGCCTGCTAAGGAGATCTACCACTGTACTACCAAGTAAATATTGGCTATGTAAAACATTCAATATCAAATAAAAGTATAATAGCCAACATCAATCAATCCAAAATAATATAATTTTTTAAGAATTACTGGTTTGGGAATTTTGTAGATTACTACATCCAAACTTGCAAATAAAACTACCTATAGTATAAATGTAGACTATGTTAGCATGGTTGATTACATGTGATTACATTATGTGTTTCGTAACAATAGTCCTTAGTTTATGACAGACTCGTAAGGAGAAAGTAATTCACATGCTAGTTCAGTGTTGTTGGTACAAAACAGCCCCATTTACTGCATTCAAGTATTTCGTAAATAGAATTTTAGTAACATTTAACCCCCCTCTCCTGTACAGCCTATTGCTTATGTAAGCATTGGTATAATTTATTAATAAATCTTTTTAAAGAATCTTGAAAATTTCTCAATGTTTATGAATTTGTTTTTGTTTTTTGCAATGCAATAACTAATCAGATCCACCTTCAAATTATGCAAAGCAAAGACATACCTCCCTACCTAGGTAGGGGCCTACTACTACCTACCTACCTACCTACTTACATAATACTTGTATGGTAAGCAAAAATTTAAGTGAACAATTATCTACATACATATGTATAATTGATACATATACAATTATACATATGTATGTAGATAATTGTTCACTTAAATTTTTTTCTGTATCTTTAATATAACTAGATACTAATTCACTCTATCAATTTACTTGTTGCAGGAGTATGTAGCTAATCTCTTAAAAACAGCATTCCCACATCTGAGCGATAACCAAATCAAGATCACTGTACAGGGATTGTTCAATTTGGATCAAGATATTCCTGCATTCAAAGATCACCTAAGAGACTTCTTAGTTCAAATAAGGGTAAGTTATGTCATTCTCTTAATATACAAAACTACAGGTATAGTAAGTACTAACTGAGTGTAGGTACTCATGTGGTAGTGAATAGTGTTAGATAGTATATTTTGATTACATAGATTGATGTGGAACTTATTTATTTATCGAGGTTTCATATTAGCAACTACAATGATTATTTTAATTTTACATAACTAAAGTAATTGTGTTGCTTGTTTACAGAAGCACAACATGCACTTAAACGTAACAATATAATTAATTAAATTAAAATCAAAATCAATAAAATTAAAACTACCTACTTGATTAAAAATATACTTGACTTCTCGATTATAGCATGGCAGTTGTTAAATTATTTACATACACTATCTCACACTAATATACTACCACAAGACCCCTACCTACTCAAGTTATGAACTTGTAGCTAAGCTATGTAGAGGGTGGGCCAAATAGAAGATTTTTTTACAATGCAGTAAAATGATGAAAAAAAATTTTTTTTCCTATTATATTAACTTTATTGGAAAGAGAATCAAACATTCTCATTATTTATGGAACACGATTTCATCTAGATACGCAGTGGCGCATACTGTCGACCCAATTTTTCAAGACGTTGACAATTTTGGACTGTATCTGACAAATGGCTTGTTGAATACTCAACTTAAGGGTCTGAATCGTTAGTGGGTTGCCCACATAACATTGATCTTTTACGATGCCCCACAAAAAGAAGTCCAACGGCGTTAAGTCGCAGCTTCGAGGCGGCCAATTGACATCGCCACGACGGCTGATTACACGATTTCTTTGCAAAATTCGCACTGTTTGAGCTACACTGCACTGACTTTGGAAATAAACTTTCAACGTTTCCCAACATTGTTCAAGCGTAAAACGATTCATTTCATTCCGCGGAGCTATTATACTGACTTTTTCATAATATGGTGAGCAAGAGAGAACTGTCAGTGTCGGAATAGGCTATAATTAAAAAGGAAACTACTAGATGGTCCACCCCTTAGTTGCATCAACATTTTCCACGATAAAAAGTATCCTATATATGATATTGTAGGCTATAAACTATCTGCATTCTAAATTTTATCCAAATCTATTAAGCTGTTTTGATATAAAAAGTAATAAACAGCGCTGCATAACATAGCTAATATCAATCAGAAGTAATGTAGTTCTTAAAGAATTTCTTACTGGATTGGGAATTCTGTAGATTACTACATCTAAAATAGTCGATTACATGTGTGGGATGTTTCGTAACAATCCTGTCTATGTGTATGCACATATAGCATACGCTACACAATATTTAGTAAGATTAGCCTTAGTAGCCCACCTACGACAAAATTTATATTTTGTGTGTGATTTCTTATAAAAAAGTATACTGATTTTTTTGTAAGAATGCATATCTAAAAACATAACTCTTCATATAAATCATACTATCATGCGGGAACATACTTCAATATAGAACATTTTCAGTAATGTTTGGTTAATCATAGTTTATAATTGGCGTAAACAATAAATAATTATGTCATTATTATTACTGTCACACACCAATAAATTGGTCTACATAGAAGTGACCTGCAGCAACATTTGTTACGGCTGCTTTGGAGACTTAAAATCAAGTAAAACTTTCATTAATTTAAAGCAATATTTTCTCGACAGGAGTACACGGGTGAAGACGACAGCGACTTGTATTTGGAGGAGCGTCTGTTCGCCCTCCGTCAAGCACAAGAGGAGAAGCGAAGAGTCCAGCTTTCTGTACCAGGTATCCTGAACCCGCACGAGTTGCCTGAAGAAATGCAGGACTAACGTATGTTACATGTAGTTATGGCAACAGTTCACTCAGACACCAAGTATCGGTAGTATGTCCAACTATGTTACACATTCATTGTATTTTTTTTTTGTATTGATTTTTAAAGTTGAAATATATTTAAAGAGATCCTGCAGCTTGGTTCATTTTCATGTTAACCTACTAACACATAATTCTGAAACTACTAATCTGAGTTTGATAAAACTGGTAAATATATTTAAATTAGTAATGTGAACGCTTGTAACTTTTAAAATGTTCTATAAAACAATAATTTTTTTTACTAGATATGTCAACACTTCAATCAAAGAGAAAAATAATTTCGCGCTATCCGCTCGACCGTAGCCCACTAAAAACACTGGTGCAGCAAATTGTTCGGCTGTCGTATGGGTTGTGACATAGCAACAGAAACATAAATGTGACATAAAACAGACTAATATAATATGTCACAATTTCTACATTGCATGTACGGCGCGCATTTCCCATTGTTTCTTTGATCGATGCATTACAAGCGTTCTTATTTCTCATAAAAATATAATGTAAATAAGAAGTATTATCAAAACGAGTAGTAGTTGCCGAAAATGTTAATTAAAAAGTTGGTATTAAAATGAACAAGGTTAAGGAACCATTCAATTAACTACAAATTTAATCGCATTTTGTGACGTTTTCGTAGAAGACGCGTATGCGATAAGTTGAGGTACGCTTGATTTGTTTTGCTTAACACTGCAACTGAATGTGGTCAAATATGAATGCGGAAGTAACTGAAACAAGAACTTAATCCATTTATTCCACAAAATACAAATGGAATTCTTCAACACCATGTTACTTTTGATTCATGAAAATAAATTAACACAAGTATTTGGCCCATTTATGTATTCCAATTGCTCATTTGTTTATTTCGACTATAAAATATAGTCAGAAACCTAAATAGGTGCTGCTTGGATTGCTATATTTGTACATATATTCTGCACTTTATAAGATGAGCTAAGATGTTTCTGTTGTTTTCTGACTATGTTAAGTCACAAATCCAAAAGATAATGAAAGCAAACCGAAGGACTCATAAAGTTACAATAAATTTTGAATTTATTTATATTTAGGGCTTTTATTGCGATATAAAAGTCACTCTCCTTTTTAAAATTTAATTTCATCTTCATCTCCCTATTTTTGCTTAAGTAAGTGAGATATAAAGTTAAACGCAAGGATAAAATATGAAATTTTGTTATATTGTCGTCGTCCTATAAGTCCATGCCACAGTCTGATTTGTTGGTAAAAATAGCTTTGCCAATGTAACATGACCAAGTGTAGCTGCATAATTGCTTACAAAGCAGCATTCGATGAATTTTGTACACGTTAGTGCTGAGTTTTATTCTAAATTCATTACGAGATATAATCTGTGTTTATTCTACCATAAGTTTTTTTTTTGTTATGTTCATAAATTTTTTTTCAACACATATTTATAATATTATTTTTTAGGTTAAGATTATACCCCGACTAGAACTTGTATCCCCGTTGTTCGTAGTACATTAACTCAGTTAACCCAGTAAATACCGACTGGAAGTCTAGCATTTATTTTCTTCGTATACATTATAAGATTTCACTAGTGAACGGTAAAAGTTTAAAATGAGTGTAATGTAATGTTTAGGTAATATATGTTAGTTGCGTATGTTTTCGCACTGTAAATGTTTATATACTGAATCAGTTGTGAGCTGTTGTCATACCATAGGTCAGTTCTTGCGCTTGCAAATTTCCCTATAATATTAAAGTAGGTATAAGTAGTAGGTATGTAATGGTGAAGCATGGACCGATGCAAGGCGATGAATGCAAGTGGAGTGGTCCCTATACACTGGACCGTTTCGAAGGTGTTTTGCAAGCACAGGACATTCTTGGCCTTATTCAGTATAGGCGGAAAATCATGCATCAATTTTACATTGCTAGACAAGAAATAGATTTTATTTCTATGTTTTAAGTAATCTGTCAGTAGGTAACGAAATCTCTGTGATTGAAACCAGTGTTGGATGTTGAACATTGTGCTACAGAATCTGAGTATTACCGGTTAGATTCTAGGAGGAGTTTGTAAAGTGAATTGCTGTTAGTAATATTTTATGTTTAATGTTGTCAGAACTAATTTCGTAACGGTTTGGGAATCTAAACTTTGACTGTAAGGATGCATACAGATGCATTTGGATCCGATTAACTGTCCAGTCTTACAATTTGTGTTTTGAAATAAACCAATAAATACTAGTGATGGTGTTTTTTTAGGGTTCCGTAGTAAACTAAGGAATCCTTATAGTTTCAAGTCTAAACTCTAATCCAAAATGAGGCGATAAGGCCTGCACGTGATGACCCGCTCGGAGTATTAAGTGCCTCCGCTAAGCAACCGAGAGAGTAACGCGGCCACGGTCTTGAATCGCTGGCAAACGGTTATGTCATTTTTATTGCAATAAAATAATTTAATATAAAATGATACAGGTTTAATTAATTCTTACTTAAAATGTATATGTAATAAGTCTTAACGACTTGCCATTGCAGGCAAATACATTTCTAAGGCACTATATCTACAATGCAAGTAGGTGATACACACATGTAGTTATTATACTTTTCTTTTAATTTTTTATACATACTTAATTATTTATATAATATTTAAAAAAGCTGGCCGTCTCACGACACCCGACAGATGTAAAACGTTTGAACATTATGCAGCTGACACAGTAAGCAACGAATTTTATGGTATACGCGCGCGCACACCCACAAGACAATAAGAGACCGTCACGCCGTTTGTCGTCACGGCCCACTAGTTCGTTTTACTGCTAAAGCGCTCCTATAGATGTTTCACATCAACTAGAGAGCCACTGGCAGCAGGGCATGGTTCAAGTTGCCGGTGATCAAGGCTGCATAGTGAGGAACCTCCTAACAATGCGAACCGTGTCTAGGATCTCAGCCTTTTGCATCTGACACGTCGAGACTCTTAGCTGCAAAGCCGTTTACCATGACAATTTTTAGGACAATGGTAGTCTATTTAACATAATTATTATTAAAATAACATATACCTATTTAGTAACTATATATAACATATATTATTTATTATAAATACTTCACGAATTTTTGGCAGTTACCTTTTCGTACGTACTAAATTTTATACAAATTCAATCATGCGAATTCAGTAGGAACTAATATACAAAATTATGTAAGTATCTACATATTATTATTTACTATTTGATCTATGTTGTTCGTATAATACAAATTAATAATGCCTTATAACACTTATAAGTGCTTCATTTCTTAAAATATTTAGCTCTATCACTGCGATATAAGTGTATCTTTGTGTTGGCGCTATTAGGCAAGCATTCTAAATTAAAGTACTGTTGTAACTAAATTTAGTAGCTAGGTATCGAAACTTAGTAGTCGGTAATCTTATAAATAATGGAGGTGCTTATGTTATCTATTCTAATACCTATTCGATTAACCTGCAAGTTTTATGGGGTTAATACTCCCACAGGCAAGTAGGTACCTAAAATTATATCTAGTCTGTAATAAAGTCCAAACAATAGCGGTTGTATTGGCCTTATTTTCATAAAATAAAATTTAGCAATAATGGTTGTACTAAGTCAAGTTCTACTCGTTGTTTATTTTATACTTTTTAGAAAAATATGTCAATGTAAGTTTTTTTTAAATTCTTGTCGGCAACTACGATTGAATTTTAAAATCTCTACCAAGTGATATATATGAAAAGTCCACGGTCAGTAATAATCCTGTGATAGAAATGAACCACCTTTTTTTACTCTGAATGGTTTCGCGTTTGACCGGGTTGACACCTTGCCTGACATAAAGCAGTAGGTATTATTATGGTATCTAGGTACTACTATCTAGTCTAAAATGGGGTATGTTTATCTAGAAGGAACCTATTTATGATACATTTGACATAATAGTGTAGCTTTCAAGGAACACTGCCTTCCCCAGAGTTTCTCAACCTTGTGCGCGAATAGAAAATCTGGAATAGCTTTCAAAACCTACCTAAGCACTTAAGTCTATGTATATAATTTCTAATGTACGAACTTCTATCTTGTTTTGTAAAATTGTTTCGATCTATATAGGTACATATGTACTTACGCTACGTTTAGAACTATATTTAAATTAGGATCTGTATAAATAATTGCGACCATCGTCGTCTGACGCTTCTTTCAGGCAACGTAACATCTGTACTAGATTATTTTATCAACCTTTATGGTGAAGGCTATGGAACCGAATGGATTTACTTCCCCGACGGAGATGGAACGCCGCATCTAGTAAGTCTGACCGATGATATTGTAGCAGATACAAGAGGTGTCTACGAAGAGGTAGAGTTTCGGCTTTATATCAGGTTAGTTATTAATCTATCTAATTACACAAATTACCTAATTCGATGTATGTAGTCGCTTGTAATTCATTCCATGAAGGCAGCGCACGTCTCGAACTCAGAAGGCTAGCATAGAAATTTGCGAGAGTTCGTAGGTATACCTACCTACGTAAACAATATAGAAAAGTTATGAAAAAAATAGTTTTAATTCGTGCTATCGAGGCGCTACGCGCTGCTGTCCTAGTTTCAATGCATTTTCTACGTAGGCGATAGTACCTACGTAATTATTCGCAAGTTTCTATGCTTTTTTCCCTTAATAATAGTTTTATTATGAATAATTATTTTTATGAATGTTATGCTAAAACAAATTTAACAGTGGCGTGGTGACATCCTAAAGTTCAACTTATAGAAGCATCTGAGGTAGGTAGGTACATAGGCTTTTGGCTGTGGTACTTCAAAATCCAAGTAAAAGTAGGTAATCATATTTTTTCTTTGCAGTGATATATTTCGGTAATATTGCCGCTGGTTTTCTGTACTTTTTTTAACAGATAAACTACATTAAAGCGCCAATATTTTTAATTTTTAAGCCGCTTTACTATTTGAAAACGAAGTTCAAAATTTTAATTTTTACAAAAAACAATATTGATCAAAAACTGTTTACCTTACTTTAAAACTTAAAACCTGCACGTCTCTAAGTCATAGTTTATTGTGAGTGACCTAACTCTTATATGTTTCCTTGGTTACCATGTTTCAGAATAAACATTTCGTTTTGAAGAGTTTTGGCGGGAACGCGTAAAGGTTGTGTCACTACATTGTATTATTTTTCTTGTTTTTTAGATTAATAGGTACTTACAAATACTTCTTGCTCATGAAACATGCGTACTGATTATTGTTTTTCTTTGCAGAAACATGAATAACACAGAAGAATCCATCATCATGAGTGAAACAGCAGAACCTCTGATCAATATAGATGATATTGAGCTCTCGAATTCTCCTATAAAAATTATAACTCATGGTTGGAAATCCTCCGTTGAAAGCGACGCTGTAGCGAGCATAAAAAACGCATATCTCCGTTTCCAAAATGTTAACGTAGTTACAGTTGATTGGAGTTATACAGCAAACTCTATTTTCTACCACTGGGTGGCAAATCAGACGGTGCGCATTGGCGCAGAGGTAGCGACTTTTTTGAATGGTCTAAGCGAGCGCTATAATGTAACTGGTGACCAAATCCACCTAATTGGACACAGTCTCGGAGCTCACATTATGGGCATAGCTGCATATCAATCGCACGTGACAATAGATCGTATCACAGGTAAAGAATTGCTTACTTCTTGTTGGCTTAATCCGAAGCATCACCATGCCCTTAACTAGGTTCTAGCCTAAGATTGTAGCATAAACGATGGAAAAAAATAATTAAAACAGACTGTAACAGGAAGTACACTGCAAAAACTTTATTTTTACATTTTGCTTGCAATACTCTTTACTCTTAGTTTTTTTTATGGCTGACAAGCTAGGTGTTTTACCACAGCTTACCTGATGTTAAGTGACGGTGTGGTCAAAGATGGTAAAGCACACCTAGCCTGGAATAGAACTGGCTTTCAAGTGAGGCTGCCGAAACACACCGTTAGATGCTTGGCGGCAGATTTTCAACTAGAAGGTAGCTAGCCAGCCGAGTAGGTACTAGAAAATAACCTACCACCGTGCTGAGGTTTCCTCACGATGTTTTTCTTCACCGGCAGCTCAAGCTCATTGTTGGGGTTTGAACCCACGTCCTTCGGCTTGCGTACCGACCGCGCTAACCACTGAGCTATCATCGCTACACTAAAAAAAAGTGTGTGTAGTTACTAAAATATACTTACTGTGCATCAATGCAGAGTATATGCGGTAAAATATTCCTTTTCCTCTGACGGTTCTCAAAGCATACGGGAAGCTGAACTAAGTAATAAATGTAAAGTAGATAGACACACCAAAGGAATTTGTAGATAAACTAAATTTCCACATACTGCGGCGATGACAGCTCATAGTGGTTGGCGCCTTTGGTTCACACATTGAAGGATGTGGGTTTAAATCCCAACAATGAGCTTCAGCTGCCAGTGAAGGAAAACATCGTTAGGAAAGCACAATATTCTGGTAGGGTTCTAGTACGTAAGTACCTACCTACACGGCAGCCTCATGTGGAGGCCACTTCAATTCCAGGCTAGATGTGTTTACCATCTTCGACGACACCGTCACTCAACACCAGGTGAGCTGTGATCGAACAGGTATATAACCTGTCAACCATAAAAAAGTACTTGCATATATTATGTATCTAAGTCTACCTGCAGGATTGGATCCTGCTCGACCTCTCTTTGAATACCCAAGTCGGGACGAAACGGAAAAGCTAGATTCGTCTGATGCTGGATTCGTGGACGTAATTCACACGTGCGGTGGCGTCCTCGGTATCGAAGGAGCCATCGGAACAGCTGACTTCTTTCCCAACAGCGGCATTCCACCTCAGCCCGGCTGCGAAACCATCCCTAAAATACTAGGTGGGTATGTAGTACCTATGACATAAATTTGATTTGAGTGCGAACAAACATAGGTAGTACACATGAACCCACATTATTTCGCATATATGTGGGGGTGTATTTTTGTGCCAACCTCACTCAAATTTACAAAGAATGAACGAACGAACGAAGATTGAACGAATACTACCATATCAATTTGCGAGTATATACGTAGGTACGTAAACGGTTTATATAAATATGTAGGTATATAGGAAACAAAGTCAGCACTTCTGGTGCGAGTAAATTATGAATACTGTCTTTTTATGCATTTGCTTTTTTTTCAATGTAGGTACCTACTGGGACGAATGGTACTCTCTTATGGTACCTAGGTACCTACTAAGAGATAATGCCATTACAAAGACTATAGTAACGCTATTTTGGCGCTCGTTACTTTGAGATATTCGATGCTTCATCTCAATAAACCTGTAATTTTGCTAACTGCAAAACAAGCTGCCGGTGTCCTTCAAACCACAACACAGTAATAATTACACATTACTGTTGGGAGTCTGCTGCTGGTGAGTGGGCATTCTTCGCACTCTAGGCCGCCGATGTCCCCACAGGCTAATTTAAAATAAATGAAATGTAAACAATAATTTATCTATCTCGTAAACTTATTCTGGATAAAGATTACACCAAAGCTAGGTTAGAATAGTAGAATAGCGGGTGAAATCATGGGTCGCTGGTAGTTCCAATTTTATTGAAACATAATTGGTAGGCATGTAATAAAGTAGGCACCTAGGTATTTTATAATTTGCTGTTGTTAAAGTATGCATAAAAGTGGAATCACATTGCAAGGCCACGTCCGTTGTCGACCTACAACTACAGCCCTAGGTAGGTAGGTACTAGTCAAATCAATACCTAATATGAAAATGCTAACGTAAGATTGCACGTTTGTTAAGTAGGTACTTACTTCTTTAGGCTAAAACGACTAAACATACTTAGCAAAATTTACAATGAAGACCACTTCTACCCTGGATTAACACTTAGGCTACTTTTTTATCCCGGAAAAGTGGATAAATCCATGGGCCGAAGCTATATGCCTATACATACCTAACATAAAAAGACAATTGAAGCTAGTAACTAGTTTTTTTCTCGCCTTTATCTCTATTGATCATGTCCAATGTAACATTTTAATTTTGATATTATATTTTACGCAGAGGCATGCAGTCATGGACGGTCGTATTATTATTTTGCTGAATCTATCAGTACTCCCAGAGCTTTCCCAGCCTACCAATGCAGTAACTGGCTTGATTACTTGGAAAATCGCTGCGACCAATATGGATACATGGGTGAAAATGTGACTAGGGAAAATGTTGGGAAATATTTTTTAAAAACAAGCTCAACATCACCTTTCGGTCGTTCTAACTAGTTACTTAGGAACACATTATACCTATTTATTCTGAAATTAAATAAAAACTCCATTGCGTACCTATATCATTTTTATGCTGACTCGATTCCGATCTTACACCAGACTACACTAAGATAGCAATTTCCTTATGCACAAATTTGGCATAATTATATTTAAGTATAAACTAACTACTGCGTCGGTAAGCTTTAACTCAGTCTACAATATAATATTCTACCATGAAATTTGTAAAAACGAACTTTGGGATAGATTTTCCGCCTGAACTTAGCGACTGTTGTGATAAGACCTGTAAAAATACTACCTACACATAGCTCATAAGATTCAGAACTTGTAAGCCGGCCTTGTCCTGATCAAGAATAATATACATAATATGTTATACAAGTACTACCATACTACTAGACCTACTGTTAGGGTTTTGAAAGGAACGCGAAGTGTTTATAGTGACCCATTAGTGGCTTTTTATTTATAAAGTACCGAATTACAAGCACGAGTGTGAACAAGAAAGTGATATAATATGGTGAATCATTTCATATTGCTTCCAAGACTCCATCGAAGCTTATATAAACAAATAAATAAATATCATAGGACATTACACACAGCGCCATCTGACCCCAAACTAAGCAAAGCTTGTGCTATGGAAGACAGCTAACTGATAGAATACTTAAATACTTTTTTTTTTGTAAATATATACTTATAATAGATACAGTACACTCACTCAAATAAAGCCACCACACTCACTACTTCAATAAGGCGTGACTGGATTTGACAGACACGGATTGGACTTTGACTGTATTTAATATTTATAGATGTAAGACATGTATTGCAAAACCAAAGATAAGGCAGTATGACTTTAGCCTACCCAATGGGGTAAATTAAATTATAAAAAAAATTGTACTTCTAATCTAAATCTTCCTAAACATGAGAATTGGCACAATGCACGAATGTGCCATGGCCGAAGAAAAAAAATCTATGTAATTATTGTAATGTCACCTCTTAAGACAACGCAGTATGGCTTTACAGTTTTAGCCTGCCCGATGGGGCAAATTAATAAAAAAAAAAATGTAATGTCATTATGTCACCGAATACGAATACCCGATTATCGATATTAATTTATTTCAATTTATTTGTGTCTGGTTTCAAGTAGTTTCTGGCTTTCTGGTTACATCTGTAATTGTTGCAGATTTAAAAAGTTTAGAAGTTTACACTTTGCTTAGAATCATAAAACAATTATAACTTTCTCCGATTATTTTGATCATGACGGAATGTTATTGTTATCAGGAACGATCAGAATAACCATCTAGCTGTTTAACTTGTATCTCTTGGCGTTTTTATTTTACCCTATTAAAACAATGAATAGAAAGCGCAATGTGAATTATATCAAGCCTGAAGATCCGGAGTTCCTTAAAGTACTCAAACGGCAGGCAGGATACGACGATCGTAACCATAAGTTCGATGAACTTGAAAATGACGAAAAGGACTTTGTGGACGACGAAGACAGTGAAAAGCCACAAGTTGTGGTCTTAAAAAAAGGTGACCTTACAGCTGAAGAAGCGGAGATTGAACAACAAAAATTACAAGAAAAAGAAGAACAAACAAAAGCTGATTTGTCTCAGCGTGTAATTTTTAAATCCAAAACTGTAACAGGTTCTAGTTCTGATGGAAATAAACGTAAACACAAAGGCAATGATTGCAAATCATCCAAAGAAAAGAAAACCAAACCTGTTTTATCATTTGGTTCAGATGAGGATGAGGATGAAGACAGCTGACATTTATTCTTATATTCTAGTAAAAAATAAGGAAGTAGACATGCTTGTTGCAGAGATTCATAGCAAACTGCTTTTAATAATGAAAAGTAATTTTATCTGGAGATTTTTTTAAATAAAATAACAGCAGACAAAAGATACATTAAACACACAAATACAATAACAAAACATTCACAATAGCAATACGCCAATAAACTTCTTCTAGTGATACATACTCCAACTGTATGAAAATTTTTATTGAATTAAAGCTATATCAATATCTTAGTCTTTATTTTCATGTATAATGTGACCCTATAGGAGACTACAATAAAAATGAAAAGCTTTCGGTATTAGCAGTGATATACCATCTATAATAATAATAATAATTGTTATAGTTTGACGATATTACAATAGACTTGAGACTGAATTGGCTAAATAATGGAATTTGTAGTTTGACAGTGTTATAGGTTCAACAGCTTGTGATCTGTATGGTCAATCCGAGGCTTTTACTTATTGAAAACTTGGAAAGAGTTATTAGTTCTTCTTGTTTCTATAGCTTGAATGTGCACTGTCAGTATCATTTTCATATTCTAATAGTTTATGTAACAAGAACTTTCTCTCATCCTTGACAATACTGATACTTTCTTGGTTTCTAGCCACTTCATCACAAAGTGCAGCATTTTCCTGGAAATAAGGAATTATCTGTTTTATTACTAAAGAATCATGCATGTTTTTTTTACCGGCGGAAATATGTTGAAGTTACACAAAATACTGTGTATTAATTACTATTGATAAAACTGTAAGCAACATCATATTTATAGTGAAAACTGTACCTACTTGAATAGAAGCTTAATAGGACTTACCATAATAAGTGCTTTAATCTGTCGGATGATGTATTTATACTTCTTTCTGTATCGTGTAGTTTGTTTCTCATTATGATAATTCATGGTATAGTTAGACTTCATTTCCACGTTAAAATTGGAAGGTTCTCAGACACAGTACAAAACAAAAGCAAAGCTAAAACTTTGTCATGTAGCTAAACATCGCAACCAAACCAGCACGTGGTATTTTCAACGTCCACCTTCTCGCTAATCTGATTGAACCTGCACACTCACAGTACACATAAACCTTGCAGTTTTATTGATAATATAATATTTTAGTCTAAAAAAACTTCGTAAGTTCTTTTTATTATCTCCGTATCTCACTAACGTTTCAAAATCGGTACATTGAAATATTAATCTCCACACCGCTTTTTATTTCAAAGAATTATTATCTCACGAGCTCTGGCGTTTTTAATTTCAAAGGAAAATTGTTGTGATACAAAATAGTTAATTTTTTTTTTTTTTCGTTAATTTGCCCTTTCGAGCAGGCTAAAGCTATAAAGCCATACTGCCTCGTCTTCAGTGATATTTCTGCTGTATCTTAACTATGGTTATCGTCAAAGTCGTCTTAGTCAAGTCCAGTTCGTGTCAGTTCGTGCCAGTCATGCTTTAGTAAAGTAGTGGCAACTTTACTATAAAGCTTCGATGGAGTTTTGGAAGCAACACGAAAACTCATGTTTCACCACATTATATCATTTTCCCACACTCGCGCTTGTAATTCGGCACTTTATGAATAAAACACCACCATTTTTATGCATAAACACTCGACAAAACACTAGTTTTGGATAAAAATACAACGAAGCGACACGACTCTTCCCGCGTTCCCGCCAAAACCCCAAAATAGTTAAATTACAAACCAAACATAAATATATACGAGTAATACGACAGCAAGAATTCTTTTTTGATTTTGGCGTCGCATTTTTAGTATTTGCCAGTGTCAAGTGTTTGATATTTTTAAGTTACAGTTAAAAAAGTTGCCTTGTAGCTATAGTTATAGTCGAAGTCAAGTCCAGTCATGCTTTAGAAAAGTAGTGCAATGAGGTTTTACTTATATAGTATATCATTGAAGTAGTGGCGATATTTATTATAAGCTTTGACGGAGTTTTGGAAACAACACGAAAAATAAGACACATGGACATGAGATTCAGATTTCAAATGGGCATGTGCCTTACATTATCGTAATACTGCAGCAACTTTAAACCATAAAAGTGGTATTCTTTTAATTTTTTTACCATTGTCAGTTAGCTTATTTTGCCAAGTTAATCACTCACGATTAGCTTCATCAACTTGAATGGAGAATACAGCAGCCTACTACTTTTTTCATTAATAAATAATTGAATATAAAATAATGAATACAGCATGTTATAGCTCATAAATTATTTAAAAATAGCTGCTAATGAGGGGGCGAGGTGCAATACCGCTACTATTAAATTGATATACCACAATCTTTAGAGAACGGCTCTAAGGATAGTATTTCATAATGGAGCCGTGTTAATGCAATGCAGGTTGCAATATTTTTTCTTATTGATTTTTAGAATTTAGCTTGATGTTGTAGGTACTCTTTGAAGGTGTGTCACCTGGCGAACGAAGATACCTAATATCTTCATTCGCCAGTTTCACCACATTACATTACTTTCTTCTTTGTACATATGCCAGGGTTAAGTATTTCAATATTTTCAATTGTTTTATAATAAATGTAGTGAAATTAATCTCTGTCAAAGCCACACAATGTTAGCCTAGATAAAGTAGGTACCTACGGTAGGTAGGTACCTACCTACCTAATACCCTAGTTAAGTAGTGATGATTTTCCTATATATGTACAAGATTTGAGTTTTGGGAGCAATACGAAGTAATGTTTCACCACATTATATATTTGTACCTATGTACTTAAAAAAAAGTATTTAAGTATTCTATCAATTATTTATCAGACTTCTATCAGTACAAGCTTTGCTTAGTTTGGGGTCAGATGGCGCTGTGTGTAATGACCCACGTTATTTATTTTATCATTTACCATCTATTCTGTTGATAAAAAGGTCTTATTAGCGTCATAAAGCTGGGGAGTACTAAACCAAATAATTGTATCACCATTATGACCTACTTTTACGATAGACACAACTATGAAAACGAGAAAAAAATTGGTATTTTATAGGAAAAGTTCATTGACCTATATGTATAAATAAATGTACGGAACACCTGATATTTCTATCGCGATTTCAAAGTTGTGGCTATTGTAAAAGTTGTTCATAATTACGAGTAACCCCCTTTCGGCTTAGTCCACCCCAAACTTATAAACCCAGTTTTACGTGAGTATATTCTGTGACGATGCAATACGCTCTACTACACTGAAACACGGGGTTCTTAATACTCATATAGATAATTTTATTCATCTCCACTGTACAAAGTATTATGTAAAATCAGCGATGTTTACCAGAAACATTACAATGATTTTATGAATAGCTAGGTACTTATTCACCGAGTTGTTAATAACAATAACACAACACCTAACTACTCAGCGAAAACGTAAGGTAAGTATATTTAACATGAAAAACCATTCACCCGCCGTTTACAAATGTGTATCTTCATTATCATAATTTATTTCAAACTTAAAAGCCTTAAAACTAGAGCCGTAACATAATCTTGAATTACTGTACTTAGGTACTTATATCTTACATTGAATTAACCCCCGCTTTGTGTGAGCGAGACTTACGATGGGTTCATTATTAGTTTGTTTTATTTTTATTATCATTAAATATTCTTATTTGTCTAATTATCCCTATTGCATATCAGTGCCCGTATTCAGAGGACCTAGCATATCAATTTGCGAGATTTACGAACTACGTAAAGGTAGAAAGTGGAACAATGCCTATGGCACGATTAATAGAAGCTGTTTTTTTTTTTATGTAAAATTTAATATGCTAGAGCCACTGAGCTCGATCGGAAAGTTTTCAATTCGAAAACTGCATTCTGTCTAGCAGTAGATTAAGAATGTGAGTCCTTATCGGTTTATCCTTAATTCTTTGCGACAAAACTTACAAGTTATCGATACCAAAATGTATGAAACTATCTTAAGGTGGTTCGATTTCCATACAAATGATTATTTGCCATTTATGGACAAATGGAGCATAATTTTACAGTGAAATCACGGCTACTGGCATTTATTTTGGTCTTTATTTGTGGGTAAATCACAATTGCTTGGATAAAACAGTAGATTATTAGCATAATCTACTGTTTAGTCAAAAATCATAAATTTGATTTTAAGCTATTTAATCTACTGTTTTATTCAAGCAATTGTGATTTACCGCAAATAAAGGCCAAAATAAATGCCAGTAGCTGTGATTTCACTGTAAAACTATGTTCCATTTGTCCATAAATGGCATAAATTTATCTGTATGGAAATCGAACCACCTTAAGTGCGTTTTTAGTTTTTGATACATTTTGATATTAAAAGCTTACAAGTTTTTTCGCAAATTGCCAAGCTTATACACTTTCTTCTGTAGAGCCCGTCGAACATGGCAACGATCAGATTTTATAGTTAAAATAAATATATATGCCAGTATGTTTATAACTGGTGCAGATGTTATCTTTAACAGATATACGGAAAGCTCTAACTTTCAAAAACTTTTTACAATAAATTAATCACAATACCTACTTATACCGTACCTAAGGTTTAATTTAAAAAGTCTAATCAACAGGTACATGTTTAGAAGTTTATTTCTACAATAAACCCAACAGCTGTTTGTTCATTAAATAAACCTCATAGGTAGTTCATATAGTAATAAAAACATCAATCTTATATAAAGGGTTACACGGAACGGTAATGTTAAGGCGAATGGAAGTCATTGTATTCGCCATTGTGAACAACAATTTACGATAGAGCCGAGAGAGAGAGAGGGAAAAAAAATTTTTTTTTCGCGATTTTTGTTGGTTGTTAAAAATTGTTCACAATGATGAGTATAATGAGCTCCTTTGGCCTTAATACGTGCGTAACTCCGTAAATAAAGTTACAATTTTTTAAGGTGAACTTAAATAGCGTATTACACATTGTCACATATTATATTATGTAAATAAAACAATGAAATATTTTATAAAATACTGATTATAAAAAGCAAGGCACAATTTCTAGTTAGGTAAATAAAAAAACCTATAGTTTCTTACTATAACACAATGACCGCCACAGTATATTAAACAAGCGATAGCTGTACCCTGTATTGGACAAAAATATGTTCTAAAAAATAAAATACTAAACATGGATAACTTAGTTCTGTTGTAGATATTTATTTAGTAGCTTGGCTTTCAGGGGGCGACGATGTTGTTTATAATGCTGTAGCTGTCAAATGGTATATGTAAAATCAAGTCAATAAACTGTGTCGTATCTGTGACCGGGCAGGGCTCATTTATGGAGACGCTTCTCGTAGTGCGTCGCGAGATTTATTGTCAACCGGTTCTCCGTTGATACATTGTCCTATGTGAGCGACGACCAACGACAAAGCGCGACGCGATTCGATGCGACTGCAGAATCAGTATGGGATCGTTTAAACTCATTGGCTAGCATATCAATTAGCGATTTGACGTGATTTACGAAATTTGTAACAAAATTGATGACCATCGCATAAAAAAAACTTAATATGACGATATGTGGTCTGGATGATCGCCACCTTTAGCGGCTCGCCTCGAGTACAATATCGCTCTTCTCAACTATATGATCGGCGACTCTCACTAACATAGCCATGTTGTATGTTCGAATTGACAGCGCAACGCGACGTACCAGACGCTGCAAATCGCATCTCCATAAACTGAGCTCTTAGGCAACATTGTAAAAAAACTATATTTTATATAAAGCCTCTGTTGAAATATGGTATCTACTCTAAAAACTTGTAAAAAATAGCTTCTGGAGATCGAGGTATGTTTCACAACTTAATATACAAATAAATGCATATTTCTACTACTTTACTATGATTACTATCACATTATATAGGTAAGTACACAATAATACATACTTTTAATTGTAGAAGCTTACATAAAACAAATAACTTACTATCTCTTTCTATAAGAGTTTTAGTCTTTGCCTACACAACAAGGAAAGACATAAACTTGCACTGCTCAAGATATACACACAATTTATAGATATAATTTAAACTTAATCAAAACTTGCGATTTAATTTGATAAAGTCTGCAATGCACGTTTTATGAAGCACATTAATTAGTAAAGAAAATGTTTAAGTTTTAGGTAATTAAAACCAGCCTGATAGCGATAGCAGTCAATCGCAAGCGCGCTGCTATATTTTACGCTATTGGTTATGCAACATCTGCGATTGTCATTTATTATTGTATGCATATCAGGGCAACATGATTGCGAGTGACAGCATATCGTACGTAATAAGTCTCCAGTTATAGAAGCCATATCATGATCACCTACATTATAAACCTATAACTACTATGCTTGGGTTGCTATTAAATTAACAAAAAAATTGCAAAACGAGTCATATAAAATAACCAGCATAATTAAAATTAGACATTTGTAAGTAAACATTACTACCAATAAGTAAATACATCTATATAATATTATACATTTTTAATACTCCGTATTGGAAAAAATACATTATTTATTTATACTTTGTTTTGTCATATTGTTATGTTTGTTGTACATTAGTTTGCATGATATTAAGGTCTCGTCAAAACTGACCTGATAAAAAGAATACAAAGACTCTAATGTCAGTTTAGTAATATAAAACATGTTGCCAGATTGTAAAGGAAGTCAAAGTTTAGTCACATTAATAAAGATGCCAAACTTATACTCTAGGTAACTCCAGTTAATCTTGTAGGTACCAATCAATAAAATGGCCATTAATGGTGAGGAAGAGTCACTTACACAATTGTTTCCCCATTGTTATTATTTATTGTAATCAAGTATGATGTATGGAATATTTCTTCCAATGTTATGTGATTGAGTTTTGACATAGTTTATAATCTGGCTGTGGGTACCATTGGTGTCCTACGATTTATTATAGCATTTTTTCTCGAATCTTATATTGGCTGTCGCTTCTTCTCGCAAACGCGAATGATAGAAATAGATAACTTCGTACCTGGTGCGGGAGCGCTTTGCCTTCAGCCATGTTTGTTCATTTCATTCAAAGTAACATGAACACTTAAAAAAAGTATCAGCTGAAAGGGTCTCCTGTTCTCAAGTTATGCGTTAGAGTCGAATTCCGCTTGACACAAGACATAAATACATTTGAGTTACCTTTGATAGCATCTGAAGTAGAATACACTTAGGCATATTATGTATATTGTAAATAATATGTCATTCCTTCCATGCTGTAACAGTGCAACGAATTCGTGTGAAAATCGTATGGAGAACTCTTTTATCATTTTTGACCCGTACTCGCTTCCTTCTGGTAAACCATTCATTCGAGTCCTCTGTCAATGTTATCCAGGTTTGATTCGCAATTTTTATTTTTAGACAGGTCATAACCTAACCATAACCACACAGGTAGTGCATTTTATGTCCGCGAACAATATGCAGGTACCATAGGTTAGCGGGTACTGATAGTGATGTGATTGGAATGATGCGCTGAGGTAGGTAACTCCGACTTCATGGCAGGCCGGTAGTATTTAGCGATCGCGTCGTGCACGCTTAGCGCGCGGCGTCGGCGCGGCGACAGCGGGGTCGTCGTCGTCACGACGTTTGGCAGGCGCCAGCGGCCGCTGCAGTTGGCTCTGCGCCGTCAGTTGCAGCTGTAAGGCATGTGTATTCAGCCTCTCTGCCAGAAGCAACGGTTTCAACGCGGCCATTTTGTGACTGTACAACGTCACTCGCGGCCGACTGTTCACCGCAGCTGTGAGTTGCTCCCGAACGCTCATCTCTGTGTTTTCTGCATTATTCCACTTACCATTACTCGCCCCTTCTTCCTTCTCTTCTTTGGAGTCGTCCATGTTGTCGCCTGTGTCAGGTTTGCATACGATATGGACTTGCGCGCGAACTTCCGCGTCGAATTTAGATATGGTGCTTACGAGGGGCTTTGCCCAACCAATGTGGAGAATTGGAGTTTGACTCCCTTCTTCCCATTTACATATACCGTCGTAAAATCTGAAACATATTGGTTTGATGAAAAAAATACTCAACTCAACTAAATAATAACCTCGGTAATATTACGCAAATTAATTAAAAAAATATTTTACTTTATTTCTAGAGCCCTCGTCACATTCTATGAACTACCGACCTCCTGGACGTCACATATTTTGCAAAATTATTAATACAGTAGTTCCAAGATTTGATGTGATCAAGCTTATGATTTATCCTCCCAACATAATGAATATGATGTTTACCTACCCCCTCCCACTCCCTTAACAAACGATAACTTACGGATAACCCCTTATCAAGTTTTCTCTTATCTAATTTATTCATACAATACCTAATATTATTTCTTTGTATTTCACAATATCCTTTCACTAAAATAACATATTACCATATGAATAGGATAACCTATAAAATGTTAGGATGTCTTCATTGCATTGTCTTCGATATCCTATTGGCAGCAGTTCTATTTTAAATTAAAAGGATATGATGTTAATATTTGATTGTAGCTTATGTCATGATAGATATTTAGAATGTACTTGTTGAGTCTTTTTTTGACACCAATTAAGGCATGTTTATGTAAAATGAAATATATTTTGAGATGCAAATCACACTGTTATATAAATAATAGCTTGTCTGTATGTTTGTCACTTTTTCACATTATTATGGCTTAATGTATTTGGATGAAATATGGAATGTAGATAGCTTATACCCTGAATTAACATGTATGCCATTTTGTATCCTGAAAACTGTGGAGCGAAGCTAGTTTAGGTTATAAATTCAGACATAGATTTTTTTAAATGTCATGTCACCTCTTTTGTGAAGGTACAATTATTATTTAAGAATATACATGGTCCAAGGGCTAGAATTATAATCATCTATTTTGATTAGTCTGGTTAAATGTATCATTTTTTTACCTAAGCAATGATGCAAAACATTCAGGATCTTTTAAAATTGACCTTGCAGAGTGTCCAGAGCTTTCAGCTTTCATCAGTTGTGGTATCAGTTCATTGGCGATTTCAGAAAACTCTTTGTATATTTCTTCATCATCTCGAGAGTAATTATAACTGGAAAATATGAGAGATAATTTAGATTGGTGTATAAAATAAATATCCTAGGACATTTCATACAACACCATCTAGCCCCAAACTAAGCAAAGCTTGTAGTGTGGGAACCAGAAAACTGATAGAATACATATGTACTAGATGGCGCAAAAGTCACCACCACTATCGGTCAATCACAGTCAAAGAACATCATATGACAACTTTTGCACTACCTTGTATTTACATTATTTATGTAAATACACACAGACACATAACAAACATTTTGCCACACTAATCTTTGTCCTGAGAGGGAATCAAACCCACACTCTACAGCTCTAGAAGCAGATAACTATTAAGTGACATAACAGGGCAGCCAATTATTATTCCACAATCATTTTCTTTCTTATATAAACCTTAAGTAACAACGACAATTTCCACATAAGGTTTTATGATCATATACCAATTGCCTATAAATTTTCATGTGTACAAATCCATATAATTATACATCTAGTATATTTAATTGCTGTGATAAGTCAGCTAAATGCTGTTGAAATTATACATAAAAAAAATACATACTGTCTAATAACATCACCAGCACACGCCCAAGCATGAAAAGCTTCTTTGTACATCTTGTGGCGATGATAATAACCTCCTTGAAATGTATAAGGGTAGACATGTCTATCCTCATAATGTGTCCTTGATGACCTAATAGCTTGTAAATACAATCCAGCAGAATCTGGTCTAGTTGTACCATCTGATTTTGTGGTATTAAGTTCCCCAGAAGAAGACTGAAGTTCTGTATCGCCAGAACAGTTAGATATTTTCATGTACTCGTCTAAATCTCCAAGATTTCCTAGTGCCATTGGATAGGTGTCTAGGTAACCTGTAAAATGATCAGTTGACAGTATTTTTACTTATACTTGAGATTAAGTGATAGTAAAATAGTAATAATAAATAAATAAACAAATATTGTAGGACATTACACACAGCGCCATCTGACCCCAAACTAAGCAAAGCTTGTACTATGGAAGACAGATAACTGATAGATTACTTAAATATTTTCTTTTTTTTAAGTACATACTTATAATCTCTTGCTTGTACATCAGCAGATTATTGTAGACAGCAAAATGTTATATATAAAATGTAGCATTTAACTTGTTTACTTCCCAAGAGTGCAGTGCAACCTTTTACTTTAGTTGTCATAGGCAAACTATAGTATTAGTTTATGAGTGTGCAGATTATTTGACTTGCAAATAATGGCAGAGTATAGTCAAGTGGTGGACAAGAGTAACTTAAGTAAGTCATTTCAAACAATATTTCTTCATAAAGACTTAACTGGCTGATCTAACCTAAATGAAGCCAAACAGAAAGACTGAATAAAAGGCTGGTATGTGTAGTGAAATTATAATTTACCACTGTCATATAGAAGCCATAGTAGCCTATGCTGCATCTGAGCTACCTCATGGACGTCAGTAGTTGGTGTGAGTGTAGGGTTTATTGATGAGACTAGTGCAGCTAGTTCCATTACTCTTGTGCACACTACTGGCTTGCCAGCAACATACAGCCATGAGCGCGCTAGCACACCTTCACCTACAGATCGTCCTCTTTTATCCTCATTTCCTTTACCATGCCAAGTTACCTGAAAAAAAATAATATTGCTAATAGAATTTCTAGAACAGAATGTAAATTTTATATTTAAGAATAACCGAGATATTCATACTATAAGCAGAAATTTTAACTAGCAATGCAAAAAATAAAATGCTTACTTCTGCTGTTTCCGTACCATCTTTTCCAAACACGACCCATGCATGATCTTCAGACAAGGCTAGATGAACATCGTGCTTACCCAATACTTGGCAGCCTGCAGTAACAGCAAAGGCAACACCAAAGCAATCAAGCTTGTTCCCTGTCAAGAAACTGTAAATAGATTGCAAATGTGCTCTGTCTTTGTAGTAACTGCGCGTCAAAGAATTCCAAACCACATCGGCGACTCTCTTTACCAAGTCGCGAGTAGCGAATGTCCCGCTCAAAAGTTTTGTGTCGACGCCGCTTCGCATTAACGATACAAACCGGTCGTGCAGCGAACGCACCTCGTCCCAATCCACCGATGGAAACTTTATCTTGATAAATTTATTTGCCGCCAAATTGACATCTTTTTCAGTGTTTTTCACATTAGTTAAATTGTTTTCAACTGCTCCAACAATAATAGAAAATAAGGCTAAATCAGCTTCTTTGTCACTACGTAGTTGCTCTTCAAAAATGCTACATACTTTCTGTAAACTATCAATGGGAAAATACCGTTTATATTCCGTTATTGCTGACATGGTTCGGAATTAGTTACATTCTACAGAAATAACGTTATTTAATCTTAATTAATTTTAAACATTCAATACAAGCCGGCTTCACTATCGTACGCAAATAAAACAATTAAGGGATGTGCCAAGTGCGATAAATTTATGTTTTAGTGATGCCAATACGATTAACAAATTTCGAATGGTCGGCATAGGACTAGAAACGAAGTATTTCTTTTTGTATTCAAAGTACAACGAATATATTATGAAACATTATATATATTATGCTGGTTTTGCCTACAGCACATTTTTTCATGTAAATAAATAAAGATTTTTTCTTTCTTTCTTTTCTTTCATTGTGGATTTAAAAACAAAAATACCGATTTAAAAAAGTTAATTATCATAGGACGCCGGTCAGAACTGAAACATTTAGTTGTAAAAAGTACGCAGCTCACACAGCGAAGCAACGAAGTGTATTGTATACGCACACGCACAATATAAGAAAGCGTCATGCCGTTTGCCATCACGGCATACCAGTCGGTTTTAATGTTAACGCGCTCTAACAGATGATTCAGATCAAACTTTTCTTAAAATTAATACAGATACCTACTATTTAAAAAAGCAAATACCTAATCTAATATATCTAGTCCACAAGAAGGTGTGTGTGGGGATATGCAGATGTGGTAGAATGCTGGGAACATTGCCACGCTTTATTTTATGCTTTCTATATACCTTCACACATGGATCTAAGAGTGCTTAGATAATATAACAAACTGACGTGGTTTTGACACCTTTTTACACTTATACACATATTATAAACCTCGCAATATTACCATGGCTAAAAGTACTTGTACCAAACCAAATGCAACTTAAATATTTAGTTATAGTTCATTATCGTTCTTGAATATTTCTGTTTCATTTATATTTTAAGGCCACAGACTATAGGTTGGCTAGTTTGTGGCCTTAAAATCCAAAACAACCAATCCACCGACTTTTGCTAACCTTTGAACAAAATATAATTGTAAATAATTTAATTCTTACTGCTTTATTCGTATTCGATCTGAACAACACTAGTTAAAAATGTTTTTTTCTCTTTGGTTTTGACACCACCCGGGCTGTGCATTTTACCGGTGTCAAATATATTAATATTTTCAATACATTGGTGGTTTTATTTTCATAATTAAATCTAAGTGTGTATGCATACAATTTGAAAACATGTATTTTTGATGATAACGTTTGTTTAACACTATGTTTGATTGAATGTTAGGATTGTGGAAGTTTTAAAATAATTACGAAAATATGTATATCATTTTTTTTTAAGAATAACAATATATTTATTTCGTACATATGCCATATAGATATATAGATAATAAAAGTTTCTACAGAGTTTTGTATACAGTAAAAATTCGACCTGTTTCACTTTTATTATCTCTTTGTTGAACTCGTAGATATACGATTATATGCCAAAAGCACCGAAAAAAGAAGTTATTAAATTATGACATATTTTAAATATGTCATTGTCAATGTCAAGCCATTGTGAAAGTACAACGTCGACAGACAGCGACAATGAAATCATTAGCCATGGGTAACTCAACAGATTTACTTGAGTCACGCCGCGGCTCGCAGCTCAACCATTGAGCTGAAAACTTGAACCGGCTCAACAGGTCATTTCAGATCAGTTCACGTACTAACTCGAGGAAGTCTATGCAGCGATAGAATATGCAGCTCACATAGTTGGTTTATAGTTGCAGCTCAACAACGTTGGAAATGTTCTCAATTTATCGGGAAATCTACTGATATTATTATTTGTCTTTCGGATACTTACTTAGCAATCCTGTTTCCCGATTTTTTATCTTTTGAAGTACCTACAGAATTCTATTAATATATTGTATGTATGTCCCATAAAATATTTTGTTAAAATTAAAACAATTTTTTTTGTTTTCCGATTAATATTATAATTGCCAAAGTTTGTATGTATGGATATTTGTTAATCAATCATGTTAAAACAAATGAAAGGATTTGCAAAATAAATTGTCTCGTAGGTGACATTTGTTATTTTAAGAATCCAAAAATCTTCGATCTTGTTTATATGCTCTCCTTCCCTTTCTAAGTCATTCTGTTTCGTTCATACACACACTGCTTCAAAAAACAGATCGCGTCGCATCGGCTCCGTTCGGTTCACTTTTCAATTTCGGTTCGGTTCGCAATTCAGTTCAATTAGCTGCGGTCGGGTGCGCGACAACGATGACTCGATGAGCCGCAAGCCACGATTTGAGCTGCTTGATCTGCGGTTGAGCTGCAGCTCAACGGTTCAAACCTACGCGATCTGAATATTTGAACCGGTTCTGATCTGAGTTACACACGATTAGAAATCATGATAGCTCGACAGGGCAAAATAAATGCGAATTTAATTTTTATTTCCCGTTGTTAATGCACTTCGTTTCTTTTCATCAGTTCAAAGAATTTTATATGTTCCTGTAACTTTTGCTCCTAAATTCATGACATGTATAGGTCCATAAATGTTGACGAAGCTGTAAAACATTTAAAAAATATTGTCGATAGTATTCGCTGTGCTGTTTGGTATGACTTTTTTTTATTCTAACACTGATTAATATACTTATTCATGTTTTAGCTGCAGATTCGATGTTGGCAGAAAATAATATGAAATATAAACTGTGTTTTAGTGATAAGACGGATGGAAATCGCATGAGATATGCATGTGGACACACTAGCTGTGAAGATTGCGTAGTTCTGGCACCTGACTGTTCGGTTTGCCTAACGCCACCTGAAAATGACTCTAGAAAGCCAGTAGTCGATAAACCTTTTACCCAAAGAGCTGCTGATGCCGTAAATCTACTTGATGTATTTCAAAATGAATTTCACATTGATGGTATGTAAATATTGTTAAACATAATTATTATTTGTAAACATACCATTTCATAAGACCAGTGGGTTAAACCCAAAAATTAAGCTAAAGAGTTTTGGTTTAATGTTAAAAAAATTAAAAATGTCATCATGTATTCAGAATTTGAACCCAAAACAAAGTATAAATGGGTTAGCATATTAATTTGTGAGATTTTCATACCATACAAATGTTATAAATATGTATGGAAATTGAGACAGAACTCCTGGTGGGAGTAAATAGTGTTGCTTTCTTTTCATATATTATAGGCAATGTGATTCATAAATTAATATGCCAGAACTTAGGTTTCCATTTTTTAAGGCAGTGCAATACTCTCCAGGGCGTAGGCTTTTTTGTAGGCTTTTCTTTACGTTATGTAAATTTAAGTAGATAAAATGTGTTTTTTTTGTTTTTATTTAATAATTATGTGATATTTAATTTTTGTTTTAGTTTACAAAAGAAACAGAATATCAGAACAATTAAAAGTAGAAAAAGAACTTTTCCCTGACTGCATTCAAGCTCCTGCTAAATATTTCAACAAAAGAAAAAGTTTTAACAATAGCAAACTTGATAAAGAAAATAGATTGTCACAACTTCCTGGAGAAGAAATAACCTTCATTAGAAATTCCAAAATGGAGAAGCAAGGAGAAAATGTTGAAATGTGGTTAAATAAATATGTAAGGAAACCTTTTGCAGAGCTCAATTCTAATAATGATAAACTTAGAAATAAAGTTCAAGTAGTAAAGAAAAAACAAAATGTTTCCAACATTGAAAACACACCTTTTAAAAAAATATACAGGAAGAGATCTCATTCAAAAGCACTTTTATCTGCAGTTAAAAACCAATCTCAAACTGTTGAACAAACAACACCTTTGAAAAAAACAAAGATACAGGATGAGAAATTCTTTGAAATACCTGATACCTCAAAATATACTAATAATGAAAGTGGTATAGTAATGGATGATGAGGCTGTAATAGTTATAGATGATTCACAAAGTGTTAGATTAGATAAAGATATTAATGCATGTCTAGCTGTCCAAGAGGCTGAACAAAATAATCAAAATGAAGTTGAAATACAAATCAATTCTAAGTCTATTGAATTAACATCACCAAAAAACAAAGAAATAGAAGCTGAAAAAGGCACCAAAGTACCATTTTATCTTAAGAGTTACCTGTCAGATAATTGTATTGATTGCAATGGTAGTTACCATGGCATATCTGAAAGTATGATTAAATCAAATAATATTGTAAATGACATCAACATTGATTCAACTAAAGATGTCTCAATTACAGTTGAAAATAAAAGTTTCATAACAATTATTAAAATCAAACAAATTGATGAAACTGCAAACAAGACAAACTGCATGCAATCTGTTGAAGTCCAAACTGATACAACTAACACAATTATTGGCACTGAAAATGTTAAAAGCAAAGATTTTTATGCAGTAACAAATCAAGTTTTACTTGATAACAATGACCAATTTGAGAATGCTAACAAAGAAATGAATATGAAAGTATTTAATAAAACTGAGAATATAATAATAGAAGAATCAGACAGTGATGAAGATGTAGATGCAAGCCTGTCACTAGAAGTGACAGCTGAAATACACAGGTCTTGTGAGGAAGTGTGAGTATTTTTCTAGTTTAAAAACACACTAGACATGTCAGTTAGACTTTGGAAAAAATATATTGTGTATAAAACCTTCCATTCTCTTGATAAAATCTATTTCTCGACCAGTGTGTGTACTAGAGAACATAATGCTATCATCTTCTTTGTACAAAATTTAAACCTTTTAGTTCTTCAGTTGTAATTTTTAGTTTCATCTTTTTGTCTGTGTCCCAGTTTTTTTTTGATGCGTCAAACAATTCACTCTACAATACCTCATTAAAAGGCGATTAATCTCCAATAGCAGTTGAGGGCAGAACTGTCAACTTCCCAATTAATTAATTCAACAACATTGTAACGTTTATATACACAGTTTCTGCTAAAATAGGCATTTTAGAACATTTAAATTTAATTAATTGAAGCTAACATAATTGGAAAAATATTTTTAGAGATTATGGCATCCTGGCTGATATTGGTGACCTGGAAGAGCACAATAAGAGGGCGCGGCGAGCCCCTCGCGGCGTCACTCCTTCCAGCTCAAACTCCTCGGAAAAAGAGAACTTCAATCCTAATAGAATGAAGAAAACATACCCTTCAAAGAAGAAATTAACAAAGAAATGAAATATCCAATACAAAATAGATTATAAGAATATATACAATACAATCTGTTTCTGTGATTGTTAATTATGGCATTTTTTAATTGTAATTAATTTATATGTTAAATAAACGTTTTTTGTACTTTTCTATGTATCTGTTTGATTCAGGATCTTGATAAGATTCCTATGTCCAAAATCTGACGTATTCTTCCTTGCAACGTTTTACTCGGCAAAACTCAAAAAAAATATTTATTTATGCTTGTACTTAGAAAAAGAGACTTTTGAATGAGAGTTCTTAGGCACATGTCGAGTTGGTCAAAATTCATCATCAATACTAAATTATTTATGTATATATAAGTACCTACATCTAGTGTTATCTCCTAATAAATAAATACCGTAGAACTATCAAATACACAGCACCATCTGACCCCAAACTAAGCAGAGCTTGTGTGATGGAAGTCAGATAACTGATAGAATACATAAATACTTTTTTTTTTGTAAACAGAACACCCAGACACTGAACAAACATTTGTTTATTCACAAAATGTTTGCCCTGAGTGGGAATCGAACCCACGCTCTACAGCTCTCAAGGCAGATATACTACCAATGAGCCAACGGGGCTGTCAATAAATAATAGTGGACAATAAATGTTTGTATTGTGTAGGTGTTCTGTATGTATTAAAAAAAGTCTGATTCCCATAGTACAAGCTTTGCTTAGTTTTGGGGCTAGATGGCGCTGTGTAAAATATCCTACGATATTTAATTATTATATTTTTATAGTATAAACCGTAAACAAAATCACTGTAATTCGGTCTAATGGTAAGAGATAACGCCTGTCCATGACCATTGCAACGATATACAACATTTTAAGTAGCAAAAGCAAGGCATCGCTGCTTTGGCGCTCATTATTTTGAGACTTTCGATGGTTAGTCTGAATAGCCTTGTAATATCGCTAGCTGCAGTTGGTACCTATCCTTCAAACCTGAACGCACTACTGCTTGGCGGCACAATATCTGGTACCGCGGTGGTACCTACTTCTGAACTACACAACGGATTTTGATACGGTTTTCAATATCAATTAGGTATTTTTTTTACGAAATGTTTGAATAATAATACCTATGCAATAGGTATCTACGTTCTGAATCGTGATTAAACTTTTATATAGGTAGGTACCTAAGTCAAGGAATTAAATGTTGGCAAAATAAATAGCACCCTTCCGAAGTCGTGCTGTGTGGTTGTGCTCTCCTTGGAGACATTTTGTTGGTGATCCTTTTTTCAAGTCTATTAATAACTTAAGTTTTCTTTTCTTTAGCGAAGGCTTAACTTTTTCTACTATTTTCTGTTTTGGGTAATTTTGTTTTGAAATTTCAAAGGAGATTCGAGGTGGTCTCTTATGATAAAACAATTCCAAAAATGAGTCGTAATACAAAGACATAGTTTGGGAGGTATCACTGTATTTAGATCGTAATTTGTACTATAGTATTATCACCACCAGCCCGAAGAGCCGCCACCGGAGGACCAGCCTGAAGAACCGCCGCCGGATTTCCATCCACCACCGCCGCCGCTGGGCCAGCCACTGCTGCCGCCAGAGGACCAGCCGCTGCCGCCGCCGCCGCCGCCGCCGCCAAGTTTCCAGCCGCCGCCGCCGCCGCCGCCGCCGCTAGACCAGCCGCTGCTGCCGCCTCCTGCTCACAAAAGATATCCTATATTATGTATACGGTGATAAGCGGTGATAAGCTTGGGGTGTACTATGCCGTAATTATTATCAGGAACAACTTTTACTTTAGGTACAATCCTGAAATCGTGAACAAAATCAGCTTGTTGTTTTCCTCCTTTCGGTTTAATAGGTACAATCCAAGCGAATAGCCCTGTATACCTAGGTATACAAATGTGCTTACAAGTAGGTAAACCGTTCGGCCCAGTAAGTTGAGCTTACAGAAAACTAGCTACCCTCAAGTTTAAAATCGCCGCTGAGCACCTAACAGTGTGTTCCGACAGTTTCTCTTGAGAGCTAGTTCTATTTCAGGCTAGGTGTGCTTTACCATCTTCGACCACACCGTCATCAGGTGAGCTGCTGAGGTCAAACACCTAGCTTGTCAACCATAACAAAAACTTAATACGATAATAACGTTTAGGTGCAACGTAGGTACCGATGTGTGAAGTGTAGGTAGGTAATCGAGAAAAATATCACTTCCTAAGTTGTTTGTATACCTTCGTGTCAAAGATGTAATATAATATTGAATTACATAGAAACACGGAAATTACTCAATATTATATTTCATTTGGTCTAGACTCTAGACTCTAGACTGCAATGCCTACCTATCTAATCTTGATCTATAGATCTACTTTTTTGTAAACCGGGAAAAAACTGCATTTGACCACCAAATTTGATTAGATTGGTAGATTGGACGACTTTTGTTAAACAATTTTTTCATCCTGTTTATAATTTATTGAGTACACAGTTAGCTTATCGAATTCATCTGTCGGAAATAATAGGTAGGTAGGTGCCGATATGGATTATTTAAATGTAGAAGGAAACGAGCTTTTACTCCCCTTTTAAAGTAGGTACTGTAATTAATTAAAGTAGATTATTAATAGGACGCAATACAACGATCATATGTGTACGATATGACCTCTATCGTTTCTTAAAACAGTCAACATTTGAGCGGTAATTCGTGAACCTTGCGACGTACCTTGTCTAACTTGCATTAAAGTAATTTAAAGATTGCACAAACCCTAGTTACTCGTATTATCACGAACCTCAAGTCCGGACAACGTAGCGGAGCATGGGACAGAGGTTGCGAAACTTATAGACGAGCGCTGACTGGGGAATGGAATGGATGACCCTAGTGGAGACCATCCTACGACCTCTAAACTTTAGATTGGAGACTAACATGTCTAGAATGTGTTTACTTAGCCGACGTATCGCGTGATATCGGCTTATAAATAATAATATTTTTACTAAGAACTGAAGTCACATATCGGACTTCAAAAAGAGGAAGGCTCTGAATTATATTTATAATAATATCATTATCATAATTATCGTTTATGTGAACAAAAATAAATCAATCCGCACTCTCCGATATATCCGCGCCTAGTTGAAAAAAATCATTCATCTTCAAATCGATTAATTTTAAATAGCTGCCTGATTTTAAACATTTAGGTAACATGAATGATTTTGTTTGGGTTTCTTTGAAGTACACAGTTACTTATTTTGAAATAAATAAATATTGGTTTCTTACCGTAACCGCCACCGCCGCCTCCACCTGTGGTAATGATCTTGATGATCTTGACTTCTGTTAAACAAATTAAATATTTGATATTTAAAAAACATGGTTTTGTTTATTGTTGTAAGGTATAAAAAAACATCTCGGTTCCATAAAGAAACCATAACGGTATCTACCAAATTATTATTTTTTCATTAGTGTAACGCTGATTATTTTTTTTTCGTTAATTTGCCCTTTCGGGCAGGCTACAGCTATAAAGCCATACTGCCTCGTCTTCAGTGTTATATCTGCTGTATCTTAACTATGGTTATCGTCAAAGTCGTCTTAGTCAAGTCCAGTTCGTAAGTAGTGGCAACTTTACTATAAAGCTTCGATGGAGTTTTGGAAGCAACACGAAAACTCATGTTTCACCACATTATATCATTTTCCCCCCTCGCGCTTGTAATTCGGCACTTTATGAATAAAACACCACCATTTTTATGCATAAACACTTAGTGTAACGCTGATATATATACTAGTAGATAGATAATGTTTAAAATCGATACGACATTCTCAAAAGTAGGAGAAATCGATATCCAAGTTACCTACCTACTACCTAAGTAAATCGATTAAAAGCGTGAAAAAAAAGATTGCTTCGAGAAGTTTGGCGTAAAGGTAAATTTAGATTGCTTATAAAACATATTCATCAGTTGTGTAAGAACAGTTGTCTTAAGGTTGAAAGGTCAACAAATTAATCTTGTTGATTGACCCAGCCTACGACTAGGTACCTAACTGGATAAATTTACGAATCACTAATAAGTTTTTCCGTATCTACCTATACGATGAAAAATATACAAATGATTATCAACTGTATAATTTCTACTATGTTTTTTTTGTTTGCTGCTATCACGGAGCAAATAGAAGTTTAGTCAGAATCGATTGTTTTTGACTGGTGGAAAGCTTTTACCTTTGACTATACAATATCTTCAACCGCCAAATAGTAGATACCTAATGATACAAATGTAATGTAATTTTAAAATCTTATTATAAAAGATACCTAAAGTCTGTTAGTGACCATTACAACATACTTAAAGCTTTCATCATCAAAATAAAGCTCAGGTCATCGATCGCGCATTACCTACTTTGCGGCATTCTATGATCAGTCTCAAATACCCTGTAATTTCGCTAACAGCAGTAGCCTTTCAAACTGGAACTCGGCAATGTTTACACACTGACTCATTGCGGCAGAAAATCCGGTTCCTCATCGGTACTAAGCTAGACGACCTCCTACTAAGGAGATCTACCACCAAGTAAAGATCGTGAAAAGATGTCAAACAGACAGCGTTACTATCGATATTATTATATTAATATTGAACTCACGTCCACCACTGCCGCCACCACCGTAGCCGCCGCCTCCGCCGTAACCGCCGCCGCCGCCGCTCGACCAGCCGCTGCTGCCGCCGCCACCGCCTAGCTTCCAGCCACCTCCGCCGCCGGAGGATCCTCCGCCGAGTTTCCAGCCACCGCCGCCGCCACCGCCGCCGCTAGACCAGCCGCCGCCGCCACCGCCGCCACCTCCGTATCCACCGCCACCACCGCTGGACCATCCGCTGCTAAAACCAGCATTTGCCACTGCGGCGATAGCTAACAAGCACACAAATACCTGCGAAAGAGAAATTATGTTTTGTATGCAAAGGGCCGTCCGAGTTCAATAGCATATAGGTATGTATAATAGGAGTGGCCTAAGTCATTGTCTTTGATAATAAAAGGCTGATGATGATGGTGAATTTATTTTCAGTATGACGAAGCCGCTTGTATAAATTTAATGGCCGCTTGTATAAATTAGTATTTCGTAATGTTTGTTTATTGAATTTAGGACAGTAGGTAATTCAGAACTTTTACATTTACGGAGGTAGGGTACCTACTCTACCAAAAACTTTAAAATTTAGGCATCTACTACCTGGGACTTATGCGCGAGTGGTGATGAAAAATAGTGACGACAAAAGTGGCCAGACTGTCATGGTTAAAGCATAAATCTAGATATATCTATGTCAATCACTTTAATCTGTGAAATCTGTTCCGTAACTTGATTAAAAATATATTTTATGGTTATTAGTTGGAATAGAGATTTAACTAAATACTTAATTTATTAAAAGGATATGAGACAAAAGCTGTTTATTTTGTGCACACCAAAAAAGAAAAAAAAGTGCAGAAAATAAAAGAATATTATGAGCTCATGCCACATGTGGAGGCCTTATTGCTAAGAGGGATCTCTTCCAGGCAACCAAGAATGGAAAACACGATACGTCTCTGGAACAGATGAGATAGGTTGTAACACTTCTCATCCGTTCAAAAAATTCAAATTATAAAACGTCTAGGAGTAATCTTTAGCTAACAGTAACCGAGGACTAGTACCTACTTCGGTCATTGGTGTCCTATTAGGCTGTTCATTGTATTTCTAAACTAAACGAGTATGATGATTGCACGCTTTGCTATCACACAATGGAATTGACGTTCACAATGCGTTTTTAAGTTTTCGCAAGTGACCTATTCCCACAATCTAGGTATGTTGCAGCGAAGCGCGGGGGTGTAATTAATAAGATTTGAATTTAAAAACATATAATATTATAATTGTCTTAGTAGTGATGAAAAAGTAACTTGCGATCTTGAAAAGTTCTATCCAAACAATTTCTTACGTTTAGCACCATTTGTGAAACTGCAGAAAATGAAGGATTTTTTATGTTTGACCTAGCATGTAAAATATAAAAAAATCACAGCTCAACTTTCATTAAGTGATAGTGTGATCTAAAATGGTAAGTTGATAACCTGAAATGGAACTGGCTCTCAAGTGAGAATGCTAGAACACAGGTTTTTGGCGGCAGATTTTCAACTTAGGGTTGAAAGCTAGGGTTAATAGCTAGCTGAGTACTAGAATATACCCACCCTACCACGATGCCAAGGTTTCCTCAGAATGTTTTTCTTTACCATCTATCATCGCTACATATACTTATTTTTTGTTAGTACAAAAACCTTTTTAAAAATATTGGTCCTGGCACACAAGAAATCTTTTGATGTAATATCAAAGTGGCATAAAACACATGAGAGATGCTACTCTCAGCGGTCATTTAGTGTATATGTAATACCCTACAAATGAAAGGAGGAACTCTTGAATATTTCGGTCACCTGCTAATGTTTACTAACAAAAAAAAAATACGAGAGCTTACATGTTCATTGTTCATGATGTCGTATACCTAATTACGTGGACAATAACATAACTGTGAACATGTCTATATATTTGTAAGTTACTTGATATAGGCACATAGACATACAAAATGATACAATTTTATAAAACTAGTGCAAACGCCAATATTTTAAACTAATATTTGAAGTCGCGACTTTATTTTGAAACGGTCACAAGAATGATTTCTGAGCGGTAATTCCTTAAATTTTATTAGGTAGTAACTGAAAGCAAGCACGTGATATATCAAACAGGTAAATCACACTTTTTTACTAATCAAATTGTACGCTTATACTACCTATATGGGATATGTGAGTGAGTTAATATCTAACTTACTTCTTTTCATAGTTATTGTAAAAAAGTTTCTTTAGCTTTAAAACCGCAGCAGTACGGTATTAGGTATACGGCAGCAATACAAATAATGAAAAAAAAACAGTTTTTTTAATAAATACGCGTCGAACAGGGGACTTTTTTTCACTTTGAAGTTTAAAAAAAAACAAATCCTATACATATAACTCACAAAAATTGAGACTCGAATGGTAGATATACTCGTAATTATTTTCTAAATGAGAAAATTTAGAAAATAAAAATACCATTTTGAATTAATGTATTTGTAACTGACCTAAATTAATGATGTAGAAAAAGCAAAGCTGAATGTAACATGTAGGTGGATATATTACCTTCATGCTGTGGATGTGTGGTCACTGCTTGCTGAGGGGTCGGCGGATAGCCGTTTTATACAAACGTGGGTCTCCCACCGCTCGCCCGCTGACGGCCGACAGAGCTCAAGAGGCGAGCGGAAGAAGTTCGGTAGACCAATGATGCAACCCATTTTCGGCTTGTCCCTTCGGATGAGATCATTCTAAATATTATAATGGGAGTTAACGATGTTTTACTGCTGTTTAGTAATTAATAACTACCGAAATTAATGCAACGCTCCTGTTTGTTAGCTCATCATCATCAGCTACAACCATCAATCGAGGGTGAAAGTCATCTATTCGATACTTTTTGTTAAAAGTCATACACATTTTTTGTAAGGTCACTTCATCACTTGATTTTTTTAAGCTCTGTATTGTCAAAATCTATTCACACATTGCACTGACACAAATTACTTGTTTACAAAATTTAATAAAGTAAACATAATCAACAATGTTTCAGTTCTTACGTTATACCTAATCAAATAAAATGTTTCTGCATAAAAGCACACACAAGTACAATATAAATGTGGATTGTTCTTATTAGACTCGCATAATTCCGCTTCGCTTGGTCATAAAAAATAAAATAATAAATGAAATTCAGAATTTATTTACTTTCGTTTCGTGAAATTTCTTACGGGTGTTACGAACTATGTACTTTTAAAGGTAATAGGTATGTCGTAATTTAAGAGATTAAATTTTGCATTTTAATTCTAACGAATACATGCTTACAATTGGGAAGTAACTGTGTGTTAGGTACCTACTCATATTTAATGTATCAGCCTATCTAAAAAAAAATGTTTTTTTGAAACTTTCAACTATCTCTTTAGTTGGAAGTTTCAAAAAAACATAGGCTACGTTTGATATTCTGCGTTACAATTTTTGTCACCGCACGGGTCAAACCGCGCGTCCTAGATTGACGGCAATAGTTCCACGACTCCATTGTTCAAGTTAAATTACAAAGTCTAGAACATCGTCACAAAGTTGCTAGTTTAACGGATTTTTATAGGATTCATTTCGAAGAGCGTGCTTTAGAACTACATGATCTAATTCCCCCAAGCCTATTTTTCTATCGGACAGTCAGACGCTCTAAAAAGTGACATCGTTTCATGGTCGACGTTCTAAAAACTCGAACGAAACTATTTGATTCCACATTTATTGTGCGGATCGATAGACAGTGGAATACGCTGCCTGAGTAGGTATTCCCTGATGGATGCAGTATGGGGTCTTTTAATCGAGAGTGCATCGGTATCTTCTTGGCCAGCGTGCTCCATCTTAGACCATAATTATTATCACTGAGCTCCATCTTAGACCATAATTGGCGGTCAAACATAAGTCTAAGTATTGTAAAAAAAAGTTCCGAGGGACGCAGAATCTATCCATCCATCCATCAGCGATAAGGAAATAACCCCTAAAACTGCAGATATATTTTACTTCGATGATGATTGACAGTTTTACATAACCCAATACAGAGAAAATTTCAAATTTTGAGGGAACAAATACGGATGCGATTTATAAACTTAACTATAATCCAGGATATGCAAAATTAATGATTTACTTAAGTATAATAAAAGTACCACAAATTGACCCTGACTCGTCTGCATAAAAACTTGTAAAAACCAATGCATTAACCAAAAGTTAAATTATCTTTCTTGAAGTGTTAATATTGTGGCAAATTAGATGATTCTAAGTAGGTATGTACTTATTTAGTAACTTAATAATATAAGATTGTTAACCATCAGACCCTTGTCCTATAACTCTAGTATACTGATATTAGTTTTTTTGAACATTATTTGTTAGTAAGAATCACGTTCATTAGTACGTAAACGATAGTTAATAAGCCTATGAAAAAGTATATTCCATTTACTGCGTCCCGCCAGTGGCGCTGTTCCACTTTTCTTTCATATTTCTGTCGATTACCTAGTACGTAAATTTCGCAAATTGATATGCTATGTGTTTCCTGCTGCAGTTTACTTAGGTAGTACTACAGGCCCTGGCGCGGGCAGGGTGGTTATGTAAGACTCTCCGACCTAATGACGGCCTACCCACCAAAAATCCTGGAATGTTCCACCTCGGCATTCCTTATTACTAATAATATACTAATATTGTAAAAAGGAAAGATTTGTATTTTTGTATATACATGGTGGTAGAGTACTTTCTAGTACTCGGCTGGCTAGCTACCACCCTCAAGTTGAAAATCTGCCGCCAAGCATCTAACGGTGTGTTCCGGCAGCCTCACTTGAGAGCCAGTTCCATTCCAGGCTAGGTGTGCTTTACCATCTTCGACCACACCTTCACTTAACATCAGGTGAGCTGTGGTAAAACACCTGGCCTGTCAACCATTAAAAAAAAAGAATAAATTTTTAAACTATTAGACCGATTTCAAAAATTCTTTCCCCGTTGGGAAGCTACACTATCCCCGGGTGGTATAGGCTACTTTTTATCCCTGGATTCCCACAGGAAAGAGATCTATGCAGGTGTAACCGCGAGGCGTCCGCTAGTAATGTTATAAAAAGGAAAGATTTGTATTTTTGTATATAACAAATAAACTTAAAACTACTGGACCGATTTCAAAAATTCTTTCCTCGTTGGGAAACAACACTATCCCCGGGTGGTATAGACTACTTTTCATCCCTGTATTCCTACGGGAACGGAAACTACGCAGGTGAAACTGTGAGACGTCAGCTAGTAGTAATGTCACAGAAAATAAAATCTTGTAAATTTTGGGGTCAAGACTAAGTACGTAATCGTTCGGTGTTATTATATTATTGATTAATCTGTATTTAAATGTTACGCAAAACAATCTCCATATATAATTACATGGTCATCGTAATTTACTGTTGTCTAACTTTTAAAAATATCAAGATAAGTAAATAAGAAGAATTATTCACAGGATTAACTGTCTCTACGGTACTGGTCTCTACTACTGGTAACTACGGTTTTTCTACTTACTACTAATTCGTAGGTGGGTATCGACAATGAGATTCCGGTTCGGTTGTGATCATAGTTCAGGGATTAGTGTGGTTGGTTTACACGCCGAGGGGCGTGGGTTCAGACTCCAACAATGAGCTTGCGCTTCTGGTGAAGGAAAACATTGTGAGGAAAGCATAGCATGGTGGTAAGGTATTTTCTAGTACTCGGGTGGCTAGCTACCACCATCAAGTTGAATAATCTGCTGCCAATCACCAAATGGTGTGTTCTGGCAGTTCCATGAGCTTTACCATCTTCGACCACACCGTTACTTAGATTCAGGCGAGCGTACAAAAGTACGCGCTCGAGCGTAAATAAGCCTACGAAGCGCGTACTTATACTCGATACGCAAGTTAGTAAGTTTGTATAGAATATGTACCTACTGATTATGTTACTTGTATTGAACGTTATGCGATACTGACTTCCTGAGACTATATTTCTGCCTATGACTATGAAGGTTTGTTACGTATGTAAAGGGCTCTTTGAACTTACGCCCTGATCGCAAGTCTTAGGTACAGTGCGGGTTCTCGTCCCTGCAAAGTGATAGACTCGTCACTCGTACGAGTGACGAGTCTGTTACCATCCATACCATCGAATGTTAAGAAGTTTCGTCTCATAATCATCTTTTTGTTCAGTTTCGACTCACTGATTCTGACAAATACAAATAGATAGATAGATATTTTGATTATTCTTGTTTTGCTTGATAGATCTTACTTCAGAATACAAATTTTATCGAAATCGATCGGACGGTTTTTACAAAACCTACAAAAATCTAAAAAATTGTATACATTGGAGCAGTGAGTTTAGTTGGCCTAAGGGTCATGGAGTCGGTTTTTTAAAAATTGTAAAGTTTGTATTATGGTCATGGCGCCTCCTAATGTTTATTATAGCGGTAACAGAAAATTTGAGAAGATAAACAAAGTCTAGGGCACTGGTCTTCATTAGCACTCGCGATGGTAAGTCTTAGATCGTTTTTACTAGTAATTAATTAGAGGAAAGTATAATAGACTCGTTACGTTAAAGTTCAAATTGGTTATGCAAACGTTCTTACTCGTATATCTCTTACCTTTTAGGTGTTAATGTTATGCAAAACAATAAACCTAAGTCCATAGTAAACAAAACCTTTGAAGCCTCTTTATAGTTTTGCAGTTGTGTTCTGCAAGTACCTCATTTATAACCGACTCAAAAAAGGAGGAGGTTCTCAACTAGACTGTATGTTTTTTTTTATATGTATGTTACGCAATTATCCCGCCAATTATTTATTTATGAATCGATTTTGATGATGCTTTTTTACTCGGTAGATCATACTTCAGAGGTGGTCCCATATAAATTTTATCGAAATCGATCGAGCGGTTTTTAAAAACTCTACAAAAATCTAAAAATTGTAAACATCGATGATATTTTCGTTTACTCCGAAACATCGCTGTTTCATTGGGTTTGTGCATTTAGTTGGACTAAGGACTATAGAGTTAGTTTTATTTAATTGTAAATTTATATATTATTCTGGTATAATATGAGCATTTTTTATTTATTTTTTATGTAAAAGTGATGAGACGACGCTCTCCTGATGGTAGGAGATGACGCCTGTCAATGACCATTGCAGCGATACACAGAACTTTGGAGTACCATACAAAGTGCAGGGCATCGCTGATTACTACTTTGAGACATTAGATTGTTAGTCTAACAATCGAGTAATTTCACTAGCTGCAGTACCCTTCAAACCGGAACACACCAATATTAACACACTACTGCATATCTGGTAGGTACTATTGTGGCACCTATCTAGACGACCTCCTGCTAAGGAAATCTACCACCAAGTAAATATATCCGTTAAATTAATAATCCTAATTGAGCTCTGTTCATTTTACTAGAGCGACATGATGTAGGTACCTATCTATAGCCAAACTGTTAATTATTATCAGAGTTGGTAGTAAAACGCAGGTCCAATATCAAAATAAAAATAAATTTCACTTTGAATTTTGAGTAGGTACAAACAAATATAATTTTTAGCTTAAAACTCTGTCTTGACCTTACCTACAAATTAACCCTAACTTTACTTTTAACCAACACAATTGAATTTGATTTGATTTTTTTTTTCAATTTGATTGATTTGATTTCAAATTTTTTGTGATCTGTGTTTCATTTGTAAGTTTTTGGTGTATAATAAAGTTATATTCTTTTCTATTCTAATTAATTTAATTAAATTAATGTGCCAAATGTGTTTGTGTTAAATCACAAATATTTTAAAGCTTTTTGTACTTAGTAACTGTTATCACTCGTGTATCTAGATTCCATGTTAATTTTGAAGAGGCGATCACATGCCAATTTTAACGGGGTTATTCACATTTGATTTTCGATAGAGTTTGTCTGAGAATTGCACACAAACTCTAAATTTGTTTGAACTGCTACTTGTAGGCCGTCCGCGTCGTACAGGTATGACGAAATAATTGTCGACAACAATAGTGATTAGTCAACACTCCTGCTAGAGATTATCTTGATAAGCACCTACCTAAATAACGGTCATTTACTTTATGCTATAAATTATAAATACTCATATATGAATGCTATAAAGTTGGTATAACAAAACTTATTCAGCTCTATGAGTAGATTTTTATAAATTTTTTTAGATATCAGTATAGAAATTTGCAAGAATTACGCCCTACGTAAACGATAGAAAATTGTATGAAAAAGATCAGTTTCATATATTATTAAGTTTATTATCAACAAGTTCGTTGTTGTTTGTTTTTGGTTCATGTTTGTTTGTTTTGTGTTGTGTTTGTTTAAAAACTACAAGATCAGTTTCATTCATACTCGATATCTACTCCTATTGAGAGGCTGTTTGTGTTGTAGGTATAGTAGGTATGTTGATTTTATGCCCTATGTGTAAAATCTATAACGTATACTTACATAATATAATAACTTAATGAATACATTGTTCAAGTTATGATAAGTATTGTGTAGATGCAAATTTTAGAATAGTATATAAACAAACTAGCAGGCACCTTCGCAATTCGTGCACTTGCATAAAAAACTTCCGTATAGATAAATAAACTTGCGGATCTAGCAAAACTTTATTTAATACCTACTACTGAATATAAAATTACAGGTATGAGTAATAAGTTTAGTCTAATAATGCAGGGTAATTTGTTCGTAACAGATTTCAACAGCCATCGTCACTGGCCTTGCGACTGCCGGATCAGTCTGTTGTGGTTCGTTCTTCGCTCGCCCATCTCCCTTCGCCATGTTTTATGAGGTCACCTCGCATAAGAAGGCTTATGTAGATGGTAATTACTTTGAATGGCAGGCTAATTAAATTCGATCATGAAGCTAAATAAAATCAAACTTTGTAGAAGTCCACTGAAGCCGTGTGGAATTGGGGCTGGCTGTAATACGAGTGTTACTTTTTGATTCGGGTTCTGTACATAAAAAAAAACTTTATGATTTCTCCGTGAACTAAGAAATAAGTTTCAATATGCTTTACTTTGACTTTCTTTGGAAATATTAGATATATTTGTAGCGATGATAGCTCAGTGGTTAGCACGGTAGGTTCGCATGCCGAAGGGCGTGGGTTCAAACCCCAACAATGAGCTTGAGCTGCCGGTGAAGGAAAACATCGTGAGGAAACCATAGCATGGTGGTAGGGTACTTTCTAGTACTCGGCTGGCTAGCTACCACCCTCAAGTTGAAAATCTGCTGCTAAGCATCTAACGGTGTGTTCCGGCAAGCCTCACTTGAGAGCCAGTTCCATTCCAGGCTAGGTATGCTTTACCATCTTCGACCACACCTTCACTTAACATCATGTGAGCTGTGCTCAAATATCTTTTTCTTTTTTTTTTATGTAAGAAGTAATGAGACGAACGAGACGCTCTCCTAATGGTAAGAGATAACGCCTATCCATGACCATTACAGCGATACACAAAACTTTGAGTAACAAAACAAAGTCCAGGGCATCACTGCTTTGGCGCTCATTACTTTGAGACTTTCGATGGTTAGTCTTAACAGCCCAGTAATTTCGCTAGCTGCAGTACCCTTCGAACCGGAACACAGTAATGTTTACACACTACTGCTTAGCGGCAGAATAACTGGTACTGCGGTGGTACCTACCTAGACGACCTCCTGCTAAGGAGTTCTACCACCAAGTAAAACTAGAATGACTGTAAACAAATCTAATTGAAATTCTACAAATAAACCAATAAAAAAAAACTATGTGAAGGCATCGATCGCGCAGATAAGCGAACCTAATGGTAAAATCCATTCTGAAGTGATCATTATCACGAGTTACACAATGTTCCATAACCTACGTTCAAATAAGACGGGTGATGCCAGTGAAGGTCTCAGAGGCGTGTAAACACAAATTTGGTTCACTAAGGTTGCCCCCTAATGCATGCAGCTTAATAACCTTTTAGAGAAGATACTCGGAGAGAAATAAATAATATTTTTTGCTGAATCATGTTTTATTTGTACTTACAAAATCTTCTCATACCTACCTAATTGGTTTGGTTAATGAATTTAAATAACCTTCTATATACCTACCTTACTTACAGAAATTTGGTAATATGATTTTACATATTTGGTACATTTTTTTTTTTTTTTATGGTCGACAGGCTAGTTGTTTTGACCACAGCTCACCTGATGTGACATTCTAAATAATAGATGTAGTAGAGTAAATAAGGAATTACGTATTGCTTTTTATGCTAGTGAGAAAAGATATTTTCACGTGTTCATCTCTTTTGAAAATTATTGTCAAAAGTACGAAAATATTTAAGGCACTCCCTCCACTCCCGGTAGCCGATATGAACGTGTTTTGGTAGCTCAGTTGTTTGCCATATTTATTCAAGCAAATTTCGTCTTTAGTGAAACGTAAATATGTTTAATAATTTAATTGCATAAAAACTGTTATCTAAAAAACCAAGACAACGATGGCATTAAATTAAATATTTTCAAAAGTTTTTTTACATGTGTCATGATATCAAATTTACACAAAAGACTTGCTTTAATATTATTTTAGAATGTTCTATTGTATTCTTTTTTCTAAAGAAAACGTACTCTATAATTGTTTCGAGAACAATGATTGAATTCTCTCAAAAATCTCTGCTTCTTGTATAACATACGTGACATGTAATTTTTATAATTATGAATAAATAAACATAAACATAAACACAAACACAATTTTTTTATAAAACAATAGCAAACAATTTGCTATTTTAAAATTGTAAAAAATTTGCTATTTTAAAATTGTAAAAAATTTGCTATTTTAAAATTGTATACTTACCTACATTTTGCTCTCTTTTTTTTTGTAAAATTATTTTGACTGCCATCAGCGTCTTAAGCGTTTAGATGCTTGATGAAGATATGTATTCAAAAGAGATCGGTAAGTGCTAACATTACTCAATTACAAATATAGGATCGTAACGTTGGCTTCGGTCATACTTCTGAGTGGTCAAGGGCCATCGCGGAAGCGTAGCGGAAACAATACGTGGATAGATAGATAGATAGATAGAAGCTCTTTATTGTACACACCAGATATAGTAAAAAAAAAACATAAGTCTTATGAGCTAATGCTACAAGTGGCGACATTATCGCTAACAGCGATCTCTTCCAGGCAACCAAAATAAATAAATAAATATCGTAGGACATAACACGCAGCGCCATCTGACCCCAAACTAAACAAAGCTTGTACTATGGAAGTTGGATAACTGATAGAATACTTAAATACTTTTTTTTAATAATTACATACAGTAGGTACACCCAGATACAGAACAAACATTTGCTTATACCACAAAATGTTTGTCCTGGGTGGGTACCGAACCCACGCCCTTCAGCTCTTGAAGCAAACATACTACCGATGAACCAACACATGTTTTTGTTGTATAAGTTGCAAATGGTATTACTACTTCAAAGAGCCATTTTTAGATTACCAGCCACCGCAATACAAGGTAATTTGACTTTTATTGCAAACCAAGGAACAAAAGTTAAATTTATAAAAATATAATTTTTTCCAATAACATTTTTTTTTGCTGAGTATGTTAGTGATGTTATTCCGTTCAGGAATGCACATTTATATTGATATAATTTTTTTTCGCTAGGAATAAAAAAAAGTTATTATATAATGTCATAGATTTGACCAAAATAGGCCTGTTTACAATATTCGCCTATTGATAAACGACGATGATCTTTGATCATGCTACTAAAGTAACAACTTAGAAACAAGAAAGCTAGGGTGGTTCTTCGATGGAATGGATAAAGTTTAATTCTTTTTTTGCATTATAAAGAAGAAAGATTTGATTGTTTGTTTGTATTGAATAGGCTCCGAAACTACTGGACCGATTTCAAAAATTCTTTTTCCGTTGGGAAGCTACACTATCCCCTGTTAACATAGGCTTCTTCTTATCCCTGTATTCCCACGGGAACGGGAACTACGCGGGTGAGACCGCCAGCCGTCCGCTAGTCTATCTATATTCTATACTAGAGGAAAGATTTAATTGTTTGTTTGTATTGAATAAGCTCCGAAACTAATGGACCGATTTCAAAAATTATTTCACCGTTGGGAATCTATACACTATCCCCGGTTAACATAGGCTACTTTTAATCCCTGTATTCCCACGGGAACGGGAACTACGCGGGTGAAACCGCGAGGCGTCCGCTAGTATTCTATTGTTTTCATCTGACCCACTTCATGTTTCGGTCTAATTTGTTGCCATCAGTATAATAGTCGACAACAGTCGCAAATTATTTGGTCAGTTCGGCAATGCTCGTTGAGCAATGAAGAGCACATCATTCATATCTCACGAGCGAATTGCAGATCGCCTTTGAAAAGTTAATATCAAAGTAAAAGGATATTGCGCAAGGCGACGCAGGATGGACGCGTTACAGTTACAATAAAGGTGTGTCAAGGACCAGAAAATTTATAATTTATGTTAATTTTTTTTTTTCATAATAAGTTATAAACGAATAAGCCTAAGTATACTTTCACATATGTATTGTACTAATATTATAAATCTGACAGTTCATATGTTTAGATGGTTGTTACTTAATCACGCAAAAACGGCTGAACGGATTTGGATGAAATTTGACAAACGTATAGTTTATTATCTGGATTAACATACTTTTGTTAGGTTCCTGTTGTATTATCAAAAAACGAACTACTAGACGTATAACATTTTTTTATGGTTGACGACAGCTCACCTGATGTTAAGTGACGGTGTGGTCGAAGATGGTAAAGCTGGAATGGAACTAGTGAGTAGAAGGTTGGCGGAACACAGGCGACAGATTTTCAACTAACTAGCTGAGTACTAGAAAATGCCTAACCATCACGCTATGGTTTCCTCACATAACCTTTACTGGCAACTCATTGTTGGGGTTTGAACCCACGCCATTCGGTGTGTGAACCGACCGCGCTAACCACTGAGCAATCATCGCAAGAAAACAATAATGTAATAATCGCTACAATATAATGTTATTCTTATTATTTATTGTATTTGACATTGACATTGAATTACTATTATTATTAATTTCATTTTTTTCACTGACTTCACTGACAGAAATCACTGACTTGATTTTATATTTTTACTTTATATTCTATGGACTTTTTTTATTTTTTTTTATTGTGTAATTAATTAATATGAATGTAAATAATTATGGACTTGATCTAAAATATTTTTTTTTATTATTATTATAATAAAAATTCTCAGTGTTTTTACAGTTAATATATATATCTTCAAAAATAATACGTGCAAGCAATAGAGCGGCGCCTTATTTTTTGGACCTTAATAACACAAGGAATTACTGTGATCAGTGAACATTATTCAAACGTCTTTAATAATAACATTAGGTACTGCTGTTGATGTTATCCAATAAGGTCAGTAATTAATCTCTCGCTGAGATGTTTCTTCAGGGTTTATTATTCTAATGTTTGAAGCGTCTCGAGATAAAGGTCGAGAATTCATAGAAGATATTTTTTTGTCAAATAAGCAATATTATGCATGTCAATAAACATTAAGATTAAAATAAGTATCTTTATGGCCGGTGCGTTCGGTTCGCATGCTGTTGAAGGTGAAGGAAAACGTCGTAAGAAAATCATATCTATAAGCTCGTAGCTATTACAAATACAAATCTTTTATTAATAACATTAAAGTTACAGGTCAAAAAAAATAAAAAGGAATGAATGGTTATATTTAAAAATAAATAAATTTAATATTATTAGAAAAAATCCATTGCAAAGATTCAAACAACCACACTTGAGAGCTAGCTTCTAATTTGGGCTAGGTGTGTTTACCTCTTCGACCGGACCATCGCTCGTCTTAAGGTTGTAATCACTAGTCAAACACCTTATTTTTCCTCAGGAAAAGGAAGAAAGAAATCCTAATGGATACCACCGGCTTCGGGGGTACCAGGGTGGTTATGTGGAATTCTCCGCCATAGTAGCGGCCTACCCACTAAAAACCCCTGGGGTGTTTCTGCCTGGCGCCTGTGTGTCGGGGCTACGGGAACGCTTTCGCTCTCGTCCGCGGCCCCGACGGCGCTGGTCCCCTGGGACCCTTCCCTGTGTTACTAGTCAAACACTTGTATTACTACATGTCGTTGTTGACATACCCCGTCTTTTTCTTCCTCTGTTCCTATCCGTCCTAAGGTTGCCTGGAAGAGATCGCTTTTAGCGATAAGGCCGCCAGTTGATACACCTATTAATTAAGTTTATTTTTTCTGTATTGTATTATTTTTTGTGCGTGTAAAGTGTTAATCAATCAATCATGTCCACACAAGTACCTACCCGCTAAATAGTAATTAGGTATCAACTCTTGTTCTCGATTTCCTACAAGTCGGCGGTCAACAGTGGTAAGGCATAACGCAGTCTTTCGACGCGATCTTTGCTAATGACAGTTAATTTAAAAGATGACGTAGTCCAGGGTGTGTTTGGAGTGCTTAGAACACTGGAAGGTTAACGACACGCGCGCGTCCTGAATAATTGCCCACCGCGAAGCGACTTAACTACGAGATAGCAAATTGTGTAATTTTGACTCACACGGGTCATGGGTGATGCATCCATTTATATATGTTGTGAGCTAGGTACGTCTCTGTAGTAAATATTAGAATAGAATTAATTATAAAAATATTCTCAAATGTGACATTCCACGACAATATTTTTTGTGTCGCGGTCAAAGACGCAGGCATTGCTTCATGTTTTTATATTTCAATAAGGCTATTGATTTTATGATCATTATCAATAGGTACCAATAGTATCAATAGGTATCAATAGGTAGTAGGTGTTGTGAAACAATAAGATTAATAACTCAGGTTAGACGCAACAAGGTTTTTATTTGGACCATAAGTAGGTGCTCTCTTGTTCGTAGCCTGCCTAAAACAAAGGAGGATAAACCAAAAAACACACTATCCCTACATAGTTGGCTATCTCTACAGCCCTGTTGGCTCATTGGTAGTATATCTGCCTTGTGAGTTGTAGGGCGTGGGTTCGATTCCCACTCAGGGCAAACATTTTGTGAATAAACAAATGTTTGTTCTGTGTCTGGGTGTTCTGTATGTATTATAAGTATGTATTTAAGAAAAAAAAGGATATATGTATTCTATCAGTTATCTGACTTCCATCACACAAGCTCTGCTTAGTTTGGGGCCAGATGGCTCTGTGTGTATATACCCACGATATTTATTTATTTATTTATTAGTATAAAACAAAGTCGTTTCCCGCCGTCTGATCTTTTAAACTACGCAACGGATTTTAACGCGCTATTTTTCAGTTTACATCAATAGACAGAGTGATTCAAGAGGAAGGTTTATATTATGTACACATGCATATTAAAGTAGAGAAAATCCGAGAATTTCAAAATGAATTTCGAAATGTGATATCGTAAAAAACATGTTTTTGTACGTTTAAATTGGAATTTCAAATTGAAATACGCTTGGAAAATACAGTGGATCCAACATATACCTACGAACCTGTGTGCTGCAAGTGATAATATATATTATGTATATGGCTAACTAATGGAACCAAACTTGATAGATGGGAACTAACAGTGAGGAACACCCTCCAGTAGGTACCTATTGTGAATTCGGTGGATAGTTTTTGGACTTTGGTTTAAGATTTTGTATGTAAAAAAAAAATATATTGATAGGTATAACACCTTAGGTAGGGGAGCACGAGGGGTGTTGAAACAATTTGAAGATTTTCATTTGTAACTTAAGTTTTAAACGGCCAAATATTGCGATATTTGTACATAAAGTTAGCTAGTTTATTTGGCTTTTAGATGATATATACAGAAACCATTAAAGTTTAGATTCTACGACATGAAATGGATTAGAACGACAATAGTCATTTTGTGTCAACTCTCCTCATGCTGAGGTGAGTTGAAACAGGGGTCAAGGTGTGTTGAAACATGTAAGTTTTGGAACTAAATAAAAGGGGTTCGTTTTTAAACAACGATATATCTTAATGTATATTTATTGACAATTCGCCTCTGTTAAAAAAAGTTACATTATCTCTATTAATGCTGGTAACACGTGCGATGCTTGTTAGCTGTGGTAGTCCCAAAGAAAGCACAGTGTGGCATTTCATAAACGAGCGCAGCCATACTTCCCCAGCCATTTGCCTCTCTATCTATGAATAAGGAAGATTGTTGGTGTATTTTAAAGCCAGTTTGTAAAAATTCAAAATTCTGACTTTCTTTGTGCTTAGACCCAGTGGCGGGGCAAGACCGTAATTTGAAGTGGGTAAGGTACATTACGCGAGGCCCTGTTCTCTTCTTCGAACATGTATGTTACTACTATTCCATTCATTGATCACTGTCCATTGCTTTTATTGATTATATTATACAATACTATAAATTTGATATGCCAATAAGAAAGTATATCATTTTATGGCAATTAAAATTTTTTCGTCACATTCACGGCTTGGTAATGCATAAAAATCCGAGGCGCCTCGTATATTTTGCAACTCGCCTTACCTCTGACTGTCTTTCTCTCATATTCCGTAGGCTTCCTAAAACAAAAAATAACATGTAAACCACACCACAAACACAAAACCAGCTAAATAAAACCCGAATGAGGTGAGTTGAAACAGTCTGTTTCAAATCCCCTCAGTAAACAAAAACGACCACAACTTTAGATTTTTTTTTTTTAAATAGACAGTGATATTAAGCAAATCCAGCATTGTTAGTTTAATCTTAAGTTAGCAAGCTATCAAAACATCTATAATTCAAACCAATATACAAATAAATTCTTAATATAATGGCACTAAAAAAATATGATGAAAACTTACTTTTGGCGATATTTGAGACAGGTCCGTCGCTCCGATGTAACTGCCCGCCGTGAGTCAGGAACGCGCACTGAAGGGCAAGCGGGAGGTGGAAAATGGCTAAATTGCGTTTTTGCCAGCTCGCTATTAGTTTTTTTTTCTGAGATATCGCTATTGTTTCAAATCACCTCTGTGTCAACACCCCTCGGTCTCCCCTACCTTAGGTTGTACCTGTCATTATAAATAAATATTTTTAAATTTGAATTCGATAATAGATTTAGTTAGGTATCACTGCAGTAATTAAAGATGAAAATTTTCAAGTTCTTTTGAAAACTATTAGGTATAGCGGTTTATTACTCTACAGATAAGTTTTAAATCAAAAAAAGATGTATTCCTAGGGTTCAAATAAAAACTGCGAATATACGACGCGCTCCATTTTTAAATTGTCGCACATGTATCGAGCTCGGAGCGCTGTCGCAAACGCCCAGCCGATCATTTTACTAACCGAGAGAAAGGATTATTTACCATCCGCACTAGACTAGCAGTGATTACTGACTCTGATATTGTATTACCCATTACACAAACACAAATTTGAGAGGCGAGCCTTTCATAATGTTTGTACAAAATAATATCACGGCAATGGAGCACGTCAGTTTATCTAGATCTCCTTGATTAACAGCGCTTTGCTATATAATTCGGAAACGAACATAGAGATAAATAGTTTTTACCTTTAGTTTTAGAGATCTGTGGAAACGAATGTTAGGCTGTTTGTTGTACTTTTTTTATGGTTGACAGGCTAGTTGTTTGATCACAGCTCACCTGGTGTTAAGTAACGGTGTGGCCTAAAATAGTACCTAAACACATTTAGCCCAGAATGGAACTAGCTCTTAAGTATGAGGCTGTTGGAACACACTGCTAGGTGCTTGGCGACAGATATTTAACTTGAGGGTGTTAGCTAGCTGAGTACTAAAAAGTACCATACCACCATTCTATGGTTTCCTCGCGATGATTTTCTTCACTGGTAGCTCAAGCTCATTGTTGGGGTTTGAACCCACGCCCTTGAATAGGAATCTATTGTACTTCGTTTTTTTTTATGTAAACGTAATGAGACAAACGAGACGTTCTCCTGATGGTAAGAGATAACGCCCATCCATGACCATTACAGCAATACACAGAACTTTGAGTAGTAAAACAAAATTCACGGCATCGCTAATTTGCCGCTCATTACTTTGAGACAATGGATGGTTAGTCTCAAGAGCCCAGTAATTTCGCTAGCTGCAGTACCCTTCAAACCGGAACACATTTGATACTGCGGTGATACCTACCTAGACGACGACGCTAAGGAGATCTACCACCAAGTTAAGACAAGCTAAGGTCTGTGAGTCTACTTGGACCAAACTTATATGAGTCAGCATTTACATGTGCCAAGTATTGGTTAACCGATAAGTTTCGGTCCGGTTATTATTAACAAATGGTTTTAAATTTCATTGTCAAGTGGTAGAGAATACAGTTTTCAAGTTCAAATTTCGAAATAGAGTTCGAATAACTAGTTTTTTTTTAATATTTCACAGGCCAGGTGTTTTGACCACAGCTCACCTGATGTTAAATGAAGGCGTGGTCGAAGATGGTAAAGCACATGTACGCTGTATAGGAAGATCGTTCCTCTTCGATGGAGTTTTGTAAGCAACAAGAAATTATAATATGCTCGAAAATGTTTTATCCAGTTGGTTTTTGCTAGAAAATTTTAAATACTTACGAGTATATTTGGGGGTTTGGCGGGAACGCGGGAAGAGTCGTGTCGCTCCGTTGTATTTTTTTCCAAAACTAGTGTTTTGTCGAGTGTTTATGCATAAAAATGGTGACGTTTCATTCATAAAGTGCCGAATTACAAGCGCGAGTGTGGGAAAATGATATAATGTGGTGAAACATGAGTTTTCGTGTTGCTTCCAAAACTCCATCGAAGCTTTATAGTAAAGTCGCCACTACTTTACTAAAGCATGACTGGACTTAACTGACACGAACTGGACTTGACTAAGACGACTTTGACGATAGCTATAGCTAAGATACAGCAGAAATAACACTTAAGACAAGGCAGTATGGCTTTACAGCTTTAGCCTGGCCGATGGGGCAAATTAACAAAAAAAAAAAGTAATACTGTTGGTAAGCGACATGTGGCTGACTAAGCGTCCAGGTTAAAGAGATACCTATTAAATGTTATCTTAAAAAGTACTAGATTATAGCTAACAAGAACGATTTTTTATTTTGTTAAACAAATAAAACCGTTAAAAAAAAAAAGAAACGAGAAAGTCAGGTATACCTACCTACATAGTTTCAATTGCTTTGAATTTTTTTAAGTCTCGTTAGTCTTGGGTAGAGTTCTATGCTTACACCCTAATTTTAATAAAAAGCTGTTTATCAATAAACTCAACTATTTATTTTAAACTATTCACACAAATTATAATCTACCCTCACTTTCTCTTCTTTTTCATTTCAGCGCGGCTGCCGCCCATTCCCTCGAGTTGCTGTTTCAGTTCTATTAACTGGTTGTCTGGTACGTAGCGCACTTCCTCGTGAGCAATGGAGTGTTCGTGCACATTCAACGTGCAACCTTCAGGTAGCAACGTGCGCGCGACGCGAAGCAATGTACCTAGCGCCCATGCGGGCACATCTGCCACCTGAGAGTAGGAGATAAAAGTTTTTATTATTTATAGCCAATAGCGCATCGCGGTTCCGTCAAGACAATGACTAAACAAAATAAAAAATATATAACTAAATTTCGTGGGACTATACACACAGCGCCATCTAGCCCTAAACTAAGCAGAGCTTGTGTGATGGGAGTCAGATATCTGATAGAATACATAAATACTTTTTTTTTGTAAATACATACCTACTTATAATACATACAGAACACCCAGACACAGTACAAACATATTGTTTATTCACAAAATGTTTGCCCTGAGTGGGAATCGAACCCACGCCCTACAGATCTCTAGGCAGATATACTACCAATGAGCCAACGGGGCTGTCAAAAGTCAGAGGTTTAGGTCTTCTAAGTTTGCGTGCTTTCATTTTCGACCACATCATCGCTTACTTTCAGGCGAGTTGGTGGTCAAAAGCAGACTTATCAATATTAAAATCAAACATACATATATACATAATAAGTAATATTAATAATCTCGGGTATTTAGTTAAAATTTCCACCAAACTCGTTTAGCCGTAACATGAAGGAGTCATAGTGTTGAGTAATAACTGATGTTTCGGTAAAAAGGGTACTACACCTAGTAAAATTACAGGGATATTGTTCAGATGGTGATGGTCACAATCAAATATCTGAAAATAATGAACGTCAAAATTAAAAATCTAGAGCTACACGACCCCACGATCCCAGAGCGAGGCTGATGGAATAGTAGCCTCAGTGGGTGAGATGGAAGTGTTGATAATGATGAAAGACAGTCAGTAAGTACTTTGCGGTGACATGGATGAACACGAACTTGCATCATGCAATCTAGTAGCAATCCTAGTTTCTAGTGTGTCTTTACAGTGCTACACCACATCATGCTCTACAGTTTTGTTCTCTTGAAGGCAAAAATGCTCAGCACAGCGAGCTATTTTTTTTTTTTTTTTATGGTTGACAGGCTAGTTTTTTGACCACAGCTCACCTGATGTTAAGTGAAGGTGTGGTCGAAGATGGTAAAGCTCACCTAGCCTGGAATGGAACTGGCTCTCAAGTGAGGCTGCCGGAACACACCGTTAGATGCTTGGCGGCAGATTTTCAACTTGAGGGTGGTAGCTAGCCAGCCGAGTACTAGAAAGTACCCTACCACCATGCTATGATTTCCTCACGATGTTTTCCTTCACCGGCAGCTTAAGCTCATTGTTGGGGTTTGAACCCACGCCCTTCGGCATGCTAACCTACCGCGCTAACCACTGAGCTATCCGTGGCTTCGAGTTTGGGCTTAATAATATATGATACATTTTGACTCCAACATACCCAACACTTGATGATGAAGCTAGGAGGTGGACAGTGGAACTTTTCATTGGTTACTAGTAAACCTCTCGAGTTTAGGGTCAAAGGATTAATTATGATGAGTCCAATTGACCATGATAAGCATGTTTTTTGTTTTTTTAACAATATTTTTATTAAAAATCTATATACCATACTATGTAATTCTTGCTAATTGATATGATGCACCCATTGTAGATAATTACCTGTACATTTCGTTCGTAAACATTGAGATTATATTCATCATCAATAGCAGTGCTGCCTTTTTTGAACCGCTGTATTTTTAGCTTCTGCGCTGGAGTCGCCCAACTGGAATCAAATTGAACAGTTACATACTGACAGCGAGCTGCTAAGTTTTTTATCAATAAGTTTTGATGTAATTTTTTTTTTGTTGAGGCACATTTGTGTACGTTTCTACAGAAGGTGTTATAAAATACAAATTGTGATATTTCAACATGACTAAGTCAAGTGTTAGGACGTACATCCAGATATGTTTAAAAACTCTTAATTAATTTGTTATCATACATCGCAAGTTTAACTAAAATAAGTATTTAGTAAAAAGGTCCCGGTTTTACCCTTAGGGTAAGGAACCCTAATAACAGGTATCACTGTGCATAGCTTTAGTTTAAATCTTAAATAAAACTACTAATTGTTCCATATTGTATACAACATCAACTAGAATAGGATATCAAAGCCTTAACTCATTTTAATTTGTCAATTTAAGAGTGTGATTTACCATTCTTCAACTTGTATGCCCATTACTTCAGCATATTTATGTAGTTGGCTCTGATATGCTTCCAGCAAGGTAAAGTCATATCCTTTAACCTGGAGGTTCAAGCAATCGTATACAGGTTCGTCAGGTTCCATACTCTGGAAAAAATACATGCATTTTACTTGAACAACTCCATAATGAAAATATATATATGTTTTTTTAATCTTTATTTATTAATTTAATGGGGCTTAGTCACGCAGTGACTATGTCACCCCCGTAATATACTAAACTACACTTTTATATACTTTTAACAGCATTTTGGCTTCCTCTGAAGCGGGTGAAGCCAAAATGCTGTTACAACACCCTACATCATAAGCAATACTATGGACACCACTAAACAAATCTTGCCTTTGCGCCTCGTTCCGGATAATGAAAATAGAAGTATATAAACATGATATTTACTAATATTATAAATGTAGTTTTTCTATCTGTCATTTAGCAATGAAACAGGGGACAGACTTTAGCCAGAGACAGCTTTTAGTTTGGTAAGTGACTTACTTGCTATCCTAAAACAACAAATGGTTCTAGTGAGAATGAAACCGCAAGGCCTAGTTACCAAATCAAATCTGATAAGACAAACTTTGTCATAAATGCAAACTAGTTAGAATTTCATGCATTAAAATCCAAGTGAAGACTAATCATGTTTTTTTAGTTTTCTTCCCTGTATGTAGGCCTAATAAAATGTAATATTAAAACACAGCAATGTTTGCTTAGTAGTGGCAAAATAGCTGTACCAATATATAAAGAAAAAGCTGTTGAATTGGTACTTACAATAAGATAGTCTGGTTCATATAAGTCATTTTTATGCCTTTTCTGCTGACCTTGTGTTGCTGTTAATCCCAGCAATTTGCTTGGTTTGATAAATGGTGACAGTCTTGCCTGAAAGAAACAAAATATGACTATTGGTATAAGAGACACAGTGGTAGTTATTAAATTAGTATTAGGTAGGTAGGTAGTAGTAGTAGCAGTAGGTATTAAATTCAACAAGGACCTCGAAAAATAACCTCAAGTTACTCGAATACCAGTAAGTCATGCTTGAAATATATTTGACTTATATTAATTGGTAGAGCTAATGCAACATTTTTTGGAAAAACCGACAGTAGTGAACAAGAGGATATAAGAATGAGCGAAGGGGCTCTTTAGTATACGGAAACATATTGACGTGTGTGTTCATACATATGTTTAACATTTTTACAACTATTTTACCGAATTATAGGAATTATTGATAAACGATGAGAGATTTAAGAATAACCGTACTTACGAATGTGCATACTTTTGAAGGAAACATGTTGAAGTATAAATATAGACTGGTGTCAAATCAATTACTTTTCATATGGGTAATTATTTTACTGTAAAATTAATTGTGTATCAACTTATTTCAATATAAAATGTAATTAGAATTTACATTTTACATCCGTGCAACTGAGCGGAATTCGTTCATAGACGTAACAACCTAACAACAGTGTCAACAGCTGATAGTGACTTTGAGCATTGAGACAGTGACAGTGACAGTAAATAACATTAATAATGTTTTTTAAAAATTTAATTTGACTCATCGGGCAGGCTAAAGGTGTCAAGCCAAACTGCCTCGTCTTCGATTTTTGCAATTTATGTCTTACATCTTTATTTAAAGTCAAAGTCCAGTGTTGGTCAAGTCCAGTCTGTGCCAATCACATACTATTTTTATTAATGGACACTCGAACTTTAGCCTTGGAAAAAAAGACAATGAGGCGACACGATTCTTTTTGCGTTGCCATTATTGACTAGGGGGAGGAGAAAAAATATTAATTATGATTTTTTTATATTTTCTTGCATTCATTTCTATTTTATTACATCATGCATTTTGCCAGCTTGCAAATTATTGAATTGAATATTGAATATTTTTATGTGTTCTAGATAATGACTGTCAAACCACAATCTCATGCAGAGTAGATCACAAAGAGTACGTCATGGTACAATTGAAATCTCAGACGTTCTATAAAGGGTCCAAGATTGAAATAATTTCAATCTTGGACCCTTCTGGGATACAATTATTGTATCCCAGAAAATAAAAGATCTAGATCTAGTATAATAGGTATTGCTTTGCTTGTTAGCTTTGCTACACTGTGTTACACATCTTCGTTGCCAAATTTGTCTATGGCTATTTGCTAAGTTGCTAATTGTAGTCTGTTTCTGTTCTATTCTGTGGTCAGCTGTCAATGTGTCCGTCATCATCCGACATGACAATCCGTGAAATGGGAAGAAATGTGTAAAAATTGAAAATTTATTGTTCAGTGTTGACTTTATTTCTTAGAAGAAGTGAAGCTTATTAATATTTATATCTTGATCATACATTTAACAATTTCTTAAAGAAATGTCTACCGGCAGTACGCCATTTCCAAAATGGCAATTGGCCATTCTGCTCGGCGCACCTCTGGCCATCGGCTTAGGTTACCTTTACCTAAGAAACAGATTAGAAGATCCTGAGAAGAAAAAGGTTGCTGAATTGAAAGCAAAGACAACAATTTCATTAGACAATGAGGACAACACGAAAACCTCAGAGAGCGCCATTGATCGTGCCATGAAACTTAAAGGTGCCGGGAATCGAGCTTTTCATGCAGGGGAATTTGATAATGCTATCGCATTATACAACGAAGCGATCGAGGCGTGTCCCCCTGACCGTACTGTTGATCTCGCTACCTTCTATCAGAATCGGTCGGCTTGCTATGAAAAACGTGAGATGTGGGAGCAAGTGAAAGAAGATTGCACCTTTGCATTGAAGCTCAACGAAAAGTATGTGAAAGCATTCCTGCGCCGTTCACGTGCTGCTGAAAAAAGCGGCGATCTTGTATTAGCTTTAGAAGATGTTACATCTGCCTGCATTCTCGAAAAGTTCCAAGTACAAAGTTCGCTTGTCAACGCTGACAGAATTTTGAAGGCCCTTGGTAGGCAGCACGCACGTGAGGCGCTCGCCAGACGTCAACCAGTCATGCCATCAAAGCATTTCATCAAGACTTACTTCTCAGCTTTTTCAGAAGATCCTATTACTAAGGTCCCAGTTGATGACCAAGGTGGTTTTGCAAAAGCAAAAAAAGCTGTAGATTCCCAGGACTATGAATCTATTGTTCAATATTGTACTGAGGAGTTAGATAACAATGGAAAGTATCAAAATGAAGCTTTGCTGATGAGGGCTACATTCTATCTGCTTTTGGGTAGACATGAAGAAGCACAGGCTGATCTGGGCAGGGTTATTGACAGTGATGCTCCTACAAAGGTTAAGGTGAATGCTCTGATTAAGAGAGCTTCACTGTTCACTCAACTGGAGAACACTGAACGCTGCTTAGAGGACTTTGCTAAAGCAGCTCAGTTGGATGTTGACAATTCTGATATTTACCATCATCGTGGACAAGTGTACTTGCTTTTGGAACGTATGGACGAAGCAACCTCTGAGTTTGCTAAAGCTGTTGAACTTAACCCTAACTTCTCTATTGCATACATTCAGAAGTGCTATGCTGATTACCGACATGCTCAAATGAATAAAAATGTCAGTGCTCTCAATCAAGTGCGAGCTGATTTTGAGCATGCTTTGGAGAGGTTCCCTCGCTGTGCAGAGGCATACATCCTATTTGCTCAAGTGCTATCTGACCAACAGGAGTGGGGACGGGCTGATGCTCTATTTGACTCTGCTTTGTCAGTGGACCCCAATAATGCCACTCTATATGTACACAAAGGATTGGTCCAACTTCAGAAGAGCACAGACTTTGATAAGGCAGTTAAATTGATCAATAAAGCCATTGAAATGGATGATAAATGTGATTTTGCATATGAAACTCTGGGTACTATAGAAGTACAAAGGTAAATTCAAAATAGTTTAATTTTTCATTGTATTCTTACATAAATCATTATCAAACTACATCTTGTGGTGGCCTTGTGATTTATCTGAGTCATGGCAGCTTGAAATCACTGGTTATGCCACAGTTTAAGAATTTCTAGTACATATTATAAATGTCTCCAAATCCACAACTTTATCTGCATTTTATTATCAGTAGGCAGGTAAACAATTTCAGATAGTATATCTAAGGTAATCTTGTTTTATGTCAAGCTATATTATACTTCTCTGTATTATGTAAGCAAACTCTTCAATAGAAATGGATTTTCAAGAGATTAGATAATCAATTGTCAATAGTAAAGGGTACAATTATATTTTCATAGCTCAAGTATCTCATATCTAAAATATTTAATGGAAGAACTGTAACTGTAAAAAATATAACTTTCTATTGAAACATAATTATATTACTGACAGTAGGTATCGAGTGTAGGTTAAAGCTACCATTTTAACATATGATAATTTGCATTATTTCAAAGCTCACAACCTATAAATTACACATTTTAATTCTAACTTTTCATGACAGTATATTGTTGTATTTTCAGGGGCAACTTAAGAAGGTCACTAGAGTTGTTTGAAAAGGCAATATCACTAGCTAAGACAGAATTAGAGATGACTCACTTATTCTCTCTGAAGGATGCAGCTGCAGCACAGCTGAAAGTGTCAGAGCGCTGGGGCCTGGACTGGACTGTCAGTTAGACTTGTGCTGACCCCTTGCCATTGAGCCAACGAGAAACCAACGGCCGTCCAACATCGAAGCGTCAATCAGCAATAAAAACAAGGAAAAAATAATTTTTAAAAAGTTACTTAAGTCGCTATAGAAATGTTATCATGTTGTGTTCATTACTTAAATTGTATGTTATGTGTTAGCATTTAATGTTTCGATGGTTAGTGTCCTAATTTCCTGTAGCCAGTTGGTATTCTCGTTGCAATAAGGCACTTAGAGCCGCCGCCGACTTTCTTTGCGTTGCTTGCAACCACATTTCATTAAAACTGTTTAAATATAACAATTCCTGATAGTACACATTTTCCTCATCGTGGATGATAACTGTAACATTGTATTTTGGTTATTATGTACATACTAGGTTTAAATTTAAAAATAATATCTGTGTATTCATATTGTATTTGTTGCACTCCTAGAAATTTTTTGATCATAAAAGTAAATGTTCACATCTCTAGTGTATGTTATTAGATAGACTATTGTATGTATATTATATTGCAAGTTCTGAAATATATTTAGCTTAACATTTTTAGAATTTAGCTCATTCTCGTAATTTAGTGTTTACAATTTCTGGCCTCACTAGTACAATTGGATCAAATCTATTGTAAATAACTTTCTTTTTTATCCTCGTAAATGGTGTACCTACAAGATTGGTATTTTATGTACACTATTTACAATGTGAACAGGAGTAGCTCACTTCATATTGAAGTTTAAAAAAAAAATTGTTACTGTGCAACTTGGAAAGTGTTAATATTGTATTTAAATTTTAAGTAAATTTTTTCTGATGTGGGTTATAAGAAATTTTCTTAAATATGCGACAGATCCAATATTGAATATCAATTCATAGATTCTTGTAAAAATGTCGTAAACTCTATTAGAGCTTTTCCAAAAAACAAATTGATGAAAAAAAAAATTTTTTTGTTGTAAAATTACAATTTATTTTTTAGGTTTCCGTAACCAACTTTGAATCCTTATTTTATCCTAATGATGTTGTCGCGAATATGTCATGCATTTATTTTAAGACAATGAAATGAAAAATAATGTGTTAATGAAAATTTTTGTCTCATGGTTTGCGGTGGTAAAAGAGAGGTGAAATCTGTGTGCATTATTGATATCGATGTTATATTAATATTTTGTACAATCTGAGATGTTGACATTTCTTTTTATATTAGGGGGACATTGATTAAGGTTGGAATACCTGCAATTACTTTTAGATACGTAACTTATGTTCGGGTCCAAATTTTGTTTTGTGCGTGAGCCATGCATGCTTCATAGAAATTCCTTTCAGTAGGGAGCGAATACACTGCGTAAAGTGTGCCTAAGTAGGCGGCGGTGTGTATGTGTGCGTTCCGGGTGCATTCAGGACATTAAGCTGCACTGCCCAGTCACTCTTGTAATGTTGATATGTGCTCTGAATCTTTAAAGATTTAGTTACAATTGAAACATGCATTTGTCAGGTACAGCAAAGTTGTTGATTTTGAATGCACCCCAAAATTATCAGTTAGATTGTGAAATTAGACTTATTATAGATCGCTGAGATGGTTCTACAAGAGTTGTTACCTCACCGATAGTGGATAGTTATCAAATTACGAAAACTACGAAATACATTTATTGAAACAATTTGTGGTCTATTATTTTATATATAGTTGCATGTTACAAGTTATTGTAAATAAATAAATCAATCAAGCTAGGTACTACTAGGTACTACCTAACCTAGTAGTACCTAGCTATCAAACATCTTGTTATTTAAATAGGCAGTAGCCTAGGTATCAAACTAGGATTGGCAGGCACAATCTATCTAAAACTATGCCAGCGGCCCAGAGCCTCGCTCCGATAATTCAAGGAGCTGGGTTGGCTCGGGTAAACGCTGGTAGGGGGAAATGCACAATACACCCCAAGCGGGACGTCAGTGCAGGACTTATCGCCCCCACTTCGAATAAGAATAAGAATCTATCTAAAAATCTAGTAGGTTCCGCACCGTCAGATTTCTCCTAGGAAAAATGTTACTGTGGATTGTGTATTTAATATGTTTCGTTCATAATGCCAGTTTATTGCTTTGTTTTAACGGTACATTTTCATACAAGCAGTTTGGTGATGATCCTTTATTGTATAGGGGTATATTCAGCCCAAGTCGAAGAGACACCATTAAACTACGCTGTGCTTTGACAATCATGTGTCCAGGTAAATTTATTAGGCGCTATGTCTGCCTGTTATGTATACATAAATAGTCGTTATAAAGAATGTTTTGTAGCGATGATAGCGTTGTGGTTAGTGCAGTCGGATCACACACCGAAAGGCGTGGGTTCAAAACCCAACAGTCTGCATTCGCGTAAAGAAAAACATTGCGAGAAAACCTTAGCATGATGGTAGGGTAGATAGATAAACTCTTTACTGCTCACACCAAAGCCTGTATCTATATCTAATAACTTCAAAAATAGTGGATCAATTAGTAAAGTACGTCTTGACATCATTATGTTGACAACTTCAAAGAAAATCTTTTTTGTGATAACAGCGTCTTTTGTAAATATATCTAGTCATTAAGCTATTCTATATTGTAAATTCTTGGTCTTAAGTATAAAGAAAATGTGTTGGAAATCAGTTTGGGTTGTATTAATATCTTGGTTGAGCTGTTCCGACGGACTGCTATGCTTCAACTGTTCCACCATGCATCGCGACTGGAGCTGGTGCGGCGGGGACTTCGTTTTCACAGACCTGAGTCAATTCAACAACAGCGCAGAATACGTTGTTAATTGCACCGGAGGTACGCGTCTATATATTGCATCTACATATAGGCGCCGTAGTCCGCCGTACTGTAGTTTTCATTTGTAAAGTTTGTGATACCACATCACATTCTGCCGGGCACACAGTTCTGAATATTCACTTGGTGGTAGATCTCCTTAGCAGGAGGTCGTCTAGGTACAAGATATTACAACCGCAGTACCAGATATTCTGCCGCTAAGCAGTAGGTAGTGTGTAAACATTACTGTGTTCCGGTTTGAAGGGTACTGCAGCTAGCGAAATTACTGGGCTGTTGAGACTAACCATCGAATGTTTCACAAGTAGGTACCTAATGAACGGCAAAGCAATGTCCTGGAGTTTGTTTTATTATTGAAAGTTCTGTGTACCAATGCACCGGCCACAGGCAAGCGTTATCTCTTACCGTGAGAGCGCCTCGATTGTCTCATTACTTCTTAACGTAAAAAAAGTTTTATTTACAGATAACTCAATGTGCTTTGTGCGTTCATGGTCGGTACGCGCGCAGCATTCGTGGCTGGTGCAGCGAGGGTGCTACCAACCCGTGGGTGATGATCCTCTACCACGTTCTTTGAACATCCCTACAAGAGCTATGTCTTGTAAACATCAAAAGTTAGTATTTACTTTATCATACTCATTACTAATTCGATAGTTTGTGAGTGATCGACTCTGTCACTCATCGGGGAGAGCAACCAGAAAATAATTGTTAACTATTTTACTGCACTGGATGAACTCGTAATATCTATACGTAACATGTGAATCTAGAATGTACATTGAGAAAATTATTTCCTTTCAGATTACCTGAAGCCGATTACAAGGTGTGTTTATGTCAAGCGGATTGGTGTAATGCGGGGATAAAGCTAAGTCCTGTCTTTCAAAACCTCGTGAACTTTAGAAGAATACTTTTTGTTTACACAATTTACAAAATGATTTACTAATTTATTGTCAATCATTGTTTGTATGTGTTGTGCAGTACGATCATCATAAATACGTAATTATGTCTGTGGATCGGCCCTTCATCATTGAGGATTCCTTATCTGCAGCATTGGATCGCAATAAATGTAACTTTATGGGTTTATAAGCAGCTTTCACTTTATCTAAGGTGCCAGTGTCTATTTCTACGAAAAGGATGGTAAGAAGTGTGTGTTAGTGGGGCGCGTCCGCTGCATTGCGCGCCTTTTTGTATACTCGCGTCAATCTACTAAACCTACATAACATAATTAGAAAAATAGAAATTTTCAGAGCGCATAATTTCCTCCTACGTTAGCCATAGTTGTAGGTATATCTTTTCATTGTCTACTTTTATTGAAACAAAAATGAGACAACGTAATGTATAATTAAAACTTATATATACTATAAATAAATTACAACACGAAACTAACTACATCAACTGTTATTCGTTCTTATTATTTACCAGTAAACAGTCTTGGAATATGTCACATTAGTAAATTAATTTAAAAAATGCTTATACAAAACATTTAACTAGCAGAACAAATTTTGTAACCCTTTTTACATTTTCAATAACATCCTGTCGTAAATATCAATACGACGGCGAAAATCGGTGGGAAGGGGATTCTGTTCTCGTTCAGGACAATGTATTGGTTGGTATGCACAAATATTTAGGTAACTGAGAACGAACACTTCACACCAAATTTTTGGCACTTCGCTGAATTAGTACATAATTAAATTACATAGTTCACTTTATTAGGACCTCTTTCTTCACCTGTCTTCGTGTTCGTGCTCTTGGTCTTCATCATTCTCGACATCGTCATCTTCTAGTTCATCTATAGCACCAGCCGCATCGCTCGTCACTACTTGTGCTAGCAGTCCTGTTAGGCCTGTCATATTTTTCTTGCCTTCCAGATAGTTGAAAACGTATTCTTCAATACTATCCTCATCAAAAGGTAAAAGATCTTCCAGATCAATTTGTCTTTTCGTTCTCGTTGGATTTTTAATTTCCTTGGAAGATTTATAATTTTTTTCATCGTTGTCAACTATCCCTTTTCTGTATAACTCTAACGGAACTTCACTACCGTCACTGACATCATATTTTATCCCTACATCAGTTTCTTGGATTTCTATCGAGCCATGACCTTGATCTATTAATGCTCTTAGATTTTTTGCTTTGCTTCTTCGACTATTATCTGTTAAATTTAGATTTTTTGCTATTTTTTCTTTGATTGGATGTAAATGTTTTACTTCATTTGTTTCATTTGGATTAGGAATTTCGTTACTTATGGTATGTTTGTCCTGGCCTGGCTTAGGTTTTGAGCTGTATGTTTTCACTTTAGAATGTCCTTGAATGATTAAATACATAGGGCTAGAGGCTTCGGTAGACGCTTTGTATTTATCAGAAGGATCGTTTAATGTCGGAGATACCGGTGTCGTATAACGCATATGTAAATAAGGGTCGTGAGTATACAGAGATGGTTTTCTATGCAATGAAATGTCGACAACATTTGAATTAACATTATAAGGTTGTTTATGTGATTCTGTAGTGCTTTCTTGCGACTTAGCTGGTGGAGGGGGCTGCATAGTTTGCATATTCTCCAGTTTCAAAATGTCTTCAAGATGCTTTTCTTTAAATACTTGCATATTTTCTGTCGCATGAGCGTACAAGTTGTCTTCTGGCCTATCGGGACCATTTATGATTGGCATCGACATCATAGGACCTAGCATATCAAATAGAGTGGTGTCGGATATTGGCTTTTGCGTCGGTACCTGCGAAGTTTTAGTCGGTGGAAGATTAAATGTCGTAGTTTTTTCTGGAGCTGTACTGTCTTCGTAATAATACAGTGCTTCAGTTGTTGTTTCAAGAGTAGTTTGTTCTGTTGGCCAAGTTATCTGTGATAGACTTACTGTAACTGGTTCGTCTTGAGTAGTGGCAGGTAGAGCTGTTGGTAAAAATGTTGATATAAGATTCGGAACTCTCTTCTCCGCTGGCGCAGGTGGAGCTTCTGATAGCATTGGTTTATAGAATGAATATGGTTGTTGAGAAATTTCTATGTGGTCATTGGATATCAAATTGTGAGTATCATTTGAAAAGTCGTATTCGTTCAATGGCGTAGTTGGCCCCCAGCCTGCGTAGTCGCTACTCACTACGTTGATGTTTGGTGACAACGACTGGTTTACGTCACGGATCCAGTTTTGGATCGTGGAAGACGACTGATAAATCAAATTTGCTTCTTGCAGAGCATATGACGACGTCAGCTTTTCAAATGGAGTAGTGTCTTTACTTGCAAGATGCGGAGCTTCGGTCACTTTGATAAGGGTATTAGGTAAAGGCATTTTTTCATGATTAAGGATAAATAGAGAAGGTTGGTGTCCAGGAACTGGCGGAGGAGGTGGTACAAGAATTGTCATAGGGTATGTGTCACTAAGTTTGTACGTAAAATCTTCGTATTTTGGTGGCAGGGGTCTGTATTGTTGTCTCCTGGGTGGGAGAGGTGGTTGGCGCGACGTGACGCTCGGCTTTCTCGAGGAAACACCAAGCATTAAGACTTCTGATTTTTTCTCTGGGTAGTGTTCGCGTTCCAACCTTGAGTCGTCTGCCCAATAATGCACTCTTTCGAGGACTGGCGGTTCATAGTCGTACGTGGGATCGTTGCGCAAAGGATCCCCGCGACCCGTCAGCGGTTTCCACTGTTCGAAGTCCATACGAGGAGAGAACAGCGAAGCCAAACCGCTCGGCTTTGAGTTCTCGTTTGAGTCTATAATGGAAAAACGGAATCATTAACATTGGAACTAGAGTATACTCAGTTAAGCATATTACACTGCTAGACATTAGTTAAGTTTTCAAGCTTCTGTATCGGAACCGAAACCGAACTTCATAGGTAGGTATGCGTAATTATGCGTTCGCTCTCATCAGACAGTTTTTGTCTCTTTATATGCATAATTAATACTTAATGAGACGAAAGGAAAGCTCTCCTGATGGTAAAAGAGAACATCTGTTCTTGAACCTTTACTGAACTTTAAGTGATAAAACGAAGTTTAGGGCATTACTACTTTAGCATTCATTACTTTGATACATTCGATGGTTATATAATGTTTAATCTTTCGCGATTTAAACATATTAATTATGTGTATCACCGAGACTTAACCGCTCACACAATACTATTAAAATAGTTTGCGATTCCCGGTGATAAACATAATTATATTGTTCGTTCGCTAGTCTCATTGATCTGTATTTTCACTAGCTGCAGCACAAAAATGTTTAACACACAACTGCTTGGCATTAGAAAATCTGGTACCTGGTATCTGGTGGTAAGGAGCTCTACCACCTAGTACTTAATAGCCTTATGTTGACCATAACTAGAGGTTAGCTTTACATGAAGTAAGTAGTTCAATATTGGCTCAACTCACACGAAGAGTTGTATCGCAGAACACCGTCAGTCGGCGCAAGCTGGAAACCAAGTGTGCGGCACTGCGGCAGAAGCGCCGCAAGCAGCAGCACGATCATGATACTGTTCTGTATCTGCGAACATAGACAAAACTTAAGTTAATACGTATTGTGTGTGCTCATTACATTTTTAAGTCAAAGATAAGGTACTCAGCTGAAACTCTAGTCACTCGATATAATAATTCATGCCTATTTTCAATTGTCCACTCGTTTCTACTTTAAACGCTCCATAGTAATAAAAAATTATTTATCGTTGGACAGATCCATCTACCCCAAACTAAGAAAAACTTGTACTATAGGAACCAGAAAATAGATAAAATACTTAAATTTTTTTTTGTAACACAATATACTTGCATACGCCTCGCGGTTTCACCCACGTATTTCCCGTTTCCGTGGGAATACAGAGATAAAAAGTAACCCATGACACCCGGGGATAGTGTAGCTTCCCAAAAGTGAAAGAATTTTTGAAATCGGTCCAGTAGTTTCGGAGCCTATTCAATACAAACAAACAATCAAATCTTGCCTCTTTATTATAGTATAGATACATTATGAACACCCAGACGTAGAACAAACATTGGTATTCGTCACAAAAATGATTCCCCTGGGAAACCGACCCACGCCCTACAAGTTCATGAATCAGAGCTACTATCGAGAATGAACTGGCAGTAGGTACAGTCAAGTATTATGTAAAACGGTAATAATTGCTATACAATATAAAAAAACGAGCTTTTATTATTCGTATAGAGTGCTTTTAAAATCTTAAGAGGTCACACTCGATGGGTCATTATTAGCTCCAGTGTTCATTTTTTCTGTCCTATCAAATATGCTCAATGGCAACACACATATAATTATGTCATTGATGATTTTAGAAACTATGGCCACATTTTTTTAGAAATTCCATAATTCCATTGTTATCGAATATAGTTCTAAGTTACATACAAATAATATTATTCGTCATAAATTATAAAAAAGCTTGTAAAAATTTGTCAGTTGATTTATTATACTGGCATTTCTCATCCAATTAGGGTATATGTTACCAATTAGGGTGTTTTCGGCTGTTTTTGAGCGGTATAAGGCACAAGAAATGCTCGTTAAAATGCCGGCCGTTCGGGCAGGAATAACATGAGACTTCTTAAATTTAATATTTTAAGCATCCTCATTATTTGTAGGAACCATGAAATGCGTGGCCTCGATTGCTTTTCAGAATGACAGAGCATGCACTGTCAATACGAGCATTGTTGTATTTGAAAAAGTTTCCGACCGAATCGCGTTAATTATTTTCTTGGAACTGACTACTATATTTTGATATTATCCTACTAACATTATAAATGTGGATGTTTGGATGTGTGGATGGATGTTGGTTATTCTTTCACGCAAAAACTACTCAACGGGTTTGGATGAAATTTTGTATGGCGGTAGCTTAGACCCTGAATTAACATTTAGGCTACTTTTTATCCCGAAAACAAGTGACAATTTTTCCATAGGAATATTTATTTTTGCAGAGCATGATATTGTGGAATATGTCCTTTTAAAGCCTTGACACCATGGCTAACAAATACCAGGATACGATGAACGTGGCGGCAGTGAAAGCGGCGCGTGCGCCGAATCGCTAACTCGCCCGATACTTGACGGGAATGACTCTAAGGCGTTTTGCATCTAATTTGCCCTGTTTTGATTGTCCTTTCACTGTTACATAGCACCTAACGACTCTTCCTACAAGTTACACAAACTGTGTGATGGCACTCGGGCATTTTGATGACATATAACTAGCTAGAGCATAGGGTAGAGCTTGCTCTCCGTATGTAACGTCAAGTGCGGTAATCAAAAACGCGCTATTGCGTTTTTGTACTTTTTACGCACGATGCGACTGCTGGAATTACAGTGTTTTGGGATTTTTTAACTATTACAAAACTACGCAAAAAAAGGAGTTAATTTTAGCAGTCTATATCAAACCCCTGTGTTTAGTACACAGGGTAATAAACTTGGGTTGTGCTAATTTGCATAAGAGGGTTAGTGTGTTTTTTTTTTTAATTTGGTTGATATACAATTTCCCATTGTACAAAACGGCACGTTCGGTAAACATTTATCCAAAGCCGTTCGCCAAGCAACTTTCCATTTCTAGTTTTAAGTATTGTGGTTAACCAACGCGCTCTATGGACTTTAAGTAAATGATATCGTATATGGCCGCCGACCACGCGGTGATAATCAAAATCCAGCTTGTGTTACTTGATGTGAATCATAGGAATAGTTGGTTTTATTATATTTCAATGAAACGTTAAAAAATTAAGTTATGGTGTCAACTGCATTTTTATATTTTAAGCTACCATTACGGCGTGAAGAACTGGACATTTAAAAAAAAAGACTTGTTCTGGCGTGTGCAATAGATAGCTGGAAAATATTCGAGAGAAACCGTTGCGTAGAAATGGAACAATAGGCACTACTGGTAAAAAATTATCGCAGTGAATACGAGATTCTACGGAAATACTGTACGGGATAATGATAATTTTAAAATATGCAGTTCATCAATAAACTGAAAACAGCATATACATACATACATTATACAATGCACTATGAGGATGATTATGATCTCTAACATATAGATACAGAACTATACTAAAAGTGTGTCATGACACGAACTTTTTTAAAATTAATTAACGCGTAGCTTATCTTAATTTTGTAGCAGGTAGGTATATTGTAAAGTTGGTCAAAGTGAGATGCTAAGATACGCTCACATTATGTGTTTAGATTCAAGATTTATTTAATATACCATAAAACAACTTCTGAACCTGTCTATACACAGAATCCGTTGGACTCGAATGTAACTGCTAGCCTTTAAAAGATTTTATAGCCAATAGAATGCACAAAGGTAGGTGGTACCCACTTATTGTTGGGTGCGTGAACTACTTCGGGTTTCAGGTTACATCCAGGCATGTTACACTCGTAAGACGACAGCGTATTGGTTATTTTTCTACAGAAAATACAATACATGACTTGCCATAAAAGCTGTTCAAAATTTCCCAAGAAACGTTTAGGTTCTCGATTGTATAGGTACCAACATATTCATAAGCAGGTAAATAACATGGTCCAATAAAACATTTTAAGTGGAAACATGTCGAGCCCAGTTTTCTCGTTTGTTATATGTTTTCTTTTTTTTAGATAGATAAAATGTTCTCGTGATACTAAGAGATTTTAATTTACAGTACAAATTCTAGATTAGTACTGGATTAGTAAATATTCATTATTTTGATTTGAGATGGTCGATGGTAAGTTTTTTAAGGCAGTTACTTCTGTAGTTTCGTTAGTAGCTCTACCTTTTAAACGACTTATTTCAAAACACAATATACCGACAAATTAGGTACTAAATGGCGATAGCATATATTATATGTGATACTGCGATAGTACCTAACTTAGTCACAAAAGAAACCTACCACCTAATAAAACTGTTTGATGAATACCTACGCGTAATTTTGTCGTAATAAATGGATATCGTCTGTGAGTGGGCGCGCCGCCGCCACCGCCGCCGATCTAATTGATTGTACGAGACAGCGTTTCAACCGGTTTTCACGTTAGATATAATTGTTCACGCACTTCCTAAAATCTCGTAACATTTGGAAGTGAAAGTGTAATTTTATTTATTAAACTTGACTTTGATTCACGAGCGCGGACGCCACGGGGGTGCGGGCGGATGCGTGGGAACGTGCGGCGCGAGCGCAGACGGTCTGACGCCACGGGCGGTTTACGCCCACAATCGACCCCGCACTTGAGATTAATGCAAAAAATCGCATTTTATTTGTTGAATAATTTTTTTCGTCTGTAGTCCAAAGCTGGCAAATTTCGTCATCGCGTGATGCACGTGATCTCATCAAATTCATCAATATTGTAGCGCTTATACGAGCGATGATAACGGTTACGTCATTAAGAGAAGCCACTTTGAATCTGGAAGAAGCTTCACGTTTTTTGGTCGAAAACAGAAAATACATGACAGAACAGAGACGCATTCATGATACTCCTGTCAAAGGACGATGTTTGATTAGTATTGAAGTTTTTTCAATAAAGAGGATTCTTGTTAACTAATTAACAACATCCTGATCAAATTCTGTACAACAAAAAATTACAACTTAATTTTTAATTACATTTAAAATTATTTTTTCCGAGATTAGGTAACAAACATTATCTATGGAAGAGCATTACACCAAACAAAATGGGAGCAGCTGAGAAACTTAGAGCAAAGTATACTACACAAAAAAGCACACTTTTTTTGCAAAACACAAAGTTTTTGCAAATGTTTGTTATCTTAGAATTTGAACGTAGCTAGATATTTACCAATAACTCTGTAGAAAATAGACCTAATGGAAACCGATGTCGCGGCCGACCGAGCATGCATACTGAAATTATAATAGGCTTAAAACATAATAGCTGGTAACCTAAATAGGAGCAGAGCAATAAAAATTGTATTGTTGTTGTTACTTAGAAACAGTACCTTTTGCATTTACATTCGAGTGTTAGAAGTGTGTTACCTACTTACTTTACAGTGTGGGTGGGTGTAACCAACGATCATCAGGATGCTTGCCGCAGTTACTTTTGTAAACTTGGGTGCCTAGTCTATTTTAACAGCCTCGAACTCATAAATAACTACTAATATCTATACGAGGCTTAATTTTTGATTTACATGTATATTATATAAGTTTTCATTCGAAAGCTATTAAATAAATAATCGAATCATTGATATGGTACAAAAACCGAGGTCCTGACCGTAGTCAAAATTTCCATATTTTTTATAAACCAACTTTTTATTCTATGCTTGCAGGATTATTTTCAGATTCTAACGACATTAAGATAATTAAACGTGGAGTAAATGTGAATATATGTACGTACATATGAGTATCTTTTAGTTAAACTTGCTTCTCGGTGGATTGTGTCCATTCTTCAAGGAGGTGAGTTTTTGGTAGGGACTAGTGGAATAGCCCGGTCAAACGCAAACCATTTATTTAGTAAAAATAAAAGTTGAATATAATAGAAAACTTACAATCAGTAACCCTGTTATGCGGGTAGTATCTCATCCCACTAATATTATAAATGTGTAAGTTTGGATGGATGGATGGATGTATGGATGTTTGTTACTCTTTCACGCAAAAACTACTGAACGAATTTGGATTAAATTTGGTATGGAGGTAACTGAGACCCTGGACTAACACAAAGGCTACTTTTTATCCTGAAAATATTTAGCAGGTAACACCGCGGGGCGCAGCTAGTTCTACTTAAATTCGACATCATATCTATTACTAGCGCACTAATTCTAGTATTTTAAGTATAAAGAAAATACTTAAAGTCCTGTGTCCTATAGCAATGGTTATTAACAGGCATTATCTCTTATCATCATGTGAAAGGGTCTTTTTTTATCATTTTACTAGATTTACATACAACGTAAACGATAAAAAAACATGGAAAGTAGAACACAATGCCAGGAGTAAACGAAAACTTGCATTTTTATACTATCGTTTACGTACTACGCAATGCTCGCAAAGTAAAGAGCCAAGCGTTTCGTTCGTCTCATTACTTTTACATAAAAAAGTGTTCACTTGTCAAATTTCTCTGATTCTAGAAGTCTGTGACAATAAATCTGTATATCCCTCAGACCGTGTGGGTGCAGGGAGCGATATAACACTTTCACACGTTTTGTGTCGTTGACCCGTAGGCGGCTGAAGATGTGCCCACGCAACGCTAGTGTGGTGGCCGCGTCGCCGCGCTGCGCGACGGCTGACCAACGACATTTGGAGACCCAGCCACAGACTCCAACAAACCCCACACAATACGTATTGATATGAGAACCCTTCTCTATTTAATCCGCCTACCCAATATTATATTTTACACGCATATTTGCTACAATTTAAATATGTAAATTTTAATATGTTAGTATTATTCAAATGTACGTGGTATGTACTCGTACTTTTTAATGTATAGCCTCAACTTTTCAAATATTTTTGTTTCGATACCAAATACTACAACACATAGTAAAATACAGAGCAGACTACCAACCCTTACTAGCTGAATATATGCAAAGAAGAAAAAAATGTTCTCCATCTGGAATAAATAACTAAATAATACTATATCAAGCCCTGTAGGTACTGCAGTCTTCGATTCTCGACCTCAACATAACAGATAGGTAGGTACTATAAACTAAAATTCTATTAAATATAGCTAGTTAAACTATATGTAATATATTAAATATATTTCCATTTTAAATTGATTCATAGTAGAGTAGTAGTATTAAATTAAATTAAATTAATTATTAACAGTATGTTTTCCTCTATCGCGGTCGCTTTAAACACAAACGTCAACTACCTAACATCTAAAACTGAAACCTCAGCTCAGCCGTAAATCGCTCATAAAACAAAGGTGCTATCACTGAGCCATAACAGTTACCGAGGAAGAGGTGCATACATTGGTTACGTACTTATCATGTAGAACAGATATCTTGAACCCACATGAGATGCAAATAGATAAAAATTAAGTTTGTGAGCGCGTCGAAGTCTTTTACATCAAAGAATAGAACATGCGCGTGCGTTGATGTCTTTCGGATTGTGTCTTTACTCAGATGTCCATATCTTGGGCAAAATATCTTTTGGATCTATAATTGTTTTCGGTAGTGTTGGAATCATCATCATCAGCCCGTAATCGTCCACTGCTGAGCATAGGCCTCTCGTCTTGTACGCCTCTCGTCCCAGTCCTGTGCCAATCTTATCCAAGTTTGACACGCGATTTTTGTGTTAGAAAGTTACACACCTATTTAAAACTGAGAATATTGGTGTTAGAATACAATATTTATATTTTATTTATAAAATATATTGATTAAATACTAGCTAACCGCCCCCAGCCTCGCACGGGTGCAATTTATTTTGATGACTTGATGAAAAAGTATTACATTTATCTACAAAAGAATTTATTTTATGTATAAACCTTTTGGAAAAAATATCTAAATAACAGTGAAAACCGTTTCAAAATCTGTTGTGGTGGTTAAGAAAAAGTTAGCGAAGAAACAGACAGACGTTGATAGTTATGATTTATACTAAGTATTTAGACCATAGGATTGTTAGGTAGGATTTATATATATTTTTTAAAACAAGCGCTTTATCAATTATTTTGAGGAAGGTTAAAAATTTGTCTAACTTGACGTTACTTTATAAATATTTTATTTATATTTTTCTAATTTTTTGAGGATGCCTCGTGTAGAAGCGAAACACGTCTCGGCAACTGGTTACTGCAGCGAGAAGAGGATATAAAGGCTTGTGTTTATTTTAATTAGTTATATTTAATTTATTTAGATTTAAGTTTATGCCAGATTTTAGTTTTAGATATTAAGAACACTTATTTCCGATAGGTATTTAAAAAGTTGTCGTCAAGTTAAATGCATTTTAAATTAAATTTTCATCACTGTTGTAACCAAAACAACTCTCAAACGAAAATACACTAAGTAAAATATATATTGAACACTCAAAATGAACTTCCGCAAATTAACTCCTGAATCTTAACTTGAGTTAGTAAAGTATCTATCTTAGAAATGATTCTAAAAATAATAGATTAGATTAGTATATTTCTTCTTGATACACATACCTATTGAGTACCTTTGTGTAGATATTTTTAATTATATTCCAACAAGAACATACAGTAAAAAAAACCTACATATATCTCAATAAAACAAAATAAAATATAAATGGAGCCTCTAAACGTATCATACTTAAATAACTTACCAAAGGCATTTTCTTAAATATGACCATCATTGTCACTCGCGGAGGTGCGCGTGCGCACTCGCGTCCAATGCGGGCTCGTAGAGGGAAGCGGGACGCGTTCTCCGTACAGCGTCTGCGCGGTGTCTGCGCCACATTACCCATTCCTAGGGCACGCACTCCACGCCCCGGCGGTGCGGCGGCGACAGTGGCACTTGTTAGGCGCGATGCAACGTCACTGGAAGGTCACTGAAGACAATGATTATTGATATCGAAAAATGTGTGTCTATCGTAGTTAATCACGTTCTTATTCTAAGCGATAAGTATTGCACAGACGGCCCCGCTTGGGGTGTTTTGTGCATTTCCCCGTACCAGCATCTACCAAGCTCCAACCCAGCCAAGCCAACCCAGCTCCTCGATGTATCGGAGCGTGGCTCTGGGCCGCTGGCATAGCAGCTCCAGTAAGATAGACGGATTGCTTATCAATGTAAATTGATGACTGTAATATTGAAGATGATGAATTAGTATTAGAACAATTTTTCATACAGCGCAATCTTGCCCCAAACTTAAAAAGATTGCACTATCAGAACCAGAGGACTGATATAAAACTACTTGTAATTATATATTAAATAAATAGGTAATTTTTTTCTTATTTTTTTTTAGTTAATAACTTTTTACCCAAGATGAAAACTATTTATGTCGGAACATGTTCTTTACAAGTTATGCGGTAGATCTAGCATATTAATTTGCTAGAATTAGGTAAGTTACGTGTGAAAAAGCAGTTTTCATTTAGTACCACAAGTGGCGCCGTTCTTTTCGTGTGCAATTCGTAAACTCGCAAATTGATTTTACATACAAGGCCCTCTATATCTTAATTGCTTAGTAAATATGTTGCGTTTAGTTTAGGTTATAGAGTTACGAGTATGAGCTTTTGTAGATAGGTATTTTGTCGGCGCTACTACTTAGTATATTATTATGTCCCTGCATGCTTTCTAGTTAGTCGTATCAACGTTGAGTGTATTTTTGGAATGGCTCCATGAATATAAATGAATTCGCTCATTTGTGATTAGCGAAGCCTATAAAAGTCAAATATCTACTTTCGGTGTCTCGCGATACACCATTCGTCAACTTCATTTTCAACATTATTAATTTGGGTGCATCCAAGAAACTGTTAATGATATTATAAAAAAGAAAGAGTCGTTAATTAAATTTACAAAAGGCGACCCCGATAAGCAAGATTTCCAATAAATCGCTTAATCTGCAGTTTGGGTTTTTGTTTGTAATTTCGCACACCGCTACGCTGTCTGGCATTGTATGTAAATGTTGTTGGTTGGGGTCGACTTGAGAAGACTCCTTATTAATTAGTCATTACTCTCTGACAGGGAACTCTCTGAAAGTTGACCCCGCTTGCGCTTATATGCAGCGGGACTGCCGGCCGAATATCGGCTGCCTTACTAATTACATGACATGAACATGATGGCGCTTTTTGCTGCGAGCCCGCGCCGCCGCCGTCGCGCCTCCTACAACTGTATACCCACATAGTTATACGTACGCGCCTACTTCAGTCGTTTGCGACTTTTTTTGTTTTGTCCTCACACACTGTAATTTTATTTGTATTTTACAAAGAATTTTAATATGCAGGTCCGGCCTGACATCCCTATAAACAAAATTATACCTACTTAAGTAAATATATGAACAATATCTATGTATTTTTAAATGTTTGACAAGCTTGGTGTTGACCACAACTCACCTGATGTAATGTGTGGTCGAAGATGATAAAGCACACCAAGTTTGGAATGTAACTGGCTCTCAAGTGAGTCTGCCGGAACACACCAATACGTGCTTTTTTATGGTTGACAGGCTAGGTGTTTGACCATAGCTCACCTGATGTTAAGTGATGGTATAATTGAAGATTGTAAAACACACCTAGCCAAGAATGGAACTAGCTCTCAAGTGAGGCTGACGGAACACATCATTAGATGCTTGGCGGCATACTATCAACTTGAGGGTGGTAGCTAGCCAGCCAAGTACTAGAAAGTACCTTACCACCATGCTGTGGTTTCCTCTCGTTGTTTTCCTTTACCGGCGGCTCAAACTCATTGTTGGGGTTTGAACCCACGCCCTTCGGCGTACGAACCGCCCGCACTAACCACTGCGGTATTATCGCTACAATTATTCTGAATAATAAATATGCCTACGGATATGTTTCTACGGATAGACAAGCTCAACGATTGCAGGAAATAGTTAAGTAGACATAGGCAGCATCTCACGGACTATCTATCGCTTAAAATGTAGGTAAATATCAGTTTTTCCTCATTGATCTATATATACCTAACCTACTATAAAATTCGTTGGTTTTTCTACAAAAACAATTTCCATACATTACGAGAGAAAAAATCTATCTACCTTAATTGGTAGTAAGTCGCGAAGCATCTACCGGTGTGTTCCGACAGCCTCTCTTGAGAGCCAGTTCCATTCCAGACTAAATGTGCTTTATCATCTTCGACCACACCTTTACTTGCCATCAGGTAAGCTGTGGTCAAACACCTAGCCTGTCAACCATAAAAAAAAGTAGGTACGATACTGACTGACTGACGTCGACTGCCTAACAGATTATTTGAAGGTCCTGGATTAATATCATACGTCACGCACCCAAGTCTCTACAAAGTTACGCATAATGACAAGAAACCCGCGCCAAGTAGCAGGTCAATTTGTAATAAGTATAAATCAAAAACGAGACTACGAGATCGAATCAGGAATGAGGAGATCCGCAGACGAACCAAAGTTACCGACATAGCCCAACGGATTAGCAAGTTGAAGTGGCAGTGGGCAGGGCGCATAGCACGCAGAACTGATGGCCGATGGGGCTGCAAAGTTTTGGAGTGGAGACCACGGACCGGCAAGCGCAGCGTAGGACGTCCACCCACAAGGTGGACAGACGACCTAGTAAAGACCGCAGGAACGCGCTGGATGCGGGCCGCTTCCAACCGGTCTTTATGGAAGTCAATGGGGGAGGCCTATGTCCAGCAGTGGACGTCCTACGGCTGAAATGATGATGATGATGATAAATTAAAAAGTTTAAAAATCCCCGACAGGTGTATAGTATTCTACTAGTCAAGTAAAAGGGTCAATTGATATTGATAACCCAGATTGAGGGAGTTGTGAAAAAAAATGTTATCCGCCATTTTGTGGCGGCGGCCATCATGTACCGATTTTCATCAAACATAGCTAAGAACACGCCCGACTAATTCAGCTTTAAAAAAATAAAACAAAATCAAAATCGGTTCATTCGTTCGGGAGCTACGATGCCACAGACACACATACACGTCAAACTTATTACACCCCGTCGGTTTTGCGTCGAGGGTTAAAAACACTGTAGTTAGATAGGTATTGTAGAGTATATAAGTACCTACTGTTCATGAAAATATACTTTTATTTTAAAAGTGAAATTGTGTCTTAATACAAAATTGTTTTGCCTATTTGTGTTCGATAGGTGCGCTAAGTGTGTTATGTGAAATTTGCAGCTCATAGTTCTCAGAATGCGTGCCACGCACCTACTGCCTTAGAAAGAAGCACCCACAACAAAGTAGACACAAGTAGTGTCAGTGAAACGCTGTCAGTATTCGAAACGGTCAATTATCGATACTACAAGTACGTATCCATTTATTGGATAGCAATAGAAAATGGCAACGATTGCGTAGAAGGGCAGTGATTTGTTGCGTAACATCACCATCTTTATTAGATCGTTTGATTATGTGACATGATATGCATTATGATATGTATTTTAGCGTTCCGTAGGTTATGTCGTCTAAGGGTGTTCAACAGAGCCATAATAACACTTAGCCTGCGCCGTCAATGCTTCCTACTCTTTATGGTCCATATTGTTATAGAATTGTGGCCGCTGCAATATTGTACCTACATTTCATTATGAATAAACCTTGGGTTTTCTAATAAACCAGTCAAATGCAAATTAGACTTCGGATTCCGAACTGAATTTTTTGTCTGGTGATACGGAACCCCGATGTGCAAGTCTAATTTTAATGTATTAGCATGCATGCATCTAGTTATAGGTACCTGTTTGATAAGCTATGATATAAGATCGCCGCCGCCGTCATCGGACACCTACCTATTTGATATTAACTATTGTAACACATTACATAACATGAATTAGATAAGGATATCGTGAGGATTCATACCGATCGATGATAGCTCAGTGGTTAGAGCGGGCGGTTCGCATGCCGAAGGGCGTGGGTTCGAACCCCGACAATGAGCTTGAGCTGGAATTGAAGGAAAACATCGTGAGCAAACCATAGCATGGTGGTGAGGTACTTTATAGTAATCGCCTGACTAGCAACCACCCTCAAGTAGCACCGTCGCAGGACGTTCTACGATACGTTTGCCAATTCGCAGTCTTCACTCTAGAAAGTTTTCCCCAAGTGGTTATTGGTTCTGCGACAGATATGTCCAGCCTATTACTTAATACCACGTCAGATTGCTAATACGCCGAGTTGTCACCATAGTCATATGGTCGCGAATTCTCTGTATCGCCGCAAAATCTTGCTATATAAATAATTACAGGCGTTTTATTAAATAATAATTGTCAAATCCTACATAAACACAGCTAAACGTATGTGTAGTTGTTTTTTAGTCAGAAGTCTCAAAGTAATGAGCGCCAAAGTAGTGATGCCCTGGACTTTGTTTTGTTACTCAAAGTTCTGTGTATCGCTCCAATGGTCATGGACAGGCGTTATCTCTTACCATCAGGAGAGCGTCTCGTTCGTCTCATTACTTCTTACATAAAAAAAAATATGATTAAGAATATGTTTGTTTAATAGGCTCCGAAACTACTGGACCGATTTCAAAATTCTTTCCCCGTTGGAAAGCAACACTATCCCCCGGGTGACATAAGCTACTTTTTATCCCTGTATTCCCACGGGAACGGGAACTACGCGGGTGAAATCGCGAGGCGTCCGCTAGTAGAATTTAAAATGGCCGATCAAGTCATCTCAGTATCCCTACCATGTAGGTAAAAACTGTGATATGAGTACCTATCTATGTATTTAGAAAAAGTATCTATGTATTTTTCTGATTCCCTATGGTATCTTTTTGGATCGTGTTGATAAATCCAAGATTATCACCAGTAATAATATCAGAAACACCCAGAGACGAGACTACTTCAAATTTAGCAAAAGTCACACCATTCCACGCGGGTCTTTTGAGCATCGGTGAGGTTGTGCGTCACCCAGCGTGATAAATACTATCCTCCGCACGCGAAGATGCTGATGTAGCATCGCGGTAACGCTTCCCGATGCAATATGTGCTGAATATCTTCATGTCACTCGTTAAATTTATCACTACTAACACGTGACCTTCCGTACCTAATAGCCGTCAAAGGGCGGCCACATTTTTCTTCATCACTTTGTCAACCGCACTTAAATTTGTTATACCATACCATCGCTAGACAGAACATACCTTAGAAAAGCCTTCATCCATAAATGCCATTCGAAGTTCATCATAGTACGATTCGTCCGGTTTTAGGTGACATTTAAAATTGTAAAAAATCACTGCGCGAAAATATTCCCGACGCATATTGTGCATTTCTATGGCAGCCCGTACACGTAGCGCGCGATCCGCGATCCGCGATCAATGATCGCGATCCAGACTGATCGTGTACGAAGCGGATTGACGGACTGATGCTCCGGATCGCATAATATCTAGAAATTTTGAAATCATGATCGCGGATCGTGATCATGATTGAACGTGTAAGGCGGCCCTATAGTATCTACCCAAATTACCTGTGTCATTTACAGGAGGCAGTAAATGCAAATAAAAGGTATGAATGGGCTGTCTAACATGCATTCAAGAGGTCAATGTCCAACAATGGACATTGCTAAATGGTTTAATGAAGTAATAAATGTTTGGATTATGTTTTTATTTTATTAGTTATGTGATCCATGAAAACATCCAAGGGATCATCATCACCCGTAGAATTATTGGAATTTCTTCTTCCATATTCCTGTACAAGCTGCATGTGCTCTTCTAAATTATCTACCTCATTGGTTTCAGAATCAAAGTACTTGTCCTCTTCATCCTGCGAAACTTGCTGCAAGTCATCATACTGTTCATTGTTATCAACAGTTGAGTAGTCAAAATCATCATTGCCCTCTATGAAACTGCTATACATTTCTTGATAAAACTCTTCTCTAAGCAACCTCCTTTCCTGGGCACCAATCATGCTTTGCTTTCGTGTCTCTGGCTTGAATTCAGGCTCTGTATCAGGACTATCAAAGTCACCCCACTGTTTTTTACTTTTTGTGTTTTGTTTTTGTTCTTCACTATTTATATCAACTGCTTCTATTCCCTCCTCAAGTAACTGTTTGTTCTTAGTTTGGGTCATAACATTTCTGTCAACTGTGTCTAGTATCATTGTGAGTAAAGTCAAGTTATTGCTATCAATGCCATCCCGCTCTTTAATTTCTTCATCTGACAAGTACTGACCCACCAATTGTTCATATAGTAAAGGGTTACGCAGCATCATTTGTCTTTCAGTAAAATAATCAGTTTCATTTTGTAGTTGTTGCAGAGCTTTGTAGCGCCTATTTCTCACTCTCTTATGTCTACTTGCTTCGGTGTGGTAACTTTTAAGATGTTGGATGCATTGCTTGAAACTATAAGTGCCAGTGGGGTGCTGTGATATTTTCTCGAAATACTCAACATGGTAAGGAGCCAAAAACTTTCCAAACTGCATCAAAAAGTTTGTAGGAGAATCCCTATATAAATCGGTGGCCATACGAACTTTGTCGCTGGTTCGTATCTCAGCTTCGTTTACGTGAGCATTTTTGAAGGAAATATTTGCAGCTCTTACCAGATAATCGATTATATCATTAATGGGATCAACTTCATCTTCTTGTTCAGCTACTGGGTTTACCACAGCAGGATTTATTGTGTTCATTTTGATTCTATTGTGTTTTCGTTCCCCAATTTCAATCTTAGTTATTAGTATTATCTGTTTACTGGATAAAATAAAACTATGGATATTGTGTATCTTGTTAATTTACTTAATTTTTGTTGTTGTTATCGCAATATTCGCAAAATATGTTTTTTTTAAATCATTTGACAGATTGTGAAATTTTATAAATTGACAGATGTGCCTTTTTGCAAAATTTATAAAACCTGAGACGAATAATCAGGGAATAACTTGATGAATGGTCCAAGAATAAAACTAAGGAAAGATTCTACCAGAATGGACCTTGATTGCTTTCGTATTTTTTATAGTTATCTTTTATATACTTGACACCTCGGTATATATTGTTCTTTGCTTGACACTGGTAAATATACAAAGTGCAATGCCATAAAAACGTCACCACGTGTTTATATCAGTGTCAATGTCAAAATTCAAAACGTATGTCAGTCCTTTAATTTTTCTGTCTTTTTGTTTCTATAATTCGTAAACAAAAAAGGAAGGAAAATAAATATCTGTTATTGTAAATCTATCAAGAAGTTTTAATAGAGCTCACCTAATACGTGGATACAAATTCTCTTATTCCGTGTGAATTACTCAGAATATGTTAGAGCTTTTCGTACTCATGTATAAATTAATATGATCAAGTCGGAGCCAAAGCGTAAACCGTATCAACCGAAACTAGAAACTAGTAGAAGTTAGTTGTTCTACGTGATGCTTCAAAATTCATAAAGAACAATATTATCTGCTTGATTAAAATATGGATCACTTTGATATAAATTGGGTTGATATATGTGGCCCTCAGGGTTTAAAACCATGGGACGATGTGTCAAAGGATTTTGGCCAGTGTTTTCAAGAACTGTTCTTGCAGATACCGGTATACTTTTTAGCGGCTATTATATCCGGATACTACGTAGGATACAGAAGAGACTGGGTGATCCGTGAAAAAGCGCAAGAGCACGCGATAGTGCTACGAAGCTTTGCTGTGTTAGCACTTGCATTGATTCCCATAATCGAGCTCTATGTTTTTATAACAAAGGCTGACTTTGTTCTGTATCCAGTTGACTACTTTACTGCAGGGGCAGCTTGTCTCTCGTGGTTGGTGCACTTTGGCTATGTGTTGGCTCTCAAGCATCGCCTGGGGCCAAGCGCTCGAGGCCCCACAACACAGTTAATATTGTGGTCATTGGCAGTGTCGTTTAATCTGATAGCCCTCAGGAGCAATATAATGAGTGGCGCAACAATTGGCTTCATTGTGGCTGCACTGTGTTGCCATGCACTGTATTTCTTTACTCTGCTGCCATCCAGTGAATCCAGACCCACTTTCTACTCACCATGTCTTGTGGGTTCCCAGCACACTCATGTATGTATCTATCTATTAAAGAGTTTTAATTTTGTAATGTTTTTTTGTCATATTTATACTAGTGTTTGTTTGCAGAGTGAATACACCCCTTTACTGCCTCATGTAGATGAGGGAGTACTAGGCACTGCTATGCAAGGCAATAATTTCTTTTCCAAGTTGACATTTCTTTGGGTGAATCCTCTTCTGTATAAAGGTGATGATTTATTTGTATAGCCATAGACAATATGAGTCAGACTCATGTAAGCCTAAGTAGATTACGCTGAATACCTACATATATTTTACATAAATTTGAATGCATACCTGATAAAAAGAACATTTTCAATTTATTATCTATTAATTACTTTTTGTAAATTGAAATTAGATGAGTCATCTAATTTCAATTATTCCTCTTTATTTAATTAGATCTAAATTGTATTTTAATATAACCAAATCATAGAAAGAAAATAGAGACTATAAAATAAGCATATTCAAATTAAAGCAATTATATTTTTCATGGTACAAAGAACAGAAATGATGTAAGTGATAACACTTGCCCATGACCATGCATTACCCAGAACTTTGAGTAATTAATATGATACACATAATAAAGGGAGGTAGACATTAAATATATTTTAAGCTTTTCTTTTCATACAAAAGTAACCATGAGAGCTGAGATAAAAAACTGATAGTTTACTCATAATTGTAAAAATAAGTATTGAATAACAATGGATGTTGATGCTAAACAAATCTGTTGTCATCAGAATGAAATTATCGGAATCAAAATCTTTAATTTAATTTTATTATAAATCAACCTATGGTGCTATTTCAGGTTTAGAGAACAAACTAAGTGATCAAGAGGAATTATTTGACATCCCGGCTAGCTATCGTTGCTCATATGTTGGTGCGAGAATGGATAGATCTCTCATTGGCAACATTGATGAATATAGACAGTATACTGATGTACCACACGAACCTTTCATTGCATCAGGTATATATACTGAACATACTTCACTTACTGTCAAGTTTAAATAAACTTAGTATCTATCAAAATAATTGATTCCATTCATGGATTTAACCATATAGGTACATGAATTTTTTAAGAATAAGCTAGCATAAAAGGTCAACATGTTTACATATAAAATAATGTGAAATATGTTTATAGCAGATAAACAGGTTCTACTAATCTCATAATTTGTCTGATAATGACATTAGGTGAACCTGTTGGTTTTTCTTTTGGCCTGCCAGTAATTTTCATGACTAATAACAGGTTAACTGTATACTCTATTGTGTGATGTTAATTCTTAGTTATGTATAAGGTAATTAATAAAGAAATAGCTAGCTTTAATAGCCACAGTGAAATATTAATTGTAATTTTTTTTATTGTTGTTAAATATTGATATAAATGAGACTACGTCCACGGTCCAGGGCCATGACCATTACAGCGATGCATTGGACTTTGGGTAGTAAAACAAAGTCCATGGCATCACTGCTTTGACACTCATTACTTTGATACTTTCGATAAGTTAGTCTCAACAGCTCTGTAATTTCGCTAACTGCAGTACCATTCAAACCGGAACAGAGTAATGTTAAACCCTCTAAACCTAAACTTCCGCTTGGCAGCAGAATGTCTGATACTGCGGTGGTACCTACCTAGACGACCTCTTGCTAAGGAGATATACCACAGAGAAAACATTTCAATATTAAGTTATCTTTACAACATTAATATGTCTCATAACTGTGGAACTTTCAACTGCTCAGTGACGCAATCTTCTTCAAGTTAGACGCGACCTACGAAAGTGGGTAAGGTCCTTATCACACTGCAGCGCCTAGTGGCGGACAATGAGGTGAAGCTAGCCCGACCGCACAGCCATAAGCACAGTCTTGTAAAAATTGCGTTAGTGTGGCGTAGGCTTCATGTTGGCTCAAACTCACCTTATTGTATCACAGCTTCACAAGAAAAAATCTTAGCAGAGCTAGCATATCTATTTGCGATATTTACGCCACAGTTATTTCATGTTATAGGTTACGGTGCAACAGGTGAAACTGCCCCACAAACATCCACTCCCGTAACGCCGACCTCTCGTGTCCCTCTCCGGCCCATACGAAGACAGAATGTCACTTTATTAAGGGCACTGCACAAGTGCTTCGCCTTGCAGTTCTATAGCATTGGCATTTTGAGACTGGTATCAGATATGGCGGGGTTTGCTGGGCCGTTGCTACTTAACAAGCTTGTCACTTTTGTGGAAGACGAGAGTATAGATCAACATTATGGGTAAATGTCTAACTATTATCTTTTTATAGTAGACAATTTTTTGTCAGATGTGTCCGTCTATAGTCTCGGAGTATCCGACATAATTAAACAATAGTAATACTGCAAAAATGTGTCAAAGCCCTGTCAGTCACATATACAATACGTCTAATATATGTATATGTCGTAAAATGTTATAAAAAAGCTAGCAAAGCTAAAGCTATAGCAAAGTAGCTTTTTTTTCTGTGTATGGTGTGTACAATAAAGAGTCTATTCTTTTTTTAAAGAGATTTTCTATCTATCTATCCATAAGCTTCATCAAAGTCCATTTTTTTTAGAAATTTCGTGGTAAATCTAACTCGAATGGAACTAGCTATAATGTGATTAGAACTATATAAAAATGAATGGGTAGACAAACGGTGACAAACTCTTTATTGTGCAAACAAAAATGTACAGAAACAAAATAATCTTATAAGCTACGAGCTGAAACCAGACCGATAGTGTTTGCTCACTTTCATTTTCTTGCTTTGCCCAGAGTAACAGTTCTTATGTTATCCTTTTCTAGATATATGTACGCCGCCGGTCTTCTAGCTGCCACTCTTATCTCAGCATTCTTTAATGTACATTTCAACTGGCTGATGTCAATCATTGGGCTCAAGATGCGTGGCGCACTAGTCTCGACAATCCTGAGGAAAACCCTAAGCGTTACCTCGACTGAACTGACGAAGAGGTTTTCAGTCGGTGAAATCACAAACTTCATGTCCACAGACACTGATAGAATTGTCAATTCGTGTCCTAGCTTTCATGCATTGTGGAGTATACCTTTACAGGTAAGGTAATCATTATTTATGAACAAGTGCAAATCTATTTCTACTAATATGAATTTCAAATAACACGATCCGTAACTGCTCGCAAGAATTACTTATGTTCCATTAAAGTGGTATGGGGATTGTAGTGGTGGTACTTTACGTACCTACTTGGAAAGGAACGAGTTTCTGAAACCTAGAATTTTTCTTAATTTTCATAAAGTAATTGACAAAATGTGCAAAAAGCGATGCAAAAAAGTAATTATTTTATCTCACGATATCCATAACCAATCTCTAAACTATTGATTTCAGTTAGTGATTACGCTGTTTCTGCTCTACCAACAAGTAGGGGTATCCTTTCTTGCCGGTGTGGCGTTCTCCATAATACTGATACCTATAAACAAAGTAGTGGCGAACCAGATCGGTCGACTCAGCACCGAAATGATGAGCCATAAGGACTCCCGCGTCAGTCTCGTCAGTGACCTGCTTAAGGGGATCAGGACTGTCAAAATGCATGTCTGGGAGGACTACTTCATTGATAAAGTTAACGGTTAGTTTTAGAATATTGAATGTAAATATTATATAGTCTACTAGCGTCTACTGCTTGGCATCGCACGGTTACATTTGTAGAAATTATTACATAATACTAAACTAAATAGGCCGCCACTTGTGGCACTAGTTCATAAGATTCTTTTGTTCTCTGTATTTTTTTCTGTTTATGGTGTGCACAATAAAGAGTTCTATCTATCTAAATGGGGTGTTAGTACGTGGCTGTGGGCTTAATTTCCTAACTAATAGTGAAAACCAGATCAAAGTCTTACACTCGGCCAAATAATTACTCAGCATAAGCATGGACGAATGGGGATTATCAGTCCTCCTCTCACTATTTACTATATAATTAGAGAAGACTGATTCCCCATTAAAATCTGTGTACTTTGTTTATATAAATAATAAAAGTCGGTTAGATTGCGGTACAATTATTGAGAAGGCACAGAAAGGATAATAGTGTGTTGTATGTTTTTTTTACACACACCGCTTTTCGATGGTAGCGCTTGCGGGAGTATATGACAATTAGCCAGCACGTAACCGTGGCCAGCGCCATCGTTTCTGACGTTTCTTTTGGGAAATTCCGAGCTACGCCCAAATGATCCGGCTTTAACAGCCCTCTGTTCGCACACATATTATGACCACACTGTATGATGTTAAGCAACTATACGGTCTAGAATGGAATACAACATCATATTGTACTTTTCGGGAAATACATAGTTAGAAACCTCCACAAATTAAAAATAAATAGCTATCATGTCTATGTTTCACAGACGCAAGAAACAAAGAGTTGAAGTATCTTCGGCTCCGCAAGTACTTGGACGCGATCTGTGTGGTTCTGTGGGCGACTACTCCTGTGCTGGTGGCCGCGCTTACTCTCGGCACGCACTCTCTCCGTGGACAGCCGCTCACTGCGCCCACCGTACGTCATTTTACATACTATTGCCAGCGACGCAAGGTTGACATTAGCAGCGCAAGTACGCTCACTTTTGGCACGCATTCCGTCCGTGGACTGCTGTTTACTGTGTCTACTTTACACTGTTACAAAGAACTCAAAGTTTATTTCAATTTCACAAATACCTGAGTGCTATTTGTGGTATACGTACAAATGATACGTTACTTTTGATTTTTTACATCGTTTGCAAAGCTTACGTTTTTAAAACATGCTTTTATAAAACATTCTTTTACGATTTATTTATTTGTATGGAAAATTGAAATATTCATAGGACCTCTTCAAGCTTCTTTTCGAGCTAAAATGTGCAGTATAGATATGCGTAATACCGAATCTAATTGATATAATTGAGTTGATCTGATATAAATCTGGACTTACCTAATGCTAAGGGCAAGTGGATCTGGACTTACCTAATGCGCTGCCTGAGTAGGTGTTCCTCGTTGGATATGTCTGGGTGTCTTCAAGTCGAGAGAGAGTGAATCGGTGTCTTCTAGGCAAGCGTGCTCTATCTTAGACCGCATCATCACTCAACATCAGGTGAGATGGAGGTGAAACGGTCAGCCTATATCTTATTAAAAAAGTATGACGACGACGAGTCGTCGTTGGGTAGGTTAGTTACTAAAACACTGTTAAATTCGCATAATAAATACTTGTTTTTGTAGAGTACTAGCGGATGCCTCGCGTAGTTCCCTTCCCGTGGCAATATAAGGATAAAAAGTAACCTGTCACCCGGGAATAGTGTAGCTACCCAACAGTGAAAAAATTTCTGAAATCGGTCTAGTAGTTTCGGAGCCTATTCAATACAAACAAACAATCAAACCTTTCGTCTTTATAATAGTATAGATATGAGAGAGACGCTTCTTCTTTGGCTGTAGGTTGGATCTCGGTTTAAGTCATCACATATTTTATGTGCAGGTTTTCACCACAATCGCACTGATCAACATGTTGATAGCGCCTCTGAACGCGTTTCCGTGGGTGCTCAACGGACTTATGGAGGCCTGGGTCTCCATCAAACGTGTACAAAAGCTACTTGATGTAAGTTTTGAAACCTTATCTGGCATACCTTTAGATTCGTTTAGGATAATGTTCTTTTTTGTTTTATTTCTATGCGTTGGATTCAGCTGGATACTCCCGACTATAGTTTCGATCATAACTTTGGCTATTAATTTCTTTTCGGCCACTGAACGTCATTAAAGTTATGCTATGTAGCTAGCTTACAGTTAGTCGACGCGTCTTCATGAAACGTGAATGATCCCGTATCAATAAGACAATAAAAGCGTCGAAACACAACAGTTTCCATCAGTTAAAGAGAACTATGATAATTTAGTTTCTTAAAAGATACTGAGTAATTACGATTAAATGGTGTATTCCAATACTGTTTTAGTTTATGTTATGTCAAAGAGTGAAGTGACCATATGGGAAGAAACGATCATATGGCTTCTTGGCCAGCCAATTGAATTGAATTATTATTGCAGCTCCCAGATATGGACGCTGAGTATTACTATGACAAAGTCAACACAAATCGCGACGAAGACAAAGTGATCATTTTCAAAAATGCCAGTTTCTCCTGGGGCCAATCGTCGAAACGCAAAATACCGCCTAAAAAGTCAAACAAAAACAAAGGAAGATCGAAAAAGAGGACATCAAAAGCGAGTATCCAAAGGCATGATTCCACGTCGTCCTCAGAAACGTTAGGTCGTCAAGACGAACCTTTCAGCTTGAAAGATATTTCTTTAGAAATCGGCAAAGAGGAATTTATTGGGATAACTGGTAATGTTGGCAGTGGAAAAACATCTTTACTACTGGCTATCATAGGTGAAATGTTGAAGAAAAGTGGAGATTTACAAGTCCCCGAAAATCTTAACAGTAAGTATTACATACTTAGTCAATATGTTCCTGAATTATAGAGTTAAACAGTGCAAGTAGAGAACTTTTCGGTCGGTCTCTTTATCGTTTACACCAATTACAAACATTGATTAACACATAACAAGCGGAGAACTGGAGGTTTTTATCATAAATAGCGCTGTCTTCCAGGGATTCTAAATGTTTATTTAGTGAGTTTTTGTTGGATTCCAGAAAATTTGTCTCCAATTGTCATCCACTTAAATATTAGTGACAAATTTTATCGTCTAAATCTTTGTGCAGATAAAATATCGACAAGAAGTTAGATATATTATTACTTGGTATACAGTGTTTTATCTCCTTACCGAAACTTAACATCGTGATTTTAATCTCTTTCTATATTTCATTGTAGACTAAAACTGCAGTCATATTAATTAATCTCTTTTAGGTTTTGGCTACGTACCACAAAAACCTTGGCTAGTGCGAGGTACTATACGTGATAACATTCTATTCGGGAAGCCGTATGAGGAGGCTAAGTTCCGAGCAGTAATCGATGCATGCGCTCTTACTGGTAAGTTTTCATTAAACTTATGTGCAATGAAACGGTTTTTTAATTTGGTAAGTATTTTAATTTTTATTAATGTTGGTACAATGTACGTTCATCACCTAATGTCGTTTTTCGAAGTTTCGTCCGCTCGCTTATTAAGAGGTTGTCAAGTAGTTACTAATGTTTGTTGCAGAGGATTTGAACATTCTCGGCTGGAATGCGTACGTAGGGGAAGGCGGATGTACGCTCAGTGGAGGGCAACGAGCTCGCATCGCGTTAGCGCGAGCTGTTTATCAAGACAAACAAGGTAAGCTTCAAAGTTACGACATGTCTTAGGTGTGTGCCCACCGAGGTAGTAGTGCTATCGTGTTTTGTTTGAATACAACAAAAGAGACAGCACTACACCGTTGATATTATTAGCCTGGATTTTGCTAAATTATTAACTCAGCTACGGGCAAAGGTGAACCAGCGAATGCATAATTTTTGTATTAAACTTATTTTGAAGTATAAGCATAGAATTAGAATTATTAGTTGACAAAAAAATTGTTAATACTAGCGCACAGGTTAAGGTTTGGGAATTCAAGGGTTTTGGTTTTAATTAAATATCTAAGAAGAGTAACAGAAGCCTAGGCATAAGTCATGTGAGGCCGCGCCGCACGTACGCCGATCGTAAATTGGTTATTGACTGCAAACACGTGTTCGCCATGGGACTCTGATATTGTTACTAAAACTAATATAATAAATCCGAAAGTTGGTCTGTATGTTTGTTACTTCTTCACACAAAAACGATTGGAAAGGCTTGGATGAAATTTGGAATCCAGATAGCTTATACCTTGGTTTAACACATAGGTAGAACAACGCGGCTAAAACCGCGAGGCGCAGCGAGTTACAATTTAAGATAAGATGAAATTGATATGCTATTCCTGGCCAAAAAACCAAATTAGAATTTAAAAAAAAAATGTTGCCTAGTGTACCTGTTGGATGATGTGCTGGCGGGCGTGGACGGGGCGGTAGGCGCCCATATAATGCAGCGCTGTATCCTCGGGCTGTTGAAGCACACGACGCGTGTTCTCGTCTCGCACTCAGCGCGCCATCTTGCGCGCGCACACTCCACGCTGCTCTTACAACACGGCCGGGTGCTCCGATACGGTATACTGTCATTACAACTTTATTTTTTGTTTCTTTCAAATAGGATTAAGCATACAACCATAGTAACCACGAGGTCTTATCACAAAAAAACAAAAATTTGCTCGCGAAACGACATCTATTGATTTGACGCTTTACTACTACTAAATGGCTAACCGTAACCAAAACAGTTCTAAACATCCACAGAGAGTGGCGCCATCTAGACCCCCCACATGACACTAAAAATTAACGTGACGATGTACCCGATTGACTAGTATTACATAATCTATTGTATCGTTTAAATAGAAACAGAGCCTATCTCATACATGCAGTGGCATAGATATACGTATAAGTAAGATTACGTATTGTTATTTACACCATTTAGAAATACTTATTTATAAAAAAAACTTAGCACTTGTGCATTAACTGGTGGGCTTATTGCTAAAAGCGATATCTTCCAGATAATCTATTTCTGCATGACAGGGCCTCCGGAATCAGTGCTAAACGACATCGACGAGTTTTTGCCAAGTGAAACTGAGTCCATAGGCGAGGAACCCCCGCGGCCAGAAGAACCACAAGCAGCTGACAACCAGGACAATGTCAGCAGAAACAGTTTAGAAGACGACGTGAGTATAGACCAGCAATAATATCAAGTATTAATTTTTGAAGTATGGATCTGTTTTTTGTGATTCTTAAGAAAATGGGCATTGCCCAATTGCCCATGCAAAAGTGCATCAACTAAACTGTATTTACATATAATATTTTTGTTGCAGTAGTATGGTAGAAAAAGTACCATGGTAAAGGACCATGTAGGCAGATGTATCATTATCAAAGTGAACGACTTTATATAATGACGTTTTATAAAAAAACTCGATTTTTAAATAAGATTTTCGAATTATAGTTTTTGTAAAGATATGGAGCATTTTGTATTAGTGGCTTAATAAAATAATAAAAGATCCAATACCGTGGCTCGAAGGACCAAACTTTTTTAATCTGCAACACTATTATCATTAATAAAACCCCTGAAACTGTCGAAATTGCACTCACCGCTCTTTGTATATTAGTATCGCCTGTTTCAAACGTTACCAAAGGGTAGATTTTGAAAGCCACGGTCGTGTTATATCGACATTTCTAGTAGATTTAGTTTTCTCATAAGAATATTGACTCTTTTCTTTATAACTATGAAATTGTGGTTATTTTTATTATTTCAACAGGAGGCGATGTCTCAAGGGACAGTCGGTTGGTGGGTGATCGGCTTATACCTTCGCTCGGTCGGAGTATTTCTCTCCATGATAATTGTACTATCACTCATCTTAATGCAAGTCTCACAAAACTTCACCTTTTTATGGCTTACATACTGGGTCAAAAGCCTTAACCAAAATTTTACCACACATAAAAACATCGACGACTTTATACCAGAGAAGACTACAATTTTAGACCACAGTGTTAACGCAATTGACGGCGTTGTCCACACTATTATAAACAAAACTATGTCTATTATACACAAATTGGATGGAGATAATTACACTGTCAATAACCCCAGTGTGTTGACTATACCCCAAGATGCGGTGTATCCTGTAAGATTGTCTAATGACACACCTAGATATGAAGAAAGTTTCTATTTGGAGGTGTATTTCGGACTGGCTGGCTTGAATTTCGTCTTCACTGTAATGAGAGCGTTTCTCTTTGCGTACGGAGGGGTGCAAGCTGCTACTAAGATACATAAAGTTCTGTTGAAAGTTATTGTCAAGGTATGTGACTTAATTCTACTCTACACATGCAGACGTTATTTAAATCCGCCTAAAAATAAAACAACGGAGTTTGAGACCTATAATTAACACAAAATTACATTTCTGGTAATTAACATTTTGTAACGATAGCTCAGTAGTCAGGTCCCAATGCCGAAGGGTTTGGGTTCAACTCGCAACAATTACCACCAAGCACCTAACAGAGTGTTCCGGCAGCCTCATTTGAGAGGCTAGGTATGTTCACCGTCTTTAACCAGATCGTTACTGAACCTCAAGTAAGCTGAGGTCAAACATCTAGCCCGTCAACAATAAAAGTTATCTTGTCTAAAGAAAAACATCGAGTGCAAACCCTAGCATGGCGGTAGGGTACTTTCTTGTACTCCGCTGGCTAGCTGCTACGCTCTAGTTGAAAAAAAGCTGCTAATCATCCAATAGTTTTTTCCGGCAACCTCACTTGAGACAGTTCTTTTTCCAGGCTACTATTTTCGGCCATACCGTAACTTAAAATCAAATAAGCTGTGGTCAAAAACATGGCTTGTCAGCCATAATAAAAAATCTAATGCCACATACTACGCATTGTATTTTATACATGTACGTGGTAAACCAGGTGTCAAATTTTAATGCTTTGCTATAAGACTTTTTGAAAATTAAAAAAGTTAAAATGCTAAATGCTAATGCATCTCGTTTGGTCGACGCCACACGTGAACAAAACGCTGGCCTTTATTTTGCTCAGCGTTTGAGTATTGCCATACAACGCGGCAATGGGGCCAGCGTTTTGGGAACTATTCCCATTGATAGCGGTCTTTTAGAGTAGTTATTATTTTAAGTTATTTTATTTTAGGTCAATTCTTGTGTGTTTATTATATCTGAGTGTTATAAATAAAAAAAAAAAAAAGTTTATGAATGAACTATTAAATGCTAAAAAAAATGTCAACGAGGTAAAAAAAAAATGTTTAATTTTCGATATCTGCTTTTTACAGGCGAATGTAAAGTTTTTCGACGTCACACCGGCGGGTCGCATAGTGAACAGATTTTCGTCAGATACTTATACAGTGGACGATTCTTTGCCGTTTATTTTGAACATTCTCCTGGCGCAAATCTTTTCTTTAGTAGGTGAGGATAAATTGCGTATCATTACAAATTTTTCAATTACTGGCTACTTCATTAGTATAGTTGTAATAAAGAAAAAAAAAATCAGGTTTCTAGTTTTATCCACAACGAAGTTATAAGGGGTCGAAAATGGTCTGAACTGCTTCGAGAAAAGGATGGCACGGCCGTGCCGCTTTTTAGTTAAAAAGATGCGTAATACATTATTTTGATGCTTCTATTACAAAGTGGCCAACGTAAATATACCCCAGAACACGCACAGAGAGTGGCGCCACTAACCCTAATACTTTAATTTGATTAACCCTAATACTTTACTATGATTTACAGTTTAGTACCGTTTTAAAGGTAACAAATGATGTACCGCGATATATAATGAATCAGTGCTAGTATTATATTATTATCTGTGATAATCACACTAACCAACTCACAAACGCGCACACACCAGCTTGATAATAAGCAACCGTAATAAAAGTATTACCTACTACCATTACTTATTGTGATGGTATTGTTACTGTGTTGTTTAATTCCCTTTCTGCTTTCTGTTGTTTGTATGTAAAAAATATGTTTCATGTACATAATAGGAGAAACCACTGGCTCCTGACCCACAGTCTTTGACTAGTTCGGGAGCCTTTGGTAAATTTATTATATATTATATACATACTAGCGACCCGCCCCGGCTTCGCACGGGTGCACGGGGTTTTGTGGGATATCGATAAGAGATAGACATATACCATCGCGGACTTTTAGGTAGACCTTTTCAAGGTGTACAATACTTAGTACATTATTTTTATAAATCCTGTAAGGTTAAGCCTGCGTACGCAATGTAAGCGGCAAGAAATGTAAGAATTTACGACACCACATTAGAAACCCTGAAAATAACAGTATTTCTCCATTATTTAATAGATGTTATTATACATAAAAACCTTCCTCTCGAATCACTCTACCTATTACAAAAAACCGCATCAAAATCCGTTGCGTAATTTTAAAGATTTAAGCATACAGACAAACAAACAGACAAAAATAGCGACTTTGTTTTATACTATGTAGTGATGTACAGCCAAAATATTTACAATGTATAATACATCTTATTAATAGTGGGCATGTGATTAAGATTAAATATCCAAATTATTGAATGATTGAAGATTGTATTGAACAAGAAATTGTATCTGTTCACTATGTTTTTACATCGAATAAATTATTACTGTCTTCAGAGAAGGCACAGCTGTACACGGCATGTTATCCATTATTAAAAACCACTTTTTGTTGCAATATAATGTTAAAATTTTGTTACAGGTGCGGTGGTGGTGACTGTATACGGTCTACCGTGGCTGTTAGTAGGAGTGGCGCCGCTTGGTTTCGTGTATTATCGACTGCAGCGGCAGTACCGCGCCGCCTCGCGGCAGCTGAAACGACTACAGAGCGTGACGCTATCGCCCGTGTACACGCACTTCAATGATACGCTCGAAGGTATATAACTACTAATAAACTCTCGCAGGCCATCATACCAATCAGAAAATTAAGCGAAAAGCCATAACGACCGATTCTTTGCGCATTTTGTAGGTTATGTTTTCATACATAAAATAACTTCTTTATGCGTCATCCAGCTGAATTCGCTAAATCAAAAACAAGACTGAGTTACATTTGATAAGTATTACTCGTATATAGTTGGATAAATTTCGATACTTAGTTCGAGTGCGCGGAATAATATAATTTGATTTCTATTACACAGACTGATTTCAATTTGGTGAATTTATTTAGTTTCCCTAAAAAAATCTATATTAATTTATATGTATGATTACTAAACACTATTCCTGTGTTAAATTAACGTAGCTATGTGAATTTCACCTCGTATAAAAAAATATGCATTCCACGTCAATTTTTTTTTAATGCCACACATGTAGGTTTGAGCGTGATTCGTGCGATGGGTGCGGGCTCGCGGTGGGGGTCGCGCGGGGACGAGCTGGTGGAGGCGTGGCAGCGCGCGGCGCTGTGCGGCGCGGCGTGCGCGCAGTGGCTCGCGCTGCGGCTGCAGGTCGCCGCCGCCGCCGCTGTTGCTGGCGCCGCTACCCTCGCCGTGCTGCAGCGAGCCTTGCATGCTGCCGATCCCGGTATGTACTACCATTATCATTTCCCTCCTGAGTGGATATCTTAAAAAGTACAATGTTCAAATAATACGATAGATGCATATATAAATTCCCCCGATTCCTTCTTTTCGTCCTTTCATTGCAACTAACAAGTTTCACTACTGCGCCTATTTTCTCCACAACATTAATGTTGTACGGCATGCACCACACGACAAGGTGGTCGTTGGAGCCAGATACTACTTGATTTTCTCTTGGCAGTCTGTCCGTGTGCTGTCCTTTTGGAATTTCTGTAAGAAAGAGAACTAAATGCAAATTGCTGCACTCATGCGTTATAGTCAAGATTTTGGTAGGGCACGACTGTGAGAAGACTTTGCCTAATCCATTAGGCAAAATCTTCTCTTTAATCGAACGTTATACTTATAAAAGTGTACTTCTATCCCTTTCGCACCATATCAGATCATTTCAAGCCCTAAAATAAAGAATAGAATATAGCTTCATTATACACCAAAACAAAACACAACAACATACAAATATGAAACATAAAAAACGAAATAGTTAACATAACAAAACAATATAATACATACTTGGTGTATAAGGACGCGCTTATCGCCTAGAGCGATACATATCAATTTATAAAAATTACGCAGTATATAAACTATGGCAACTGAATCAAAAAGTACTTTCCATTTACTAGCGTTATTTTCCTATTCATGTTTTGTACATTACTTAGGTAAATTAGAAAATTGATATACCTATAGCGTCTGTCACACATATAAATTTCTTTAGTTTCAAATCGGCCCAGATTCGATCATCGAGTTTGTCGACATATTTGTATTTGTTTGCAGGTCTCGTAGGCCTCGCTATCTCGTATGCTCTATCGATGACGTCTATGTTGAGTAACGTACTTAACGCGTTCACTGAGACTGAGCGGGAGATGATAGCTGTCGAGCGCGTCGGCGAATACATCAAAGAGGTATAAATCGTTTTTTTTTTTATATAATACTAACGGATGCCTCGCGGTTTCACCCGCGTAGTTCCCGTTCACGTGAGAATACAGAGATAAAAAGTAGCCTATGTCACCCGGGGATAATGTAGCTTCCCAACGGGGAAAGAATTTTTGAAATTGGTCCAGTAGTTTCGAAGCCTATTCAATACGAACAAACAATCAAATCTTTCCTCTTTAAAATAGTACAAGCGGACGCTTCGCGGTTCCTCCGTTGTAGTTCCCGTTCCCGTGGGAATATAGGGATAAAAAGTAGCCTGTGTCACCTGGGGATAGTGTAGCTTCCCAAGGGTGAAAGAATTTTTGAAATCGGTCCAGTAGTTTCCGAGCCTATTCAATACAAACAAAGAAACAAACAATCAAATATTTCCTCTTTATAATAGTATAGATAGATAAATCAACAAATTTTACTACAGGCGCAACATTGGAATCCTGGAACATAATTCTGCTGCACCATACATTGGGTTAATGAACTTTTTCTATGGATGCAGAAAGACCGAAATGTTATGTTATCATTTGTTATTTTACCAGGTGCAATGTGAAAAAGTAAATGGCGAATCTCCTCCGTATGGGTGGCCGTCACAAGGCGTCGTAGAATTCGACAATGTTTATCTAAAATACAGGTAAATAAAAAAAACTTGTAATTTATGTTAATGTAGATTTTTTATATTTTTGAACAGTACTCTGGAACATATTTCTGGATGAAAGGTATGGATACTTACCATATGTATTTTTATAACCTTGACAACGTGTATCCAAAATTTCATGATGATTGGTTGAACTTAAAACTTGAAAGGGTAAGAAATAAACTCGCATTCGCATGTATAATCTTAATTAGGATTTACTAGCTGTTTTATTCAACGTCACTGTTTTTTTTAATGAAAAAGATTCTGTTTTCTGAAAAATTATATGATGATTTTGCCTACTTTTGCTGACAAGGTTGTCAGCCGTGATACTTATTGTGAATTTTGTCAGCGGTCGTGAAAATGGCAGCATGGCGCTAAGCGGCGTCACATTCTCTTGCTGGCCAGGCGAGAAACTCGCTGTGGTCGGGCGGACGGGCGCCGGGAAGAGCTCTCTAGTGCAAGCCATACTAAGGCTTGTGCCCTTGACCAGTGGCACTGTTCGAGTCGACGGCGTAGACGTTACCAAACTTCATCTGCATGCCTTGAGGTAAGTGTCCTGTCAATACAGAGTCTACGGAAGCGATGCTGTGGATTTTTGTGGCTGCGAGTGACACTGCATCGATATCTTGGTGGTAGATCTCCTTAGCAGGAGGTCGTCTAGGTAGGTACCACCGCAGTACCAGTTATTCTGCCGCTAAGCAGTAGTGTGTAAACATTACTGTGTTCCGGTTCGAAGGGTACTGCAGCTAGCGAAATTACTGGGCTGTTGAGTCTAACCATCTAAAGTCTCAAAGTAATGAGCGTCAAAGCAGTGATGCCCTGGACTTTGTTTTGTTACTCAAAGTTCTGTGTATCGCTGCAATGGTCATGGACAGGCGTTTTCTCTTACCATCAGGAGAGCGTCTCGTTCGTCTCATTACTTTTTACATTAAAAAAAATAAAAAAATCACTAAGATTGAAAGACGATACCAATATTTATTTCCTGAGGGAAAAATACATTTTAGACTAATTACGTCCGCGTTTCCTGAGATAGTAACCTATGTATTATTTATTGTATAAGCTATCTGTAAATTTCGTATCTACAAAACCAGCTTGCGTCCGCGACTTCTTGCGCGTTGACTTAAGAATTGGGTTCAGAATGAACTGAAACATGTGTAAGTAACAAAAGAGAAAAAGTTGCATTCATCATAAAACTTGCGCTACTTAATTGCTTAGATTAATATAAAGGATACCTTGTATTGGGGAATATTGTTCCATAAGACACATATGTATATACCAAATTTCAAGTGGATATGTTCGCTTGTTAGTTTTTTGATAATCCCACAGAAACCTAACATTTTTTTTTTTTTTTATTTATTCAAACACAAAACAAATTACAATCATTAGGAAACTAGAGTACAGAAATGTTGGATCAGAGCGGGATTGCAACTCAGACCATGTGTGCAATGTTGGTTTAGCGATTAAATAGTTATAATTATGGGTATTTCCCGGGATAAAAAGTATCCTATATGTTCTTATTCTTATTCGGAATGGGGGCGATGAGTCCTGCACTGACGTCCCGCTTGGGGTGTATTGTGCATTTCCCCCTACCAGCGTCTACCCGAGCCAACCCAGCTCCTTGAAGTACCGGAGCGAGGCTCTGGGCCGCTGGCATAGTAGCTCCAGTGGGTGAGATGGAAGTGTTAGCAATGATGAAAAGCAGTCAGCACTTCGCGGTGACATAAATGAAGATGATGAAGCTACCTCATGCAATTTAGTGGCAACTCTAGTTTCTGCTGTGGCTTTACAGTGCCACAACACATGCTCTACAGTTCCACAACACATGCTCTACAGTTTATCCTATATGTTAATGCAGGTATGAAACTACATATGCGCTAAATTTCATCCAATCCGTTTAGCCGTTTTTGGGTGATTGAGTAATAAATATCCAAACATATAAACTTTCACATTTATAATATTAGTAGGATGTGTTAGACTCGTACTAGTTACAGTTGGACATATTTTCAGGTCGCGCATCGGTGTGATTCCCCAAGAGCCGTTCATATTCTCGGGTAGCATCCGCGAGAACGTTGATCCTCTACGGCAATACTCGGACGTGGAGATCTGGCGAGCGCTAGAGGCTTGCGGGGCGCGGACGGTAGTAGAGGCGAGAGGGGGGCTCGTCTCTACCGCTGAAGAGCTCTCACGCGGTTACGCGCAGCTGCTGTGCCTTGCAAGGGCTGTGCTACAACGACCTAAGGTTGGTTTTACTGTGGAAGCTCGACACCTTGTAGTATTACAAGGTGTCGAGCTGGCGAACGTTGGAGATATGCAGGGCGTGAGCTCATGTAATCGCGGTGCCTACTTAGGGTCATGTTACAATAACCGAAGGTAGGTTTTGGTGTGGCAATACTCCAAGATCAGGCTTGCGAAGAAGGGGTGCCTCTATCATTGAAGTAATCACGTGTTACAGCGGCCTAACCTAAGGTTGGTACGCTCACTTCATATTTTATAAACAAGCCCTTAATGACGTCCTATATAATAAATGCATATGGTCGAAAACAGTTTTTATACTCGTAACAGATTTATTTAATGTTATTATGTTTATGAGATACGATTTTACTATGAAAACTGATGTGGTTTTGACACATTTGACGAGACCGCTCGCGCATCGTACTCTCTTTTGACGCCTTGAAAAAAGCCACCGGACTAGATTTAAAAGATCACCAATGTTGTGCAACGTAGATCGGATGATACGTTAAATTAAAAGTTTCGGATGTTTATTCTATATTTTTACAACCGTCAAACGATATTAGAGACATTCAGATTCAGAAATATTTATTGAATACTGATACAATTAAATATTAACTCTGATACTAGGTCTGACCACTCAACGCAAAAGGCACCACAGACACAATCTTACGTACTTTGAATATGATTTTGTTTCTAGTATTGATCAGTCTTTGAATGAAAAATTTCAGATCATAAGGCAATTGTATTTTATTCTATGTCTACAGATCGTGCTGATAGACGAGGCGACAGCCAACCTAGACGCAGAAGCCGAGCGTGAAATACTAGCGACCCTGCGCTCTGCGTTTGGAGGCTCGACCGTCTTGTTCATAGCGCACCGCTCGGCCGGCGTCCTGGAATGCGCACGAGCACTCGTGTTGCAACAAGGCAGGGCCGTGGAGCTACGAGCTCCTGACGACGCGCTAGCTGACCACGACTCGCATCTTTACAACCTTATATGCGGACCGTAGCCTCTATTGCTAACCGTTATATGCCTTTCACTTTTTTACAGCAACGTCTCTAACGTCCAAACTAAACACTACGCTAGATTAGACAAATAGTAATCTAGTCTTTATTGTTCACACCATAATATGTTTACTATAGATAACTACTGCCACCAAGCAGTAGTGTGTAAAGATTACTGTGTTCCTGTTTGAAGGGTACTAGCAGCTAGCGAAATTACAGGGCTGTTGAGACTAATCATGCAGGGTCTCAAAGTAATGAGCGCCAAACTCGACTTGGTTTTGCTATCAAAGTTACGTGTACCGCTGCAATGGTCATGGACAGGCGTTATCTCTTACCATGAGGAGAGCGTCTCGGCCGTCTCATTAATATTACATTTAATAAAAACTTAAAAAGTAGTGTAACTGGCGGCCTTATCGTTAAAAGCGAACTCTTCCATGCGACCAGAACTTGAAAATATACTCGGTTCGATCACGTATTTACGCGAATGCGAACTTTATACGAACATGCGAAATCTTGTTGAGTAGCTTTTTTGATTGGCAAGAATAACTCTATGGCCTATGTCAATAATACCAGCAGTCGACGAGCTTGTAAGAAAACGCTAATAAAAACAGAAAAAGCGAAAAGTATGTCCCAGAATCGTAAAAAGTGAAAAGATATAGTTTCTGCTAACTGCTTTTGAGGGGGAAAAGGCGTGATCGTAAGTGTAAGGAGTTGACTGTACCTACTTTATTCTGTATCAGATAAAATGTGCGTTTCTCTCAAACTTGGTTACAAAAACAATCTAATTACGCGATAGAAGATTCAATATTAATACCTTTTTTAAACTCTGCTCGATAAGATATTAAAAATGGGCTCGCTTCACCGATCTATCAAAATATTTATAGTATTATTCATAGCCTAGCTATAAATTCTCTAGTATTTATACACTTTTTTCACCCTTACTGTACAAACTTGCTTAGATCTATGCACGGTGTTGAGTTCAGTTATGCTCGTAGTAATCTTGCCATATTGATAAGTCGTCTATTAAAATTTCAATCGTGGTACATACTATCATAGTATGTACCTACTACGATTGAAATTGTTTCGTTAATAAGTTACCTAACGAAATATTTTCGTCTCAAAAATATTTCTATAGATATTTTTTTCCACGTCCCATTGATCTTTTAATATTCTTCAAGCGTTCAACGTAGATTCGATCGATTTTTCGATTCGATTCGATTACATTTCGATCTAATCGGTAGAGTTGAATGAAGGACACGTAATCATATTTCTCTAAAATAAAATTGCATTGCATTAAATTACCTTGAGCTCTTATTACTGTTCAAGGTAAGCGAGCATAAGCAAGTCATGGCAAAAATCATCATTTAGAATTTTATATAAATGAAAACATTTAGAATTTTAAATAAATGAAAAGTTACTGGTGTTATCAATAATATGAATACTTTGTTATACAATATCAATAGTTTGAATTTGTTACGTCGCATTTGTTATTGTATGCCAGCGCAATAAGGTTCGCAGTCGCGTGCCTTTTTCGTTATAGCTTAACATGAGTGGCAAGCCCTAGATATAATAATATATACATACCTAACCGAAAATGTCGCAAAATAATGAGCGCTAATTCATAGATGCCATGTACTTTGGTTTTGTTATGTAGTTCTGGATGTCGCTGCAATGGTATGGACAAGCGTTTTTTTTTCAAGAGATCGTCTTATTGTCTCATTATTTATTATCATAAGAAACATCGAGTGGAATCTAGTGAACATTTTTGGTTCCCTCCACGTATAAACTATTTGTGCCGTAAAAGTTGGACATAATAGGGAGTATGCGAAAGTGTCACTGCATATAAATAGAAGTATCCTTTGCTTTAACGTTATAATTAATATAGCTATTGATTTCCATAAGCATCGAAACCTTATTCTACAAGCAATACGGTTGAGTGATATTTGTACTATTGACACGTTAAAATTAAGTTGAATAGGTATATACTTATTGAAGGTATATCAATGCTTATGAAAGCTAAGAAAATATATTAGACTGAAAAGGAACTAGTCGTTTCAGTTACCCATTATTCATAATGTGACATTGCATTAGGTAACAGCTTCAAGTTTCTTGATAATGAAATAAAGTATATTTTTGTATTAACTAAGATTTATATAGGTATGTGAAAATGCCGTTGTTCTTATAAACTTTTTTTATTATATTGTTAACTGAATTCATTTAAATTACTTCCGATAGACTGGATATTGATATGTGCATAGACTAAATTAAAACCAACAAATATATTTTTTCTTCGATCAATGGAGCAAATAATATTGCCTTCGGCCTTTGCTCGCCTACGTTGCAACAGAAACTGACGCCGAAATGTGTCGTAAATACATTTCCTGCGTTCTACAGTTTTTTGGTTTATGACGTCGACGATGATAGCTTAATCTCGTCTTAAAGTTGCTATTTAATTAAATATCTAAAGTATTATTTTCGCATTACTAGTACATCGTGCGATATCATCTGTTTCATTGATCAATGCATTTTTATTTGTATTCTGCGCAATACAAAAGTTGTGTACACTAATATAATTATGTGCGTTTTTAAATAAAGCCCCATGCGATGCAATTTGTTTACACGGCACGAAAGATGAATTTGTTTTATTGTCGTCTTTATTACAATTGCGCTTAAGATATTTATTGGTTTGTTTACTCATTTCTTTTTTTTTCGTTTTTTGACGCTGGTCAAACATAATTATGGCTATTGAAATAAAGTCGAAAATGAAATAAACTCGATGGCTTCAAGTATGTACCTACTGTAAAGCGGAAGCGTCAGTATTAAACCTAAACATTTTATTAATTGTTTCACGAAATCTACTAAATGAAAGTACCGACCTATCACGATGAATTAATTTACAATCGTCTTCATCATGCGCATGTATTGTATAATTCCTTATCAAAACCAAACAAAATTATTTGCTAAAGAGATTTGTGAAGTGTTGTAGTCAAGTATGTAATTTAAACTTGTGATAATTAATTCAAGTAGACGTCAAATTATACTTTAACTAATTTTAATAAAAGCAAGTTTTATATTCATTTTGTTTTTCTGCGTTTGATTTATGGCCTAAATAAAATCAAAATTGTAAGTTCTCGCTGCTAAGATTCAAAATCCTTTGCACTACATATTCCGTTCTTCTGGTGTTTTGTACGGGTAATCTATGTAGTCGAAAATGTCTTCCTCACATGTTATCGGAACTGGCTCTCCTGGTACACCTGAAATAATATAAATATGGATTTTAACTTTATTGATAATGCTCTTCTCGAAGTCTCTACCACAGGAACACAGCGATGTACCTACCTACTTATTAAAATTTTCAGATTGATTATACTTTTTAAAAGAAAAAAAAAGAAAATTTCATGTTTCTGTTATTTTCGTCATTAGCATTTGGCGTAGGAGTTTGAAAACTTTTCTCTATCAAATTAAAAGACAGAAGCAAAAATTACTAAAACCATTTGTAGTATTTGTGATCCTCAACAATGGGGGAATACGTTTTAAATGTGTTATTTATTCATACCAGTGACTCCGATCGGCCTAAGCGCGTATTCGTTCAACGTAAATCCTTTATCGAGCGCGTGCGCCCTCATGGTCTTATTGAAGACGTCGCTGCCAGTGAAATAAAGCACAGCGCAATGGTATTGTTCACACGGGATCAGTCTGATGTCGAGACGCCTCGCTGGCAGCTCGCACGATAGTCGGCAGACGCCCTGGGCACAGTAGAATTAGGTTACAATACAACCAACTTTAAAAGCTTATTTACAAATCTGGGACTGGTAGGTAGGTAAGTACCTACCTACGAGTCCCAGATAAAATCAAGATAAGATTTGTAAAAATCATTCCTTCGGTGCATATATTTGTATACTTTACCATGAACTTTGTGTCCCCGACAGAAATAACATCAGTAACAAGACCGGTTAATGCGTCGACCAAATTTTTCAGCATTAATTTATGGTCATGTTTCTTCTTGACTGCAGTGACTTTCAATGACGGATGAGTAACCAGAGCATCAATATCACCACTCTGTAGCTTGCCGCGCCTATTAACAATATTAAATAATATTATAACAATGGCACGCCTCATTTTTAGTAGCAAATTAGACCTACTCAATGTAATTTAATAGATAGATAGATATAGGTACCCAGGTACTTTGTAACTACGAAATCAATTTTTTTGACATCCGAAAAATTGTTTACAAATGTAAACAAAATTATCATTTTTCGAAAATTACGTAGAACGTAAACGATAGCCAAAGGTATAAAAGCAGTCGCCTTTTACGCCCAGAGGCGCTGTCCCTGTTTCCGCACATTTTTAGGTAGATACCTACCTACCATGTAACTTTCATCATGTACATAGTATGTCATATACTTACCCTACGCCACCCTCTATGAGCATTATTATTTGTTCAACAATGAGAATACTTAGTAGCGTGTAACAATGCGACATAAGTAAACGTAGCTTGCGAAATTCGTAACGCTGCGCAGTAGGAACAAGACGTACAAACCTTGTTACGATCAAAGCGTCATTAGATATCGTAGTTTTGAGCAGGTCTCCAACCAAAAATTTTCTTTATTTATCTTATTTAGTCACCTCTACAGCGATATTTTGTAGTCGTGACGAATTATGAGTGACTTTATCTACATAAAGACATACAAACCTATAACTTCCACAAATAGTCAAAGTAAACTCTGGATCTAATCCGTTTATAAGGTTTTTTAACATATTTTCTATACTTTCAATTTCCTTTCTTGGGATCTTTTTCTCGAATTCTTCAAAATATCTATAACAATACATAAACAGGTAGGTATAAACCTAATATGAAGACAATGCACTGTATTTGTAAGCAACAATCAATTAATAGTTACTAACTTTAATCCGATTTTTTGATGATGATTAAGTTTATCGATATTATCATTTAGGTGTGCTATAGTTTTAATTCCATTCCTCACAAATTCTGCTGCTTTTACAGGTCCAATGCCAGAAACTCTAGTGAGTAGGCTGATAGCTTGCACTTCTTCATTTTGTTGAATATTTTCAAGTTTTCGGAGTTTACCAGTTTGAAGGAATTCATCAATTTTCTTAGAAATTTTATCTCCGATGCCGTTTAGTTTCCTTGCTTCATCGCCTGAACTAATTCTCTTTTTGTGAGTAGCTAAAACACTGGCCGCTTTACGGTAAGCATTGTACTTGTGAATATTTCGGCTTACATTTTTTTCATAGTCTGCTAATTCCATGAGAAAATCGCAAAAATCTGCATTAAGATTTTCATCGCTTGCAGGGTTTTTGCGTTTACTCATTTTTGGGTAAGGTTTATACAAAATCCTGCTCTCTTATAACTATTACCAAATCTAAAAATTAAATCAAGAATGCTTTATCATAACTAATAATATAATTAGTTAATATTTTACCAACACTACAAGTGGGCGTAATGTTATCTTTTTGTCCACACAGACTCCTAACAATAGTTCAACATCAGTTCAAATCTCAGGTTCAAATATTCCCGCAATTCGCTTCTTTACCAAACTTCTAAAACAATAATCGATTAAGAATTCATCCACACTAATAAAATCGAGACATCGGTTCTTTGTTTTGTATCAAAAAACTATTTATCTATTCGTGAAAATCTTAAAATGTCCACATAACTACATACAATATTTCCATATTATTGTTTTTGTGCTACTTTAAGTAACTTTCCCAGATTTAAAATACACTGTAGACTTTTAAGGCGATTTATCTGTTTGAATGTTTCACAATACTAAGCATTGGGAGCACATCACTAAAAACATCGAATAAAATGTCAAAAGTCAAAACTGTGCAGCTGCAGCAATGATTCAGTTTTATTGTAAACATATTTTCGTATTTTTAGTTTAATTTTACAGATAAATGCAGTAGTTTTTGTGCTAAACTATATGTGAGAGTGTTGTGCTAGAAGATTTAAATTGACAAACCTGCAATGATCCTGCGACGCAATAGCCCGTGATGGATAACGTAACAGAGAAACTACTGCAATGTTTTGGACATCGAAAGTTCAAAAGTGAACTTCAAGAGAGAGCTGTAAGAGCTATTACTAGAGGTATTTTAACTAAAAACTACTGTTTTTGCTTGTAAAATGAGTAACACTTAATTTAAAATGATGAATTTTATGACACTTCATAACATCCTAGTAAATATACTAATCCAACAAAAGTTATTTTTTGTAGCATTTATTTTTATGTCAAAATAACGTGGTCGCCTTCTCTGTAGAAAGAAAAGAGACGGCCGGCTTTTTTTACGCGACAGGTTTATTTTTGTCCTTCTTATTTTTGACGTGTATAGTGATGGGGTATTAATTTCGTCAGGTTCCGAATGTTACATGCTAATGTAAAAATCTAAACTAATAGTAATAGAGCTAAATAGTGCCGTTATATTACCCGCATTATATTATAATTTTATTGACAAAGTGGAGAGTAGGTAGTAAATGTAAAATATTCCATGTTAGATAAAAAACTGTCAGTTTCATAAAATACAGCCAAAACTGCTAAATGATAAATGCTAGTTAAATGTGAAATATTTAAGATTTACACTAAATTAAAGTTACAACTTTACATTTTTTCAGAAAAATATACATACATCTAGATAGTATATAATGTTTTGATAGATGCTTAGATGTAATAACAGGATTATAACAATGCTTTTTCCTACAGGTGTTCATGATGTTTTCGTTTCAATGCCTACGGGCTCGGGAAAGTCCCTGTGCTTTCAACTGCCAGCAATGCTGCAAGACAACAAAGTGGCTATTGTTTTCTCACCATTACTGGCACTCATCAAAGATCAAATCGATCATTTAGCCAAGTTGAAAATTTCAGCTGAGTCCATTAACTCTAAAATGACAGCTAAAGATAGAGAGCGAGTTATAAATGATCTGCAAAACATGAAACCCAGTACAAAGTTCTTGTATATAACTCCAGAACAAGCTGCTACAGCAACATTTAAGTCTCTTATGGAACATCTAGTCAAGTTTAAGAAGGTGTCCTATGTAGTTGTTGATGAAGCTCATTGTGTAAGTGAGTGGGGACATGATTTCCGCCCTGACTACTTAAAGCTAGGAGATTTGAGAGAGAAACATAAAGAAGTTCCCTGGGTTGCACTTACAGCTACTGCTAGCTCTGAAGTGGTTAAGGATATACTAACAAATCTCAAGTTGTTCACACCTGTTGCACAGTTTAAAACTCCAAGCTTCAGAAGAAACTTGTTTTATGATGTGATTTATCAGAATTGCATAGAAGATGAAATAGGACATTTGACAGAGTTCCTAAAGAAATGTTTGGCAGAAGACGAAAACATTAAACCTGTAAGTGTATTTTGCTGTATTTGCTTTTATTTTAACTGGTTTAAGGAACTTATTAGTCTTTTTGGTGTTATAGAAAGATAAGAGTGCTGTTATTGTTTATTGCCGAACTCGAGAGCAGACAGAAGAATTGGCAAATATGCTGTCTAAAAGAGGATTAAAATCAATGGCATATCATGGAGGTATGAAACTATGGAACATAAAATAATATTTAGCTAAATAATCAGTAGCTTTTACATCTTGCTGTTCAGATTAATTAAAGACATAGGTAAATAAAATTGTTAAATTTATGTTTCTAGTGTTAGAATACATTTACTTTGTTTGACTTAAACATAATTTTTGTCTTTGATACTACTTGTATAATAACTAAAATTAAGCACTGTAAAAAGTAGTCTGGAGTTACAATTAAAATAATAAACCTAAAAAATATTAGAAACAAGTAAAAAAATATAATTTGATTAAAAGTATCTCTGGCATGCTATTTATAATATTGCAGGTCTAAAATCTTCTGAAAGGATAATGGTGCAAGAACAGTGGCAGTGCGGGGAATGCCCGTGCGTATGCGCCACTGTATCTTTTGGCATGGGAGTTGATAAGGCGAGCGTCCGTGCCGTTGCGCACTGGGGACTAGCACAGAATGTCGCCGCATACTATCAGGTAAAACAAATACATTTGTGTGACAAATGTTTTATTTATTTATGGTAACAAACAAGATGCTAAGGACATTGCAGTGGCATGCAGAGGTTAAGAAATAAATAAATAGCTAATGGACTAATCTAGGAGGGAATAAGCACCAAAGTAGATACTTACCACAGAGACTAGAATAGAATATAACTTTACTGTTCACCATAGCAAATGTATCTTAAACACTCATCATTAATAAATAAAAGAATATATATATAGTTTAAAAAAAAATATCGTTGACAAGCTTGGTATTTGACCACAGCTCATCTGATGTTAAATGACGGTGTCAAAGATAGTAAAGCACAACTAACCTGGAATGGAACATGGGCAGCTGGAACACACCGGGAAAAATCCTCTTTTTTATAGATAAAAAATAGGAATTTGTCATTTATATGGTGCATGATACTCATATAGGGTTTTGGTTTTGATTTGGAACACAAAAATAATGTAATGAAAAGTCCTGTGGTGGTCTTTATTAACAAAGCTTTGACAGCCCCGTTGGCTCATTGCATAGCACTATATCTGCCTTGAAAGCAGTAGGGTGTGGGTTCGATTCCCACTCAGGGCAAACATTTTGTGAATTTAAACAAATATTTGTTCTGTGTCTGGGTGTTAAGTATGTATTTACAAAAAAAAGTATTTATGTATTTTATCAGTTATCTGACTTCCATCACACAAGCTCTGCTTAGTTTGGGGTCAGATGGCGCTGTGTGTATAGTCCCACGGTATTTAATTTTTTTTTATTTAAAGCTTAGGAGCAGACTTTTACCTACAAAATAAAAAAACATTTTTTTCGTGTATGTATAATAATTTCTAGAGTATATAATTATGTCATTGTTTTACTAATACGGGATTACTCACGTTTAATTACGTCGAATATTCCGACTACTATACTCTCTTTTGTTTATCATGTAGGTAAAACAAATACGTGTCAATACCACATATTTCCAAAGTAAAATGTGATTGGAGAAAAGTTGTTAGTTAATGTAGTAGGTAAAGCTGTAGATATGTTTATTCATGTCGCTTTAAGCATTACATAAATATTTGTATTTATCACAACACATAAGGTTTATTTTTTATCTTTTTAGGAATCCGGCAGAGCCGGCAGGGATGGCAAATCGGCCTTTTGTCGCATTTATTACTGTCGCAGTGAGCGGAACGCCGTTGACTTCTTATTGAAATCGGAGATAGCTCGTTCGAAAACCCCCGAACAAAAGCAGAGAGGCAAAAACGCATATAAAAGCTTCGAAATCATGGTCAAATATTGTGAAGAAGTTAGGTAAGATCTTCTTTGTAACATAATGTAATCTAATTTACCATTTTCTGGTTAGCCTACACCTAAAACGGGTCACCTATACAGACTAATATATTATTGTAATAAACAAAACAAACAACAATATAATATATGATGACAATTGACAGTCTTGGTGGTTCATTGGTAGTAGTATGTCTGCTCCAAGATCTGAAGGGCGTGGGTTCGTTTCCCACCCAGGATAATCATTTTGTGGTATAAACAAAATGTTTGTTCTGTGTCTGGGTGTTCTGTATTCATTATATGTATGTATTTACAAAAAAAAGGATTTAAGTAATCTATCAGTTATCTGACTTCCATAGTACAAGCTTTGCTTAGTTTGGAGTCAGATGGCGCTGTGTTTAATGTCCTACGATATACGATACTATCCTACTACTATATATACAAGTATACATTATTTAAACTGAAAATCGTATTTTGGTTTCTACTAACTTGTGTTCGAAACTTTGTCTTGATGACTGCAGGTGTCGCCACAAGACGTTTGCAGACTTTTTCGGCGAAGAGACGCCACGGTGCATGGCGCGATGCGACGTGTGTACCGACGAGCGGACGGTTCGCCGCGCGCTCGAGCAACACTCGCGGCGCGCCATGAGCGCGCACCTGCGCGGCGGTGGGCTTGTCGTCACTGAGGACCCTTCCGATCTGTACGGCGAGGGACGCTACGGGCAGAAGAGGTGAGTGCCGCTCGTGCAACAACCGTGATGGTACTTTTTTTTAAATTAGAAATAGGTTTGCCTTTGACCATACTCTGCCTGATGTTAAGCAGTAGTGTGGTCTAAGATGGAGCACACTTACCTAGAAAAAACCTGTTTACTCTAGATTTGAAGACACCTATATTGTACCTAACAGGGAACACAGACTCCGGCAGAAAGTTCCACAACCTCGCTGTGCGAATGAAAAATGTGGAATTAAAACGCTTTGTGCATTAAGGGAAACATCCACTATGTATCCCTAAATAAATCCCTACTAATATTCAATGTAATTCTTCAGGGAGGCAGAATCGTACGGGCGAGACGAGAGCGACGGTTCGGATGCCGAGGATAACCGCCGCCGCGTTGCTGAAGAAACAAAATCCCTGATTATGAAGGAGTTCGCCAACAGAAAGAAACGCATCGAAGAGAAGAAGGGAAATGATGCCGTGTCTGCACAGTTCTCTAGGTGCAAAGCCGCCGAAAGTACAGCAAATAAGGTGAGAAAACAACTTGTTCGGTTGATCAACAACTCTGATTGTTTGCAAACAATTTGTTATATAATTTGGTTTTAATTTTGCCAAAAAAAATATTAGAATTAAAGTGATGTCAAATATTACTTAACATTTTAACTATTTCTACAAAAACTGAGACAAAGTCTGAATGAAGCGAGGAAATCCAAAATTATATAACTGAATAAATTATTATGATTTATTTTTGTGGAGCACTGAGCAAGCTATATACTGCTCTGCAGTCGAGAACGAAATGTGTTTTCGGATCAGCCTTATTCTGCAGCGGTGTTACAATTGACTTAGGTCGATGTTTGAGATTTCGACCTAGATTTTTTTGGAAATGTTAATATGTTTGAACAAGCATATCGCATGCCGTATTTTTGGCGACACACCGAGACACTGTAAATATTTTCAGGTTAACGGCTTGACGGTAGTTTGCCGAGAGCAGTACCTTTCCCTTCTGAACGACGGTCTGAACAACAATCTTGCCAGCACTAAAGACGTGGACGACGATTACGACAGAAATCTGTCAAAAACCGACGTCGAACAATGTGCCATTGAAATGGAGTACGAAGTCTTCCGCAGCAGCACTGTAATTAGCTTGTACAGAAGAGGAATGTCTAAACTGGTAACTAGATACTTATTTGTTTCGGGGTTACACGGCATGGTAGCACTAAGCTCCTAAAATTGTTGGATGGTCGTGAACAACCTACAATCAGGAACATTTTCGTTCGTCTAATTATGTTGTTTTATATTTTATATAAAAGTAATTACTTTTATATAAAATATCATGTTTGCATGGCGGTAGGGTACGTTCTAGTACTCGGCTGGCTAGCTACCACCCTCAAGTTCAAAATCTGCCGCCAAAAATCTAACGGTGTCTTCCGGCAGTCTCACTTGAGAGCCAGTTCCAGTCCAGGCTAGGTGTGCTTTACCACGATTTTGACGATTATTTAAAACAGAGATTATTGAATTACTAGTAAGTAATTATAATATGTTTGTTTTTATGGGCATTTAATTATATTGACATAATTATTTTACATATGACATATAACTTCATTGACATTTTCATTATTTGACATGTTATGATTTTGATATTTTTAAATATGAATGGCCTGTAACTTTGGTGTTATTAATAAATGATTTGTATTTGTACCATCTTCTACCACACCGTCACTTAACATCAGGTGAGCTGTGGTCAAACATACTGTTAGCCTGTTAACCATAAAAAAAAATAGGGTAAGAACTTTTACTATGGGGCCACCCCAAGTGATATTGGTTCCCTTTTATCCCGGTTCCTGTTGAATAGCGAATGAAACTCTCACGTGGCACTGCTACTATGAAACAATAAGTTTGTGTAGGTCTTGTGTTACGAAACAACTGGGCTATCCTTGAACACGAAGTTAAAGCGTAAGAAAAGTGATATGACACATCCTTTTAGTAATTAATTGATAAGATAATTGGTATTATTTTAAGTATATTCGCTTTTCAGATAGCTGCAGTAAAGGCGTGCACAGACCAAGTGTACCCAGAGTTGAAAACGTTTGAACCAAGGAAACGTACCACTCTTGGGGAGTTTGTCAAAGAATATGAATCTCAAAGGCAAGACAAATCACAAAAATTTGGAGAATTTATCACGGCATCTCAGTTAGAAAATGGTAAGTAATATTCCGTTGACTCAACATTGTTACTTAATTGTTACACAAATTTTATTATATTTTAATTTTAGCACAAAACAATGGGAATTCAGAACAAAAGACACTTTCAAAATCGGATAAAGAAACAAAGCGAAAGACTAACTCTTTCAAACGGGATCCACTCACACAAACGCGCCTTCAAAGCTTTTTTAAAAAGGCATCAGATGCGTCTCCTCGTACTGCTACCCCTACGGATGAAAGCGAAGATGATGGACTTGCTATAGATGAAAATATTCAAGATAATAGTAATGACACAACGCTTAAATTAAAAGAAACTCACATTGAAGATACAAATGATAGAAGCATTCACAATGACACAACTTTAAGAGTTGACAGTTCATCGAATAATGAAGATTCCCCTGAGAAAGACAAGCGAAAAACTATCGTTATCAATATAACATTGCAAGGAGTGCCCAGTAAAAATAAGGAAAAGCTAGAGTCGCGAGACAGCAATAAAACAAAGCGTAAATCTGACAAACATAAAACCGATACAGACAAAGAGTCTAAATCAGACCACAAATCCAATAAACATAGAAGTGAAACAGACAAGGCTCCTAAACCAGAAAAAAAATCCAGTAAAAATAGAGCAGAGACAGACAACGAATTCAAATCAAACCACAAAGCAAGTAAACTCAAAGATCATACGGACAAGGATTCCAAATCAGATAACAAACCCAATAAAAATAAAGAAGATACAGATCAGGAATCTAAATCAGATAATGCTAAACCAATTGCAAAAAGAAAAATAAAAGTTTTATTTGGAGAGTCATCAGAAAGTGACGCTGAGCAGGAAGAACCCAAAAGAATTAAATTGACAGAAGATCACAGACATAAACACAAGAAAAAACATGCAAAGCATAAAAAAGAATTCAAAAAACAAGATAAGGCAGAAAATGAAAAGACCAAAGAAAGTTATGTTGCTATAAATCAAGCATCGTTATTTGATAACGGTTCTGACACCAACTCCGAGACAGAATTAGTTATCGACGATGGCAACGAATCTCAAGCAAAAACTGATGCTGAGTTGACGTTAGTACTCAATAGCAGTGAAAATGACCATAATAATTTGAATAGCTCTAATGATTCTAAAATATCTGACGATAGTAATAATGAGCCGCAAACAAATGCTGAAGAAAGTAAATCATCACAAGAACCTCATGAGAATGATCAGAATGAATTGAACAAAGGCGATTTATCTCTTGTAATAGATACAGACGAAAAGAAACTGACCAAGGCTCATAGATTGAGTTTGGAGGCAGACAAAGTGTTAGAAAATTTAAAAAAGTTTGCAGAAATGCCACAAGAAGAGCCTGACATACCTATAGAAAACCCTGTAGAAGAGAAAAAGGTTGCTTTTGAAGATGCATCACAAAAACAGGATAAACCAAGTAAACACAGAGAATCATCTAAACATAGGCGATCAAGTTTAAGCCACAAAAGAAAAGAACATAAAGAATCAAAAGAAGGCAAACACGAAAATCGCGACAAATCACGTCATAAAGAAAAGAAGAAAGAAAAGCATGACAAGAGAAAAGAACAAGATGTGGCTAAGAAATCTGACAAAGTGGATGTTGCGAGTCTAGTGGTCAAACTCTTAATGCCCTACTATAAAAATAAAAAGATATCCAATCGGGATTTATTTAAAATAACAGCAAGACATATCGTGCATCAGTTGTTAGCAATACAAGTAACAGGTAACCAGTCAACTTTCTGCTTAGCAAGTACCTAAATCATTGATAAGAAAAAAGGGTAATATTGTAATGTTTGATTTTTCTGTTTACAGAGGAAGCTGTTATCGATATGCTACTAAAGAAAACCTTCAGCAATAAAGAATTAAAAATTGAAAAGGAGAGTGACTTAGATTCTAAGCTTAATTTAAGCGCTGTTTTATAGAAACGTTTAATTAATTAACGTTATGTATTTATTGTTTCTTATTGATTATAATTATTCTTGTAAACAGTTTATTTTTTATTTTATTTCACAACTGAACAACAAACAGTAGCTTAAGAAGTTATTTTAGAATTGGTTAATTTTAAAACAACGTCAATCAATAAAACAGGATATCACACGCCGTACTTGTAATGCGTATGCGTGTATCTTAGCAATTCGAACTAATATTAACTCTAGAGATTAAGCCTGAAAGTATTTTACATGGCTGTAAGACAGCCTAAATGACAGCAGAACGCAGGCGAACTGTTGCTCTAGCATCGCGTGGCGGGCGTGGGTTCGATTCCTACTCTGGACAATGTTTGTTCTGTATTATTATAAGTATGTTGTTGACAGCCCTGTTGGTTCATTGGTAGTGTGTCTGCTTCGAGAGCTGAAGGGCGTGGGTTCGATTCCCACTCAGGACTAACATTTGTGTGACTAACATCGATGTTTGTTCTGTGTCTGGGTGTACTGTATGTATTATAAGTATGTATTTACAAAAAAAAAGTATTTAAGTATTCTATCAGTTATCTGTCTTCCATAGCACAAGCTCTGCTTAGTTTGGGGTCAGATGGCGCTGTGTGTAATGTCCTATGATATTTATTTATTTATTTATTTATGTATAAAAAAAAGTATATGATTATTCTGTCAGTTACCTAATTCTCATTTTACAAGGTTTGCTAGTTTAAGGTTAGATAGCGCTGTATGAAATGTACGATATTTCTTAATTAAAATTTCACTTTGTAGAGCCGATACAACTTGCATAAATTACAAACAAATATCATAGAGATGTAGTCTTATTTAGTTAAATGTTCTTGATGTGGAAAATGACGTGTTTTGACAAATTTTTGTTTAAATTATACGGGATTACCCGACGTTTAATCATTGTATACTCTGACTATATTTTCAGCCACATCCCGTGGCATTCTTTAGGAATCAAAGTAGAGTACATCATCTCCGTCAACATAGATTGCTTCGCATTAATAATAATATAAATCTTTATTGTTCACACCAATTATAAACAATTGTAACAATATAAACTTAACACTAATGGAACAATTGGCAGCCTTATCGCTAAGAGTGATATCTTCCAGGCAACCTTAATGTGGAGAGGATTTTACGAAGCTAAGGACTGGGTGTGCTGACAAGAGTTGAAATAAAACAAAAAACATTGGCAGCCTTATCGCTAAGAGCGATATCTTCCAGGCAACCTTAATATGGAGAGGATTTTACGAAGCTAAGTACTGAATGTGTTTACAAGAGAGTTAAAATTTAAAAAAAATAACGTTGGAGTATCCAATGAAATTAATGAGTACCTAAATCCGTATAAGTAAAACAAAATTATGTTCTTGGTATTATGGACCTATACCTATTATGCTCTAATCTTGTCTACAGCCCAACCTCTTGCGAGATGGCAGTCAAACGAAGTCTATTTATTAATTGTAAAAAACAGGGATCTTTGTCTTGAATTCCCTACAGTTAGACAGGGAAGTATTGTTCAATGTAAGATTAACTTTTAAGAATATTTTCTACAATATGGTAATCTCAGATGCTCTGTTAGCAAAACTGCACGATGTAAGGTAAAACAACAAAAACACCCATTTAGTTCATGTAAATTGTATAATACACATAATAAGTTCTTTCATAATAATCATCCAATAAAATAATATTGTCATTTCATGATTAAAAATTTTTGGCCGATATGACTTTTTATTCAAGTAAACGTTTTAGGCACTTCGTAAACGTGTGCAATAACCGCACATTTTAAACACGATTCGAAAAAGGCTTAAAGCTCGACCCTGTATAAATTTTAATAGGACGTATCAATCGGCCGCCCAACTCGGTCCCGGGAGTTCCAGAGTCGAATGAGGTCGGGGTTTACTATAATCCCACCTAGCATTGCTTTCTTGGTGCACGGTCACTCTCGCTGGCAACTCATCGCGGTCGTTCGAATCGCTGTCATCAGATGCACACGCCAGGGCCAAGATTCGTGATCTCTTAAAGACGAATGGACTCTCCAGCTGTGTCGGATCATCTGTTGCGATTAGCGGTGCAATATTCATTTCAATACTCGGAATCGGGTCGTATTCGTGGACAATCTCCGGAGCTTCGATAGCGGATGTACGCGGAGGTGAGAGACCGTATTGAGCGGCACGGCGTAATAAATGAGCCATGACAGGGTCGAGCTTGCGACGCGGCACTGGAAGCGGTCCGGAAGGAATACAAGTTGGCAGGTGTCAAATACGCAGCGCACGTTTTCGCGCAGGCTCGCGATCTGATCGTGTGGGCGCGCGACGGCGCGGCGCCCGCGGCGTGTCCGGCTCGGGCGGCGCCGATGACGTCACTAGGTTGCGCGTGTTTCCGTCCGACGGCTCCAAGCCTATCGTCTCTTGGAACTGCTGAATCTGTTCCACAAGTTCTTCGTCCGTCTCTATCAGGTCCTCGATCTGTTGACGAATAAATATATAATAGTAACTTCGTTTAGTTTGGAGGTCATAGGTATGACGCTGAGTGAAATATCCATTTATTCAAGTGAATCGAAATAGAAAAAGCGAAATATTTATGCCAAGATCGTAACGAGTGGAGAGATATAGTCTCTGCATACCCTTACGGGACTTTAAGAAATGGGTATTCCTTACGTTACATTGCCATGTATTGTTATCCCACAAGTAGCGCTGTATGACAACCAACTTGCATACATAGACGGCCTTTGGAGACCTTACTACAGTCCCAAGAAGACGAGCGAGGTAGCTCAAAAAGATTCCTAGGAACCTGGCAAAGTCGGACAAGCTCACTCATGTCATGGGCCCAAAAGTGTATAATAAACTGCCAAGCGAAGCAATCGCCGCACCGAACCTGGCTTGCTTCAAGTTCCGTTAACGCTGACTTGTTGTCAGACGTTTTACAGTTGTAAAGATTTCCTTGATTATAAAACCTATATAGGAATGAACATTGTACATGTACAATGCCTTTTATTTATTTTCAAATTATACAATTAACTTATTTTTCATAACTAAGTTGATCATCTGATATATTTAATCTAATCTAATTTATTTACCCTTGACATATAAATAAAACTTATGAATATGAAATGGCGTGATTGTACGTATGAGACATTCAATAATAAATACTTGGTACTGGCAGGATGTAAATGGTGCGATGCAAAAAAAAAAGTACTTGAGTAAATTTACCTCCTGGCGATAGTCTGCGAGTAGGTCGTTGGCGAGTCGCACGAGATAAGCCAGTAGCTGGCCGCCACCCGTGCGGAGCCGCGCGTGCAGCCGCAGCACCGCCGGCACAAGCACCTCCGCCACCGTATGCTTCATTTTCTACAACGTTCACGTCAGATCATAACACTTGTGTTCTACTAGTGTTGTAGAACACAGGTGTTATGATGGTGGTATATAATATATATATCTATTTATATATATATATATATACACAATATTCCTTAGCAGGAGGTTGTTTAAATGTCACCGTAGTACTTAGAATAGAATAGAATAGAATATAACTTTATTATACACCAAAAACACAGATCACAATTAATACAAATAGGAAACAAACAACAAACAAAAAAAAAAAGAAGATATAATAATATAACAAAACAATAGAATAAATGATGTATAAGGGCGGTCTTATCGCCTAGAGCGATTTCTTCCAGACAACCTTTGGATGGAAAGAAGAGTAAATAAATATAAGGTTGGTGTACAAAAGAAATAAGTAAATAAAATAACAATACAATAAACGTATATACATAATTATGAGATACTAAATAAACTAAATATATAGATTAGCAGGCTGATAAATAATGTTTATATACTAAATTATTAAAAATATAAATTGACTTAGCCTGTCTAATAATGGTAGGAAGGGCATTCCAAAGTAAGACAGCTTCCACAGTAAAAGAAGTGCTGTTGGAAAGGTTGGAACGAGCAAAAGGAGGAATTTTTAGTTGGAGGGAACGGGATGAACGCAAGGAACCAGAATGAGGTTGAATAAATTCAAAGCGTTCCTTTAAATAAAGAGGAATAGTGGGAATAAAAAGGATTTTGTAGAGAAAGGAAAGTATATGAGAGTTACGGCGAAGACGGATAGGTAACCATTTGAGCTTTTGACGAAATTCGGAAATGTGATCATATTTACGTAGACCAAATATGAAACGAATGCAAAAATTTTGTAAGCGTTCAAGCTTGTCAAGTTGCTCTTGGGTTAAATCCAGATAGCAGACGTCTGCATAGTCCAAAATAGGGAATAGAAGAGATTTTACAAGCGCAGTTTTTGTAGCAATTGGAAGAAAATTACGCAGCCTTCTGAGAGAAGCTGCAGAGGCAAAAATTTTCCGACTTACTTCAGCTAGCTGAGGTTTCCAGGAGAGTTGTCTATCGAGTATTAACCCTAGATTTTTGACAGTCTCGCTGATGGGTATTGGAACACTATCAAAAATCACTTGCGGAAGGTGGAACCAGTCAATTTTAGAGATCATACGAGAGCTCCCAATGACAATTGTCTGAGTTTTTGTGGGATTAACTGTAAGGCCGTATGATCTACTCCAGTCTCGTATGCGTCTTAGGTCAGTATTCGTCGCCTCAATTGCCTCATGCAGGAGCTCTAAAGGAGTTTGAACGTAGAATACTTATCAGATATTCTGCGGCTAAGTAGTAAGCACAAGCTGCAAGGCTAACTTTTTTTTTGATTATACGAAATAAGTTCGCGTTTGACCACGCCCTGCCTGATGTTAAGCAGGATGTAGTCTAAGATGACGCAAGCTTACCCAGAAAACCCCCTATTTACTCTAGATTTGAAGACACCGAAATTGTACTTCACGGGAAAAACAGACGCTGGCAGTGAGTTCCACATTCTCGCTGTGCGTATGAAGAATGGCTGAGCTAAGGATGGCTTACTTAGCGTACTTCCAACTAAACAAGTTAAAGTATTTAGGTTCACACTACTCCTCCATCATCCCCGCACAAAGAGCGACAGTTAGCTCAGCTGTGTAGTTTGCAGTGTGAACCGAAGTAAAAAAAGCTGTACAAACATAGCAGCTATGTAAACTTAGTTTAGTTAGCAATGTAGCGTCATTACTGGATTAATGAGACTATATATTAACGAGCGCTAAACGCTAAAACAGTAATACTTCTGTCCTGGGCAGCGGCGGCCTTAGCTGTTGCGAGGCCCGGGGCGACAGAACATTGTGAGGTCCATTATCTTTGAGTCCGTTTTACTAAAAAATTTGTTAAGAGTGCTCGAGTGGCCGTAACATGCTTGCATTAATAATGAAACCGTGCGTTAAGGGGGAGGTTTGTTAACTGCGAGGCGCGAGATACACATAATAAAGACTTTTTTCTACGAGGACGCGAGGCCCCGGGCGATTGCCCTGCTTGCCACCCCCTAAGGCCGCCACTGGTCCTGGGTGCCGCTGCAACGGTTATCCGCAAGAGTTATCTCTTACCATTAGGATGGCATGGCGTCTCCTTGATCTTTTAATTAACTTACCATAAACAAATCAGACCTTTGTCTAGATATAGCACAATAGCATGTAATGATAACAATATTACAAAGTCTTAACTTATTTTTATTTTCATTAAGGGATTTTGTGGCAGTCCCAAAGTATTTTCTACAACTGAAATAAAATAATTTGTACACACAACACATGCGTACTTATAGGTACACATTCACTCCCCCGCATACACACTAATTAACTATTTATTTAATGAAAGTGGGTCACTTGTGGCGACTCACACAACTAAACAGTTAGGACAGCATGTTGTATCTACCAACAACGCCCAGTCTGTTTCAATGATAAGTTACCTCGTTACTCCTGTTGGAGGCGAACACACTCCACCAGGAGGCGGTACACATCCTCTTCAAATCCCCATGTGTCACAATTGTCTAACTTACATGTGAAACTATATTCGTTGTGACACGTTCTTGAAGGTCATCTACATCGGGCATGTCCCCAGTCGCCGGAGTTTGCTTTTTCGCTGAAAACAATATTTCCATAAAACAACAACTAAAACACTGATAAATAAACATCCTTGGACATTTCACAGCTTTGAATTCCTGTTACGATCACTAGAAACTCAATGAACTACCTACCACCGGACTAGGCACCGACTCTATAACTCAACGTAACTTTGCCGTGTTTTATATCACAAATAAACGTCACAATTAAATAATGTCACAAATAAACGTTTGTCTGTTGTCTAAGTTGGGGTTTCCTTCCTTTTTTTTTTATAACAGATAGGCTTGCGTTTGACCGCCATCCCGCCTGATAGTAAAAGTAATGAGCTAAACAGAACAAAGTGCGACACAAAAAATCAAAAATCATTAATAAGCGCGTTGTACTGACTTGGTAGTCGCATCCTAGGTCCGCACAGCACGTGTATAGAATCTAGCAGAGCGTTGTTCATGGACTGGCTCAGTTCTTCCCCCTCATCGACGACGTCCGCCGCGTGCTCCAGTATCTCTTTCGCGAGCCGACACTGCGTGTTCAGCTTTTGGACGAGCGACAGCCGTTGGAGCATGACGTCATAAATCAACTGTCGTGAATCGAACGATAAGGTATCTGCAAATGGAAAAATAACTTCAACTGGATGTTCAAGGTTTATATCTAGTTTATTTCCGCTTAACAGTCGTCCCAGTTCCAACAGTGATGAGGACTTAAATTAAACTAATTTTAATTTGTTTAATTTGTTTGCTTATTAATTAAAAACCTAATCTTACTTAAAATCTAGAACTCATAAACTTAGAAATATACTTAATTTGACAAAAATTAAATTAAAACTACAAAAAACTCCACTCTCTACTTAGACTGACAGTCTCGACCAAGCGCTCGAAGAGTCAACACGTCCTGAGGATGCCTCGTGTAGAGGTGAAACACGTGTCGACAAAGTGGTTACTGCAGAGAAGAGGATTTTTGGTTATTTTAATTAGATTTTTTGTAGTTTTAATTTAATTTTTGTCAAATTAAGTATATTTCTAAGTTTATGAGTTCTAGATTTTAAGTAAGATTAGGTTTTTAATTAATAAGCAGTGTAAAATTAAAATTAGTTTAATTTAAGTCCTCATCACTGTTGGAACTGGGACGACTGTTAAGCGGAAATAAACTAGATATAAACCTTGAACATTCAAAATGAACTTCCGCAAAGTAACGCCTGAATCAATCAACTTCAATTGGGTTCAATGGGTACTGTCATACAATTGCGGACGGATTAAAAAAAAGCTTCCGACTTGTAACTTGCCTGATTCGTCCGAGTTGAAATGTTGCAAGCAGTCTACAAAGTGATGGTAGATGGTATCAGCGGTCAGGCAACAAGTGACGTAGTACTCTGCCGGCTCGCGTACTTCGTGCTCCTCGTCCGCTAGGAGCGCACAATATCTGCAACACACGCTTATACTGCACAGCAGAAAACCATTGGAAGCAAGCTATTGTGGATATAGATATTATAATCACACTACTCGACCAACTCAATTCTCGCGATCCAGATATCGACCATGACCTGTATGTGTGTACTGTATGTATTATAAGTATGTATTTACAACAAAAAAAAAAGTATTTAAGTATTCTATCAGTTATCTGTCTTCCATAGCACAAGCTTTGCTTAGTTTGGGGTCAGATGGCGCTGTGTGTAATGTCCTGTGATATTTATTTATTTATTTTATTTATGACCATGTAATGATGAATTCTTATTTGTAGCTTTTTCCCCCAAAAAAGTGTGGCGTGTTACTTGTATAGCAGCATGCGCAAGCACTCTTCACGCAGCGGCACACTTGCTCCAATAGCGGGTCTACTATGTTCGTGTATAATGATCAGAGACAAGCCAGACAAAGTTTGTGGTAGGTATATGTGTGGCGGGTTACTTGTAGTAGAGCGGCGTGCGCAGACGCAGGTAGCCGGCGAGCAGGAGACGTGTGAGCGCGCGCGCCGCGTGCCGCCGCAGCTCCAGTGGCGCCGCGCTCTCCAAGCAGCGGCACACCTGCCCCAATAGCGGCTCCACTATGTTCGTATACCTAACAATGATCACAAATACAAATAGTTTACGTTCACGTAAATGGTCCTGTACAGGCGTTATCTCTTACCATCAGGAACACCTCGTTCGTCTCATTACTTTTTACATAAAAAATAAAATACTTTTCTCAAACATGCATGGAAATTTGAGCATTATTTTGACAACCTTCTTCGAGATAAATCGAAATTGCTGTACTGGCCAAATACATGCGAGCAGCGGCCGGCAATAGTTGTATGAAAATCCATATCTGTCGTGGTAAAATTTCTGTACTAGTATTAGGTATATATATTGATATGACCGCGTATTGGCAAGCGTAGCGTAGGACGCCCTGAGACTCGATGGAGTGACGATATACGTAGGATGGCTGGCGGTGGATGGACGCGAAAAGCCGAAGATCGGGCTGAGTGGCGTGTCTTGGGAGAGGCCTATGTCCAGCAGTGGACTAAAATAGGCTGATGATGATGATGATGATGATATGTATTATCTATGGTACTCATACTCATTAATTAATTAATATTGGTTACAAGTCACAATCGTTAAACAAATACAATTCAAAACATTAAAAACAAATTAAATTTAATTGAAAAAAATATAAATACCGAATAATTTATAATAATTACCTAGTGCAGATGTCTGATAGAACTAGAAGCGCGTTGACTCGCGCCTGCAGTGGTGCGGAAGCATGCAGCAAGGCGGCGGCCGCGGGCGCCGCAGCCGCGGCCGCCGCGCGCGACCGCACGCACAGTCGGCCCGCGCCCGCCACGCACTCTCCCGCCCGCCTCCCAGACCAATCTAGAACACAACGCGATCTCATTTCGACGGGAACGTATAAACGTACATAGCTATATACAATTACTTACCCCGCGGTTGTATCCGCGTGGTGATGGATGATGATGATGAAAAGCATCCTATATCTTATTCCAGGGCCTAAAGTACCTACATGCAAAATTTTACCTAGATCCATTGAGTAGTTTACGCGTGAAAGCATAACAAACAAACAAACTCACATTCGCATCTATAATATTACTAGTTGCGCCCCGCGGTGTTACCCGCTACATGTTTTCGGGATATAAAGTAGCCTATGTGTTAATCCAGGGTCTCAGCTATCTTCATACCAAATTTCATCCAAATCCGTTCAGTAGTTTTTGTGTGAAAGAATAACAAACATCCATCCATCCAAACTTTCACATTTATAATATTAGTGGGATTTAATGTACTACATAATTATCATGATTAAAATGAAATAGAAAAAAATAGATATTTATCATTATTAAAATGATTTTATACCCGGTGGCGGGTTCTTGATCGCATCTAGGAAGAGTTGCAGCAGCTCTGGTGAGGGCGGCGTGGGCGCGACCAGAGACAAGTCGGCTGCGCGAAGCCACTCTTCCACTCCTCCGCCATTCAACGCCGCGCGCTCCGCTACACATACAACACATACGAATGCTACAGTTAAGGTGGTTCGATTTCCATACAAATAAATTTTTGCTATTTATGGACAAATGGATCATAATTTGACAGTGAAATCACAGCTACTGGCATTTATTTTGATCGTTATTTGCGATAAATCACAATTGATTGAATCATCAAAAATCATAAATCGAAGATCGAATCGAATCGAATTGATTCGAATGAATGCATTCGAAAAGATTAAGTTGATCAATAATTATGTATTATTATTATTTAAGCCCACTTTTTCCCACTGCTGGGCAAAGGCCTCTCCCCCTCCCCTCCACGCCTCTCTGTTTGGTGCTATTGAGGTCCCCACCTTGTCGTGAGCATCGAGCTCATCTTTCCACCTTCTTTTAGGCTGGTGGTGACCAGCCTAAAAGAAGGTGGAAAGATGGGCAATTATGTATAATACGGTAAAAAGTTCCAAATTATTTTCCAATACTGTCGCGCTGCTTTGAGAGAACTAGGTCGCTTTAATTAATTTCAGTTAAGATTACCTAGCTGCATAAGTTCCGACGCCCAAGTAAGATTCGACGAGTCCAATTGAGCCGCCAAAAAGGCGCTTGCGATGCGGCAACCTGAAAGATTAAAAGCCTATTTAATTTGTCAGTGCATGAATGTAGGCAAATTTACCCTTAGCTTTCCCTAGAAAAAATGTTGCGAAATTTATGAACAAACCGTAGAATTGACATTACCTTATTTGTAACCTTGTGTAAGGTTAAACGTCAATTTTACGTTTAAAGTTTAAAGCAGTGTTGTTAACCCTATTTTGACTAAAAATTTATTTTGAACAAAAAGTCACCTTTTTAGTTTTTAACATATGTACTTCAAAATTTAATTTAATAAAGGAGAATACATAAAAGAAATCTTATAGTAGTAGGTGATTTTAAATTAAATTTGTTGCTATAAACAAAGGTAAACAGATAGATATAGGTACAAAGAAGGAAGACTCTCAAATCAATATGTATTTTTTACACAAAAAAGACAGTTTTGAGTTTAGCATTTAGTCTATGTATACCTACATATATTTAAGTACGCTAATTTTTTTCCTCGGATAACCCAAACAAGTAATCATATTTTACCTAATAATGTATCTATCGATGCGTCTTAGTTTTAGGCTTGTTATAGGGTACATGACATCACAGTTAAAACAATATGGCGGATTTAATCATCTAATTTAGCACCATGACTCAGAAATTGTAAAAGATTTCAAGTTATAGCTATACTCACCGTCGTCGCTAGGCGCGGCGAGGCGGCGTACGAGGTAGTCTCGAAGGCTGGTGCGGTCTTCAGGCTGCGCAAACCGCGACCAACTTCCCAACAGTTCTAGGATGAGTGGCATTATTCTTGGATCGCTCTCCTCATTCTGTGTATATAATACAACGACTCCATTTTTAGTAAAAACGCTAAAAATGCATCTATGTATACCGTAACGATAGGCATCACAGACACAGACCGAATTCAAATAAAAACATCCAATCTAAAATAGAATAAAAAATATTTTTTTAAAGTTGTTGTGCGATAAATTTTGAATAATACTGTCAAAGTCAAAGTCAAAGTCAAAAGTTTTATTTACATGACAATAGCGTAAAAGGTCTTAATAGTTAAAGTTAGCGTCTATTGTCAACCATTACAGTGTGCAAATACATGAAATGGATTGAATAAAATTTAACTGAGAAAGTCACAAAAGAAAATTACCTAAGATTCTCTACGGTAATTTTTTTTAATGGGTCCCGAACACACCTTTTCAGTTTGTCTAACCCGTATCAGCCGGTATAGTTAAAACTAGCGGGCCGTCCCGGCTTCGCACGGGAAAACAAAACTCGATTAACAGCCTATGTCGCTCAGTGATAGTGTAGCATTCTAATGATGAAAGAATTATTTAGATCGGTCCAGTAGTTTCAGAACCTATTCAATATAAGCAAACAAACAAAAAATCAAATCTATCCTCTTTATAATTAGTGTAGATAATACAGACCTGCGGTGCCTCCATCTGCTTGTAGTAATAATGTAGCACAAAACTGATGTCCGAGTACTCGACGTGACGCGCCACACTGGTCAGCATCACCAGCGCCTGGAGGTCGCGCGCCGAGCCCAGCGCTCCCAAGTGCGTGCTCAGGCAATCCACCAACCAAACGCTGGGGGAATACGATTACCGTATGTAGTAAGTAAATCTCGCAAATCGAAAAGTTAGTGCTAGAGTATCTGATCCGATTGGCATTGATAATAAAGTGAACATGTAAAAACGTTAAAACGTAGTTAAAAACGTTAATGTGAAATTGTAAAAAAAAAAAAATGTAACTAAAGTTAACAAAGGTCACGGACCCCAGTGTCTGTGGAGCGTATAATTATAAATAAATAAAAAAACATGTAAAAATAACTCGACGACGCAGAAAGAAATTACGATTTTAGCAGTCTGTGTAAGTTCTTATTATCATTTGTGTTCAAATAATCATATTTTGGCATATGAGGTGTCGATCGACGCATCTTTTTAACACGCTTATCATAGAAAATATGAAAAAAAAATTACAGCTATGTTGGTTCATTGGTAGCGTCTGCTTCGAGAGCTGAAAGGCGTGGGTTCGATTCCCACTCAGGACAAACATTTATGTGACTAACATCGATGTATGTTCTGTGTCTGGGTTTGATGTATATATTATATGTATTTATAAAAAAAAAGTATTTAAGTATTCTGTCAGCTGTCTGATTCCCATAGTACAAGCTTTGCTTAGTTTGGGGCTAGATGGCGCTGTGTTAAATGTCCTCCAATATTTTATTTATTTACATAATATGACAATTTTATAACGAAAATTCGGACCAAAGAAAAAGGCTCAATTAGCATATTTCAAATATGGGTGTCAGTTAAAAATGGCGTAAGTTACAATGAAAAGTCCGGCGAAGTAAGTAGAAGTTAAGTAAGGAGACTTTTAGTTTTCCAACTTATATCTTTTTTTTTTCTTACCTGATAGAATTAGTAGACTTGGCGAGCTGCATGCAAGCCTTTTGCAAATGGCGGCGCATATTGTGTCGAATGATGCCAGCTAGCAACATCCACGGTATCGGGTCTTCGTCCGATACGTTGTACTTCTTTATGCGATCCACCAGCAAGCTTTGTATCAGCGATTTCACTGTATCTTGAACCTGAATTAAGCAGAAATATGTTGGAAAGTTGTTAATTTCTTTTTTATGTAAAATGTAATGAGACGAACGAGACGCTCTCCTGATGGTAAGAAATAACGCCTGTTTATGACCATTGCAGCGATACACAGAACTTTAAGTAACAAAACAAAGTCCAGGGCATCACTGCTTTGGCGCTCATTACTGAGATTTTCGATGGTTAGTCTCAACAGCCCTGTAATTTCGCTAGCTGCAGTACCCTTCGAACCGGAACACAGTAATGTTTACACACTACTGCTTAGCGGCAGAATAACTGGTACTGCGATGGTGGTGAAGGGCGTGGGTTCGATAACCACCCAGGACAAGCATTTTGTGATATAAACAAATGTTTGTTCTGTCTTTTTTGTGTATTATAAGAATGTATTTAAAAAAAAAATGCGATGTGTGTAATGTCCTACGATATTTATTATTATTATTATCATCGTTATATATTTTCTTTCTTAGATTTTATTTTTTTTATATTAAATATACAAAAAACATAAAATTAAAAAAAAATCTTAAACACTAGGGTGCCGCCGGCAGCGGGGCAGGGCTCAAGCTGCCGGTGGTTAGGGCTGCAGAGCGAGGAACCTCCTCACAATGCGCGCCGTGTCAAGGATCACCTTGACACGGCGCAACTTGTGAGTGCAACTGCCTTTTGAAGCTGACCATTGACCCAACCGTCTAGCGAGTCTCTTAAGATGTTGGTCGAGACTCTTATTATTATTATTTCACCTCTATGATAGTTAATTTATAGGTTAACGTTTAAACGGTCATCGAGGCCCATTCAAAAACAAACAAATGAATGGAGTGTTTTATCAAGTAAAATATTAATGTATAATTTAACGTGATCTATTAAATAATTAACAACGAGCATCAGTTTTTAATGTCTTTAACTAGTTACCTCTGCGTTTTTCGACGTAAGTAGAAGCTAAAGTATTAATCAAGGACATAAGCTATCGACCATCACCAAGTGAATTAAATTTATCTCGTTACCTTATTTTCTGGATCGGAGAGTTGGTGCATCGGTCCAGTTAGGAAAGCGTCGAACATAGCCGCCGAGGGTCGTTTCAACAGCAAGTCAGTCAATCCCTGTATAGCGGCCATGCGCACAATGACGCTCGCGTCCCGGCACATACCTACCAAGATCTGTTGAACAAACTGCTCTGTTAGATGATTCGGTAGCCATTCTGAATCATGCGCTATATGACCAACGTTTATGTGCCGAAAATAAAAAATAAATGTGTATTATGTAACACTAGCGGACGCCTCGCGGTTTCACCCGCGTAGTTCCCGTTCCCGTGGGTATACAGGGATAAAAAGTAGCCTATGTCACCCGGGCAAAGTGTAGCTTCCCAACAGTGAAAGAATTTTTGAAATCGGTCCCGTAGTTTCCTCTTTATAATAGTATAGATTTATGTATTATGTGTTATTTTGTAATATGTATATGTATTTATAATAAGTATGTATTTCCAAAAAAAAAAGTACTTAAGTTTTCTATCAGTTGTCTGTCTTCCATAGTACAAGCTTTGCTTAGTTTGGGGTCAGATGGCGCTGTGTGCAATATCCCACGATATTTATTATTATTATTATACAAGTTGGCTGGTTTATAAAGTTTAAGTTTTGCTTGGTTTGCCGCTAGATGGCGCTGCTGAAGCGGTCTCAAGATCCCTATTTGATGGGTAGTGCAAGTCGGATTCGCGCACGATAGGTTCTGTACCATTATCCATAAAAACAGCAAAAAAAATCACGTTTGTGGTATGGGAGTACCCGTAAATATTTATTTTATTGTTTTTTGTATTTGTTGTTAGAGCGGCAACAGAAATACATCATCTGTGAAAATGTCAACTGTCTAACTATCACGGTTCATGAGATACAGCCCGGTGACAGGCGGACGGACAGCGGTGTCTTAGTAATAGGGTCCAGTTTTACCCTTTGGGTACGGAACCCTAAAAAGAAAAGCAACCGAGACGGGCACTCAATCTGTGATAATAGACAACACTTTTTTTTTAAATTGTTTCTAGACTAAAACGGCACTGTATGCCAATTACAATAGTCCTTAAAATAATAATATTAAAATAGGTATTCAAGTTCACTATTACCAATCTCTTTATCCTTGCACGCTTTCATCTCACAATACTTCAGACACGCTGACATGACACTCCTTCCCTCAACACTTTATTAAACAACACTTACACTTACTCTTTATTTTTTAATAGTGAATTTAAAGATACATTTTCACTATTATCACAGGTTCACTAGCATACGAACCCCAAGGTCTATGACAGCGGGCAGCGCTTCCTGAGTCTCCAACAACCGTTGTACCAAAGCTACGCCGGAGCGGCGCACTACCGCTCGCTCGTCGCAAACGCACCGCGCCGCTACCGCCATCAGACGCGATACGTCGCCATCTCCGTGCATTTCCTACATAATCAAAAAGCAATGAGTTCCTAATAATAAATCAGACGGCATGAAAAACATGTATAGATGCTATGTTACGCAAAAATAGGTGACTCTTTTTTGGTGCTACCATTCCAATTACACGCTCACAAATACGTCAAGTATATTCTAACCTCCTATCCGCTCATTGTGGCTAGAGAGTAGAGACATGCCTAGCTGGCGAGCAGCTAGGCATGTCTCTACTACGGCATGTAGCAGCAGCGAGCGCACGCGCTGCCAGCGGAAACAATAAATTTATATGTTTAGTTTAATCTTATTGATTCAAGTATTCACTTCATGACACAAGCTCAACGTTATGTACTCATTTCATAAAACACGAGTTACTAAAATTGTATGATGTAGGTACAGAAACCGTCGACTAGGGCGTGTGTGCAAGCGGAAAGTGGAGCCACAGCACTGATTTATTATTTCCACTGGCAGCGCGTGCGAAGCTTGCTAGCTAGGCATTTTCATGAAAAAGGCGTACGAATTAGCGCCTTTTTCATGAAACGTATACACACAGCACCAGGTGTCTGAAACGAATTCATATATTCGAAACAGTTGAGTCTAACATATCGTTAGAGTTTGGTTCATAAAATGAATACAAATATCATTAGCGCTTTTTTTCATCAAACACATACATACAGTTAGCGCCTTTTTCATGAAATGAATACATACCATTAGAGGTTGTTTCATGAAATGAATACATACCGTTACCGCCTGTTTCATGAAATAAATACATACGGTTAGAGGTTGTTTCATGAAATGAATACATACCGTTAGAGGTTGTTTCATGAAATGAATACATACCGTTACCGCCTGTTTCATGAAATGAATACATACCATTAGAGGTTGTTTCATGAAATGAATACATACCGTTACCGCCTGTTTCATGAAATAAATACATACGGTTAGAGGTTGTTTCATGAAATGAATACATACCGTTAGAGGTTGTTTCATGAAATGAATACATACCGTTACCGCCTGTTTCATGAAATGAATACATACCATTAGAGGTTGTTTCATGAAATGAATACATACCGTTAGAGGTAGTTTCATGAAATGAATACATACCGTTACCGCCTGTTTCATGAAATGAATACATACGGTTAGAGGTTGTTTCATGAAATGAATACATACCGTCAGCGCCTGTTTCATGGCTGGGCTCGTGTTGTCGAGGCACTTGGTGAAAATGGCGACGGCTCGCTGCCTCACAGTGCCCGACACGTCCTGGACTCGCTCGTACACCGCGCGCAGTATCTCCCCGTACGGAACTGTGATCGTTCGTGCGTGAAGCAACTTTTGTAAATCCTCTTCGGTCACATCCGGTTCAATCTGAAACGAAATATACTGCCACTAACATTCCTTGTTCTCTACATTTATAATCTATAGTCACAGATTATAATAAGTAGTACAAATTTATCACACATTGAATATAGATACAGATTATAAAAATGTAGTGTATATATATATATATATATATAATAATCCTTAGAAACTATTTTAAAAGCAACTTTATTTCTGTTATTAGGTCTGATTTTTCATTTCTTTATCATTGGGATGCCGTTAATGTACCAGATTAGCTTAATACCAAATTTTGTAATACACAATAATACAGCGTACTAAATAAATGCTATTATAATTGCCGTTAAAACTCATGGTGATAAGTTTTAGAAATAAACTTACAGCTTCAGCACTTGTGGTGTCTTCTTGAGGATTCTCCTCAGTATCCATGGAATTGGGGTCTTTTTCTTTATTTGGGGTTTTTTCATTCTCATTTTCTGGATTGCCATTCTCTGGATTATTTTCATCTGCACCACTTGTGTTTGTTTTTTCTAAAAATAAATAAAACATGCCCTCAAACTGATTAGAATTTTGGAATAAACGTTAATAGAAACTGTTTCAAACTTATTGGCAATTCTGAAGTATCTTTTTTATGTATAAAGAATGAGATATATACTAAATGCTTTGCTCATTGTAAGAGATAGCACCTGTCTATGACCGTTGAAGGAGTACCCCGAGAACTTTCGAGAGACATTTTTTTTTTTTAGGTTGACTGGCTTGGTGTTTGACCACAGCTCACCTGATGTCAAGTGAAGGTGTGGCCGAAGATAGTAAAGCACACTTAGCCTGGAATGCAACTGGCTCTCAAGTGAGGCTGTCGGAACACACCGTTAGATGCTTGGCGGCAGATTTTCAACTTGAGGGTGGTAGCTAGCCAGCCGAGTACTAAAGTACCCTACCAGCATGCTTTGGTTTCCTCACGATGTTTTCCTTCACCGGCAGCTCAAGCTCATTGTTGGGGTTTGAACCCACGCCCTTCGGCATGCGAATCTACCGCGCTAACCACTGAGCTATCATCGCTACAAAGTGGATTGGGCATTGTTGCTTTGGTGCACATACCATTGAGAAATGTTATAGTTACTCTCTAATTGCTAGCTGCAGACAGTAAAACTACACACTACTACTTGGCTGCAGAATATCTGGCACTGCAGTAGTACTTACATAGACAACCTCCTATTATGCAGAGCCGAATATTTTATTAATTTACAACACCTTGTGTAAATTTCGCAGTTACCACCAAAATTGAATCGAGTGCCACCTACCTGTAGAATTAGTGTTTTTCTGTACTTCTTTGTCCTTTTCATTATTTTGTAGTTTCCCACCATCATTATAACTTAGCATTTTTTCCAGTACATCCTAAAAAATATCTACACATTATATCATTTCACTACTGGAGCTACTATGCCAGCGGCCCAGAGCCTCGCTCCGGTACTTCAAGGAGCTGGGTTGGCTCAGGTAGACGCTGTCAGGGGGAAATGCACAATACACAACAAGCGGGACGTCAGTGCAGGACTCATCGCCCCCATTCCGAATAAGAATAATAAGATCATTTCACTATGGAAACTTTGGACACATTTTGTGCGAAGCAAGACGCGGCCTCGGCTTTGTCTCCATAAAGAAGGCCACCGGATGTGACGGGACTATAGTCGGAGTATCCAATATAATTAAACGTGAGTAATTCCGCATAAATAAAACATAAATACATATTATACCATTTTGCAGCTTAAGCATCATACACAAGAGTATTACATTACAGAAATGTAATACAAAATACAAATACAAAATATTTTTATTGTTACTATAAATTATGCCTTATAAATATATGTATAACAGTTTCTACATTTTAGCATGGGGCCATATTACGAGGACATAAAAGCATCATGTATAACGATATGTTAGTACCATACTCTTAAAAGAACATATTGAAATTCTAGTATTTTCAATCTAGTATACATATATATATAACAATGATTATAATAAAGAAAATACTTCTGAATAGTCAGCTAAAATAAACAGATGGTGCTATAATAGCAATTATTTAGTACGCTGTATTATTGTGTATTACAAAATTTGGTATTTTATTTTGCTACAAATAACAAAGTATAAAATTTCTATGTTTAGTATACTAGCGACCCGCCCCGGCTTTGCACAGATGCAATGTAGAATGTGGCGCATATAAACCTATTATTTGGTGGTATTATACATATAAACCTTCCCCTTGAATCACTCTGTCTATTGATGGAAACCGCATATCCGTTCCGTAGTTCAAAAGATCTAAGCGTATAGACAGTGGGAAGCGACTTTGTTTTATACTTGTAGAGAAAGGGTGTTAATTCTTGTTTTATCTTAACAGCCTGCGCCGTTAATCAACGCATAATAATCATTAGTGCTGATGTTTTAGTTTGATCGATTACTATACTATACAGGTAGTCATATTATTTTCAGTTAAGATGCTGTTTAACATACCACAGCTAAATGACGATGCGGAATTTTGCTGGATTTCGACAGTCCTATGATCCATTTCACAAGTTTATTATGGTTTCTTTCAGGCAGAAAGCTCATCAGTCCTGTAACCATTTGTACTCGCGCTTGTCGAGCTTCAGCACGTTCCTGAAATAGACATCGTATTTTTATGAAAACTAAACCTCGATCATAACTCAAGGGCAGCACTGTTACAGACACTATCACACTAGTGTTTGAACACACAGCTTGAACATAGTATTTTTTATTCATGAACATGATCACTAAGAATTGACATGCTGTCATGCTGCAGATGTTGCCTTGATTCCGATTTTCCAAAGTCGAAACCAAAGCATACATAACAGAAAAAAGTATTTTTGGGAATTTGAATAGATTTTCTTCTTTTTTTTTATGATTGACAGGCTAGTTGTTTGACCACAGCTCACCTGATGTTAAGTGAAGGTGTGGTCGAAGATGGTAAAGCACACCTAGCCTGGAATGGAACTGGCTCTCAAGTGAGGCTGCCGGAACACACCGTTAGATGCTTGGCGGCAGATTTTCAACTTGAGGGTGGTAGCTAGCCAGCCGAGTACTAAAGTACCCTACCACCATGCTATGGTTTCCTCACGATGTTTTCCTTCACCGGCAGCTCAGCTCATTGTTGGAGTTTGAACCCACGCCCTTCGGCATGCGAACCTACCGCGGTAACCACTGAGCTATCATCGCTACAAAATTCTTCTATTTTGTTATGGAGACAGAAAGGACCTTTCCAATTTTTAACAGGAAGATTACTACCAATCTATTGAAGTTGCAACAACACCTTTCGTCTCTTAGTAGGTCTCCTGACACGTCAGTGCAACTTAAATAGCCATTTCTTTAAACTAAGAGCCACAGTTAGTATGCTATGCTTCCAAGAGAATGATACTGTAGAACATGTGCTTTTGCAATGCAAAACCACCGTAGGCAATAAAATTTCCACTACCCTGCATGAAGCTACTTTGCTATTATCCATGTCGCCTCAACATCTTGAATGCTTCAAGTCATTAATGTCATTAAACATTCCACCTAACTCACTGGAGCTACTATGCCAGTGACCCAAAACCTCGCTCCAATACTTCAAGGAGTTGGGTTACCTTGGGTAAATAGGTGGAAATGCACAAAACAACTCAAGCAGATTGTCAGTGCAAGAATTATCTCCCCCACTTTGAATAAGAATAAGAATGGAAACAGCAAACTATACAGTGCCTAGACTTGAGACCCCAATGTAGGTTTAAGGGGCCTATTTAAATACATACATACATACTTTCGTAGTGATGATAGCTCAGTGGTTAGCGCGGTAGGTTCGCATGCCGAAGGGCGTGGGTTCAAACCCCAACAATGAGCTTGAGCTGCCGGTGAAGGAAAACATCGTGAGGAAACCATAGCATGGTGGTAGGGTACTTTCTAGTACTCGGCTGGCTAGCTACCACCCTCAAGTTGAAAATCTGTCGCCAAGCACCTAACGGTGTGTTCCGGCAGCCTCACTTGAGAGCCAGTTCCATTCCAGGCTAGGTGTGCTTTACCATCTTCGACCACACCTTCACTTAACATCAGGTGAGCTGTGGTCAAACACCAAGCCTGTCACCATTAAAAAAAAAAAAAAAAAAAATTTACTCTCACCTTCACTGCTTATGTTCCGATCCCTGCCCAACTAAATCATACTTTTGTCATTCATTCAGGCATGGATAATACTTAAACCTTTAAGTATGATATTAGTTTTTACTTACCAAGCCATCTAGAGTGTAGCAAAGATGCTCTAAGAGTATAAGAAAATTCTCAAGGGCTGCTTTTCCATATGTACTCAAAACAACTCCCGAATAGGATACATACGAAGCTCGTACTATCAACTGAAACAAAAATGTATACAGTATACATAAATATAAAAGTATATAGTATAATTTTCTTGTTTATATATACTTAACAAGATCGAGAAAAGCATAGAGGCACTGGTAAAGTTCAAAACGTGCAATGTTATAATCTTCTACAGACAATAAAAAGAGTAACCAACTGTTAAGTTGAGAAAGATGAGTTGGTGATTAAATGCAACCTGTAATCAAAAATATTATTTCTGTATTGTTCCTAGCAACTAACTATAACTTTTATTCATAGCTCGTAGGACAATGGAATAAAAAGCACACTAGTATACATTAAATATTTTTGTTAGCTGTTGGGGTGTCCATTAAAACACAATCTTTTGTAATAAACTAGCTGTATTTGCAGTATTACCCGCTACATGTTTTCGGGATAAAAGTAGCCTGTTGTGTGTTAATCCAGGGTGTCAGCTACCTCCATACCAAATTTCATTAAAATCTATTCAGTAGTTTTTGCATAACAAGACATAGAGTAACAAACATCCATACATACAAACTTTCACATTTATAATATTAGTAGGATACTTACATTAGAAGCCCTCGTGTCTAAGCATACAGCAACAAGTTTACCATGCAAACATTTGAGAAGGAGGCTCACAGCGAGCGGATCAGGCTTCTTTTCTACATCACACACCAAAATGTGGATCACTTCATATATCACTTGAGTGAGCTGTACTAGCTCTATTCTGTCTGTAAATATAGTGTTTCAATTGACATCTATCATTATAACTTATATGTGTAACAACTGCCACTAAACGCTGTGGCGGCTCGAGAGCACAGCTGCCTGCAGTATAGTATGCTGCTACTACTTTGTGAGTGTCCACAGTAACATCATGTACGGTTTGGAGTTGTGGGGATGCGCTCCCACTCGCAATAGAGCCTTTGTTATGCAGAAGTGAGCCATTCATGCCAAATATAGGATTCAGGATGATGTCACATGCATGGAGCAATGCTGTTCTGGAGTTATATAAACATTGATAAATTTCACACAGCACATTACATCACAGCAATAAAAAGAAAGACCAACTATTGCCAATGCAATAGTTGGTCTTTATTGTAGCAATGATAGCTCAGTGGTTAGCGCGGTAGGTTCGCATGCCGAAGGGTGTGGGTTCAAACCCCAACAATGAGCTTGAGCTGCCGGTGAAGGAAAACATCGCGAGGAAACCATAGCATGGTGGTAGGGTACTTTCTAGTACTCGGCTGGCTACCACCCTCTAGTTGAAAATCTGCCTCCAAGCATCTAACGGTGTGTTCCGGCAGCCTCACTTGAGAGCCAGTTCCATTCCAGGCTAGGTGTGCTTTACCATCTTCGACCACACCTTCACTTAACATCAGGTGAGCTGTGGTCAAAAACCTGGCCTGTCAACCATTAAAAAAAAAAAAAAAAAATGCACTGACTCATCAAGTCAGAGAGGGTGTACATTCTGAGATCTGCAGTCTACAACCGTGTACCTGCTTCCATCCGGGATATACCTTCCACCACATACTACAGAACCAAGCTAAGATCTTGGCTGCTAGAGATCTTGTTTTAAAATTGACAAGTATTTTAAACTAAAAGATTACTGAATTATTAAATTGTAAGTAATCTTTGAATATTTTTTTTACATTTTAATATATTGTCATTTTTCATTAACATGTAATCAGTGGTCTTGAAATATTTAATTTTTTATTTTAAATGATACAATGGAATTTGACTGGTAACTGGTGTTATTAATAAAATATTTATTTATTTGTCTATGTATTTGTAATAATAATGTATGTATATGTAATTGAAATCTAAGCTATACAATTACCACTGTAATGATAACTAATTCAAATTTGACTTACCAACATTCAATTTATTCACAATAGCTCCTCCAGTCACTTCTACTAGGTTGTTGAGTATATCCTCAAAATTCATATCATTAGGTCCAAGTTGTAATTGCTCTATAATAGCTCTTAAATCAACCACAAACAATTGTAACTGCTTTATCAGCAAATTTACTTGTTCCCTTAGCTCTTGAATATTAGCTATTTTATCTTCCTTGTCTTTGTCATCTTTAGATTTTGTCTTCTGTTCATCATATTTGTCACATATGATTTTAGGAAACCCAACGCAAGCAAGGGAATGTGCAAACAGTTGAGAGTGATATATATCATAAGCCATGAAACCCGGTATTGATAACAGTTTAAAGTACATTCTAGCTGAGAACAATGCCTTACTTCTCAGTTTTTCGTTCATAATATGCTTTGTACCTTGGTGAATGCAATAACCTAGTAGTGCCAACAATTTGCGATAAGGAATTTGGCGGGATAAAGTTGCCCAAGATTTTTCTTCATCACATTCCATATCCATGCTCAACCACGATCCCACAGCATTCATGATACTTCGGAACACAGGCCGAATTTTAATATGCTTTAAAATAGAAGCATAATCAACAGGAATTTCTCCGAATTCTAAATATTCAGAGAAATATATCGCTTCGACCCAAGAGTTGTCTAAATCTCCCAAGCGCAACTCTTCGATTTTATTTATTATTTGCTCCATTTTCAGCTATTACACTTACTACTAACTAAAGAAAATAAGTGTGTTTCATTTCTGCAGCTAAAATATTAGCAAGAGTAAACACCGTTTATCATTTTTCGAAACATGATTAAAACTCATTACACTTTTTACTTTGTCTGGGTCGACAACAAACAAACAAAATTAAATCTAGAGGTGGAACTAATATAATCATAATAGTAAGTATTGGTATAATAACCTAATATGATATAAATAAGTATTGTATTAGTCAATTGAAATATCGTGTATAACCGCGATGACGTCATGATAATGAAGACTGCACTTGTTTGACTCATGACTGGCTGACTGCACTACTACGAGTTTTGGCGGGATCGCGGAATGATTCGTGTCGCCCCATTGTATTTTGTTCCAAAACTAATGTTTTTCGAGTGTGTTCGTTGTGTCTAGAAATAGTGGTGTTTTATTTATAAAGTGCTGAATTTTAAGCGCGAGTGTTGGAGAGTGATACAATGCGGAAATACATGACTTTTCGTATTGCTTCCAAAACTCTATCGAACCGTATAGACAGAACATGACAGAATTTGACTGATACGGGATGGACTTGACCAAGACTAGACTTAAATTCCTTTTTTTAAATTCACAAAATGCGACGCGAAAATAAAAAAAAGAAGAAGACACTACTGACAGAAGAGACACACAGCGATTCGGGCCAGCACAATGTGGTCAACGTAGGCTATTTGTCGCCGTTTAGGTTACACAGGATGAAAATTGGCGATGAAAAAATCTGAAAGGTGACTGGATGCCTATTAGGCTACTTCAGAGGCAAGCTTTTAAATTTGCCAAACTACAAATGAACATAAGCTTTTAACAATCTTGAACATTCTGGGGTCGTGGGTTCGAGTTATGCATGGAACAAAACGTTTTTAGACTCATACTAAAATACATACTAAATTCAAGTGTAAGCGTTTAGGCTACTTTAGGCTACAGAAGCTAAAATTCAAATTCGGCTACTCATGCTGAGAAAAATGGTGACATCAGGCCCGACGTTGTTGGCAACACTGGGCTAGCATAGCATTCTAGCACATAATATGTATTTGGTCAAAAAGACAAACAGAGACAAAGTTCAAGCAATATGAGTAATTGGAATGTCTAATTTGATGAAGTGAGTTTGCACTGTAGCCCACTCATATTAGAAAATAACTTCAGAATAACAGATAAGAAGCAAGGAATATGTTTAGAACTTTATTTTAACGTTTTAAATGTTGGGTAAAAATCTCAATATAATTATCGTCGTAACGTCTTCACCAGTTATTTGACGTCAAAAGTCACAATTCAATGTCAATGTTCAAATGTTCAAAAGTCACTAGTCGTCAATATTTAAACACGTTTTCTCATATGTTAGCCAAAAAAAAAATTATAATATTATAATTATTGAAAGTATTATGGGTTATAATATTAAAAATATTTTTGTTCAATCTAAATATTATATCTGACAGCACACACTTTTTCTCTCTTCATTTTTGACATCGTACTTTGTGTATTATGCTCAGATTAATTTAATCTAAGGTATTATGTATGCTATTGACAAGTACCTAGTTACATATTCAAGTGTCTCATGATAAAATCAAATAATACAAGTTTTATAGGTCTCAGGGAGTTTTGGAACGTGGAAACAGTCGTGTCGCTAACTATAGCTATAAGGCACTTTATTTAACTTATGAAACTTGAACATGTAAAACACTAGTAAAATATTTATTGAGATAAAAACTCCTATTGCAAAAATTATACTATTTACAAAATGTATACAAGAAACTTAGTCTAAAAATCCGTCAGAGGAAATCACACTTGACACTGGCAAATACACAAAATGCAACGCCAAAATCAAAGAAGAAGAAGAAGCTCACTGTCACTGTCTGTCACTGCTAAATTTTTCTTTGATTTTAAGCTATCAAAACAAAGATCTTTCATTTCGTAAAGGGTTTTTTGGCGGGAACGCGGGAAGAGTCGTGTCGCTCCGTTGTATTTTTTTTCCAAAACTAGTGTTTTGTCGAGTGTTTATGCATAAAAATGGTGGTGTTTTATTCATAAAGTGCCGAATTACAAGCGCGAGTGTGGGAAAATGATATAATGTGGTGAAACATGAGTTTTCGTGTTGCTTCCAAAACTCCATCGAAGCTTTATAGTAAAGTTGCCACTACTTTACTAAAGCATGACTGGCACGAACTGACACGAACTGGACTTGACTAAGACGACTTTGACGATAACTATAGTTAAGATACAGCAGAAATAACACTGAAGACGAGGCAGTATGGCTTTATAGCTTTAGCCTGCCCGAAAGGGCAAATTAACGAAAAAAAAAAAAAAATCATTTCGTAAACATAACCTCTATATTTTAACATTAATATCTTAAGCTTAAATGCATTCTTAGTGTAATTGTAAAATATCATACTGAAACACCCAACTGACTTTTGTTCAAAATGTCGTCGAGAAGGCCAATATCATGGTTTTTGACCGAAAGAGGCCGTTTTTTCACTTTCAGTGCCATTACCGCAGCCGGAATAGGATTTACTTCTGCCAAGTTTATACCGCATACATTATTTTTGTATAAGTACAAAGAATTTGTCCATTATTACAAGTAAGTGTAGTAGTATTGTAGGATTATAATAATACATTAATCTTAATCTCTTGCTAACGGTGAGTATTTGCACAGGCACAATTGTCTAGGATTATCCATTAGGAACTTGTTCTTTCTTCAATATGGCCTTGTCAAGTATGAGGTGCTGTACTATTACTACGCTTTAGCGTCAGTGTTCGAGAGTAGTTACAGCTAGTTTCCAGTAGTCCAATGCTCTCCTGGAACTGCCATTGTCACAACTGTTGTCAATAAGATTGGTCACAACAGCAAGCAGTGGTCATGACGAAAATCCCGTCAAGGCCTTCGACTTGACGAATATTGTCCCAATAGTTGTCAGCCTTAGATATCCTTGACAAATGCATTATTAGGAGATTACTCACCATGCAGGCTTTGGATGCAAGAGCTCTATCCTGCTGTTAGCGACACCCAAGGTTTCAATTTAATTTTGATAATAGTAATAGTAATGTAAAAAAAAAATCTGTGTAATTAACATCATCTGAGCCATCTAAATTTACTATGACAAAGAAATTTAGCATATTATCTAATTAGTATATTACTGTTATTTCAGAGATGGCAAACCTGTCAGTTTGCCTGATAAACTACAACAATGTTACAATAAGTGTTTGGACATACTGCAGTTTACTGAAGTTCATCGCAGAATGGTTTCACCATTTAGTGTGTTTGGTTACGATTTATTTCATGCAGGTAATAAGTATTTCATGCATTAACAATAATCATTCAAAGATTAATTTCATTATGTTAGTTTCTAAAAGGCAACATATTACAAAGCCTTACAATAAATTCAATTTATTGAAATTGTTCTTGATATTTTTGTAACTATTTGATAAACATAACTATGTACATTTTAGGCAGTATAAATTCAAGATTTGGTGCAGCAGTAGGAATTCCTGTTAATTTTACATACAGTACATTGGAAGATATTCAAAAAGATGATATACAAGTATGTATCTAGTCAAATAACATATTTTGCCTATATGTTTTTTTTAATGTATAAAGCTGACCATGCAATACTTGTGGCAGCAGCTAGGCTAGAATTGGTTGCTTAAATTACTGCGGTGATATAGTGGCAGTTGTGACAATGAACAGTGAAGCCTGCTCCACGTCATATTAGCTTGGCATGCAGATGGGGCTGGATACCACAGAGGCCATACCACTTTGGAGTAGACTTAAAGCATAAGTTAAAGTAGACAATAAGTATAAGCTAACAGCTAAGTACAGCTTTAAAAAAGTGTTTATTAAATTTTGAGAAGGCTTTCATTGCTTCTGTCCCTAAAGTAAATATGTAAAATATTATTTTTTATGTAATGACAAACATAATATGTTGATCATCTCCTGGTTTTTTATGTCTATATACTTAGAACAGATAATTTATTAGGGTATATGAAAGTAAAAAAAATATACACTATGGTACAGATACAGACAGTGTGATACACCATGGTTTACTTATCTGCCTAGAGAGCTATTATATAATGTTAAATATAATAATAATGTTAATTATTTTTATTTTATTTCAGGTAAACCAGAAAAGTGTTGATTGGAACTCTAAAATTGGGCAAAAACTAGCAGAAGCTTTAATTCTTCCAGAAAAAGTTCAGCAATTTGCCATTTGCAGAGAGATTTTAATGACACAGAACAACAAGTATATCTTTGACTCTGCTTATCCATTTTCGTGTATCTTTTTCTGTTACACATTCTGTCAGTTCATTAACAGAAAGTTAGATTTATATGCTAGGCCTTTGAGTCTCAGGGTTGTTCTTTACACACTGACTAGTTTGTTTGGCGTAGGAACATACTTCCTTATGAAAGACATGACAGAAGTCTATTATGAAACCGAAGTTGACAAAAAACTGGTCGAACTTAGTCCAGACTTTGTGGAGAGTGGTTTAATATTTTACGAAAAAATATTACAAAGAAACCAAGCTCTCAGAGAACTGATGGGCAAGGAAGGAAAAGATAAATATAGCAAATTGGGTAATGAAAACTTTGGAATTCGACAACCGCGACTGGCTCTCATGCATAGAAAACAATTCTTTGAAGAGAAGCTAAAAGAGTCTCAGCAAAAACATGAAGAAGATGAATTTGAAAAATGATTTAAAACATGCAACGTTTTAATTAATATAATTATTTATTCTGAGTGGACCTGTGAAAAATAGTCAGTTTAATAGAAATCCAGGTAAATAAAATACTTCAAATGTTAGCACATAATGTTTTTGCTGTTTTTACTTTTGGTCCCTTGTTGTATGATGCTGTCTGTAATTTATCAACAGGTAAAACACGCGCGTCCCTTATAAATTATCAAGTTGATTTTATCATATTATGTTTAGAGGAACCTGGGGTAACATGGTAACTGTTACACCAATAATGTTAAACATTATGAACATCAGTAGATAGATAGAAACTCTTTATTGTGCACAACAAAAACAGAAAAAAGTACAGAAAACAAAAGAATCTTATTGCCTAGTGCTACAAGTGGCGGCCTTATCGCTAAGAGTGATATCTATTCCAGGCAACCGAGTATAGTGTATTATTTAGTGTATAAGTATAGTGTGTAGTAATGCCATTAACGAGTGACGCGTTAATATCATGCTATAACTTTTTTTAATAATTATGTAAAAAGGCCATAGTTAAAGGCAGCATGGTCCAAATATTTTACGGAAAATCTTTTTCTGATTTTCACGTGTCATTTTTCATGTCGCGGTAACGCTAAGTTTAATTATTACAAAAGATTGCAGTATGCCTCTCTATATCTCTAG